>JAUPFV010000005.1:27813543-32793097 GCA_036936605.1 Limnanthes douglasii subsp. nivea
CTCGCAAGCGCATGAGATGAATGTATGATTTACATTTAAAGACGTGGTCAAAATAATTTTAACATTTAAACCTTGATTTTGCAACTTAAAATTATAATATTTCACAAAATGAGAGACAACCGCGATTTTGTAAATTATATACATTACATTTTGTGAGTGTTAGCTAAAATATGGCTTTAAAATTACATATATAATGTTTTAGAATTTGTACATTATGTTTCACAAATATCATAAGTTACTGAGTACAATAGATTTTGTAAAATATGATAAGGTATACATGGTTACGCAAATGTTGAATACAATATGTTTAAAAAAGTTATCCGGGTACCATAGGTTTCACAAATGTTGAACATAATATATTTCACAATATTATCCGAGTGTGATAAGGTTTTGCAAGTTCAAAATAAACTATGTTTTCAAACTTATCCGAGTATAATAGGGTTTGGAAAATCATGTTATGCAGATTAACATGCATTATATTATCTTTCACAATTGGATACTATTTTTCAATATGTAAAAAATAAGTTAAAATGACTATATACAATGTAAACATAAAATAAAATTTGCACTTTGTAATTGAAAGATACATGTTGAGGATTCCATTATGCTTTATAGTGTCTGACATCATGTCAACTAAACCTGGAAAACTTAAACAACAAAACATATTACCTAACCTATAAAAATTATGTTAATGAGATTTGTGAAAAAGTACAGTTCGAAAACTACGAACATAAACAACTTCAAAAAGAAATCCATGCAATAGATATTGTATTTATGAAATTTTTAGTTTAGCCGAAAGTTGTATCATATATAATAGCTTAAGAAAAGAGATCAATGCGATATTGGACAACTAAAAAATTTGTCGAATGCTAAAGAGTAAGGCTCAGTAGAATCGACAAAATGCTAACCAAATTTTGATAGCCATTACTCTTTATCCTTCACATTTCTTTTAGTTTGTCTGATAAATATCTCTTATATTGATGAGTCCGAATTCAGCATGCTCCCCGGACATGGACAGATCGGTCCAAGGCCTCCGGACCGGACAGATTACCTGGACCAGACAGATCATTTTTGAGCACTATGACCATAGGACTGTTCGAACTATGACAAAATTACTAAAAAACCTAAACACTTCTTGACTAAGCTACTTGCTCTCCTACTTAGAGCTCATGGGTCTTTGAACATGACCGGGTCCATTAAACATGACCCGAAAGCCCATAAGGGCCCAAACATCAGGGTATAAATACCCAACCACCTGCATTAACTATGGGTAATGAGAATTAACTGCTACCAAGCTTCTTAATTATCTCTCTACTCTCTACTCTAAACACTTAACACCTACACACCACCATAAAACACCAACTGAAATTACCAGCCTACCCTCAGGCGATTATTATCCGCACCAAATTGGCGACCACAGTGGGAGAGGAATGTGCTTGAATCAAGCATTCAAAACCAACTAAGAAAATCTATCCGTATGAATCCGGATAATCCAGAACTACCGCCAGCTTTGCTCGAAGTGGTGGGAGAGAACTATGAATACACTATCGAAGAGCGTTATAGGCTAAAGGGTGAAATAGAAGCTCTGAGGGCAGAAAAGGCCAAGATGGGCGTGAAAGAAAAGTCTAAATCATCGGTTGCTCATCACACCGATAACCCCAGAGAGCATGAGTCTTCAAAAACTCATGTGAGCACCAAAAAGACTCATGCCAGTTCTAAAAAGTCTCACCGGTCCAAGCCTGTAGAGAGTTCTGACTCAAGCTCAAAATCTTCTGATAGCTCTTCGGACGATGAAGGAGTTGAAAAATATTTATCCTCAAGCAGCGATGAGGGTCGAACTAGAAAGAAACAAAGGCAGATAAAAAAGTATTCAAGAAAGAGGGATAGACATGGAAGGATCAAGAAGAATATTGGTAAAGGGTCATCACACAGCCGGAGGCATGTGGACAAGATGCTGATGGATCCCTTTGCTTTCCACGATGAACCAGGTATCTTTGCAACTCCCAATGAGGATACTGTGTTCACTCGTGGAAGGAATTGGAGGAAATCTCCATTGTCTTCTAAAATTCTGTCCGGAAACCTCCCTAAGAGGTTTGATAGCACCAAAATAGAGAAGTACGATGGCAGTACTGATCCAGACAACCATCTGAAGCAATTTAAAAACTTCATGATGAACTTTGACGACGACGATAAACTACTCTGCAGGGCATTCTCCCAATCATTTACGGGGAGTGCACTAAAATGGTACAACAGTTTGCCTCGGGGTTGTATTAAAGATTTCGATACCTTTTGGGTAGCCTTTCGAAGGCAGTTTGTATGGAGTAAAGAACTAAAGGGAAATGGAGACACAATAATCCATTGTGCCCAGGAGCCAAATGAGTCCTTGAAAGAATATATAAGCCGCTTTGTGAACAAAAAGAATGGGTTGGCTGATTGCTTCGAACAGGTAGCAATAGCATCCCTGAGACAGGGTTTGAACCCAGGCAATCTAGCTGATTCGGTGACCAGAAAGAAGGCCATGACTTGGGGAGGGTTGTTGAATCAGGTTGGCAAACAAATAAACGTCGATGAAACAAAGAAAACCAGGGTGCACAGGCAGGTGAGGTCTACCCCAGTGGCACCAAATCCCAATCAGAATCAGTCCGGGAACAAAGCAAGAGAAACCGGACAGGGGCATGGTAGGGCAAATGCTCAGTCTCAGCTAGCTGCTCCTGTTCAAAGTCAACAATCCAGAAATAAGAGAGGGCCATGGGTCCAACCGGAGCGGTTCGCAGAGTTAAAAGAAAGTGTGGCAACCATGTTTGATAAAACAAAGGAAGAGGTGCATTACCGGAGACCGGCGACACTGCAGTCTCCCAGAGAACATCGCAATAATTATTTTTGCCAATATCACAACGATATTGGTCATACCACTGATGACTGCATATCGTTGAAATAAGAAGTTCAAAACTTGATTGAAAGGGGAAATCTGGGGGCCTACGTGAAAAGAAGAGGGGGTAACAGGCCTGACAATACTCACCGGGTTGGTCCAAGTAATGCTGCTCCGGAGGGAGCCATGGTTATAGTTGAAAGGTTTGACATAGAATCTGAGTACTTGGATCCTGATCCGACTTGAAATAGAGTGGGTACAATTGAGGAATGTTCTAGGTCTGTCTCCGGGCTCATTAAATTTTTCGAGTCACTCACAATTTTCGGAGGGGACACTATGACAGCTCCTACTGCTTCTTCGAGGAAGAGGCATGTTCATACTTTAGCCTCCCAGCTAGAAGGAGGCATGACATCCTATCAGTCACCAAACTCATTCCCCTTCATTGTTTTTGATGAAGATGATTTGAGAAACATTGCTGGCCCTCATGAGGATGCTGTTGTCATAGGAGCATCTATAGGGGGCAATGACATAAGACGAATCCTGGTGGATACTGGAAGCTCAGCCAATATCCTTTTCTTAACCACATACAAGAAAATGAAAAATCCAGCTGTAATTCAGAATTCAGACAGGTCAATCGTGGGCTTCACAGGCAGCTCAGCAGATGTGATCGGAGAGTTCGAAGAAGAAGTTCTATTGGGAAAGGGCCCTTTCAAGAAAATGGTCACAATACTCTTTATTGTGGTGGATTGTCCCACTTGCTATAATGTTATTCTAGGGAGGTCTTGGCTCTCTAGGATGCATGTAGTGGCTTCAACAGTCCATCAGTGCTTGAAGTATGTTGTTCAGGGACAGGTTGGAGTCGTCCGGAGCAGCCAAAAGATTGCAAGAGAATGTTATGCCACTGCTCTGGCTCCTCGAACGCTGGGGGCGGTCCGTATTAATGAACAATAGCAGTTTGAGGGCCTTTCTGGGGGTGAGGGTGAAATTGATGACCCCAGAGAGACCTCCGGAGTGTTGATACCAGTTGAAGAGGTAGAAACACACTGTTTGGAAGATGGGAAAAGTGTCAAGATAGGTTCTCTAATATGCCACCTATTTTGAAAGATCAAATGTTAAAGTTTTTGAAGAACCATCAGCATGTTTTTGCTTGGTGCAATGCTGATGTTACTGGAGTTCCATCAGAAGTGATATCACATCACCTATCCGTCCGGAGAGACGTAGCTCCAGTGGTTCAAAAAAGGAGAGCTTTTTCCAAAGAAAAGGCTGATGTCATTGTGCAAGAGGTTGACAGGCTCACAAAGATGAGGCACATCAAGGAGTCTCAATACCCTTTGTGGACTGCCAATCCTGTCTTGGTGAAAAAGAAGAATGGCAAATGGCGCATGTGCATTGACTTCACAGATCTCAATAGAGCTTGCCCAAAAGATTTGTATCCAGTTCCCCGGATTGATCAGTTAGTAGATTCCACCTCTGGGAACAAGCTGCTTTCCTTTATGGATGTTTTCTCCGGATACAATCAGATTCAAGTAGATCCAAAGGATCAAGAGCATACCACATTTGTCACTGACAGAGGTCTCCATTGCTACAAAGTAATGCCATTTGGTTTGAAAAATGTTGGGGCTACTTATCAGAGGTTAGTCAACAAGGTATTTGCTGATCAAATTGGAAGAAATATGGAAGTGTACATTGATGACATGATGGTGAATAGTGTAGATGAGCAGTTGCACTTGTCCGATCTCCAAGAAACTTTTGCCAACTTAGTAAAAGTGAATTTGAAGTTAAACCTAGAAAAGTGTGTGTTCGGAGTGCAGTCCGGGAAGTTTCTAGGCTATATCATAAGTGAGCATGGAATACAGCCCGATCCAGACCAGCTAAATGCTATTTTCCAAATGGAGCCTCCTCGAAACATTAAAGAAGTACAGCGGTTAACGGGAAGATTAGCTGCCTGAAACAGATTTATCTCAAGGTCTTCGGACAGGTGTGCACCTTTCTTTCAAACTTTGAAGGGTGCAAAAGGATTCGATTGGACCCCACAGTGTGATGAGGCTTTTAATGAGATCAAGAAGCACATGTCCTCTCCCAAGACTGTATTTAAGCCAGTTGATGGTGAAACCCTCTTCGTATATTTGGCAGTTTCAAGTTATGCCATCAGTGCTGTGTTGGTAAGAGAGGTCGATGGTCATCCTCATCCAGTGTACTACATCAGCAAAAGCTTGATAGATGCAGAAAGACGTTACTTGAAACTTGAAAAATTGGCATTAGCCCTGGTGATAGCTGCAAGGAAGATGAGGCGTTATTTCCAGGCTCATCCTATCATCGTCCGGACCTCTTTTCCCCTGAAGAATGTCCTTCAAAAAGCAGACATTTCGAGCAGGATGACTAAGTGGTCAGTAGAGTTGGGGGACTTCGACATAGACTTTGCTCCCCGAACAGCAGTCAAAGCCCAAGCTGTGGCTGATTTTCTGGTCGAATTCCACTCCGACAGGGATTCAGAGCAAGCTACTGATATAAAAGATAAAAAAGTATGGGTCGTCCGAACAGATGGTGGATCTAGCACTATGGGATGTGGTGCAGGAGTGTGTTTAACTTCCCCATATGGAGACAAGATGTACCAGGCTATTTGTTTTGCTTTCATGGCATCTAATAACGAGTCCGAATATGAAGCAGCTATAGCTGGGTTAAAGTTAGCCTACATTTGTGGGGCTAAGAGGGTCAAGCTGTTAAGCGACTCCCAACTACTTATCCACCATGCCCAAGGCCAATCTGAGGCTAAGAATGAGCAACTTGTGAAGTATTTACTCCTCTTAAAAAATGAAGCACTTAAATTTAAAGATCTTATCTATGAGCACATTCCCCGGACAGAAAATGAGCTAGCAGACTCATTGGAAACCATAGCCTATACGGAGTCATTTCCATGGATCCATGTGCTTGAAAGCCCCTCTATTCAACTTTGTAAAGGTAAAGAAGATGAGATTTTTGAAATACAAGCAAAACAACCTCAAGACTTGAGATTTCCTCTCCTGCAATATCTCTTTGATGGTGTTGTGCCTCCGCATAAGTCACTAGCCAGAACATTGAAACACAAGGCTCGTGGTTTCATCATATTAAGAGAAGTGTTATACAAAAAGTCATATAGTAAACCTCTCCTACGCTGTTTGGGGGATGAAGAATCACAAGTGGTCCTCTCCGAATTGCACGATGGTGAGGGATCAGCCCATTGTGGGTTTAGAGCTTTAACAAGAAGGGTTTTACTCTCCGGTTACTATTGGCCATCAATCATGAAATATGCTAAGGAATTGGTAAGAAGGTGTGACCCATGCCAGAAGTACATCAATGAAATTCATGTACCAGCCATTCCTTTAGAGTCAATTTCTGAGCCCATTCCTTTTGCTCGATGGGGATTGGATTTAGTAGGACCTCTCCCTGTGGCGTCCGGAGGGCACAAAACTATAATTATGGCCATAGACTACTTCTCGAAGTGGATAGAAGCAGCCCCTCTAGCAGGGACAACATCAAAAGCTGTTATAAAATTCATTATATCCAACATATGTTGCAGATTTGATGTCCCACAGAAAATAACAACAGACAATGGGCCACAGTTCGACAATAGAGAAATGGAAAGTTTTTGTGCCTCAAGGGGTATACAACATTGTTTTTCTTCACCTTTCCACCCACAAGCAAATGGGCAAGTTGAAGTGGCTAATAGAACTATACTGTCTGGTTTAAAGAAGAATTTGGAAGGGGCTGCTGGGAAGTGGCCTAGTTATTTACAAGAGGTCTTGTGGGCCTACCGGACAACACCTAGGGCTGCAACACAAGAATCACCCTTTGCCTTGGTCTATGGGATGGATGCAGTAGCTCCCATAGAAGCAACTCTTCCCTCTTTTCGTGTTCACAACTTCTCTGAACATGCTAATGAGGTGGCAATCAGAGGTCAACTTGATTTGATAGAAGAAAGACGAGTTAAAGCTCACCTTCGAGTTGCACACTATCAAGGCTTGATGAGAAGCAGGTTTGCTTCCAAAGTTAAAAGAAGAGATTTCCAACCAGGGGACAAAGTATTAAGGAAGGTCTTCTTACACACTAAAGAAAAGATGTTCGGAAAGTTGGCCCCAACTTGGGAGGGTCCATATATGGTTGTTGAAAGAATTAAGCCTGGAACTTATTGGTTGGAAGACAAAGATGGCAGAGTTCTAACACATCCTTGGAATATCGAGCATCTCCGGATGTACTTGGAATAGCACTTATGTAAATATTTACTTGTTTGAACATCCATGTAAATATTTGGGGGCATACTCTTTCCTCCCTGGTGGCACGGAGAGGTTTTAATGAGGTGTCCGGGCTGTTAAATAAAATTTGATGCCTTCTTAAAAATTTTCTAAGTATTTTTAAAAGTTTTGTCCTTTGTCATACTATTCGGATTGAAATAACTAAGGGCTATTTAAACTCTAGCCGGAGAACTTAAACACTCTCACTATGAAACAACTAAAGGCTACTTAAACTCTGGCTTTCAAAATCAGAACAAACAATGAAAGAAGATGATAGTTGTGCAGAACAGAATTATTCATTGAAATTAATAACTTGAAATTGCCTTGGCCTTCCAAGGAATTTTAAATTATCAAAGTCGAACAACAAAAAACCTGTCCGGTCAAATACCGGACACCATTACAAAAAGAATGCCTTAGCCTTCCAAGGAATTTAGTCTGGATAGAAAATAAACAAAGTGAATCATAAGTTAAGGTTGAGCCTTTGAAGATGGCTCACCTTCATCTACCTTCTTGCCTTTAGGGTCATCTCTCCCTTCATCCACCCTCTTGCCTTTAGGATCGTCTTTCTCCTCATCTGGGCTCTCCCCAGTATGTTCTTCATCACCCGAGGAATCACTGGAATAGCCATACGTGTCGCCTTCTGCCATCGTGTGGTATGGGTCTTCAGGCTCAACATAAAGCCATAAATCTCCTAGGTTCCTCTTCGGAAACTTTTCATGGAAGAGTAGAACCATGTCAGACCTCACCTTCTCAAGCAGTTGCTCTTCGCTTTTGATCATCTGGTTGGCATAAGCATTGATCTTGGCTTGGATCTTGGCCTCTTGCTCCTGTAACAAAGTATTTTTCTCCTCGGCAGCCTTGGACACTGTGTTCTCAAGGACAATCTTATCAGTGGTTAAGTTGGTAATGACTTTGTCCTTTGCCTTGGTTTCTTCCTTTGAGGTAGCAAGGTCTTTCTCCAGACCGGTCAGTTTCTCCTGAAGGTCTTTGATGGTTTCCTCTAAAGTGGTGACTTTGGTGGTGCTTGTCTTTTGGCTTCTCTTCAACTCCTCGTTTTCTTCTTTCAACATGGCAGCATTGGAGGTGGCAGTGCGAAGGTCTTCAGACAGCTTTTCCTTCTCAGACTTAAGGTCTTTAATGATGTCTGCCTGACCCCGGACTTGTCTCTCCAACGTAAGTACCGGCTGCACATTTCTTAATAAGGAGTGCGCTATGGTATCCTTTTCACTAGAGACAATAAAAGTCTTACCGTTAAAGTTGACCGTATTGGAGCTGCTCGGAGGAATGTAAGGCCCTGCAAAGTCATCTCTAGGGAGGTTGAGGAAGTATTCACCAAGCTCACCAAGACCGGTGATGTCCACTCCATTAATGTTGAGATCTCCTCCCTCAACCTCATCAGTGTGAAAGTCCCCCGGAATCTCTTCGGTGTGCGTTGGGTCAGAAGGCTCAACTTGGAAAGAAGGCTCCGGAGCCCGGAGAGAAAGCTCGTTTCCCTTAGCAGTCTTTTTCTTCTTCGCCTCCCTGTCTGCACCTTCGCTTCCCTGTTTTTGATTTCTCTTGGAAGCCCTTGGAAGTTTTGGGAGATTCGTTTCCTGCCTCTCAGTCTCTTGCTCCACTACTTGCAAGAGAGCAGCATCGATCTGGCTCTGGTCTGGCCCCTCTGGGACTGTTGGAGCGTCCTTCTCAGCATCAGTAGGGTTGGCATCACCCACCACCTTTTTTCATTTCTTCTTCTTGCCTTTCATTTTGCTCGGGGCTTTGGCCCGGCCTGGCAGGAAGAGTGTCCCATCTGGTTCATGGGTCCTCTTGAGCACAACGTCAGGAGAAGGCTGGGTGGTGAGCTCTTCCCAGGTCAAGTCTCTCCGACCTGTGGTGTTCCACAGGTGAGACCTTGCTAAATTTCCACTAGTGAAAGCATCGTGGAATCTGTTCCCCCAATTCTCAGCAGCCCAGGCATTAATCTTGCCACAAGTTATCTGCCCGGCTTTCTGATAGTCGTTAAACTCCTTGGGCAGTTCTGCTAAGACAAAAGTAAGACAAATAAGTATAAACTAAGTTTAAAAAGAAAAGAGAAGAGAGACAAATGCAAGATACTTACGGTCACTCCTCCACCTGCTTCTGAGGAGGCTTGGGTTCTCTCCGGATTTTATCTTCCTGTCATTTTCCCAGGCACCACTCACAAAAAGGAACTGAGTCCTCCAATTCTTCTCTCCCTCCAGCAAATCATCCACTGCTTTGAAGCCATCCCCCATGTTAAAATGGTAGAAGGGTATGTGATGGTGTTTACACAGGCTGGCCACTGCAGCAAACTCCTCCATGGGCAGAGGGATCCCGGACAGCCTTGATGCCATGATACATGACATAAGGGTATACCAAGCGTTGGGGCTCAGTTCGCTCGGACAGAGTTTGATCAGATGGAAATATCTGACAATGTCTGGGTCTAGTGGGAACCTGAGCCCCCAGTTGAACAGCTCCATGAACATAACCACCTCACTCAACTTTCAATCCATGGGGGTCTCCGGATGTATAGGGATCCTGATCTTTACGTTTTCTGGAATACCCCATTTTGAACGCATCCTGCCCAACTCAGCAGTGTGGATGAATGCATAATTGATTTTTTGTAGGGAGAGAAGATAGTTAACGCTGACCTTGTGAAAACAAGGCCCTACTTTTCCTTCTAGGCTCTCCGGCAGGTCCGGATGCCTTAAGTACAACTTTTCCTTGCCCTTGTCCTTCTTGGCAACTATTTTTTTGCTAGTCTGACCGGAGGGCTCAGACTCGAACGGGGCCTCTTCACGGAGTCCTCCATCACTTCCTCCATGATCGTTGAAGGAATTTCAGCAGTTGGAGTGGGGGGAGGGTTCAAACTTGATTCAGCCTTATCTCCGGACTGATGGGCCTCAGAGCCTCTTTGATTTCTGCTCTCCAGTAGAGTGTTTGGAGCAGATATTTCTGGTAGAAGGTTTGGATTAGACCCCTCCGGTCCGGACAGCCTGTCCTTAGGAGCTCTAATTGGCACCTCTGATTCGGTGCTGCTATCTTTTGCCCCCGATCTTGAGCGGGTGTTTCTGGTTCCTTGGCCTTTAACCAGCCGGCCTTTCCTTTTATCAACCAGCTTCTCAGGAGCGCGCTCCGTATCCGATCCCATTGCAATGAAGGGAGAAGGTTTTCTAAGGCTAGTGACTGTGACTCCTGGCTCAACAGTAGGCACCGATTCCTGAACTGAGGAACCAGAGATTATGGGGGAGAGAGTGGTTTGGAATAGTTTTCTAGGCTTGGTACCTTTGGAAGAGGACGAGCCACGATCTGACTCAGAAGCAGAAGTGATAGGTCTGTCAACAGGTGAGGCAGGTAACCCTGCAGCAATCCGTCTCTCTTTTTCGACTTTTTGAGCCTTCTCTAACTCAGAAAGGTTGAGCCACCCGCCTTTGACAAGAGCGTTCCTCGTTGTAAACATAAACTATTGAACTAAGTTTTTTGCTTTAGAGAGAGAAAGCTTTGAGAGTTTTTTACAGAAGTAAGTTTGAAGGAGATGGTAAAACAGTAGAAATGAATTTGTATTTATAGTAAATATGAAAAAGCAGTTGATTCCTAGGAGAATTCGAAAAGTTTGGCAATGATTAAAAGACGGCGCTGATGTCACCACCTGTAAATTAAAGAGGTTGCTTTTCGAAGAAGGTGGGTTCGAAATTCAAGGTGAAAAAACGGCTGAAGCAACCAATCAGAGAGTGACACGTGTCCCACGAACTCTGGCAAAAACCGTTTTGAATTCGTGAAGCTTTATCTGTCTGGTTAAACCTATAGACCTGTTCGGATTAAAACTACCCCTAACGTCGGACTGTTTTTCAGGTCTTTGGCAAGAGTATTTGCTCAAACACTTAAAAAAATGGCTTCTGATGAGTCCGAATTCAACATGCTCCCCGGACATGGACATATCGGTCCAAGGCCTCCGGACCGGACAGATTACCTAGACCAGACAGATCATTTTTTAGCACTATGACCATAGGACTGTTCAAACTATGACAAAAGTACTAAAAACCTAAACACTTCTTGACTAAGCTACTTGCTCTCCTACTTAGAGCTCATGGGTCTTTGAACATGACCCGGGTCCATTAAACATGACCCGAAAGCCCATAAGGGCCCAAACATCAGGGTATAAATACCCAACCACCTGCATTAACTATGGGTAATGAGAATTAACTGCTACCAAGCTGCTTAATTATCTGTCTACTCTCTACTCTAAACACTTAACACCTACACACCACCATAAAACACCAACTGAAATTACCAGCCTACCCTCAGGCGATTATTATCCGCACCATATATAGAGAGAGAGAGAGAGAGAAAATGATGAGAGAGAATCGTAACATTAGAAATAGTTACAATAAGTAACCCACAAGACAAAAAAAATCATCAAATATTATGGTCGAGCAATTACTCGACAGTCTACCACACATGTTAATTCATTATCAATTTCAATTTTGCTGCCATAAATTTGTTAGTAGAATTCTCTATCATTTTGAAGTTTGAAGCTAAGTTTCCTTCTAACACCACATCATCTATTTTTATTTCTAAACATATCTTTTTTTGGCTTTAAGTGTGCAATGTCCCTTAGAATTAATGTGAGTCACCTATGTAAGATAAGGATGTATGTACAATGGTATGTGCAATATATATAATATTTTTGGCTCTATGCAACTCGTAGGCTATGTGTAACCGATAGGTTTTGTACAAATAATACTGGTCTACCTTTGGATACTACTCACTAGTGGTGATTCTAAATATACTAAGCGATATTCCAAGTACATTGACCGGTATAACAAACTCCAGAGTGTTCATACTATTCACATAAAGTTTAGCCTACAATTGTTTGACATATTCAAAATAAGAAATATTATATTTTTAGAATTATTCATGTTTATTTTATTGCCTCCACCATGTCCTGACTAGAAGTATGGGCTCATGTTTTAGCTATCACCTGGACTCGCACGTAAGAGTGGTCAAATGATTAAATATTCGTCTAAATTGTTTTAACCAATGATATTTTTTTCTATTAACGAATACTTTCATTTAAAAATATGTAGTTAGTGACAACCTTTTATTTTCTCTTAAGCTTAGTGAGAGGCATGATTGATAATATTTTCAAATTATAGTCTATACTCTATAATACGCAAAGGAACCACCGACAGTCTTGTTGAAGTACAATAAGTTCATAAATACATGGTAACCCGTGTGATGTTCGAATTACACAATTGCATATGAATGGTTCAATTTTCGTCAGCTTTACACTTGTAATTATGCAATAATATCTCTAAAGCGGCTTGCACAGCCTACCCACGCATCTCACAATTTTTTTAATTGATATGCATACACGACGTAATATTATTTTACTTCAAAAGATACTTTTATAGTTAAATGCGGCATCCTAGGTAAACCGTCGACTATTTCCTAAAAAGTACAATATAAATCGCTTGACCCACTGATAAAATTCAAGCTAGAGTGCCTATTTTCCACCATGAAAACATAAGTTGTAAATATTGAATATATCAACGTTAATATACCATGATTTGTTGTTATGCATTTCACAAGCACTAATATACTATATTTTACAACTTAGATTCATAATTATATATATTATATTTCGCAATTATGTATTTTGAAAAAAGTATTATACTATATTTTGCAGTCTAAATATATTCTTATTCGACACTTTAATATAATATGTTTTGTAGTTCAAAAATTAGAAAAAATGTATATTATTTCGAAACCTGAATATATCATGTTTCGCAAATTGAATATATCTTTTATTTTTTATATTATGTTTCCCATACACGTACCATATAGACTAATATTTTTAAAAAAAATTACGATTTCAAACTTTTTTTCAGTTGAATTAACATTACATGTATATTACATATTCATTGCTGTGTTATAAAAATGTATAAACTTGTTTGTATATGCATTCACGAACTTCACTTTATAAGGTGTAATCCACGAGTCTATCACATAATTGATCTTTTTTTTTCCTTTTTGAACTATCCTTGTATTTTTATTAAGTTTTAGTTTATATCGAAAATGGTAGTAACCAACCACCTCTTTTGGAAACCTCAATAAAAAAATCTTGATTATTCTTTAATAATTTTATGTGTCGGAAAGTACATTCTTGATGATATTATATTTGTATAACATATGATTCATGACCATATATATTTTCTCGATACCATTGGTAGTCAATTATAAGTCTTAAAAATGGTTGGAGTTATTTGTGTATGATCATGCCTTTATTGGTGATGAGTTTGGATATTACAGACATAACCTACTAGTTAAATCCGGACAGGGGTAATTCGGACCATATCACTCAACTATAAAATCTGAATAGGATAAATGTGAACACCTTTTGACTCAGCTATTTGTTAATCTACTTACAAAACTAATGGGTCCTTAAACTCGAACCGGCAAACCCATGGGTTATTAATTGAAAGTATAAATATCCCCAACGACTCTCATTAATGAGGGTGATCAACATATAATACAAGCAGGCTGCTTAATTATCTCACTACTTCACACACTAAACACAAAATACCTCAAACTTACTAAAACACTTTTCCAAACTATCCCCAGCCAAAAATAAACCAAACCAAATTGGCGACCACAGTGGGAGCACGAAGGTGCCTGAATTTTACATTCAAAACCAGTCAGAAAACCAGTTCGGAGGGATCCAAACGAGCAAGTTACTCCACCACCTGTGGTGGAAACGGTTAGAAAAAACAAGGAATACACCCAAACGAGACAAGTTGAGAGCAGAGATAGAAGCACTAAGGGCCATAAAACAAGCAGAGAACGATATCAGGGAGAAGTCAGGGGCGTCAACTATTCATCATACTGACAATCCTAGGGAGAATGATCCATCAATAAAGACTCATCTTAGTTAAAAAAAGACTCATGTCAGCTTTAAGAAGACACATCGGTCTAAGCCTGTTGAAAGTTCAGATTCTGAGTTCTGCAGTAGCTCTTCGAATGAGGCTGAGCTTGAGGAATCTTTGTCATCAAGTAGTGACGAAGGAAGATCTATAAAAAAGATAAAGTTGATAAAAAATTATTCAAGAAAGAGGGATATGCATGGCAGTTCATATTAATGAAGATTAGTAGTTACTGGATCCTTCTAAGGGGGAGAGTTAGATAGATTACCCCAGAGAGGCTTCTAGTGTTATAATACCAGTTGAAGAAGTTGAAACCCACTCCCTTGCAGAGGGTAAAAATATAAAGATTGTTCCAAGATGGCGCCATAATTTAAAAAGAAATTGTTGTTCTTTTTGCTAAATAATCAACATGTCTTCGCTTGGTGCAATAGTGATTTAACCGGAGTACTCGTAAGTGTTATCTCACACAAATTATCCATTCGGAGTTATATTGCACCAATTATACAGAAAAGAAGAGTTTTTCTGAGGAAAAAGCAGATGTGATAGTCCAAGAGGTTGATCGGCTAACCAAGATGGGACACATAAAGGAATCCTAATATCCTTTATGGACTGCCAATCCAGTATTTGTCAAGAAAAAGAACGGAAAATGGCGTATGTGCATTGATTTCACTAACCTTAAAAGAGCTTGCCCAAAAGATCTCTATCCTGTCCCCCGGATAGATCAATTGGTAGACTGTACGTCTGGAAACAAGTTGTTGTCCTTCATGAATGCTTTCTATGGGTACAACTAGATACAGGTGGACCGAAGGATCAAGATCACACTACCTTTATAACAGACAAAGGTCTCAATTGGTACAAGGTGATGCCCTTTGGGTTAAAGAATGTTGGGGTTACTTATCAGAGGTCGGTGAGTAAAACATTCGCTGATCCGATCGGCAGAAATATGGAAGTATACATAGATGACATAATGGTTAAAAGCCTGGAGGGGGATTTACACATAATTAATCTTCAAGAAATATTTGCTAATCTAGCAGTTGTGAATTTGAAATTAAATCCAGAAAAATGTGTGTTTGGGGTCCGATTTGGAAATTTTCTGGGTTATGTGATAAGTGAGAAAGGTATCCAGCCCGATATGAATCAACTTAATGCCCTATTGGAAATGGATCATCCTCAGAATGTAAAAGAAGTCCAAAGGCTCACCGGAAGGTTGGCTGCCTTAAATAGGTTTATTTCAAGGTCTTCAGATAAATGTGCTTCGTTTTTTAAACCTTGAAGAATGCTAAAGACTTTAATTGGTCTCCACAGTGTAACCAAGCTTTTATTGAGATAAAAAACACTTATCCTCACCAAAAACTCTTTTCAAACCCTTTCAAGGAGAAACACTCTATGTATACTTGCTTGTGTAAAAATGTGCTATAAGTGCAGTAATGGTAGGAGAAGTGGACAATTATCCTCTTCCGGTATACTACATCAGTAAAAGTTTAATAGATGCTGAGAACAGGTATCTAAATCTTGAAAAGTTGGCACTAGACTTTATGATTGCAGCAAGAAAGATGAGGCCTTATTTTCAATCTCATTCCATTATTATCCGGACATCTTTCCCACTAAAGAATGTTCTTCAGAAGGTAGATATATCAAGCAGGATGATCAAGTGGTCAATAGAATTGGGCGATTACGACATTGATTTTGCCCCCAACAACTATCAAAGCTCAATCAGTGGCTGATTTCCTGGTAGAATTCCATACGAATAGGAACTCCAAACAAAATTTAGGAGATAAAACCAAGAAAGAGTGGGTGGTCTGAACTGATGGTGGTTCAAGTACAATGGGTTGTGGAGCTAGAATTTTCCTAACCTCTATGTATGGTGATAATATGCACCAAGCTATATGCTTTTGAGTTCAGGGCCTCTAACAATGAGTCTGAATATGAAGCAGCTATAGCTGGTCTTAAATTGGCTTTCCTATGTGGGCTATGAGAGTTTGGTTGATGAGTGATTGTCAACTGCTCGTCCATCACACTCAAGGTCAACTGCTCGTCAACTAATCAAGTACTTACTCGTTTTTAAAGAAGTAACAACAAACTTAAAGAGTATTTATTATGAGCATATTCCCAGATCGGAAAATACACTAGCAGACTCTTTAGCAACTATACCATATTCTGAGTCCGACCCTTGGATTCACATACAAGAATGCCCGTCCATATAGCTAAGTCAAAACAAAGAAGCTAGGGAAAGTATGAGCATATATGTGATTCAACCTAGAGATTGGAGATATACCCTCCTTCAATATATTTCTGATGGGGCTTTGCCTTCAGACAAAGCTATGGCAAGAAATATTAAACACAAGGCACGTGGATTTTTGATATTAAGGGGAGTGCTTTATATGAAATCTTTCAGTAGACCTCTCCTACGTTGTTTGGGAGATGAAGCATCTCAAGTCAGTTTGTCCAAACTGCACGATGGGGAAGGCTAATTGTTCTGCACCTCCTTGATACCATAAGTAACTCTACTTATGGTACCATCGTACGTAGTCCACAACTATTCCGAACAAGCTAATGAGATAACAACTAGGAATCAGTTGGAATTAATGGAAGAAACAAGGGTTAAAGCACACTTAAGAACAACTCACTACCAAGGTTTGATGAGGAGCAGATTTGCCTCCAAGGTCAAAAGAAGAGATTTTTAACCTGGAGATAAGGTATTAAGAAACTTTTTCTTACATACTAGGAGAAGCAGTTTGGTAAGTTGGCTCGAATTGGGAAGGCCCCTATGAGGTCCGTGAAAAGCTCAAATCTGGGACATTGATAAAAAAGTGAGAATTTTAAAGCACCCATGGAATGTTGAGCATCTCAAGTTATATTTAGAGTAAAGTTTTGGGTAAATATTTACATGTTAAATATCAATGTAAATATTAGGGGGCATACTCTTTCCTATCCTGGTGGCACGGGGAGGTTTTAATGAGGTGTCTGGTTTCTTTTTCAATAATATATAATTCCTTCTTTAAAAGTTCAGAGTGATTTTACTGCAATTCAATTCAAGTGTAAATCACTTGTTCAATACCTTGGATCTTAAGTGGATCGGATAAACTTGATGGTTGGTTATGAATATTAAATACATGTCATTGGAGATATTAATAACTCTCACTTTAATACTTCTGAGATGTTAGGGACTACTTAAACATTAGCCATGGATTTTTTTAAGGAAAAGTATTGAACAAAAAAAGTTTGATAAATTAAACTTGTTCGGACTTAAACCGTACAGTAGTACAAAACATGCCTTGGCCATCCAAGGACTTTGTGTTTTTCAAAGGACCTGTTCGGACTTCTACCAGATAGTAATAAAAAATGTGCCTTGGCCATCCAAGGACTTTGATTGTTCACAAAGACAAAAAATAATACATGTTGAAACTTTAGGGCTTGTTTCCTTCGGGTGTTCCTTCACCGCCATCATCACCATCACCTTTTTTAGGGCTTTTGAGTTCGACACTCGAACTCTCACCTGTTCCTTCTTCATCATCGGTTATGGAATCTATTCCACTGGAGTATGCCCCCTAATATTGGCATAATGTTCCTTATTCACCATCATCTTTTTTTAGGAGTCTATTACTTTATTGTCATACTCTTCAATACCTGCTTTGATAGCCTGCTCTTGCTGGCTCTTGAGGACCTCATTTTCCTTAGTCAACTCCGAAATGGTGCTCTCAAAATTAGTCTTCTCGTTGGTTAGGGTTTGAAGGTTACCATCCTTAGTCTTCAACTCCTCCTTCAATGTTGTGAGGTTTTGTGAAGAATAAGTTTTAGGTAATAGTTTTGGAGCTCAGTTTTGGCTGCTTTCGATATGGCTAGCTTAGTTGCCAAATCCTCTTTCTCCTTCATCAATGCCTACTTCTCCTTTTTCAGTTCATCTATACTTTGTTGAGCACTTATGATGGAGAGTGAAACGTAGCAGAAGCTTAAAAAGGGATAACCCTAATTTTTATTAAACAAAAACAATTCCCTCAACAGTGAATAGGAGATAGGTTTATATAGAGTTCAAACAAAACCCTAAAACTAAAAAAATAGGAAAATTACAAAAATACCCTAAAGTACTAAAAGTGCGAAAAAAAGAGGATAGATGAGCCCGAATGCCCAAAAAAGCCCATAGCTCACGAGCAAAGCTCGTGACTTGCGTTCGTGACGTCGTTTCCTTCGAAACAAGGTGCTGTGGGTCAAAATCTGACACAGGAGCTCCAAACTGTCAATTCACCGGACTGTCTGCATCATTCCCGCCGGGAAGAGAAGATTCGTCCTCGAATCAGAACCGGTCTCCCCATCAGAAGAGTCGTCTGGGTAAGGAATCGCTGACGAAGATGCTGGAGTCGCTGGTAGAGTTCCCGCTCGAAGGTGTAAGAAAGGAAAGCCTTGCGGGTTTTTCTTTTGAATTAATCCCAGCTGCGGACTTTATCCTTGCCTTCACGCGCGCGGTTCTGCTTTACCTGCTGCCACCAAGCCTGTGCCCTACCGCGTAGGTGGATGGTGACTAATGCGACCCTTCTCTCTTCCGGAACTTCCTTGAAGTCCGAGACTTCCTCGATCTGGGATAACCAATCGATAAGTGCCTCTACCTTAAGGCTGCCATCAAAATCCGGGACGTCTATCTTGAAGCCAAGCTCCCAGCGCCGGTCGTGGGAAGGATTCTAGTCGATCCTCTCTCCAAAAGGGTTAACCATACCTTCAACCTCCGTGCCTTGTTGCCTGGTGGTAAGAACAGCCATCTGCCGGGTAAGATCGGCTACCTGCCGGCGTAGGTCAGCATCTTCACGATCATCTACATCACTCGTATCTCGAGTCACTCTAGTGCTACTGCGACGGCTGAATCTTCCTCTCACCATCTCGCACGACTGCCTGGCTCTGATACCATTATGATGGAGAGTGAAACGTAGCAGAAGCTTAAAAAGGGATAACCCTAATTTTTATTAAACAAAAACAATTCCCTCAACAGTGAATAGGAGATAGGTTTATATAGAGTTCAAACAAAACCCTAAAACTAAAAAAATAGGAAAATTACAAAAATACCCTAAAGTACTAAAAGTGCGAAAAAAGAGGATAGATGAGCCCGAATGCCCAAAAAAGCCCATAGCTCACGAGCGAAGCTCGTGACTTGCGTTCGTGACGTCGTTTCCTTCGAAACAAGGTGCTGTGGGTCAAAATCTGACACCGGAGCTCCAAACTGTCAATTCACCGGACTGTCTGCATCAACTTAGGAGACTGTTTGATATATATTGTTTGTCAGAAGTAAGGGAATTAATAAGGTTGGTTTGATTTTTCACCTGCCTCTCCAGATCAAGTACTGGCCAGATATAACCGAGGAGGGCGTGCTTAAGACATCTTGCTCTTCGGATACGGAGAATGATTTTCCATTGTAGGTCACCATGTTGTAGGAATTGGAAAGGCAATAAGGACCTACAAAATCATCCTTCTCAAAATCATTAAAGTACAAACCTATGTCTTGAAAGGCACTGATGTCTACTTCATCGTTCCCTCCACCAACAATCTCTCTTGACTGAAGGTCTGTTGGGATCTCATCTTGCAAAGTAGGTTCAGTTGGGGCTGGTGGTGGTCTGATTTCTGAAGGATGAAAAATTATGTTTTCCCCCAGGGTGACCTTCTTCTTCTTAACAACTTTTTCATCACTGTTGGCCCTGCGCTTCCTATCTTTTTTAGGGGGATTTCCTGTGTTCTTTGGACCTTCAGCTTCCCTCACTGTTTCAACTTCTACTGCTTTGAGCAAAGCTACATCAATGCCCTCCTGATTTCCCGAACCAGTCCCTTCTGCAGCTGTTTGAGCCAGCTCTGTTGCAACCTTCTTCTTTTTATTCTTCATTTTGCTGGGAGCTTTAGCCCTAGAAGGTAAGAACATCTTGGCATCTTTGGCTTCTTTCCTTTTGAGAATCACATCAGGAGGAGGAGGGGTGAATAACTCTTCCCATGAAAGTTCTCTCTGGCCTGTGGTGTTCCACAGGTGAGACCTCACAAAATTACCCGATGTAAAGCAATTGTGGAAGGCATTCCCCCAACGTTCTGAAGCCCATGTATTGAGCTTTGCACATATCTTTTTCCCTTCTTCCAAATGGCCGGTGAACTCCTTCGGGAGAATTAAAGAGAAGTAACAAACTAGTTAGAATAAGAAAGCCTATAATTTAAGAAGGAAAACTTGTAGGGCAAGGAGAAGAAAGAAAATTACCAGTGCTCTTCTACCTACTAGTTAGCAAGCTAGGGTTGGTATTGGCTTTAATCTTCCTGCTGTTTTTTCATGTTTCATTAACGAATAGGAATTGTTTCCTCCAAGTTTTTTTTGGACTCTAATAGGCCATCCACGATTTTAAATTTGTTCCCCATGTTGTGGTGGTAGAATAAAATATGATGGCTCTTGCATAAGCTTGCTACAACAGCAAACTGCTCCATCGGAAGAGAGATTTTTAACAACCTGGATGCATGATACAAGCAAAGAGTGTGTACCAGGCATTGGCGCTTAACTGGCTAGGACAGAGCTTGACTAAATGGAAGTACTTAACAATTTTTGGGTCTAGAGGGAACCAGAGTCCCCAATTTAGCACTTCGGTGTACACTACCACCTCATTCAGTTTGCAATCCATAGGGTTTCTGGATTAATAGGTATCCTTACCTTTACAGACTCCGGAATCCCCCATTTGGTTCAAATTCGGCCCAAATCTGCAGTATATATGTAGACGTAGTTAATGTTTTGCAAAGCCAATAGGTATTTGTCACTGACATGTTTGAAGCAAGGGCCTACCTTACCCTATAAGCACTCCAGAAGCGAGTCCGGTTGAGTCATACAAACTTTTACCTTACTCTTATCTTTCCTATCAGGGAAAACATATCACCTTTGACCTGATGCCTCGATTTCGAATGGGGCCTCTTCGATGCTGTCTTCCATGATCTATTCCATCACTGTAGAAGGTTTTTTAGTTGCCTTTAAAGAAGGTTGTTCAGCTTCCTGCGCTGAAAGTTGTTCAGGTGGTTGAGCACTTGTTGCCTCTAGAGGCCTAGTGTCTGGCAAGGGTTGTGATCCAAAGGGCTTGCCCCACGGAGCTGCTTTAGCTACCTCCGATCCGGAGGGTTTTTACAGTGATGGTGCGGACTGGGTTTTGGTTTGACAAGTCGTCCGACAAGGGGTTATTTTCTCCAGAGACTTTTCTGTGTCAGAGCGTATAGCTATAAATGGAAAGGGTTTTCTAATACTTGAAACGAATTTTTCCTTAGACACAGGATGTTGAGACTCTTGAACAGAAGAACCCGAAGGGAGGGGGTGAAAAGTTTGGTTTAAATGAAAGTTGTTTGGGTTTAGGGTTTTTAGAAGATGCTGACATTTGATCGGCTTCCTGGGTTGGCTGATTGGTTTTCTCGTTTGGAGAAACTAGGAGGCCGACGGTGATATGATTCTCTCTCTACCATCCTTGCTCTCTCTAACTCTGAGAAATTCAATCAGCCACCTTCAACTAAAGCATTTATGGTTGTGAACATAAAATCTCTCAAGAAAACATTGAAGGTGAAGATGAATTTCTCTCTAGAAAAGCTTTGAGTGTGGAACACAATGGAATAGTAAATATATATATATATATATATATATATATATATATATTTAAGCAACAGCTACCAAGGAGAAGTTGAAAAGACTTTTTTTGCAATGATTAAGGGGTGGGCAAACGTGTGAAAAATTACAGCCTATGTAACTTTCTAGACTTAGTGGGTGCACCGATCTAGGAAGAATAACGGCTGGTACGTTGAATCAAATACTGAAACATGTCCCACGATCGAAGAAGAAACTCTTAGAATTCTGGGAAGAAAAACTAGTCCTTACAAAATTCGAACTGGGTTGGTATTAAAAATAAACTTTGTAGATCGGACAACATAAGCATATCTGATGAAATTGATGGTGACTTTGACTTGGTAAATTTTTTAACCCTTCCAAAGATACTTTGCAAGTCTTTGAAAAAAGAACTACTGATGAGTTCGGATATTACAGACACAACCTACTAGTTAAATCCGGACAGGGGTTATTCGGACCATATCACTCCACTATAAAATCTGAACAGGACAAATGTGAACACCTTTTGACAAAGCTATATGCTAATCTACTTAAAAACTAATAGGTCCTTAAACTCGAACCAGTTTCACAACTTGACCCGGTAAGCCCATGGGTTATTAATTAAAAGTATAAATACCCCAACCACTCTCATTAATGAGGGTGCTCAACATTTAATACAAGCAGGCTGCTTAATTATCTCACTACTTCACATAGTAAACATAAAATACCTCAAACTTACTAAAATACTTTACCAAACTACCCCCAGCCTAAAATAAACCAAACCAATTGGTATTCAAGTAATGGAACCCATTAAGAATCTTATATTCAACTAGATAAGATTACATTGTCCTATTGTTATATGCTCATAAATGTTTTGGTTAGCAAACCATAAAACGTAGCTTGAGAAATTATAATAGTTAATTTGTTTTTATGAGGCTATTTAATAAGGAATAACTTGTCAAACAAATGTCAATGGCTATAAAAACCTAACAAATCAAGATTTAGAAGAAGCGAAATAAATTGTATTAGTTTTCTCTATCTAAAATAATGTTCATCGTCAAAATGAAATGTTTTGGAATTTTTTATAATGTGATTAAATTTAAAATGTAGAGATCAAAGACACGTGTAATCTATGGTACTTAACATTCATCTATTACAAATATTGTTAATTTTTTTACTAAGTTACCTTCTAACCATTTAAGATAGTTAGGCAATATAAAATAATAACTTATAAGTTACATGGATACTCTTTGGGCCACGTCAACTATCATGCTTCGTCAACTTTGCTCCTTGTTATGGATTCTAAAACTTCCTATATTCTGGATTTTCAAACTTGTAATATGTTTATACTCTTTATTTTTTCCAACTGATCCATCCATACCATCTTTTTTTAGCTTGTCAAATTGATCCATTTTGCGCGTTCCCTCAACTTATTTTCTATCAAGCTTAATATTTTATGGGTCGTCAAGCTTATGTCTTGTTCGTCAACTTAGAGGCATACAACCACCCGTTTAACCTAACATCAATTATTATATTATATTTATTATGAATTTTTACCTGTTGTCTAAGGGTATAACCCCCTAAGGGGATATGCACTTACATTAGTTTGTACATGTCGATTGTGTATGAGCCGGTATCAAATATTGGAAACCTAACCATATTTGGATTCATACACATCTTTTTACATTAACAATTCTTGATGATTTTTTTATCACCTGTTAGTTTAAAATTCTAGTATTATTGTTTATTTTTATATGAGACCCAATTGTCAAAGCTGTCAACCTATCTAAGTTATTAGTAAAACCAGTCCCTTGTTAACATAAGTATATAATACAATATTTTTAATAACACAATTTAGTTTTTATATGACCAACCTCAAGTCATTTTAATAAATGGTTATTAGTCTATGGTGTGCATTTATTATTGTACAAAAGTGTTACATATGCGTTTAATATACTATATATTGGTGATGAACTTGACTAAAATTGTCACCCCAATGCTGCAGTTGTCTAGAAATATATTTAAGTTTACTTTGAGGTAAATACATGAAACTTATATACATAATAAGAACTATAACATATCCTACAAGGATAGAATTCTAACAAAAGAAAAAGGGTATTATGCATAGTATATTTCCAAATAGTTCATGTTAAATGGGCCATTGATTGTATTCTTATACATAAAAATAATCTTATCTACTTTAGGTATTTAGATTTTGATGATTATGTATTTGGAATTGCACTAAGTTTTCTTTTATCTTTGACTTATATGTATTTTAAAATGAAATAGAAGATGAAGTCTCTATTTTGGATTTTTTAAGTTATTTTTTTGCTATTTGTTTTGCAATAAGGTTTTTGTAGTTATTATTTTAAACATGTCGTTTTATAATGTTATTCGAATATGTATATTAATAGACATTACATCATCGTTAGTTTTATTGTCAAATAACCTAATATTTGGTAATGTGATGTTGATCTTTACCTGGCTCACAATTTCCTTTTTATAGATTTGGAAAAAAAATTCTTAGTTATATTGGGATTGGTTGTGTAATAAGACCAAATATATTGTACATATTTTTTCCACCTATTTTTTTTCTTTTTCAAGGCTTTAATTTAAGTCTTTTGGATGCTTTTGTGTATCAATATGGCCTACCCCTTTTAGTAAATTATACTGCGGGGATTTAATCTAGAATCCTATTTTACTATCGGAGAATAGATTCAGGTTAGATTATATATGTACATAACAATGAATGAAAAATAAACTTGTTATTTATTTTAGATCCTCTTAGTTGCTTGCATTTCTCCCATTTGGGAAAGTAGTCCACATGTAAATATGTAATTGAATCCTCATGGGCTTACTTTTAGTGGTCTCACCATGTATATTCCTTATCTTTCCAAGGGGTAGAATGTGACTAATGACATGGTATCTTTTGCTTGTAAATGTACAACGTTAAAAATTTGTTGATACTTATCATATATTCCTTCCGTCCCTTAATGTTTGACTTTTTAGCACTATGCACACTAATTAAGAACCATCATTATTAGCTTTGAAATTGTAAAAAGAAATTCTAATTGTCATAAATAGCCCTTCCAATTAATGTGTATTTAGAACAAAACAAAAGTAAATAATTAATATGAAAGGGGATATAAATGGTAAACAACCATAAATACCTCTTTGAAATTTGCAAACGGCAATTAATTTGGGATAAATGTTTTTTGCTATAACGTCAAATATTTAGGGACAGAGGGAGTAATTTACCAACCAAGTTGCATCATCATTTATCGTGGGACATTATTAACACATTAAAAATTCTTTGTGGGTGAGGTTGCATGAACCATCGGGGATTCGTATACTACTTTGAGGATTTCTATAAAAATTGTATCCAATCGTCCATTATCGTTTAATATAGTGGTGACAATATAATATATAAAATACAGAATATTAAATTCCAGATTACATATCAAGTTGCCCGACATTTTGGTGGTTGTGATTGCGATGACTTCATTAGTTGTGTTATTTGGTGCTTTGTTGAGGGTAACATCAACTATCATATTTATAAATTATGGTTATACTTGATTCTTTTATCGTGGTGTATATTGCTAACTCATATGTGATACTGTTTTTCTACCTTAGGTACTTAGGTGAACTTGACATCCATTAACTTGCATCGCACGATAATGTTTTTGTACTTCATCTTTATCTCATCATGAGTTTTATACTCATCTTATAATTATATGACTAGGAGTTGAGAATATTATTTTAAATTGATTTTAAAGATGATATATGTTAGGGCCATATGTAGGTGAATGATGATGCATTATATTTTACTTATTATTTATTGGTTGGAATCCAAGTTTTATGACACGTTGCATATTTATATTACATGAATATTAATGTATTTGTAGGCCACGTATCTAAATATCGAAAGCTTCATCTAGATAAATCTTTCATTTTTGCTGATATTAAGTTTTAGAGCACTTGTGTGTTGGTTAGTGCCTCGTCATATGTAGATCGATTGTATGAAAATTCCATGAAAAATATTTGGCATTTGATTTAAAGATTTTCTTCAACTATGGTCCATTTAATTAAACCCCTAAGTTTTTGGTTTTTTCCATCTGTAGTCGTATAGATTATTTTGTATGGATAACAAGAATGTCTCATTCGAAGTAGTGGCACACCTTTTTTTTGATACGATAAGTCCAAGATCTAGGTTTTATATCATTGTATAATTTTATTCTTCTTATTTTAGTAGTTTACTCACATAATAACTGAATTTTGAATAATGTCCCTTGTGTGTACAAGTACTTTGTTTACTCCATTATATGAGATTGCAAGGTATATATGAAATGTTTAGGTTTTTGGATAAAATATCCATAAACATCATATGTACCTATGGTAATGTAAATTTTTTCTTGCATTTTAATCCCTTAAAACCTTTTAGCATCTCATAGTAATTTGAAGAAATAGATTCATTTGTGTGGCCTTATTTATACAAATCTATTTCGTAACGTAATTAACTTTATATCTGTTGTCGGGAAATATCTACAAAATATATAGACGTGTTGGGTCTGCCTTAATCTCGTTTAATGGATTATGAAACCTAAACAAAACTAAAGTTCGTATTGAAAAAACATTTCTCGTTGTTAAAATTGAGGCTATACATCACGATGGATTTAAATATTACATGCAAGTCAATAATATGAAAGATGTATTAGAAGGATTAGTGACATATTTTCGATGCATATTTTTATGTTTAAACTCGTATACTCACGAAATATGTTTATGATTGGTCGTTGATATATTGCATCAACTATGATTTTTAAAAGTATGCATGCATGATAATACTCAGATATTTTTATTTAGTTATATCCCTAATAAGTGTCCATAAATGATAGTATTTTGTTTCTAAAAGTGAAGTCTGTTAACTTATCGATTCGTGATTGTAAGACTGAGTTCTTTAGACATGATTTATTTAGACGTGTGAGGTCTATACACATCCTCCACTTTTCATTCTTTCTTTTGGAAAATATTTTATTTGCATAACTTGAGAATATGAATTTTTGTATATGGTCGGTCGTGAGTAATATGTATACTATATCGTTAGTCATTTTAACATGATTTGAAGCAAACATTATCCGTTATTTCTCGAATGTCTTTGGGTTATTAATTATTATCATTTTATGTTCAATGAATTTAGCACTAATTTTGGTGAGGTTTGAGATATTTTGGGCAAGTATGTCAAGATTTGATGCAAGTAAAGTTACCAAACTACTTTTTTTGGTAATATGACTCATAATCATACGATTATTATTTATGTTCAACTTAGGTTAATATCATCACGCTCTCTAAATGGTTCAAAAAATCATGATACTTTCTAGAATTTTATTATTCAGTTGTTAGTATCCTCCAAGATGTTTTGTTGTAGGTGCTAGAATGAGAGAAAGCATTGTTCTTTTAGAGAGAAAAGTGGTGTGAGAGATAAACACTAAATAGAGAATTACCGTGAATCATATTATCTTCGTAAATCATGAGTTTTGTAACGAAAAGTGATTAACCCTTTTGTATTTAGAGGGTCTTTTTGTAATCTCCTTGTTTAATAAAATAAAATATATGTTGTATGTGGACGTATGATTGTTTTTAATTCTGAACCACGTAAAATATTGTTTTGTGTGCTTAGTTTTCTTTACACTTTCTTTTATTTTGTCGTTTTGGTCAAATAAGGTTAAAAACTCTGTACATGTTCTATTTCCAACCAATATAACTATCTTGCATCATTTAAGAATACATATATGAGTATTATACATTTTCTAATGAACATAATACACTCAACATAACTATAATATAAAATTACCCAAGCGAGCAATTATATGTTTTGTGTTTATATTAACAACCAACTGACTTTTAGATTGAACCCATACTATATTTTGAACTTGATATATTATATTAGCAACTCCACAATAAATCATGAAATATTTTTTATAATACTTTAAATATATTTATTAGAGGATTATTTACTTGTATTCACAGTTAGGGTGAATAAGATTATATCTTATAAATATATTCCCGATAGATCAATAATAAATTAAAACTGACTTTAACAAAATAAACAATTTCATTAAGTGTCATATTTTAAACATGTTTCTCTTTATATGTTAAATATGAATTTGAAAAATTACAAACATAAATCTAATTTGTTTGATCCGTTAAATTGGAAAATTCAATGATCTATTAGATTTGTTTGAACTAATAAAATTGTTAAATCAATCTAAATATAAACTCAAAATGTTTGAAGATGAAACATGGGCCTGGCATGAGTTTAGCTTAGGCAATGGGGTTCAACGATTATATGGGGTCAATTTTGGCATGGCGGCTTCAACCACTTCAGGATATCACTTTTAATTTGGGTCTTGGTTTGGGATAAGTCCCACAAGAGAGTTCAACCTCACAAGGGGTTTTACCATAGAAGGGTGTTCAGTCTCAAAATGGGTTTTGATATCGTATAAATTCAAGCTTTGGTCATTATGAGGAATCACTCTGAAAATATTTTTGATATATTAGGTTGGATTTAAATGAATGTTATGTGTTTTTATGGTGCACATTTGTTATAACTTCTTGATGTACAATTTGACCATTGTCGTTGATTTAAATATTAGTACAAGTTTGTTGTAATAGTCTCAGTTTGCTATTCTTAGTATGTTTCATGTTTGTGATAATATATACCAATTATATATATATATATATATATATATATATATATATCAAGATAAAAAATGAGGATTTTAGAATTGATGATTTCTTCATAGAGAATTACAAAAAATGATTAGAGAAATAATGAGCTCTGATAGATACGTGTGAAAACCTTTATTCTATTTTGAGAAGTTTTGTACATAATTAGTGACATTGTATTTAGTGTTCTTGTAACTTCTTCTTATTTTTACATATATAAAATCAAATATATTATCCGTGGATATATGATTTTTTTCACAATCTAAACCACATAAATTCATGTATTTTATTGTGTTTTATTTTTGAGTTTTTCTTAATTACAAAGCTTAAGTGCACGTTTGAATTTGATTTTCCTAAATTGAGCTTTATGTATGTCTTGTAGGTTTATTACTCAACAAGTGGTGCCATAATCAAACATTACATTAGAGTTAGAACTTAATTAATCATTGGTAATCAACATGAAAAGAAAGTACAAATATTAGTGAAGATAATTTCGAATGAAATTTGACATTGATAAATTAATTCTAGATAATGATTTTAAAATCTTGAGAATTAATATCAAACCTATCCTTGTACATATGAGAGTCTCAACTACCATTGATGAAAAAGTTACGAATGCGATAGATACCAAAATATTTCCCGAGTCTCATAGTGATCTCATATTGAGTTTAGACGATAATATATTTAAAGAGGTGTCTGAAAACTCTACTCCAAAATGGTTTAAAAAAAATTATAAGTTATTTATATGAAATATTTTGTTGCAAGCATATTGTATCTCAAGAAATAATTGTACACCTTAACAATGGTTTGATGTAATAAGATCATAAAACACTTTATATATTTTTAATATGATGATTCTTGATTTGAATGCAATTTAAGCCAATATTGAAGATGATTATAAATCAAATTTCTTGCTAAGATTAAGTGTTGGTTTGAACTTGATTTTTAAACTGAGTTATGCGTATGTCTAGTGGATTTTTAAACAAAACTTGAAACATCTAATAAACTAAAATATTTATGAAAGTTTATGTGTTTTGAATTTTTTAAATAGTTTCAAAATTTTGGATCTAAAACTTTATTCGATTTTTTTTATATTGGATATTGTTTACTAACGATGTTATATTAAGATATGTAGCATATAGTAAATATACTTCTGGATGTAAATTGAGAGTCATACTAAACATGTAGGAAACTAAAAGAAGAATAAGGAAGGAATGGGTACGATAATGGGAGGTAAGACCCTAAAAATGATAAGAAATTAGGCTACAATGAGCAAAAGGATAAATAATTATGTGGAAAAAAAATTCGTGGAATTTTCTATACTAGAGGTGTGGCTAAGGTGACACGTCATAACAGAATTTTGAAAAAATCACGATAGAACTGCCATGGTAAGCACGATAACGAGTGACAATTGAACACGACGGGATTCACTGTCACGACGGTCACAATCACAACCATTAGATCACGAGTAAACACGATAGAATTAACATCACAACCATCACAGTAGAGTAAACACGATAGAATTAACATCACAACCATCACAATAGTATATATATATATATATATATATATATATATATATATATATATATATATATATATATATATATTATTGTAGTTTTATTATTATACTTTAATTATTATTGTGGTTTGATTATAATTTATAATTATTATAAGTGTTGTTATATTATTTTTGTAACACATATAGTATAAGTGTCATTATTGTTTGATAAACAAATTGTTACGTAATTTGTATATCTTAATTTAAAAGTAATATAAAGTTGTTATAGTTTTATTATTATTATTATATTTATTATAATTTATAAGTACTACAAGTGGTGGTGTTATATTTTTATTACAATACCTAGTATAAATGTTATTATTATTTGATAAACAAATTGTTATATACTTTGTGTATTATAACTTCATAGTAATATAAGGTTAAAAGACTGAAAAAAATATAAATCGAATGATATAATACAAATTTTATTGATTCAAGCATTTTACATTTTTTTGTGGACCACGAGTTGTACAAATGTTCTCAAATTGAACTATTATATTACAAAATCTTTAAAACAATTACTATAGTCTCTCAAACTAAGAAAACAAAACTATGAATTGTAACATATACATTTTTACACTAATGACCACCAAACTGAAATTTAAATTATTGTTAACAAAACTATGTTGTATTTGAGAGAATTCCTTGATATTAGCTATAATACACATTATAAGAGAAAAGGAAATAATTTTGATGATGTATATTTTCTCTTACAATGTGTATTGTAGGTTAATATCAGGACTTATCTGAAATATGACATAGTTTTGATAATAAGAATGTCAATTTCAACTCGTTGGACATCAGTACTAACTTTATACATTAGGTTTAATAGTTTTGTTTCCTTCATTTCGAGAGTATGAAAAAACTAGTAAATGAAACAAACATCAAACAATTACACAAATAAAAGAAATAAAAAAGTATACTGAATACTTAAATCACCAATGATCATTTACCGTCAAATAAACTTAATTGAGTAGATTAATTACGAATTTTGATCGAATATTGTAGAAGAATAATATAAAGAAGATATTGGTTTGAGAAATTATAGTAGTAATTATAGCAATTGGTTTTGAGAGCTTTTGAAAGAAAAATATTGTTGAAAGTTTGATATTAAATATAAATTGAGAGATGAATGTTAGATTGATGAGTTTATTCTTTATTTATAGAGGCAAAACTAAAAAGTGTTAGAACAAATCGAATATCCGATTTGATCAATGACTATTTTTTTAAATAAAACTTGATCAAATCGGATACTCAAGTTGATAAAAAATTTGAACAAAAACAATCATATAAATTGTATATTTCTTATTCATTATTATTGATGAGTTTGGAAATCTTCAAGGGAAATATACATGAATAGGTGAGAAACCTTCGAGGGGTATCTCTAACCAAAAGCTAATACCCTTTTTGTCATTTGATTTAGTTATTATTTTCAATAATAATGTATTTACTTATTTATTTATTTTATATTTATCTTAATAATGATTATTTAGCTAAATGGGTTTTTCGGACTTTGGTATTGGCCTATTAATATGGTTTGGCCCATTAGGCTAAAGTTAACCTATAATACTTTATGAGAATGCAATTAATGGGATGAAACTTTCACTCTCAAAATAATAATTATAGTTTTTCAATCATCTCTCTACTTTATACCTTATATTTATTTCGATTTCACACATTGTCAAAAGACCATTCGAATCAGATTTATCTCTATCAAATTGGCGACCACAATGAGAGATGTTGAGTAAGACACCTTGATAGAAAAATATGAAACATGACATACAAAATTGAGGCTTTGAGAGCCCAGATGTAACATAAGAGGGATCTTGTGGGGCATATTCCATCAGAATATCAAAAGTATGATGGGCCAGATGATAATCCACAACATAGTCCGAAGAGGTACTGGTGTGGTTTATTTTTGTCTCAGGGTAAGTTTGTAATTTTTGTTTAGAGTTTTGTGGAGTTTTGTGAGTATTTAATGTTTGGGTAGAATGTAGAGGGAGAATTGAGCTGCCTGGTTGTATTTAATTTTTATTACCCTCATTTAATGTTGGTGGTTGGGTATTTATACCCTAATATTTGGGCCACATGGGCTTTCGGGTCGTGTTTAATGGATTCGGGTCGAGTTTAAGGACCCATTAGTTCTAAGTAAGTGAACAGGCAGCTTAGTCAAAAAGTGATTAGATTTTAAGTATTTTAATTATGTTCGGATAGTTAAAATGGGTGATGTTGTCCGAACTGCCCTTGTCCGGTAAGGTGGACATTGTCTGAATTGACCCTATCCGGTTCCCAAAATATGTGGTGACAGAATCCGGACTCATCAGTAGCCCCTTTTTTAGGTGGTGTTCAAAAAACCTTTGACAAGACCTAGAAAACAGTCTGTTGTTGGTGACAGTTACATCCGGACAGGTCCTTTGAACTGTGTTATAGCTTTATCCGGACTGAAAAAAGTTCTTGAAACTAAACGGTTTCTTGTCAGAGTTCGTGGGACACATGTCTCTCTCTGGTTCGTTATTTTAGCCGTTTTTTTACCTAGAATTTCGCTCCCACCTTCTCTAAAAAGTAACCTCTTCATTTCATGAAGATGACGTCAGCGTCGTTCCCTAATAATTGCAATCCTTTCGAATTCTCCTAGGTATCAAAGCATCTTTTTATGTGTTTACCAATAAATTAAGCATTTCTTTACTATTTTACCATCATCTTCATACTTACTTTGCTAAATCTCAGAGCTTTCTCTCTCAAACAAATTCTCCTTTTGGGTTGTGAGTTTATGTTCACAGCTAGGAACGCTTTAATCAAAGGCGGGTGGCTTAACCTATCAGAGTAGGAAAGGGCTAAAAAGTCGAAAGAGAAAGGCGCATTGCTGCAGGCCTTCCTACTTCCCCTGTCGACAAACCAGAAATTCCAAGCCCAGAGCCTGACCAGGGCTCTTCTTCAACCATGAGTGTTAAACCAAGGAGATTGTTTCAAACCAATCTTTCGCCAATTGTTTCAGGCTCGTCGGTTTAGGAATCGGAGCCCACTGTTGAACCAGGGCAAGCAGTTACGAGTTTCAAAAAGCCTTCCGTATTTATCGCCATGCGATCAGATGCAGATGTCTATCCCAATAAACTAGTTGATCGGAGAAGTGGTCGCCTGGTAAAAGGGCAGGCTTCAAAGGGTACACCTTCAAAATCAGGGGCCAAAGACAGCAACACGGGGTCAGAGGCACCCATAAAAGTTCCTAAGGACAAGCTGTCCGGACCGGAGGCGTCTAACTCAAGCCTCCGAAAAGAAACCACCACACCTGAGCCCCAACCGAAGGTCAGAGTTCATGAAAGCATTGAAGCCCAACAGTCCGGAGGTCAGACTGAACCAACTCCTAACTCCCCTCACCTAAAATCAACTGAAAACCCCTCCTCGGTAATGGAAGAGGTAATGGAGGATTCTACCAAAGAGGCTCCGTTTGAGTCCGAAGTCTCCGGACAAACTAGTGATGTTGGTGCTGCCAAGAAGGATAAAGGCAAAGAAAAACTATGCCTTAGGCACCTAGATCTGCAAGAGATCCTTAAGGGAAAAGTTGGACCTTGTTTCCACAAGGTCAATGTTAAGTATTTACTTGCTTTGCAAAAAATTAATTATGCTTTCATCCACACAGCTGAACTGGGTCGGATGCGAACAAAGTGGGGGATTCCGGAGAATGTAAAAATAAGGATCCCAATAGACCCTGAAACGCCGATGGACTGCAAGCTTAGTGAAGTGGTCATCTTCACTGAACTTTTTAACTGGGACTAAGGTTTCCCTTAGATCCGGAGATAGTTAAATATCTCCAAATCATCAAGCTATGCCCAAGTTAACTGAGCCCTAATGCTTGGTGCACTCTCATGGCCTGTATCATGGCTTCTAGGCTCTCCAAAATTCCTCTTCCAGTGGAGGAATTCACAGCTGTGGCCAGCCTCTGCAGAAATCCCCATATCCCCTTCTATCACTTCAACATGGGTTCTAACTACAAATAAGTAGATGACCTGCTCGAGTCGGAGAGAAATTGGAGGACTCAATTCTTGTTTGTGAGTGGCGCTTAGGAAAATGGGAAGAAGATCAAAGCCGGAGTCAACCCGAGTCTCCTCACCAGCAGGTGACGAAGTGATAGTAAGAATCCCACCTTACATTCTCATTTTTTATTTTTATCAAATTTGTTTAACTGATTTGCCTTGTCTTTTTTTTTTTTTTTCTTGACAGTGCCGCCCAAAGACGTCAATGATTACTTAAAGGCCGGGTAGATTACTTGCACCAAGATAAACAATTGGGCTGCTAAAAAATGGGATAATCGCTTCCACAACGCCTTTACTAGGGGCAATCTTGCAAGGTCTTACCTCTGGAACACTACTGACCGGAGGGACTTAAATTGGGAGGAACTTACCACTCCACCCCCTCCGGATGTAGTCTTTAAAAGAACACACGCACCGGACGGGTCACTGTACTTGCCTGGTTGAGCCAAGGCCCCAAGTAAGATGAAAAGCAAAAAAGGAAAGGGCAAGAAGAATGCGATCGAAGCTAATCCCATTGAAGCGGAGGAAACTGTTCCAACAAAACAAGAGTGGCCAGTTCCAAGTCAGATTGATGTTGCTCTTCTAGAAGTGGTGGAGTAGGAGAGTACTAGGGAAGAGGCAGAATCTCCAAAACCTCCAAGGGTTCCTAAAAGAGACGGGAAACGGGGAGCAGAAAGCAAAGACAGGAAGGCCAAGAAGAAAAAGACCTCCAGGGGTGATGAACTTTCTCTCCGGCCTCTGGAGCCCCTCCCTCATGTTGACCCTACTGATCCAACAAGAGCAGAAGAGATCCCCGGTGAATTTCAGACCGATGAGGTTGGAGGAGGAGACATCAGTATTGACGGTTTCGACATTACAGGTCTTGAGGGACTTGGTGATTACTTTGAAAACCTCCCCAGAGACGACTTTGCTGGGCCCTACCTCCCTCCAAGCACTTCGAACACTGTTACCTTCAATGGTAATTCTTTCACCATTTCAAGTGAAAGAGATGTTATAACTCACTCTATATTGAGTAATGTTCAATCAGTGTTGGTTCTGGAGAAACAAGTGCGAGTTCAGTCAACAATCATTACTGCCCTTAATTCTGACAAGGAGAGATTGCCCGGAGACCTCCTTATTGCCAACCAAAACGCTGATGTTTTGAAGAGAGAAAACGAGGAGTTAAAGAAGAACCAGGAGGGTTGGGTCACAAGGGTAGTTGCCCTAGAAGATACTATCAAAGGCCTCCGGGAAAATCATTCCGGGTTGGAGAAGGATCTCTCCTCTTCGAAAGAATTGATAAAGGCCAAGAACCAAGTCATTCATACTTTGACCAATGACAAGATCGCACTCAAGGACTCGATGTCCAAGGCTGCAGAGGAGAACCTGATCTGCTAAGGGAGCAAGAGGCAAAAATCCAAGCCAAGATTGAGGCTTATGCCAACAATGTGATAGACACTCAGGAGGAAATGTATGCCAAGGTGAAGTCGGTCATGGTTCTACTCTTTCATGAGAAGTTTCTGAAGAGGAATCTGGGGGACTTATGGACTTTTGTAGAGTATCCAGACCTTCCCTTCCATACAATAGCTGAGGGTGACAGGTTTGATTTCTCCAGTGCATCCTCATCCGATGAAGAAGAGAACACCGGGGAGAGTCCAGGTGAGGAGAATGATGACCTCAAGAAGAAGAAAACGAGTAAGGCTGAGCCGTCTTCAAAAGCTCAGTCTTAAAATATCAATTATTTTTTACCTTTTGTTTTGATTGAACTAAAGTCCTTGGAAGGCCAAGGCATTTTTGTAACTGCGTCCGGTTTTCGACCGGACATGTCTGTTTTCTTTGACAACTTAAAGTCCTTGGATGGCCAAGGCACTTCGGTTATTTTAATGGATGTCTTTATTTTGCACAACTCTTGCATTCTTTTAATTTTGATGGTTAATGTTTAAACAGCCCCTAGTTATTTCATAAATATTCTAAAGTGATAGTGTTTAAATTCTCCGATGACAAATGTTTAAGTAGTCATCATTCCTTTAATTCAATCCGGCCGGTGTTTAAACAATATTTGACAAGAAACAAAGTAAGAACACTACGAAGTTTTAAGAAGGCATAAAATTTTATAAAAGAGCCTGGACACCTCATTAAAACCTCCCCGCGCCACCAGGGTAGGAAAGAGTATGCCCCCAAATATTTATATGGATTTTTAAAAAAGTAAATATTTACATAGTTTCTACTCCAAATACATCCCGAGGTGTTCAATATTCCAAGGGTGATTCAAAACCCTTCTATCATTGTCTTCTAGCCAGTATGTCCCAGGTTTAAGCCTTTCAATGACCGTATAGGGTCCTTCCCAGTTGGTGCTAATTTGCCGAACAGCTTCTCTTTAGTATGTAAGAAGACTTTCCTTAAAACCTTATCCCCTGGGTGAAAATATCTTCTTTTAACTCTGGAAGCAAACCTGCTTCTCATCAAACCTTGATACTGTGCAGCTCTAAGGTGAGCCTTAACTCTTCTTTCTTCTATTAATTCAAGCTGACCTCTGATTGCCACTTCGTTAGCGTATTCGGAGAAATTATGAACTTGAAAAGAAGGGAGAGTTGCTTCTATAGGAGCTATGGCATCCATCCCATAGACTAAGGCAAAAGGTGACTCTTGTGTTGCTGCCCCAGGTGTAGTCTGGTAGGCCCACAAAACCTCTTGTAAATAACTAGGCCATTTTCTAGCAGCCCCTTCTAAATTTTTCTTCAAACCGGACAATATAGTTCTGTTAGCCACTTCAACCTGACCATTTGCTTGTGGGTGGAAAGGTGAAGAGAAACAATGTTGTATACCTCTAGAGGCACATAAACTCTCCATTTCCTTATTGTCAAACTGTGGCCCATTGTCTGTTGTTATCTTCCGTGGAATGCCAAATCTGCAACAGATATTGGATAAAATGAATTTTATGACAGCTTTTGATGATGTACCTGCCAGTGGGGCTGCTTCGATCCACTTCAAAAAAATAATCAATAGCAATAATTATTGTCCCGCGTCCTCCGGATGCCATAGGTAGAGGTCCCACCAAATCTAACCCCCATCGAGCAAAAGGTATAGGCTCAGAAATAGACTCTAAAGGGATGGCTGATGAGTCACCCACTATATTCGGAGCGAATGTGCCTCCATTGTTTGGACCAGGCCGATGAGCATTATCAGGCCTATTTCCTCCTCTTTTTTTAACATATGCTCCCAACTTTCCTCTTTCAATCAAATTTTAGACTTCTTACTTTAAAGTAATACAATCGTCAGTGGTATGACCAGTATCATTGTGGTACTGACAGAAGGAATTGTTACGATGCTCCCTAGGAGATTGTAGTGCAGACGACCTTCTATAGTGTACTTCTTCCTTTCTTTTGTCATAAATGGTGGCTACACTTTCTTTTAACTCAGCAAACCACTCCGGTTGAACCCAAGGCCCTCTCTTATTTCTAGATTACTGACTCTGGGCAGGCGCAGCTGGCTGAGACTGAGCTTTAGCTCTGTTATGACCCTGCCCGGTCTCCCTTGCTTTGTTCCCGGACTGATTTTGGTTGGGGTTTGGTGCAACCGGGGCAGACCTCACATGCATGTGCATCCTAGTTTTCTTTGTTTCATCCACGTTAATTTGATTTCCGACCTGATTCAGTAAACCTCCCCATGTCATTGCCTTTTTTCTGGTTACTGAATCAGCCAGATTTCCAAGGTTTAAACCCTGCCTCAGAGAAGCTATTGCTACTTGTTCGAAGCAATCAGCCAACCCATTTTTGGTATTTACAAAGCGACTTATATATTCCTTCAGATATTCATTCGGTTCTTGGGCACAATGGATAATTATATCTCCATTTCCCTTCACCTCCTTACTTCCAACAAACTGCCTCTGGAAGGCCACCCAAAAGGTATCGAAATTTCTGATGCACCCATGTGGTAGGCTGTTATACCACTTCAGGGCACACCCCGTAAAAGACTGGGAGAATGCTCTACAAAGCAACTTATTGTCGTCATCGAAATTCATCATGAAATTTTTGAATTGTTCCAAGTGATTGGCTGGGTCTTTACTGCCATCGTATTTTTCCATCTTCGTGTTATCGAACCTCTTGGGGACAGGATCTTGGAAGACAATGGATATTGTGTCCAATTCCGGCCACGACTGAAAACGGTATCCTCGTTAGGTGTTGCAAAGATACCTGGCTCATCATGGAAGGAAAAAGGATCCACCAGCATCCGGTTTATGTGTCTCCGGCTATGAGATGATCCTTTGCCTATATGCCTCTTTAATTTTCCATGCCTATCCTTTTTTCTTGAATACTTTTTAACCAACTTTTGCTTATTTTTAGATCGGCCCTCATCACTGCTGGAGGACAAGGATTCTTCAATCCCATCTTCGTCCGAGGAGCTACTGGAAGATTCTGAGTCTGAATTAGAGCTCTCCACTGGCTTGGACCGGTGGGACTTTTTGGAGCTAGCATGAGTCTTCTTCGTAATCACATGGGTCTTCGAAGGCTCATGCTCTCTAGGGTTGTCAGTATGATGAGAACCTGATGCCTTTGATTTCTCTTGTATGCCCATCTTTGTATTCTCTTCCCTCAGAGCTTCTATCTCGCCCTTTAATCTATCACGCTCATCGATGGTATATTCATCGTTTCCCCCCACCACTTCAAGTAAATCTGGTGGTACTTCTGGTACGTCCGGATTCATTCAGACTGATTTTTCTAATGGTTTTGAATGCTAGATTCAGGCACCGTCGCGCTCCCACTGTGGTCGCCAATTCGGTGTGGTTTATTTTTGTCTGAGGGTAAGTTTGTAAATTTTGTTTAGAGTTTTGTGGAGTTTTGTGAGTATTTAATGTTTGGGTAGAATGTAGAGGGAGAATTGAGTTGCCTGGTTGTATTTAATTTTTATTACCCTCATTTAATATTGGTGGTTGGGTATTTATACCCTAATATTTGGGCCAAATGGGCTTTCGGGTCGTGTTTAATGGATTCGGGTCGAGTTTAAGGACCCATTAGTTCTAAATAAGTGAACAGGCAGCTTAGTCAAAAAGTGATTAGATTTTAAGTACTTTAGTTATGTTCGGATAGTTCAAATGGGTGATGGTGTCCGAACTGCCCCTGTCCGGTAAGGTGGACATTATCCGAATTGACCCTGTCCGGTTCCCATAAAATTTGGTGACAGAATCCGGACTCATCAGGTACCAAGGGGACCAATCTTCTAAATCCCATCAAGATTTAAAAAAAAACATTGAGCCAAACATTATTCTAGCTCTTTGGAGTTTATGGAGGTATCTACAATAGAGTTTGAAATTTCCCCATCCTTTTCGGGAAGTGATTATTATCATAAGAAAAATAACAAAAACCACCGAGAAAATTATCAATCTAAAAAACATATGAATATACTCCCCAGATCGAGTAAGCATGATTCTTTAAGAAAGAAGAAGTGCCAAAAGGTAAAGATAAAAAAAATATTAGGGAAAGATGAAAGGATCAGATGAACATAACTTATACCGCTTATTGAGTGATCAATTTGTTGTTTAATCTGAACCAAGTATACTTTCAACCTCTAATGAAGATTACATGTTCGGTCCGGGATATAATTGGAGCCAGTCACCTTTATTTATGAAAATCTTATATAGGCATTTACCTATGCGCTTTGATATTTCAATAATTAAGAAATATATTATGGAAGCAAAGATTCAGATAACCATCTTGAGAAGTTCAAGAATTTTATGATAAGTCTTGATGATGATAAGTTATCATGTAAAGTTCTTTTTTCTACAATTTTTAAGGATAGTGCCTTAAAGTGGTATAATATACTATCGCAAGGGTCATTGTTTAGAGAAAATAGAGATACTATAATTCATTGTTTGCAGCACCCCACTAAAACCTTAAAAGAATATACCAAATATTTTATGGATATGCTTAACAAACTACTTTGAACAAGTAGTTATAGCTTCATTTAGACAAAGAGCGTAAGTTGAGGAGTTGGCTGACATAGTTAGTCATAAAAAAGCAATGACCTAGGGTGGTTTGTGAAACCATGTAGGAAACTAATCACAATAGAATAACCCAAAATATTAAGACAGCCTTATCATCCCAGAATTTTCCATTCTATCTCTCTTCAATAAGCTAGTGTCCAATCACAAACTACTATTAGTAATCATCCGAAGGGTTCTGGACAGGGTTCTCATCGACTCAGGTCGAACCAATCTATTCAGGGATAACAATTCACGCCTAGAGGAAATCAATGGGTTCTACCTAGTTATTTTGCAGAGCTGAGTTAAAATGTTGCAACTATTTACGATAGATTAAAGAATTATGTGCAATTCCAAAGGTCCTCACCTAATTAGACTTAAAGGGAAAATCAAAATACACGATTATGCAAGTATCACAGTGATGTGAGGCATGATATTAAGGATTGTATTGCTTTAAAGAAGGAAATATAATCATTAATCAATAGTGGGAAACTAACTACCTTTATTAAAGTACAAGTGGATAATAGGTCGATGCCAAGTGCAATTGTAGTGTAGGAAATTTTACCTTTGGTTCGAAGACAAGCCATGAAAGCTCCAAAGTAGAAAAATATGATGGTGATTACTGAATATTTTGATGTAGAATCACTATATTTGGATCCGGATCCAGATCGTGGTTGGGTGAATATGATATATGAAGAAGGAAGAAGGGTTTCCAAGTTATGTAAGTTGTTTGAGTCATAAACTATTTTCGGAGGGGATATTATGACAACTCTCTTAAGTTGCTCTCGAAAGAGGCATGTGATTAGCTTGAATACATAGTTAAAAGGAAAAATATCTGCTCATTTATATCAAAATCGAGTTGTGTTCATAGTTTTAGATGAGGATGACTTAAGAAATGTTGTTAGACTACATGAGGATGATGTGGTGATCAGAGCTGCTATTGAAGGAACAGAAATCCAAAGGATTCCGACGGCTCAGTTAATATTTAATTTATGTCTAGATACAAGCTAATAAATAACTCATTTGTTATCCTCCGATCGAACATAACCATAGTGAGATTTACATGAAACTCTGCTGACGTTATTGGGGAATTCAGAGGAGAAACCGTCCTTAGTAAAAGGTTATTTATAAAGATTGTGAGAGTCGAATAAAGAGTTTATTGAATAAAGCGTTTGCCAATCGAATTGGAAGCATTTTCTAGGATTATATTAATGATATGATGGTAAAGAGTTTGAGGAAGGATGATCACGTACTTAATCTCAAAGAAACTTTCTTCAACTTAGAAGCCATCAACTCAAAGATGAATCCGGAGAGGTGCACTTTTGGGGTACAATGCAGAAACGTTTTAGGGTATGTGATAACTGCAAAAGGAACACAAGCCGACCCAACATAATTAAATGCACTACTTGAGATGGACTCTCCCAGATCCACAAAAGAAATCCAGGTGTTGACTGGAAGATTGGCATCATTAAACAAGTTTATATTAATATCATTAGACAAGTGTGCACAATTCTTCTAAGTGTTGAGAAATACCAAGGAAATTAATTAGTCCACGGACTACGATGAGACTTTCCTCAAAATCAAGAAACATATATCTTCGCCCAAAAATCTGCCTAAACCACTTATGAGAGAGAGACATTATGTTTACTTGGTAGTATCCGACTATGTAGTAAGTGCAGTGCTAGTTCGGTAAGTTGATTATTATCCTCGTCCTGTTTATTATATTAATAAGAGTTTGTTGGATCATGAAAAAAGATATCTAAAGTTGGAAAAATTAGTATTAGCCTTGGTAATAGTATCAAGAAAAATGAGACCCTATTTTCAAGCATAGTTCATTATTGTTCGAACTTATTTTCCATTCAAAAGTATACTAGAAAAACCAGATGTATCGGGTCAAATTAGGGGATTATGATATTGATTTTGCTCCTTGAACTGAAATCAAGGCACAAGCTATGATGGATTTCTTGAATGACCTTATGTCGAATCTTCTATCGATAAGTCTGTGTAAGAATGGATAGTCCGAACACATTGAGGATCCAGTAAAAGGGGTTGTGGGGAAGGAATTTACCTACTTTCCCCATTTGTAAACTCAATGTACCAAGCAATACGTTTTGGTTTTAAGGTATCAAAAAACGAAACTGAGTACGAAGAAGCAATAGCTGGTGATGTAGAGGAAAGCCTTTACAAAAATCTATTTAAATATTTTAGTTTTATTTATTTTATTTTTATATTTTAAGGATTTATTTAAGATAGCAAATTAAATTTGATTAGATTCAGATTTAATATGATATTATTTTATTGCATTTATTTTTGTTTCTATATTTTAAGATTTTATTTAAGATAGCAAATTAAATCCGATTAGATTCTGATTTAATAGGATATTATTTTATTGCGTTTATTTTTGTTTCCATATTTTGTATTAGGGATTTGAGTGATTCCTATTTAAGGCGCCTCAAACCCTACTTTTGTTTTTTAGACTTTGATTAATTGAAATTTGATAAAAAAAATATTAGGGTTTCCCCTATATATTGCTTCTCGGCGTTACTCTATATCATATTGGTATCAGACAAAGGCAGTCCTGCGAGATGGTGCGAGGAAGAACCAAAGGTCGCGGCGGCGTTGTTGTGGATGGAGATGCAAGTGATTTCGGAGATCGTGAGAATGTTGACGTGCGTCGTTAGGTCGAGTATCTTGCCCATCAGATGGCTGAACTTACTGCCAGGAAACCCAGTGTGAAGGCTGAAGGTCCCGATAACCCTTTTGGCGAAAGGCCAAAACGGAACGCTAAACCAGACCGCTGTTGGGAGCTTGGATTTAAGGTCAACATTCTTGACTTTGATGGTGGCCTTTGGGTGGAGGAGTTTGTTGATTGGTTATCCCAGGTTGAGGAGGTGTTGGAAGGTGAAATTCCTGATGCAACTTGGCTAGAATTGGGAGATCCGATTTATGATGTATACGGTGATGAGGATGAAGAGGATCTGATTTATGATGTATATGGCGATGAGGATGAAGACGATTGGGTAACATCAATAATAGTCTCTCATTATTTCACTAAACCCATGTTTGACAAACCGATCTACGATAAAGATGATGATGAGTTCGAAGAGACGAACGCATCTTATACAAAATTTAAAACCTCGAAACAATTAGAAATTCTGAAACCATTTTTTCATCAAAAGAAAAAAAAATTGGAATCCAATTTCTCATCTCCTACCATTCAATTGGTGGATAAAAACCACACTGTCACAAATGCTGAGTATAACCGAAAATTTGGACCATAAAACATTAGTTTAAAACAGAAGAAGAAACACATGAGTTTGGCTAAATTAAGCAACCCCATCCAACAAGTTGATTTGTTTCAACGTAGAGTATTGGTGAGAAAAACAAGCAGAGACCAAAATTGAACTCGAAAGAGAAGAAAGCGAACACTGGAGGATGGTTACAATAGGGAAAAGTTGAAAACGTTTGAAACGAAGAAGGAGGGTGAATTCGAGGACGAATTCTTTCCAACCGGGAGAGGATGATGTAGGGGAAAGCCTTTACAAAAATATATTTAAATATTTTAGTTTTTATTTATTTTATTTTTATTATTTAAGGATTTATTTAAGATATCAAATTAAATCTGATTAGATTGAGATTTAATAGGATATTATTTTATTGCGTTTATTTTGGTTTCCATATTTTGTATTAGGGATTTGAGAGATTCCTATTTAAGGCGCTTCAAACCCTACTTTTGTTTTTTAGACTTTGATTGATTGAAATTTGATAAAAAAAACATTAGGGTTTCCCCTATATATTGCTTCTCGACGCTACTCTACATCAGTTGGGCTAAAACTTTCTTAAATATATTGTGCCAAAAGAGTCTGATTGATAAGTGACTCACAACTGCTCATACATCAAGCTTACGGTGAATCTGAAGCAAGAAAAGAGAAATTGATGAAGTATTTACATGTGTTAAGGGAAACATCTAATTTATTCAAGTGTTTAAAGTATGAACATGTGCTAAGGGCTGAAAATTAAATGGCTGATTCCTTAGCTATTACTGCATACACTGAGGCATATCCTTGGATTTTGATACAAGAATTATTTTCATAATGATACGCCTATGAGTGAGATTGAGTACTGAGGAAAGTTTTCAAGTATCCACAATTTAAGCCAAGATTGGAGGCATGGAATAAAATAATTTATTACTAAATAAAGTCTTCATATGGATAAAGTTTTAGCTAAGAAGTTGAATTTTAGAGCACATGGTTTTTTGGTCTTAAGATAGATTCTCTATAAGAAATATTTTAGCATGCCTCCATTGTGTTGCCTTGGATATGATGATTCCTAGGTAATCTTATCTGAATTACACGATAGAGATTATTCTATCCATTGTGGCTATAAATATATTACCATTACGGTTTTTTCGGAAGGTTATAATTGGTCATTCATCATGGATGGTTTGGTTTATTTTGGGACACGTATCACTATCTGGTTCGACCTACCAACAGTTATTTTTCCTAGATCAGCGCACCCACTAAGTCTAGAAAGTTACCTATGCATTTAATCCTTCACAAGTTTGCGCAGCCTTAAATCATTGCAAAAACACTCTTCAACTTCTCATAGGCAACTGTTACTTTTTTTTACTGTTATCTAAATTATCTTTCACTATTTCATTGTGTTTATCACTTAGATATTTTTAGAGAGGTTTTCACTCCTATCTTCAGCTTGTTCTTGAGAGGTTCCATGTTCACAACTAGAAATGCACTTGTTAAAGGAGACTGGTTAAACTTATGAGAGTTAGAAAGGGTAAAAAAAAATTAGAGAGAAAGAGAATCACGTTGTTGTTGGTCTCTCAGTTCCTCCAAATGAGAAATTTAGTGAACCGACTCAAGAAGTTGATCAAGGATCATCATCTTCAAGAAACCCCAGGCCCAGACAATTATTCAAACCTAGCCTTTCACATCTTCCCTCCGGCTCTTCTGTTCAAGAGTCTCAACCCTCTATCGTGAAAGAAAAATATGTTTCGAGTATCAGAAAACCTTCTCCCTTCATAGCCATGGGTTCTGACACTGAGAAGTATCCGGAGAAATCAACACCTCGCCGGACGACTCGTCTAACTAAAGCCCAAACTACTGCTTCACTGCCAAATCCCTCCGGATCGGAGGCATCTAAAACAACCTCAAAAGATAAGCCCTCTGGATCAGAGGCATCTAAAGTAGCCCCAAGGGCCAAGCTCTCGGGATCCCAACCTCAACCGGACACCAAGCCTTCAAAAACAGAAGGCGCTCATCCATCCGAACTACCTTTGGTGGCAGAAGCTGATCCACATCCATCCAGGGCAACTGATAAACCTTCCATAGTTATGGAAGAAGTAATGGAAGACAGTATCAAAGAGGCTCTCTCTGAAACTGAAGCATCAGGTCAAATCGGGATGTTGCTTCTGACAAGAAGGGCAAAAGCAAAGTCAAGGTCTGTTTGAGTCATCCGGAGCTTCCGGAGTGCCTAGAGGGAAAGGTATGCCCTTGCTTTAAAAATTTCAGTGTTAAATACTTATAGGCTCTACAAAATATAAACTACGTCTACACCCATACTGCTGAGTTAGGTCGGATCCAGACAAAATGGAGGATTCCAGAGTCAGTGAAGGTAAGGATACCTGTCACTCTGGAGACTTCTATGGAATGCAAACTCAACGAGGTGGTTATTTTCACTGAGGTGCTAAACTGGGGACTTCGGTTCCCATTGGACCCAGAAATCGTTAGGTATACCCACCTGGTTAAAATCTGCCCAAGCCAGCTAAGCCCAAATTCCTGGTATTCCCTCCTTGCTTGCATAATGGAATCAAGTTTATCAAAAATCCCACTCCCAATGGAGCAATTTGCCGCTGTGGCAAGTCTATGCAAGAATCACCAGATTCCATTCTACCATCATACTATGGGGAACAACTTCAAGGTGATAGATGACTTGCTAGAATCCGAGAAGAACTGGAGGACACAATTTCTGTTTGTCTGTGGGACATGGGAGAACGGTAGGAAGATCAAGGCCAACACCAATACCAACATGTTAACTAGCAAGTGGAAGAGTACTGGTGAGTTTTTCTATATATGTTTATGCTTTTCTTATTAAATCATAAGTATTCCCCTTTTGATTAATTTGTCACTCCTTTTTCAGTGTTGCCGAAGGAGTTCATCGGACTCCTAGAGGAGGGGCAAACAACCTGTGCCAAGCTTAACACATGGGTTGCGGAGCATTGGGGGAATACCTTCTATAATTGCTTCACCTCAGGAAATTTTGTGAGGTCTCATATGTGGAACACCACAGGTCGGAGAGACCTCTCATGGGAAGAGCTAACTACACCGCCTCGTCCTGGTGTAATTCTCAAACGAACGGAGGCCAAGGATGTTAAATTGGTCTTACGTTCCAGAGCAAAAGCTCCCAACAAAATGAAAGGGAAGAAGAATAAAGCTACAACAGAGCCGGTACGAGCAGCCACAGAGGGGACTGGTTCAGGGAACCAAGAGGGAATTGACGCTGCCCTACTCAAAGTGGTAGAGGCTGAAACTATAAAGGAGGTGGGAGAATCAGAAAACCCACCAAAAACCTCCTCAAAAGGATGGAAAATAAAGGCCAACAGTGACAAAAAGGCTGCCAAAAAGAAGAGAGCCAGCTTAGGAAAATAAATAATTATTTTCCCTTTGGAGACTCTACCTCCACCAGCCCATCTTGATCCTACTTTACAAGAGAAGATCCCAACAGGTCTGCAGTCCGGAGAGGTTGTTGGGGGAGGGACTGAAACAGTGGACATTAGTGTCCTTCAAGACATTTATTTATACTACAATGATTTTGAGAATGGTGATTTCGCATGTCCCTACTGCCCCTCGAGCTCCACTAACATGGTGACCTTTAATGGTAAGTATTTCTCCATCTCCAAAGAGCAAGATGTTCTAAGCCATTCTATTCTCGGTCACATCCAGCCAATGGTTGACTTGGAGAGACAAGTGAAAAGCCAGACCACTCTCATCAATTCCCTCACAACTGACAAGGAATCTTTATCAACCAACCTTCTTAATGCCAATCAAAGTATAGAAGAACTGAAGAAGGAGATGGAAGCATTGAGAAAGGACAAGGAAGATTTATCAACCAAGTTAGCCACTTTGGAGACTGCCAGTACCGAGCTCCAAACTAAGTATTTCAGGTTGGAAAAGGATCTCACAACATTAAAGGAGGACTTGAAGACCAAAGATGGTGTCATTCAAACCCTATCCGGAGAGAAGATTTCCTTAGAAGGTACTGTGTCGAAGATGTCCAAGGAGAAAGAGGATTTGGTAAAAAAGCAGGAGCAAGCTATTCATGCAGGTATTGATAAATATACCAACAAAGTGATATATTTCCTAGAGAAAAGATATGATGAAGTCAGATCTAACATAGTGCTGCTCTTCCATGAGACCTTTCCAAAGAGGACCATTGGTCCCCTATGAAAATATGTGGAATACGAAGACCTTCCTCATCACACCATGGCAGCTGGTGACATGTACAACTACTTCAGTGGAATTGATTCCACTACTGATGTTGAACAGGGTACTGGTGAGAGTTTGAGTGTTGAACTCAAAAGTCCCAAGAAAGGTGGTGGTGGTGGTGGTGAAAGGATATCCGAAGGGAACAAGCCCTAAGGTTTAATCATAGTTTTTATCTTTTCTGAATAGTTAAAGTCCTTGTATGGCCAAGGCATATTTTGTAATGTTATCCGGTCAGAGTTCATATAAGTCTTTGAAATACTTAAAGTCCTTGGATGGCCAAGACATGTTTTGTTCTTCCTATTCGGTTAAAGTCTGAATATGTTTATTTATCAAATCTTCCTTTATTTAACACTTTCTTTCCTTTAAATTTTAATGGCTAATGTTTAAATAGCCCCTAGTTTTTCAGAAGCATTATAGTGAGAGTGTTTAATATCTCTGATGACATGTATTTAATGGTCATCACTCAACCAGGTTTATCCAATCTATCAAAGATCCAAAGTGTTGAACCAATGATTTGTACTTGAATTAAATTGTAGTTAAACCACACCGGATGTTTTAAGAAGACATCACATTTTATTGAATGAAAAAATCGGTCACCTCATTAAAACCTTCATGCGCCACCAGGGTAGGAAAGAACATGTCCCATAATATTTAAACTCATATCTAACAATAAAATATTTACACACAAATTTTATTCTAAATATAACCTGAGATGTTCCATATTCCATGGGTGCTTCAAAACCCTTCCTTCTTTATTCTGAAGCATATATGTCCCAAGCTTAAGATTTTCGGAGACCTCATAGGGGCCTTCCCAGTTCGGAGCCAGCTTACCGAACTACTTCTTGTTGGTGTGTTAGAAAACATTTCTCAAAAATTTATATCCCAGTTGAAAATATCTTCTCTTGACCTTGGAAGCAAACCTACTCCTCATCAAGCCTTGGTAGTGGGTTGTTCTCAAGTGAGATTTAACCCTTCTTTCTTCTATTAAGTCCAACTGATTCCTAATTATTATCTCATTAGCTTGTTCGGAATAGTTATGGACCCTGTATGATGGTAGTGTAGCTTCAATGGTGGTAATGGCATCCATCCCATACACCAAAGAAAAAAGAGATTCTTGTGTAGCAGTCCAATGAGTAGTTCGGTATGCCTATAACACTTCTTGCATATAGCTTGGCCACTTCCCTGCAGCTCCCTCTAGATTCTTTCTTAATTCGGAAAAATGGTCCTATTGGTAACTTCAACCTGGCTGTTTTCTTCTGGATGGAAAGGAGAAGAGAAACAATGTTGAATGCCTCTAGAAGCTCAAAAATTCTCCATATCTTTGTTATCAAACTATGGCCCGTTATCTGTGGTAATCTTTTGAGGAATCCCAAATATGCAACATATATTGGATACGATAAATTTAATGACATCTTTCGAAGTGGTTCCTGCCAAATGAGCTACCTATATCTATTTCGAGAAGTAATCAACAGAAACTATAATAGTCCTCCACCCTCCGGAAGCCATTGACAGAGGCCCAACTGAATCCAATCCCCAACGAGCAAAATGTATTGGCTCATAAATAGACTCTATAGGTATTGTTGGCACATGCATTTTGTTTCCATATCTTTGACATGGATCACACTTCCTTACCATTTCTTTAGCATCTGCCATTATGGATGGCCAATAGTATCCAGCCAACAATACCCTCCGGGTTAGTTCCCTGTAGCCACAATGCGCTGACCATTCTCCATCGTGTAGTTCGGATAAAACGACTTGAGATTCTTCAACCCCCAAATAACGCACGCGAGGTCTACTGAACGATTTTATAGGGAACTTCCCTTATGATAAAAAAAAACCCCGATCCCTGTGTTTAATTTTTCTTGCCATAGCTTTATAGGCAAAACCCCATCAGAAATGTATTGAAGAAGGGAAAATCTCCAATCTCTAGGTTAAACTACTTGTATACTCAAGCTTTCCTCATTTTCCTTGTTCTGATTTAATCGTATGGATGGGCATTCTTGTACATGAATCCAAATGTAGGAATCAGAATATGCTATGGTTGCAAAGGAATCTGTCAGTGTATTTTCTGATTTAAGAATATACTCATAACAAACACTTTTGAAGTTGGTTTCCATCTCTTTAAGGATGAGTAAGTATTTGATTAGTTGCTCCTTCTTGGCCTCAGATTGAACTTGAACATGATGGATAAGAAGATGGGGATCATTCATCAACCTAACTCGTTTAGCCCCACATAGGAAAGCTAATTTGAGACCAGCTATAGCCGCTTCATATTCAGACTCATTGTTAGAGGCCTTGATCCCAAATCATATAGCCTAGTACATTTTATCACCATACGGAGAGGTTAGGCAAATTCCAGCTCCACAACCCATTGTGCTTGATCCACCATCAGTCAGAACTACCCATTCTTTCTTGGTTTATCCTTATGAAATTTGTTTAGAACTCTTATCCAAATGGAATTCTACCAGGAAATCAGCAACAGATTGAGCTTTGGTAGCATTTCGTGGGGCAAAATCAATGTCATAATCACCCAATTCTACTGACCACTTGGTCATCCTACTTGATATATCTGCCTTCCGAAGAACATTCTTCAATGGGAAAGATGTTCGGACAATGATGGAATGAGACTGAAAATACGACCTCATTTTTCTTGCAGCAATCACTAAGGCTAGTGCCAACTTTTCAAGGTTCAAGTACCTCTTCTCAGCATCTATCAGACTTTTGTTGATGTAGTACACCGTACGTGGGTAATTGTCCACATCTCTTACCAATACTGCACTTATAGCGCATTCGAACACATCCAAGTATACATACATTGTTTTTCCTTGTACGGGCTTAAAAAAAGGCTTTGGTGAAGATAAGTGTTTCTTTATTTCATCAAAATCTTGGTTGCATTGTGGAGACCAATTGAAGTCTTTAGCACTCTTCATGGTTTGGAAAAAAGGAGCACATTTTTCTGAAGCCTTGAAATAAAAAGATTCAAGGCAGCCAACCTTCCAGTAAGCCTCTGGACTTCTTTAATATTCTAAAGAGGATCCATTTCTAATAGGGCATACAACTGATCTGGATCGGGTTGTATCCATTGCTCACTTATCACATACCCCAAAAAAATTCCGGATCAAACCCCAAAGACATATTTTTTTGGATTTAGTTTCAAATTCACCATTGTTAGATTGGCGAAAGTTTCCCAAAGGTCAATTATGTGCAAATCTTCCTCCGAGATTTTAACCATCATGTCATCTATGTAAACCTCTATATTCTTGCCAATCTGATTAGAAAATATTTTGTTTACCAACCTCGGGTAATTAGCCCCAGCATTTTTCAACCCAAAAGGCATCACCTTATAACGATAGAGACCCATGTCTGTAACAAATGTAGTATGATCTTGGTCCTTCAGATCCATCTGTATCTGGTTGTAAGTTGTAACCATAGAAAGCATCCATGAAGGAAATTAACTTGTTTCCAGACGTTGAGTCCACTAATTGATCTATCTGGGGGACTGGATAAAGATCTTTTGGGCAAGCTCTATTGAGGTCAGTAAAATCAATACACATACGTCATTTCCCGTTCTTTTTCTTGACTAACACCGGAATGACAGTCCATAAAGGATACGAGACGCCTTTATGTGCCCCATCTTGGTAAGCCGATCAACTTCTTGGACTATTACATCAGCCTCCCCTTAGAGAAGGCCCTTATTTTCTGTACAACAGGTGCAACATCACTCCGAATTGATAGTTTGTGTGACATAACACTTGCAGGTAATCTGGTTACATCGTCATTGCACCAAGCGAAAACATGTTGCTTGTTTGATAAAAAGGACAACAATTTCTTTTTTAACTCTGGCGTCATCTTGGAGCCAACCTTGATACTTCTAACCTCTGCCATGGAGTGGGTTTCAACCTCTTCTACTGGTATAATAACACTAGGGGCCTCTCTGGGGTCATCAATCTCACCCTCTCCCTCAGAAGGCCCAGTAACTTCTAATCTTCATTAATTCGAACTGCTCCCAAAGTTTTGGGAGCAAGTGCAGTTGCATAGCACTCCCTTGCTATCTTCTGACTACTTCGGACAACACCCACTTTCCTTTGAACAACATACTTCAAACACTGGTGAACTGTTGAGGCCACAACATGCATTCTAGAGAGCCAGGACATCCCAAAGATTGCATTATAACATGTGGGGCAATCTACCATAACAAATAACACTATGACCAGCTTTTTAAAAGGTCCCTTGCCCAACAACACCTCTTCCTCAAACTCCCCGATTACATCCGCAGAACTCCCTGTGAAGCCCACAATGGTTCTGTTTGGCCGTTGAATAACGGTCGGATTTTTCATCTGCTTGTAGGAACTAAAAAAGATGATGTTTGCCGAATTGCATGTGTCTATGAGAATTCGTCTGATATCATTTCCCCCAATAGATGCTCATATCACCACAACATCCTCGTGAGGACCATCAATATTTCTTAAATCATCCTCATCCAAAACTATGAATGGAAAAAGGGTTTGGCATTGATAAGAAGACATGTCTCCTTCCAACTAAGTAGGCAGACTATGAACATGCATATTTCTTGATGAAGGAGTGGGCGCTGTCATGGTATCCCCTCCGAATATAGTGGGTGACTCAAATAAACTAATGAGTCTGGACATCGTCTTATTTTGCTCTGTTATGACCCTTATTTTTGTCTGGATTGGATCAGGATCCAAGTACTCCGAATCAACATCAAATCTTTCAAGGATCACCATTTCCCCCTCTAGAGTAGATGTTCCCACATTGTTTGTAAGGCTAGTTCGAGGAGCATTTTCAGGCCTGTTTCCACTTTTTCTTTTGACATAAGCTCCTAACTTACACCTTTCAATGAGATTCTGTACTTCCTGCTTCAGAGCAATGCAGTCTTAGGTGTTATGGCCAATATACTGGCAAAAACAAGTATTTTGACTGTCTCTGAGAGACTACAGTGATGTTGGTTCCGGGAAATGGACTTCATCCTTGGTCTTGTCATAAATTGTGGCCACATTCTCTTTTAATTCTGCAAACCACTCCGGTTGAACCCAAGGACCTCTTTTACTCCTTGCCAGTTGGCTCTGAGATTGATTTTGGTTGGACTGAGCCTGTTTAGCCCTGTTGGACCCTTATCCGGTCTCATTAGCCTTATATTCTGACCGATTTTGAGCTGTTTTGGTGGACCTCACCTAACGGTACACCCTGCTTTTCTTGGTTTCATCCACATTAATCTTCATCCTCACCTGATGTAATAAGCCACCCCAAGTCATGGCTTTCTCCATGGTCACCAAATCAGCTAGATTCTTAGGGCTCAACCCTTTGTCTCAAGGAATCAATTGCCACCTGTTCGAAGCAATCTGCTAACCCGATCTTGGTATTTACGAACCGACTTATGTAGTCCTTTAATGACTCATTTGGCTCTTTGGCACAATGGATAATAGTATCTCCATTGCCCTTCACCTCCTTACTTCCCATAAATTACCTTCGGAAAGCAACCCATAATGTATCAAAGTTTCTGATACACCCTTGGGGTAAACTGTTGTACCACTTAAGAGCACTTCTCGTAAAAAAGTGGGAGAAGGCTCTACATAAAAGTTTGTTATCATTATCAAAATTCATCATGAAGTTATTGAACTACTCCAGATGATTGTCCAGATCCTTACACCAATTTTTCCATTGTCTCTAATTTACACTCAAAACTTCTCAAAACACCGCTCAACCAAAAGATCTAATAAACTATCTAGAATATATAATATTTGAAAGATATAAATATCTAAAGCAATCTTCAAAATATAGTTTAAAGATCTAATATAGTTGAAAAATCTAAAAAATTATCTAAAATATCTCATGGTTCAAAAATTTAAATACTCCAACAATTTTTAAAATATAGCTTAAAAATTTAATAAATTATTAATTAAAATATATAATAAATTATTTAAAATGTCCATATAAAACTAAACTTCGGATATTTTATTTATAATATATTCACCTCTATCTATTTTATCGGATTAAATTAATATATACAAATTACTTTATAATGAATTCTGTTCGGGTTTAAATGAGCCGGGACAACCAACCTAAATTCACGGTTTTAAATATTAAGGACGACCAGCCTTAATAGCATTGATATTGTTAATGGGGACCGCATCTTATCTTCCTCGCATTTATTTAAATTCAAAGTGACAAGACATACCATAAAAGCAATTAAATCACTTGTTTGTACACGACCTTTCATCCACAAAATATTATATACTCGTATTTAGTGGTGGCAAATGGTGGATAAATCGGCGGATAAACTGCGAAACTGGTTTATTAGAACTGCAAATTGTAAGGACCGCAAACTGTTAGGACTGTAAAGTCGCGGCCTATTTGTAAATATTATCAGCGTTTTAATTATTTTATAACCAAATTCATATCTCAAGTTATATTTAAAAAATATTCAGATATTGCATATGATTAAAAAACTATTATTACATTTTGGTTAGTATTAATTTGTTTTGGTTATTAATATTTTAAGTATTGTAATTATTATATAATCCAAAATTTTAAATATTATGTATGTTATTATTATATTTTAAATATTATTATTATTATTATGTTTTGGAATCCAATAATAATAGTGTTGATATTATGTTACAAACCAAAACTATATATTATCATGTTAAAATAGTACAAATTTTATGGTTATAATTTTGATATTACATTTTGAATTCTATTATTGTGATTTGGTTTTAACTATTACAAGTGTTATTTATTATTTTTTAAACCAAAATCATATTTTATCATGCAAAAATATTACAAGTTATATTGTTATAATTTTAATATTACAGATCAACTATATTATTGTGATTTGGTTTTAAATATCACAAGCGTTATTTATTATTTTTAAGTTATATTGTTATAATTTTGATATTACATTTTGAATTTTATTATTGTGATTTGGTTTTAAATATTACAAGTGTTATTTATTATTTTTTAAACCAAAATCATATTTTATCATGAAAAATATTACAAGTTATATTGTTAAAATTTTAATATTACAGCTCAACGGTATATTATTGTGATTTGGTTTTAAATATTACAAGCGTTATTTATTATTTTTAAGTTATATTGTTATAATTTTAATATTACATTTTGAATTTTATTATTTTGATTTGGTTTTAAATATTACAAGTGTTATTTATTATTTTTAAGTTATATTGTTATAATTTTAATATTACATATTGAACTTTATTATTGTGATTTGGTTTTAAATATAACAATTGTTATTTATTATTTTTTAAATCAAAATCATATTTTATCATGCTAAAATATTACAAGTTATATTAAAATATTTAATATTACAAATGCTAAAATATTACAAGTTATATTTGAATATTTAATATTACAAATACTAAAATACATTTTTTAGTCTCTTGTCGCTAGCCACTTTTTTAAGTCGCAAAACTTTCTCAACAGTAACTGCAATTTGTAATGGATCTCCCAAAACTTGTTCTCGAGTCTCACGATTAACCTTACGTAACGCAACAACAATCAAATCGACCATCTTCGTCTTCGTACTAAGACTTTGTTTAGGAACAACGGTATTACACTTAGTTATAGTCGGGTGTTTCACATTTTGTCTCACCTTGTCGACCATTTTAGAACTAAAAGTTGGTTTGGCGGTCTTACTCAAAGTCGTACGTGTAGTACTAGCAGGTTTGACGCTTCGTCTCTCCTTATCGGAAATTTTCAAACTAAAAGTTTGTTTGACGGTCTTACTCATATTCGTAGGTTCAGTGGCAGATTTGACGCGTCGTGTGTTCGGATCCCTCTCGGGTGGATGAGACATCATAAAAGAAGAAAATTCCGAAAAATCAGTTTTCAGAGTTGGTTGTCCTAACCTGTTGTTGAAGCCACAAAACACCATTGGGAATTTAAGATAATCACAAATAATAACTAATAAAAACTAATAAAAATTATTTTTCGGAAAAAAAATCTAACTATTTTGAAAATAGAACTACAATATCTAAAATAAGAAAGTTGAGTTTTATAGAAAATCTAGAACAACTAGAGAGATTTAGAGAGATTTATAGTAGATTTAGAGAGTGTGTGAGGTTTGAGTAAATAGAGGAGACCCAAAAAAAAATCAAAAATTCTGAAGAAAAAAAAATGTCTGGACGCCCAGACGGTCAGTTCGGTCCATCTGGACATTCATCCAATTAAATCAAATTAGCCGTAGCGCTTTCGAACGTGCGGACCATCCGCACGTCTGACCGGATGGTCCGCACGGGTGACGTCACGGATGACGTCATTTGCTGACGTCATCCGCAGTTGATTTTTTTTTGTAAACATATTTTGTAAAAAAAAATAATTTTTTTATAAGTATGCATTTTAAACTATTTTAAAAAAAAAATCAACTCTATATATAGGATTTCGAACTAGTATTTTAAAAAAACAATTATATAAATAGGGAATTCGAACTATTATTTACAAAAACAATTATAACTCTATAAATAGGGAATTCAAAGTATTATTTTTTTAATAATTTTAGTACTTTTATGAAAAAGAAAATATGAATTTCTCTAGATTATTGAAAGAAATTTTATATTAATATCTGTGTGGATTGAATCTATCGATTATCTATTTTTGATAAAAATAATTTTTTACTATTCATTTTCGATAAGAATAGATAGTTTGATAATGTTAATTAATTATATTTAATTATGTCATCGAAATATAATTCCTTTTTAGGAACCAAATTACACGTAGTTAATTGAAACATAGTTGATATTTTTTTTATATATTTTTTTTTAGCCCCCAAGGGGGTAGCCGAGTTGGTTGAGTATGGCATTCTTATGACCAAAAGGTCACGAGTTCGAGTCCCTCTACATACGCTTTCTCGGCTGAGTCTGTCACCTTGTGTGGTTTACCTTCTGGCGTTGGTTTGCAGGCTATCATGCGCACTCATTGCACTCTGAGTAGTGGTTGCAGGTTCCCTCCGGAAAAAAAAATAGTTGATATTTTTGAATTTATTCCACAACTAAACTACATAGTTGATATTTTTGAATTTATTCCACAACTAAACTACATGTATTTACGGAACATAATCCAAATTTATACAATTTCAATTTTAAAAACTTTAAATTTATACTTCATATTGAATAGTTCGAAAAAAATAACTGTAATATTAAATAAAACATCTTGATTACATAAACATCTTAAATATCTAGTAATATTAAATATTAAAAGTTGTAATCAAAATACAGTTAGATGTATATATTTTATTAAATATCTACCTAATATTAAATAAAATATCTTAAATACATAAATATAATCAAACATATCAAAATCAAATTACAATTATTATTTTAAAATGTAATTGCTTAATTATAGAATTTCGATTAAAATGATAACATATTTAAATTAAAATACATCAGCATAATTAACTTGTTTATATTATATATATCTCAATTATTGAAATTAGATTCAATTAACACTTACAAATTAATTTTAAATAACATTATAAAATATTTTTATAATCGGTTCCTAAATGGTTATTCTGGTGGTTAAACGGGTGGTTTAACTGCGAAACTGACTCATTAAGACCGCAAACTGTTAGGACCGCAAACTGTTAGGACCGCATAATCCACAAACCGTCGGAACCACAAACCGCGGTTCTATGTTAAACGGTTCCGATGGTTTAGAGGTGGCAAACGGTGACCATACGTCTCGCCCCGCGAGATATTTAATTATTTATGATGTTGTAGGACGTGAGGTTACATATTTAATGTGTTACAACGCTAGAAGCGTCGCATGACATGACGTTGCATCGGTTATGTGTGACAAAATATCACGCATTATACTTTTATGGAAAATGCTAACCGGTGCCCTCGGGCACTGGTTAAGAAAGGGATTAGTTACTTCTTTCGGAAAGATTTTATATTAAATAAAATAAAAATAAATTAAATTAAATAATAAATGATGGAATCTTTCTGAAAGAAGTAATTAAAGTCTTCATTAACCGGTTCCATGGGCACCGGTTAGCAAGACCCTACTTTTATACATAAAAAAGGATACGGTTCACTCATACGACGATATTGAAAATGCCTGATAACATTAGCTATTGTTAAAAAGTAATTTGTAATATTTATTTGATAATTAATTATATTTAGATATTATGAATAGTTTATTGAATATTCTAGAAAAAATATTTATAATATATAATATTGGACATGTAATTATTTTTAGATCTTTTAACACTATTTTTAAAATGCTTGGAATTTTTTTCAACTATTATATACTCGTAGTAGTTATTTAGCTCTTTCAAGGGTATATGCTTATATATATTAAATAGTTTATTAAATATTCAAACTTTGGTTTTGATATTGTTTAATATTAGTTTCGGTTACCAGTTTTTTCATAATAAAAAAACAAAGGGTGAAGCTATTTCCCCCATAAAATTTATTATTTCCTCCATCATTCATAAAAAACTTCATCTTGTTATTTCCTCCATAAAGGAAAATCCTAATTTATCCTTGTTTTAATTTTACACCAAAAACCCAAATTTCTCCAGTAACTATCCACTTTCACATCTTCTATTCTAACCCTAAAAACCCTAACCACGAAACAATTTTGAATCTGGAGTTCCAAAGATAAAAATCTATTGTTAATTTTATTTTTATTTTAAATATATGGGTTGACATATCAATAAAATCTCTTTTTAAATCTACGATTTTTTTGCATAATAATTTATATGAACTCTATATGGAGATAAAAAAACTAGTTAATCGTTTAATCGAGTTCCTGCATATCGAGTTACTAGTTTAATCGTTTTTAATATCAATTTTTGGTTTAATTGTTTATTTCTTGTCTATTGAGTTCAAAATATAGATTTTCTATGGTTTGATTAATGTGTGTTGATTGGGTTATTTTTTAAAATATTATATGTGATTTTGAGTTCCTAACTCAGAATCACATGCTTTAAAAAAACATGTTAAAAACATGTAATTTTGTGACTAATCTTAAAAATAATTGAGTTTTTATGTTTTTTATTGTTTAATTTTAGAAGTTACATCATATATGTTGGTTGTAATTTAGCTTAATGATGTGTTTGTTGTAACAATGGTTTGATAGTGGATAGTGGCATCAAATTATAAATTAGAAAGTAAATAAAGGGCAAGAAGGTAAAAACAAGTGTTCAGTGTTTTATAAAAAAATTAATATGGAGGAAATAATAGATCTTATGGAGGAAATAGCTTTACCCAAAAACAAAATCTGTTTTTATTTGTGATATTTTTTACATTAGTTTTTTTAGTTATTTGGGATATTAGTTTTTATTGCTATTAGTTTTGATGAGTGGGTTTTTCAAAAAGTATTTAAAATCAAAATCTTTTAACTATTTTTTTTATAATTATTTATTTTTAAATGGCTTCAAATTGTGGCCGTAAATTTAATGTTGAAATTCAACCTCTTGAACTATTACATCTGTTTTTTCCTTTGAAAAGCTATTCTTTTATGTACAACCGGTGCAACATCACTCCAGATGGACAGCTTGTGTGAGATAACGCTTGCAGGTACTCCGGTTACATCACTATTGCACCAAGCGAAGACATGCTGATTGTTTAGCAAAAAAAGACAGCACTTTCGTTTTTAATTCTGGTGCCATCTTGGAACCAATCTTGATATTTTTACCCTCTGCAAGGGAGTGTGTTTCAACTTCTTCAAACAGTATTATCACACTAGAGGCCTCTCTAGGGTTATCAATCTTACTCTCCACCTCAGAAGGCTCCAGTAACTGCTAATCTTCATTAATCCGAACTGCCCCCAATGTCTTAAGAGCAAGAGCAGTTGCATAGCACTCCTGACTATATTCTGAGTACTTTTGACAACACCTACTTGCCCTTAAACTGCATACTTTAAACACTGATGGATTGTTGAGGCCACATCATGCATTCTGAAAAGCCAAGACCCCCAAAAAATCGCATTGTATAATGTGGGGCAGTCTACCACAATGAATAGTACCCTCACCATCTTTTGAAAAGGCCCATTTCCAAACAATGCTTCTTCTTCAAATTCCCCAATTACATCCGCAGAGCTCCCTGTGAAGCATGCAATAGTTCTGTTTGAATGTTGAATACAACCGAATTCCTCATCTGTTTATAGGACCTTAAAAAGAGGATGTTAACCGAACTGTCTATATCTATCAAAATCCAGCGTATATCATTACCCCCAATAGATGCTCCGATAACCACTGCATCCTCATGAGGCCCATCAATATTCCTCAAATCATCCTCATCAAAAACTATAAATGCGAAAAGGGTTTAACACTGATGGGAAGACATCCCCCCCCCCTTCTAATTGAGTGTCCAAACTGTGTACATGCCTCTTTCTTGATGAAAGGGTGGGTGTTGTCACAATATCTCTTCCAAAGATGGTCAGTGATTCAAAGAAATTGATCAGCCCGGACATCGTCCTGCCTTGTTCTGCTATGACCCCACCTTATTTCGAGTTGGATCAGAATCCAGGTACTCAGAATCAACATCGAATATTTCAAGAATCACCATTGCCCCTTCTTGAGCAGATGTTCCAAGATTGTTTGTAGGGCCAGCCCGAGGAGCATGATCAGGCCTCTTTCCACTTCTTCTTTTGACATAAGCTCCCAGTTTGCCTCTATCAATAAGGTTCTGCACTTCTTGTTTTAATGATATGCAGTCTTGAGTATTATGGACTATATCATTGTGATATTGGTAAAAACAAGTATTTCGGGTTTCTTTGGAAGACTACAGTGTCGTCGGCTTCTGGAAATGGACTTCATCCTTAGTCTTATCATAGATTGTGGCCACATTCTCCTTTAACTCTGCAAACCATTCCGGTTGAACCAAAGGACCTCTTTTACCTCTTGACTGTTGGCTCTGAGCCTGATTTTTGTTGGATTGAGTTTGTTTAGTCCGGTTGGATCCTTGTCTGGTCTCCTTAGCCTTGTATTCGGGATGGTTACAGGCTGGAGGAGCTGTTGTGGTGGACCTCACTTGATGGTGCACCCTGGTCTTCTTTGTTTTTTCCATATTAATCTGTTTTCCTACTTGATTCAACAGGCCACCCAGGTCATAGCTTTTTTCCTGGTTACAGAATCAGCCAGGTTTCCAAGATTCAACCCCTGTCTTAGAGAAGCAATTTCCACCTGTTCAAAGCAATCTGCTAATCTATTCTTTGTATTCACAAACCGACTTATGTAGTCCTTTAAAGACGTTTGGTTCTTGGGCACAATAGATACTGGTATCTCCATTGCCCTTCACCTCTTTACTTCCAATAAATTGCCTTCGGAAGGCAACCCATAATGTATCAAAGTTTCTGATACACCCTTGAGGTAAGCTATTATACCACTCAAGAGCACTTCCCGTGAAAGTTTGGAAGAATGCTCTGCACAAGAGTTTGTCATCATCATCAAAATTCATAATGAAGTTCTTGAATTGATCCAAATCGTTGTTTAGATCTCGACTTCCATCATACTTTTCCATTTTAGAGCTGTCAAACCTTTTGGGTAGGTTTCCGGACGGTATTTTGGTAGAAAAAGGTGACTGCCTCCATTTCTTATTACGACTAAAGAATGTATCTTCATTAGGTGTTGCGAAAATACCTGGTTTGGTCTGAAAAGAAAAATGATAGTTTGGTAAAGTGTTTTAGTAAGTTTGAGGTATTTTTGTGTTTAGTGTGAAGAGTACTGAGATAATTAAGCAGCCTACTTGTATTAAATATTGATCACCCTCATTAATGCGAGTGGTTGGGGTATTTATACTTTTAATAAGACCCATGGGCTTACCGGGTCAAGTTGTGAAACATGGTCAAGTTTATGAACTCATTAGTTTTTAAGTAGATTAGCAAATAGCTTAGTCAAAAGGTGTTTATTTTTTTCATGTTTGGATTTTATAGTGTCGTAATATGATCTGAATTACCCCTGTCCGGATTAAGTAGTAGGCTGTGACTGTGATAACTGGACTCATCAACAATGATTACACAGGTATTTTGACTGTCTCTGAGAGACTACAGTGATGCTGGTTTCCGGAAATGGACTTCATCCTTGGTCTTGTCATAAATTGTGGCCACATTCTCTTTTAATTCTGCAAACCACTCCGGTTGAACCCAAAGACCTCTTTTACTCCTTGCCAGCTGGCTTTGAGATTGATTTTGGTTGGACTGAGCCTGTTTAGCCCTGTTGGACCCTTATCCGGTCTCATTAGCCTTATATTCTGACCGGTTTTGAGCTGTTTTGGTGGACCTCACCTGACGGTACACCCTGCTTTTCTTGGTTTCATCCACATTAATCTTCTTCCTCACCTGATGTAATAAGCCACCCCAAGTCATGGCTTTCTTCATGGTCACCAAATCAGCTAGATTCTTATGGCTCAACCCTTTGTCTCAAGGAATCAATTTCCACCTGTACGAAGGAATCAATTGCCACCTGTACGAAGCAATCTGCTAACCCGCTCTTGGTATTTACGAACCGACTTATGTAGTCCTTTAATGACTCATTTGGCTCTTTGGCACAATGGATAATAGTATCTCCATTGCCCTTCACCTCCTTACTTCCCATAAATTACCTTCGGAAAGCAACCCATAATGTATCAAAGTTTCTTATACACCCTTGGGGTAAACTGTTGTACCACTTAAGAGCACTTCTCGTAAAAAAAGTGGGAGAAGGCTCTACATAAAAGTTTGTTATCATCATCAAAATTCATCATGAAGTTCTTGAACTACTCCAGATGATTGTCCAGATCCTTACACCAATTTTCCATTGTTTCTAATTTACACTCAAAACTTCTCAAAACACCGCTCAACCAAAAGATCTAATAAACTATCTAGAATATATAATATTTGAAAAATATAAATATCTAAAGCAATCTTCAAAATATAGTTTAAAGATCTAATATAGTTGAAAAATCTAAAAAATTATCTAAAATATCTAATGGTTCAAAAATTTAAATACTCCAACCATCTTTAAAATATAGCTTAAAAATTTAATAAATTATTAATTAAGATATATAATAAATTATTTAAAATGTCCATATAAAACTAAACTTCAGATATTTTATTTATAATATATTCACCTCTATCTATTTTATCGGATTAAATTAATATATACAAATTACTTTATAATGAATTCTGTTCGGGTTTAAATGAGCCGGGACGACCAACCTAAATTCACGGTTTTAAATATTAAGGACGACCAGCCTTAATAGCATTGATATTGTTAATGGGGACCGCGTCTTATCTTCCTCGCATTTATTTAAATTCAAAGTGACAAGACATACCATAAAAGCAATTAAATCACTTGTTTGTACACGACCTTTCACTATAAATTTTTAATTTTATATCATCCACAAAATATTTTATACTCCTGGTGGCAAATGGTGGATAAACCGGCGGGTAAACTGCGAAACTGATTTATTAGAACTGCAAATTGTAAGGACTGCAAACCGTCAGGACTATATAAGGAGTAAACCGCTAGGACCGCAAACTGTTAGGACGGCAAAATCGCGGTCTATTTGTAAATATTATCAGCGTTTTAATTATTTTATAACCAAAATCATATCTTAAGTTATATTTAAAAAATATTGAGATATTGCATATGATTAAAAAATTATTATTACATTTTGGTTAGTATTAATTTGTTTTGGTTATTAATATTTTAAGTATTGTAATTATTATATAATCCAAAATTTTAAATATTATATATATGTTATTATTATATTTTAAATATTATTATTATTATTATGTTTTGGAATCGAATAATAATAGTGTTGATATTATCTTACAAACCAAAACTATATATTATCATGTTAAAATATTACAAATTTTATGGTTATAATTTTGATATTACATTTTGAATTTTATTATTGTGATTTGGTTTTAAATATTACAAGTGTTATTTATTATTTTTTAAACCAAAATCATATTTTATCATGCAAAAATATTACAAGTTATATTGTTATAATTTTAATATTACAGCTCCACGGTATATTATTGTGATTTGGTTTTAAATATTACAAGCGTTATTTATTATTTTTAAGTTATATTGTCATAATTTTAATATTACATTTTGAATTTTATTATTGTGATTTGGTTTTAAATATTACAAGTGTTATTTATTATTTTTAAGTTATATTGTTATAATTTTAATATTACATATTCAATTTTATTATTGTGATTTGGTTTTAAATATAACAAGTGTTATTTATTATTTTTTAAATCAAAATCATATTTTATCATGCTAAAATATTACAAGTTATATTAAAATATTTTATATTACAAATGCTAAAATATTACAAGTTATATTAGAATATTTAATATTACAAATGCTAAAATATTACAAGTTATATTAAAAATATTACAAATGCTAAAATACATTTTTTAGTCTCTTGTCGCTAGCCACTTTTTTAAGTCGCAAAACTTTCTCAACAGTAACTGCAATTTGTAATGGATCTCCCAAAACTTGTTCTCGAGTCTCACGATTAACCTTACGTAACGCAACAACAATCAAATCGACCATCTTCGTCTTCGTACTAAGACTTTGTTTAGGAACAACGGTATTACTCTTAGTTATAGTCGGGTGTTTCACATTTCGTCTCACTTTGTCGACCATTTTAGAACTAAAAGTTGGTTTGGCGGTCTTATTCAAAGTCGTACGTGTAGTACTAGAAGGTTTGACGCTTCGTCTCTCCTTATCGGAAATTTTCAAACTAAAAGTTTGTTTGACGGTCGTACTCATATTCGTAGGTTCAGTGGCAGATTTGACGCGTCGTGTGATCGGATCCCTCTCGGGTGGATGAGACATCATAAAAGAAGAAAATTTCGAAAAATCATTTTTCAGAGTTGGTTGTCCTAACCTGTTGTTGAAGCCACAAAATAATAACTAATAAAAACTAATAAAAATTATTTTTCGGAAAAAAAAATCTAACTATTTTGAAAATAGAACTACAATATCTAAAATAAGAAAGTTGAGTTTTATAGAAAATCTAGAACAACTAGAGAGATTTAGAGAGATTTATAGTAGATTTAGAGAGAGTGTGAGGTTTGAGTAAATAGAGGAGACCCAAAAAAAATCAAAAATTCTGAAGAAAAAAAATGTCTGGACCATCCGGACAAAATGTCTGGACGCCGAGACGGTCAGTTCGGGCCATCCGGACATTCGTCGAGTTAAATCAAACTAGCCGTAGCGCTTTCGAACGTGCGGACCATCCGCACGTCTGACCGGATGGTCCGCACGGGTGACGTCACGGATGACGTCATTTGTTGACGTCATCCGCAGTTGATTTTTTTTTGTAAAAATATTTTGTAAAAAAAATAATTTTTTTATAAGTATGCATTTTAAACTATTTTAAAAAAAAATCAACTCTCTATATAGGATTTCGAACTAGTATTTTAAAAAACAATTATATAAATAGGGAATTCGAACTATTATTTACAAAAACAATTATAACTCTATAAATAGGGAATTCGAACTATTATTTTTTTAATAATTTTAGTACTTTATGAAAAAGAAAAAGAAAATATGAATTTCTCTAGATCATTGAAAGAAATTTTATATTAATAACCCTTCATTTTTTCAACTTTATTGAAATAAATTTTATGTTATCAACTAGTTAATTTGGATCATAATTATTCTATTGATTATCTAAAAATTAATATATCTGTGGATTGAATCTATCGATTATCTATTTTTTTGATAAAAATAATTTTTTACTATTCATTTTCGATCAGAATAGATAGTTTCTATTGTTCATAATGTTAATTAATTATATTTAATTATGTCATAGAAATATAATTCCTTTTTAGGAACCAAATTACACGTAGTTAATTGAAACACAGTTGATATTTTTGAACTTATTCCACAACTAAACTACATGTATTTACGGAACATAATCCAAATTTATACAATTTCAATTTTAAAAACTTTGAATTTATACTTCAAATATTGAATAGTTCGAAAAAAATAACCGTAATGTTAAATAAAACATCTTCATTACATAAACATCTTAAATATCTAGTAATATTAAATATTAAAAGTTGTGATCAAAATACAATTAGATGTATATATTTTATTAAATATTTACCTAATATTAAATAAAATATCTTAAATACATAAATATAATCAAACATATCAAAATCAAATTACAATTATTATTTTAAAATGTAATTGCTTGATTATAGAATTTCGATTAAAATGATAACATATTTAAATTAAAATACATCAAATAGCATAATTAACTTGTTTATATTGTATATATCTCAATTATTGAAATTAGATTCAATTAACACTTGCAAATTAATTTTAAATAACATTATAAAATATTTTGATAAACGGTTCCCAAGTGGTTAAACTGGTGGTTTAACTGCGAAACTGTGAAACTGACTCATTAAGACCGCAAACCGTTAAGACCGGAAACCGTTAAGACCGCATAATCCACAAACCGTCAGAACCACAAACCGCGGTTCTATGTTAAACGGTTGACGTTGCATCGGTCATGTGTGACAAAGTATCACGCATTATACTTTTATGGAAAATGCCCGAGGGCACCGGTTAAGAAAGGGATCAGTTACTTCTTTCGGAAAGATTTTATATTAAATATAATAAAAATATATTAAATTAAATAATAAATGATGGAATCTTTCCCAAAGAAGTAATTAAAGTCTTCATTAACGGTGCCCATGGGCACCTGTTAGCAAGACTCTACTTTTATACATAAAAAGGATACGGTTCACTCATACGACGATATTGAAAATGCGTTAGCGATTGTTAAAAAGTAATTTGTAATATTTATTTGATATTTAATTATATTTAGATATTATGAATAGTTTATTGAATGTTCTAGAAAAAATATTTATAATATATAATATTGGACATGTAATTATTTTTAGATCTTTTAACACTCTATTTTTAAAGTTGTTGGAATTTTTTTCAACTATTATATACTCGTAGTAGTTATTTAGCTCTTTCGAGGGTATATGCTTATATATTTTAAATAGTTTATTAAATATTCAAACTTTGGTTTTGATATTGTTTGATATTAGTTTCGGTTACCAGTTTTTTCATAATAAAAAAACAAAATCTGTTTTTATTTGTGATATTTTTTTACATTAGTTTTTTTTAGTTATTTGGGATATTAGTTTTTATTGCTATTAGTTTTGATGAGTGGGTTTTTCAAAAAGTATTTAAAATCAAAATCTTTTAACTATTTTTTTTATAATTATTTATTATTAAATGGCTTCAAATTGTGGCCGTAAATTTAATGTTGAAATTCAACCTCTTGAACTATTACATCTGTTTTTTCCTTAGAAAAGCTATTCTTTTCTGTACAACCGGTGCAACATCACTCCAGATGGACAGCTTGTGTGAGATAACGCTTGCACGTACTCCGGTTACATCACTATTGCACCAAGCGAAGACATGCTAATTGTTTAGGAAAAATGACAGCACTTTCGTTTTTAATTCTGGTGCCATCTTGGAACCAATCTTGATATTTTTACCCTCTGCAAGGGAGTGTGTTTCAACTTCTTCAAACAGTATTATAACACTAGAGGCCTCTCTAGGGTTATCAATCTTACTCTCCCCCTCAGAAGCCTCCAGTAACTGCTAATCTTCATTAATCCGAACTGCCCCCAAAGTCTTAAGAGCAAGAGCAGTTGCATAGCACTCCTGACTATATTCTGACTACTTTGGACAACACCTACTTGCCCTTGAACTGCATACTTTAAACACTGATGGATTGTTGAGGCCACATCATAGATTCTGAAAAGCCAAGACCCCCAAAAAATCGCATTGTATAATGTGGGGCAGTCTACCACAATGAATAGTACCCTCACCATCTTTTGAAAAGGCCCATTTCCAAACAACGCTTCTTCTTCAAATTCCCCAATTACATCCGCAGAGCTCCCTGTGAAGCATGCAATAGTTCTGTTTGAATGTTGAATACAACCGAATTCCTCATTTGTTTATAGGACCTTAAAAAGAGGATGTTTACCGAACTGTCTATATCTATCAAAATCCAGCGTATATCATTACCCCCAATAGATGCTCCGATAACCACTGCATCCTCATGAGGCCCATCAATATTCCTCAAATCATCCTCATCAAAAACTATAAATGCGAAAAGGGTTTAACACTGATGGGAAGACATCCCCCCCTTCTAATTGAGTGTCCAAACTGTGTACATGCCTCTTTCTTGATGAAAGGGTGGGTGTTGTCACAATATCTCTTCCAAAGATGGTCAGTGATTCAAAGAAACTGATCAGCCCGGACATCGTCCTGCCTTGTTCGGCTATGACCCCCACCTTATTTCGAGTTGGATCAGAATCCACGTACTCAGAATCAACATCGAATATTTCAAGAATCACCATTGCCCCTTCTTGAGCAGATGTTCCAAGATTGTTTGTAGGGCCAGCCCGAGGAGCATTATCAGGCCTCTTTCCACTTCTTCTTTTGACATAAGCTCCCAGTTTGCCTCTATCAATAAGGTTCTGCACTTCTTGTTTTAATGATATGCAGTCTTGAGTATTATGGACTATATCATTGTGATATTGGTAAAAACAAGTATTTCGGGTTTCTCTGGAAGATTACAGTGTCGCCGGCTTCTGGAAATGGACTTCATCCTTAGTTTTATCATAAATTGTGGCCACATTCTCCTTTAACTCTGCAAACCACTCTGGTTGAACTCAAGGACCTCTTTTACCACTTGATTGTTGGCTCTGAGCCTGATTTTGGTTGGATTGAGTTTGTTTAGTCCGGTTGGATCCTTGTCTAGTCTCCTTAGCCTTGTATTCGGGATGGTTACAAGCTGGAGGAGCTGTTGTGGTGGACTTCACTTGATGGTGCACCCTGGTCTTCTTTGTTTTTTCCACATTAATCTGTTTTCCTACTTGATTCAACAGGCCACCCAGGTCATAGCTTTTTTCCTGGTTACAGAATCAGCTAGGTTTCCAAGATTCAACCCGTGTCTTAGAGAAGCAATTTCCACCTGTTCAAAGCAATCTGCATAAAAGTTCTTGTAAAGCAATTTCCACCTGTTCAAAAATTTAAATACTCCAACATTTTTTAAAATATAGCTTAAAAATTTAATAAATTATTAATTAAAATATATAATAAATTATTTAAAATGTCCATATAAAACTAAACTTCGGATATTTTATTTATAATATATGCACCTTTATCTATTTTATCGGATTAAATTAATATATACAAATTACTTTATATTGAATTCTGTTAGGGTTTAAATGAGCCGGGACGACCAACCTAAATTCACGGTTTTAAATATTAAGGACGACCAGCCTTAATAGCATTGTTATTGTTAATGGGGACCGCATCTTATCTTCCTCGCATTTATTTAAATTCAAAGTGACAAGACATACCATAAAAGCAATTAAATCACTTGTTTGTACACGACTTTTCACTATAAATTTTTAATGGGTATGGCTATATATACCCAAAACGAGTTTAAGTATACCCAATTTTGAGTATACCCAAAAGTGATCTAAGTATACCCAATTTTTTCCAAAAATGCCCTTTTGTGGGTATATAAGCCATTTTTTTTTTTTACTAACTTCATCCACTCCACTTTCTCTCACTTCACTCCTACCTCTCACTTCTCTCTAGAATTTCACCTCACTTATCTCTTTTTTTTTCCGGCGAACCACCACCACCACCACCACTCTTCCTCCTCCTCCTTCATTATGGTCAAGAACAAAAACCCTCCGCCGCCTCCTACGTAAGTCCTCAAATTCATTTTGTTACTTAATTTTGTTAGATTTAGGTATGAATTTTAGTTTTTAGGGTTGAATTTTGTGTTTAGGATAGAATTAGGTAGAGAATTAGGGTTTAGGGTAGGATTAGGAGGAGTTTTTGGGCCATTTTCCAGCCAAATCGCCGGCTGGAAAATGGCCGGCGCCGCACCGGTGGTGCGCCTTGGGCAGCACCATCGGTGCGTATGCCCAGTACCAAGCGTACTGGGCATACGCACCGATGGTGCTGCCCAAGGCGCACCACCGGTGCGTGATGGTGTGCCGCTCGGTACACCAGCTGTGTACCGAGCGGCACACCATCTGTGTGCCGAGCGGCACACTAACCTGTGTCGCTCGGTACACAGTGCCGCAACCGAGCGGCACACGGCACCCGTGCCGCTCGGTTCGTCCTCTTTGGTACCTATGGTACCCGATTTTTTTTTAAAAAAGACTCTAATTTTTGGGATTCTAAAGTTCTGGTTTGGTATTTTTTAAAAAAACTTCAAATTTCACCATACGTATAGGGGTGTTGTTGATTTAAATTTTATATGTTAGTGTTATTAATTTCTTCCTTTGTTTTGTATTTTTGTAGGTCAGACGCAGTGGAGGAGCGACGTCTTCCCCGATCCAGGGCGTACCCCCCTGGGTCACGTCCACCACCGCCAGGCAAGAGTATTAAGACTGCTCGCGCGGTTGAGGATGAGCGGATCCGCGATGCCAAGCGCGGACGAGATACTCCTGATGACTCTCAGACTATTCGTCTTCGGGAGGAGGAGGAACGGATACGGACTGATCGGTCTTTGCGCCGAATCAAGCATGGCCAGAGGAAGGAAAAGGCCATAGTTTCTGAGGCGATTGATATCAGATGTGGAGGGTCCTCACGACGAGAGACGTCGTCATCGCATACACATAGATCACCACCTCCCACTGCTAGTGATCCACCACCTCCCTCACCTTCTCGCAGAGGTGCGTCCCCTGCGCATACTATTACGCATCCACCACCTGTTAGCGACAGGGTGGATGCCACTGGGGACCCTGAGCAGGACACGATTGACGAGGAGCACATAGATGCCATCCACGCCGAGGAGCAGCGAAAGACGTTTGCATTTCTGAAATGCAACAAGATCCCTCTATTTCCTGACTACAAGGAGCATGAGGCGTACCACGTCTTCATCGGACAGGTAAGTACCTAATTATTAAACGTCTAATCTATGGTTTTTCTATTATTATGTTCTAACTTTGTTTTTAATTTATAGGGTCGCACTACACTGGGCGTACAGGCACATTATAATGTGCTACGTATGTGGGACTTGACTGCTCAGCCAGATGTGCAGCGATTTTTGGCGCGGACTCCTTTTGGTCCTCTTATAGCCCACCTGCCTCAGTACTTCACACATTCCGTCTTAGACGAGGTTTTTGTTGAGCGTTGGCATCAGGAGACCAACACTTTCCATTTCTCATTTGGAGAGATGACGATTACGCTCGATGATGTCAGCTGCATTACAGGTCTCCCTGTAGTTGGTCGGACACTTGATGTAGTCACGGCTCCACGTGACGAGGCATACAGCTACTACGCTAGTATGTTAGGTCTGACAGTGGATGAGGTCCGCACAGAGATACAGTCCACCAGAGGCGTTGGCTTCAAGATAAAGTGGCTGAGGGAGACTTTCACCAGGGGGCGCTACATCGAGCAGACTGATGATGAGACTATCCGCCAGGTATCACGAGCATACCTTATGTTCTTATTTGGTTGCACTATTTTTGCGGATACTAGTCAGAAGAGTGTGAAGGCTGACTACTTGTACGGGTTAGCCAATATGGACTCTGGGCTGTGGGATATAGCGTGGGGTACGAGTGCATTGGCATTCCTGTTCCGTGGTTTGGGTGATGCTTCGAAAGCATCGAAACATAACCTTTATGGTTTTGTAGCTATGCTTGATTGTTGGATCTATGACCACTTCCCAGTGTTTAGTGCCTCAGAGAATGCTGACCACGTATCGAGGCAGCCTAGGATTGTGAAGTGGCTGCCGAAGCGGATTGTTGGGCAAAACATCCGCCCCAAATCGGTCATTCGTACTCTCCTTGCTGATCAGAAGGAGTCAGATGTAAGTCGGTAAATATTTGTTTTACATTACAATATGTTGAAATTAAGTGTTAGGATTTTAATTCAATCTATTTTTTTTAATGTTTTGTAACAGGTGCTATTTGAGCCATACGAGGACATTAGAGTCCAGTTTCCAGTCCAGGAGATCCGCACTATTGTTTATCCTTTGCGGATGATGAGCACGGTCGAGGGCTACATGCCTGATCGGGTTATGCGCCAGTTCGGACGGGTTCAGGATGAGCCCCAACTCCCACTTGTACTACGACCTGGTTACAAGAAAGGAGATCTGGCCAGGTACACGTGGCGGGAGAGTGCATGGCTAGATTGGCGTCGGCACTTGCTTGCTGAGGATCGTTTGACAGTTACCATTGCCACATATAGACAGTCAGCGACGAATACCTACTGGAGGTACCTGGCTGACTATGGTTGGCATACTATCACTCCCCCACCGCGTACCACGGACGATAGACTTTTAGACGCCGTTCGCTCCATTGTTACTATGCCTGTCGAGCGTGGAGAGGCGGGAGCGCTGAGGTAGTTATGACTTATGACACCGTTCGCTCCATTGTTACCATCTTGTTTTGTATTATGACTTATGACATCTACTTTGTAATACGACTTATGACTTCTACTATCTACGGCTTTCTACCTTCGTTCTTATTGAGTTTTTGTACTTAACTTGATCTAACATTGGTCATACCATAACTTGAAAACACCATAACAATATACTAGTAATTCGACATTTTTTGTACTTCACTTCAAATTAAATTCGTCAAAAACTAAAATTATTATAGTAATTAATTCACTTAAAATCCATAACAGCAAAACAGAATAACATTCGGATATAAACTTGTCAAAAAAACCCCACAACACCGAAAACATATTTTTTAAAAAAATACAAGTTAAATTGCACCATGGGTACGCAGTCAGTGGTACCTATGGTGCACACTACTGCGTACCCATGGTACTGTAGCCCGTGCACCATGGGTACACAGGAGGGTGTACCGATGGTACATGGTACCATCGGTACACATTGTGGTGTACCGGTGGTACACTAGACTGTGTACCGATGGTGCACGCAGTTTGCACCATCGGTACACAGTGTGGTGTACCATCGGTACACCAGACTGTGCACCATAGGTACACAGAAGACAGTACCTATGGTGCGCAATTTTGTCTTGAATTTTTTTTCCCGGTTTTTTTTCCCGCGTTTTCTTTTTTCCCGCTCGTTATTTCCCGCCAATGTAAACTCTCATTCTTCTATATAAGAAAGCATACCTTACAACACCAAACACACAAAACTCTCCTTTTAACATAGTTGAAGTCCATCTTAATGGGTTGGAGTGTGTTTGATGATGCTCATCTGCTCAAGGCTGCGAAAGCAGTGAAGTTCAAACGGCCGGACGATAATACCGATGAGTTCTTCGATGAAGTTTTGTGTATGATGTATTTCATGTACGGCGAAATGTCTACATCAAGACAAATGCCTCGATCCCGTACTCGTCAAGAGGTAGCCACTAGGTACAAGGCTATAACTGGTGGACCGATGTTCTTGGTGTTTAACGAGCCCCCAGAAGTTAGGAATGAAGCGTTCGACTCCTTTGGTCTAATGATCACAGACTATATGTCGTTCGAAATGGCACAATACGTTCATTCTCAAATTGCCATGAAGGAGGAAACAGTGCGTATTCTAAGCGACAATGGAGGCTATGATTTCGACTAACTGTCTGTTATATATCAAGTTATGTACTAATGTTTAGAATATGTTGTTCTTGCTTGTTTGTGATGTTTTATTTTAGTTATGAAATGATTATTGGCTTATCGTTATTAGTCTGTACACAAAATGAATAAATGCAATAATAGAGAAAATACCAAAAGAACCAAAACGATGTAGTAAAACAAAGTTCTAAACAACATAAATCCTCACAAATGACGTAAAGCGACCAAGAGACACAGAAGAGTTTGAAACAAAAAACCCAAAACGAAACACATACACCTACTAAACAAACTCGTCAAGATTAGTTACTTCTGGGAATGAACTAACTGGCTTTCTACCTTCGAGTTCCGTATATTTCTGGCAGCGACCAACTAATGGTAGCTCCCAATGCGTAGCCTCTTCGCTCTTCAACTTCTGCCACGTAGGATGTATGCGTGCGCAAGGGCAAAGGGGCTTGATTGATAACTGTTTCATAGGTACTTAAATTAGAATCAACAATTGAGTTATATAGTGGTGAGGAAAAACATAACCATATATCGAATGACTTACATTGACAAAGTGGTTAGTATCGACGAATCCAAACCCAATCTCACGTCTTTGGGCCATAATGGGAGGCTTACCGCGCAGAGGTAAAAAAGTATGACTACAGTTGTGATTTCCTACGAGTGACACAAAATGAACAATGCATTCGAACTTGGTTGCAATCGCAATACCCATTTCAGGCATTGTCATCCAATATTTGGGTGATGCTGGTGTCTCGTAGTAGTTTATACTTTCTGCAACCTTCAGGTAATCCTCTTTACCGTTATAAATCTTGCTGTATGTGTCGTAGTTTTCCATTAGCTCATCGTATATTGCCTTCCGAACACCTCGCCATCCTTCTTCATGACCATACAACCCGAATGAAACTGCTCTGTATCCACAATGTCCATCTGGCTTAACATCATTAATACCCGATATAAAAGGGTTGAAGTGAATCGGAAACCAACGCAAAAAACCTTTCGGGTCGTGTACTAGTTCTGTGACTCGATCAATGGACGGTTGTACGATGTTGCTACCTAGGGAGGCAATGGAAGAGGTACGAGTACGAGTACGAGGTACTCTAGGCACATCTTTCCGAATCGTTGATTCACTACCAACTGCTTTACTCTTTTTAACTTTTGTTGGTTTTAAAGACTGCATGACTGCGTCATGACTAGCTTCATCCTCTTTCAGCGGGTACTCCCATCCGCTCATGTCCTTTTTAGTGGATGATGTATCAACCACTAACTTTCTTTTCACCTGTGGGCGGCCTCGGTGTTTCTGCTTCTCCAATGGCTCTAGCAATGACGATGTTTCAGGGTAAACAACTTCAAACCATTTCTTGTAAATATGTTTGATACGGCTTTCATCTTTCGTATCCATGACATCGTTAACTAGCTTTAGCAGATCATCTTTGAGAATTTCCATGGTCGTACGGAAAGTACGAGGCATTATTTCTAACCTTGTCCAGTGGACGTGAAAAGCACCTAGAGAGGCAGACATTCCACCTTCACGCCACTTGCGGACCTGGTGATAGCAAGGTATACCATGGGTAGATTTTACAGCACATATACACTCGCCAGTGTCTTTAACATCCGGCCCATCTTCAATAGCGACCATCTTGGTATCTTCGGCCTTCTCTACTTCCTCGAAAAATAGTTCTAAAGCCACGTGGGAAACCTGGCCTCGAATCTCATCAAACAGTTTATCCGAGAACTTATGCAGTGCTATGTAACGACTTTTCTCGAACGACGCCCTGATGGCAGCATGTTGGATTTCAACAAGCGAATGAACCCTGCCCCAAAATAACTCGAAGTTTAATTTGCTCGTACGTATGTAACGCTTTAGGTTAGAATGAGCACTCTCAACGCGGTTTGTTGTGCAATGTCCCAAATGCATGTTTTTGTTCGTCTTCCAAACAACAAATTTGTCCATGTACTTATCGAGCCACGATTTTTCAGTGTATTCAATTGCTTTAGGGTAAGCTTTGTACTTCAATAGCATCTCCCGTCTGGCGGCATCGAATTCAATCTCTGATTTACTATACGCAATCTTCTGCCAAGCACTAACAAATTCTTTATGATCACTTTTCTCGCGGAAGTGCTCTCTTGTTTGCCCTACAACATTTTGGTTTACGTGCCAGCGACATAACATATGCGTTGTCTTTGGGAATACCACTCCTATAGCATTCATCAATGCTAAATCTCTGTCGGTTAGGATAACCCGCGGTTCTTCAATTCCATGAACGGAAATCAACGATTTCAAACACTCTAATACCCATTTGAAGTTGTTTAACTTCTCACCCGACATGAAGGCAAATGCCGCGCAGAAAGTCAATCCAGTACACGTCACACCGACTATCTCGAAAAATGGCATACCATATCGTATCACTTTATATGTACTATCCATAATCAAAACTATAGGAAATGTGCGCAAAAGGTCAACACTGACAGGATGGGCAAAAAACAAATCTGTAATGATTTGTCCATCGTCTTCACCAGATTTATGCCATTCATAATAATTGTGTGACTTAAGCTCACCCCACAAGAACTGAAGTTGTGACCTACCCGCCTTCTTTAGAACCCGATTTTTTTGTCGTGCATTGTAGATCGTCCGCATGGTAGAAACATTATCTTCGTTCAATTTCTTCACACCATTCAGTATATCTCTGGGGTTAGTACCAATGAAGGTCGCTCGTTCAACATACTCCATCTCTTCATCATTCAAACGGCCAGCAAAAGAATGACCATCTAGATGTATAGAAGTGTCATGGTTATGAGTACCACATTTTACTTCTAACTTCCATTGATCTGGGGCAACCATTGACCCGAGAAGCTCAAATGGGCAGCCAATCTTTTTCGTTCCTGTAGACTTCCGTTTGCGGTCTTTTTCTGCAACCCTTGGAATATATTTCCCCCCCCTCTCACACTGGAAATAAACTCTCGGGTTTTTTCTGCTGTTTACTTTGTCGCGCCGACTTATGTTGATAACCATACCATAAAGTTTTCCGATCTTCGTAACCCATTTCACCAACGCGTCATGTGTGTAGAACTCGGTAGTGAAGAACAAATGACTATAATCGGTAGCGGAAGGTGCATCAGTCCCACTTGCGACATCCGTCCCCTGTTACACAACAAAAATGCACAATAAACATTCAAGTATAGTTAACAACATAAAAAAATCAAGCTTTTTTACGAAAAAAATGCGCGAATCCAAGGTTCTGAGGCCTAAAACCGTTGGTTCTAGGCCTCAGAACCGGCCGGACAAGGCCATCAGCACCACCGGTGCTGAGGCCATGAACCGGTGGTGCTGGGGCCTCAGAACCGAGCGGACTGAGGCCCCACGTCCACCGGTTCTTGGCCTCAGCACCGGTGGTGCTGGGGCTTGGAACCGACCGGCTGCGTAGCCTAGCACCATCGGTTCCAGCACATGGAACCGATGGTGCTAGGCCAGCCGGGTTATTCAATACCTTCGCCGGCGACGGTGGTGGTTCCGGCGACCTTGGCTCCTTCTCCGGCGACTCAATCTCGTTTTCCGGCGAAAATTCATCATTCCTTCTCTCCAGCGACATCAACTCCTCCACGCTGATCACTAATTCTGCTTCCGACATGATCGATTTTGCGTTTTAGTTTGAGTGTTCTTGATTTTCTTAAGAAGTTTGTCTTAGATTTCAAAATTTTTAAGAAACTATACTATTTGGATAGTAAATTCAGCAAAGAAGAGTGTTTGTTTGGGTATACATAGTAAAATAGGACTTTTGGTGAATTGGGTATACGCAGGATAAACTTAGTAGTTTTTTTTTACTTAATGGCAGTTTTGATATTAATTTTCTGATGGAGGGTAAAAATGTCAAAAAAAAGTCAATCCAAAGTCAACTGTTGTTTTTGGGTATACTTAAACTCGTTTTGGGTATATATAGCCATACCCATTTTTAATTTTATATCATCCACAAAATATTATACACTCCTATTTAGTGGTGGCAAATGGTGGATAAACCGGCGGGTAAACAGCGAAACTGGTTTATTAGAACTGTAAATTGTAAGGACCGCAAACCGCCAGAACCGTATAAGGAGTAAACCGCTAGGACCGCAAACTGTTAGGACTGCAAAATCGCGGTCTATTTGTAAATATTATCAGCGTTTTAATTATTTTATAACCAAAATCATATCTTAAGTTATATTTAAAAAATATTGAGATATTGCATATGATTAAAAAATTATTATTACATTTTGTTAGTATTAATTTGTTTTGGTTATTAATATTTTAAGTATTGTAATTATTATATAATCCAAAATTTTAAATATTATATATGTTATTATTATATTTTAAATATTATTATTATTATTATGTTTTGGAATCCAATAATAATAGTGTTGATATTATGTTACAAACCAAAACTATATATTATCATGTTAAAATATTACAAATTTTATGGTTATAATTTTGATATTACATTTTGAATTTTATTATTGTGATTTGGTTTTAAATATTACAAGTGTTATTTATTATTTTTTAAACCAAAATCATATTTTATCATGCAAAAATATTACAAGTTATATTGTTATAATTTTAATATTACAGCTCCACGGTATATTATTGTGATTTGGTTTTAAATATTACAAGCGTTATTTGCAAACCGTGAGGCATAAGGTGTAAACCGCTAGGTTCGTAAACCGTTAGAACTGCAAAACCGCGGTTTATTTGTAAATATTATCAGCGTTTTAATTATTTTATAACCAAAATCATATCTTAAGTTATATTTAAAAAATATTGAGAGATTGCATATGATTAAAAAATTACTATTACATTTTGGTTAGTATTAATTTGTTTTGGTTATTGTAATTATTATATAATCTAAAATTTTAAATATTATATATGTTATTATTATATTTTAAATATTATTATTATTATGTTTTGGAATCCAATAATAATAGTGTTGATATTATGTTACAAACCAAAACTATAAATTATCATGCAAAAATATTACGAGTTATATTGTTATAATTTTAATATTACAGCTCAGCGGTATATTATTGTGATTTGGTTTTCAATATTACAAGCGTTATTTATTATTTTTAAGTTATATTGTTATAATTTCAATATTACATTTTGAATTTTATTATTGTGATTTGGTTTTAAATATTACAAGTGTTATTTATTATTTTTAAGTTATATTGTTATAATTTTAATATTACATATTGAATTTTATTATTGTGATTTGGTTTTAAATATAACAAGTGTTATTTATTATTTTTTAAATCAAAATCATATTTTATCATGCTAAAATCTTAGCAGTTATATTAAAATATTTAATATTGCAAATGCTAAAATATTACAAGTTATATTACAATATTTAATATTACAAATGCTAAAATATTACAAGTTATATTAAAAATATTACAAATGCTAAAATACATTTTTTAGAGTCTTGTCGCTAGCCACTTTTTTAAGTCGCAAAACTTTCTCAAGAGTAACTGCAATTTGTAATGGATCTCCCAAAACTTGTTCTCGAGTCTCACGATTAACCTTACGTAACGCAACAACAATCAAATCGACCATCTTCGTCTTCGTACTAAGACTTTGTTTAGGAACAACGGTATTACTCTTAGTTATAGTCGGGTGTTTCACATTTCGTCTCACTTTGTCGACCATTTTAGAACTAAAAGTTGGTTTGGCGGTCTTATTCAAAGTCGTACGTGTAGTACTAGAAGGTTTGACGCTTCGTCTCTCCTTATCGGAAATTTTCAAACTAAAAGTTTGTTTGACGGTCGTACTCATATTCGTAGGTTCAGTGGCAGATTTGACGCGTCGTGTGATCGGATCCCTCTCGGGTGGATGAGACATCATAAAAGAAGAAAATTCCGAAAAATCAGTTTTCAGAGTTGGTTGTCCTAACCTGTTGTTGAAGCCACAAAACGCCATTGGGAATTTTAGATAATCACAAATAATAACTAATAAAAACTAATAACAATTATTTTTCGGAAAAAAAAAATCTAACTATTTTGAAAATAGAACTATAATATCTAAAATGAGAAAGTTGAGTTTTATAGAAAATCTAGAACAACTAGAGAGATTTAGAGAGATTTATAGTAGATTTAGAGAGTGTGTGAGGTTTGAGTAAATAGAGGAGACCCAAAAAAATCAAAAATTCTGAAGAAAAAAAAATGTCTGGACCATCCGGACAAAATGTCTGGACCATCCGGACAAAATGTCTGGACGCCCAGACGGTCAGTTCGGGCCATCCGGACATTCGTCCAGTTAAATCAAACTAGCCGTAGCGCTTTCGAACGTGCGGACCATCCGCACGTCTGACCGGATGGTCCGCACGGGTGACATCACGGATGACGTCATTTGTTGACGTCATCTGCGGTTGATTTTTTTTTGTAAAAATATTTTGTAAAAAAAATAAATTTTTTATAACTACGCATTTTAAACTATTTAAAAAAAAATCAACTCTATATATAGGATTTCGAACTAGTATTTTCAAAAAAAATTATATAAATAGGTAATTCGAACTATTATTTACAAAAAACAATTATAACTCTATAAATAGGGAATTCGAACTATTATTTTTTTAATAATTTTAGTACTTTTATGAAAAAGAAAATATGAATTTCTCTAGATTATTGAAAGAAATTTTAAATTATTAACCCTTCATTTTTTTCTACTTTATTGAAATAAATTTTATATTATTAACAAGTTAATTTGGATCATAATTACTCTATTGATTATCTAAAAATTAATATATTGTGGATTGAATCTATCGATTTTCTATTTTTGACCATCCGTCTCGCCCCGCGAGATATTTAATTATTTATGATGTTATAGGACGTGAGGTTACATATTTAATGTGTTACAACGCTAGAAGCCTCGCATGACATGACGTTGCATCGGTCATGTGTGACAAAGTATCACGCATTATACTTTTATGGAAAATGCTAACCGGTGCCCTCGGGCACTGGTTAAGAAAGGCATCCGTTTCTTCTTTCGGAAAGATTTTATATTAAATAAAATTAAATTAAATTAAATAATAAATGATGGAATCTTTTCGAAAGAAGTAATTAAAGTCTTCATTAACCGGTGCCCATGGGCACCGGTTAGCAAGACCCTACTTTTATACATAAAAAAGGATACGGTTCACTCATACGACGATATCGAAAATGCCTAATAACGTTAGCGATTGTTAAAAAGTAATTTGTAATATTTATTTGATATTTAATTATATTTAGATATTATGAATAGTTTATTGAATATTCTAGAAAAAATATTTATAATATATAATATTGGACATGTAATTATTTTTAGATCTTTTAATACTCTATTTTTAAAGTTGTTAAAAACAATTCAACTATTATATACTTGTAGTAGTTATTTAGCTCTTTCAAGGGTATATGCTTATATATTTTAAATAGTTTATTAAATATTCAAACTTTGGTTTTGATATTGTTTAATATTAGTTTCGGTTACCAGTTTTTTCATAATAAAAAAACAAAATCTGTTTTTATTTGTGATATTTTTTACATTAGTTTTTTTAGTTATTTGGGATATTAGTTTTTATTGCTATTAGTTTTGATGAGTGGGTTTTTCAAAAAGTATTTAAAATCAAAATCTTTTAACTATTTTTTTTATAATTATTTATTTTTAAATGGCTTCAAATTGTGGCCGTAAATTTAATGTTGAAATTCAACCTCTTGAACTATTACATCTGTTTTTTTCTTTGAAAAGCTATTCTTTTCTGTACAACCGGTGCAACATCACTCCAGATGGACAGCTTGTGTGAGATAACGCTTGCAGGTACTCCGGTTACATCACTATTGCACCAAGCGAAGACATGCTGATTTTTAGCAAAAAAGACAGCACTTCCGTTTTTAATTCTGGTGCCATCTTGGAACCAATCTTGATATTTTTACCCTCTGCAAGGGAGTGTGTTTCAACTTCTTCAAACAGTATTATAACACTAGAGGCCTCTCTAGGGTCATCAATCTTACTCTCCCCCTCAGAAGGCTCCAGTAACTGCTAATCTTCATTAATCCGAACTGCCCCCAGAGTCTTAAGAGCAAGACTAGTTGCATAGCACTCCTGACTATATTCTGAGTACTTTGGACAACACCTACTTGCCCTTGAACTGCATACTTTAAACACTGATGGATTGTTGAGGCCACATCATGCATTCTGAAAAGCCAAGACCCCCAAAAAATCGCATTGTATAATGTGGGGAAGTCTACCACAATGAATAGTACCCTCACCATCTTTTGAAAAGGCCCATTTCCAAACAACGCTTCTTCTTCAAATTCCCCAATTATATCCGCAGAGCTCCCTGTGAAGCATGCAATAGTTCTATTTGAATGTTGAATACAGCCGAATTCCTCATCTGTTTATAGGACCTTAAAAAGAGGATGTTTACCGAACTGTCTATATCTATCAAAATCCAGCGTATATCATTACCCCCAATAGATGCTCCGATAACCACTGCATCCTCATGAGGCCCATCAATATTCCTCAAATCATCCTCATCAAAAACTATAAATGCGAAAAGGGTTTAACACTGATGGGAAGACATCCCCCCCCCTTCTAATTAAGTGTCCAAACTGTGTACATGCCTCTTTCCTGATGAAAGGGTGGGTGTTGTCACAATATCTCTTCCAAAGATGGTCAGTGATTCAAAGAAACTGATCAGCCCGGACATCATCCTGCCTTGTTCTGCTATGACCCCCACCTTATTTCGAGTTGGATCAGAATCCAGATACTCAGAATCAACATCGAATATTTCAAGAATCACCATTGCCCCTTCTTGAGCAGATGTTCCAAGATTGTTTGTAGGGCCAGCCCGAGGAGCATTATCAGGCCTCTTTCCACTTCTTCTTTTGACATAAGCTCCCAGTTTGCCTCTATCAATAAGGTTCTGCACTTCTTGTTTTAATGATATGCAGTCTTGAGTATTATGGACTATATCATTGTGATATTTGTAAAAATAAGTATTTCGGGTTTCTTTGGAAGACTACAGTGTCGCCGGCTTCTGGAAATGGACTTCATCCTTAGTCTTATCATAGATTGTGGCCACATTCTCCCTTAACTCTGCAAACCACTCCGGTTGAACCCAATGACCTCTTTTACCTCTTGAATGTTGGCTCTGAGCCTGATTTTGGTTGGATTGAGTTTGTTTAGTCCGGTTGGATCCTTGTCTGGTCTCCTTAGCCTTGTATTCGGGATGGTTACAGGCTGAAGGAGCTGTTGTGGTGGACCTCACTTGATGGTGCACCCTGGTCTTCTTTGTTTTTTCCACATTAATCTGTTTTCCTACTTGATTCAACAGGCCACCCAGGTCATAGATTTTTTCCTAGTTACAGAATCAGCCAGGTTTCCAAGATTCAACCCCTGTCTTAGAGAAGCAATTTCCACATGTTCAAAGCAATCTGTTACAACCTCTTAAATAAAATAAAAATATTATAAAATAAAAAAAGATTTTATATTAAATAAAATAAAAATATTACAACCTCGGGCACTGTTCAACCTCTTGAACTATTACATCTGTTTTTTCCTTTGAAAAGCTATTCTTTTTTGTACAACCGGTGCAACATCACTCCAGATGGACAGCTTGTGTGAGATAACGCTTGCACGTACTCCGGTTACATCACTATTGCACCAAGCGAAGACATGCTGATTGTTTAGCAAAAAAGACAGCACTTTCGTTTTTAATTCTGGTGCCATCTTGGAACCAATCTTGATATTTTTACCCTCTGCAAGGGAGTGTGTTTCAACTTCTTCAAACAGTATTATAACACTAGAGGCCTCTCTAGGGTCATCAATCTTACTCTCCCCTTAGAAGGCTCCAGTAACTGTTAATCTTCATTAATCCGAACTGCCCCCAAAGTCTTAAGAGCAAGAGCAGTTGCATAGCACTCCTGACTATATTCTGTGTACTTTGGACAACACCTACTTGCCCTTGAACTGCATACTTTAAACACTGATGGATTGTTGAGGCCACATCATGCATTCTGAAAAGCCAAGACCCCCAAAAAATCGCATTGTATAATGTGGGGCAGTCTACCACAATGAATAGTACCCTCACTATCTTTTGAAAAAGCCCATTTCCAAACAACGTTCCTTCTTCAAATTCCCCAATTACATCCGCAGAGCTCCCTGTGAAGCATGCAATAGTTCTGTTTGAATGTTGAATACAGCCGAATTCCTCATCTGTTTATAGGACCTTAAAAAGAGGATGTTTACCGAACTGTCTATATCTATCAAAATCCAGCGTATATCATTACCCCCAATAGATGCTCCGATAACCACTGCATCCTCATGAGGCCCATCAATATTCCTCAAATCATCCTCATCAAAAACTATAAATGCGAAAAGGGTTTAACACTGATGGGATACATCCCCCCCCCCTTCTAATTGAGTGTCCAAACTGTGTACATGCCTCTTTCTTGATGAAAGGGTGGGTGTTGTCACAATATCTCTTCCAAAGATGGTCAGTGATTCAAAGAAACTGATCAGCCCGGACATCATCCTGCCTTGTTCGGCTATGACCCCCACCTTATTTCGAGTTGGATCAGAATCCAGGTACTCAGAATCAACATCGAATATTTCAAGAATCACCATTGCCCCTTCTTGAGCAGATGTTCCAAGATTGTTTGTAAGGCCAGCCCGAGGAGCATTATCATGCCTCTTTCCACTTCTTCTTTTGACATAAGCTCCCAGTTTGCCTCTATCAATAAGGTTCTGCACTTCTTGTTTTAATGATATGTAGTCTTGAGTATTATGGACTATATCATTGTGATATTGGTAAAAACAAGTATTTCGGGTTTCTTTGGAAGACTACAGTGTCGCCGGCTTCTGGAAATGGACTTCATCCTTAGTCTTATCATAGATTGTGGCCACATTCTCCCTTAACTCTGCAAACCACTCAGGTTGAACCCAAGGACCTCTTTTACCTCTTGACTGTTGGCTCTGAGCCTGATTTTTGTTGGATTGAGTTTGTTTAGTCCGGTTGGATCCTTGTCTGGTCTCCTTAGCCTTGTATTCGGGATGGTTACAGGCTGGAGGAGCTGTTGTGGTGGACCTCACTTGATGGTGCACCCTGGTCTTCTTTGTTTTTTCCATATTAATTTGTTTTCCTACTTGATTCAACAGGCCACCCAGGTCATAGATTTTTTCCTAGTTACAGAATCAGTCAGGTTTCCAAGATTCAACCCCTGTCTTAGAGAAGCAATTTCCACCTTTTCAAAGCAATCTGCTAATCCATTCTTTGTATTCACAAACCGACTTATGTAGTCCTTTAAAGACGTTTGGTTCTTGGGCACAATAGATAATGGTATCTCCATTGCCCTTCACCTCTTTACTTCCAATAAATTGCCTTCGGAAGGCAACCCATAATGTATCAAAGTTTCTGATACACCCTTGAGGTAAGCTATTATACCACTCAAGAGCACTTCCCGTGAAAGTTTGGGAGAATGCTTTGCACAAGAGTTTGTCATCATCATCAAAATTCATAATGAAGTTCTTGAATTGATCCAAATCGTTGTTTTGATCTCGACTTCCATCATACTTTTCCATTTTAGAGTTGTCAAACCTTTTGGGTAGGTTTCCGGACAGTATTTTGGTAGAAAAAGGTGACTGCCTCCATTTCTTATTACGACTAAAGAATGTATCTTCATTAGGTGTTGCGAAAATACCTGGTTTGGTCTGAAAAGAAAAATGATAGTTTGGTAAAGTGTTTTAGTAAGTTTGAGGTATTTTTTGTGTTTAGTGTGAAGAGTACTGAGATAATTAAGCAGCCTGCTTGTATTAAATATTGATCACCCTCATTAATGCGAGTGGTTGGGGTATTTATACTTTTAATAAGACCCATGGGCTTACCGGGTCAAGTTGTGAAACATGGTCAAGTTTATGAACTCATTAGTTTTTAAGTAGATTAGCAAATAGCTTAGTCAAAAGGTGTTTATTTTTGTCATGTTTGGATTTTATAGTGTCGTAATATGATCTGAATTACCCCTGTCCGGATTAAGTAGTAGGCTGTGACTGTGATATCTGGACTCATCAACAATGATTACACAGGTATTTTGACTGTCTCTGAGAGACTACAGTGATGCTGGTTTCCGGAAATGGACTTCATCCTTGGTCTTGTCATAAATTGTGGCCCCATTCTCTTTTAATTCTGCAAACCACTCCGGTTGAACCCAAAGACCTCTTTTACTCCTTGCCAGCTGGCTCTGAGATTGATTTTGGTTGGACTGAGCCTGTTTAGCCCTGTTGGACCCTTATCCGGTCTCATTAGCCTTATATTCTGACCGGTTTTGAGCTGTTTTGGTGGACCTAACCTGACGGTACACCCTATTTTTCTTGGTTTCATCCACATTAATCTTCTTCCTCACCTGATGTAATAAGCCACCCCAAGTCATGGCTTTCTTCATGGTCACCAAATCAGCTAGATTCTTATGGCTCAACCCTTTGTCTCAAGGAATCAATTGCCACCTGTACGAAGCAATCTGCTAACCCGCTCTTGGTATTTACGAACCGACTTATGTAGTCCTTTAATGACTCATTTGGCTCTTTGGCACAATGGATAATAGTATCTCCATTGCCCTTCACCTCCTTACTTCCCATAAATTACCTTCGGAAAGCAACCCATAATGTATCAAAGTTTCTTATACACCCTTGGGGTAAACTGTTGTACCACTTAAGAGCACTTCTCGTAAAAAAAGTGGGAGAAGGCTCTACATAAAAGTTTGTTATCATCATCAAAATTCATCATGAAGTTCTTGAACTACTCGAGATGATTGTCCAGATCCTTACACTAATTTTCCATTGTTTCTAATTTACACTCAAAACTTCTCAAAACACCGCTCAACCAAAAGATCTAATAAACTATCTAGAATATATAATATTTGAAAAATATAAATATCTAAAGCAATCTTCAAAATATAGTTTAAAGATCTAATATAGTTGAAAAATCTAAAAAATTATCTAAAATATCTAATGGTTCAAAAATTTAAATACTCCAACCATTTTTAAAATATAGCTTAAAAATTTAATAAATTATTAATTAAGATATATAATAAATTATTTAAAATGTCCATATAAAACTAAACTTCGGATATTTTATTTATAATATATTCACCTCTATCTATTTTATCGGATTAAATTAATATATACAAATTACTTTATAATGAATTCTGTTCGGGTTTAAATGAGCCGGGACGACCAACCTAAATTCACGGTTTTAAATATTAAGGACGACCAGCCTTAATAGCATTGATATTGTTAATGGGGACCGCATCTTATCTTCCTCGCATTTATTTAAATTCAAAGTGACAAGACATACCATAAAAGCAATTAAATCACTTGTTTGTACACGACCTTTCACTATAAATTTTTAATTTTATATCATCCACAAAATATTTTATACTCCTGGTGGCAAATGGTGGATAAACCGGCGGGTAAACTGCGAAACTGATTTATTAGAACTGCAAATTGTAAAGACTGCAAACGCCAGGACCATATAAGGAGTAAACCGCTAGGACCGCAAACTGTTAGGACGGTAAAATCGCGGTCTATTTGTAAATATTATCAGCGTTTTAATTATTTTATAACCAAAATCATATCTTAAGTTATATTTAAAAAATATTGAGATATTGCATATGATTAAAAAATTATTATTACATTTTGGTTAGTATTAATTTGTTTTGGTTATTAATATTTTAAGTATTGTAATTATTATATAATCCAAAATTTTAAATATTATATATATGTTATTATTATATTTTAATTATTATTATTATTATGTTTTGGAATCGAATAATAATAGTGTTGATATTATGTTACAAACCAAAACTATATATTATCATGTTAAAATATTACAAATTTTATGGTTATAATTTTGATATTACATTTTGAATTTTATTATTGTGATTTGGTTTTAAATATTACAAGTGTTATTTATTATTTTTTAAACCAAAATCATATTTTATTATGCAAAAATATTACAAGTTATATTGTTATAATTTTAATATTACAGCTACACGGTATATTATTATTGTGATTTGGTTTTAAATATTACAAGCGTTATTTATTATTTTTAAGTTATATTGTCATAATTTTAATATTACATTTTGAATTTTATTATTGTGATTTGGTTTCAAATATTACAAGTGTTATTTATTATTTTTAAGTTATATTGTTATAATTTTAATATTACATATTCAATTTTATTATTGTGATTTGGTTTTAAATATAACAAGTGTTATTTATTATTTTTTAAATCAAAATCATATTTTATCATGCTAAAATATTACAAGTTATATTAAAATATTTTATATTACAAATGCTAAATTATTACAAGTTATATTAGAATATTTAATATTACAAATGCTAAAATATTACAAGTTATATTAAAAATATTACAAATGCTAAAATACATTTTTTAGAGTCTTGTCGCTAGCCACTTTTTTAAGTCGCAAAACTTTCTCAAGAGTAACTGCAATTTGTAATGGATCTCCCAAAACTTGTTCTCGAGTCTCACGATTAACCTTACGTAACGCAACAACAATCAAATCGACCATCTTCGTCTTCGTACTAAGACTTTGTTTAGGAACAACGGTATTACTCTTAGTTATAGTCGGGTGTTTCACATTTCGTCTCACTTTGTCGACCATTTTAGAACTAAAAGTTGGTTTGGCGGTCTTATTCAAAGTCGTACGTGTAGTACTAGAAGGTTTGACGCTTCGTCTCTCCTTATCGGAAATTTTCAAACTAAAAGTTTGTTTGACGGTCGTACTCATATTCGTAGGTTCAGTGGCAGATTTGACGCGTCGTGTGATCGGATCCCTCTCGGGTGGATGAGACATCATAAAAGAAGAAAATTCCGAAAAATCAGTTTTCAGAGTTGGTTGTCCTAACCTGTTGTTGAAGCCACAAAATAATAACTAATAAAAACTAATAAAAATTATTTTTCGGAAAAAAAAATCTAACTATTTTGAAAATAGAACTACAATATCTAAAATAAGAAAGTTGAGTTTTATAGAAAATCTAGAACAACTAGAGAGATTTAGAGAGATTTATAGTAGATTTAGAGAGAGTGTGAGGTTTGAGTAAATAGAGGAGACCCAAAAAAAATCAAAAAATCTGAAGAAAAAAAAATGTCTGGACCATCCGGACAAAATGTCTGGACGCCGAGACGGTCAGTTCGGGCCATCCGGACATTCGTCGAGTTAAATCAAACTAGCCGTAGCGCTTTCGAACGTGCGGACCATCCGCACGTCTGACCGGATGGTCCGCACGGGTGACGTCACGGATGACGTCATTTGTTGACGTCATCAGCAGTTGATTTTTTTTTGTAAAAATATTTTGTAAAAAAAATAATTTTTTTATAAGTATGCATTTTAAACTATTTTAAAAAAAAAATCAACTCTCTATATAGGATTTCGAACTAGTATTTTAAAAAACAATTATATAAATAGGGAATTCGAACTATTATTTATAACTCTATAAATAGGGAATTCGAACTATTATTTTTTTAATAATTTTAGTACTTTATGAAAAAGAAAATATGAATTTCTCTAGATCATTGAAAGAAATTTTATATTATTAACCCTTCATTTTTTCAACTTTATTGAAATAAATTTTATGTTACCCACTAGTTAATTTGGATCATAATTATTCTATTGATTATCTAAAAATTAATATATCTGTGGATTGAATCTATCGATTATCTATTTTTTTGATAAAAATAATTTTTTACTATTCATTTTCGATCAGAATAGATAGTTTCTATTGTTGATAATGTTAATTAATTATATTTAATTATGTCATAGAAATATAATTCCTTTTTAGGAACCAAATTACACGTAGTTAATTGAAACACAGTTGATATTTTTGAACTTATGCCACAACTAAACTACATGTATTTACGGAACATAATCCAAATTTATACAATTTCAATTTTAAAAACTTTGAATTTATACTTCAAATATTGAATAGTTCGAAAAAAAATAACCGTAATGTTAAATAAAACATCTTCATTACATAAACATCTTAAATATCTAGTAATATTAAATATTAAAAGTTGTGATCAAAATACAATTAGATGTATATATTTTATTAAATATTTACCTAATATTAAATAAAATATCTTAAATACATAAATATAATCAAACATATCAAAATCAAATTACAATTATTATTTTAAAAGGTAATTGCTTGATTATAGAATTACGATAAAAATGATAACATATTTAAATTAAAATACATCAAATAGCATAATTAACTTGTTTATATTGTATATATCTCAATTATTGAAATTAGATTCAATTAACACTTGCAAATTAATTTTAAATAACATTATAAAATATTTTGATAAACGGTTCCCAAGTGGTTAAACTGGTGGTTTAACTGCGAAACTGTGAAACTGACTCATTAAGACCGCAAACCGTTAAGACCGGAAACCGTTAAGACCATAAACTGTTAGGACCGCATAATCCACAAACCGTCAGAACCACAAATCGCGGTTCTATGTTAAACGGTTCCGATGGTTTAGAGGTGGCAAACAGTGAACATACGTCTCGCCCCGCGAGATATTTAATTATTTATGATGTTGTAGGATATGAGGTTACATATTTAATGTGTTACAATGCTAGAAACGTCGCATGACATGACGTTGCATCGGTCATGTGTCTTTTATGGAAAATGCCCGAGGGCACCGGTTAAGAAAGGGATCAGTTACTTCTTTCGGAAAGATTTTATATTAAATATAATAAAAATATATTAAATTAAATAATAAATGATGGAATCTTTCCCAAAGAAGTAATTAAAGTCTTCATTAACGGTGCCCATGGGCACCTGTTAGCAAGACTCTACTTTTATACATAAAAAAGGATACGGGCACCTGTTAGCAAGACTCTACTTTTATACATAAAAAAGGATACGGTTCACTCATACGACCATATTGAAAATGCGTTAGCAATTGTTAAAAAGTAATTTGTAATATTTATTTGATATTTAATTATATTTAGATATTATGAATAGTTTATTGAATGTTCTAGAAAAAATATTTATAATATATAATATTGGACATGTATTTATTTTTAGATCTTTTAACACTCTATTTTTAAAGTTGTTGGAATTTTTTTCAACTATTATATACTCGTAGTAGTTATTTAGCTCTTTCGAGGGTATATGCTTATATATTTTAAATAGTTTATTAAATATTCAAACTTTGGTTTTGATATTGTTTGATATTAGTTTCGGTTACCAGTTTTTTCATAATAAAAAAACAAAATCTGTTTTTATTTGTGATATTTTTTTACATTAGTTTTTTTTAGTTATTTGGGATATTAGTTTTTATTGCTATTAGTTTTGATGAGTGGGTTTTTCAAAAAGTATTTAAAATCAAAATCTTTTAACTATTTTTTTTATAATTATTTATTATTAAATGGCTTCAAATTGTGGCCGTAAATTTAATGTTGAAATTCAACCTCTTGAACTATTACATCTGTTTTTTCCTTAGAAAAGCTATTCTTTTCTGTACAACCGGTGCAACATCACTCCAAATGGACATCTTGTGTGAGATAACGCTTGCACGTACTCCGGTTACATCACTATTGCACCAAGCGAAGACATGCTAATTGTTTAGCAAAAAAGACAACACTTTCGTTTTTAATTCTGGTGCCATCTTGGAACCAATCTTGATATTTTTACCCTCTGCAAGGGAGTGTGTTTCAACTTCTTCAAACAGTATTATAACACTAGAGGCCTCTCTAGGGTTATCAATCTTAATCTCCCCCTCAGAAGCCTCCAGTAACTGCTAATCTTCATTAATCCGAACTGCCCCCAAAGTCTTAAGAGCAAGAGCAGTTGCATAGCACTCCTGACTATATTCTCACTACTTTGGACAACACCTACTTGCCCTTGAACTGCATACTTTAAACACTGATGGATTGTTGAGGCCACATCATAGATTCTGAAAAGCCAAGACCCCCAAAAAATCGCATTGTATAATGTGGGGCAGTCTACCACAATGAATAGTACCCTCACCATCTTTTGAAAAGGCCCATTTCCAAACAACGCTTCTTCTTCAAATTCCCCAATTACATCCGCAGAGCTCCCTGTGAAGCATGCAATAGTTCTGTTTGAATGTTGAATACAACCGAATTCCTTATTTGTTTATAGGACCTTAAAAAGAGGATGTTTACCGAACTGTCTATATCTATCAAAATCCAGCGTATATCATTACCCCCAATAGATGCTCCGATAACCACTGCATCCTCATGAGGCCCATCAATATTCCTCAAATCATCCTCATCAAAAACTATAAATGCGAAAAGGGTTTAACACTGATGGGAAGACATCCCCCCCCCCCCCTTCTAATTGAGTGTCCAAACTGTGTACATGCCTCTTTCTTGATGAAAGGGTGGGTGTTGTCACAATATCTCTTCCAAAGATGGTCAGTGATTCAAAGAAACTGATCAGCCCGGACATCGTCCTGCCTTGTTCTGCTATGACCCCCACCTTATTTCGAGTTGGATCAGAATCCAGGTACTCAGAATCAACATCGAATATTTCAAGAATCACCATTGCCCCTTCTTGAGCAGATGTTCCAAGATTGTTTGTAGGGCCAGCCCGAGGAGCATTATCAGGCCTCTTGCTACTTCTTCTTTTGACATAAGCTCCCAGTTTGCCTCTATCAATAAGGTTCTGCACTTCTTGTTTTAATGATATGCAGTCTTGAGTATTATGGACTATATCATTGTGATATTGGTAAAAACAAGTATTTCGGGTTTCTTTGGAAGATTACAGTGTCGCCGGCTTCTGGAAATGGACTTCATCCTTAGTCTTATCATAAATTGTGGTCACATTCTCCTTTAACTCTGCAAACCACTCTGGTTGAACTCAAGGACCTCTTTTACCACTTGATTGTTGGCTCTGAGCCTCATTTTGGTTGGATTGAGTTTGTTTAGTCCGGTTGGATCCTTGTCTAGTCTCCTTAGCCTTGTATTCGGGATGGTTACAAGCTGGAGGAGCTGTTGTGGTGGACCTCACTTGATGGTGCACCTTGGTCTTCTTTGTTTTTTCCACATTAATCTGTTTTCCTACTTGATTCAACAGGCCACCCAGGTCATAGCTTTTTTCCTGGTTACAGAATCAGCTAGGTTTCCAAGATTCAACCCGTGTCTTAGAGAAGCAATTTCCACCTGTTCAAAGCAATCTGCATAAAAGTTCTTGTAAAGCAATTTCCACCTGTTCAAAGCAATCTGCATAAAAGTTCTTGTAAAGCAATTTCCACCTGTTCAAAAATTTAAATACTCCAACATTTTTTAAAATATAGCTTAAAAATTTAATAAATTATTAATTAAAATATATAATAAATTATTTAAAATGTCCATATAAAACTAAACTTCGGATATTTTATTTATAATATATGCACCTCTATCTATTTTATCGGATTAAATTAATATATACAAATTACTTTATAATGAATTCTGTTCGGGTTTAAATGAGCCGGGACGACCAACCTAAATTCACGGTTTTAAATATTAAGGACGACCAGCCTTAATAGCATTGTTATTGTTAATGGGGACGGCATCTTATCTTCCTCGCATTTATTTAAATTCAAAGTGACAAGACATACCATAAAAGCAATTAAATCACTTGTTTGTACACGACTTTTCACTATAAATTTTTAATTTTATATCATCCACAAAATATTATATACTCCTATTTAGTGGTGGCAAATGGTGGATAAACCGGCGGGTAAACAGCGAAACTGGTTTATTAGAACTGTAAATTGTAAGGACCGCAAATCGCCAGAACCGTATAAGGAGTAAACCGCTAGGACCGCAAACTGTTAGGACTGCAAAATCGTGGTCTATTTGTAAATATTATCAGCGTTTTAATTATTTTATAACCAAAATCATATCTTAAGTTATATTTAAAAAATATTGAGATATTGCATATGATTAAAAAATTATTATTACATTTTGGTTAGTATTAATTTGTTTTGGTTATTAATATTTTAAGTATTGTAATTATTATATAATCCAAAATTTTAAATATTATATATGTTATTATTATATTTTAAATATTATTATTATTATTATGTTTTGGAATCCAATAATAATAGTGTTGATATTATGTTACAAACCAAAACTATATATTATCATGTTAAAATATTACAAATTTTATGGTTATAATTTTGATATTACATTTTGAATTTTATTATTGTGATTTGGTTTTAAATATTACAAGTGTTATTTATTATTTTTTAAACCAAAATCATATTTTATCATGCAAAAATATTACAAGTTATATTGTTATAATTTTAATATTACAGCTCCACGGTATATTATTGTGATTTGGTTTTAAATATTACAAGCGTTATTTGCAAACCGTGAGGCATAAGGTGTAAACCGCTAGGTTCGTAAACCGTTAGAACTGCAAAACCGCGGTCTATTTGTAAATATTATCAGCGTTTTAATTATTTTATAACCAAAATCATATCTTAAGTTATATTTAAAAAATATTGAGAGATTGCATATGATTAAAAAATTACTATTACATTTTGGTTAGTATTAATTTGTTTTGGTTATTGTAATTATTATATAATCTAAAATTTTAAATATTATATATGTTATTATTATATTTTAAATATTATTATTATTATGTTTTGGAATCCAATAATAATAGTGTTGATATTATGTTACAAACCAAAACTATAAATTATCATGCAAAAATATTACGAGTTATATTGTTATAATTTTAATATTACAGCTCAGCGGTATATTATTGTGATTTGGTTTTAAATATTACAAGCGTTATTTATTATTTTTAAGTTATATTATTATAATTTCAATATTACATTTTGAATTTTATTATTGTGATTTGGTTTTAAATATTAGAAGTGTTATTTATTATTTTTAAGTTATATTGTTATAATTTTAATATTACATATTGAATTTTATTATTGTGATTTGGTTTTAAATATAACCAGTGTTATTTATTATTTTTTAAATCAAAATCATATTTTATCATGCTAAAATCTTAGCAGTTATATTAAAATATTTAATATTGCAAATGCTAAAATATTACCAGTTATATTACAATATTTAATATTACAAATGCTAAAATATTACAAGTTATATTAAAATATTTAATATTACAAATGCTAAAATACATTTTTTAGTCTCTTGTCGCTAGCCACTTTTTTAAGTCGCAAAACTTTCTCAACAGTAACTGCAATTTGTAATGGATCTCCCAAAACTTGTTCTCGAGTCTCACGATTAACCTTACGTAACGCAACAGCAATCAAATCGACCATCTTCGTCTTCGTACTAAGACTTCGTTTAGGAACAACGGTATTACTCTTAGTTATAGTCGGGTGTTTCACATTTCGTCTCACCTTGTCGACCATTTTATAACTAAAAGTTGGTTTGGCGGTCTTACTCAAAGTCGTACGTGTAGTATTAGCAGGTTTGACGCTTCATCTCTCCTTATCGGAAATTTTCAAACTAAAAGTTTGTTTGACGGTCTTACTCATATTCCTAGGTTCATTGTCAGATTTGACGCGTCGTGTGATCGGATCCCTCTCGGGTGGATGAGACATCATAAAAGAAGAAAATTCCGAAAAATCAGTTTTCAGAGTTGGTTGTCCTAACCTGTTGTTGAAGCCACAAAACGCCATTGGGAATTTTAGATAATCACAAATAATAACTAATAAAAACTAATAACAATTATTTTTCGGAAAAAAAAAATCTAACTATTTTGAAAATAGAACTACAATATCTAAAATAAGAAAGTTGAGTTTTATAGAAAATCTAGAACAACTAGAGAGATTTAGAGAGATTTATAGTAGATTTAGAGAGTGTGTGAGGTTTGAGTAAATAGAGGAGACCCAAAAAAATCAAAAATTCTGAAGAAAAAAAAATGTGTGGACCATCCGGACAAAATGTCTGGACGCCCAGACGGTCAGTTCGGGCCATCCGGACATTCGTCCAGTTAAATCAAACTAGCCGTAGCGCTTTCGAACGTGCGGACCATCCGCACGTCTGACCGGATGGTCCGCACGGGTGACATCACGGATGACATCATTTGTTGACGTCATCTGCGGTTGATTTTTTTTTGTAAAAATATTTTGTAAAAAAATAAATTTTTTATAAGTACGCATTTTAAACTATTTTAAAAAAAATCAACTCTATATATAGGATTTCGAACTAGTATTTTCAAAAAAAATTATATAAATAGGTAATTCGAACTATTATTTACAAAAACAATTATAACTCTATAAATAGGGAATTCGAACTATTATTTTTTTAATAATTTTAGTACTTTTATGAAAAAGAAAATATGAATTTCTCTAAATTATTGAAAGAAATTTTAAATTATTAACCCTTCATTTTTTTCTACTTTATTGAAATAAATTTTATATTATTAACAAGTTAATTTGGATCATAATTATTCTATTGATTATCTAAAAATTAATATATTGTTGATTGAATCTATCGATTTTCTATTTTTGACCATACCTCTCGCCCCGCGAGATATTTAATTATTTATGATGTTGTAGGACGTGAGGTTACATATTTAATGTGTTACAACGCTAGAAGCCTCGCATGACATGACGTTGTATCGGTCATGTGTGACAAAGTATCACGCATTATACTTTTATGGAAAATGCTAACCGGTGCCCTCGGGCACTGGTTAAGAAAGGCATCCGTTACTTCTTTCGGAAAGATTTTATATTAAATAAAATTAAATAAAATTAAATAATAAATGATGGAATCTTTTCGAAAGAAGTAATTAAAGTCTTCATTAACCGGTGCCCATGGGCACCGGTTAGCAAGACCCTACTTTTATACATAAAAAAGGATACGGTTCACTCATACGACGATATCGAAAATGCCTGATAACGTTAGCGATTGTTAAAAAGTAATTTGTAATATTTATTTGATATTTAATTATATTTAGATATTATGAATAGTTTATTGAATATTCTAGAAAAAATATTTATAATATATAATATTGGACATGTAATTATTTTTAGATCTTTTAATACTCTATTTTTAAAGTTGTTAAAAAAAATTCAACTATTATATACTTGTAGTAGTTATTTAGCTCTTTCAAGGGTATATGCTTATATATTTTAAATAGTTTATTAAATATTCAAACTTTGGTTTTGATATTGTTTAATATTAGTTTCGGTTACCAGTTTTTTCATAATAAAAAAACAAAATCTATTTTTATTTGTGATATTTTTTACATTAGTTTTTTTAGTTATTTGGGATATTAGTTTTTATTGCTATTAGTTTTGATGAGTGGGTTTTTCAAAAAGTATTTAAAATCAAAATCTTTTAACTATTTTTTTATAATTATTTATTTTTAAATGGCTTCAAATTATGGCCGTAAATTTAATGTTGAAATTCAACCTCTTGAACTATTACATCTGTTTTTTCTTTGAAAAGCTATTCTTTTCTGTACAACCGGTGCAACATCACTCCAGATGGACAGCTTGTGTGAGATAACGCTTGCAGGTACTCCGGTTACATCACTATTGCACCAAGCGAAGACATGCTGATTGTTTAGCAAAAAAGACAGCACTTCCGTTTTTAATTCTGGTGCCATCTTGGAACCAATCTTGATATTTTTACCCTCTGCAAGGGAGTGTGTTTCAACTTCTTCAAACAGTATTATAACACTAGAGGCCTCTCTAGGGTCATCAATCTTACTCTCCCCTTCAGAAGGCTCCAGTAACTGCTAATCTTCATTAATCCGAACTGCCCCCAGAGTCTTAAGAGCAAGACCAATTGCATAGCACTCCTGACTATATTCTGTGTACTTTGGACAACACCTACTTTCCCTTGAACTGCATACTTTAAACACTGATGGATTGTTGAGGCCACATCATGCATTCTGAAAAGCCAAGACCCCCAAAAAATCGCATTGTATAATGTGGGGAAGTCTACCACAATGAATAGTACCCTCACCATCTTTTGAAAAGGCCCATTTCCAAACAACGCTTCTTCTTCAAATTCCCCAATTACATCCGCAGAGCTCCCTGTGAAGCATGCAATAGTTCTATTTGAATGTTGAATACAGCCGAATTCCTCATCTGTTTATAGGACCTTAAAAAGAGGATGTTTACCGAACTGTCTATATCTATCAAAATCCAGCGTATATCATTACCCCCAATAGATGCTCCGATAACCACTGCATCCTCATGAGGCCCATCAATATTCCTCAAATCATCCTCATCAAAAACTATAAATGCGAAAAGGGTTTAACACTGATGGGAAGACATCCCCCCCCCCTTCTAATTAAGTGTCCAAACTGTGTACATGCCTCTTTCCTGATGAAAGGGTGGGTGTTGTCACAATATCTCTTCCAAAGATGGTCAGTGATTCAAAGAAACTGATCAGCCCGGACATCGTCCTGCCTTGTTCTGCTATGACCCCCACCTTATTTCGAGTTGGATCAGAATCCAGATACTCAGAATCAACATCGAATATTTCAAGAATCACCATTGCCCCTTCTTGAGCAGATGTTCCAAGATTGTTTGTAGGGCCAGCCCGAGGAGCATTATCAGGCCTCTTTCCACTTCTTCTTTTGACATAAGCTCCCAGTTTGCCTCTATCAATAAGGTTCTGCACTTCTTGTTTTAATAATATGCAGTCTTGAGTATTATGGACTATATCATTGTGATATTGGTAAAAACAAGTATTTCGGGTTTCTTTGGAAGACTACAGTGTCGCCGGCTTCTGGAAATGGACTTCATCCTTAGTCTTATCATAGATTGTGGCCACATTCTCCCTTAACTCTGCAAACCACTCCGGTTGAACCCAATGACCTCTTTTACCTCTTGACTGTTGGCTCTGAGCCTGATTTTGGTTGGATTGAGTTTGTTTAGTGTGGTTGGATCCTTGTCTGGTCTCCTTAGCCTTGTATTCGGGATGGTTACAGGCTGGAGGAGCTGTTGTGGTGGACCTCACTTGATGGTGCACCCTGGTCTTCTTTGTTTTTTCCATATTAATTTGTTTTCCTACTTGATTCAACAGGCCACCCAGGTCATAGATTTTTTCCTAGTTACAGAATCAGCCAGGTTTCCAAGATTCAACCCCTGTCTTAGAGAAGCAATTTCCACATGTTCAAAGCAATCTGTTACAACCTCTTAAATAAAATAAAAATATTATAAAATAAAAAAAAGATTTTATATTAAATAAAATAAAAATATTACAACCTCGGGCACTGTTCAACCTCTTGAACTATTACATATGTTTTTTCCTTTGAAAAGCTATTCTTTTTTGTACAACCGGTGCAACATCACTCCAGATGGACAGCTTGTGTGAGATAACGCTTGCAGGTACTCCGGTTACATCACTATTGCACCAAGCGAAGACATGCTGATTGTTTAGCAAAAAAGACAGCACTTTCGTTTTTAATTCTGGTGCCATCTTGGAACCAATCTTGATATTTTTACCCTCTGCAAGGGAGTGTGTTTCAACTTCTTCAAACAGTATTATAACACTAGAGGCCTCTCTAGGGTCATCAATCTTACTCTCCCCCTTAGAAGGCTCCAGTAACTGTTAATCTTCATTAATCCGAACTGCCCCCAAAGTCTTAAGAGCAAGAGCAGTTGCATAGCACTCCTGACTATATTCTGTGTACTTTGGACAACACCTACTTGCCCTTGAACTGCATACTTTAAACACTGATGGATTGTTGAGGCCACATCATGCATTCTGAAAAGCCAAGACCCCCAAAAAATCGCATTGTATAATGTGGGGCAGTCTACCACAATGAATAGTACCCTTACTATCTTTTGAAAAGGCCCATTTCCAAACAACGTTTCTTCTTCAAATTCCCCAATTACATCCGCAGAGCTCCCTGTGAAGCATGCAATAGTTCTGTTTGAATGTTGAATACACCCGAATTCCTCATCTGTTTATAGGACCTTAAAAAGAGGATGTTTACCAAACTGTCTATATCTATCAAAATCCAGCGTATATCATTACCCCCAATAGATGCTCCGATAACCACTGCATCCTCATGAGGCCCATCAATATTCCTCAAATCATCCTCATCAAAAACTATAAATGCGAAAAGGGTTTAACACTGATGGGAAGACATCCCCCCCCCCTTCTAATTGAGTGTCCAAACTGTGTACATGCCTCTTTCTTGATGAAAGGGTGGGTGTTGTCACAATATCTCTTCCAAAGATGGTCAGTGATTCAAAGAAACTGATCAGCCCGGACATCGTCCTGCCTTGTTCGGCTATGACCCCCACCTTATTTCGAGTTGGATCAGAATCCAGGTACTCAGAATCAACATCGAATATTTCAAGAATCACCATTGCCCCTTCTTGAGCAGATGTTCCAAGATTGTTTGTAAGGCCAGCCCGAGGAGCATTATCATGCCTCTTTCCACTTCTTCTTTTGACATAAGCTCCCAGTTTGCCTCTATCAATAAGGTTCTGCACTTCTTGTTTTAATGATATGTAGTCTTGAGTATTATGGACTATATCATTGTGATATTGGTAAAAACTAGTATTTCGGGTTTCTTTGGAAGACTACAGTGTCGCCGGCTTCTGGAAATGGACTTCATCCTTAGTCTTATCATAGATTGTGGCCACATTCTCCCTTAACTCTGCAAACCACTCAGGTTGAACCCAAGGACCTCTTTTACCTCTTGACTGTTGGCTCTGAGCCTGATTTTGGTTGGATTGAGTTTGTTTAGTCCGGTTGGATCCTTGTCTGGTCTCCTTAGCCTTGTATTCGGGATGGTTACAGGCTGGAGGAGCTGTTGTGGTGGACCTCACTTGATGGTGCACCCTGGTCTTCTTTGTTTTTTCCATATTAATCTGTTTTCCTACTTGATTCAACAGGCCACCCAGGTCATAGATTTTTTCCTAGTTACAGAATCAGTCAGGTTTCCAAGATTCAACCCCTGTCTTAGAGAAGCAATTTCCACCTTTTCAAAGCAATCTGCTAATCCATTCTTTGTATTCACAAACCGACTTATGTAGTCCTTTAAAGACGTTTGGTTCTTGGGCACAATAGATAATGGTATCTCCATTGCCCTTCACCTCTTTACTTCCAATAAATTGCCTTCGGAAGGCAACCCATAATGTATCAAAGTTTCTAATACACCCTTGAGGTAAGCTATTATACCACTCAAGAGCACTTCCCGTGAAAGTTTGGGAGAATGCTCTGCACAAGAGTTTGTCATCATCATCAAAATTCATAATGAAGTTCTTGAATTGATCCAAATCGTTGTTTTGATCTCGACTTCCATCATACTTTTCCATTTTAGAGTTGTCAAACCTTTTGGGTAGGTTTCCGGACAGTATTTTGGTAGAAAAAGGTGACTGCCTCCATTTCTTATTACGACTAAAGAATGTATCTTCATTAGGTGTTGCGAAAATACCTGGTTTGGTCTGAAAAGAAAAATGATAGTTTGGTAAAGTGTTTTAGTAAGTTTGAGGTATTTTTTGTGTTTAGTGTGAAGAGTAGTGAGATAATTAAGCAGCCTGCTTGTATTAAATATTGATCACCCTCATTAATGCGAGTGGTTGGGGTATTTATACTTTTAATTAGACCCATGGGCTTACCGGGTCAAGTTGTGAAACATGGTCAAGTTTATGAACTCATTAGTTTTTAAGTAGATTAGCAAATAGCTTAGTCAAAAGGTGTTTATTTTTGTCATGTTTGGACTTTATAGTGTCGTAATATGATCTGAATTACCCCTGTCCGGATTAAGTAGTAGGCTGTGACTGTGATATCTGGACTCATCAACAATGATTACACAGGTATTTTGACTGTCTCTGAGAGACTACAGTGATGCTGGTTTCCGGAAATGGACTTCATCCTTGGTCTTGTCATAAATTGTGGCCCCATTCTCTTTTAATTCTGCAAACCACTCCGGTTGAACCCAAAGACCTCTTTTACTCCTTGCCAGCTGGCTCTGAGATTGATTTTGGTTGGACTGAGCCTGTTTAGCCCTGTTGGACCCTTATCCGGTCTCATTAGCCTTATATTCTGACCGGTTTTGAGCTGTTTTGGTGGACCTCACCTGACGGTACACCCTGTTTTTCTTGGTTTCATCCACATTAATCTTCTTCCTCACCTGATGTAATAAGCCACCCCAAGTCATGGCTTTCTTCATGGTCACCAAATCAGCTAGATTCTTATGGCTCAACCCTTTGTCTCAAGGAATCAATTGCCACCTGTACGAAGCAATCTGCTAACCCGCTCTTGGTATTTACGAACCGACTTATGTAGTCCTTTAATGACTCATTTGGCTCTTTGGCACAATGGATAATAGTATCTCCATTGCCCTTCACCTCCTTACTTCCCATAAATTACCTTCGGAAAGCAACCCATAATGTATCAAAGTTTCTTATACACCCTTGGGGTAAACTGTTGTACCACTTAAGAGCACTTCTCGTAAAAAAAGTGGGAGAAGGCTCTACATAAAAGTTTGTTATCATCATCAAAATTCATCATGAAGTTCTTGAACTACTCCAGATGATTGTCCGGATCCTTACACCAATTTTTCCATTCTTTCTAATTTACACTCAAAACTTCTCAAAACACCGCTCAACCAAAAGATCTAATAAACTATCTAGAATATATAATATTTGAAAGATATAAATATCTAAAGCAATCTTCAAAATATAGTTTAAAGATCCAATATAGTTGAAAAATCTAAAAAATTACCTAAAATATCTAATGGTTCAAAAATTTAAATACTCCAACAGTTTTTAAAATATAGCTTAAAATTTTAATACATTATTAATTAAGATATATAATAAATTATTTAAAATATCAATATAAAACTAAACTTCGGATATTTTATTTATAATATATTCACCTCTATCTACTTTATCGGATTAAATTAATATATACAAATTACTTTATAATGAATTCTGTTCGGGTTTAAATGAGGCGGGACGACCAACCTAAATTCACGGTTTTAAATATTAAGGACGACCAGCCTTAATAGCATTGATATTGTTAATGGGGACCGCATCTTATCTTCCTCGCATTTATTTAAATTCAAAGTGACAAGACATACCATAAAAGCAATTAAATCACTTGTTTGTACACGACCTTTCACTATAAATTTTTAATTTTATATCATCCACAAAATATTTTATACTCCTATTTAGTGGTGGCAAATGGTAGATAAACCGGCGGGTAAACTGCGAAACTGATTTATTAGAACTGCAAATGGTAAGGACTGCAAACCACCAGGACCATATAAAGAGTAAACCGCTAGGACCGCAAACTGTTAGGACGGCAAAATCGCGGTCTATTTGTAAATATTATCAGCGTTTTAATTATTTTATAACCATCTTAAGTTATATTTAAAAAATATTGAGATATTGCATATGATTAAAAAATTATTATTACATTTTGGTTAGTATTAATTTGTTTTGGTTATTAATATTTTAAGTATTGTAATTATTATATAATCCAAAATTTTAAATATTATATATATGTTATTATTATATTTTAAATATTATTATTATTATTATGTTTTGGAATCGAATAATAATAGTGTTGATATTATGTTACAAACCAAAACTATATATTATCATGTTAAAATATTACAAATTTTATGGTTATAATTTTGATATTACATTTTGAATTTTATTATTGTGATTTGGTTTTAAATATTACAAGTATTATTTATTATTTTTTAAACTAAAATCATATTTTATCATGCAAAAATATTACAAGTTATATTGTTATAATTTTAATATTACAGCTCCACGGTATATTATTGTGATTTGGTTTTAAATATTACAAGCGTTATTTGCAAACCGTGAGGCATAAGGTGTAAACCGCTAGGTTCGTAAACCGTTAGAACTACAAAACCGCGGTCTATTTGTAAATATTATCAGCGTTTTAATTATTTTATAACCAAAATCATATCTTAAGTTATATTTAAAAAATATTGAGAGATTGCATATGATTAAAAAATTACTATTACATTTAATCTAAAATTTTAAATATTATATATGTTATTATTATATTTTAAATATTATTATTATTATTATTATGTTTTGGAATCCAATAATAATAGTGTTGATATTATGTTACAAACCAAAACTATAAATTATCATGCAAAAATATTACGAGTTATATTGTTATAATTTTAATATTACAGCTCAGCGGTATATTATTGTGATTTGGTTTTAAATATTACAAGCGTTATTTATTATTTTTAAGTTATATTGTTATAATTTCAATATTACATTTTGAATTTTATTATTGTGATTTAGTTTTAAATATTACAAGTGTTATTTATTATTTTTAAGTTATATTGTTATAATTTTAATATTACATATTGAATTTTATTATTGTGATTTGGTTTTAAATATAACAAGTGTTATTTATTATTTTAAATCAAAATCATATTTTATCATGCTAAAATCTTAGCAGTTATATTAAAATATTTAATATTGCAAATGCTAAAATATTACAAGTTATATTACAACATTTAATATTACAAATGCTAAAATATTACAAGTTATATTAAAATATTTAATATTACAAATGCTAAAATACATTTTTTAGTCTCTTGCTAGCCACTTTTTTAAGTCTCAAAACTTTCTCAACAGTAACTGCAATTTGTAATGGATCTCCCAAAACTTGTTCTCGAGTCTCACGATTAACCTTACGTAACGCAGCAGCAATCAAATCGACCATATTCGTCTTCGTACTAAGACTTTGTTTAGGAACAACGGTATTACTCTTAGTTATAGTCGGGTGTTTCACATTTCTTCTCACCTTGTCGACCATTTTAGAACTAAAAGTTGGTTTGGCGGTCTTACTCAAAGTCGCACGTGTAGTACTAGCAGGTTTCACGCTTCGTCTCTCCTTATCGGAAATTTTCAAACTAAAAATTTGTTTGACGGTCTTACTCATATTCGTAGGTTCAGTGGAAGATTTGACGCGTTGTGTGATCGGATCCCTCTCGGGTGGATGAGACATCATAAAAGAAGAAAATTCCGAAAAATCAGTTTTCAGAGTTGGTTGTCCTAACCTGTTGTTGAAGCCACAAAACGCCATTAGGAATTTAAGATAATCACAAATAATAACTAATAAAAACTAATAACAATTATTTTTCGGAAAAAAAATCTAACTATTTTGAAAATAGAACTACAATATCTAAAATAAGAAAGTTGAGTTTTATAGAAAATCTAGAACAACTAGAGAGATTTAGAGAGATTTATAGTAGATTTAGAGAGTGTGTGAGGTTTGAGTAAATAGAGGAGACCAAAAAAATCAAAAATTCTGAAGAAAAAAAAATGTCTGGACCATCCGGACAAAATGTCCGGATGCCCAGACGGTCACTTCGGGCCATCCGGACATTCGTCCAGTTATATAAAACTAGTCGTAGCGCTTTCGAACGTGCGGACCATCCGCACGTCTGACCGGATGGTCTGCACGGGTGACGTCACAGATGACGTCATTTGCTGACGTCATCCGTAGTTGATTTTTTTGTAAAAATATTTTGTATAAAAAAATAATTTTTTTTATAAGTATGCATTTTAAACTATTATAAAAAAAATCAACTCTATATATAGGATTTCGAACTAGTATTTTAAAAAACAATTATATAAATATGGAATCCCAACTATTATTTACAAAAAAAATTATAACTCTATAAATAGGGAATTCGAACTATTATTTTTTTAATAATTTTAGTACTTTTATGAAAAAGAAAATATAAATTTCTCTAGATTATTGAAAGAAATTTTATATTATTAACCCTTCCTTTTTTCTACTTTATTGAAAGAAATTTTATATTATTAACAAGTTAATTTGGATCATAATTATTCTATTGATTATCTAAAAATTAATATATGTGTGGATTGAATCTATCGATTATCTATTTTTGATAAAAATAATTTTTTACTTCGATTAGAATAGATAGTTTCTATTGTTGATAATGTTAATTAATTATATTTAATTATGTCATCAAAATATAATTCCTTTTTAAGAACCAAATTACACGTAGTTAACTGAAACACAGTTGATATTTTTGAATTTATTCCACAACTAAACTACATGTATTTACGGAACATAATCCAAATTTATATAATTTCAATTTTAAAAACTTTAAATTGATAATTCAAATATTGAATAGTTAAAAAAAATAACCGTAATATTAAATAAAACATCTTAATTACATAAACATCTTAAATATCTAGTTAAATTAAATATTAAAAGTTGTAATCAAAATATATTTTATTAAATATCTACCTAATATTAAATAAAATATCTTAAATACATAAATATATTCAAACCTATCAAAATCAAATTACAATTATTTTTTTAAAATGTAATTGCTTGATTATAGAATTTCGATTAAAATGATAACATATTTAAATTAAAATACATCAAATAGCATAATTAACTCGTTTATATTGTACATATCTCAATTATTGAAATTAGATTCAATTAACACTTACAAATTAATTTTAAATAACATTATAAAATATTGTGATAAACGGTTCCTAAATGGTTTTTCTCATGGTTAAACTAGTGGTTTAACTGCGAAACTGACCCATTAAGACCGCAAACCGCAAAGACCGCAAACCTTTAAGACCACAAACTGTTAGGACCGCATAATCCACAAACCGCCAGAACCACAAACCGCGGTTCTATGTTAAACGGTTCCGATGGTTTAGAGGTGGCAAACGGTGACCATATTATGAGAGGATGCAAATGGTGACACCAGATCTATGTAACCACCAAAAGCAAGATCATAAACAGCAAAGAGAGAAAACAGAAAAACAGAGTATTCCAAATTTTGGGATACTCTGTTTTCGGAATAATAAAAAACTATAAAAAAAAATATTAAATTCGAAGGGTAAAAATAGAATTAAAAGTCGAAGGACTATCTGTGGAATGCAACCCATTTAACTATAGTGACACGTGACAGCATTACAGCAAAAACCACGCGCGGGGACTGAATTTATAGATTTTTTATAGACGAGGGATCCTCAACCGTGATTTTTTTATCGAGAGACTAAATGACACAAAACGTGATAGTCGAGGGACGAAGCAACGATTTAAGCCGCTCTTAATATATAGAGAACTTAAAGGCCTATACAAGGAAACTTAATATACTGAATATTATAACACTAAGTGTTTTTTCTCCTTGCAAAAGTGTGTCTCCTAGTTGCTCCATCAGCTATATATTCTAACACTCCTCCTCAAGTTGTGTAGTAGGATCACCAATACCTAACTTGGATAAAACTGATTCGAATGTTCTTGCAGCAACCGCTTTTGTCAGGATGTCTTCCAGTTGGTCTTCGGATCTAACAAACGGAAGTTCGACTGTCTCATCTTCAATCTTTTCTTTTATGAAGTGTTTATCTATTTCAACGTGCTTTGTTCTATCGTGTTGTACTGGGTTCTCTGAAATCTTAATCGCAGCTTTATTATCGCACATTAACTGAGTTGGACACTTCAGAGGGGATCTAATTTCTTTCATTATCTTCTTTAACCAAAGTATCTTGGTAATCCTCTTAACGATTCCTCAAAAATCTTGATTCAGCACTTGACAGTGACACTACTTTCTGTTTCTTACTCCTCCAAGTCACCAAGTTACCTCCAAGAAGAGTAAAGTAGCCAGTAGTTGATCGCTTTCCGTTAGGATTCCCTCCCCAATCAGCATCTGTGAATACTTCAACATCAAGGTGTGCATTTTTCTTAAAAATTATGCCTCTTCCTGATGTGCCTTTGAGATATCAAATAATCCTCATTACTGCCTCCATATGGTGTTCCTGAGGATGATGCATGAACTGGCTAACTACTCCCACCGCGTATGCAATGTCGGGTCGAGTGTGAGACAGGTAAATCAATTTTCCCACCAACCTTTGGTACCTTTCTTTACTCGCTGGTCTGGCCCCTTCAATTATCTTTAGTTTGTGATTCACAACCATAGGAGTGTCATTTGGTTTGCAATCCACCATGCCAACTTCAACTAATAAATCCAATATATATTTCTGTTAGGAGATATAAATCCTTCCTCTTGACTTAAGAACCTCGATTCCTAGGAAATACTTCAATCCCCCAAGGTCTTTCATTTCGAACTCCTTGAAGAGGTTTTTCCTAAGAGAGCTAATTTCTTCTTCGTCATTCCCTGTTATAATCACATCGTCGACATATATTATAAGACAAGTGACTAATTATCCTCTCTTTTTGTAAAACAATGTATGATCTCCATTACTCTGTTTATAGCTATACTGCTTCATTGCCATTGTAAATCTCCCAAACCAAGCACGAGGAGACTGTTTGAGCCCATATAATGCCTTTTTCAGTTTACATACCTCATTTTCTTGAAAACCATTAGAGAAACCTGGTGGGGGTTCCATATATACCTCTTCTTCCAAGTCTCCATGTAAGAAAGCATTCTTTAAATCATATTGATGAAGAGGCCAATCTTTATTCGCGGCTATTGAAAGTAAAACTCTAATAGTGTCAATCTTTGCAACCAGAGAGAACGTTTCAGAGTAGTCTATACCATATGTTTGTGTATATCATTTGGAAACCAATATTGCCTTGTGTCGTTCAATGGTGCCATCAGATTTATATTTTATATTAAACACCCATCTACACCCAACTGCTCTCTTCCCTTGTGGTAACACACAATTCTCTCATGTACCATTCCTTTTTAGAGCTCCCATTTCGGTATTCATTGCCTCATGCCATTCAGTCATCTTCTTAGCTTCTTGAGCTGTTTTAGGGATTTGTTCAGAGAGAATAGTAGCTGAAAACGCCTTTGCAATCTTCGTCATTTATTTCCTATCCGTTTTTACCGGATATGTAGAAGCACAAGGAACGTGTTCCGGTGAATACCGATCAGAAGGAACCCCTCTATTTATCTTGGGGGAGAACCGGAGTTTAAGTTTCAATAAATGAACTTCCTGAAATGTCATGGTCAATTGCATTTTGTGAATTATGACATTGTAAATTGTTCACCTCTTGATGGACATTTTCTTCGGCTGATTCGCTGGTACTATCCATGACATTTATTGTTTGTTGGACATTATCTTCGGGAGAATCATTGGTGGTAAGAACTGCCTCGTCAGTCTCCTTTATGTCGGAAGAGGCGTGTTCGGTGGCGCCATCTACCGACTATGTCGGCACATCCTCAAAGTAACGTTCATATAGCAACCAGTCGATTGATTCATTTAATTTCTCCCCCTAAGCACGAGATTGGTGGTAAAAAAATTAATTGTATTCTAAGAAGTCACAGACCATGGTGATATGGATTCGACAAGTAACCGAATTGTAACACCGATATCTCATTTGATGAACATCGTATCCAACGAATACACACTTTTCAGCACAAGGATTAAGTTTGTTTCGACTAGTTTTAAGGATATGAACAAACACCGAACAACCAAAGACACGAGGTGGTAAGGTCATAATAGATGGAATTGTAACTTGGGTGGCAAGCACTTGTAATGGAGTTTTATTTCCTAGACATCGGGTTGGTAGACGATTTGCGAGATACGTAGCTGTAGCAAGAGCTTCTGGCCAAAGAGAATGAGGAACTCTAGATTCAATCATAATAGCACGAGTTTTTTCAAGTAAAGTACGATTTTTTCGTTCTGAAGTACCGTTTTGTTGAGTTGTGTTTGGACAAGTGGTTTGATGGATAAGACCATTTGTTTTGAAAAAATTATGCATTGTTTGGTTGAAAAACTCCGTTCCATTTGCAGAACGGAGAATCTGTATATTTTTTTTTCAAATTGAGTCAAAATCATTTTGTAAAAAGAAACAAATATTTCTGGTACTTCCGATTAATGTTTCATGAAATATATCCAAGTTATTCTTGAGAAATCATCCACAAATAAAACAAAGTATCTGATTTGATTGTTAGTGGAATTTGGTGCTGGACCCCAAACATCAGAATGGATTAGCGAAAAAGCATAATTAACTCTAGTATTACTTTGATTAAATGAGACCCTACGATTGTTTGTAAGAATGCAGGTTTCACATTTCTCATGAATGGAATTATTCAGAAAAAGACTAGGAAACAAACTCTTAAGATAGCTAAAAGAAGGATGACCAAGTCGTCGGTGCCATAACCAAAGTTGCCTTTCGGTTGTTCCGTGAGCAAGCATGACATGTCCCTTATGAACTACCTCATCAACATAATAGAGACCTCCTTGTTCAGTACCACGCCCAATGATCTCCTTTGTACGAATATCCTATAAAATGCAAAAAATGGATACATAAAAACACACAGTTGAGTTGTTTTGTCACTTGATTAACAGATAATAACTTTAAGGATAGTGAAGGAATGTAGAGGCAGTTTTTAATTTCCATTTTTTCCGAAAAAATAATTGAACCTCCCCATTTAACTTCACAAATTTCTCCACTAGCAGTCTCAATATGGGATTTCTTTGGAGATGACATGTCACCAAAGTCTTTAGGATCATAAGACATGGTGTTCGTAGCCCTACAATCAAAGATCCAATTCATTGATTTCTCAAACCCTTTACCTCCAAGTTTTTCATAGGAGTTCGCCGCCATTCCTCCAAAACCAGTACCACTTCCTTGCTCATTTTAGTCGGATCTTCACCGTCACTTGTAGACGAAGCTCGTTTGACATTAGGTCTGAAACGCTGGTTATTTTTCTCCTTATGACCGTCCTCCCATCATTCTGGATAGCCAACCAGCTAGAAACATGTCTCTTTAGTGTGTTTCTTCATCCCACAATGAGTGCAATACAACTTGGATTTATCTTCTTTTTCTTTGGATCGGAATTTAAACCTCTGTGCAGAATCTTTAGCAGCCAAACCCATTCCAATTTCAATCGAGTCACTATCAGAAGAACTTGATTTTAGTATATTAAGCATGGCCACTTCCCTTCGTATTGTAGCATATGTTGTTTCCACGGAAAGAAGATGATCCTTTTTAGGATATCTCTCTTGACTGGTTCCAGCTTGTCATTAATCGCAATTAGCAATTGATAGAGTCTTTGTTCTTGAGTCTTCTTATTGTAGATCTGAATGTCTTCTGGGTCTTTCATAGGGCCCTTGCCTTAATGAATTAGCCCTCTAATGAAGGTCAAACACCTGTAACGAATCTGTACCAGAACTATATGTGGTGGCTAACCCATCCCAGAGGGCTTTTGCAGTGGGATATTGCGAGACATTATTCACCAAACTGGATTCAAGATTCTGGATAATCCATGTAAAAACACATTGATCATCTTGTTCCCACCTTGTAGATGTTTTGTCAGTTTTGGATGGAGGTGTCGGCACCCCTATAATGTGAGAACCTCTCCCCCTTTCCCCAATTGCTTTCTTTATCAGGTTTTCCCATAGGGCATAGATGTCACCACCGAGTTTAATCCATAGGGATAAATTCTCAGGGTTAGTTGTTTGTTGTTGTGTTCCGAGACCATTTCTCAGAATGGCAGTAATCTGCATTGTTAATTCATCAGGGATTTGACTGACCACGACTTCATTGCCAGCCATCTTTGTTAAGGATGTTCAGAATTCCCAGAATCACACGTGCATTGATACCATGTTAACATGCACATGCTCTACGTAGCATCTCAGTTGTTGTCTTTGTTAAAAACAAAGAGAGAAGTAGCCGCCAGGAAGCGGCTAGGGTTTTGTGTTTATTAGAGAATCTTTTTTTTATTATAATGCAAACTCAAGTAAGGCTCTCAATATTAGAGAACTTAAAGGCCTATACAAGGAAACTTAATATACTGAATATTCTAACACTAAGTGTTTTTTCTCCTTGCAAAAGTGTGTCTCCTAGTTGCTCCATCAACTATATATTCTAACAATTTTTCTACATATCCTCATCATTTACATAAATGTTTTGAAATTAATTTTAACTATTAGTTGTTTTTATCTAAAATCATAGTAGTTGTTATATACGGAAAGATTATCATAAAAAATATTAAAGAGAACAAAATATAACTTTAGAATCATGATAATATGTATCTTAAGTATTATTAAATTTCGGATATATTTGGGACGACTATTATGACGATACTTTTGCAAAATATTATGTAAATTATTTTGTATGCTAAATGAAAAAATCTTTTTAAGTTGGTCCATGAATGAAAATGATTTTTCTTATATATATAATCTTAGTGAAAACAAGATAATGATATTTTTATAAAAGAGCTGGATAAATTTTTATTCAGTTTGACCCATCTGAAACTAGATAATAACTAGTAATGGAGGAAAACTGAAGTTTAAGGAATTATCATTAACGAGTAATATGGGTCACTAAGAGCATATACAATGATGTGTTAAGTTTGATTTTGAACAGTAATTAGTCCATTTACTATCCATTTTTGTGACACAAAGTCCATTGACTAAAAAACGTTCGGTTTTAGTCCACTGATTATTCATTTTTTATATAAAGTTATTCTCCGTGGGTGTTGACTATCCATTTTCATGACAGATAGTCCTTCATCTATCCATTTTCGATAAAGTCACTTCTTTATTTGTCCATTTTTTATAAAGTTAGTTTCCTAAACAAACATGCTCGAAGGACTAACTTATTCTAAAATGGACAGTCAATGGACTAAAACTCGAATATTTTTAGTCGATGCAATATATGTGACAATAGTGGACAGTTAAGAGACTAAAACCGAACTTTTTGAATAAAAAAACTATCTATCACAAAAGTGGATAGTCAAGAGACTAATTACAATTCAAAGCATGTTAAGTTAGATGTTAAATAGTGTTAAAATAATGCTCCAATTAACATGTTAAATCACATGTTAGATTATATGGTATTATTATTTATGTTAATTCATCCGCTAAATTCTCAAAGTGATTTAACGTTTAAATCATTTATCTTTTACTTATTTGGTTTTTTTATTGATATTATGTTAACACATCATTTTTTTTTACGATAACAATTGGAATCAAAATTCAGAACTTATAAAATGGTATACCAAATTTAGTTTCGTATGTGTAACGATTTAATATGTAAATCTAAGTTGTACGATCGTACATATGTACATTAACATGTTAAATCTATATTTTGGTTAACGCGTTAAAAAATGGTCCAACAAACATGTTAAAATCACATGTTAAAGAAATAACTACTTGTAATGATTTTAACATATATGATTGCGGATGTGCATACAGTGACTCAGCCTGTAACATCATTATAGGTTAGAATTAATACTCTTAGCCAGATGGATTTTATAAGCCTTAGGCCCAAACAATACCACTTATCATCAGAGAAAAATCAAAGTGCATTACAATACCAGAAGTATGGCATTTTTAACTATCTTTGAAATTTTCTTGTTAGTCATTTCTTTTCTTGCTTATATTTTATTAGAGAACATTAATCCCAACAATTATAAGTCACCTAAGAATTGGCCAATCGTTGGAATGCTTCCAGGGGCTCTATGCAATCTCCACAAAATTCATGAATACGTGACCGAAATCTGTGAAGAAAGTAACATGACATTTGTTTTCAAAGGTCCTTGGTTTTCAAGCATCAACTATTTAGTCACGGCGGATCCAGCTAACACGCAATACATAATGGTCTCGAACTTTGCAAACTACCCAAAAGGAGACGAGTTCAAAGAAATATTCGACGTTTTAGGCGATGGAATTTCCAATACAGATTTTGAACTATGGAAAAACCAAAGGAAATCTCTTCATGCATTGCTCAGCAATCGCTTGTTCTACAAGTTTGTCGTGGAAACGGCTATAACCAGAGTGGAGAAAAACTTAATCCCCATTCTTGAGCTTGCGTGCGAACAAGAAACGGTGATTGACTTACAAGATGTGTTTTCAAGATTCACTTTTGATTCCACTGCCATGTTGGTCACCGGCAGTGACCCCTGTTTCCTCTCCACTGAATTTCAAGAAAACGAATTTGCCGAGGCGCTAGATATTTCTGAAGAAGCAATTATGTATCGCCACGTGAAGCCCGCGATTCTGTGGAAGCTACAACGATGGTTTTGCGTTGGAGAAGAGAAGAAAACAAAAAAAGCGCACGAAACTCTTGATCGTGTGATATCAAAGTACGTGTGCGAGAAAAGGTCGAATATTATGAATCTTGGTGCTGAGGATGTGTGTTTATTAACATCTTATATAAAGATCGAAAAAGAAAACGGAATAGTGCAATCTAGTGATGATAAGTTCTTAAAAGACACCATCAAGAATTTCCTGCTTGCAGGTAGAGACACTACTACTTCAGCTCTAACTTGGTTCTTTTGGCTCCTTTACAAGAACCCAAGAGTAATAAAATGTATTAGAGAAGAAATTCGATCAAAAATCGCAAGATCGGAAGGTTGGAGATTATTTAACCTAGAAGAGGCTAACAGTTTGGTTTATCTATACGCTGCACTGTGTGAGACATTAAGGCTTTATCCTCCTGTTCCTTTGCAGCACAAGTCAGCTTTCAAACCAGATACTCTTCCAACCGGACACTGTGTTGATAGAAATACTAAGATATTGGTTTCCATCTATGCAATGGGGAGGATGTGCGAGACATGGGGAGACGATTGTTTAGAATTCAAGCCTGAAAGATGGATTACCGAAGAAGGTCGAGTTAAACACGAGCCGTCTCACAAATTCTTGACGTTCAATGCAGGGCCAAGATCATGTCTGGGAAAAGAAGTGGCTTTCACTCATATGAAACTTGTTGCTGCTGCTATCATTCATAACTATGATTTTCAACTTGCAAAAGGACATCTTGTGGTGCCTAGTCTTTCTATAACTCTTCATATGAAGTATGGCTTCAAAGTCAATGTCTCTAAAAGATCATGGACTAACTGAGGCTTTGCACTTATCTTTTCTTGTCTTTCTGAACGTGAAGCAGTATTGGTAAGATGTATGCTAAATTTGGGTCATGTTGTTTTTATATGATTAATGTACCGGTTGATTTTTAATATAATAAATATGATTGTCAATTTAAATCTCAGAGCGTAAAGAGAATGATTTATAACGAGTTAGAAGAATCTATTTCTAAGTAAGCATACCAGATCCTTGTCCTTAATCTCAAATCTAAGGGACAGAGATAAATATAAAAAGCTCAGGACTACTTTTGATTACAATTAGTTCTTTATGATGACTACTTTTCACCGTAATGCATTTGATCCATAAAAATATAGCCTATGGCTATCATTCCCAGCGGACTCGTATCGGGTTGGTTTGTATTTTGTTGGAAAAATCCGTTTGCTTTTGGACAATTTTTTGTATAGACTTCGTAAGCAAAATCCTGGTGTTACCTCCGACAGGACAGTTTTCACTAAAACTTGAAAAGCAGAAGTCGACGATTTTATAGAAAACTACACGGATACTGCAGTTATGATTACGGTCGATGAAAAAGAAGATCTAGTGTCATCGTCGGTTCTATAGAGCTGCTGAAAAATGGTGGTTTATGATTTGGAAAAAAAAAACTTCATGTTGTTATTTCATCCATAAAGGAAATATCATTCTACCCATTTATTCTACCTATTTCATTTTCAAGAACACCATTAACTATTCTATAACTTATCTCCTGTTTTTTATTTTCACGTCTAAACCCTAGGGTTTGTTTATGGAGCGTTCGATTAGAGTTTTCGGTTTTGGTTCGATTTGTTTTCGATTTTGGTTCGATTTGGCTGTTTCTATTCTGTTCTAGTGTTTTTTTTAACAAAAGCATGTGTTTCCGAGAGGCCATCTCGGAATCACATGCTTTTTTTAACTGAAAAACATGTAATTCCGAGATGATGTCTTGGAATCACATGCTTTTTAGTTAAAAAAAACATGTGATTTTGAGATGGCCTCTCGGAAACACATGCTTCTTTAAAAAAACAACAGATAGCTTAGTACACCAAAACTGACTTATGATTCATAATACCTAACAGTTGTGCTTGGTTAAAAGTTGTGACGATGGATGAATCATGACACCTTTATTATGGTTCTGGTTTGACTTTGCTTTGCTGCTTCACTTTAAGTCATTGGATTTTGTTTTAGTTTGTTGTTTATTTTTGAAACATGGATTTGGTTTGTGAATTCTCATGCCGATTGTATAAATCATGACTAAAGATGGTTTGCTAAACTACTTCGAACAAGTAACCATAGTTTCTTCTAGACAAGGGATTTTACCGGGGGAATTAACTGACGTTGTTACCCGGAAAAAACATTGACATGATGAGGTTTAATGTCCCAAATTAGGAGAAAAATCACAGTGGAAGAAAGGAAGAGATTGAAGCTTCCCATTCAAAGTAGGATTATCTCTTCATCCACTTAACAACAAACTACAATAAACGACTGTCCGAAGGAATCTAGATAAAGTACCCATCAGTCTAGGGCTAACCAACATTTCTAAGGGAAACAATCTAGACTCAAATGGAATCATTGGGTTCGTTCTGATTATTTCATAGAGTTAAAAAAGAATGTTGCAATTATTTATGATAAAATGAAGAAGTTTGTATAATTTCAAAGCCCCACATAATGATATGGGGTATGATACCAAGGATTGTATTTCTCTAAATCAAGAAATCCAAACTCTAATCGAGAATGGAAAATTGACCACTTTTTTCAAATTCCAAGTGGGAAATAAATCAACACCGAACAGGAGTGGAGATCAAGCAAGACAATGTAGTGATTAAATATAAGCTATAAAAGCAACATCCAAATAAGAAAATATGATGGTAATTACCGAATAGTATAAAAAGTTTGATGAAGATTCAAAGTATTTGGATCCCGATCGGGATCATGGTAGGATTAATACGATATGTGGAAATGGGTAAATTTTCTCCCAATTATGTAGAGTTTTTGAATGATTGACAACTTTCGGAGGATACAGTGATAGCTCCCACAAGTTACTTAAAAAAGACATGTAGTCAGCTTAAGAACACAGTCGGAATAAAAAATATCTACTTATTTATGATAAGAATCTAGTCTCGTTCATTATATTCGAGGAGGATAATTTGAGAGATGTTTTTGGGCCATATGAGGATGATGTGGTGATTGAAGCTGCAATTGAAGGAATAGAATCCGAAGTATTTTGATTGACACTGGAAGCTCAGCTAATGTTTTGTTTTTCTCTACTTATAAGGTGATGAAAAACTCGCCCATCAATTTTTCGATCAAATGGAACCATAGTGGGATTTACGGGATGTTCTTCTCATATGATTGGGGAATTCAAAAGTGAAATTGTCATAAAAATGACCTTTTAAAAACATTGTGAGAGTCATGTTTGTAGTGGTTGACGATTCAACTTTTTACAACTCTATCTTTGGTAGATCTTGGCTATCAAGGATGCACGTTGTACCTTCAAAGTTCAACCAATGTTTAAAATACGCGATCAGAGGCTAGGTAAGAGTAGTTCGAAGTAGCCAAAAGGTGGCTAGAGAATGATATGTTACTGCCCTTGCCTTGAAAGCATTGGATAATGTGGCAGGTAAGAAGGAATATCAATCACTAGAGTCCTCTTCAAGATTTAAGCAAAATAGAAGTTTCAAGTGAGACTTATCGTGCAATTATTCTAGTTAAAAATGTTGAGTTACATACTTTTTTGGATGGAAAATGTGTTAGGATTGGAGCAAAGTTACCACTAGAGATAAAGGAAAAATGATATCATTATTATCCGAGAACTTGCATGTTTTTTCTTGGTGTAATGAGGATATAACGAGCACACCAGCAAGCATCATTTGTCATAAACTGGATGAATAATCAAATGCGAGCCATGTTATACATAGACGAAGAGCGTTTTCTGTAGACAAATCTGAATTTATTGTCAAAGAGGTAGACAGACTAAACAAAGTGGGGCATATTCAATAATCTCAGTACCCGTTGTTGACTTCTAATCCAGTATTTATGAAAAATAAGAATGACAAGTGGTGCATGTGTATTTATGTTACAAATTTTTCCAAAAGACCATATCCTTGTCCCCTGGATAGATCAGTTAATAGATTCTACTTACGGTAATATGTTTTTATCCTTTATTGATGTGTTTGCTGGGTATAATCAGATACATATGGATCTGAATGATCAAGATCACACTACATTCATCACAGACATGGGGCTACATTATTATAAGATTATACTTTTCGATCTGAATAATGTTAAGGCTACTTACCAGCGTTTAGTGAATAAAAAAATTTCCAACAAGATTGGAAGAAATATCAAGGTTTATATCGATGATATGATGATAAAAAAATTTAGGGATGAAGATCACTTGCTTGATCTCAAAGAAACTTCCTCCAACATGGAAGCTATCAATTTAAAGTTGAATATGGAGAAGTACACATTTGAGGTACGGTCCGAAAAGGTCTATGGGATATTATAGGTCAGAAAGAGATTTAAGTTGGCCTAACATATTTAAATGAATTTCTTGCTATGGAGCCTCTCAGATACACAAAAAAAGTCTAAATATTTATTGGAAGGCTAGCTGCATTGAACAAATTTATATCAAGATCATCGGGCAAGTGTGCACCGTTCTTCAAAGTCTTAATAACTAAGGAATTTAATTTCTGAGGAATTTTTAAGCTAAAAAATAATTAGTCTTCACCCAAAATATTGTCAAAACCAATGATGGAAGAAAGGATTTACATTTATTTATTCGTGTCTGACTATGCAGTGAGTGCAGTTTTGGTTCTAGAAGTTGATAGTTACTCTCACCCTATTTATTGTATTAGCAAGAGTTTATTGGATGCTAAAAAAGGTATTTGAAGTTAGAGAAATTAAAATTCATCCTTGTGATAACAACCAGGAAGATGAGACCATATTTTTCAAGCACACTCCATTACTGTTTGAACCTCTTCTCCACTAAAAACAATTCTAAAAACCAGATGTGTCGGGTTATATGACCAAGTGGTATGTCAAATTAGGAGATTATGATATTGATTTCTCTCCTCGATTTGCCATCAAGGCAAAAGATGTAGCAGATTTCCTTGTTGAATTTCATTCGAAACGACCACATGTGGAATCCTCTATTGAAAATCCTATGAAACAATGGGTAGTTTGAACAGATAGAAGGTTTAGTATTTTAGGCTGTATGGCAATAATTTATCTACTATATCCCTTCGGAAATTCAGTATACCAAGCTATACATTTTAGCTTTCAGGAATCGAACAATGAAGCTGAGTATGAGACGACAATAGTTGGGCATAGACTTGCCCAAATATGTGGTGCCAAAATATTATAATTGGTAAGTGATTCACAATTAATCGTACATCAATCTTAGGGACAATCCAAAGTGAGAAAAGAACATTTGGTTAAATATCTTCAAGTATTGAGAGAAACATCGGTCTTCTTCAAATGTGTGGAATATGAACATATGCCAAGGGCTGAAAATGCTAGCTATTATTCCATACTCTGAAGCGTATCTATGGATTCCAATACAAGAATATCCTTTGATTCCTTGGGTATGATGAGTCATAGAGAATATTGTCTGAATTACATAACGGAGTAGGCTCAACCCATTGTGGCTATAAAACTTAAACCATAAGAGTTTATTAGCGTGATATTATTGGCCTTTCACCAAGTGCTAAATAATTATTTAAATGATGTGATCCACGTCAGAGGTTTGAAAAATCAATACATATGCCGGAAGTCCTAATGGAATCAATATCCTGAAGTAATACCATTTGATAGATGTGGGCTTGATTTGGTGGGACTCCTACCAATGCTATCTAGAGACTATAAAATTATTATATTGGCAGTTGATTATTTTTCTAAGTGGGTAGAAGTTGCACCCCTCTCCGGAACTACATCTAAAATTGCGATCAGGTTCATACTCTATAATATATGTTACGAACTTGGAATCCCAAAAGCATTACAACTGATAATGACCCCAAGTTTGAAAATAGAGACATGAAAGTTTTTTTTAACTCCAGAGGAATTTGACATTGTTTTTCTTCACCCTTTCGTCTTCAAGCCAATGTGCAAATAGAAGTTGTTAATAGAAATATTTCCATGGTTCTACAAATTAATTTAAAGGATGCAGCAAGCAAGTGGTCAAATTACTTACAAGAAGTATTGTGGACTTACTAAACTGCCCCCGAAATTGTTACCAAATAATCTCCTTTTGTTTTGGTCTTTGGGATGGATGCGGTAACACCAATTAAATTTACTCTCTCATCTTTTAAAATTCAAAACTTCTTCAAAAAAGATAATGACTCAACTATAAGAGTTGAATTGGATTTGATTGAGGAGAAGATAATCAAAGCTCATATGAGAACTATTCATTATCAAGGTTTAATAAGAAGAAGGTATACATCTAATTCGAATAAGAGAGTTCGAAATGGTAGACAAGGTATTGAGGAAAGTTTCCTTACATACCAAAGATAAAAAAAATCTTGGAAAGCTAGCCCCAAATTAGGAAGGGTCATATTGTGTGAACGAAAGTGTCAAGCCTGATACATATCGATTGATTGATCAAGAAAGCAGCTTTCTAAGGCACCTATGGAATGTTAAACACTTAAGAATTTATCTTAAATAGTATATTTATTTTGTTTATATTATTTTTATATGCATGTAAATATTTGGGGACACACTCTTTCTTACCTTGGTGACTTGGGGAGGTTTGAATGAGGTATCTGAACCATTTCTAATCTATTGTATTTTCCTTAAAACAATTCTTATGTTTCTTTGGGTACTTAGATTTTTTATATTCCTTTGAATGCATTACCTACGAATGCTTAAAGTGATTATTTTATATGTCAGAGAATTGATTACCTTTGAATGGTCAAAGTGATTATTTTATATGCCTTCGAATACCTTTGAATGGTCAAAGTATTTGTTTATATGCCTTAGAATGTGGCAAATTCGAATGTTCAAAGTGTTTGTTTTATATTCCTTCGAATGAACTCCCTTCGAATGGTCAAAGTGTTTGTTTTATATGACTTCGAATGGAATACCTTTGAATGGTCAAAGTGTTTCTTTTATATGCCTTGGAATGGATTACCTTCGAATGGTCAAACTATTTGCTTTATTTTCCTTCGAATGGTCTAAATATTATTTATTATTCCTTTGAATGGATTAGATTCAAATGGTCAAAGTGTTTGTTTTATATGTCTTTGAATGGAACACCTTCGAATGGATTACCTTCGAATGATAAAAGTGTTTATTTTATATGCCTTTGAATGGAACACATTCAAGTGGTCAAAGTGTTTGTTTCATATTTCCGGGGATTGACCCGCTCAAACTCATCTTAAGGTGATGCCTGCATTGACAACCCAACACCACTACTGTTAGCCGCAACCGACCCACCATGACGACTGGTGTCATCGGCTGCACCACCACGATGCAAATGTTGTTTAGTATGCAATTCTTGACGACTCCTTAGTAGGGACCACATATCTGGCCATCAGTGCATCGGTAGCATTCGTATTTTCGACCATGCTACTTTGTTCGCACCATTTCTAAAAAAAACAAAAAAAATTATAGGTTTAGTAATTAATGAACTAGTACGAAATATGTATTTTCGAATAAGTACAAAAATAATAAATGTTAAACTACATACGAATCATGTAAGTGTAAACAAAAGTATACCTAATTAACAAATCATGTAATGAAACAAAAATCTAACATCATGTAATTTGCATAAATGTTCTGAATTTGTTTTTAACATTTCGCATGAATCATGAAATTTTGGGTTGGTATGTCGCATAAATGTTTGCGACAAGCCTTAGTACTCGTCACTCGACAGGTGCGAAAAAATCAGGCATGGTCTCACATATCGTGCGACGAACACTAACCCAGAAACGTCAAATCAGAAACTTTAAAATGTTCAATCACCAACCATTCAACTCCAAATTAAACATAAAATACAGATCTACAACTCACAAACAATAGTTGCCTATCAAATCAACAAAACAACAACTTAAACCATACAAAAAACAAAAATTTAAAAAATAGAAATTCAAACCTAAATATCTACCAAAATATACAATCAAATCGAACAGAAACTACACAACTAAGCTTGTATGACATACCTTGATGTTGTTGTGCGATCGTATTCAGAAAACAAGGTGTTTTGATTTTTGATTTCTTAAACAAAATTGAAAAAAAAATAAAGAAAAAGTTTGTGAGATATCTAACAATCTCTATTGCATACCTTGTTTTTTTTTTAAGTTAAAATTGTCTAAATTTTGGAAAAAACCTAGCAGAATTTATCCAAATCAAACGGTGTAAGATTAACAAGATTTGTCCGACAGTTAAAAACCTTGGTTAGTCACCGGAATTTAACATGTGTGTCAAAAATGCCAATGATGTTTTTTTTGTATAGAAATGGTCATTTTTGTTAGTTTTTCTTTGCATCTGTAGTCACTCACGGATGACCACGGATGCAGATCAAGACAAACAAAAGTGACCACATATACAAAATAAAACCAACTGTTTGAACAAAAAAAACAGGTATTTTTGATACACATGACAAATTCCAATCATTAACCAGAATTCTTAGCTTTTGTACAAGTTATTGTCTAACTCTTTGCTCTTTCTCGGACTTTTTTTTTTAAGGAGGGAACCCACAACCGCTACTCAGAGTGCAATGAGTGCGCACAGGGTAAATCCTCAGTCTGACGCGATAGCCTATAAACCAATGCCAGAAGGTAAACCACACAAGGTGACAGGCTCAGCCGAGAAAGCGTATGTAGAGGAACTCGAACTCATGACCTTTTGGTCATAAGAATGTCATACTCAACCAACTCGGCTACCCCGTGGAGCTGCTCTTTCTCGGACTAAAAAAAGATATATAATAAATTCCGTTGTCCAATTGGAATATAAAATTAGATACATAAGTAATTAAATTAAAATTGATATTGGATCAGGCTGGATTCCATCGCCTCGTCTAAATGATTAATAGAGACAAGACACACAGAAGACCTCGGCTTCTTCTCTACCACAACTTTAGTCTATCTATCCCACTTGCATAATAATCAACAATGTCGGTCATAACTTGAGATAAGAAGAACGAGACAGTCCACACAAATTACATCTTTCACATTCCAAGATCGCATCCAAGACTTCATATATTAAGCTTAGGTTCATCTAAACACAACTACAACATTCAAACGTTTGTTCCACCAATATAGACATATGAAAAATCACTATGCTTTCCGTCCCAGTCTTGTTGGTGCTTCTCTTTTTCAATGCTAGTATCATTGTCCACAGTGCAATCAAATTAGCAACCAACGAAATTACCTTTCTTGAAATCAAAATACATATCACGGGGTTGATCCCGTCACCCTACCAATAGCCTCCAATTGGTCGATGGGTCGGCGTCTCTTGTGGAGGTCGTCCTGGGAGAGTGATTGTTTCGAATATATCAAACATAAGCATTGCAGGAGCAGTCTCTCCGCGGACGAAGAACCTTTCGTTTCTATCATCTATTGACCTCACCAACAATAGTTTCCACGGGATGCTTACAAGAGAGCTCTCTAGGTTGCATAAACCGTAATGACCATGGTGAGTCTATACGAAGGATTTTTCAGGTTCCATCCCATTCACGCTATTCAACTCATCAAAGTTGGAGTTTTTGGATTCTTCAACACATTTGTTACTAGGAAACATCCTCAGACGTACCTAAACTTGTCAACCATATAAGTGGTCTGAATATCTCAGAAGATATACCATAATCTGTCTATAAGATATCCTCCCTACAAAGAATTGATTTGTTCGTTTCCAAGTTGTAGATTGTTTTTAAAAAAATTGAGCTAGTGTAACTAGTCATCATGTTACATATGCCAAGTGCAATGTAAGTGTTGTGCAAAAATTGGATGAAATAAGAAAAAAATGACAAAAGAGCTAAATCATTAACCAAACTGATCGTTGAAACAACAATTTAAAATGACCTATTAGGACTATGAAAAGTCTACAAGAATTGTATATTTCACAAAATAATTTACAGGGCCGCATCCCTTATGATCTGGTTCACCTATGTTACATTTTTCTATCCAAGTATTAACTATCAATTATCTTTAGGGACAAAAAAAAAACACTTGTTTTATCAACTTGATTTCTGCCGAAATGTCGACTTGAGCTTCGACGAACTCATTTACGATACATATAAATTTTTAAAGCGTTGTAATATTTTATAAGTAGACTTCCCATCAAATTTTGTTAGTTGATGTTCGATTTTTTAAATCTAAAATTTAACAGAGGTACAAATTAACCTAACTGGGATAATAATGAAAACAATAACACTCAACTTTATTTGATATTTTATTGTTACAATAATTATGTTCTCCTACTTAGTCTAGTTTTTCATCTAACTAAAAAATGATTTCATTATACTCTCTATAGTGGTATTCATTTAAATCATCTTAAGTTGGATGTCTTTTGTCCCTTTTTGTCTTTTCAAACAAACTATAGGCTTTTGACAATGTCAGGTAAGGATTCTGTATTGTTAGTCCATACAATGTCAGACATACTTCTGTATCGGTATTTTACTGCTGTTGTGGTAGAGTTGAATGCTCATAGCCGCGAAGGTTGAACTGAACGTGCCAACAATCCCATCTTGCCTAGGGGCCTTGGGTTTGAGAGGTAAATGGGTCGTTCACCTGAGCAACCACGTCTTAACAAAGCTTTCTTCCTCTTGGCTAGAGGCCTTGGGTTTGAGAAGCAAAGATTGGATCGCTCACCTAATCATTCTCGTTTTAACAAGGCTTTCGTAGTTAGGTTGAGGAGGAAGGGTCGTCTTATCGGATGACCCTTTTTTTTAGTTAGCATTTTGCCAAAAGTTAGAGATAGATGGGTCGTGAGGCCCTCCGTTTGTCCAAGAAGTTGGTTAAGGACGATGAAATAAAAAAGACCTTGTATAAGAACTTGAGAAGGGTCTTGATCAGTGGGAAGGCTTCCAATATGGCCAACGTTAAAACTAGGTATGACAATGAGGTTGAGGTCGAGGGTGATACTTCTGTCTCCCACCATACCGACTTTGTTTCCTCCCATAAATCCCTTACCAAATCTCATATAAACAGTTTACGAAGATATTGGAGGGGTTCGATATATCTAGAGTGCTTGAGGAGCCATCTAAGACCGAGAAGAAGTAGGTTAGTGCCACGAGGGAAGTGGTCAAATCGAACAACGATCCTAGCTGTGTGCCACACATGGTCCAAGGAGTAGGGTTCTTATTAGCGCGTTATGGTGTTCTTTCATGCTTGGAACTCGTTAGAACTCTTTGTTTCTAATGCAAAATTTATGATTGTTTCATTGCTATGGCTGTATATAGTTTCTTCTTTTATAACGGTTTAATACCTGACCCATGTATATATTTTCATTGCTAGGGTTTACCATTGAATTTAAATCCCGCATAGAATTTTTTAGATTAAATTTTAATTTGTACTTGAAATATTTACATTAATCTAATCTTTTTAAATAGCTTCACTTTATTTATTAACACGTGGATTAATAGGTCCAGATCATAATATCAGCTTATACTTTTTTATTTGAATAAATACATTAAAAACAAATAGTTCCTACATATATCTCGGACATACACCAAGGTTGGTTTTATAGCCAAAGAATAAGAATAAATGACAAATAACCTAAAAAGACCATGGTAATAAACAAACAAAGTGACAACGATCATAAAGTAGAAGTGTGATAACCAGTGGCGTAGCCAGGATTGGAACACCGTGGTGTCCTGGACTTTATTATTGAAGAAGTATATATATATATAGCCAGGATCGGGACACCGTGGTGTCCTGGACTTTATTATTGAAGAAGTATATATATATCAAAATAAATTATAATAACAAATGGTTTATATTCAAATTTCAAATATTGAATTGTCGTTGTCATGACATAATATATGTTACATAAATAACTAAAATGTGATTAGGAAAAACTAAAATAAAGCAAGAAAGCAATTTGCAGCCTGTAGTTAGAGTTTTTTAAAATGATAGTAGAAACTAGAAAGAAAATACTGTATTTTGTAGTTAGAGTTTAATATATATATATATAAGTATAAATTGATATATATATATATATAAGTATAAATTGATATATATATATATATATTTAAAAAAAAGGTATGTTAGAATAGGTTTAAAAAGAAAATATATAGATAAGAATAAAAAAAATAGGATATAAAAAAAATATAAAAAAAAACATAAGAAGTGGGTTCTGAACCCACGACCTCCACTCAGGTGGTGGGTTCCTAATTTAATTTTACCACTGTACGAAGGCATATTTAATTTTTTTTCCAGTACTTAAACCTTTAGTTTAGGAATTGGGTGGGTTCCTAGGACCCCACAGGCACCCACCCAGCTCCACCTATGGTGATAACCAAATACACAAATGAATCAGCAAATGGTTTATCAGTACCCTGAGGAAGAAATAAACATAAACCGGAAACAATATTAAGCTAGTGGACTAGGGGAATGGAACGGCCAGTCAATCTTAGTTTCCAGAGAATGGAAATGCGGATCATCTGACAAACTAAAAAAGACAACAAAGGCAAGGCTCGGGGATGAGTCGCAGATTCCATTGTTTCCCCTCTCCTCTCCAAATATGGTAAACTGTTGTACCAAAGCAAGCTCTACATAGGTGACGTAAGCTAGAAGATGGCCAATTAGAAGCATCGAGGAGCCAAAATTCCAATTTGAATTATTAAGGTAGGGGATCAAAAGCTTAGTGCAGAGGTGATCTCACAAGTACCGGGAGAAGCTACAATCATAAAGGATATGAATAATATTTTCATTGGTTGAGTTACACAGTACGCAAGAAAGGGGAGTAGTAATTCCTCAAGACAAAAGATTGTCACAAATAGTTAATTTTCTATGAATGGCCAGTTGATGACGCGAAATATTATATTTATTCTAGACCAAGCCCGCACATCCGACACAGGGGTAGGTGTACGGATGGAATTATAAGTGTCTTTAATCGTGAATTTGGGAGACCATATTTAGCCACTAATTGTCAATAAAAACTCCTAGAAGACGAAGATAGAGAATGATGTTTGCTGATTTCTTTGATATTGTTTTTGTTTCTTGCCCTGACGGATCTCCGGTTCTGAGACTACAAACCAACACCTCTCAAAGATGAATCTGTAAACAATTGTGTTTTTGCCTAACCTTGAGTGATACATGATTGTTTGACCATAATGAATTGTAAAATGGTCAAGAAGAACCAAAGATGAACTTATCATTTGACATGCCTGAATGTTTAGTCCGTATTTACAATCCCTTTTGTTCTCAAATTGGAGTTCAAATGCAAAAGTGATGCCCATCTTCAATTTCAAACAACATTTATATGCATTATGCGAAGAAAGGCTAAAATTCAGCAAGACGCCTCACCGAATATCTATCATAAAATACATCGTAAATTTAGTAATTAGTTAAAATATATAAACTAATTAACAAATTAATACATATATTAAACCGAAATAAATTATTAAAGTGAAGTTGTAAATAAAAATTAGTCTACATTACATAGACATTTTTGTGATAGTTAGTATTTTGACTAACACTAAATATTCTTTTGATGGATTAATTTTAAACTGAATGAGTACCTTTAACAAAAATAAATAGTTCGTGATATTTGTAAGAGAAAAATAATAACCAATTCACGCAAAGAAAAAAATCAATTCTATCCAAAATTGATAGTATTAAAACAGACTACTTTTCGGTTCAAATTATCAGATAAAAGAGAATTACGGTTTACAGGTTTGCCGGGTTGCAGTTCTACCGGTTTACTGTTTATACACTTCTGCCGGTTTGCGGTTCTTGTGATTTGCGGTTCTTGCGGGTTGCAGTTTTAACAAGCGAGTTTCGCAGTTTATGCACTAGAAAAAACCAGTTAAGCATCGTTTATCAAAATATTTTATAATATTATTTAAATTTGATTTGTAAGTGTTAATTGAATCTAATTTCAATAATCGAAATATTTACAATATAAACGAGTTAATTATGCTATTTAATATATTTTAATTTAAATACTATATCATTTTAATCGAAATTCTATAATCAAACAATTATATTCTAAAAAAATAATTGTAATATGATTTTGATATGTTTGATTATATTTATATATTTAAGATATTTTATTTAATATTAGGTAGATATTAAATAAAATATATGCATTTAATTGTATTTTGATTATAAATTTCAATAAAATATTTTTACGATTATAAAATTAATAATTTGATTGTTTTAAACAAGATATCGTAAACAATATAATTGTAATATGATTTGTATATTGTTTGATTATATTGAGATATTTAAGATATTTGATTTAATATTAGGTACATATTAAATAATATATACCGATTAGACATATATTTTTATTCTGATTTTGAATTATTAGGTAGTTTTTTAGATCTTTCAAGCTTGAATGTATATGTTTAGATGATTTAAATAGTTTATAGCTATTTTTTCGAACAGAAAAACATACCAAATAGTCAATCTATAAATTTTACCATATATTTTTCGAAAAAAAACTAAAAATATTACTTATAAAAATTTATCAACTCGTAATATAATAATTACATTAAGTAAAAAATAAAATTTATGCATACATAAATTATACGTACTAAGATCCGTAAAAACCTACAAAAAAAACTTTTCACTTAAACAAAATAAAAATTTATTTTATTTGGAAAGCTTTTGAATAATTTATTACTTTCCTACCAAAAATATTAGTAAATACTTGTAAATAAATACACCGAAGAAGAAGTCACTCTGCAAGTTCAACATTAAAAATTGTAAAAATAGAGTTACGTGGATAATTGGCCGTGAGATCCTTTAGTTGACCCATGGTGTTATCTAATCCAACGGTGTAAATATTTTATAAGTAGATAGAGCTTCCTACTTGCAAGATGTTTCGTTCTTTTGACTAGCCGTTGTTTCTTTCCGGGGCATTCGGACAAATGTCCAGATGGTCCGGATAATTTTTTTCCAAATTTTTTAAATTTTTTTTAACGGGATCCCAACTCCAGACTCACAAACTCCTTTATACATCTCTCTAAATATTTCTATTTGCTCTAAATATTCTATAAAATTCAAATTTTTTATTTTACATATTGTAGTTCTACTTTCAGAATTGTTTGATTTTTTTTCCGCAAATTGTTTCTATTTGAACAAAACACTTAAATAACGTTGGGATAACATTATAATAGCTCAATTAAGAGCTTCGTATAATTTATCAAGTTATTTACTTGTTGTAGTTATTTAAATCATTTCTTTTAATTCTAATTTTATTAGTTGTTATTAGTTGTTATTAGTCTAAATTTAGTTTTTATTATCTGCGATATTAATTGTCTAAAGCATTTGGAGTGCTTGTGGCAGTCAAGGATTGGACCGCGGCGGATAAAAGAATGCAAAACATAGAGGTAGAGACGAAGTGAATGTAGACGACATCTTCGAAGATTATCCGGATGATTATGAAGATACACTTGAAAAAAAATTATGGAAGAAAACGAAACTGAAGGTGAATCAAGTGAGGATGAAGACAAAGATTTTACTTACGAAGAAGACGAAGCTGAAGCTGGAGATGAATGATGTTTGTAATAGTTTTTTACTATTTTGTATTTTAATTTATAAAGATTTGTACATCTCCTGGTCCGCAAGAGTGTAAATAAAAAAAACTATTTACCTTTTATTATAATAACAACAATTGTACTTATAATATCTGATTTTGGTTTAAAAAATAATAACAAACATTTGTAATATTTATAACCAAATCACAATAGTAATTAAAATGTAATATTAAAATTATAACCATAAAATTTGTAATATTTTAACATGATAAGATATAGTTTTGGTTTGTAACATAATATCAACACTAATATTCCCAAAACATAATAATAATATTCAAAATGTAATAATAACATAAATAATATTTAAAAATTTGATTTATATAATAATTACAACACTTAAAAATATTAATAATTTTATAATCATATACAATACCTTAATATTTTTTAAATATAATTTAATATATGATTTTGGTTATAAAATAATGATAACATTTATAATATTTAAAAATAAATCGCGGTTCTAACGATTTGCGGTTCCAACAGTCTACTTCTTTCGTATGCGTTCGGTCGATTTGCAATTCTACCGAATCAGTTTTGCAGTTTACCCGTGTATTTACTAACAGTTTTTACTGGCGGTTCAGATCCATTTGACAACTCTAGTTAAAATTTACTTTAAAAATACTTATCATTAAGGTGAAGATACTTAATAAATTCTGTGTGTTTTAATCGGGTTCACTATTTAATGATAGATAAAATCGTCACTAATTCAAACAAAATAACACGAGAAACAATTACAAATAAAATACTATATAGGGCCTCTTTCCAGCTATTGAATAGTGATTGGAAATAGAATATAATTTTTTTTCTTTTACAGAATAAACTACTTAGCTTAAATAAATATATACAAGCGGCCTCCGTAATACCATAATATTATTTTAAATGCACCCAACAATTCTTTTTAGTCCACACCAGATAGATATAGTTGGATTGGTGTTGTAACCTTTTACCAATGAACGATCAAAGTTTCCAATAAATTCGCCGTTGATGCAAAAGGCCTGCCACAACAGCCCAGAATAAGATCTTGCCGAAAATGACATAGAGCAAAACACCTACTTTACGTGAATGCCAGACTCCAATGAACACATGTGTACGAATCCAGTTTACCTGCCATATTAATTAAACACGCTCACAATAGTGCAGGTGCAAGTGGGATGGTCCATGGAAATGAAGAGAGGAGATGATACTGACACGTACCAGCGTATTTTTGGGGTCACCTACGTACCACCCATTCACGAAACCTGCGAATATTCCTTCAGCTGCCATGACATAAACCAGCATCGCATTCATGCCTATCCATTCAAATGGCAAAAACATGATTTTCAAACCCCAGATATCAACCTGTACATGAATGATCTTAGAGACCAGATCTAAGCAAATGAAATTTTCATAGTAAAACAAAAGCGAAATGAACTGAACTTACCAGGAAATAAATGGCTGAGAAGACAAGTGATGCAGCACCAGATGTTACACAAACATAGCTAAAAGTGTATAGCTGTTTGTTTAGGGGAATGGCTGTGCAAGAAAAGATATACGCAAAGTAAATCAAAACAGTAAAGCCAAAACTCAACTTAAAAACTTCATTTCTCAGGTTTTAGTCTACCCTGTGTTAAATGGAGAATAATTCCCAAAATCAGAAGCAAAATTCCCATCAAGACCCAATGCTTCAATCTATCTGAATGTTCCTGGTACAGAAATAAATATACATTTTCATGGGTTTTTTCTCCACTGAAACTATACTCGAAGTTAAACTCTAGAAAAAACTTTTTTTTACTTTTTGATCTCTTGGAAAAAAAACCTAAATACAAAACTGTTCGCAAGTACCTTCAGATGGATAAGAACATGCCCAAAGTGCACTCCTGTAATTGTAGAGAGTATGGAAGATATTGAACTGCAGCGCAAAATATACAGCACATGATCTCCACATAATATATTATATAGTTTTTCAAGCTATAATCACTCGTTAAAAAACCTTAGTATTCCCTCGGGTTCAAAAGGTGCACGGCACCAAGATGGGGCACCATCTCGTAGAGGTCCTTCATAAGGGGAAGCTTCAGTGCAAGCCTGAATACTTTTGCAGCAATAGATACTGTTAACTATAAAACCAAGGATCTAAAATCCAATGATAGAACGTTGAGTAGTTGATACTACACCTTTGATCTCTTCAATGCAGGATGTTTATATATATGATTGATTCCCAAAACTTGTCTGTCAATATACCCGACTGCGTTACAGCCAGGATCAAGTTTCCCTCTCACGCCGCAAGTTACCTAAAATGTATTGAACTTGCGTATAAGATGAACTGAATCTGAAGCTATAAATCTTAATCAATTCTAAAGCCACACAGGTACTCTGGATTATTATAACCCAAGGAATGGTATTTTAAACTATACTGCTCGAGGTACTCTTGGAAAACTTTGCTAGACATAGCCCTTCATTTCTGCCTCATAAATGTTTTCCTTCACATTTTGCAAGTAACATACAAAGCCAAAGCAGAGCATAGCATGCTTAGGTTTGATAGTTTAGAAGCAAGCAACATTCTAGTTTTTTGCTATGAGAAGATGACTTACAGTGAAAACTTTCCCATAATCAGTGCTTCTTCTATCAAGGACAGTGAATTGCAAATCAGGAACATAAGTAGTGTAAAGTACAACCAAGTAAATGGTAAGGATACACATATACATCAGCCTGCGCAGATAGTGCATTACATTTAATATAAAATTGGACATCTAAAGAAATAAACTTTAAGTAAAAGATCTTACCAGTGCCAGCAGTACATTCTGAAAACAGCAAAGTTAGGGTGCAAATTCTCTATTTGTTGGGAATCTTTCACTGATATCTCCAATAGAGCCAGTATCAGATACGAAAGAGCTATTCTCTACGAAGAATTAAATGAACTAGTGTATAATAGAATCAAATGAACAACAAAGTAAAAAATCACACCAAAATGATAAGCTAAGTTTATACCTGGAGAATGCCACAGAACCTTATGGTTTTTATATCAACACCGTATATTAGTTCATCGGGAGCATGAGAGAAACCCCCTTCGAGAAACAAGGATCCATATATCATGATCAATAGAAAATGAAGTCCAAAGAAAACACACCCAGGCACCATAACCCGAAATCTATACTTAACACCACAATTTCTATCTTCAACGATCTTTACTATGCAAATCAAAACTAGACAGACCTTGCAAAAGGAGACCCCAAAAGAGGAGTTTGCAGGTTCTGAGAATCACCTTCTTGACAGCATCACACTTGTTAGGGACTCTCTATAGCGTATAATAAGAATTAGGCGAGCAAATTCAACATGCTAATACTACTACTACTACTACTACTAATACAAGTTAGATCGTTGGAAATTAAACCTTAAAAGCAAGAGGAATGGCAACCCCAACAATGAACAGGAAGAACGGCATTACGAAATCAGCAAGGTTGCAACCCTTCCAAGGAGCATGTCCGATCATCGGCCAATCTCCTCCAGCATCATCAACTAAAATCATCAACTGCAAATGAAAACGAAAACACACTTTAAATATACATATCATAAAAGATCAACTTTCTAGCTAACAGTAGCAACTCATGGTCTCATATACAGAGAGAGAGAGAGAGAGAGAGAGAGACCACTACGGTAAGGCCTCTGAAGATATCGAGAGAACCGAGACGCTTCGACTTGAGAGGCTTGCTGCGGTCCGATATATCGGTTTCGTGTATGATCAGCTGTTGCTGGTGACTCATTTCGGCTTTGATTTCGCTCATTTTTTTCTTCCAGAAATTTCGAAGCTCTCTGTCTCTATTCATAAAACGAGGTCAATGGATTGGATGTTTTAGTTTCTCGAGGTGGACACCCCGACCTGGCATTTCTAGAATAATATCCAAAACGAAATTTATTTTTCGTTATTAGCTTAAGAGAGTTTTTTTTTTATTAATCAAAGGTGACAATAACTACTTTGATTTTGAATTTTATAAACAAAATATCGATTGGAACGTAATACTTCTAATAATACATCTTGACATTTATTTATTTTTAATTTTCAAAATTTTATATTTTAAAAAAATTAATTCGATTTTTTATAAAAAGTAAAATATATTTTTATTTTTATTTTTATTTTTTAAAAGACCAACAAAATCAAATTCATATTTTTTGAGAAGTTTTATCGTATTTGTTTTACACCCGCATTACATAATTTAATTTTAACAACAAAATTATATGTAATTCGATAATTCGACAACTAGAACGTATTGATTTTTCCAAACTTATCTCGCAATCAAAGTTTTATTTACGTAAAAAAATTATATTTACGCAACATATTTGTACGTAATTTTGTAACACAATTACTTTTTTCGCAACCAAATTACATATATTTACGCAATCAGAATATATTCCAAATATTTTATTTAAAAAAAATCGACATAAAAATGCATATATTTTTCAACTACAAAGAGCTAGTTATTTAACATTCATTTAACACTTAGTTTCACATATCAAGTTTGTATTTTGTTTTGTTTTTGGGTTATTTCCAATAAGATATATAGAATAATTAAAAATTCTTGTTTAGTGGGCTTTAGTTTGGTTAATTCTAATAAGTGTATCTAGAATATTAGATACCGTGTTGATATGAAAAATATTATACACTTATTGGAATTATGAAAATATTTTGTATGTAACAAGAATTTTGATATATTTGATGTACCTTTTAAGAACTCACCCGTTGTTTTTTCACAAAATCATACTTATTCATAAACTAAATTTATATTTATGAAATTATTTCCTTCTTATTTTTACGCCACAAATACATGTAATTCTGCAACTAGTTTTCTATAATTAATATAGAAAACTCAATTAACGGAAAATTTGTTTAATAAAAAAAGACTAAAAATATTATATCTAATTAATATAGCAAGACTAAAAATAGTTGACCAAATTATATAAAAGAAAACAAAATTAATAAGAAAATCTAATTAATATAGAAGACATAAAAATACACATACTTAAGCAATTCATTTGTACGTAATTCTCTCGAACACATTTTTTTAGCAACCAAATTACATGTAATTATGCAACTAGAACAATGTTATTTTTTAGTAACCAAATTACACGTAATTGCGCAGATGAAACGTAGTTCCTTTTTGCACACATTTTGCAACCAAATTATACATAATTACGTGACTAAAAAATTCAAAAAATATCAAAAAATATTTTTCATGGATCTAGTTTTTATCGTTTTAAAAATCAAAACCAATAGTATTTTCGGATTTTCTTTTGGAACTATGGTTTGAAAGATATGTCATTTAAAAAAACAAAAATGATGAAAAAAAAAATGGTTAAGTGGTATATTAGTATTAAGAGAAAGTCTAGATGTTTATCGATATTTTAGTTTTAAAACTAGGTGATTATCTATATTTTATTAAAACTTAGATGATTATTGGTAAATAAGTTTGATGTTCGGTGGTTATTGATTGATTACCATTAATTTAAAATATAAAAAAAGTTATTATCTATTTAAATTTTACTAATTACTATTCAATATAGAAATTCTTTTCATATCTCAAATATTGTGATTCTCGTCTAATGATTCATATCTTCAATTTGAGGTTCATCGTCATATGGTTTGGGTTCTTGCGAAAAAATATGTTTGATATTTGCTTGTGCATATATATTTATTTAGGTTATGACCCTTAGAACCTGAACCCATACATGTGTGCAGCTGAATTGTATTTTTACTTACATTTGTGTGTTGAACTACCTTGACCGATACTCATCATATTGGTTGTTGAACTACCTGACCGATACTCATCATATTGGCTTTCATAACCTCCATGAGCTTGTTTCTCATCTTAGGGCTAAAAATGAACGCATTGGTGACCCATTTCATCTCTTAGAATATGTATGACACAATGAGTTACGAATAGAGATGAACTTCTAAATAATAAACTTTTAGAATGATGCATTGATAGATATTTACATATCATTTATACTTCATGTTAAAGAATTTCTCAATTAAACCCGCAATTAAGCCTGAGATACTTAACAAAACTCTTTTTGTAAATGAGTAATAACATCATTAACTTTATTTGGCTAGAAGAAACTAAAAGCAACTCAATGGCTCGTTTAACACAATTGAATTTGAGGGGTTGAACCATTATCGTCTCTTAAAATGCAACTTCTTCTCGGAAGAACTATTATCCAAAATATGATTGGGTTTGTCTTTCATTTTATTATAAAAATTATATTGTGTTTTCATTCCTTTAAGTTGACCTCAAATAAGAGCACAACATTAATAATAATAATCATCAATTTGGTGGTTGTAATTGACAAGCAAAAATAGAACAACTTAATTATATATTAATGGAAAAATATATGACATACAAATTGAATTTTTCTCAAATTTTACTACCGAACAAAGATTCATATGAACTTATTTGTATTAATCCTATTTGTATTTTTCTCAAATTTTACTACCGAACAAAGATTCATATGAACTTATTTGTATTAATCCTCAACATTCACGAGTGAACCAACACGCCCTACATATTAAAACCAGTTTCTTTCCGTTTTATTGGATTTGATTGTTCTGTGATATTTTTTATAGAACTATTCAACATTGATTACATCTTAAACAAAATGGTGATTGGAATCATGTACCTTTAAAAAAAAATTCAAAGTCATTCTTTCACAAAACCTGAAACAAATAATCCCGGCCAATTCTAAGATCTAGAATAATCTCATAATCTATAGTATATTATGAGGACCAGAACATTTGATCATTATAGCAAAATTGGTCTGCGTTGCGTCGGTCACAAATTTTTTCAAGCAGGGCATTTACTAAAACCACGGGTCGAATTTATTTTGACAAAATAAAACGACATAAGTAATAGAATATTATTACTTTCGTGGACTAAATTGGGGACTATTATTAGAGTTTAACATTAACGATTGAACATTTAGCCGGCGTTCATAAATCTATTATAGAACTTATAAAAGGAATTTAATTTGATTTTATAATAAGAACTCATATCTAATCTACGTCGTTCAAATCATTTGCCAACATAGTGCTCCAAGACAATTGTTCATAATATGTAATAATGCAACTTAATAGGGAAAAGGGGATTCAAAATTCAACATAAATAAGAGTCAACATCAAAACTAGAAAAGCCCATCAAAATGAGACTAAATCTTTTGAAAAGAAAAACTACAAACATTTCTCCACAAAACTCAGTGGTCTCCTGGCATGTTCTTGATGATGTCGGAATCACCTGAAAACATAACAAACAGTAATACCCCAGTTAATCATAAAATAAAAAAAGCTAATCAAGAGAGATAGTTCCAAATTTTGATGTCATTATACCTGCATCGATAATGCTAAGGCAACACACTCTGTAATATTTACCACAGGCTGTTCCCAAGTCAACGTTGTCTGTAAAAGAAGCAAAACTCAATCAATCAATACAATCAAATAATTAGACCAGTTCTTATGTTAAACTTGCAAGCAAAACCAAACCACTAACATTGAAAGGACTTCAATACAGACAGAATGATACGAAAGAAGCAACATGTTGCTATGGCAATTCATTTGGACCAACACATTGAATATTTGAAGCATTCAATATGATAAACAAGATATAAACAACAAAAATCAAATGTGTTCAAAAAGTTATGCAAGAGACTATGTTAAAGTAGCTAATATCGAAGGTGTTCAACCAGAGAAAGTATTGAATTCTAAACACCAAAACAAGATGTAAAAGGGAACAAAAAAATCAATGGTAAAGAGCTTAAGAACTTACTGCCATTGTAGTGATGTACTCCAACCTTGGCTAACATAGCATAGTATTCGATCTCGGACTTCCTCAATGGTGGGCAGTTGTTGGCAATGATAATCAATTTCCCTATTCAAATGAAAAAGAAGGTATAAGACACTAACCAAAGACAAGACGGTGCTTGAGTTATCTGATAAAACTTCGATAATATTTCATGTTAAACATTGCTAAACACATGACTTATTAATTCAGTAGGCTATCATAATCAACTTGTGCCCCGAATGTTCATGTTGTTAAATCCAATTCAAATACTAAGTGACTAGAGTGTCTCTCCATAAACTATCAATGACGAACAGCTTCGAATGGAGTAAAATAGTTATCAATGGTTAATCAAGTGTGAAAACACTGAATAGGTTGAAAAGCTTAAATACCTAGAATCTACGAAAATAAGGGTGAGTAACCTACAAAAACTAGTGTGCAACGAATTTCAAACAATTAAATACCTAAATTATACCATTATCGAGCTTATTAGCTTACAAAACCTAGTGACCAACACATCCCAAACGAAAAATCTCCTACATTTGTGCACAATCATCACTAGATTACAGAGCTAAAAACTATACACAGATCCTAACAAATACTTCTGCGAGAAGAAATCCAACTATACTCAAATATATATTTACCTTTCGAGTTCCTAAGGGATTTGAGCACGGTCTTGTACCCCAATGTGTACTTCCCGGACTTCATGACCAGAGCTAATCTGGTGTTGATTCCCTCATGTGTCTTCTTCTGCGAAATCGTTACAAGTTGAGCACGAACTCAATCAAATCAAATGAATCACGAAACTTAATTCGTAAAGTGAGATAGAAACAAGCGAAGAAAAGGATAGTTCATAATCGAAACAGATTCTATAGCGCGGAAGAACAGAGACTTACAGTCTTCTTGGCGGCCACCATTGTTGTTGAGATTCAGATGAAACTTATGAGCAGAAGCTAAGCGTCCACCGGGATGACGAAACCCTAACACAGCGCTTGAAGAAGTGTCACACAAACATTTATATAGTAGGTTAATAAAAATCAGTTTCCAGGTTTGCCCTTTACATTGTATATAATTGCTTTTGTGTCCCTTTTGTCGAAGCGGAATGTAGATTCGGGCTGCTTTTGTTTGGATAATGGACCGGGTCATATAATTGATGGCTATAACTATAGGCCCGATAATGTTAAGTCAATTTTCCATTTAATACTAAACATTTACTACATATTATAAAATTTTATACTTCTAAAATATCATTCGATTTAATTGCACTTCTTTTTCCCTTTAACTTCGCTATATCATATATGATACACACATCATTATTAGAAAGCAAAAAAAATAAATTTTAGTTAAATATTTATGATTTAAAACTCACTAATACCTTTTATACCTCTAATCAATTATATAAAAGTAAATAATCTTTTGCACAGCGAGGAAATAAAAAAAATTGGAGCCGAGGAACAAGTAGTCACCTTTATCGCCATCTTCTTCTCCACGGATCAATCAGAAAGATTAAAGATTCACAGCGAGCGCGAACCTTTTTCCATCTTTAGTGGAGCTCATCAACCTCATTTGCTCTCAATGTTTTAGACAATTAGGGTTTGGTTTTATCTTCTTTAATTGTTCACTATGGATATTTCTTTATAAAAGTAGTGGATGTTTTTCTCAGCTCTGATACTAGTTGATTAATACTAAGAATTTATGTGTACTGGTTGTTTAGAATGGATTGAAGAACACTAATCCAAACTAAGCAAAAACAATATTTAAAAAAAATCAAAACATATCATAAATAGTACTAGTTTTGTTCGTTTTAAAAAAACAAAACCAACGGTATTTTCGGATTTTTTTTCCGGGTTACGGTTTAAAAGATATAGACTTTTAAAAAATTCAATTTAAAGGGTAAACGAAGAAGATGCGAAACCTTCTTTATTTTGATAGATGCGAAACCTTATTTATTTTGATAGATGTATAACCTTCTTTATTTTGATAGATACTAAAACTTCTTTATTTTGTTAAATGCTAAACCTTCTTTATTTTGATGGATGTGAAACCTTCTTTATTTTGATAGATGCGAAACCTTCTTTATTATGATATATGCGAAACATTCTATATTTTGGTAGAAGCGAAACCTTTTTTATTTTGATAGATGTTAAACTTTTTTATTTTAATAGATGCGAAACCTTATTTATTTTTATAGATGTTAGACCTTCTTTATTTTGATAGATGTGAAACCTTCTTTATTTTGTTAGATGAGAAACCTCTTTGTTTTGATAGATGTGAAACCTTCTTTATTTTGGTAGATGCGAAACCAGTCACTATATGCGAAACCATATAACTGAGAAACGTGTGTAAAATATTTTAAAAAATGAAAACATATCATGAGTGGTACTACTTTTGTTCATCTTAAAAACAAAACTAATGGTATTTTCGGATTCTTTTTCGAGTTATGGTTTAAAAGATAAGGACCTTTAAAAATTAAAATTAAAAAAAATGGTTACTAGATTTTATATACAATGGTATATAAGGTATAAAGTCTTTTTAAAAATTTAGGTCTTTATCCGTAATAGGTTTGTTGAATGGATCTTAAATAATAAGTCTTCCCGTAATTATTTATCATTTTATTGAAAAACATGATTTAACTTTACAAAAGTTACTAGATTGTCTCTGTGTTTTCAATTTCAATCCGTGTTTCATATTAGGAATTTATCTTTCGCTAATTGATCAAATTTAAGTCAACTTTTATAGTGTATTATGTTAAATACTTAGATCAGATTTCCTATAATAGACCAGTAATATATTGTTGCTGATTATTTTCCTCCGTTGAACTTTTTTTCGAACAAAGCTATACAGAGGTTCCATTTAGATTTAATAAGTTTTCAGAATCAAAATATGTTACTGATTTTTTGTCAAAAACGCGAATGAGACTTCGTGATTTTGAAAAAATTGCGAACGATGTCTTCACGATTTTGGCAAAATCACGGAGTCCATAATTCACGATTTTGACAAAAAAATAGTAACATAATTTTTTTTTATTTTTTTTAGATATGTTGAACGGTCTTCGTGATTTTGTTCAACTAAATGGACAATTATGCGCGATTTAGCTCAATACCATGCACAATTAGGTTAGATTATAATTAAGTATGTTTCGGTACAATTATTACATACCTTTTGTAGGAGCCGGACCAACCGTCATGTTCGATGGCCAATTATGCTAAAAAAATTACTGCGGAAACCTTATATACCAAACCGATTTGGTCTTATGGGTTGATTTGAAAAGCAAAAAACCAGGATTCATTTTGGTATTGATTAAAGACGATGATGGTAGCAAAAGTGGAAAAACTCCTAGGATATATTTCAGGTGCGAGAGGCAAGGTGTTTACAAACCTAACTCTAAACCGGGGTATGTTAAGAAGCGCCGAGATTGTTCATTGAAAAATTGCGGGTCTCTGTTCTTGTTAAGGGTAAAACCCAAATGCAATACTTGTTCGGTAAGTTAAAACAACACGAGTACTATGTTTAGGAGCAAACTAGCGAAGCAACGGACGAGATCCTCGAGTTGTTTTTTGCACAACCTAAAAGTATCAATTTATTGTGCATATTTCTTCAAGTTCTTATAATGGATAGCACGTATAAGACTACAAGGTATAAGGTGCCTTTGTTATAAATAGTTGGCCAAACTTCGATGAAGAAGACGATTTGTGTCACTTTTATTTTTATGAGCTCCGAAAATCAAGAGAACTACACGTACAGATTAAGTGTTCTAAGGAACGTGTTGACGAACAAGATGTGTGCATTGCCTAATATTATCGTCACCGATAAGGAGTTGCCTTTAATGAACGTTATTGAAGATATATTTCTGAATGCCACTAATATGTTATGCACTTGGCATATTAATAGGAACATTTTCTCATACCTTAGGAAAGTTTTGCCAAATGCGGACATGGTCGATGAGTTCGTTGAAGTTTATCAAAGGGTTGCATATTCGACGGCTCTCGAAGATTATAACAAAAACCTTGCCGAGTTACACCACATGTATGCCTTTTTTCCAATGGTTGCCGATTACGTGATGAAGCAATTGATAGACATTGATGGACATAAATTTATCAATATCCACAAGAACAAATTTAAATATTTTGGCAATCAAAAGTAGCAATCAGTGAGTTATATTACCATCTTCATACATTAGGTTTCAATATTAAGTGTTACACTTCTAATTTATTTTATATTACGTTATAGGACGGATAATGCTCACTCGAGCCTCAAACGGGAAACCAACACAAGTCTATGCACATTTGAGAAATTTTGGAAAAATGTCCATGCGTTGTTTACCGCTCAACACTCTAACATTTTCGAATCATTTGAGAGAAGTAGGTGTCGTCCACGAAACTCAACTATGGAGGTTAAGGCGGGTATCTATAAGGAAATCAAAAGTAAACTAGGGGGGACCACTGCCGGAGATCTATTATACTTGGTTTCCGTTTTCCACTAACGAAGCTGTAACCGGTTGGGCAATATCGCTCGACAAACGATTCAACAAATATCATCAAATCAAGCCCGCCCAACCATCGACCGCACGCGAAGAGCCACCAAAATTCTTTGAATTTAGTAGAGACCAATGATTAAATTAATAAACTACTTGTTTTTTTTTCTAGCGCATTAATGAATAATTTATTTAAATTTCTTCATCGTTTGGATTTTATAGTTTATTGTAACACGATTTATTTCATTTGACACTTCCACGTTTGATATTATTATCGTTATAAGTCTTTGTCTTTATTTCATATAGTTAATTTGGGACAAATTGTTTCAAATTATGTTTAAAATGGCTAGAACATAAGTGTAGAGTCAAAATGCGAACACAAAATGTGAAAATTTGTACAAAATTCGAACACATAATTTGCAATTTTGTACAAAATGCGAACACAAAATTTTCAATTTTGTATAAATTGCGAATTTATTATGCTTGATTTTGTTTAAATCACATACTTGGTGTACGTGATTTGCACAACATTGGGCAGTCTATCTTCGTTAATTAGGCAAAAACACAAACTTTATGTTCGCGAAGACTAATGGAAATATTTCCAATTTTTATTTTTGGTATGTTCCCGATTTCCAGACTCAATTATTTTTACCAATAGTCTTCTTGTAGTCATTTAACACCATTACTGAAAATGAGTGATTTTTTTTTTGCATATAAACATGTCTAAAAACAACTTAAATGTAGCTGAAAACTAAAAAAGTATACCATAAATCATAAAAACTAAGAAAACATTCAAGGAAAACGTAAACTTAAACAAGGACTAAGAAAAACATAAACTCAAACAAGAACTAAGTATAGCATTTGCAATAAATCATAGTAAACGCAATTTATTTATCAGGCCATCTCTACTTCATCAGCTTCCTTTCATCTTTTGTTATTTGGTACTCCACAACATCAACAAGCATTTCCTCTTCCTTGATGGTAGTTATGCGGGAATGGACATGATCCAACTGGGACTCTATTAAAGTCTCAGTAAGCTCGCAATTGAACAACATAAATGCAACATGACGTTCTTTGTCGTTGAGGTTAGAAACCAGGTGTACACAAAATTTCACTAGATGGAACCATCTAGTTTTTAACTCATCCAGACGTCTTGAAATCTTAGGCGGTTGGACGTCTTTCTTGTCGTATAGGAAGTACATTTGGCATAGCATTGCCTCCCAATAGTTTTTACCTCATTTATTCTTATAGGTTTTACCAATTTTGATAGATGCTTTTATCAAATATTCCTCTTCCAACTTAGTCCAAAGACACATGTTTAGAGTTTTTATATTGAGTTTATTTTGTTACAATTGGAGAACGTCTATTTATTGACCAGTTTGGTCTTTAGACAACGTAATCTAAGTTGTCCAATCAACACTTGACACATGTAAGATATGGATCACATAATCCAATAATGCAATCATGATAAACCATGTGTGTCAGATCAAGGTGTCCAATTATAACATATAAGGGTCGCATTATAGCGTAATAATATATATATATATATATATATAGTGCAATAAACAGTATTACCAAAAACATAAAAACATAAAAAAAACTTACAAGTATATAGATACTTAAACAACATATGAGGAAATCATAATAACTCAAACTACAACTTAGGAAATCAAATAACACGTCGAACAACAACCGACGAAAACATAAAAAAAAAAGATCAACAACTAAGAAAATCATAAAAACTAAAACAACAACCAAACTGAACATAAAACTTAGTAGTCGGAGTCGTATCCCATGTTGTCTTCAGCATCGATGTCATTTGCAATATCATGAACAATAAATGCTGGAGTGGTTTTACGAAATTGTACATGATTTTCACTTCGTCACAATTATGCGTTATATGATTGGCTACTCTTAATCGGACGTAATTGAAATATATCAAACATAACACATGATCGAAAAAAACATTGCTCATGTCTTCAGATATTTCTCGGCGGAAAACCTTAACCGCCTGAAGCAACTGATAGTCTTCGGCTACACTAAACTCCATCTCTAATAGCCTTTGTGTTTTTTTGTTTTGTTTTTTTATTGTTGTTTTGATAAACTATTATACTACATTTCATGTCCCTTTTAAAGGACATGATTCAGTTTGGCGTGTAGGTGTTTTTCGGCAGAAATCAAATATTTGGCAGGAGACTTATTATGGCGGGAGTTTTTGGTTGGCGGGAATAATAAATAATGAGACTCTTTATAATGATACCCATTTTCTTTATAATAATACCTAGTTTATTTATAATGATATCTTAAAAATTTATAGTGGGAATCGATACATATAGGATATGTAACAACATAAAATAATCTAATAACATAAGATTTGTAACAACATAAAATGATCAAATAAAATATAATATGTAACAACATAAACTGATATAATAACATATGATATGTAAATAAAATTTAATCCAAAATGTGCGAACATAAAATGTTATACAAACATAGTCACAAAAAATGCCCAAACTATAATAAAAAAAAGTCATATAACACAACTCATGTAATACAAGTTTCTAAATCAAACTCTCGTACTAGCGCAACACACAAGCACACTTCTCCAACGACTAACAAAGTTCGTCCATACTCATCGCATGCAGCCTCGAATGTGTATCCATAACATGATCAAACAAGTCATATAACTGTGGTTGGTAACTCATTGCTCATGGGGTCTCTGCAAAATTTGGATCAGATGACATGCACTCAGAATCGAGCAGAGGGTACCATAGGTAATTCTGGATCCATAAAACGTATAGAGAGGTCGTACTCGGACGACATATAATATATGAGTCACCACGAAGCCTTAGATCAACGATGTGCTAATGTCATGCTGTCCATATAGTCTCATTTCACAAATACTCAGTGTTATTACGCCTCCTCTTGCCTGGCAGTAAAATAGGCCGCAGTGCAAGTGGTCTATCCTGAATATAACCAAGTTGTTGAGCGGCGCGTAGTGGATAATATGCTTCAACTATGTCCCATGCCGTTAGCGAGTGGTCTATCCAATCCATGTCGCAAAAAAGGGAAATAGTAGTGTATATGCTCATATGGCATGAACCACGCTTATAGTGTAAACAATAAACTAAGTAATAATAAAATAAGTATTGATCAACAAATAAATATATAAACGTCAAAACTTACATTATGCCCTCTCAATGAAGACAGTGTATGGTAGGTGTTGATACGAATCTCATCATCTGTGCGAAAATGTGGAGGTGCGTATCTACACATAGTCGGCATATAAATCTGTTAAAGACTGTTGACCATAGTTATAAAGGAGGGGAAGTGATTATAGATCCACGTCTCCAACAAAGAAACAAAACTAGTAAACCCCGACGCGATGTGTAAGGACAATCGGCCTAGGTGGTGATACAACTGAGCTAAAACATATTGGCTTCAGTTATATCTGGTTTGGTTTATTATGGGTTGGGGGTAATTTTGTAAAGTGTTTTGCAAAGTATTTTGAGTATTAAGTGTTTTGGTATAAAGTAATGAGAGATTTGAGCAACTTGGTTGTATTAAATGTTCATTATTCTCATTAATAAAAGTAGTTGGGTATTTATACCCTTAATTAAGGACCAATGGGCTTTCGGGTCAAGTTATGGAGTCGGGTCAAGTTTAAGGACCCATTAATCTTTTAAGCTGATTAGCACATAGCTTAGTTAAAAGGTGTTTAGGCGTTTATTTACTTTTGTCCTGTGCGAATAGTCCAGGGATACATTCATGTCTGGATTTCTCTTGTCCGGATAACACCATGAGCTGTGATTAATAATCCGAACTCATCAATATCTAACTGATGTCTTATAGTGCTCTACAAACTTCAAGTAATCCAGAGATATATTGTTCCCCGTTTTGTTCGTTGCAAGACAACGACCTAACAAGTGGAGCAAATAACCCCCCGTGACGCACACCACCATAGCATCATAAATAGACTCATCCATAAAGAAATCCTGGATGTACACCTTACGCAAAACTGTAGTTGTACCAATCTAACACTACCAGCCTTGTTATTATCTAGCTCCCTCTTAAGAAGATCGACGACTATATCTACTACACTAGAATAACAAGTTAGATGCTGACCTTCACTAGGAAAAGTTTGAAGGTAAAAACCCTCACCTGTAACCGGAAGAACAGTGATGGCGTGGAAGTTGTCTAATGTGCCCGTCATCTCACTGAATGAGAAGTGTGAGTTGTTAGTCTCCATATGCCACCTCTCGGTAAATACCTTAACTAGGTGCATGTTAGTTGACCCGCGCGTGAAACAGTCAATGAGGGTAATAATAAAAGACGTCATAACTTGTTCTCTCACCTCACTCTGGCCAATAAGATCCATGCCTGAAGCGGACAACACATAGCACCGTAGGGGTCGACGAGCCTACACAATATTTAAGTAAATTAAACAATTGATAAGATAGTAATGACTACACATTAAACCAATCGTAAGTTACTTCACCCTTGAAGATGATATATACCTCGGGAGACTCACGGCTACGGGGAACTGCAGTCGCAGGAAGATCGACACGTCAACAATGCCTAACTGACCGCAAACTAGGATCACGTTGCTCGGTTTCAGTAACATCGAAGTCCGATCCACCAACAGAAGGACGCTGTCTACGAGGCATGCTGAAAATACAAAGAACATATTATTATTATATACCAAATCAAATCCCTAAACCAATTTCACAACACCCTAATATATATTTAGATGGAATACATAAACTTTCCTAATGAATAACCAAGCCAATTTGGGGTTTATCATGCTTAATTTAATGAAACCGGTCAAATCGCAAATAAACACCTAACTAAACATATGTCTATAACTATCTTTCCAAACAACAGCAAGAATCATAGAAAAATTATAGTTTTTAGGCTGAAACTAAAACTTTAAATATCACTAAAATACCAAACTAAATTATTAAAGTAATTACAACAATAAGTAGAGAATACATACCTTGACGTGTTTGCAACTTTGGATTTGAGAAATATCGTGTTTTTGGATCAAATTTTTTTGAGAGGTTTTAGGTTAAATAAGAGATAAAAGAGATAGAGTTGGCTAAAAATTGGCTTTTATATCAAGGGTATTTCAGTAAAATTTAGGATCTCGTTATAGCCAACAGAGGTCTCATTATAACAGGGTCTCATTACAATAAAAATGGGTCTTAGTTAGTTTTTAAAAAGTTATATGTGAAATTTACTCTCAATCTAATTCTTTTGTAAAAAACGATTTACTGAAACAAAATTCAATTTAGATTTTGGAACATTAAGTATTTGTTTCCAATTATGTTTTTACATTCACATCAAATAATATATTTGAGAAAGTGTATGTACTTTTACATCACTCTCCTACAATAACTTTATTTTCGATATGGATGGTCGTTGGTTAAAAACAAAAAAACACAAGTTTGGAGCACATTTTAAAGTTAAAAAAATATTAAATATTAAAAAAAAATCTCATGTTAAAATGTTTGGTTTAATTTTAATTTATGTTTAATTTAATTTTAATTTATCCGTTTAAGTTTTGATTTATAATTTTAAATTAGATTATATACAAGAGTGAGGATATTTCATCTCCCAGAGTGTGCTGCATCATCCCCACTTCAGCATAATGTTCAAATAATTCTAAAAAAAAATTCACTCCACACAATAGAGCATATTTCATCTTTGAGCATATCCCACCATATTTCTCTCTCTTCTATATATATATATATATATATATATATATATATATATATATATATATATATATATATATATATATATATATATATATATATATATATTAAAGTTAAAATAAATAATTTTCATAAATTAACATAATATATTTTGTTTATAAATATAAATTATAAAATTAAAATAATTAATAAAATATGACATAATATATAATCTATTTAAATTTAAAATATAAAAATAAAATTGGTGTGACTTCCGGAAAACTTAAATTTTTAGTAGAATAAATAATTTACATTTTACTAAAACAACACATGATACTATTGATCACCTAAATTTATTTGTTAATTTTTATTAACGACAAATTAATATTTATATTGTAGAGATACAGATTACAATAGTCGATGATTAAAATTTCTTAATGTAAGTATATCAATAACATTATTTATTTTAAGTTTTGTAATGTATCTATAACTTTTAAATCCAATTTTATAGGTTATTACGTTTTTATCTAATTTTAAACCTTTCAAATTACTGAGGGGTTACGTATTACCAATCGTTTTAACGATGTACAATAATTATAATGAGAAGACGAATGAGGTAGATTAGAGGTGAAAAATCGACATGCAATTGTTGATAATGGAGTAATTCGCCTGTATTAATAATAAGGAGTTAATTGTAAATAAAAGGGAGTTAATATGTCTGTAACAACATTTATCGCTTATTAGAGGAAAATTTGTAAACAAAGTATTTGATGAAGGACCAAAAGAGAAATAAAACAAGCCCACCAAGGATATTAATGGGTCCACCCTTCCCTACTATAAAAGGAGACCCATTATTCTTGGTAGGTGGGACATTCTGGAATATAATATTCTCTTTCTACTTTCTCTCTCTACATTTTCTCTCTAGTCACATCAGGTCCAAGATCCAATATCCTTCTTAGTCATTTATTCTCTCATCATTGGCGCCGTCTGTGGGAATCCGTGATACCAAAAAGGAATCTTTTTCTTTGAAAATCGCAATCTGATCTTATAGAATGAATGGCGAAGTTGTCGGAGAGAGGGTCGGGAGAGAAGTGGCCCGAGCCGTTTCACTATCTGAAGGCGAAGAAGCCCCGGGTCGGGAGTACTACGCTCAGGGTCGGGATAAGCGTTCAATCCTTATCATGACTAAGAGACAGCGGCTGGAAGACATTTCCAGGTTAAACGCTGAAAAGGAGCGAGTGTTAGACGAAAAAAAAGTTCGGGAAGGAAAAGGTAAAGAACCACTCATAGATAACCGCGGTGAAGATAGCCCGACTGCGGGACATCGCATCGAGGCTCGACCTGTTAGATATTATCGGGAGCCTCGCGCGGAGGACAAGCAGAATGGCAGAGAGGAGCGATACCCAGAGGTTAATCGCGACATCTCCGCCGACTACACATCGGACGACTCATCGGGAAGGGAGTGCCGACGCAAGGAAATGCTAAACAAACGCACACAGAGAAACCGCTCCCGACGGGATATGGCACCCCGTTCAGATTCTCCTAAGTACAAGAGGGGTAGCGCCGACAAAAGAGCGCCAGCGTCGTTTGAAAAAGAAGAGATGCAAACAGGCAGCAGAGAAGAACGGGTAGCTCTACCTCAGGTCCAGTGGCAACCTTCGAACATCCAGAACCAGGAGTACCGAACTAGTAGCCAATTCATCAATCCCGGGGACGAAGGTCTGTACGGGATTCAGACCGAAGGGCTCGGAGGCGGAGCGTTCAGATTTGGGATGAATTCGAGAGCTTCGTCGTTGTCCGACGAGATATTATCAGGACATCTCCCGAAGAGGTTTGACATTTCCAAATTGGAAAAGTATGACGGTAAGAGGGATCCAGATAATCACTTTGAAGCCTTCAAAAACTTTATGTTGAGTTTCGACAACGACGATAAACTTTTATATCGGGCATTTTCGATGACCTTCAGGGACCGAGCGTCCAAGTGGTACAACCGATTACCGCAGGGTTGTATTAAAAACTTCGGGATATTCTAGACGATGTTCCGGCAGCACTTCGTCGGAAGCAAGAGTTTCCGAGGTAATGAAGATACCATCATGAATTGTAAGCAGAGGTTGGGAGAGAGCCTTAGGGATTACACCAGGTGTTTTATTGAGCAAAGACCGACCTGGACCATTGTGAGGAGAACGTGGTGCTAACCGCCTATCGCTTGGGTTTGCTCCCAGGACCGATGAAGCAAGCAGTTACTAAAAAGTAAACGTTTACCTTTTCCGCCCTTTTGGCCCAAATAGAAACACAGATATTGATTGAAGAAATCGAGGCGTCCGAACTGGCGGCGCAAATTCAGCAGAGCGCGCAAGCACCGGTCGTTATAAAACAAGGGGCTCAATTCAGCTATGCTCAGCAAGCCCAGCCGGTCAGCACGATACCACCAACCCAATCCTTGCCTATCAAGCCTTCGGCTCCCCCGAGCCAAAAAGCAAAACAGACGAGTCAAGTGGTTTTGCAACCCATGTCTAACAAGTGGATCCGACCCGCTTACTTTGCTGACTTGACGAAGTGCGTATCTTTGATCTACGAAAAAACTAAGAAAAGTGGGATGTATCAGAGGCCTTTCCCTATACCAACGCCTCGAGAATAGAGGAACAACCGGTATTGTCGCTACCACGAAGACGTGGGGCACGACACTAAGGACTGTATTGCCCTCAAAAAAGAGATACAGATGCTGATAGAGCACGGAAACCTCCTAGAGTACGTGAAAAAGAAAGCTCAGCGGGGTACCACTTCGAGAGAAGTCGTGACGATACCGAAGTCCGAAACCACCATGACCATTGCCGAAATCACCGACCCGTTTGATGTTTCAATCGAATACCTCGACCCAGAGGTAAATCGCAACATCATCGGGGTCATCGAAGAAGAAGCTAAGGAAAGTGTTGGGAATGTGAAAAACCTTTTTAATTTTTTCGAATCATTGACTTTTTTCGGTGGAGACTCTATGACAGGTACCACACACTCCTCTCGAAAACGGTATATCATGAACCTGGCCACCCAATTGGAAGCTCGGACCTACCCCCACTCAAAATACATCCCTTCACCGATCCTATATTTTGACGACGACGACATGAGAGATATAGCAGGCCCTCACGAAGACGCCATCATCATCGGGGCGGCCATCGCGGGGGAAGAGGTCCGACGTATCTTGGTAGACACCGGTAGCTCAGCCAACATAATCTTCGCGTCCACTTTCGCAAAGTTCTGGACACCTCCGGTCATTACGTGGTCGGACATAACTATTGTAGGGTTTACAGGGTCAGCAGCCGACGTGGTTGGAGAGTTCGAGGGCATCGTTCAGCTAGGCCGCGGACCGTTCAAGAAAAAGGTCACTTTTTTATTCGTGGTGGTGGACGCACCGGCTTCTCATAATGCAATTTTTGGCAGATCGTGGTTATCGCGAATGCATGCGGTATCATCCACGGTTCATCAATGTTTGAAATACGTGATTGGAAATAATGCGGGTATAGTCCGGAGCAGCCAGAAAGCGGCATGTGAGTGATACCGAGCGGCCTTGGCACCTAAAAAGGACCAAGAAATAGCACAAGCACGAGACTAGCAATTAAAGGGACTTCCCTTAGGGTCGTTGCCCGTCGATGATCCTAGGGAAGCTCCCATCTTTTTAACCACCGATGAAGATTGTGAAAAGCAGCCATTTACTGAAGGGAAAGTTCTGCAGATCGGAATCCGACTGTCACCAGCCTTCAGGAAACGGTTGTTATCTTTACTACAAGATAATTTAGATTTATTCGCATGGTGTTCGAAGGACGTGACCGGAGTCCCAGAGAATCATGTAATTCACAAGCTAACTATCAACAAAAATCTCAGACCCGTTTTGCAAAAGCGCCGGGTTTTTCCCCAGAAAAGGCAGAAATCATTTTGCGACAGGTTGAAAGAATGATCAGCGTCGGGCATGCCCGAAGGATCCTTTCCCGATGCCGAGGATCGACCAGTTGGTGGATCCAACGTCTGGAAACAAACTGCTGTCGTTCATGGACGCGTACGCGGGCTACAACCAGATCAAGTTGCACCCATCAGATCAGGAAATCACGACGTTTATAACAGGCCGAGGCTTGTATTGCTACAAACTCATGCCGTTTGGGCTAAAAACACTGGAGCGACTTATCAGAGGTTGGTTAACAAAACCTTCGATTGACAGATAGGGAGGAATATGGAAGTCTACACCGATGACATGTTAGTAAAGAGCGGCACAGACGAGGAACATCTCGCCGATTTGAGGGAAACCTTTGACAACCTCAGGGGTATAAATCTCAAGCTCCACCCGAAAAATGTTCCTTCGGGGTAAGGTCAGGCAAGTTCCTGGGGTTCTTTGTTAGCGAAAAGGGAATTGAGGCCGACCCGACCCAACTCCGAGTTCTTAACGACATGACCCCGCTTAAGAACATCAAGGAAGTCCAGATATTAACCGGGAGTCTAGCGGCTTTAAATCGGTTTATCTCTCGTTCATCTGACAAGTGCGCTCAATTTTTTCAGGTCTTAAGAAATGCCAAGAATTTTGTGTGGACACCGGAGTGTAACGCAGACTTTTTAGGGATTAAGACTTATCTATCGTCTCCAAACCTTCTAACGAAGCCTCTGACAGGCGAGATTCTTTTCCTTTACATAGCAGTTTCGGATTTTGCAGTGAGTGCGGTCTTGATTAGCGAGTCGGGAACGGCCCTTAAAGCGGTCTACTTCGTGAGCAAAAGCTTACTCGATGCAGAAACGTGGTATCTGGGGCTGGAGATATTGGTCTTAGAATTAGTGACCGCAGCGCGAAAAATGCGGCCGTATTTTCAAGCATAACCTATTGTCGTCCGCACCTCGTTTCCACTCAAGTACGTCCTTCAGCGCCCAGACATGTCAGGGAGAATTTCTAAATGATCGATAGAGTTGGGCGATTTCAACATCAATTTTGAGCCGCAGACGGTTGTTAAAGGCCAAGTTCTGGCTGATTTTATAGTGGAATTCCATTCCAACCGCCCGGACCAAAACGCACCGTCTGGAGAAGCCGAACCAAGTGAGTGGATCATCCGCACCGACGATGGGTCAAACGTACATGGCTGCGGAGCGGGCGTACAGATAGTCACCCCAACGGGCGTGAGTATACACCAGGCAATCCGATTTGGTTTTCCCACTTCTAACAACGAAGCCGAGTATGAAGCCACCCTGGCCGGATTGCGACTAGCACAGGTATGTGGAGCTAGGCATGTACGCCTCGTTAGTGATTCTCAACTTTTGATAAATCAAGCCTCGGGAGCCTCGGAAGCAAGGAAAGAACATCTGGTTCAGTACTTAGCCGCCTTAAGGGTGCTAGCCGCATCATTCGTTAAGATAACGCATGAACATGTCCCGAGAAACGAAAATTATGGTAGCCGACTCTCTAGCATCAGCCTCTTGCTCAAGCAGTTACCCTTGGGTAACCGAACAAGAAAATCCATTAATCATAAAGAGGCAGGAGCTGGGTAGTCGACCCGAAATTTCTTCTCAGGTGTCTTGAGTTACTGTTTCGGATTGGCGACGGGATATCATTGCTTTCCTAGCCGAAGGTCCATTGCCGGACGATGGCGCGTCGGCCCGAAAGGTGCGCAACAAAGCCCGAGGCTACGTTCTATTGGGCGACATATTATACAAAAAATCGTTCAGCCGGCCCTTAATAAGGTGTTTGGGGGTAAATGAGTCACAGATCATTGTGTCCGAGTTACATGACGGAGAGGGCGCGGCTCATTGTGGCTACAAGGCCCTGATAAGGAGAATTTTTCTCGCCGGGTTTTATTGGCCAACGATAACAACGGATGCTCAACAGATAGTAAAACCCTACGACACTTGTCAAAGATTCGCGAACGCGATAAACGTGCCCGCAACCCCTTTAGAGTCTATATATGAAGGATTACTCTTCGACCGATGGTGAATCGATCTTGTACGGACATTACCAATGGCATCTGGTGGGAGACAAACAATCGTGGTGGCTGTGGATTATTTTTCTAAATGGGTTGAAGCCGAACCATTGTCCGCCACTAAGACTAAAGAAATCATCAAATTTATTTGGTCCAATATTTGTTGTTGGGTCGGGGTACCCCAGAAGCTCACCATGGATAACGGACCCCAATTCGACAGCAGAGAGATGAAATCTTTTTGCACAACTCATAGGATAAGGCAATGTTTCTCTGCCCCATTCCATCCCCAACCGAACCATTCTAGACGGACTAAAAAAGAACCTCGAAGGAAAAGCTGGCAAATGGCCGGACTATTTGCAGGAAGTGTTGTGGGCTTACCGAACTACACCTCGAACGACGACTAAGAAAACACCTTATGCTCTGGTATATGGTATGGACGCGGTCATTCCGGCAGAGTCAATTTTCCCATCTTTTAGGATCGGTACCTATGATGAAAACACAAATCAAGGTGACAGACAGTTGGCTCTCGATCTCATAGAAGAAAAGCACTACTTTACAGAACCTTCATAGGTTTTTCAGTGTTCAAACTGATCTACATCTTAACTCCCGACCCTAAGGGAAAATTTTCAATTTTACATTGATCAACAGAACCTTCATAGGTTTTTCAGTGTTCAAACTGATCTACATCTTAATTCCCGACCCTAAGGGAACATTTTCAATTTTACATTGATCAACAGAACCTTCATAGGTTTTTCAGTGTTCAAACTGATCTACATCTTAATTCCCGACCCTAAGGGAAAATTTTTAATTTTGTATTGATCAACAGAACCTTCATATGTTTTTCAGTGTTCAAACTGATCTACATCTTAATTCCCGACCATAAGGGAAAATTTTCAATTTTACATTGATCTATAGAACCTTTATCAGTTTTTCAGTATTTACACTGATCTACATCTTAATTCCCGACCTTAAGAGAACATTTTCAATTTTACATTCATCTACAGAACTCTCATCGAATTTTTAATTTTTCACAGGGTTATAAAACCAGAGTTGGATGTAACATTCATATAAGCATCAGTACAGGCCATGTATTGATCATTCAGGAAGTTTGATTACAAAGCGGGCTTACAGGGGATCCCCCCGTACCCGCACTTACAAATTTTAACAAAAACAAACAAGAGAAACAAACCACAAAGGGGCAACATAAACAAGAGACGTTGGGGATCAAACATCCTCATCCTCTGACTCAGTGTCATCCGACTCATCGTCTTCACAAACCACATCAGAAGGGCGATCATCTTCCGATAAATTGAGCCACATTGACCCGAGGGGAAGGTCAGGGAAGCGGTGATGAAAAGTCAGCACGTATGCAGATCTGGCTTCGGCCGTTTCTTTTTCCATCCACTTCTTGCATTTTTCAGCACAAAGGGTGTTAGCCTTCTTCAGGTCAGTGATTTCCTGCCCCAAACCCGCGGCACGATCATCCCCGGCCTTCCTGACTTGCGCCAAGGTTTCTTCGGCCGCCTTGAGCCGCTCCTCTGCTAGTTTTTTAGCCGCTTCAGCCTTCCGCACCTCTTCTTCCAGCATGGCAACTTTCGCTTCCGCGCCCGATTGCTTCTGGCTCAGTTCTCCTGCCCGACATCTTCTGGCTCAGTTCCCCTGCCCGACGCTCTTTCAGGGCTAAAGGCGCAATCATGTTGTATAAAGAAAGGACCAGTCCGTCGGTTACCCGCAATGGAAAAGTATGCGGACTCTCAGGCACAGAAAGCACCGGAAGCTTTGTACCACTAGACGATGCCACAACGGTTTTGGAAGCCTTTGAGGGGCTAGCATCATCGGGAATCACCACCACGGATTCGGTTGTCGCACCACCCTTAACGCCCCCGAATTGTTCAAAAAGTTCCGGGACGATAGTATTGTCAGTACCCGCAACACCCGCGGCAGACCCGCTTTCTTTCTTGGAGCGTCTAGGCTTTTTAGCTTGAGCCCCCTCTGCATCAGCCTTCTCTTTCCGTTTCTTCGCCAGCTCCTGGGACTGATGGGTCTCACCATCATCAACGACAAGTTCATCCTGGTGCTCCTCTGCACCGGTCCCTTCAGCCCCGGCGTTGTCCTGCTCGGCTCTATCGTCTGATTTTGGACGCTTGCTGGGCGCCTTGTTGCGCTTTGGGAGAAACAAGTGGGCATCGGGCGCATCCGTCCTTGCGACCAAGTCCTCCATACTGGGGGGTTGACGCAACTGCTCAATTGTGAGTGGTTCCGACGAGCAACGTCAGAGGTTACTCATGATCAGGTTTGTGTTTTTAAAGGCCCGATGAAATGCCCGACCCCGATGCTTCTTGGCATAGTCCTTCAACAGCTGGAAGGTAACCTTGCCCGGCTTAAAGTAATCCTTCTTCAGCTCCTGAACGAATTCCTTCGATACTACACAGAGGATCGGTTCATTTAAAAATAAATAAATAAATAAAATAAATAAATAAAATAAATTTACCATCAGGAACCCATGTCCGGAGCAGTCGCCTCAGATTCTCCTTACTATAAGGGCGGCTATTTTCCCAGCAGCCGCTAAGGAAGACGAAGCGGTGTTTCCAACCCTTGTCGCCCTCAAGAAAGTCTTTTATTATCTTCCATGTATTTGCCAGAGAAGAATAAAAGAAGAGGGACTTGTGAGATTTTGACAGCCCGGACATTGCTATGTACTCCTCCATGAGCATGACCCGACCCGAAAGGTGCGAGGTCATTATGCAAGACATCAGCGTGTATCACACGCTGGGCGTCAGCTGAGAGGGGCAGATTCTGAGAGTCCTGAAATACAGAGCAATCTTAAGATCTAGTTGGAACCCGAGGCCCCAGTTAAACAGCTCGGTAAAAATCACAATTTCCCGTGACCGAACATGCACATGAGTCTCCCCAGGAACATGAAACCGAACGGTAACGCACTCCAGGATACCCCACCGGATCAAAAGCTCCTCCTTCTCGGCAGTGGGGAAGTAAAGATACTTGCCCTAAAAAAGGGAGATAACATTACTCCCAGGCAACCAGCAATGATAGGTGGTGGTCATGACCGCCTCAATTTCCTCGGAAAGCGGCTCCTCGGGAGGGACAACGGTATTGCCAGCTGCAGCAATACCGTCTTCCACAGGTAGAACATCCACCTCTGATTCTTCGGTATTTACTACCGGGATTTTGTCAGAACTAAGGGAGCTGGCCACGCATGGGTCGAACGGTCGAACAAGAAGGTCTGCAGGACCAGAACTGCTACCGTTTTGGGCCAAATGAGCTTCTTGTTGTTGTTGGCGAGCACGCTCGGAATCCAGTTCTGCAGGTATTAGTGGCCGTTGATTAAGACCTAAAAAAGTACGAGCAGTGTTAGTACCGGTTCGGTATCCTCGTATGAAGGGAGTAAGCTGAACCATCTCAAGAGAATTACCTCCCGCGGGAGAAGTTGGAGAGTTGGTTTCTCTCATAGAAAGAAATTTAGCTTTGTCGCAACGTCGGGGCGGAAAAGGGGACGAAACTGTGTAAGAATTGACTGATGAAGGCGTCGAGCGGTTGAGTTGGGCAGTTGGGGAGTGTGGGGAGCTACTGCTGGATGGGATGACAATGGCCTCTGGGGTCCGAGCACCGGAGGATTCGGGTAAGGTAAAAGACTCGACATGGATCGGATCAGCAAGAACGGGGTCGTGGGGCTGCGGTACAGGCGTGAATGGCTTGGTGTCAGAACTCCAAATCAATCACGCACGACGATATTCCTCAACGCGGTCACCGATGCTAGCCCAATCTACAAATCCGAACACCGGCTCTTTCTTCTTTTTAGGTTTTGGTTTTTGCTTCGGGTACCTGTGTCTCATAAAACAAGCTCTCTCTCTCTAGAAAAATCTGGACAGCACTTTCTCTCTCTAGAATACCTCTAAGAGTAATTTGTGTTTGTGAGGTATTTATAGGCAACCCCATTTAGCCGTTACACGTACGGGGAAGTCCAAGCGACGAAAAGCAGTGGGAAGTCGAAAGGACTTCTTGAGAAACTGTGCTAACAAGCACGCGTCGAGTAATCGGTCAACACGTGTCGCCCTTCTTCTGACAAGCACGCTAAGCCTATACTAGCTAGCTCAGACAGAGACATTAGATGGGCCACATTAACCCGACTCACTTTTTAAATCCGGATTACCGGTCTAGGCCCATGGAGAAGTCGCTAAGAGGGATCGAAAACGGACCCAAGACGACTCATAAACAGTGTCGAGGCTAAATACCATTGGAAGAAAGTATCCGCGCCCGATCGATTAATAAAGCCTAGAGGGTCAGACATCAGTTGGAAGAAAGTATCTGCGCCCGATCGATTAATAAATCCTAGAGGGTCGGACATCAGTTGGAAGAAAGTATCCGCGCCCGATCGATTAATAAAGCCTAGAGAGTCGGACATCAGTTGGAAGAAAGTGTCCTTGTCTGATCGCTTAATAAAGACATGAAGGGCCGGACATACTAGAAAGGAAAGTTCTGGCCTGGGTAAACCAGTCATCAATCCAGAGGGTAAGGGACAGAGGTGCTGATTCTTTTACAAGTCTCTGTTCCCGTTGCTCTCGAAGACTGGGGGGGCTACTGATAAGATAGTAATTCGCCCGTATTAATAATAAGGAGTTAATTGTAAATAAAAGGGAGTTAATATGTCTGTAACAGCATTTATCGCTTATTAGAGGAAAATTTGTAAACAAAGTATTTGATGAAGGACCAAAAGAGAAATAAAACAAGTCCACCAAGGATATTAATGGGTCCACCCTTCCCTACTATAAAAGGAGACCCATTATTCTTGGTATGTGGGACATTCTGGAATATAATATTCTCTTTCTACTTTCTCTCTCTACATTTTCTCTCTAGTCACATCAGGTCCAATATCCTTCTTAGTCATTTATTCTCTCATCAATTGTAACGATTAACGTTTTGTTTAACGCTCTTATAAATTGGTAAAATTTAATTCTAAGATTAGCTATTAATGAAATTGACACTTAATAACTCCCGGCTAAATGTTACCGCCAATATTAAGTCCAAGGCCAGATGTTATCCGCCAATAATACGTCCAACCATAATGTTATCCGCCAATAATAAGTTCCGCCAAAATGATACCCACCCATTCTCTTCCTATATATAAAGGTCTTCAAATACATAACTCTCAACACACTTTCAATCTAGTTAAATATAGTTTATAAAAAACTCATATTTTTGTTCGATATTGAATGGTCTGCCAGAAAAGAATCTTATCTCCTCCAAGCCGTCAAGCGTGTGAAGATAACTAATGATGGGTTTATCAATGAAGTGTTATATACAATGTACTAGATGTACGAGTACATATATGAGAATTTAAGACAAAAACCCATGTCGTCTCCACGTAGTCGTGAAGAAATATCTACAAGGTACACTTATCTTAAACGCAAACCAATGTATAGTGTGTTGGAATTCCCATAGGAAATCCAAACCGAGGCATATAAATCGTTCCTTTTGGATAGAAATGATTTTTTGACAAAAGATATGCTATGTTATATGGAGGAACAAATCGTTGAAAAAGAAGAAGCATTTTAGAGCTGCACTTTTGACGAATGATATGACTTTGACTAAAATTTATTTTATTTTATGTTCATGTTTAATGTTGTTTTGTGTTCATTTGATCATTTCACATTATTGTATTTGCTTTATGTCCTCTTTAGTGGTTTAAGTTGTATGTTGTTTTATGTTCATGTTTAATGCTGTTATATATATGTTTGATATTCTTTAGTTTGTGTTTAAAAGTTTACTTATATATTTATCAGGTTACAACATCTTTTTTTTATTCCGAATATTTGGGTTCGTGATCTCCCGCATGATATGAGGTAAAAGGTGCATAATGTACTCTGTATGGGGATTAATGATTCAATTTAATAACATATACTTCGTGATATTGAGTTGGACCTCGCTGGTAGTAAGGTGAAACATCTGCATTTCCTTGAATTTTATATGTAATGAGTCTACTATTATATGTGTTATCCATTGTTTTATGTTCCTTTGAGTAATGTTGGAGATTATATTTGTATATGTTCTTTTGAGTTTCTAACCGTTAGTTTGTTAGTTTATGTTCACTTGAGTTGTAATTTATTGTAATTATTTTATGTTAATGTTGAATGTTGTATTATCGATGATGAAACATATAATTCTCAAGTAAAATATTTCCACTCTTATTATCCGTATCCATATTACCACATTCATTTAATTAACAATATAAAGCAATAAAATAATATGGAAAATAACACACATTAAAAATAAATATTGGAAAAACTCACACAAAAACATAAATGATTGCAAAGACACACACATACAAAAACATAAATGACTGCAAGGATACACACACATGCCCAAAAGCATAAATTATTACAAGCACACACACGCACACACAAAAGCATAAATTATTGGAAGCACACACACATTAAAACATTAAACCTTAGTGAAGTTGAGTAACTCAATCAAGGGTTGTTCCGAATTTAGCCCAAACGTTTTACGAGAACATTTTTCAACTAAATATGTATTTCTTTATCCCGTAATCCGGATCTAGTTCGTCCTCGAACATATGTTCCCAACCGAGGATGCATTTCAGTTTGAACAGTGAACTATAAGCTAGATCCAGCACTTCTCGTCGATTCAAAATCAATATTTTCTCAACTTCGTGAATATGAATATTGTTCATTATCAACTATCATGTTATGCAAAATAATGCATGTTTTCATTATTGTACTTAAACATTTGAGCTTCCATAACATTGATGGATGGCGAATAATTGCAAATCGTGCTTGCAGAACTCCGAATGCACGTTCTACATTCTTCTTGCACGAATCTTGCATTTTGGCAAACAACTTAGCTTCATTTCCTTGGGGCATTTGAATTGACTTGATGAATGTGGGCCATTTAGGATATATTCCATCTGAAAGATAGTAAACTATATCGTATTCACTTCCATTCACATTGAAGTTTACTGTTGGGACGACACGATTCTTAATGTCATCAAACAACAATGATCTATCTTGTACATTTATATCGTTCAAAACACATGGCATCCCAAAAAAAGCATGCCATAATAAGTCTTGTGAAGCCATTGCCTCTGGGATAAGTGTTGATATGTCCTTGTGTCTGTTAGTAAATTGCACATGCCATGCCTTAGAACAATTCCTTACATGCAATCGATACTTCTAAGAATTCTGGAAAAACCACGGTTTTCACCAACCTCTAGTAGCCTCTCCAAATCATCCCCATTAGAACGTATCAAGTATTCACCTCCGTAAAACGCTATTATACCCTTGCATAAATACTTAACGAAATTCTTTCCAGTTGTATCTCTAATGTTGATATATTCATCGCAAGCACCCGCTGCATTACCATACACAAGCATGCGTATGACAGTTGTGCACTACATGATACCCGTCAAGCCAAGCTTATTTTAAGCATTATACCTTTGAGTAAAATAAATGTTGTGATTCGCTAAGCTTTCTACAATACAGAGAAACGATGGCCTCTTCATACAAAACATTTTTCTAAATTATTTATTAATGTATACACATGGTTCGTTGAAATAGTCGAAAATTATTCTCCGATGAGCATACAGATGATTTTGCATAATATGTATACTTGTATGTTTAGTATTTTCTAACATCTAAAGCTCGTTGATAAGATATTTTTACTCATGGAACATGGCTTCCTAGTGGGTGAGTTGCCCCAAAAATTGAGACAATATATTGTATTATTATGACAGAATTTAGCTAGTGAAGTTGGGGGGTCAAAGGGCGAAGCCCGGTACGAGGTCCAAGAGGTATAGCCTCTAGCTGAGGTGAAGGGGCGAAGCCCTTTGCAAGGTCCAAGGGGCATAACCCTTGCTATATCGAAATTGAACTTATTTGAATTTGGCCTTTTTTGTCTACATCTGGATTCTAAGAATAATAATTAAATACTACTTGAGTTGTAGCTAGTGGATGGTAAAATGTATATAATTCAAACCATATCTTGTGACCAAAGAATTGTTCTTTCTTTTCAGAATTTAATAAGTGGCCGAGTTGAATTTGAACTTGAATTTGAATTTAGACACCACAATTCAATTGAGATATAAAATAGAGGCTTGATTGTTGTATTTGGACACCATAATATTTTAAACCTTTTGTCCTCTTGTATCACTACTTCTTATTTTTTGTTATATTCAAGAAAATATAATATATATCCATCACGATATGGTTTAAGTAACCAAATATATTTGGTACAAAGATTTTCGTTCATCATAAATGATATCTAATTTTATTTATCGTTTATTATGTTTTCCAAACTATATGAATATTTTGTGTTTTTATTCTTAGAGAACATTATTTATACACATATTGATGCATTTGATATTGTCAATAATCATTATATTAATAAATTTCAACCATACTAGTATATGAATATTCGTATGAATGTAATTGGATAAATACCCAAGTCTAGGTTGGAATTTATTACGGATTGACTCTGAACATTTATACTTAAGTATAAACTATCAAATTTATAGATTAATTTATAGTTTTTTTGTTAAAGTTATGGTTCTTTATCACATCAACTTAACTTAGGGATATGATTATAATTAGAGGTAAATTTAACTTCAATTTCAAAACCTATATAAAGTGATAGCATGTTCATTCCTTTAAAGCACGACCAATAAGAAATCCGAGTTGTTGTTGGTTGGAAAATCGGAACTGAAGGTCAGATCTAAATTTTCACTAAAATAAAACCAACGAGTGAGACACATCACCCTCGCCAGCATGATACATTATAGTCATAGTAAGCAGAAGGAACAAACAAAGGAAAGAATAAGAAAACTCAAACAACATCTTCGTGTAAGCTTTCTTTTATTTTGTATTCAGGGAGGAACTCAAACTCCTCAAGGAATTATATATGTATAAGTTTAGAGTTTATGCGTTATCAATCCTAACAAGTGGTATTAGAGTTATCATTTTTAGATCGAGTGTTAGTTTTCCGTTACTGAATAAAATATTAAAAGTATTTGATTTTAATATGAGTAAATGATCCACATCAAAGATTAATTGTTGATTGAGTTGGTAGATGGTATATAGAACTAAGGTTTTAAATTGTATTTTTTAATTTGTTAAGGATTAAAACATAATAAATTATGTGTTTAGTAAATTCAGTATGAATTTCAGATAAAATTTAAAGGTTTTGGTCGATATGGGATTGTGTTGCCATGACAAATCTGTAACAAATTAACCCTTAATTGAACCAGAAACAATAGTAGGCTTTCAATCGCAACACAGTTATTGTGAAAAATTAATGTTTTTAATATCGTTTTTGCGACTCCCTTGATGGTTGTTGATATTAAAACAGATTCATTATCTCTTGTTAACCTACTAGCGTGTGGGAAATATCTATGGTACCTAAGTCCCTTATTATATTGTTGCAGGAAACTTATTTACCCTATGATGAGTATATCTCACATCTACATTAAGGAACAAAATTGCGCAGACGATTGGCTCGCAAAATGGACTATGAGATGCAAGATGAAATTGAACTTTAGTCGTCTTCAAGCTCCAAATCAATTAAACGCGATTGTTTTGATTGAAAGTCTAGGATTGTGTTATATAAACAACTCTTATTAACCTTTAATTGGTTATATGCTTTGGGTTTCTCTAAACAAATTGGTATGGTAGTAGCAGAGATACTCTGACTATAATCTGAACATGTAAGATTAAAATTGCATTATATCAGAATTTCGCACCTATAATAGCCTGAAGATTAGCTCATCATTCAATCTGCATCAATTCTTTAAGATTTTGCTCAGGATGAAATCAGAATCAGTACTGATACTAAAGATGAATCATCAATCAGGTCTGCTGATTTTCAGAAATTTTCTTTTGGGTTGAAGTGATTTAGATGAATCTGATTGTCTCATTATTTGACTTTTATTGAATTGAAGAATCTTAAAGACGGATTGACGCATCTGAGCAGACAGGGAATACTTAATGCTTGGAATGTGATTTGAGGCTTGGTCGAGAGAACATGTCTAGAAGGCCTAGATATTGCATCATGTGAAAGTAGCGCTAAAAGACCAATAAGAGCTGTAAAAAAATGAGATAGGCACGAAAGAGGATATTCTGTGTCTGTCTTTCCTGAAGGTCAGTAGGATGGCTAATCAAGTGGCTCACCGGGTAGAACCATTCCAACTGATGGTCAATTTTTTTTTCGAATGTCAAGGTAATAGTTATGAATAGCCATCGACTTTGCGGGTAGTCCGCATCTTCACAGACATATCTGTATCCAGACTAATACCAATCCAACCCATTTCATGAATAAAATGTGACAAATTAACCAACCAATAAAACTACTTGTTGCAAATAACATTTTGTTGTTGCATCAAACCATATAAATGTTGACTAATCTGGCTAACATTGGATGCCCGCGCGTCGGCCCGGCCTGTTTCTCGTCCGAAAGAACCTCTTATTGGCATTAACTTTGAACCACGTGCATCCAAAGCAAGATAACAGATGCCATCACCAAAGAAGACCAGGGCTTCTTCATATACCTATTAATTCTATTGGACCAACTGCCACTAGAGCAGACCACACAAATAGGGGTGTTCTATGCATAGTCATTCCAGGTTCACGCATGTTTGGAGATATCCATTTCATGTAACAATATTTTTTTTGTTCATGATTTTTTTAAAGAAGTCATTTTAAAAAAGATTATCCTTGTCTTTGTTTATGTCTCGGGTTGGAACAAATTACTATAAAACGTCTCCGTCTACGGATTAATCGACACTTTTCGCAAATTTTACGAACGGAATCCCCACTCATTGATCGTGCGAACTACTCTTAAACGGACACCTGAGAAAATCGGGATAGTTGGAACCACGCTATTTTAAATAGCATTTCCCAAAAAAAAGAGCTGAGAAAATTTCGGAACCTTTTGTTATCGAAAAGGTTTAGAAAGAAAAGAACGTGTATTAGTCTTTTTTTTTAGATGTTTAAATTTTCATTTTTGCGCTAGATTGGGGTTAGTGTTACCATTCTTATATTTCAATACCTTGATAGATTATTTTTAATAAAAGTTTGATTTGTATTAAAAAAACATTTTTTATACGGAAAAGTAGTCGACAATTGTTTACTACGACGTCATTATTCAACTTATAACGTTGGATGTTTTTAGTTTATCGTAATAATGTTTTTAGTCTATCCCAATGCAAACGATCCAATGTGTTAAAATTATTTTACTTATGGCGAATACAACATAGTAACCTATTATTTATTTAACACTGAAAGTATAGGATATCAAAATTTGGGATATGGATGACAAATTATATTAACCAGAGATATTAGTCTAATTATTTCACCGATATGCATTTTTTAATAATATATTTTGAAATAATATAATATTTGATATATAAAATATATTTTTATTAGTTAAAGCTTAACCGTGAAATAGGTAATCCACAATTTTATATTTTGAAAAAATTGATGTTTTTGTTTGGTTGAAACTTAACTTTTGAAATACAGTTAATAATGTCAATAGTCTATTCACAAATAGTCTACGTATGAAGTTGTTCGGCTAAAAAGCAACTGTGGTCCCTCATATTTACCACTTGTATCAACTTGATCCTCTTTCTTCAATCATGCATAGAACGTATCCCCATTCTTTTTTTAATTTGCATTTTTAGTCCCTCCGCACATGTAAAGCTTGTGAGCTTGACACGTGGCATTAGTTGTTGTTGCAAGAATGGTCCTCCAATTTTTCTTCCAAAATTGCCCCTTTTAGTTCCATCTCATCTGCCATGTCAGCTGCCCCCTCAGCTTTACCATTTACCTTAAGTTTTTACGGTTTAACTAAAAAACTTACCATTTACCCTAACTTAACCCAAACCCGAAACCCAATATAACCCAGCCCAACCCGTAGCATTTAACCCGACCCATTTCCCTTTATCCAAATCAATCATCTCTCCTCTCCCGTCGTCGTTCTCGAGCAGGATAGCCTTGTTTGCTATTAAATTCAGGACAGCAGACAAGGTCACCACGCAAACACACCCACCTTTCGTTTTTTTTTACTTCTCTATAAAGACAAAACTTGTGGATCTATCTCATTCTTCACCCACAACCACCACCACCGTCTATCTCTCCCCCTTACAAAACTTTTTCTCTCAAATCTATCTTCCTTCTCCGTCTCTCATTCCATTCTCTCACTACACTTTCTCTCTCTAACCATCCAACTACCTTATCAACAATGTCCACCCTCCGTCCCGATCCAATCTCTCACACACCCGTGGATCTATACCATTTTCTTTCTTCCTTCCTTACAATTCTTTACCCAAAAAAGGATTTGATCCTGAAAAAACAAACTAATACATTGTTATATATTTCTTAGAATTTGAAACTCAAAACAATTGTGAATAACATATAAAAATAGAATAGAAAAATATTATTAGGAAAATGAATCACCTTTAGTAGTAGAGAGGATATTCAAATCTAAAACAAAGCAATTCAAGTTTGCTTAATAATTTCACCAAAAAAAAGTTTGCTTAATAATAATAGGTAACAACATATCTTAGAATTAATGCTGTTATCTATATGTTTTTTTCTGGTCTAACTGCGAAATTAAAACTGTCAAAGTTTATATTAATGTCCAAAATTAATTTTTTATTATTTAATTTTTTTTTATCAAATCATAAAAGAAATGGGCACAGTTAGATCTGGTTTTATTTTTGCTAGATTTTATATTTTTAAAGTGTATTTTAAGTATTTCAATTTTGAATAAAAAATATTTTAAAAATATGTAATCTAACCCAGAAAAGAACTAAATATAGCGAAGGAAATTAAACTAGTTACATTACATGTATATTTATATTTTTTCATATGTCTCTTACTATTATTTTTAGTTTATATATGGTTCTAACAATGAAAACAAATGTTATTATGTTTATGTATAATATTATTCTATTATGTTTATATATTTTTTGGAATAAGATTCGTGAAAATGGTATAGATCAACGGGTGTGTGAGAGGTTGGATAGCGATGGAGGGTGGACATTGTTGATAAGAAAGTTGGATAGTTAGAGAGAGAAAGTGTAGTGAGAGAATGGAATGAGAGAATGGAATGAGAGAAGGAGAAGGAAGATAGATCTGAGAGAAAGAGTTTTGTAAGGGGAGAGATAGAGACGGTGGTGGTGGTTGTGGGTGAAGAATGAGATAGATCCACAAGTTTTGTCTTTACAAAGGAGAGAGAGAAGTAAAAGGAAAAAGACGAAAGGTGGGTGTGTTTGCGTGATGACTTTGTTTGTTGTCCTGAATTTAATAACAAACAAGACTGTCCTGTTCGAGAACGACGACGGGAGAGGAGAGAGAAGGAGTAAGACGACGGGAGATGAGAGAGGATTGATTTGGATAAAGGGAAACGGGTCGGGTTAAATGCTACGGGCTGGGCTGGGTTATATTGGGTTTCGGGTTTGGGTTAAGTTAGGATAAATGGTAAGTTTTTTAGTTGAACGGTAAAAAATTAAGGTAAATGGTGAAGCTGAGGGGGCAGCTGACATGGCAGATGAGATGGAATGACAAGAGGAAATTAATTAATCATCCAAAAACCAGAGAGTATTCAGAAAAACTTCGACCACATTTCAGTCCAATACTCTAAAGAAGTTAAGGATACTTTCTTACATAACTAAAAACGACATTAATTTGCAAATTTGCAATGGGTCTTCCAAAGAAAGCAGTTATAGAAACTTTCTTAATTTTCTTAAAATTTAAAGGAAACTATCATACTGTAAACTAGGATTTGCATCACATCTTAATTGAGTTTGAATTAAAGAAAGATGTTTGTAGATTATGGGCCAGAAGTGTATGGAAGATTGGAGTTTCTACTATGCGTAATTTGTGTTGGACGCGTGAGTTTAACATAAAGATTGAAAGCCAGATAACAATAGTTTGGGTTAAGTTTGAGAAAATCCCAGAGTTTTTGTATAATGCGGAATTTCTTTTCAAAATAGCTGCAACCTTAGGAACGCCTTACATAATTGAGGTTCATAATGAAAACAGAGCTTTTAAAAATGCTGCTTTTGCATTGATTGAAATAGATGTTTCAATAAACATTCACAGCAACATATGGATTGACTTTGGTGTGAATGATGGATGCTGGAGTTTTGTCAAATACAAGAACCTTCCTTCTTATTGCAGTTTATGTTATCATATGGGACATAATATTGATAAATGCAAGAAAAGCCAAAAGAATAAAAATACTAGTGATTGTGACAAGCAAAACTACAACAGAGACACCGGAAATCAATCTCCGAAAAGGAAAGATAGGAAATAAAGTGAAATAAAAAGCTATAATATAAACATTCAAGAAGCTTTTGGTTCCAATTTGGATTACATTATAAATGTTAAATCTATAGTGGTTCACAATGAGAAGAAGAAAATCCAACAAATGATTTTTTTTACAGAAGAAAACATATCGCAAACATGATGGAAGAAAATGATACATTGTCCAAAGTCAGAAGCCATGAAGAAACTTTGCCAGAGATATTGAAATCATGGAAGCTATATAGCAATTGGAAAGACATTATGATCAAAGATTCAAAATGATATACAAGATAATGAAAACTTGATTTCTGGATTGAACTCTTTAAACCAAAAAAATATTGGCAGCATACAACATTCTCCAATCAGAAAAGAATCATCTCCAAAAGTACAAGACTTTAGTACTATCATTAAGAAGAAACTCGAATTTGCAAGAAAAATATAAAAAACCAAGCACAAGAATAATGAAATCTTTGAAATATTCAGGGATAAACAAAAAACACAAATCATTATCTGATAATGATAAAGATTCTTAATTGGAATGTTCGTGGTATAAATAACAAATCAACAATTAGTAGACCGAAAGCTATCATCTTCAAGGAGAAAGTCAAATTTTTGGCCATTCAAGAACATATGGCTATGTCTGAAAAAATTAATGAAATTGTTTTGTTGCTGGGTTTCTCTAATCATACTTTCAATCTATCTAATAAGATCTGGGTTTTTTGGGTTGAAGAGATTAGTATTAACACTCCAGTTAATCATGATCAATGTCTGAATATGGAGATTAAAACTCAAGATATTGATTTCAGATTTCTTTTTAACAGTGGTTTACGCTAAGTGTAACAGGCTGCGAATGATTGATTTATGGGATTAATTAAAGATGATCCCTAAGACTGAGAAAGGTTGGTTTACAGTAGAGGGTTACAATATCATTGCCTCCTTTGATGAGCAAATCGGTTGTAATGTTATTGATCAAAACAGCATGGATGATTTTGTGCACACCATTAGTGAATGCCACTTGGAGGATGTTGGGTTTATGGGATCCAATTTTACAAGGAACATAAGCATGAAGTGGAAAAGGTTAGATCGAGCTATGCTCGAAAATAACTAGACTAACATCTTCAACATAACTCAGGTCTATCACATCGTCAGAACTTGTTATAACCTTGATCATATCCTAATCTCTACTTTCTCTGATCAATTTAGATTCTCTAACTTCAAAAACAAAAAATTCAAATTTATGAATATGTTGACTAATGATCAATACTTTCTAAGTGTGGTGGAACAGAATTAGTAGTCAACCAAATGAGATTTTTTGGTTCAAGATTAAAAGACTTAAAAAATGTCTTAAAGCTTGGAATGAAAACTGTTTTGGCAACATTTTTAATAAAGTAAAAGTGACTGGAGAAAATGTTAAGAAGGCTGAATTACTTCACTCAAGGTCCTTTACTTTGAAGCGTTTGATCAGTATCAAAGATGTTGATGAGGAAAATATTCGATGGTTATTGGGTAGTGGAGAAATGGACTTTTGGATGTAAAATTGGCACAATCAAGCTCTCATTCTGGATCACAACAACTCTGATGCTAACCTTTGGTTCTTGGATACAAAAGTAAAAACCTTTTGGAAAAATAACAGGTGGGATACAAAATCCATGGAAGGCTTCTTAAATGAAATTAGAATCAACCAAATCAACCTTTACAAAGTGGACTCAGGCAAACAAGACATGATGATTTTGACGAAATCTCCTAACATGGACTTCAACACAAATCTTACCTGGAACAGCACAAGACAACATTACAATAAATCATCTTTATACAAGAAAATCTGGAATCAAATCACACCCAAGAAGTTTTATTTTCTTTTATGGAAGCTTATTAAGAATTTTATGCATATTGATTCTACTTTACAATATAGACACATAAGCCTTGCTTCTAATTGTCAGTTTTGTTCAAATTGTGAAAACTTAAATAATTTATTTGTGAACTGTTCTTACGCTTGAAGTATATGGAAGTATTTTAGTGTTTTGTTTAAAATCAGGATTGGAAAATATACGATCTTAACTCACATTGTTAGAAACTGGTTTCGGTTTTCAAATCAAAAGATTCATAAGATATGTTCTTCCTGCTATTATATAGTGGATGATATGGAAGAATCAAAATGAGTTGAAATTTAATAACACCAATGTTTCTGTTAATTAAGCTATCATTTTTATCAACAAAATTATCATTAATCTAGATACATAAAAGAAACTAACTAGAAAACATTGGTCTAAGGTCTTTAATGTATGATCTTCTTTAGGATGTCTTTCAATTTATGACAGAAACAAGAAAGAGACTTACCTGAAGTGGATTGTGCCTAATAGAGGAAGAATAAAGCTAAATGTTGACGCTGCTAGCATTCGTAATGGCAAATCTGGTGGTGGAATGATTATAGAAACAACAATAGAGATATAATCAAAGGATTGGGCAAAACTTTTGGAAAACTATCATCTCTTATTGCTGAAACTCGAGCTCTGCTTGAAGGCTTGATGATCTGCAGAGAAAATAACTGGCCTAAAGTTAACAATGAATCAGATTGCCAAACTTCAATCAACATTATTGCTAAAGGGAAAAATCCTTGGTATTTGTATCTTCTTATTTCGATCTGCAGAAGGCTAATCCTTCCAACAATGACTATCAAGTTTATCTCAAGAACGTAGAACAGAGTTGCAGATTGGCTTGCGAAGTGGACATTGAAATGTAAGCAAAAAGTTAAATTTTCTCATTTCAATGCTTCAAACTATCTATTATCAATCGTTCTTCTAGAGAGTTTGGGATTATACTACATCAACTCAAGCCTTGAATAATCTGTTCAGTTGCTGATTTTCAAGATTATATTCTCAAGTTCTGGGTGTGTGGATTTGAACGTTGTTTTGATTCAATTTTTGAGTAGATTCATATTTAAGTTTCTTCGCTAAAGCCTAAAGAATGAAGATTTGGTAACTGATGAAACTGATGCTCTGGGTGTTAGTTACTGAAACGGTTCTTTGAAATTCAAAATTTCAATAGTTCAGCGCTTTAGTTTAAATTTGTTAAATAATTTTTTATCCTTGTAATTTGTCCAATTTTTCAAATTTTTCTTCATAGTAATAAAGATTCAATTTTTGCCAAAAAAAGTGTTTGATCCAATTTTCATTAAAACTCGAAATGTGTGATTTCCTAACTTTTTTTAATATACGAATTTTCCTCTTCATTTTATTATTTTTTATACTTTTCACCGATTTATATCTTTGAGGTTTCTTTTCGTGTTTTGCTTTCTTCTTTATTTATGTTTTAAATTTTGTAATTTTAGCATTTTAATATCATTCTCATCCATAATTGTTTTATACTTCTAGTTTTTTCTCTTTCCAAAAATGGTTCGAACGTTGAATTTATATTATCATATTGATTAAAAAATTTATCTAATAGTCAAAACCGGAGAGATATTATAGATCCCTCTTCAAATGCGTCCTATGAAAATGATGATTATAGTTAGATATTTTTAGAATTTTACAAAGTTTCTCGTTATTTTATTTTTGTAGTTCAATCTTTACGGGCGTTACATCCATTTAGACCATTCGGTACCTAAAACCTAAGTACTTTTATTCCAACATTGTTTGAGTCTGGTGGTTTTAACAAATATATTAAGTGGTGTTTTAACCTAGTGAACTCATAAATTGTGTCTTCTTTTACTTTGGTTGAGGAAGAGGCTTGCACACATATTAGAATAACATTTTCATTCGAAGAGCTAATTTGATTAGAGAATAAATGATACACATATCAGATCTTTTGAAATCGAAAGTTAGAACGTGGAATCTCACATAGTGTTAAATTTTGACTTCCCAAATAGAAAGAAACTCTTGCAAATGCTAGGCTTGATAAGCTAATGGTTTTCACATTATTATTTGATATTGGGATTTGATTCTCATTTTATGAATGATCAGTTGGGATATCGCTTGAAGCATATTATTGTGATTATGATATTATCTGAAGGGCATTTCAGACCGACTGAATAAAAATAAATGAGTGAATATAAACTTGAGTGGAACAATGACTTAGCTATGTGCCTAGCATATCATTTTTTGGGCTTGGGGCTCATAGGATTAACCCAACCATAAGATACGACCTGCACGACCTATGGGTCAGAGAAAAAACAGTATAAATACCCCAACCAACATCATTAATAGGAGTTGAAATTTTTATAAAAACATTAAATACAAGCACACTCCTGCGTTCTCTAAGAACTTCTTACAAAAATATTTAATATCAACTAGCTAAAGGTTTTCTTGGGGTTTTACCCTTGAACCAAGTTTTACCATCACCAAATTGGTGACCACAGTGGGAGCTAAAGGTACCTGAATAGCTATATTCGAAACCTTACTTGTAATACAAAGTTCAGAAATCCTTGGGATATGGATCTCAATATGCATGAATCATTGCCTTATGAAAATGAAGTAATAAGATATGAAAACGAGCTTGCTACTGTGTCTCATGTCAATCACAATACTGACAAAATACCATTCATGCAATATGAACGTGATCAGTTAAGGGCTGAGATTGAAGCTTTGAGAGCTCAAAGGCATGTTGAAATATCGTTGAAGGAGAAGTCCAATGCGGGAGGTATATCTGCAGATGAGCCTTAGAACAATAACAAACAAGGCGAGAATGGCCAGTTCCCAAAAGTTCATACTAATTCTAAAAAAGCACATCGGGCAAAACAAGTAAAGAGTACATAAGATTCTTCTGATTGTTCAACCACTACTTCTGAATCTGATGGGTCTTCTTTATCCAGCACTGAGCAGGGCCGTCAGAAAAAGAAAATAAGGTTAATCAAGAAACATTTGAAGAAAAAGGACAAGAAGGGAAAAATAAAAAAGAATAAATATTTGGGAAAAATAAAAGGGTTGGAGGCAATCATCTGAACCAGGTATATTTTTCACTTCTGATGAAGATACAATATTTAGTCGCAACCATAATTGGAGGCAATCACCCTTTTCCTCCAAAAACTCTCCGGATATCTGCCCATGAGGTTTGATAATTCCAAAATGGAGAAGTATGATGAAAGTAAAGACCTGATAATCACCTCGAACAATTCAAGAATTTTATGATGAATTTCGATGACGATGAAAAACTTTTATGCCGGGGTTTCTCACAAACTTTCAAAGGAAGTTCTTTAAAATGGTATAATAGTTTACCACATTGATTAGTAAAGAACTTTGATATGTTTTGGATGACATTTCAGAGACAATTCATGGGGAGTAAGGAGCTTAAAGAGAATTGTGACACTATTATACATTGTTCCCAAGAGTCGAATGCATCTTTGAAAGAATACATTAGCCATTTTGTGAATATGAAGAACGGGATGGTTATCTGTTTTGAACAAGAGGTCATTGCTTCTCTAAGGTAAGGTTTAAATCTGGGTGAATATGTTGATTCAATAACTTGGTAAAAAGCGATGATGTGGGGCGGGCTGTTAAATCAGGTTAGAAAATAGATTACGGTGGAAGAGACTAAGAAATCTAGAGTACCACGCCAAAATATGTTTGCTCCTATATCGCCAATCCCACAAGCTAGTACTCAATCTTAGGCCACAGTTAATTACATGCCTAAAGATTCCGGACACGGATCACATCAGCCAAAATATAATCAATCAAGTCAATCTCAACAATTTAAACCCAAAAGGGGTCCATGGGTTCATCCTGAATGGTTTGTCGAATTAGGTGAGAGTATGGCTACCATTTATGATAAAACTAAGAATGTTGTACATATTAGGAGATCAGCACCAATTCAGTCTCATAGAGAGAGTCAAAATACTCGTTCACAATGATGTGGGTCATGATATCCAAGACTGTATTGCACTAAAATAAGAAGTGCAAAATTTTATTGAAAGAGGAAAGTTGTGAGTTTTTGTTAAAAATAAAGGAGAATAGGCAAGTCAATATCCAATCTAATGCAAACACAACCCGGGCCGCATCGCCAACTGTTTAAAGACAAAGCATAGAAGCATCTAGACAAGAAGATGATATGGTAATTGTGGAAAGGTTTGACGTGGATTCAGAATATCTAGATCCTGCCCCGGATCAGAATCAGGCTAGGATGATAGCATAAAATGTTTCTACAATATCTGATATGTGTAACATTTTTTAATCATGTACTATTTTTGGGGGAGATATAGTGAATGCACCTTCAAACAACTTAAGAAAAAAACATGTTAATAACCAAACGACTAAGAAAGAGGTAAAACTATCTACACATATTTATCAAAGCCCTGCTCCATTCATTGTTTTTTATGAAGATAAAATTTAAGAGACATGGTTGGGTCACATAAAGATTATGTGGTAATAGGATAATTTATTGGAGGTAATAATATACGAAGGATTTATTTGATACCGACAGTTTGGTAAATATATTGTTTATATCAGTCTACAAACAAATAAAAATCCCTCAGTTATCCATCGTTCGAATAAGACCATAGTAAGATATACTGGAAGTACGGCTGATATAATTGGGGAATTTGAAGAAGAGGTTGTATTAGGTAAAGGATCTTACAATGCTATATTTGGTAGGTCTTGGCTATCCAGGATGCATACGGTAGCCTCCATGGTCCATCAATGTTTAAAGTATGCTGTGGGAGGTCAAGTGGGCATCGTCCGAAGTAGCCAAAAGGTAGCTCGTGAATGTTATTGCTTTAAAGTCACTAAAAGTAGTGAAAGTTAATAAAGAATGACAATCGGTGGAGCCTTCTGCCAACCAAAACAAGATAGATGATCCGAGGGAGGCTCCTAGTGCGGTAAATCTCTATTGAAGAATTAGAAATTCATTACTTGATAGATGGTAAAAGTGTTAGGGTCAGATCTAAACTATCATTAAAGCTAAAAGAAAAATTGTTATATTTTTTATTTGATAATTTACACGTGTTTGCATGGTGCAACGAGGATGTGACTGGAGTGCCAGCTACTATGGTTAGTCGCAAACTATCTATCCGATCTGATGCTGGGCCAGTAGTGCAGAAAAGAAGAGTTTTTTTCTAGAGAAAAAGCCGAAGCGATAGTTCAAGAAGTAGATCGGTTCACCAAAATGGGGCATATCAAAGAGTCTAAATACCCTCTTTAGACAGCTAATCCAGTTTTGGTTAGGAAAAAGAGTGTAAAATTGCGTATGTGCATTGACTTCAAAAATATCAATAAAGCTTTCCCTAAAGGTAATTTCCCAGCGCCCTAGATAGATCAGCTAGTGGACTCCACATCAAGGAACAAGTTATCGACTTTCGTGGATGCCTTCTCAGGATATAATCAAATACAGATGAATCCAAATGATCAACATCACACAACTTTTATTACCGACAAAGGGCACCATTGTTATAAAGTAATTCCATTTGGTTTGAAGAATGATAAAGCTACCTATTAACGAATGGTGAATAAGGCATTTGCTAATCAGATCGGAAGGAATATAGAAGTTTACATTGATGATATGATGGTGGAAAAACCTAAGGAGGTAGATCACATATCAGATCTCCAAGAAACTTTTTCTAACTTGGAAGCCATCAACTTGAAGTTATATCTAGAGAAATGTACCTTCAGAGTCTGATCTGGTAAATTTCTGGGATATATTTTAAGTGAGAAATGGATTCAGGCTGATCCAGATCAGTTAAATGCTTTATTAGCTATGTATCCACCTCGAAATACCAAAAAAGTCCAAATATTAACCAGAATATTGGCTGCATTGAACCGGTTCCTTTAAAGATCATTAGACAAATGTGTTTAATTTTTCCAGATTTTGAGGAATGCTAAGGATTTTAACTGGTCTCGTTACTGTGATCAAGTCTTCATTGAAATCAAGAACCATTTATCCTCACACAAGACATTGTTCAAACTAGTACAAAGGGAAAGGCTTTATATGTATTCGGCAGTATCGGAATATGCGGTGAGTGCTATTTTGGTACGAGAAGTGGATAATTATCCCCATCCGGTTTACTACATAAGCAAGAGTTTGTTGGAAGCTGAGAAAATATATCTAAAGTTAGAAACGTTAGCCTTAGCATTGGTGGTAGCAACTAGAAAAATAAGGCCTTACTTTCAAGCTTATTTTATCACGGATGACTAAATGGCCAATTGAGCTTGGGGATTGCGATATTGACTTTGCACCCTGAAATGTAATCAAAGATCAAGTTGTAGCTGAGTTTTTAGTAGAATTTCTATCTAAGAGACCTCATGAAGAATCTCAAGTCAGTAAGCTTAAAAATGAATGGGTAGTCTCAACCGATTGTGGGTCTACTACGATGGGATGTGGAGCTTGAACTTGCTTAACTTCTCCTTATGGGGATACTACGTACCAAGCTATATGTTTTGGCTTCAGAGCATCCAACAAAGTCGAAGTATAAAGCGGCCATAGCTGGTTGAGGTTAGCTCATATATGTGGGGCTAAAAGAGTCCAACTAATAAGTGATTCCCATTTGCTTATTTATCAGGCTCAAGTGCAATCTGAAGCCATGAAATAACATTTGATAAAATATTTAAAAGTGCTAAAGAAAGTTACCATTAGCTTTAAATGCGTCAGATATGAGCATGTCCCTAGATCAGAAAACGCCATGGCAGATTCCTTAGCCACTATAGCATACTTCGAAGCGTATCCTTGGATTCTTATGCAAGAATATCCTTCTTTAAATGCAACTACAGGAAGAAAATTTGAAGTTGGAGAAAATTTGCATGTATCTGATACACTTTCTAAATATTGGAGGAATGAAATCCAAGAGTTTATTACTAACAGAATTCTACCTCCGGACAAAGCTTTGGCTAAGAAAGTGAAATAAAAAGCTCGTGGTTTCCTAGTCTTAAGGGGGGTTCTTTATAAAACGTATTTTAGCAGGCCTCTACTATGTTGCCTCAGATTCAACGAGTCCTAAAGTGTTCTATCATAATTGCATTATGGAGAAGGGTCAACACATTACGGTTATATAGTTTTGATTAGAAGAGTCTTACTAGTATGATATTATTGGCCTACCATCACGATAGCTGCTAAAGATATGGTGAAGAGATGTGATACTTGTCAAAGATATAGAAATGTCATTCATGTGTCACCAATCCCCATGGAATCACTATCTGAGCCTATACTGTTTGATAAATAAGGACTTGATCTAGTTGGGCCCCTCCTCATGGCTTCGGGGGGTTGTCGTACCATAATTGTACCAGTAGATTATTTCTCCAAATGGATAAAGGCCTCACCTTTATCTAGAACAACCTCTAAGGCAGTCATTAAATTTATTCTCTCCAACTTATACTACCGATTTGGAATTCCCAAACGCATCACCACAAATAACGGTCCTCGGTTTGATAATAAGAACATAGATATGTTTTGTGCATCGAGAGGAATTCAACATTATTTTTCTTCCCCTTTTCATCCTCAAGCCAATGGACAAGTTGAAGTAGCAAATCTGAAAATTCTATCAGGTTTAATTTTTTTTAGAAGAAGCTGTTTGGAAATGGCTGAGTTACTTGCAAGAATTACATATGGGCATACCAGACCACTCCAGACACAACCATACAAGAGTCTCCATTTGCTTTATTTTATGGGATGGATTCAATCACACTTACAGAGGCTACTCTTCCTTCCTTCAGAGTTCAAAAACTATTCTGAAAGGGAGAATGGGATATCTATGAGGGCTCAACTGGATTTGGTTGAAGAAAAGAGGGTGAAGGCACATTTAAGAACTGCATATTATCAAGGTTGATGAAGAGAAAGTTTGCCTCTAAAGTAGAAAGAAGAGATTTTCAAGTTAGAGATAAAGTGTTGAGAAAAGTATTCATGCACACTAAGGAGAAACAGTCTGGAAAGTTAGCTCATAATTGGGAAGGACCATACATCGTTTGTGAAAGAGTTAAGCAAGGAACATACAAACTCCACGACAAAGAAGGAAACTTGTTGAAGCATCCTAGAAACTTTAAGCATTTCAGGTTATACTTCGAGTAAACCTATCTTGTAAATATTTACTTTATCTTACTATAATTTAAATATTTAGGGGCATTCCTATCTTGGTGGCGCGGTGAGGTTTTATTGAGGTGTCCGGATTTCGATCAATATACTACCCTTTGACTTTTTTTTAAAGTTGTTGTTTTGGTTGGATCATATGTATTAAATACTTATTAAACACCTGATGGATTAAAGACTTATTAAACGCTTGTTGCCATCAAATGGATTACCTTTGGTTGGATCCGATTTATAAAAGACTTATTAAACACCTAATGGATTATAGGATTTTTAAACGCTTGTGCCTTCAAATGAGTGACCTATATGTGTATCAGATAAATTGAAGGCTTATTAAACGCTTGTTGCCTTTAAATGAGTGACATATGTGTAGATCAAATAAATTAAATGTTTATTAAACACATATTGCATCCAAATAGGCACCTATGTATATATCAAGTAAATGTAAAACTGATTAAGTGTTTAAGAAAAGTTTCGTGGAACAAAATGACCATATCCGATTTAACAGACTCTTTCATCCATTCCATGGATCTCAACACCCCCTCAACATATTCGTTCCTTGCAACTGCTATATCTTGGGCATTTGTCTCTTTCAAAGAGGTGATCTCATCATCCTTTTTCTTGAGACGATCTTGTAATTCCTTCTTCTCCTTCGATAACTGATCATTGGAAATCTTCTCATTGGTCAGTGTTTTATTCAAGGAATTAAGTTATTGGGAAGTGGTAGATTGCAATTCAGTATAACTAGTCTGTGATTTTTTAAGATCGGACTTATCTTGAACCAAATACCCATTATGTTGCTCTTTTTATTTGATTAGAGTCTCAACCTTAATCTGTTCGGCCGTAATAGAATTCTCCAGGCCTTAGTTTTCAGTACGATGGGAAACAATGTCACTCGCTTGGGATCTGACTTGCCTCTCCAAGTCAACGATTGACCTTATATAACCTAAAAATACATAGCCAAGTGCATCGTGCTCACTAGACAATTCAAAGGATTCACCATCATGAGTAACACCATTGGCGATTGTAGTGGAGTGAGGGAAAGCCTTGTCAAAATCTTGTTAATCAAGCTCACTTAAGTATAAATTTTCTAGGTCGTCTAAATTCACTTCACCTTCAAGAGAAGGCTGGTTAGCAACATGAAACACTGGAGAGGGAGGATCGATATGTACTTCTTTTTGGGAAGGAATTTCAATAGGAGTAGTGGAGTGAAAGACTTCTTGTCAGATTTTGACCTCCGAACCGATGTCAACTTTTTTCTTTTTCTCTGCTCTTTTTATCACTCCATTCCTTACTCATTTTTGCCCCCTTCTTCCTTTTAGATGTTGGAGTGTGCGGTGGCTCTCTAGCCTCACGTACAGTAACCGCGATAGCCTTCAACAATGCAACATCAATCTCTCTTGGCAATCCTGAACTACCCACACCGGGAAGCCCTTAAGAGAGATCTCCACCTTTTTTTATTCTCTTCTTGATTTTGGTGAGATGATTATGAGTCTTATTCCTAGCTGGTAAATAAATCTTATCATATTTTCTTCAGTCCTTTTGAAGATATCAGCAGCTTCAGGAGGACTGGTAAACTGTTCCCATGAGAGCTACATGATTGAGCTTGTTCTCCACATACAGGCCCTTACCATGCTAGCTGCAGTAAAATAGTTATGGAACCCAGTTCCCCAATTCTCTATGGCCCATTGATTTGAGAAAGTGGTTCGTCTCTCCTCCAAATTTTCTAAGAACATATTTGAAAATACTGAAAGACAAATCCGATGTGAAGTTTAATATTATCATCCGATGTGAAGATTAATATTAATACATAGTAAAAAATTATAGAGTGTTTACCTGGACTTTTCCAGTATCTAGTTAGCATGCTTGGATTTCCTTTGGAAGTGATATTCTTTTCATTTTCCCAGGAACCATTAATGAAGCGGAATTGGGTCCTCCAAGGATTACCAGCCTCCAGCAAATCATCAACCACTTTGTAATTATTACCAATGTTTAAATAATAAAAAAGGATATGATGGTTCTGACATAAGCCGGCCACAAGAGTGAACTGTTCCATATGCATTGGAATCTTGGAAAGTCTTGAAGCGATAATGTTGGATAATAAAGTATACCAAGCATTGGGGCTTAACTTACTCGGGCATAACTTTACTAAGTGAAAGTATCTAACTATTTCTGGGTCCAAAGGGAACCGAAATCCCCAGTTGAGTACTTCAGTATATACCACTAGCTCTTTAGCCTTGCTATCTATTGGAGTCTCATCAGGGATGGGAATTCTCACCTTGACAGATTTTGGAAAGCCCTATTTGTTTCCTAATTCTATCCAACTAAGGAGTGATGGTATACACATAGGAATTTTTTTTGAAATGCTAACAAGTACTTAACATTGACCTTGGAGAAGTTAGGCCCGAAGCGGTTTGACATCATGTTGTGTTACTATATTTTTCTTTTCTCGAACTGTGCTGGTATCACCAGTATGTCCGGAGGTCTCTAATAAGGTATCTTCCCCACTGTAGTCCATCGTCTCTTCCATTATTTGTGGCTGTTGATCAGTCGGCTTGAACCCAGTATTTTTTTTCTCACTATGAGAAGTTTCGGTGGGAGAAATCGATGGATTTGGATCCGAAGTAGGCAGTGTTAGAAACTCTACCGTTGTAGAACCTTCATTGAGTTTCTCCGCATCTTTAGCATATGAAGTTGTAGTTTTGGAATTAGAAAGCCTGATAACCCTTTGAGCTGTATCCTCTCCTATATTTGACCCCATAGAAATGAAGAGAGATGAAGCTTTATGACTGGTAACGGCTCTGGTTGTTCAAGATTTGTGAAAGATGGAGCAAGCGAAGTTTTTCTGGAAACTATTGATGGTCTATAAGAAGATGAACTCATGTCCGGCTTTGATATCTCTTCAATAATCAATCCACTAGGAGAGGTAGGTAGCCCGACAACGATTCTGACCTTTCTTTTCTCTTAATCTAACTCATAAAAATTGAGCCAACCTTCTTTAACTGGGCATTTCTTGCTGTGAACATAAAAATCCTGAGAAATATTGGAGATAATGGACATTTGTGATAATTCTAAGATTCTCTCTCTAGATTTGAAATTTGAAAATTTTCTTACTATATAAATAGAAATAGGAAAAAAAAATCATACTTATATAGAAAAAGACTCTACTTGAGTGGTTTACCTATGGGAAGTGAATCGGCTAAATAATAATTAAAGTCTATTAACTATATGCCCATTATTTTTGGAAGTTTAGCTGCAAGTCCATAGGAGAAAACAGTTAGTAGATCCAATTAGGAACTGACACGTGTAACATAGGACTAATAATAAAGTCGCGACCTTTGAACTGATCGGTTGATTCCTTTAAATTCACTTCAGAGGTAGATCAGACATTATTCATCATGGTTAGCTCTTCCAAATATTTTTGAAAGAGCTAAGGGGGCTATATGATCATTTCAGATATCATTGGAAGCATATTATTGTGATTCTGATATTATCCGATAGGCATTTCAGACCGATTGAATAAATGTGAATGAGTAAACAGTAACTTGAGTGGAATAATGACTCAACTATGTGCATAACACCTCAGCTCTTGGGCTTGAGGGCTCGTATGATTAACCCGACCATAAGATCCGACCCGCACGATCCAGTCAGAGAAAAACATTATAAATACCCCAACCAACATCTGGAACTTATTACAATCACACTCCTCCTTTCTCTTAAAACTTATTACAAAAAAACTTAATATCAACCAGCTAAAGGTTTTCTTCGCATTGTACCCTTGAACCAGGTTTTACCATCATCAATGAAGCATTGTTGTCATTCTTCAAGAAGACTCATATGTGTCCCGACCAAGTTATTCCCAGTGGTAAGAAAGTTTTGATGTCATCAACTATTGTGTATTGGTTATTTTTAAGCTTCTTCTAATATCAAATATTTTCTAGCAACGACCGCCATTAATTGTAAGGTGTCAAGCCCCTACTGTTAATTGACAATGCATAATAGTATCAGGGTTATCAATAGTTATCCAACGACAAAACAGGAATGAAATAACTTGTTTATGTCTTTGGCAGATGAAAAACAGGCTTGAACAAGAAGAAGTATTTTGCTTCTCGGTGTAAGATTCATATATATTTTTGTTGTTATGATTTATATAAATAATTTTTTTATTCGTGAATCTTGGTTTTATTCAACTATTATACGCATTTATTATGCAAATTTTAAAAATATTGATCGTGATCATGTATCTAGAGCAAACACAAGTACGCTCAATGTTGAGTTCATTGATCAATGACTGAACATGTATCAAACAATTATAATGACTGAAAATTTATTTTCTTCTTGGTTGTGGCCTACTCACGTCTGGCGTTCTGCATATAATGTCTCGGGGGTGCCAACTGAAATCCGTAATGAAGCTAGAGCTTCAACATTTGAGCCCATCGTGGCTAATGCCAAGACAATTGCTGCTTTGGCTTCTCTCTGATCTTCTTACAGAAAGCACGATGACTCTAAAATGAACAATGTTATTGTTAAATGTTCTCCCTTAAGAAAACAATTAAGTTCTACATGGTCAGCAAAATGCCAAACTGAAGTTCCAAAGATGAAAGTTGATAACCAACCTTCTGACCAAGTTTATGATCATCATTTCACCAATGATATCGAGTTTGAAATAGTTTATTAAATGATAAACATGATCACCCTAAGGCTAAAGTAACAACTTATTATATAAATGTATATTCTTTTGATCATATATATGTTAATTTTTCTAGTTATTGATTTCATGTATTGAAAAATCAAATTTGTGTTGCTAGAGCTCGTGCTTCTAAATTTTTAATTATGGGTGACGAATTCGCTAGATAAGGACTTCATTATATCACGAATCATCATCCATCTACTTATATAAGACATGTTATTATTAATGATATTCCTCAGATTGCTGAGAAAACTCCTCATATTGGGAATTTGGAAGGATAAAGTTGATGGAACTCCCCGTACGTCAGATAACTCTGAGTATAAGAAAATTTGAAGTTATTACCATTTTAATCAAGTTTATTTGAAACTCATATACGAAGACATCTTTTCGTTTAGAAGAAATAAAAATGTTGAAGTATGGTGGAAAGATTACCTTAGCCCGATGTGTTGTTATTGAATGTTCTGATATTCTAAAGTCTTTCAAGAGAAGTAACTAATGTATCGAACACTTGTAAAGTTTTATATTCAAATACTTCTATGGATGCAACTACTGATGAAGTGGCCACTGATGATCAATTATTTGATTTTTCTCATACTGCCTCAATTATAGCTTTTGTTTTGGAGAAAATTTTCAGAGTTTTTAGTCATTTCGCTACTTAGGTGCATTTGAGGGTACTGCCAACTCATGTTTATTCCTTTGAGTTTGCCAGGAGGCAAATATAACTAAATAAGTCTTGTTTGCTTTTTTTTTATAAATTATGATTTCATAGGTTTTTACTGACTTCATTTTCTATTACATTCTTTGTTTAATATTTTTATGCTTATTCATAAGACTTTTAAAAATTATATTTGAGCTATTCCTTACCTTTTTCCATTTCTTGATGTTATAGCAGAACCGATTGAGAGCATTCAGTAATTAAAAACTAATCATGCTGAAAGGGAAAAATATTTACAAGGTGATTCCCAAGGGAAATATTTCAAAAACTTCTTAGATGTTCATGTTTGTTTATTGCAACACTTTCGAACAAGACATATAACACTATTGTTGAGCTAAAGAATAAGATAAAGCTAGGGATATGTTTATGACTATGTTTAGAATCATCATACAATTAGTATTTTGTTTGTTTGAGGGATACAATGAGTCCATGAAGTATCTAAAACTATGTTTAGAATAATCTCTCACTTAGTTTTTCTATATGAGAGGTATTTCTCCAAGCATATAAGACTAAAGTTAAAAAAACAAAGTAAAAAGTAACATATGCAATTATAATAGTTGAAATTGTAGCATTTGGTTGAATAGATTTAAAGGCTATGTATTCTAGGGATGTCACAAGGTTGTCCATTTTCATATAATAACTTGTATGTATCGGGTTTGACCTTGGATTATTTGTGTATGACTCTTTCCAATTTTGACCAAGTTTGTTGAGATATCTTTCTTTAGTGTGGATGAATACTCTTCTGAGAGCTTCATCTCTCACTTTGAAGCTTCAAATGTGACATTTAGAATTGTATATGGTGTTCATAAGAATTTTGTAGTGCTATGATCTTAGAATGAGCCTTTGCCCTTTTATCTTCAATGATATCAAGTTCATCTCTTCTAGTTTTGATGTTCCTTGCTTGATCATATGTTGATATTTTATATGATGGGATTCCACTTTTGACTAATACCATTGTTTCTACTCTATATACTAATATAAAATGTATTTTCATCATTGTAGCTCTTGAAGTGATTCTATATGGCCATAACATTTTTGTAAGAAATTATATCATTTCCCGGCTACCCTAACAAAATTATATTGATGCAATATATTATCATTATGTTTGTGACTTCCACCTGACCATTTACGTGTAGATGTAAGAGATAAGAGAAATTTTAAGCTTATACCTATCTATTTGCAGAATAGTAATCAGATGATCATTCAAGAATTATGCTCCATTGTGTGTTGTGAAGACCCAAAAAATCCTATATCTAAAACATATATTTCTCCTCATGAAGGTGATAAATTCCTTCATTGTGATTTTTGCTAATGGTTGTACTTTCATCTATTTTGAAAAATAAACCACAACCACTATCATCTATTCAGGCTGTGGGTAGGAGACCTACAATTTCAAGGTTTCATATGTTAAATATAATGGCTTCAAATATGGTATTTAAGAGGCATTCATAAACTTGTATGAGTTGGCAAGGCACTGACAAATGTCATAATAGTTTACAAACTTCTTTGCATTTGCTATGACGGTCGACCAATAATAACCTTACGTGAGGATCCTTCTACGTTGCGCTTTATAGAAATATTATGCACTTTCATATCCATAATAAAGTTCTTCCAAAATAAAATTTTATTCTTCAAGTTTGAGATATTAAAATAAAAGTATGGCAACGCATATGTACAAAGTTTTAGCCATCTATACATATCTTGTTTACCTAATCTTATTAAGCTTTACTTCAACATTGTCTATTTAGAGTTTGCTTTCCACAAGCAATGCAATGGTATCTTAAATCTTCATCTTCTTCAATTATCATGGCCCCTAATATAAAGATAGTTGATAAAAATATGTTTAGTATGCTGAATGAGAGTTTTTCTCAGAGTATCACCCTTGATGTTGAATCTGTGCAGGCTGGAAATATAATAATATATATTTCCAAGTTTTATTTCTTTAGTACTATTAAAAGGTCATTTCATTAAACGATGTTGACTGGAGGTAAATTTCCTTGAAGTAACAAATTAAGTTTTCTTTTGTAGATTCATCCTACCCTAAAACTTGGTTCACTACAAATATAAGTTTATTCCTATAAGTTTGATAATTTTTTTGACAAGATCTGCCAAATGATCTTTATCTTGGCCGCTAGTGACCAACATATCATTGATGTAAGCTTGTAAGTATCGGTCAAGTTGGGTTAAAGAAGTTTTATTAACTTAGCTCTCATATATGTTCATGATTATCTTCATGCATTGGGATTTGGTTATACTAGGAATATAGATCCATAAAATATAGGATTTTATTCTCTCAGGTACATCCACCAACTGATAAATTCTTGGAAAAAGAAAATTATCATATGGACATGTCTTGTTTAAGTTTGTAAATTCGTTACACATCATCCAGTTGCTATTATTCTTATTCATCAACCATTATTGCTTTAGGTTTTTGTTGGAAAATGATCTTATCGTCTGTTTGATCGTCTAAAAACTGCTATATAGATAAACTATAACACATTACTTGTTACCTTTTGAGAAGTTCATACAAACATGTCCATGAAATTTCATTTATTTTTAGGCTATTATTTATATATTAATTTTTTTATCATACCAAATTAATATATACAGATATATAAACTTTTTTTCTAATAATTTTTATATCAAAATATATATATATATATAACATAAAAGTAACTTTTGTATGTTATTAATTTTTATCCAACATGTTTATTGTATGTATTATCGCGATTAATATGATTAATTTATATTTTATACATAATCACTTTTAATTTAATTTATAACAAAATCTCATAAGTTAATTCATAATAAGTTTTTTATATTCTCTAGAGACTTTCATTTAATTTTATATTTAAAATTTTAACATGGTATTGTTTATAGTTTCATTCTAATATAAAATTTATAAGATATACCAGTTAATAAAAGAGAAAAGCACCCAAAAATACATTTTCAAGTATGTTATCCCGTTTCAGTACCCAAATATCGGATACTACCAATTGATTCCTAAGATCCCATTTTGGACAAAAATAACCTTGAGATGGTATATCACGTCTTGTTTAGTATGACAATGCGACTGAAGAGTTTGTTTGTAGTGTGTATTTGTAACTCGCGTGTGTGTTGACCTTTATATCGCATGGTTTTATATCGCGTGATGTATACTGTGAGTTATTTAATAATTTAAAACATGTATGTGCTAACAATTCGCGTCATATAGAATAATTTAGTTTCACACAAATAATACGATACTCAATCTGCTGGTTTCATATGAATCGCGTGTGTGAAATAAATTAACAATCACAAGGAATGTGGTAGCCGCTTGACCTTAAACACGACTGAAAATATTGTTAAATTATTGTATTAGCTAAATCGCGTGATAGTATAAGTAATGCAACTAATGAATCGCGTGAAACTTTAAAACACAATTAAATGTCGTTTAATAAGTGTAAGTCAATATCGCAAGGTGATATAGTAAAGTATATGGAAACAGTGTGATGATGAAAAACAAATCGCGTGAGATGTTTAAAATTGTGAAACAACAAGTCACGTATGTGAATGATATTGTAAATCGTGTGATAATACGGCCGGTAACATTTACACGTAACTCCATCAAAATAAGCCCAATCAACCAATAAATTTACGTGGAATACATCACGCGATATAAAACCATTGTTATACACCACTGTTCTTGTCTCTTTCTTTTCCGTCATAAGGATCAGGTGGTGGTTACGTCCTCAGTGATTCTTGTCTTCTTCACTACTGTTCTTCTCTCTCTCTTCTTCTTCTCTCTCTCCCTCTCTCTCTCTCTCTCTCTCTCTCTCTCTCTCTCTCTCTCTCTCATCTTTTCTTAACTTCCAAACACACCACCATTGTTATACATACAGAGCTTAAGATCTAAATAGACATTTTTATTAAGTTTTTTAATTAATATATAGACCAAAAAATTGAGGGAACTCTCGACAGAAGTAGAAAACGGAGCTTTGGTGTCGCCTCTGGGACCACCACAAGCTTTACGGGAGAGCATGGTTGTTTCTGATTGCGATTTGGCAATGAAAGAGAAGCTGTCGCTGCGGTGGTTGTTTCTGATTGCGATTTGGCAATGAAGGAGGCAGTTGTTGACATTGAACGGAGGTTCTTCCTTTGAGGGAGTGCAAGCGACAATGGAGATCTTCTTCTACGATCACCGGAGACTGGACGAGTTGTCGCTGCGGTGGTTGTTTCTGATTGCAATTTGAAAATGAAGGAGACGGTTGTTGACGCTGAACGAAGATCTTCCTTTGAGGGAGTGGAAGCGATGGTGGAGATCGGAATGAAGGTAGTCGAGAACGGAGTTGGAAATGTGAGAATCAACGGAGAGGTTTAGCATGATCTCGTCCTGTGCTACTTCTAGTAATGGTTGTACTTCATCTGTTGGTTTCGTCATAATAGTTTACAAACTTCTTTGCATTTGCTATGACGGTAGACCAATAATAACCTTGCGTGAGGATCCTTCTATGTTGCGCTTTATAGAAATATTATGCACTTTCATATCCATAATAAAGTTCTTCCAAAATAAAAGTTTATTCTTCAAGTTTGCGATATTAAAATAAAAGTATGGTAACGCCTATGTACAAAGTTTTAGCCATCTATACATATCTTGTTCACCTAATCTTATTAAGCTTTGCTTCAACATTGTCTATTTAGAGTTTGCTTTCCACAAGCAATGCAATGGTATCTTAAATCTTCATCTTCTTCAATTATCATGGCCCCTAATATAAAGATAGTTGATAAAAATATGTTTCGTATGCTGAATGAGAGTTTTTCTCAGAGTATCACCCTTGATGTTGAATCCGTGCAGGCTGGAAATATAATAATATATATTTCCAAGTTCTATTTCTTTAGTACTATTAAAAGGTCATTTCATTAAACAATGTTGACTGGAGGTAAATTTCCTTGAAGTAACGAATTAAGTTTTCTTTTGTAGATTCATCCTACCCAAAAACTTGGTTCACTACAGATTGAGAGTGTACAAATAGCTTCACATTTCTAGCCCGCAAATGTAAATTAGCCTAATCCTAACTATTACAACCTTATATTATACCTCATTGTTAGAAGTATAAAATCAAATGTGATATCTTGGATCATAGTTTTTTCTGAGGGAGATATTAGTTTCACTCTTGCTCAAGAACCCAAGTTATTGTTTCCTTTATATTGTCAAATATTCATAGTTAATTATGGGTGGTTTTCTGAAGGCATATTTCTTTTTTATTGGAACTTAGTTAGGAAATCTACTAAGGATAGAACCTTAATTGTTATTATATGATTATATTTAATATCATAATCCTCTAATTTACTGACCATATGGTCAGTCTGCCAGATATATCGGGCTTTTACAACATATTTCTTAAAGGTAAAAATGCTCTTACTATATTATTGTGAGCCTGAAAATAGAGCCTCATCTTTCTAGTTATAAATACTAGAACAAAGGAAAACACTATAGGTAGCAGGTCTCAGCGGCTAATAAAAACTTACGAATATAATAAATGGACATAGATGAATTTCTTTATTCTCTAACTAAAACTGTACTAACAACATAATCTGGTATAACCAAATACAAAAACAAAGACTCTCAACTTTATTAATACTTATATAGAGGACATGAACTTCTTGACACTATGAAAAGCTTCATTGCAAATAGAGTCCAATTGAATTTTGTAGTTTCTTTTAATGTTTGGAAGAAATGGCAACACTTATTTGAGAAACGTGAGATGAATCTAGTCAAAACAGCTAATCTTCCTTCTAATATATAAAATTCTTAGTTCTTTGGGAGTGCTCTATTACAACCAAGTTCGAAAGTTACTCAAGGTCTGGATCTATTGCTTTGTCACTGACCATGTACCCCATAAATTTTACCGATCTTACACCGAATATGCACTTTTATGGATTAAGATATAAGTTTATTCCTATAAGTTTGATAATTTTTTTGACAAGATCTGCCAAATGATCTTTATCTTGGCCGCTAGTGACCAACATATCATTGATGTAAGCCTGTAAGTATCGGTCAAGTTGGGTTAAAGAAGTTTTGTTAACTTAGCTCTCATATATGTTCATGATTATCTTCATGAATTGGGATTTGGTTATACTAGGAATATAGACCCATAAAATATAGGATTTTATTCTCTAAGGTACATCCACCAACTGATAAATTCTTGGAAAAAGAAAATGATCATATGAACATGTCTTGTTTAAGTTTGTAAATTCGTTACACATCATCCACTTGCTATTATTCTTATTCATCAACCATTATTGCTTCAGGTTTTTGTTGGAAAATGATCTTATCGTCTGTTTGATCGTCTAAAAACTGCTATATAGATAAACTATAACACATTACTTGTTACCTTTTGAGAAGTTCATACAAACATGTCCATGAAACTTCATTTATTTTTTTAGGCTATTATTTTTATATTAATTTTTTTTATCATACCAAATTAATATATACAGATATATAAAGTTTTTTTTTCTAATAATTTTTATATCAATGTATATATATATAACATAAAAGTAACTTTTGTATGTTATTAATTTTTATCCAACATGTTTATTGTATGTATTATCGCGATTAATATGATTAATTTATATTTTATATATAATTAATTTAATTTATAAAAAAATCTCATAAGTTAATTCATAATAAGTTTTTTATATTCTATGGAGACTTTCATTTAATTTCATATTTAAAATTTTAACATGGTATTATTTATAGTTTCATTCTAATGTAAACTTTATAAGATATACAAGTTAATAAAAGAGAAAAGTAACAGAAAATATATTTTCAAGTATGTTATCACGTTTCAGTACCCAAATATCGGATACTACCAATTGATACCTAAGATCTCATTTTGGACAAAAATAACCTTGAGATGGTATATCGCGTCTTGTTTAGTATGACAATGTGACTGAAGAGTTTGTTTGTAGTGTGTATTTGTAACTCGCGTGTGTGTTGACCTTTATATCGCATGGTTTTATATCGCGTGATGTATACTGTGAGTTATTTAATAATTTAAAACATGTATGTGCTAACAATTCGCGTCATATAGAATAATTTAGTTTCACACAAATAATACGATACTCAATCTGCTGGTTTCATATGAATTGCGTGTGTGAAATAAATTAACAATCACAAGGAATGTGGTAGCCGCTTGACCTTAAACACGACTGAAAATTTTGTTAAATTATTGTATTAGCTAAATCGCGTGATAGTATAAGTAATGCAACTAATGAATCGCGTGAAACTTTAAAACACAATTAAATGTCGTTTAATAAGTGTAAGTCAATATCGCAAGGTGATATAGTAAAGTATATGGAAACGGTGTGATGATGAAAAACAAATCGCGTGAGATGTTTAAAATTGTGAAACAACAAGTCACGTATGTGAATGATATTGTAAATCGTGTGATAATACGGCCGGTAACATTTACACGTAACTCCATCAAAATATGCCCAATCAACCAATAAATTTACGTGGAATACATCACGCGATATAAAACCATTGTTATACACCACTGTTCTTGTCTCTTTCTTTTCCGTCATAAGGATCAGGTGGTGGTTACGTCCTCAGTGATTCTTGTCTTCTTCACTACTGTTCTTCTCTCTCTCTTCTTCTCTCATCTTTTTTTAACTTCCAAACACACCACAATTGTTATACATACAGAGCTTAAGATCTAAATATACATTTTTATTAAGTTTTTTAATTAATATATAGACCGAAAAATTAAGGGAACTGTCGACAGAAGTAGAAAACAGAGCTTTGGTGTCGCCTCCAGGACCACCACAAGCTTTACGGGAGAGCATGGTTGTTTCTGATTGCGATTTGGCAATGAATGAGGAGCTGTCACTGCGGTGGTTGTTTCTGATTGCGATTTGGCAATGAAGGAGACAGTTGTTGACATTGAACAGAAGTTCTTCCTTTGAGGGAGTGAAAGCGACAGTGGAGATCGTCTTCTACGATCACCGGAGACTGGACGAGTTGTCGCTGCGGTGGTTGTTTCTGATTGCAATTTGGAAATGAAGGAGGCGGCTGTTGACGCTGAACGAAGATCTTCCTTTGAGGGAGTGGAAGCGATGGTGGAGATCGAAATGAAGGTAGTCGAGAACGGAGTTGGAAATGTGAGAATCAACGGAGAGGTTTAGCATGATCTCGTCCTGTGCTGCTTCTAGTAATGGTTGTACTTCATCTGTTGGTTTCGTCTTCTTCCTGTTGTTGCTCATTTGTTGGAGGGCTCTCTAGCATTAACCTAGATATATCACTTTTGAATTTAGAGACTGACTAAAGTTTGAAGGTAGTTGAGGGATAAAATAAAATTTGGGTATTGAAAAGGAATTAGTTTGGTAGGAATGGTGTTTAATAGGCATAGAAAATAGTTTGGGTACTAGATAATAATAAGATTGGTGAGAATGTATTAAACGTGACATTTCCCTTAATAAAATAAGTGTTCGTGTTCAAAGTCAACTTTTTTATAATGTATAAATTATAATGTTATAATTTTTTATTTTTTAAATATTGGTAAGGTAGTTTTAAAGTTTTTTTTATAACAAAATTCAATTATTATATAATTCTTTTATCGAAACCAATAAAATTTCTGTAAAAATTATTATTTGAAATATAAATTTATTTTGAGAAACAAAAAAAAATAAAAATAAACAAATGTACATTTGATTGAAAATACGTTGAGTTTGAGGAGGAAAAATGCTCTGTTCTTGTGAAAGAACAGAGTTTTATCTTTTCATTCATTCTTTTCATCCTTTTTTGAATTGATTGAGTCTGTTCTTGGGCTATCTCTGTAATTAGTTTTCGATTTCAATCATCATGGAGAAAGTAATGGCAGACGAATTTCCTTTGCTGAGGAAAAAGCCAAACTTCGAAGAACAGAGGATCAAGAAGAATGAATTCTTGAATTCTGGTGTTGAAGATTGTAATATGGTTTCGAACCCCATTTTTGAAGAATTGTTAAAAGATAAAGAGGAGTTATCTCAAAGGAAGTCTTATGCAAATTTGTTAAAAACTTCAAGAACAGAATTTGCTCATACAAATGTATCTGTCACGATTTCTGATAAGATTCCGGTTATAAAGTTTAATGCTGCTGATAAAGAACAATTGTTAAAGGTTTCAATGCATACTCTAATAGCGAAATTCTCTTCTGGTAAGCCTTCATTGGAACAGCTCCGTAAGTTTCTGTTGAAATTCAACTTTGTTGGAAAATTTAGTCTCTCGGTCTGGGATTATCGTCATGTGTTTGTGGAGTTTACTGATATTGAGGATTTTAAAAGATTGTGGTCAAGAAACATCTGGGTTTTGGGGAATAAGACTATGAGGTTGTTGAAGTGGACACCGGGTTTTGATCCAAGCCTAGAATGTCCTTATACTCCGATTTGGGTTTCTCTCCCTAATATCCCAGAATTCCTGTTTAATTATGCAACTATTAGTGAAGTTGCTAAGGTTCTGGGAACGCCTCTAAAAGTTTGGGTTCCTTCAATGAATAGAGCGAGACAGAATTGCTGTAAGATATGGGTGGAAGTTGATATTTCGAAGCCCCTAATTCAGAAAGTTCAGTTGAAATTTGGAGAAGAAGACTGTTACTCGATTGATTTGGTGTATGATAGAGTTCCTCTTTATTGTACAATATGTAATCACATTGGGCATGATAAAGAAAAGTGTAAAAAAATTTTAAGGGTGGAAGATGGTGTTATGGAAGTTGGACAGAATAATGATTGTCTTGAGAGTTCTGGGGTCCCTGATCAACAGTCTTGTTCTCAGTATCCTGGTAATGAGCTTATTGGTAAAAGGGATGAGGTTGTTAAGGATAAGGAAGATAAAGAAGAGACTGTCTCTAGAAATAAAAATCGTTGGTTAAAATCTGTTGTTATTAATCAAGAAAATGAGAAAGATGTTCAAAAGGAAGTGGAAGTTAGTAGCTCTGCTCATGAAATGGTTTCTGTGGATGATAAAGGTGAGTCTTTAGAGCATGTGGAGGAGGAAGAAATTATTGAGGCTTTGAAGATGTTGGAGAAAAAGAATACGTTTGAAGTTCTTAGTGAGGAGATACATGACTCACCTAAGCATGAAGGCAGTCTTCCTGTCTCTCCTGTGAAGAAAGATGGAATAATTAAACAGGAGACTAGAAAGATTAAGAAGATTCCCAAGTTATTGTCTACAAAGGGTCATGTGTCTTCTAAAGTCATGAAGTTGAAGAGGAGTCACAAATCTGGTATTGATTAATGACTATTGCTATGCTAAATTGGAATGCAAGAGGTCTTGCAAACAAAGATACTGTGAAGAGATTAAAGTCTATGGTTCATTCTGAAAAAGTTTCGTTTGTGGCTATTCAAGAGCCATTAGTTAATTCTGATAAGTTGAGTTTGTTGGCTAGGAAGTTAAAGTTCAATGGTTTTTTTGGCAATGTGAATAACAAAGTGTGGGTGCTTTGGCATCAGGATTTCAAGGTAAGTGTGGTGTTGGATACTGAGCAGTTGGTCCACTTAAAGGTTGGGCATCCTGTCTTAAATAAAGTGTTTGAGGTGTCTGTAATTTATGCTAAATGTAATAAAGATCAGAGGCTTGTGCTGTGGGATACCATTAGAGGTTTGGAGGTGCAGAATGAGTGGCTTTTATGTGGTGACTTCAATGTCATCTCCAACATTCAAGAACAAATGTGTTGTTCTACTATTAATCTTCGTGCTATGGATGATTTTAATAGCTGTATTATGGACTGTGCTTTGTTGGATGCTGGTTTTAGTGGCTCTGCTTTCACCTGGTCGAATGGTCAGAAGTGGAGAAGATTGGATCGAGTCCTGTATAATAATGCTTGGTTGGAGTACTTTGATTATACCACGGTGACTCATCTTGCTCGCAATTGCTCTGACCATTGTCCTATGCTTATTAAGATCTCTTCTAAAGTGGAAAGGTCTAAAACTTCTTTTAAATTTCTTAACATGTGGACAACTCATGATGGCTTTTTAAAGATTGTTAAGGATAGTTGGGCTAGTGTGTTTAATGAAGAGGTGAGAAACCCTATTATGCTGTTTTGGTTGAAACAACAAAGGTTGAAGTCAGTTTTGAGGACTTGGAATAGAAATGTATTTGGAAACTTGTTTGATGCCATTAAGCAAGCTGAGCAGACTATCATCAATATGGAGACTGCTCTTCAAGATGAATCTTCTGAGGTTGATGTTGATTTGTTAGTTGAGGCTAAGAAACATCACCTTCTGTTACTTGATAGAGAAGAAATTTACTGGAGACAGAAAGCTCATGCTGCCTGGTTGAAAGATGCTGATAGAAATACTGCAGCTTACCATGGGTTTGTTAAGAAAAGGCAAAAGAGGAACAGAGTTGAAAGAATTAAGGTTGGAGATAGATGGCTTTCTGATAAGGACAGCATTAGTTCATCTGCTGTTGAGTATTTTAAGGGTTTGTTAACTAATGATTTAAATGTTTTGAATGATCAGCCTTTGAATGATGTAATCCCTTTACTTGTCAATGATGATGACAATAGATCTCTGATTATGGTGCCTGATGAAGATGAAATTCACAGAGTTGTGAAGGGTTTAAACTCTGAATCTGCAGCTGGGCCAGATGGATATAATGGTGAGTTCTATAAATTTTGCTGGGATATTGTGGGGTCTGATTTGTGTGATGCTGTTAAAGCCTTCTTTCGTGGTTATAATTTGCCTAAGGGAGTTAAAGCTACAATGATTTGTTTAATTCCTAAACTAGAGAATCCTAACAAGTGGAAAGACTTTAGGCCTATTAGTCTAACCTCTGTTTTCTCTAGGATATTAGGAAGGATTATTAATAATAGGCTCTCTTCAATCTTGCCTAAGTTGGTTTCTGATGTGCAAGGGGGTTTTGTGAAAGGTCACTCTATTCAGCACTCTATCCTCCTTGTACAAGAGATGGCCATGGATATTAATAACAATAAAAAGGTTGGAAATGTCATTGTTAAAACTGATATGTCAAAGGCGTTTGACAAGCTCAGGCATGATTTCTTGTTTAAGATTCTTAGAAGGTTTGGCTTTAGCAATGAGGTTATTACTCTGGTTAATAGTTGCATCAGTAATATCCACTCTTCTATTTTGGTTAATGGGGAGATGGCTGGCTATTTTGCAAATTCTCAAGGCTTAAGACAAGGGGACCCCCTCTCCCTAAGTCTGTTCATATTGGCGGAGGAATATTTGATTCGTAGTGTGACTTTTACTTCAAACAATAGTCAATGTTGTAGATATAAAAGAAGAAGCAATATGAATATAGCATGTTCAGCATTTGCTGATGATTTCATGCTGTTTACTAATGGAAGTACTCAAGCTATGGAGGCTTTTAAAGCTGTGTTGGACCATTACCAGTTGGTTTCAGGTCAGGAGATTAACATGTCTAAGTCTAGACTTATTGTTTCTACCAAAATGAGTGTTCAGAAGGTGGCTGCTATTGAAGCTATCTGGAATTTTAATCATACTCATTTACCATTCAAATATCTGGGCACTGTTATTGCTATTAATACAAGAGTTTCAAACTATGTAAGTATAATTGACAATGTTAGAAAGAAGATCTTGGAATGGGACAAACTCCACTTATCCTTTGCTGGTCGTCTTCAATTGATTCAAGCTGTTTTGACTGCCTTTCCTAACTACTTCCTGCAGCATTCTTCTCTGCCTATGGCTATTGTTCACAGACTGGAAGTTTTATTCACCAAATTCCTGTGGGGGACAAAAGAAGATAAGAATTCAATTAGCTGGGCTCGTTGGGACAGACTCTGCAAGCCATATTGTGAAGGTGGCCTGAATCTCAGACACTTTAAGGACTTGAATCAAGTTTATGCAATGAAATTGTGGTTTGAGTTCAGGACACAACAGTCTTTATGGGCCAAATTAATGAAGTCTACTTATTGCTTTGATAATGTCCATCCTTTGCTGGCTATTGCTACACTTGAAAAGGTCTAAAGTCTGGTCCCGTATTCTAAGTACTAGAGAGGTAACTGAAGAATATATGTTTTGGAAACCTGGTCAGGGCAATATGAATTTCTGGTATGACAATTGGTGTTCCAAAAAGCCTTTTATTGTTATTACTGGAGATAGAGATAGAAGGTTTTTGATGGATACTAGTAACATTCAGGTAAAAGACTTATGGTTGGGTAACACATGGGACATTGAAAGACTAAAGACTATGGTCTCCACTACTGAGATAAATAAAATTCTTGAAGTCAGGTTGAATAACACTGATGATATGTTGCTGTGGTCTCTGTCTATGGATGGAAGGTTCAATGTTAAGGACACCATTAATCACATTAGAGACAAAGGTAATGTCTCCAGTCTTTATAACAAAACATGGAATGCTGTGACTCCGAGAAAATGTTCATTTCTCTTATGGAGAGTGTTACACAATTGGATAGCCACTGAAAGTGTAATGCAAAGGAGGGGTTTTATGTTAGCATCTAAATGTGTATATTGTGACAATGCTGAGTCTACAAATCATGTGTTCGTGCAATGTCAGTCTGCGTGGGGTGCTTGGCAGTACTTCAGCGACATTTTCAAGGTTCGTATTCAAAACTATATGACTGTTTCACACTTAGTGATGAAGTGGTACTGGGCTGGTAACAAATGCGACATTTTTAGTATTTTGCCTGCAATCATAATGTGGTCTATATGGGCTGCCAGAAATAAAAGAAAGATAAGCAATGTGATTACCTCATCTGGTTCTATTATCAACCATGTTCTTCTAATCTTGTCAAGTCTAGATTACAGTAGAACATTGAGAAGAAAACACTGGAGAAATTTCAGCAAGCAAGCGTCTGACATTGGCTGTGTTAGCCATTTGAAAGACATAATCAAACCTCTTTTTCTGAGGTGGAAAAGCCCTAAACATGGTAGATTCAAGTTAAATGTGGATGGTTCGTGTACCTTTAATGATGAAACTGGTGGTGCTGCTCTTATCCGTGATTCCAATGGCGATATTGTTGCCGGTCGTGGAAGGTTGTATGGGAAGGGTTCTCCTCTGATTGCAGAGTGTAGAGCCCTTCTGGATGGTTTGAAATTGTGTGGGGATCTTGGGCTCAAAAGAGTTGATATTGAGATTGATTCTATGGTTTTGGTTAAGTTGATTCAACATGGTAGCAGCCCTTGGTTTTTAGAGTTGTTACTCAACTGTTGTAGGAAAGCTATCAAAGGAGAAATGGTGGTTGGTCATGTTTTCAGGGAACAGAATTTAGGGGCCGATTGGGTTGCTAAAGAAGTGCTCAAGAATCATCAGGATATGGATTTTGTAAAGAGTAATGCTCCTGCTAAGTTGAAGGCTATTGTCTATTTGGAGAAGATGAATGTAGGGTATTTGAGGCTGGTTGATTAGTTTTGTTAAGGTCTGTTTGTTGTTTTTAGGGTTTTGTACTGGTTGAGTGATTGTTGATGATGAAGGCTCGCGCTTTTCAGATTTAAATCTTTGTATAATTGCCTATTAAGGGCTTGCAGTTTTCCATTTATGCAATAGAGGTTTGAAAAAAAAAAAAAAAACTAAACTAGAGTACATTGTTTTCATTCTATTGATTTTATTTTTATTATCTACTTTTGAAATTGTGAAATTTTATATTTCCCATTTTGAGATTACGATAACTTTATATTACCCAATAATTCATGAATATTTAATATAATAATTATATTATTAGTCTGAATATGATAGATATTTAATAGAGTAAAAACGGTAAAGATAGCCACATATTTATTATTCAAAGTCTAAAAATTCTTAATAGACTATACTATATATATAAAAAGATAAACGGATGAATGCGATACTCTCAGAAGACAATTATATTTCAAAACAATGACGCAGGTTTTAACGAGATTTAACATTTACATGCTCTTGTTGTTTGCTTTCGCGGCCGTACAAATTTCCAGTCGGATGATCAAACCTATAGGTAATTTTTTTATTGTAGTTTATTTATTTATAATTCTTCATATATGTATTTTTTTTAATATGACTAATTCTTTTAACGACATCGACCTCTTGATTCATAGTAGAAAACAAAGGTCTTTTTCCAACGATTACCGTGGAGATTACAAACAATATAGAAACGAAACAACAGCTGCGTGTTCATTGTAGATCGAAAGACGACGATTTGGGTCAGCAAATCCTCAATTTCGATGAAAAAAAGTCTTGGAGATTCAAAATAAATATTATTAGTACGACATTATTTTGGTGCAACGTACAAAAAGACGATCGTGTTATTTCTTTTACCGCGTTTGATGCACAGGGCCGAGATTTTAACGAGTTGTGTGCCAACAATATGTGCTCATGGAAGGCTACAGAGCTAGGAGTTTGGCTATATGATGGTTTTCAGAAACACTGGGTAGAATATTATAAATGGAACTGATACTAATATTTTGGCTTCTAATGAAAATAATACTAAATCTAAGCATTGGTTATTATGATCTTATCAGTTTGTTCATCAATTATTGGTTATCAATTGTGTAAAACCGTACCATTTATTCATTGCATCTTAAATGTTTTGGATTATCTTTTGTAACTGAAGTTAAGACGTTTCTAAGTAATATTTAAGGTGTGGGTATACCAAAAGTACTTTTATGAAAGAAGTATTATGGTATAAAGTTACAATAAAAAGTATAATACACCTAAATTTGAGACATGAATGACAAATTATATTAAGTAGAGATATTAGTCTAAATTATTTCACATGCTATTTTTTAATTATATATTTTAAAATAAAACAATATTTAATATATATATATATATATATATATATATATATATATATATCTTATTACCTATAAAGCTCAATCATGGAATAGATAATCCAAAATTTTATATTTTGACAATATTCACGTTGTTGTTTGACTAAAACTGGGACTTTTGAAAAATATAAATGTAAAATGATATAGTGTGTGATTTGCACTCTTTGAAAAACTCAAAGGTCGCATTAGACGTGTTAAGATATGTGAATAGTCATGTTGTCTTAATTTTTAGAACCATTTGATCTATTTGAATCCTAAACCACTCATTTGTAAAACAAAATAAAATATATATATTTCATTAAGCTCAAAATGTGTGATCTACTAAGCTCAACCTAAAATACAATTTTTGTTCTTTCTTTCTACTTTTCACCATTTTTTCTCTTTAAAGTGTTTTTTTATTTTCCTTTTTTTATTTATTTTTTAAATTTTATAACTTTAACATTCCAATATCTTTCTCATTTATAATTGTTTTTTTATTTTTTAAATTTTCTCAGCACAACAACTGGCTAGGAAATTGAATTAACATTATCATATTGATCAAAACAGTGTTCTAATAGTGAAAATCAGGAAGATATTCTAGCTTTTGGAGATCCCTCTTCGAATGCGTCTAATGAAAATGGTAATTATAATGAGATATTTTCAAAATTCCGTAAAGTTCATCGTGATTTTACTTTTGTAGTTCAATATTTACCGACAGTACATCTAATCTGACCATTCGACACACAAAACTCAAGTACTTTTATTCTAACATTATTTGACTCTGTTGGTTATAGTATAAATAGTAAGTGGAGTTCCACCCTAATGAACTCATAAATTATGTCTTATTTTTCTTTGGTTAAAGATCTTAGAAAGTTTAAAAATAGGCTTGCACTCCTATAAGAATGACATTGTCACTCGAAGAACTTATTTGATTAAAGAGCGAAGAATACACATCAGATCTTCTAAAAAAAAGTTAGAACGTGGAATCTCACATAGTGTTAATTTTTGGTTTCAAAAGTAAGGAGAAAATCCTGCTAATGCTAGGCTTTACAATGTAATGATTTTCACATCATTATTTAATATTGGGTTCCAGTTCCCATTTTGTGAAGACGTTATCCTTCTCCAAAAAGACTCGTATATGTCCCATCCTAATGTTTCTTAATGGTGAATTTTTTTTAATGTCGTCTAATATCAAAGATTTCATAGCGTTAGCCATCATTAACTACAGAGTGCCAAGCCTTTACTATTATTTGATAATGCATAATAATGTCAGGGTTATTACTATTTTTCCAACGACAAGACGTGGAAGAAATAATTTGTTTATGTCCCTAGCAAATGAGAAACAAGCAAAAATGAAAAGAATTATTTTGTTTCTCGGTGCTGGTAAACACCAAATGAGTTCATATTTTCTTTTGTTCTTCTGATTTATATAAATATATTTTTTATTTATGAATCTTGGTTTTATTCAACTATTATATGCATTTATCATGAAATTTTTGAAAATATTTATCGTGATCATGTTTCATAAACCAAACATAAGTATGCTCAACTTGTTGAGTTTATTAGTCAATGACTGAACAAGTATCAATCAATTATAGTGGGTGAAAATTTATTATCTTCAGAGATGTGGCCAACTCTACCCGATATGTTTCATGTAATGTCTCAGGCGTATAAACTGAAATCTGTAATGAGGCTATGGATTCACTCTCCGATGCTATCGTGGCTAATGTCAAGACAATAGTTGCTTTGACTCCTCCTAAATATTCTCATCCAAATAATGATCACTCTAAGATGAACAATGTTACCACTAAATGTTCTCCTTTAAGAATCTATAATGTTAAATCCCCTGAGTTAAAAACAAAACTCTTGAGACTAGTTCTACCTGGTCAGCAAAAGGCCAAACTGAAGTGCCAAAGATGAAAGTTGGTAACAAACCTTTTAGCCAAGTTGATGATAATCCTTTCACCAATGAAATTAAATTTGAAATAGTTGATTAAAGGATACAAATTATCACCATAAGGCTAAAGTACAAACTTATTATATAAAGGAGTCTTCTTTAGATCCTTTATATGTTGAGTTTCTAGTTATTAATTTCATGTACTGAAAAATCAAATTTGTGTTGCTAAGACTTGTGCTTCTAAATTTTAATTGTCGGTGAAGAATTGGCTAGATAACGCCTTTATTATATTATAAATCATCCTCCATTTACTTGTAAATGGTATATTATTACTAATAATATTTCTTTATGTCAGGTAATCCCGAGTATAAGAAAATTTATGGTTGTTAATTTTTAAAGAAATTTTATTGGAAACTCATATACGAAGACAACTCGTTGTTTAGAAGAGAGGAAAAATATTTAAGTATGGTGGAGAGATTACCTTAGTCTGAGGTGTTGTTATTGAAGTTTCTAATGTTTTCATATTATTTCGAGAGAAGTAACTGATGTATCAGCCACTTTTAAAGTTGTACTTCAACAACTTACTTGGATGCAACTATTGATGGAGTGTCCACTGATGACCAATTGTCGAAAATTTCTCCTACTGCTTCAATTGTAGCTTTTCTCTTGGATAAAATTTCAAAGGTTTTTAGTGATTTCACTACTTGGGTGGGTTTGAGGGTGCTGCCATCTCATATTTCTTCCTTAGATTTGGTCAAGAGGTAAATATAACTAGGTGTTGAAGCAAGTCTTGTTTGTTTGTTTCTTTATAAATTAAAATTTCATATGTTTTACATACATTGTTTTTATTACATTATTGGTTTAATATTTTTGTGCTTGTGCATCAAACTTTTGAAAACCATGTTAAAGTTATTCCTTACCTTTTTTTATTGCTCAATGTTGTAGTAGAGTCGTCTGAGAGCATTCTATAGGTAAAAACTAATCATGCTGAAAAAGAGAAATGTTTACAAGGTGGTCGCCAAGTTAATTGAAAGACGACTGTCATTCTTCATCTAACGGCTTGTATATATCAGGTTTGACATTGGATTATATTGTATACGACTCTTTCCAATTTTGAAAAAGTTTGATGAGAGCTCTTTCTTTAATGTTGAGAAATACTACTTTGAGAACTTCATCTCCCACTTTGAAGCTTCAAATGTGAAATTTGGAATTGTATATGTTCTTCATAAGAATTTTGTAGTGCTATGATCTTAGGTGATCCTTCACTCCTTTTATCTTCGATAATGTCAAGTTCAGATCTTCTAGATTTGATGTTTCTTGCTTGATCATATGTTGATATTCTATATGAAAGCATTCTAGTTTTGACTGGTACTACTGTTTCCACTCTATATACCGATATAAAAGGTGTTTTCATCATTGTAGCTCTTGAAGTGGTTATGTATTGGTAGCGCCAAGCTACGAGATCGAACAGAAGACGACAAACACAATAGAAGAAGACGAAACAGGGATATATAAACCCTAACCCTAAGTTAGAGTATAAGAGACTAAGATAAAATTCTCAATTTTTATTCATCAAAGTCTGACTGTAAAATAAGGTATAAGATGCTTTATATAGCACTACCAAAAACCCTAATTCCAAATAAGGAAAATTACATAAATTTTTTAAAATAAAATAAATAAATAAAATTAACGCTAAAATATTAAAACTGGTTTGCGGAGGCTTTGCAGGTCGAATTTGGGTATCAAACTTTGTGACAAATTCACATTTTTTAAATCTGACGGGCACGTCGAAATCTTCGATTTGAGTACATGTTTGACCCAATTTCGATACCCGGGCGAGAAACCAGTCTGTTCGCAGTCTTCGCTACATCATCCTTCCCCGGTTGGGAAGAATTCGACCTCGAATTCGGAACGCTGAAACATTGACAGAACTGCAAAAACATTGGTGTGTTCACCACTGATTTCAACCGGTACCAACACAAGAGTGTGAGATGTGAGAATCTGAATGTTGCAGCTCTTGTCAAGAAGTGGTTTCTCAGCTTTGTCCATCTGTGTCATGCCATCAGCATTACTGCGGTCAGCGATAACAAGATATAATCCACCCACTTGTTCTATGTCAGCCTTTTCAACCCATTTACTAAGCACAACAGCACCCTTGCGCGTGTAAAGAGTTGTTGTCTTCCCAGTTCCCGACTGTGCTTGTTATATCACATCAAAACCCTTATAGAAAGGAACAATTCCTCTTTGTTGAATAGTAGATGGCTTCTCAAGTTCTGCAGAGTATATTTCTACCAGCAGATTCAAAATAGTGCAATCTTCTACTTTTAACTTTTTATTGTTTCTGTTATTTCCCATCCATCACCCCAAACTCCTCCAGGTTCTATTACAAAACCTAACCTTTTATCCATTAAAACAATAATATTTTCTTCTAGCAATCTCTTAATAATATCAAATACAAAAATATCATATTGTATTTTAACGACACGATAATATGCATCCACAGGAACCAAAACAAGGGTTCCATTGTAGGATAACCAAAAATACCTAGAAGGCGCATCTCCACGATAAAAGCTATTGCTTCACATTCCTTCTTCAACAAAATCTCTGGAATGATGTAGTATGGTGTACTGAAGTCTGAGACAATTTCTTGATCTACAAGTTTCTCCTCAACATTAATTAGATCTTCATTATCCCATTATTTAACATCAACGCTCTTCTCTTCAATCTCATCTTCGTAAACATCATAAATTGGATCTCCCAATTCCGACCAAGTTTCATCAGAAATTTCACCCTGGTAGTCAGCCTCATACTCAGCAAAAAGTGGATGGTCGAGTATCAGCGAACCCTCCATGTCACCAACAGCTACTTGATGGATCTCCTTCCCCTTTGGTTTTTCCAAATTGTAGTTGTGGCTGTGGTTGGATCCTATGAAAAAGACTTCTGCCTTTGAATTTATAGTTGGAGTTTGAAATCCGGTGGTGGTCAACCTTTTAATATATTCTATCGCTTTCTTCATTTGATGTCGCAGCGAATTCATCCATTCATCTATCTGCAATCGGAACTGATCGAATTTATCATGGTCGACCAATTCTGCGATCGGAAGAGTGGACTTCCCTCGCAATGATCGCTTTGGCGGAATACATTTGTTACCCACTCCGTAGGAACTCTGGCTCTGATACCAATATGGTAGCGCCAAACGACGAGATAGAACAGACGATGGCAAACACAAGAGAAGAAGACGAAACAAGAATATATAAACCCTAACCTTAAGTTAGAGTATAAGAGACTAATAAAAAATTCTCAATTTTTATTCATCAAATTCTGACGGTAAAATAAGGTATAAGATGCTTTATATAGAACTACCCAAAACCATAATTCCAAATAAGGAAAATTACATAAATGTTTTAAAATAAAATAAATAAATAAAATTAATGCTAAAATATTAAAACTGGTTTTCGGAGGCTTTGCAGGTCGAATTTGAGTATCAAACTTTGTTACAAAGTCACAGTTTTTAAATCTGACGGGTACGTCGAAATCTTCGATTTGAGTACCTGTTTGACCCAATTCCAATACTAGGGAGAAGAGCTACACCTTCCCGGCTACACCTTCCAAAATTATCTTGATGACATCTATTATCATTATATTCGTGACTTCCACCTTACCATTTATGCACGGATCGAAAGAGAGAAGATAAATTTTAAGCCTATATCTCTCAATCTGCAGCATAATGATAAATGATCATTCTGGAACTATGTTCTATTTTATGTTGTGAAGACCCACAAAATCCTATATCTATAATATATATTTCTTCCCATAAAGATGATAAATTCCTTTGTTGGGAGGTTTTCTAATGGTGGTACGTCCATCTATTTTAAAAATAAACCACAAACAGCAACATATATTGTCTTCCTCTTAAGGTCGTTGGTAAGGACCCTAGAAAATAAGGTCCCATATGTTAAATATAATGGCGTATACTATGGTATTTAAGAGGGTAGTCATAACTTATTGAGTTGGCAAAGAACTGGCAGATGTCATAATATTTTATAAACTTCTTTGTATTTGCTATGACGGTAGGCCAATAATAACCTTGAGTTAATATCCTTCTATGTAGCGCTTTATAGCCATATTAGTAACTTTCTTATCTATCATGGAAGATTTCCAAAATAAAAGTTTCTTATTCAAGTTCAAGATATTGAAATAAAAGTCTGGTAAGGCTTTATCTATATAAAGTTCTAGCCATCTATAAATATCTTGGTGACCTTATCTTAATAAGCTTTGCTTCAACATTATCTACTTATAGTTTTCCTTCCATGAGGTATGCTTTGAAAATGGATCTCCAATATTCATCTTCTTCAATTATCATGACCTCTAATGTAGATATAGTTGATAAGAATTTTTTGGATAAGATGATTGAGAGTTTTTCTCAGAGGATTACCCTTGATGCTGTGAATCTGTGCAGACTGAAAATATAATAATATATATTTTTATGTGCTATTTCTTTAGTACTACTAAAGGGTCACTTGATTAAACGATGCTGACTAGAGGTGAAGTTCCTTTAAATACCAAATTAAGTTTTCTTTTGTTCATTCTTCCTACCCTAAAGCTTGGTTGACCACCAGTTGATAATGTATAAAAAGCTTCACTTTTCAAGCCCGCAAATGTAAGTTAGCCTAAGCCTAACTATTGCAACCTTATATTATACGTCATTATTATAAGTATAAAAATAAAATTTGATAGTTTGGATAATTGTTTCCTTTATATTTCCTAACCTTCCTAGTTGATTATTAGTGATTTTCTGAAGGCATATTTCTTTTTGACTGAAAGTCAATTAGGAAATCTACTAAAGTGCAAAAAATATATTTTTTACTTATATTCTATATCATAATCCTCTAAATTTACTGACCATATGGCCAACCTTCCAAATATACCGGGCTTCCACAATATATTTCTTAGAGGTAAAAAAGTTCTTACTATAATATTGTGAGCCTGAAGACAGGGCCTCATCTTTCTAGTTATAAATACTACAACTAATAAAATCACTACAGGTAGTGGGTCTCAATGTCTAATAGGGACTTACTAATATAATAAATGGTCATAAATGAATTTCTTTATTCTCTAGCTAAAATTTCACTAACAATATAATCTGATATAGCCAAATATAAAAACAGAGACTCGCATGACTTCAACTTTATTAATACTTATATATAGGCCACAAAATTCTTGACATTTTTAAGAGCTTCATTGTACATAGGTGCCAGTTGAATCTTTCAGCTTATTTTAATGGTTAGAAGAAAGTCCAACACTTATATGAGAAATATGGTCAAAGAAACTAATCTTCCTACTAATATATGAGCTTCTTAGTGTTTTAAAAGTGATATATTATAACCAAGTTTAAAAGTTATGTAAGGTATGGATCTATGCCTTTATCATTGAGCACGTGCCCCAGAAGATTTACCAATCTTACACCGAATGTGTACTTTTATGGATTCAGATCAAAGTTTATTCCTATGAGGTTGATAAAATGTTTGACAAGATCTGCCAAATGATCTTTATCTTGGCTGCTAGTGACCAACATATTATTAATGTAAGCATGTAAGTTTAAGCCAAGTTGGGTTGAGAAAATTTTGTTAACTAGCTCTGCTATGTGGCCGTAACATTCTTCCAAATGGTGTACCTTTGTAGTAATATAGTCTACTTCTTATGATAAATATGGTATGTTCATGATTGTCTTTATGCATTGGGATTTTTTGTTATTGTGTGAATATAGATCCATGAAATATAACATTTTATTCTCTAAAGCTACATTCACTAACTCATAAATTCTTGGAAAAGGAAAATGATCCTTTGCGCAGGTCTTGTTTAAGTCTATGAAGTTATTACACATCATCCACTTGCAATTATTCTTATTCATCAACCATTATTGCTTTAGTTTTTTGTTGGATTATGATATTGTCTTGTGTTTGATTGGCTGAAAACTGCTGTAGAGAGTTATACAATGGCACATTACTTTGACATGGACTTCTGTTACATCTTGGGCAGTCTATGCAAACATGTCCAAGTTTTTGGACATACAATTAAGTATATTATACTTGAGGTTGGTTGCTATGTCTTGGCTAATGAAAATAAATTTGTTTTAATTGATTTTAATGCATTCCACTTCTTTCTCTGACCCGATTAGATATGGGAATATATAAGATCATCCATATAATCGAGGATCACATGGGCTCCTACTGGTTGCTATTTCTTAAGGGCTATGAGGTTGCATACCACTCATTTGATATTCTATTATTGGCTCTTATTGCACCCATATTACCGTGTATTATGTAACAAATATATTGATGTATTATTGAAAATACGACATGCATTTGGTCCAACAGATCCCTTCCTAAAAGTACATTACATGAAGAAGTCGTGTCTACTATCTTGTGCACTGAACTTTCTTTCTTAAACCTTGCTATCCTAAAATAATATCCAACTTTAAATCTCCCATACCCAACCAAAATCATTCTAGATGATATAAGTACTAGGACATCTCACAACTTATCATATATAGTCTTGGATAATATATTGGATGAACTGCCGATATCTATATTTACTCTCTTAACCTCTACCATCTCTACTCTAATTATTACTTCATCTTGGTGTAGTTTCATAACTCCTCTTAGATTATCATCATTGAAGCAAAAAATTAGAGAAAGATTTATATACAAATATGGTAATTTTTACTATGATATTATAGTTCTTGATCATCTATATGTCTTTTACTTGAAGTTATATATAATAATGAATCCCTTCCTGATACTGTACCGATGATTTGTTGGTTCAAATCTAGATGGAGGTATGCTTTCAACATATCTATGATAACCATGTTTTTTTATAGCTCTCAGTGGTTCAAAAAATTTCGAAACTTATCTCCTACCCTACTACATGGTGAGGTTCATCTGCAACTTGTCTCAACTCAGATACCAGTTTATTCTTTACAAAATCTTGAAGCTTTCATTTAATAATAAAGTTTTTTACTTTATGCTTCAAGGCATGGAAATCTAAAGTATAGTGTCCTACATAATTATGGAACCTAAATGTTTTTTCTTATCTCTCATCTCCATGGAAGCTCACATCTTCTCAGAACACCAAAAATTTACCATCTACCTAGCTATTTTAAATATTTACCTACTATTATGTTCTTCATTTCAATTATTATTGTAGTTGTTGCTGAAGTTTTCTCTTGGTTTTCCCTTTGAACCTTGACTTTGATTATCATGTATTGATATTAGAGAGATTTCAGCTGTGTGAGGTTTGAAATATGAAACCTTTGATAGTGGTTTTTTTTGTATGAGCTTGGGCCAATATGAGAGGTTCGTTATCGTTTGCTAGGGAATGTTAGTAAGATAATTATTTGAAAATATCATTATTATAACTTTCATAGTTTTATCTATTTTAGTTTTATTTTCCATATGAGCAACAAGTCACAAAAAATTGTGGCCTTCTTGTTCATGATTTTTTATGATTTTTTTTTTGAAATAATTACAAGTGTACGATTTTGTTCAAGTAATAATATTAATATTAAAAACTCAGATATCAAACTTAATGATCAATTTTCAGTAAAGTTTCTCCAATTCATGATCAATTTATATTCAGATATCAACCTTTGGAAGGATAAAAAATATTTAAATTAATTTGATCCTCATGAGATCAATTAACGTTTTGGACGACCTATCAAAAGATTTCATTATTCACCTTAGGAATTGGCATTCGGTTCTTCGGGTTCAATTCGGTTCGGTTCTTTCGATTATTGGTTTTTCGGGTCTTCAAAACCGGTACCCATTTAAGAACCAAATAAAATTTGGTTTGGTTCGGTTTAGTTCTCCTCGATTCGATTCGCTATGGGTATTTAATTGGTATCCAATCGGGTATTTTTGGATACTTTAAATGGTCCGTAGTATCAATAGATATAAAACTCATTTTACAAATCAAAACTATAAAATTATGTTAAATTGTAAGAAAAATATACTAAATATAGAAAATATCCAAAATTAATATATTAAAAAAGAATATTAGTAATATTAAAAAAATGAGAGATAATATCAAGTTTATTAGATTATAAAAAGGTTGATATTTTGTTATTTTGTCTACATGCGTAATAGTTTGTAAATATGTCGCTACTTTGAATTAACTATGTTGTCGTTTATTAAAGAGAACATAATTAGAATCCATGGATGAAAGACAGTTTTAAGGGAATCTAACTTTGGGAAAGAGAAATATCTTTTCAAATAATTTTAAATTTAGGGTTAGTACATGAGTTTGGTTCCTGAGGGGTACCCACGGTTCCTCGATTTGATTCGGTTCCAAACAGATAACCGTGGGTAATTTAAAACTGAAACCATTTGGGTATTATGAAGGAACCGAATCCGTTTCGGTTCGGTTCGGTTTTTTCGGTTCCGGTTAAAATTTTCATGCCTAATTCACCTACCAAAATTTGATATCTTAGTCATACATATCTATATAACCATTCAAGCATATAAAATCTTCATTCCGTAAATACATACAAAATATAGTATGTCTAAACACTTATCATGTGAAATAAACCATAAAAAAAGTAATGTTTTAAATTAAAAGAAGTTATTTTTTGAGAATGTAGCAGTAAATACAAGGTACACTATGAACACTCATAAAAGAATAAAATAATAACTATAACAATAACACAAGAATGTACCAAGAGACACAAGGTACACTATCAACAACACAAGACTCTACCAACATACACAAGGTACACTATCAATGACACAAGACTATACTAGCGGATATAAAGTATATTGTGAACACTTATATCACCAATGATTCAAGATATGACCATAACCATTCGACTCAAATTTATATATTTATTTATAAAACTTAAACACTTAAACATGTTTTTATGAATAAATCTATCTAATCATGCTTTTGTCACATAAAATTTAGATCCATACTATACCAAGTCAATTAACAAATAATCCCAATGGTATATATATCTTGTATATAAAAATACACACATTTGATTCATTAAAAGACATACTTGATGTTTATCTTATGAATCACAAGATAGTTTTTGGCTATGATACCAATTGATAGAAGTAATATTGAATCACCCAATATAGTTTATCATAAACATAGAAGAATAAACCCTCAGATCTTATGATTACCTACTAGCATTTTATATAGGTTTTCGTGCGATCCATTATAAGCGATTGATTGCTCTTTTAAGCTCTTTTAGATGCACGATGATTGTTGATCTTCCAACATAACAAAGTAGTGACTAACCTAATAGATTTGGATAGAATGAATGTCTTGAATTTAGTATATATATAATACACATAAAAGCTCTAATTGTATTAAGCCCATATTTTAGCCGCCACTAAATTGATTATTTATTTTAGTTCAGGAATTATTAGTTGAGATTTAAGTGTTGAGATTTGGACACCATCCTTTTCACTTTCTAAATTTAACGCGATTACCATATTTATTAATTGGATTATCTTATAAAATGACCAAATATATATCTACTATACCGATCCATAATTATTCTAAGTTCTAATCCAAACTATTTTTAATATGTATAACTTTAAACATAATTGGACCATTACATTTTATTACTAAAATAATCAATATAATATGTTTTAGAGATTTTTTAATAAAATTTACCTTTTAATTTCAAATTTAAATTTAAATTATTATAAATAATTAAAAAACGAATTATTTCATTCGAAAAAGTTATACAAATACTCTTAATTAAAAAATTCAATAATAAATCGTAAATAATGTCCAAAAGTTAAAATAGAAACAAGATGAATTGAGAAATAATTAATCACTATTTAGATGATTTTATACGCTTAACATTTTCAATATATTTACCAGAAGGACGATCATTAATCTTCACAAGTATACAACATTTTAAGAGTATTAAACAATCCAATATATATATATATATATATATTAATTATAAGTCACAATTATATTTAAAATTTATTAATAATAATTTCCTTTTTATTATTTTTTTCCATGACTTTTTTCGTATTATGGTATGATGGGTTTTTTAGTAACAAAAGGATTTCGAGGAAATATAACTATTAAAACATATTGAAAATATTTATTGAAAGATGAAGTAAATTTTGAGATTATTAGCTCGAATGTTTTCAGGAAATAAAAATAATGCAAAAAGAATAAGATGAAATATGGAAATGTGGATTGAATTAGGAAAACTAGAGATATTAGGAGAAATGCAGTTATTTGGCTAGAAAGTAAAGATAATTAGTTAATCGGCAGGAAGTTAAAGAGAAATAATTTCTATGAGACTAAAAATATAAAAATGGAAGATCCTCAACATTGATGATTTAAGCTCTATTTATAGGCAAGGGCCCTGGATCATGAACTTAAGGTTGTGATACTTGACTTTAAGAATTACGTTCGTGTTCCTACCCACGTGTCTTATTTGCTTACATATATGACTTAAATCTAATCTAACTTTATTTGGGCTAAATTACACTTCTGATTGGAACTTAATAGGTTAATTCATTGCATATTAAGATCTTATTAGTACCTCATAGTCCTTGCAAACAAATCAAGAAATGAAAACAATATTAAGTTATTTTACATCGGCTGAGGTGTTTACTGTCCATGCCTAATCATGTTCTTTTGTGATATGTAATCTTTAAGCTATAATTTCATGTTAAACTGGTTATATGACAAGTCAAACTTCCAAATCAATTACAGCTAGACTCGTAAAAGTCTTGAGGTATGTTGGCCTTATACTTGTCTCATTAAGAATCTTTCATCGACTCCAACCCTTGTGAAAAAAATATTTTGTCAAAGGAAAAAAGTACAGAGTCTTCAACGAGTTTAAGATTTTTAAGATGTTGCTTTAAAAATTGTTTCAACTTACCTGTGGAGGTATGTGGGTAGCCCATAGTCCTTTCTAAATATGAAAGAATAACTATTGTTGGAAGCCAATTGTATGATCATGTTATTTGAGACTTATTGTTTCGACTTAGCAGAAACATTTGTCGGTACTAAAAAAACTTATATGTTTATGAGATTTGTTTATCTAGAACTCTGGTCTTTTGATGTGACTTAAAATGTGAAACGTTGGTGTCACGATCGTGATGATGATAATTAGAAGTATAATTCTCAAACGTCCCCCTCCTCAGACTTTCTTATTTGATCTATACTTAATTATCGATCTGAAAAATACTTTAAATTACGGTATATGGCTATGTTAAAACCAAACAAAGTTGATAGATAAAAAAAGATTAATATTCCAATATTTTGTTAGTATACTCTAATAGATATTACAAAATAAAATTAGTATATGATTATGATGTAGGTACTCAATCTATATTAAAACCTCATTTACTGAAATTGATTCTTAGTTTTAGATTTTGGATAGTGTAGAAAGTTCTATCAAGTTACATTGTTAATTTTGGATTTAGGAACTACCATAAAGTTTATACAAATGTACTCAGTGTAGATTCATCCATCGATATTATATTAATTAAGACTAAACTACGAACTTTAAATCAGAACGTAATGTTAAGTTATCCGACTAACTTTTAATAAACTATGAAATTCTAATTTAATTTAAAAAATAGATCATAAAATCCTACATTTTATAGTATTTTTTTGTCCTCTTAGTCATAATAACATATTTTTCTTTGGTTAAAATTAGCATATTTTAAAGATCATGAGTTACTTGAAGATTGAATAAAACTTATATATACACGAAAGAAAAATAATAACATAGGATTTTTGATGAGCGAGAAGAAGTCCCTGTATGACTAAGAGATGAGAGTGGAAAGTGGAGAAGTTATTTGACACACATGACTGATATGGAAAACTCTCATTACTCTGACACATGTAGTGCTACCTCTTTAAGATCAGTTGTTATAACCATTGGTTGTGTTCTAATCTGGGTTGAAAAAAGCAAAAGAAATTCGGAAATTTATTAAATAATTTGAATAAATGGTTGTTACTTGTTTACTTTTTGTTTAAGTAATTCCTTCTTCATAATTTACATTTCTCTTATAGTCTTTGCCATTTTCTTTTCTTTAAGCATTTTGATTGCTTTTATTTTATGTTATCTTCTCTTTAAATTTATATGTTTTAAGCTACCTCATCGCTCATTATTCTTAAATCTATTTCCTTTTAGAACCATCTCATTTTTAAAATTAAAAATAGTCTAAATAATGGATAAGCACTTGTGCGATTCAGATGAAAAAAGAATTTTGATAGTCAAAACTGCAGCGCTAATGGACCATTTGGGAACGCTTTTAACATTTTTTTCTTAATAAAATAATAATTGAGTTTAATAAATTTTTTTGGTTCTCATGTTATTAACATTAGGCATTTACAGGCGTTGCAACCTTTACACCTAGACTATTTGGTCCTGCTAACAGTAGAACCAATATATATGGGTACTTTCATAACCAAGTTAGAGATCAGATATTCTTATGCTCCAGTGAAGCTGAAGTTCGAAGGGTTCCAAAATACCAAAACAATTCTCTTAAGACAACAAAGATAAATTTGTTGGTGAAGGTGATGCACCAGTTGCATGCGAGAAATATGTGTATATTAATCCAACAGATTTTCCACAAAAAACTTGTAGAATAAGAAATTATAGGTAGTGTGAGTGTTTGGCTACTAAAGGTAGGGAACATAAAACCAATATTTCTTTAATATGTTGTCCGAAAATATTGGTATTTATTCATTTAAGCTTTGAAAGGACTAAGGGGGATACATTGTCAAATCTGAAGCAAATCTAAAACAGTTCAATTAAAACAAAATTAACATTCAACTTTATGTTGTTCTTAAAATTAACAACATGTTTGCGTACGAGATTCCAGCTATCTATAGACAGATTCTTTCTCATTCGCTAATATATATATATATATATATATATATATATTTCATTAAATGAGGTTTTTACGAATTTTTTTTAATGAGGCAAATATAGAGCCAACAAACCTTAAGGCTCTTACAAGTCCAGTGATAACCAACTCAATAATGCGGCTCGACAGACAAAGATTGGGCATGAATGTTTAATTTTAGAAGCTTCAACAAATATCTCGAATAAAATAATTCAAAATTTTCGTCCTTTTCCGATGCTCTCGCAAGGAATGAAGGACTACTGACGAAGATGCAAATTTTATGGTCCATAATATCCGGTTCATAAAAGCATACTACTCATTAGGCTAAAAAACAAACGTATATAAGATAATGTAAAATACATCAATTAATAAGTATTCATTCATACTATATGATCACTTAAAAATACTTATTTAAATAAATAATTTTTTAGTTTTTAGTAATATATATATATATATACATATATATATTATTCTTTATATATATAGTACTCTAATGATTAAAGAAAGATCTACTTGCCAATATGTTCATCAACTCAAACAAATTTAACATCATCGTTAGAAAAAATAAATTAAATATTTAATTTTAAAAAAACTTATTGATCAAAAAATTATATAATTAACTCAAATTTTATTTATCGATAAAAATTTGATTACATATGAACTACCGTAATCATAATTTATTTTTAATTAAAAAAATATATAAAATCATATTAATAACATATAACTAATTTATATGTAATAAACATTTTAAATAATAAAAAATCATAAAACCCTCTTTATATTTTTAAAATTTCTGTAGAATTATTGTAAAACATTTGTTTATATTATATGAAAAAAACATAACCATAACCTCTCAAAAGGTTATGATTTCAGTTTTAGCCATGGTAAAATTTAAGGTGTAAATTCAATAAAATTTTAAATACGCTTTACATCAAATATATAAACATATAAATATTTTGGGTGGAACATAGATTCTTAAAAGTTTAAAATCATGTAACATAATTTTAAGATCTAAATTCAAAAGTCATAGATTCTTAAAGTTTAAAATCATGTAACATAATTTTAAGATCTAAATTCAAAAGTGAGGATCCTAACAAATCATGGTGTAATGTTATCTAATAAATAAAGCATGAATATATATGATATTTTCATTTTTTACAATTTAGTATTTGTATTCTATCATTTTTTTCTTTTTTACCCACTCTTGCAAACTAACTCAAGTTATCTTAATATCTTGTAGCCACTGCTTCTCCTACTTCAAACCAAGTTCTAATATCATTCAACTCCACTTATAGCAGTACTCTTATTTACTGGAAATTTTTTGGCTAATAATTCATAACTTACCTAAACTTCATATAAATATTCTCATCCATATCTCCATTTATTCTCTACCTCCAATCACTTTATGTTATTAAAAATCTCATCACATAAAAACATATCATAAAATTGGCAACGTTTATGGGAAGTTGAGATGCACTAAGACAAACTCTCTCACAACTTCTTCAAACACCTTTAACAGTCTTTACTAGTTTTTAAAAAATGACACTATCACTCACTTCAGAAAATTTAAAGTAAATATTTATACACGAGGCACTTAATTCCCCTAACACTGACATCAACAGTTGGAAAATATGAGGGAGAGCCATTAAGAACAAATTGCAATCTGGATGTTGGCATCGGCGTCCCGCATGTCATGTTTAACGACTAATCATCCTAAAAAGGATAAACCTTTGGAGGAAGAAGAAGATGTCACTTATTTATTGCTCCATGACATGATCTTCCAGGTGAAAATTATTTTGTCTCTCATAGAATTCGAAATAAGATGGTCCTTAGGTGCATTGTGATAATAAATTATCAAACAAATTTGGAAGGCGTTACCACTACCATGATAACTTACAGTATGACAGAAGGATTATAACACTTTCCTCTCGTTATCATAGATATTGAATGAAGGGATCACATTAACCGGAGATTTTTACAATCCTAATCATTCATATTCTCTTTAATAGATTAGCCCAAACAATACAATTATCATTCAGCTCATCCGTGAATCAGCAAAACCATTAGAACCCTTTAAATGTTCCTCATATAGGTCAGCAAAGTTTTACTATGCAGGTCTAGTTCTATCATCGTTTTTCAGAAGTTATCAACTTGTAAATCAAGATAATTTTTTTTATGCCTTCGGCCTAGTAATGGCCAAGATAACGGCCACAAATAGCACATCATTCCACTGGATCAGTGAGTCAGAACTATCATGACTCATTTCCTCATGAACAAATATTCAACCTTGTGTCTCCCCCACTGGCTCCATAGATCTTGCATGAAGATTCGTCACCAAATTTTAATTAATATAAGATGGAAACGTATGATGACGCAAGAGTTCTACAACATTATATAGAGTAATTTGGGAAAAATATTATGGGTTCTGAAAGAGATGAAATGCTCACGGGTTGAGCGTTTTCCATGACCTTTAGAGGAAGTACTCTGAGATGGTTCAATCAAATCCCTCTAGACATTATCCAAAGCTATAACATTTTGTGAATTTTTTCATGAGAAAATTTCTCGGTTCCAAAGTTACCAATGATGATGATGATGATTATATTATTCATTACATGCAATGAAGTAAGAAATTATTTTATAGGAATAGAAAATAGACTGTAATACAATATGATCACCCTGAACATATAGTTGGGCCAAGTAGCGGGTATTGAAGCTGAACGAAGGTGGATCCGGTTTTCCAATTAAAACCTCACCCCAAACCGTCCCAAAAATATAAAAAAAATATATAAAAAAATGATAATAACATATAAAATTGATATAATAATTATAACTAAACTTAAATCATATTTTATTAATTTTATAACTTCTAACCTCTAACATGTCACTGATCACTTCTTAAAAAACTTTCAAAATTTCTAATTATTATTATTATTTTAAATTTAAAAATTCAGACTGGATCCGGTTGGGATGAATCAGATAGTAATAAATAAACAAGTTAGACTAATGGGCCTTGACATATCGAACGAGTAGTAAAGTGGGTTGGGCTATCCCATGCCACGCATGGGTTAAAAAATATTAAACCTAAGGCAAGTTGGGCCATCTCCAGTCTAAATTATAATGCACGATCAGACGAGTCAATCTAAACCCATCTATTGACATCCTTAAAGTCTCCGAGAGTATGTTCGATATCTTTTTCAAACTACAAGTAGCCTAAAATATTACCACGATCTAATGGCTTGTGTAACTTTCAAATAGAGGATTATACAGAGACTTTTGGCAGAGAATATGATAAAGAAGAAGACAATAAATTGTGGGAATGTTTTGGCTTAAATGGAAAAACATATTAAAGGGGACGAGATTATGCGAGTAAGGGTTTTGAGGCTTCCAAATTCTTACCCTTCATATCATCAATTGATGAATGCTAACGAGCTTTAAAACAAATCCAATACAAAGTTCAGCCCAAAGTTCCTGCGAGGTTAAGCCAATATAACTAAGTTCAAGGCTTACAGTGCAAGCCGAGAAGCAACTGCAACAACAACTATAAAAAATAATTATAACAATGACAACCGAAAACTTAAGAAATTTGGAGGAGGATCTTATACCAAACTTAACAACAACCTGAGAGTAATGTAAGAAAGAGAAATATATTTTATTAGGTTCTGGATTCCTGAGAATATGTCGACTTCTAATGAGATAATAAATAAGAATAATATTTACAAATTCCACAATGATATGGGTATCATACCCGAGAAAGACTTACTTTAAAAACTAAAATGTAAAATCTGGTAGATGAAGAAACGTTGGTGGGGTTTTTTAGGAAGAAACCAAGGGTTGAGCTAGGACAAGTTGCAACCGAACGTCAATAGCTAGTACGTCAGGAACATTAACATATATCAGTAGATTTTGAAGTGTTGATGTCCTTGTATAACTCGACCATCCTAGATAGTCTAGACGAGTACTTGGATCCAGACCCCAACTAAAAAGTCCTACTTATAATAAAGAATGTGATACACTATCATGTAATACTAAATGTTCTACGAAGAGATATATACAAAACTTAAAAATATAGTATCAAGGTAAAATGTTGGTACATATAAAAAAAAGCTTTTACTCTATAATTAATTTTGATGATGATGAAATTCGAGAGGTCGCATCACTGTATAAAGACGAGGTAATAATTATAGTAGAGATAACAATTATATAAGTTAGAATGGTTATGATAGATAAGAGTAGTTTGACTTATGTTCTGTTTAAAAATACATATGATAAGATACATGAGACAATGATATTTACACTATTTAAGAAAATATTAACTAGGTTTAACGGGACATACGCCCTAGTATAGGAAGAGTTAAAGCTGTATGTGGTTTTAGGTCAGCGAGAACAAAAGAAACATATCCAGTGTTTTTTTAGTAGTGGATGCATCATACAATTTCATCTTTGTCATTCCATGGTTGGACCAAATGTACGGAATAGTTTAATGTCTTCATTACATAGTCATTGGCTAGGTTGGTGTGATTCAGACCAACTAAAAATGGTAAAATAATGGTGTATTACCTCTATGTCTCTGAAAAAAGAGCAACTACTAGGAGTCCCAATCATCTTTAGTGATATCGCTTATCAAAGTGAGACCCCTTACATAATCCAGCCAGATAAAGAAGTGAAATTCATCATCATAGAAAAAAACAAAGTCCTCCACCTCGACCTAGACATAACAACCAACTATATAACCAAATTAGTAAATTTTCTCTCAGGAAACTTTAATATCTTAGCCTTAACTTCTCAAGATTTAGTTAGAGTCCCTGCCAAAGTAATTTGCCACAAGTTATCCATAGATAGCATTTTCTGGCAAATCAAACATTAGAAAAAACTATTCTTTGTGGATAAGGTCGAACTAATAGTAGTTAAGGCAGACATACTCAATCACATCCAAGAAACATTATCCTTGGTATGGACAACCAACTCAATCATAGTCAAGAAGATGAGTGAAATTTGGATAATGTGTGTTGACTTCACTAAGTTAAATAAAGTTGTCTAAAAGATTATTTTCCTTTTTCGCACATTGGTGAGTTGGTGAATGAAACTTTTGGGAATAAAACGTTATCATTTATGTATGCGTATTCAACATACAATCAGATCCCAATGTATGAAGCATATTAATTTTGTACCAACTTTATCATAAAGCGAGGGTTGCATTGCTACAAGGTTATGACTTTCGAGTACAAAAATTCATATGCTACATATCAGAGGCTAGTTAACAAGATCTTCTCCAACTAGTTTGGTTGTAACTTAAAAAGTTTATATTAATAACATACTCATCACAAACAATTGATATGCAGATTACCTGGCCAACCTTATTTAGAATTTTATCAACCTCTAAATGGTCAACTTGAAGCTTAATCTAGAGAATTATACATTCAGTGTTAGATCAAGAAAGTTATTGGAAAACCTTTTCACTTAGAAAATATATAAAATCATATCATACAAAACTATTAAACATGATTGGAATAGAGACACCATCTAATATGAACGAAGTACGTATCATGACAATAAGATTAGATGGTTAAAACATATTCATCTCATGCTATTTGGAAAAGTGAAAACTCTTCTTCCAGATATTAAAAAAGGTTGGTAAATTCAATTAGAATCCTACATGCAATAAAAAAAATCAAAGAATCAAACAACTCTTGTAACTTACCAAAGCCATTTGAGTTTTTATTTATTCATTTTATCGTGTCTGTTTACATAGGCAAGTGTGTACTAGTTAGAAAAGTGGGAAAAATATCTCAAGCTATATATTATGTTAGTAAGTCTATGTTAGAAGCTACAATACGGTGCTCATAGTAAGAAAAAACTACCATAACTTTAGTAGTAACATACAAGATGATGAGGTTTTATTTCCAGATACATACGATAATGAATATAAATATGTTGCAAAAGCCTCACATATTTGGGAGAATGACCATATAGTAGGTAGATTTAAAAGATCTTAATGTTAAGTTCAAGCTACGGAAAGCAATCAAGGCTCAGATATTAGCAAATTTCCTAACAGAAAATATCCCCCACTTTCGGTAGACCATCCATAACCAATGTGATAGTTTTGGGTTGATTAAAGAACCAACAATACACACTTTGAAACATGGGTGCAACTAACATAACTTTTGGGAGAAGCAATGAATAAAGCAATTAAATTGTGTTTCACTACATTCAACAATGAGGAATTATATGAAGATGTAATCTCATGCTTGAGGCTTGCTAATATATGCGAGACCCAAAATATAAACTTCTAATTATTTCATGGCTTGTAGTCAACCATGCCTTGAGACAAGCATAAATAAAATAAATGATTATATGATCTAGTATCTAACAAAGATTTTTAAGGGAACAAAACTATTTGATCCAGTCAATTATGGGAAAATTCCCCACTTATAAATGCAACAGCCGATGTTCTTACCTCTTTGGCTTGTACAGATTTGACACTAAAAGTGATTTTTTAAGGAACGTTCAATTACTTTGAAAAATATAATCTTGTAAATTTGTTTGGCATATGAGGTGATGATCATTGAGGATGAGGATGTTGGGATATCATTCATTAATAAGTACCTCGCAAAAGTTAAACTAGTGGAAGATAAAGCCAAAACCATGTTTATCAAAATTATATCATCCATATATTTGTTAGTGGCTGATATATTTTATATACGAAGCCTTACCAAACCCATGATTTGCTGTCTCAAGCCCGAGAAGCTACATTTATTATAAAAAAACTTCATGATGGAGAAAGAAGTGCTAACTGTAGTTATAGAATTGTATTGAAGAATATTCTTATTAAAATATTACATTCTAACAATTTTAGCAGACAAATAAAGATTTTTTTAACGATGCGACACCTAATCTAATCCAAATTCCATATGTTCACTTGGAAAATATATCAGAAGAAATTTCATTTGACATACAGACGTTGCCTTGTAAGGGTCCTGCCAAAAGGCCTTATGAGGAAGACAATACCTTTTGGTAGTTCTGAAGTATATTTTAAAAGAGGATGAAAGCATAATCATTACAAATATATTGGCAAAAGAAGTTATTTTCTTGAAAATTTACATCTTATAACAAATATGGCATACCAAGAGTCATTACAGCTAGAAAATGGTCTACAATTCGAGAATGATCATTGATGATTTTCTACACACGAAGATGTATAATACAAAAAATTATCTACTTCATTTCATTCACAATAAAATGGATAAGTGGAAGTAACACACATGACAATCCTAGAAGACATCAAAAGAATACTAGAAGGTGCAATATACTAGAAGGTGCAATAGAGAAGTAATTTAATTTCATACATGAAATTATATGGTCATACAAAACTACTCCACAAACTACAACAGCAAAGACACACATCACCTTAATTTAAGGTATGAAATCAGTAGTACAACAAAAACAACCATTCCTTTATTCTTAATATCAACATACGATAAAGAAAGAAATATCAAAGCCAAAAGATCCAAACTAGATGTAATCGAATAAAAGAGCATGAAATTTCACTTAAGAGCTTATCACTAAATAACACTTACTAGAATCAAGTATAATTTTAAATTTAGCTTAGAATTTTTGTAGTTGGAGATAAAGTCTTTAGAAGTATGTTTCTCTACACCAAGAAAAATGTCATTGGCAAGCTTAGTTTGGAAATGGTCATATACAATAGAATTTACGGTTAAATTTGGAACATATAAATTGTTGAATGAATGTAGTTGCAAAGGCGAGGACATCAATGATCACCTATCCCAACATGTTCATGGAGGAAAACGTAGATCCCTTGGTCGTTTTCACCGATGACCATCGTGAAAAAATCATTCAAGATTACCCAAAACTTCAACAATACTTGGTCCTTATAAGAATTAGATAAATAGTTTTTCAAATGTTATCATTGTTACGATAACAAAGTATGAGGTTCGTAAGGCGTGTGTTAGACCTTGCATCTCGCTAAGTGGAATTCAAACTATAGGTAAATGTAGCGGTAATCTAATTTTTTTATTATGTAAAAATAGCCATTTATGGTATAACCCGATATACTGCATGACATATATAATTGTGTAACAAGATGGAAAGAGCTCAAGATAACATCTTAACATCAATACCCAATATTCGGCAACTACTCTCAAAGTTGGGCATGCCTATAGAGAATAAGTCTTTAGAAGATGAACAATATGTCGATAAGGTTAAGGCGTTAAATGAAACACAAGCCTGTTTATAACATGAGTTATACATCACTGTAAATGAGAGTATTCAGGCTCACACCCAATTGGTTGAGTGAGAGAGGAGAATTTCCGAGTTTGAGAAGGTTGCAACCTTTCAAGATTTATATCAGACTATAGTGGTTGAGGTCAATGAATGGGTGGTCATGATTAATATGTTTATATTGAGAATCTGTTAGCTTTATAGAAAAATTACACTAGTGGTTCAAGTGGAAAAAATATTTGGGAAGGCTATGGAGGACTAGACCATTGAGGTTACAGAGGAACGGTAACTGCTTGAAAGAAATTTGGCGGAAGTTCAAAATCAATATCTAACAACTTTTGTGGACCTGAGTTAGAAAAAAAAGGAGTCACTTATTTGGGAAATCCATCGGACCTACCTGAAACTGGACTTAGGTCTTTTTTATGATTTAATCCTTCGTGAAAAATGGCCAGAATATATTGAATGGTTCGTCAAAGTGTTTGCCTTTGTGGTATAAAATGAAATTAATACTAAAAAAGCTAAAAATTTCCATTATGCACATTCAGTTCTCAGGCATTGGATCAACTCCACATATTTTATATCATGATTCGAGGGTCAATTATGGTGTTATGACACACATGTTACTTAGCGCATTTTATGTCACATCTCAGAGTTCAATATTTATTCAACATTTAAATAAATGAATGTATAAGCATGCATAATAATATGACATTAAAATTTATTTTATGATAGAAAACCTTAATTAAAACTACCAAAGTTATCTGATCGCTCCATATATATCCAGACCCGAATCTGCTGCTAGATAGTATTGGTACCAAGTCTAGAGAGAGAAACACGGGAACTAGAGATAAAGAGAGAGAGAATACCAAAAAATGGTTGTAATATATTATTTGTTCATCATTCATAAAAAAGATAATCTTGTTTTATATAGTAAAAATGGTGGGCTCAAATCCATATGGATGACCCACTTAATATTATTCTCCCCATTTATTATACTAATCATACTCAAATACTTATTATTATATCATATACCATTCATATTACATGTTTGTGCTATTTTACATTACACGGTAAACCATTCAAACTTGACTGACCCGATCCAGTCCTGATAAATCATACTCTTATTACTATTGAAGTAGAAAAGAGTGCAACAATAGTACATTGAGATATGGTAAGCTATAAATTTTTTTACACCTTGTAAAAATGTATTACAAAAAGTGTATGTGAAATTATACTACAACGCATATAATTTTAGGATATATATAGTTTCAAATGTTCCACATTCCAATGATAAGAGATAAGTTGTCCATTTGCATCAACCAACTTATAAATACAAGATGTTATCTTAGTTATTATAGTGTATGGTCCATTCTAATCTCGCCATAGTTTGCCAAGGGCTTTAATTTCCGTGTGAAGGAAGAATGCTATGAAGATCTTAAACCCTATCTTAAATTCATATTAACAAATTTTAAAGTCATATATTTTGCATAATAACAGTAGGTAATACTCAATTATCAAATATGTTTTGATCTCTTGCTCGAGGAAGAGGTTCATTTTGGCACCTTAGTTGTTTCAATTTTTTCATTAATCGTAGTTCATAAGTCGGAAGTAAAAAAATATATTTCTCTGCTAGTACCACGACCTCTATCTCATAGATCACGATGAATAGAGTTTCCTGTGTTGTGTTTTGTAAGGTGGTTCGGTATGACAAAAATATTTATTAGGAATTCAGCCAAATTACTTACAGAGTCTTCGAGGGCGTGGTGTAGCCCAACTATAATAATTCACTTAGTAACCTTATCTTGCCCATTTTCTGTTATGAAAGGGTGCCGATTAGTTTTGTTAAATGACTCGGGTTTTAGAAAATAAAGCAAGTTATTTGTTTTGAAATTGCCTCCGTTTATCGAATGTTAAGACCATGAGGACCATGTACCAGCAAGAAATGTTAGTTTGGATGAAGTGTACAACTTTTTGGCCTCAAATACTTATCGATAGCTCGCCTCCACCTATCACTAGAAATAATCATTGTCCCCCTGATACTTTGGTAAGTGACCCACTATGTCTAACCCCATCTACCGAAGAAAACAACTACGAAGATCAACTACATAATTACGGTTGCGACATAAATTGAGTTTGCAAATCCCTTACACATATAACATTGTTACACAAATGCTTTGGCATTAATTATGTGCTAATAGTAGCATGATGGTAAACTTTTCTCATAGAGGGTTGCTTTTATACCTGCAATGGACACCTCATTCTGCTTTCTCGGTATTTTCAAATATAAAAGTTGATTCCTCCGAGCAAAAAAATCAAAGAAAAGGTCTTGAGAACCCGTGACGATAACTAATGTTTTCAAGTAGCGTATAACAATCAATTTTTTTAAAACTTCTAGCCTCAGACTTTGTTATTTGGGCGTGTTCTTTCCGTGAGGTAAGCATGAATTGGAGTTTGCCAATCTAGTGGCTTATCGGTAGCCATAGCTTTCATAGTGATAACAATTTAAATTGATTTTTTACATATTTATAATTATAAAAATATAATTAATATTAAATTTCTAATTTAAACAACAAAATTTGATATTTATAATTCAAGTATAATTCAAATAACTAGTGAAAGATGTATTATTTGAATTGATAAGAAAAATTTGATTAATTAGAATTAAATGTAAATAATGTCTTTATTATTAAATGTATATTTTAAAAACATAGAAGTTGATTTTTATAAATTGTGTTTGACTATAATTAAATTCGGTTATGTTTTAAATGTTTGTATTTATAAATAAAGTTTCAATTCGAATTAATTTGTAGAAGAATATATTCATAATTAAATGTATAATTTAATGATGGATGATTAGATATTCTTTATATATATATATATATATATATATAATTTTTACTGTTTTTTTATGTACAGGGTAAGAAAAAGTAGAATTGGATCAGTGAATCATTTTTCAGTCATTTATTGAATGATAAATCACTACAAGTGATGGAGATACACGATTTAAATAACGGAAGATACAATATTTAAAAATTGTATCTAGAATGACAGGAAAGGTGGAAACAAGACCAGATATTATTTGATCATTATGAGCAAATCCAAAATCTTTGTAAATATAACCAATCATTAATTCCCAACCGTGAGGCGAATGGAATCCGATACATAAATCAGTTAATAAAAGAATAGAAAAAGCTTTTATTGTGTCACTTAAATTATATATGAATTCTTGAATCCACGACCAGAATAACCACTTTGTAGAAGAATATATTCATAATTAAATGTATAATTTAATGATGGATGATTAGATATTCTTTATATATATCATTTGGGCTTTGTCGGTTCCAATTTATATGGTTCGTATAAAAACTTGATGAATTTTTATTTTATCCGACCAATCCGTTTAAAAATAAAAAGTAATAGTTAATATATACATATTAATAATTATAAAAACATTACCTTCAAAAAATATATAATTTTGTTCTTCCACTAACTACTAATTATATATTTCCACTGAACATTATTTTCAGTAATGAATTTACTTATTATATTCTTCCACCAAACTTATTTTTAATAATATTTAAATTTTTATAGTGATTAATTTATTTTAATATAAATGTACTATTAGTCTTTATTATTTAACGTTCGTAACAAAAGCGGTAACACATTGGAATGGACATTTCAAAAGTTTTTTGATAATTTTGAAAATGAAGATGAAAACATTCTCATAAGTGGTGGTGATAGGAATCCAGATAAGAAGGGTCCAAAATTTGATATGTTAGAAACACATTTTAATTTTTTTATTCGCTCCATAACTTTTCCTGATCTTTTTTATGATTCATTTGGCAATATTAAACTTTTTTTTATCATAAGTTTTTTATTGATTAAGAAACCCATGAACATCTATTGAAACTAATTTTTTTTTTCTATATTTGATTTATCAAGCATATGTCTAAATAATCCAAAGTTTATATATGAGTTAGTGATCCGGCATATGTCTAAATAATTCAAAGTTTATATATGAGTTAGTGATAAATTAAAATATGGTTACCTCAAAAGAATATTTATAGCATTTATCATAGACATGCGTAAAATCAAAATCCTTCGTACTAGTTGAGATATGTTCTTACTTATATACCATTGATCCTTTTCATGCCTATCCGATGTGAGAATTTGGTTGCACCTAACAAAATCTACCATTTTTACCTCCACTCAATTGACTTACATCTGCTCACTCTAATTAGGTTGTGTCAGGATTCACTATATGATTCATAAAGCTTTACAATGGATCTATATGCTCACTCTTATCATAGTATATTAGATATTCCCTAGCGCCATTTTAATGAAGTCGAACAATGATTTCTCCCAAACTACTTTATTATTCGAACAGTGATTTCGTGATTTCTCCCAAACCTTAGATTGACACTGTTGATCAAACCTTTTTACCGAGGTTTTCTTCAAAAAATCCGAAAATATTTTTTTCCTATACTAATCTACCTTGGGGTAGGGCGTCGGCATCCCCCTTGCCCCATAGTAGACCCACCCCTGGAGATGATTGGTAATAATATTAGGAACTTGGAAAAACTTTTAAAAATGTTTGTGTTTGTATGTTAATTATGTTATTGAATTACTATGCAATTATCACAAAATGGCTCAAACACAGAATATATGCGAATGAAAGATTTAAATGAACACATGATTTAACGTGGTTCGACAATTGTCTACGTCCACGGGCGCCGCCAGAGAAAAGAGTTTCACTATGGTAGAAAAGGTACAGATTTCAGATTGTGTTTTGTGTAGCCCTAGTAGTCTATTTATAGGGAATTAATAGACTTACTAGACAATGGGCATAATGGGCTCATACCACAAGACTAACATGATACAGTCACAACACTTATTTGTACTGCCGAACACAGTACACTGTCAAGGCACAATATCACTATCACAGACACAAAACTGTACTGCAGGACACAGTACACTATCAAGGCACTATTCGACTCATTCATAACAAATCTTCCCCTTGAGGTGAATATCCTTTCTTCACTATCAACAAAGAAACTTCTCTTATTCTGACTCACCAAATGCCCTTAAGACATTCACTCTATACTACAAACACCAATCCAGTTTAGGCACTCCCTAAACTTTCGAACTGATACTGCCTTGGTCATTATATCTGCTGGATTATCGTGTGTAGACACTTTCTTCACATCAACAATTCCTTTTGATATTATATCACAAATAAAATGATACCTGACATCTATATGCTTTGTACGCTCATGGTACATCTGGTTCCCTGTAAGGTGTATGTCGTTTTGACTGTCACAATTTTTTTTGTAGTAGTTCTATCGAAGCCCAAATCTGCCACCAAACCTTGCAACCATATTGCCTCTTTAAATACTTCTGTTACCGCCATGTACTATGCCTCTGTTGTAGACAAAGCTACAGTAGCTTACAACTGTGCTTTCCAACTGATTGCACTCCCAGCTAGAGTAAATACATATCCGGTCAGAGATCTTTTTTTTATCCATATCACCTGCAAAATCAGAATCAACTAAACCAACCAATGATCCTGCATCATCATCTAGCGATTCACTAATATCGGTCTTGTTAAAAGTTAAGCCAACATTCATAGTATTCTTTTAAAGAGATTCAATCTCTTCTCCCATAGAACCAATCCATCGATCTGCCTCTGAACTCGCTATAGCTTCTCAGTAGCTACTAGGTTCATGCAATTCAATTTCTTATGCAACTGACAGAGCATATGCAACTAGATTCGCGTACCTTTTTTGGAAGTCTAATATCTCTTCTTTCTCTGCACAATGCTATGCTATAAGTTTGCTGTTCTGGTTCAGGCGCATCATCGTCACTATCATTCGATGCTGACGCTTCACCTCCTGATTCTAGATCCACCTCAAAACCAGTTGAATTATTGGACCTTCTAGGAACTGATTCTACTTCAAGCTCCACCTGTTTACTCACAACCGATCCTGATTCGGCCATTTCTCCTACTTTATTTTGACTGTTTATCGAAGAAAACTCATTAAAAGTAACGTCCCTACTGATTGGAAAACCTGGAGACTTGGGAGAGGTACACCATAACCTATATCCCTTCACTCCAGTAGCATATCCTAGAAATATGCACCTCTTTACCCTCGACTCAAGCTTACCATCTCTCACATGAGTATGCGCAGGACAACCGAACACCTTCAAATGTTCATAATCAGCCGACGATCCAGACCAAATCTCAAAAAGAGTTTTACAATCAATAGTCGTTGATGGATATCGATTCACCAAGTAACATGCTGTATTGATAGCTTCAGCCCAAAAATCATTTCCCACACCGGAATGCAAGAGCATACTGCGTGCCTTGTCACAAAGTGTTCTGTTCATTCTTTATGCGACTCCATTCTGTTGTGGTGTTCTAGAACAAGTGCGATGGCGCACTATTCTCTCAGCTTCGCATAACTCGTTGAACTCACAATTGTAATATTCTAACCCATTATCTGTCCTAAGACGTTTCGTTTTTCTTCCTGTTTGCTTCTCAATCATCGTATTCCATTTGACAAAGGTTAAATATGCCTCATTTTTTGTTTTCAGAAAGTAAACCAACACCATCCTTGAATAATCATCAATCAAAGTCATGTAGTATCTGGCTTCGCTCTTGGATGAAATTCTGTTTGGATCCCAAAGATCTGAGTGAATGTAGTCCACTGTTCCTTTAGTCTTTCTTACAGCCGATTTGCTGAATTTGACTCTAGTTTGTTTACCAAACACACAATGCTCACAAAATCCCAATGATTCTCCTTTATACCCTTTCAACAAATCTCTCTTTCCCAAAACAGCTAATCCTCTGTCACTCATGTGACCAAGACGCCAATGCCACAAATTATTTTGATCTTGCCTACTTTGGCTATTACTCCCTGATGATGCTACTGCAGCATCTCCCATAACAACACTCCCCTAGAGAATGTAAAGACCCTTCTGCAAACTGCCTTTCATGCATACCATTGAGCCTTTTGTTACTTTGATTACACTATCTTCTGCACGGTACCTTTAACCCCGAGAGTCTAGAGTCCCAAGAGAAATCGGGTTTCTCTTTAACCCATGAACATGCCAACACGTCAAGATTCTAACAACCCCGTCAAACATGCTGATTCTGACGTTACCAATACCGCCAACAGTCAACGAATGATTGTTCCCTAAATATGCATTTCCATGTATTGTCTTGTAAGTATCGAACTACTGCTTGACCTGACACATGTGATATGTAGCACCAGTATCGAGTACACAAAAGTTTTGCCTAAAGTCTGAACTCACGGACAATACATCTCCTCTACCACTGTTTTCACTATCGTCGGAATCGTTCACACCTTCAACAATGTTTGCTGCATTTTCCTTTTGATTTCCATTCTTACCATTCATTTTCTGACAATCTCTCCTATAATGACCCTGCTCACCGTATTCATAACAGTTTGAGTGCTTTACTGACTCAGAGTGAAACGCAAGAGAAGCCAAAAGGGATAAAACCCTAATTTTATTAAATAAAAACAACTCCCCGAATAGTGTAGAAGATAGGTTTATATATGGGTTCAAGCGAAACCCTAAAACTAAAAATATGAAAATTACAAAAATAGCCTAAAGTATTAAAATTGCAAAACAAGAGGATAGATGAGCCAGAATGCCAAAAAAAGCCCATAGCTCACGAGCAAAGCTGGTGACTTACGTTCGTGACGTCGTTTCCTTCGAAACAAGGTGTTGTGGGTCAAAATCTGACACCGGAGCTCTAAACTGTCAATTCACCGAACTGTCTGCATCATTCCCGCCGGGGTAGAAAAGATTCGCCCTCGAATCAGAAACGGTCTCCCCATCAGAAGAATCACCTGCATAAGGAATCATGATCAGTATATAACACAAATTCATGTTGAAACAAGTAATGACGCCAATGCTTGATAGCCTGAACTATCACATAAAATTCAATATCATAAGTACTAAATCGCAGCTTGGCACTTGCCAATTTCTCACTGAAGAAAGCCACAGGACGCCCTGACTGGAAGAGAACTGCCCCAATATCAAATTTAGACGCATCACAATGAAGCTCGAATGGCTGGGAAAAGTCGGGCAACACCATAATAGGCGCTGTGGTGAGACGCCGTTTAACTTCTACAAATGCTGCATCAGCATCTTCAGACCAACCAAATTTTGTGCCGTTCATGCAATCCGTAATCGGGGCCGTAATACTGCTGAAATGGGGAATAAAACGCCGATAAAATGATGCTAAACCATGAAAACTACGAACCTCAGTGATGGAAGTAGGTCGAGGCCACTGGTCCACATCAGCAACTTTGCTCGGATCAGCTCGTAACCCTTCAACAGAGAATATAACCCAAAAATTGGACAACTGGGGATATAAACGAACATTTGGCAGTAGCAGCATAAAACTTGTCTCGACGCAACAACAATAACACCTCACGTAAATGGGATAGATGCACATAATGGTTAGAACTATATATCAAAATATCATCGAAGTAAACAACAACAAATTTACCTATGAAAGGCCTGAATTCCTGATTCATAATACGCATGAACGTGCTAGGCGCGTTGGACAGACCAAACGGCATGACCATCCACACAAACAAACCCTCACGCGTCTTAAACACCGTCTTCCACTCATCACTAGGACGAATCCGAATCTGATGGTATCCACTCTTCAAATCAAGCTTGCTGAACACAGAAGCACCACCCAACTGGTCTAACAAATCATCCAGGCGAGGTATAGGAAACCTGTAGCAAACAATGATCTTGTTGATAGCTCGGCTGTCCACACACATACGCCAAAAACCATCATTCTTCGGTGTCAGTAATGCCGGGACTGCACAAGGGCTGAGACTCTCCCGAATATGTCCCTTATGCAATAAATCCTCCACCTGTCGTCGTAATTCTTCATGCTCATTCGGGCTCATTCGATAGTGGGGCAGATTTGGGAGAGCAGCACCAGGGACCAGGTCAATTTGATGTTGAATATCCCTCAGAGGAGGTAATTCGGGTGGCAAATCCGCCGGAAACACATCTGCAAACTCCTGCAAAAGAGACTGAATGACAGGTCTATGGTCCGCATGAGAATTAGGCACAACAGGATCACAGAACAATAGGAAAACCACACCAGCCTCTTCCATGGATGTCTGAAAAGAAGCACGGGACAGCAAAGTCGATGTGGAAGGAGTAGAGTTAATGTTTAGGGATCGAGGCTTTGCTGGCATAAGAACAATCTTTTTTCCCTGAAAGAGGAATGAGTAGGTATTTGTACGCCCATCATGCATAACAGACAGATCATATTGCTGAGGACGGCCAAGCAGTAGATGACAAGCATCCATAGGTACAATATCACAAAACACTTCATCCTGGTATGTTTGCCCCACAGAAAAAGAAACAAGCACGCACTTAGATACAGTGATATCAATACCTTTACTTAGCCAGGCAAGCTTGTAAGGCTTGGGGTGCGATTCTGCCTTCAACCCGAGCTTCGAAACCACTGTCTCGGAGACAACATTCTCGCAGCTACCAGCATCAATGATGAAGGTGCACACCTTCCCGCCGATCGTACAAGTCGACTGGAACACGTTACTCCGTAGCCAGTCACTCTGCTCAGGAATGCGATGAGACAGGAAAGTGCGACGCAGCATCAGCACTGCTCCAACATCGCCAGTCACAATTTCTTCCACAGCCTCAGGAAATTCATCATCGTAGGTATCAAATTTCGGAGGACCATCAAGAACAATGGGATTCGGTTCAAACGCCTTCTGAGAGAAAAGACCCCTAGCACCCGCAGCATTTGGACACTTTTCCTGACGATGCCCTAATTCGCCACAGCCATAGCACCGTAAATTGCTTGAAGAACGGCTTGGCGCACCGCGCCCATGAGGGATCTGATCAGGTGTTGGACGGGGAACTGGTTTGGACGCTTAAATCCCTGAAGGAGCACCGGTCCGTACGCCAGTCTGGGTCTGGCGAGCCAACTGCTTCTCTGCCTGGAGGGCACGCCGATGGGCTTCGGAAACAGAGGACAGGTCGAACATATTCAGCACATCTTGAAGCTGAAGGCGCAACCCACCAATATAGCGGGATACCCGCTGATGCAGCAACTCGGTCACATCTATGCGAGCCAGCAACTGATAGAATTCTTCGGTATATTCATCCACAGATCTGGGTCCCTGACGAAGATTTTGAAGTCGCTGGTAGAGTTCCCGCTCGAAGTTGTAGGGAAGGAAAGCCTTGCGGATTTTTCTTTTGAATTTCTCCCAACTGCGGACTTTATCCTTGCCTTCACGCGTGCGGTTCTGCTTCACCTGCTGCCACCAAGCCTGTGCCCTACCGCGTAGGTGGATGGTGACCAATGCGACCCTTCTCTCCTCAGGAACTTCCTTGAAGTCCAGTACTTCCTCAATCTGGGATAACCAATCAATAAGTGCCTCTACCTTAAGGCTACCATCAAAGTCTGGGATGTCTATCTTAAATCCGAGCTCCCAGCGTCGGCCGTGAGAAGTATTCTGTTCGAACCCCTCCCGAAAAGGGTTATCGATACCTTCAACCTCAGTGCCTTGTTGCCTGGCGTTAAGATCAGCCATCTGACTGGTTAGATCGGCTACCTGACGGCGTAGGTCAGCAACTTCACGACCATCTAAATCACTTGTATCTCTAGTCACTGCAGCGCCACCGCGACCGCTGGTTCTTCCTCGCACCATCTCGCAGGACTGCCTGTGTCTGATACCACTATGACTCAGAGTGAAACGCAAGAGAAGTCAAAAGGGATAAAACCCTAATTTTATTAAATAAAAACAACTCCCCGAATAGTGTATAGAAGATAGGTTTATATAAGGGTTCAAGCGAAACCCTAAAACTAAAAATATGAAAATTACAAAAATAGCCTAACGTATTAAAATTGCAAAACAAGAGGATAGATGAGCCCGAATGCCTAAAAAAGCCCATAGCTCACGAGAAAAGCTGGTGACTTGCGTTCGTGACGTCGTTTCCTTCAAAACAAGGTGTTGTGGGTCAAAATCTGACACCGGAGCTCCAAACTGTCAATTCACCGAACTGTCTGCATCATTTACCCTTGACTTGGACCTCCAGTTCTTCCTTCTTAAAGAACTCGCTTTGCTTCTAGATATTCCCCTAGTCATAAGACCTTTCCCTTCAGCTTGATTGTCTGGTTCTAACCGTCTCATCTCTTTTGATTTCAGTGCCCCTTTGACATCTGCTAGTGATAACTTATCCTTACCATACATAATGGTATCTACGAAGTTTTCATAGGGAGCTGATAACAATCTCAATACAAACAAAGCTTGATCCTCATCCTCAATATTGATATCTATGTTCTCCAAGTCCATTATAATTGATTTAAAATTATCTAAGTGCTCTGTTATGGACATACATTCTTTCAATCTGAAATCATACAAACGCTTCTTCAAGTATAATCGGTTTAATACTGATTTCTCTGAGTAAAAATCTCCTAGCTTTTTTCCATGCGCAGTCAGCAGTATTCTCACCACTAATCTCGCGAAGCATATTGTCTTTCACACTTATTAAAATCCAACACAAAGCCCTTTCTTGAAGATCTTGTTTCTCCTCTTCTTTCATCTCTTCTGGTAACTTATTCTCCACAACCTTCCACAACCCTTGTAGTACTAATGAAGATTTATGTTTAATCTTCCACAACGCAAAGCTCGATCCCCCATCAATTTTTTGAATCATGTATTTTGTTGCTCTAGACGCCATTGTGAAACCCTAATTGTAAAAGCCCTAATTTCACCACGTGGCTCTGATACCAATTTTGTTATTAAAGTACTATGCAATTATCACAAAATGGCTCAAGCACAGAATATATGCGAATGAAAGATTTAAATGAACACAAGATTTACCGTGGTTCGAAATTGTCTATGTCCACGGGCGCCGCCAGAGAAAAGAGTTTCACTATGGTAGAAAAGGTACATATTTCAGATTATGTCCTAGTAGTCTATTTATAGGGAATTAATGGACTTACTAGAAAATGGGCCTAATGGGCTCATATCACAAGACTAACATGATACGGTCACAACACTTATTTGTACTGCCGAACACAGTACACTGTCAAGGCACAATATCACTATCACATACACAAAACTGTACTGCCGGACACAGTACACTGTCAAGGCACTATTCGACTCATTCATAACAAATTAGATATTCTATATTAATCAGATTTCTTAATTAATAGATTAAAATTCTATAAATATAAGAAGATATTGTTATGTAATTTGTGGCATGACACAATGTGAGCTGTATATTTCTTCAAAGAGAGAAAAACACTAAAGAGAAGGTTTTGTGAATCACATCATCTTTTGTTACAAGTAGTGATTGAGTCATTTGTGTTTGAGAATATTATTGTAATCTACTTATAATTCTAAGTAGTATCCATTGCCCGCGGATGTACGATTTCTTCACGATACGAACCACGTTAAATCTCTTGTTGTATGATTGATTTAACTTTCTATTCTTTCTTGTTAACTTTTTTCTTGAAATAAAGTAAGAATTGGAGCTTGTAGTACCTCCTCCAGCTTCTCAGGTAGGTGTTCGTCAACTATTGGTCACTGCTTCGCCCGAGTCACTAGGATACGGTCTAGGAAGGTCTTGTTAGGTCTGCGTCAGATATTGATGGTTTTCCTAACACAACACTTTCTTTTTTTGATAAACTAGGAGAATAATCGCACGGGTTTGGTGATGAATTTCATCGTCATAAAAAAATTCATAGACCGATAAATTTTATGAAGTCTCGTTGTAATTTATCCTAAATGTACAGTTTTTTATCAAAAACTTTTGGGGATGACTTGAAAAAAAGAAAAATAAAAAAAGTTAGTGCTTAAAATAATAATATTTTGAAAATTTTATTTTGAAAATTATAAAATTAGTTTTTTTAGATGATGAACACAATTTTTAAGTTTCTAATAGAGGTCTAATAAAAAAGAGTATAAGATATATCTTAGTTTAAAGTTTTTATTTAAAAATAAAATAAAATTTAGTTCAAAAATACTAAACTCCGATTGGATTATGGTTCAAATAGAAAGGTAGAGTTCAACAGATTGGGGAAAATCCAAACCATCGTCATCCTTATATAAGTATTTTTTTCTCAACTGAATTGCATTAATGATAATAATTGGAAATATAGGGACTTAGAAGCAAAGTTTAAAAGAGAAAAGGATTTAGTGAACAATTTGACCAAATTTTAAAATCAAACAACTCGAGTGTCTCTTCAATAGACGGTAACGTTGAACCAAAACCAAAACACTCCATTGATGAACCTGAGAAGCTTTCAACAGCCCAAAAAAGCTATACGTTCGATCTCAAGTACCCGATTCCAAGACTCCCAAGTAAGGTAATCTCTCTCAGAGGATTCAGAGCGTCATTATGGTTGAAATTCATTTCCTTATAATCTTTTAGAACCCGTTTAGCAACCCAATCAGCAACTGCATTCTCCTCTCTGTAAATGTGACTGATAACCATTATCGAGGTTATAAGTTTCCTACAACAAGTGAGAAAATGGGCCAGGTACCAACGAGCCTTTCCGTGAAGCAGAAGCTCAACAAGAATGGTGGAATCGGTTTCTATATCCAGTTTTGTGACTTCTATCATTCTGCAAATAAGAAGGCCTTTAAAAAGGGCTCCGCACTCTGCAACACAAGGGATGTTCTTCCCATAGAGCCTTCCAAAACCCAGAATTATTTTACCTTCATGGTTCCTCACAATACCTCCTCCTTTTTTTTTCTCAATTGTTCCCACAAGCACCATCGGTATTCAGCTTAAATCTATTAGATTTGGAGTTTTTCCACTTGAGAAATGAAGGAAGACTTCTGTATTTAATGTGGTTTATACATCCCAAACTTGAAGAAATTCTTTGATCTTTTGCCCTAGTGAGAGGTCTTGAGAATTTTTGCATTTTCAAGGCCAAAAAGAATATAGAACACATGATTGATCATAGAGGAAGAATTGACAAGCTGATTCTTGTGCTTCATTTTATTACGACCACACCAGATAACCCACAAGATGATGAATGGAAGGATCGTTCGAATATCACATCTCTTTGGGGTAGACCGATACCAAGAGCGAATAAGATGAGCCAGAGTCATATTAAAGAAGATATGTATCTTAAAGAAAAAGCTGAAGTATATCCAAACAACCCAAGAGTGAACGCATTGGATGATGATGTGCTGAGTAGTTTCTTCATTGTTGCAATATTGACATTCTGAAGCCATTTGGAAATGTCTCATTTGAAGAGCAGAATCAGTGGGTAACCAGTTGTAAAGAGCTCTCCGAAGTAAAAAAGAACACTTTCTTGGAGTAACATTATTCCTGGTCTTTTGAAACAGATTTCAAGTGTTGCCTTGCTTCTTGATAACTCTCCAGATATCTTTGGTGTTGAAGGATCCATTAGTGAAGAGAGACAAGAGAATGATGTTTTTGCTTTCAGTGAGGGTAACTTTCTTAATCCTGTCGATTTCAATAGAGGTAACATAATAACTAAGCCTTTCTAAGTTCCAGTTACCAGAAGTCCAAAAGCTTTTAAACTTGTCTCTGTTGGCATCCTAAAGCCACCTCCTATCATCGGTATAATTGAATAATATAAAAGGATTAGTGTAGCCCCATTGATCAAGCAAAAAGTCTCCAATTCTCGGATACCAGTATATGTATTTCTCATCAATGTCTCTGATTTTCCATATTCTGATCCAGACTTTTGATGACTTAGTTGGGAGCGAGGCTATAATAGGGTGGAGATTACTACAATAAATGGAAGAGGTGAGCTTTGCCCATAATGAATTCTGAGCTCTAAATGTGAACCACGGTTTTAGTGAAAAAACAAGATGCATCTCTTCTATCTTCCTAAGATTCAATCCTCCCTCCTCATGAGTCTTACAAAGCCTGTCCCATTTAGACCATGTAATAGTATTTTTTTTTATCTTTATTCCCCAATAAAAATTTGTTATAAATTCCTTCAATTTTCCCGATGACAGTGATAGGGATCATTCTGTGCTGGATTGAGTAAGTGCATAAAGAAATGAGGATGGATAGATCAAAGCTAATCTGCCAGCAAATGATAGCGTGGCTTTATCTCAATTAGAGATTCTATTTCTTATCTTTGTGATAAACCCTTCATATTCCATGATCCTGGTTGCAGCATTGCTATTGGATCCCAAATAGTTGAAAGGTAAATTGTGTGCTTAAAACCCAGAATCTTCTCCACAATATTGATACTCTGAGTAGACATGTTTGCTGAAACAGTATTCTTGGATTTGCGGTTGTTGATGTATTGGCTAAATACCCTTTGATAGTGGTTTAGAAGCTGTTTATTATTATTATTTATAGAATAAGATGAACCATTGCTGAAGACCATGAAATCATCAGCGAATGTTAGACAGTCAACTTTAAGATTTCCTCTGGACTTGTATCTAGTGCTAAGATTGTCCTTAGAAAGCTTCTTGATTCCTCTGAATAAGTACTCCTCAGCCAAAATGAAGAGACTGGGAGAGAGAGGGTCTCCCTATATCAGGACCTGAGTATTGCTGAAGTATCATTTCATCTCACCATTGATGATGATTGAAGAGTGGACATTTGATATGTATTTATTCAATAAAAGCAAAAGATTAGAGCTAAACTCAAAAGAAGAGAGGATTTCAAGTAGAAACCTGGGGTTCAGTCTGTCAAAAGCTTTTGTTATGTGAGTCTTGAGGATCACATTAAGTACTTTGATTTTAGAGTTTAGATCATGACTGAGTTCCTGAGCAATCAGAATAGTCTCATGGATACTTCTTCCCTTCACAAAAGCGCCCTGTTCATCAGTGATCAGCTTAGGCAAGATATCCGCAAGCCTATTGTTAAACTTCAACAATTATTCTACTAAGCATTGTAGTTAGACTGATAGGACGGTACTCTTGCCAAGTATTAGTATTGTTAGTCTTTAGGATTAGACAAATTGCAGTTGCTTGAATACCAGAGGGAAGAGAATAGCCTTTGAAAAATCTATGAATAACTTCACATAAATCTTTATTGATGATGCACCAACATGCTTTGTAAAATTCACCATTGAAACCATCAGGGCCAGCTGCAGAGATTGAGCTAAGAGAATTGATGATACCCTGGATTTATTTTACATCAGGAATAGCAAGTAAGTTAGTATTGTCTGCGCCAGTAACAAGCTTAGGAATAATATCATTTAGAATATTCATATCATTATCATTCTTATTGTCAGTCAATAAAGCTTTAAAGTAATTCACAGCAGAGGAATTGATTTCCTCATGGTTTTCTAGCCAAGCATCCCCATCTTTTATTCTGTTAAATATGTTTTTCTTAGTTCTTTTCCTGAAAAAATTCTAAAAAAATAGTGTTTTTATCACTATCCTTTAGCCAGAGAGAATGCGATTTCTGTCTCCAGTAAGCTTCCTCTCTATTAATAAGAGAAATATGGGTTTTCTTGGCCTTATCAAGTAAAAGCTTTTCTAGAAAGAAGACTGAGTCTCTCGATAAATGTTTTTTCTAAAATTTATCTCTTCCTCAACACTCTTGATGGCATAAAAAACATTACCAAATACTTTCTTGTTCCAATTTTTCAAATCCTCTTTGAGTCTCTTTTTGTTGAAACAATATCTTTGAATAAGATTCCCTTTAATATTTTCAGCCCAGCTTTTTCAACAAAATCCATAAATGCAGGACACATATTCAAAAATTTAAAGGAGGACTTGGTTTTCACAAGATTAGAAGAGATAATAATAGATAAAGGGGAATGATCCGAGCAGTTTCTTGTTAAATGCTTCACAGAAGTTGTATCAAAGTCGTTCATCCAAAGGGGATTAAACAACACCATATCCAGCCCCTTGCATTTGTAACCATTTGACCATGCAGCATCTTGAAGATTACACTCCATGATTGCATTGTTAAATTATTCAATGCTTTTAAGATTAAAAGTTTTACAAGATAGCTGCTCATTGATGTTGGTAGTAGAGTTAAAATCCCCAAAGATAATCCATTCAGTCATAGGATCATCAATAGACCTGAGGATGTCCCAAAGTAACCTTCTGTGATCACTCCTACACTTTGCATAGATAACAGAAACTCTGAAGTTTTTGTCAAAGGTTGTATGATGAACATTTAGACGTAAAATATGCTCATCATTGAGAAGTACATCCACCTTGACCAGAGTGCCACATAACCCATATTTTATTGTTGATATTATTGGTGAATTCCAAGAAATTCAACTTCAGAGCAATCCTTTGAAGGTTGGAAGAAGAAATCATCGGTTCTTAGATAGCCACAAATTTTGGATTGAAAGATTTGGTTAAAGATTTCAATCTTTTCAAGGTATTTTTATTCTTGATCCCTCTTACATTCCACGTGAGGATGTAAATGGTCATTTAATGGAAAAAGAAGTATAATTAAATTTAAAGGATATATTTACGATTATATATAATTTAAATGAAGAATATTTAGTTTTTAAACCGATTTTTATAGTTTATATACATTTAATCAAACTAAAATTCAAAAATTATTTTAAAATTAAAATCATATTTTATTATTATTATTATTATTATTATTATTATTATTATTATTATTATTATTATTATTATTATTATTATTACCGATATAAGAAATTTTATCAAAATCATTATGCATTTTAAATATTTTTGTAATTTTTTTATCAAATATTATATTTTTGTTTTATAATAATTATGTACTTTTTCATTATATGCATAGAATGAATGATTAATGCGTTGAATCTTAAAATTCGAAATCATTTTTTAACAAAAAGTTTGTTTCTAATAATGAAATAATTAGTTAAACTAGTCTTAATTTATGTCTCCTAACATTTGATTTAGTTTCTTTAAAAAAATAATTAAATTTGAATTTTGGTCTTTTTATTTTATATTAAAAATATTTATTTATAAAAATGTTTAGTTTCGATTTTGTAAAAATACAACAAAATACAAAATGTTTATAGAGATCATAATTTGTTTTCAAGCGAAATAGACCTTTTATTACTAAATTGAGAAAATTACAACTAGAGGTCTCTAATAGGAAATAGAGAGAAAGAAAGGACTAATTGTGTAAATAAGATACTTAAATAAAATTTCCAAATCAAGACGGAAGAACCCTAATTCGAGCAGAACTCCAAAACTCCTTTGTTGCATAATTCGCTTGCTGACACCCGAAATCAGAATCCTATCGCGATCGAGAATGAAACCCATAAGCAAAATCAAGCCTAACCCGGGTCGATATACCCAGTTCCTAAACTTTCGAGCGTTGTGATAGTTAGTAGAGGAATTGGGATATTTGAACAGGTTATCGTTCGATTTTGCTTTTCCATCAAGACTCATTTAGTTATCCAATCAGCAGCTGCATTTTGAGTTCTGGATATGTGTCGAAGACTCATCGTTGAAGGAATTAAACTACGACAAAGAGAAGTAATCGGGATGGTGGTTGTGTTCCCAGAAGCAATGATGTTGACTAGAGTCAGGTAATTTGACTCTAAGTCAACATTATACCAGTGATTTCTTCTACACATGATCAAAGCTTCCAACATAGCCTTGCATTCCGCCTGAAATGGATCCATTTTGCCAAAGAGGAGACCAGATCCATATAGGATATTCCCTTTCTCATTCCTGACCAGAAAACCTCCATTAGCTTCACCGGAAAAACTGCTAGCTCCATCCACGTTGACCTTGAGTCTACCTGCCGTTGGAGTATGCCATTCCAGGTACCTCAGTTTCCTTTTGTTGTTGTTTATAGTAATACATCCTAAAGCAGCTCCTGCATTCGTTACACGAGTCCGGTGGTTAGCTTTAAGAGTATTATTCGAGTCTATTCCCAGGATAATTCTGTTGATTCTGGCAATAGCACTTGTGAAGTTATCATGAGTGCTATTAAATTTACTGCGGTTTCGATTATACCAAATTGTCCAGCAAATGATTTGAGGGACAAGGTGGGTAATGTGAAACTTTCTGTTTGAAAACCAGAACCACCAGTGCAGCATATGACTTAAGGTCATGAAACGTCTCAGGGGAATTTTAAAAACAGAACACCAAAATGATTCCATAAAGGCCATGAGAAGTTGCAGTTGATGAAGAGATGGTTTTTCTCTTCACAATTGCAACAGAATTGGCATTTTAAAACAGAGATAAAATGCCTTTTGGTTAGAATGTTATCAATTGGGGTAAAGTTTCTTTATTAATTTCCTGCATAAGAATGAATTTTTTTTTGGTATAAAATGGTTCCAATTTTTTTGTAAAATGAAGATTTCATGTTTTATGCCTGATAGAGTCCCATGTTAACTTGGTACTAAAGTTGGTATCATTAGAGAGCTTCCACTCAATCTTGTCTTCCTGGTCATGATTGATTTTGACACTATTAATGTGTCTAACTCTTTCATGAGAAAGGAAGCTGGGTAGAGTGGAATTGTCCCAATTATCATCTTTCCAAAAGGTTTTAACCTGAGCAGGCATATACCAAGTATTAATGTCCTGATTATTGGTGATATGAGTTATGTTATGCCAAGAGTCCAACCACAAATCGACCTCCCCTTTGCCAAAAACCCAATTAATGTTATGGTCAGCTTGGGTTTTAATAGAATGAAGCCTTTTCTAGACAATGGAGTCTGTGGCTTTACAAACAGCTTTGATAGGATGAGATATAGGGCTATAGATGTGGTGCATTAAGTCTGCCCAAAAAGAGTTTCTTTTTCTGAAAACATACCAAAGCTTTTGAGAGAAAGTGAGTTGAATATCAGACAGTAGTTTGATATTTAACCCACCTTCCTCAAAAAGTTTGTAAAGCTTGCTCCAGGAATCCCAATGAATGGATTTTTCATTATATTTAGACCTCCACAGAAATTTATTGAAGCAATTTTCGATTTTGCTAATTATAGTATTGGGAATGAGGCTGTTCTGCATCCATTAGTAAACTATTGAATGCAGAATATTCTTTATTAGGGACAGCCTGCCCCCAAAAGACAAATGTTTCATGTCCCACTCATGAATCTTATCATATATTTTAGCAATTAGAGCTGAAAAATTCTTCCCCTTGTTATTTGCAGATATGGTGATGCCCAGGTTGTTAAATGGAGCTTGATCTGTGTTGAAACCAGTGAAAGACTTGATTCTGGCAATAGAGGCCTGAGCAGTCTTTGATGAGGTAATAATTTTTGTCTTTTCTTTGTTAATCATTTGACCAGAGGCTGACTAGTATCTTTCCAACAGGTTGCATAACTTTTCAATAGATGAAGGAGAGTGAAAATAATAATGTCGTCAGTGAAAGCAAGACCAAGTAATATGTAATCAGACTTTAAATAGAATTTCATGCTACTGTTATCCTTGTATAGATTAAAGAGTCCTCTGAGCAGAGCTTCCTCAGCAAGAATGAACAGACTAGGAGACAGAGGGTCTCCTTGTCGAAGACCATTCTTCTAAGAAAAATAGCCAATACTGATTCGATTTATTAGAATGGAGACCACGAAATTGGAAATCATAGAATATATAAGGTTAACCAGCTTGTCAGAGAACCCAAATCTTTTCAACACATTGATAATAAAGGCATGAGACATCCTATGAAATACCTTTGACATATCAAGTTGAACCATGATATTGCCTTTAAAAGGCTTTCTGTTTATATCATGGAGCATTTGTTTGGCTATTAATATATTGTCATGGATGAGCCTGTCTTTAACAAATGCTCCTTGACTATTGGAGATAATATTAGGAATAATGTGAGAGAGTCTTCTGTTAATAAGACTAGATATCAGCCTATTAAATATTGTGCAAAGGCTGATAGGCCTGAAATTGTTCCATGAGACAAGATTACACCCTTTAGGAATAAGGCAAATCCCAGTGGCAAATACACCACTGGGAATTCTATTGCCCATTAGATAGGCATTTATAGCATTGCAAAGATCCAAATATATAATGTCCCAACAAGTTTTAAGAAAGAAGCAGTTGAAACCATCAGTCCTGGTTGCACTGTCATTGTTCATAGCTTGAATAATGCTCCACATCTCCTCCTTTGTAGTTGGCTTTAATATATCTGCAGTATCCCTGTTATTGATGAGCTTAGGTATGTTGTTATTGAATATCAGTGTCATCACATGTATAAGAAACATTAGAGAGTATCCCTTCGAAATAGGACTCAGCAGATTTATCAATCTCATTCTGGTTAGATAGCCAAGTACCATTATCTTTTATAGCTTTAATAGTGTTCTTTTGCCTTTTTTTAGAAACATAGCTATAATAAAGTTTAGTGTTAACGTCACAATCATTGAGCAAACTATTATAGCACCTTTGCTTCCAATGGATTTCTTCGTTTTTAAGAGCTTGGATCAAAATGCTCTTAGCCTTAGAAAGGTTAGCTTTAGATAGACTGTTGTTATCCCTTTGATGAGTGAGGTCTTTGTTGTTAACCTCATCAGTTGCCTCCTTTACTTTGCTAAATATATTGCCAAAATGAGTGGAGTTCCACTCTTTGAGGAACTTCTTCAACCTCTTAAGCTTAGACCAGAAAACCATGTTAGTATCACAGTTACAGTGCAAGTTCCAATTCTGTTTTACACAGTTTAAGAACTCAAGATTGTTAGCCCAAGCATTAATAAACTTGAAGTTTCATTTATTATAAATAGAAAAGTTATTCTGAGAATTAGAGATAGTAATGAGGAGGGGAGCATGGTCAGAACATGTTCTGACCATGTGAAGAACTTGGATGTGATACATAGATGTTTCCATAGTGTGATTGATTAGAACCCTGCCTAATCTCTTCCAAATTTTGTTGTTACTCCAGGTATATATGGATCCAATGTACCCAGGATCTTCAATACTACAAAGCCTTATGACATCATTAAAGTCATCAGCACTGGAGTTATCAAAATTGGGGCATCACAGCTGGTCATCAGAGCAGGTCACAGTGTTGAAATCACCAGCAATAATCCAAGGCATGTTATCACATGTAAGTTGAATAATCTAAATCCAAAGGTCTTTACGCTGATTTTTAATATTCTTGGCATAGACAAAAGTAAGATTACAAGTAAATGTAGAATAGTTGACCTCCATATGGAGGAGTTGATCATGATCATCCTTAACAGTTAGAGTGACATCATCAACCCAAAAAATCTAAATCTTTTAGAACAGTTAGATACATAATTCAAAAAACCAATTCTTTTAGCAACCTTATCCATTTTGTCATACCTAGCCATAGGCTCCTGAATAGCAAGAACCCTCACTTTATCATTATGAATCATATACTTTAGCCTGGCCAAGGTAGGATTGTTGTTGATGCCACGAGCGTTCCAACTAACAATCTTTATCATTATCTGATAGGGATTTGTTATAAGCTTTCTCTCTTCTCAGCAGAGAGTTTATGGATAATCTCTTAGCATTTCTGTTTTTGTTTGCAGATTTTAACTTGCTGTTGATAATAGCATTGAAATCTTGATCGGTGGAGACGACATTCGGGGATACATTGAGACTGTCCATATTATCTTGTTGAGGAGAAGATTCATTATGTGGAGAAGCAGATTCATCATGAGGATAAGCAAATTCAGCATTGTGGCTAACAGAGTGATCATGATCCAAGTTTTGAAGAGCACTAATTACATCAAGGTTTTTAGAATCCTGAGCAGATGCACCTTCTTTGTAATTAGTATCATAGGGATTGTCTTTGGCAGTGACTATGGATTTCAATTTTCTTCTGTAAACCTTACTGAATGTTTGTATTTGAGACATAACTGGTCTTTGAATATTTGTGGAACTTTCTTGTAGAGAATTAGATTTATTCAGATATTTTTCTTCATTTCCAATATCTGTACTGAGATCTTTCAGGTTTATCATCCTTATTAGAGTCCTTTCTACAGTTTTCTTCAATGTGACCCAGATGGTAACAATAGTGACACTAGCTTGTCACATTACGGTAACTAACTCCAACCCAACAACCATCATTCTCTCTGAAGCCGATCCATATCTTTCTCTTAAGAATCTTGGACACATCTATCTCGACTTGAGCAAAACAAGCTTTAGTAACCCTATGAACATCAGGGACAACCGTGCGATGAACAAAGCCCAAAGAGGCAGCAAGGTCCTTGATTATAGAACTGTTGTAGAGATACTGAGGGAGTTGTTCAAATCTGACCCAAAGGAGAACAGTGGGGCTTTCAAAATTCTTGCTGCTATTAGGACACCACTTCACCAATCTCATTACTTTCTCTTCCCCCTTCCATATGTTTTTAGCCCAGAATTTCCCAACATCTTCTATTAAGCAGAATTCAAACTAAATATGTCTCGAGTCAAGAGTAATAAAGCTGTATTGTCCTTTAAATTTAAAGGAATCGAGAAATGTCTGGAGAGCCGCTCTCTTGGGAATTCCTTGACTGAATTTCCCTGTAAGAGTAGTTCTTGATTGTTTCAGAAGGATATTTTTGGTTCTTTGTGAGTACTGTATAGTATTATGATCCTTAATCTTCTTCACGAAGTCAGGTGGTGGTTCAGTTCGTTCCGAAACAGAATTCAAGGCATCTAAGTAAGATTTATTGAGATTGTTTTGGACGTTGTTGTTGTTGGAGCAATGGAGAAGAGAAGTAAACTCTTCTTCGTTAAGAACTCCCGTAGCCATTGAACAGATTCGATGCAAGAAGAAAGACAGAGGACGCTGGAGAACACAGCAATCAGAGTCAAGACGAAAAACAGAGGACTTTGGAGAACAGAGCAATCTGAATTAAAACAAGCAGAGAGGGAGAATAGATAGAGACCAGGGAAGCGCCTCTGAGAGGTCATAGGTGAGCTTCCCTGAAAACTTCGGCGGGTTCAGTCGACGGAGAACAGGCGAACGACAACAAAATCAAGAGGAGTTCGTGGAGTTCTTGGAACAGAGTCTCTCCATTTTTTTTATAAATCATAATATATTTATCACTTTTTTTATGGTATTAGATTTTTGGGTTTTAATTTTGAAAAGAAAAAAAAAATTAAAATTTAGTTAAAACTTAGAAATAAAAATTATAAAAAAATTATAAATTTAGCTAATTTCTTTTTAAAATTAATATATAATTTTTTTAGTTATTTTATTTCCAAAATGTATTTATTCTAATTTCCCATCTTAGTTTAAGGATAAAATCGACTTCGTACTCTCTTCTTATTACAGTTACTTTACGCAGCGTTCTCAAACTCCATTCTTACAATTTCGTATGACTCACATTACTTTTTTTTTTCTTCTCATAGAGTTTTAGCCTTTTTTTTGTTTTCTAATCCCTCCAAATCAAGATTTTGATGGTTAGATTATTCTTTTCATTAACAACTATGTCTAGCTTTTCCATGTTGGTGGGCTCGAGAATATATAATCAATGCCTAATAATCTTTATGCTGACTGGCTCTCATTTGCCTTATGTCCTAATTCTAAAACCTGGACAAGTTTTGGATGAATCGGTTTAAGTGAAAAGAATGCATAAAAGTTGATCAGTTATCAACTTTTATGCATTTTTTTGTTGTTGATATTATGAGTCAGGTGCCTTGCATTTAAGGGGGAAAAGAGGGAAAGCGAAGCATTAATTTGTGCTTGTGTGTCTCAGAACCGAAATCAAGGAAATGCATTTCGCACTACCTTTCTCGGATTACTTTAGATGATTGGTCTAGAAAATAAAGATAAAAAATTACTTAGATTTTACTGATTAAAATTATATTATTATATAGACATTTAAAGTAATACGAGTGAAGGTGATAGATAAATGTGTATAACATCTGGGCTATAAATTTAATTAACATTAAATTGCCACCTAACTTTGAGTCTATATATATATATATATATTTATTTATATATATGAAGTAATAACTTGAACCTTAACGGTTCAGTTCGCGATTCCATTGAAAATAGATAAGGAATGGAAACAAAAAGCCGGTTAGGAACCGAACCGATAAAACCGATAAACCGATGGGACCGATATGGAATCGAACTAATAAAACCAATAGAGCCGATACAGATTTATGTATCTAATGAGTAATATTTAAACTCAACGTGCAATAATAGTAAAGTTCAAATAGTTGATTCGTCCTCGACTATTACGTTTTTTGTTCTTTCGTCCTTCGACAAAAAAATCACGAATGAGGATTTCTTTACTATAAAAATCTATAATTTCAGTCTCCGTACCTGGTTTTTGTCCAAATGTTGCTCCGTGTCACCATAGTTAAATAGTTTCATATATAGTATACCACAATTTTTTATACTCTATTTTTTTTATTTCTTTTTTCTTAAAAAAAGATTGATGGGTGGTAAGGATTGCTTCAATATCGGCATTACAGTTGCTGGCCTACCTGATGACGTCAGAAATATTTTCAAAGAGTATGCAGACGGAGGGACCTACATGGAGGTTTATCAGTTCCCGCGGTTCATGACGACGGATGTGCAGGGCGATGTGTCTGGATCAAACGCCGCAGAGAGGATCGTCGAAGAAGTGTTGAGGAAGAATCATCACATTGCTCAGTTCACCCGCCGCTCTCTTACCTTTGATGATTTTCACCGCTACTTGTTGTGTACCGATCTGAATCCTCCGATTACTAATCAGGTTTGATTTTTTTTTTTTAATTTTATAAAAATTTATTGTTTCTTGGTGGTTGTGTTTTGTTGCTGAGAATGCAATTTGATAAAAATTGGATTTTTATCTTTGTTTGTTTGAAAGATTTGGATTTTGGTTTCTGAGTTTTGTTTGCCAATGTCACATTCACTGGTTACTTTTTTGGATCTAGTGTAGGAATTTTTATCAAAAGTAATAAACTCGGCAAAGATTGCTCCTTTTTTGGGTTTATCTCGGTCTTCTTGTTTGGATGCTGAGAAAAAGTGGGAAAATGAGTGAAAGGAAAATAAAAAGGTTTTGGTTAAATTAGGGCTCTTTTGGACAATCAGCCCCAATTATAACCATACCCATCCATATTATAAGTAGTCCCAAATTTATACCAAAAACACCCTTTCATTTTTAATAAGTTCTAACCCTATCCACTAACCATCCCCAAAACAAAAACAAACCTAAACCAGCCCCAACTTTTCCTCTCATTTCTCCACTACTCCAAACTTCCAAATCAGCCCCAAATTCAAACCTAAAGAACTTCAGTAGATCGATACTCAGTCAAAAACGACAATAAGAAAAGGAAAAGAGTAAGTTTATACTCTTAAATATTATTTTTTTGCTATATTTAGTTTTTCTTAAGTTTTGATGATTTTGATATAGAATGGCTGTTAGTATAGATGAATCATGTTTATTAAGTCGTTTTTAGTTGTCTATTGATGCTAGGGTAGAGTTGGTGTCGCCGATTTGGTGTTTTAGGTTAGGATTTGGAGTTTTTGTTTCAGGTCTCCAATGACGGTTTTGGGTCTGTTCGAGACACCCCCGCCGGGGTGAGCATATTCACACCGGCGGGGAACCTATTTTTTTCCAAAAATTTCTTCATCCCCGCCAAGTGTAATCGGGTTGACCCGGCGGGGTAGCCTACCTGGGTTGTTCATGTTCTTAAGCCCCGCCGGGTGTGGCTGGATTGACCCGGCGGTGTCGAAATTGAATTTTAAGTTAATATTAATTCCCCGCCGGTTGAAAAATGTTCACCCGACGGGGTCGAAATTAAATTTTAAATTGATTATATTTCCCCGTCGGATGAAGATAGTTCAACCGGCGGGGACCTAGTTAATTTTTTAGAAATCCTAACTTATTCTGTTCTATTTTTTTTACTGCAGACACAAAGCACCTCGCCCCGTGAGAGAGAAGGCGGTAAAGATACCGATGCGAGAACCGGAGAAAGGCGAAGGAGGTAGCCGACGGTCGTCGGTCGATCGCCCCGAAGTAAAGGAACGCACCGAGCATGAGGTTCGCCCGGGCCACACCGAAAGATCCTTGCGGCATAGAAAATATGATGCCACAAGGGAGCCCGTTGTACGACCGACTCCTTCACGTGCGCTAATAGACGAGGTCGAGACGGAGGAGAAAACGAAGGTCCCAATGCCACCACTTCGAAGAAAGGGTACGGTCGGACATCCTACTGATCCGGAAAGATGGAGGAATTTGTTTTTAGCGCAAAACAATATCCTTCTGTTCCCGGGTTACGCGCAACATGAGACGTACTACACATTCATGGACGACGTAAGTTTTTAATTTTGGATTAACTGTGTTAAAATTATATGTGTGTTTGGATTTTTTGCAGGCACGATCTACTATCACCGTCCAGTCGAAGTACGGTCTATTCGGTCAGTGGGACCTTAGCAAGCAGTTGGATGTCAAAGATTTGTTGGAAGAGACACCGTTTTAGCCACTAATGCGCCATCTCCCGAAGTTCAACACGCACGTACAATTGGCAGAGGTGTTCATTGAGAGGTGGCATGAAGAGACCAACACCTTCCAGTTTGCATTCGGGGAGATGACCATCACGCTAGATGACGTGTATGTCATCACTAGCCTCCCGGTCGAGGGGAGAATTATCGACACCTTTAGGACGGAGGGTATAGGTGCGACATATGCACGTTATGCGTTATTTGTTGGGAGTTTCGGCAGATGTTGTGCGGGAGGATATGGAGGCGCATGACGGGAGTGGGTTTGGCCTCTAATGGCTACAGACGACTTTCTCCGGGGCGGAGTATTGGGATTCCAATGCCGACCTCACTACAGAGATGAAGAAATCGGCTGCTTTGGCATACATCATGTTCTTCCTTAGGTGTACCATCTTCGCAAACACGAGACAGAAGAACATCCAGTGCGATTTTCTCCACTACCTCGAGGATTTGTCCAACCTCCGTACGTATGCATGGGGTACATGTGCACTTGTGTGGTTGTACAAAAGCTTGGGAGGCATTTCGAAGCACTCGTTGAAGAGCTTGGTTGGGTTTTCGGCCCTGATGGAATGTTGGATCTATGAACACTTTCCCATCTTCCTGGCGGCGGTTAACAACGGTTATAGCCCGACCGATCCGAAAATACTAGCGTGGTTTCCCAAGAGGATCACTGGATCAGTAGCTCGCGGGAAGCCTTACTACCGTGACATCCTCACGACGCAAGGAGAGACAGAGGTAAGTATTGTTGTTTATGTATAGTATTATTTGACTATTAATTATATGATTATATGCTTAATTGATTTTTTGTAGGTGATATTCCGACCTTACGAGGATGTACGTGAAGTGTGGTCTGAGTAGGCAGTAGGGTTGTATCGGAACCCTATTCGCCTTATGCTAGTAAGCGAAGCATATCACCCGGACCGAGTGATGAGGCAGTTTGGTTGGATCCAGGAAAAGCCGCTGGACCCCCTTTTAGCTAGAACCGGTCTGCAAAGAGGAGACCATCTCTGTTATGCGTTTCACGGGAGGCACTGGGCGAACTGGAGGGAGCGCCTTTACATTATTGATAAGTACTTGAGGCCCTTGGAAGGGAGTAGCCACACGTTATCCCCACAGTACAAGGAGTACGTGAAGAGGTACGGTTGGTTTAACATCACGCCTTGTATTATTACCGAGAGGTCCGTGGTTGATGCGATCAACACGATTAATCGTGTTTGGCCGTTGAAAAATTCCCCTGACGAGCTCATGTCGTTCGCAAAGAAGGTGTTGGAGATCACTAGTCCGTGGCTTCTGTTCATGGTAGTCGCATTCTTCATTTGCATGTTGTTTTAGTTTGCGAACTACATTTTTTGGATTGTGTTTATTTTACATTTTGTATTGTTGTACGATGATCACGATACTCTTTGGAACTAATTTGTTGTTAACTACGTTGTTTGTGTTATATAATGTCGTTTTGTGTATTGTTTCTCCTTGTACCATGAATTCAACCAAAACACGTTACACGCATTTAAGCAAGTTTGAACTTTTAGGGCCCCTTTGGTTATCCTTCCTACCCGGCAGTGGAACAAATTCCATCCCCCGGTTGAACACAACCCCGACGGTTGAAAATATTTTAGCCGCCGGTTGATGACGAGTGGAAAAATTGGATTTTTTAATCTTCCACCCCGGCGGTTGAATATTAGTCAACCGCCGGGGACATTGTCAACCGGCGGTGCGAAATTTGTGGCCAGGCGGGGTCATGGACCAACATTCCATATAAATTGGAAGTCTCTTGTTTGCACTCACCCCGCCGGTATGAAAAATGTACACCGTCGGGGAAGTTCCCCCGCCGGTGTAGTATTTCAACCGGCGGGTGAAAAAATCTGATCCGACGGGGTTCTAAGCCAATTAATCATTGCAATTCGAAAGGGAAATGTTCCTTCCACCCCAGCGGTAGAAAATGTGTCACCCGGCGGGGAAGAGCTAGGAACATAGTATATGACTCTCCCGCCAAAAGAGACTCCCGCCAAGTGCGACTCCCGCCAACTGAAACTCCTGCCAAATGAGACTCCCGCCAACATGTTTTACCATTATAAATATACAAGTATTATCATAAAACATGACATCCACCAAAGACTAAAAAACAAATGGAGTTTACGCCTAATGAAGACTACTATATGCTTGTAGCAGTGAAGGATTCCCGTGCCGAGTTGGGTGAAGATAGGAGTGATGCATTTTTTGAAAGGGTCTTATGTCATATGTATTACAACTACGGTTGTTTACAAACTGGAAGTGTCGTTGTGCGCAACCGTGACGAAATCAAGGGACGGTACCTTTTCGTCCAACCACTCAAGAAGTTGTTGTTCATGGCGTGGAGAATAAAAGAGGAGGCGGTAAAGGTCTGAGACATGACAGTCTGCGACTATATCACTAGGGATATGGTAGCATATGTGGAGGATATGGTTATGTCAAGGGAGGATGACGACGATGTTTTACACAGCTTGCGATACGACTACTAATAGTGCAATGTGTCGTATTCGAACGTGTTTTTATTATTTATGCTGCGTAATGTTGTTATTCTCCTCGTTTCTTATGTAATGCTAAGTTGTTATGTTTGGGTTTCTAGTTGTTGTTCAATATTTATGTATTTTACATATCACCGCATTCTAAGAAGACACATTCATCTAAGGAGATACATTCATTAAACCTCAACCTCATACAATAGAAGATACATTCATCTAAAAAAAATTAATCCGAAAGACAAACTGATACAAACATGCACTATCCAGTTAATCACTCATTTCCTATATGCGGATGTCGATAATGTCAGAACGAACCCTATCCAGTTGATCCTCCGTTATCGAATCCGTGTCTTGACTGTTGAACGTGTTACACGCAACACGACGTTCTAATTCGGTGAGGCCAGAAACCGGATGAAGATGGAGTGTCAGTAGGACTGACCACCTAGCCTTCACCTCATCAACACGCCTTGAAATTTTTGTCGGTTGGACACCATCCCTTCCGTATAATAAGTACATCTCGCATAGCAATGCCTCCCAGTACGCTTTACGCCCCTCTTTCATGTGCGTGTTACCAACTTCGATTGATGCTTTAATTAGATATTGATCTTCTAACTCGTTCCAAGGACACATTATTTTAGGATTTTTCTTGTTGTTTACCCTTCAATGTGTGGATAGAACATTTATTTTATATACATTAAACTCCTGCCAAAATATTTGCCACATAAACTCCCGTAAAAAACTTTTCCACATAAACTCCCACCAAAATAAGTCCCGCCAAATTCAAACTCCTGCCAAATAAGTCTCTAACCAAATGAGACTCCCGCTTCGAAACATATAATAAGCGGGAATAATAACACCCTTTCCCGCTTATTATTTTAGAATTGACCACCGACTCCTACTCTATAAATACTAGAATATGAGTATGAAACTACGCATTTAAGTTATAACAATGGCTGATTCTGGCTGGAACGTCCACGAAGATGCAAACCTCCTAAGCGTATTTGACTTCGTCAGAGGTACGATGCAAAAGGAGATTCCTTGTTTCGTCGATGCAGTTTTGTGCAAAATGTTCTTCAACCACGGTAGGGAGGCATCGTGTCCAGGATGTTTAATGCTCCGACCACGCGGACGCGAAGATGTGGCCGAAAGGTTAGCTTATCTTAGAACAGTGACTATACAGATTGAGTCACTTCCTTTTGAAGTCCAAAGCAAAGTCCAAAAAGTTTTCAACATGAGATTCCAAAGTACAATTACGCAGGAGATGGTGTCACATGCGGAGAGGCAATTTGAGCAAGAAATAGCCGAATCAATAGCCAGCGCCGTTGATACTAACATAAGTCCCGAAGGAAGTAGTGACGAAGAGGAATATTCATTCGAAAAACGTTTTGAGTATGGAATGAACTATCCGTCTCCATGAAACTAAGCGCGCACTGTTTACTCAGGGTTAGCTTATCTATCATATGTTTTAACTTATTTGCTTATGTATTTCTAATTATGCAATGCCTTTGAATTAAGTGTAATGTTATTATGCCGGCAAACAAAGTTTTAGTGTTATTGTTTTTAATCTATAGCCCACCCCGCCGTTTTGAAAATTGTATACCCTCGGGGACCATGTGAACCGCCGGTTGACAAATGCTCAACCAGCGAAAACCTATACTAAATTAGTCATAAGGGTGCGATTCAACCGCCTGTCTCACAAATCTCAACCGCCGGTGTGAAAATATACAACCAGCGGTTGACTAACATGAAATTAGTTTACGTTTCTCCTTAATTTGTACCCATGTATACCGGCGGTATGAAAATTCTCAACCGCCGGGGGAGTTTTTACACCGGCGGTTGAGTATTTCAACCGCCGGTATGAAAATATCCACCCGACGGTGGAGTAAGATGAAAAAACGTCCGTTTTCTCCTTAATTCCCACACATGTCCCCGCCAGTATGAAAATTCGGCACCGAAGGTTTATTATTCCAACCGCCGGTATGAAAAATTCGAACCGGCGGGGATAAACATGCAATTTTCATATGTTGTTACTTTAATGCCAAGGCACGTCCCCCGCAAGAGGGTATATTTTATTTGTATGTTGTTAACGTTCGAGGAACATGCATACGTTAGTAAGAACCATAAATAAGAACATAGGCGAACATAAAAGAAACGACCAACTCGAACATAAAATTATTGTGTTTTTATGACAAACATCAACTCAAAAAACACCAAATTTTAGCATGCATGTGCATTACAATAACATAGTAATCAAGCAAAAGTGGATAAATCTGTTATATCCGGGCAACCATTTTTTAGTTCTTGATATCTTCTGCAAGGAGAGACAATCGACAATGCCCAACCCTCTGCTTCAGGTGAACGCAACTTTGGAAAACATGGATGTATCCTTGCGCAAGGGGCGTCCACCCTAATCCCAAGCTACAAAATGAAACGTCGATAAAATAAATGTCTTAATGTTAGAACTAATCGTGAAGGTAAAAAATACTTACGCTAACGAAATGCTTGGAGTTGACCCAACCCAATCCGATTTCCACCCGGTTTGACATTGGAGGCAGTGCACCTCCATCTCCGGCATGGACATCCAATGGGCTTTAGTACCCACATTACCAGAGCACTTCACACACTCCGCAACATCAATCAGTTCCTCCATGCTTGTAAATATTTCAACATACACGGATGCATAATCCATCAGCTCATTGTAAAAGGAATCCCTTATCAACTTCCACCCATCTTGTTGCCCGCTTAACGCATACGCTATGGAGCGGTACCCGCAATGGCCATCGGCTTTTACGTCATTAATTGACTCAACAAATGGTCTAAAGTAGTTGGGAAATTATCTTAGGTATCCTTTAGGGTCTACAAAACTTTCCTTCGCCGGTAACGTTGAGCTTGACCTACAACCAACCGTTCCACTTGCTTGGGTTGGAATCGGACTACCTTTCTTACGAGCGGCAGCACTATCGGAACTAATTTTATTCTCTGGAATTTTTTTCCCCGGAATTGTTTTCCTTATAGTTGAGGTTGCCGGAGGAGATTTGAATTCATCCGCAAATGAAAGAGAACTAGCATTTTCCGATTCAAGCACATACTCGTGCCCACTTTTGTCGCGTTTAGTGAACGTATCATCAACGGCAATAGAAAGCTTGCGCTTGTTAGGTGGACGACCGCACACTTTTGGATTCACCAATGGCTCCAAAATGGTAGTTGTTTCAGGATGGACGACGGTAAACCATTTTTTTTTGTAGACGTGCTCTATTCGCGCTTCATCTTTGGATTCCATGACATCACCTAGTAGTTTGTCAAGCTTCGTTTTTAGTTGTTCCATAGTCGTGAGGTTTGTACGGACTAAAATTTCCAACCTCTTCCAATGTTCGTTAAACAACTCTAACGGCACCTCTAACCCTTTAGAAACAAACTCGTAGATATTGTGCGCGCAAAGGATACCGTGCGTGCTTCGTATTGAGAAACCGAAAGGCATACAACCCGCGATTGTCATGTTGCGAGCATAATCTACTTCGCCGGACAAAATATCCAAGGCATAGTGTGAGACGTTGGTTTTTAGTTTGTCGTACACCTTGTTTGCGAACTTGTGTAGGGCTAACAAGCAGCTCTTTTCGAATGAACCCTTTATGTCCCCATGCTTCAATTCTATCAAGGTATGCAACTTCAACCAAAAAGATTCAAAGTTACCTTTGCTCGTACCGATGAAACGTTTGAGGGTCGAATGAGCACTCTCGACGCGGTTTGTGGTTTGGTTACCAAAATGCATCCACTTGTTGGTTCTCCACGTCAAAAATTTGTCACCATAAGGCCCTAACAAACTTTCCATATATTCAATTGCTTGCGGATACTCTTTGAAGTCACGATGCAATTCGGCTCGGTAGTCGTTGAACGCTATTTCCGTTCCAGCCAACATCATTCCATTCGACACTTTCAAGAATGCGTTGGACACTTTCCTATCCTTTATGATATTTTTTGTTTTCCCTAAGACGTTCATGTCGATGTGCCATCGACACAACATGTGTGTTACATTGGGGAACACATCCTCCACCGCCTTCACAAGTGCCAAGTCTCTATCCGTCAAAACGATGGATGGTAATTCGATGGAGTGAGTTACCATCAAAGAATGTAAGTACTCTAACACCCATTTGTAGCTCTCGAATTTTTCCCTCGACATGAACGCGAATCCGATGTAGAAAGTCTTCCCCGTACAAGTGGCTCTGACGACCGCGTACAATGACATCCCGTATTTAATCACCTTGTACGTGTTATCCATTTCAATCACGTTTGGAAATGTGCGTAACAAATCCAAACTAACCGGGTGCGCAAAGAAAAGCTCGCCTATGACATCGCTTCCATCTCCGGAATTTCTATGAAATTCGTAGTAGTTTAGCCGCTTAAGTTCGCCCAACAAGTATTGGAATTGCGACCGACCATCTTTCTTGAGCTTCCGATATTTTAGTTGAGCGTTGTAGACGGTGCGCATTGAGGAAGAATTCTTGGGGTTCAACTTCTTAACCCCACCGAGAATGTCCCGAGGACGGGATCCCATTTTCATAGAAGTAACTACGAAATCCATCTCTTCTTTTTTAAATCGTCCCAAGTAAGAATGACCTTCTTTGTACGATGTAGTTTCGTGATTGTGAACGCCGCATTCAACCTCTAAACCCTACAAATCATCACCCAACTTCTTTCCCTTTAGGGTGAAAGGGCATCCGCATTTTTTCGTGCCGGTTGACTTCCTCTTTAGATGCTGCGGATCTACCATTTTTTTGTAAACTCCAGATATTTCGCACACGAACTCAATTCTCAGAGTTTTTTATCAAGTCTATCGCATCGTCGTAATATTACCACAAACCCGGTATCCGTTGCGCTCTGCTTCACCCATTCGATCACCTCCACTTGAGAGTAATGACATTTGGTGTCGAACAAATGGCTATAATCGACCGAGCAAGGCACCGGCGTTTCCTCCTCCTTCACCATGCACGAACTAAAATCATCGGCCTTAAAATCTTCCTCCTTTAAATCTTCCTCCTTATAATTTTCATTCTTTAAATCTTCGGCCTACGTAAAAAAAACAAGAGATTATGTTAGGGTTCTAAAAATAGTATTAATTAACGCCTTCCCCCGCCGGTTTACAAATACCACTCCGACGGGGTTATACAAAACCAACCGGCGGTTGAAAATACTCGAACCGTCAGGGGCGTTGTCAACCATCGATTGAAAATTACTCAACCGGCAAGGTTAACCCTAGCAATTTTTAACCAATTAGTAAATATTTGCCCCCAAAGGGGTAGCCGAGTTGGTTGAGTATGACGTGCTTGTGACCAAAGGTCGTGAGTTCGAGTCCCTCTACATAGGCTTTCTCGGCTGAGCTTGTCACCTTGTGTGGTTTACCTTTTGGCGTTGGTTTGCAAGCTATCGCGTCAGACTGAGGGTTTACCCTGTGCGCACTCATTGCACTCTGAGTAGCGGCTGCGGGTTCCCTTTGAAAACAAGAAAAAAAATAGTAAATATTTTTAAGTATTCGGCCCCGCTGGTGGCGATATTATAGCCCCGCCGGTACACTAGCACTAACACCGGCGGGTGGTACTCGATTCTACAGACGGTTGGGAATGACCTCGACCGACGGGGGACATTCACCCCCAAATTTGAATGTCCTTCAAACCCGCCGGTTGAGGATGCTACCCCCGGCGGAGGAGTTCGGGTCCAACTTTCTAAAAATGGAAAATCTACCAAAACGGAAACTTTTTTTGAAAGATTGGTTTAAGCAAGTACCATGTTTGGAGTTCCACGCTCTTCATCAACCTTCTCACGTGTTGAATTCATTCTTCAATGATTTGAATTTTTTTTCAAAAAAGTAGTTGATTTTTGGAGGTTTGAGAGTGTATGGAGTTTTTTGAGTTTTTGAATTTTTTGGACTTTTAAGAATTATTTTGAATTTTTGAATTTTTGGTTAAATTTTGAGTATAAGAGGGTTGTTGGGAGGAGTAATTTTGTGTTCTTCTATATTTGGTTAAGTAGACCCACAATACACTGGAAGACAAAATTAAAGATTTTTGGTCAAAGAGTAAAGCCGTCTTTGACTATTTATTAAAAAAGATTCTCTAGAATTTGGGAATGGTTAACATTTTTTGGGCCCTAATTTAGCCAAAACCAAATAAGAATTAGGTCCCGGGGTTTTGTTTTTATAGTATATTTTAAAAGGTCAAATAACTTTACTTCAGGCAGAGCTATGCATACTACATTTATGACAATTCGGTAAAAGGTGAACAGAATATAGTAATGATTAAGATTCACTTGTGTAAATTTAATTGGTTTTCATGTAGAACTTTTGTTAGATCCTATAGATTTTAGTAATCGATTAAGATTCAATTTTTTTAACTCGAATAACTCACATGTTTTGATAAAAAAATAAAAATAAAAAATAAAAATTAAATTTAAAGGGTAAAAGTGGAATTAAAAGTCGAACGACTATCTATGAAACAAAAACCATTTAACTATGGTGACACGTGGCAGCATCAGGACAAAAATCACCCGCGGGGACTAAAATTATAGATTTTTGATAGTCAAGAGATCCTCACCCGATTTTTTTGTCGAGGGACTAAATGACAGAAAATGCGATAGTCGAGGGACGAATCAATGATTTAATCCATAATAGTAAAATTCCCGAGGGACTAAATGACAGAAAACGTGATCCTCTATCCCCTTTCTTATTTTCTTGGTCATACAAGTGTTGTCCTGTATCCTTAAGGAGAAAAGTATTGATCCTAACTTCAAATTCCGCTGGAAATGTCATAAGCTTAAGATTGTCAACCTCTGCTTCACAAATGACTTGCTGATTTTCTGTCGTGGTGACATTAATTCCCTAAATCTTATTAAGGATGGTTTTAATGATTTTTGTATCCTCGCGGGCCTCAAAATTACCCCTTAGAAAAGCCATATATTCATATTAAGGGTTAACCCCTCCCTTAGGGCGGATCTAATCAACCTTATTTGTTTTAATCTTGGGTCCCTCTCGGTTAAGTATCTTGGTATCCCTTTTCTCACGGGTCGACTCTCACGTAATGATTGCCGACCCCTTCTAGACAAAATCACTTCTCGTATGAACTCTTGGACATCCGACCATCTCTCTCATGCGGGTAGGCTTCAACTTATAAAATCTGTGTTGCAAGGCAGGTTTATTGGTCTTCAATCTTCATTCTTCCCGCTAGAGTTCTTAACGAACTCTCTCAGTCTCTCCGTCGTTTTCTTTGGTCTGGCCATGAGATGAAGGCTTTAGGTGCTAAAGCGGTATGGTCTACTGTAACCTTGCCTTTGTTAGAGGGCAGTCTTGGGATTTTAGACCTTAAAACCTGGAATCGGGCGGTCGTCCTTAAGCATTTGTGGTCCATTGTTAGTAAACATGAAAACTCAATCTGATGCGATTGGATTTACTCTGAGAAGATTAAAGACAATAACTTTTGATCTTTAAAGACTGACTCTTCTCCCTCATGGACTTGGAGGAAAATCTTTAATCTTAGGCCTCTCGCTAGAAATCTCTATAGGTTGCGATTGGTAACGAAGAGATGACCTCCCGCTGGTTTGATTTGTGGTTGCTTTCAACGTCTCTTGTTAACCATTATAGTCTTAGTATTATTCGTGACTCTCGTATGGGGAGTAACCTAAGAGTTTCCGATATCATTTGGGATGGTCTTTGGAATTGGCCTTCTTATTTAAGGTCTTTTAGTGATCGAAACCATCGTACCTTCCAGGAGATTAACCATATCATATTATCTCCCCCTCCCCCAATATCCTCTATAACGACGTTCACCATTGGGTTGCTAGGAGAGGTGTCACAAAGTTCACAATCAAAGACACCTATAACGCCATTCGTACGACCATCCCCTGTGTCGGGTGGACGGGGCTAGTTTGGCATAAATATAATATTCCCCACCATTATTTCATCCTTTGGCTTGCTATCCATGGCAGGCTATCCACTCGTGATAAGCTCATGAGTTTGGGTCTAAACACCTTGCCTAATTGTGTATTATGAAGCTTTGCTTCCGAAACCATTAATCATATCCTTTATGATTGTAGCTTCACTCAGAGCATTTGGGAATTCGCAAACTCCAAGCTTGGTTTATCTTTAAGACGTATTCACAATTGGTCTCTTGGATCCATGATGCGTCTAACTGGCCTCCATCCAGTTTATGATACCTTTGGCGTGCCTGTTTTGGCGATGTCGTCTACCACGTATGGTGTTAGAAGAATGCTATAATTTTTAGTTCCTCTACATCCCTCGCCTCTGCAGTTTCTTACCGCATGCTTTCTCGGCTTCGTTTCAGACTTCTTGGTACCAAGGTGGTTTGGCCAATCCAATCTCTTTAAAATTCTAACTTAATTTTGTTTTAATTGTTACATGCATCTTTCCTTTCTGGTTTTTTATCTTTGGACAATGATGACTGTGATGCCCAGTCTCTTTGTTCTCGTCGGTCTTAACTCTCCCGATTCGCTTTGTTACTCTTGTTTGCCTAAGTTTAGAATGCTCTTCTCCGTCTTTGCACTTTCTCCTTAACTTGTTGTAATGTTTGGCCAAGTTTTGGTCATTACCATTGCTTACTTTGTTTCTCGGCTCTAAATTCCTCTTCTCGGGGTATGCCCCATGTATTTGTAAGAACTTTTTTATATTTCTATAATGTATTTTCAAACAAAAAAAACATTCATATGTTAAGTAACCGCATTCAAATCCATCTTGGCAATCACTTTTCGCATGAATTCGCTTTCTTGTAGTTGGATGGTCTGTACTTCACTATGCATCTTCACATGTTCATTATTCACCCATTCCATATATTAGCAATTATAAAATGTTGTTGTTGTTGTTGAGAAGAAATACCCGCAGTGGAAGCGGTCGGCTGATGAATGACTTGCTGAGGGACACCCGGAGGTGGAGCAAGTGTTTTGATAACACTATTAGATTGCCATATATATGGAAAAACTTTATAAGCCTAGGGCCATACCTTCCATGTTGACCACAACTCTTCTTGCTAAGAATATATCTTTTGGTTTCTTAAATAATGCATACCTATACCATAATTTTTCCTAATTTTACGCGAAGTCTACGTACAAACATCTACCTTTTAATTAATAAACAATCAATTAATTATCATCCCATAAAGTAATTTTATGCCACCATGTTTAGAATTCATATGCATAATGATCAAACTAGTCAAATTAATTATATTTTTGCATCCTTACTATTACAGTTACAAATGTTTGAATAAACGATAATTGTGAATCATTGCTATAAGAGGAATAACACAATTCTTAACTAATTTCAAATATAATTTACAACATCCATCCAGATTAGCTATAATAGCTTTATATTTACCATTAAGTATTGGTTTCTCATTACCACCACTCAACACATCCACTGCCTCATCGAAGGTTAAAGACCAATCATTGGCCTATCTCATACGAGAATAACTAAGGGTCGGTAAACGATCACCTTCATATAATGGGTGAGGTGGCATGATAAATTCTTCTACTGAGTCACTTTAAAAAAAACTAAACTCAAAATTATTAATTGTCCATCTCATTCCTAAACCTCAGGGATTATTAAAAAATATACCTCAAGTTGCATATATTTGTTATACTAATTTAATATACCAATCATATTTAAACCCTAACAAAAACTAACAAACCCAGCCCTCTCTCACTATTAAGAAGATTTGAAATTTTTTACATTCCTGACACTTAGATAAGTTTCTTGTATTCCAAATATGTACTAGAGAAAATATGGACCCTTTTGTGGTGTCATATAGTGTTGAATGAGAACCTCTCATTCAGCCATCTTCAGTACTCTCGAATTTTACTATTTCTTGGAACGATGAACTTCTCTCAGATTACATTCTTCTCTCGATAAATATGATTTTATCGTCACCTCTTCATACATTCTTAGATTTTATTGAAGCCATTAAAAAATTGATATAGTTTTCTTTTTGTGAGAGATGTAAGAAGAGTGTTTGTGAGAGATATACGAAGGTGTTGTGAAACAATCTACAAGAAACCACTCTATTTATATATTTTATTTTTCTTTTTGTCTATTCAAAATCAGATATCTAGTTGGCTAAATCAGATATCCGATTTGCTTTTATTTGATTTTTTATTTTTCTTCAGTTTCTCCTCTATAAATATAGTGGAAATTCATTATATTCTCACTCACCTCTAAAAACTTCTCTCACATAAACTTCTTCTTGTAAAATCTATTAAAAAATAAGTTACTATTAATATTATATTTATCTTTTATAATATCTCCTTCTGCATTCTCTTTAACTATCTTTCGATCAAAATTTGAAATCGATAAAATCAATCCCTTTGGTCGGGGAGAGATTATAACTTCTGATTTAATAGCCTGTATAATTTTTACATTTATTTGTTTGTGATATTTTTTTATATTAGTTTCGATTACTAGTTTTTCATATTTTTTTAAAAAAGACAAAATCCTTTATTTATATGTGATTGTATGATATTAGTTTTGATTTTACTTTTAATTGTTTGTGATATTCGCAATTATTATTAGTTTTGATTATTATTTTTTATAGTTTTTTAAATTCAAAAATTTTTAACTTATTTTTTCATAATTTTTTAAATGACTTCAAAGAAACAAAATGCCTCGACAATCCGTGGCCGTATGTCTAATGCCTCAAATAAACTTCTTCTTATAAAATCTATCAAAAAAAGTTACTATTAATATTATATTTATCTTTTAGAATATCTCCTTCTGCATTCTCTTTTAACTCTCTTTCAATCAAAATTCGCAATCTATAAAATCAATCACTTTGGTTGGGGAAATAATATAATTTTTGATTTAATAGCTTGTATAATTTTTCCATTGATTTGTTTGTGATATTGTTTGATATTAGTTTTGATTACTAGTTTTTCATATTTAAAAAAAAGACAAAATCCTTTATTTATTTGCGATATTGTTTGATATTAGTTTTGATTTTCCTTTTAGTTATTTGTGATATTCACAATTGATATTAGTTTTGATTATTATTTTTCACAGTTTTTTAAATTCAAAATCTTTCAACTTATTTTTTCATAATTTTTTAAATGGCTTCAAAGAAACAAAATGCCTTGACCATCCGTGGTCGTAGGTCGAATACCCAACCTCATAATTCTCCATCTCCTTACTTCAATTATTATCATGGTGATATGCATGTTCATGTAAATGGTTTGAATCCCTAAATTTCAAAACACATTTTTCCCATGGTAGTTCTGGTGGTAGTAGTAATGGTGGTTTAGAGAATATGAAGAAAACATCTCGGAAATGTGAACATTGAGATTATGATAGAAAATCAGCTAAGTGTAATCATTTTACAAGATCATATAACTATAAGACTGGAAGTAAAAATTGCAACACTGGAGGTATGGCGAGACATATATCGGCTCATAACCTTTTTGACTAGTCTAAAATTTATAAAGAAGGAAATACATTCGTAGATCCTAAAACCGGTCATGTTTTTTAGTTTAATAAATTTACATATACGAAATAAACCATGATATATGATGTTGGTACTTCACAACCTTTTAATTTTGGCGATAATTGAAGAAATGTTAATTGGATGCATAATGGAGTAAAACCAAGAGCCACATGCATCTCACGTAGCTCTAAGCGATAAAAAACTTTTAAATATTATTTGAAACAAAAACAAAGAATTCATGATACTATGTTAGCTTTGATATGGAGTGTTTCTCTTACTAGTGATATAACTATATTACTTATTTTGGTATGTTATGTGTTACTGTTAATAGGATGGATCTTCAGTGGATACTCCAAAGAAAAATTACATGGTTTAAATATATTTTCAAATATGATTATGCTATAGTTAGAGAGAGTATATTTGAATTCATGAATGTTTTTCAGATTAAAAATAAAATTATATATAGTTTGTTCATCAATGCATTTGCGAACATGAGAGCTATTGAGTATCTTAAAAATGATTGCAACCCTTTATTTCCTAAAATATTTCACACTAGATGTTTATGTTATCTACTTTAATTGTTTGTAAAAGATGGAATAAATATGATAGCGGAGGATTTTATCAATACTATTAGAGTAGAGGTCCTACTACGCTTGATCTTGGTTCCTAGAAAAAATGATTGGAAATAACTTGTTAGGCTAGTTTCAACCATTAAAAAAACTTTTTTTAGATGTTGAAACTAGATGAAACTCTACATATTATCTTCTTGCACGTACTTATACATATAAGCAAGAGATTACTACACTTTACAATAAATATTTTTCTTATAAAGCTTTTGAAAATAAAAATTGGGGTTATTGTGCTACAATATTAAGGTTTTCAAGACTTTTTAAACATGCAACTAAAAACGTTTCTATGCGATATACTCCTAATATCCACTTGACTCTTTATGAAATTACTAGCCCTACAATTCATATGAATAAATATAAGGATAAGAATATATGTCTAGAAATGGTTCCCAATATGGAAGCAACATTTATAAAATATTTGTATCCAATCCTAATCGCTTATTCTATTGGGTGCATTTTGTTTTATCATTTTAGATGACGGACCCAGTTTACATTTTTAGTTAATTGTTTTATCTAGTCTTACAACTTCCTTGAAGATGTAACCTATAATCCTAATGTTTCGAGAAGTTGACGATTATATTCATACAATGTATAATAGGTATGTAGAAAGATACGAGAGAAATACAAATATTATATATATGGGTAGAGGGATAAATCGTCCTAACTATGTAGAAATGACAATTCTAGATAGAGGAATATAAGAGAAACCCATTAAGGTGAAAATGAAGTGGCTAAGTATATGAAGACTCGATTTGAGTTCGCTTAATATTGGTGTGGTTTATTTTAAGCTGAGGGTAATTTTGTCAAGTGTTTTGGAGAGTTTTTTTTAAGAGTATTAAATGTTTAGGTGTTTTGTAGTGAGAGATTTAAGCTGACTGGTTGTATTAAATGTTCATTCCCCTCATTTAGTTTGGATATTTATACCCTTAATGATGGACCCATGGGCTTTCGGGTCGAATTATGAAACCGTGTCAAGTTTAAGGACGCATTTACTTAATAAGCTGATTAGTACCTAGCTTAGTCAAAAGGTGCTTAGTTATTTTATACTTTTGTCTTGTCCGGATAGTTCAGTGGGAAGTTTTTGTCCGAATTACCCATGTCTGGATATCTTACTGAGTAGTGGTTGATTTATCCGGACTCATCAATAGCCTCTTTTTCAGGCTTTGTAAAAAATCTTTGGCCAGGACTAAAATATTTACTTAATCAGTAACGATATTTTCCGACCCGTTCGTGTGTTTGGTTCGAGGTTTGTCCAGACTGATTTATTCTCAGAATTCTAAGAGCTTTTCTTTGGATCATGGGAAATGTTTCGCATTCTGATTTGACCTACCAGCCATTTTTACCTAGATCGGTGCTCCAACTAAGCATAAAAAGTAACCTCTGCATTTAATATTTCCTACGTCAGCGCCGTCTTCAATCATTGCTCGAATCTTTTCGTCTTCTCCTAAGCATGAGTTGTTTTTTTCTTACTAATATATAAACCATTTTATTTTACTGTTTCACTATCTTTATCACTCTAAAAATCGTTTACAGAGCTTTCACCATTTTTTCCAAAATCGTTCTTGGGTAGTTTTATGTTCACAGCTAGAAACGCTCTTGTAAAAGGCGACTGGTTGAATCTGTCTGAATTAGAGAAGACAAAGAAAGTTGAACGAGAGAGACGCATTGCTGCTGGTCTCCCAGTCTCCCCAGGAGACAAGTCTGATAAACCATCCCAAGAATCTGATCAAGGATCATCTTCTACCGGAAATCCAAAACCCAAACGTCTATTCAAGCCAAACCTTTCGCCAATACCATCAGGCTCCTCTATTTAGGAGTCCCAACCTTCTACAGCCCAAGAAAAAGCAGTATCAAGCGTTAGAAAACCCTCCCCATTTATAGCTATGGGATTTGATATCGAAAAATCTCTAGAGAAAACCAATCCACACCGGACAACTCGCTTGGTGAAAGCCCAAGCGACTCGTTCACAATCAAAGTCCTCCAAACCGGGGGCATCTAAGTCTGCAAACCAAAGACAAACCCTCCGTATCTGAGATTTCCATAAGAGCCCCTTAAAATAAGCTCTCCGGATCAGAGGCATCCAAAGTAGCTTCTCAAGCAAAATACTCCGGAACGGAGCCCCAACCGGACACCAGACCTCTAGAAGAAACTGGTGCTCAACCATCTGGACAGACCATTGAGCTAGAAGCTGACACTTTTCTATCCTCAACAACTGATAAACCTTCCACAATGATGGAATAAGTGATGGAAGATAGTATTGAAGAGGCCCCCTTCAAAACTGAAACCTCAGGGAAAACTGGGGATGCTGCCTCTGACAGAAAAGGGAAAGGCAAATTGAAGGTTGGAATGGCTCATCCGGAGCTTCCGGAGTGCTTGGAGCGCAAGGTAGGACCTTGCTTCCAGAAGGTCAACGTGAATTATTTGTTGGCCATGGAGAACATCAACTATGTTTATACTCATACTGTCGAGCTTGGCCAGATCCGGACTAAGTGGGGGATCCCAGATTCAGTGAAGGTGAGGATACCAGTCACACCGGAGACTCCGATGGACTACAAACTCAATGAAATTGTTATCTACACCGAGTTGTTCAACTGTGGGCTTCGATTCCCCTTAGACCTAGAGATCGTCAAGTACTTTTACCTAATTAAACTTTGCCCAAGCCAGTTAAGTCCAAACACTTGGTACTCCCTCCTTGCCTGCATAATGGCATCGAGGTTATCCGACATCCCTCTCCATATGGAGAAATTCAACGCTGTGACCAGCCTGTGCAAAAATCATCACATCCTATTTATCACCATAACATGGGAGACAATTTCAAAGTGGTAGATGATTTGTTGGAATCAGAGAAGAACCAGAAAACTCAGTTTTTATTCATCGAAGAACCAGAAAACTCAGTTTTTATTCATCGTTGGGTCAGGGGAGAACGAGAGAAAGATCAAAGCTAAGGTTAACCCTAACATGCTTACTAGCAGGTGGAAGAGTACAAGTAAGTCTTTAATATTGTTTTTTATTTTCTCCTTCTCATTTTTATAAATATTCCACTCATGAATCATTTATTTCTTCCTTGTCAGTATTACTGAAGGAGTACACCGGTTATCTGGAGGAAGAGCAGACTACATGTGCCAAGCTATATGCGTGAGCCGCCAGAACGTTGAGGGAATGCTTTCCATAACTGTTTTACTTCTGGAAATTTGGTGAGATCCCATTTGTGGAATACCACAGGCCGGAGAGATCTCACCTGGGAAGAATTGACCACACCACCTCCCCCAGCTGTCATCCTTAAGCGAACAGAGGAAAAAGATGACAAACTGGCCTTGCCCTCCAGAGCCAAAGCTCCTAGCAAGATGAAGGGAAAGGGAAAGAAAAAGAAGGCTGTAGCAGAGGCAGTTCAGGTTGCTGCAGAAGAGACCGCTCCGGGGAACCCAAGAGGGATCGATGCTACCTTGCTCAAGGTTGTTGAAGATGAAACTATTAAGGAGGCAGGTGAATCGTAAAATCCATCAAGGCCCCCTAAAAAGGACCGAAAGAAGAGAGCAAGCAACGATGAGAGGATTGCTAAGAAGAAAAAGGTCACATCAGGGGAAGAAGTAATCCTTCGTCCCTCGGAGCCTTTTCCTCCAGCAGACCCAATTAATCCCACCTTAGCAGAGTAGATTCCCACCGTACTGCAATACGGAGAAGGTACCGAATGAGAGATTGATGGAGTAGGCATCAGTGCCTTCCAAGACATTGATATTTATTTCAATGATTCTGAGAAAGATGACTTCGTCGACCCCTACCGTCCTTCAAGCTCTTCTAATATGGTGACTTACAATGGAAAGTCCTATACTATCTCCGGGGAGAACGATGTGGTGGCTCATTCTCTTCTGGGTCATATTCAACCAGTACTTAACTTGGAAAGACAAGTAAATATTTACACAACTTTCATTCCAGATATAACCGGAGGTGTTCAATATTCCACGGGTGCTTTAGGATTCTTTCATCTTTGTCTTGAAGCCTATATGTCCCAGGCTTAAGTTTTTCGGAGACCACATAAGGGCCTTCCCAGTTTGGAGCTAGTTTGCCGAACTGTTTCTCCTTAGTATGCAAGAAACCTTTCTTAATACTTTATCCCCTGACTGAAAATCCCTTCTCTTGATTTGGAAAGCAAATCTGCTTCTCATCAAGCCTTGGTAATGGGTGGTTCTAAGATGAACCTTAACTCTACTTTCTTTTATTAAGTCCAACTGATTTCTAATCGCCAATTCATTGGCCTGTTCGGAATAATTGTGGACTCTGTATGATGGTAGAGATGCTTCTATAGAGAAATTGTATCCATCCCATACACCAAGGAAAAATGAGATTCTTGTGTAGCATCTCCAGGAGTAGTCTGGTAGCCCACAATACTTCTTGCAAATAGCTTGGCCACTTCCATGCAGCCCCTTCTAAAGTTTTTTTAGACTGAATGGAATGGTCCTGTTTGCCACTTCAACTTGACCATTTTCTTGTGGGTGGAAAAGAGAAGAGAAGCAATGTTGAATGCCCCTGGAGGCACAAAAATTCTTCATATCCTTATTATCAAATTGTGGCCCATTATCTGCGGTTATCTTTTGTGGAACCCCAAATCTGCAACAAATGTTAGACAAGATAAATTTTATAACAGCTTTCGAAGTAGTTCCTGCCAGTCGGCTGCTTCTATCCACTGTGAGAAATAATCAGTGGCTACAATAATAGTCCTGCACTCTCCGGACGCCATTGGTAGAGGCCCAACTAAATCTAGTCCCCAATGAGCAAAAGGCACTAGCTCAGAAATCGACTCCATAAGAACATATGGGATATGAATTTCGTTACCATATCTTTGGTATGGGTCACATTGCTTCACCAATTCCTTGGCATTTGCCATTATGGATGGCCAATAGTATCCGGCCAACCAAACCCTGCAGGTTAGAGCTCTATAGCTATAGTGTGCTGATCCCTCTCCATCATGTAGTTCGGATAAGACAATTTGGGACTCTTCAGCCCCAAACAACGTAGGAGAGGTCTGCTGAACGACTTCTTATAAAGAACCTCTCTTATGATCAAGAAACCACGAGTCTTGTGTTTCATTTTCCTTGCCATAGCCTTCTCCCGAGGTAAAATCCCATCATAGATGTATTGAAGAAGGGGAAATCTCCCGTCTTTGGGTTGAACCACTTGTACACTTAAGCTCTCCTCCTCTTCCTTGCTCTGATTTGGTTGTATGGATGTGAATTCTTGTACATGAATCTATGGGTAGGACTCAGAGTATGCTATGGTTGCTAAGGAGTCTGCCAACATGTTTTCCGATCTAGGAATATGCTCATAGCCAACATTTTTAAAGTTGGCTGCTACTTCTTTAAGAATAAAAAAGTATTTGATCAACTGCTCCTTCTTGGCTTCAGATTGACCTTGAGCATGATGGATAAGAAGCTGAGAATCACTCATTAATCTGACTCTTTTAGCCCCATACAGAAAAGCTAACTTTAGGCCTCCTATAGCTGCCTCATATTCAGACTCATTGTTAGAAGCCCTAAAATCAAAGCATATAGCATGGTATAATTTATCGCCATACGGAGAAGTTAAACAAATCCCAGCCTCACAACCCATTGTGCTTGACCCACCATCTGTCCGGACAACCCACTCTTTTTTACTTTTCTCTTCTGTAGCGTGTTTAGTACTTCTGTTCGAATGAAACTGTACCAAGAAATCAACAACAAATTGAGCTTTGATTGCAGTTCGTGGGGCAAAATCAATATTATAATCACCCAGTTCCACTGACCACTTGGTCATCCTGCTTGATATGTCTGCCTTTTAAAGAACATTATTCAAAACAAAAGATGTCCGGACGATGATGGAATGAGACTGAAAATATGGTCTCATTTGTCTGGCAGCAGTTACCAAGGCTAGTGCGAGTTTTTCAAGATTTAGGTACCTTTTTCAGCATCCATCAGATTCTTGCTGATGTAGCACACCGGACGAGGATAATTGTCCACCTCTCTTACCAGTACTGCACTTATAGCACATCATGGCACAACTAAGTATACATATAGTGTTTCTCCGTCCACATGCTTAAAAAGGGTTTTGGGAGAAGACAAATGCTTCTTTATTTCATCAAACTCCTGGTCGCATTGTGGAGACAATTTGATGTCATGATACTGTCTACAGCTCACAGAACCCTCATACTAAGTTTGGGAGGTGAAGTGCTATGAGAGGTATCTGAAGATCATATGACGTTAGAGATATAGAATCGACTATATGCAATTTACATAAAGAAGTCTTTGGCGAACATATTGAATCTGAAGAAATAACTTTACAGATTGTCAATAGATAGTAACACAGAGATAAAAAAGTATGAATATTTTGTGGACACCATAATCTATTAAAAAGGTTATTTTATGATGGTCGAAGTCAAGAGCGCCTTAAACTCCAAAGATCTTCAAAATAATAGTGTTTTGAAAAGGGACTCTAAAAGGAACATACTGAGTGTAAGGGGTCATAAAAAAAGGATTCAAGTAATAGGAGAGAAAACTCTCGATCATAGTCTAAACTGGTTATCATACGTACAAAATTGATATATTAGGTATGCAACAAGAAAAGACATATCAGTCGGAATTCCTCGTTGAAGGGAAAATGAAACAACTATCAAAATACCAAAGTTGCATGGTATCAGATGATTGTGAGTATGATGATAGGTCAATGACTTTTTATTCTTGCATGTATAACAAAAAATGGATGTTGGATTCGGGTGCGTTATTTCACACGACTAGAAAACTTACTGATATCTATTAATATATTTTCTTAATTTGTCGTTATTAAATATATATTTATCTATTTTTATTATAAACTATCGAATAAGGTATCACTTAGATGTAAAACTTTCAGACCTTATTAGTTATGATATTGATCTTACAGGAAGAATGAAATATATATATATATATATATATATATAGACTTATAAAGACCTTATATGTAGTCTGGGGCGATCGATCTACATCTTTATCTATAACCCTCGTGTTGTGTCTCGATTTCCTATATGCAAAATAAATTTGAGAGGCTAGTTTCTATAGAAATCCATTGGTCTAATTTTACACCTTATTACGAAATGGGAGTGAGTGTGTCATAAAAAGAAGATTAAAAGAAGTAGAGCAAAATTCTGAAGGTGTAACCTAGGCAACGAAAAAGAAGTGACCCGTTGGGTCACCAAACCCTATCCATCATCACACGTTCCCCGGTCCAAAGGTATATAATGGTCAACTACTGAATCCTCCCGAAATTGCGTTATAGGAGTCGAGCCAGGAATTACCGTTAATGGGCATCCACCACTTTTCACCAGTTAGAGAGGCCCTCTTTAATACATGAAGAAGCGATGTTCACAGGGGCCAGAAAGACTCGTTCGTAGGAACATAAACCACCTACATGTTCGGTAAAGGAAAACCACATCAACTAGACCATAGTAAGCAACACCATCGAATTAGGCCGCCCTTTTCCTTGAAAGAATTCACACGCACCCACGAGATTTCCAAAAGTAAAAAGAGATCTGCTGCTTATTACTCACGGAAACATCCAACCTATACTATAATAAAGTATTCCACCTATCTTTCTTACCTATTCACCAAAATTTTGGCTTCACTTTCACCAATTCAAGATGAAAATAGGGTTTTACGGTGCCGGGTAATAAGAGATAAATAAGAGAGTTTTTGGATTCAATTAACTTTTACAATTTTTTGGGTTATCGAGATTCTCATTCGTTCTTTCTAGCGGGGAAGAATAGTGTGGGCAATTCTCAGAGGAGAGAATATTTCCTCTCTAAATAGTAATAGTCTAGAATTTTTTCCTATCAATATATTTCATGTCTGCTAAAAAAATTATTATTTTTCCCGTTTCATTCTGTTATTAGCGTATCATAGTTGGGTTGAAAGCTGTATGATGGTTCGTGAGTAGTTTTAAATATTCTTTGCATCTTTTCGAAGATAATTTTGTTTCGCAAGACTAAGTTAGTGGTCGAGTCGTTTTTGGTAATTGACACCGATTGAATTAGTTTCAATTCGTATGTTACTATTTAAAGTGAAATATCCCTCTTTTTTTTTTATGTACTAGCGCCTTATCGCCTTACCTTATTTTATCTATCAAATTATTTCATTGTCTATAGATTCAGTCCCCCAAGGACTTCTTTGATTTTATTAAACAATATCGGTCTACATCAGAGACTCTCGTGCAAGTCAGGCAACTACACAGTAATTACTCATTTTTTTTAAGCTTCAGATTTAGCTCCTCCCGGGCATTGATCTCACAATAACCTTTCAAGTAGAAGAGCACAATTTGAAGGGGATGTGAAGTACCTAAAATTTCTGTTTAACTAAGATTGGGCATGCAATGAAATATAATGCTAAGATCACATCATGGTGGATGAATTATCTTTTCCTATATTTAAACCGTGAACACTTCGTAGGGTAGTCCAAGTCAAGGCTGCATGATAGTTCCTCTCGTGCAGTATAGACTCTCTATTTAGTGGGTCCTTCATGTATTTTTGAATTATATGCTTTATTTTCCGGCTACACTCGGATCCAGTTGTCTAAGGAGGATAAGTGAAGACCTTCTGTTGCAAATAGTCTTCTTACTTATTCTTATTTATCCTTGTTTTCTACCACGAATGTTGGGAAGTGGTAAATAATGATTTGATGGTTGTCGTTGAAGACTTTGATTATAAGGGGTTAAAGAAGATATTTCCTTGTTCTCTTGCCTTTTCCCATGTAATTACCTCTTTATATTCAAGAAAGTCAGTTATTGACAACCATTGCTTCTATTAACGGTTCAAGTAGAAGATATTGAGGATTTCCATATTGACCTGCCAGTTGAAAATAATCGTCCTTTGTGAGTTAGTTCACAGTTTGGAAGCTTGTATTGTTTTCTTCTCGCTTCTCTCCTTGAACCTAGGTACGCATTTTCTAGATTGTTGACCTTTTTCTCATTAGTTCATTTTTAAAAATAGTTTACCTTTTAGCTTTAGCATAAATCCTTGAATTGAAGCGAGTTATAGTATTAATTGTAGTTCTGTAAATAGTTTTTCAACATTAATCCAGTCCTTGGTTTCATTTGATGAGTGAGCAAGCCTACCAACCTCTTCCTTTATCCAATAGGACTGGCTATAAAAAAAGTGAATATCAAGAAAGTCAGGTGTAAATGACTGGCTTTCCTTCTCTAAGGATGTCCGTACATAATGATTTGTTTAGTTAGCTGTTTACTTTTTTTACTGGAAAGCGGAAAATATAATGTTGGAAAACGGTTAAATAACAGCTCCTTATAAATAAGCAAACCAGTGGCAATGACTTTCATTGCCGAAGGCTAGGCAGCAAGTGCATAAATGAGTTCAGGCGCGAACTCGTTTATGTGAAAAAATCTTGCCGAAAGAAGGATTAAATATCCACTTCTATCCAATCATTAACTTCAAATCTTGTCTTCACTTTATAGAGCCTTCCGTCTTATGGGTTGGCTTTTTCCATCGTATTTAAGCTTGCTTGGAAGATGAAGCTTTCATGTTTCTTGCTATCAGTGCATTAGGTGTCCTAGTTGTCCAGTACCAATCTGCTTTCAAAGTTTAGTGTGCCTTTGTCAGTCATTCATCCAGTCTCTTGCAAGTTCTATCGAATGAGATATGAATGAATAGCCTCTTATCGAATCCCTTGTGAGTGAGGGTACTCTTTATCATAGAGATTGTTCTTAGGAGAGAATGACTAGTTAAGATTTCTTATTCATACTATCAGTTAGTTCAAGTGTGAGTACAAAACAAATTTGACAAGCTGAAGGTTGAAAGTCTTGAATTCGCTCTTACTGGTGCTTATATCCACTACTCAAGTAAAAATAGGGCTGTATGTCTCCTATCACTGGCCATGGGAGGATATTTCTCTCTAACTAGAAATCTGGTAAGAGAAGAAATAAAGTAGCATAGAAAAAATAGAGCTTGGCTTTCGTCCTCCACTTTGTTGGAACCACCTTCTCCCATCTCTTTTATTATCTACACACTTGTCAGCTTTCGTCTCAGCTGTAGTTGTTCTTTGGCAGGGACTAGACCATTTGTTTACCTACACTTTTGCTTGCTTTTCTGTTGATACCTATAGCTTTCCCCATGCCTTTACAGATTTGTATCGTTCACTAAATGCTGGATATACTGTTGTTATAACTACTTGTTCATGGTAACCATAATAATTATTACATTTAACTCTGCCACAGATAGATCATATGCTGCTCTAGCCTCTGATGCTAGCTGTAGCTAATTAGTTTTCTCTCTATTTTCAACCAAGGTTTGCAAGGGAGCTGATGTTGGTATTTGAGCTAAAGCTCATTTAAGAACTTCTTGTATTGGTAGTAGAGTAACTAGCTGATGTTTTATCCTTACAATTTTAAAATAGACTCATCGTCAAAACTACACAAACCGGATTTCTTTGATATTTATCTGTAAAACGGTGAACAAAATCTTGATTTTCTTGCCACAATTTAGTGTATAGATATAAATATAATGACTACAAAATTCTTACATAAAATTTGGTTTCTCTTGAATACAGAAAATGTATTAAGTAGGTTTGAGAAAAATATTTTATTATTCTGTACGTTGTGTTAAACACTCATATTTCATGTTTTTTTTAAGCAAAAAAGAATATATTATCGAAATAAGAGTTTTACAGATTTAAGAACATAATTGTGAAACTACACAGAATTAGGGATAAAAAACAATTTGGCCCAAAACAAAAATCCCCAATCAACCGAAAAGCCCTAAATCGACACAATTAGCATCTTCAACCTTCAACAACAGAAGCACCATCTGCAACTCCACCCTAAACACCACCCAAAAGATCCAACTGCGCCTCCATGGTTGACGCTCTCCCGAAGAACACTATCTACTCTGATGAGGAGAGAAGACGGAACCGGCACAGAAACCCCAGTATATGCTTCGTCGAGGTCAACATACACCCAAAATTTCAAAGACTCCACAAATCGAAAACCCTAGAATCAGAATTGACTCAAATCCAACACTACCGACTCCTTCCAAAACACCAAAGACAAGGCTAAATACTTAACCCGGATCTATATAGCCAACCCCAAGGCTTTCCAGAGTGACAATCGCTAACAGATGATTTGGAGCGTCGATGTTGGTGAAAGACCGATTCGAACGCTCCAGAAGAATCCATTTGGAGATCCAATCAGCAGCTACATTCTGAGTACGAGAGACATGACGAAGACACGTTGTTGGGTGGATCAAACGTCTGCAAATAGCTACAATCGGATTTCCAGTAGAAACACCAGTGGCCATGTTGTTGATAAGAGTCAAACAATCCGACTCTATATCAACAGCATGCCAACCCCTCTTTCTACATAAAATCAAAGCTTCCGGGAGAGCTTTCGTCTCTGCCTGAAGGGGGTTTAGCTTCCCAAATAAGAAACCAGCACCAACAACGATGATACCCAACTCATTTCTGACGATCAAACCACCAGAAGCCTCACCAACGAAGCTGCTGGCCCCATCAACATTGAGTTTGAGCCTTCCAGCAACAAGAGCACACCAAGCAAGGTACTTTGTTTTGACTCTATTAATAGATAGGCACCCAATAGAAGCACCTGCATCTACCACACCAGACCAGTGCTTAGACTTAAGTGAATTCTTAAAGTCAATAGCTAAGATGACTTTATTAATACGAAAAACAGCACTAGAAAAAGAATCAACAGAATTTTTAAACTTGCAGTGATTTCTATTTAGCCACACTGTCCAAAAGATAATCTGAGGGACAATGTGAGTTATATAGAAATTGCTGCAAGAAGACCAAAACCAGCAGTAAAGCATGTGACTCAAAGACATGTACCGTCTCACAGGAACTCTAAACATGAGACCAATGTAATTCCACAGAGACCAAACAAACGTACAATTTACAAACAAATGGTTTTTGTCTTCACAATTGAAGCAAAACTGACATTTAGAGACTAAAACAAGGTGTCTTTTGGAGAGAATTTGATCAATAGGGGCAATTTTTTTACAATTTCCTTGTAAGAAAAGAAAACTTAGAAGGGATGAAGTTATGCCAAATTTTCTTGAAAATTGAAAGTTTTGTGTTTTAGAAGCTAATGTTATCCCAAGTAGTTTTAGTGTGAAAGTCATTATTTTTAGAAAATCTCCATTCAATTTTATCATCATGACTCTGATTTATTTTAACACAAGAAATTCGATCAATTCTTTCTTGAGAAAGAAAAGAAGACAGAGTATCAGTATCCCAGGCATTTATTTTCCAAAAAGAATTCACCTTAGCAGGCAAAAACCAGTTATTAGAGTTAAAATCATTAGCTATAGGACCCAAGCCATGCCAAGAATCTCTCCAAAAATCTACTTCACGTTTGCCAAGACTCCAACTAATCCTTAACAGAGAAAAACCTTTCCAAACAATAGAATCAGTCATGTTGCATTTAGTGTTAACATGATGAGTATTGACACAGTAGTTTCTAAGCATGAGGTCAGACCAAAGTGATTCTCCTTTTCCAAAGAGAAACCAAAGTTTAAAAGAGAAGGTGAGTTGAATGTCAAGCAATTGCTTGATGTTCAGCCCACCCTCATCATAAGGCTTACAAAGGATGCTCCAAGCAGACCAATGAATAGCAGGCTCATAAAATTTAGCTCTCCAAAGGAACTTATTGAAACAGAGTTCTAGCTTATTAATAATATTTTTGGGGATCAGGCTGTTCTGCATCCAAAAGTAGATGATAGGATAAAGAACACTCTTAATTAGAGACAGCCTACCCCCAAAAGATAGGTTTTTCAAGTCCCAATCATGAATTTTATTGTAAATTTTAGTGAGGAGAGGAAGATAATGCTTTCCTTTATTGTTTGCAGATATAGTAACTTCCAGGTATGTGAAAGGGGCATGCTCAATGTTGAAGCCAGTGACAGACTTGATTCTTGTAGTAGTGGCATGGGAGAAGCTCAAAGAGGTAATAAGCTTGGTCTTCTCTTTGTTTATTAACTGACAAGACTCATTCTGATATTTGTCAAGCAGGTGACCCTGGCAGCTGATAGAAGAAGGAGAGCTATTTGAAAAGATAACAATATCGTCAGCAAAAACTAAACACGGTAAGACAAATCCAGATTTCAAATAATATTTCATGCTATTATTAGAGGTATAAAGATTAGAAAGGCCTCTGAGGAGGGCTTCCTCAGCCAGAATGAACAGACAAGGAGACAAAGGGTCTCCTTGTCTTAACCCACACTTTTGGGGAAAATAGCCAGCACTAATCCCATTGATCAGAACATAGATCATAACCTTAGAGACCAAGCTGTGAATGAGAGCCACAATGTCCTCAGAGAAACCAAAGCATCTCAGAGTGTTAATGACAAAAGTGTGAGACATTCTGTCGAATGCTTTTGTCATGTTAATCTACAAGATGATATTGCCTTTAGAAGGCATTCTCTTGATATTATGAAACATTTTCTTAATGATCAGAATATTGTTATGAATGGCCCTATTGTTAACAAAGGCACTTTGACTTCTAGAAATTAAGTTAGGAAGAATACAAGAAATTCTATTATTCACAAGACCAGAAATTAGTCTGTTAAAAATAGTACACAGACTAATGGGCCTGTAATTACTCCAAGAAATAGGATTAGGACCTTTAGGGATTAGACAAATCCAAGTGGCAAACACCCCACTGGGAATGCAATCACCCTTAAGGTAGGAGTTAAGAGCATTGCACAGATCAGAATTTATAATCTCCCAACAGGCTTTTAGAAAATAACAATTGAACCTGTCTATCCCAAGAGTACTATCATTCTTCATGGCCTTCACAATATTCCAGACTTCATCTCTATTAGTTTGCCTAAGAATGTCCTCATTGTCCCTGTCAGAAATAAGCTTAAGGATATTGTTAAGAATAGAATCATTAGGGATACTAGAGAAGCTATCATTAGAGCAGTTAGAAAGAATATCCTTGAAAAAAGATACAGCAGAACTAGCAATATCATTTTGATTAGTGAGCCAATTTCCATTATCTTTGATACCATTAACATAGTTCTTTTTTCTCTTTTTGTTAACATAGTTATGATACAACTTAGAGTTACCATCACTATCATTTAGCCAGGAATTGTAACACTTTTGCCTCCAATAGCATTCTTCATCCTTGAGGGCAAGAATAAGGACACTATTGGCCTTAGACAGATTAGCCTTAGATATAGAGCTATTAACCTGCTAATGAATTATTTCACAGTTATTGACTTCCATGGTAGCATCTTTGACTTTACTAACTATGTTACCAAAAGTAGTGGAATTCCAAGCTTTAAGACATGCCATAAGTCTCTTAAACTTATGCCAGAAAATAACATTGGCATCCCCATTGCAATGCTTGTCCCAGTTCTGCTTAACACAACTAAGAAAATCAGGATGACTAGTCCAGGCATTTATAAACTTAAAACAACCTTTATTGTAAATTCTGTTATGACTATTAGAAATAGAAATTAAAAGAGGGGCATGGTCAGAACAAGTTCTGACCATGTGGAAAACCTGAGTGTACCAAGTAGCAATTGATTTCTGATTGACTAACACCCTGTCTAACCTTTTCCAAATTCTATTGTTGCTCCAGGTATATCTAGAGCCACTATAACCAGGCTCTTCAAGGTTGCACAGTCTGATAAAATTATTGAAGTCCTCAGCACTACCATCATCAAAAGAAGAAGAGCCCAATTGATCTTCAGGACAAGTTATAGTGTTGAAGTCGCCAGCAATAATCCAGGGCTTCTCATCACAGGTTAGATGACATAACTGGCTCCAAAGCAACTTACGTTGCACTCTCTGATTCTTAGCATAAACAGAAGTGAAGAAATAAGTGAAAGTAGCATAGTTGATTTCTAAATGCAGAAACTGATCATGGTTAAAAATAACAGAAACACTAATATCATTAGGCCAAAAAATCCAAACTTTGTTAGATATATTAGCCGTAAAGTTAGCAAAGCCAATCCTTCTAGCAATCAACTCAATTTTGTCATATCTAGCCATAGGCTATTGAATTGCAATCACCTTGACATTTTCATTCTTTATAATAAATTTTAGCCTAGCAAGAGTAGGGTTGTTATGTATACCACGAGCATTCCAACTAATGGACTTAAACATTATCAGATAAAGAGCGATTATGAAGCTTTTCTCTTTTTCTTAAAGAGTTGATAGATAACCTTTTTGAACTGCTGTTCTTATTTGCAGACTTGATCTTGCTAGAGATGACAGTGTCAAAATCAGTATCATTAGAGCTAGCCCTTGGAGAAGGATTATAGCTACCAATATTGTCACCACGAGGAGAAGCCTGCTGAGTATTCTGACTTAAAGAGTTAGCGTCATCTTCAAGATTCTGAAGAGCACTAATGAGATCAGGATCCTTATTGGAGACAATATTCTCTTTGACGGGACTGGCCAGGCTCGTTGAGGGACAAGAAACAAAAGGCCTATCCTTGGCAGTTATAATAGATTTTAACTTTCTTTTGTAAACTTGAGTGAAAGATTGGACCTTTGTAGATTTAGGAACTTTAACCAATGTAACATTATCTTGTAAAGAAACAGATTGAGTAGTATTTTGGCAATAATATCAGAGCTTTGATGAACATCTTTAGAATCCCTTTTAACATCATTCTTCTTACATTCACCATCCTTGTGTCCCAAATGAAAGCAGTTAAAGCAATAATCTGGAACATTTCTATAGCTAACTCCAATCCAGCAGCCCTCATTCTCACCGAAGCCAACCCAGATATTCCTTTTAAGCCTTGTGGATACATCAATTTCAACATGGGGATATGAAGCATTAGCCTTAACTCTATTATTCGCAGGAAAAAAGTATGGTAAACTTTTCCTAAGGAAGCCGCAATATCACTGACTATACACTCGTTATAGAGGTACTAAGGCATATTTTCGAACCTAACCCAAATCAAGGCATTAGGACACTCTCTGTTCTTGCTGAATTTCGGTGACCATTTTATTATCCTCATTACCTTTCCATCCACGTTCCAAAAAGGCTTAGACCACAACTTTCTAAGGTCCTCCTCCAAACTAAATTCGATCAGAATTTTCCTGGAATCAACTGTAACATAAGAAAACTGCCCAGCAAACTTAAAAGATTCCATGAAAGACTGGAAAATAGCTCGCTTAGGAATGCCAAGACTAAATTTGCCAATGAGGGTTGTTTTCGATTGTGTCAGCAAGGCTTCTTTGGTTTCCTTCGAGTACTGAACGGTGTTATGATCATTGTGAGACTTAACGAACTCTGGTTTATGGAACTTATGAACATTGCCAGAAGACAGTATTTCCGAGTAAGATTTCTTGTCAGAGGAATTGGCTTTGTTAATAACCAGACGAAGAACAGGAAATTCTTCGTTGCTTTGGAGATTTAGAGACATAATACCAAGAACTGAACACCTCCGATAAGAGAAGAAGCAGCCACGGGAGGCTCCGTTACCGGAAAAACAGAGACGACACAAACCCGAAAACTCTGAAGAACAGAGAACAAGAAATCCATGCACAGATACAGACAAGAAGAAGAAGAGAAGAAATGAGTCAAGAACGTTTCAGGCAGCCGGAAAGATCACGATAACAAGACACAGATCTTGAGGATCTTGAAGCTTTTTCATTCTTCATGCTAAATTTTTATATAATTCTACGTAAAATAGTGATTTACTTTGCCTATCCGAAAAAGGACTATTTTATTATATGATTTTTCACGTACAAAATATATTCAAAATGATAATTCGCGCCAATAAAATATATTTCATGTTATTTCACCAAGTTTTTTCTTGGACAATTTGTTTTATCAACTCTAAACAAAATAAAAGAATTTTGAAAGATCGAATAGTCAACAATCATTTCTTCAGTTAGTCGTATAATAAAACAAAAGGCTAGACTATATTTCAATTTAGCACGTTGGATCTTTCATTCTATTTTACTTTTGTTTTTAAAGTTGAATAGTTCAAAATAACCCAAACTATTCTAAATATTTACTCTTATGTCAGTTAACCCCAAAGTATGGTGGTTTTATAAATTTTCTCACTCTAGCATGACCTAAATTATTTAAGAAGACAAACAACTTTCTTGAAGAAAATCAAAGATGTTGATTGAACATCAGTTATAAGGACCTACCTCAATACTACAAAAAAATGCTATCATCTAGGTTACAATCAGGAGATTTGTAAGAAAAGACAAACGTAAACCCATTTTAATGTAGAAGCTCTTAAAGAAAGAACAACTGAAGAAATAATCCAACACACTTATGAGGAAATCTTCTCAACTACTCAAGGTAACAATGACTCTAAAAACAAAGACTTATACTAACCAAAAGTTAAATTTATCATAATCAACCCCAATCAAATGGTTGATTCCAGTAGACTCAATCACCAGAACAAAGAGTACCTACCTACATATTATGTATTAAATAAGTATAATCATGCTAATGCCTCAAAGTCGGAAGATGGTAGAAGAAAATAGAAAACCAAGGAACACAAGGAAATCAAAACCCATGACGAAGAAGAAATTATAAAAACTATACAAACTCTTGAATATGGCTATAATATATCTTCTTCCTTGGATTATGAAAACCTCATCTCAAGAAACATTATACCTAATCAAGATAATATAGGAAGCTTACCTTCCTCCTCTATCCTTAATAGAAAAGAAGTTGACAAATGTTTTCAAGATTTACTCAACAAAAAACTCAAAGAAGCAAATCTGAAAGAAGAAATTTAACAATATGGTCATCAAATCCCTGTAATTCTCAAGGACCAACAAACCCTCTATTCCTAAATCTAAAGATGATCAAGTTACTTAGCTGGAATATTCGCGGTATCAGAAATAAATATTCTTTGAGAAGATTAAAATATATCATCTCTAAAGATAAGATCAAGATTATTGTTATTCAACCCTGATCAGCATGGACAACATTACTTTGAGATTTAGTTTTAAATATTTCAAAGCTAATCTAACTAACAAAATTTGGTTATTCTGGAATGATGATTTCACTGTCAATATATCATTTGACCTTCCTCAACGCTTACACACTGAAATTACCTATTCTTATTTGGATAAATGTTTCTTACAAACTATTGTACATGTGTAGTGTCAAATAAATAAAAAGGAATAACCTCTAGAGCACTCTAACGAACATATCAATAACTTCTAAGGAATGGCTAGTTATGAGAGACTTTAATGTTGTTACATTCATTGATGAACATACATGATGCTCAACCTTTTGCCTTAACAATACTGAGGATTTTAATGATGTTATTAATGACTTTCATTTGGAGGATGCTGGATATGCAGGCTCTAAGTTCACATGGTCCAACAACTCCAAATGTAAGCGATTGGATATCGTTTTCAATAATTCAACTTGGATTGATTTTTTCAGTGAAACTAAAGTTCTTCATATGACAAGAACTTGTTCTGGCCATACTCCTTTATGTATTACTATAACTTGATAAAGAAATGAAATATTGAAGGCTAAAATGTATATAAGGAAATCTTATATAACAGATTATAAAGTTAGAGGAGGAATTGGGAACTATGTATTTTAGTGAAGGACTAACATGTAATAAGGCCTTTTATGTAAGTGATTTGAGTTGTACACCAAGTCCTTGTGCCTCTATATAAAGACCAAGGCTAATCTATTAAAGGGGTTGAACTTTTAAGTCAGAACATTTGAATACTTTAACTTTATCTCTCTAGAATCTATTTCTCTTTCTAAGGCTTTACTTCTCTCAATTACTAAAGCGATTCAAAGAATCATACTCATCAAATTGGCGACTCCGCTGGGGATGATTAAAAATCAATGCCTATTTTACTAGATCGAATTTCATCAATCTTAAAAAACAATCTTAAAATTTTACAATGAATCCAGAAAGTTACTCGTTGGTTTGATCAGCTGTCAAAATTCTAAAAAAGATTTGCAGAGGACAGATTATAGACGAGAAAGATCCACTCCAATCCACCAGACTCAATCAGAGATAGAATTACGAATAAACCAGATCTTGGATAAGATAAACGCTTTGAATGAGAAATATAATAAGAAAGAACAGGAGATTCAGTCAGCAACGCTGAAATCCGAGCTGAGGAAAATGAATGAACAAAATGAAGCTGAAAACCAATCTGATCGATCTTGCACTGATCGTCAAATCAGAAGTGAACAGAAGAAGGCGCGTTTCAAATATCCAAAAGAGTGTTATTCTTCTCGAAAAGAAAAGAAAGATAAACAAAAGTATGTCATATCTAGTGACGAGGAGGTTGAAAGCTCTAGATCAGGTTTTAAAAGGTACATGGGTTTTCGAAGGAAGAGAGGGATCAACCTCAAAAGTATTTGAAAGAACATAAATCTAGGAGAGATAGTGTACCTCGATGTTTGCGGGAGTCTAATTGGTGTGAGAGAAATATGTTGAATCAGTATGATAAGGCTGATCGAAATTTATATGCGGTAATGGGAACTGATGATCAGTACGTTCAAAGTGTCGGTTGGAGGAATTCACCATTGACAAGTTAAATTAGATCTATTACGCTTCTGAAGCGTTTTGATATCGCAAAAGTTGAAAGTTTCGATGGGATGCAGGATCCAGACGATCACATCGAACAATTCCAAAATTATATGATGAATTTCAAGGACGACGACAAGCTGGTATGTCGGGATTTCTTGCAAACGTTTAAGGGGAAAACTTTGAAATGGTATAACCGAATTCGAAGGGGATCTATTTCAATCCTCAGAGATTTTTATACTTTATTTCAAAGAAGTTTTGTTGGTAGTAAAGAGATGAGAGAAAACGGTGACACAATTATCCAATGCAAGCAAGCATTTAGAGAAAAATTGAAATATTATACAAAGCGATTTGTTTTGACAAAAGAAAGTTTGGATAACTGTGAAGAGTCAGTGGCGATGACATCTTTTCGCCAAGGATTATTTCCAAGGGACCTGACTAATGAAACAACGAAAATGTGGGCTTTAACCTTTGGAACATTGATCGCTCAGGTTGAAGATCAAATCAAAGTTGAAAAATCAACTAGATTCCAAGGAGAAGCAGTTAACATTTCAAAGAATTCGTGACAGACATCACATAACCAAGGGAAACCTTCAAATTCTACTCAGCAAATGCATTCAAGGAATAACAATTTACCACCTCGAACTGGAGAATATTCGAATCAGGCTCCATCTTATCAATTTAATAGGTCGAGGCCGAATCAGTGTATAAGGCCTGAATATTATACGCATTTGATTGAAAGTGTGACTGTAATTTATGATAAAACTGAGGGATACGTGAATTTCAGAAAGGCAATTCTGATTTACAGGCCTAGAGAGGAGCGAAATAACAAATTCTGAAGGTACCATAATGATATTGGTCATGACACATCTGATTGCAGTGCTTTGAAAAAGAAAGGCCAAAATTTGATTGAAAATGGAAAGCTATTGATTTATGTGAAGGAACAGAGGAATGCATCAAAAAATCCAGGACCATCCACTTCCCAACCAACTAATCCAAATTTGCAAGCTGAGAATTTGATGATTGTTGATTCAAAGGTTGATGAATTTGGTGATGCATCAGAATATTTGGATATGGATCCAGATAGGTTAGTTTTAATGGTAGTGGAAGAACCAATAAAGAAAAGGCATGTTCGAAGTTTGTGTGAGTATTTTGAGTCGTTCGCCATTTCTGGGGGCGATTCGTTAACTGGTAATACTGAAAGCTCATGGAAAAGGCATATTGTAAGTTTAGAAACTGAGATAGAGGAAAAAATATATACTCTTTTGTATGGCAAGATAGACATTCTCTTTATCCTTTTTGATGATGATGATTTGCGGGGAAGTGCGGGGCCACATGAGGATCCAGTGGTCAGTGGATTAGAACTTGCTGACGTTGAGATTAGACACACGCTGATAGATAGTAGGAGTTATGCGAACGTCCTTTTTAAAGCAACGTATGATAGGATGCGCAATCCTCCTCGGATTTCTCAGTCAGAGCGTACAAGTGATATTTATGGTGGTAGACTGTCCTACAAGTTATAATTCCATTTTGCGAATATCCTGGTTGTAAAAAATGTATGGCGTTATATCAACAGTCCATCAGTGTTTCAAATATGTCACCGGAGACCGTGTAAGGTCGTTCGAAGCGACAAAAAAGTTGCGAGGGAATGTTACGCCACCACACTTCAGATTCGAGGATCCAATAGTGGTGATATAATGAATGAATAAAAGTCAGGGGAGTTGATCTCGGATTTTGATGAAAGGGTTGACGATCCGAGGGAAACCCCAAGGTCATAAACAGTAAGCGAAGAAATTGAGGAGTATACATTTTTTTGAAGGAAGAGAACTTCGAATAGGAACCTTACTGACGCCATCTCTACGTCAACGACTGTTACAATTTTTGTCTCATAATCTGGATGTTTTCGTTTGGAAGACATAGGATGTGGTACGAGTATCGATCGAAGTAATTTGTCATAGTTTAACTCTTAATCTAAGGGTGAAGCCTATAATTAAAAAAAGACGGACATTTTTGTTAGAAAAATAGAAGTTGTTGTTTATGAGGTGGATTGTTTATCTATGGTCGGACATATAAATGAATCCCAGTATCTTATATGGACGGTGAATCCGGTAGTGGTCAAGAAGAAAAACGGGAAATGGAGAATGTGTGTTGATTTTACAAACTTAAATCGAGCACGTCCTTAAGACCCATTTCCTATTCCTTGAATAAACTAACTGACTAATTCCACTTCGAGAAACAATATATTAACTGTTATGGATGCTTTTACAGGATATAATCAAATCCAAATGGATCTGAAGGATCAAGAGTGTACTACTTTTATCAGTGAAAACGGCTTGCATTGTTATAAGGTTATACCTTTTGGATTAAAAAATGTTGGGTCTACCTACCAAGAGTTAATTAATAAAGCATTTGCCACCCAGATCGGATGAAACACAGAGGTATACATTGATGACATGGTGGTAAAATGTTTAGTAAATGATGCGCACTTGAATAATTTAAAGGAGACAATTCTGAATTTAAGGGAAATAAGCCTAAAGCTGAATCCTGAAAAATGTACTTTTGGAGTTCGATTAGGAAAGTTCTTAGGTAATGTTATTAGGAAGAGGGATAGAAGCTGACCCAGAATAATTGAAAGTTGTGGTGTCCATGAAATCGCCCCGAACTATCAAAGAAGTACAAATTTTGACAGGAAGGTTAACACCACTTAACAGATTTATTTATCGATTCTCTCATAAATGTTTTCCTTTCTTTCAAGTGTTGCGAGGGCCAACAAAGTTTGAATGGACTTCAGATTTCGAAGCGGCATTCATAAGCATCAAAGATTTATTATCATTACCATAAATATTATCTAAGCCTCGAAGTGGAGAACAACTCTATATATACATTACGGTATTGAATTTTGCAGTAAGGGCAATATTGGTAAGCGAAGATTCAGGAATTCCGAAGCCAGTGTACTATATCAGCAAAAGTTTGGTTGCAGCAGAAAAGAGATATTTGAAACTCGAGAAATTAGCATTAGTATTGGTGGTGGCTGTTAGAAAGATGCGCCATTATTTTCAAGCCCATACCATTGACGTTTGAACTTCATTTCCACTAAAAATGTTTTAAAACGTCTTGATGTTTGAGGGAGAATGACTAAATGGTCAGTGGAATTGGGAGATTTTGATATTATATTCATACCTCGAACTACAATTAAAGCACAAACTTTGGTAGATTTTCTTATTGAATTTCATTCAAGCAGATCAGATATAGAAGATAGCAAGAATGTTTTACCACTAAATTCAACGTGAGTTATTCGAACTGATGGTAGATCTAGTGTTTTGGGATGCAGCGCTGGAGTTCAATTTGTTTCTCCATCTGGAGAAACAATACTCCAGTCTATCAAATTTGGTTTTCACGCTTCGAATAACGAAGGTGAATACGGAGCTGCTTTAGCTGGTTTGAGACTTGCGAAGATATGTGGAGCAACTTCAGTGGGTTATAGACAGACTCTCAATTGGTAGCAAATCAAGTATCTGGGAATTCCGAAGCAAAAAAGGATCGCATGATTTTTTATCTTCGAGAGCTTCAAAGTTTGATGTTCTTATTTGATTGCATTGTTGTAGAACATTTAAGTCGAGGAAGTAACACGGTGGCTGACTCATTAGCAAATGTTGCTTACAAAGAAGAGTCTCCGTGGATTTTGCTAGAAGAAAGTCCTTCGATTATAACTCAATCAGACTAATGTGAGCATATTGAGGAACTGTTTGTCCCCTTATAATCGGTCTGAGGCGATTGGGGAACAAAAATTTTGAATTTCTTAATTCGAGGAGAGTTGTCAGAGGATGCAAAATTGGCTAAGAAATTGCAAGGAAAAACATTTGGATATATAGTTTTAGATGGAATTTTGTATAAGAAAGCATTGAGTAGGTCATTAATATGATTTTTGAATAAATAAGAATCACATGAAGTTTTATTAGAATTGCATGATGGAGAAGGATTATCGCATTGCGGCTTTAAGGCATTAACTCGTCGAGTTTTGTTTGTAGGGTTTTATTGGTCTTCAATCATGAGCGATGCCAAGAATTTGGTTCGAAGTTGTGATACTTGTCAAAGATTTGATAAATCTATTCATAAGCTAGCAGTTCCACTTATGTATATTACCGAAGCCATTCTGTTTGATAGATGAGGAATAGATTTAGTGGGACCCTTGCCGATGGATTTTGGAGGACGACAAATGATAATTGTTGCAGTAGAATATTTTACTAAGTGGGCCAAAGCGGAGCCGTTATCTAGAACAAAGAAAAATAATGTGATTAAATTCATCGTAAACAATATTTGCTGTCGTTTTGGAATGCCTCGAAAGATTACTACAGACAATGGTCCACAATTTAATAATAAGGAAATGGATTTGTTTTGTGCTTCGAAAGGAATTAGGCAGTGTTTTTCAACACCTTTTCATCCTCAGCAAATGGGTAAGTGAAGGTGACCAACATATCTATCTTGGAAGGATTGAAGAAGAATTGAACAGGAGCGGCAAGAAAATGGCCTAATTATTTAGAAGAGGTGTTTTGGGCTTATCGAAAACTCATAGGGAAGAAACTAAAAAATATCCTTTTACCTTAGCATATGGAATGGATGTTGTTAGCCTTGTAGAATCTACGTTGTCATCTTTTAGAATAACTCAATATTCTGAAAAATTCAATGACAAAGCTAAAAGAGCAAGTTTGGATCTGATTGATGAGAAAATAGTTCGAGCTCATTTAAATGTAATCTATTATCAATCTCTTATGAGGAACACGTATAATTCAAGGGTAAAAAAGAATAATTTTAAAGTTGGTGATAAAGTGTTAAGAAAAGTATTCCTACATACCAAGGAGAAGATCCTCAGAAAAATGGCCCCGAATTGGGAATGCCCTTATATGGTTGTTGAAAGGATAAAATCAGGTTCTTATCGCATATGTGATGATCAGGGGAGGATGCTTTCACACCCGTGGAATATACAACATTTGTAATTGTACTGGGAATAACGGTGTTGTATATTTGAAATTGTTTTCTTTGATTGATTAGCGCACTCTTTCCTACCCTGTTCGCCCAGGGAGGTTTTAACGAGGCTCCATGTTCATATTCAAAATTTCCAATAAAACACATTTCTTTGCCAATGGTTGTATGCAAATGACTATTTATACTATTTCGGTAACTGGTCAAAGACTGATCATCTTTGAGGTTAACCAAGAGTAAAGTTTTATGAAGTGTTGTGTACACTTTTCGAAGAAGCAAACATGTTTGAAGTGTTACGTTCATTAAACATTATATGATATTCGAAGTGTTACGTTCATTAAACACTCTATGATATTTGAAGTGCTACGCTGAATAAGCGCACTATAATGTTCGAGGTGTTACGTATTGTAATGGTTATTTAAAGTATTATATTACGTTATTACCTCGAATAACTAATATAAATAGAAATTAAACTTGAACATAACATAAAAAGATGAAGTATGAATAAAAACCTTTTTCATTCAGAATAGTTCGATAGGTACAAGAGTTTTAGTACTGATATGACAAGTACAAAAAGATAATACAAATCCAAAAGATAGTAAAATTATTCGTCTTCAGAGCCCTCTTCGGATGACTCCTCTTCGGACAATGAAGTTGGGATATGATGAAAGGCTTCGTTGGGGCGCCGTTCGACAGGAATTTCATTCAAAAAATGCCAACATATCTTTTGTGCATTCATCTCCAGCAGCGTTGATAGGAAGTTGTTTTTATTTTTCAAACAGTCTTGAGTGTGGCTATCTCATCGGTTAAATTTTTCTTTTCTGCTTTGCTAATCGTAAGGGAAGTCTGAATCTCGTCGAATTTCTTCTTCTTAGCAGCTAAGTCTTCAAGGTGTTTAGCTTTGAGTTTATCTATCTCTTCTTGTTGTGAAGTGTTTAGGTTTTACTTCTCGATTTGTTGCTGTTCTCACAGATGCTTTTTGGAAAACAAAATTCCTTTGAGAAATTCAGATCTTGCCATTTGGAATCCATGGAATTGATCTCTTGTATGATCACCAAATTTTTCTTTCAGTTTTTTCTCAACTTCAGTAGATCTTTTATAGTGAACCATATCTTTCGCCATTCATTTCAGATAATTTTGAGAAGCCTCAGTTTCTTGAGTAAGCGTTTTCGCTGCAGTATTAAGATCGGAAAAAGGTTGAAGTGCAGCGAGAACGTCCGAGTTTGGTGGAATGGGAGGAAATACTACTGGACTAAGTCGGGGAATAAGATATAAGGAGATTGTAGGAACAATAACATTAGGAGATGCGACTTTATATGCAACAGGTGCAAGTCTTCTACCTAAATTATGCAAATGATTTTGAATCTCTTGAATGATGGAATCTTATTCTCCAACAAACTCTTGCGATTCGTCAAATTAATAAAACTGTCAGGATCAAAGTGATCATCACCTTAATTATCCTTCGCAGTAACAGTTTCCTTTTGCTGATTGATAATGTATTCAGTGTTGCTTTCAAATTTGTTTTTATGACCTTGCTGATTTTTTGTAGTCTCAACTTCGTTGTCATCAAATACTATTTCTTTAATGGTTTCCACTGCTTTCCTTTTCCCTTTCTTCCGGGGACTGGTCCTATTAGTGCTTTTCTTTTTTTGAAGGTGCAGTAGTTTTCTTCTAATTTGGAGGAGATCCCTCCTTTATTCCTTCTTCGATTATGGAAAGTGTGTTCTCTTTCGTTTTTCGCTTCGAACCTCTAGGCTTCAGATCGGTTGAAGGGCTAACAACAGATGTACTAGCTGCCTTTTTATTCTTTCTTATTTGGAGGAAGTTAGTAGTCTGATCTATTGCGAATGGGTAAAAATACTTTACAATCGGGATGGACCAATCTTTTGACAGTTTGTCAAGGATTAGGTTGATCCATCAAATATTTGGGAGAAAAGGCTCCAAGTGTGATCAGAAACAAGTGACTGTTGATAAAGTTGATGGATGCGAAGGTTGTGTGGAAAGCTTTATTCCATTCTTTTTCAGCCCAAGCATCAAGCTTGATGAGGATCTCTTTGGCTCTTTCTCGACGAATGGCATAACGCCTCAGAATTTCGGTTCGAAATATAAAAATTGTTAATAAATAAGGGTAACAACAAAATCTAAGTTAGAAGAATAAAATTAAGAGACTTACGATTAATTCTCTAGACGAGGTTCAATCTTGATGGGTTGACCTCAGATATTTCTTTGCCATTTTTCCATGCTCCTGAAATGAAGATGAATTTTTGCTTCCAAAATTTGTCTACTTCCAGAAGATTGTCGATGATTTTTAGGTCAGCATCCAATGTAAGATAGTAAAATAGAAGCACTAGTCCCTTGGACAATTTGGTTAACTGTATAAACTCCTTGATGTTGAACGGAAATTCGGACAAGCGGGAGACCATGATTACAGAAAGAAGCGTGAACCATTGATTTGGTGTAACTTGGGTTGGACACATATCTAAAATTCCGAAGTAATCAACTATCATGGGGTCCAGCTGGAATCGAAGACCCAGTTGATGATTTCTGAATAGACTACCAGCTCGTTTTTTTTGCAGTCTAAGGGTGTTTCTCGTTTTTTAGGAAGACAAAGTGTAATGTTGTCTCTCATTCCCCACTACTTCTTCAACTCAGTTTTTTGGCTCTCTTCATAGTATAGTTGTGAAATGTTTTTAGAGCTACAACTTAATTCGTATCAAGAGAACTCAAATTTTCACGAATTAGTGCCCCTTTTCTCCTCGGATATAGTAATTAGAGCTTTCTTTACTCTTGGCTTACAAATTTTCTCTTGAGTAGTATTCTACGATTCTTTCGAAGCTTCTTCCTCTGTATCAACCTCATTATTTGATTGAGTAGCCTCAAAATCAACTTCTTCTGATACTTCATCTCTCAGTTGAGGAAGATTATTTGAGGGCTTTGTTTAGATAATGAAACTGCCTCAACAATCTCCCTCGGGGGAGAAGAATTTGTAGAAGGATTTAACGTAACATCAGTATCGTCTCCCATAGCTATGCAAGTCCTTTTTCTAGGAGCTCGTGAAAAAAAAGTTGAGGAAGGGTTTGCTTCAGACTGTTTTGAAGAATATCTGTTTATTTTACAACTAATTCGAGGTGATGATGCAGAAAGAGAAGGTGAGATTCGAGGAACTTTTGACGTTCGAGTTTTTGAAAACTCACTTTCTTCTATAATAGGCAAAGGAGAAAAAGCAGGAATTTTAGAAGAATCGAAATTACTGTAATAAGTGGTTTTTGTGAATGTTCAAAAGTGAGCGTTGCTTATTAAACCCAGCAGCTCTATATTCTTCTGCTCTTTCGCTGATGCAGAAATAATCGTAAGCTCCGAAGACGTTGTTATCTGATTGTTAAGATTTAATTTCTTTGGAAATTCTGGTCTCGGATCTTCTGGAGTTTGGGCGTTTTCTCATAAATTGGTTGAAGGTTGATAGGAAAAATGTATTTTCCAGTGAAGGTAGCCAGTAGTTTGAAGAAACCAGTGAAGGTAACAAAGGAGTTTCGAGATTCTTGCGCTTTCTCTCTCAAGAAATTTGGTTTATGGATTAAAGAATAGGTCAAAATGGAATTTATAAGAGGAGAAAATGCGTGTTAAAAAGCGGAATAGATGGATACTAATTGGACAAAAAGTTGAAACAGTTACGTAGATAAGGGTTCAACATCTGTTACTGTAAAAACCTAATTGCAGACCTAGTACATAGAGGGTCATGATTTGTTGAGATATAGGTTTGACACTTAAGATTATTAGCTCTTGCTTTATATTATGATATAAACAGACGATTACCTGTTGACATATTTCGATGTATATGGGACGATTAATGATATATCAGAATAATTGATGTTACTCCGGATTGTGGAAGCGGAAGTTATCTTTGCTTCTGCTTAGATTAGAAAATGATTAGTTCTCATCCATTTACTGACATGAGAACTAAGGGGGTTACTGATAAAGAAATGAAATCTTGAGCAGTAAATGTAAATAATGAAACCTTATATAGGAGATTATAAAGTTACAGGATGCATTGTGAACTATGTAGTTTAGTGAAGGACTAACATGTAATAAGTCCTTTTTTGTAAACGATTTCAAGTGTACACCAAGTCCTTGTGCCTCTATATAAAGACTAAGGCTGATCTAATAAAAGAGTTGAAATTTTAAGTCAAAACATTTGAATACTTTAACATTCTCTCTCTAGAATCTATTTCTCTCTTTAAAGCTTTACTTCTCTCAATTACTAAAGCGATTCAAAGAATCATACTCATCATAACTAAAGATAGATTAGGCCCTAAAAAGAGTTTTAAATTTCTAAATATGTGAATTATGGGTAATGATTTTCTTAAATTTGTAGAGAATAATTGAAATCAACACATAGAAGGTTAGCTTTTGTACATTTTATGGCACAAGCTTTGAAGACTCAAAAAATCTCTTAAGATATGGAATAAAACTTGTTTTGGTAACATTTTTAATAAAGTGCAGGACACTGAGGAAGCTATTTAGAAGCTTAAAATCAAGTATCATGAAACTAACAGCTTGGCTTCTAAAATTGAGCTATCTAAAGCTAATGCACTTCTTCTCCTACCATTAAAGATATAAGAATCATATTGGCACAAAAAATACTACTCCAACTGGCTTAAAGAATGAGACAAAATTGATTATAAATGAAGACAATAACTTACTTCTGCTTCCTCATACTGAAGAAGAGATCTTTGGCATATTCAATAGCATGAGTCCTTCTAGTGCTAGCATGGATGGATTCAATAGTTGATTCTTCAATTCTTGCTGGAACATTATAAAAAGATCTATGTCAGGCAATGCCTTCTTTCATACTTGGCCAAAACATACCACAAGATATAATGGCCACATGTTTGTGTCTTAGTAAAAGTAAATTTAAAATTAAACCCAGAAAAGTGTGTCTTTAGAGTGTAGTCCGGGAAATTCTTGGGGTATGTGATAAGTGAGCAAGGGATACAGCCTGATCCGGACCAACTTAATGCTTTACTACAAATAGAGCCTCCTCGAAATATTAAAGAAGTACAACGATTGAATGGGAGGCTGGCTGCACTGAACCGTTTCATTTCAAGGTCTTCGGATAGGTGTGCCCCGTTTTTTCAGACTTTGAAAGGTGCAAAGGACTTTAACTGGTCCTCACAGTGTGACGAGGCCTTCGATGAAATTAACAAGAATTTTTCCTCCGCCAAGACTTTGTTTAAACCCGTTGATGGAGAGACTCTTTCCATATACTTGGCAGTCTCTAGTTGTGCCATAAGTGCAGTGTTGGTAAGAGAAGTAGATAATTATCCTCACCCGGTGTAATACATAAGCAAGAGTTTGATAGATGCAGAAAAATGCTATTTGAAACTTGAAAAATTAGCACTAGCCCTGGTAATTGCTGCGAGGAAGATGAGACCTTATTTTCAGGCTCATCCTATTATTGTCCGGACGTCTTTTCCCTTGAAAAACGTTTTCCAAAAGGCCGACATTTCAAGTAGAATGACCAAGTGGTTAGTGGAGTTGGGAGACTACGATATTGATTTTTCCCCTCGGACAGCAGTCAAAGCCCAAGCGGTGGCAGATTTCTTAGTTGAATTTCACTCAGATAGAGATACTAAACAAACAACCAGAGTAAAAGATAAAAAAAAAGTATGGATCATCCGGACTGACGGTGGATCAAGCACCATGGGTTGTGGTGCTGGTATATGTTTAACCTCTCTGTACGGTGATAGAATGTACCATGCTATATGCTTTGCATTCAGAGCTTCCAATAATGAGTCTGAATATGAGGCTGCTATAGCTGGTTTAAAGTTGGCTCTCATTTGTGGAGCCAAACGAGTTAGGTTAATGAGCGACTCTCAGCTTCTTATCCATCATGCATAAGGTCAGTCCGAAGCTAAGAAAGAAAAACTGATTAAATATTTATTCATTCTCAAAGAAGTGGCACTCAATTTCAAAAGCGTCACTTATGACCACATACCTCGAACAGAAAATACACTAGCAGACTCCTTGGCAACTATGGCGTACTCTGAGTCCTACCCTTGGATACATGTGCAAGAATGCCCATCAATTCAAATAGTGCTCTTACGATGTTTGGGGGTCGATGAGTCTCAAATAGTGCTCTCCGAATTACATGATGGTGAGGGATCAGCACACTGTGGATTCGGGGCTCTCACTAGAAGAGTCTTATTAGCTGGGTATTATTGGCCCTCCATAATGCAAGATGGCAAGGAGTTGGTAAAAAAGTGTGATCGATGCCAACGATATGGTAATGAAATTCATACCCCAGCTGTCCCTTTGGAGTCAATTTCTGAGCCAGTACCTTTTGCTCGGTGGGGGTTGGATTTGGTGGGACCTCTACCCATGGCATCCGGGGGGTGCAGAACTATAATTGTTGCCATTGATTACTTTTCGAAGTGGATCGAAGCGGCCCCATTGGCAGGAACTACATCGAAACTTGTTATTAAATTCATTATGTCTAACATTTGTTGCAGATTTGGAATACCACAGAAGATAATAACAAACAATGGGCCACAATTCGACAATAAGGAAATGAAGGCTTTCTGTGCTTCTAGAGGCATTCAACACTGCTTTTCTTCTCCTTTCCACCCACAGACAAACGGTCAAGTTGAAGTGGCTAACACAACAATATTGTCCGGTCTAAAGAAGAATTTAAAAGGGACTGTTGGAAAATGGCCACGTTACTTGCAAGAAGTTTTATGGGCTTACCAGACCACTCCCGGGGCTGCAACACAAGAGTCACCCTTTGCTTTAGTATATGTGATGGATGCCATAGCTCCCATAGAAGCTACTCTCCCTTCATTTCGAGTTCATAATTTTTCCGAACACGCTAACAAAGTGGCAATCAGAGGCCATCTTGACTTAATAGAAAAAAAGAGAGTTAAGGCTCACCTTAGAGCTGCACACTATCAAGGTATGATGAGAAGCAGGTTTGCTTCTAAAGTTAAGAGAAAGGATTTTCAACCAGGGGATAAGGTATTGAGAAAAAGTTTTCCTACATACTAAAGAGAAGCAGTTCGGTAAGTTGGCTCCAACTTGGGAAGGGCCCTATGTGGTCATTGAAAAGCTTAAGCCTGTGACATACCGGCTCCAAGACAAAGATAGAAGGATTTTGAATCACCCCTGGAACATTGAGCACCTCCGTTTGTACTTTGAGTAAAAACTATGTAAATATTTACTTCTTTGAAAATTCATGTAAATATTTAGGGGCATACTTTTTCCTCCATGGTGGCTCGGGGAGGTTTTAATGAGGTGTCCAGTCTTTTTTATAAAATATGATGCCTTCTCAAAGTATTCGGAGTATTTTCAGTTAATAGTTTTCGTTGATTTTTTTTATTTAACAGACCGGATTAAATTAGAGGAATGATGACTACTTAAACATTTGTCATCAGAGAATTTAAACACTCTCACTTTAAAATACTTGTGAAATAACTAAGGACTGTTTTAACATTAGCCACCAAAGTTGAAAAACTATGAAAGAATGCAAGAGTTGTGCAAAATGAAACTACCCATTAAAACATACGAAATGCCTTGGCCATCCAAGGACTTTGAATTTTCAAAACAAGAAAGGTTTATCCGTACAAGGACCGGACATGGTTACAAAAAATGCCTTGGCCATCCAAGGACTTTGGTTCAAACACGAGAAAATTAAAAAGATAATTGATACTATATGACTGAGCTTTTGTAGATGGCTCAGCCTCGCTTGACTTTTTCTTCTTTGGGGTCATCATCCGGACTCTCCCTAATATCTTCTTCTTCATCAGTGGTGTCATCCCAGCCACTGGAGTAGTTGTACTTATCACCAACAGACATGGTATGATGAGGAATGTCTTCGTACTCCACGAATCGCCATAAATCTCCCAAGGTCTTCTTCAGAATTTTTTCATGAAAGAGCAGGACCATATCTGACTTGACCTTAGCATACCTTGAATAAGCATCCATCATAGCCTGGATTGTTTTCTCCTGCTCCCTTAACAAGTCAGCTTTTTCTTGCTCAGCCTTAGGCACTCTATTCACAAGAGAGATCTTGTCATTAGTTAAGGCCTGAATGGTGCTATCTTTGGCCTTTACCTCCTCTTTTGAAGAACATAGGTCTCTTTCCAGGTCGGATTGCTTTGATTGGAGTTTGTTGACAACTCCTTCCGAAGTGGCCAACCTGTTGGCCAAGTCCTCCTGACGTTTCTTCAACTCCTCATTCTCTTTCCTCAATGCCTCAATATTTTGGTTGGCGCTAAGAAGGTCGCTAGACAGTTTCTCCTTGTTAGAATTGAGGGTATTGATAATGGTTGTCTGATTGAGCACTTGCTTCTCCAAGGTAAGCAATGGATGGACATTGCTCAATAAACAGTGAGCGATGACGTCTCTTTCACTTGAGTTAGAAAAAGACCTACCATTGAATGCGACAAGGTTCGAAGAACTTGGGGGGAGTTATGGCCCACCAAAATCATCTTTGGGGAGGTTTTCAAAGTAAAAACCAATCCCCTCAAGCTCACTGATGTCGACACCATCGATGCTGATATCCCCTCCTGCACCCCCTACGGTTTGAAAGTCACCAGGGATCTCTTCTGCTTGAGTGAGGTCAGTAGGGTCAATAGGAGGTAGTGGCTTCGGAGCCAAGAGAGAAACCTCGTCTCCCATGGAGGTTTTCTTTTTCTTGGCATCCCGGTCTCCATCTTCTGCTCCCCGTTTTCTGACCTTTTTGTAGACCTTTTGAGGTTTTGGAGACCCAACTGCTTCTTTGGTGCTCTCGTGCTCCACCACTTGTAATAAGCCATCATTGATCTGCCCTTGATCTTGTCCCTCTAGTTTTGTTGGGACAACTTCCTCCACCTCGGTAGGGTTAGCCTCTACCACACCTTACTTGGCCTTAACTTTTTTGCCCTTCATCTTGCTTGGGGCTTTAGCTCTGCCCGGCAAGGCCAATTTTCTATCTTTCCCTTCTGTCTTCTGGAGAATCACTCTCGGAGGGGGTGGAGTGGTTAATTCCTCCCAAGACAGATCCCTCCGGTCAGTGGTATTCCAAAGATAGAATCTAGTTAGGTTGCCTCCAGTAAAACAGTTGTGGAAGCGGTTACCCCAGGTTTTAGCAGCCCAAGCATTTAGCTTGGCACAGGTAGTCTGCCCAGCCTCTAAGTAATCGTTGAAATCCTTGGGCAGCACTACCAAAAAGCAAAAGAAAAAGAAAAAGAGTTAGATAAAAACAAATTATAAGTAAAAGTAGAAGTATCTGGTGAGATTGTTACCATCACTTCGCCATGTGCTGGTAAGCATGCTTGGGTTGACACCATCTTTAATTTTCATCCCATTCTCCCAAGCACTGCTGACGAACATAGATTGAGTCTTCCAGCTTTTCTCCGACTCGAGTAAGTTATCCACTACCTTGTAGTTGTCACTCATGTTGAAGTGATAGAAAGGGATGACATAATTTCTGCAGAGGCTTGCTACAACAGCAAATTGCTCCATCGGAAGAGGAATTCCGGAGAGCCTTGAAGCCGTGATACATGCCATAAGAGTGAGCCATGCATTAGGGCTTAGCTGGCTTGGGCAAAGCTTTATCAGATGGAAATATCTGACTATTTCTGGGTCCAAAGGAAACTTAAGTCCCCATTTTAATAATTCAGTATAGAAGACAATCTCGTTGAGCTTACAGTCCATGGGCGTCTCCGAATCGATTGGAATCCTTACTTTAACATTCTCTGGAATCCCCCACTTCGTCCTCATCCGGCCAAGTTCAGCTGTGTGGATGAAGGCGTAATTGATTTTCTGCATGGTCAGTAGATATTTAACACTTACTTTGTGGAAACAAGGCCCCACCTTTCCCACAAGGCACTCCGGCAAGTCCGGATGCTTTAAACATACTTTTTCCTTGCCTTTGCTCTTTCTAGTAGTGGCAGTCTCGCTTGTTTTCCTAGAGACGCCAGTCTCAAAAGGGGCTTCTTCGATGCTGTCCTCCATTACATCCTCTATTACCATGCAGAAATTGTCAGCTGTTTTAGGAAGAGAAGAGCTGGTGGTTGGCTCAGTAGGCCCTCCGGATTGTTGAGCATCTTTTCCCTCTTGTGGTCTAGAGTCTGGCTGGGGCTCGGACCCGGAGGTCTCTTTTCGAAGACTTGAGCTAATTGCCTCCGGACCGGACAGCTTGTCTTTGGGAATTTTGATGGGTGCTTCTGACCCTGTGGTTTTACTTTTTGCCCCGGATTTCGAAGACGTGGATTTTGGTTTAGGCTGTGTGCCAGCAGCCTTCCCTTTTACCAGACGACCCCTTCGTCTATCTACCAGTTTCTCCGGGAAAATATCAGTATCTGACCTCATAGCGATGAATGGGGAGGGTTTTCTAAGGCTTGTAACCAGCTGTTCTGGTTCAACAACATGCTATGACTCTTGAACTGATGAGCCCGAGGCGATTGGAGAAAGAATGGGCTGGAATAACCTTCTGGGTATATAACTCTTGGCAGAAGATGAACCCCGATAAGGCTCTGAGCTTGGTGTATTAGGCTTGTCAACAGGGGAAACAGGGAGGCCTGCAGCAATGCGCTTTTCTCTCTCGACGTTTTGAGGTTTTTCTAACTCCGATAAGTTGAGCCACCCACCTTTTACTAGGGCATTTCTTGCTGTGAACATAAACTCACAACAAAAGAATGGTTTTTGGAAAGAGGAAAACTTTGAAGATTAACAAAGTAGAGATAATGAAGATGATAAAACAGTGAAGAGTGAACTGATTTATACTAAGGAGATAAATGATGCTTTGATACCTAGGAGAAGATGAAAAGATAGGTATAATGATTAAAGACGGCGCTGATGTCACCAATATTAATTAAAAGGTTACTTTTTCGAAAAAAGTGGAAGCGCCTTTCTAGGAGGAAAACAGCCGGCGAGGCGAATCAAAGAAGGACACGTATCCCACTATCTCTGGCAAAACTGCTCAGCTTCTAAGGGTTTCAGTCTATCCGGATAAAGTCGTTACATATTTCGACTTGAGCTATTTTTTAGGTCTTGCCAAAGGCCTTCGAACACAACCTAAAAAGAGGCTACTGATGAGTCTGGATTTTCTCACCACTCTTTATGAGGACCGAAGAGGGGAAATTCGGACAACATCCACTCACTGAACCATCTGAACTGAACGAATGTACTAAAAACTTAATCACTTCATGACTAAGCTAATTACCTACCTGCTTAAAACTAATGGGTCTTTGAACTCGACCCGAATCCATAAGTTGACCCAAAAGCCCATGTGGCCCATAATTAAGGGTATAAATACCCAACCACTTTCATTAATGAGGGTGATGAACATTTAATACAATCAGGCAGCTCAAGTCTCTCACTACAATCTATTCAAACATTAAATACCTTTGAAACACCACAAAACTCTGGACAAAATTACCCTTAACCGAAAATAAGCCACACCAATATACACATTTTGCTTCTCTTCTAAATTTGTAAGTCTTATAAACAAGTTGATTAGGTCAATTTTTGTGTCTATTCTTATCAATGGAAAGGCTGTTGGATATTTCAAAACTAAATGAGAGCTTAAACAAGGGGTTCCGCTCTCCTTTAGTCTTTTTATAATTGTTGAAGAGTAACTAATTAACGGTCTCTCTAAGATTTTTTACTCTAACAAGTCTATAAAGTATAACACTAGGAATGACATTGTTATTACCTGTTTAGCTTTTGCTGATGATCTTCTTATCTTCACAAATTGTCGAAGCTCTACTATGGAAAATCTTGGCAAGCTTATACATAACTACCAGAAAGTCTCTTGTCACGTAATTTACAAGGACAAAACCAGTATAATCACATCTACCAGCATTCCCAATACCAGAATATCTACTCTTATCAACCAAATTGTCTTAAGCACTTGTCATGTACGTACTGAATACTTAGGAATCATATTAAACACTAACAACAAAGCAAGTAACTAAAACTCTCTATTAAACAAATTTAACAAGATTAAGATCAAAGATTGGGAAAACAAGTATTTGTCTTATGGTGGAAGGCTCATTCTTATTACCTCTGTTTTAATGATGATCCCTATGTATCCGGTTCATAGTAGCTACTTGCCTAAAATTATTATCAACAGGATGGAGAAAACTTTCAATAAGTTCCTTTAGGGTTCCACTAATGAGATTCATAGAATTCATTGGACAAACTAGTCCTCTATCTGTAAACCCTTCAGTGAATGGGGGACTTAATACTATAAAATTATCTGATATCCAAGACTCTTTCTCCTGAAAGTTGTGGATTATCTTTAGAGAAAATAAGTGTTTATGGGCTAATCTAATGCATAACATCTATTGTAAGGGTCTTCATCATCTGCAGGTTTCCTATAGAAAGGCAGGGTCGCACACGTGGAAACGATTAGCCAAGATCAAGAATTTTGCTAAGCCTAGTATAAGTTGACATTTGGGTTGTGATGAAGTTGATTTCAGTCTTGAAAAATTATATGATCACTCTCCATTTATCATTATGGAAGATAAGGTGGACAACAACTGGTATAGGTCTAAAACATTTAGCTCTTTGTGGCATGAAAATTTATGGAATATTAATAGATTAAAGGGCTTTCTATCTCAAGCTACTATCAACCTAATTGAGTTTACATCCGTCAAAGCTAATAAAACACACTCTATTATTTGAAAGCTTTCCAAAGAGGGGAAATTTAACTCTAAAGCTACTTGGGATTATATTAGATAGCATCACAACAAGTCTAATCTTTTCAGCAAAATTTGAATTTTATAACTCCTAGGAAATGCTTTTTTCTCTTGTGGAAAATCCTTTATAACTTCATTCCTAATCATGTGTTTATATCTTGTAGTTTTGCTTGGGAAATCTGGTTTTATTTTATAGATATGTTCAACATTTATATTAACAAATGTATGGTAATAGCTCATATGACAATGAATTGGTTTTGGTCTTTTGAAAAGGATGTTCATGCTAGAATAATTTTTCATACAATAATTTACTAGGTCATATGGTAAACAATAAATAAAGCTAAGTTCAAAGAAAGTTCATATTCTATCTGGTCTTCTATTAAATGCATTAAACACATTATGTTTTTCTTTGATAATTCTAACATGTTTAAGAAAAATCACTTGAAAAATGATGCTAATGCAGCTATAAAATTAGATGCTTCAACTATCTTAACCACAAGAGCAAGCCTACAAACCTCAAATAGACTCCCCTAACTTCTGGCAGGCTCAAACTCAACTCAGATAGATCATGTCTCCCTAATGGAGAATTAAGTGGAGGAGTTATCAATAGAGATAGCTCTAGAGACATTGTTCTTGGATTTAACAACTTATACGGAAAACTCTCCAATTATGGATGAAACCAGAGCTCTCATGGATGACCTTCTAATCTATAAAAACAAAGGTTGGTTAGATGTAGATCTAGAAACTGACTAACAAATACTGGTTAATCTTCTAGCTAAAGGTAAATATCCTTGGCCTCTTGAATCCATCCTTAATTGTTGTAGAAATCTTATCACTCCCTCAATGGTAGTTTCCTATATTTTCAGAGATCAAAACAAAGCTGCCGATTGGCTAGCTAAGTGGAATCTGAAATGTAAAATGAAAATGGAGTTCTCTAACCTTCAAGCCCCTTCTAAATTGAGTGATATCACTCATTTAGAAAGTCTTGGATTAGGGGACGTAAGTAGTGTCTCCTGACTATTCTTTATGATTCTCTGTTATCTTTGCTCATATCTAAGTATTAAAATGCTTGAAATTTGTTCTATCTTCTAAGTTAATATTGGTTTGGGTCTGCCTATAATCTTATCTATTGTTATTTTAAAATTATGTATCATATGTACAACCATTCTCTTCTAACATATACATTATGAATTAATCATCTATGTCTCTTCTAGCTCAACACGTTTATCCTAACTAGCTTTTCAAGTTTTGCAGAATAGGTAATCTCTTTATGAATCTCAATAATATGAGGAATTGTAAAATTAAAATCGCTATAACTCATTCTCTATGTTTAGCTCTTGTTGCTCTATTCTTTCTTCGTAGATCTCTTCACCAGCTCTCCTGCTCTTATTAGCTTCAATTTAAAGCTATATTTATAAACCATTCCACGAAGTTCATCTAACCTGTGAGCTTTCATCGAACAAATGGTGTTCCTTCTTTTTCGAAGATCGTCAAGATATGCTCTTCTTTTAATCCCCCTAATCTAGTGGGCTCTGCTTCAGTTTCCAAGTTGAGGTGTCTCTGGATGAATTTGGTCTTTGGATGAATTGGAAGATCAGTCTCTGTATGAGACTCTCTTTCATTGTTGGTTCCTAATTTTCTCCATGAAGAAATCTCTAACTTTTGGCTTCCAGCCTTCAGTGACTCTTTCTTCTTCAGTCAGAACTTTTAAATTTGAGGTATTGTTGGTCGAAATATCATCAATGAATTTTCCCAACTTCGAACAGTGATGAGTAAGCTTGACGAGGATCTTGGATTGAAGAATTTTAGATTAGTAGAAGGGAAATGTATTTTTTTAGCGCCTAAATTCATTTAGCGCATTTGTAATTCAAACTCCCTTGTAGCTTAACTCTTTCAATATAATTTCATTTTGCTTAAAAATAAATAAATATTTTTATAAATTAAAAATTATAACGGTATCATTTTCAATTGTTTTAAGGTCTGATTTTTTAAAAAAATTCAAAGTTTTATATTGTAAAGTTTATATAGAAACAAATTAAAACTTTATAATTTAAAATATAAAATTTATTTTGGGAATCAACCAATTTTCTATTCTATTGATCTTTATTTTTATTAATAAATTTTGAGGTTATGAAATTTTATATTACCCGATTATTCATGGATAATCAATGCACTGATTATATAATTAGTCACGAAAGGATCAATATTTAATACCGTAAAATAAGCCAAATATTTATTATTCAAAGTCTAAAAATTCTTCGAAAACTATACTATATAAAGATAAAAGGATGAATGAGATGTTCTCAAGAACCCAATTATATTTCAAAGCAATGATGGAGTTCCTTACTAGATTTAACATTTACATGTTCCTATTGTTTGTTTTCGCGGTGGTACAAATTTCCGGTCGAATGAGCAAACCTATAGGTAAATTTTTTATTATTTGTTTATTTTTCAATATTACTGATTGTTTTAACTACATGGACCTTCTGATTTATAGTAGAAAACAAAGGTCTTTTCCCAACTATTACCGTGGAGATTACAAACAGTATAGAAACAAAACAACAGTTGCATGTTCATTGTAGATCAAAAGACGATGATTTGGGTCAGCAAATCCTTAACTTTGGTGAGAAAAAGGCATGGAGATTCAAAATAAATATTATTAGTACGACATTGTTTTGGTGCAACGTACAAAAAGACGATCGTGTTATTTCTTTTACCGCGTTTGATGCACAGGGCCGAGATTTTAGCGAGTTGTGTGCGAACTATATGTGTTCATGGAAGGCTACAGAGCTTGGGGTTTGGCTATACGATGGTTTCCAACGTCACTGGGTAGAATACTATAAATGGAACTGATACTAATATATTGGCTTCTGAATGAAAGTAAAACTAATAACCATTACGTTTAGCACCTGCGTATTGGTTATTATGATCTTATCAGTTTGTTCATTTATTATTGTTTTATTAACCATAACATTTATTCAATGTATCATATGGATGATCTTTTTTAACTAATGTTAAAATGTTCTAAATAATATTTAAGGTGTGGGTATACCAAAAGTATTTTTTTATAAAAGTATAATGGTATATATTTACAATAAAAAATTATATAATTTCTTAAAAATATCCGTTTCAATTTTATATTATGAATTGCAATGTAATTGGTGAACAGTGGCAGATCTAGAACTCAAAGTAAGGAGGAGGCTAAACTATAAAATAGTATACATATTCTCCGAAGTTGCCAAACCTAGTTTTATCGTTAATTTCGAATGCGTTGTCTAACTCTAAAAATACCTGCATTGTCTAATTCTAAAAATATTAATTTCTTACCACCAATACAACCACAAACCATTCTAAAACCGTTAGATTTTACCTCTTTTTCCATTTTTTTTAAAAATATATAAACAATATTATATATATATATATATATATATATATTTGTTTGGTTTTGATTGAAATTTTGATTTTTGAAAATTAATATTATAATAAAAGGCGCGGTTGTATTTGTTGAAAAACAGAATATTACATTACATGTGTCACAAACAAATGTAATAGTCTTTTGATGATATTGTTTTTAGACTTTTATTTTTATAACCGTTTGGTCTATTTGAATCATAACCGTTAATTCGGTAATAGAATCCGAAAAATGTATTTCATTAAAATTTAAAAGATGTGATTTACTAATTTCCTACTAAAATACAATTCTTCTTCATTTTATTCTATCACTTTTAATCATTTTCTATTTTATTATCTCTCGCTTTTTATCATTTTTTGTTTTTGATTTTTATCGTGTTTTTATCTATTTATGTTTTAAAGTTTGCCACTATAGCATTCCAATATCCTTCTTGTTCATAATTTAATTTATTTTTAACTTTTTCTCTCTAAAAAAATGGTTAGAACGTTGAATTCACATATTCATATATTGATGAAAAAAAAATTATTTTATTGTCAAAGTCAAGGAGATATTCGAGTTTTTGGAGATCTCTGTTCAAATGCTTCTGACTAAAATGATGATTATAATGAGATATTTTTAGAATTAACGAATTTATTCATGATTTTACTTTGTAGTTCAATCTTTACAATCAGTACATCAATTCCGACCTCTCGACACATAAAACCCAAATTCTCTTATCCAGTTTTATTTGGCTCTGTTAGTTCTAGTAGATATATTAAATGAAGTTCCACGCTAGTGAACTCATAAATTATATATTCTTTTGCTTTGGTTAAGGTAAAAAATGAAAGGTCTTAAAAAACTGAGAAAGAGGTTTGCACGCTTATAAGAATGATGTTGTCACTTGGAGAGCTAATCTGATTAGAGAATGAAAGATACACATAGTAGATCTTCTAATTAAAAAGTTAGAACGTGGAATCCTACATAGTGTCAAAGCAGGGAGAAACTCCTGTTAATGCTAGGTTTTATGAGATAATGGTTTTCATTTGATATTAGGCTTCAATTCTCATTTTGTGAAGATTTATTGTCTTTCTTAAAAAAAGTCATATGTGTCCCAGCCAAATGATTCCCAATGGGTGCAAAGCTTCTAGGTTGTGGCATATCCATGCCCCGTATGTTGCATGCAATGTCTCAGGCATGCCAAGTGAGATCCGTAATAAGGCTTTGAGGCCATCGTGGCTAATGCCAAGACACTTGCTACTTGGACTCCTCCCAAATCTTCCCATCTAAAGGATGATAACTCTTAGATAAACGATATCACTGCTAAATTTTCTCTATTGATAACCTATGTAGTTAAATCATCTAAGTTAAATTAACCTTGGAACTAGTTCTACCTGGTAAGCAAAAGACTAAATTGAAGTTCCAATGATGAAGGTTGGTAACCAACCTTCTGGCCAAGTTGATGATCATCATTTGACCAATGATGCTGAATTTGAAATAGTTGATTAAAGGATAAACATGATCACCTTAAGAATAAAGTAATAATTTATTATATAATGGAATATTCTTTGAATCCTCCATATGTTGAATTCTTAGTTATTGATTCTCATGTATTGAAAAATTAAGTTTGTGTTGATATGGCTTAGGTTCTAAATTTTCAATTATGGGTGAAGAATTGGCTAGATAAGACCGTCATTCTATCATGAATCATCCTCCAACTACTCGTAAATGGTATATTATTACTGATGGTATTCCTCAGGTTGCAAAGAAAACTTCTCGTCCGATTTGGAACACAAATGATAAAGTTGATGGAACTCACCTTATGTTAGGTAACCCTAAGTATAATAAAATTTAAAGTTTCTACCATTCTAAAAACGTTGATTGGAAACTCGTATACGTATGCATCTTATCTTTTAGAATAAAGTAAAATATTGAAGTCCGGTGGAGAGATTATATTGAAGGGTCTAACACAAAAAGACAAAACTGATGGGTCTGTTGGTAGTGAGCACATTCCCCAAAATCATAGTTCATGGCATAATTAATGAAATTAATTTTGCCCGATGTGTTGTTATTGAAGGTTCTGATGTTGTTAATAATTTTTATAAAGAAGTAACTTATGTAGTGGTCACTCTCAAATTTATATATTCAACAGCCTCTATCGATATAACTACTGATGGAGTGGCCATTGATGATCAATTGGATGAAATTTCTCTTATTGTCTTAATTATAACTTTTTCTTGTAGAAAATTTCAGAGGTTGTTGGTTATTTCACTATTTCGGTGCGTTTGAGGGTGGTGGAAACTCATATTTATTCCTGAGAGTGGGTTAGGAGGCAAATAGAACGAGGTGTTGAAGTAAGTATTGTTTGTTTATTTCTTTATAAATTATAACTCAATATATTTTAATGAATATATTATTTATTAATATTTGTTTGTTTAATATTTTTGTGCTTGTGTATTAGACTTTTGAAAATTAGTTGTATCAGAGTATACAATAAGTGTTGTGCTAGTAAGTGAGGTGGAAAATTACCCTCGTCTACTGTATTACATTAGCAAAAGTCTGTTGGATGCTGAAAGAATATATTTGAAGTTGGAAAAACTAGCATTGGCCTTGGTAATTGCAGCAAGAAAAATAAAACCACACTTCCAAGCTCATTCTATTATCGTTCGAACATATTTTCCCTTGAAAAGTGTTCTTCAGAAAGCTGATGTGTCAAGTAGAATGACCAAGTGTTCAGTGGAGCTGGGTGATTATAATCTTGGTTTTGTGCCCCAGACAGTGATTAAAGCCCAGTCAGTAGCTAATTTATTGGTAGTTCGAATTGATGGAGGATCAAGTACTATGGGTCGTGAGGCTGGTATTAGGTTAACTTCTCCCTATGGTGATATGTACCAGGCCTATATGCTTTGGTTTCAAAGCTTCGAACAATGAAACTGAATATGAAGCAGTAATAGTTGGTCTTAAGCTGGCTCTCATATGTGTGGGCAAAGAAAGTCCAGTTAATGAGTGATTCTCAATTAATGATTCACCATGCTCAAGGGCAGTCAGAAGCAAATAAAGAACAATTTATTAACTACTTGTTAATGTTAAGGGAAGTTGCTGCAAGATTCAAGAGTATCTACTATAAACACATCCCTAGATCAGAGAATACTGTGGCAAACTATTTGGTAACCATAACTTATTCTGAATCTTACCCGTGGATTCTGATACAAGAATGTCCATCAATATAGATGAACACAAAAAAAGGTAAAAATGATGAAGAAAATATGAGCATAGTAACCATTCAGCCCAAGGACTAGAGATATGATATTCTCAAGTTTATCTCCGATGGGATTTTGCCTACGGATAAGGCCATGGCTAAGAAGGTCAAGTATAAGGCTCATGGTTTCCTGATATTAAGGGAAGTTATTTACAAGAAATCTTTCAGCAGACCTCTCTTGCATTTCTTAGGATTTGAAGAATCCCAAGTTGTGTTATCTGAACTACATGATGGAGAAAGTTTTGCACATTGTGGCTATAAAGAATTAACCCACAGAGTTTTATTAGCAAGGTATTACTAGCCAACCATAATGGAAGATGCTAAAGAGATGGTAAAAAATTGTGATCCTTGCCAAAGATATTGAAGTGAAATTCATGTGCCAGCAGTTCCTATGGAATCCATATCTGAACCGATAGTCTTCGACATATGGGGGTTGGATCTAGTTGGGCCTCTTCCCATGACATCTGGTGGATGTAGAATGATCATAGTTGTTATTGACTATTTATCAATATGGATAGAGGTATCTCTTTTAGCTGGAACCACTTATAGGGCAATCATTAAATTTATTTTATCAAACTGCAGATTTGGGGTTCCCCGAAAGATTACTACAGATAATGGGCCACAATTTGATAATAAAGACATGGAAATGTTCTACACCTCCCGAGGAATTCAACACTGTTTTTTCTTCTCCTTTCCACCCTCAAGAAAATGGGCAAGTTGAAGTTTCCAATCGGACAATCTTATCTGGGCTGAAGAAAAATCTGTAGGGAGCTGTAGAAAAGTGGAAAAGTTATTTACAAGAAGTGTTGTGGCCCTACCGAACTACACCTCGGGCTGCTACACAAGAATCTCCTTTTGCTCTTGTGTATGGGATGTATGCAATCACTCCCATAGAAGCTACTTTACCATCCCACAGAGTCTAAAACTATTCCGAACAGGCTAATGATCTAGCAACCAGGAATCAGTTGGATTTGATCTATGCAAGTAAAGCTTTTCAAGGTTCCAAATGCTTACCCTGCATAGCATCAATTGACGAATGCCAACGAGCCCGTTATAGTGGAACAAGTCCAAATTACAAAGTCTTGTCTAAAGTTCGTAAGAGGTTGAGCCATAACTAAGCTCAAGGCTTACGATACAAGCCGATGAGCAACTACAACAACAATTATAATAGTAACAACTAAAAAGCCAAGAATTTTAGAGGAGAACCTTATACCAAACTTACTAAAAACCTGAGAGTAATGTAAGAAAGGAAAAATATTTTGTTAGGTTCCGGATGCCCGAGAGTATGTCGACTTCCAATGAGATGAGAAAAAAGAATAAACTCTATAAGTTCCATAATGATATGGGTAATATACCTGAGAATGCCTTACGTTAAAAAAATGAGGTGTAAAATTTGATAGATAAAGAAAACTTGGTGGAGTTTGGTAGGAAGAAACCAAGGGATTAGTCGACACAAGTTGCAGCCGAGCCTCAAAAGCTAGCAAGTCAGGAACATCAACAGGTTGTAGTAGTTTCTAAAGTGTCGATGGCCTTATAGAACTTGGCCATTCTAAACACACTGGATGAGTACTTGGATCCAGAAACAAACCAAAAGGTCATGCTTACAATAAAAATAAATGCGATGCAATATCATTTAATATTAAATCTTCTATGAATAGACATATATAAGACTTAAAAATATAGTATAAAGGTCAAATATTGGTACATATATATAAAAACCTTTACCCTATGATTAGTTTTGATGATGATAAAATTTGAGAGTTCGCGTAACTGCATGAAGACGAGGTAATAATTATAGTAGAGATAATAATGATATAAGTTATAAGGGATATGATAGACAATGGTAGTTTGGCCAATTTTATGTTTAAAAATACATACGACTGGATACATGAGACGACGATATATACACTATCTCAGAAAATACTAATTAGGTTTAACGGGACATACGCCCCAGTTTATGAAGAGTTAAAGTTATATATGATTTTAGGTCAGTGAGAAAATAGGAAAGACATCTATTGTGTTTTTTATGCCAGAGGATGCTTCACCTTTATGCAATGCGATCTTTGATATTCCATCATTGGACCAAATATCCGCAATAGTTTCAAATATGCATTGATGCCTTCGTTACATAGTAAATTCCTGGATTGGTGTGATTCGAAACAACCAGAAAATGGAAAAATAATTTTTTTTATACCTCTACGTCTCTTAAAAAATAGCAACTACTAGGAGCCCCGGTCATCTTTGATGATATAGATGATCAAAGTGTGACCCTTCACCATTAGGCATGAGCATTTTAACCGGAACGAAAGACCCAAACCGAACAGAAGCGAAAGAACTGAACCGAATCAGATTTGGTTCATTCATAATACCCGAACGGTTCCAGTTTTTAATTACCCACGGTTCTCGGTTCGGAACCGAACCGAACCAAAGAACCGTAATTACCTGTTAGGAACCAAACCTATGTAGTAACCCTAAATTTAAAATTATTTGAAAATATATTATCTTTCGAAAGTTAGATTCCCCTAAATATTTCTTTTATCTTTGACCTCTAATTATGTTCTCTACAATAAATGCCAACATAGTTAATTCAAACAAACAATTATGTGTATAGACAAAATAAAAAAATATCAACATTTATATAATCTAATAAACTTGGTATTATCTTTTTTTATATTACTAACATTATTATTTAATATCTTAATTTTGGATCTTTTTTATATTTATGATTTATTTTTCTTACAATCTAACACAATTTTATTGTTTTCATTTATAAAAAGAGTTTTATATCTGCTGATATTGCAGAGAATTTAAAGTATCCAAAAATACCGATTGGAACCGAGTTAAACACCCACACCGAACCAAACTAAGAAGATCCGAACCAAACCGAACCAAATTTTATTCGGTTCCTAAATGGGTACTAGTTTTGAAGAACCAAAAGAACCGAAAACAAAAAAAACCGAACCGAACCGAATGCCCATGCCTACTCACCGTAATATAAAAAAAATTAAATCCTTTATCGCGGTCGATACATAACAACCAGCTACATAACCAAATTGGTAGATTTTCTCTCAATAGACTTAAACAATTAGTCTTAACATCTCAAGAGTTAGTCGGAGTCCCTACCAAAGTGATATACCACAAGCTATCCATATCTAGCACTTTCTGGCCAATCAAATATATGAGAAGACTATTTATCCCGAAGATGGTCAAAACAATGATAGCTAACTTAGACATGCTTAGTGAAGTATGTCATAACTGAGAAATATTATGTTTAGTATGGAACACCAACTCGATCATACTCAAGAAGAAGAGTCAAAGGTGGACGATGTGTGTTAACTTTACTAACTTAAAAAAACGTTGTCTGAAAGATAAATTTCCCCTCTGCACATTGATCATTTGGTAAATGAAACTTTTGGGAATAAAATTTACCATTCATGTATGAATATTTGAGATACAATCAAATCCTAATATATGAAGCATATCAAGAATATACCACTTTTATCACAAAGTGAAGGTTGCATTGCTACAAGGTTATGCCTTTCGAGCATAAAATTTGTAGGCTACATAGAAGAGGTTGGTTAACAAGACCTTCTCAAACTATCTTGTTCGTAACGTAAAAGTGTATATCGATGACATGCTCCTCATAAGCAACCAATATGCAGATCACCTAGTCGACCTTTTTGAGAATTTTATCGACCTATGAACGGTCAACTTAAAGCTTGACATAAAGAATTGTATATTCGGTGTTATATCAAGGAATTTCTTGGGAAACAATTTCAGTGATAAAATCTATAAAATTATAATATATATAACTTTCGAACACGGCTACAACACAGACAACACGCAATATCAAGTAAGTACGTATCATGACAAGAAGATTAGATGGTTTCAACATATTCATTTCCTCCTATTTGGACAAGTGCCAATCTTTATTCTAGATATTCAAAAAGATTGGTCAATTAAATTAGAATCCAATATGTAATTTTGTTTTTAATAAAAACAAAGAGTTCTTGTGTCTTATCAAAAGTGCCGACGAAGCCGAAGTTGTATGGGGTTTTTATTTATTTATTTGCTCGTGTATGATTACACGAGTAAGTATATACTAGTTAGAAAAGTGGGAAACATATCTCAAACTATGTATATTATGTTATTAAGTCTGTGTTAGAAGCTAAGACACGATACCTATAGTATGAAACAATTGTCATAACTTAAGTAGTAGCAGAGAAGAAGATGAGTCCTCACTTCTAGATATATACGATAATGGTCATAAATGTTTTCCGTATTAAAATTGTGTTATAGAAATCTGTCATATTTTGGAGACTGACCATATAGTCATTAGAGTCAAAATACCCTAACGCCAAGTTCGAGTTACGAAAAGAAATTAAGGCTCATATATTAGAAAATTTTCTAACATAAAAAATCCCCCCACCTTCGTGGACCATCCCTTACCAGTATGATAGTTTTAGGCTGATAAAAGAACCAACAATACAGGCTCTGACACAAGGGTGCAACTAACACCCCTTTAGGAGAAGCAATGAATAAGACCATTAACTACAGTTACACTATATTTAACAATGATGAATAATATGAAGATGTAATAGGATGTTTGAGACTTTCTAACATCTACGAGGCCCAAAAGGTAAAGCTTCTAACTACTTATCAGCTTGTAGTCAACCATACCTTGAGACAAATATAAATAAAAAATGATTATATGATCTAATATCTAAAGAGGCTTTGTCACCAAAGGAAACTATTTGAACTATCATGCTCCTTACAAAAGAAAGGAAAATTTCAAAGAGAGGAACCTTCCTTCAACACTCTACTAAGTCTATTGAAAGAATATCCTAAAAAGTCCTTCCTTGCGTTGTCACTTTAGTAACCCGCCCTGCTCTTAGAATTTACGTAGCACCCAGTCGTACCATCTAGCTCGACAGTATACAATGCAGATGGAAAGTCACTGGTGGACCAACCACTTCAATCGTGGAGAATGAATAATCGGATGACCCGAAAGGCTTTTACGGGGTGGTTGAAATCAAAAGATGAACTTGAGAGAGGGTAGAACGGGCTAAACCAATCCATCATAAAATGTCTTTTCGAGTCGTAAATAAAAACCATAGCTATTATAGGACCTCTCACAAGCCAATTGTTCGAAAGTAACCAAGGGAGAAAACGGAACGACCAATGTTCTTCGCTCTTTGGCTTGTATAGATTTGACAATAAAAGTGATTATTCAATAAATGTTCAATGACTTTGCAACATACTCTTGTAAATTATTTTGACAAAAGAGTTTGCCTTTTCTAAAATTCAAGCACAGGAGGGCCATACCAAAGCTCTTGAAGATCTCCGATTCGAAGTAACAAACGACAATAAGAAAAACTCGTACACTTTCACAGTGTAGTGCCTAAAACTTATGGCCACCCAAGAAGCCAACGCAATACCGCATTGATTTTGGAGATTCATGAAAGGTTTCTAGACTTGGAACTTAAGTCTCACTGGCTACTAGTTCTCGAGAAGGATTGGCCCGAAGGAGTCATTTAGTGAGGACAGTAGTGAAGAATCATCCTCAGTGGGTCAACTGAGGAAATGTCTTTCAGTAGCTCTTCTGAAGATGTGAAATATATTTTGGACGCTCGGGTCGGTCTAGCTATTTTATGTTGTTTGTATTTTATTTTGTTACGCATTTTGAGTCACCCATGTCGTGTAGTTTTGTGACCAGGCCAACCCTTTTCGTTATAAAAATACTTTGGTTGTTAGATTAATTTCGTTTCATGAATGTCATTGGTTTATATAAATATCATCCTAGTTAATTATTCGACATGTTGACAAACCGAAGTTGGAAGGCCTCACAGGTCCAACCTTCTTAAAAATCGAATGTTAACCAACCGAAGCTGGAAAACCCTACAAGTCCAAATTTGTTTTAAACATCAAATATTAACCAAACGAAGTTGGAAGACCTCATATGTCCAAATTTACAAAGAATTGGATGTTGACCAGCCGAGGTTGGAAGACCCCACGTGTCTAAATTTATTAAAAATTGGATGTTGACTAACCAAGGTCGAAGACACAACAAGTCTAAATTGATATTGGCCAACCGAGGTTGGAAGACCCCACAAGTCCAAATTTGTTAAAAATTAGGTGTTTACCCTTCAAAGCATTATAAAAGCACAACTTTATATTGATAGACCGAATTCAATAAGCACCTCATCAAAACCTTCCTACGCCACCAGAAGAAAAGAATGTGCTTCCGATTACTACCTTATACAACAAGGAAAAATGTCCAAAATATTCATATTTATTCTAAATATAGTTTAAGATGTTCAATATTCCACGGGTGCTGAAACACTATGTTTTCCTTATCCTTTAATCGGTACGTCCCTGACTTTACTCTCTCTATTACAAGGTACGGTCGTTCCCAATTTTGAACCAACTTCCCAAGGTTCTTATCTTTAATGTGTAAAAATATATTTTTAAGAACCTTGTCACCAAAATTAAACTCTATTAGCCAGAATTTTGATCATACCTGTTTCGCATCAAGGTCTGGTAGTGCAACGAGTTTAGTTGTGCACGACTTCTCTATTCTTCGATTAAATCAAGCGCGATGCGTTTGCCCTCATTATTGTCATTCTTGAAGTAATGTTTGACCCGGTAAGATGGGAGTATAGTCTCTGATGGATTCACGACATCCATCATATAAACCAATGCGTATGGTGATTCCCAAGTCGCGTTGTGAGGAGTAGTTCAATATGCCCATAACACCTCTTGCAAATAGTTTAGATATTTCTCGGCCTTCCTTTCCAAATTATTCTTGAGTCCGTCAAGGACGGTTCTATTAGTTACTTCGACATGACCGCTCGCTTGTGGATGAAACGGGGTTGAAAAATATCCTCGATTACTTGGGGGGAACAAAAAACTCCCATTTCTCTATTGCTGAATTGCGGCCATTATCTATGGTTAAATCCATTAGGATACCAATACGGTAAAAAATATTTGACAAAATAAATTTTATTACAATATTTTTATTCGTCCCGATAAAAGCTTAGCTTCAACCCATTTAGATATATAGTCCACTGCAACTAGTATCATCTGTCTTCCACCCAAGGCTATCGACAGTGGTCCTCCTAGAGTAATCTCCCATCGACCAAATGTTAACACTTCAGCAATAGATTCAAGCTGGATGACGGGTGTGTGAATTGAATTTGCGAACCATTGACACGTGTCACAGTTTTTTACCAATTTTCTAACATCGTCTACTATAGCGGGCCAATAGAATCCTGCCAGCAAAACTCTTTTAGTCAAAGCTTTAAACCTGCAATGAGCGACCCCTCGCCATCATGGAGTTTGGATAACACCAATTATAATTCCTTGTTACCGACGTACCATAACAAGCTCTACTTAAGGATCTTTTATAAATTATTCCCCCAAGAATCGTAAAACTATGGGATTTGAACCACACCTTTTTTGCCATTGCCTTATCCTCAGGTAAGATATTATTAACTAGAAATTCTATGACGCCGTACCTCCAATACTGGTCAGTTATTGTTGATATCTGGTAGGCTACATCCAAATAGAAAGACGGCTCCAAACCTTTTACTATTAATGAGCTTTTTTTTGTCAAAATCCATAGATAGTCACCCGTATATGCCATGGTTGCTAATGAATCAACTATTATGTTTTCCGCTTTGTGGACATGATCGTATATGACTTACTCAAATACCTCAGCGAGAACTTTCAATGGTTTCAAGTACTTAACCATAGGTTCTTTCCGGGCGTCGGATTGTCATGTGGCGTGATTAACCAATAATTAGGAATCGCTTATCAACCAAACTCGCTTAACCCCACAAATATGTGCAAGCTGTAATAATGTTAACACTGCTTCGTACTCGGCTTCATAGTTCGAATTCGGAAACCAAATTATACAGTTTGGTGCATTGCTACGCCCAACAGAGTGGTTATTTGGACGCATGCCCCGTAACCATTGACGCTAGACCTTTTATCGGATCGGATAGCCTATTTTGTGGGCTCCTTCTCTTAACTTATATCCTTGTCCAGTCGCTCAAAGTGAAATTCATCCAAAACATCAGCCAACGGTTGACTTTTAAATGTAATCCAAGGTTTGAACTCGAACCCAGATACCATTTGGTCATCCGCCCTGAAATGTTGGATGTTGCAACATATTTTTCAGTGGGAAAGAAGTTCGAACTAGTATCGAATGCGCCTGGAAATAGAGTCGCATTTTCTGAACTGTGGTTACCAATGCAAGGGCAAGATTTTCAAGATTCAGATTCCTTTTCTCCGCATCTATTTTTTTAATCATATAATATACGGGTCGAGGACAGTTGTCTGCCTCGCGGACGAATGTCGCGTTTACTGTATAGTTTGATAATACAATGTATATGAATAACGTTTTTTCCAGGGGTCGGTTTGGTTAGTATAGCGGTAGAAGATAAATATTTTTTTTAATCCAAGGAAAGGCTCTGTGCACTCTGGAGTCCAATTGAATTATTAGGCATGTCTCAATACTTGGAAAAAGCTGGCACATATTTCCGATGACCGAGATATAAACCTGTTCAGAGCTGCCAATTTCCTAGTTAAAATTTATGTTTCGTTGATAGTCTGAGGCATAACCATCACGTTAAAGCACTTAACTGCACCAGATCGACCTCTATTTCTCTTTTCCTAATTATATAATCTAATAATTTTCCGGATCATACTCCAAATGTACATTTATCCGGATTTAACTTCAGATTTATCTTCTTTAAATTATCAAAAATTTCCTCAAGATCTATAAAATGGTCGTCATCCTTAGCTTTTTTTACCAACATATTGTCGATGTATAATTCAACGTTACATGTGATTTTCCCTTCAAAAGCTTTGTTTACCAGCCTTTGATAAGTGGCTCCCGCATACTTTAGAAAAAAAGACATAACCTGATAACAATGTAAGCCTCTCTCTATTATGAACAAAGTGTTATCCTGGTCTTTAGGGTCTAATCAAATTTGGTTGTACCCCGCATACGCATCCATGAACAAAAAAAACCTGTTTCTTGATGTGGAATCCAGCCATAATATCCTGCTTGGTATATTATAGCCTTGCCCTTCTCTAATGACGACCTTGTGACTCTAGATCTAAAAACCTGAAATCATGTGACTGCCCTCAAATATTTGTGTTCCATCTTTAGTCTAAACAAAAAACTCATTCTAGTGTGACTGGATTAACTATGAGAAGATTAAAGACAAAACTTATGATCTTTTAATATTGACTATTCTCTCTCATGGACTAGGTGAAAATTTTAAATCTTAGGCCTCTCATAAAAAAATTTCATAGAGTTGCGACCAGGAACATAAATAATACCTCTTTCTAGTATAACCCGTGAATTCTCTCTACCTCTTTCTGGTATGACCCGTGAATTATCTCAACCTCTTTTGTCAACCAAGATGAGTAAAGTATTATTTGATATTTTCGATTGTGAGAAGTATTAAGGTTTCCATATAATCGAGGATGGTCTCTGGAATTGGATGGCGCATTTAAGATCTCAAAATGCTGAGAATCATCAAAACTTATAGGAGATCAACCATCCCATTTACTCTTTATTTTCTCATAATATCAACTACATTGATGTATATTATTGGTCCTCTAAGATTGGGAATGTTATATTCATAATTAAAGATACTTACAATGCAATCCGTATTCCTGACCTCATTACTCGGTGGACGGGGTTTATACGACATAAATATAATATCTCACGTTATTATTTTTTTATCATTTCGCTCGCCATCATGGGTAAGTTATTAACTCGGGATAAGCTCATTATCTGGGTTATAAAATCTCATTCTAATTATGCATTCTATAATTATTGTGATGAATCTATCAACCATATGCTTTATGAGTGTTTTACACACATGATATATGGGATGCTGCCATCTCCAAGTTTGGATTCATTTTCGATGGCCGGGATTGGCCTTTCTGGTATAAGATGTCTTCAAATTTTCCTCTCTCTAGTAATCGTAATATTTGTCGTGTCTGATTTGGTCCGATCATTTATCACATCTAACGAGAGAGGAACTCAAGAATTTTTGGCTCTTCTCTCATCCTTTCCTTTACGCTAACGCACCGTGAACTTTAATCTAATATTAGGCTCAACAATCTGCTTAATTCTGGCTAATCTTTCTAAATATGAGGTCCAGCTTTGGTGTGGGATGTCTGTAATGGATGAAGCTTCTTAAAATAGATGCTTTGCATAATATTACCCATAAGCTCCTATTATTCTTGAACTTGAACCATATTTTGCAAGTAAAAGTGTCTTGTAAATAAAAAAGATTACGAATGTTAAGGCCCCCTTCATTAAATGGTTTACACAAAGCATCAAAAGACCAATGAAGTTCCGTTGTCTTCATTAGTACACCCACATAAAATTTTGTTGAAAGTATTTTCAATACTTTTAATGATGCACTTCTGTAAAGAGCAATTTTGAGTCAAGTATGTTGGAATTTCCATTAGAACTGAGTTGATAACGATTAACCTTCCTCCAAAATACAAGTTCTTGTTTACTAAGTCCTTGATGTTGTTATTTATCTTATAAATGAGGTTAATGTAACTGCTAGTCTTGTCATTATTTTTTATAGTGATGCCAAGGTAGTGTGCTGGGAGAGAACTGGAACTAAAACCATATATATTGGTGAGGGCATCAATCCTCGTGTTACCAAGTCTAGAAGGCATGACTATTTTAGTCTTCTCATTATTGATTACTTGTCCATAAATATTATAATAAGTCTGAAGAAACTTTTCAAGATTGTTAATAGTTGAATCCAAACTATTAGTAAAGATAAGAGTATCATCCGCAAAAACCAAGCATGAAATCATCAGGTTACTTCTAGATGAAAATTACATAAATTTGTTAGTAATAAATAACTTGTACAACACTCTGATTAGAACTTCTTCTGCCAAAATAAAAAGACTAGGGGAGAGAGGATCTCCCTGTCTCAGCCCTCTTTTAGTATTGAAGTAGTAAAAATCATGTCCATTAATAAGCAAGGAGACATGAACTAAGCTAATGAGGTTTTTAATCAACTTAACAAAATATGAAGTAAAGCCAAAATTCTCTAAAGATTTAGTTCTGAATCTGTGAGAATGTTTGTCAAAAGCCTTAGACATATCAAATTGTATCATGATATTACTTGCTTTATTTTTCTTGTTAAGATCATAAATTAGCTCTTTAGCAATTAGGATATTATCATGTATAGAAATGTTATGGACATATGCACGTTGAACACTAGAATAAATTTAGGCAAAATCGTGATTAATCTATTGTTCATCATTTTAGACATAATTATGTTGAGAAGGCTTCTTAAAATAATAGGTCTGAAGTCCTTACAATTTGTAGGATTTGTTGACTTATGAATGAGGTACAAACCTGTAGCCATTATACTTGTGAGAATCTCTTGTCAAGTAAGAAATCAGACATTGCAAGGCATGCATCCTTCTTGATTATACTCCAACAGGTCTTGTAAAAGCAATTATTGAATCCAACCACACCGACTACACTAGATGGATTAAGGTCAGTAATACTGTCACGGATTTCTTGCTCATTAGGATTAGACATAAGAAAATCATTATCTTTATCACAAATAAGGTTAGGAATATTTTCAAATATAGGGAATCATTGACTAGGGATTCATCCTCTGTCTTTTTTGAAACACAATTTTTTTTAATTTTGTAATTCATCAAATATGAATTAATTTATTCATATTTTAAAACAATAATTTTCTTGTATTTAATTTTTATTTCACAATTTTTATTTTTTTATTTATGTTTCGTAATTAATTTTTTTTATCTTGCAATTTAACTTTAGCTTCACAAATAAAATTAACTTTTTTAAAGCAAATGATCGATATATTACCATAATAAGAAGTTTTACAGATTGAGGGGTCAATTGAGAACAACTCTGGAATATAGGCTCAGATTCAATTTGACCCAATACAAAAATCCCCAAATTCAGCATCCAACCCTAAATCGATACAGTAAACGATACAGAGAGAGATCTTCAGTAACAAGAAAACGACCTTCAATGAAGCTTTCAGATTGGAAATGAAGGCTCAAGAGATACAACTATCCAGGGTCAATGTAACCCACTCCCCAGCTTTCAAGAGTGATGATAGACAGCAAGGGATTCGGAGCGTTGAAGCCATGGAAAGAAGAGCTCTGTTGTTCGAAGCTCCATTTTGCTATCCAGTCCGCCGCTTGATTTTGAAGTCTGGAGATGTGACGGAATTGGTTGAATCAGACTTCGACAGATAGAAATCATAGGGTCATTGAGAGGGGCGGCCTTGCCAGAGGCTAGAATGTTGATTAGAGTCAAACAATCCGACTCTATATCAACATTCTTCCAATTGTTACGCTTACAGATGATAAGAGCTTCAATAAGAGTTTTACATTCAGCCTGGAAGGGAGAAGCTTTGCCAAACAGGAAACCAGTGCCAAGAAGAATGTCGCCATTGTAGTACCTGACGAGAATGCTTCCACTTGCTTCTCCAGAACGATTGCAAGCGCCACCAATAATGATTTTAAGGCGACCATGGATTGGAGCCTTCCATTTCAGGTATCTGACTTTATCTTTCCTGTAATTGATAGATTTACAACCCAAAGCTGAACCTGCGTCTACAACATTAGACCAGTGTTCAGAGACAAGACTATTACCAAAATCTATATTGATTATAATGCTGGTGATTCTGTCAACAACATTCTTGAAACTATCATGAGTGTTGTTGAATATTGAGTTATTCCTATTAAGCCAAATTGTCCAACAGATTATCTAGGGGATAAGGTGGGTTATATGGAATTTACTCTTAGATTTCCAGAACCAACAATAGAGAACCTGGCTTATAGTCATGTGTCTCTTTAAAGGGATGTTGAACAGACAAGCAAAGAAGTTCCAAATAAGCCAAGCAAAGTTACAGTTGACGAAAAGATGATTCTTTTCTTCACAACTGTATCAAAATTGGCATTTGGAGACAGTAACCATATGTCTTTTGGTAAGGATACTGTCAATTGGGATAAAGTTCTTGAGAATTTTCCAGCAAAGAAAAGAAATTTTTTAGGTATAATATGATTCCAATTTTTTTTACAAGTTAGATTTGAAACTGTTTTTTCTTATACTGTCCCAAGTGATTTTTGTATTGAAATTACCATCATTGGACAGTTTCCAAATGATCTTGTATTCCTTCTCATTATTGAGTTTAAAGCAGTTAATCTGTTTTGGTGTGGATTATTTTCAACTGAGGGTAATTTTGTCTAGAGTTTTGTGATGTTTCAAGGGTATTTAATGTTTGGATAGTTTGTAGTGAGATATTTGAGCTGCCTGGTTGTAATAAATGTTCACTACCCTTATTAATGAGAGTGGTTGGGTATTTATACCTTTAATTATGGGACACATGGGCTTTCGGGTCACACTTATGAATTCGGGTCGAGTTCAATGGCCCATTAGTTTTTAAGCAAGTAGGTAATTAGCTTAGTCATGAAGTGATTTAGTTTTTAATGCATTAGTCCTGTTTGGATGGTTCAGTGGGTGGCTTTTGTCCGAATTTCCCCTGTCCAGTTCCCACAGTGAGTGGTGAGAAAATCCGGACTCATCAGTAGCCCATTTTTTAGTTTATGTTCGAAGGCCTTTGACAAGACCTAAAAAATAGTTCATGTGTACCCGTAAATATGTTCGAACAGATTTCGAATTGTGTAACGACTTTATCCGGACTGACAAAACTCTCAGAAGCTGAACGGTTTTGCCAGAGATCGTGGGACACGTGTCCTTCTATGATTCACCTCACCGGCCGTTTTTCTCCTAGATTGGCGCTCCCACTAACTTCAAAAAGTAACCTCTTAATTAATTTTGGTGACATCAGTGCCGTCTTTAATTATTACACATATCTTTTCGTATTCTCCTAGGTATCAAAGCATCTTTTGTTCTTTTAGTATAAATTAGTCCACTTTTCACTGTTTTACCATCTTCGTTATCTCTACTCTGTTAATCTTCAAAGCTTTTAACTCTAAAAAAACCCTTCTTTTGGTGTGAGTTTATGTTCACATCAAGAAACGCTATAGTAAAAGGTGGGTGGCTCAACTTGTCGGAGTTAGAAAAAGCTCAAGTAGTCGAACGAGAAAGGCGCATTGCTACATGCCTCCATGTTTCTCCTATCGACAAGTCTGTCACACCAAGTTCATAGCCTGATCGGGGTTCGTCTTCTGCCAAAAGTTCTAAACCTAGAAGGTTATTCCAGCCCAATCTTTCTCCAATCGCTTCAGGCTCATCGGTCCAAGAATCAGAGCCCGTTGTTCAACTAGAGCAGGCGGTTACAAACTTTAAGAGACCTTCCCCATTCATTTCCATGGGATCAGACGCTGATATCTCCCCAGAGAAGCTGGTAGATCGGTGAAGGGGTCGTTTGGTGAAAGGGAAAGCTGCAACTGCGCATCCGAAACCTGCCAAATCCACGCCTTCTAAGTCTAGGCCTAAGAGTAAAACTACAGGGTCTGAAGCACCCATTAAAACCCCCAAGGACAAGCTGTCCGGTCTGGAGGCAACCAGTTCAAGCCTTCGGAAAGAGACCTCCGGATTTGAGCCCCAGCCGGACTCCAGACCACAAGAGGAAAGTAACGCTCAACCATCCAGAGGACCCACTGAGCCAACCACCAATTGTTCTCTCCCAAAAATAACCGATAATCCTTCTAGGGTAATGGAATATGTAATGGAGGATAGTATCAAAAACGCCCCTTTTGAGTCCGACGACTCCGGGCAAACAAGTGAGGCTGCTGCTGCCAATAAAAGCAAGGGCAAGGAGAAGCTATGTTTAAAACACCCGTATCTGCCGGAGTGCCTTGTGGGAAAAGTGGGACCTTGCTTCCACAAAGTAAGTGTAAGGTACCTACTGGCTATGCAGAAGATTAATTATGCTTTTATTCACACAGTCGAACTAGGCCGGATGCGGACAAAGTGGGGGATCCATGAGAATGTTAAAGTGAGGATACCGGTGGATCTGGAGACACCGATGGATTGAAAGTTGAGTGAGATAGTTTTCTTTACTGAGCTATTCAACTGGGGCTTAGGCTTCCCTTAGATCTGGAGATCGTTAGATACTTCCATCTCATAAAGCTCTGCCCAAGCCAATTGGGCCCCAACACTTGGTATACGCTCATGGCTTGTATTATGGCCTCCAGGCTCTCCGGAATCCCTCTTCCGATGGAGCAGTTTGCTGTAGTGGCCAGCCTTTGCAGGAACCACCACATCCCCTTCTATCATTTTAACATGGGCGATAATTATAAGGCGGTGGATGACTTACTTGAGTCGGAGAAAAGCTGGAAGACTCAATTTTTGTTCATCAATGGTGTCTGGGAGAATGGGAGGAAAATTAAAGCTGGTGTCAACCCAAGCATGCTTACCAGCAGATGGCGAAGCGATGGTAAAAACCTCGTCACATACTTCCACCTTTACTTATAACAAATTTATTTGTCTAATTTCTCTTCTTTTGTTTTTTGGTAGTGCTGCCTAAGGATTTCAACGATTACTTAGAGGCTGGGCAGACTACTTGTGCCAAACACAATGCTTGGGCTGCTGAGAAATGGGGAAACCGCTTCCACAACTGTTTTACCGGAGGAAATTTAACAAGATCCCATCTCTGGAATACATCCGATCGGAGGGACTTGTCTTGGGAGAAATTAACCACTCCACCTCCTCCGGGGGTGATTCTTCGAAAGACAGAGGGAAAAGATGGAAAATTGGTCTTGCCGGGCAGAGCTAAAGCCTCAAGCAAGATGAAGGGCAAGAAGGGAAAAGGAAAGCAAGGTGTGGTTGAGGCCAATCCTACCGAGGTGGAGGAAGCTGTCCCAACAAACCCAGAGGGGCAAGACCAAGGACAGATTGGCGTTGCTTTATTGCAAGTGGTGGAGCATGAAAGCACTATGGAAGTGGTTGGATCTCCAAAACCCCCAAAGGTTCCCAAGAAAGACACAAAACGGGGAGCAGAAGGCGTAGAGAGGGAGGGCAAGAAAAAAAAACCTCCAAGGGAGATGAAGTTTCTCTCCGACCTCTGGAGCCTCTTCTTCCAGTTGACCCAACTGACCCTACTCAAGCTGAAGAAATCCCCATCGACTTTCACACCGGAGAGGGTGCCGGAGGTAACATTAATATTGATGGTTTCGACATCACTCGGCTTCAAGGGATTGGTCTTTACTTTGAAGACTTTGCCAAAGATGATTTTGTTGGACCCTACCTCCCCCCAAGCTCTTCGAACATCGTCATTTTCAATGGCAGGTCGTTTTCTATTTCAAGTGAAAGAGACACTATCACCCACCTCTTACTGATCAATTTTCACCCAGTGCTTACCTTGGAGAAACAAGTGCAAAATCAGTCGGCCATCATCAACACACTCCACTCCGATAAAGAGAAATTATCTAGCAACCTCCTTAGTGCCAACCAAAATTCTGAGGCATTGAAGAAAGAAAATGAGGAGTTGAAGAAAAGTCAGGAGGACTTGGCCACCAGGCTGGCCACTGGGAGGAAAGGTATGCCGAAGTCAAGTCATATATGGTCCTGCTCTTTCATGAGAAATTTCCGAAGAGGACACTGGGAGATTTATGGAAGTTTGTAGAGTATGAAGACCTCCCATTCCACACGATGGCTGATGGTGACAGACATAACTACTCCAGTGGCTGGGATGACACAACCGATGAAGAGGAAAGGACTAGGGAGAGTCCGGATGAAGAAAATGATGACCCAAAGAAGAAGAAGCCAAGTGAGGCTGAGCCATCTAAGAAATCTCAGTCTTAAAGTATCAACTATCTTTTTAATTTTTTGTGATTGAACCAAAGTCCTTGGATGGCCAAGGCATTTTTTGTAACTATGTCAGGCCCTTGTCCGGATAAACCTTTATGTTTTGAAAATTCAAAGTCCTTGGATGGCCAATACATTTCGTATATCTTAATGGGTAGTTTTATTTTACAAAAATCTTGCATTGTTTCATAGTTTTTCAACTTTGGTGGCTAATGTTTAAACAACCCTTAGTTATTTTACAAGCGTTTTAAAGTGAGAGTGTTTAAATCTCCGATGACAAATGTTTAAGTAGTCATCACTCCATCAATTCAATCTGCTCTGCTATTGATAAACATTTCAAAGAAAACTATTAATTGAAACACTCTGAATCTTTTAAGAAGGCATCAAATTTTATAAAAAAGGCTGGACACCTCATTAAAACCTCCCCGCGCCACAAGGGTAGGAAATAGTATGCCTCTAAATATTTACATGAACTTTTAAACAAGTAAATATTTACATAGTTTTCATTCCATGTACAACCGGAGGTGCTCAATGTTCCAGGGGTGATTCAAAATCCTTCCATCCTTCTCTTGGAGTCGGTATGACCCATACTTAAGCTTTTTACTGAATATATAGGGTCCTTCCCAAGTTGGAGCTAACTTTCCAAACTGCTTCTCCTTGGTATGTAGGAAGACTTTCCTCAATACTTTATCCCCTGGTTGAAAATTAATTTTAGAAGCAAACCTGCTTCTCATCAAACCTTGATAGTGTGTGGCTCTGAGGTGAGCCTTAACTCTTCATTCTTCCATCAAGTCAAGCTGGCTCCTGACCGCCACTTCGTTAGCGTGTTTGGAAAAATTATGAACTCGAAATGAAGGAATAGTAGCTTCTATGGGAGCTATGGCATCCATCCCATATACTAAGGCAAAGGAGACTCTTGTGTTGCAGCCCGAAGTGGTCCGGTAGGCCCATAAGACTTCTTGTAGATAACTTGGCCATTTTCAAGCAGCTTCTTCTAAATTCTTTTTAAGACCGGACAATATGGTCTCGTTAGCCACTTCAACTTGACTGTTTTCTTGTGGGTGGAAAGGAGAAGAGAAGCAGTGTTGAATGCCTCTAGTGGCGCAAAAATTCTCCATTTCCTTGTTGTCGAATTGTGGCCCATTTTCTGTAGTTATCTTCTGTGGAACCCCAAATCTGCAATAAATGTTAGACAGGATGAATTTGATAACAACTTTCGAGGTAGTTCCTGCCAATGGGGCTGCTTCGATGCACTTCGAAAAGTAATCAATGCCAACAATTATAGTTCTGCACCCCTGTATGCCATGGGTAGAGGTCCCACTAAATCCAGCTCCCACCGAGCAAAAGGTATTGTCTCAGAAATTGACTCCAAAAGGACAGCCGGGGTATGACTTTCATTGATGTATCGTTGGCACGGATCACACTTCTTCACCAAATCCTTGGCATCTTGCATTATAGAGCACCAGTAGTACCCATCTAACAAAACTCTTCTAGTTAGAGCCCCGAACCCACAACGTGCTGATCCCTCACCATCATGTAATTAGGAGAGCACCATTTGAGACTTCTCAATCCCCAAACATCGCAAGAGGGGTTTACTATAGGATTTTTAACAAAGAACATCTCTTAGGATGACAAAACCACGAGCCTTGTATTTTATTTTCCTTGTTATTGCTTTTTCCGGAGGCAAGATGCCATCTGAGAGATATTGAAGGAGAGGAAATATCTAATCTTGGGGTTGTTTTATCTGTATATTCAAACTTTTTTATTCCTTATCCGGATTGATTTGAATGGATGGGCATTCTTGCACATGTATCCAAGGGTAGGACTCAGAGTAGGCTATGGTTGCCAAGGAGTCTGCTAGCGTATTTTCCGCTCGAGGTATGTGCTCATAAGTGAAGCTTTTGAAATTGAGTGCCACTTCTTTGAGGATGAACAAATATTTCATCAGCTGCTCTTTTTTGGCTTCGGATTGACATTGTGCATGATGGATAAGAAGCTGAGAGTCGCTCATTAACCTGACCCTTTTGGCTCCACAGATGAGAGCTAACTTCAAACCAGCTATAGCAGCTTCGTATTCGGACTCAGTATTGGAAGCCCTGAAGGCAAAACATATAGCCTGGTACATCCTGTCACCGTACGAAGAGGTTAAACATATCCCAGCACCACAACCCATGGTACTTGCACCATCAGTCCGTATGACCCATACTTTTTTATCTTTTACACAGGTTGCTTGTTAATATCCCTATCTGAACGGAGTTCAACTAAGAAATCAGCCACAGTTTGGGCTTTGACTGCTGTTCGAGGGGAAAAATCAATATCGTAGTCTCCCAGCTCTACTGGCCACTTGGTCATTCTACTTGAAATGTCTGCCTTTTAGAGAACGTTTTTCAAGGGAAAAGACGTCCGGACATTGATAGAATGAGCCTGAAAATAGGGCCTTATTTTCCTCGCAGCAATCACCAGGGCTAGTGCTAATTTTCAAGTTTTAAATACCGTTTTTCTGCATCTATCAAGCTTTTGCTAATATAGTACACCGGACGAGGATAATTATCCACTTCCCTTACCAACACTGCACTTATAGCACAATCAGAAACTGCTAAGTACACGTAGAGGGTCTCTCCATCAATAGGTTTAAACAAAGTCTTGGGGGAAGACAAGTGCTTTTTAATCTCATCGAAGGCCTCATCACACTGTGGGAACCAGTTAAAATCTTTTGCACCTTTCAGAGTTTGAAAAAACGGGCACACATGTCCGAAGACCTTAAAATAAAACGGTTTAGTGCAGACAGCCTCCTGGTCAATCGTTGTATCCCTTTCTCACTTATCATATACCCCAAGAATTTTCCGGACCGCACTCCAAAGACACACTTTTCTGGGTTCAATTTTAAATTTACTTTCACCAAGTTGGCAAACGTTTCTTGGAGATCTGCCAAGTGTAGTTCTTCGTCCATACTTTTCACCATCATGTCATCGATGTAAACTTCCATGTTTCTTCCAATCTGATCAGCAAAATCCTTGTTCACCAACCTCTAATAAGTAGCCTCATTATTTTTTAATCCAAATGGCATCACCTTCTAACAATGGAGGCCCATATAGGTAACAAATGTAGTATGTTCTTGATCCTTCGGATCTACTTGAATCTGATTATACCCGGAGAAGGAATACATAAAGGACAACAGCTTGTTTCCAGATGTGGAGTCCACCAACTGATCAATTCGGGGGACCAGATATAAATATTTTGGGCAAGCGCTATTGAGATCTGTGAAATTGATGCACATACGCCACTTACCATTTTTCTTTTTTACAAACACCGGATTGGCTGTCCATAAATGGTATTGAGATTCCTTTATGTGCTCCATTTAGTAAGACGGTCAACCTCTTGAACTATGACATTATCATTTTCCTTTGAAAAGGCTCTCCTCTTTTGTACAACATGTGTTATGTCCCTTCAAATGGATAATTGGTGTGATATAATGTCTGCTGGTACTCCGGTTACATCAACATTGCACCAAGCAAAGACATGATGATGGTATTTTAAGAAATCTAACATTTTACCCTTCAATTTCGATGTCATCTTGGATCCTATCTTGACACTTTTTCCTTTAGCCAGAGAGTGAGTTTCAACTTCTTCAACTCGTATTAAAACACCAGGGGTCTCTCTGGGGTCATCAATTTCACCCTCTCCCCCAAAGGGCCCCTCAAACTGCTATTCCTCATTGATCCGGACTGCCCCCAACATTCGAGGGGCCAGTACTATTGCATAACACTCTCTTTCTACCTTTTGGCTGCTTCGAACAACTCCCACTTGTCCTTGCATAGCATACTTCAAACATTGGTGGACTGTTGAAGCCACAACATACATCCTGGAGAGCCATGATCTCCCCAGAATAGCATTATAACAAGTGGGACAATCCACCACAAATAAAATGTATTTTAACCATCTTTTTAAAAGGGCCTTTGCCCAACAAAACCTTGTCCTTGAACTCCCCGATCACATCTGCTGAGATTCCAGTAAAACCCACAATTGACCTGTTCGAACGCTGAATTACTGCTGGATTCTTCATTTTTTTAGGAAGTTAAAAAGAGAATATTGGCTGAACTTCCGGTGTCCACCAAAATTCGTCTTATGTCATTGCCCCCAATGGATGCTCCTATGACAACATCATCTTCATGAGGACCAGCAATATCCCTCAAGTCAACCTCATCAAAAAAAATGAAGGGAAATTGAATATGTGACTAATAAGAAGTCATGCCTCCTTCCAGTTGGGTACCTAAGGTATGAACGTGCCTCTTTCTTGAAGAAATAGTTGGTGCGATCATGGTGTCTCCCCCGAATATTGTAAGCGACTCAAAAAAGCTGATAAGTCCGGACACCGTCCAACAATGTTCTGTGATAACACCCACTTGATTACGGGTTGGATCAGGATTTAAATACTCTGATTCTACATCAAATCTTTCGATTATTACCATAGCCCATCCGGAGCCGATGTGCCTGCATTGTTTGGACCAGCCCGATGAGCATTATCAGGCCTATTTCCACTTCTTCTTTTAACATACGCTCCCAACTTTCCTCTTTCAATCAAATTCTGCATTTCTTGTTTCAACGCAATACAATCTTCAGTATTATGGCCAATATCATGGTGATATTGACAAAAACAATTATACGGCTCTCCCTAGGAGATTGCAATGCAGCTGGCCTTCTGTAGTGTACTTCATCTTTTGTTTTCTCATAAATGGTGGCTACGTTTTCTTTCAACTCAGCAAACCACTCCGGTTGAACCTAAGGCCCCCGCTTATTTCTAGATTGTTGGCTTTAGGCTGGTGCAGCTGGATGAGACTGAGCTTTGGCTCTGTTATGACCCTGTCGGGTTTCCTTGGCCTTGTTCCCGGACTGGTTCTGGTTTTGATATGGTGCAGCTGGAGCAGACCTCACCTGCCTGTGCACCCTAGTTTTCTTTGTTTCATTTACATTAATCTGTTTACCGACCTGATTCAGCAGACCTCCCCATGTCATGGCCTTCTTCCTGGTTACTGAATCAGCCAAGTTTCCAAGGATCAAGCCCTGCCTCAGAGAAGCTATTGCTACTTGTTCAAAGCAATCAGCCAATCCATTCTTGGTGTTTACAAAACGACTTATGTATTCATTTAAGGATTCGTTTGGTTCTTCGGCACAGTGGATAATGTGTCTCCATTGCCCTTTACTCTTTTACTTCCAACAAACTTCCTCCGAAAGGCCACCCAAAAAGTGTCAAAATTTCTGATGCAGCCTTGTGGCAAACTATTGTACCACTTCAGAGCACTCCCCGTAAAATATTGGGAGAATGCTCTACAAAGTAATTTTTCGTCATCATCAAAATTCATCATAAATTTTTTGAATTGTTCCAAGTGGTTATCCGGGTCTTTACTGCCATTATATTTCTCTATTTTTGTACTGTCAAACCTCTTAGGAAGGTTTCTGGACAGTATCTTGGAGGACAATGGAGATTGTCTCCAATTCCGGCCACGATTGAATACAATATCTTCGTTAGGAGTTGCAAAGATACATGGCTCATCATCGAAGGAAAAAAGATCCATTAACAAGCGGTCTACATGTTTCCGGCCATGACTATGACTGTGAGACAATCCTTTACCCAGATGCCTCTTCAACCTTCTATACCTGTCCCTTTTTCTTGAGTAATTTTTGATAAACTTTTGTTTCTTTTTAGAACGACATTCATCACTGCTGGATGACAAGGACTCTTCAACTCCATCTTCATTTGAGGAGTTACTAGAAGACTCTGAGTCTGAATCTGAGCTCTCCACCAGTTTAGACCGGTGAGACTTTTTTGAGCTCGTATGAGTCTTTTTGCACTCACATGGTTCTTTGATGGCTCATGCTCTCTTGGATTGTCAGTATGATGAGCTGCTGACGCCTTAAACTTCTCTTTTGAGCCCATCTCTGCCCTCTTGGCAGCCCTCAAACGTTCTATTTCAACCTTCAACCTATCTCGCTCCTCAATCGTATATTCATAATTTTCTCCCACCACTTCTGCCAAAGCTGATGGCACTTCTTGCAAGTCCGGATTCATCGGAATTGGTTTTTCTTGATGGTTTTGAATGCTAGATTCAAGCACCTTCTTCTCCCACTGTGGTCGCCAATTTAGTGTGGATTATTTTCAACTGAGGGTAATTTTGTCTAGAGTTTTGTGATGTTTCAAGGGTATTTAATGTTTGGATAGTTTGTAGTGAGATATTTGAGTTTCCTGGTTGTATTAAATGTTCATTACCCTCATTAATGAGAGTGGTTGGGTATTTATACCTTTAATTATGGGCCACATGGGCTTTCGGGTCACACTTATGAATTCGGGTCGAGTTCAATGGCCCATTATTTTTTAAGCAAGTAGGTAATTAACTTAGTCATGAAGTGATTTAGTTTTTAATACAGTAGTCCTATTTGGATGGTTTAGTGGGTGGTTTTTGTCCAAATTTCCCCTGTCCGGTTCCCACAGTGAGTGGTGAGAAAATCCGGACTCATCATGTTTAACTCTATCTTGAGACAAGAAGCTCAAGAGAATTTGGTTATCCCAATTGGCATTCTTCCAAAAGATATTAACATTTGTAGAGATAAACCAATTGTTAGGGCTTAGATTTGTAAGAATAGGAGGCATGTCATGCCAATCTTCAAACAAAAAATCAATACAGCCTTTACCAATGTCCCACTTTATATTATTATTAGCCTTAACTTTAACATGATGAAGCCTTTTCCAGGTAGTAGAATCAGTAGGTTTGTAAGAGGTTTTAATAGGGTGGGTGTCTTGGCAATAAGTAGAGTGCATGATATCAGCCCATAAACAACTGTTTTTTCTGAAAATAAACCATAATTTTTTAGAATAGGTGTGTTGAATATCAATCAATTTTTTGATATTCAAACCCCCTTCATCAAAGCTCTTGCAAATCTGATTCCAGGAGGTCCAATGAATAGATTTTTCATTAAACTTGGACCTCTAAAGGAATTTATTGAAGACAAGGTCAATCTTGTTAATAATGGACATAGGGAGAGCACAGCTATGCATCCAGTAATAGATAATAGGGTGTAACACATTCTTGATTAGAGAAGTCTGCCAGCAAATGTTAAATTCTTCATATCCCATTCAAAGATATTGTTATGAATTTTTTCAATTAAAGGTAAGAAGTTCTCCCCTTTGTTGTTTGCCGAGATGGTAATGCCAAGATAGGAGAAAGGAGCAGTGCCAATGTTGAAGCCAATAGACATGTTGAGCCTGGTGTTGCAAGCTTGAGTTGATCTGTCAGAGGTAATGATTTTAGTTTTATCTTTATTGATAACTTGTCCCGATAAAAGCTGGTATTGATCAAGTAGGCTACTGAGTTTATTGATGGAGGAGGGAAGGCTGTTGGTGAAGATGATCAAGTCATCAGCAAATGCCAAACTAGGTAAGAGATACCCTGATTTCACATAAAACTTCATATTGTCATTAGTTTTAAATAAGTTGAATATGCCTCTAATAAGGACTTCCTCAGCAAGAATGAAAAGGCTTGGAGACAGTGGGTCTCCCTGCCTTAAACCTTTCTTCTGAGGAAAGTAACCTACACTAGAACCATTAATAAGAATGGAAATCATAAATTTAGAAATTAAACTTTTGATCAGCATAATAAAGTCATGAGAAAACCCAAAACAAGATAAGATTTTAAGAACAAAGGCATGAGACATTCTGTCAAATGCCTTTGACAAAAAATAAAATTAACTTATATTTCATAATTTTAACCAATTAATATGTGACATTAATGGATAGTTATTATATAATCAATACAACTGTTACACCTTTACCCTAACTACTATAAATGAGAATTTCAAACTAAGAATTCTGAATGCTCGCTTTTATGCGTACGTGACAGTACTATTATCGTACATCGATTATTTCAGTTATTTTCTTCTATTTCTCTCTATCTTATCACTATTTATCTCTAGGTGCTATCTTATAAATTTATTTATCTTTGTTGGAAAACTATCTCACTAGACCTAAATAAATATAAGCACATGAACCAAAAGGTATTTAGAAGACGTTCTGCGAAAACAAAATAATTTTTTTTTCTAACCATGACCTAAAAAAGAAAAAGCTCTCTCCACCATATACATACCATCAACTCTTCGCAATCCTGCTGTTGCCATAACTGAAACTCTAGTTGTCACTGCCGCAGTGCAAAACCTGACTGTCATAGCACAACACAAACCCTAACTATCATCGATATCGTAACGCAAATCTTAGATGTCGTTGTTACACTGTATGTCCACTTATGGCTACCACAATACAACATCCTCATGTTGTCACCGCACAAAGTTTGGTTCTAAATACAACGCAAGATGCTGCCTCTAGCAGAGCTTATATTATTATTATTGCGATCAAGCAACAAGTTAACACCGTGTATCAAACTTTTGCGGGTGAGTTTTTGGCATAAAAAAATTGATCGTTATCGTCAAAGAGTAAGAATAGATATGATGCATTCATAGAATTTTATATTGGCAATGACTACGATCCAAAATCCACTGTCGTGACAACCAAAATCCATTGTCGTGACAACCAAAATCATTTAAAGAAATTCGATGATGCTTTTTCCGTCTTGATCAGGCGTTATCGACTAGCACTGGGACTGATAGTAACACCACAACCACACCCCCTGCGAGAGAGTTAGAATAGTTGAAGAAGAAGAAGTTTTAGAGAAGGAGAAGGTGGCTGATGGTGGCTGATGTGTGGTCTAGGGTTTGACAGACTTGGAGAAGATGGAGGCTGGTGTTTCGATCTAGGGTTTGGAGGAACAAGAGTGTGTGAAGCTGGTCTTAAGTCTTTTATATGTTGGGTTGTGTTTTGGACCGGGTCGTGGGCTGACGACCTAAGCTACTTGTACAGGACCTAAGGCTTAGTCTTCTTGATTGTTTTGTATGGGCTGAGTTAGTTGTTAGAGTCCAATACAATAACAAATTGTATAACAGCTTCTAACAAAATTCTGTTACATATTGAACAGAATTTAGTGACTATAAATGTTACATTTGTAAATAGAGAATGTAGAGAAAGATTTAATAAAATTTCAGTTACATTGCTTCTTCTTTCAATATTCATCTCTCTCTCAAGATTCAACTGAGAGAAACCTCTCTAAGATGTGCATTATGATGCACAATTCGAATAATGATCGGCTGATAGCTATGAACGCCGCCATCCTAAATACTATCCATCCCATTCACGTATTCGGTCTCCTATCTATTATCTATATCTACATGACCATGCTCCACCATGGTCAAGCCTAATATCATAAGGAAAACAGGCTAAGCAGGTTATCACGCAGTCTTGCCAAATCATCCTCTTCATCATTGAGTATCTCCCATCTGTCAGTTGTGGCTTGAAACCAATTAACATCTTAGGTGTGTGGAGCATAACTTAAAATATTGTATGACATTATCACTGCTGACAAAAAAAATAAAGGCAACAGTCTGCCTAGGAGATTCAATCCATAAAAATTGAAACATAAGACAAAATCTAAGACCTCGAGCACCATATCTAACAATTCTAAATATGATACTATATATGCTCTTATATCGAGCCTTCTCCATGAACTTCTAAGGTAGCATTCTGACATGTTTCACTCTTTACCTCACTCTTTACCTCTAGGCTTGCTCTCTATTTTTTAAGCATTTGGATAAATTTTAGAGATTAATTCATCATAAGTAAAATAATTCTCATTGACAGGGACTAGTCATCTATTGCAAACATGAATACACTGAAAGCATACAAGATTACAAAAAGGTTTGTAAGCGTAAGAAACATCCTAAAAACTACCACGACTTCATAGAATGAGTTGTATTTTGTCAATGAATCCTATCCTGCCTTATGATCGAAGCCATGATAAAGTAAAAATCTCTCACATTCGGAGAGCTCTTAGAGACTTAAGTCTCTATTTATACTACTTACAATATCATTTCTTCCGGTTATCACTTTACACATGTCATAATGACTTAAGAAACTTTCTTGATAACCTATTAAATGACAGCATGTGTTTTTCAAATTAACTGCTCAAACAACCTTTATGTTTGTTTACCTCGTCTTACATCTTCATTAAGACCTTCTTCTAAACACTTATTTATAACTCTCATCTAACCTTTTCTCGGTGACCCTCGTCTAACTACTTTTATACGAACTTCGTATACTATATTCTTGATGACCCTTATTTAACCCTTTCTATATAACTCTCGTATAATATTTTCTTGGTGATCTTCATCTGGACATTTCTTTACGACCTTTATCTAAAATTTCTTTATGTTCTTTATCTTATTCCCTTTTATGACCCTTTTCTAGTATCGTTTTGATGTGATTCGTCTGACCGTTGTATACGACCCTCGTTTAATACTTTTTCTAGTGAACCACGTCTGAACACTTCTTTGTTACATGCATAGTTTCCTTTATTAGTATTTGATATGACCTTACCTCATCATTATAAGAAATATATACTATATGTAGGATATAAACTTATCAAGACTCCTCTTAGTCTTAGAGTAAAATTTTAAAATATATTTTTTAAAATTTTAAATGGTTTTTAGGACAACTAAAAATTACTTAGACGATGTATCATTTGTAAATCCAATAATCCACTAATTTAATTTTACAATTTCAATTTTCACCATGTATTAAAATCCTTAACTTCTCAAATTTATTTTAACATGTATAGAAATTTAAATGCTTGGACGTTGTAGATTCTGACACATTTTTCAATTATGTTCTGCTTCTTCAAAACATAATTATTTATCCTTTATTATTATATATTATAATTATATATACATATATACTAAAACATTTACTTTTGATAAGTCCGGATTTGTTCACCACTACTCACTGAGAGAATCGGGCAGGGGTAATTCGGACAATAAGTGCCCACTGAACTATCCGGACAGGACAAAAGTATTAAAAGACTAAACACTTTTTGACTAAGCTAGGTGCTAATTAGCTTATTGAGTAAACGGGTCCTTAAACTTGACCCGATTTCATAACTTGACACAAAAGCCCATGGGTCCATAATTAAGGGTATAAATTCCCAACTACTTTCATTAATGAGGGGGATAAACATTTAATACAACTAAGCAACTTAAATCTCTCTTACAAAACAACCAAACATTTAATACCCTTAAAACTCTCCAAAACACTTGAAAAAATTACCCTCAATTTAAAATAAACCACACCAACTTTGACCATTGATTCTTCTTTAATATGTTAGTTGAGATTCTTCATCATTTCTTATTTAAACCAAAAAATCTACCTCTTTTATGATTCCTTTTTCTACTAAATTGGTCTACTCTATGTATTTCCTTAGCTAAAGTTATAATATTCTCGATCTTCACATTCATCTTCAACTATTTTATTGAAGTATTTTTTACACGAAATGTCTTTTCTTTTATTTGTACATTCCCTGATTACTCAACCAAATGGAATCAGATTGTACGTGTTAAATAATTCTTCAGACAAAAACACAATTTCATAAAGGAATTGTTCTTCATTACGTATATGTTGGACCTATGATACTGATTCTACTTCTCCCTCTTAAACAACTAATATAAAACATAAAAAGTACTTAACTTAGAAACCCTTTTGATAACAATTTTTATTTTAGCCATAAATGGCTCAAAAAACAAAAACACCTTCACTAGTTGTAGCTATAGGCAAACTCCCTCTTGTGGATAGAGAAAACAAAAGCCTAACTTTTTATATAATTTTTTTAAAAAAAATTTCTATAAAAACATGGCTGATGAAGAACATCATCGCCATATTCGCATATGCCATACTCAACTAGCTGTTAATGGGCGGTGTACCATGCTCAGTGTGCTATTTAGCTCAAAAATCTTAAAAAGACCTATTGATCTTTCAGATTTCTTTACCAATATTGACATTTAAAAATACACAAACATCCTTTTCTATTTTATAAGTATCAAATACAGGAATAAAACTTTCAAGATTCCCACGTCTGTTCATGATTGGAAAAATTCCTTTATTTTTGTAACCAGAAACTGGGAATATCAAAATGCTAATTGGGAATACCGAAATGCTAATAAGAATATGGCCAAGTTGAAAAATGATATATTAATACACATAAGATAAGATATGCGTGTTCTTATTTTTATTTTTTCTAACTTGTTTCATCCTCATAAATATGTTGTTTCTTTGGAGATACTTGTAAGTGTCAAAACCTATTAAATTTTTTACGATAATATTTATGTAAATCATTTTCCGAGTTTACACAATATTGCCTATTCAGTTTGGTTTTTGAATTTTAACTATATTTTTACCATCATTTTTTGCTAAATAATCTATTGAATATTAACGATCTTACCATGACGACTGATAGAAATATTATTCTAACCAAGACTAAACAGGAAACTACACATAAAAACATTGAGAGTGTAATACTTCAACGATTCCATAACCAAGACAAAACAAGACTTTGTTTAAAAGTTCATAGAAATAAATTGACGAAAGATATGATGACGCCTCTTCTAACCAACAAATTCATCAAGAAGATCAGCATGAACTTGGTATATGGTATTCTCGAACTGAACTTGGTACATAAATCTCTTTCCAAGATGATGAGCTTTATAACTAAATTATGCCTTTTTCTTTCGAAGGAGAAAAACAAATACAACTGCTATAGTTCTTGCTCGTCAAAATGATAATCCACATACTCTTCAAGATGAACCAACACCACTCGATGAGTGTCCTAGGAAAAAAGAAAGAGAACTCGTAAGACATAATGAGACCAATGTTAAACAAAAGAGTTTGAAAATATCTAGTACAAACCCTGATGCAATTAAGAAGAAGAACTCTAAAGTTGACGAAGCCCCTTCGAGTAACAGATCTGCTCATAATCGCATAAGGGTTTGTACCACATAGTACTCTCATTCCTACTTCACCAATTTTTCAAGCCACAACTTTCATAGAGAACAATCAATGACCTCGCTCTATAAGCGCTTCATGCGCATTATTATTGATGACTCGTTAACTTAAATATTACCATTTGTCAGATTAAAATAGTATAAGTATGTCTAACTTCTTGCAAAGAAAGGTTGATCTTCAAATAGGGGTTTATTTATCATTATATTTCCTTCAATATTTTGTTAATAAATATTTTGCTTATCGCCCCCTTTATTACCTACCTTTCAAATTTATCATAATTCAATGATGCTTGCATATTGGTCAATGGCCTTATCAGATGTTGAGACAATACAAAACTTCAAATGAGGGCCTATGTTGTTTGGATATATTAAAGAACTTAATGATATTTAGACAAAATTTAAAATAGTGTATTCAATTTTAAAGCAACAGGCTAACAAACTATCCAAAGATCATGTTGAAAAACACAACTCAGTTGCTAAATTAACCATTGAGAATTTTTTTTGAAGCAAGAAACTCAATAGGTCATTTCCCAAAATTTATAATTGGTTACTCAAAGTAATGAGCAACTTACATTGAATAAAAAATGATTTCTCATAATGTTGAGTTGGCTAAAACTAATATCGTTTGGTAGGTCAAGTGGAGACCATGTGTGTTAAGATCAATGCCGTGATTAACAGTAACTCTGATATGAAATCTGGAAATATTATTTTCAAAGCTGATGTTAAAGCTCTTGGTAGATAAGCTAAATAATTTTAAAGTGAAAAAGCTTAAGAAATTAAAAAGGTTGTGGAATATGCAGTAAAAGATGTTGAGAGGAAAATCCTAGAAGGAACTGCAAAACTATTAAAAAGAAGTAAAAAAGAATTTTGTTTATGGGTGACAGTATGCTAAAACAAATTCAAAAAATACTATCATAACGATTTGGCAAAAGAATCCTAGTATTATTTTGGTTAATATTAAGTTGAAACCACTTGAAGACGAACACCCTTCATCATTTGATGAAGATGATATTGATGATCACCCAACTGATGATGAAGTCACTGTTATTGCAAAACGTCGTATTACTATTTGGAATGAAGATGCTTCTACCAACATGAACTCATCTTGTTCCAAACAAGCTGACAATGATGTTAGCAAAAGAAATTCTCCTTGTCACACTGCCTAATTAAATGATGTTGTTTTAAAAAAAAACTTTTTTATTTTGTTTTTATATATTGTGACTTCAATATTCAATTACTTTTTGTGTAAATTTTACTTAATTTATTCTAGCTACAATTTCTATATTTACTTTCTTGTGGGGGTTGGTATGCATATTTGACTCTTGAGTCACGACTCAATATGACTACTTCTGTTTCTTAAATATTTTTCAATCTTAGGTTTGGTTTATTAACCAATTTCTCTACTTTGACATTTTAAGTCACGACACAGTTACAGTATGACCGTTTGTGTCCCTAGTATTCTTTCAATCTCAGGCTTGGTTTATTAACCATCTTCACTTCTTCGATATTTTAAGTCATGGTATAATATGTTCAGTTGCGTTTCTAATGATTTTTCAATCTTATGCTTGGTTTATTACTAATTTTCTTTACTTTGTAATTTTAAGTCAGGGCACAGTATACCCCTTGTGTTCTTAATAGTCTTTTGGCATTGGGTTTGGTTTATTAACCATTTTCCCTTGCTTATCAGTATATACACGATCCCCAATCGTATAAATTTATTGCCTATTTTTTTTAATTTTATAACTAAATAATTATCTCTAATGTTTAACTTATTCTTTCTTCATATCTATCTATCTCGAATTTTACACGTCAACATTCGTATAAATTCATTGCTTGTTTTGTTGAATTTTATAGGTGAAATAAATATCTTCAATATCTAACTTATTCTTTTTGAACATGGATAATACTTTATTCTTTTAAAGGAAAACTTATTTATTGAATGAATTGACTTATGATGTACCTCAATAAAAACATTCTCTTGCACCATCAAGAGGGAAAAAGAGTGCATAACCATGTTACAAATTTTTCTTATACAAATTCAAATGACTAATGTTCCAAGGGGTGCTTTATTGCATTTCTATCCAAATCTTATAGCACATATGCCTCATGATGTCCTCTAGAAATAACTTTGTATTGTCAATTCCAGTTTGGTTTTTCATTTTGAATCAAATATGCTATTTGTTAATCTTTTGTAGGGTTCAGTCCTAACTCGAGCCTGATCACGTCGTTCTTCAATCAAATCGACAAAAACTTGTCTTCCTTTACTATTTTATCCCTCTGAATAATTTTGTAATCATGTGACTAGGGATTATAATATCTACACCAATGAAAAATAAGTTTCTCCCGTAGTTAACCCCCTAGTGGTTCTGTATGTCCACGCCACCTCTGTTTATTTATCAGGTTATATTCTCTTAGCACCCTCAATCTTCTTCATTATTCCATCCATAACTGTTATATTTGTCATTTGCACATGTCCATTTTTCTAATGGTAATACGGGGTCGAGAAATATTGTTCTACGTTAAACCTTACAAAACATAGTCATCACGTACTTCTTAAATTAAAGCCTATTATCCGTCATTATTATTCTTTGGATCCCATACCTGAATAGAATTTGACTTTGCAAAAAATCACAAAAGTCATGAGCCCCCATCTTGTATAAAGCTTTTGATTTGACCGGTTTTATGAAATAATAAACAACTACATCCAAACTGTTTTTTCTTCTTCAATAAAGGTCCATCTAAATCTATTATTCATTTATAAAATGGATAAGGTACACAGACTATGCTCATTGGCTCGCTTGGTAGGTGGACCGTATTAGCATATTTTTGACTGGCGTACAACCTTGCATTATAGCCTTGGCATCTACTGCAAGTTTTCATCAATAAAAACCCGTAAGAAAAACTACATGATCAAACTTATATATCCATAATGTGCCCCAACAACACCCTCATGAAAATATCTAATGACGAAAATATCCTCTTATTTATTAAAACATCTTAGCATAGGTGTGACACTTTTCATGTAAAAAAAATCGTCAATGATTGTATACATGACAGCTCGTATACTCAAAGTATGTGCATCAGTCTTGTGTCTCTTTTGTTTTTTACTGATTGTAGAAATGTTTCTTTTGCTTTAATAACTCTTGATTTGTGATGATAACTCCATATCTATTTTGTGAGTTCCTTCTTTAACATATCCCCTCCTTCATCAAACTCAAATGGTAAAATAGGTATTGTTTCTAATGATTGGATGTCCCATGCCATAGTCCTCCTCGATAATAATACAGAATTAAAGAAAATCTGCATAAAATAACAAGCATATAAACATGTGTTAGGTGCGACCAAAGTCCCACATCCCACATCGGTTAAACATGGGAAGAAATATCAGTATATAAGTTAAGAATACATCTCCATTAGTGTGAGGCCTTTTGGAAGTGGACCAAAAGCAAAGCCGTGCGGGCCAGTGGGCTCAAAACGGACAATATCACACTATTGTGGAGATCGGAGTATTCTTACTTATATACAAAGGCGGAATATACGGACCCAATATTCCCTACAAATGGTATCAGAGCTTCAGGAGGTGTTCATAACTTCAGATGGAGACGACAAGCAAAAGCTCCTTTGGTCTCAGCTACCCGATGTTGAGCAAAACCAACTACGCTGCATGGGCTCTCAAAATGACGGTATTCATGCAAGCCCACGGAGTGTGGGAGGCAATCGAACCCAAGGACCCTAATGCTCCTGTGGAAGACAAGGTCGACAAAAAGGCACTCGCTGTTATTTACCAGGGAGTTCCAGAAGATGTCCTGATGTCACTTGCAGAAAAGAAGACGGCCAAGGATGCGTGGAAGGCTGTCAAAACCATGTACCTGGGAGCAGACAAGGTAAAAGCAGCTAGAGCCCAGACCCTCAAGAGCGAATTCGAAGCTCTAAGCATGAAAGACGATAAGCCATTAGACGAATTCTATCTGAAGCTGAACAGCCTGGTTACCAATATTCGAGTGTTGGGAGAGAAAGTGGAAGAGACATATGTGGTTAAGAAACTTCTCAGAGCGGTTCCCACAAAATTCTTACAGATTGCATCTGCTATTGAGCAATTCGGAGATCTGGAAGAGATGTCGGTAGAAGAAGTCGTTGGTTCTTTGAAAGCCCACGAGGAAAGATTGCGAGGGACAACGGAGAAACACCAGGGACAATTGCTGCTGACAGAAGATGAGTGGAGGAAGAAAGAAAGCGGCGAGGGGCAGCTTTTGTTGACTCGAGAAGAATGGTTAAGGAAAACCAATAGAGAAGGGACTCGAGGTGGAGGAAGTACTCATGGAGTACGAGACAGAAGTAGAGTGAGGTGTTTAACTGTCAAGCACTGGGACACTTTGCTGCGGACTGTCGTAAACCAAGGAAGGAGAAAGACATGACGAGAGAAGCAAATCTCTCGAAAATCCAAGAAGATGAGCCAGCCTTGTTGGTTGTTGAGGTCGGACAAATGGATATCGAATCTATGCTTCTGAAGGAGGATGGAGTGGTTCCAAAGCTACGAACAAACGCAGGTGAACAAAAGGAGTCACAGGTGTGGTACTTGGATAATGGCGCCAGCAATCACATGACTGGGCAACGCGGAAAATTCAAAAGCTTGGATGAGCGTGTCTCCGGGAAAGTGAAGTTTGGCGATGGATCGACCGTGTGTATCAAGGGAAAGGGAACAGTGGCGTTCCAGTGCAAGAATGGTGAAGAAAGGATGCTTGAAGAGGTATACTATATCCCAAATCTCTGTAATAATATTATAAGCTTGGGACAACTTTCTGAGGCAGGGAATAAAGTCGTACTTGATGGGGATTATTTGTGGATTCGCGAGGCGAGTGGAAGACTATTGATGAAGGTGAAAAGGACACAGAATCGACTATATAAGATCAGTCTTGAAGAAAGTAGAGCAACATGTTTGTTTAACAAGGTCGAAGAAGATCCTGATGATGTCGAGGTGAAAGGGATTGGATCCTCTAAAAAGGAGGATGGCTTAAATGATACCTCCATGGAGGAATATGGAAAAGATGAGAGACTCGATTTAGATGATAATGATCCAGAATATGAACCCGAAGAATATGGTGGAGAGGATTATGATGAGAAGGACACGGAGAAAGATGATTTGCATCAAAGGGAAAATGAAGATTATGAGGAAGTAGATGAAGAAGGAGATGACCAAGCACAGGACGAGACAGGTGATATACCAGAGGAACTGGACAGCGAAGGAGATGATGAGCATGGAGGCGAGGAACAGACGCATGAAGCTATAGTTGAAGCAGAAGAAGATGACCACCATGAAGTTGTTGAAGAGAGGCGCAAGCGCAAGGAGTTTGAAATATTTGTTGGGGGTTTGGACAAGGATGCAACTGAGGAAGACCGTAGGGAAGTCTTTAGCAAGGTGGGCCAGGTCACTGAAGTTAGGTTGATGATAAACCCTCAGACAAAGAAGAACAAGGGATTTGCATTTTTGCGTTTTGCTACTATTGAACAATCTAAAAGAGCTGTTGCAGAGCTCAAAAACCCCGTGATTAACGGAAAAAAATGTGGTGTAACTCCAAGTCAAGACAGTGACACTCTTTTCCTTGGTAATATATGCAAGACATGGACAAAGGAAGCGTTGAAAGAGAAACTGAAACACTATGGAGTTGATTGTGTTGACAAGATTACATTAGTGGAAGATAGCAACAACGCAGGACTTAATAGAGGGTTTGCCTTTTTGGAATTTCAATCTCGCTCGGATGCCATGGATGCTTTCAAACGTCTACAGAAAAGAGATGTGTTATTTGGAGTGGATAGGCCAGCAAAAGTCTCTTTCGCAGATTCCTTCATTGATCCGGGTGATGAAATTATGTCTCAGGTGAAAACTGTGTTTATTGATGGACTGGCACCTTCATGGGATGAAAGTTATCTCAAGGAACTTTTGAAGAAATATGGTGAGATTGAAAAAATCGAGCTTGCAAGTAATATGCCATCTGCAAAGCGCAAAGATTTTGGATTTGTCACTTTCGATACTCATCATGCTGCTGTGACTTGCGCCAAAAGTATAAACAACACCGAGCTAGGTGAAAAGGAACACAAGGCTAAAGTTAGGGCTAGGCTGTCTAGACCACTTCAGAGAAGTAAAGGACGAAATGTAGGTCGAACAGATTACCATCATGCCCGTGATGTAGAGCGAGCTGTTAGGAATTCATGGGATCGTCCATCATCACGTGGCTTTGCATCACGTAGTATAAAGGGAAGTGCAGCTCGCTTTGCACCAGCGAGCGTGAGAAGGCCTATTAGACCTAGAGATAGACGCCCTATCGTGTCCGTGCCAGCAAGAGGGAGGCCCTTGCCTCCTCCATCTAAGTCATATGAAAGAAGACCACCTGTTCTTTCGTATCCGAGGAGTAGCTTGAAGAGGGAATATAGCCACCGTGAGGATCTTCCTCCTCCAAAAAGTAGACCTGTAGTCCATTATGATCCAAGGATTGTTTCTGAGAGGCGCCCATCTTATAGAGATGAGTATTCATCCCGGGAGTCTGATTATCCCGATTTACCTAGAGTTGCTTCTCATTCAGCACCAAAGAGAGCTTACATAGATGACGGTTATGGTCAAAGATATGAAAGGAGTGCAGGTTATCGTGAATTACGAAGCCGTGATTATGACTCTGTTTCTGGGTCCAAACGGCCATATTCTGAGATGGATGATGTTCCTCCCCCCCGTTATACTGATCCTGGTGTCCGGCATTCAAGGTCCCGTTTGGACTATGAGCTTGGGGGAAGTACTTCTCACTACAGAGATGCATATGGTGATAGATTCGAAAGATCTAGTCTAGGATATGGAAGCAGCAGAACTTCTGCATCAAGTCAGGATTCACATGGACTTTATGGCAGTCGTCAAGGAATGGGTTACGAAGTCGAGGTTTGAAAAACATGTTGAGATTAGGGGGGACATGTTGCATTTTATGTATTTAATCTAAACATGTTTTATTTATTTATTTAAGTTATAGTAACCGTTAGTATTAAATTGAGTCTTAGAGTTTTACGTGGGTGTAGGAGTTACGTAACGGGCATTAAGTGAAGAGAGAAGTAGGATTAGTGGATCTTATTTTGTAACTCCCACCTCGTTTATTGCCTATTTATTTCCTTTGTACGCTACATTTGATCAATGAAGAAGTACCACAGTTTCACTTTCTCAAAAGGGATAATAGATTTGTAGGGCAACATACACTTTCTCTTTGTACCCACGGTCTATCACATTGAACATAAAAAGGGTTAATATTTGGTATCAGAGCACCAGGCCCAGACGGAACGCGATGTGGTGGATTGTGATGTGGGTGAAATTCTGCGAACATCATACCAGAAGTCGAGAGCCATACTCAAGGTGAATGATCTGCTGGATAGATGGAGCGCCACGGCTCATCAAGCAGGTGGCTTGATAAAGGAGCGGCGCAGATTCATCTAAAGATGGAGCGCCACGGCTCATCAAGCAGGTGGCTTGATCATGGAGCGGCGCAGATTCATCTAAAGAGGGAGTGCTAGATGGCTCATCAAGCAGGTGGCTTGATCAAGGAGCGGCACAGAGCAGATAGATCCGCCCTAAAGCTCTAGAGTTCAGGTTTCTCTTCACCTGACTAGAGTAGGCGGATGGAAGTCAATTGAGAGGAGGCTAGAGTGGTACTCTGTTCGAGAGGAGGATTGTTAGGTGCGACCAAAGTACCACATCCCACATCGGTTAAACATGGGAAGAAAGATCAGTATATAAGTTAAGAATACATCTCCATTAGTGTGATGCCTTTTGGAAGTGGACCAAAAGCAAAGCCGTGCGGGCCAGTGGGCTCAAAGCGGACAATATCACACTATTGTGGAGATCGGAGTATTCTTACTTATATACAAAGGCGGAATATACGGACCCAATATTCCCTACAACATGTAATTTCACTTATCATAATAATTATTAAAAAATAATATAAAATGAAAACCTAACGGGTAATTTCTGCATGCTTTCTAAGAATATCAACTTTGATGGGAGCATTGTATATGACTCCCCGAGATATGGATCTAGGAAACGACCTGCTATAAACTTGGGGAGATAATCTAGGAAGTCCTCAATGATTCTATTGGGGAGGAGGTTAACAACTTACAATAAGAGAGTTGATTGGAAATAAATTCAATTATATATTTTTTACTGATAAGAAATCTTGAGAATTGAGGAGATGGGGCGACTATTTTTTTTTGTCGTTTGCACTAGGACACTGTCTTTGGAAACATAAACTATGTCAATATATTTATTGGCGGTTGATATGTTTTTTTGTTTACTTAAGCTGATTATTTGAAAGATTGTTTAGAGGTCTATGCTTGTTTATTTTTCATATTTTCCCTATTTGGTTCTTTAAACAAACCAGCCATGATATCAGGAATACCTCATTTTTTAGAGGATGAATATTTCTTCATATGGATGATCATCTTCATATTTTTCATATTTTTCATATTTTTTATATTTTCTTAAGATGTTAAAAATACGAAACTCTTTCATAGGGTACCTATTGTGGTCGTCATTTCACCAGTTTGTGAAATTATTATTCCTTTTAACTTGAAACAAAATTATTAGAAAAATCCTATCACAAGTTATAAAAGTCTTGATATTTATAATCGTAAGCTTAGTAGTGGAAACCGACAGCCTTTGTAAAACCTAGTCACCAGAAGGAGCATTTACAGTTACTTTATTCAAGTTAGTGAGAACTGTAAAAATGAAAATGATAAACAATATAGTTAAGGAAGTTTAATAAACTTAGGTCAAAGCATGAAGGATGTTGGTAACGAGTAGCAATAGTCTACTATTTCCTTACTTTCGATTGAACACTTTCGCTCGGGTTGACCGTAATATACCGTAATATAAAAAAGTTGCACTCCTAGTTTGCACTTAAATAGAAAAAATACATTTCCTTGTGTGGTCCGAGTCTATCAAGTTTTTAACTACTCGATGGATACCATTAAAGGTTGAGTAATAGCAAAAAGGTATTATTACTTTATAAAAGTTAAATTGTGAAAAAAATTGTGATTTACTAGCACAGATCTTCCAGACAGTTTCTGCTCCTATTAGACTAACTAAGATTATCCACCAATACAAGGTCAATTGTGATAGACATATAATTATATTAAAAGAACTCCAAAATTTTTGGTGGATGCATGACAGAACACCCCAGTTCAGGGTACTATGAAAGTAACATATTTTGTCTTCTCGTTATGTCAATTGGAAGCTCCCTCTCTTGAGGCAGTCGCACTACGACATCCTCCAAAATCCCCCACCTACAACGCATCAGGTCCTCCTTGAAAATGAGAAATAAACTTAGAAAATGGTTAGATAGTAGTAGCTCCTTATAAATAACCAAAATAGTGGTACTGCATTTCATTCCCGACAGCTGGGCATCAAGTGTTGAAGAGGGATTAACTATTTGCTTCTATTCAATCATCAATCGTGCAACACGTAGTTCCAATTGATTCATCCTTCTTTCTCATGTCACGTATATCCTAGTTTTAAAAAATGTACTTGCTATCATAATTTGAACATCAAATTGCCTTTACTTTATATGACCCTCCTTCTTATGGGTTGGTCTTTTCTCTCATACTTAAACGAAAGTACTGAGCTTGCTTGGTAGATGAAGGTTTTAGTCTATCCAGGAGACCAATCACCTTGAGTATGGCTCCTGGCAAGATGTTCAGCATCCTGAGAATTTCACCCACATCACAACCCACCACATCGCGTTCCGTCTGGGCCTGGTGCTCTGATACCACGTGTTGGGAATATGCGGACCGGACCCCCATATTTCCAACACGTGGTATCAGAGCACCAGGCCCAGACGGAACGCGATGTGGTGGGTTGTGATGTGGGTGAAATTCTCAGGATGCTGAACATCTTGCCAGGAGCCATACTCAAGGTGATTGATCTGCTGGATAGATGGAGCGCCACGGCTCATCAAGCAGGTGGCTTGATCATGGAGCGGCGCAGATTCATCTAAAGAGGGAGTGCCAGATGGCTCATCAAGCACGTGACTTGATCAAGGAGCGGCACAGAGCAGATAGATCCGCCCTAAAGCTCTAGAGTTCAGGTTTCTCTTCACCTGACTAGAGTAGGCGGATGGAAGTCAATTGAGAGGAGGCTAGAGTGGTACTTTGTTCGAGAGGAGGATTGTTAGGTGCGACCAAAGTCCCACATCCCACATCGGTTAAACATGGGAAGAAAGATCAGTATATAAGTTAAGAATACATCTCCATTAGTGTGAGGCCTTTTGGTAGTGGACCAAATGCAAAGCCGTGAGGGCCTTCGGGTGCCAAAGCGGACAATATCATACTAGCGTTGAGACCGGTTGTGTTCTTACTTATATACAGAGGCGGAATATGCGGACCGGACCCCCATATTCCCAACAAATTGGAAGCTCCCTCTCTTGAGGCAGTCGCACTACGACATCCTCCAAAATCCCCCACCTACAACGCATCAGGTCCTCCTTGAAAATGAGAAATAAACTTAGAAAATGGTTAGATAGTAGTAGCTCCTTATAAATAACCAAAATAGTGGTACTGACTTTCATTCCCGACAGCTGGGCATCAAGTGTTGAAGAGGGATTAACTATCTGCTTCTATTCAATCATCAATCGTGCAACACGTAGTTCCAATTGATTCATCCCTTCTTCCTCATGTCACGTATATCCTAGTTTTAAAAAATGTACTTGCTATCATAATTTGAACATCAAATTGCCTTTACTTTATATGACCCTCCTTCTTATGGGTTGGCCTTTTCTCTCATACTTAAACGAAAGTACTGAGCTTGCTTGGAAGATGAAGGTTTTAGGTTTCTTGCTATCAGTGCAATAAATGTCCTAGTTTTGCTATCAGTGCAATAAATGTCCTAGTTGTCTGTAAACTATGGTCCTTGTAATCAAACAAAAATGCAGACAACACAAGACAGACTTAAGAAATCAACGTATACTTGAAATGGAATTGTTTCACCACACATTAAGTATTACTAGAATCTTGTTTAAATAGACTAATACATAACAGTTAGCCGATCTTATCTAATAAACTGACACAATAACTTCTAATAACCGTGTCCAATATTATCTAACATTTTTTCCCTTAAGACTGAACACAATTGTTGTTTTTCTACTTGATCATCTGCACACCACTCTTTTCTCTTGTCTCCATGAACTTCTTCCTTGATAGCGACTTTGTGAGAATATCAGCACGTTGATCTTCTGTGCAAACATGTTGGATTGCAATCATTCCTGATTCAATACAGTCTCTAATGTAATGGAATCGAGTATCAATGTGCTTGCTTCTCTCATGGTGGACTGAATTCTTGCTCAATGCGATTGCGGACTGATTATCTATCTTTAGAACCACTTGATTAACCTTCCTTTTTAATAAATTTGCAAACAATCGTCCTAGCCACACTCCTTGACATGCTGCTGCACAGGCAGCGATATATTCTGCTTCACAGGAAGATAACGCAACAACCTTTTGTTTTTGTGAACGCCAACTAACCGGGTTTGACCCAAGAAAGAATATTACCCCTGTAGTGCTCTTCCGATCATCAACATCCCCGGCTAGATCACTATCAGAGTAACCTAACAGCTCCAAGCTTCCTTTCTTTTTCTCATAAACGCAACCGAGATTTAAAGTTCATTTCACGTACCGTAATATATGTTTTACTGCATCCATGTGCTCCGTTGTGGGCTTTTCCATGTATCTACTCACCATGCCGACAGAGAATGCTAAATATGGGCGCGTATACAGTAGATACCTTAAGCTTCCAACAATGCTTCGATATAGGGTTGTGTCTACAGCTGGACTTGTGCTTTTCTTGCTCAGTTGTAGACGAGGTTCCATCGGAATTTGTGAAGGGTTACAATCTTTCATGCCGCATTTTTCTAACACCTTTGTTGCATATGCGGACTGGTTAAGTGTGATCTTCTTACAACTTTGACAGTCTTCAATCCCCAAATAGTAGCTTAGTAAACCAAGATCACTCATACTAAACATCTTTTTCATCTGAGATTTAAACTTGTTTATATCTTGTATGCTCTCTCCAGTGATGACTAGATCATCCACATAAACTCCAACTATCAAATTCCCTTTTCCTTGGCTTCTTTTGTACACAACATGCTCTAATGAACACCTCTCAAAACATAGTATTTTCAATGACTTGTCCAGTTTTGAATTCCAAGCTCTAGGTGCTTGTCGCAATCCATACAACGCCTTGTGTAGTTTTAATACCTTGTGCTCTTCTTCTTTTTCTTCAAAACCCGGCGGTTGAGTAACGTACACTTCTTCTTCCAACTCCTCGTTGAGGAAGGCTGACTTTACATCCATATGATGCACCTCCCATCCTTCGTGTGTTGCGATAGAAATCAGAAAACGTACCGTCTCTAGCCGAGCAACAAGGGCAAAAACTTCATCAAAATCTACACCTTGTCGTTGAACGTACCCTTTTGTCACTATTCTCGCCTTGTGCCTCACTATTCTGCCTTGAGTGTCCTTCTTTAGCTTGTAAACCCACTTTAAACCAATAGGTTTGTGGCTGTCAGGTAATGGAACGAGCTTCCAAGTTTCATTTTCTCGAATAGAATAAATTTCTTCCTCCATTGCTCTTCTCCACATGGGATCAGCCTTGGCTTCTTCAAGAGTTGAAGGCTCCTCTTCTCCAAGCAAACACAGTCCCGAATACTCCAATTCTATTGGGAAGGTTTCATTGTAAAGTTCTTTGATGTCACGCTTACCCCGTGGTCCTTCGGATGAACTCCCATCAAGTGTCGAGGGTTGTAGTTTTTCAGTTGATAGTGAATCTTCAAACGTTGCTGCTGGAGTATATGGTGAATTTAAAACAGATGTTCTGGATCTTGTTTATCACGGGCGTAGCATGCTGATTTCGGTTACCGTTTAGTTCCTGTTTCGGTTGTTGGAAATCCATGCCGAAATCGTTGACACCTTCTTTATCTTGGAGATTTTTCGTATCAGATGTGCTTGCTATGGTAAAGTAAGGTGCGGCAAAAACGTTCCCTGTTTCCGTTACTGGAAATTTGCTCCACTCCCACTTTTTCTCCTCTTCGAACACGACGTCTCGTGTTACGACTACTCGTTTTGACTTCAGATCAAACATCCGATAGCCTTTTGTATTCGAATCATAACCAATGAACACCATCTACTTGCTTCGGTCTGCAAGTTTTGAAAGGTGAGGGGTAATATCTTTTACATGTCCGACACATCCAAAGATACGAAAATGATCAACACTGGGCTTGTGGTTATAATATGCTTCATAGGGAGTTTTGCCGAAAAAGTTTTTTTGTTGGGGCTCGATTTAGGAGATACACGGCAGTTGATACCACTTCCCCCCAAAATTCGTCTGGGACTCCCATGCTTTTCAACAAGCTCCTTGCCATGCCGACCACTGTCTGATTTCTTCGTTCAACAACTCCATTCTGCTGAGGAGAATACGGTGCCGATAGATAATGCTTAATTCCCAATCCCTCACAGTAGATCCTGAACTCATTTGAGGTGAATTCACCGCCACGATCAGTGCGCAAAGCTTTCAACTTACTGTTTTTCTCTATTTCTGCTGCAGATTTCACCTTTTTAAATGCCACAAATGCCTCGTCTTTGTTTCGGATCAGTACCTGCCACATAAATCTTGTACAATCATCAACCAACAGTAGGAAATAACAGTTACCTCTATGTGTGGTAGGAGTTATTGGCCCGCACAAATCTTCATGCCGCAGATCAAGTGGTGCTTTTGCTCGGAATTTTGCCACTGCTGGAAATGGGTTTCGATGTTGTTTTCCAATCAAACAACCATCACAGATGCGGTCCTTATGCTCGATTATGGGCAAACTGTGGACCATCTGTTTTTGACTTAGAAGCTTCAAGGCTTGAAAGTTTACATACCCATACCTTGCATGCCATCTCCATGCATTTTCTTTGTTCCTTACCGTAAAACATTCGGGTAGGGCTGGTGCTATATTAAATTCATACAGCCTATTACTTGACCTGTTCACTTTTGCTAATAGCCTTTGTGATCTGTCAAAAATACTCATAACACCTCCTTCAACCATAACCTTACATCCATTTTCATCAAGCTGACCAATGCTTATAATATTACTTTTCAACATCGGACTGTAATAGACATTAGTAAGTATTCGATGCTCACCTGTGAAGTCTTCAAACAAAACCGAACCTCTTCCTTATATTTCTACTGCCGAACCATCACCAAATTTGACTGACCCTTTAATAGCACTGTCAATTTCAGCAAATTTTTCGATACAACTGGTCATGTGATTACTTGCGCCCGAATCTAAATACCAAGTCTTCTCTCGGGTGCTTTTAAACTTTGGCACTACCTTTTCTTCGTGCGGTAACACTTTCTTGTTTTTTACCTCATGGCTGAGAAGACGAGTTTCGGCCATCAACAGTTTCGGTTCATCTTCGGTTTGCATTGTAACAAGGTTGGCTCTTTCTCTTCTGTTTGGTTTGAGACATTCTTTTGCAAAGTGACCATAATCATTGCAGTTGAAACACTTGATCCTGGATTTGTCAAAGTTACGTGGCTTTCGGTCTTCGTTATGGCATTCACCATTTCCCCGACCTTTACCATAACCACGCCCACGACCACGTCCTCTCCCATGACGTCCTCTTCTATGGTTGCTGCTGGAACCTTCATCTCTCTTTCCCTTTGGGATTCTTGCGTTTGACTCGACATGGGTATAGAGTAACTGATCTCCACTGCCTCTTGAGTTCAATCGTCCTTTAATCCCTTCTTCAAGGGTTTCAGAGGCGACCGATTGCTTCTGAGCCCGACATGTTCTCACAATCGCCAAACTGCTCCATTGTTCCGATAATATGGAGAAATTTATCGGGAACAGCACTAAACAGTTTTTCAACAACTTCTCTTTCGTCGAGTGTTGTCCCGAGTGAGCGGATCTCGCCTACTAGCGTAGTAAGCTTCATTGCAAAGCCATTTATCATCTCTGAGTCCTCCATCTGCAACTTATTAAATTGACGTTTCAGTACCTGTACGCATGCCTTCTTGACACGATCTTCACCAACTCGCATCTCCCTGAGTGCGACCCAAGCCTCCTTTGCCGTCTTCTTTTCGACGATTGTCATCATCACGTCATCTGGCACGGCTTGAGAAATGGCTACCATGGCACCTTTATCTTTGTCGACGTCTGTGTCTTAACCTTCGATCACTGACCATACTCCTAGAGAACGCAAGATTATCTTCATCTTGACAGCCCATATGTCGTAGTTCGTTTCGCTTAACGCTGGATATTGGATCGGTATTCAGGCTCCTCTTGCCGTCGATTTGAAGACAGTAACTGCTTTTGATTGTTCTCCATCGATGTCATTAATTTCTTTGGAAAGATAGGATATGATACCAAATGTAAACTATGGTCCCTGTAATCAAACAAAAATGCAGACAACACAAGACAGACTTAAGAAATGAAAGTATACTTGAAATGGAATTGTTTCCCCACACTTTAAATATTAGTAGAATCTTGTTTAAATAGACTAATACATAACAGTTAGCCGATCTTATCTAATAAACTGACACAATAACTTCTAATAACAGTGTTCAATATTATCTAACATTGTCCAGTACCAATCCGCTTTAAAGGTTCAGTGTGCCTTTGTTCAGTCATTCATCTAGTCTCTTGCAAGTTCTATCGAATGAGATATGAATGAATAGCCTATTTCTTATCGAATTCCTTGTGAGTAAGGGTACTCTTTATTATATCGTTCTTATGATAGCATGTGTGAAGAATGTGTGAGGACTGATTTCATCAATGGAGGTTTCGAGCTTTGGGTTCTCTCTGTGTTTGTGAAAAAGGAAAGTAAGAGTCTAGGGTTTCAGACAGAGTTTTTGTCTCTTTGGTTAAACGATGTGTATAGTCTGTGTGGAGTATGGATTCGTGTCTACCCGAATTAAAGGTTCAAGCCCATGAAGGTTATTAAACTGGTCTAAGCCCAACTAGTCTATATCAAATGTTAATAAGTCACAGTAGTCTAGTGTTACTTTTGTAAATACATTAAATAGGAAAATGTAACTAATTGTATAGCTGGCAAAACTGCATTAACAAACTTGATTCTCTAGCTACCACTAACAGCCTATAAAGGCTACCTTGTTATTGTTACATGGTTAAGATTTGCCGAATAAAAATTCTGATTCTTCACTCTCTTTTTTATGCTTGTTCTAACTTGGTATCCAAGCTTCTCAAAGCCTTCAATGACAAATCCTGGATCACCTACCCAAAGCAGTGAGTCCTTAGGCTCAGTTCTTCTTGGCAGCTTCTCCAGTACTATGAAAGGGATGCACCTGCAAATAAACAGCAACAATCACAGTAGTCAGATTAAACTTGACAGGAATAACTACTTACTATGGAGAACTATGGTGTTACCTATGGTGAAAGGTAACAAAATATGAGGTTTTATCACAGGGGACAAGCCCTGTCCTGCTAAGTTTATCAGTAATTCAGAAGGTAATACTATTGAGAATCCAGATCATGAAGACTGGATTGTGACGGATCAACTCCTTCTTGGTTTGCTATATTGTACAATGAGTCCCGAGGTGACAGCTCAATTGATGGAAGAAGGCACTTCTAAGGACTTATGGGATGCAGCTAGCAAACTCTCTGGCTCACATACAAGAGCCACAATCACCTACTATAAATCTAAGTTTCAGAGGACACGTATAGGTACCTCTAGTATGACTGATTACCTAAGTAAAATGAAAAAAATAGCTGATAATTTAGTGTTAGCTGGAAGTGGAGTGACTATGGAGGATCTGGTGACTCAGGTCCTTGCTGGATTGGACTCTGAGTACACTCCAATTGTTGTCAGTCTAGCTGATAAAGAGTCTCTTGGATGGCTAGATCTTCAAACTAGTCTGCTTACATTTGAAAGCAGATTAGATCAGTTAATGAATCTACAAAACAATGTAGCTAATCTCAATGTAGCATCACCTAATTTCACTCAAAAGGCAGACTATAAGTCTCAATGTAATTTTACTGGTCAGAGATCTTCCTATGGATAGTATAGAGTAAGCTACAGAAATAACAGAGAAATGAATGGTTTCTCCAACAATAACAGAGGCAGAAACAGTTTCTATAGAGGGAGAAGAGGACACTTCTCTCAGAATAAACCAACATGTCAGATATGCAATAGGTATGGATATACTGCATCTGTTTGTTATTATAGGGATGGCCCTTATGTCATGGGATCAACCTCTTCAGAACAACCTAAAGGAGAGGGAGCGCAGTCAGCCTACCTAGCAACTTAAGACTCAACAAGGGACAATACATGGTATGCTGACAATGGTGCTAGTCACCATGTCACATGAAACTCTAATTTACTGACTCAAAAGAATGAGCATGTAGGTAACAAAGGTATTCTACCAATTGAACATGTTGGGAATTCTAGTTTGCATACATCTACCAATTCACCTATTTCACTCAATAATATTTTACATGTACCTATGACAAACAAAAACTTACTCTCTGTCTCACAACTCACTAGCCATAATAATATTTTCATTGAATTTCACAAGGGTTTTTTTCTTGTGAAGGAAAACGAGTCATGAACTGTGCTTCTCAGAGACAATAGAGAGTGGGTTGTACAAGTTGGAAGATCTTCCTAAGCACAGGAAAAAGGGGAAAGTTATGGCACTGCTGCCACACAATCTTCAGTCACCAATTAATCTTTTCCTAATATTTTGTCTGTTAGTATTTCTAGTTCCCTAAAAGATGAATGGCATATGAAGCTTGACCCTCCATCTCAGATTGTTCTAAACACATACCTAAGAGCTTGTAATCTCAATTCTGTTCTTAAAAGTGACTCTACTTTTTGTGAAGCTTGTCAATTTGGAAAATCTCACAGCTTACCTTATTCTGTTTCTAGTTCTTATGCTAGTAGTGTGTTAGATCTTGTGCATACAGATATTTGGAGGCCTTCTCCTACTCTCTCTACTGAAGGTTATTAGTATTATGTGATATTCCTTGATGATCACACTAGGTATACATGGTTCTACCCTATCAAAGATAAAATCCAAGTGTTTAGTATCTTCAAAAACTTTAAGTGCATGGTTGAAAAATAGTTTGAAAGGGCTATCAAGGTGGTTCAGTGTGATTGGGTAGGAGAATACAAACCTTTTTTTAATATGGCACTAAATAAAGGGTTTATTTTAAGGAGGTCAGGACTGAGAGAAAACATAGACATCTTGTAGAGACAGGCTTAACTCTTCTAGCACAAGCCAACCTGCCCTACAAATATTGTGTACAAGCCTTTGAAACTGTTGTCTATCTCATCAATAGATTACCTACACCTACCCTGGTCAATAAGTCCCCTTATGAACTTTTGTTTCACAAAGAACCTAATTATCTAAGTCTGAAAACGTTTGGGTGTGCTTGTTTTCCCTGCCTAAGGGCTTATCAATCCCATAAATTTCAGTTTCACTCTACAAAGTGTGTGTTTTTGGGTTTTAGTCAGTTCCACAAAGGGTATGTTTGTCTTAGCTCTACTAGTAGAACTTATATCTCTCGTAATGTTGTATTTAATGAATATGATTTTCCTTTCCAAAAAGGGTTCTTAAACACTTATCACTCTCAGTCATCTAAACACTATCCTGTGGAGTTGTGGCTTTGTAACTTGCTTAGAAGACTTGTGACTAGTGAAGGTCTGCCAGCTCCAACTTCTCACATCAGTGGTTCACCTAAAGCAACTAGTTCTCTGCAGCCTATGCCCTCACAAGGTAATGATTCTTCATATTCTGATCTTGTTGCTACTAAGTTCACTGACACTATAACCCAAACTAGCCCTCCTACATTACCTACTCAGTGTCAGCCTGTTAATTGTGACACTGCACCTAATACTAGTCCTCACCCTCCACTCACACTGTCACAGACACCTCATAGAATATCAATCCCACTACTCAGCCCAAAATTGCTATCTATCTACCTTTACCACACCCCGGTTATACACCTAAACTCTCGTCTCATCTCAACACTCATCCTATGCAAACTAGAACTCAAGATATAACTATTAAACCTAAGGTTCCCTATAATGGCTCACTGTCCACTACTGACCTATCTATCGTTGAAACTACTACTTATTCTAAGGTTGTGTTAAGTCCTCACTGGGTCAATTCTATGGAAGAAGAGTACAAGGCACTTATTGCAAATGACACTAGAACTTTTATTCCATGGTCTTCCACCCAAAATGTTGTTGGATGTAAGTGGGTATACAAGATCAAACACCATATTGATGGCTCCATTCAAAGGTACAAGACAAGGTTGGTGGCCAAGGGGTTCCATCATACCCCTGGCATAGATTTTTCAGAAACTTTCAGTCCCGTTATTAATCCCTCTACTGTTCGACTTATTCTAACTCTTGTTGTCTCTCAAGAGTGGGATGTGAGACAACTTGACATAAACAACGCGTTTCTAAATGAGTACATCTCTGAGGATGTGTATATGAGTCAACCAGAAGGGTTCCAGGATATTGAGAAACCTATACATGTGTGTAAAATTCACAAAGCCCTGTATGACCTCAAGCAGGCTCCAAGGGCCTGATACTCTAGATTGAGGGATACTCTACTTGAATGGGGCTCTAAGAATTCAAGAGCATATTTCTCTTTATTCTAATTTGTCTCAAAAACTATTGTTATTCTAATCCTGTTCTATGTGGACGATATCCTAGTTACAGGGTCACAAACAGGATGTCTACAACAATTTGTTCACAAACTAAATGCAAAGTTTTCCTTGAAGGATATGGGCCACTCCATCTATTCTTAGGAATATAGATTCATCGTGACATTACATGAATGTATTTGACGCAGCACCAATATATTAAAAACTTAATGTTAGCTCAAAGAATGTCTTTATCCAAGCCTTGTCCCACCCCCTTGTTGCTGGTGTTTAGCTCTCCAGTACTTCTGGTACTCCTTTGTCAGACCCTACATCATATCGCAGCGTGTTAGGTGCACTGAAATATTTAACTCACACCCGACCTGATATTACCTTTAATGTGAATAAGCTCAGTCAATATCAGCATGCGCATACTACAATACATTGGCAGAATGTAAAGAGGGTGATCTGTTACTTATCTGAGTCTAGCTAGGTTGGACTTCACATCAAACCTAACTGTAATATTCAGTTGCATGGCTTCTCTGATGCTGATTGGGCATCTTCTCCAGACGATCGAAGAAGTGTTGGTGCCTATTATGTCTACCTTGGGGATTCCCTCATCTCATGGTCTTCGAAAAAGCAAAATGGGGTGGCTAGGTCTTCTACTGAGTCAGAGTATCAGGCTTTAGCTAATTTGTCTGGTGAACTGATCTGGTTTCGCTCTATTCTCACTGAAATCCAGTTCCCTGTCACTCCCCCATCTGTAATTTGGTGTACAATCTGGGAGCCAGTTCTTTAGCCTCAAATCATGTCTTTCATGCACGAACGAAGCATATCGAGATCGACATCCAGTTCCGTCGTGATCAAGTTCTTCAAGGCTTGCTTCAAATACGAATCATGTCTTCTCAGGATCAACATGTTGATTGCCTCAGAAAACCTCTGACCCATCATCGTTTCTCTTTTCTTCGAGACAAACTCGGTCTCATTTCTTTGCCTCTTCGTTTGTGGGAGGATGTGAGGAATGTGTGAGGACTAATTTCATCAATGAAGGTCTCGAGCTTTGAGTTCTCTCTGTGTTTGTGAAAGAGGAAAGTAAGAAGTCTAAGGTTTCAGACAAAGATTTTGTCTCTTTGGTTAAACGGTATGTATAGTGTGTGGAGTATGGAGTCGGGTCTGCCCGAATTAAAGGTTCGAGCCCATGAAGGTTATGAAACCGGTCCAAGCCCAACTGGTCTATATCACACATTAATAAGTCACATCGGTATAGTGTTACTCTTGTAAATACATTAAATAGGAAAATGTAACTAATTGTGTAGGTGGCAAAACGGCCTAACAAACTTGATTCTCTAGATACCACTAACCGCCTATAAAAGCTACCTTGTTATTGTTACATGGTTAAGATTTGAAGAATAAATTTTTTAATTCATCTCTCTCTTTGTTTGCTTGTTCTAACTGCATATGACTAGTTAATATTTCATATTCATACTAACTGCATATGACTACTTAAGATTTCATATTCATACTATCAGTTAGTGCGAGTGTGAGTACGAATCAAAGGTGCCAAGCTAAAGGTTGAAAGGCTTAAATCCGCTCTTTCTGGTATCATATCCACTACTCAAATGAAAACAGGAATGCATGTCTCATATCTCTGGATATTGAAGGATTTTTCTCTCTAAGTAGAAATCTTGTATGAGAAGAAAGAAATTAGCATAACAAAAAGAGATATTTCTCTCTTCCTTCAGTTGTACGAAGACTATATATTTCATATCATGTTCCTTTAAAAAGACTTAATTGCATAAGTATACTTGTATCCAGGAGTTTCTATTGAAAGAAAATAAATCGTCAACAGTGACGTCTAACACCTTTTAGGCTTAGAAATTCCCTCGTCCTAGAGCTAATAGAAGTAAAATAAGAGTATTCGGACTTAGTCACTGTTGGATCATAAACTTGACCCACTTAAAGGGTCCAACCCATTTAATAAGGCCCATCTAGAAAGTATATTCTAGAACAAAATAAATTAATATTTATTTAGTAGTGGAGATTGTGTGTAAGACCTTCTTTAGGTTGAGTACAAGACAAGAAACACTTTACCTTGAGTGTAGTATTGAGGTTGAGTGTTTAAGTATCCATAAGATCTTAGATGGTGGATCATTGTTTCCACTATGGTTCTATAAATAGTGGAGCTCTCCCACCATCTAGAGCATCACCAAACACACTAAGAAGTAAAGTTAGAGAGAAATTTAGAGTGAGAGAAAAGAGAGACAAGAATGCTCTCGTGAGTGTTAGAAAAAATAATTTCTCTTCTAGTGTGAGTTGTAAGAGTGTTTTGTAATATTTCTCATTTTCTATCTATATCAAAGTTGTTTGTTTGTTTTAAAGTGAGTGTTGTTTTATATTTTCCGCCAACAAAGTGGTATCAGAGCCACAAGCTCTATCCGAAATTTCGGTTTTAAATTTTCAACACATTGGAAATTTTGTTTTTAAATATTCAACATATTTAAAAATATTGCAAATGGTGTATCATCCTTCCAAGTTCCAACACTCAACAACAAAAACTACGACAATTGGAGTATCAAGATGAAAGGTCTCTTTGGAGCACATGATGTGTGGGATGCCGTCAAAAAAGGTTTTGATGAACCCGAAGATGAATCAAGCCTTGCTTAAGAGGAGAAAACAACGTTGAAGGATTCAAGAAAGAGAGAAAAAAAAGCTCTCTTCCTCATCTATCAAGCATTATATGATGATGGCTTCATAAAAATTTCAAGCGCATCTTCCGCCAAGAAAGCATGGGAGGAATTACAAATCTCTTACAAATGAGTTGAAAAGGTGAAAAAGGTACGTCTCCAAACATTAAAAGGTGAATTCGAATCCTTACATATGAAAGTGTCCGACTCTATTTCAGAATATTTCTCAAGAGTAGCAACCGTTTCTAATCAATTAAAAAGAAATGGTGAGAAGTTAAAAGATATGAGAGTAATATAAAAAATACTCTGTTCATTGGATCCCAAATTTTAGCATATCGTCGTGACGATTGAAGAAACCAAAGACTTGGAGAAATGATGATCGAAAAACTCCAAGGCTCATTACAAGCCTATGAAGAAAAGCACAAGAAAAATCAAGAGATCACCGAGCAACTCCTCAAAGTAGAACTGAAGGACATGCATGTAAATAAAGGAGATGATAGAAACCAACGTGGCCGAGGCAGAGGTAGAGGCCGCGGAAGAGGTGGTTATCATGGTCGTGAACGTGGCTAGAATTACAACAACAATAATTCCAACTACAACTATAAGAAACGAGAAAGCTCAACATGAGGTTGTGGAAGAAGAAATCCAAACTCGAGGTATGATAAATCTCAAATCCAATGCTATAAATGTCAAAGGTTTGGACATTATGCTTCAGAATGCAGAGGCCCCAACAATAGAGTTGAGGAGAGGGCCAACTATGTGGAGGAGAAGACGGAGGAAAAAGATATGTTACTACTAACATACAAAAACACTAATGAAGGTCAAGAGAAGACTTGGTATCTTGACACCGGTTCAAGTAACCATATGTGTGGGAAAAGAAGCATGTTCGTAGAGATTAATGAAGCAGTGAGTGGAAATGTCTTTTTTGGAGATGATAGCAAAATATCGGTGAAAGGAAAAGGTAACATTCATATTCGTGCAAAAGATGGTAGTCACCAAATGATTTCAAATGTCTATTATGTAATTAGCATGAAAAACAACATCTTGAGCTTGGGAAAACACTAGAAAAGGGTTATGATATTCATATGAAAAATTATAGTCTTTTTATGAGAGATGACAAAGGAGATTTAATTGCTAAAGTTCAAACGTCGAAGAATAGAATGTTTTCTTTGAATATTCGAAATGATGTTGTAAAGTGTCTTAAGGCGTGTTACAAAGATTCGTCGTGGCTATGACATGTTCGATTTAGGCATCTAAACTTTACAAGTTTAGAGTTATTGTCCAAGAAGAAAATGGTGAGAGGGTTAGCCTGTATCAATCATCTTGATCAACTATGCGAACTATGTTTACTTGGAAAGAAATTCAGAAAAAGCTTTCCAAAGGAGTCAGAGTCAAGAGCCAATAAACCTCTCGAGCTTATTCATACCGATGTGTGTGGTCCAATCAAGCCGAGCTCTTTAGGTAAAAGTAACTACTTCCATCTCTTCATTGATGATTTTTCAAGAAAAACTTGGGTATATTTCTTGAAACAGAAATCCAAAGTCTTTGGAATATTTAAGAAGTTCAAAGCAGTTGTGGAAAAAGAAAGCGGAAATAAGATCAAAGCCATGAGATCTGACCGAGGAGGGGAGTTTACATCCAATGAATTCCTAGAGTTTTGTGAAGCACATGGAATTCGTCGCCGCTTCACAGTTCCCAAATCTCCTCAACAAAATGGTGTGGCAGAAAGGAAGAACAGAACAATCCTTGATATGGCGCGAAGCATGCTCAAAACCAAGAAACTACCAAAGGATTTTTGGGCGGAAGGAGTGGCATGTGCGGTCTACTTGTCCAACCGATCTCCAACAAGAAGTGTTTGGGGAAAGACACCACAAGAAGAATGGAGTGGAAAAAAGCCCGGAATTTCCCACCTGAGAGTATTTGGAAGCGTAGCTCATGTCCATGTACAAGATGAACAAAGAACCAAACTAGATGATAAAAGCAAGAGTTTTATCTTCATCGGTTACGACTCAAGTTCCAAAGGATACAAGCTGTACAACCCAAACAATAAAAAGGTTGTGATAAGCCGAGACGTGATAGTTGATGAAGAAAGTGAATGGGATTTTGGGTCTCATACAAATGAGTTCAAATTCTTCCCCCAAACTGAAAAAGATGAGCAGACACTGAATGAGCAATAAGATGATGTTGCAACCCCACATGCTTCACCAACATCATCTACTCATGGAGACTCACCACCTTCATCATTTTCAAATGGTAGTCATAATGAGAGAGGAGTGGAACGTACAAGAAGCCTTAGTGATCTTTATGAGGTAACCGAACCAATGGATAACATTACACTCTTTTGTCTCTTTGCTGATTGTGAGCCAGTGACATTTCAAGAAGCTGCACAAGAGAAACAATGGAGAGACGCGATAGATGAAGAAATTAGAGCCATCAAGAAGAATGACACATGGGAACTCACCTCACTTCCCAAAGGGTGCAAGACAATAGGCGTCAGATCGTTATACAAAACTAAGAGAAATGCTAAGGGGGAGATTGAAAAACACAAAGCGAGGCTTGTTGCAAAAGGCTATAGTCAAAAGGCGAGAATTGACTATGATGAGGTATTCGCCCCCGTTGCCCGATTAGAAACTATTAGACTAATAATTTCTTTGGCAGCTCAAAACAAGTGAAAGATACAACAAAGGGATGTAAAGTCATCATTTTAAAATAGCGTCCTCGAAGAAGAAGCCTACATTCAACAACCATTAGGCTATGAGGTCAAAGGTCACAAAGATAAGGTGTTGAAGCTAAAGAAGGCTCTTTACGGGCTAAAACAAGCACCAAGGACATGGAACAGTAGAATCGACAAGTATTTCCGAGAGAATGGCTTCAAAAAATGTCCGTACGAGCACGCTCTATACACCAAGATCAAAGATGGAGATATTTTGATCGTGTGTCTCTACGTGGACGATTTGATCTTCACCGGAAGCAGCCCAAGTATGTTCAATAAATTCAAGGAAGTAATGACGAAGGAATTTGAGATGCCAGACTTGGGGCTCATGGCGTACTACCTTGGCATTGAAGTTAAGCAACAAAAAGATGGAATTTTCATCTCACAAGAAAGCTATGCTAAAGATATCTTGAAGAAGTTTAAGATGGAGAATTGTAGCCCAATAAGCACACCCATGGAGTTTGGAGTCAAAATGTCGAAGCATGAAGAAGGCGAAAGTGTAGATCCGATATTATTCAAACGTTTGGTAGGAAGTCTACGCTATCTAACTTGCACGAGACCGGATATTCTTCATGCAGTTGAATTGGCTAGCCGCTACACGGAATCTCCAACAACAACTCATTTCAAAACTGCAAAGAGAATCCTTCGCTATCTGAAAGGTACAATTGATTTTGGATTACTTTATTCCATTTCTAATGATTACAAACTTGTTGGGTAGAGCGATAGTGATTGGGGTGGAGACATAGACAATCGAAGGAGTACTACTGGATTTGTATTTTTTATAGGAAATATTTCCTTCACATGGATGTCAAAGAAATAACCAATTGTCACGTTGTCCACTTGTGAGGCGGAATACGTTGCTGCTACTACATGTGTTAGTCATGCAATTTGGCTTAGAAATCTATTGAAGGAGATAGACCTAACACAGAATGAGCCAACTAAAGTGTATGTCGACAATAAGTCAGCCATTGCCTTAGCCAAGAATCCAGTATTTCATGATCCAAGCAAGCATATCGATGTTCGCTACCACTACATAAGGGAGTGTATTTCAAGAAGGGGTGTGCAAGTAGAATATGTGAAGACACAAGATCAAGCTGCCGATATTTTCACAAAGCCACTGAAAAAAGAAGACTTCAAACGATTAAGGAAACTACTAGAGGTCACGAGATCAAGTTTAAGGGGGGGGGGGGGGGGGTGTGTTGGATCATAAACTTGACCCACTTAAAGGGTCCAACCCACTTAATAAGGCCCATCTAGAAATTATATTCTAGAAGAAAATAAATTAATATTTATTTAGTAGTGGAGATTGTGTGTAAGACCTACTTTAGGTTGAGTACAAGACACACTTTTATGTTGAGCGTAAGAAATACTTTACCTTGAGTGCAGTATTGAGGTTGAGTGTTTAAGTATCCATAAGATCTTAGATGGTGGATCCTTGTCTCCACTATGGTTCTATAAATAGTGGAGCTCTCCCACCATCTAGAGCATCACCAAACACACTAAGAAGTAAAGTTAGAGAGAAAGTTAGAGCGAGAGAAAAGAGAGACAAGAATGCTCTCTTGAGTGTTAGAAAAATATTTTCTCTTCTAGTGTGAGTTGTAAGAGTGTTTTGTATTATTTCTCCATTTCTATCTATATCAAAGTCGTTTGTTTGTTTTAAAGTGAGTGTTGTTTTATATTTTCCGCTAACAGTCACTTCACCGATTTGGTTTTTTTAATGGATGTGTCATGCCTTGAACGCTTAAAGAAAGTTGTGAAGAATTAAATGAAGGAAGAAGGCAGGCTCGGGCAACGTCATTTTTCCTTCGTATCTAGCATTTTCACAGTAGAAGTGCATCTTAATATCTTTGTTTCATCCTAATGTAAACGTACCTTTTTCGATATCTCCATTTCACCGACGCCACCATACCACAAGAGAGAATTGTTTGTGAAGAACAATGTAAAGAGATCTTTATATCATCGTCCTCCACTCGTCAACTCTTGTCTCAGTTGTAGTTATTTTTTTGGCAGGGACTAGACTATTTATCTACCTACACCTTTGCTTTTCTTTTTGTTGATGTATATAGATTTCCCCATGCTATTGCAGGTTGGTATTGTTCTTTAAATGTTAGGTATACTATTGTTAAAACTATTGCATCTGACTCTGCCACTGGTGGATCATATGCTGCTCTAGCCCCTGTTGGTAGCTCTAACTAATCAGTTTTCTCTCTATTTCAACTAATGTTTCAAAGAGAGCTAATGTTGGTATTCGAGCTAAATCTCATTGAAGAACTTCTTATATTGGCACTAAAGGAACTAGCTGCTGATGTGTTTTCCGCTTATATTTAAAATAGAACTCACCATCAAAACCACACAAACCGAATTTCTTTGATGTTTATCCGTAGAAGGGTAGAAAAATTCTTAATTTTCTTGTCATAATTTAGTGTATGAATTAAAATACGATCACCATAAAATTCTTCAATAAAATTTGGTTTCTCTTGAATACTAACATGTATTAAGTATGTTTGAGAAATATGTTTTATTAATCTGGATGTAATGTTAAACACTCATAGTTCGGGTTAGGGCTGTCAACGGTTCTCCGGAACCGAGAACCGGACCGGGACCGAATCGATAAGGACCGGACCGAGAACCGGACCGAACCTTAACGGTCTGGTTCGCGGTTCCATTCTAAAAACCGAAAACCGATAAGGAACCGAAACAAAAAACCGGTTAGGAACCGAACCGATAGAACCGATAAACCGATAGAACCGATAAGGAACCGAACCAATAAAACCGATAGGACCGAAGGAACCGATACGGATCGAACCGATGAAACCGATAAACTGGTAGAACCGATAAAAAATCGGACCAATAAAACCGTTAAAACCGATTATTTATTATTATTATTATATATTCTTTTATAAATTATAGTAACAAAATTAATAGTTAATTACCATTTTTTTTAAGAAAATGAAAGATCAACTTATAAACTTTAGTTTTTATATCATTTATTTTAATAAAAAAATAATTAAAAATCAATTTTTAATTGATTTTATTTTTTTTAAAGTGGACCGAACCGGACCGAAACCGGACCGAAACGGGACCGGACCGAACTCGGACCGAACCGAACTCACACCGAACCGAAACCGGAATCGAACCGAACCGGACCGAACCAAACCGGACCGAACCGAACCGAACCGAAAGCTTAGCGATTCGGTCCGGTTCCAAAAGTTAGAACCGAAAGCTTAGCGATCCGGTCCGGTCCGAACCGATAAGCTTAGCGGTCCGGTCCGGTTCCTTCAAAACCCGGACCGAACAGGACCGATAACGGCCCTAGTTCGGGTTATGTTGCACCAAGGTTTTTTTTTGGAAAATTTGTTTTATCATTCTAAAAAATACAAAACTAATAAAATAATATAATTTTTTAAACAATCATTTTTCTTGTTCGTCATGTAATAAAACAAAAGGCTAGACTATATCTCATTCCTTTTTTTAGTTGCATCTTTCATTCTATTTTATTTTTGTTTTTTATAGTTGAAAAGTTTAAAATAACCCAAACTAACTAAATATTTACTCTTATGTTACTTAATCCTAAAAACTCAAATCATTCCAAAAAAATACGGTGATCTTATAAGTTTTATAAGATCTAGCATGACCTAAACTATTATTGAGAAAATAAACAAATTTTTGGAACTTAAATAAAATCTATCTAACAAAAATAATTAAATACATTACCAAACAATGAAATCAATAAAATATCATAACTTTAATTTCCACTAAATGGAGGTCTTGTAAAATTTTAGAAAAAACAAAAACATCAAAAATTATTATTTTAAGAGAAGATAACAAAACTAAAATGAGAAAAAAATAGTTACTTAAAATAATATCCTTATTCTGAGTTAGTGTTGTCAAAACACTCGATTCTCCTTCCATTTTAATGAAATTTATGAAATCATACATAGTTGTGATTTCAGAGAAATCATACATAGTTGTCCTGATTTCAGAGATCCATAGCTAGTCAAACCATTATTTGACCAGCCTATCAAAATACAAAAATTCAATTGTCCACCATTTTCTACAAAATAGCATCCATAACGTAGATGTAGATCTGATACATTATAAACAATATAACTAACTAAGCATCTAACTAAAAACTAATAAATATATAAATCGAATTTTTATAATTCGAAACTTCAAATTTAAATATCTAACAAAATATAGATTACAATTAAAATATTTTATATAGTTTGCAGCAAGTTCTCTAATATTGTTGTAAAAACATATTTTCAAAACAAAATATGCCGGGATGTACATTATTGAGAGTTTTTAAATTTGTTTTGGAAACAAAATTGTTGTGGTGATAGATTTAAGAAAACATACTTGTATAATTAAATAAAAAATAGTTCTAAAACAATAAATATAGGAAACAAAGTGTGAAATGTAACAGAAAAAAAAGATCCAACAAAAAGAAAAATATGATATAACTTAATTTGAACATAATAAAATTTTAATTAATAAATATATATGATTTTTTTTATCATTTAAACTATTATTTGTATATTTAAAAAAAAAATTAAATTTATATATAAAATTCTCTTTGGGTCACACAATTTTTATATCAATATTAATATAGTATGAAGATATTGTTTGGGAGACTTGCCATATAAGACTCGTTACCCAAAGTTAGTACCAATAAAGGCCTAAACAATTTCACTAATTTTCTCCCAAATTTATCTGGATATAAATACAGATTTTGAAACGCGTCTATTCTCTTTCTTTCTCCCCATGTGTCTCTAACTTCTCCATCATAAAATCCCGATATGGAAGTTTCTTATTTTGTCCAAAAATTCTTCGATTTAGCTCCGTTTACATTCCGATTCAAGATTCAAGTACTCAAGAACTATATCAACGTTAAAACAGTAAGTCTGATTATGTTTTTTTTTTTGAAAAATCAGTTCGATTCTATCAAATTTGAGAAACGTAGGGTTCCATTGCCATGGATTTTTTGATTTTTTGGGTTAGTTTAGTGATAATATATATATATATATATATACATATCTTCTTCATTACTTTATTTATACATGTTTTTAGTCTGATCATCAGTCGCTAGCGAGATACAAGACACTCATCCTAACTACATAAACAACATGCAATTTCGTATCCAAATATCCTTATTGTTGTTATTGCAATTCAGACCTGTTTTTGTAATATTTGTATAGGTTTTCATATATAATTTTTCCATAATTTCATGTTTGTATATGTGTCAGATCTATCAGTGTGTATTGGTTATAGATTAGCATAGGTTTCACACCCATCAGCTTGTCAACTCTTATACATCAACATAGGTTTCATAACTATCATTTTGTCATAATTGCAGGTTTGTATAGGTTTCACATCTACCAGTGTGTATATTAACATAGGTTTCGCATCTATTAGTGTGGCAGTACTTATACATTAAAATATGTTTGGCAACTATCATTTTTCCATAATTGCAGGTTTGTATAAATTTTACATCTATCAATGTGTATTGGTTATAGATTAACACAAGTTTTGCATCTATCAGTGTGTTAGTGCTTATACATTAATATAGGTTTTGCAACTATCATTTATCTAACTTCCAATGATTTCTCATCTATCATAGCCGATCTATTTTTTCTGATGTATTGCCTTTACATTAAAAATGGCACCAAAAATATGTTTCTACATGTCATGCCTCTTTGCACTGATAAAACAGATACATGACAGAAAGTGAGGCAAAAACATATAGAAGCAGCAAAGAAGACACCATTTCACTCAATTTTAAAAGGCAAATATGATCTTCGAAAGAAGAAGACTCCGTACAAAAAGCATTGGGATGTAATTGAACATATAGTAATGACATATGATGAGAAAATAACGCATTCAAATTAGCTCAATAGTTTCTGCGGCTTACAAACCATGATATAAACATCATCTTTGGTTTTAAACATGGAAACGAAATTATACCACTAAAAGCCAAACACTTTTAACCAGAGTTTTCTGAATTAGAAGATGAAGAAAAATCAAGGATAACGAAGAAATAATTTTCTGATCAAACATGAAGAAAAGTTGATAAAATCCGAGCAAGACCAATCACTAATAAAATGATAAAGGTATGTAATTTCATTTTTTCTTACATTTTTGCATTGGTTTCAAATTTTCATAGTTTCTTATCTACTACCTCTGCCCTGTTTTCACATTTTCATAGGTTTCTCATCTATCACTTCTGCTTTAGTTTAATATTTGATTAAGGTTCTGCATCTAGAATTTATACTATGCTTCACAATTCGATAGGTTTCACAACTATTATATAGCCATATTTTACATTAGACTTGGTTTCGCATATATGGATATTAATACAGGTTTCACATCCATCATTTTTAAATTTTCATAGGTTTCACATCTAGATTTTTAACTATGCTTTCACATTTGAATAGGTTGCATGTCTATCAATTAGACATTTTTGACATTAGCATAGGTTTCACATCTATCCTTTTTAACTAATGCTTTTGTATGTTGATATGATGCTATAAGTAAAGCATCAAAAATACATGAAGAACATGCAATAGAAGATGTTGTGATCCTCTTCATAATGTTAGCATGTTCTACCTTGTTTTTCTCTACATGTGGAGATGTACTAACTTCTACGGTAGTGTATTATGTAGAACACCTAGACAAAATAAACAACTACAGTTAGGCTGAAGCAATCCGGGAAAAGTTGATGAATTCAATAATAGCTTGTCATGAAATTAAACATGGAAGAATAGTTGGTTGTGTTGCCCTTTTACTGGTTAGTATTTTTTTTTATTCTATCATATCTTTTAAGGTTCTGAAACTATCATTTAGATCTTGTTTCACATGTATCACGCCGATTAAGGTTGCGCATCTATCATGAATAGTCTCATGAAAAGGTTCTGAATCTATCACATTTATTTACATTTCACATCTATCACATTTGGGAAGGTCGCGCATCTATCATCCATCATCTTATATAAACGTTTTTGCAACTTTCACATGACTTATTATTTTGTAGAGAATTAACAACATATGCTTAACCCCGACCCCAGCCATACCACCAGCCCAGCCTTAGCCCCTAGTCCACCTAAAACACCAGCAGATTGTGTCTCTAGCCAGAGCTTTGACTTATCAACAATTGAAAAAATGGAACAAAATGAACGATAATGTAGAAACTTTCAAGACCAAATTGAAGAAATAAAAAGTAAACTCGAGGAAAAGAGAAGATCATTACACAAATGAAAGTTGATACACAGTGTGTATAGAGGTTGACCTAGAAAAGACATTTCAACTGACTATGTTGAAACTAAACATAAAGGATGAAGTTAACAAAACAACTGAAAAGCAACAAAAAAAAAACTTATGAAAAAAGTGACTGAATGATCAAGCCCAACACTCACGGAATAAAATCAGAAAAAAAGTAGATGATTATGTTACTGATTTTTATGTCGAAAACCCTATTGTTTATGTCAACAACGAAGACACATCACATAATACTATAGGGAAACACAAGTTTCCACCTCCACAAAGAGAGAATAATGAAGTTGTTGTGGAAAAACATAATCCTACTGTTGGTTTTGCTGTTGAAGATGACCATGTTGTTGGGGTTGGGCTTTATGTTGCTACTATTACATCGAAAGGTATTATTGTTTTTCCGGCTGATATTGGGGTTAAAAACCAAAATATATCCCCTTTTGATGTTGATGTTGTTACATCTAACGGTATTGATATTGTGGAAAATGAGCATATTACTCTTATTGAAGGTGGGATTGAAAAGCAAAATATTTCCCTTGTTGATATTGACGTTGTTATATCTAGCAATATCGATGAAGTGGAAAATGAGCCTGTTACTCCTATTGAAGGTCGGGTTGAAAAGCAAGATGATCAACTTGTTGATGTTGATGTTGTTACATCTAAATATATTGTTGTTGTAGAAAAGGAGCATGTTACTCCTATTAAAGTTGGGGTTTAAAAGAAAGATGATCCCCATGTTGATGTTACTGTTATGGAAGAACAAGATCATGATATTGATGCTGCTTTGCATGTTGTTATGGAAGAAGATGATAAAGATACTAATGTTGATGTACATGAAGTTGAAGAATCTGTTGCTGAAGTATCTGAAGTGAAAAAGAATATTGTTGAAGTATCTGAAGTGAAAAAGAATATTGTTGTGGACAAAAAAGTGATATAGATATCCCAAAATTAACAAAACCTATTTTAAAAAAAACCTATGTATTTGAAGATATATTTGTTGTGTATTATGTCTTTTTTTGCTTACATATTTTAATATTATCACTATCTATATATATTTAATATTTTTATCATATACTTGCATGATGGTTTGTATAATATAGAAAACAACAAGTTTGTATCTATCATTCAATCTGCATCATATTTACCTTGTTTCGCAACTATTCTGTTTATAGGTGTTTCCCATCTAATGTGCAGTTTGGTTTTTCGTAAAGGACCAAACCTCTAAAGTCCAACAAATCAAAATGCCAAAAATCAGTGACTTAGCCCACTAATTGAGAATAAAATTATAAGAACTGAAAATGATATACAAAAAAGACACGTAAGTGAATTACATTTCCTCTCTATTCTAAATTTGCACTATTTTCGCGTCTATCATATTGCCAATAGTTTTGCATCTACCATAGTTTCACTAGTTTCTCATATATCATAATTGCACAAGATTCTCATTTATCACATTTCCTAAGGTTTCGCATCTCGTTTAATTTCATTGATTTCTCATCTATCAAAATTTCACTGGTTTTCCATCTATCACATTTCCTTTGGTTTCGCATCTACCAGAGATTCCTAGGTTTATCATCTATTGTATTTCTAAACATTTAGCGTCTATCTCATCTTATAGTTTCATTGGTTTTATATTTGTGAAGAAATAGTTGGATGAAGGGCGTTCGTTTGAACTAAATTTGGATCCTTCTCAACATCAAATCTATAAAAAAAACTACATAATATGGGAATTACCAGAAAATAATGGTTATTTACAAAAAATGTAACAACTACAACTGACATACATGAATACTATAGATTGGAACTGATTGAGAAATGAGAAAACAATCCTGATCCAATAGTATGGTCATGTCCAGAGGTAGCAGGATCTAATATATTTGTTAGTACTTTGATGCAGATAGTAAACGAGGATGAAATCGACTCTACAGTAAAAGGTAAATTTACATTTATTTTGTTACCTTGCTTCCCATTATATATATAAATATATTGTTAGCTTCCACTTTTGACAACATAGGTAATCGATGGTTATATGTATATCCACCTTAAACAACACCATTTTCAAATACATGTTACTAAACGTCTAGGAGAATTTATGCGAGTAACATACTTATCTGGAAGCGTAATGGTAAGAATAATATACTTTTACAACACATATTAATTAATAAACAAAAATATTTCTGAATATTATTGCTTCAATGTAGCATATGCTAAACCAAATGTAACACTATATATTGACGATAAGCTATTAAACATCACATAAGGTTACATCTTTGTTCCACTTATAAGAGAAGCCCGACCTATGAATGTTAACCATTGGACATTATTGGTAATAGATGTCGAACATGAAAAAACAGCAAATCAAAACCCAATATCCAAACATCCAGATCCAACAAGAAAAACTTTTGGATTAATTAGTAAGTGTCTCTCTTCTAATGTAATTTCATAGCATATATATATATATGTATATATATCATCTAATTTATTTATGATGAGTCTGGAATTTGTTGCCACTCTTTAAGAGAACCGGAAAGGGGCAATTCGGACAACATCCACCCACTGAACCGTCCAAACTGAACTAATGTACTAAAAACTTAATCACTTCATGACTAAGCTAATTATCTACCTGCTTAAAACTAATGGGTCTTTGAACTCGACCCGAATCCATAAGTTAACCCGAAAGCCCATGTGGCCTACAATTAAGGGTATAAATACCCAACCATTTTCATTTAATGGGGGGAATGAAAATAAAATACAACCAGGCAGCTCAATTCTCCCTCTACACTCTATCCAAACATTAAATACCTTTGAAATACCACAAAAATCTGGACATAATTACCCTCAAACGAAAATAAACTTCACCAATTTGTATTTCTATTAAATTACAAATTGCATACCTCCAACGGAAAAACATTTTACGAGAAGAAGCAACAATAAAGATATATTGTCCAATAAAAATTCCTAAACAAAGACCTGGATCACTTGATTACGGAGTAATGGTCTGCAATTACTTTAAAGATTATATTTTGTATGGATAACTTGACTTAGATAAAACTTCTGACATAACACAATTAAGAAGAGCATAAATGTTTTACATGCTTCTTAATGAAACCAACACTAATAGATTTTGGGACGATGTTTTGTAATATTTCTTGTAATTTTTTTGTAATGTTTATAATAAGTGTTTGTTGTGCAGTTTGTCTACAATCAATATTTCTCAATGAAAACAAACACTAAAAATGTATGTTTCACATCTATCATAAATGTAAACAAAGTGTTTCGCATCTATTTTTTCTATTGTACACAAAGTTTCGCATCTAGCTATCATTCTGTATAACTTGTTTTGCATCTATCAAGTCATTATTTTTATTGGTGATTGTTTCACATTTTCTGTTCTAATTAGATATTTTTTTATGTTTTTGTTATGAATGTAGTTTACCAATCTCTCACATATTATCAAATCAAAATTTAAACTAGTAATTACATTTGATTCGTTCTTTACTTATATGATTTGACAAAAATGGATACTCATGATTATATTGCATTGCCTACAAACCTAACCAATAGCAACCAAGATAACCCTAAAGTAAAATCTCCCGCATAAAACATATCATTTGTCGCTCCGTTTCGCATATACCAAAAATGTAAACAAAGTGTTTCGCATCTATCATTTGATTTGTAGACAAGGTTTCACATATATCTTTAATTCTGTAATAAATGTTTCGCATCTATTAAGTCATTATTTTTGTTGGAGATTGTTTCCCATCTTCGGATCTAATTATTTTTCATCAAGTTATCATTTAGAGAAGTATTATGTTTTTTAATTAATGTACTATACCAATCTCTCACCTATTTTATCAAATCAAAATTAAAACTAGTAACTTAAATTTATTGGTTTTACTTATACGATTTCACCTTCTTAAACATTTTAGTTACTCCTATACAGTTCACTTCATACTTTGAGTTTTCATACAGAAAAAAAACATTGTTGTTTTAAAAAAAATGCCAAATCTAAATTATTCTTTAGATGATGACTTTATTTATAGTGATTTCAGTTCTCCTACTCGTTCCCTTGAAGCAACAGAAAACTGTAAACAAACCACATCAGAGGAATTCTCTTCATATTCCTCTGATGATGGTTTTAGTTTCTTTTATGATGAGAAATATTCTGAAGATGTGTTTTCTGAAAATGACGAGGATTCAAATGAGGATTCTATTGTTGTCCTCTTAAATAGAAAGAGGAAACGTGACGAGAAGAAAGATGAAAATGAAGAGTTTGAAGACGAAGAAGACAAACACAAAGATTCACAAGAACAAGATTCAGAGGAAGATGAATCAATGGAAGAGAACTCCGAAGAGGACGAAGAAGACTCTGACTAATGGTAGAGGGAAGGGTCTGATTTTACTTTTTGTTGTTTTACTAAGGGTAGGAGAAAGTTTATGTTTTATATTTTTTCTTGACCATAACTTTTATCTATTGTAATAACTAAAAAGGGTCTGAATCATAGCTTGAACAATGAGACTCTGTTTTTGAAGTTTGCTTTAATTTTGTCCCTGTTTTATTGAACTTACTATGCTTTCTCTTGTTTCATAATGAACTTAATCATTTTATTTATCTGTTTGTATACATATTTTAACCCATCTATTGAAACCATATATTTTAGTTATCATAGATTTTGCATCTATCATCACCAAAAATATAGTTAGCTATGAGTTGGTTTAGCAACTATCAAAATATTGTATTTAGTTATCCCAGGTTTTGCATCTACCATAGTATAATATATTGATTATCCAAGGTTGCGCATATATCATAATGTTCGGTATTTGGTTATTTATAATTGCGCATCTATCAAACCCATGTATTTGGTTTTCAACCATTTCGCATATATCATAAAAATGAATGTCATTATACAACGTTTTGCATCTAGCAAAATTAGTAAATTTGTTAATGCTTATTTTCGCATCTATGAATTCCATCTATTTTGGTTATTAAAGGTTTCGCATCTATTATGTGCATCTATAATAGAACATTTCGCATCTATCAAGTTCATTTATGAAAAAATATTTCCAATCTATTTTTATAATTATAAAAAAAGTCAGAAAAACTAAAAGTATAAAAAATTACATTGATCTTACAAAGCATCTACACATGTTCGTCTATTATGACCAAATTTACAACAACGAGAAAAAATTATAGATCGAGTACTTAATTCTCCTACAAATAGAATTCATTTCTTTTGAGGTCATCCAACTAGAAGAAATACATCTCGAGAAGTTTTTGAAGTAGATGCTTGACGACAAGTAGTAAATGCAGCTATACCATATGAATATGTTTCCTTATAAGAGCGTACAACATAGCATGGCTTAACATATTTCTAGAATCCACATCTATATAAAATAACGCAGCTAAGGCATGAGAGCACGTAAAACAATCATGTTGCCACCTACCAAAAGAACAAGTACGTATACTAAGATCAACAACTATAACAGGATAAAAAAAGTACTTCATGCAAAAGAGAAGTAGATGAATGAACTATCTATGGACGACCTTCTTCCACATTAGCTTTAAATTTTTTATCAAATTCAGGCTACAAATCGTTAGTCCAACGTTTAATATCAAAAAAACGTCTTGAAAATTGACTCATTTGTAAAACTCTAATCTTATCAATTAAATCCAATATACGCAAACCACAAAACCGTACCTCTTGCCTTCGAAAAAACAAAAGCATATTTTTTGCAAGGTAAATTATCACAAAATCTGTCAACCATCCAACCTCCTTGTTTAAAAAATTCATCCATATATTCAATAAAACTATTCTGACTAGCAACATACACGCATCTTTTAAACAATTTAACCATAATATCCGTAAATATTATCGATGCACCAGTTAAACGAATTCTCAAATTATTTAAAAATGATAAAGACAATATTCATGATGGAAATCTGGATGTATAGCTTATACAACATTAATAATACCTAAATGACGATCAATAATAAATACGATTTGCCAATCCGACAAATGCGGTTTCAACATCTCCAAAAACTATAACCAATTCTGAGTATATTCAAACGCAACCATACTAAATGCAACAAGGAAAATGCCTGCAACAAATATATATATAATATATCATAAATGATTGATTACAACGGGTTTTGCATCTACCAATTTACTTATACTATATGTATCGCATCTATCATATTACAGTTTCGCATCTATCTCTTTATTGATACATTAAGGTTTTACATCTATCATGTTAATTATAAAAGGTTTCACATCTAATTTATTTTACTACATGCATGGTTTCGCAGATTTATATATAACATAAGAAAGGATAACATGTATACTAATATAATACAATAGATAACAAAAACTCGCAATCGTTCCCATCTTTAGCTATGACGGATAGCAACACCCTTTTATATTTCTCCGTTAAAAAAGTTCCATCAATAAATAAAACTTGACGAAAATAATTGAAACCATATAGACAAGAACCAAATGTTACGAAACAACGCTTCAAGACATTGGTTTCCAAAGAATAATCCAGTATGTAATCACTGTTGCTATCAATAATCTTCATTGTTTTAATATAATTCATAAGTAGTTTATACGAAGTAGAACTGTCTCCATATATAAACCTAGTATTTTTCTCTAATGAAAGCCATGAAACACGACAATAAATATCTAAACCATAGTCATTTAAAAAAAATGATTTCACGCTTGTAGTTGTAACATCAACTCTCCTCATAACACAATCACGTATTTTGTTCGCAATCAAATCATATGACAAATGCTTTTCTATTTTCTTTACTAAAACCAGTCCTACATGTATGAGTATGGGTATAATTCTTAATAATAAAAAAACCAGTAGACCTCTCTTGTTTAGCATAAAGTCTCAAAGGACAACCCTATAAATCTTTTTTCGTGCAATAAACAGTTACTCTTTGTTAATTGTTATGCAAATATTTAAAAGTAAAACCTTCTTGTAAAACCAACCGACTAACATCTAATCTTAAACCTACTACACCATCGTTGAAGACCTATCCAACACCACTAATTTCATTAAGCCAATCAATATTAGCAAGTGCTTTGTTCTTGTGACAAATAACATCAACACCATAAGTTTCACCAGTTTCTCCACAAACAATATCTTCATTTGAAGCTTCAAATATACTTTGAGCAATTTCTTTAATTTTATCACCAACAACAACATCACCTTCAACCTTAATAATAGCAATTTTAAAACCCAAACTATCAACAACTGACACCAAAACAATTAAATCACCATCACACCCTAAGATAACGTTTTCTAGATCACCACAATAGTATCTTAATTTGAATTTTCCACGAACCAACGTATCATATTTACTTAAAATAAATTTAAAAATATTTTCAAAATCACGAAACGCACCAAGTTCACAAATTGCAAGCTCGCTATTTAGTTTGAAAATACACAAGCTACAACTAGACATTGCGTACCTACATTAGACAAAAAAAATAAACAGGTTTTCAATCTATCATTATAGTAAAAAATAAATATGTTTTGCAGCTATCAGTAGAAAGGAATACACATGTTTCGCAGCTAGCATTAAATATGTTTTGAATATAGTAATACAAGGAATAAATATGTTTCGCATCTACCAGTAGAAAACAATACAAAGGTTTCGCAAATTTTTGTAAATAGGTTTCACATCTACAATACAAAAAGAACAATAACATTTCAGATCTATCAAAAACATGTTTGCATCTATCATTCAAGAACTAACACGTTTCGCATCTCCTTCGTTTTAAACCATAACCGTTTTACTCGAACAAAAATTTCACAAACACAAAATAGACTAAAAATCGACAAAACCCTAACTCGAATACAACAAATATACTACATTAGCAACGTAATACCATATGAATACCAAAAATCAGAAAAAAGATATATCGAGTACATAATATTTCGAAATGAAAATTTGAGTTACCACACACACAAATTTACTTATATAAACAGTTATACAAAATCAAACTTCGAATATAAGTAAAAACACAATCAAAATCATACGAAAACAAAACAAAAACAAAAAATCAAATAAAAAATTAAAGAATCACCTATAATGTGAGACTTTATTCTATTCACGTATAAGAAAAAATAATTAAGGAAAAAGATGAAGTATATAATTGAATGAAATGGATCTTTTTCACTGAAAATAACAATCTTAAATAGATAATATTATTGAAAAAATACGAAACTTATAATATTATTGTTTTTGGATCTTTAATAATACTTGACTCATATTTTTTTTTATACAATAAAAATAATTAAGGAAAAAGATGAAGTATATAATTGAATGAAATGGATCTTTTTCACTAAAAATAACAATCTTAAATAGATAATATTATTGAAAAAATACGAAACTTATAATATTATTGTTTTTAGATCTTTAATAATACTTGACTCATATTTTTTTATACAATGTAATCCATTTAATATTAAATTGATACTATTGTTGTTTTTGGATCTTTTAATAATACTTGATCCCTCTATTTTGTTTAAGGTTGAGCCACGTACCTAGTTAGTACATATATATATAGAATAAAGATAATGTTTGTATAGTACTATTAAGTTTTATCCGATACAACTTTTATGGTCATACATATTGTAATTAATATAATTGATTGATATTTTATATGTAATCACTTTAAAAGTAATTCATAATAACTTTTGTATATTTTTGTTTAAATCTTAATTTAACTTTATATTTTAAATTATAACACAATTTGTTTTAATAGTTCCATTTTTTAAAAAATTAAACTTTATAACATATAAAATTATGTAAAAATTAAGTGTTCTTAGTGTGCGAATTCGTATTTTGCATAAACTAAAAATTGCAATGGTACGATTTTCAATTATTTTATTTTTGGATTTTTTTATGTAAAAAAATCAAGTTTGTATATCATATAAAGTATATATCCAAACAATTTAAAATTCTATAATTTGAAGTATACAATTTATTCGGGAATCAACAAATTTTTTATTCTATTGATTTTTTACTTTTATAATTAAGTTTTGAGATTACGAAATTTTATATTACCCAATAATTCATTAATCTTTAATGTAAATGATTATGTTAATCATGATAGGATCAATAGTTAATACCATAAAAAGGGTAAGGATAAGGCAGATATTTATTATTCAAAGTCTAAAAATTCTTAGAAAACTATACTATATATATAGTAAAAGGATGAATGAGATGCTCTCAGAACACAAACATATTTCAAAGCAATGATGCAGTTTTTTACCAAATTTAACATTTACATGTTCTTGTTGTTTGTTGTCGCCATCGTACAAATTTCTGGTCGAATGGTCGAGCCTATAGGTAATTATTTTTAATTTTGGTTTATTTATATATTTATATGTTTCATTTTCTCTTCAATATTTCTAATTGTTTAGACCATATCGGCTTCCTGGTTTATCGTAGAAAACAAAAGTTTTAACCCAACAATTACCGTGGAGATTACAAACCATCTAGATACACAAAAGCAGTTGCATGTTCATTGTAAATCAAAAGACGATGATTTGGGTCAGCAAATCCTCAACTTCGGTGAGAAAAAAACCTGGAGTTTTAAAGTAAATTTTTTTGGCACGACATTGTTTTGGTGCACCGTACAAAAAGACGATCGTGTTATTTCTTTTACTGCGTTCGATGCACGGGGCGAAGATTTTAACGAGTTGTGCGCGTACGGTATGTGCGCATGGAAGGCTACGGAGCTAGGGGTTTGGCTATATGATGGTTTTCAACAGCACTGGGTAGAATACTATAAATGGAACTGATACAAGTGTTTTGGCTTCTGAATGAGAATAATACTGATACGGATAGGTTTAGCACCAACGTATTGGTTATTATGTCTTATTTTGCTCATCAATCATTGTTCATGAGTTGTCTAATTCAATGCATTATAAATGTTTTGGAAGATTTTTTTCAAGTGAAATCAAAAGATTTTAAATAATATTCAAGGCGTGGGTAAACCAAAAGTAGTTCTCTTAAGAAAAATATTATGGTATAAATTTACAGTAAAAAATTCTATGATTTGTTAAGAACCTTAATTTCAATTTTATATTACGAATTGCAATTATATAAACAATTTGTGGCATAAATGGGTGACCAAGCTCACCTGATAAAGTTATGGCTAAACATTTTTTAGGTAGAAAAATAGTCGACGATTGTTTACTGAAATTCCATTATTCAATTTCGAAGGCCAGATGTTTTCCGTCGATCCCAAAACATTCCGACCAATATCTTAAAATTGGTTTTACTTATCGCAACGAACATGTGTAATCTATTATTTATGTCACACTGAAAATAAAAATTTAAGATATGAATGACAAATTATATTAAGTAGACATACTAGTCTAAATTATTTCATCTTTTTTTTTATTATATATTTTGTAATACAACATAACAACAATGCTTGATACATCTAATATATTTTTATTAGCTAAATTTCAACCGTAAGAAAGGTAATCCAAATTTTATATTTTGACTATAATCATGATCTTTTTCGGTTAAAATTTTGACGTTTAAAAAAAATAAATGTAAAATATTAAATTAATTTAATAATAAAAAATGTGATTTGTGTTCGTTGAAAAATCGTAACATCATATGTGTTCATCCGTCTCTCCAAAAATAATATCTTCATTTGAAGCTTTAAATATACTTTGAGTAGTTTCTCTAATATTATCACCAACAACAACATCACCTTCAACTTTAATAGTAACACTTGGAACACTCAAACTACCAACAACTAATACCAAAGCAATTAAATCACCATCACACCCTAAGATAATGTTTTCTAGAACACTACAATATTATCTTAATTTGAATTTGCCCCGAACCAACGTATCATATATACTTAAAACAGATTTAACAATATCTTCAAAATCACCAAACACACCAAGATCACAAATTGCACGCTCACCATGTAGTTTAAAAATATACAATCTACTACTAGACATCTCGTACCTGCATTTGACAAAAAAAGAAACAGGTTTTCAATCAATCATTATAGTAAAAAATACACATGTTTACGCAACTATTCATAGAAAGGAATACACAAGTTTTGCAGCTAGCAGTGAATATGTTTAGAATCTATCAGGAAAATGAATACATATGTTTCGCATCTATGAGTCGAAAACAATACAAAGGTTTCACAAATATCTGTAAATACGTTTTGCATCTACAATACAAAAAGAACAATAATGTTTCATATCTATCAAAAACATGTTTTCATCTATCATTCAATAACTAACACGTTTCGCAACTGCCAGTGCGTATAGACACAACATGTTTCGCATATCTTTTTTTTTAAACCCAGGATCGTTTTACTCGAACAAAAATTTCACAAAAACAAAAGCAGACTAAAAATTGACGTAAACCTAACTCGAATACAAAAAATAAACTACAATAGCAACGTAATACCATATGAATACAAAAAATTAGAAAGAAAACAGAATTCGAGTACCTTAATATTTCGAAATCAAAATTCGAGTTACCACACGCACAAATCGACTTATCTAAGCAGATATACAAAATCAAACTTAAAAATCAAGTAAAAACACAATCAAAATAATAAGAAAACAAAAAAAAACAAAAGATCGAGTACAAAATTGAAGAATTATGCCATTGTTATATTCACGTAAAGCGATTAAAAATAGGAAAAAAAAATGTGAAGTACAGATGTTAATTGCTTTTATATAATTGAATAGCGATATTTAGGATAATAATAAAATTTTAAATGATAAATATTTAAATGAAATGGATTTTTTTCAATAAACATAAAAATATAAATCTTAAATGAATAATAATATATTTTTTATTTTAGGGTTTTAATAATACTTAACCTATATTTTTATATATTATAATCCATTTTATTAAAGATAGAGCCCCAAAACTCTTTATTACACCATATATGTATTTAGTATAAAGATAATGTAATCTTTATTTAGTATAAAGATAATGTTTGTATAATACTTTTAAGTTTTATTCTATACAACTTTTATGGCATTTATTTTGTAATTAATATTATTGATTTATATTTTAAAATTACCGGTGAGGGTCCTTCGACTATTCCATTTTTTTCATTTAGTCCTTCGACTTTAAAATCACCGGTGAGGGTTTCTGAACTTTGAATTTTTTTATAAATTTAGTCCCTGATTTGGGGTTTTTTTCTTAGATTCAATGACTAAATTTATAGATTTTTTAAAGTTCAGGGACTCTCACCGGTGATTTTAAAGTCGAAAGACTAAATGAAAGAAAATTAGATAGTGGAAAGACCCTCACCAGTAATTTTTTAGTCGAGTGACTAAATGCAGAAAACAAAATAGTCGAAGGACTAAACAGCAATTTAAGACTTCAATAATTCATAAATATTTAATGTAATGATTATATTAATGTGGACAGGATGGATATTTAATACCATGGATAAGTCAGATATTTATTATTCAAAGTCAAAAGATTCTCGAAAACTATACTGTATATATAAAGATAAAAGGATGAAGGAGAACACAACTATATTTCAAAGCAATGATGCAGTTTTTTACTAGATTTAACATTTACATGTTCTTGTTATTTGTTTTCGCCGTCGTACAAATTTCTGGTCGAGTGATCGAACCTATAGGTAATTATTTTTATTATTGTTTATTTATAGATTTTCGATATAACATTCTAATTGTTTTAACTATATGGGCCTCCTGATTTATTGTAGAAAACAAAAGTCTTTTCCCAACAATTACCGTGGAGATCACAAACCATATAGAATCGGAAAAGCAGTTGCATGTTCATTGCAGATCGAAAGATGACGATTTGGGTCAGCAAATCCTCAACTTCGGTGAGAATAAGAGATGGAGTTTTAAAATAAACTTTTTGGGTACGACATTGTATTGGTGCACCGTACAAAAAGACGATCGTGTTATTTCTTTTAATGCGTTTGATGCAAAAGGGCAAGATTTTGTCAATTTGTGCGCGTACGCTATGTGCGCATGGAAAGCTACGGAGTTAGGGGTCTGGCTATATGATGGTTATCAACAGCACTGGGTAGAATACTATAAATGGAACTGATACAAGAATTTTAGCTTCTAAATGAAAATAATACTGATACAGACCAGCGTATTGGTTATTATGTCTTGTATTGTTCATGAGCTGTCTAAAACCATAGCATTTATTAATGAATCATAAATGTCTTGGATGATCTTTTGTAACTGAAATTAAAACGTTCTAAATAATATCAAGGTGGGTATACCAAAAGTAGTTTTTTTAGTTTAAAAGAAATAGCCGAATTGATTGAATAAGACACGGTCCTAATCAAAAGTTATAAGTTCGAATCCTTTTATATACGCTTTATCTTCTGGCGTTGGTTTACCTTTATTGATTCCTTCCAAAAAAATAAAAATAGTTTAAAAAAAAAATATTATCATATAAATTTATAATAAAAAACTCTATAATTTCTTAAAAACTTTAATTTCAATTTTATATTATGAATTGCAATTATACAAACAATTTGGCAGAAATTGGTGACCCAGCTGCCGATAAAATTATCGCTAACATTTTTTATGGAAAAAATGATGGACGATTGTTCACTAAAGTGTCACCGTTCAACTTCGAAGATTGAATATTTTCTGTCAATCCCAAAAACAATCCAACCAATATTTAAAAAAAAAAATTACTTATCGCAAAGATGCATGTGTACTCTATTATTTATTTCACATGGAAAATAAAAATTTGGGATATGAACGCAAATTATATAAAGTAGTGATACTAGTCTAAATTATTTTAACTATATGTTTCTTAGATTATATATGGTGTAATAAAACTGTTAGAATATTTAGTGTATTAAGTTTCTTTATATAGGCCTCTAAGTTTTCTATACATTGAGAGTCTTATTTGGGTTTGCATTATAAAAAAAAACACTTCAATACAAAAAGGAACATTTTCTAATAAACACAAAACCCTTGCCGCCTTCTGCGGCTACTTCTCTCTTTGTTATTTAACAATATTTTTAATACATATATGATGTAAAAATTATATTTTATTTTCTTGATTTTTGTAACAAAAAATTTGGTTTGTCACTATTTTATTTTCTTCATTTTCCTCCATTTTCTTTTTCTATGTAATCGTGGATGTGTTTCATGTATCTAAGTACAATATAAAACTTCTCCACTCCTTTACCTTCTTCTCTATCATGTATTTTATCTTCCTTTCTTCGCTGGGCTTATTTTGTTGTTGTTTATTCTTCTTATTTTTAGCTAATTTCAAACACATATAACAGAACTCTTAGCTTATTCATAAACGTCTGTCAATTTGATTACACGGTGGATATGGAAAATAATAAACTTTTGATTTTTTTAAATTTGAAACGAAACATAAATCCTCTGTTGATCATCAATCCTCTTTTACCAAATATCTTCCAAATTCATCGTGTCAGATCAATTTGCAAGATATCTACTATCTTACATTTATATAAATCCTCTGTTATACATTTATGGACAACCGACGGCATAATAGAGAAGAAGATGATGGAGTGGAGAAGTTTTATGTTGTCTTTAGAAACATAAAACGTGTCAGGGATTTCATAAATAAAAAGAAATAGGAGATAAAAAAGAAGACAAAATCATGGCAGAAGGGTGAACTCAATCATGGCAGAAGGGTGAACTTTATAGTTTCAAGTCGAAGATTTTAAAGATTACTCACAAACTTTATTTTAACTTAAAAAAAACAAGATACATAAGACAAGAAAATAGGAGAAAAAGAGATCATGCTTTGGACTTCGACCTTTCTTTATTTTCATGCTCAATGAAACAATAAGTACAAGACAAATAAATGTAGAGGAAGAGAGAAGCTTAGACCTTAATCTACTTTAAGGCCTTTCTCAGTAAAATAAAACTTTCACCTCAAACCGAGGCTTCTTTTTTAGGCTTGAACCAAACTCAATTAGAAAATTGTAGTCATAACTCAAACTCGCATATACTCCGACCATTTAGTGAAAAACCCGAGTCCGACAACTATATATTTACTTTTATTAATTGATGAAAATGATATTTTACTTTCATTATTTTATTATATGTTTGAATCATAGTTTATAGTTGATGTAAATTACTTTTTTTTCGAATAAATTTTCAGCTCAAAGCTTGAACGTATACATGGGTCATGTTGACTAAAATATAAATATGGACCAAGACATTCTAGTTGATCTGATTTTATTGATAAACTTATACTAAAAGCATATTATACAAGTGTTGATCACATAAATTATTTATTTATTAAAATCTAAAATTAAAGGAGATCCCTCGTATCATTCATCCAACTGTCTTGCTTTGCCTTTCAGTCTGCTACTATCGGTGCTGGTGTCCAAGAAATAACATATGATAGAGTCCATGTCACCTTCAAATATATTATAAGCTTCAACCATCTGTACATAGCTGAATCTCATTGCCAACACCGTCCTCATTGTACTGCTCACCCCACTGACATCTTCTGGCTTTTTTCTTGCGCTTTCTAATGGCTCTATTTTTTTCAATGTTAAAAAATTATTACCTATTTTTACAAATTCCGCTTAGACTTATTAAAAAAGTTGAAGAAGTTTGAATTTGAAAAGACATAGTAATTCAGTGAGTCATAAATTACTAATTAAAGATTGTATCGTTTCTTCTTCTTCTTTGTTTTAAAACTCTCTTGAAAAACCAAAAAAATATGTTTTTGTGTATGTATAAAAGAACAGAGTCACAAAGTCCTTTCTAATAAAATCGATTTGCGTCAGGTCTGGAGACGTAGGCACAATTTGTCGACCTCCGTTAATAATTTGTGTATTTGATCCTACTGGTAGTTTATTGTGTCAGACACGTAAACATAGTGTTTGATCTTATTGTTGGTTTATTGTGTCGGAGACTTATGTACAATATTTGATCTAACTGGTTGGGTTATTGTGCCGCCGACGTATGCACAATGTTTTATTTCACTTTTGTTTTTGTATTTTTTTTATTATTATTTTGATCTGATCGTAGGAAAATTGTGTATTTTCTCAAAACTATTTTTATCCCAAGTCAGTTTAGAGGCAATCTATAAGGAAAATTTTGAATTTTCCCAATAACTAGTAATAGAGCTACATGCTTGGTAGCGATCCAAAGGAGGTCCGATTTGAATTGGATCAATGGCTACAGATGAAGAAAATGTGAGACTCAAAAAAATCGATGGTGTATATGTAAAATTCTGGAATATGCAGACTGGATATTATCTTTACAAGAAAAGCTTTATCAACCCATCTCAGGAAAAAAAAGTCAGATAGTTTGAGAGATGAATAATTGACCTTTCTTGACATACAAGATCTTGGAGTCATCCGATTAATAATATCCCGAAATATTTCTTTCAACATCGTAAATGATTCAACAACGATGGGTCTTATGAAGGCTATCTCCAATATGTGTGAGAAGTCATTGGCGTCCAACAAAGTTCACTTGATGAGGCGTTTATTCAATTTGCGATTGACGAAAGGTGCGTCAGTAGCTCAACATCTTAATGAACTCAACAATCACAACCCAGTTGAGTTCATATGAAATTAATTTTGATGACGAAGTACGAGCATGATACTCTTGTCTTCACTACCAGTTAGTTGTAATTATACTGTCAAGATAGTGAGTAGCTCGTCATGAAGTAATAAGTTTAAATTTGATCATGTTCGTGACCTAGTTCTCAGTGAAGAGAATCGAATGAGAGAATTGGGTGAGTCATTAATCTCTTTAGTTTTACATACAGAGAGGAAAAAAAATTAACAAGAGGTCATGAACGCGGTAAATCGAATTACCGATGTAGATCAAAATACTAGAGGTTTAAGTCCAAGAATCCTAAAACTTCCCAAGGGTTGAAAAAACATCGAGTATTAGAACTGTGGGAAAACTATGCACTATAAATATCAGCGCAAGAGAGATCCAAAGTACCATGGGAAGAAGACAATGGAAAATTTCACATAAAAATGAGATGGTGCGTTAATATGCTCCTTAGAAAGCAAAGAAGAATCTTAGATTTTAGACTCTGGAGCATCGTTCCACCATAATTCGAATAAAGAATTCTTCGAAAGGTATGTCCTTGGTAAGCTTGGAAATGTATATCTTGGTGATGATCAACCTTGTGATATTATTTGTAAAGGTACTGTGAAGATTAAGTTGAATGGGTCAGTCTGAGAACTGAAAGATGTCAAGCAGATCCCCGATCTGAGAAAGAACTTAATCTCATTAAGGGTTCGCTAGCAAAGGCTACACTACGATGTTCCATGGTGACAATTAGAAGATTTCAAAGGGAGCAATGAAAGTGTTTGCGGAAAAAAGAGTGGTAAACTTTAGAAGACAGGAAAGACGAGCTATTCAATTGCAATAGCAGCAAGAAACGAAAATCCAAATGTGTGGCACCAGTGATTTGGCCACATGAGTGAAAATGGTATGAAAATTATGTACTCAAATGGGAAGCTTCCAGGTCTTAAGTCAATCGATATAGACATGTGCGAAGATTGCATATTTAGAAAAGAGAAAAGGGTCAGTTTTTAGATGAGTAGCAGAACCGCAAAGAAAGAAAGGCTGGAGCTTGTTCACTGTGGCGTTTGAGGGCCAACAACTGTTTCATCTATAGGAGAAAAACAATACTTTCTGACTTTTATCAATGATTATTCTCAAAAGGTATGGGTCTATTTTCTAAAGCATAAATCTAAAATGTTTGGTGTTTTTAGGATATGGAAATCTATGGTTGAGAATAAGACGGGGATGAAGATAAAAATAGCTTAGAACCGATAATGGTGGTGAATATGAGGACACCAGATTCAAGAAATTTTGCTTTGAGCATGAGATTATGATGAAGAGAATCATGCCAGGAACGCCTCAACACAATAGTATTGGCGAACGTATGAACAGAACATTGACAAAAAGAGCCAAAAGAATTCGTATACAGTCTGCTTTACCGAAGCATTTTCGAGAAGATACAGTCAACACATCGGCTTATCTGGTTGACAGAGGCCCATCGGTTTCCTTAGAACATAGAATAACCAAGGAGTTATAAACTGGTAAGGATATAACACTATCACATATAAGATTTTTTTGGTTCTACAATATATGTTCATATAAGTGATCAAGGAAGGAACAAGCTTGATACCAAATCGAAGATATGTTTCCTGATCGGCTATGCAAAGATGAGTTCGGTTATCGTGTTTATGATAAGGAAAGCACGAAGATTATATGAAGCAGAGACGTGGTCTTCAATGAAACAGTAATGTACAAGAACATACATAAAACCAAAGAAAATGACTCAAAGCCATACAGATCAGTATTTGCAGATATCGAAGGACTCCCAGATAGTCAAGAAATAGTACTGATAGGATCAACCCCTCAACAAGGCGAGTAAGTTGGTCATATCGATCACTAGAAGATCTTCAAGACCCCATATTCCCAACACGAGATACTTGAACTATATGTTACTGACCGATTTTGGGGAGCCTGATCACTCTAATGAATATTTTCATACCATTGATGCTAGCAAGTGAAAGCTTTCCATGAAAAATAATATGAAGTCTTTAATCTTAAATGAGACATGGGAACTAGTTAAGTTACCAATGGGTAAGAAGGAACTTCATAACAAATGGGTGTGCCGGGTGAAATATGAACATCATGGCTATAAGAGATACAAAGCCTGACTAGTTATCAAAGGGTTCCAGCAAAATGAATGAATTAATTACATCGATATTTTTGCTTCGGTTGTGAAGTTCAATACTATTAAATCAGTGTTGAGTATAGTTGTCATTGAAGACCTTTATCTTGAATAGTTAAACGTGAAGACTGCATTTCTTCACGGAGACTTGAAATATATATATATATATAACCAGAAGGTTTCTTAAAAGAAGGGAAATAAAAATAGTATGTGGACTGAAAAAAAATGGCGTATGGACTAAAACAAGCTCCAAGACAGTGGTACAAGAATTTTTATGGTTTTATGCACAAAGAGAGTTTCCAGAAGTGCCATGCTGACCAATGTTGCTATTTCAAAAGATATAAGTCCCGTTATATCATTTTGCTACTCTATGTTGATAATATGTTAGTAGCAGGTTCATATATAGATGATATTAGAATATTGAAGCTTCAATTGTCAAACAAATTGGACATGAAGGACTTGGGACTAGCTAAGAAGATCTTAAAATCCATCATTTATAAACTTATAAAAAACAAAATGATTCTAAGGTATGGAAAAAGATTTTAAAATCTAAATACTTAGCTAAAGAATCATTCTTAGGTCCCCTGGAAAAAGTAACATAGACTATTGGGTTGATAAATGGAGTTTCACACACCGTTTAATCACTTTCATTGTTAATGAATATATTTTATGGTATAGAAAAGTCAACGTAAATAAGTTAGAGTCAAATAATGATTAGAATATTGGAAAACTGAAACAATATACTTCAATTAGATATAACCATAATAATGAAGATCTCTCTTATTTTAAATAAGGAGGATAATATATTATGGACAGTCTCTCTAAATGGAAAATTTTCTCTAAAGAAAACATGGAATGAAATACGAGGTAAAGATAAAAAAGTTTACATTTCTAAGGAATAACATTTCTCCAAAGAAATATTCTTTTATTCTTTGGAGGGTAATAGACAACTTCATCTCAACATACTCTATTCTTTAACATAAGGGTTTCCATCTATCTTCAAAATGTCAAAATTTTCTAAACATGGAAGAACAATAGAGTTCTTGAAAAGTTTAGTATTATTTCTGTGATTTATTTTGTATAGTACTAGGTAAACATATTACAATCAAGCATATTATATCTATATTGTTCTTTTCAACTTCCAAACATATTCATATTAGGACCCCTCTACCTTCTTTAATCATCAGGTCGTTCTGGAAGGCTATCAACAAATCTAAACACAAAAATATCACCATATCTAACAAGATTATCAGTAATAATGTCAAACACTTAAAACTACTCTTGATAATTAAAACATTGTAAAATACAAACACTTGAAATGTGATTTTAAATCCGCTAGAGTACTACATTGTTCCAACCACACTTAAAAAAACCATAACACTTTATATCAAATGGAACCCTCCATTATTAGGTAGAGTTAAGTCAAACAGTGATGGTTCATCATTATTTAGTGGTGAATCAAGTGTTGGATTTATATTGAGAAATGTTAATGGTAAACTGATAGCAGGAAAACGTATTTTAATAGATAAAAAATCACCTTTAGTCGCAGAAATAAGAGTATTACTACAAGGACTTATGTATTGCAAACAAAATGGTTATTCCTTGGTTGACATGGAAATTAATTCTCTGATAGTATTCAATATCCTTAGTTATGGAGCATCACCTTGGTATTTAAACTTAACAATTCAATGGTGTAGAAATCTTATGCCATCTAGTATGGTAATCAGAAACATCTTCAGGTAACAGAACTATGCGGCATATTGAGTTGCGAAACATACCACAAAGGCCATATTAAGCTGCATTTACACAACATCAAATATCCTTTTCTCACTTAGTTCTATTATTATTCTTGAAAGCATTGTCACTAGATATCTTGGCCTAGAATATTGAATGATTATTCGAAGCTAACATCTGGCAAGGTTATCCTTGACCATTATAAATTTTGAATGTTTTGTAGGTCTAGGTAAAAAAAACAAGAGGATTAATATCATCTAAAGAAAGCTTGAAAATAAAGGAGAAGACTCATTCAAGTTATCAAAGCCATGGAAGTTGATAAAACAAGCTACTGATCACCTAAAGAAATCAACACAATGTACATCAGTAGATTATTTCTTACGATCAAGAATGGAAAAATCAACATGTTTATTCAAGATCATAATATTATCCACAAAAATTGGTTGCCTTGGACCCCAATTTTGAAGGGGCCCATTAAAAAAAAGAATAATAAGTTAGGTTTAAGTACAAATTATCATAATTCTCTTGTTCATATTTTTTTTCTTTATGTGCTTGACAAGATCCATCGGCATAGTTTTTAAGGTATTCTTTGATGTCTTTCTTTTGTAATGGAATTGGTTTTTGCCGGTTGTAATAGAAATATATAATTAATTATTATGTTTTTATATTCCTAATTATTAATATTATTTTGTAGTGACATACCTCCGATAAACTGTAGAAAATATGCTTGTGGATAAACTGGGAGTAAGTTTGACTGATATGATGCAGACAGTTTAGCGCTAGAATTTATGAAGACTGGCGATCACCCGAAGAATGCGGTGAATTGACAGTTTGGAGCTCCGGTGTCTGATTTTGACCTACATCACCTTGTTTTGAAGGAAACGACGTCACGAATGTAAGTCACGAGCTTTGCTCGTGGACTATGGGCTTTTTTGGGCATTCAGGCTCATCTATCAGCTTATTTCAAGTTTTTAATACTTTAGGATATTTTAGTAATTTTAATATTTTTGGTTTTAGGGTTTCAATGAACCCTTATATAAGCATATCTTCTTTACATTATTTGGGGAGTTGTTTTGATTAATAAAATTAGGGTTTATCCCTCTATCTAGCTTCTTTTGCGTTTCACTCTGAATCATAGTGGTATCTTACCCGTCAGATGGCTGATCTTAACGCCAGGCAACAGGGTACGGAGGTTAAAGGTATCGATAACCCTTTTGGGGAGGGGTTCGAACAGAATACTTATCACGGCCGTCGCTGGGAGCTTGGATTTAAGGTAGACATCCTGGACTTTGATGGTAGCCTTAATGCAGAGGCGCTTGTTGATTGGTTATCCCAGATTGAGGAAGTGCTGGACTTCAAGGAAGTTCCTGAGGAGAGAAGGGTCGCGTTGGTCACCATCCACCTGCGCGGCAGGGCACAAGATTGGTAGCAGCAAGTGAAGAAGAACCGTGAGCGTAAAGGCAAGGATAAAGTCCGCAGTTGGGAGAATTTCAAAAACAAATTCGCAAGGCTTTCCTACCTTACAACTTCGAGCGGGAACTATACCAACGACTCCAGAATCTTCGTCAGGGACCACAATCTGTGGACGAGTATACAGAAGAATTCTATCAGTTGCTGGCTCGTACGCATGTGACCGAGTCTCCGCATCAGCGTGTATCCCGCTATATTGGTGGGTTGCGCCTTCAGCTTCAAGATGTGTTGAATATGTTCGACCCGTGCTCTGTTTCCGAACCCCATTAGCGTGCCCTCCAGGCAGAAAAGCAGTTAGCTCGCCGGACACAGACTGGCGTACAGACCGGTGCTCCTTCAGGGATTTCGGCGTCCAAACCAGTTCCCCGTCCAACCCCTGATCAGATCCCTCCTGGGTGCGGTGCGACAAGCCGTTTTTCAAGCAATTTACGTTGCTATGGCTGTGGCGAGTTAGGGAATTGTCAGGTAGAGTGTCCAAATGCTGCGGGTGCTAAGGGTCTTTTCTTTCACGAGGCGTTTGAACCGAATCCCATTGTTCTTGATGGTCCTCCGAAATTTGAAATATACGATGATGATATGCCTGAGGCTGCAGAGGAAATGGTGATTGGTGATGTTGGAGCAGTGTTGATGTTGCGTCGCACTTTCCTGTCTCCTCGCGTTCCTGATCAGAGTGACTGGCTGCAGAATAACGTGTTCCAGTCGACTTGCACGATTGGCGGGAAGGTGTGCACCTTCATTATTGATGCTGGTAGTTACGAGAATGTCATCTCCGAGACAGCGGTTTCGAAGCTCGGGTTGAAGTCAGAATCGCACCCCAAGCCATACAAGCTCGCCTGGCTAAGTAAAGGTACTGATATCACTGTGTCTAAACGCGTGCTTGTATCTTTTTCGGTGGGGCAGACATACCAGGATGAGGTGTTTTGTGATATTGTACCTATGGACGCTTGTCACCTATTACTTGGTCGTCCTTGGCAGTATGATTTGTCTGTTGTGCATGAGTGTCGTGCAAATACTTATTCATTCCTCTTTCGGGGTAAAAAGATTGTTCTTGTGCCAGCAAAGCCTCGACCCCTAAGAATTGGCTCTAATCCTTCCACAACGACCTTGCTGTCCCGTGCTCCTTTTCAAACAGCCATGGAAGAGGCTAGTGTGGTGTTCTTATTATTTTGTGATCCTGTTGTGATTAATTCCCATGCCGATCCTAGCCCTGTAGTTCAGTCTCTTTTGCAGGATTTTGCAAATGTGTTTCCTGAGAATTTGCCACCCGAGTTACCTCCTCTAAGGGACATTCAACATCAGATCGACCTGGTCCCTGGTGTTGCTCTCCTAAATCGGCCCCACTATCAAATGAGCCCGAAGGAGCATGAAGAATTACGCCGATAGGTGGAGGATTTGTTGGATAAGGGACATATTCGAGAAAGTCTCAGCCCATGTGCAGTTTCGGCATTGCTGACACCGAAGAAAGATGGTTCTTGGCGTATGTGTATGGACAGCCGAGCTATCAACAAGATCACTGTTCGCTACAGGTTTCATATACCTCGCCTGGATGATCTGTTAGACCAGTTTGGTGGTGCTTCTGTGTTCAGCAAGCTTGATTTGAAGAGTGGATACCATCAGATTCGGATTCGTCCTGGTGATGAGTGGAAGACGGCGTGTAAGACGCGTGAGGGTTTGTTCGAGTGGATGGTGATGCTGTTTGGTCTGTCCAACGCGCCGAGCACTTTCATGCGTATCATGAATCAGGCATTGAGGCCTTTCATCGGTAAATTTTTTGTTGTTTACTTCGATGATATTCTGATCTATAGTGCTAACCATTCTGTGCATCTTCCCAATTTACGTGAGGTGTTATTGGTGTTGCGTCGGGACAAGTTTTATGCTGCTACTGCCAAATGCTCGTTTATGTCCCCAGCTGTCCAATTTTTGGGGTATATTGTCTCTTTTGAAGGGTTACGAGCTGATCCGATCAAAGTTGCTGCTGTGGACCAGTGGCCTCGACCTACTTCCATCACTGAGGTTTGCAGTTTTAATGGTTTAGCTTCATTTTATCAGCGTTTCATCCCTATTTCAGCAGTGTTATGGCCTCGATTACGGATTGCATGAAGGGCACAAAATTTGGTTGGTCCGAAGATGCTGATGCAGCATTTGCAGAAGTTAAACGGCGTCTCACCACTGCGCCTATTCTGGTGCTGCCCGACTTTTCCCAGTCATTTGAGCTTCATTGTGACGCATCTAAATTTGGTATTGGGGCAGTTCTTTCCCAGTCAGGGCGTCCTGTGGCTTTCTTCAGTGAGAAATTGGCGAGTGCTAAGCTGCGATTTAGTACATATGATATTGAATTTTATGCTATGGTTCATGCTATCAAGCATTGGCGTCATTACTTGTTTTAGCGTGAATTTGTGTTATATACTGATCATGATTCTTTGAAGTATCTTGGCAGTCAGGACAAGGTATCTCATAGACATGCTTCTTGGATAGCTTACTTGCAGCAGTTCACTTTTGTCATCAAGCACAAGGCCGGTATTACGAATCGGGTTGATGATTATCTAAGCCGACGTCACAATCTGTTGACTGAGATGCGAGTTCAGGTTCCTGGCTTTGATTCTTTTGTTGACCTTTATGTTACTGACTCGTTCTTCTCTCGGGTTATGGAACTGATTCAGCAGGGCGAACAATCTGATTTTTTACTGGAGGATGGCTTTCTCTTTCGTGGAGTACAGTTGTGTATCCCTGACTGCAGCTTGCGTCTTCAGCTGATCAAGGAGCTACATAATGAAGGTCATGTGGGCCGTGATCGAACATACCAGTTGTTGTCCTCACCCTATTTTTGGCCTTCGATGCAGAAGGAAGTTGGTCGTTTTGTCTCCCGTTGTCGAGTTTCTCAGTTGGCCTAAGGAACATCCACAAATGCAGGTCTCTATTTGCCACTGCCAATTCCTGCTCAGCCCTGGACCGACATCAGTATGGATTTTGTTCTTGGTTTACCCCAGACTCAGCGTGGATTCGACTATATTTTTGTGGTAGTTGATCGTTTTTCTAAGATGGTACACTTCATCCCATGTAGAAAAACATCTGATGCAGTGTGTGTCGCGCAACTTTTCTTTCGAGAGATTTATCGTATTCATGACCTTCCCAGTACCATTGTTTCTGACCGTGACACCAGGTTTGTGAGTCATTTTTGGCGCAGCTTATGGCGTATGGTGAATACATAGCTCAACTTCAGTAGTGCTTACCACCCCCAGACGGATGGTCAGACAAAGGTGGTTAACCGATCCCTTGGTAACTTGTTGCGCAATCTGGTGGGAGATCATCCGAATGCATGGGATCAGCGCCTACCGCAGGCGGAGTTCTCCCACAACCATGCCCTTAACCGGTCCACGGGTTTTTTCCTTTCCAGGTGATGTATGGTATTGTGCCTCGGGGTCCAGTAGACTTGTTAGCACTGTCTAGCAAGATTCGCCTTCACACAACTTCTGAGGAACTTATCTCACAGATTCGCCAAACCCACCAGACGACTCACGGTCAGCTAGTCTTGAGCACCGCCAAGTATAAGTCTCAGGCGGATTCTCATCGTCGTCCTGTTCAGTTCGAAGTTGGTGACTATGTGTGGGCAGTTTTAACCAAAAATTGTTACCCTGCTAGTGAATACAACAAACTGGCCGCTCGGAAGATTGGCCCGGTGGAGATTGTGGAGCGGATCAATCTGAATGCTTATCGCCTGCGTTTGCCTAGCCATGTCCGTACGACTGATGTCTTTAATGTTAAGCATCTGATTCCTTATGCAGGTGACTCTTCTGACGAGGAGAATGGTTCTGATTCGAGAGCAAATCTTCTCTACCCCGGCGGGAATGATACAGACATTTTAGCGCTGGAATTTATGAAGACTGGCGATCACCCGAAGAATTCGGTGAATTAACAGTTTGGAGCTCTGATGTCTGATTTTGACCCACAACACCTTGTTTCGAAGGAAACGACGTCACGAATGCAAGTCACGAGCTTTGCTCGTGAACTATGGCCTTTTTTGGGCATTCAGGCTCATCTATCAGCTTATTTCGAGTTTTTAATATTTTAGGATATTTTAGTAATTTTCATATTTTTGGTTTTAGGGTTTCAATTGAACCCTTATATAAACACATCTCCTTTACATTGTTTGGGGAGTTGTTTTGATTAATAAAATTAGGGTTTATCCCTCTATCTAGCTTCTTTGACTTAACTCTACCTAATAATGGATGGTGCCATTTGATATAAAGTCCTATGATTTTTTTTAAGTGTGGTTGGAACAATGTAGTACTCTAGCGGATTTAAAATCACATTTCAAGTGTTTATATTTTACAATGTTTTAATTATCAAGAGTAGTTATCAAGTGTTTGACATTATTACTGATAATCTTGTTAGATAGGGTGATGTTTTCATGTTTAGATTTGTTGATAGCCTTCCAGATCTACCTGATGATTAAAGAAGGTAGAGGGGTCCTAATATGAATATGTTTGGAAGTTGAAAAGAACCATATAGATATAATATGCTTGATTGTAATATGTTTACCTAGTACTATACAAAATAAATCAGAGAAATAATATTAAACTTTTCAAGAACTCTATTGTTCTTCCATGTTTAGAAAATTTTGACATTTTGAAGATAGATGAAAACCCTTATGTTGAAGAATAGAGTGTGTTGAGATGAAGTTGTCTATTACCGTCCAAAGAATAAAAGAATATTTCTTTGGAGAAATGTTATTCCTTAGAAATGTAAACTTTTTTGTCTTTACCTCTTATATCATTCCATGTTTTCTTTAGAGAAAATTTTCCATTTAGAGAGACTGTCCATAATATATTATCCTTCTTATTTAAAATAAGAGAGATCTTCATTATTATGGTTATATCTAATTGAAGTATATTGTTTTAGTTTTCCAATATTCTAATCATTATTTGACTCTAACTTATTTACGTTGACTTGTGTATACCATAAAATATATTCATTAACAATGAAAGTGATTAAACGGTGTGTGAAACTCCATTTATCAACCCAATAGTCTATGTTACTTTTTCCAGGGGACCTAAGAATGATTCTTTAGCTAAGTATTTAAATTTTAAAATATTTTTTCATACCTTAGAATCATTTTGTTTTTTATAATTTTATAAATGATGGATTTTAAGATCTTCTTCGCTAGTCCCAAGTCCTTCATGTCAAAGTTTTTTGACAATTGAAGCTTCAATATTCTAATATCATCTATATCTGAACCTGCTACTAACATATTATCAACATAGAGTAGCAAAATGATATAACGGGACTTATATCTTTTGAAATAGAAACATTGGTCAGCATGGCAGTTCTGGAAACTCTGTTTGTGCATAAAACCATAAATTTTTTTGTACCACTGTCTTGGAGCTTGTTTTAGTCCATACAAACTTTTCTTCAGTCCACATACTATTTTTATTTCCCTTCTTTTAAGAAACCTTCTGGTTGATACATATATATATATATATATATATATATATATATATATATATATATATATCTTCTCATTCAAGTCTCCGTGAAGAAATGCAGTCTTCACGTTTAACTATTCAAGATAAAGGTCTTCAATGATAACTATACTCAACACTGATCTAATAGTATTGAACTTCACAACCGAAGCAAAAATATCGATGTAATTAATTCATTCATTTTGTTGGAACCCTTTGATAACTAGTCAGGCTTTGTATCTCTTAAAATCATCATGCTCATATTTCACCCGGCACGCCCATTTGTTATGAAGTTCCTTCTTACCCATTGGTAACTTAACTAGTTCCCATGTCTCATTTAAGATTAAAGACTTCATATTATTTTTCATGGAAAGCTTTCACTTGCTAGCATCAAGGGTACGAAAATATTCATTAGAGTGATCAGGCTCCCCAAAATCGGTCAGTAACATATAGTTCAAGTATCTTGTGTTGGGAATATGGGGTCTTGAAGATCTTCTAGTGATCGATATGACCAACTTACTCACCTTGTTGAGGGGTTGATCCTATCAGTACTATTTCTTGACTATTTGGGAGTCCTTCGATATCTGCAAATACTGATCTGTATGGCTTTGAGTCATTTTCTTTGGTTTTATGTATGTTCTTATACATCACTGTTTCATTGAAGACCACGTCTCTGCTTCATATCATCTTCGTGTTTTCCTTATCATAAAGACGATAACCGAACTCATCTTTCCATAGCCAATCAGGAAACATATCTTCGATTTGGGATCAAGCTTGTTCCTTCCTTGATCACTTATATGAACATATATTGTAGAACCAAAAAAATCATATATGTGATAATGTTATATCCTTACCAGTTTATAACTCCTTGGTTATTCTATGTTCTAAGGAAACCGATGGGCCTCGGTCAACCAGATAAGCCGATGTGTTGACTGTATCTTCTCGAAAATGCTTCGGTAAACCAGACTGTATACGAATTCTTCTGGCTCTTTTTGTAAATGTTTTGTTCATACGTTCGCCAATACTATTGTGTTGAGGCGTTCCTGGCATGATTCTCTTCATCCTAATCTCATGCTCAAAGCAAAATTTCTTGAATCTGGTGTCCTCATATTCACCACCATTATCGGTTCTAAGCTATTTTTATCTTCATACCCGTCTTATTCTCAACCATAGATTTCCATATCCTAAAAACACCAAACATTTTAGATTTATGCTTTAGAAAATAGACCCATACATTTTGAGAATAATCATTGATAAAAGTCAGAAAGTACTGTTTCTCTCCTATAGATGAAACAGTTTTTGGCCCTCAAACGTCACAGTGAACAAGCTCCAGCCTTTCTTTCTTTGCGGTTCTGCTACTCATGTAAAAACTGACCCTTTTCTCTTTTCTAAATATGCAATCTTCGCACATGTCTATATCGATTGACTTAAGACCTGGAAGCTTCCCATTTGAGTACATAATTTTCATACCCTTTTCACTTATGTGGCCAAATCTCTGGTGCCACACATTTGGATTTTCATTTCCTGCTGCTATTGCAATTGAATAGCTCGTCTTTCCTGTCTTCTAAAGTTTACCACTCTTTTTTCTGCGAAAACTTTCATTGCTCCCTTTGAAATCTTCTAATTTTCACCATGGAAGATCGTAGTGTAGCCTTTGCTAGCCAACCCTTAATGAGATTAATTTTTTTCTCAGATCGGGGATCTTCCTGACATCTTTCAGTTCTCAGACTGACGCATTCAACTTAATCTTCACAGTACCTTTACCAATAATATCACAAGGTTGATCATCACCAAGATATACATTTCCAAGCTTACCAAGGACATACCTCTCGAAGAATTCTTTATTCGAATTAGGGTGGAACGATGCTCCAGAGTATAAAATCTAAGATTCTTCTCTGCTTTCTAAGGAGCATATTAACGCACCATCTCCTTTTTATGTGAAATTTTCCTCTGTTTTCTTCTCATGGTACTTTGGTTCTCTCTTGCGCTGATATTTATAGTGCATAGTATTCCCACAGTTCTAACACTCGATGTTTTTCAACCCTTGGGAAGTTTTAGGATTCTTGGACTTAAACCTCTAGTATTTTGATCTACATCGGTAATTCGATTTACCGCGTTCATGACCTCTTGTTAATTTTTTTCCTCTCGAATCTGTATGTAAAACTAAAGAGATTAATCACTCACCCAATTCTCTCATTCGATTCTCTTAACTGAGAACTAGGTCACGAACATGATCAAATTTAAACTTATTACTTCCTGACGAGCTACTCACTATCGTGACAGTAGAATTACAACTAACTGGTAGTGAAGACAATAGTATCATGCTCGTACTTCGTCATTAAAATTAATTTGATATGAACTCAACTGGGTTGTGATTGTATTGAGTTCATTAAGATGTTGAGCTACCGACGCGCCTTTCGTCAATCGCAAATTGAATAAACGCCTCATCAAGTGAACTTTATTGGACGTCAATGACTTCTCACACATATTGGAGAGAGCCTTCATAAGACCCATCGTTGTTGAATCATTTACGATGTTGAAAGAAATATTTCGGGCTATTATTAATTAGATGACTCCAAGATCTTGTATGTCAAGAAAGGTCAATTCTTCATCTCTCAAACTATCTGACTTTTTTTTTCCTGAGATGGGTTGATAAAGCTTTTCTTGTAAAGATAATATTCAGTCTGCATATTCCAGAATTTTACATATACACCATCGATTTTTTTGAGTCTCACATTTTCTTCATCTATAGCCATTGAACCAATTCAAATTGGACCTCCTTTGGATCGCTACCAAGCATGTAGCTCTAATACCAGTTATTGGGAAAATACAAAATTTTCCTTACAGATTGCCTCTAAACTGACTTGGGATAAAAATAGTTTTGAGAAAATACACAATTTTCCTACGATCAGATCAAAATAATAATAAAAAAATACAAAAACAAAAGTGAAATAAAACATTGTGCATACGTCTGCGACACAATAAACCAACAGCTAGATCAAATACTGTATATAAGTCTCCGACACAATAAACCAACAGTAAGATCAAACACTATATTTACTTGTCTGATACAATAAACTACCAGTAGGATCAAATACACAAATTATTAACGGAGGTCATTAAATTGTGCCTACGTCTCCAGACCTGACGCAAATCGATTTTATTAGAAAGGACTTTGTGACTCTGCTCTTTTATACATACACAAAAACATATTTTTTGGTTTTTCAAGAGAGTTTTAAAACAAAGAAGAAGAAGAAATGATACAGTATTTAATTAGTAATTTATGACTCACTGAATTACTATGTCTTTTCAAATTTAAACTTCTTCAACTTATTTAATAAGTCTAAGCAGAATTTGTAAAAATAGTTAATAATTTTTTGACATTGAAAAAATAGAACCATTAGAAAGCGCAAGCAAAAAGCCAGAAGATGTCAGTGGGGTGAGCAGTACAATGAGGACGGTGTTGGGAATGAACTTCAGCTATGTATAGATGGTTGAAGCTTATAATATATTTGAAGGTGACGTGGACTCTATCATATGTTATTTATTGGACACCAGCACCGATAGTAGCAGACTGAAAGGCAAAGCAAGACAGTTGGATGAATGATATGAGGGATCTCCTTCAATTTTAGATTTTAATAAATAAATAATTCATGTGGTCAACACTTGGATAATATGCTTTTACTATAAGTCTATCAATAAAATCAGATCAACTAGAATATCTTGGTCCATGTTTATATTGTAGTCAACATGACCCATGTATACGTTCAAAGTTACTTAGGAGGCTTACCAGGTTAGCTTTGAGCTGAAAATTTACTCTCAAAAAAGTAATTTACATAAACTATAAACTATGATTCAAACATATAATAAAAGAATGAAAGTAAAATATCATTTTCATCAATTAGTAAAAGTAAATATATAGTTGTCGGACTCGGGTTGTTCACTAAATGGTCGGAGTACATGCGAGTTTGAGTTATGACTACAATTTTCTAATTGAGTTTGGTTCAAGCTTAAAAAAGAAGCCTAGGTTTGAGCTCAAAGTTTTATTTTACTGAGAAAGGCCTTAAAGTAGATTAAAGTCTAAGCTTCTCTCTTCCTCTACATTTATTTGTCTTGTACTTGTTGTTACATTGAGCATAAAAATAAAGAAAGGTCGAAGTCCAAAGCAGGATCTCTTTTTCTCCTATTTTCTTGTCTTATGTATGTTGTTTTTTTAAGTTAAAATAAAGTTTGTGAGTAATCTTTAAAATCTTCGATTTGAAACTATAAAGTTCACCCTTCTGCCATGATTTTGTCTTCTTTTTTATCTCCTATTTCTTTTTATTTATGAAATCCCTGACATGTTTTATATTTCTAAAGACAACATAAAACTTCTCCGCTCCATCATCTTCTTCTCTATTATGCCGTCGGTTGTCCATAAATGTATAACAGAGGATTTATATAAATGTAAGATAGTAGATATGTTGCAAATTGATCTGACACGATGAATTTGGAAGATATTTTTTTAAAAGTTTTATGAACAATCAGCTGAGTTTTGAAACAATAACACGCGCAGTCTTTACTCGTAATTTCGTTTGGTAAAATTGTTAAAAATCCTCCAAATTAAAAAGGATTTAAAATTTTTGGTAAAAGAGGATTGATGATGTCAATAGATTTCATTAAATAAATTAAATATTTTACATGTGCTTTCAAATTTCATCGGGAGTATTTTCTTTGTTAATCTAAAGATTTAAACTGACTTTAAACTATTGCATTAGAAAAAATGGATAAACTTTTAATTATATATTTTATTCCAAATTATATAATCAAATATTTGTTAGAATATCAGTGTATTAAGTCTTCTTATATAGGCCACTAAGTTCTCTATATATTGAGAGCCTTACTTGGGTTTGCATTAAAAAAAACAGTTCAATACAAAAATGAACATTTTCTAATAAACATAAAACCCTAGCCGCTTCCTGCGGCTACTTCTCTCTTTGTTATTTAACATGGTATCAGAGCACGTGTGATTCTGGGAATTCTGAACATCGTCAACAAAGATGGCTGACAATGAAGTCGTGGTCAGTCAAATCCCTGATGAATTAACAATGCAGATGGCTGCGATTCTGAGAAATGGTCTCGGAACACAACAACAAACAACTAACCCCGAGAATTTATCCCTAGGGATTAAACTCGGTGGTGACAACTATGCCCTATGGGAAAACCTGATGAAGAAAGCAATTTGGGGAAGGGGGAGAGGTTCTCACATTACAGGGGAGCCGACACCTTCATCCAAAACTGACAACACATGTACAAGGTGGGAACAAGATGATCGATGTGCTTTCACATGGATTATCCAGAAAAAAACCATATAATATGCTTGATTGTAATATGTTTACCTAGTACTATACAAAATAAATCAGAGAAATAATACTAAACTTTTCAAGAACTCTATTGTTCTTCCATATTTAGGAAATTTTGACATTTTGAAGATAGATGGAAACCCTTATGTTGAAGAATAGAATATGTTGAGATGAAGTTGTCTATTACCCTCCAAAGAATAAAAGAACATATCTTTGGAGAAATGTTATTCCTTAGAAATGTAAACTTTTTGTCTTTACCTCTTATTTCATTCTATGTTTTCTTTAGAAAAAATTTTCCATTTAGAGAGACTGTCCATAATATATTATCCTCCTTATTTAAAATAAGAGAGATCTTCATTATTCTAGTTATATCTAATTGAAGTACATTGTTTCTGTTTTCCTATATTCTAATCATTATTTGACTCTAACTTATTTACGTTTACTTGTCTATACCATAAAATATATTCATTAACAATGAAAGTGATTAAAGGGTGTGTGAAACTCCATTTATGAACCCAATAGTCTATGTTACGTTTTTTAGGGGACCTAAGAATGAATTTTTAGCTAAGTCTTTAGATTTTAAAATCTTTTTCCATACAGTAGAATCATTTTGTTTTTTATAATTTTATAAATGATGGATTTTAAGATATTCTTCGCTAGTCCCAAGTCCTTCATGTCCAATGTTTTTGACAATTGAAGCTTCAATATTTTAATATCATCTATATCTGAACCTGCTACTAATATATTATCAACATAGACTAGCAAAATGATATAACGGGACTTGTATCTTTTAAAATAGCAACATTGGTCAGCATGGCACTTCTCATTCAAGTCTCCGTGAAGAAATGCAGTCTTCACGTTTAACTATTCAAGATAAATGTCTTCCATGGCAACTATACTCAACACTGATCTAATAGTATTGAACTTCACAACCGAAGCAAAAATATCAATGTAATTAATTCATTCATTTTGCTGGAACCCTTTGATAACTAGTTAGGCTTTGTATCTCTTAGAGCCATCATGCTCGTATTTCACCCGACACACCTATTTGTTATGAAGTTCCTTCTTACCCATTGGTAACTTAACTAGTTTCCATGTCTCATTTAAGATTAAAGACTTCATATTATTTTTCATGGAAAGCTTTTACTTGCTAGCATCAATGGTATGAAAATATTCATTAGAGTGATCAGGCTCCCCAAAATTGGTCAGTAACATATAGTTCAAGTATCTCGTGTTGGGAATATGGGGTCTTGAAGATCTTCTAGTGATCGATATGACCAACTTACTCTCCGTGTTGAGGGGTTGATCCTATCAGTACTATTTCTTGACTATCTGGGAGTCCTTCGATATCAGCAAATACTGATCTGTATGGCTTTGAGTTATTTTCTTTGGTTTTATGTATGTTCTTGTACATCACTGTTTCATTCAAGACCACGTCTCTGCTTCATATCATCTTCGTGTTTTCCTTATCATAAACACGATAACCGAACTCATCTTTGCATAGCCGATCAGGAAACATATCTTCGATTTGGGATCAAACTTGTTCCTTCCTTGATCACTTATATGAACATATATTGTAGAACCAAAAAAAACTTATATGTGATAATGTTATATCCTTACCAGTTTATAACTCCTTGGTTATTCTATGTTCTAAGGAAACCGATGGGCCTCGGTCAACCAGATAAGCCGATGTGTTGACTGTATCTTCTCGAAAATGCTTCAGTAAACCAGACTGTATACGAATGCTTCTGGCTCTTTTTGTCAATGTTCTGTTCATACGTTCGCCAATACTATTGTGTTGAGGCGTTCCTGGCACGATTCTCTTCATCATAATCCCATGCTCAAAGAAAAAGTTCTTGAAGCTGGTGTCCTCATATTCACCACCATTATTGGTTCTAAGCTATTTTTATCTTCATACCCGTCTTATTCTCAACCATAGATTTCCATATCCTAAAAATACCAAACATTTTAGATTTATGCTTTAGAAAATAGACCCTTACATTTTGAGAATAATCATTGATAAAAGTCAGAGAGTACTGTTTTTCTCCTATAGATGAAACAGTTTTGGCCCTCAAACGTCACAGTGAACAAACTCCAGCCTTTCTTTCTTTGCGGTTCTGCTACTCATCTAAAAACTGACCATTTTGTATTTTCTAAATATGCAATCTTCGCACATGTCTATATCGATTGACCTAAGACCTGGAAGCTTCCCATTCGAGTACATAATTTGCATACCCTTTTCACTCATGTGCCCAAATCTCTGGTGCCACACATTTGGATTTCCGTTTCCTGCTGCTATTGCAATTGAATAACTCGTCTTTCATGTCTTCTAAAGATTACCATTCTTCTTGCCGCGAAAACTTTCATTGCTCCCTTTAAAATTTTCTAATTGTCACCATGGAAGATCGTAGTGTAGCCTTTGCTAGCCAACTGCCTTAATGAGATTAAGTTTTATCTCAGATCGGGGATCTGCCTGACATCTTTCAGCTCTCAGACTGACCCATTCAACTTAATCTTCACAGTACATTTACCAATAATATCACAAGGTTGATCATCACCAAGATATACATTTTCAAGCTTACCAAGGACATACCTCTCGAAGAAGTCTTTATTCGAAGTAAGGTGGAACGATGCTCCAGAGTCTAAAATCTAAGATTCTTCTCTGCTTTCTAAGGAGCATATTAACGCACCATCTCCTTTCTATGTGAAATTTTCCTCTGTCTTCTTCTCATGGTACTTTGGTCCTCTCTTGCGTTGATATTTATAGTGCCTAGTATTCCCACAGTTCTAACACTTGATGTTTTTCAACCCTTGGGGAGTTTTAGGATTCTTGGACTTAAACATCTAGTCTATTGATCTACATCGGTTTCGATTTACCGCGTTCATGACCTCTTGTTAATTTTTTTCCTCTCGAATCTGTATGTAAAACTAAAGAGATTAATGACTCACCCAATTCTCTCATTCGATTATCTTCAAGTGAACTTTGTTGGACGCCGATGACTTCTCACACATATTGGAGAGAGTCTTCATAAGACCAACCGTGGTTGAATCCTTTACAACGTTGAAAGCAATATTTTCGGGACGGTGTTGGCAATGAGATTCGGCTATGTACAGATGGTTGAAGCTTATAGTATATTTGAAGGTGACGTGGACTCTATCATTTGTTATTTCTTGGAGACCAGCACCGATAGCAGCAGACTGAAACGCAAAGCAAGACATGTGGATGAATTATACGAGGGATCTTCTTTAATTTTAGCTTTTAATAAATAAATAATTCATGTGGTCAACACTTGGATAATATGCTTTTAATTTAAGTTTATCAATAAAACCAGATCAACAAGAATGTCTTGGTCTATGTTTATATTTTAGTCAACATGACCCATGTTTTGAGCTGAAAATTTACTCTCAAAAAAGTAATTTACATAAACTATAAACTATGATTCAAACATATAATAAAAGAATGAAAGTAAAATATCATTCTCATCAATTAATAAAAGTAAATATATAGTTGTCGGACTCGGGTTGTTCACTACATGTCCGGAGTATATGCGAGTTTGAGTTATGACTACGATTTTCGAATTGAGTTTGGTTCAAGCCTAAAAAAGAAGCCTAGGTTTGAGCTGAAAGTTTTATTTTATTGAGAAAGGCCTTAAAGTAGATTAAGGTCTAAGCTTCTCTCTTCCTCTACATTTATTTGTCTTGTACTTGTTGTTTCATTGAGCATGAAAATAAAGAAAGGTTGAAGTCCAAAGGAGGATCTCTTTTTCTCCTATTTTCTTGTCTTATGTATCTTGTTTTTTTAAGTTAAAATAAAGTTTGTGAGTAATCTTTAAAATATTCGATTTGAAACTATAGATTTCACCCTTCTGCCATGATTTTGTCTTCACTCCATCATCTTCTTCTCTATTATGCCGTCGGTTGTCCATAAATGTATAACAGAGGATTTATATAAATGTAAGATAGTAGATATCTTGCAAATTGATCTGACACGATGAATTTGGAAGATAAATGTTTTTAAAAAATTTATGACCAATCAACTGAGTTTTGAAACAATAACACACGCTGTCTTTACTCGTAATTTGGAAAAAAATTTAAAAATCCTCCGAATTAAAAAAGATTTAAATTTTTTGGTAAAAGAGGATTGATGATGTCAATAGACTTCATTAAATAAATTAAATATTTTAAATTTGCTTTCAAATTGCACTGGGAGTATTTTTTTTGTTAATCTAAAGATTTAAACTGACTTTAAACTATTGCATTTGGAAAAAATGGATAAACTTTTAATTTTATATTTTATTCCAAATTATATAATCAAATATTTGTTAGAATATCAATGTATTAAGTTTTCTTATATAGGCCTCTAAGTTCTCTATATATTGAGAGCCTTACTTGGGTTTGCATTATAAAAAAACACTTCAATACAAAAAGGAACATTTTCTAATAAACACAAAACCCTAGCCGCCTCCTACGGCTACATCTCTCTTTGTTATTTAATATGGTATCGGAGCACGTATGATTTTGGGAATTCTGAACATCCTCAACAAAGATGGCTGGCAATGAAGTCATGGTCAGTCAAATCCCTGATGAATTAACAATGCAGATGGCTGTGATACTGAGAAATGGTCTCGGAACACAACAACAAACAACTAATCCCGAGAATTTATCCCTAGGGATAAACTCGGTGGTGACAACTATGCCCTATGGGCAAACCTGATGAAGAAAGCAATTGGGGGAAGGGGGAGAGATTAATGGCGATTAATCAAGAACAAAGACTCTATCAATTGCTAATGGCGATTAATGACAAGCTGGAACTAGTCAAGAGAGATATCCTGAAAAAAGATCATCTTCCTTCCGTGGAAACAGCATATGCTACAATACGAAGGGAAATGGCCAGGTATAATATACTAAAATCAAGTTCTTCCGATAGTGACTCGATTTAAATTTTAATGGGTTTGGCTGCTAAATATTATGCACAGAAGGTATAAATTCTTATCCAAAGAGAAAAAAGATAAATCCAAGTTGTATTGCACTCATTGTGGGATGAAGAAACACAGTAAAGAGACATGTTTCCAGCTGGTTGGCTATCCAGAATGGTGGGAGGACGGTCATAAGGTGAAAAATAACCAGCGTTTCAGATCTAATGTCAAACGGGCTTCGTCTACAAGTGGCGGTGAAGATCCGACTAAAAATAAGCAAGGAAGTGGCACTGGTTTTAGACGAATGACGGCGAACTCCTATGAAAAACTTGGAGGTAAAGGGTTTGAGAAATCAATGAATTAGATCTTTGATTGCGGGGCTACGGACACCATGTCTTATGATCCTAAAGACTTTGGTGACATGTCATCTCTAAAGAAGTCTCATATTGAGACTGCTAGTGTAGAAATTTGTAAAGTCGAAGGGGGAGGTTCAATTATTTTTTTGGAAAAAATGGAAATTAAAAACTGCCTCTACATTCCTTCACTATCCTTAAAGTTATTATCTGTTAGTCAAGTGACAAAACAACTCAACTGTGTGGTTTTTATGTATCCATTTTTTGCATTTTACAGGACATTCGTACGTAGGAGATCATTAGGCGTGGTACTGAACAAGGAGGTCTTTATTATGTTGATGAGGTAGTTTATAAAGGACATGTCATGCTTGCTCATGGAACAACCGAAAGTCAACTTTGGTTATGGCACCAGTGACTTGGTCATCCTTCTTTTAGCTATCTTAAAAGTTTGTTTCCTAGTCTTTTTTTGAATAATTCCATTCATGAGAAATGTGGAATTTGCATTCTTGCAAAAAATATGTAGGGTCTCGTTTAATCAAAGTAATATTAGAGTTGATTATGCTTTTTCGTTAATCCATTCTGATGTTTGGGGTCCAGCACCACTAACAATCAAATCAGATACTTTGTTTTATTTGTGGATGATTTCTCAAGAATGACTTGGATATACTTCATGAAACATAAATCGGAAGTACCAGAAATATTTGTTTGTTTTTACAAAATGATTTTGACTCAATTTGAAAAACAAATACAGATTCTCCGTTCTGATAATGGAACAGAGTTTGTCAACCAAACAATGCATAATTTTTTTAAAACAAATGGTTTTATCCATCAAACCACTTGTCCAAACACACCTCAACAAAACGATACTTCAGAACGAAAAAATCGTACTTTACTTGAAAAAACTCTTGCTATTATGATTGAATCTAGAGTTCCTCATTCTCTTTGGCCAGAAGCTCTTGCTACAGCCACGTATCTTGTAAATCGTCTACCAACCCGATGTCTAGGAAATAAAACGCCATTACAAGTGCTTGCCACCCAAGTTACAATTCCATCTCCTATGACCTTACCACCTCGTGTATTTGGTTGTTCGGGGTTTGTTCATATCCCTAAAACTAGTCGAAACAAACTTAATCCATGTGTTGAAAAGTGTGTATTCGTTGGGTACGGTGTCCATAAAATGGGCTATTGGTGTTACAATCCGTTTACTCGTCGAATCCATGTCACCATGGACTGTGACTTCTTAGAATCCGATTATTTTTTGACCACCAATCTCGTGCTCAGGGGGAGAAAGTAAGTGAATCACTCAACTGGTTGCTATATGAAAGTTACTTTGAGGATGTGCCGACAGAATCGGTAGATGGCGCCACCGAACACGCCTCTTCCAACATAAAGGAGACTGACGAGGTAGTTCTTACCACCAATGATTCTCTCGAAGACAATGTCCAGCAAGAAATAAATGCCATGGATACTACCATCGAATCAGCTAAAGAAAATGTTCATCCAGAGGTAAACAATTTACAATGTCATAATTCACAAAATGCTACTGACCATGACATTTTAGGAAGTTAATTTGTTGAAACTCAAAATCTGGTTCTTACCCCAAGAAAAAATAGAGGGGTTCCTCCTGACCGGTATTCACCGGAACATGTTCCCCGTGATTCTACATATCCGGTAAAAACGGACAGGAAAGGAATGACGAAGATTGCAAAGGCGTTTTCAGCTACTATTTTCTATGAACGAATCCCTAAAACAACTCAAGAAGCTAAGAAAATGACTGAATGACACGAGGCAATGAATACCGAAATGGAAGCTCTAAAAAGAAATGGTACATGGGAGAATTGTGTGTTACCACAAGGGAAGAAAGCAGTCGGGTGTAGATAGGATTTTATTATAACATATAAATTCGATGGCACCATTGAGCGACACAAGGCAAGATTGGTTTCCAAATGATATACACAAACATATGGTATAAACTACTCTGAAACGTTCTCTCCGGTTGCAAAGATTGACAGTATTAGAGTTTTACTTTCAATAGCCACGAATACAGATTGGCCTCTTCATCAATTTGATGTAAATAATGCTTTCTTACATGGAGACTTGGAAGAAGAGGTATATATGGAACCCCCACCAGGGTTCTCTGATGGTTTTCAAGAAAATGAGGTATGTAAACTGAAAAAGGCATTATATGGGCTCAAACAGTCTCCTCGTGCTTGGTTTGGGAGATTTACAATGGCAATGAAGCAGTATAGCTACAAACAGAGTAATGGGGATCATACCTTGTTTTACAAAAAGAGAGGAGAATTAGTCACTTTTCTTATAATATATGTCAACGATATGATTATAACGGGGAATGACGAATAAGAAATTAGATCTCTTAGGAAAAACCTCTTCAAGGAGTTCGAAATGAAAGACCTTGGGGGATTGAAGTATTTCCTATAAATCGAGGTTCTTAGGTCAAGATGAGGGATTTATATCTCCCAATGGAAATATATATTGGATTTATTAGCTGAAGTTGGCATGGTGGATTGCAAACCAAATGACACTCATATGGTTGTGAATCACAAACTAAAGATAATTGAAGGGGCCAGACCAGCGAGTAAAGAAAGTTACCAAAGGTTGGTGGGAAAATTGATTTACATGGCTCACACACGACCCGACATTGCATACGCGGTGGGAGTAGTTAGCCAGTTCATGCATCATCCTCAAAAACACCATATGGAGGCAGTAATGAGGATTATTCGATATCTCAAAGGAACACCAGGAAGAGGCATAATTTTTAAGAAAAATGGACACCTTGATGTTGAAGTATTCACAGATGCTGATTGGGGAGGGAATCCTAGCGACAAGCGATCAACTGCTGGCTACTTTACTCTTCTTGGAAGTAATTTGGTGACTTGGAGGAGTAAGAAACAGAAAGTAGTATCACTGTCAAGTGCTGAATCAGAATTTAGAGGAATCGTTAAGGGGATTACCGAGATACTTTGGTTAAAGAAGATAATGAAAGAAATCGGATCCCCCCTGAAGTGTCCAACTCAGTTAATGTGCAATAATGAAACTGCGGTTAAGATTTCAGAAAACCCGGTACAACACGATAGAACAAAGCACATTGAAATAGATAGGCATTTCATAAAAGAAAAGATTGAAGATGGGATAGTCGAACTTCCGTTTGTTAGATCCGAAGACCAACTGGCAGACATCCTGACAAAAGCGGTTGATGCAAGAACATTCGAATCAGTTTTATCCAAGTTGGGTATTGGTGATCCCACTACACAACTTGAGGGGGAGTGTTATAATATTCAGTGTATTAAGTTTCCTTGTATAGGCCTCTAAGTTCTCTATATATTGAAAGCCTTACTTGGCTTTGTATTAAGTTTTCGTGTATTTAAGTACAATATAAAACTTCTCAACTCCTTTACCTTCTTCTCTATCATGTTTTTTTATCCTCTTTTCTTCGCTGAGCTTATTTTGTTGTTGTTGTTTATTCTTCTTATTTTTAGCCGATTTCAAACACATATAACAGAGCTCTTAGCTTATTCATAAACGTCTGTCAATTTGATCTGACACGGTGGATATGGAAAATAATAAACTTAATTTTTTAGATTTGAAACGAAACATAATTTATAATTCCGTTTGAAAAAATTGCTGAAAACCCTCTAAGCTAAAAAAGATTTTAAAATTTTGGTAAAAAAAAATTGATCTAAGCTAAAAAGAAATTATGGCTCTTTAGGCTTTTTGCGGTTCAACTTCAAATTATAAGTGAAAAAACAACTACGAAAAAACGCACTAACAAGTTACAATAAATAAACTGAGATATTCTAATCCGAATTGCAGTAGTAACTTGGTTATCTATGGTGAGGATAATTATCGCCTGAGGGTAGGCTTGTAATTTGTTTGGTGTTTAGTGGAAGTATGTGGGTGTTTAATATTTAGAGTAGGGTATAGAGGGAGAATTAAGCAGTCTGGTTGTATTTAATTTTCGTTACCCATATTTAATGCAGGTGGTTGGGTATTTATACTCTTATGTTTGGGCCCTTATGGGCTTTCGGGTCATGTTCAATGGACCCGATTCATGTTTAAAGACCCATAAGCTCTAAGTAGGAGAGCTAGTAGCTTAGTCAAGAAGTGCTTAGGTTTTTTAGTACTTTTGTCATAGTTCGAACAGTCCCATTAGCTAAGTGTTCGAAGTGGTCTGTCCGGTCCGGAGGGCTAGGTTCGATCTGTCCCTGGCCGGTGAGTAGTCAGAATTCGGACTTATCAGGAGCCCCTTTTTTAGGTGTTTGTTCAAATATCTTTGTCAAAAATCTGAAAAACAGTCCGAAGTCAGGGGTGGTTTTAATGCGGACAGGTACGTTTGCTTTGTGGTTTTATCCAGACTGATAAAGCTTCACGAATCCAAACGTTTTTTTGCCAGAGTTTGTGGGACACGTGTCGCTTTCTGATTGGTTGCTTCAGCCGTTTTTTCTCCTTGAATTTCGAACCCACCTTCTTCGAAAAGCAACCTCTTAATTAAAGGTGGTGACATCAGCGCCGTCTTTAATCATTACCAATCTTTTCGAATTCTCCTAGGAATCAAAACACCTTTTTCAGATTTACTATAAATTAAAACACTTTCTACTGTTTTACCATCTCTCTTAAGTTTACTCTGCAATTTTCTTAAAACTTTCTCTCTCTAAAGCAGAAATTTACCCAGATAGTTTATGTTTACAGCGAGGAACGCATTGATCAAAGGTGGGTGGCTCAACCTTTCTGAATTAGAAAAGGCACAAAAGGTCGAAAGGGAAAGATGTATCGCAGCAGGACTACCCGTTTCGCCCATCGACAGACCAATAACATCAGCCACAGAGTCATATCAAGGCTCTTCTTCCTCTAAAGGCACCAAGCCAAAAAGGTTATTCCAAACCAATCTCTCCCCCATTATCTCAGGTTCCTCGGTTCAAGAATCGGAACCCACTGTTGAACCAAGGGTAACTGTCACCAGTTTTAAAAAACCCTCCCCCTTCATAGCTATGGGGTCAGACACTGAGCACTCTCCTCAAAAACTAGTTGACCGGAGAAGAGGCCGATTAGTTAAAGGCCAAGCTTCCAAGAGCACCCCCTCAAAATCAGGTGCCAAAGACAGTAGAACAGGGTCAGAAGTGCCCATCAAAGTTCCCAAGGACAGGCTGCCCGGTTCGGAGGGCACTAGTCCAAGTCTTCGAAGAGAAGCATCTGCAACAGAGCCCCAATCGGAGGCCAGAAACCAAGGGGGCACTGAAGCCCATCAGTCCGGAGTCCAGGCTGAGCTAGAGCTGAACCCTCCCTCTACCACTGCTACCGAAAACCCTTCATCAATCATGGAGGATGTAATGGAGGACTCTGTCGAAGAGGCTCCATTTGAGTCTGAGCCCTCCGGTAAGACCAGTAGTGCTGCTGTTGCCAAAAAAGACAAAGGCAAAGAGAAGCTGTGTTTAAGGGATCCAGATCTGTCGGAGAGCCTTGAAGGAAGGGTGGGGCCCTACTTCCACAAGGTTAGTGTTAAGTACCTCCTCTCCTTGCAAAAGATTAACTACGCATTCATCCACACAGCTGAGCTGGGCCGGATGCGTACGTAGTGGGGAATACCGGAGAATGTGAAGATCAGGATTCCCATACACCCAGAGACTCCCATGGACTGCAAACTAAGCGAAATTGTTATCTTCACGGAGCTGTTCAATTGGGGACTTAGACTCCCCCTGGACCCTGAAATTGTCAGATACTTCCATCTGATAAAGCTCTGCCCGAGCCAACTGAGCCCTAATGCCTGGTACACCCTCATGTCCTGTATCATGGCTTCGAGGCTCTCCGGGATTCCTCTGCCAATGGAGGAGTTTGCTGCTGTGGCCAGTCTTTGTAGGAACCACCACATCCCCTTCTACCATTTCAATATGGGGGATAACTTCAAGGCTGTAGATGATTTGCTAGAGGCGGAGAAGAATTGGAGGACCCAGTTCCTGTTTGCTAGTGGTGCTTGGGAGAACGGAAAGAATATCAAGTCCGGAGTGAACCCAAGCCTCCCCAGAAGCAGGTGGAGGAGTGACCGTAAGTCTTCTGCTTTATATTTTTGTCTCTCTCTCTTTTCTTGTCTTTAGAGTTAGTTTAAACTAATGGGTCTCACTTTTGCCTTAGCAGAATTGCCCAAGGAATTCAGTGACTACCTGAAAACCGGGCAGGCTACTTGCACCAGGATCAATGCTTGGGCTGCTGAGAGGTGGGGGAACCGGTTCCATGTTGCTTTTATTGGAGGCAACTTGACAAGGTCTCACTTGTGGAACACCACAGGTCGGAGAGACTTGACTTGGGAGGAGCTCACCACTCAGCCTCCTCCGGATGTTGTGCTTAAAAGGACCCATGAGCTAGATGGGACACTCTACTTGCCAGGCCGGGCCAAAGCCCCAAGCAAGATGAAGGGAAAAAAGAAAGGCAAGAATGTGGTGGGTGGAGCTAACCCTGCCGAGGCGGAGGAGGATGCTCCTATAAATCCGGAGGAGCCAGTCCACAGCCAAATTGATGCTGCTCTCCTGGAAGTGGTGGAGCAGGAGACTGAGAGGCAAGAAGTGCACCCCCCAAAACCTTCAAAGGCTTCCAAGATAAATCGCAAACAGGGAAGTGAAAGCAAAGACAGGGAAGCCAAGAAGAAGAAGACCTCTGAGGGTGACGAGCTTTCTCTCCGGGCTCCGGAGCCTCCTTCCCAAGCTGATCCTACTGACCCAACACAAGCGGAGGAAATACTGGGCGACTTCCATACCGATGAGGTCGAAGGGGGAGATCTAAACATTGATGGGGTAGACATTACCGGTCTTGGTGGGCTTGGTAAGTACTTCATCAATCTTCCCAGAGACGACTTTGCTGGGCCCTATCTCCCTCCGAGCAACTCAAATACAGTCACTTTCAATGGTAAGACCTTTATTGTTTCAAGTGAAAGGGATGTCATAGCCCACTCTTTATTAAGCAGTGTTCAGCCTGTACTTACGTTGGAGAAACAAGTTCGGAATCAGGCAGACATTATCAAGGATCTTAAGTCTAACAAAGAGAGGCTGTCCGATGACCTTCGCACTGCCACTTTAAACGCTGCCATTCTAAAGGAAGAAAACGAGTAGTTGAAGAGAAACCAAGAGGCAAGTACCACAAAAGTCACCACATTAGAGGACACCCTCACAGAGCTTCGGGGGAAGCTGTCCGGACTGGAGAAAGATCTTGCCACCTCAAAGGGGGAATCCAAGTCCAAAGACCAAATCATCACCAACTTGACCAATGACAAAATTTGTCTTAAGAATACAGTGTCTAAGGATGCCGAAGAGGAAGCTATTTTGCTAAGGGAGCACTAGGCCAAGATGCAAGCCAAGATCGACGCTTATGCTAACAACGTGATCGACACCCAGGAAGAAATGTATGCCAAGGTGAAGTCTGACATGGTTCTACTCTTCCATGAGAAGTTTCCGAAGAGGAACCTAGGGGATTTATGGCTTTATGTTGAGTCTGATGACCTCCCGTATCATACAATGGCTGAAGGCGACAGGTATGGTTACTCCAGTGCTTCCTCATCGGATGATGAAGAACACATCGGGGAGAAACCTGACGAAGAGAAAAGTGATCTCAAAGGGAAGGAAAAGACAGATGAAGGTGAGCCATCTTCAAAGGCTCAACCTTAACTCATGATTTAATTTTTACTTGTTTACCCAAACTAAAGTCCTTGGATGGCCAAGGCACTCTTTTTTTGTAATTGTATCCGGTATCTGACCGGATAGGTTTTTTGTTCTATTTTGACAATTCAAAACTCCTTGGAGGGCCAAGGAATTTTTAAGTTATTTTAATGAATATCTTCGTTTTGTGCAATTCTCATCCTCTTACATAGTCTGTTTCAATTTTGATGGCTAGAGTTTAAATAGCCCTTGGTTATTTTATAGTGAGAGTGTTTAAGTTTTCCAGCTAGAGTTTAAATAGCCCTTGTCCGATGACGAATGTTTAGGTGGTCATCATTCTTTTACTTCAATCCGGATGGTGTGACAAAAGACAAAACTAAAATACTTCAGAATTTTTTTTAAGAAGGCATCAAATTTTATTTCAAAAGTCCGAACACCTCGTTAAAACCTCCCCGTGCCACCAGGGAGGAAAGAGTATGCCCCCAAATATTTACATGGATGTTTAAACAAGTAAATATTTACACAAATTCTACTCCAAGTACATCCGGAGATGTTCAATATTCCAAGGGTGAGTCAAAACTCTTCCATCCTTGTCTTCTAGCCAATATGTTCCAGGTTTAAGCCTTTCAACAACCATATAAGGTCCTTCCCAAGTCGGAGCCAATTTGTCGAACAATTTTTCTTTAGTGTGTAAGAAGACTTTCCTCAATACCTTGTCCCCCGGTTGGAAATCTCTTCTTTTAATTCTGGAAGCAAATCTGCTCCTCATCAAACCCTGATAGTGTGCAACTCTAAGGTGAGCTTTAACTCGTCTTTCTTCTATCAGATCGAGCTGACCTCTGATTGCCACCTCGTTAGCGCATTTGGAGAAGTTGTGAACGCGAAATGATGGGAGATTTGATTCTATGGGAGCTACTGCATCCATACCATAGACCAAAGAAAAGGGTGACTCTTGTGTTGCAGCCCCATGTGTTGTCCGGTAGGCCCACAAGACCTCTTGTAAATAACTAGGCCACTTCCCAGCAGCTCCTTCCAAATTCTTCTTCAAACCGGACAGTATAGTTCTGTTAGCCACTTCGACTTGCCCATTTGCTTGTGGGTGGAAAGGCGAAGAGAAACAATGTTGTATACCCCTTGAGGCACAGAAGCTCTCCATTTCCTTATTTTCGAACTGTGGCCCATTGTCTATTGTTATCTTTCGTGGGACACCAAATCTGCAACATATGTTGGATATAATGAATTTTATAACAGCTTTTGATGTTGTTCCTGCTAGAGGGGCTACTTCAATCCACTTCGAAAAGTAATCTATAGCAACAATTATAGTTTTGCGTCCCCCAGAGGCCATAGGGAGAGGCCCTACTAAATCCAACCCCCATCGAGCAAAAGGAATAGGCTCAGAAATTGACTCTAAAGGAATGGCTGGGACATGAATTTCGTTGCTTTACCTCTGGCATGGGTCACACCTTTTTACCAATTCCTTAGCATCTTTCATGATAGATGGCCAATAATAACCGGCCAGTAAAACTCTTCTTGTTAGAGCCCTGAATCCACAATGGGCTGATCCCTCACCATCATGCAATTCAGAGAAGATTACTTGAGACTCTTCATCCCCCAAACAGCGCAGGAGAGGTTTACTGTAAGACTTATTATACAAAACGTCTCTCAATATGATAAAACCATGAGCCTTGTGTTTCAATGTTTTGGCTTGTGATTTATCCGGAGGCACGATACCATCGGAGAGGTATTACAGGAGAGGAAACCTCCAGTCCTGAGGTTGTTTCACTTGTACTTCAAAAATTTCCATTTTTTACCCATATTAAGTTGAATGGAGGGGCTCTCCAGCACATGGATCCATGAATATGACTTCGTGTATGCTATGGTTGCCAATGAGTCTGCTAACGCATTTTCTGTCCGGGGTATATGTTCATAAGCAACACTTTTAAACTTGAGTGCTTCATTTTTAAGAAGGAGTAAATATTTCATAAGCTGCTCCTTTTCAGCCTCAGATTGGCCTTGGGCATGGTGGATAAGAAGCTGGGAGTCACTCAGTAGCCTGACCCTCTTAGCCCTACAAATGTTGGCTAGCTTTAATCCAGCTATAGCTGCTTCGTCCTCGGACTCATTATTGGATGCCCTGAAAGCAAAACATATAGCTTGGTACATTTTGTCACCATATGGAGAAGTCAAACATACCCCTGCACCACATCCCATAGTGCTAGATCCACCATCTGTTCGGATAACCCATACCTTTTTATCTTTTATGTCAATAGCCTGCTCCGAATCTCTGTCCGAGTGGAATTCAACCAAACAATCAGCCACATCTTGGGCCTTAACTGCTGTTCGAGGAGCAAAATCTATGTCGAAATCCCCTAGCTCTACTTACCATTTAGTCATTCTGCTTGAAATGTCTGCCTTTTGGAGGACGTTCTTCAAAGGAAAAGAAGTCCGGACGATGATAGGATGAGCCTGTAAATAAGGCCTCATTTTTCTTGCAGCTATTACCAGGGCTAATGCTAACTTCTCGAGTTTCAAGTAACGCCTTTCTGCATCTATCAAACTTTTACTAATGTAGTACACCGGATGGGGATAACCATCCACTTCTCTTACCAACACAGCACTGATGGCACAACTTGAAACTGCCAAATATACGAAGAGTGTCTCCCCGTCAACTGGTTTAAACAAATTTTTGGGGGAGGAAAGGTGCTTTTTGATTTCATTAAAAGCCTCATCGCACTATGAGGTCCAATCGAATCCCTTTGCACCCTTCAAGGTTTGAAAGAACGGGGCGCACCTGTCTGAAGACATTGAGATAAATCTGTTTAAAGCAGCTAATCTCCCCGTTAGTCGCTGTACTTCTTTAACATTTCGAGGAGGCTCCATCAGGAATAGAGCATTAAGCTGGTCCGGATCAGGCTGTATCCCATGCTCACTTATAATATAGCCTAGAAATTTCCCGGACTGTACTCCGAACACACATTTTTCTGGGTTTAATTTTAAATTCACCTTTACCAAGTTGGCAAAAGTTTCTTGGAGGTCTGTCAAATGAAATTGCTCATCCACATTCTTCACCATCATGTCATTAATGTATACTTCCATATTTCTCCCAATCTGATCAGCAAAGGCTTTGTTTACTAATCTCTGATAAGTGGCCCCAGCATTTTTCAACCCAAACGGCATTACCTTATAGCAATGAAGACCTCTATCAGTGACAAATGTGGTATGTTCTTGATCCCTCGGATCTACTTGAATCTGATTGTATCCAGAGAAAGCATCCATAAAGGATAGCAGCTTGTTCCCAGAGGTGGAGTCTACTAGTTGGTCTATCCGGGGAACTGGATACAAATCTTTTGGGCAAGCTCTATTGAGATCTGTGAAGTCAATGCACATGCGCCACTTTCCATTTTTCTTCTTCACCAGAACCGGATTGCCAGTCCACAAAGGATATTGAGACTCCTTGATATGCCCCATCTTTGTGAGCCTGTCAACTTCTTGCACAATGGCATCAACCTTTTCCTTAGAAAAAGCTCTTCTCTTTTGAACCACTGGCGCTACGTCTTTCCGGATGGACAGGTGATGCGATATTACTTCTGCTTGAACCCCAGTAAAATCAGCATTGCACCAAGCAAAAATGTGCTGATGGTTCTTTAAAAACTTTAACATTTCATTTTTCAAAACAGGTGGCATCTTAGACCCTATCTTGACACTTTTGCCTTCTTCTAAGAAATGTGTCTCTACCTCTTCGACTGGTATCAACACTCCAGGGGTCTCTCTGGGGTCATCAATTTCACCATCACCCCTAGAAAGCCCCTCAAACTGCTATTGCTCGTTAATACGAACTGCCCCCAGTGTTCGGGGAGCCAGAGCTGTAGCATAACATTCTCTTGCAACTTTTCAACTGCTCCGGACGACTCCCACTTGTCCTTGAACAGCATATTTAAGCACTGGTGGACTGTTGAAGCCACTGCATGCATCCTAGAGAGCCAAGACCTCCCTAGAATATCATTATAGCAAGTGGGACAATCCACCACAATAAAAAGTGTTCTGACCATTTTCTTGAAAGGGCCTTTGCCCAATAGAACTTCCTCTTCGAACTCTCCGATCACATCTGCTGAGCTGCCAGTAAAGCCCACAATTGATCTGTCCGAACCTTGAATTACTGCTGGATTTTTCATTATTTTGTACGTGGTTAAGAAAAGGATATTGGTTGAGCTTCCAGTACCCACTCGAATTCGTCTTATGTCATTGCCTCCAATAGATGCTCCTATGACAACAGCATCTTCATGGGGGCCGGCTATATCTCTAAAGTCAGCTTCATCGAAAACAATAAAGGGGAATGGATTTTGTGATTGATAGGAAGTCATGCCTCCTTCTAGCTGGGTGGCTAAAGTGTGTACATGCCTGTTCCTCGAAGAAGCAGTAGGAGCCGTCATAGTATCCCCTCCGAAAATTGTAAGTGACTCAAAAAACTTAATGAGCCCGGAGACCGTCCTAGAACATTCCTCAATTGCTCCCACTCTGTTTCGAGTTGGATCAGGGTCCAAGTACTCAGATTCCACATCAAATCTCTCAATTATAACCATGGCTCCCTCCGAAGCAGCATTACTTGGACCAACCCGGTGAGTATTGTCAGGCCTGTTACCTCCTCTTCTTTTGACATAAGCCCCCAGTTTCCCCCTTTCGATCAAGTTCTGAACCTCTTGCTTCAAATCTATACAATTATCAGTGGTATGGCCAGTGTCATTGTAATACTGGCAGAAAGAGTTATTGCGATACTCCCTAGGAGATTGCAGTGTGGCTGGTCTTCTATAGTGCACTTCTTCCTTTGTTTTATCATAAATAGTGGCCACACTTTCTTTCAATTCTACGAACCACTCCGGTTGAACCCAAGGCCCTCTCTTGTTTCTGGATTGCTGACTCTGAGTAGGAGCAGCTGGCTGAGATTGAGCTTTAGCCCTACCATGCCCCTGTCCAGTTTCCCTTGCCTTGTTCCCGGACTGATTCTGATTGGGATTTGGTGCCACCGAGCCAGACCTCACTTGCCTGTGCACCATTGTTTTCTTCGTTTCGTCTACGTTAATCTGTTATCCAATATGATTCAGCAACCCTCCCTAGGTCATGGCCTTCTTTCTGGTCACTGAATCAGCCAAATTGCCAGGGTTCAAGCCCTGTCTTAAGGATGCTATTGCCACTTGCTCGAAGCAATCAGCCAACCCATTCTTGGTGTTCACAAAACGACTTATATATTCTTTTAAGGACTCGTTTGGTTCCTGAGGACAATGGATTATTGTGTCTCCATTTCCCTTTATCTCTTTACTTCCAACAAACTGCCTTCGAAAGGACACCCAAAAAGTATCGAAATTCTTAATACAGCCTTATGGTAGACTGTTATACCATTTCAGAGCACTCCATGTAAAAGACTGGGAGAATGCTCTACAAAGTAGCTTATCATCGTCATCAAAGTTCATCATAAAGTTCTTGAATTGCTCTAAATGGTTGTCCGGATCAGTACTGCCATCGTACTTTTCCATTTTGGTGATGTCAAACCTCTCAGGGAGGTTTCCGGACAAAATTTTGGAAGATAATGGAGATTCCCTCCAATTTCTACCACGACTGAACACAGTATCCTCATTGGGAGTTGTAAAGATACCTGGTTCGTCGTGAAAAGCGAAAGGATCCATCAGCATCCGTTCCACATGCCTCCGGCTATGAGATGACCCTGTACCAATATTCCTCTTTATATTTCCATGCCTGTCTCTTTTTCTGGAATACTTTTTAATCTGCTTTTCCTTCTTTTTAGTTCGACCCTCATCACTGCTAGAGGATAAGGATTCTTCAACACCCTCATCGCCCGAAGAGCTATCAGAAGATTCTGAGCTTGAGTCAGAGCTCTCCACTGGCTTAGACCGGTGAGACTTTTTGGAGCTGGCATGAGTATTTTTGGTACTTACATGAGTCTTTGAAGGCTCATGCTCCCTGGGGTTATCGGTGTGATGAGCAACTGATGCTTTGGACTTTTCTTTCACGCCCATCTTAGCCTTTTCTGCCCTTAGAGCTTCTATCTCACCCTTCAGCCTATCACGCTCTTCGATAGTGTATTCATCGTTTTCACCCACCACTTCAAGCAGAGCTGGTGGTACTTCCGGGGCATCCGGATTCATTCAGACTGACTTTTCTTGCTAGTTTCGAATGCTTGATTCAGGCACCTTCTTCTCCCACTGTGGTCGCCAATTTGGTGAGGATAATTATCGCCTGAGGGTAGGCTTGTAATTTGTTTGGTGTTTAGTGGAAGTATGTGGGTGTTTAATATTTAGAGTAGGGTCTAGAGGGAGAATTAAGCAGCCTGGTTGTATTTAATTTTCATTACCCATATTTAATGCAGGTGGTTGAGTATTTATACTCTTATGTTTGGGCCCTTATGGGCTTTCGGGTCATGTTCAATGGACCCGGGTCATGTTTAAAGACCCATGAGCTCTAAGTAGGAGAGCTAGTAGCTTAGTCAAGAAGTGCTTAGGTTTTTTAGTACTTTTGTCATAGTTCGAACAGTCCCATTAGCTAAGTGTTCGAAGTGGTCTGTCCGGTCCGGAGGACTAGGTCCGATCTGTCCCTGTCCGGTGAGTAGTCAGAATTCGGACTCATCAATCTAAAATAGGATTCCAACATGGATTCATTGTACGAAATGTACTTTTCAATATATGTTATTAATAAAATAATTTTCTTACATTCGTTTTCAATTGCGCTGGAAGTATCTTCCTAATTAATTTTAGGATTTAAACTTGACTTGAAAATATTGTATTAAAAAAATGGACAAACTTTTAATTTTATATTTTATTCCAAATTATACTATTAATAAATATATTTATAATACATATATGATATAAAAATTATATGTTATTTTCTTGATTTTTTAAGCAACAATCAGAAAAGCTGCATCAATATGTATGTTGTTTCTAGAGAAGTTGATAAACGCTCAATGATCTCTTTTGCCACCATTAATCACTTGCTGCAAGAAAAAAATAATATCAGAGATTGTAATTTGAAGTCGATGAATAAAAGCCAAAATTATCAACTTTTCAAGTTTTCTAAAGTCAATATCAGAGATTGTAATTTAAAGTCACTGTCTATGATGAATAAAAGCCAAACTCATCAACTTTTCAAGTTTTCTAAAGGCAATAACCTCCAAGCATATATTATAAGAGAATCTAAGAGTCAGTATTTTACTAGGTCCGTTATATTCCACTTGCCGTAACAGGGAGTGGCATAGCGGGGACGGTCACTATCAAGGTGTGTAAGGTGCAGGGTAGATTGTAAGTGCAAGCATCCATTCGAGTCTCTTAATGTGCACTGGTCGCTGGATGACAGCATTCATGATGTAATGTTTGAGGAGAGTGTTTGCTCGCTTCTTAGAGCCACGTGGTTTGAACCGTTAATTGTGGAAGAGCGCTATAGTACTTATGATGATCTAGACAATTACTACTTTCCATGTGAATACGAGGATGAAGACTACGAGCTAGATGAAGCCTACTTCCAGGGTTCGTCCAGTATTCTCATTGGTAACCGTAGGTGGGGAGATAACGGTTTTGTCAGTGCAGGCCGACAAGAAGCCAGGCCTGCCTATCGTCCAAATAATAATCACAATTCAGGTGGTGCTGGCTCTTCTTCTCGCCAATCGAAGAAGAAAAAGGCTGCAAACAACTCAACAGGCGACGAGCAAAACGAGCACTTAAGCGTGAGGCTGCTGATAAGGCAGCAACACAGAAACGCCAGGGCTTCATGGAGAGAGTAGAGAGCACACCCATTCTAAATTCATTGCTCACCATTTTATCATGGCTATAATTATTCCCTACAACAGTCTGAAAATGAATTTCAAGTTAAAAACTGCTGTTTCGTGTAAAAGATACTTGAATATATCTTGAAGAATGATATTATTTAAACGAAAAAGAAAATCCAAACCTTCTTAATAATATTCTCTCTTTGATGTGGGGGCTTACAAGTTGCTATAAGCAAGGCACTAACTTGTCTCTGGTTGAGTTTTTTGGTGTAACGCTGCCGTTCTATAATTCTACATAGTTGGATAAATTGAATAAAAAAACATCAACTAATAAGAAAAATAAGACGTACCTCCATTGGAAAATATGCGGGCTTCGAAGAAGACATATTAGGATATATCACTTTGAATTTGTGTTTTGCATAGAAATATTCTGTCAAAGAAATAGTGGTATTGTTCCAAGACGGAATCTGCTAAGTAAAGAAAATTCAAGAGATATTAATGCAGATTTAGAGGCAATTAGATACAGATATTTATACGAAATCAAAGCAAACCTTAAAAAATTTATTTATTATTGTATCAAATCAGCCAAAAGAGAAGCAAGAAGGGCATAGCAGATCAAAAATGAGAAATACGTAAAGTAAGAAGATAGAGATGGATGAGATGCAATATCAGTTAAGGCACAAATTCCGGTGAACGAACCAAATCCTAAATCAAATGAAAAAAAGCAACCTAGATGCCATAAATGAAATAAAGATATTTGCCTATTATTTAGGTAACCTTTTATTCCAATTATATTTTTTTATTCTTTTGTGGAAAGAGAAAAAATATTTGCCTATTAATTTGGTTTTATTTCAATTATATTTTTTAAAAGAAATTTAGAAGATATATATATAATTTGATTTGATTTTTCCCTCTTTTTAAATATATTTTTAATATTAAATTATTTAAGGGATTTATACCAATTGGGTACAAAAACGTACCCAATTTACTAATTAGTCGAGCCTCAAATAGATTTTACTAATATCTACCAAAATATAATTTTATTTACCTATTAGTCCAAACTTAAATTTTAAATACAATTTTACCCTTAATGAATTTGATAATATGACAAAGAAAGTTTGAGGAGAATGAATTGATTTTGAAATTGGGGTTAAATATTTTGATTTGGGGATGTAATTGTTTTGTTTTTATAGATAATTGAGTCTTTTTTAAATGGGTTGGATATATTTGTAAAATGGATCTGTTGGGGTATGCTTGGGTAAATAGAGACAAATTTTAGACCCATTACGTAAGTCTCCCATTTAATTTTGTTATGTTTCATTTTGTTAAAAAAAATTTCAACATAATGTATTAACACTTTTTTTATTTTTATAAAAACAAATTTTTTTAGCATAACCCTCAAATGTTATGTACATTTTGTTTCTTCCATTCCGATAATATGAAAGATATTCATATTTATTTGCTTAATTTTCGGTAAGTATATTTACAATAGTGGTAGGAATAAAAGCACATCCTATAAATTTGAATGAGAAAAATTCAATCTATATCTATCAATAATATACCTACGTTATGGTTAGATAAGCCAAAACACGTATTTAATATGTCTATTTTTTATACGAAGTTGTACTTTTAGGTGACATTTAAATAAATTTTATAAATTTATTAACAATATTTAGTACGAGTGATTCTGCACGATAGAAAAATAATTATGCAGCATTTAAAATCGTATTTAGTTTATCAATATTTATTGTTTCACGAGAACAGTATACCTTAAATAAAAACAAATTCAATTAGTATTTATAATCAAATGTAATTGATTGATCGAAAAAAACTAATATTAATCAAATAAGAGTGTCATCACAGTAAGGTTTAATACTACGAGTATAGATTCCGTTCATGTCCATAGGATTCAGTAACTTTTTAATGCCAATGAGATTCCAATGATTATTTAGCCAATAAGAGTTAACAGTTTCAGGCATACCATCTATTGTCTACTCCCTCTCTCCCAAAATACATGTCGTGGTCATAATTACACTTCTTTTTCATAAAAAGTAGAAAAAAGAAAGAGTCTAATTGGTAGATGATTATAAATAATATTAAAATTTGCATTGGTAAGTGAGAACGACATGTATTGTGGGACAAAAAATATTTCCTAGAACGACAAGTATTTTGGGACGGAGGGAGTATATTATTATCAAGAGTTAATAAATGCTTAGAGTTAGACCAATTCTTTAACCATTAATTGATTCAGAGTGAAACGCAAAAGAAGCTAGATAGAGGGATAAACCCTAATTTTATTAATCAAAACAACTCCCCAAACAATGTAAAGAAGATATGTTTATATAAGGGTTCAATTGAAACCCTAAAACCAAAAATATGAAAATTACTAAAATATCCTAAAGTATTAAAAACTCGAAATAAGCTGATAGATGAGCCCGAATGCCCAAAAAAGCCCATAGTTCACGAGCATAGCTCGTGACTTGCATTCGTGACGTCGTTTCCTTCGAAACAAGGTGTTGTGTGTCAAAATCAGACACCGGAGCTCCAAACTGTCAATTCACCGCATTCTTCATAAATTCCAGCGCTAAACTGTCTGCATCATTCCCGCCGGGGTTGAAAAGATTCGCTCTCGAATCAGAACCAGTCTCCTCGTCAGAAGAGTCACCCGCATAAGGAATCAGATTCTTAACATTAAAGACATCAGTCGTACGGACATGGCTAGGAAAACGCAGGCGATAAGCATTCAGATTGATCTGCTCCACAATCTCCACCGGGCCAATCTTCCGGGCGGCCAGTTTGTTTTCTTCACTACCAGGGTAACGATTTTTGGTTAAAACTGCCCACACATAGTCACCAACTTCGAACTGAACAGGACGACGATGAGAATCTGCCTAAGACTTATACTTGGCGGTGCTCAAGACTAGCTGATCGTGAGCCGTCTGGTGGGTTTGGCGAATCTGTGAGAAAAGTTCCTCAGCAGTTGTGTGAAGGAGAATCTTGCTAGACAGTGCTAACAAGTCTACTGGACCCCGAGGCACAATACCATACATCACCTAGAAAGGAAAAAAACTCGTGGACCGGTTAAGGGCATGGTTGTGGGCGAACTCCGCCTGCGGTAGGCTCTGATCCCATGCCTTCGGATGATCTCCCACCAGACTGCGCAACAAGTTACCGAGGGATCGGTTAACCACCTTTGTCTGACCATCCGTCTGGGGGTGGTAAGCACTACTGAAGTTGAGCTGTGTATTCACCATACGCCATAAGCTGCACCAAAAATGACTCACAAACCTGGTGTCACGGTCAGAAACAATGGTACTGGGAAGGCCATGAATACGATAAATCTCTCGAAAGAAAAGCTGCGTGACACACACTGCATCAGATGTTTTTCTACATGGGATGAAGTGTACAATCTTACAAAAACGATCAACCACCACAAAAGTAGAGTCGAATACACGCTGAGTCCGGGGTAAACCAAGAACAAAATTTATACTGATGTCGGTCCAGGGCTGAGCAGGAATTGGCAGTGGCAAATAAAGACCTACATTTGTGGATGTTCCTTTGGCCAACTGACAAACTCGACAACGGGAGACAAAACGACCAACTTCCTTCAACATCGAAGGCCAAAAATAGGGTGAGGACAACAACTGGTATGTTCGATCACGACCCACATGACCTTCATTATGCAGCTCCTTGATCAGCTGAAGACGCAAGCTGTAGTCACGGATACAAAACTGTACTCCACGAAAGAGAAAGCCATCCTGCAGTAAAAAATCAGATTGTTCGCCCTGCTGAATCCGTTCCATAACCCGAGAGAAGAACGAGTCAGTAACATAAAGGTCAACAAAAGAATCAAAGCCAGGAACCTGAACTCGCATCTCAGTGAGCAGATTGTGACGTCGGCTTAGAGCATCAGCAACCCGATTCGTAATACCGGCCTTGTGCTTGATGACAAAAGTGAACTGCTGCAAGTAAGCTATCCAAGAAGCATGTCTATGAGATACCTTGTCTTGACTGCCAAGATACTTCAAATAATCATGATCACTATATAACACAAATTCACGCTGAAACAAGTAATGACGCCAATGCTTGATAGCCTGAACCACAGCATAAAATTCAATATCATATGTACTAAATCGCAGCTTAGCACTCGCCAATTTCTCACTGAAGAAAGCCACAGGACGCCCTGACTGGGAAAGAACTGCCCCAATACCAAATTTAGACGCGTCACAATGAAGCTCAAATGGCTGGGAAAAGTCGGCCAGCACCAGAATAGGCGCAGTGGTGAGACGCCGTTTAACTTCTGCAAATGCTGCATCAGCATCTTCGGACTAACCAAATTTTGTTCCCTTCATGCAATCCGTAATCGAGGCCATAACACTGCTGAAATGGGGAATGAAACGCCGATAAAACGAAGCTAAACCATGAAAACTGCAAACCTCAGTGATGGAAGTAGGTCGAGGCTACTGGTCCACAACAGCAACTTTGATCGGATCAGCTCGTAACCCTTCAACAGAGACAATATACCCCAAAAATTGGATAGCTGGGGACATAAACGAGCATTTGGCAGTAGCAGCATAAACCTGTCCCGACGCAACACCAATAACACCTCACGTAAATTGGGAAGATGCACAGAATGGTTAGCACTATAGATCAGAATATCATCGAAGTAAACAACAACAAATTTACCGATGAAAGGCCTCAATGCCTGATTCATGATACGCATGAAAGTGCTCGGCGCGTTGGACAGACCAAACGGCATCACCATCCACTCGAACAAACCCTCACGCGTCTTAAACGTCGTCTTCCACTCATCACCAGGATGAATCCGAATCTGATGGTATCCACTCTTCAAATCAAGCTTGCTGAACACAGAAGCACCACCCAACTGGTCTAACAGATCATCCAGGCGAGGTATATGAAACCTGTAGCGAACAGTGATCTTGTTGATAGCTCGGCTGTCCATGCACATACACCAAGAACCATCTTTCTTCGATGTCAGCAATTCCGGAACTGCACATGGGCTGAGAATTTCTCGAATATGTCCCTTATTCAATAAATCCTCCACCTGTCGGTGTAATTCTTCATGCTCCTTCGGGCTCATTCGATAGTGGGGCCGATTTGGGAGAGCAGCACCAGGGACCAAGTCGATCTGATGTTGAATGTCCCTTATAGGAGGTAACTCGGGTGGTAAATTCTCAGGAAACACATCTGCAAACTCCTGCAAAAGAGACTGAACTACAGGGCTAGGATCCGCATGGGAATCAGTCACAACAGGATCACAAAACAATAAGAACACCACACCAGCCTCTTCCATGGCTGTTTGAAAAGGAGCACCGGACAACAAGGTCGTTGTCGAAGGATTAGAGCCAATGCTTAGGGGTCAAGGATTTGCTGGCACAAGAACAATTTTTTTACCCCGAAAGAGGAATGAATAAGTATTTGCACGACAATCATGCACAACATACAAATCATATTACCAAGGACGGCCAAGTAATAGGTGGCAAGCGTCCATAGGTACGATATCACAAAACACCTCATCCTGGTATGTTTACCCCACAGAAAAAGATACAAGCACGCGTTTAGACACAGTGATATCAGTACCTTTACTTAGCCAGGCGAGCTTGTATGGCTTGGGGTGCGATTCTGACTTAAACCTGAGCTTCAAAACCGCTGTCTCGGAGATGACATTCTTGCAGCTACCAGCATCAATAATGAAGGTGCACACGTTCCCGCCAATCGTGCAAGTCGACTGGAACACGTTATTCTGCAGCCAGTCACTCTGATCAGGAACGCGAGGAGACAGGAAAGTGCGACGCAACATCAAAACTGCTCCAACATCACCAGTCACAATTTCCTCCGCAGCCTCAGGCATATCATCATCGAATGTTTCAAATTTTGGAGGACCATCAAGAACAATAGGATTCGGTTCAAATGCTTAGCACCCGCAGCATTTGGACACTCTACCTGACGATGCCCTAACTCACCACAGCCATAGCAACGTAAATTGCTTGAAGAACGGCTTGTCGCACCACGCCCGGGAGGGATCTCATCAGGGGTTGGACGGGGAACTGGTTTGGACGCCGAAATCCCTGAAGGAGCACCGGTCTGTACGCCAGTCTGTGTCCAGCGAGCTAACTGCTTTTCTGCCTAGAGGGCACGCCGATGGGCTTCGGAAACAGAGCACGGGTCAAACACATTCAACACATCTTGAAACTGATGCGGCGACTCGGTCACATCCGTACGAGCCAGCAACTGATAGAATTCTTCTGTATACTCGTCCACAGATCGTGGTCCCTGACAAAGATTCTGGAGTCGCTGGTATAGTTCCCGCTTAAAGTTGTAAGGTAGGAAAGCCTTGCAGATTTTTTTTTGAACTTCTCCCAACTGCGGACTTTATCCTTGCCTTCACGCTCACGGTTCTTCTTCACTTGCTGCCACCAAGCCTGTGCCCTGCCGCGCAGGTGGATGGTGACCAACGCAACCCTTCTCTCCTCAGGAACTTCCTTGAAGTCCAGCACTTCCTCAATCTGGGATAACCAATCAACAAGCGCCTCTGCCTTAAGGCTACCATCAAAGTCCGGGATGTTTACCTTAAATCCAAGCTCCCAGCGACGGCCGTGATAAGTATTCTGTTCGAACCCCTCCCCAAAAGGGTTATCAATACCTTCAACCTCCGTACCTTGTTGCCTAGCGTTAAGATCAGCCATCTGACGGGTAAGATCAGCCACCTGACGGCGTAGGTCAGCAACTTCACGATCACCGAAATCACTTGCATCTCTAGCCACTGCAGCGCCACCGCGACCGCTGGTTCTTCCTCGCACCATCTCGCAGGACTGCCTGTGTCTGATACCACTATGATTCAGAGTGAAACGCAAAAGAAGCTAGATAGAGGGATAAACCCTAATTTTATTAATCAAAACAACTCCCCAAACAATGTAAAGAAGATATGTTTATATAAGGGTTCATTAAAACCCTAAAACCAAAAATATGAAAATTACTAAAATATCCTAAAGTATTAAAAACTCAAAATAAGCTTATAGATGAGTCCGAATGCCCAAAAAAGCCCATAGTTCACGAGCAAAGCTCGTGACTTGCATTTGTGACGTCGTTTCCTTCGAAACAAGGTGTTGTAGGTCAAAATCAGACACCGGAGCTCCAAACTGTCAATTCACCGCATTCTTCGGGTGATCGCCAGTCTTCATAAATTCCAGCGCTAAACTGTTTGGATCATATCAGTTAAACTTACTCCCAGTTTATCCACAAACATACTTTCTACAGTTTATCAGAGGTATGTCACTACAAAATAATATTAATAATTAGGAATATAAAAACATAATAATTAATTATATATTTCTATTACAACCGGCAAAAAACAATTCCATTACAAAAGAAAGACATCAAAGAATTCCTTAAAAACTATGCCGATGGATCTTGTCAAGCACATAGAGAAGAAAAAAATATGAACAAGAGAACTATGATAATTTCTACTTAAACCTAACTTATTATTCTTTTTTTTAATGCGCCCCTTGAAAATTGGGGTCCAAGGCAACCAATTTTTGTGGATCATATTATGATCTTGAATGAACATGTTGATTTTTCCATTCTTTATCGTAAGAAATAATCTACTGATGTACATTGTGTTGATTTCTCTAGGTGATCAGTAGCTTGTTTTATCAACTTCCATGGCTTTGATAACTTGAATGAGTCTTCTCCTTTATCTTTAAGCTTTCTTTAGATGATATTAATCCTCTTGTTTTTTTACCTAGACCTACAAAACATTCAAAATTTATAATGGTCAAGGATAACCTTTCCAGATGTTAGCTTCGAATAATCATTCAATATTCTAGCCCAAGATATCTAGTGACAATGCTTTCAAGAAGAATAATTTGTGTAAATGCAGCTTAATTTGGCCTTTATCGTATGTTTCGCAACCCAATATGCCGCATAGTTCTGTTACCTGAAGATGTTTTTGATTACCATACTAGATGTCATAAGATTTCTACACCATTGAATTGTTAAGTTTAAATACCAAGGTGATGCTCCATAACTAAGGATATTGAATACTATCATAGAATTAATTTCCATGTCAACCAAGGAATAACCATTTTGTTTGCAATACATAAGTCCTTGTAGTAATGCTCTTATTTTTGCGACTAAAGGTGATTTTTTATCTATTAAAATATGTTTTCCTGCTATCAGTTTACCATTAGCATTTCTCAATATAAATCCAACACTTGATTCACCACTAAATAATGATGAACCATCACAGTTTGACTTAACTCTACCTAATAATGGAGGGTGCCATTTGATATAAAGTCCTATGGTTTTTTTAAGTGTGGTTGGAACAATGTAGTACTCTAGCGGATTTAAAATCACATTTCAAGTGTTTGTATTTTACAATGTTTTAATTATCAAGAGTAGTTATCAAGTGTTTGACATTATTACTGATAATCTTGTTAGATAGGGTGATGTTTTCATGTTTAGATTTGTTGATAGCCTTCCAGATCGACCTGATGATTAAAGAAGGTAGAGGGGTCCTAATATGAATATGTTTGGAAGTTGAAAAGAACCATATAGATATAATATGCTTGATTGTAATATGTTTACCTAGTACTATACAAAATAAATCAGAGATATAATACTAAACTTTTCCATGTTTAGAAATTTTTGACATTTTGAAGATAGATGGAAACCCTTATGTTGAAGAATAGAGTATGTTGAGATGAAGTTGTCTATTACCCTCCAAAGAATAAAAGAATATTTCTTTGGAGAAATGTTATTCCTTAGAAATGTAAACTTTTTTTGTCTTTACCTCTTATTTCATTCCATGTTTTCTTTAGAGAAAATTTTCCATTTAGAGAGACTGTCCATAATATATTATCCTCCTTATTTAAAATAAGAGAGATCTTCATTATTATGGTTATATCTAATTGAAGTATATTGTTTCAGTTTTCCAATATTCTAATCATTATTTGACTCTAACTTATTTACGTTGACTTGTCTATACTATAAAATATATTTATTAACAATGAAAGTGATTAAACGGTGTGTGAAACTCCATTTATCAACCCAATAGTCTACGTTACTTTTTCCAGGGGACCTAAGAATGATTCTTTAGCTAAGTATTTAGATTTTACCATCTTTTTCCATACCTTAGAATCATTTTGTTTTTTTATAATTTTATAAATGATGGATTTTAAGATCTTCTTCGCTAGTCCCAAGTCCTTCATGTCCAATTGTTTTGACAATTGAAGCTTGAATACTCTAATATCATCTATAACTGAACCTGCTACTAACATATTATCAACATAGAGTAGCAAAATGATATAACGGGACTTATATCTTTTGAAATAGCAACATTGGTCAGCATGGCACTTCTGGAAACTCTCTTTGTGCATAAAACCATAAAAATTCTTGTACCACTGTCTTGGAGCTTGTTTTAGACCATACAAACTTTTCTTCAGTCCACATACTATTTTTATTTCCCTTCTTTTAAGAAACCTTCTGGTTGATACACACACATATATATATATATATATATATATATATATATATATATATATATCTTCTCATTCAAGTCTCCGTAAAGAAATGCAGTCTTCACGTTTAACTATTCAAGATAAAGGTCTTCAATGGCAACTATACTCAACACTGATCTAATAGTATTGAACTTCACAATGGAAGCAAAAATATCAATGTAATTAATTCATTCATTTTGTTGGAACCCTTTGATAACTAGTCATGCTTTGTATCTCTTAGAGCCATCATGCTCATATTTCACCCGACACACCCATTTGTTATGAAGTTCCTTCTTGCCCATTGGTAACTTAACTAGTTCCCATGTCTCATTTAAGATTAAAGAGTTCATATTATTTTTCATGGAAAGCTTTCACTTGCTAACATCAATGGTCTGAAAATATTCATTATATTGATCAGGCTCCCCAAAATCGGTCAGTAACATATAGTTCAAGTATCTCGTGATCGATATGACCAACTTACTCTCCTTGTTGAGGGGTTGATCCTATGAGCACTATTTCTTGACTATCTGGGAGTCCTTCGATATCTGCAAATAGTGATCTGTATGGCTTTGAGTCATTTTCTTTGGTTTTATGTATGTTCTTGTACATCACTGTTTCATTGAAGACCACGTCTCTGCTTCATATCATCTTCGTGTTTTCCTTATCATAAACACGATAACCGAACTCATCTTTGCATAGCCGGTCAGGAAACATATCTTCAATTTGGGATCAAGCTTGTTCCTTCCTTGATCACTTATATGAACATGTACTATAGAACCAAAAAAATCTTAGATGTGATAATGTTATATCCTTACCAGTTTATAACTCCTTGGTTATTCTATGTTCTAAGGAAATCGATGGGCCTTGGTCAACCAGATAAGCCAATGTGTTGACTGTATCTTCTCAAAAATGCTTCGGTAAACCAGATTGTATACGAATGCTTTTGGCTCTTTTTGTCAATGTTCTGCTCATTCGTTCGCCAATACTATTGTGTTGAGGCGTTCCTGGCATGATTCTCTTTATCCTAATCTCGTGCTCAAAGCAAAAGTTCTTGAATCTGGTGTCCTCATATTCACCACCATTATCGGTTCTAAGCTATTTTTATCTTCATACCCGTCTTATTCTCAACCATAGATTTCCATATCCTAAAAACATCAAACACTTTAGATTTATGCTTTAGAAAATAGACCCATACCTTTTGAGAATAATCATTGATAAAAGTAAGAAATTACTGTTTTTCTCTTATAGATGAAACAATTGTTGGCCCTCAAACGTCACAGTGAACAAGCTTCAGCCTTTCTTTCTTTGCGGTTCTGCTACTCATCTAAAAACTGACCCTTTTCTCTTTTCTAAACATGCAATCTTCGCACATGTCTATATCGATTGACTTAAGACCTGGAAACTTCCCATTCGAGTACATAATTTTCATACCCTTTTCACTCATGTGGCCAAATCTCTGGTGCCACACATTTTGATTTTCGTTTCCTGCTACTATTGTAATTGAATAGCTCGTCTTTCATGTCTTCTAAAGATTACCACTCTTCTTTCCGCAAAAACTTTCATTGCTCCCTTTTAAATCTTCTAATTGTCACCATGGAAGATCGTACTGTAGCCTTTGCTAGCCAATTACCTTCATGAGATTAAGTTTTTTTCTCAGACTGACCCATTCAACTTAATCTTCACAATACCTTTACCAATAATATCACAAGGTTGATCATCACCAAGATATACATTTCCAAGCTTACCAAGGACATACCTCTCGAAGAATTTTTTATTCGAACTAGGGTGGAACGATGCTCCAGAGTCTAAAATCTAAGATTCTTCCCTGCTTTCTAAGGAGCATATTAACGCGGCATCTCCTTTTTATATGAAATTTTCCTCTGTCTTCTTCTCATGGTACTTTGGTTCTCTCTTGCGGTGATATTTATAATGCCTAGTATTCCCACAGTTCTAACACTCGATGTTTTTCAACCCTTGGGAAGTTTTAGGATTCTTGGATTTAAACATCTAGTCTTTTGATCTACATCGGTAATTCGATTTACCGCGTTCATGACCTCTTGTTAATTTTGTTCCTCTCGAATCTGTATGTAAAACTAAAGATATTAATGACTCACCCAATTCTCTCCTTCGATTCTCTTCACTGAGAACTAGGTCACGAACATCATCAAATTTTAACTTATTACTTCCTAACGAGCTACTCACTATCGTGACAGTAGAATTACAACTAACTGGTAGTAAAGACAAGAGTATCATGCTCGTACATCCTCATCAAAATTAATTTCATATAAACTCAAATGGGTTGTGATTGTATTGAGTTCATTAAGATGTTGAGCTACCGACGCGCCTTCCGTCAATCACAAATTGAATAAACGCCTCATCAAGTGAACTTTGTTGGACGCCGATGAATTCTCACACATATTGGAGAGAGCCTTCATAAGACCCATCGTGGTTGAATCCTTTACGATGTTGAAAGCAATATTTCGGGATATCATTAATCAGATGACTCAAAGATCTTGTATGTCAAGAAAGGTCAATTCTTCATCTCTCAAACTATCTAACTTTTTTTTCATGAGATGGGTGGATAAAGCTTTTCTAGTAAAGATAATCTTCAGTTTGCATATTCCAATATTTTACATATACACCATCGATTTTTTTTTATTCTGACATTTTCTTCATCAGTAGCCATTGATCAAATTCAAATCGGACCTCCTTTGGATTGCTGCCAAGCATGTAGCTCTACTACCAGTTATTGGGAAAATACACAATTTTCCTTATAGATTGCTTCTAAACTGGCTTGAGGTAAAAATAATTATGAGAAAATGCACAATTTTCCTACAATCAGATCAAAATAATAAAAAAAAATACAAAAACAAAAGTGAAATAAAACATTGTGCATACGTCTCCGGCACAATAAACCAACAGTTAGATCAAATACTGTACATACGTCTCCGACACAATAAACCAACACTAAGATCAAACAATATGTCTACGTGTCTAACACATTAAACTACCAGTAGAATCAAATACACAAATTGTTAACGGAGGTCAGCAAATTGTGCCTACGTCTCCAGACCTACCGCAAATCGATTGACTCTGTTCTTTTTGACTCTGTTCTTTTATACATATACAAAAACATAGTTTTTGGTTTTTCAAGAGAGTTTTAAAACAAAGAAGAAAAAGAAACGATACAGTATTTAATTAGTAATTTATGACTCACTGAATTACTACGTCTTTTCAAATTCAAACTTCTTCAACTCTCTTGATAAGTCTAAGTGTAATTTGTAAAAATAGCTCATAATTTTTTGACATTGAAAAAATAGGGCCATTAGAAAGCGCAAGCAAAAAGCCAGAAGATGACAGTCGGGTGAGCAGTACAATGAGGACGGTGTTGGCAATGAGATTCAGCTATGTACAGATGGTTGAAGCTTATAGTATATTTGAAGGTGACGTGGACTCTATCATTTGTTATTTATTGGACACCAGCACCGATAGTAGCAGACTGAAAGGCAAAGCAAGACAGTTGGATGAATGATACGAGGGATATCCTTTACTTTTAGCTTTTAATAAATAAATAATTCATTTGGTCAACACTTGGATAATATACTTTTATTATAAGTTTATCAATAAAATCAGATAAACTAGAATGTCTTGGTCCATGTTTATATTTTAGTCAACATGACCCATGCATACGTTCAAAGTTACTTAGGAGGCTTACGAGGTTAGCTTTGAGCTGAAAATTTACTCTAAAAAAGTAATTTACATAAACTATAAACTATGATTCAAACATATAATAAAAGAATGAAAGTAAAATATCATTTTCATCAATTAATAAAAGTAAATATATAGTTGTCGGATTCGGGTTGTTCACTAAATGGCCGGAGTATATGCGAGTTTGAGTTATGACTACAATTTTCTAATTGAGTTTGGTTCAAGCCTACACAAAACCTAGGTTTGAGCTCAAAGTTTTATTTTAATGAGAAAGGCATTAAAGTAGATTAAGGTCTAAGCTTCTCTCTTCCTCTACATTTTTTTTTGTCTTGTACTTGTTGTTTCATTGAGCATGAAAATAAATAATGGTCAAATTCCAAAGGAGGATCTCTTTTTCTCCTATTTTCTTGACTTATATATCTTGTTTTTTTAAGTTAAAATAAATTAGTTAAAACAAATTTGTGAGTAATCTTTAAAATCTTCGATTCGAAACTATAGAGTTCACCCTTCTGCGATGATTTTGTTTTCTTTTTTTATCTCCTATTTCTTTTTATTTATGAAATCTCTGACATGTTTTATGTTTCTAAAGACAACGTAAAACTTCTCCACTCCATCATCTTCTTCTCTATTATGCCGTCGGTTGTCCATAAATGTATAACATAGGATTTATATAAATGTAAGATAGTTGATATTTTGCAAATTGATCTGAAACGATGAGTTTGGAAGATAACAAATTTTTATATTTTTATGACCAATCAACTAAGTTTTGAAACGATAACACGCGCATTCTTTACTCGTAATTTCGTTTGGAAAAATTGTTAAAAATCCTCCGAATTAAAAAGGATTTAAAATTTTTGGTAAAAGAGGATTGATGATGCCAATAGATTTAATTAAATAAATTAAATATTTTACATTTGCTTTCAAATTGCACTCGGAGTATTTTCTTTATTAATTTAAAGATTTAAATTGACTTTAAACTATTGCATTAGAAAAAATGGATAAACTTTTAATTTTATATTTTATTCCAAATTATATAATCAATGAATATATATATATATATATATATATATATATATTTGTTAGAATATTCAGTGTATTAAGTTTCTTTGTATAGGCCTCTAAGTTCTCTATATATTGAGAGCCTTAATTCGGTTTGCATTATAAAAAAAACAGTTCAGTACAAAAAGAAACATTTTCTAATAAACACAAAACCCTAGCCGCCTCCCGCGGCTACTTCTCTCTTTGTTATTTAACATGGTATCAGAGCACGTGCGGTTCTAGGAATTCTGAACATCCTCAACAAAGATAGCTGGCAATGAAGTCGTGGTTAGTCAAATCCCTTATGAATTAACAATGCAGATTGCTGTCATTCTGAGAAATGGTCTCGGAACACAACAACAAACAACTAACCCCGAGAATTTATCCCTATGGATTAAACTCGGTGGTGACAACTATGCCCTATGGGCAAACCTGATGAAGAAAGCAATTGGAGAAGGGGGAGAGGTTCTCACATTACAGGGGAGCCGTCACCTCCATCCAAAACTGACAACACATATACAAGGTGGGAACAATATGATCAATGTGTCGCAATATCCCACTGCAAAATCCCTCTGGGATGGGTTAGCCACCACATACGGTTCTGGTACAGATTCGTTACAGGTGTTTGACCTTCATAAGAGGGCTAATTCATTAAGGCAAGGGTCTGATATACTAGAAGACTTGTGGAACAAACTGCAGAACATCTGGATGTCTATAGATAGGCGAGATCTGAACCCTATGAAAGACCCAGAAGACATTCAAATCTACAATAAGAAGACTCAAGAACAAAGACTCTATCAATTGCTAATGGCGATTAATGACAAGCTGGAACCAGTCAAGAGAGATATCCTGAAAAAGGATCATCTTCCTTCCGTGGAAACAGCATATGCTACAATACGAAGGGAAGTGGGCAGGCTTAATATACTAAAATCAAATTCTTCCGATAGTGACTCGATTGAAATTGGAATGGGTTTGGCTGCTAAAGATTATGAAAAAAGGTTTAAATTCTGATCCAAAGAGAAAGAAGATAAATCCAAGTTGTATTGCACTCATTGTGGGATGAAGAAATACACTAAAGAGACATGTTTCCAGCTGGTTGGCTATCTAGAATGGTGGGAAGACGGTCATAAGGAGAAAAATAACCAATGTTTCAGATCTAATGTCAAACGGACTTCGTCTACAAGTGGCGGTGAAGATCCGACTAAAAATGAGCAAGGAAGTGGCACTGGTTTTGGAGGAATGGCGACGAACTCCTATAAAAAACTTGGAGGTAAAGGATTTGAGAAATCAATGAACTGGATCTTTGATTGCGGGGCTATGAACACCATGTCTTATGATCCTAAATACTTTGGTGACATGTCATCTCCAAAGAAGTCTCATATTGAGACTGCTAGTGGAGAAATTTGTGAGGTCAAAGGGGGAGGGTCAATTATTGTTTCAGTAAAATGGAAATTAAAAACTGCATGTACATTCCTTCACTATCCTTAAAGTTATTATATGTTAGTCAAGTGACAAAACAACTCAATTGTGTGGTTCTTATGTATCCATTTTTTTGCATTTTACAGGACATTCGTACGAAGGAGATCATTAGGCGTGGTACTGAACAAGGAGGTCTCTATTATGTTGATGAGGTAGTTTATAAGGGACATGTCATGCTTGCTCACGGAACAACCAAAAGGCCACTTTGGTTATGGCACGAGTGACTTGATCATCCTTTTTTTAGCTATCTTAAAAGTTTGTTTCCTAGTCTTTTTTTGAATAATTCCATTCATGAGAAATGTGAAACCTGCATTCTTGCAAAAAATCTGTAAGGTCTTATTTAATCAAAGTAATACTAAAGTTGATTATGTTTTTGGCTAATTATATTCTGATGTTTGGGGTCCAGCACCAAATACCACTTACAATCAAATTAGACACTTTGTTTTATTTGTGGATGATTTCTCAAGAATGACTGGGATATACTTCATGAAACATAAAACGGAAGTACCATAAATATTTGTTTGTTTTTACTAAAATGATTTTGACTCAATTTGAAAAAAAATACAGATTCTCCGTTCTGATAATGGAACAGAGTTTGTCAACCAAACAATGCATAATTTTTTAAAAACAAATGATCTTATCCATCAAACCACTTGTCCAAACACACCTCAACAAAACGGTACTTCAGAACGAAAAAATCGTACTTTACTTGAAAAAACTTGTGCTATTATGATTGAATCTAGAGTTCCTCATTCTCTTTGGCCAGAAGCTCTTGCTACAGCCATGTATCTTGCAAATCGTCTACCAACCCGATATCTAGGAAATAAAACTCCATTACAAGTGCTTGCCACCCAAGTTACAATTCCATCTGTTATGACCTTACCACCTCGTGTATTTGGTTGTTCGGTGTTTGTTCATATCCTTAAAACTAGTCGAAACAAACTTAATCCATGTGCTGAAAAGTGTGTATACGTTGGGTACGGTGTCCATAAAATGGGCTATCGGTGTTACAATCCGTTTACTCGTCGAATCCATGTTACCATGGACTGTGACTTTTTAGAATCCGATTATTTTTTTGACCACCAATCTCGTGCTCAGGGGGAGAAAGTAAGTGAATCACTCGATTGGTTGCTATATGAAAGTTACTTTGAGGATGTGCCGACTGAGTCGGTAGATGGCGCTACCGAACACGCCTCTTCCAACATAAAGGAGACTGACGAGGTAGTTCTCACCACCAATGATTCTCCCGAAGACAATGTCCAACAAGAAATAAATGCCATGGATACTACCAGCGAATCAGCCGAAGAAAATGTCTATCAAGAGGTAAACAATTTACAATGTCATAATTCACAAAATGCTACTGACCATGACATTTCAGGAAGTTCATTTGTTGAAACTCAAACTCTGGTTCTTCCCCCAAGAAAAAATAGAGGGGTTCCTCCTGACCGGTATTCACCGGAACACGTTCCCCGTGCTTCAACATATCCGGTAAAAACAGACAGAAAAGGAATGACGAAGATTGCAAAGGCGTTTTCAGCTACTATTCTCTCTGAACAAATCCCTAAAACAGCTCAAGAAGCTAAGAAGATGACTGAATGGCATGAGGCAATGAATACCGAAATGAAAGTTCTAAAAAGGAATGTTACATGGGAGAATTATGTGTTACCATAAGGGAAGAAAGCAGTCGGGTGTAGATGGGTGTTTAATATAAAATATAAATCCGATGGCACCATTGAATGACACAAGGCAATATTGGTTGCCAAAGGATATACACAAACATATGGTATAGACTACTCTGAAACGTTCTCTCCGGTTGCAAAGATTGACACTATTAGAGTTTTACTTTCAATAGCCGCAAATAAAGGTTGGCCTCTTCATCAATTTGATGTAAGAAGAGGTATATATGGAACCCCACCAGGGTTCTCTGATGGTTTTCAAGAAAATGAGGTATGTAAACTGAAAAAGGCATTATATGGGCTCAAACAGTCACCTCGTGCTTGGTTTAGGAGATTTAAAATGGCAATGAATCAGTATAGCTACAAACAGAGTAATGGGAATCATACCTTGTTTTACAAAAATAGAGGAGAATTTGTCACTTGTCTTATAATATATGTCGACGATATGATTATAACGGGGAATGACGAAGAAAAAATTAGCTCTCTTAGGAAAAACCTCTTCAAGGAGTTCGAAATGAAAGACCTTGGGGGATTGAAGTATTTCCTAGGAATCGAGGTTCTTAGGTCAAGAGGAGGGATTTATATCTCCCAACGGAAATATATATTGCAAACCAAACGACACTCCTATGGTTGTGATACACAAACTAAAGATAATTGAAGGGGCCAGACCAGCGAGTAAAGAAAGGTACCAAAGGTTGGTGGGAAATTTGATTTACCTGGCTCACACTCGACCCGACATTGCATACGCGGTGGGAGTAGTTAGCCAGTTCATGCATCATCCTCAGGAACACCATATGGAGACAGTAATGAGGATTATTCGATATCTCAAAGGCACATCAGGAAGAGGCATACTTTTTAAGAAAAATGGACACCTTGATGTTGAAGTATTCACAGATACTGATTGGGGAGGGAATCCTAACGACAAGCAATCAACTGCTGGCTACTTTACTCTTCTTGTAGGTAACTTGGTGACTTGGAGGAGTAAGAAACAGAAAGTAGTATCACTGTCAAGTGCTGAATCGAAATTTAGAGGAATCGTTAAGGGGATTACCGAGATAATTTGGTTAAAGAAGATAATGAAAGAAATCGGATCCCCTCTAAAGTGTCCAACTCAGTTAATGTGCGATAATAAAGTTGCGGTTAAGATTTCAGAGAACCCGGTACAGCATGATAGAACAAAGCACGTTGAAATATATAGGCACTTTATAAAAGAAAAGATTGAAGATGGGACAATCGAACTTCCGTTTGTTAGATCTGAAGACTGGCCGACATCCTGACAAAAGCGGCTACTTCTCTCTTTATTATTTAAAAATATTTTTAATACATATATGATGTAAAAATTATATTTTATTTTCTTGATTTTTGTTACAAAAAATTTGGTTTGTCACTATGTTGTTATCTTCATTTTTTATTTTTTATTTTTTAGATTTGAAATGAAACATAATTTATAATTTCGTTTGAAAAAATTGCTGAAAACCCTCTGAGCTAAATAAGATTTTAAAATTTTGGTAAAAAAAAATTGATCTAAGCTAAAAGAAGTTATGGCTCTGTAGGCTTTTTGCGCTTCAACTTCAAATTATAAGTGAAAAACCAACTACGAAAAAACGCACTAACAAGTTACAATAAATAAACTGAGATATTCTAATCCGGATTGCAGTAGTAACTTGGTTATCTAAAATAGGATTCCAACATGGGTTAATTGTACCAAATGCACTATTCAATAGATGTTATTAATAAAATAAATTTTTTAAATTTGTTTTCAATTGCGCTGGAAGTATCTTCCTAATTAATCTAAGGATTTAAACTTGACTTGAAAATATTGTATTAAAAAAAATGGACAAACTTTTAATTTTATATTTTATTCCAAATTATACTATTAATAAATATATTTTTAATACATATATGATATAAAAATTATATGTTATTTTCTTGATTTTTTAAGCAACAATCAGAAGCTGCATCAATATGTATGCTGTTTCTCGAGAAGTTGATAAACGCTCAATGATCTCCTTTGCCACAAACATATGATGTAGACTACTCTGAAACGTTCTCTCCGGTTGCAAAGATTGACACTATCAGAGTTTTACTTTCAATAGCCGCGAATAAAGGTTGGCCTCTTCATCAATTTGATGTAAGAAGAGGTATATATAGAACCCCCACCAGGGTTCTATGATGGTTTTCAAGAAAATGAGGTATGTAAACTGAAAAAGGCATTATATGGGCTCAAACAGTCACCTCGTGCTTGGTTTGGGAAATTTACAATGAAAATGGTTCTATGATGGTTTCGACGATATGATTATAATGGGGAATGACGGAGAAGAAATTAGCTCTCTTAGGAAAAAACATCTTCAAGGAGTTCGAAATGAAAGACCTTGGGGGATTGAAGTATTTCCTAGGAATCGAGGTTCTTAGGTCAAGAGGAGGGATTTATATCTCCCAACGGAAATATATATTGGATTTATTAGCTGAAGTTGGCATGGTGGATTGCAAACCAAATGACACTCCTATGGTTGTGATAAACAAACTAAAGATAATTGAAGGGGCCAGACCAGCGAGTAAAGAAAGGTACCAAAGGTTGGTGGGAAATTTGATTTACCTGGCTCACACTCGACCCGACATTGCATACGCGGTGGAAGTAGTTAGCCAGTTCACGCATCATCCTCAGGAACACCATATGGAGGCAGTAATGAAGATTATTCGATATCTCAAAGGCACATCAGGAAGAGGCATACTTTTTAAGAAAAATGGACACCTTGATGCTGAAGTATTCACAGATGCTGATTGGGAGGGAATCCTAACGACAAGCAATCAACTGCTGGCTACTTTACTCTTCTTGGAGGTAACTTGGTGACTTGGAGGAGTAAGAAACAGAAAGTAGTATCACTGTCAAGTGCTGAATCGGAATTTAGAGCAATTGTTAAGGGGATTACCGAGATACTTTGGTTAAAGAAGATAATGAAAGAAATCGGATCCCCCCTAAAGTGTCAAACTCAGTTAATGTGCGATAATGAAGTTGCGGTTAAGATTTCAGAGAACCCGGTACAGCACGATAAAACAAAGTACGTTGAAATAGATAGGCACTTTATAAAAGAAAAGATGTAAGATGGGACAGTCGAACTTCTGTTTGTTAGATCCGAAGACCAACTGACAGACATCCTGACAAATGCGGTTGTTGCAAGAACATTCAAATCAGTTTTATCCAAGTTGGGTATTGGTGATCTCACTACACAACTTGAGGGGGACTTTTATAATATTCCGTGTATTAAGTTTTCTTGTATAGGCTTCTAAGTTCTCTATATATTGAGAGCCTTACTTAGGTTTGCATTATAAAAAAAACAGTTCAATACAAAAAGGAACATTTTCTAATAAACACAAAACCCTAGCCGCCTCCTGCGGCTACTACTCTCTTTGTTATTTAACAATATTTTTAATACATATATGATGTACAAATTATATTTTATTTTCTTGATTTTTGTAACAAAAAAATTGGTTTGTCACTATTTTGTTTTCTTCATTTTCCTCCATTTTTTTTATGTAATCGCGGATGTGTTTCACGTATCTAAGTACAATATAAAACTTCTCCAGTCCTTTACCTTATTCTTTATCATGTTTTTTATCCTCTTTTCTTCGTTGGGCTTATTTTGTTGTTGTTTATTCTTCTTATTTTTAGCCGATTTCAAACACATATAACAGAGCTCTTAGCTTATTCATAAACGTCTGTCAATTTGATCTGATATAGTGGATATGGAAAATAATAAACTTTTGATTTTTTAGATTTGAAACGAAACATACTTTATAATTTTGTTTGAAAAAATTGCTGAAAACCCTCTGAGCTAAAAAAGATTTTAAAATTTTGGTAAAAAAAAATTGATCGAAGCTAAAAAGAAGTTATGGCTCTTTAGGCTTTTTGCGGTTCAACTTCAAATTATAAGTGAAAAACCAACTACGAAAAAACGCAGTAACAAGTTACAATAAATAAAAATGAGATATTCTAATCCGGATTGTAGTAGTAACTTGGTCATCTAAAATAGGATTCCAACATGGGTTCATTGTACCAAATGCACTATTCAATAGATGTTATTAATAAAATAAATTTTTTACATTTGTTTTCAATTGCGCTGGCAGTATCTTCCTAATTAATCTAAGGATTTAAACTTGACTTGAAAATATTGTATTAAAAAAATTGACAAACTTTTGATTTTATATTTTATTCCAAATTATACTATTAATTAATATATTTTTAATACATATATGATATAAAAATTATATGTTATTTTCTTGATTTTTTAACAAACAATTAGAAGCTGCATCAATATGTATGTTGTTTCTGGAGAAGTTGATAAACGCTCAATGATCTCCTTTGCCACCATTAATCACTTGCTGCAAGAAAAAAATAATATCAGAGATTGTAATTTAAAGTCACCGTCTATGATGAATAAAATCCAAAATCATCAATTTTTCAAGTTTTCCAAAATCAATATCAGCGATTGTAATTTAAAGTCACTGTGTATGATGACTAAAAGCCAAACTCATCAACTTTTCAAGTTTTTTAAAGTCAATAACCTCCAAGCAAATATTATAAGAGAATCCAAGAGACAGTATTTTACCAGGTCCGTCATATTCCACTTTCCGTAACAGGGGGTGACATAGCGGGGACGGCCACTATAAAGGTATGTAAGGGGCAGGGTAGATTGTAAGTGCAAGCATCCATTCGAGTCTCTTAATGTGCACCGGTCGCTGGATGGCAGCATTCATGATGTAATGTTTGAGGAGAGTGTTTGCTTGCTTCTTAGAGCCACATGGTTTGAACCATTGATTGTGGAAGAGCGCTATAGTATTTATGATGATCCAGACAATTACTACTTTCTATGTGAATACGAGGATGAAGACTAAGAGCTAGATGAAGCCTACTTCCAGGGTTCGTCCAGTATTCGCATTGGTAGCCGTAGGCGGGGAGATAACGGTTTTGTTAGTGTTAGCCGACAAGAAGCCATGCCTGCCTATCGTCCAAATAATAATCACAATTCAGGTGGTGCTGGCTCTTCTTCTCGCTAATCGAAGAAGAAAGAGGCTGCAAACAACTCAACAGGCGACGAGCAAAACGAGCACTCAAGCGTGAGGCTGCGGATAAGGCAGCAGCAGAGAAACGCCAGGGCTTCATGGAGAGAAACGCCAGTTTATCCACAAATATATTTTCTACAGTTTATCGGAGGTATGTCATTACAAAATAATATTAATAATTAGGAATATAAAAACATAATAATTAATTATATATTTCCATTACAACCGGAAAAAAAAGATACCATTACAAAAGAAAGACATCAAAGAATACCATAAAAACTATGCCGATGGATCTTGTCAAGCACAAAGAGAATAAAAAATATGAACAAGAGAACTATGACAGTTTCTACTTAAACCTAACTTATTATTCTTTTTTTTAATGGGCCCCTTGAAAATTGGGGTCCAAGGCAACCAATTTTTGTGGATCATATTATGATCTTGAATGAACATGTTGATTTTTCCATTCTCCATCGTAAGAAATAATCTACTGATGTACATTGTGTTGATTTCTCTAGGTGATCATTAGCTTGTTTTATCAGCTTCCATAGCTTTGAAAACTTGAATGAGTCTTCTACTTTATCTTCAAGCTTTCTTTAGATGATATTAATCCTTTTTTTTACCTAGACCTACAAAACATTCAAAATTTATAATGGTCAAGGATAACCTTTCCAGATGTTAGCTTCGAATAATCATTCAATATTCTAGCCCAAGATATCTAGTGACAATGCTTTCAAGAAGAATAATAGAACTAAGTGACACAATGATATTTGATGTTGTGTAAATGCAGCTTAATTTGGCCTTTATGGTATGTTTCGAAACCCAATCTGCCGCATAGTTCTGTTACCTGAAGATGTTTCTGATTACCATACTAGATGGCATAAGATTTCTACACCATTGAATTGTTAAGTTTAAATACCAAGGTAATGCTCCATAACTAAGGATATTAAATACTATCAGAGAATTAATTTCCATGTCAACCAAGGAATAACCATTTTGTTTGCAATACATAAGTCCTTGTAGTAATGCTCTTATTTCTGCGACTAAAGGTGATTTTTTATCTATTAAAATATGTTTTCATGCTATCAGTTTACCATTAGCATTTATCAATATATATCCAACACTTGATTCACCATTAAATAATGATGAACCATCATATTTTGACTTAACTCTACCGAATAATGGAGGGTTCCATTTGATATAAAGTCCTAGGGTTTTTTTAAGTGTGGTTGGAACAATGTAGTACTCTAGCGGACTTAAAATCACATTTCAAGTGTTTGTATTTTACAATGTTTTAATTATCAAGAGTAGTTATCAAGTGTTTGACATTATTGCTGATAATCTTGTTAGATAGGGTGATGTTTTCATGTTTAGATTTGTTGATAGCCTTCCAGATCGACCTGATGATTAAAGAAGGTAGAGTGGTCCTAATATGAATATGTTTGGAAGTTAAAAAGAACCATATAGATATAATATGCTTGATTGTAATATGTTTACCTAGTACTATACAAAATAAATCAGAGTAATAATACTAAACTTTTCAAGAACTCTATTGTTCTTCCATATTTAGAAAATTTTGACCTGTTGAAGATAGATGGAAACCCTTATGTTGAAGAATAGAGTATGTTAAGATGAGGTTGTCTATTACCCTCCAAAGAATAAAAGAACATTTCTCCAAAGAAATGTTATTCCTTAAAAATGTGAACTTTTTGTCTTTACCTCTTATTTCATTCCATGTTTTATTTAAAGAAAATTTTCCATTTAGAGAGACTATCCATAATATATTATCCTCCTTATTTAAAATAAGAGAGATCTTTATTATTCTGGTTATATCGAATTGAAGTACATTGTTTCCGTTTTCCTATATTCTAATCATTATTTGACTCTAACTTATTCACGTTGACTCCTTTAAGAAACCTTCCAGTTGATACATATATATCTCCTCATCCAAGTCTCCTTGAAGAAATGCAGTCTTTACGTTTAACTATTCAAGATAAAGGTCTTCAATGGCAACTATACTCAACACTGATCTAATAGTATTGAACTTCACAACCGAAGCAAAAATATCGATGTAATTAATTCATTCATTTTGCTGGAACCCTTTAATAATTAGTCAGGCTTTGTATCTCTTAGAGCCATCATGCTCATATTTCACTCGGCACACCCATTTCTTATGAAGTTCCTTCTTACCCATTGGTAACTTAACTAGTTCCCATGTCTAATTTAAGATTAAAGACTTCAAATTATTTTTCATGGAAAACTTTCACTTGCTAGCATCAATGGTCTCAATATATTCATTATAGTGATCAGGATCCCCAAAATCGGTCAGTAACATATAGTTCAAGTATCTCGTGTTGGGAATATGGGGTCGTGAAGATCTTCTACTGATTGATATGACCAACTTACTCTCCTTGTTGAGGGGTTGATCCTATCAGCATTATTTCATGACTATTTGGGAGTCCTTCGATATCTGCAAATACTGATCTGTATGGCTTTGAGTCATTTTCTTTGGTTTTATGTATGTTCTTGTACATCACTGTTTCATTGAAGACCATGTCTCTGCTTCGTATCATCTTCTTGTTTTCCTTATCATAAAAACGATAACCGAACTCATCTTTGCATAGTCGATCAGAAAACATATCTTTGATTTGGGATCAAGCTTGTTCCTTCCTTGATCACTTATATGAACATATACTGTAGAACCAAAAAAATCTTAGATGTGATAATGTTATATCCTTACCAGTTTATAACTCCTTGGTTATTCTATGTTCTAAGGAAACTAATAGGCCTCGGTCAACCAGATAAGCCGATGTGTTGACTGTATCTTCTAAAATATTCTTCGATAAACCAGACTGTATACGAATGCTTCTGGCTCTTTTTGTCAATGTTCTGTTCATATGTTTGCCAATAATATTGTGTTGGGACGTTCCTGGCACGATTCTCTTCATCCTAATCCCGTGCTCAGAGCAAAATTTCTTGAATCTGGTGTCCTCATATTCACCATCATTATCGGTTCTAAGCTATTTTTATCTTAATACCCGTCTTGTTCTCAACCATAGATTTCCATATCCTAAAAACATCAAACACTTTGGATTATGCTTTAGAAAATAGACGCATACCTTTTGAGAATAATCATTGATAAAAGTCAGAAATTATTGTTTTTCTCTTATAGATGAAATAGTTGTTGGCCCTCAAACGTCACAGTGAACAAGCTTCAGCCTTTCTTTCTTTGCGGTTCTGCTACTCATCTAAAAACTGACCCTTTTCTCTTTTCTAAATATGCAATCATCGCACATGTCTATATCGATTGACTTAAGACCTGGAAGCTTCCCATTCGAGTACATAATTTTCATACCCTTTTCACTCATGTGGCCGAATCTCTGGTGCCACACATTTGGAATTTCGTTTCCTGCTGCTATTACAATTGAATAGCTCGTCTTTCCTGTCTTCTAAAGATTACCACTCTTCTTTCCACGAAAACTTTCATTGCTCCCTTTGAAATCTTCTAATTGTCACCATGGAAGATCATAGTGTAGCCTTTGCTAGCCAACTGCCTTAATGAGTTTAAGTTATTTCTCAGATCCAGGATCTGCCTGACATCTTTCAGTCCTCAGACTGACCCATTCAACTTAATCTTCACAGTACCTTTACCAATAATATCACAAGGTTTATCATCACCAAGATATACATTTCCAAGCTTACCAAGGATATACCTCTCGAAGAATTCTTTATTCGAAGTAGGGTGGAACGATGCTCCAGGGTCTAAAATCTAAGATTCTTCCCTACTTTCTAAGGAGCATATTAACGCACCATCTCCTTTTTATATGAAATTTTCCTCTGTCTTCTTCTCATGGTACTTTGGTTCTCTCTTGCGCTGATATTTATAGTGCCTAGTATTCCCACAGTTCTAACACTCGATGTTTTTCAACCCTTGGGAAGTTTTAGGATTCTTGTACTTAAACCTCTAGTCTTTTGAACTACATCAGTAATTCGATTTACCGCGTTCATGACCTCTTGTTAATTTTCTTCCTCTCGAATCTGTATGTAAAACTAAAGAGATTAATGACTCACCCAATTCTCTCCTTCGATTCTTTTTACTGAGAACTAGGTCACGAACATCATCAAATTTCAACTTATAACTTCCTGACGAGCTACTCACTATCGTGATAGTAGAATTACAACTAACTGGTAGTGAAGACAAGAGTATCATGCTCGTACTTCGTCATCAAAATTAATTTCATATGAACTCAATTGGGTTGTGATTGTATTGAGTTCATTAAGATGTTGAGCTACCGACGCGCCTTCCGTCAATCGCAAATTGAATAAACGCCTCATCAAGTGAACTTTGTTGGACGCCGATGAATTCTCACACATATTGGAGAGAGCCTTCACAAGACCCATCGTGGTTGAATCTTTTACGATGTTGAAAGCAATATTTCGGGAAATCATTAATCAGATGACTCAAAGATCTTCTATGTCAAGAAAGGTCAATTCTTCATCTCTCAAACTATCTAACTTTTTTTTCCTGAGATGGGTTGATAAAGCTTTTCTAGTAAATATAATATGCAGGCTACATATTCCAGAATTTTACATATACACCATCGATTTTTTTGAGTCTCACATTTTCTTCATCTGTAGCCATTGATCCAATTCAAATCGGACCTCCTTTGGATTGCTACCAAACATGTAGCTCTAATACCAGTTATTGGGAAAATACACAATTTTCCTTACAGATTGCTTCTAAACTGGCTTGAGGTATAAGTAGTTTTGAGAAAATACACAATTTTCCTACAATCAGATCAAAATAATAATAAAAAAATACATAAACAAAAGTGAAATAAAACATTGTGCATACGTCGCTGGCACAATAAACCAACAGTTAGATCAAATACTGTACATACGTCTCCGACACAATAACCCAACAGTAAGATCAAACACTATGTCTACATGTCTGACACAATAAACTACCAGTAGGATCAAATACACAAATTGTTAACGGAGGTCAGCAAATTGTGCCTACGTCTCCAGACCTGCCGCAAATCAATTTTATTAGAAAGGACTTTGTGACTATGTTCTTTTATACATACACAAAAACATAGTGTTTGGTTTTTGAAGAGAGTTTTAAAACAAAAAAGAAAAAGAAACGATACAGTATTTAATTAGTAATTTATGACTCACTGAATTACTATATCTTTTCAAATTCAAACTACTTCAACTCTCTTAATAAGTCTAAGAGAAATTTGTAAAAATAGCTAATAATTTTTTAACATTGAAAAAAATAGGGCCATTAGAAAGCGCAAGCAAAAAGCCAGAAGATGACAGTGGGGTGAGCAGTACAATGAGGACGGTGTTGGCAATGAGATTCAGCTATGTACAGATGGTTGAAGCTTATAGTATATTTGAAGGTGACGTGGACTCTATCATTTTTTATTTCTTGGACACCAGCACCGATAGTAGCAGACTGAAAGGCAAAGCAAGACAGTTGGATGAATGATACGAGGGATATCCTTTACTTTTAGCTTTTAATAAATAAATAATTCATTTGGTCAACACTTGGATAATATACTTTTATTATAAGTTTATCAATAAAATCAGATAAACTAGAATGTCTTGGTCCATGTTTATATTTTAGTCAACATGACCCATGTATACGTTCAAAGTTACTTAGGAGGCTTACGAGGTTAGCTTTGAGCTGACAAATTTACTCTCAAAAAGTAATTTACATAAACTATAAACTATGATTCAAACATATAATAAAAGAATGAAAGTAAAATATCATTTTCATCAATTAATAAAAGTAAATATATAGTTTTCGGACTCGGGTTGTTCACTGAATGGCCGGAGTATATGCGAGTTTGAGTTATGACTACAATTTTCTAATTGAGTTTAGTTGAAGCCTAAAAAAACTTAGGTTTGAGCTCAAAGTTTTATTTTTACTAATTGTAGAAACTAGAAAAGATTTTATTAGAACATAGAATTTCAGTACAAGTTAAAGCCATATATATAGGCTCTGAAAATATCTTCTAATTATACTAGTCTACTGTAATAATTACGTTTGAATATTGACTATAATAAAATCTAATCTAATAATAAGTATAATAGATTATGTTTGAATATTGACTATAATAAATTATTTAGTCAATGTATATTATTATTTCCTTTAACACTCCCCCTCAAGCTTGTGCGAAAGTGCTTGAAACTTTCGTAGCTTTGATACTAAAGTTCTCTTTGAAACTTGAACTGAAGTACTTGAAGTGCAAGCTTGATCGAAAGACTGAAACGAAATCACACTCCTCCTCAACCTGGAGCATATATATTAATCATGCCCAACTTGTTACAAATATAAGTAATCTGTGATCCATTGAGCGCTTTTGTGAATATATCTCCTAGTTGTTCTCCTGTTTTGACATATCTCGTATGAATGAGATTTTGTTGAATCTTTTCGCGGATAAAATGACAATCAATTTCAATATGCTTCGTTCTTTCGTGAAAGACAGGATTAGTCGCAATGTGCAGGGCCGCTTGATTATCACACCATAATTGCGCAGGCATGGTAGTCTTGATGCCAATATCATTTAACAATTGGAAAATCCAAATTATCTCACAAGTAGATTGAGCCATGGCTCTATATTCAGCTTCAGCACTTGATCGCGATACAACATTTTGTTTATTACTCTTCCAAGATACCAAATTACCCCCTACAAAAACACAGTAACCAGTGGTCGATCTTCTATCAATTTTAGATCCAGCCCAATCTGCATCTGGAAAACACTCTATATTTGTATGACCAATACTGCCATACCACAATCCTAGTCCAGGAGCTGATTTGAGATAACACAAGATATGTTCTAGTGCTGCTCAGTGATTGACTGTTGGAGAAGACATAAACTGACTTACAACACTGACTGGATATGCAATATCTGGTCGAGTTACTGTAAGGTAATTGAGTTTTCCTACTAATCGACGATACTTTTCTGGATCACTAAACAATTCTCCGTCATCTTTCAGTAATTGCGAATTAGGAACCATTGGTGTATTACATGGTTTCGCTCCTAGCTTTCCTGTTTCCATCAACAAATCTAGAACATATTTTCTCTGTGATAAAAGAATACCTTTGTTGTTTCTTGTTATTTCAACCCCCAAAAAAATACTTCAATGGTCCTAAATCTTTTGTTTGAAATCGCGAATGTAAAAATGTTTTAAGCAATGAAATGCCTTTAGTATCATTCCCAGTAATAATGATGTCATCTACATATACAACAACGAGTATAATTTCATTTGCAGAACGTTTATAAAAGACAGAGTGATCACAACTGCTCTTCTTCAACCCAAATTCATTTAATGCATCACTAAACTTGCCGAACCAAGCACGAGGACTTTGTTTTAATCCGTACAATGATTTATACAAACGACATACCTTTCCTCTCTCCCCTTGAGCAACAAATCCAGGTGGTTTCTTCATATAGACTTCTTCTTGAAGGTCTCCGTGTAAAAATGCATTTGTAATATCTAACTGATGTAATGGCCAATCATTTGATGCTGCTAAGGAAATAAATAAATGAATAGAAGTTAACTTAACTACTGGAGAAAAGGTTTCAGAGTAATCAACACCATAGGTTTGAGCATATCCTTTTGCAACAAGTCGTGCTTTGAGACAAGCTAGCGTCCCATCTGGATTCATCTTTTACATTAAATACCCATCTACAACCGATAGCGTTCTTTCCAGTGGGTAAATCAACCAACTTCCAAGTACCAGTGTCTTCTAATGCTCTTATCTCTTCAAACATTGCAGCTTGCCAGCCAGAATGACACAATGCTTCGTGAACAGTTTTTGGAATAGAAATAAAATTAAGAGATGCTATAAAAGCTCGGGTAGAAGAAGGTAATTGATCATATTTTGCGAAAGAAGAAATTGGATAATTACATTGTCTTTTACCTTTTCGAAGAGCAATAGGAAGATCAAGAGTAGACTCATTATCGTTTGTAGCAGGATCTGGAGACGAAAGAATTGGTAGTGGACATGATGGAGGAGGTGCTTTACGTCAAGAATAAACATATCTAATGGGAGGTCGATATGGTGGAGGTGGTACATCAGATCTTTGAACGGTGGTGTACATGAGTAAATCATCATCGACAGTACTTGTTTCTGAATCGACATTAGACAAACCAGGAAAAAATGGAACATGTTCTAAAAATGTAACATCCTTAGATACAATGTAACGATGAAGAGATGGGGAAAAACATTTATAGCCTTTTTGAAACCTAGAATATCTAAGAAAAACACATTTTAAGGATTTGGGATCTAATTTTGTACGAGTAGGACCCAAACAAAGCAAGTACATCCAAAAATGCGTGGTTCAACAGGAAATAGAGGTTTAGACGGAAAAAGCACGGAATATGGAATATTATTTGAAAGGACAGTAGACGGCATACGATTAATTAAAAAACAGGCAGTGGAAACAACATCTGCCCAAAATAATTTCGGTACTTTCATTTGAAAAAGAAGTGCACGAGTAACGTCTAAAAGATGTCTATTTTTTCTTTCAGCAACACCATTTTGAGATGGCGTGTCCACACACGAAGTTTGGTGAATCATTCCTTTTTGTTCCATAAATAATTGAAATACATTTGAATAATATTCTTTACCATTATCACTTCTTAAAATACGAATAGGACAATTAAATTAGGTATTTATTTCTGCAGTAAACGTGCAAAATATTGAGAATAACTCAGACCGATTTTTCATTAAATATAGCCATGTAACACGGGAATAATCATCAACAAAAGTAACAAAATATTTAAAACCAGTTTTAGAAACAACGGGACAAGGACCCCAAACATCTGAATGAACTATTTCAAAAGGAAACGTAGCCCGTTTATTAATACGAGGATATGATGGAAGATGATGATGTTTAGCCAATCTACATGACTCACACTCTAATGATGTCAAATCCCGAAATTTAGGATAAAGTTGTTTTAAAGAGATTAAAGATGGATGACCCATACGACAATGTGCTTCAAATGGAGATGTAATACTAGACCACGCTGTAGATGTATGATAGTCTTTATCAAGATAGTAGAGACCTCCACTCTCATGCCCTCTACCAATTATTGTATTCGTCGTAAGATCCTGAAACAAACAATGATCAGAATAAAAGGTAACAAAAAAATTTAGTGTTTTAGTGAGTTGGCTAATAGAAATAAGGTTGAATGAAAACTGAGGGAGATGTAAAACAGATGTCAAAGATATATTTTTGGTGGGATTGACAGTCCCTGAACCTAAAACACGAGATGATGATCCATCTGCCAATGTGACATTAGAATGATGTGTATTTGAAAGAGAAGTAAAAACTTGTTTATTACCTGTCATATGTTCTGTGGCAGCAGAATCAATGACCCAATCAGAAGATGAAGAAATAAGACATGTAGTTGAGTTACCTGACACACAAGCTGCAGGGTTTGTAAGATCTTGTGACTTTAGAGACTCTTGGTACTTGAAAAATTGAGCATATTCCCCAGCGGAAAGCACATGAGGTTCTTCATTCGTTGCCATATTAGCAAATTTTTGAGGTAGTTGAGGACAATTCCACTTTGTATGACCACGTTCATGACAGTAAAAACACTCAACATTGTTTTGATCACCTATATGGTTACCGGAACTGTTATGTCTATTGTATCCATCTTGACTATTGTATCCACCACGACTATCGCGATTACTGTATCCACCACGATTACCACGATAGTTTGATCTACCACGACTACCATAATCGTTATATCAACCACGACCACCACGCACACCAGATCTGCCACGATTTTTGTAACTATAAGCGCCGCGACCACCACGACCATCACGACTATTATGACCATCCCGATCATTAGAAAAACCAGGTTTATTGGTGCTGATTAATGCACTAGTGACAGGTTGTACTGGCTGTGAGTTTTCGGTTCGAAGAAGTCTAGCAAAAATTTCATGTAGAGATGATATCTCAGATCCAGCGAGGATTTGAGATTTTGCACTATCAAACTCCGAAGGAAGACCAGCAAGAAAAATCATTACAGCCATTTGTTCTTGTTGCAATTGTTGACTTTTAATATCAGTACTGAAGGGTAACAAAACATTAAGTTCTTCGTAGATGCGTTTGAACTCCATAAAATATGCCGTAAGAGACTTATCTTGTTTTTCAGTACGATAAAAAGATTTTCAGACATCATAGATACGCGATATATTACCTTTTCCCGCATATAGAAATTCCAGATATTCCATTAACTCTTTAACATATTCACAATGATTAACAAGACTAAGTACCTCAGTAGTGATTGTATTTCGAATCTGAAGAAACAGGCGAGCATCATCATGCATCCAATTTTTCGCTGTGTCAACCGTAGGAGGATCTTGTATCAAATGGTCATCTTTTTCAATACATCGTAAATAGATACGAATTGTTTTACTCCAATCTAAGTAATTGGACTCGTTCAATTTCTGTTCTGTGATTTTTGTCATCACAGGAACCAAATCAGACATATTTTTCTCCATCTAGATTTTTTTTATAGAAACCCTAATGGCTTTGATACCATGTAGAAACTAGAAAAGATTTTATTAGAACATAGAATTTCAGTACAAGTTAAAGCCATATATATAGGCTCTGAAAATATCTTCTAATTATACTAGTCTACTGTAATAATTACGTTTGAATATTGACTATAATAAAATCTAATCTAATAATAAGTATAACAGATTATGTTTGAATATTGACTATAATAAATTATTTAGTCAATGTATATTATTATTTCCTTTAACACTAAGAAAGGCCTTAAAGTAGATTAAGGTCTAAGCTTCTCTCTTCCTCTATATTGTCTTTGTCTTGTACTTGTTGTTTCATTGAGCATGAAAATAAAGAAAGGTCGAAGTCCAAAGCAGGATCACTTTATCTTCTATTTTCTTGTCTTATGTGTCTTGTTTTTTTTAAATTAAAATAAAGTTTGTGAGTAATCTTTAAAATCTTCGATTTATGAAATCGCTTTACCATGATTTTGCCTTGTTTTTTATCTCCTATTTCTTTTTATTTATGAATTCCCTGACATGTTTTATGTTTCTAAAGACAACATAAAACTTCTCTACTCCATCATCTTCTTCTCTATTATGCCGTCGGTTGTCCATAAATGTATAACATAGGATTTATATAAATGTAAGATAGTTGATATTTTGCAAATTGATCTGACACGATGAGTTTGGAAATAACAAATTTTTAAATTTTTATGACCAATCAACTGAGTTTTGAAACGATAACACGCGCATTCTTTACTCGTAATTTCGTTTGGAAAAATTGTTAAAAATCTTCCAAATTAAAAAGGATTTAAATTTTTTGGTAAAAGAGGATTGATGATGTCAATAGATTTGATTAAATAAATTAAATATTATACATTTGCTTTCAAATTGCACTAGGAGTATTTTTTTTATTAATCTAAAGATTTAAACTGACTTTAAACTATTGCATTAGAAAAAATGGATAAACTTTTAATTTTATATTTTATTCCAAATTATATAATCAAAGAATATATATATATATATATATATTGTTAGAATATTCAGTGTATTAAGTTTCCTTATATAGGCCTCTAAGTTCTCTATATATTGAGAGCCTTACTTGGGTTTGCATTATAAAAAAAAAAGTTCAATACAAAAATGAACATTTTCTAATAAACACAAAACCCTAGCCACCTCCTGCGGCTACTTCTCTCTTTGTTATTTAACATGGTATCAGAGCACGTGTGATTCTAGGAATTCTGAACATCCTCAACAAAGATGACTGGCAATGAAGTCGTGGTCAGTCAAATCCCTGATGAATTAACAATGCAGATTGCTGCCATTCTGAGAAATGGTCTCGGAATACAACAACAAACAACTAACCCCGAGAATTTATCCCTAGGGATTAAACTTGGTGGTGACAACTATTCCCTATGGGAAAACCTGATGAAGAAAGAAATTGGGGAAGGGGGAAAGGTTCTCACATTACAGGGGAGCCGACACCTCCATCCAAAACTGTTAACACATATACAAGGTGGGAACAAGATGATCAATGTGTTTTCACATGGATTATCCAGAATCTTGAATCCAACTTTCTGAATAATGTCTCGCAATATCCCACTGCAAAATCCCTCTGGGATGGGTTAGCCACCACATACGATTCTGGTACATATTCGTTACAGGTGTTTGACCTTCATAAGAGGGCTAATTCATTAAGGCAAGGGTCCAATACACTAGCAGACTTGTGGAACAAACTGCAGAACATCTGGATGTCTATAGATAGCCGAGATCCGGACCCTATGAAAGACCCAGAAGACATTCAAATCTAAAATAAGAAGACTCGAGAACAAAGACTCTATTAATTGCTAATGACGTTTAATGACAAGCTGGAACCAGTCAAGATAGATATCCTGAAAAAGGATCATCTTCCTTCCGTGGAAACAGCATATGCTACAATACAAAGGGAAGTGGTCAGGCTTAATATACTAAAATCAAGTTCTTCTGATAGTGACTCGATTGAAATTGGAATGGGTTTGGCTGCTAAAGATTCTGCACAAAGGTTTAAATTCCGATCCAAAGATAAAGAAGATAAACCCAAGTTGTATTGCACTCATTGTGGGATGAAGAAACACACTAAAGAGACATGTTTCCAACTGGTTGGCTATCCGGAATGGTGGGAGGACGGTCATAAGGAGAAAAATAACCAGCGTTTCAGATCTAATGTCAAACGTGCTTAGTCTACAAGTGGCGGTGAAGATCCGACTAAAAATGAGCAAGGATGTGGCACCGGTTTTGAAGGAATGGCGGCGAACTCCTATGAAAAACTTGGAGGTAAAGGGTTTGAGAAATCAATAAATTGGATCTTTGATTGCGGGGCTACAGACACTATGTCTTATGATCCTAAAGACTTTGATGACATGTCATCTCCAATGAAGTCTCATATTGAGACTGCTAGTGGAGAAATTTGTGAAGTCAAAGGGGGAGGTTCAATTATTTTTTCGGAAAAAATGGAAATTAAAAACTGCCTCTACACTCCTTCATTATCCTTAAAGTTATTATTTGTTAGTCAAGTGACAAAACAACTCAACTGTGTGGTTCTTATGTATCCATTTTTTTGCATTTTACAGAACATTCGTACGAAGGAGATCATTAGGCGTGGTACTGAACAATGATGTCTCTATTATGTTGATGAGGTAGTTCATAAGGGACATGCCATGCTTGCTCACGGAACAACCGAAAGGCAACTTTGGTTATGGAACCAACGACTTGGTCATCCTTCTTTTAGCTATCTTAAAAGTTTGTTTCCAAGTCTTTTTTTGAATAATTCCATTCATGAGAAATGTGAAACCTGCATTCTTGCAAAAAATCTGTAGGGTCTCATTTAATCAAAGTAATACTAGAGTTGATTCTGCTTTTTCGCTAATCCATTCTGATGTTTGGGGTCCACCACCCAATTCTACTAACAATCAAATTAGATACTTTGTTTTATTTTTTGATGATTTCTCAAGAATGACTTGGATATACTTCATGAAACATAAATATGAAGTACCAGAAATATTTTTTTGTTTTTACAAAATGATTTTGATTCAATTTGAAAAAAAATACAGATTCTCCGTTTTGATAATGGAACAGAGTTTGTCAACCAAACAATACATATTTTTTTAAAATAAATAGTCTTATATATCAAACCACTTGTCCAAACACACCTCAACAAAACGGTACTTCAAAACGAAAAAATCGTACTTTACTTGAAAAAACTCGTGCTATTATGATTGAATCTAGAGTTCCTAATTCTCTTTGGCCAGAAGCTCTTGCTACAGCCACGTATCTTGCAAATCGTCTACCAACCCGATGTCTAGGAAATAAAACTCTATTACAAGTGCTTGCCACCCAAGTTACAATTACATCTGTTATGACCTTACCACCTCGTGTATTTGGTTGTTCGGTGTTTGTTCATATCCCTAAAACTAGTCGAAACAAACTTAATATGTGTGCTGAAAAGTGTGTATTCGTTGGGTATGGTGTCCATCAAATAGGCTATCGGTGTTACAATCCGTTTACTCGTCGAATCCATGTCACAATGGACTGTGACTTCTTAGAATCCGATTATTTTTTTGACCACCAATCTCGTGCTCAGGGGGAGAAAGTAAGTGAATCACTCAACTGGTTGTTATATGAAAGTTACTTTCAGGATGTGTCGACAGAGTCGGTAGATGACGCCACCGAACACGCCTCTTCCAACATAAAGGTGATTGACGAGGCATTTCTTACCACCAATGATTCTCCCGAAGACAGTATCCAACAAGAAATAAATTTCATGGATACTAATGAGTCCGGATTCTGTTACCACTACGGACAGGGTCAGTTCGGACAAAGACTACCTAACCGGACAAGGCAGTTCGAACACCTCATCCATTGGACTGTTCGAACAGGAATTAAAGTACTTAAAACCTAAACACTTCTTGACTAAGCTGCCTGCTCTCCTACTAAGAGCTCATGGGTCCTTGAACTTGACCCAGGTCCATTAAACATGACCCGAAAGCCCATAAGGCCCAGATGTAAGGGTATAAATACCCAACCACCAACATTAAATGAGGGTAATGAAAATTAAATACAACAAAGCTGCTTAATTCTCCCTCTACACTCTACCCAAACATTAAATACTTACAAACTTCCACAAAACTCTAAACAAAAATTACAAACTTACCCTCAGACATAAATAAACCACACCAGATACTACCAGCGAATCAGCCAAAGAAAATGTCCATCAAGAGGTAAACAATTTACAATGTCATAATTCAAAAAATGCTACTGACCATGACATTTCCGGAAGTTCATTTGTTGAAACTCAAACTCTGGTTCTTCCCCCAAGAAAAAATATAGGGGTTCCTCCTGACCGGTATTCACCGGAACACGTTCCCCGTGCTTCAACATATCCGGTAAAAACGGACAGAAGATTGCAAAGGCGTTTTCAGCTACTATTCTCTATGAACAAATCCCTAAAACAGCTCAAGAAGCTAAGAAGATGACTGAATGACATGAGGCAATGAATACCGAAATGGAAGCTCTAAAAAGGAATGGTACATGGGAGAATTGTGTGTTACCACAAGGGAATAAAGCAGTCGGGTGTAGATGGTTGTTTAATATAAAATATAAATCTGATGGCACCATTGAACGACACAACGCAATATTGGTTGCCAAAGGATATACACAAACATATGGTATAGACTACTCTGAAACGTTCTCTCCGGTTGCAAAGATTGACACTATCAGAGTTTTACTTTCAATAACCGCGAATAAAGATTGGCCTCTTCATCAATTTGATGTAAAGAATGCTTTCTTACATGGAGACTTGGAAGAAGAGGTATATATGGAACCCCCACCAGGGTTCTCTGATGGTTTTCAAGAAAATGAGGTATGTAAACTGAAAAAGGAATTATATGGGCTCAAACAGTCTCCTCGTGCTTGGTTTGGGAGATTTACAATGGCAATGAAGCAGTATAGATACAAACAGAGTAATGGGGATCATACCTTGTTTTACAAAAAGAGAGGAGAATTTGTCACGTGTCTTATAATATATGTCGACGATATAATTATAATGGGGAATGACGGAGAAGAAATTAGCTCTCTTAGGAAAAACCTCTTCAAGGAGTTCGAAATGAAAGACCTTAGGGGATTGAAGTATTTCCTAGGAATCGAGGTTCTTAGGTCTAAAGGAGGGATTTATATCTCCCAACGGAAATATATATTGGAGTTATTAGCTGAAGTTGGAATGGTGGATTGCAAACCAAATGACACTCATATAGTTGTGACACACAAACTAAAGATAATTGAAGGGGCCAGACTAGCGAGTAAAGAAAGGTACCAAAGGTTGGTGGGAAATTTGATTTACCTGACTCACACTCGACCCGACATTGCATACGCGGTGGGAGTAGTTAGCCAGTTCATGCATCATCCTCAAGAACACCATATGGAGGCAGTAATGAGGATTATTCGATATCTCAAAGGCACATCAGGAAGAGGCATACTTTTTAAGAAAAATGGACACCTTGATGTTGAAGTATTCACAGATGCTGATTGGGGAGGGAATCCTAACGACAAGCAATCAACTGCTGGCTACTTTACTCTTCTTAGAGGTAACTTGGTGACTTGGAGGAGTAAGAAACAGAAAGTAGTATCACTGTCAAGTGCTGAATCGGAATTTAGAGCAATCGTTAAGGGGATTACCGAGATACTTTGGTTAAAGAAGATAATGAAAGAAATCGGATCCCCCCTGAAGTGTCAAACTCAGTTAATGTGCGATGATGAAGCTGTGGTTAACATTTCAGAGAACCCGGTACAGCACGATAGAACAAAGTACGTTGAAATAGATAGGCACTTTATAAATGAAAAGATGTAAGATGGGACAGTCGAACTTCCGTTTGTTAGATCCGAAGACCAACTGGCAGACATCCTGATAAAAGCGGTTGCTGCAAGAACATTCGAATCAGTTTTATCCAAGTTGGGTATTGGTGATCCCACTACACAACTTGAGGTGGACTGTTATAATATTCCGTGTATTAAGTTTTCTTGTATAGGCCTCTAAGTTCTCCATATATTGAGAGCCTTACTTAGGTTTGCATTATAAAAAACAGTTCAATACAAAAAGGAATATTTTCTAATAAACGCAAAACCCTAGCCTCCTCGTGCGGCTACTACTATCTTTGTTATTTAATAATATTTTTAATACATATATGATGTAAAAATTATATTTTATTTTCTTGATTTTTGTAGCAAAAAAATTGGTTTGTCACTATTTTGTTTTCTTCATTTTCCCCCATTGTCTTTTTTATGTACTCGCGGATGTGTTTCATGTATCTAAGTACAATATAAAACTTCTCCACTCCTTTACCTTATTCTTTATCATGTTTTTTATCCTCTTTTCTTTGTTGGGCTTATTTTGTTGTTGTTTATTTTTCTTATTTTTAGCCGATTTCAAACACATATAACAGAGCTCTTAGCTTATTCATAAGCGTCTGTCAATTTGATCTGACACAGTGGATATGGAAAATAATAAACTTTTGATTTTTTAGATTTGAAACGAAACATAATTTATAATTTCGTTTGAAAAAATTGCTGAAAACCCTTAGAGCTAAAAATGATTTTAAAATTTTGGTAAAAAAAATTGATGGAAGCTAAAAAGAAGTTATGGCTCTTTAGGCTTTTTGCGGTTCAACTTCAAATTATAAGTGAAAAACCAACTACGAAAAAACGCACTAACCAGTTACAATAAATAAACTGAGATGTTCTAATCCGGATTGCAGTAGTAACTTGGTTTTCTAAAATAGAATTCCAACATGGGTTCATTGTACCAAATGCACTATTCAATAGATGTTATTAATAAAATAAATTTTTTACATTTGTTTTCAATTGCGCTGGAAGTATCTTCCTAATTAATCTAAGGATTTAAACTTGACTTGAAAATATTGTATTAAAAAAATAGACAAACTTTTGATTTTATATTTTATTCCAAATTCTACTATTAATTAATATATTTTTAATACATATATGATATAAAAATTAAACGTTATTTTCTTGATTTTTTAAGAAACAATCAGAAGCTGCATCAATATGTATGTTGTTTCTGGACGCTCAATGATCTCCTTTGCCACCATTAATCACTTGCTTCAAGAAAAAAATAATATCAGAGATTGTAATTTAAAATCACCGTCTATGATGAATAAAATCCAAAATCATCAACTTTTCAAGTTTTCCAAAATCAATATCAAAGATTGTAATTTAAAGTCACTGTGTGTATGATGACTAAAAGCCAAACTCATCAACTTTTTAACTTTTCCAAAGGCAATAACCTCCAAGCATATATTATAAGAGAATCCAAGAGTCAGTATTTTACCAGGTCCGTCATATTCCACTTTCCGTAACAGGGAGTGACATAGCGGGGACGGCCACTATCAAGGTATGTAAGGTACAGGGTAGATTGTAAGTGCAAGCATCCGTTCGAGTCTCTTAATGTGCACCGGTCGCTGGATGGCAGCATTCATGATGTAATGTTTGAGGAGAGTGTTTGCTTGCTTCTTAGAGCCACATGGTTTGAACCATTGATTATGGAAGAGCGCTATAGTATTTATGATAATCCAGACAATTACTACTTTCTATGTGAATACGAGGATGAAGACTAAGAGCTAGATGAAGCCTACTTCCAGGGTTCGTCGAGTATTCGCATTGGTAGCCGTAGGTGGGGAGATAACGGTTTTGTTAGTGCTGGCCGACAAGAAGCCAGGCCTGCCTATCGTCCAAATAATAATTACAATTGAGGTGGTGCTGGCTCTTCTTCTCGCCAATCGAAGACGAAAGAGGCTGCAAACAACTCAACAGACGACGATCAAAACGAGCATTTAAGCGTGAGGCTGCTGATAAGGCAGCAACAGAGAAACGTCAGGGCTTCATGGAGAGAGTAGAGAGCACACCCATTCTAAATTTATTTCTCACCATTTTATCATGGCTATAATTATTACCTACAACAGTCTGAAAATGTATTTCAAGTTAAAAACTGGTGTTTCGTGTAAAACATACTTGAATATATCTTGAAGAATGATATTATTTAAACGAAAAAGAAAATCCAAACCTTCTTAATAGTATTCTCTCTTTGATGTGGGGGCTTACAAGTTGCCATAAGCAAGGCACTAACTTGTCTCTGGTTGAGTTTTTTTTGGTGTAACACTGTCGTTCTACAATTCTACATAGCTGCAAAACAGGAAACGCCAAATATACATTAGTAGATAGCACCAATAGTTGGATAAATTAAATAAAAAAAACATCAACTAATAAGAAAAATAAGACGTACCTCCATTGGAAAATATGCGGGCTTCGAAGCAGACATATTAGGATATATCACTTTGAATTTGTGTTTTGCATAAAAATATTCTGTCACAGAAATAGCGGTATTGTTCCCAACACTGAATCTGCTAAGTAAAGAAAATTCAAGAGATATTAATGCAGATTTAGAGGCAATTAGATACAAATATTTATACGGAATCAAAGCAAACCTTAAAAAATTTATTTATTAATGTATCAAATCAGCCAAAAGAGAAGAAGGAAGGGGCATAGCAGATCAAAAATGAGAAATACGGAAAGTAAGAAGATAGAGATGGATGAGATGCAATATCAGTCAAGGCACAAATTCCGGTGAACGAACCAAATCCTAAATCAAATGAAAAAAACAGCAACCTAGATGTCATAAATGAAACTCGATTACAAAGAAAGTGAAAATATAAACAACCTAGATAGAGAACGATAAAGAGAACTCACTCAGATTTCTCTTTCGAATCGGAGGATGGAGATCCACAGAATCTGAGAAAACAGGAGAGAAATTAGTTCGATAAACATGGAAATCGACGATTACACTGTCACTGGGAATACACATACACAATATATATAGAAGGGAATTTACATCCGTCATCTTTTTCTTCATTTCCAGCATCGTCATCTACACGTATCATGTCTTCTTCTTCTCCGTCGACTTCTTCGTTAGATGATTGTTGCTTCTCAGCCTCTCTTTCTGGGTCTACTTTGCATTGGTCGCCATAGTCACCGCTCTGATCGAGGATCAGCAGAGTCTGCTTCGCCGGCATGGCTTGTTTAATTAGGACATGTTGTTTGCGGCTTCTTATATAATTTTCTTTCTCTTTTGTGTTTCAAATTACTTGTTCTAGTTAAATATATAATGGTTTAGATAGAATTCGCTAACCGTTTGTTTATATATATATATATATATATATATAAAAATAATATAAAATCAATTTTAGAACATGTTGATTCGGTCTTTTTAAAATTTTAGGACATGTAGACTCGCTTACCATTTGAATTTTTGTTTTAAATTTTTAAATAAAAATAAAATAAGAAAATAAATATAAAATCAAATTAGGACATATAGACTCGGTCTTTTTAGATACTAGTGAGTGGGATGGAAAGAAAAAAGATATTTACTTATTATTTATTGTTTTAACTAAATATATATATATATATATATATATATCTATAACGTTTCTTTTAGGTATAAGTGACTAAAAGAAAAAGAAAGAAAAAACAAACTATTTTTTAGTTAACAAAATTGATTTTATTTCAATTATATTTTTTTTAAAGGAATCTAGAAGATATATTTATATAAAAAAAATTGACTTGATTTTTCTCTCTTTTTAAATATATTTTTAATATTAAATTTAATTTTGTTATGTTTTATTTTCTTAAAATAAATTTTAAACATAATATATTAACACTTTTTCATTTTTATAAAAACAATTTTTTTTAAGATTCGATTTTATAAAGTTAACAAGTTTTATTTGGTCATTCTAAAAGATGAGTACATATTATTTATTAAATTATATCATTATAATATTTGACGTTAACAACTAAAACCTATATAAAACAGAGTAGATTCCGTTCATGTCCGTAGGATTCACTAAGTTTTTAATACCAATGAGATTCCAATGATTATTTAGCCAATAAGAGTTAACAGTTTCAGGCTTATACCATCTATTGTCTATATTATTATCAAGAGTTAATAAATGCTTAGAGTTAGACCAATTCTTTAACCAGTAATCAGTCAAACCTACTCCCACTTTATCTACAAGCATATTTTCTACAGTTTATCGGAGGTATGTCACTACAAAATAATATTAATAATTAGGAATATAAAAACATAATAATTAATTATATATTTCCATTACAACCGGCGAAAAACAATTCCATTACAAAAGAAAGACATCAAATAATACCTTAAAAACTATGCCGATAGATCTTGTCAAGCACATGGAGAAGAAAAAAATATGAACAAGAGAACTATGACAATTTCTACTTAAACCTAACTTATTATTCTTTTTTTTAATGGGCCCCTTGAAAATTGGGGTCCAAAGCAACCAATTTTTGTGGATCATATTATGATCTTGAATGAACATGTTGATTTTTCCATTCTTCATCGTAAGAAATAATCTACTGATGTACATTGTGTTGATTTCTCTAGCTGATCAGTAGCTTGTTTTATTAGCTTCCATAACTTTGATAACTTGAATGAGTCTTATCCTTTATCTTCAAGCTTTCTTTAGATGATATTAATCCTCTTGTTTTTTTACCTAGACCTACAAAACATTCAAAATTCATAATGGTCAAGGATAACCTTGCCATATGTTAACTTCGAATAATCATTCAATATTCTAGCCCAAGATATCTAGTGACAATGTTTTCAAGAAGAATAATAGAACCAAGTGAGACAATGATATTTGATGTTGTGTAAATGCAGCTTAATTTGGCCTTTATGGTATGTTTCGCAACCCGATCTGCCGCATAGTTCTGTTACTTGAAGATGTTTCTGATTAACATACTAGATGGCATAAGATTTCTACACCATTGAATTGTTAAGTTTAAATACCAAGGTGATGCTCCATAACTAAGTCTATTTAATACTATCAGAGAATTAATTTCAGTGTCAACCAAAGAATAACCATTTTGTTTGCAATACATAAGTCCTTGTAGTAATGCTCATATTTTTGCGACTAAAGGTAATTTTTTATCTATTAAAATACGTTTTCCTGCTATCAGTTTACCATTCGAATTTCTCAATATAAATCCAACACTTGATTCACCAATAAATAATGATGAACCATCACAGTTTGACTTAAATCTACCTAATAATGGAGGGTACCATTTGATATAAAGTCCTAGGGTTTTTTTAAGTGTGGTTGGAACAATGTAGTACTCTAGCGGGTTTAAAATCACATTTCAAGTGTTTGTATTTTATAATGTTTTAATTATCAAGAGTATTTATCAAGTGTTTGACATTATTACTGATAATCTTGTTATATATGGTGATGTTTTCATGTTTAGATTTGTTGATAGCCTTCCAGATCGACCTGATGATTAAAGAAGGTAGAGTGGTCCTAATATGAATATGTTTGGAAGTTGAAAAGAACCACATAGATATAATATGCTTGATTGTAATATGTTTACCTAGTATTATACGAAATAAATCAGATAAATAATACTAAACTTTTCAAGAACTCTATCGTTCTTCCATATTTAGGAAATTTTGACATTTTGAAGATAGATGGAAACCCTTATGTTGAAGAATAGAGTATGTTAAGATGAAGTTGTCTATTACCCTCCAAAGAATAAAAGAACATTTCTTTGGAGAAATGTTATTCCTTAGAAATGTAAACTTTTTGTCTTTACCTCTTATTTCATTCTATATTTTCTTTATAGAAAATTTTCCATTTAGAGAGACTGTCCATAATATATTATCCTCCTTATTTAAAATAAGAAAGATCTTCATTATTCTGGTTATATCTAATTGAAGTACATTGTTTCCGTTTTCCTATATTCTAATCATTATTTGACTCTAACTTATTTACGTTGACTTGTCTATACCATAAAATATATTCATTAACAATGAAAGTGATTAAAAGGTGTGTGAAACTCCATTTATCAACCCAATAGTCTATGTTACTTTTTCCAGCGGACCTAAAAATGAATTTTTAGCTAAGTCTTTAGATTTTAAAATCTTTTTCCATACCTTATAATCATTTTGTTTTTTATAATTTTATAAATGATGGACTTTAAGATCTTCTTCGCTAGTCCAAAGTCCTTCATGTCTAATATTTTTGACAATTGAAGCTTCAGTATTCTAATATCATCTATATCTGAACCTGCTACTAACATATTATCAACATAGAGTAGCAAAATGATATAACTGGACTTATATCTTTTGAAATAACAACATTGGTCAGCATGGCACTTCTGGAAACTCTATTTGTGCATAAAACCATAAAAATTCTTGTATCACTGTCTTGGAGCTTGTTTTAGACCATACAAACTTTTCTTGAGTCCACATACTATTTTTATTTCCCTTCTTTTAAGAAACCTTTGGTTGATACATATATATCTCCTCATCCAAGTCTCCGTGAAGAAATGCAGTCTTCAAGTTTAAATATTCAAGATAAAGGTCTTCAATGGAACTATACTCAACACTGATATAATAGTATTGAACTTCACAACCGAAGCAAAAATATCGATGTAATTAATTCATTCATTTTGTTGGAACCCTTTGATAATTAGTCAGGCTTTGTATCTGTTAGAGCCATCAGGCTCATATTTCACCCGGCACACCCATTTGTTATGAAGTTTCTTCTTACCCATTGGTAACTTAACTAGTTCCCATGTCTCATATAAAAGTAAAGACTTCATATTATTTTTCATGGAAAGCTTTCATTTTCTAGAATAAATGGTCTCAAAATATTCATTATAGTGATCAAGCTACCCAAAATCGGTTAGTAACATATAGTTCAAGTATCTCGTGTTGGGAATATGAAGTCGTGAAGATCTTCTACTGATCGATATGACCAACTTACTCTCCTTGTTGAGGGGTTGATCCTATCTGCATTATTCCATGACTATCTGGGAGTCCTTCGATATCTGCATAAACTGATCTGTATGGCTTTGAGTCATTTTCTTTGCTTTTATGTATGTTCTTGTACATCACTGTTTCATTGAAGACCACGTCTCTGCTTCGTATCATTCATGTTTTCCTTATCATAAACACGATAACCGAACTCATCTTTGCATAGCCGATCAGGAAACATATCTTCGATTTGGGATCAAGCTTGTTCCTTTCTTGATCACTTATATGAATATATACTGTAGAACCAAAAAACTCACAGATGTGGTAATGTTATATCCTTACCAGTTTATAACTCCTTGGTTATTCTATGTTCTAAGGAAACTGATGGGCCTCGGTCAACCAAATAAGCCGATGTGTTGACTGTATCTTCTCGAAAATGCTTTGGTAAACCAGACTGTATACGAATGCCTCTGGCTCTTTTTGTCAATGTTCTGTTCATACGTTTTCCAATACTATTGTGTTGAGGCATTCCTGGCACGATTCTCTTCATCATGATCCTGTGCTCAGAGCAAAAGTTCTTGAATCTGGTGTCCTCATATTCACCACCATTATCGGTTCTAAGCTATTTTTATCTTCATATCCGTCTTATTCTCAACCATAGATTTCCATATCCTAAAAATATCAAACACTTTAGATTTATACTTTAGAAAATAGACCCATACCGTTTGAATATAATCATTGATAACAGTCAGAAAATAGACCCATACCGTTTGAATATTCTCAACCATAGATTTATACTTGATCACAGTGAACAAGTTCAGCCTTTCTTTCTTTGTGGTTCCGCTACTCATCTAAAAACTGACCCTTTTCTCTTTTCTTAATATGCAATCTTCGCACATGTCTATATCGATTGACTTAAGACCTGGAAGCTTCCCATTCGAGTACATAATTTTCATACCCTTTTCATTCATGTGGCCAAATCTCTGGTGCCACACATTTGGATTTTCGTTTCCTGCTGCTATTGCAATTGAATAGCTCGTCTTTCCTGTCTTCTAAAGATAACCACTCTTCTTTTCGCGAAAAATTTCATTGCTCTCTTTGAAATCTAATTGTCACCATGGAAGATCGTAGTGTAGCCTTTGCTAGCCAACTGCCTTAATGAGATTAAGTTTTTTCTCAGATCGGGGATCTGCCTGACATCTTTCAATTCTCAGACTGACCCATTCAACTTAATCTTCACAATACCTTTACCAATAATATCACAAGGTTGATCATCACCAAGATATACATTTCCAAGCTTACCAAGGACATACCTCTCGAAGAATTCTTTATTCGAAGTAGGGTGGAACGATGCTCCAGAGTCTAAAATCTAAGATTCTTCCCTGCTTTCAAAGGAGGATATTAACGCACCATCTCCTTGTTATGTGAAATTTTTCTTTGGATTCTTCTCATGGTACTTTGGTTCTCTCTTGCGCTGATATTTATAGTGCCTAGTATTCCTACAATTCTAACACTCGATGTTTTTCAACCCTTGGGAAGTTTTAGGATTCTTGGACTTAAACCTCTAGTCTTTTGATCTACATCGGTAATTCGATTTACCGCGTTCATGACCTCATGTTAATTTTATTTCTCTTGAATCTGTATGTAAAACTAAAGAGATTAATGACTTACCCAATTCTCTCTTTCGATTCTCTTTACTGAGAACTAGGTCACGAACATCATCAAATTTCAACTTATTACTTCCTGACGAGCTACTCACTATTGTGACAATAGAATTACAACTAACTGGTAGTGAAGACAAGAGTATCATGCTCGTACTTAGTCATCAAAATTAATTTCATATGAACTAAACTGGGTTGTGATTGTATTGAGTTCATTAAGATGTTGAGCTACCGATGCGCCTTCCGTCAATCACAAATTGAATAAACGCCTCATCAAGTGAACTTTGTTGGACGCCGATGAATTCTCACACATATTGGAGAGAGCCTTCATAAGACCCATCGTGGTTGAATCCTTTACGATGTTGAAAGAAATATTTCGGGATATCATTAATCAGATGACTCCAAGATCTTGTAGGTCAAGAAAGGTCAATTCTTCATCTCTCAAACTATCTAACTTTTTTTTCCTGAGATGGGTTGATAAAGCTTTTCTAGTAAAGATAATCTCCAATCTGTATATTCTAGAATTTTACATATACACCACCAAATTTTTTGAGTCTCACATTTTCTTGTTTGTAGCCATTGATCCAATTCAAATCGGATCTTCTTTGGATTGCTACCAAGTATGTAGCTCTAATACTAGTTATTGGGAAAATACAGAATTTTCCTTACAGATTGCTTCTAAACTGGCTTGAGGTAAAAATAGTTTTGAGAAAATACACAATTTTCCTACAATCAGATCAAAATAATAATAAAAAAAATACAAAAACAAAAGTGAAATAAAACATTGTGCATACGTCTCCGGCACAATAAACCAACAGTTAGATCAAATACTGTACATACGTCTCCGACATAATAAACCAACAGTAAGATCAAACTCTATGTCTACGTGTCTGGCACAATAAACTACCAGTAGGATCAAATACACAAATTGTTAACGGAGGTCAGCAAATTGTGCCTACGTCTCTAGACCTGCCGCAAATCGATTTTATTAGAAAGGACTTTGTGACTCTGTTCTTTTATACATACACAAAAACATAGTTTTTGGTTTTTCAAGAGAGTTTTAAAACAAAGAAGAAAAAGAAACGATACAGTATTTAATTAGTAATTTATGACTCACTGAATTACTATGTTTTTTCAAATTCAAACTTCTTCAACTCTTTTGATAAGTCTAAGTGTAATTTGTAAAAATAGCTCATAATTTTTTGACATTGAAAAAAATAGGGCCATTAGAAAGCGCAAGCAAAAAGCCAGAAGATGACAGTGGGGTGAGCAGTACAATGAGGACGGTGTTGGCAATGAGATTCAGCTATGTACAGATGGTTGAAGCTTATAGTATATTTGAAGGTGACGTGGACTCTATCATTTGTTATTTATTGGACACCAGCACCGATAGTAGCAGACTGAAAGGCAAAGCAAGACAGTTGGATGAATGATACGAGGGATCTCCTTTAATTTTAGCTTTTAATAAATAAATAATTCATGTGGTCAACACTTGGATTATATGCTTTTAGTATAAGTTTACCAATAAAATTAGATCAACAAGAATGTTTTGGTCCATGTTTATATTTTAGTCAACATGACCCATGTATACGTTCAAAGTTACTTAGGAGGCTTACGAGGTTAGCTTTGAGCTGAAAATTTACTCTCAAAAAGTAATTTACATAAACTATAAACTATCATTCAAACATATAATAAAAAAATGAAAGTAAAATATCATTTTCATCAATTAATAAAAGTAAATATATAGTTGTCGGACTCGGGTTGTTCACTATATCGCGGAGTATATGTGAGTTTGAGTTATGACTATAATTTTTCAATTGAGTTTGGTTCAAGCCTAAAAAAAACCTAGGTTTGAGTTCAAAGTTTTATTTTATTGAGAAAGGCCTTAAAGTAAATTAAGGTCTAAGCTTCTCTCTTCCTCTACATTTTTTTGTCTTGTACTTGTTATTTCATTGAGCATGAAAATAAAGAAAGGTCGAAGGCCAAAGCAGGATCTCTTTTTCTCATATTTTCTTGTCTTATGTATCTTGTTTTTTTAAGTTAAAATAAAGTTTGTGAGTAATCTTTAAAATCTTCTATTTGAAACTATAGAGTTCACCCTTCTACCATGATTTTGTCTTCTTTTATATCTCATATTTCTTTTTATTTATGAAATCCCTAACATGTTTTATGTTTCTAAAGACAACATAAAACTTCTCCACTCCCTCATCTTCTTCTCTATTATGCCGTCGGTTGTCCATAAATGTATAACATTGGATTTATATAAATGTAAGATAGTAGATATTTTGCAAATTGATCTGAAACGATGAGTTTGAAAGATAACAAATTTTTAAATTTTTATAACCAATCAACTGAGTTTTGAAACGATAACACGCACATTCTTTACTCGTAATTTTGTTTGGAAAAATTGTTAAAAATCCTCCGAATTAAAAAGGATTTAAATTTTTTGGTAAAAGAGGATTGATGATGTCAATAGATTTCATTAAATAAATTAAGTATTTTACATTTGCTTTCAAATTGCACTGGGAGTATTTTCTTTATTAATCTAAAGATTTAAACTGACTTTAAACTATTCATTAGAAAAAATGGATAAACTTTTAATTTTATATTATATTCCAAATTATATAATCAATATATATATATATATATATATATATATATATATATATATATATATATATATATATTTGTAAGAATATTTAGTGTATTAAGTTTCCTTGTATAGGCCTCTAAATTCTCTATATATTGAGAGCCTTACTTGGGTTTGCATTATAAAAAAAATAGTTCAATACAAAAAGGAACATTTTCTAATAAACACAAAACCCTAGCCGCATCCTGCGGCTACTTCTCTCTTTGTTATTTAACATGATGCAGAGCAAGTGTGATTCTGGGAATTCTGAACATCCTCAAAAAAGATGGCTGGAAATGAAGTCGTGGTCAGTCAAATCCCTGATGAATTAACAATGCCAAATGGCTGCCATTCTGAGAAATGGTCTCGGAAAACAACAACAAACAACTAACCCCGAGAATTTATCCCTAGGGATTAAACTCGGTGGTGACAACTATGCCCTATGGGAAAACCTGATGAAGAAAGCAATTGGAGGAAGGTGGAGAGGTTCTCACATTACATGGGAGCCGACACCTCCATCCAAAACTGAAAACACATATACAAGGTGGGAACAAGATGATCAATTTGTTTTCACATGGATTATCCAGAATCTTGAATCCAGCTTGGTGAATAATGTCTCGCAATATCCCACTGCAAAAGCCCTCTGTGATGGGTTAGCCATCACATACGGTTCTGGTACATATTCGTTACAGGTGTTTGACCTTCATAAGAGGGCTAATTTATTAAGGCAAGGGTTCGATACATTAGAAGACTTGTGGAACAAACTGTAGAACATCTGGGTGTCTATAGATAGGCGAGATCTGAACCCTATGAAAGACCCAGAATACATTCAAATCTAAAATAAGAAGACTCAAGAACAAAGAATCTATCAATTGCTAATGGCGATTAATGACAAGCTGGAACCAGTCAAGAGATATATCCTGAAAAAGAATCATCTTCCTTCTGTGGAAACAGCATATGCTACAATACGAAGGGAAGTGGCCAGGCTTAATATACAAAATCAAGTTCTTCCGATAGTGACTCGATTGAAATTGGAATGGGTTTGGCTGCTAAATATTCTGCACAGAGGTTTAAATTCCGATCCAAAGAGAAAGAAGATAAATCCAAGTTGTATTGCACTCATTGTGGGATGAAGAAACACACTAAAGATACATGTTTCCAGCTGGTTGGATATCCAAAATGGTGGGAGGACGGTCATAAGGAGAAAAATAACCAGCGTTTCAGATCTAATGTCAAACGGGCTTCGTCTACAAGTGGCGGTGAAGATCAGACTAAAAATGAGCAAGGAAGTGACATTAGTTTTGGAGGAATGGTGGCGAACTCCTATGAAAAACTTGCAGGTAAAGGGTTTGAGAAATCAATGAATTGGATCTTTGATTGCGGGGCTACGGACACCATGTCTTATGATCCTAAAGACTTTGGTGACATGTCATCTCCAAAGAAGTCTCATATTGAGACTGCTAGTGGAGAAATTTGTGAAGTCAAAGGGGGAGGTTCAATTATTTTTCCGGAAAAAATGGAAATAAAAAACTGCCTATACATTCCTTCACTATCCTTAAAGTTATTATATGTTAGTCAAGTGACAAAACAACTCAACTGTGTGGTTCTTATGTATCTATTTTTTTGCATTTTACAGGACATTCGTACGAAGGAGATCATTAGGCGTGGTACTGAACAAGGAGGTCTCTATTATGTTGATGAGGTAGTTCATAAGGGACATGCCATGCTTGCTCACAGAACAACCGAAAGGCAACTTGTGTTATGGCACCATCGACTTGTTCATCCTTTTTTTAGCTATCTTAAAATTTTGTTTCCTAGTCTTTTTTTTGAATAATTCCATTCATGAGAAATGTGAAACCTGCATTCTTGCAAAAAATCTGTAGTGTCTCATTTAATCAAAGTAATACTAGAGTTGGTTATGCTTTTTCGCTAATCCATTCTGATGTTTGGGGTCCAGCACCAAATTCCACTAACAATCAAATCAGATACTTTGTTTTATTTGTGGATGATTTCTCAAAAATGACTTGGATATACTTCATGAAACATAAATCGGAAGTACCAGAAATATTTGTTTGTTTTTACAAAATCATTTTGACTCAATTTGAAAAAAAATACAGATTCTCCGTTCTGATAATGGAACAGAGTTTGTCAACCAAACAATGCATAATTTTTTAAAAACAAATGGTCTTATCCATCAAACCACTTGTCCAAACACACCTCGACAAAACGGTACTTCAGAACGAAAAAATCGTACTTCACTTGAAAAAACTCGTGCTATTATGATTGAATCTAGAGTTCCCCATTCTTTTTTACCAGAAGCTCTTGCTACAGCCACGTATCTTGCAAATCGTCTACCAACCCGATGTCTAGGAAATAAAACTCCATTACAAGTGCTTGCCACCCAAGTTACAATTACATCTCCGATGACCTTACCACCTCGTGTATTTGGTTGTTCGGTGTTTGTTCATATCCCTAAAACTAGTCGAAACAAACTTAATCTGTGTGCTGAAAAGTGTGTATTTGTTGGGTATGGTGTCCATCAAATGGTCTATCGGTGTTACAATCCGGTTACTCGTCGAATCTATGTCACCATGGACTGTGACTTCTTAGAATCCGATTATTTTTTTGACCACCAATCTCGTGCTCAGGGGGAGAAAGTAAGTGAATCACTCGACTGGTTGCTATATGAAAGTTACTTTGAGGATGTGCCGAAAAGGTCGGTAGATGGCGCCATCGAACACGCCTCTTCCAACATAAAGGAGACTGACGAGGCAGTTCTTACCACCAATAATTCTCCCGAAGACAATATCCAACAAGAAATAAATGCCATGGATACCACCAGCGAATAAGCCAAAGAAAATGCCATCAAGAGGTAAACAATTTACAATATCATAATTCATAAAATGCTACTGACCATGACATTTCACGAAGTTCATTTGTTGAAACTCAAACTCTGGTTCTTCCCCCAAGAAAAAATAGAGGGGTTCCTCCTGACCGGTATTCACGGGAACACGTTTCCCGTGCTTGTACATATCTGGTAAAAGCAGACAGGAAAGAAATGACAAAGATTGCAAAAGCGTTTTCAGCTATTATTCTCTCAGAACAAATCCATAAAACAACTCAAGAAGCTAAGAAGATGACTGAATGGCATGAGGCAATGAATACCGAAATGGAAGCTCTAAAAAGAAATGATACATGGGAGAATTGTGTGTTACCACAAGGGAAGGAAGCAGTCGGGTGTAGATGGGTGTTTAATATAAAATATAAATCTGATGGCACCATTGAGCGACACAAGGCAAGATTGGCTGCCAAAGGATATACACAAACATATGGTATAGACTATTCTGAAAGGTTCTCTCCGGTTGCAAAGATTGACACTATCAGAGTTTTACTTTCAATAGCCGCGAATAAAGATTGGCCTCTTCATCAATTTGATGTAAAGAATGCTTTCTTACATGGATACTTGGAAGAAGAGGTATATATATATATATATATTTGTAAGAATATTTAGTGTATTAAGTTTCCTTGTTTAGGCCTCTAAATTCTCTATATATTGAGAGCCTTACTTGGGTTTGCATTATAAAAAAATAGTTCAATACAAAAAAGAACATTTTCTAATAAACACAAAACCCTAGCCGCATCCTGCGTCTACATCTCTCTTGGTTATTTAACATGGTACAGAGCACGTGTGATTCTGGGAATTCTGAACATCCTAAAAAAAGATGGCTGGCAATGAAGTCGTGGTCAGTCAAATCCCTGATGAATTAACAATGCCAAATGGCTGCCATTCTGAGAAATGGTCTCGGAACACAACAACAAACAACTAACCCCGAGAATTTATCCCTAGGGATTAAACTCGGTGGTGACAAATATACCCTATGGGAAAACCTGATGAAGAAAGCAATTGGAGGAAGGGGGAGAGGTTCTCACATTACAGGGGAGCCGACACCTCCATCCAAAACTGAAAACCCATATACAAGGTGGGAACAAGATGATCAATGTGTTTTCACATGGATTATCCAGAATCTTGAATCCAGCTTGGTGAATAATGTCTTGCAATATCCCACTGCAAAAGCCCTCTGGGATGGGTTAGCCATCACATACGGTTCTGGTACAGATTCGTTACAGGTGTTTGACCTTCATAAGAGGGCTAATTTATTAAGGCAAGGGTTCGATACATTAGAAGACTTGTGGAACAAACTGTAGAACATCTGGGTGTCTATATATAGGCGAGATCTGAACCCTATGAAAGACCCAGAAGACATTCAAATCTACAATAAGAAGACTCAAGAACAAAGAATCTATCAATTGCTAATGGCGATTAATGACAAGCTGGAACCAGTCAAGAGATATATCCTGAAAAAGGATCATCTTCCTTCCGTGGAAACAGCATATGCTACAATACGAAGGGAAGTGGCCAGGCTTAATGTACAAAATCAAGTTCTTCCGATAGTGACTCGATTGAAATTGGAATGGGTTTGGCTGCTAAATATTCTGCACAGAGGTTTAAATTCCGATCCAAAGAGAAAGAAGATAAATCCAAGTTGTATTGCACTCATTGTGGGATGAAGAAACACACTAAAGATACATGTTTCCAGCTGGTTGGCTATCCAGAATGGTGGGAGGACGGTCATAAGGAGAAAAATAACCAGCGTTTCAGATATAATGTCAAACGGGCTTCGTCTACAAGTGGCGGTGAAGATCAGACTAAAAATGATCAAGGAATTGACATTAGTTTTGGAGGAATGGCGGCGAACTCCTATGAAAAACTTGCAGGTAAAGGGTTTGAGAAATCAATGAATTGGATCTTTGATTGCGGGGCTACGGACACCATGTCTTATGATCCTAAAGACTTTGGTGACATGTCATCTCCAAAGAAGTCTCATATTGAGACTGCTAGTGGAGAAATTTGTGAAGTCAAAGGGGGAGGTTCAATTATTTTTCCGGAAAAAATGGAAATAAAAAACTACCTATACATTCCTTCACTATCCTTAAAGTTATTATATGTTAGTCAAGTGACAAAACAACTCAACTGTATGGTTCTTATGTATCCATTTTTTTGCATTTTACAGGACATTCGTACGAAGGAGATCATTAGGCGTGGTACTGAACAAGGAGGTCTCTATTATGTTGATGAGGTAGTTCATAAGGGACATGCCATGCTTGCTCACGGAACAACTGAAAGGCAACTTGTGTTATGGCACCAGCGACTTGTTTATCCTTCTTTTAGCTATCTTAAAAGTTTGTTTCCTAGTATTTTTTTGAATAATTCCATTCATGCGAAATGTGAAACCTGCATTCTTACAAAAAATCTGTAGGGTCTCATTTAATCAAAGTAATACTAGAGTTGATTATGCTTTTTCGCTAATCCATTCTGATGTTTGGGGTCCAGCACCAAATTCCACTAACAATCAAATCAGATACTTTGTTTTATTTGTGGATGATTTCTCAAAAATGACTTGGATATACTTCATGAAACATAAATCGGAAGTACCAGAAATATTTGTTTGTTTTTACAAAATGATTTTGACTCAATTTGAAAAAAAATACAGATTCTCCGTTCTGATAATCGAACAGAGTTTGTCAACCAAACAATGCATAATTTTTTAAAAACAAATGGTCTTATCCATCAAACCACTTGTCCAAACACACCTTAACAAAACGGTACTTCAGAACGAAAAAATCGTACTTCACTTGAAAAAACTCGTGCTATTATGATTGAATCTAGAGTTCCCCATTCTCTTTGACCAGAAGCTCTTGCTACAGCCACAAGTGCTTGTCACCCAAGTTACAATTACATCTCCTATGATCTTACCACCTCGTGTATTTGGTTGTTCGGTGTTTTTTCATATCCCTAAAACTAGTCGAAACAAACTTAATCCGTGTGCTGAAAAGTGTGTATTTGTTGGGTATGGTGTCCATCAAATGGTCTATCGGTGTTACAATCCGGTTACTCGTCGAATCTATGTCACCATGGACTGTGACTTCTTAGAATCCGATTATTTTTTTGACCACCAATCTCGTACTCAGGGGGAGAAAGTAAGTGAATCACTCGACTGGTTGCTATATGAAAGTTACTTTGAGGATGTGCCGAAAAGGTCGGTAGATGGCGCCATCGAACACGCCTCTTCCAACATAAAGGAGACTGACGAGGCAGTTCTTACCACCAATAATTCTCCCGAAGACAATATCCAACAAGAAATAAATGCCATGGATACTACCAGCGAATCAGCCAAAGAAAATGTCCATCAAGAGGTAAACAATTTACAATATCATAATTCATAAAATGCTACTGACCATGACATTTCACGAAGTTCATTTGTTGAAACTCAAACTCTGGTTCTTCCTCCAAGAAAAAATAGAGGGGTTCCTCCTGACCGGTATTCATGGGAACACGTTTCCCGTGCTTGTACATATCTGGTAAAAGAAGACAGGAAAGAAATGACAAAGATTGCAAAGGCGTTTTCAGCTATTATTCTCTCAGAACAAATCCATAAAACAGCTCAAGAAGCTAAGAAGATGACTGAATGGCATGAGGCAATGAATACCGAAATGGAAGCTCTAAAAAGAAATGATACATGGGAGAATTGTGTGTTACCACAAGGGAAGGAAGCAGTCGGGTGTAGATGGGTGTTTAATATAAAATATAAATCTGATGGCACCATTGAGCGACACAAGGCAAGATTGGCTGCCAAAGGATATACACAAACATATGGTATAGACTATTATGAAAGGTTCTCTCCGGTTGCAAAGATTGACACTATCAGAGTTTTACTTTCAATAGCCGCGAATAAAGATTGGCCTCTTCATCAATTTGATGTAAAGAATGCTTTCTTACATGGATACTTGGAAGAATAGGTATATATAGAACCCCCACCAAGGTTCTCTGATAGTTTTCAAGAAAATGAGGTATGTAAACTGAAAAAGGCATTATATGGGCTCAAACAGTCTCCTCGTGCTTGGTTTAGGAGATTTACAATGGCAATGAAGCAGTATAGCTACAAATAGAGTAATGATGATCATACCTTGTTTTACAAAAAGAGAGGAGAATTTGTCACTTGTCTTATAATATATGTTGACGATATGATTATAACGGGGAATGTCGAACAAGAAATTAGCTCTCTTAGGAAAAACCTCTTCAAGGAGTTCGAAATGAAAGACCTTGGGGGATTGAAGTATTTACTAGGAATCGAGGTTCTTAGATCAAGAGGAGGGATTTATATCTCCCAACGAAATATATATTGGATTTATTAGCTGAAGTTGGCATGGTGGATTGCAAACCAAATGACACTCCTATAGTTGTGATACACAAACTAAAGATAATTGAAGGGGCCAGACCAGCAAGTAAAGAAAGGTACCAAAGGTTGGTGGGAAATTTGATTTACCTGGCTCACACTCGACCCGACATTGCATACGCGGTGGGAGTAGTTAGCCAGTTCATGCATCATCCTCCGGAACACCATATGGAGGCAGTAATGAGGATTATTCGATATCTCAAAGGCACATCAGGAAGAGGCATACTTTTTAAGAAAAATAGACACCTTGATGTTGAAGTATTCACAGATGCTGATTGGGGAGGGAATCCAAACGACAAGCAATCAACTGCTGGCTACTTTACTCTTCTTGGAGGTAACTTGGTGACTTGGAGGAGTAAGAAACAGAAAGTAGTATCACTGTCAAGTGCTGAATCGGAATTTAGAGGAATCATTAAGGGGATTACCGAGATACTTTGGTTAAAGAAGATAATGAAAGAAATCGGATCCCCCCTGAAGTGTCCAAATCAGTTAATGTGCGATAATAAAGTTGTGATTAAGATTTCAGAGAACCCGGTATAACACGATAGAACAAAGCACGTTGAAATAGATAGGCACTTCATAAAATAAAAGATTGAAGATGGGACAGTCGAACTTCCGTTTGTTAGATCCGAAGACCAACTGTCAGACATCCTGACAAAAGCGGTTGTTGCAAGAACATTCGAATCAGTTTTATCCAAGTTGGGTATTGATGAGCCCACTACACAACTTGAGGGGGAGTGTTAGATTATTCAGTGTATTAAGTTTCCTTGTATAGGCCTCTAAGTTCTCTATATATTGAGAGCCTTACTTGGGTTTGCATTATAAAAAAAGAGTTCAATACAAAAAGGAACATTTTCTAATAAACACAAAACCTAGCCGCCTCCTGCGGCTACTTCTCTCTTTGTTATTTAACAATATTTTTAATACATGTATGATGTAAAAATTATATTTTATTTTCTTGATTTTTGTAACAAAAAATTTGGTTTGTCACTATTTTGTTTTCTTTATTTCCCTCCATTTTCTTTTTTATGTAATCGCGGATGTGTTTCATGTATCTAAGTACAATATAAAACTTCTCCACTCCTTTACCTTCTTCTCTATCATGTTTTTTATCCTCTTTTCTTCGCTGGGCTTATTTTGTTGTTGTTTATTCTTCTTATTTTTAGCCGATTTCAAACACATATAACAGAGCTCTTAGCTTATTCATAAAAGCATGTCAATTTGATCTGACACATTGGATATGAAAAATAATAAACTTTTGATTTTTAAGATTTGAAACAAAACATAATTTATAATTTCGTTTGAAAAAATTGTTGAAACCCCTCTAAGCTAAATTTTGTTTGAAAAAATTTGGTAAAAAAAAATTGATCTAAACTAAAAAGAAGTTATGGATCTTTAGGCTTTTTGCGGTTCAACTTGAAATCATAAGTGAAAAACCAACACACTAACAAGTTACAATAAATAAAGTGAGATATTCTAATCCGGATTGCAGTAGTAACTTGGTTATCTAAAATAGGATTTCAACATGGGTTCATTGTACCAAATGCACTATTCAATAGATGTTATTAATAAAATATTTTTTTTACATTTGTCTTCAATTGCGCTGGAGGTATCTTCCTAATTAATCTAAGGATTTAAACTTGACTTGAAAATATTGTATTAACAAGATGGATAAACTTTTAATTTTATATTTTATTCCAAATTATACTATTAATAAATATATTTTTAAGCAACAATCAGAAGCTGCATCAATATGTATGTTATTTCTGGAGAAGTTGATAAACGCTCAATGATCTCTTTTGCCACCATTAATCACTTGCTGCAACAAAAAAACAATATCAGAGATTGTAATTTAAAGTCACTCTCTATCATGAATAAAAGTCAAAAACATCGACTTTTGAAGTTTTTCAAAGTCAATATCAGAGATTGTAATTTAAAGTCACTGTCTATGATGAATAAAAGCCAAACTCATCAACTTTTCAAGTTTTCTAAAGGCAATAACGTCCAAGCATATATTATAAGAGAATCCAAGAGTCAGTATTTTACCAGGTCCGTCATATTCCACTTGCCGTAACAGGGAGTGACATAGCGGGGATCGCCACTATCAAGGTATGTAAGGTGCAGGTTAGATTGTAAGTGCAAGCATCGATTCGAGTCTCTTAATGTGTACTGGTCGCTGGATGGCAGCATTCATGATGTAATGTTTGAGGAGAGTGTTTGCTTGCTTCTTAGAGCCACATGGTTTGAACCATTGATTGTGGAAGAGCGCTATAGTATTTATGATGATCCAGACAATTACTACTTTCCATGTGAATACGAGGATGAAGACTGGGAGCTAGATAAAGCCTACTTCCATGGTTCGTCCAGTATTCGTATTTGTAGCCGTAGGTGGGGAGATAACATTTTTGTCAGTGCTGGCCGACAAGAAGCCAAGCCTGCCTATCCTCCCAATAATAATCACAATTCAGGTGGTGCTGGCTCTTCTTCTCGCCAATCGAAGAAGAAAGAGGCTGCAAACAACTCAACAGGCGACGAGCAAAACGAGCAATCAAAGGTAAGGCTGCTGATAAGGCAGCAGCAGAGAAACGCCAGGGCTTCATGGAGAGAGTAGAGAGCACAGCCATTCCAAATTCATTGCTCACCAGTTTATCATGGCTATAATTATTCCCTACAATAGTCTGAAAATGAATTTCATTGCTCACCAGTTTATCATGGCTATATTTTCCAATGGAGATACGTCTTATTTTTCTTATTAGTTGATGTTTTTTTTATTCAATTTATCCAACTATTGGTGCTATCTGCTAATGTGTATTTGGCGTTTCCTGTTTTGCAGCTATGTAGAATTGTAGAACGGCAGTGTTACACCAAAAAACTCAACCAGAGACAAGTTAGTGACTTGCTTATGGCAACTTGTAAGCCCCCACATCAAAGAGAGAATACTATTAAGAAGGTTTGGATTTTCTTTTTCGTTTAAATAATATCATTCTTCAAGATATATTCAAGTATGTTTTACACGAAACAGAAGTTTTTAACTTGAAATTCATTTTCAGACTGTTGTAGGGAATAATTATAGCCATGATAAAATGATGAGCAATGAATTTAGAATGGGTGTGCTCTCTACTCTCTCCATGAAGCCCTGGAGTTTCTCTGCTGCTGCCTTATCAGCAGCCTCACGCTTGAGTGCTCGTTTTGCTCGTCGCCTGTTGAGTTGTTTGCAGCCTCTTTCTTCTTCGATTGGCGAGAAGAAGAGCCAGCACCACATGAATTGTGATTATTATTTGGACGATAGGCAGGCATGGCTTCTTGTCGGCCAGCACTGACAAAACCGTTATCTCCCCACCTACGGCTACGAATACGAATACTGGTCGAACCCTGGAAGTAGGCTTCATCTAGCTCTTAGTCTTCATCCTCTGTATTCTCATTGGTAACCGTAGGTGGGGAGATAACGGTTTTGTCAGTGCCGGCCGACAAGAAGCCAGGCCTGCCTATCGTCCAAATAATAATCACAATTCAGGTGGTGCTGACTCTTCTTCTCGCCAATCGAAGAAGAAAGAGGCTGCAAACAACTCAACAGGCGACGAGCAAAACGAGCACTTAAGCGTGAGGCTGCTGTTAAGGCAGCAACAGAGAAACGCCAGGGCTTCATGGAAAGAGTAGAGAGCACACCCATTCTAAATTCATTGCTCACCATTTTAACATGGCTATAATTATTCCCTACAACAGTTTGAAAATGAATTTCAAGTTAATAACTGCTGTGTCTTCAGTTATTAACTTAAATTTCAAGTTAATAACTGCAGACATATTAGGATATATCACTTTAAATTTGTGTTTTGTATAGAAATATTCTATCACAGAAATAATGGTATTGTTCCCAAGACTAATCTGCTAAGTAAAGAAAATTCAATAGATATTAATGCAGATTTAGAGGTAATTAGATACAGATATTTATACGAAATCAAAGCAAACCTTAAAAAATTTATTTATTATTGTATCAAATCAGCCAAAAGAGAAGCAAGAAGGGGCATAGCAGATCAAAAATGAGAAATACGGAAAGTAAGAAGATAGAGATGGATGAGATGCAATATCAGTCAAGGCACAAATTCCGGTGAACGAACCAAATCCTAAATCAAATGAAAAAAACAGCAACCTAGATGTCATAAATGAAACTCGATTACAAAGAAAGTGAAAATATAAACAACCTAGATAGAGAATGAGAAAGAGAACTCACTCAAATTTCTCTTTCGAATCGGAGGATGGAGATCCACCAGAATCTGAGAAAGCATGAGAGAAATTAGTTCGATAAACATGGAAATCGACGATTACGATGATATTGATAAACTATCATCCATCCATCATCCGTAAACTATTTTTTAGTTAACAAAATTGATTTTATTTCAATTATATCTATTATAAGGAATCTAGAAGATATATTTATATAAAAAATTTGATTTGATTTTTCTCTCTTTTTAAATATATTTTTAATATTAAATTTAATTTTGTTATGTTTTATTTTGTTAAAATATTTTTTAAACATAATATATTAACACTTTTTCATTTTTATAAAAACAATTTTTTTTAAGATTCGATTTTATAAAGTTAACAAGTTTTATTTGGTCGTTCTAAAAGATGAGTACATATTATTTATTAAATTATATCATTATAATATTTGACGTTAACAACTAAAAACTATATAAAACAGAGTACATTCCGTTATGTCCGTAGGATTCACTAAGTTTTTAATACCAATGAGATTCCAATGATTATTTAGCCAATAAGAGTTAATAGTTTCAGGCTTATACCATCTATTGTCTATATTATTATCAAGAGTTAATAAATGCTTAGAGTTAGACCAATTCTTTAACCAGTAATCAGTCAAACCTACTCCCAGTTTATCCACAAGCATATTTTCTATAGTTTATCGGAAGTATGTCACTACAAAATAATATTAATAATTAGGAATATAAAAACATAATAATTAATTATATATTTCCATTACAACCGGCAAAAAACAATTCCATTACAAAAGAAAGACATCAAAGAATACCTTAAAAACTATGTCGATGGATCTTGTCAAGCACATAGAGAAGAAAAAAATATGAACAAGAGAACTATGACAATTTCTACTTAAACCTAACTTATTATTCTTTTTTTAATGGGCCCCTTGAAAATTGGGGTCCAAAGCAACCAATTTTTGTGGATCATATTATGATCTTGAATGAACATGTTGAGTTTTCCATTCTTCATCGTAAGAAATAATCTACTGATGTACATTGTGTTGATTTCTCTAGCTGATCAGTAGCTTGTTTTATCAGCTTCCATAACTTTGATAACTTGAATGAGTCTTATCCTTTATCTTCAAGATTTCTTTAGATGATATTAATCCTCTTGTTTTTTTTACCTAGACCTACAAAACATTCAAAATTCATAATGGTCAAGGATAACCTTGCCAGATGTTAACTTCGAATAATCATTCAATATTCTAGCTCAAGATATCTAGTGACAATGTTTTCAAGAAGAATAATAGAACTAAGTGAGACAATGATATTTGATGTTGTGTAAATGCAGCTTAATTTGGCCTTTATGGTATGTTTCGTAACCCGATCTGCCGCATAGTTCTGTTACCTGAAGATGTTTCTGATTACCATACTAGATGGCATAAGATTTCTACACCATTGAATTGTTAAGTTTAAATACCAAGGTGATGCTCCATAACTAAGTATATTTAATACAATCAGAGAATTAATTTCAGTGTCAACCAAAGAATAACAATTTTGTTTGCAATACATAAGTCCTTGTAGTAATGCTCATATTTCTGCGACTAAAGGTGATTTTTTATCTATTAAAATACTTTTTCCTGCTATTAGTTTACCATTAGAATTTCTCAATATAAATCCAACACTTGATTCACCAATAAATAATGATGAACCATCACAGTTTGACTTAACTCTACCTAATAATGGAGGGTACCATTTGATATAACGTCCTAGGGTTTTTTTTAAGTGTGGTTGGAACAATGTAGTACTCTAGCGGGTTTAAAATCACATTTCAAGTGTTTGTATTTTATAATGTCTTAATTATCAAAAGTATTTATCAAGTGTTTGACATTATTACTGATAATCTTGTTAGATATGGTGATGTTTTCATGTTTAGATTTGTTGATAGCCTTCCAGATCGACTTGATGATTAAAGAAGGTAGAGTGGTCCTAATATGAATATGTTTGGAAGTTGAAAAGAACCATATAGATATAATATTCTTGATTGTAATATGTTTACCTAGTATTATACGAAATAAATCAGAGAAATAATACTAAACTTTTCAAGAACTCTACCGTTCTTCCATATTTAGGAAATTTTGACATTTTGAAGATAGATGGAAACCCTTATGTTGAAGAATAGAGTATGTTGAGATGAAGTTGTCTATTACCCTCCAAAGAATAAAAGAACATTTCTTTGGAGAAATGTTATTCCTTAGAAATGTAAACTTTTTGTCTTTACCTCTTATTTCATTCTATGTTTTCCTTAGAGAAAATTTTCCATTTAGAGAGACTGTCCATAATATATTATCCTCCTTATTTAAAATAAGAGAGATCTTCATTATTCTGGTTATATCTAATTGAAGTACATTGTTTCCGTTTTCCTATATACTAATCATTATTTGACTCTAACTTATTTACGTTGACTTGTCTATACCATAAAATATATTCATTAACAATGAAAGTGATTAAAGGGTGTGTGAAACTCCATTTATCAACCCAATAGTCTATGTTACTTTTTCCAGGGGACCTAAGAATGAATTTTTAGCTAAGTATTTAGATTTTAAAATCTTTTTCCATACCTTAGAATCATTTTGTTTTTTATAATTTTATAAATGATGGACTTTAAGATCTTCTTCGCCAGTCCCAAGTCCTTCATGTCTAATTTTTTTGACAATTGAAGCTTCAATATTCTAATATCATCTATATCTGAACCTGCTACTAACATTTTATCAACATAGAGTAGCAAAATGATATAACTGGACTTATATCTATTGAAATAAAAACATTGGTCAGCATGGCACTTCTGGAAACTCTCTTTGTGCATAAAACCATAAAAATTCTTGTATCACTGTCTTGGAGTTTGTTTTAGACCATACAAACTTTTCTTGAGTCCACATACTATTTTTATTTCCCTTCTTTTAAGAAAACTTCTGGTTGATACATATATATCTCCTCATCCACGTCTCCGTGAAGAAATGCAGTCTTCAAGTTTAACTATTCAAGGTAAAGGTCTTCAATGGCAACTATACTCAACACTGATCTAATAGTATTGAACTTCACAACCGAAGCAAAAATATCGATGTAATTAATTCATTCATTTTGTTGGAACCCTTTGATAATTAGTCAGGCTTTGTATTTCTTAGAGCCATCAGGCTCATATTTCACCCGGCACACCCATTTGTTATGAAGTTTCTTCTTACCCATTGGTAACTTAACTAGTTCTCATGTCTCATTTAAGATTAAAGACTTCATATTATTTTTCATGGAAAGCTTTCACTTGCTAAAATCAATGGTCTCAAAATATTCATTATAGTGATCACGCTACCCAAAATCGGTTAGTAACATATAGTTCAAGTATCTCGTGTTGGGAATATGAAGTCGTGAAGATCTTCTACTGATCGATATGACCAACTTACTCTCCTTGTTGAGGGGTTGATCCTATCTGCATTATTCCATGACTATCTGGGAGTCCTTCGATATCTGCAAATACTGATCTGTCTGGCTATGAGTCATTTTCTTTGGTTTTATGTATGTTCTTGTACATCATTGCTTCATTGAAGACCACGTCTCTGCTTCGTATCATCTTCGTGTTTTCCTTATCATAAACACGATAACCCAACTCATCTTTGCATAGCCGATCATGAAACATATCTTCGATTTGGGATCAAGCTTTTTCCTTTCTTGATCACTTATATGAACATATATTGTAGAACCAAAAAACTCTTAGATGTGATAATGTTATATCCTTACGAGTTTATAACTCCTTGGTTATTCTATGTTCTAAGGAAACTGATGGGCCTCGGTCAACCAGATAAGCCGATGTGTTGACTGTATCTTCTCGAAAATGCTTTGGTAAACCAGACTGTATACGAATGCCTCTGGCCCTTTTTGTCAATGTTCTGTTCATACGTTTTCCAATACTATTGTGTTGAGGCGTTCCTGGCACGATTCTCTTCATCATGATCCCGTGCTCAGAGCAAAATTTCTTGAATCTGGTGTCCTCATATTCACCACCATTATCGGTTCTAAGCTATTTTTATCTTCATATCCGTCTTATTCTCAACCATAGATTTCCATATCCTAAAAACATCAAACACTTTAGATTTATACTTTAGAAAATATACCCATACCGTTTGAGAATAATCATTGATAAAAGTCAGAAAGTACTGTTTTTCTCTTATAGATAAAACGGTTGTTGGCCCTCAAACGTCACAGTGAACAAGCTTCAGCCTTTCTTTCTTTGTGGTTCTGCTACTCCTCTAAAAACTGACCCTTTTCTCTTTTCTTAATATGCAATCTTCGCACATGTCTATATCGATTGACTTAAGACCTGGAAGCTTCCCATTCGAGTACATAATTTGCATACCCTTTTCACTCATGTGGCCAAATCTCTGGTGCCACACATTTGGATTTTCGTTTCCTGCTGCTATTGCAATTGAATAGCTCGTCTTTCCTGTCTTCTAAAGATAACCACTCTTCTTTCTGCGAAAACTTTCATTGCTCTCTTTGAAATCTAATTGTCACCATGGAAGATCGTAGTGTAGCCTTTGCTAGCCAACTTCCTTAATGAGATTAAGTTTTTTCTCAGATCGGGGATCTGCCTGACATCTTTCAATTCTCAGACTGACCCATTCAACTTAATCTTCACAATACCTTTACCAATAATATCACAAGGTTGATCATCACCAAGATATACATTTCCAAGCTTACCAAGGACATACCTCTCGAAGAATTCTTTATTCGAAGTAGGGTGGAACGATGCTCCAGAGTCTAAAATCTAAGATTCTTCCCTGCTTTCTAAGGAGGATATTAACGCACCATCTCCTTTTTATGTGAAATTTTCCTTTGTCTTCTTCTCATGGTACTTTGGTTCTCTCTTGCGCTAATACTTATAGTGCCTAGTATTCCCACAGTTCTAACACTCGATGTTTTTTAACCCTTGGGAAGTTTTAGGATTCTTGGACTTAAACCTCTAGTCTTTTGATCTACATCGGTAATTCGATTTACCGCGTTCATGACCTCATGTTAATTTTCTTTCTCTTGAATCTGTATGTAAAACTAAAGAGATTAATGACTCACCCAATTCTCTCCTTCGATTCTCTTTACTGAGAACTAGGTCACGAACATCATCAAATTTCAACTTATTACTTCCTGACGAGCTACTCACTATCGTGACAGTAGAATTACAACTAACTGGTAGTGAAGACAAGAGTATCATGCTCGTACTTAGTCATCAAAATTAATTTCATATGAACTAAGCTGGGTTGTGATTGTATTGAGTTCATTAAGATGTTGAGCTACCGACGCGCCTTCCGTCAATCGCAAATTGAATAAACGCCTCATAAAGTGAACTTTGTTGGACGCCGATAAAATTCTCACACATATTGGAGAGAGCCTTCATAAGACCCATCGTGGTTGAATCCTTTACGATGTTGAAATAAATATTTCGGGATATCATTATCAGATGACTCCAAGATCTTGTATGTCAAGAAAGGTCAATTTTTCATTTCTCAAACTATCTAACTTTTTTTCCTGAGATGGGTTGATAAAGCTTTTCTAGTAAAGATAATCTCCAGTCTGTATATTCCAGAATTTTACATATACACCATCGAATTTTTTAAGTCTCACATTTTCTTGTCTGTAGCCATTGATCCAATTCAAATCGGATCTTCTTTGGATTGCTACCAAGCATGTAGCTCTAATACTAGTTATTGGGAAAATACACAATTTTCCTTACAGATTGCTAAATAGTTTTGAGAAAATACACAATTTTCCTACAATCAGATCAAAATAATAATAAAAAATACAAAAACAAAAGTGAAATAAAACATTGTGCATACGTCTTTGTCACAATAAACCAACAGTTAGATCAAATACTGTACATACGTCTCCCATACAATAAACAAACAGTAAGATCAAACTCTATGTCTACGTGTCTGACACGATAAACTACCAGTAGGATCAAATACACAAATTGTTAACTGAGGTCAGCAAATTGTGCCTACGTGTCCAGACCTGCCGCAAATCGATTTTATTAGAAAGGACTTTGTGACTCTGTTCTTTTATACATACACAAAAACATAGTTTTTGGTTTTTCAAGGGAGTTTTAAAGCAAAGAAGAAAAGGAAACGATACAGTATTTAATTAGTAATTTATGACTCACTGAATTACTATATCTTTTCAAATTAAAACTTCTTCAACTCTCTTAATAAGTCTAAACGGAATTCGTAAAAATAGCTAATAATTTTTTGACATTGAAAAAATAGGGCCATTAGAAAGCGCAAGCAAAAAAGCCAGAAGATGACAGTGGGGTGAGCAGTACAATGAGGACGGTGTTGGCAATGAGATTCAGCTATGTACAGATGGTTGACACTTATAGTATTTTTGAAGGTGACGTGAACTCTATCATTTGTTATTTCTTGGACACCAGCACCGATAGTAGTAGACTGAAAGGCAAAGCAAGACAGTTGAATGAATGATACGAGGGATCTCCATTAATTTTAGCTTTAAAAAAATAAATAATTCATGTGGTCAACACTTGGATAATATGCTTTTAGTATAAGTTTATCAATAAAATCAGATCAACTAGAATGTCTTGGTCCATGTTTATATTTTAGTCAATATGACCCATGTATACGTTCAAAGTTACTTATGAGGCTTACGAGGTTAGCTTTGAGCTGAAAATTTACTCTCAAAACGTAATTTACATAAACTATAAACTATGATTTAAACATATAATAAAAGAATGAAAGTAAAATATCATTTTCATCAATTAATAAAAGTAAATATATAGTTGTCGGACTCGGGTTGTTCACTAAATGGCCGGAGTTTATGCAAGTTTGAGGTACGACTACAATTTTCTAATTGATTTTGGTTCAAGCCTAAAAAAACCTAGGTTTGAGTTCAAAGTTTTATTTTACTGAGAAAGGCCTTAAAGTAGATTAAGGTCTAAGCTTCTCTCTTCCTCTACATTTTTTTTCTCTTGTACTTGTTGTTTCATTGAGCATGAAAATAAAGAAAGGTCGAAGTCCAAAGTAAGATCTTTTTTTCTCCTATTTTCTTGTCTTATGTATCTTGTTTTTTTAAGTTAAAATAAAGTTTGTGAGTAATCTTTAAAATCTTCGATTTGAAACTATAGAGTTCACCCTTCTGCCATGACTTTGTCTTCTTTTTTATCTCCTATTTCTTTTTATTTATGAAATCCCTGACATGTTTTATGTTTCTAAAGACAACATAAAACTTCTCCACTCCATCATCTTCTTCTCTATTATGCCGTCGGTTGTCCATAAATGTATAACATAGGATTTATATAAATGTAAGATAGTAGATATCTTGCAAATTGATCTAATACGATGAGTTTAGAAGATAACAAATTTATAAATTTTTATGACCAATCAACTGAGTTTTGAAACGATAACACGCGCATTCTTTACTCATAATTTCGTTTGAAAAATTGTTAAAAATCCTCCGAATTAAAAAGGATTTAAAATTTTTGGTAAAAGAGGATTGATGATGTAAATAGATTTAATTAAATAAATTAAATATTTTACATTTGCGTTCAAATTTCACTGGGAGTATTTTCTTTATTAATCTAAAGATTTAAACTGACTTTAAACTATTGTATTAGAAAAAATGGATAAACTTTTAATTTTATATTTTATTCCAAATTATATAATCAATATATATATATATATGTATGTATTTGTTAGAATATTTAGTGTGTTAAGTTCTCTATATATTGAGAGCCTTACTTGGGTTTGCATTATAAAAAAACAGTTCAATACAAAAAGGAACATTTTCTAATAAGCACAAAACCCTAGCCGCATCCTGCGGCTACTTCTCTCTTTGTTATTTAACATGGTATCAGAGCACGTGTGATTCTAGGAATTCTGAACATCCTCAACAAAGATGGCTGGCAATGAAGTCATGGTCAGTCAAATCCCTGATGAATTAATAATGCAGATTGCTGCCATTCTGAGAAATGGTCTCGGAACACAACAACAAACAACTAACCCCGAGAATTTATCCCTAACGATTAAAATCGGTGGTGACAACTATGCTCTATGGGCAAACCTGATGAAGAAAGCAATTGGGGGAAGGGGGAGAGGTTCTCACATTATAGGGGAGCTGACACCTCCATCCAAAATGACAACACATATACAAGGTGGGAACAAGATGATCAATGTGTTTTCACATGGATTATCCAGAATCTTGAATCCAACTTTGTGAATAACTTCTCGCAATATCCCACTGCAAAAGCCCTCTGGGATGGGTTAGCCACCACATACGGTTCTGGTACAGATTCGTTATAGGTGTTTGACCTTCATAAGAGGGCTAATTCATTACGGCAAGGGTCCGATACACTAGAAGACTTGTGGAACAAATTGCAGAACATCTGGATGTCTATAGATATGTGAGATCCGAAACCTATGAAAGACCCAGAAGACATTCAAATCTACAATAAGAAAACTCAAGAACAAAGACTCTATCAATTGCTAATGGCGATTAATGACAAGCTGGAACCAGTCAAGAGTGATATCCTGAAAAAGGATCATCTTCCTTCCGTGGAAACAGCATATGCTACAATACGAAGGGAAGTGGCCAGGCTTAATATACTAAAATCAAGTTCTTCTGATAGTGACTCGATTGAAATTGGAATGGGTTTGGCTGCTAAAGATTCTGCACAAAGGTTTAAATTCCGATCCAACGATAAAGAAGATAAACCCAAGTTGTATTGCACTCATTGTGGGATGAAGAAACACACTAAGGAGACATGTTTCCAGCTGGTTGGCTATCCAGAATGGTGGGAGGACGGTCATAAGGAGAAAAATAACCAGCGTTTCAGATCTAATGTCAAACGGGCTTTGTCTACAAGTTGCGGTGAAGATCCGACTAAAAATGAGCAAGGAAGTGGCACTGGTTTTGGAGGAATGGCGGCGAGCTCCTATGAAACACTTGGAGGTAAATGGTTTGAGAAATCAATGAATTGGATCTTTGATTACGGGGATACGGACACCATATCTTATGATCCTAAAGACTTTAGTGACATGTCATCTCCTAAGAAGTCTCATATTGAGACTGCTAGTTGAGAAATTTGTGAAGTCAAAGGGGGAGGTTCAATTATTTTTTCGGAAAAAATAGAAATTAAAAACTGCCTCTAGATTCCTTCATTATCCTTAAAGTTATTATATGTTAGTCAAGTGACAAAACAACTCAACTGTGTGGTTCTTATGTATCCATTTTTTTGCATTTTACAGGACATTCGTACGAAAGAGATCATTAGGCGTGGTACTGAACAACGATGTCTCTATTATGTTGATGAGGTAGTTCATAAGGGATATGCCATGCTTGCTCACGGAACAACCGAAAGGCAACTTTGGTTATGGCACTAGCGACTTGTTCATCCTTCTTTTAGCTATCTTAAAAGTTTGTTTCCTAGTCCATTCATGAGAATGTGAAACCTGCATTCTTGCAAAAAATCTGTAGGGTCTCATTTAATCAAAGTAATACTAGAGTTGATTATGCTTTTTCGCTAATCCATTCTGATGTTTGGTGTTCAGCACCAAATTCCACTAACAATCAAATCGGATACTTTGTTTTATTTGTGGATGATTTCTCAAGAATGACTTGGATATACTTCATGAAACATAAATCGGAAGTACCAAAAATATTTGTTTGTTTTTACAAAATGATTTTAACTAAATTTGAAAAAAAATACAGATTCTTCGTTCTGATAATGGAACAGAGTTTGTCAACCAAACAATGCATAATTTTTTAAAAACAAATAGTATATCCATCAAACCACTTGTCCAAACACACCTCAACAAAACGTTACTTCAGAACGAAAAAATCGTACTTTACTTGAAAAAACTCGTGCTATTATGATTGAATCTAGAGTTCATCATTCTCTTTGGCCAGAAGCTCTTGTTACAGCCACGTATCTTGCAAATCGTCTACCAACCCGATGTCTAGGAAATAAAACTCCATTACAAGTTCTTGCCACCCAAATTACAATTCCATCTATTATGACCTTACCACCTCGTGTATTTGGTTGTTCAGTGTTTGTTCATATCCCTAAAACTAGTCGAAACAAACTTAATCCGTGTGCTGAAAAGTGTGTATTCGTTGAGTATGGTGTTCATCAAATGGGCTATCAGTGTTACAATCCGGTTACTCGTCGAATCCATGTCACCATGGACTGTGACTTCTTAGAATCCGATTATTTTTTTTACCACCAATCTCGTGCTCATGGGAGAAAGTAAGTGAATCACTCGACTGGTTGCTATATCAAAGTTACTTTGAGAATATGCCGACAGAGTCGGTAGATAGCGCCACCGAACACGCCTCTTCCAACATAAAGGAGACTGACGAGGCAGTTCTTACCACCAATGATTCTCCTGAAGACAATGTCCAACAAGAAATAAATACCATGGATACTACCAGCGAATCAACCGAAGAAAATGTCCATCAAGAGGTAAACAATTTACAATGTCATAATTCACAAAATGCTACTGACCATGACATTTCAGGAATTTCATTTGTTGAAACTCAAACTCTAGTTCTTCCCCCAAGAAAAAATAGAGGGTTTCGTCCTGACCGGTATTCACCGGAACACGTTTCCTGTGCTTCAACATATCCGGTAAAAACGGACAGAAAAGGAATGACAAAGATTGCAAAGGCGTTTTCAGCTACTATTCTCTCTGAACAAATCCCTAAAACAGCTCAAGAAGATAAGAAGATGACTGAATGGCATGAGGCAATGAATACCGAAATGGAAGCTCTAAAAAGGAATGGTACAAGAGAGAATTGTGTGTTACCACAAGGGAAGAAAGCAGTCGGGTGTAGATGGGTGTTTAATATAAAATATAAATCCGATGGCACCATTGAGCGACACAAGGCAAGATTGGCTGCCAAAGGATATACACAAACATATGGTATAGACTATTCTGAAAGGTTCTCTCCGGTTGCAAAGATTGACACTATCAGAGTTTTACTTTCAATAGCCGCGAATAAAGATTGGCCTCTTCATCAATTTGATGTAAAGAATGCTTTCTTACATGGATACTTGGAAGAAGAGGTATATATAGAACCCCCACCAAGGTTCTCTGATAGTTTTCAAGAAAATGAGGTATGTAAACTGAAAAAGGCATTATATGGGCTCAAACAGTCTCCTCGTGCTTGGTTTAGGAGATTTACAATGGCAATGAAGCAGTATAGCTACAAACAGAGTAATGGGGATCATACCTTGTTTTACAAAAAGAGAGGAGAATTTGTCACTTGTCTTATAATATATGTCGACGATATGATTATAACGGGGAATGACGAAGAAGAAATTAGCTCTCTTAGGAAAAACCTCTTCAAGGAGTTCGAAATGAAAAACCTTGGGGGATTGAAGTATTTACTAGGAATCGAGGTTCTTAGATCAAGAGGAGGGATTTATATCTCCCAACGAAATATATATTGGATTTATTAGCTGAAGTTGGCATGGTGGATTGCAAACCAAATGACACTCCTATGGTTGTGATATACAAACTAAAGATAATTGAAGGGGCCAGACCAGCGAGTAAAGAAAGGTACCAAAGGTTGGTGGGAAATTTGATTTACCTGGCTCACACTCGACCCGACATTGCATACGCGGTGGGAGTAGTTAGCCAGTTCATGCATCATCCTCAGGAACACCATATGGAGGCAGTAATGAGGATTATTCGATATCTCAAAAGCACATCAGGAAGAGGCATACTTTTTAAGAAAAATGGACACCTTGATGTTGAAGTATTCACAGATGCTGATTGGGGAGGGAATCCTAACGACAAGCAATCAATTGCTGGCTACTTTACTCTTCTTTGAGGTAACTTGGTGACTTGGAGGAGTAAGAAACAGAAATTAGTATCACTGTCAAGTGCTGAATCGGAATTTAGAGGAATCGTTAAGGGGATTACCGAGATACTTTGGTTAAAGAAGATAATGAAAGAAATCGGATCCCCCCTGAAGTGTCCAAATCAGTTAATTTGTGATAATAAAGCTGTGATTAAGATTTCAGAGAACCCGGTATAACACGATAGAACAAAGCACGTTGAAATAGATAGGCACTTCATAAAAGAAAAGATTGAAAATGGGACAGTCGAACTTCCGTTTGTTAGATCCGAAGACCAATTGTCAGACATCCTGACAAAAGCGGTTGTTGCAAGAACATTCGAATCAGTTTTATCCAAGTTGGGTATTGATGAGCCCACTACACAACTTGAGGGGGAGTGTTAGATTATTCAGTGTATTAAGTTTCCTTGTATAGGCCTCTAAGTTCTCTATATATTGAGAGCCTTACTTGGGTTTGCATTATAAAAAAAGAGTTCAATACAAAAAGGAACATTTTCTAATAAACACAAAACCTAGCAGCCTCCTGTGGCTACTTCTCTCTTTGTTATTTAACAATATTTTTAATACATATATGATGTAGAAATTATATTTTATTTTCTTGATTTTTGTAACAAAAAATTTGGTTTGTCACTATTTTGTTTTCTTCATTTTCCTCCATTTTCTTTTTTATGTAATCGCGGATATGTTTCATGTATCTAAGTACAATATAAAACTTCTCCACTCCTTTACCTTCTTCTCTATCAAGTTTTTTATCCTCTTTTCTTCGCTGGGCTTATTTTGTTGTTGTTTATTCTTCTTATTTTTAGCCGATTTCAAACACATATAACAGAGCTCTTACCTTATTCATAAACGCATGTCAATTTGATCAGGCACATTGGATATGGAAAATAATAAACTTTTGATTTTTTAGATTTGAAACAAAACATAATTTATAATTTCGTTTGAAAAAATTGTTGAAAACACTCTAAGCTAAATTTTGTTTTAAAAATTTTGGTAAAAAAAATTTGATCTAAACTAAAAAGAAGTTATGGATCTTTAGGCTTTTTGCGGTTCAACTTCAAATCATAAGTGAAAAACCAACGCACTAACAAGTTACAATAAATAAACTAAGATATTCTAATCCGGATTGCAGTAGTAACTTGGTTATCTAAAATAGGATTCCAACATGGGTTCATTGTACCAAATGCACTATTCAATAGATGTTATTAATAAAATAATTTTTTTACATTTGTTTTCAATTGCGCTGGAAGTATCTTCCTCATTAATCTAAGGATTTAAACTTGACTTGAAAATATTGTATTAAAAAATGGACAAACTTTTAATTTTATGTTTTATTCCAAATTATACTATTAATAAATATATTTTTAAGCAACAATCAGAAGCTGCATCAATATGTATGTTGTTTCTGGAGAAGTTGATAAACGCTCAATGATCTCCTTTGCCACCATTAATCACTTGCTGCAACAAAAAAACAATATCAGAGATTGTAATTTAAAGTCACTGTCTATCATGAATAAAAGCCAAAATCATCAACTTTTCAAGTTTTCCAAAGTCAATGTCAGAGATTGTAATTTAAAGTCACTGTCTATGATGAATAAAAGCCAAACTCATCAACTTTTCAAGTTTTCTAAAGGCAATGACGTTCAAGCATATATTATAAGAGAATCCAAGAGTCAGTATTTTACCAGGTCCGTCATATTCCACTTGCCGTAACAGGGAGTGACATAGCGGGGATGGCCACTATCAAGGTATGTAAGGTGCAGGGTAGATTGTAAGTGCAAGCATCCATTCGAGTCTCTTAATGTGCACTGGTCGCTGGATGGCAGCATTCATGATGTAATGTTTGAGGAGAGTGTTTGCTTGCTTCTTAGAGCCACATGGTTTGAACCATTGATTGTGGAAGAGCGCTATAGTATTTATGACGATCCAGACAATTACTACTTTCTATGTGAATACAAGGATGAAGACGAAGAGCTAGATGAAGCCTACTTCCAGGGCTCGTCGAGTATTCGTATTTGTAGCCGTAAGTGGGGAGATAACGGTTTTGTCAGTGTTGGCCGACAAGAAGCCAGGCCTGCCTATCATCCCAATAATAATCACAATTCAGGTGGTGCTGGCTCTTCTTCTCGCCAATCGAAGAAGAAAGAGGCTGCAAACAACTCAACAGGCGACGAGCAAAACGAGCAATCAAGGGTGAGGCTGCTGATAAGGAAGCAGCAGAGAAACTCCAGGGCTTCATGGAGAGAGTAGAGAGCATAACCATTCCAAATTCATTGCTCACCAGTTTATCATGGCTATAATTATTCCCTACAACAGTCTGAAAATGAATTTCATTGCTCACCAGTTTATCATGGCTATATTTTCCAATGGAGGTACGTTTTATTTTTCTTATTAGTTGATGTTGTTTTATTCAATTTATCCAACTATTGGTGCTATCTGCTAATGTGTATTTGGCGTTTCCTGTTTTGCAGCTATGTAGAATTGTAGAACGGCAGCGTTACACCAAAAAACTCAACCAGAGACAAGTTAGTGCCTTGCTTATGGCAACTTGTAAGCCCTCACATCAAAGAGAGAATACTATTAAGAAGGTTTGGATTTTCTATTTCGTCTAAATAATATCATTCTTCAAGATATATTCAAGTATGTTTTACACGAAACAACAGTTTTTAACTTGAATTCATTTTCAGACTGTTGTAGGGAATAATTATAGGCATGATAAAAGGGTGAGCAGTGAATTTAGAATGGGTGTGCTCTCTACTCTCTCCATGAAGCCCTGGCGTTTCTCTGCTGCTGCCTTATCAGCAGCCTCACGCTTGAGTGCTCATTTTGCTCGTCGTCTGTTCAGTTGTTTGCAGCCTCTTTCTTCTTCGATTGGCGAGAAGAAGAGCCAGCACCACATGAATTGTGATTATTATTTGGACGATAGGCAGGCCTGGCTTCTTGTCGGCCAGCACTGACAAAACTGTTATCTCCCCACCTACGGCTACGAATGCGAATACTGGTCGAACCCTGGAAGTAGGCTTCATCTAGCTCTTAGTCTTCATCCTCTGTATTCTCATTGGTAACCGTAGGTGGGGAGATAACGGTTTTGTCAGTGCCGGCCGACAAGAAGCCAGGCCTGCCTATCGTCCAAATAATAATCACAATTCAGGTGGTGCTCACTCTTCTTCTCGCCAATCGAAGAAGAAAGAGGCTGCAAACAACTCAACAGGCGACGAGCAAAACGAGCACTTAAGCGTGAGGCTGCTGTTAAGGCAGCAACAGAGAAACGCCAGGGCTTCATGGAAAGAGTAGAGAGCACACCCATTCTAAATTCATTGCTCACCATTTTACCATGGCTATAATTATTCCCTACAACAGTTTGAAAATGAATTTCAAGTTAAAGACTGCTGTGTCTGCAGTTATTAACTTAAATTTCAAGTTAATAACTGCAGACATATTAGGATATATCACTTTAAATTTGTGTTTTGTATAGAAATATTCTGTCACAGAAATAGTGGTATTGTTCCCAAGACTAATCTGCTAAGTAAAGAAAATTCAATAGATATTAATGCAGATTTAGAGCTAATTAGATACAGATATTTATACGAAATCAAAGCAAACATTAAAAAATTTATTTATTATTGTATCAAATCAGCCAAAAGAGAAGCAAGAAGGGGCATAGCAGATCAAAAATGAGAAATACGGAAAGTAAGAAGATAGAGATGGATGAGATGCAATATCAGTCAAGGCACAAATTCCGGTGAACGAACCAAATCCTAAATCAAATGAAAAAAACAGCAACCTAGATGTCATAAATGAAACTCGATTACAAAGAAAGTGAAAATATAAACAACCTAGATAGAGAATGAGAAAGAGAACTCAGATTTCTCTTTCGAATCGGAGGATGGAGATCCACCAGAATCTGAGAAAGCATGAGAGAAATTAGTTCGATAAACATGGAAATCGACGACTACACTGTCACTGGGAATACACATACACAAATAAACATATATATATATATATATATATATATATATATATATATATATATATATATATATATATATATATATATATATATATATGGATAGAGAGAGAGAGGGATTTACAACCGTCGTTTTTTTTTTCATTTCCAGCATCGTCATCTACACGTATCATGTCTTCTTCTTCTGTGTCGACTTCTTCGTTAGATGGTTGTTGCTTCTCAGCCTCTCTTTCTGGGTCTACTTTGCATTGGTCGCCATGGTCACCGCTCTGATCGAGGATCAGCAAAGTCTGCTTCGCCGGCATGGCTTGCTGATTTCGAGGTTTCCAGAGAGATAGAGTTGCTTTCTTATAGTTTTTTGCTACACAATTTTCTTTCTCTTTTGTGTTTGAAATTACTTGTTCTAGTTAAATATATAATAGTTAAATATATAATGGTTTAGATAGAATTTGCTAACCGTTTGTTTTCATATCTATATATAGATATAGATATATATAAAATAAATATAAATATTTACTTATTTTTTTATTTTTTTATTTTTTTAACTAAATATATATATTTATGACGTTTCTTTTAGATATAAGTGACTAAAAGAAAAAGAATGAAAAAACAAACTATTTTTTAATTTTTTTTTTTTTTAAATAGTTTTAAGCATTTATTAAAAATAAGGAAAAACTAATTATACATAAAAAAAGAAACCCTAGGCATCGGGCTACTGAATTTCCTAATAAGAAGCAATAAATTAAGGTAGGTGGGGTAACAGCGCAAAGAACTGTCAACGGCCGTAGCTCGAGAATGGTGACGTAAGCATATCCGGCCTTCGCTTACGATGATATTGATAAACTATCATCCATCCATCGTCCATAAACTATTTTTTAGTTAACAAAATTGATTTTATTTCAATTATATTTTTTATAAGGAATCTAGAAGATATATTTATATAAAAAATTTGATTTGATTTTTCTCTCTTTTTAAATATATTTTTAATATTAAATTTAATTTTGTTATGTTTTATTTTGTTAAAATATTTTTTAAACATAATATATTAACACTTTTTCATTTTTATAAAAACAAATTCTTTTAAGATTCGATTTTATAAAGTTAACAAGTTTTATTTGGTCCTTCTAAAAGATGAGTACATATTATTTATTAAATTATATCATTATAATATTTGACGTTAACAACTAAAAACTATATAAAACAGAGTACATTTCGTTCATGTGCGTAGGATTCACTAAATTTTTAATACCAATGAGATTCCAATGATTATTTAGCCAATAAGAGTTAATAGTTTCAGGCTTATACCATCTACAGTCTATATTATTATCAAGAGTTAATAAATGCTTAGAGTTAGACCAATTCTTTAACCACTAATCAGTCAAACCTACTCCCAGTTTATCCACAAGCATATTTTCTATAGTTTATCGGAGGTATGTCACTACAAAATAATAGTAATAATTAGGAATATAAAAACATAATAATTAATTATATATTTCCATTACAACCGGCAAAAAACAATTCCATTACAAAAGAAAGACATCAAAGAATACCTTAAAAACTATGTCGATGGATCTTGTCAAGCACATAGAGAAGAAAAAAATATGAACAAGAGAACTATGACAATTTCTACTTAAACCTAACTTATTATTCTTTTTTTAATGGGCCCCTTGAAAATTGGGGACCAAAGCAACCAATTTTTGTGGATCATATTATGATCTTGAATGAACATGTTGATTTTTCCATTCTTCATCGTAAGAAATAATCTACTGATGTACATTGTGTTGATTTCTCTAGCTGATCAGGAGCTTGTTTTATCAGCTTCCATAACTTTGATAACTTGAATGAGTCTTATCCTTTATCTTCAAGCTTTCTTTAGATGATATTAATCCTCTTGTTTTTTTTTTACCTAGACCTACAAAACATTCAAAATTCATAATGGTCAAGGATAACCTTGCCAGATGTTAACTTCGAATAATCATTCAATATTCTAGCTCAAGATATCTAGTGACAATGTTTTCAAGAAGAATAATAGAACTAAGTGAGACAATGATATTTGATGTTGTGTAATTGCAGCTTAATTTGGCCTTTATGGTATGTTTCGTAACCCGATCTGCCGCATAGTTCTGTTACCTGAAGATGTTTCTGATTACCATACTAGATGGCATAAGATTTCTACACCATTGAATTGTTAAGTTTAAATACCAAGGTGATGCTCCATAACTAAGTATATTTAATACAATCAGAGAATTAATTTCAGTGTCAACCAAAGAATAACAATTTTGTTTGCAATACATAAGTCCTTGTAGTAATGCTCATATTTCTGCGACTAAAGGTGATTTTTTATCTATTAAAATACTTTTTCCTGCTATCAGTTTACCATTAGAATTTCTCAATATAAATCCAACACTTGATTCACCAATAAATAATGATGAACCATCACGGTTTGACTTAACTCTACCTAATAATGGAGGGTAGCATTTGATATAAAGTCCTAGGGTTTTTTTTAAGTGTGGTTGGAACAATGTAGTACTCTAGCGGGTTTAAAATCACATTTCAAGTGTTTGTATTTTATAATGTCTTAATTATCAAGAGTATTTATCAAGTGTTTGACATTATTACTGATAATCTTGTTAGATATGGTGATGTTTTCATGTTTAGATTTGTTGATAGCCTTCCAGATCGACTTGATGATTAAAGAAGGTAGAGTGGTCCTAATATGAATATGTTTGGAAGTTGAAAAGAACCATATAGATATAATATTCTTGATTGTAATATGTTTACCTAGTATTATACGAAATAAATCAGAGAAATAATACTAAACTTTTCAAGAACTCTACCGTTCTTCCATATTTAGGAAATTTTGACATTTTGAAGATAGATGGAAACCCTTATGTTGAAGAATAGAGTATGTTGAGATGAAGTTGTCTATTACCCTCCAAAGAATAAAAGAACATTTCTTTGGAGAAATGTTATTCCTTAGAAATGTAAACTTTTTGTCTTTACCTCTTATTTCATTCTATGTTTTCTTTAGAGAAAATTTTCCATTTAGAGAGACTGTCCATAATATATTATCCTCCTTATTTAAAATAAGAGAGATCTTCATTATTCTGGTTATATCTAATTGAAGTACATTGTTTCCGTTTTCCTATATACTAATCATTATTTGACTCTAACTTATTTACGTTGACTTGTCTATACCATAAAATATATTCATTAACAATGAAAGTGATTAAAGGGTGTGTGAAACTCCATTTATCAACCCAATAGTCTATGTTACTTTTTCCAGGGGACCTAAGAATGAATTTTTAGCTAAGTCTTTAGATTTTAAAATCTTTTTCCATACCTTAGAATCATTTTGTTTTTTATAATTTTATAAATGATGGACTTTAAGATCTTCTTCACCAGTCCCAAGTCCTTCATGTCTAATTGTTTTGACAATTGAAGCTTCAATATTCTAATATCATCTATATCTGAACATGCTACTAACATTTTATCAACATAGAGTAGCAAAATGATATAACTGGACTTATATCTATTGAAATAACAACATTGGTCAGCATGGCACTTCTGGAAACTCTCTTTGTGCATAAAACCATAAAAATTCTTGTATCACTGTCTTGGAGTTTGTTTTAGACCATACAAACTTTTCTTGAGTCCACATACTATTTTTATTTCCCTTCTTTTAAGAAAACTTCTGGTTGATACATATATATCTCCTCATCCACGTCTCCGTGAAGAAATGCAGTCTTCAAGTTTAACTATTCAAGATAAAGGTCTTCAATGGCAACTATACTCAACACTGATCTAATAGTATTGAACTTCACAACCGAAGCAAAAATATCGATGTAATTAATTCATTCATTTTGTTGGAACCCTTTGATAATTAGTCAGGCTTTGTATTTCTTAGAGCCATCAGGCTCATATTTCACCCGGCACACCCATTTGTTATGAAGTTTCTTCTTACCCATTGGTAACTTAACTAGTTCTCATGTCTCATTTAAGATTAAAGACTTCATATTATTTTTCATGGAAAGCTTTCACTTGCTAAAATCAATGGTCTCAAAATATTCATTATAGTGATCACGCTACCCAAAATCGGTTAGTAACATATAGTTCAAGTATCTCGTGTTGGGAATATGAAGTCGTGAAGATCTTCTACTGATCGATATGACCAACTTACTCTCCTTGTTGAGGGGTTGATCCTATCTGCATTATTCCATGACTATCTGGGAGTCCTTCGATATCTGCAAATACTGATCTGTCTGGCTATGAGTCATTTTCTTTGGTTTTATGTATGTTCTTGTACATCATTGCTTCATTGAAGACCACGTCTCTGCTTCGTATCATCTTCGTGTTTTCCTTATCATAAACACGATAACCGAACTCATCTTTGCATAGCCGATCATGAAACATATCTTCGATTTGGGATCAAGCTTTTTCCTTTCTTGATCACTTATATGAACATATATTGTAGAACCAAAAAACTCTTAGATGTGATAATGTTATATCCTTACGAGTTTATAACTCCTTGGTTATTCTATGTTCTAAGGAAACTGATGGGCCTCGGTCAACCAGATAAGCCGATGTGTTGACTGTATCTTCTCGAAAATGCTTTGGTAAACCAGACTGTATACGAATGCCTCTGGCTCTTTTTGTCAATGTTCTGTTCATACGTTTTCCAATACTATTGTGTTGAGGCGTTCCTGGCACGATTCTCTTCATCATGATCCCGTGCTCAGAGCAAAAATTCTTGAATCTGGTGTCCTCATATTCACCACCATTATCGGTTCTAAGCTATTTTTATCTTCATATCCGTCTTATTCTCAACCATAGATTTCCATATCCTAAAAACATCAAACACTTTAGATTTATACTTTAGAAAATATACCCATACCGTTTGAGAATAATCATTGATAAAAGTCAGAAAGTACTGTTTTTCTCTTATAGATGAAACGGTTGTTGGCCCTCAAACGTCACAGTGAATAAGCTTCAGCCTTTCTTTCTTTGTGGTTCTGCTACTCATCTAAAAACTGACCCTTTTCTCTTTTATTAATATGTAATCTTCGCACATGTCTATATCGATTGACTTAAGACCTAGAAGCTTCCCATTCGAGTACATAATTTTCATACCCTTTTCACTCATGTGGCCAAATCTCTGGTGCCACACATTTGGATTTTCGTTTCCTGCTGCTATTGCAATTGAATAGCTCGTCTTTCCTGTCTTCTAAAGATAACCACTCTTCTTTCTGCGAAAACTTTCATTGCTCTCTTTGAAATCTAATTGTCACCATGGAAGATCGTAGTGTAGCCTTTGCTAGCCAACTGCCTTAATGAGATTAAGTTTTTTCTCAGATCGGGGATCTGCCTGACATCTTTCAATTCTCAGACTGACCCATTCAACTTAATCTTCACAATACCTTTACCAATAATATCACAAGGTTGATCATCACCAAGATATACATTTCCAAGCTTACCAAGGACATACCTCTCGAAGAATTCTTTATTCGAAGTAGGGTGGAACGATGCTCCAGAGTCTAAAATCTAAGATTCTTCCCTGCTTTCTAAGGAGGATATTAACGCACCATCTCCTTTATATGTGAAATTTTCCTTTGTCTTCTTCTCATGGTACTTTGGTTCTCTCTTGCGCTAATACTTATAGTGCCTAGTATTCCCACAGTTCTAACACTCGATGTTTTTTTACCCTTGGGAAGTTTTAGAATTCTTGGACTTAAACCTCTAGTCTTTTGATCTACATCGGTAATTCGATTTACCGCGTTCATGACCTCATGTTAATTTTCTTTCTCTTGAATCTGTATGTAAAACTAAAGAGATTAATGACTCACCCAATTCTCTCCTTCGATTCTCTTTACTGAGAACTAGGTCACGAACATCATTAAATTTCAACTTATTACTTCCTGACGAGCTACTCACTATCGTGACAGTAGAATTACAACTAACTGGTAGTGAAGACAAGAGTATCATGCTCGTACTTAGTCATCAAAATTACTTTCATATGAACTAAGCTCGGTTGTGATTGTATTGAGTTCATTAATATGTTGAGCTACCGACGCGCCTTCCGTCAATCGCAAATTGAATAAACGTCTCATAAAGTGAACTTTGTTGGACGCCGATGAATTCTCACACATATTGGAGAGAGCCTTCATAAGACCCATCGTGGTTGAATCCTTTACGATGTTAAAATAAATATTTCGGGATATCATTATCAGATGACTCCAAGATCTTGTATGTCAAGAAAGGTCAATTCTTCATCTCTCAAACTATCTAACTTTTTTTTCCTGAAATGGGTTGATAAAGCTTTTCTAGTAAAGATAATCTCCAGTCTGTATATTCCAGATTTTTACATATACACCATCGAATTTTTTAAGTCTCACATTTTCTTGTCTGTAGCCATTGATCCAATTCAAATCGGATCTTCTTTGGATTGCTACCAAGCATGTAGCTCTAATACTAGTTATTGGGAAAATACACAATTTTCCTTACAGATTGCTAAATAGTTTTGAGAAAATACACAATTTTCCTACAATCAGATCAAAATAATAATAAAAAATACAAAAACAAAAGTGAAATAAAACATTGTGCATACGTCTCTGTCACAATAAACCAACAGTTAGATCAAATACTGTACATACGTCTCCCATACAATAAACGAACAGTAAGATCAAACTCTATGTCTACGTGTCTGACACGATAAACTACCAGTAGGATCAAATACACAAATTGTTAACTGAGGTCAGCAAATTGTGCCTACGTGTCCAGACCTGCCGCAAATCGATTTTATTAGAAAGGACTTTGTGACTCTGTTCTTTTATACATACACAAAAACATAGTTTTTGGTTTTTCAAGGGAGTTTTAAAGCAAAGAAGAAAAGGAAACGATACAGTATTTAATTAGTAATTTATGACTCACTGAATTACTATATCTTTTCAAATTAAAACTTCTTCAACTCTCTTAATAAGTCTAAGCGGAATTCGTAAAAATAGCTAATAATTTTTTGACATTGAAAAAATAGGGCCATTAGAAAGCGCAAGCAAAAAAGCCAGAAGATGACAGTGGGGTGAGCAGTACAATGAGGACGGTGTTGGCAATGAGATTCAGCTATGTACAGATGGTTGACGCTTATAGTATTTTTGAAGGTGACGTGAACTCTATCATTTGTTATTTCTTGGACACCAGCACCGATAGTAGTAGACTGAAAGGCAAAGCAAGACAGTTGAACGAATGATACGAGGGATCTCCTTTAATTTTAGCTTTAAAAAAATAAATAATTCATGTGGTCAACACTTGGATAATATGCTTTTAGTATAAGTTTATCAATAAAATCATATCAACTAGAATGTCTTGGTTCATGTTTATATTTTAGTCAATATGACCCATGTATACGTTCAAAGTTACTTATGAGGCTTACGAGGTTAGCTTTGAGCTGAAAATTTACTCTCAAAACGTAATTTACATAAAATATAAACTATGATTTAAACATATAATAAAAGAATGAAAGTAAAATATCATTTTCATCAATTAATAAAAGTAAATATATAGTTGTCGGACTCGGGTTGTTCACTAAATGGCCGGAGTTTATGCAAGTTTGAGGTACGACTACAATTTTCTAATTGAGTTTGGTTCAAGCCTAAAAAAACCTAGGTTTGAGTTCAAAGTTTTATTTTACTGAGAAAGGCCTTAACGTAGATTAAGGTCTAAGCTTCTCTCTTCCTCTACATTTTTTTTCTCTTGTACTTGTTGTTTCATTGAGCATAAAAATAAAGAAAGGTCGAAGTCCAAAGCAAGATCTTTTTTTCTCCTATTTTCTTGTCTTATGTATCTTGTTTTTTTAAGTTAAAATAAAGTTTGTGAGTAATCTTTAAAATCTTCGATTTGAAACTATAGAGTTCACCCTTGTGCCATGACTTTGTCTTCTTTTTTATCTCCTATTTCTTTTTATTTATGAAATCCCTGACATGTTTTATGTTTCTAAAGACAACATAAAACTTCTCCACTCCATCATCTTCTTCTCTATTATGCCGTCGGTTGTCCATAAATGTATAACATAGGATTTATATAAATGTAAGATAGTAGATATCTTGCAAATTGATCTAATACGATGAGTTTGGAAGATAACAAATTTATAAATTTTTATGACCAATCAACTGAGTTTTGAAACGATAACACGCGCATTCTTTACTCATAATTTCGTTTGAAAAATTGTTAAAAATCCTCCGAATTAAAAAGGATTTAAACTTTTTGGTAAAAGAGGATTGATGATGTAAATAGATTTAATTAAATAAATTAAATATTTTACATTTGCGTTCAAATTTCACTGGGAGTATTTTCTTTATTAAGCTAAATATTTAAACTGACTTTAAACTATTGCATTAGAAAAAATGGATAAACTTTTAATTTTATATTTTATTCCAAATTATATAATCAATATATATATATATATATGTATTTGTTAGAATATTTAGTGTATTAAGTTCTCTATATATTGAGAGTCTTACTTGGGTTTGCATTATAAAAAAAAACAGTTCAATACAAAAAGGAACATTTTCTAATAAGCACAAAACCCTAGCCGCATCCTGCGGCTACTTCTCTCTTTGTTATTTAACATGGTATCAGAGCACGTGTGATTCTAGGAATTCTGAACATCCTCAACAAAGATGGCTGGCAATGAAGTCATGGTCAGTCAAATCCCTGATGAATTAATAATGCAGATTGTTGCCATTCTGAGAAATGGTCTCGGAACACAACAACAAACAACTAACCCCGAGAATTTATCCCTAACGATTAAACTCGGTGGTGACAACTATGCTCTATGGGCAAACCTGATGAAGAAAGCAATTGGGGGAAGGGGGAGAGGTTCTCACATTATAGGGGAGCCGACACCTCCATCCAAAATGACAACACATATACAAGGTGGGAACAAGATGATCAATGTGTTTTCACATAGATTATCCAGAATCTTGAATCCAACTTTGTGAATAACTTCTCGCAATATCCCACTGCAAAAGCCCTCTGGGATGGGTTAGCCACCACATACGGTTCTGGTACAGATTCGTTATAGGTGTTTGACCTTCATAAGAGGGCTAATTCATTACGGCAAGGGTCCGATACACTAGAAGACTTGTGGAACAAATTGCAGAACATCTGGATGTCTATAGATATGTGAGATCCGAAACCTATGAAAGACCCAGAAGACATTCAAATCTACAATAAGAAAACTCAAGAACAAAGACTCTATCAATTGCTAATGGCGATTAATGACAAGCTGGAACCAGTCAAGAGTGATATCCTGAAAAAGGATCATCTTCCTTCCGTGGAAATAGCATATGCTACAATACGAAGGGAAGTGGCCAGGCTTAATATACTAAAATCAAGTTCTTCTAATAGTGACTCGATTGAAATTGGAATGGGTTTGGCTGCTAAAGATTCTGCACAAAGGTTTAAATTCCGATCCAAAGATAAAGAAGATAAACCCAAGTTGTATTGCACTCATTGTGGGATGAAGAAACACACTAAAGAGACATGTTTCCAGCTGGTTGGCTATCCAGAATGGTGGGAGGACGGTCATAAGGAGAAAAATAACCAGCGTTTCAGATCTAATGTCAAACGGGCTTTGTCTACAAGTTGCGGTGAAGATCCGACTAAAAATGAGCAAGGAAGTGGCACTGGTTTTGGAGGAATGGCGGCGAGCTCCTATGAAACACTTGGAGGTAAAGGGTTTGAGAAATCAATGAATTGGATCTTTGATTGCGGGGCTACGGACACCATATCTTATGATCCTAAAGACTTTAGTGACATGTTATCTCCTAAGAAGTCTCATATTGAGACTGCTAGTTGAGAAATTTGTGAAGTCAAAGGAGGAGGTTCAATTATTTTTTCGGAAAAAATAGAAATTAAAAACTGCCTCTAGATTCCTTCACTATCCTTAAAGTTATTATCTGTTAGTCAAGTGACAAAACAACTCAACTGTGTGGTTCTTATGTATCCATTTTTTTTACATTTTACAGGACATTCGTACTAAAGAGATCATTAGGCGTGGTACTGAACAACGATGTCTCTATTATGTTGATGAGGTAGTTCATAAGGGATATGCCATGCTTGCTCACGGAACAACCGAAAGGCAACTTTGGTTATGGCACTAGCGACTTGTTCATCCTTCTTTTAGCTATCTTAAAAGTTTGTTTCCTAGTCCATTCATGAGAATGTGAAACCTGCATTCTTGCAAAAAATCTGTAGGGTCTCATTTAATCAAATTAATACTAGAGTTGATTATGCTTTTTCGCTAATCCATTATGATGTTTGGTGTACAGCACCAAATTCCACTTACAATCAAATCGGATACTTTGTTTTATTTGTGGATGATTTCTCAAGAATGACTTGGATATACTTCATGAAACATAAATCGGAAGTACCAAAAATATTTGTTTGTTTTTACAAAATGATTTTAACTAAATTTGAAAAAAAATACAGATTCTTCGTTCTGATAATGGAACAGAGTTTGTCAACCAAACAATGCATAATTTTTTAAAAACAAATAGTTTATCCATCAAACCACTTGTCCAAACACACCTCAACAAAACGTTAGTTCAGAACGAAAAAATCGTACTTTACTTGAAAAAACTCGTGCTATTATGATTGAATCTAGAGTTCCTCATTCTCTTTGGCCAGAAGCTCTTGTTACAGCCACGTATCTTGCAAATCGTCTACCAACCCGATGTCTATGAAATAAAACTCCATTACAAGTTCTTGCCACCCAAGTTACAATTCCATCTATTATGACCTTACCACCTCGTGTATTTGGTTGTTCAGTGTTTGTTCATATCCCTAAAACTAGTCGAAACAAACTTAATCCGTGTGCTGAAAAGTGTGTATTCGTTGAGTATGGTGTTCATCAAATGGGCTATCAGTGTTACAATCCGGTTACTCGTCGAATCCATGTCACCATGGACTGTGACTTCTTAGAATCCGATTATTTTTTTACCACCAATCTCGTGCTCATGGGAGAAAGTAAGTGAATCACTCGACTGGTTGCTATATCAAAGTTACTTTGAGAATATGCCGACAGAGTCGGTAGATAGCGCCACCGAACACGCCTCTTCCAACATAAAGGAGACTGACGAGGCAGTTCTTACCACCAATGATTCTCCTGAAGACAATGTCCAACAAGAAATAAATACCATGGATACTACCAGCAAATCAACCGAAGAAAATGTCCATCAAGAGGTAAACAATTTACAATGTCATAATTCACAAAATGCTACTGACCATGACATTTCAGGAATTTCATTTGTTGAAACTCAAACTCTAGTTCTTCCCCCAAGAAAAAATAGAGGGTTTCCTCCTGACCGGTATTCACCGGAACACGTTTCCTGTGCTTCAACATATCCGGTAAAAACGGACAGAAAAGGAATGACAAAGATTGCAAAGGAGTTTTCAGCTATTATTCTCTCTGAACAAATCCCTAAAACAGCTCAAGAAGATAAGAAGATGACTGAATGGCATGAGGCAATGAATACCGAAATGGAAGCTCTAAAAAGGAATGGTACAAGAGAGAATTGTGTGTTACCACAAGGGAAGAAAGCAGTCGGGTGTAGATGGGTGTTTAATATAAAATATAAATCCGATGGCACCATTGAGCGACACAAGGCAAGATTGGCTGCCAAAGGATATACACAAACATATGGTATAGATTATTCTGAAAGGTTCTCTCCGGTTGCAAAGATTGACACTAATAGAGTTTTACTTTCAATAGCCGCGAATAAAGATTGGCCTCTTCATCAATTTGATGTAAAGAATGCTTTCTTACATGGATACTTGGAAGAAGAGGTATATATAGAACCCCCACCAAGGTTCTCTGATAGTTTTCAAGAAAATGAGGTATGTAAACTGAAAAAGGCATTATATGGGCTCATACAGTTTCCTCGTGCTTGGTTTAGGAGATTTACAATGGCAATGAAGCAGTATAGCTACAAACAGAGTAATGGGGATCATACCTTGTTTTACAAAAAGAGAGGAGAATTTGTCACTTGTCTTATAATATATGTCGACGATATGATTATAACGGGGAATGACGAAGAAGAAATTAGCTCTCTTAGGAAAAACCTCTTCAAAGAGTTCGAAATGAAAGACCTTGGGGGATTGAAGTATTTACTAGGAATCGAGGTTCTTAGATCAAGAGGAGGGATTTATATCTCCCAACGAAATATATATTATATTTATTAGCTGAAGTTGGCATGGTGGATTGCAAACCAAATGACACTCCTATGGTTGTGATACACAAACTAAAGATAATTGAAGGGGCCAGACCAGCGAGTAAAGAAAGGTACCAAAGGTTGGTGGGAAATTTGATTTACCTGGCTCACACTCGACCCGACATTGCATACGCGGTGGGAGTAGTTAGCCAGTTCATGCATCATCCTCAGGAACACCATATAGAGGCAGTAATGAGGATTATTCGATATCGCAAAAGCACATCAGGAAGAGGCATACTTTTTAAGAAAAATGGACACCTTGATGTTGAAGTATTCACAGATGCTGATTGGGGAGGGAATCCTAACGACAAGCAATCAACTGCTGGCTACTTTACTCTTCTTGGAGGTAACTTGGTGACTTGGAGGAGTAAGAAAAAGAAAGTAGTATCACTGTCAAGTGCTGAATCGGAATTTAGAGGAATCGTTAAGGGGATTACCGAGATACTTTGGTTAAAGAAGATAATGAAAGAAATCGGATCCCCCCTGAAGTGTCCAAATCAGTTAATTTGCGATAATAACGCTGTGATTAAGATTTCAGAGAACCCGGTATAACACGATAGAACAAAGCACGTTGAAATAGATAGGAACTTCATAAAAGAAAAGATTGAAGATGGGACAGTCGAACTTCCGTTTGTTAGATCCGAAGACCAATTGTCAGACATCCTGACAAAAGCGGTTGTTGCAAGAACATTCGAATCAGTTTTATCCAAGTTGGGTATTGATGAGCCCACTACACAACTTGAGGGGGAGTGTTAGATTATTCAGTGTATTAAGTTTCCTTGTATAGGCCTCTAAGTTCTCTATATATTGAGAGCCTTACTTGGGTTTGCATTATAAAAAAAGAGTTCAATACAAAAAGGAACATTTTCTAATAAACACAAAACCTAGCAGCCTCCTGTGGCTACTTCTCTCTTTGTTATTTAACAATATTTTTAATACATATATGATGTAGAAATTATATTTTATTTTCTTGATTTTTGTAACAAAAAATTTGATTTGTCACTATTTTGTTTTCTTCATTTTCCTCCATTTTCTTTTTATGTAATCGCGGATATGTTTCATGTATCTAAGTACAATATAAAACTTCTCCACTCCTTTACCTTCTTCTCTATCAAGTTTTTTATCCTCTTTTCTTCGCTGGGCTTATTTTGTTGTTGTTTATTCTTTTATTTTTAGCCGATTTCAAACACATATAACAGAGCTCTTACCTTATTCATAAACGCATGTCAATTTGATCAGGCACATTGGATATGGAAAATAATAAACTTTTGATTTTTTAGATTTGAAACAAAACATAATTTATAATTTCGTTTGAAAAAATTGTTGAAAACACTCTAAGCTAAATTTTGTTTTAAAAATTTTGGTAAAAAAAATTTGATCTAAACTAAAAAGAAGTTATGGATCTTTAGGCTTTTTGCGGTTCAACTTCAAATCATAAGTGAAAAACCAACGCACTAACAAGTTACAATAAATAAACCAAGATATTCTAATCCGGATTGCAGTAGTAACTTGGTTATCTAAAATAGGATTCCAACATGGGTTCATTGTACCAAATGCACTATTCAATAGATGTTATTAATAAAATAATTTTTTTACATTTGTTTTCAATTGCGCTGGAAGTATCTTCCTCATTAATCTAAGGATTTAAACTTGACTTGAAAATATTGTATTAAAAAAATGGACAAACTTTTAATTTTATGTTTTATTCCAAATTATACTATTAATAAATATATTTTTAAGCAACAATCAGAAGCTGCATCAATATGTATGTTGTTTCTGGAGAAGTTGATAAACGCTCAATGATCTCCTTTGCCACCATTAATCACTTGCTGCAACAAAAAAACAATATCAGAGATTGTAATTTAAAGTCACTGTCTATCATGAATAAAAGCCAAAATCATCAACTTTTCAAGTTTTCCAAAGTCAATATCAGAGATTGTAATTTAAAGTCACTGTCTATGATGAATAAAAGCCAAACTCATCAACTTTTCAAGTTTTCTAAAGGCAATGACGTTCAAGCATATATTATAAGAGAATCCAAGAGTCAGTATTTTACCAGGTCCGTCATATTCCACTTGCCGTAACATGGAGTGACATAGCGGGGATGGCCACTATCAAGGTATGTAAGGTGCAGGGTAGATTGTAAGTGCATGCATCCATTCGAGTCTCTTAATGTGCACTGGTCGCTGGATGGCAGCATTCATGATGTAATGTTTGAGGAGAGTGTTTGCTTGCTTCTTAGAGCCACATGGTTTGAACCATTGATTGTGGAAGAGCGCTATAGTATTTATGACGATCCAGACAATTACTACTTTCTATGTGAATACAAGGATGAAGACGAAGAGCTAGATGAAGCCTACTTCCAGGGCTCGTCGAGTATTCGTATTTGTAGCCGTAAGTGGGGAGATAACGGTTTTGTCAGTGTTGGCCGACAAGAAGCCAGGCCTGCCTATCATCCCAATAATAATCACAATTCAGGTGGTGCTGGCTCTTCTTCTCGCCAATCGAAGAAGAAAGAGGCTGCAAACAACTCAACAGGCGACGAGCAAAACGAGCAATCAAGGGTGAGGCTGCTGATAAGGAAGCAGCAGAGAAACTCCAGGGCTTCATGGAGAGAGTAGAGAGCACAACCATTCCAAATTCATTGCTCACCAGTTTATCATGGCTATAATTATTCCCTACAACAGTCTGAAAATGAATTTCATTGCTCACCAGTTTATCATGGCTATATTTTCCAATGGAGGTACGTTTTATTTTTCTTATTAGTTGATGTTGTTTTATTCAATTTATCCAACTATTGGTGCTATCTGCTAATGTGTATTTGGCGTTTCCTGTTTTGCAGCTATGTAGAATTGTAGAACGGCAGCGTTACACCAAAAAACTCAACCAGAGACAAGTTAGTGCCTTGCTTATGGCAACTTGTAAGCCCTCACATCAAAGAGAGAATACTATTAAGAAGGTTTGGATTTTCTATTTCGTCTAAATAATATCATTCTTCAAGATATATTCAAGTATGTTTTACACGAAACAACAGTTTTTAACTTGAATTCATTTTCAGACTGTTGTAGGGAATAATTATAGGCATGATAAAAGGGTGAGCAGTGAATTTAGAATGGGTGTGCTCTCTACTCTCTCCATGAAGCCCTGGTGTTTCTCTGCTGCTGCCTTATCAGCAGCCTCACGCTTGAGTGCTCGTTTTGCTCGTCGTCTGTTCAGTTGTTTGCAGCCTCTTTCTTCTTCGATTGGCGAGAAGAAGAGCCAGCACCACATGAATTGTGATTATTATTTGGACGATAGGCAAGCCTGGCTTCTTGTCGGCCAGCACTGACAAAACTGTTATCTCCCCACCTACGGCTACGAATGCGAATACTGGTCGAACCCTGGAAGTAGGCTTCATCTAGCTCTTAGTCTTCATCCTCTGTATTCTCATTGGTAACCGTAGGTGGGGAGATAACGGTTTTGTCAGTGCCGGCCGACAAGAAGCCAGGCCTGCCTATCGTCCAAATAATAATCACAATTCAGGTGGTGCTGACTCTTCTTTTCGCCAATCGAAGAAGAAAGAGGCTGCAAACAACTCAACAGGCGACGAGCAAAACGAGCACTTAAGCATGAGGCTGCTGTTAAGGCAGCAACAGAGAAACGCCAGGGCTTCATGGAAAGAGTAGAGAGCACACCCATTCTAAATTCATTGCTCACCATTTTACCATGGCTATAATTATTCCCTACAACAGTTTGAAAATGAATTTCAAGTTAAAGACTACTGTGTCTGCAGTTATTAACTTAAATTTCAAGTTAATAACTGCAGACATATTAGGATATATCACTTTAAATTTGTGTTTTGTATAGAAATATTCTGTCACAGAAATAGTGGTATTGTTCCCAAGACTAATCTGCTAAGTAAAGAAAATTCAATAGATATTAATGCAGATTTAGAGGTAATTAGATACAGATATTTATACGAAATCAAAGCAAACCTTAAAAAATTTATTTATTATTGTATCAAATCAGCCAAAAGAGAAGCAAGAAGGGGCATAGCAGATCAAAAATGAGAAATACGGAAAGTAAGAAGATAGAGATGGATGAGATGCAATATCAGTCAAGGCACAAATTCCGGTGAACGAACCAAATCCTAAATCAAATGAAAAAAACAGCAACCTAGATGTCATAAATGAAACTCGATTACAAAGAAAGTGAAAATATAAACAACCTAGATAGAGAATGAGAAAGAGAACTCACTCAGATTTCTCTTTCGAATCGGAGGATGGAGATCCACCAGAATCTGAGAAAGCATGAGAGAAATTAGTTCGATAAACATGGAAATCGACGACTACACTGTCACTGGGAATACACATACACAAATAAACATATATATATATATATATAGAGAGAGAGAGAGAGAGGGATTTACAGCCGTCGTCTTTTTTTTCGTTTCCAGCATCGTCATCTACACGTATCATGTCTTCTTCTTCTCTGTCGACTTCTTCGTTAGATGGTTGTTGCTTCTGGGTCTACTTTGCATTGGTCGCCATGGTCACCGCTCTGATCGAGGATCATCAAAGTCTGCTTCGCCGGCATGGCTTGCTGATTTCGAGGTTTCCAGAGAAATAGAGTTGCTTTCTTATAGTTTTTTGCTACACAATTTTCTTTCTCTTTTGTGTTTGAAATTACTTGTTCTAGTTAAATATATAATAGTTAAATATATAATGGTTTAGATAGAATTTGCTAACCGTTTGTTTTCATATCTATATATAGATATAGATATATATAAAATAAATATAAATATTTACTTATTTATTTATTATTTATTTTTTTAACTAAATATATATATTTATGACGTTTCTTTTAGATATAAGTGACTAAAAGAAAAAGAAAGAAAAACCAAACTATTTTTTAGTTTTTTTTTTTTTAAATAGTTTTAAGCATTTATTAAAAATAAGGAAAAACTAATTATACATAAAAAAAGAAACCCTAGGCATCGGGCTACTGAATTTCCTAATAAGAAGCAATAAATTAAGGTAGGTGGGGTAACAGCGCAAAGAACTGTCAACGGCCGTAGCTCGAGAATGGTGACGTAAGCATAATGACGTCATATCCGGCCTTCGCTTACGATGATATTGATAAACTATCATCCATCCTATTTTTTAGTTAACAAAATTGTTTATTTCAATTATATTTTTTATAAGGAATCTAGAAGATATATTTATATATAAAATTTGATTTGATTTTTCTCTCTTTTTAAATATATTTTTAATATTAAATTTAATTTTGTTATGTTTTATTTTGTTAAAATATTTTTTAAACATAATATATTAACACTTTTTCATTTTTATAAAAACAAATTTTTTTAAGATTCGATTTTATAAAGTTAACAAGTTTTATTTGGTCGTTCTAAAAGATGAGTACATATTATTTATTAAATTATATCATTATAATATTTGACATTAACAACTAAAAACTATATAAAACAGAGTACATTCCGTTCATGTCCGTAGGATTCACTAAATTTTTAATACCAATGAGATTCCAATGATTATTTAGCCAATAAGAGTTAATAGTTTCAGGCTTATACCATCTACAGTCTATATTATTATCAAGAGTTAATAAATGCTTAGAGTTAGACCAATTCTTTAACCAGTAATCAGTCAAACCTACTCCCAGTTTATCCACAAGCATATTTTCTATAGTTTATCGGAGGTATGTCACTACAAAATAATATTAATAATTAGGAATATAAAAACATAATAATTAATTATATATTTCCATTACAACCGGCAAAAAACAATTCCATTACAAAAGAAAGACATCAAAGAATACCTTAAAAACTATGTCGATGGATCTTGTCAAGCACATAGAGAAGAAAAAAATATGAACAAGAGAACTATGACAATTTCTACTTAAACCTAACTTATTATTCTTTTTTTAATGGGCCCCTTGAAAATTGGGGACCAAAGCAACCAATTTTTGTGGATCATATTATGATCTTGAATGAACATGTTGATTTTTCCATTCTTCATCGTAAGAAATAATCTACTGATGTACATTGTGTTGATTTCTCTAGCTGATCAGTAGCTTGTTTTATCAGCTTCCATAACTTTGATAACTTGAATGAGTCTTATCCTTTATCTTCAAGCTTTCTTTAGATGATATTAATCCTCTTGTTTTTTTTTACCTAGACCTACAAAACATTCAAAATTCATAATGGTCAAGGATAACCTTGCCAGATGTTAACTTCGAATAATCATTCAATATTCTAGCTCAAGATATCTAGTGACAATGTTTTCAAGAAGAATAATAGAACTAAGTGAGACAATGATATTTGATGTTGTGTAAATGCAGCTTAATTTGGCCTTTATGGTATGTTTCGTAACCCGATCTGCCGCATAGTTCTGTTACCTGAAGATGTTTCTGATTACCATACTAGATGGCATAAGATTTCTACACCATTGAATTGTTAAGTTTAAATACCAAGGTGATGCTCCATAACTAAGTATATTTAATACAATCAGAGAATTAATTTCAGTGTCAACCAAAGAATAACAATTTTGTTTGCAATACATAAGTCCTTGTAGTAATGCTCATATTTCTGCGACTAAAGGTGATTTTTTATCTATTAAAATACTTTTTCCTGCTATCAGTTTACCATTAGAATTTCTCAATATAAATCCAACACTTGATTCACCAATAAATAATGATGAACCATCACGGTTTGACTTAACTCTACCTAATAATGGAGGGTACCATTTGATATAAAGTCCTAGGGTTTTTTTTTAAGTGTGGTTGGAACAATGTAGTACTCTAGCGGGTTTAAAATCACATTTCAAGTGTTTGTATTTTATAATGTCTTAATTATCAAGAGTATTTATCAAGTGTTTGACATTATTACTGATAATCTTGTTAGATATGGTGATGTTTTCATGTTTAGATTTGTTGATAGCCTTCCAGATCGACCTGATGATTAAAGAAGGTAGAGTGGTCCTAATATGAATATGTTTGGAAGTTGAAAAGAACCATATAGATATAATATTCTTGATTGTAATATGTTTACCTAGTATTATACGAAATAAATCAGAGAAATAATACTAAACTTTTCAAGAACTCTACCGTTCTTCCATATTTAGGAAATTTTGACATTTTGAAGATAGATGGAAACCCTTATGTTGAATAATAGAGTATGTTGAGATGAAGTTGTCTATTACCCTCCAAAGAATAAAAGAACATTTCTTTGGAGAAATGTTATTCCTTAGAAATGTAAACCTTTTGTCTTTACCTCTTATTTCATTCTATGTTTTCTTTAGAGAAAATTTTCCATTTAGAGAGACTGTCCATAATATATTATCCTCCTTATTTAAAATAAGAGAGATCTTCATTATTCTGGTTATATCTAATTGAAGTACATTGTTTCCGTTTTCCTATATACTAATCATTATTTGACTCTAACTTATTTACGTTGACTTGTCTATACCATAAAATATATTCATTAACAATGAAAGTGATTAAAGGGTGTGTGAAACTCCATTTATCAACCCAATAGTCTATGTTACTTTTTCCAGGGGACCTAAGAATGAATTTTTAGCTAAGTCTTTAGATTTTAAAATCTTTTTCCATACCTTAGAGTCATTTTGTTTTTTATAATTTTATAAATGATGGACTTTAAGATCTTCTTCGCCAGTCCCAAGTCCTTCATGTCTAATTTTTTTGACAATTGAAGCTTCAATATTCTAATATCATCTATATCTGAACCTGCTACTAACATTTTATCAACATAGAGTAGCAAATGATATAACTGGACTTATATCTATTGAAATAACAACATTGGTCACCATGGTACTTTTGGAAACTCTCTTTGTGCATAAAACCATAAAAATTCTTGTATCACTGTCTTGGAGTTTGTTTTAGACCATACAAACTTTTCTTGAGTCCACATACTATTTTTATTTCCCTTCTTTTAAGAAACCTTCTGGTTGATACATATATATCTCCTCATCCAAGTCTCCGTGAAGAAATGCAGTCTTCAAGTTTAACTATTCAAGATAAAGGTCTTCAATGGCAACTATACTCAACACTGATCTAATAGTATTGAACTGCACAACCGAAGCAAAAATATCGATGTAATTAATTCATTCATTTTGTTGGAACCCTTTGATAATTAGTCAGGCTTTGTATTTCTTAGAGCCATCAGGCTCATATTTCACCCGGCACACCCATTTGTTATGAAGTTTCTTCTTACCCATTAGTAACTTAACTAGTTCTCATGTCTCATGTAAGATTACAACTTCATATTATTTTTCATGGAAAGCTTTCACTTGCTAAAATCAATGGTCTCAAAATATTCATTATAGTGATCACGCTACCCAAAATCGGTTAGTAACATATAGTTCAAGTATCTCGTGTTGGGAATATGAAGTCGTGAAGATCTTCTACTGATCGATATGACCAACTTACTCTCCTTGTTGAGGGGTTGATCCTATCTGCATTATTCCATGACTATCTGGGAGTCCTTCGATATCTGCAAATACTGATCTGTCTGGCTATGAGTCATTTTCTTTGGTTTTATGTATGTTCTTGTACATCATCGTCTCTGCTTCGTATCATCTTCGTGTTTTCCTTATCATAAACACGATAACCGAACTCATCTTTGCATAGCCGATCATGAAACATATCTTCGATTTGGGATCAAGCTTTTTCCTTTCTTGATCACTTATATGAACATATATTGTAGAACCAAAAAACTCTTAGATGTGATAATGTTATATCCTTACGAGTTTATAACTCCTTGGTTATTCTATGTTCTAAGGAAACTGATGGGCCTCGGTCAACCAGATAAGCCGATGTGTTGACTGTATCTTCTCGAAAATGCTTTGGTAAACCAGACTGTATACGAATGCCTCTGGCTCTTTTTGTCAATGTTCTGTTCATACGTTTTCCAATACTATTGTGTTGAGGCGTTCCTGGCACGATTCTCTTCATCATGATCCCGTGCTCAGAGCAAAAATTCTTGAATCTGGTGTCCTCATATTCACCACCATTATCGGTTCTAAGCTATTTTTATCTTCATATCCGTCTTATTCTCAACCATAGATTTCCATATCCTAAAAACATCAAACACTTTAGATTTATACTTTAGAAAATATACCCATACCGTTTGAGAATAATCATTGATAAAAGTCAGAAAGTACTGTTTTTCTCTTATAGATGAAACGGTTGTTGGCCCTCAAACGTCACAGTGAACAAGCTTCAGCCTTTCTTTCTTTGTGGTTCTGCTACTCATCTAAAAACTGACCCTTTTCTCTTTTATTAATATGTAATCTTCGCACATGTCTATATCGATTGACTTAAGACCTAGAAGCTTCCCATTCGAGTACATAATTTTCATACCCTTTTCACTCATGTGGCCAAATCTCTGGTGCCACACATTTGGATTTTCGTTTCCTGCTGCTATTGCAATTGAATAGCTCGTCTTTCCTGTCTTCTAAAGATAACCACTCTTCTTTCTGCGAAAACTTTCATTGCTCTCTTTGAAATCTAATTGTCACCATGGAAGATCGTAGTGTAGCCTTTGCTAGCCAACTGCCTTAATGAGATTAAGTTTTTTCTCAGATCGGGGATCTGCCTGACATCTTTTAATTCTCAGACTGACCCATTCAACTTAATCTTCACAATACCTTTACCAATAATATCACAAGGTTGATCATCACCAAGATATACATTTCCAAGCTTACCAAGGACATACCTCTCGAAGAATTCTTTATTCGAAGTAGGGTGGAACGATGCTCCAGAGTCTAAAATCTAAGATTCTTCCCTGCTTTCTAAGGAGGATATTAACGCACCATCTCCTTTTTATGTGAAATTTTCCTTTGTCTTCTTCTCATGGTACTTTGGTTCTCTCTTGCGCTAATACTTATAGTGCCTAGTATTCCCACAGTTCTAACACTCGATGTTTTTTAACCCTTGGGAAGTTTTAGGATTCTTGGACTTAAACCTCTAGTCTTTTGATCTACATCGGTAATTCGATTTACCGCGTTCATGACCTCATGTTAATTTTCTTTCTCTTGAATCTGTATGTAAAACTAAAGAGATTAATGACTCAGCCAATTCTCTCCTTCGATTCTCTTTACTGAGAACTAGGTCACGAACATCATCAAATTTCAACTTATTACTTCCTGACGAGCTACTCACTATCGTGACAGTAGAATTACAACTAACTGGTAGTGAAGACAAGAGTATCATGCTCGTACTTAGTCATCAAAATTAATTTCATATGAACTAAGCTGGGTTGTGATTGTATTGAGTTCATTAAGATGTTGAGCTACCGACGCGCCTTCCGTCAATCGCAAATTGAATAAACGCCTCATAAAGTGAACTTTGTTGGAGGCCGATGAATTCTCACATATATTGGAGAGAGCCTTCATAAGACCCATCGTGGTTGAATCCTTTACGATGTTGAAATAAATATTTCGGGATATCATTATCAGATGACTCCAAGATCTTGTATGTCAAGAAAGGTCAATTCTTCATCTCTCAAACTATCTAACTTTTTTTTCCTGAGATGGGTTGATAAAGCTTTTCTAGTAAAGATAATCTCCAGTCTGTATATTCCAGAATTTTACATATGCACCATCGAATTTTTTAAGTCTCACATTTTCTTGTCTGTAGCCATTTATCCAATTCAAATCGGATCTTCTTTGGATTGCTACCAAGCATGTAGCTCTAATACTAGTTATTGGGAAAATACACAATTTTCCTTACAGATTGCTAAATAGTTTTGAGAAAATACACAATTTTCCTACAATCAGATCAAAATAATAATAAAAAATACAAAAACAAAAGTGAAATAAAACATTGTGCATACGTCTCTGGCACAATAAACCAACAGTTAGATCAAATACTGTACATACGTCTCCCATACAATAAACGAACAGTAAGATCAAACTCTATGTCTACGTGTCTGACACGATAAACTACCAGTAGGATCAAATACACAAATTGTTAACTGAGGTCAGCAAATTGTGCCTACGTGTCCAGACCTGCCGCAAATCGATTTTATTAGAAAGGACTTTGTGACTCTGTTCTTTTATACATACACAAAATCATAGTTTTTGGTTTTTCAAGGGAGTATTAAAGCAAAGAAGAAAAGGAAACGATACAGTATTTAATTAGTAATTTATGACTCACTGAATTACTATATCTTTTCAAATTAAAACTTCTTCAACTCTCTTAATAAGTCTAAGCGGAATTCGTAAAAATAGCTAATAATTTTTTGACATTGAAAAAATAGGGCCATTAGAAAGCGCAAGCAAAAAAGCCAGAAGGTGACAGTGGGGTGAGCAGTACAATGAGGACGGTGTTGGCAATGAGATTCAGCTATGTACAGATGGTTGACGCTTATAGTATTTTTGAAGGTGACGTGAACTCTATCATTTGTTATTTCTTGGACACCAGCACCGATAGTAGTAGACTGAAAGGCAAAGCAAGACAGTTGAATGAATGATACGAGGGATCTCCTTTAATTTTAGCTTTTAAAAAATAAATAATTCATGTGGTCAACACTTGGATAATATGCTTTTAGTATAAGTTTATCAATAAAATCAGATCAACTAGAATGTCTTGGTCCATGTTTATATTTTAGTCAATATGACCCATGTATACGTTCAAAGTTACTTATGAGGCTTACGAGGTTAGCTTTGAGCTGAAAATTTACTCTCAAAACGTAATTTACATAAACTATAAACTATGATTTAAACATATAATAAAAGAATGAAAGTAAAATATCATTTTCATCAATTAATAAAAGTAAATATATAGTTGTCGGACTCGGGTTGTTCACTAAATGGCCGGAGTTTATGCAAGTTTGAGGTACGACTACAATTTTCTAATTGAGTTTGGTTCAAGCCTAAAAAAAACCTAGGTTTGAGCTCAAAGTTTTATTTTACTGAGAAAGGCCTTAAAGTAGATAAAGGTCTAAGCTTCTCTCTTCCTCTACATTTTTTTTCTCTTGTACTTGTTGTTTCATTGAGCATGAAAATAAAGAAAGGTCGAAGTCCAAAGCAAGATCTTTTTTTCTCCTATTTTCTTGTTTTATGTATCTTGTTTTTTTAAGTTAAAATAAAGTTTGTGAGTAATCTTTAAAATCTTCGATTTGAAACTATAGAGTTCACCCTTCTGCCATGACTTTGTCTTCTTTTTTATCTCCTATTTCTTTTTATTTATGAAATCCCTGACATGTTTTATGTTTCTAAAGACAACATAAAACTTCTCCACTCCATCATCTTCTTCTCTATTATGCCGTCGGTTGTCCATAAATGTATAACATAGGATTTATATAAATGTAAGATAGTAGATATCTTGCAAATTGATCTAATACGATGAGTTTGGAAGATAACAAATTTATAAATTTTTATGGCCAATCAACTGAGTTTTGAAACGATAACACGCGCATTCTTTACTCATAATTTCGTTTGAAAAATTGTTAAAAATCCTCCGAATTAAAAAGGATTTAAAATTTTTGGTAAAAGAGGATTGATGATGTAAATAGATTTAATTAAATAAATTAAATATTTTACATTTGCGTTCAAATTTCACTGGGAGTATTTTCTTTATTAATCTAAAGATTTAAACTGACTTTAAACTATTGCATTAGAAAAAATGGATAAACTTTTAATTTTATATTTTATTCCAAATTATATAATCAATATATATATATATATATGTATGTATTTGTTAGAATATTTAGTGTATTAAGTTCTCTATATATTGAGAGCCTTACTTGGGTTTGCATTATAAAAAAACAGTTCAATACAAAAAGGAACATTTTCTAATAAGCACAAAACCCTAGCCGCATCCTGTGGCTACTTCTCTCTTTGTTATTTAACATGGTATCAGAGCACGTGTGATTCTAGGAATTCTGAACATCCTCAACAAAGATGGCTGGCAATGAATTCATGGTCAGTCAAATCCCTGATGAATTAATAATGCAGATTGCTGCCATTCTGAGAAATGGTCTCGGAACACAACAACAAACAACTAACCCCGAGAATTTATCCCTAACGATTAAACTCGGTGGTGACAACTATGCTCTATGGGCAAACCTGATGAAGAAAGCAATTGGGGGAAGGGGGAGAGGTTCTCACATTATAGGGGAGCCGACACCTCCATCCAAAATGACAACACATATACAAGGTGGGAACAAGATGATCAATGTGTTTTCACATGGATTATCCAGAATCTTGAATCCAACTTTGTGAATAACTTCTCGCAATATCCCACTGCAAAAGCCCTCTGGGATGGGTTAGCCACCACATACGGTTCTGGTACAGATTCGTTATAGGTGTTTGACCTTCATAAGAGGGCTCATTCATTACGGCAAGGGTCCGATACACTAGAAGACTTATGGAACAAATTGCAGAACATCTGGATGTCTATAGATATGTGAGATCCGAAACCTATGAAAGACCTAGAAGACATTCAAATCTACAATAAGAAAACTCAAGAACAAAGACTCTATCAATTGCTAATGGCGATTAATGACAAGGTGGAACCAGTCAAGAGTGATATCCTGAAAAAGGATCATCTTCCTTCCGTGGAAACAGCATATGCTACAATACGAAGGGAAGTGGCCAGGCTTAATATACTAAAATCAAGTTCTTCTGATAGTGACTCGATTGAAATTGGAATGGGTTTGGCTGCTAAAGATTCTGCACAAAGGTTTAAATTTCGATCCAAAGATAAAGAAGATAAACCCAAGTTGTATTGCACTCATTGTGGGATGAAGAAACACACTAAAGAGACATGTTTCCAGCTGGTTGGCTATCCAGAATGGTGGGAGGACGGTCATAAGGAGAAAAATAACCAGCGTTTCAGATCTAATGTCAAACGGGCTTTGTCTACAAGTTGCGGTGAAGATCCGACTAAAAATGAGCAAGGAAGTGGCACTGGTTTTGGAGGAATGGCGGCGAGCTCCTATGAAACACTTGGAGGTAAAGGGTTTGAGAAATCAATGAATTGGATCTTTGATTGCGGGGCTACGGACACCATATCTTATGATCCTAAAGACTTTAGTGACATGTTATCTCCTAAGAAGTCTCATATTGAGACTGCTAGTTGAGAAATTTGTGAAGTCAAAGGGGGAGGTTCAATTATTTTTTTGGAAAAAATAGAAATTAAAAACTGCCTCTAGATTCCTTCACTATCCTTAAAGTTATTATCTGTTAGTCAAGTGACAAAACAACTCAACTGTGTGGTTCTTATGTATCCATTTTTTTGCATTTTACAGGACATTCGTACGAAAGAGATCATTAGGCGTGGTACTGAACAACGATGTCTCTATTATGTTGATGAGGTAGTTCATAAGGGATATGCCATGCTTGCTCACGGAACAACCGAAAGGCAACTTTGGTTATGGCACTAGCGACTTGTTCATCCTTCTTTTAGCTATCTTAAAAGTTTGTTTCCTAGTCCATTCATGAGAATGTGAAACCTGCATTCTTGCAAAAAATCTGTAGGGTCTCATTTAATCAAAGTAATACTAGAGTTGATTATGCTTTTTCGCTAATCCATTCTGATGTTTGGTGTCCAGCACCAAATTCCACTAACAATCAAATCGGATACTTTGTTTTATTTGTGGATGATTTCTCAAGAATGACTTGGATATACTTCATGAAACATAAATCGGAAGTACCAAAAATATTTGTTTGTTTTTACAAAATGATTTTAACTAAATTTGAAAAAAATACAGATTCTTCGTTCTGATAATGGAACAGAGTTTGTCAACCAAACAATGCATAATTTTTTAAAAACAAATAGTTTATCCATCAAACCACTTGTCCAAACACACCTCAACAAAACGTTACTTCAGAACGAAAAAATCGTACTTTACTTGAAAAAACTCGTGCTATTATGATTGAATCTAGAGTTCCTCATTCTCTTTGGCCAGAAGCTCTTGTTACAACCACGTATCTTGCAAATCGTCTACCAACCCGATGTCTAGGAAATAAAACTCCATTACAAGTTCTTGCCACCCAAGTTACAATTCCATCTATTATGACCTTACCACCTCGTGTATTTGGTTGTTCAGTGTTTGTTCATATCCCTAAAACTAGTCGAAACAAACTTAATCCGCGTGCTGAAAAGTGTGTATTCGTTGAGTATGGTGTTCATCAAATGGGCTATCAGTGTTACAATCCGGTTACTCGTCGAATCCATGTCACAATGGACTGTGACTTCTTAGAATCCGATTATTTTTTTTACCACCAATCTCGTGCTCATGGGAGAAAGTAAGTGAATCACTCGACTGGTTGCTATATCAAAGTTACTTTGAGAATATGCCGACAGAGTCGGTAGATAGCGCCACCGAACACGCCTCTTCCAACATAAAGGAGACTGACGAGGCAGTTCTTACCACCAATGATTCTCTTGAAGACAATGTCCAACAAGAAATAAATACCATGGATACTACCAGCGAATCAACCGAAGAAAATGTCCATCAAGAGGTAAACAATTTACAATGTCATAATTCACAAAATGCTACTGACCATGACATTTCAGGAATTTCATTTGTTGAAACTCAAACTCTAGTTCTTCCCCCAAGAAAAAATAGAGGGTTTCCTCCTGCCCGGTATTCACCGGAACACGTTTCCTGTGCTTCAACATATCCGGTAAAAACGGACAGAAAAGGAATGACAAAGATTGCAAAGGCGTTTTCAGCTATTATTCTCTCTGAACAAATCCCTAAAACAGCTCAAGAAGATAAGAAGATGACTGAATGGCATGAGGCAATGAATACCGAAATGGAAGCTCTAAAAAGGAATGGTACAAGAGAGAATTGTGTGTTACCACAAGGGAAGAAAGCAGTCGGGTGTAGATGGGTGTTTAATATAAAATATAAATCTGATGGCACCATTGAGCGACACAAGGCAAGATTGGCTGCCAAAGGATATACACAAACATATGGTATAGACTATTCTGAAAGGTTCTCTCCGGTTGCAAAGATTGACACTATCAGAGTTTTACTTTCAATAGCCGCGAATAAAGATTGGCCTCTTCATCAATTTGATGTAAAGAATGCTTTCTTACATGGATACTTGGAAGAAGAGGTATATATAGAACCCCCACCAAGGTTCTCTGATAGTTTTCAAGAAAATGAGGTATGTAAACTGAAAAAGGCATTATATGGGCTCAAACAGTCTCCTCGTGCTTGGTTTAGGAGATTTACAATGGCAATGAAGCAGTATAGCTACAAACAGAGTAATGGGGATCATACCTTGTTTTACAAAAAGAGAGGAGAGTTTGTCACTTGTCTTATAATATATGTCGACGATATGATTATAACGGGGAATGACGAAGAAGAAATTAGCTCTCTTAGGAAAAACCTCTTCAAGGAGTTCGAAATGAAAGACCTTGGGGGATTGAAGTATTTACTAGGAATCGAGGTTCTTAGATCAAGAGGAGGGATTTATATCTCCCAACGAAATATATATTGGATTTATTAGCTGAAGTTGGCATGGTGGATTGCAAACCAAATGACACTACTATGGTTGTGATACACAAACTAAAGATAATTGAAGGGGCCAGACCAGCGAGTAAAGAAAGGTACCAAAGGTTGGTGGGAAATTTGATTTACCTAGCTCACACTCGACCCGACATTGCATACGCGGTGGGAGTAGTTAGTCAGTTCATGCATCATCCTCAGGAACACCATATGGTGGCAGTAATGAGGATTATTCGATATCTCAAAAGCACATCAGGAAGAGGCATACTTTTTAAGAAAAATGGACACCTTGATGTTGAAGTATTCACAGATGCTGATTGGGGAGGGAATCCTAACGACAAGCAATCAACTGCTGGCTACTTTACTCTTCTTGGAGGTAACTTGGTGACTTGGAGGAGTAAGAAACAGAAAGTAGTATCACTGTCAAGTGCTGAATCAGAATTTAGAGGAATCGTTAAGGGGATTACCGAGATACTTTGGTTAAAGAAGATAATGAAAGAAATCGCATCCCCCCTGAAGTGTCCAAATCAGTTAATTTGCGATAATAAAGTTGTGATTAAGATTTCAGAGAACCCAGTATAACACGATAGAACAAAGCACGTTGAAATAGATAGGCACTTCATAAAAGAAAAGATTGAAGATGGGACAGTCGAACTTCCGTTTGTTAGATCCGAAGACCAATTGTCAGACATCCTGACAAAAGCGGTTGTTGCAAGAACATTCGAATCAGTTTTATCCAAGTTGGGTATTGATGAGCCCACTACACAACTTGAGGGGGAGTGTTAGATTATTCAGTGTATTAAGTTTCCTTGTATAGGCCTCTAAGTTCTCTATATATTGAGAGCCTTACTTGGGTTTGCATTATAAAAAAAGAGTTCAATACAAAAAGGAACATTTTCTAATAAACACAAAACCTAGCAGCCTCCTGTGGCTACTTCTCTCTTTGTTATTTAACAATATTTTTAATACATATATGATGTAGAAATTATATTTTATTTTCTTGATTTTTGTAACAAAAAATTTGGTTTGTCACTATTTTGTTTTCTTCATTTTCCTCCATTTTCTTTTTTATGTAATCGCGGATATGTTTCATGTATCTAAGTACAATATAAAACTTCTCCACTCCTTTACCTTCTTCTCTATCAAGTTTTTTATCCTCTTTTCTTCGTTGGGCTTATTTTGTTGTTGTTTATTCTTCTTATTTTTAGCCGATTTCAAACACATATAACAGAGCTCTTACCTTATTCATAAACGCATGTCAATTTGATCAGGCACATTGGATATGGAAAATAATAAACTTTTGATTTTTTAGATTTGAAACAAAACATAATTTATAATTTCGTTTGAAAAAATTGTTGAAAACACTCTAAGCTAAATTTTGTTTTAAAAATTTTGGTAAATTTTTTTTTGATCTAAACTAAAAAGAAGTTATGGATCTTTAGGCTTTTTGCGGTTCAACTTCAAATCATAAGTGAAAAACCAACGCACTAACAAGTTACAATAAATAAACTAAGATATTCTAATCCGGATTGCAGTAGTAACTTGGTTATCTAAAATAGGATTCCAACATGGGTTCATTGTACCAAATGCACTATTCAATAGATGTTATTAATAAAATAATTTTTTTACATTTGTTTTCAATTGCGCTGGAAGTATCTTCCTCATTAATCTAAGGATTTAAACTTGACTTGAAAATATTGTATTAAAAAAATGGACAAACTTTTAATTTTATGTTTTATTCCAAATTATACTATTAATAAATATATTTTTAAGCAACAATCAGAAGCTGCATCAATATGTATGTTGTTTCTGGAGAAGTTGATAAACGCTCAATGATCTCCTTTGCCACCATTAATCACTTGCTGCAACAAAAAAACAATATCAGAGATTGTAATTTAAAGTCACTGTCTATCATGAATAAAAGCCAAAATCATCAACTTTTCAAGTTTTCCAAAGTCAATATCAGAGATTGTAATTTAAAGTCACTGTCTATGATGAATAAAAGCCAAACTCATCAATTTTTCAAGTTTTCTAAAGGCAATGACGTTCAAGCATATATTATAAGAGAATCCAAGAGTCAGTATTTTACCAGGTCCGTCATATTCCACTTGCCGTAACAGGGAGTGACATAGCGGGGATGGCCACTATCAAGGTATGTAAGGTGCAGGGTAGATTGTAAGTGGAGGCATCCATTCGAGTCTCTTAATGTGCACTGGTCGCTGGATGGCAGCATTCATGATGTAATGTTTGAGGAGAGTGTTTGCTTGCTTCTTAGAGCCACATGGTTTGAACCATTGATTGTGGAAGAGCGTTATAGTATTTATGACGATCCAGACAATTACTACTTTCTATGTGAATACAAGGATGAAGACGAAGAGCTAGATGAAGCCTACTTCCAGGGCTCGTCGAGTATTCGTATTTGTAGCCGTAAGTGGGGAGATAACGGTTTTGTCAGTGTTGGACGACAAGAAGCCAGGCCTGCCTATCATCCCAATAATAATCACAATTCAGGTGGTGCTGGCTCTTCTTCTCGCCAATCGAAGAAGAAAGAGGCTGCAAACAACTCAACAGGCCACGAGCAAAACGAGCAATCAAGGGTGAGGCTGCTGATAAGGAAGCAGCAGAGAAACTCCAGGGCTTCATGGAGAGAGTAGAGAGCACAACCATTCCAAATTCATTGCTCACCAGTTTATCATGGCTATAATTATTCCCTACAACAGTCTGAAAATGAATTTCATTGCTCACCAGTTTATCATGGCTATATTTTCCAATGGAGGTACGTTTTATTTTTCTTATTAGTTGATGTTGTTTTATTCAATTTATCCAACTATTGGTGCTATCTGCTAATGTGTATTTGGCGTTTCCTGTTTTGCAGCTATGTAGAATTGTAGAACGGCAACGTTACACCAAAAAACTCAACCAGAGACAAGTTAGTGCCTTGCTTATGGCAACTTGTAAGCCCTCACATCAAAGAGAGAATACTATTAAGAAGGTTTGGATTTTCTATTTCGTCTAAATAATATCATTCTTCAAGATATATTCAAGTATGTTTTACACGAAACAACAGTTTTTAACTTGAATTCATTTTCAGACTGTTGTAGGGAATAATTATAGGCATGATAAAATGGTGAGCAATGAATTTAGAATGGGTGTGCTCTCTACTCTCTCCATGAAGCCCTGGCGTTTCTCTGCTGCTGCCTTATCAGCAGCCTCACGCTTGAGTGCTCGTTTTGCTCATCGTCTGTTCAGTTGTTTGCAGCCTCTTTCTTCTTCGATTGGCGAGAAGAAGAGCCAGCACCACATGAATTGTGATTATTATTTGGACGATAGGCAGGCCTGGCTTCTTGTCGGCCAGCACTGACAAAACTGTTATCTCCCCACCTACGGCTACGAATGCGAATACTGGTCGAACCCTGGAAGTAGGCTTCATCTAGCTCTTAGTCTTCATCCTCTGTATTCTCATTGGTAACCGTAGGTGGGGAGATAACGGTTTTGTCAGTGCCGGCCGACAAGAAGCCAGGCCTGCCTATCGTCCAAATAATAATCACAATTCAGGTGGTGCTGACTCTTCTTCTCGCCAATCGAAGAAGAAAGAGGCTGCAAACAACTCAACAGGCGACGAGAAAAACGAGCACTTAAGCGTGAGGCTGCTGTTAAGGCAGGAACAGAGAAACGCCAGGGCTTCATGGAAAGAGTAGAGAGCACACCCATTCTAAATTCATTGCTCACCATTTTACCATGGCTATAATTATTCCCTACAACAGTTTGAAAATGAATTTCAAGTTAAAGACTACTGTGTCTGCAGTTATTAACTTAAATTTCAAGTTAATAACTGCAGACATATTAGGATATATCACTTTAAATTTGTGTTTTGTATAGAAATATTCTGTCACAGAAATAGTGGTATTGTTCCCAAGACTAATCTGCTAAGTAAAGAAAATTCAATAGATATTAATGCAGATTTAGAGGTAATTAGATACAGATATTTATACGAAATCAAAGCAAACCTTAAAAAATTTATTTATTATTGTATCAAATCAGCCAAAAGAGAAGCAAGAAGGGGCATAGCAGATCAAAAATGAGAAATACGGAAAGTAAGAAGATAGAGATGGATGAGATGCAATATCAGTCAAGGCACAAATTCCGGTGAACGAACCAAATCCTAAATCAAATGAAAAAAACAGCAACCTAGATGTCATAAATGAAACTCGATTACAAAGAAAGTGAAAATATAAACAACCTAGATAGAGAATGAGAAAGAGAACTCACTCAGATTTCTCTTTCGAATCGGAGGATGGAGATCCACCAGAATCTGAGAAAGCATGAGAGAAATTAGTTCGATAAACATGGAAATCGACGACTACACTGTCACTGGGAATACACATACACAAATAAACACACACACACATATATATATATATATATAGATAGATAGAGAGAGAGGGATTTACAACCGTCGTCTTTTTTTTCATTTCCAGCATCGTCATCTACACGTATCATGTCTTCTTCTTCTCTGTCGACTTCTTCGTTAGATGGTTGTTGCTTCTCAGCCTCTCTTTCTGGGTCTACTTTGCATTGGTCGCCATGGTCACCGCTCTGATCGAGGATCAGCAAAGTCTGCTTCGCCGGCATGGCTTGCTGATTTCGAGGTTTCCAGAGAGATAGAGTTGCTTTCTTATAGTTTTTTGCTACACAATTTTCTTTCTCTTTTGTGTTTGAAATTACTTGTTCTAGTTAAATATATAATAGTTAAATATATAATGGTTTAGATAGAATTTGCTAACCGTTTGTTTTCATATCTATATATAGATATAGATATATATAAAATAAATATAAATATTTACTTATTTATTTATTATTTATTTTTTTAACTAAATATATATATTTATGACGTTTCTTTTAGATATAAGTGGCTAAAAGAAAAAGAAAGAAAAAACAAACTATTTTTTAGTTTTTTTTTTTTTTTTAAATAGTTTTAAGCATTTATTAAAAATAAGGAAAAACTAATTATACATAAAAAAAGAAACCCTAGGCATCGGGCTACTGAATTTCCTAATAAGAAGCAATAAATTAAGGTAGGTGGGGTAACAGCGCAAAGAACTGCCAACGGCCGTAGCTCGAGAATGGTGACGTAAGCATAATGACGTCATATCCGGCCTTCGCTTACGATGATATTGATAAACTATCATCCATCCTATTTTTTAGTTAACAAAATTGTTTATTTCAATTATATTTTTTATAAGGAATCTAGAAGATATATTTATATATAAAATTTGATTTGATTTTTCTCTCTTTTTAAATATATTTTTAATATTAAATTTAATTTTGTTATGTTTTATTTTGTTAAAATATTTTTTAAACATAATATATTAACACTTTTTCATTTTTATAAAAACAAATTTTTTTAAGATTCGATTTTATAAAGTTAACAAGTTTTATTTGGTCGTTCTAAAAGATGAGTACATATTATTTATTAAATTATATCATTATAATATTTGACATTAACAACTAAAAACTATATAAAACAGAGTACATTCCGTTCATGTCCGTAGGATTCACTAAATTTTTAATACCAATGAGATTCCAATGATTATTTAGCCAATAAGAGTTAATAGTTTCAGGCTTATACCATCTACAGTCTATATTATTATCAAGAGTTAATAAATGCTTAGAGTTAGACCAATTCTTTAACCAGTAATCAGTCAAACCTACTCCCAGTTTATCCACAAGCATATTTTCTATAGTTTATCGGAGGTATGTCACTACAAAATAATATTAATAATTAGGAATATAAAAACATAATAATTAATTATATATTTCCATTACAACCGGCAAAAAACAATTCCATTACAAAAGAAAGACATCAAAGAATACCTTAAAAACTATGTCGATGGATCTTGTCAAGCACATAGAGAAGAAAAAAATATGAACAAGAGAACTATGACAATTTCTACTTAAACCTAACTTATTATTCTTTTTTTAATGGGCCCCTTGAAAATTGGGGACCAAAGCAACCAATTTTTGTGGATCATATTATGATCTTGAATGAACATGTTGATTTTTCCATTCTTCATCGTAAGAAATAATCTACTGATGTACATTGTGTTGATTTCTCTAGCTGATCAGTAGCTTGTTTTATCAGCTTCCATAACTTTGATAACTTGAATGAGTCTTATCCTTTATCTTCAAGCTTTCTTTAGATGATATTAATCCTCTTGTTTTTTTTTACCTAGACCTACAAAACATTCAAAATTCATAATGGTCAAGGATAACCTTGCCAGATGTTAACTTCGAATAATCATTCAATATTCTAGCTCAAGATATCTAGTGACAATGTTTTCAAGAAGAATAATAGAACTAAGTGAGACAATGATATTTGATGTTGTGTAAATGCAGCTTAATTTGGCCTTTATGGTATGTTTCGTAACCCGATCTGCCGCATAGTTCTGTTACCTGAAGATGTTTCTGATTACCATACTAGATGGCATAAGATTTCTACACCATTGAATTGTTAAGTTTAAATACCAAGGTGATGCTCCATAACTAAGTATATTTAATACAATCAGAGAATTAATTTCAGTGTCAACCAAAGAATAACAATTTTGTTTGCAATACATAAGTCCTTGTAGTAATGCTCATATTTCTGCGACTAAAGGTGATTTTTTATCTATTAAAATACTTTTTCCTGCTATCAGTTTACCATTAGAATTTCTCAATATAAATCCAACACTTGATTCACCAATAAATAATGATGAACCATCACGGTTTGACTTAACTCTACCTAATAATGGAGGGTACCATTTGATATAAAGTCCTAGGGTTTTTTAAGTGTGGTTGGAACAATGTAGTACTCTAGCGGGTTTAAAATCACATTTCAAGTGTTTGTATTTTATAATGTCTTAATTATCAAGAGTATTTATCAAGTGTTTGACATTATTACTGATAATCTTGTTAGATATGGTGATGTTTTCATGTTTAGATTTGTTGATAGCCTTCCAGATCGACTTGATGATTAAAGAAGGTAGGGTGGTCCTAATATGAATATGTTTGGAAGTTGAAAAGAACCATATAGATATAATATTCTTGATTGTAATATGTTTACCTAGTATTATACGAAATAAATCAGAGAAATAATACTAAACTTTTCAAGAACTCTACCGTTCTTCCATATTTAGGAAATTTTGACATTTTGAAGATAGATGGAAACCCTTATGTTGAAGAATAGAGTATGTTGAGATGAAGTTGTCTATTACCCTCCAAAGAATAAAAGAACATTTCTTTGGAGAAATGTTATTCCTTAGAAATGTAAACTTTTTGTCTTTACCTCTTATTTCATTCTATGTTTTCTTTAGAGAAAATTTTCCATTTAGAGAGACTGTCCATAATATATTATCCTCCTTATTTAAAATAAGAGAGATCTTCATTATTCTGGTTATATCTAATTGAAGTACATTGTTTCCCTTTTCCTATATACTAATCATTATTTGACTCTAACTTATTTACGTTGACTTGTCTATACCATAAAATATATTCATTAACAATGAAAGTGATTAAAGGGTGTGTGAAACTCCATTTATCAACCCAATAGTCTATGTTACTTTTTCCAGGGGACCTAAGAATGAATTTTTAGCTAAGTCTTTAGATTTTAAAATCTTTTTCCATACCTTAGAATCATTTTGTTTTTTATAATTTTATAAATGATGGACTTTAAGATCTTCTTCGCCAGTCCCAAGTCCTTCATGTCTAATTTTTTTGACAATTGAAGCTTCAATATTCTAATATCATCTATATCTGAACCTGCTACTAACATTTTATCAACATAGAGTAGCAAAATGATATAAATGGACTTATATCTATTGAAATAACAACATTGGTCAGCATGGCACTTCTGGAAACTCTCTTTGTGCATAAAACCATAAAAATTCTTGTATCACTGTCTTGGAGTTTGTTTTAGACCATACAAACTTTTCTTGAGTCCACATACTATTTTTATTTCCCTTCTTTTAAGAAAACTTCTGGTTGATACATATATATCTCCTCATCCACGTCTCCGTGAAGAAATGCAGTCTTCAAGTTTAACTATTCAAGATAAAGGTCTTCAATGGCAACTATACTCAACACTGATCTAATAGTATTGAACTTCACAACCGAAGCAAAAATATCGATGTAATTAATTCATTCATTTTGTTGGAACCCTTTGATAATTAGTCAGGCTTTGTATTTCTTAGAGCCACCAGGCTCATATTTCACCCGGCACACCCATTTGTTATGAAGTTTCTTCTTACCCATTGGTAACTTAACTAGTTCTCATGTCTCATTTAAGATTAAAGACTTCATATTATTTTTCATGGAAAGCTTTCACTTGCTAAAATCAATGGTCTCAAAATATTCATTATAGTGATCACGCTACCCAAAATCGGTTAGTAACATATAGTTCAAGTATCTCGTGTTGGGAATATGAAGTCGTGAAGATCTTCTACTGATCGATATGACCAACTTACTCTCCTTGTTGAGGGGTTGATCCTATCTGCATTATTCCATGACTATCTGGGAGTCCTTCGATATCTGCAAATACTGATCTGTCTGGCTATGAGTCATTTTCTTTGGTTTTATGTATGTTCTTGTACATCATTGCTTCATTGAAGACCACGTCTCTGCTTCGTATTATCTTCGTGTTTTCCTTATCATAAACACGATAACCAAACTCATCTTTGCATAGCCGATCATGAAACATATCTTCGATTTGGGATCAAGCTTTTTCCTTTCTTGATCACTTATATGAACATATATTGTAGAACCAAAAAACTCTTAGATGTGATAATGTTATATCCTTACGAGTTTATAACTCCTTGGTTATTCTATGTTCTAAGGAAACTGATGGGCCTCGGTCAACCAGATAAGCCGATGTGTTGACTGTATCTTCTCGAAAATGCTTTGGTAAACCAGATTGTATACGAATGCCTCTGGCTCTTTTTGTCAATGTTCTGTTCATACGTTTTCCAATACTATTGTGTTGAGGCGTTCCTGGCACGATTCTCTTCATCATGATCCCGTGCTCAGAGCAAAAATTCTTGAATCTGGTGTCCTCATATTCACCACCATTATCGGTTCTAAGCTATTTTTATCTTCATATCCGTCTTATTCTCAACCATAGATTTCCATATCCTAAAAACATCAAACACTTTAGATTTATACTTTAGAAAATATACCCATACCGTTTGAGAATAATCATTGATAAAAGTCAGAAAGTACTGTTTTTCTCTTATAGATGAAACGGTTGTTGTCCCTCAAACGTCACAGTGAACAAGCTTCAGCCTTTCTTTCTTTGTGGTTCTGCTACTCGTCTAAAAACTGACCCTTTTCTCTTTTCTTAATATGCAATCTTCGCACATGTCTATATCGATTGACTTAAGACCTAGAAGCTTCCCATTCGAGTACATAATTTTCATACCCTTTTCACTCATGTGGCCAAATCTCTGGTGCCACACATTTGGATTTTCGTTTCCTGCTGCTATTGCAATTGAATAGCTCGTCTTTCCTGTCTTCTAAAGATAACCACTCTTCTTTCTGCGAAAACTTTCATTGCTCTCTTTGAAATCTAATTGTCACCATGGAAGATCGTAGTGTAGCCTTTGCTAGCCAACTGCCTTAATGAGATTAAGTTTTTTCTCAGATCGGGGATCTGCCTGACATCTTTCAATTCTCAGACTGACCCATTCAACTTAATCTTCACAATACCTTTACCAATAATATCACAAGGTTGATCATCACCAAGATATACATTTCCAAGCTTACCAAGGACATACCTCTCGAAGAATTCTTTATTCGAAGTAGGGTGGAACGATGCTCCAGAGTCTAAAATCTAAGATTCTTCCCTGCTTTCTAAGGAGGATATTAACGCACCATCTCCTTTTTATGTGAAATTTTCCTTTGTCTTCTTCTCATGGTACTTTGGTTCTCTCTTGCACTAATACTTATAGTGCCTAGTATTCCCACAGTTCTAACACTCGATGTTTTTTAACGCTTGGGAAGTTTTAGGATTCTTGGACTTAAACCTCTAGTCTTTTGATCTACATCGGTAATTCGATTTACCGCGTTCATGACCTCATGTTAATTTTCTTTCTCTTGAATCTGTATGTAAAACTAAAGAGATTAATGACTCACCCAATTCTCTCATTCGATTCTCTTTACTGAGAACTAGGTCACGAACATCATCAAATTTCAACTTATTACTTCCTGACGAGCTACTCACTATCGTGACAGTAGAATTACAACTAACTGGTAGTGAAGACAAGAGTATCATGCTCGTACTTAGTCATCAAAATTAATTTCATATGAACTAAGCTGGGTTGTGATTGTATTGAGTTCATTAAGATGTTGAGCTACCGACGCACCTTCCGTCAATCGCAAATTGAATAAACGCCTCATAAAGTGAACTTTGTTGGACGCCGATGAATTCTCACACATATTGGAGAGAGCCTTCATAAGACCCATCGTGGTTGAATCCTTTACGATGTTGAAATAAATATTTCGCGATATCATTATCAGATGACTCCAAGATCTTGTATGTCAAGAAAGGTCAATTCTTCATCTCTCAAACTATCTAACTTTTTTTTCCTGAGATGGGTTGATAAAGCTTTTCTAGTAAAGATAATCTCCAGTCTGTATATTCCAGAATTTTACATATGCACCATCGAATTTTTTAAGTCTCACATTTTCTTGTCTGTAGCCATTGATCCAATTCAAATCGGATCTTCTTTGGATTGCTACCAAGCATGTAGCTCTAATACTAGTTATTGGGAAAATACACAATTTTCCTTACAGATTGCTAAATAGTTTTGAGAAAATACACAATTTTCCTACAATCAGATCAAAATAATAATAAAAAATACAAAAACAAAAGTGAAATAAAACATTGTGCATACGTCTCTGTCACAATAAACCAACAGTTAGATCAAATACTGTACATACGTCTCCCATACAATAAACGAACAGTAAGATCAAACTCTATGTCTACGTGTCTGACACGATAAACTACCAGTAGGATCAAATACACAAATTGTTAACTGAGGTCAGCAAATTGTGCCTACGTGTCCAGACCTGCCGCAAATCGATTTTATTATAAAGGACTTTGTGACTCTGTTCTTTTATACATACACAAAAACATAGTTTTTGGTTTTTCAAGGGAGTTTTAAAGCAAAGAAGAAAAGGAAACGATACAGTATTTAATTAGTAATTTATGACTCACTGAATTACTATATCTTTTCAAATTAAAACTTCTTCAACTCTCTTAATAAGTCTAAGCGGAATTCGTAAAAATAGCTAATAATTTTTTGACATTGAAAAAATAGGGCCATTAGAAAGCGCAAGCAAAAAAGCCAGAAGGTGACAGTGGGGTGAGCAGTACAATGAGGACGGTGTTGGCAATGAGATTCAGCTATGTACAGATGGTTGACGCTTATAGTATTTTTGAAGGTGACGTGAACTCTATCATTTGTTATTTCTTGGACACCAGCACCGATAGTAGTAGACTGAAAGGCAAAGCAAGACAGTTGAATGAATGATACGAGGGATCTCCTTTAATTTTAGCTTTTAAAAAATAAATAATTCATGTGGTCAACACTTGGATAATATGCTTTTAGTATAAGTTTATCAATAAAATCATATCAACTAGAATGTCTTGGTCCATGTTTATATTTTAGTCAATATGACCCATGTATACGTTCAAAGTTACTTATGAGGCTTACGAGGTTAGCTTTGAGCTGAAAATTTACTCTCAAAACGTAATTTACATAAACTATAAACTATGATTTAAACATATAATAAAAGAATGAAAGTAAAATATCATTTTCATCAATTAATAAAAGTAAATATATAGTTGTCGGACTCGGGTTGTTCACTAAATGGCCGGAGTTTATGCAAGTTTGAGGTACGACTACAATTTTCTAATTGAGTTTGGTTCAAGCCTAAAAAAAACCTAGGTTTGAGCTCAAAGTTTTATTTTACTGAGAAAGGCCTTAAAGTAGATAAAGGTCTAAGCTTCTCTCTTCCTCTACATTTTTTTTCTCTTGTACTTGTTGTTTCATTGAGCATGAAAATAAAGAAAGGTCGAAGTCCAAAGCAAGATCTTTTTTTCTCCTATTTTCTTGTCTTATGTATCTTGTTTTTTTAAGTTAAAATAAAGTTTGTGAGTAATCTTTAAAATCTTCGATTTGAAACTATAGAGTTCACCCTTCTGCCATGACTTTGTCTTCTTTTTTATCTCCTATTTCTTTTTATTTATGAAATCCCTGACATGTTTTATGTTTCTAAAGACAACATAAAACTTCTCCACTCCATCATCTTCTTCTCTATTATGCCGTCGGTTGTCCATAAATGTATAACATAGGATTTATATAAATGTAAGATAGTAGATATCTTGCAAATTGATCTAATACGATGAGTTTGGAAGATAACAAATTTATAAATTTTTATGACCAATCAACTGAGTTTTGAAACGATAACACGCGCATTCTTTACTCATAATTTCGTTTGAAAAATTGTTAAAAATCCTCCGAATTAAAAAGGATTTAAATTTTTTGGTAAAAGAGGATTGATGATGTAAATAGATTTAATTAAATAAATTAAATATTTTACATTTGCGTTCAAATTTCACTGGGAGTATTTTCTTTATTAATCTAAAGATTTAAACTGACTTTAAACTATTGCATTAGAAAAAATGGATAAACTTTTAATTTTATATTTTATTCCAAATTATATAATCAATATATATATATATATATGTATGTATTTGTTAGAATATTTAGTGTATTAAGTTCTCTATATATTGAGAGCCTTACTTGGGTTTGCATTATAAAAAAACAGTTCAATACAAAAAGGAACATTTTCTAATAAGCACAAAACCCTAGCCGCATCCTGTGGCTACTTCTCTCTTTGTTATTTAACATGGTATCAGAGCACGTGTGATTCTAGGAATTCTGAACATCCTCAACAAAGATGGCTGGCAATGAATTCATGGTCAGTCAAATCCCTGATGAATTAATAATGCAGATTGCTGCCATTCTGAGAAATGGTCTCGGAACACAACAACAAACAACTAACCCCGAGAATTTATCCCTAACGATTAAACTCGGTGGTGACAACTATGCTCTATGGGCAAACCTGATGAAGAAAGAAATTGGGGGAAGGGGGAGAGGTTCTCACATTATAGGGGAGCCGACACCTCCATCCAAAATGACAACACATATACAAGGTGGGAACAAGATGATCAATGTGTTTTCACATGGATTATCCAGAATCTTGAATCCAACTTTGTGAATAACTTCTCGCAATATCCCACTGCAAAAGCCCTCTGGGATGGGTTAGCCACCACATACGGTTCTGGTACAGATTCGTTATAGGTGTTTGACCTTCATAAGAGGGCTCATTCATTACGGCAAGGGTCCGATACACTAGAAGACTTATGGAACAAATTGCAGAACATCTGGATGTCTATAGATATGTGAGATCCGAAACCTATGAAAGACCCAGAAGACATTCAAATCTACAATAAGAAAACTCAAGAACAAAGACTCTATCAATTGCTAATGGCGATTAATGACAAGCTGGAACCAGTCAAGAGTGATATCCTGAAAAAGGATCATCTTCCTTCCGTGGAAACAGCATATGCTACAATACGAAGGGAAGTGGCCAGGCTTAATATACTAAAATCAAGTTCTTCTGATAGTGACTCGATTGAAATTGGAATGGGTTTGGCTGTTAAAGATTCTGCACAAAGGTTTAAATTCCGATCCAAAGATAAAGAAGATAAACCCAAGTTGTATTGCACTCATTGTGGGATGAAGAAACACACTAAAGAGACATGTTTCCAGCTGGTTGGCTATCCAGAATGGTGGGAGGACGGTCATAAGGAGAAAAATAACCAGCGTTTCAGATCTAATGTCAAACGGGCTTTGTCTACAAGTTGCGGTGAAGATCCGACTAAAAATGAGCAAGGAAGTGGCACTGGTTTTGGAGGAATGGCGGCGAGCTCCTATGAAACACTTGGAGGTAAAGGGTTTGATAAATCAATGAATTGGATCTTTGATTGCGGGGCTACGGACACCATATCTTATGATCCTACAGACTTTAGTGACATGTTATCTCCTAAGAAGTCTCATATTGAGACTGCTAGTTGAGAAATTTGTGAAGTCAAAGGGGGAGGTTCAATTATTTTTTCGGAAAAAATAGAAATTAAAAACTGCCTCTAGATTCCTTCACTATCCTTAAAGTTATTATCTGTTAGTCAAGTGACAAAATAACTCAACTGTGTGGTTCTTATGTATCCATTTTTTTGCATTTTACAGGACATTCGTACGAAAGAGATCATTAGGCGTGGTACTGAACAACGATGTCTCTATTATGTTGATGAGGTAGTTCATAAGGGATATGCCATGCTTGCTCACGGAACAACCGAAAGGCAACTTTGGTTATGGCACTAGCGACTTGTTCATCCTTCTTTTAGCTATCTTAAAAGTTTGTTTCCTAGTCCATTCATGAGAATGTGAAACCTGCATTCTTGCAAAAAATCTGTAGGGTCTCATTTAATCAAAGTAATACTAGAGTTGATTATGCTTTTTCGCTAATCCATTCTGATGTTTGGTGTCCAGCACCAAATTCCACTAACAATCAAATCGGATACTTTGTTTTATTTGTGGATGATTTCTCAAGAATGACTTGGATATACTTCATGAAACATAAATCGGAAGTACCAAAAATATTTGTTTGTTTTTACAAAATGATTTTAACTAAATTTGAAAAAAAATACAGATTCTTCGTTCTGATAATGGAACAGAGTTTGTCAACCAAACAATGCATAATTTTTTAAAAACAAATAGTTTATCCATCAAACCACTTGTCCAAACACACCTCAACAAAACGTTACTTCAGAACGAAAAAATCGTACTTTACTTGAAAAAACTCGTGCTATTATGATTGAATCTAGAGTTCCTCATTCTCTTTGGCCAGAAGCTCTTGTTACAGCCACGTATCTTGCAAATCGTCTACCAACCCGATGTCTATGAAATAAAACTCCATTACAAGTTCTTGCCACCCAAGTTACAATTCCATCTATTATGACCTTACCACCTCGTGTATTTGGTTGTTCAGTGTTTGTTCATATCCCTAAAACTAGTCGAAACAAACTTAATCCGTGTGCTGAAAAGTGTGTATTCGTTGAGTATGGTGTTCATCAAATGGGCTATCAGTGTTACAATCCGGTTACTCGTCGAATCCATGTCACCATGGACTGTGACTTCTTAGAATCCGATTATTTTTTTACCACCAATCTCGTGCTCATGGGAGAAAGTAAGTGAATCACTCGACTGGTTGCTATATCAAAGTTACTTTGAGAATATGCCGACAGAGTCGGTAGATAGCGCCACCGAACACGCCTCTTCCAACATAAAGGAGACTGACGAGGCAGTTCTTACCACCAATGATTCTCCTGAAGACAATGTCCAACAAGAAATAAATACCATGGATACTACCAGCGAATCAACCGAAGAAAATGTCCATCAAGAGGTAAACAATTTACAATGTCATAATTCACAAAATGCTACTGACCATGACATTTCAGGAATTTCATTTGTTGAAACTCAAACTCTAGTTCTTCCCCCGAGAAAAAATAGAGGGTTTCCTCCTGACCGGTATTCACCGGAACACGTTTCCTGTGCTTCAACATATCCGGTAAAAACGGACAGAAAAGGAATGACAAAGATTGCAAAGGCGTTTTCAGCTACTATTCTCTCTGAACAAATCCCTAAAACAGCTCAAGAAGATAAGAAGATGACTGAATGGCATGAGGCAATGAATACCGAAATGGAAGCTCTAAAAAGGAATGGTACAAGAGAGAATTGTGTGTTACCACAAGGGAAGAAAGCAGTCGGGTGTAGATGGGTGTTTAATATAAAATATAAATCCGATGGCACCATTGAGCGACACAAGGCAGGATTGGCTGCCAAAGGATATACACAAACATATGGTATAGACTATTCTGAAAGGTTCTCTCCGGTTGCAAAGATTGACACTATCAGAGTTTTACTTTCAATAGCCGCGAATAAAGATTGGCCTCTTCATCAATTTGATGTAAAGAATGCTTTCTTACATGGATACTTGGAAGAAGAGGTATATATAGAACCCCCACCAAGGTTCTCTGATAGTTTTCAAGAAAATGAGGTATGTAAACTGAAAAAGGCATTATATGGGCTCAAACAGTCTCCTCGTGCTTGGTTTAGGAGATTTACAATGGCAATGAAGCAGTATAGCTACAAACAGAGTAATGGGGATCATACCTTGTTTTACAAAAAGAGAGGAGAATTTGTCACTTGTCTTATAATATATGTCGACGATATGATTATAACGGGGAATGACGAAGAAGAAATTAGCTCTCTTAGGAAAAACCTCTTCAAGGAGTTCGAAATGAAAGACCTTGGGGGATTGAAGTATTTACTAGGAATCGAGGTTCTTAGATCAAGAGGAGGGATTTATATCTCCCAACGAAATATATATTGGATTTATTAGCTGAAGTTGGCATGGTGGATTGCAAACCAAATGACACTCCTATGGTTGTGATACACAAACTAAAGATAATTGAAGGGGCCAGACCAGCGAGTAAAGAAAGGTACCAAAGGTTGGTGGGAAATTTGATTTACCTGGCTCACACTCGACCCGACATTGCATACGCGGTGGGAGTAGTTAGCCAGTTCATGCATCATCCTCATGCACACCATATGGAGGCAGTAATGAGGATTATTCGATATCTTAAAAGCACATCAGGAAGAGGCATACTTTTTAAGAAAAATGGACACCTTGATGTTGAAGTATTCACAGATGCTGATTGGGGAGGGAATCCTAACGACAAGCAATCAACTGCTGGCTACTTTACTCTTCTTGGAGGTAACTTGGTGACTTGGAGGAGTAAGAAACAGAAAGTAGTATCACTGTCAAGTGCTGAATCGGAATTTAGAGGAATCGTTAAGGGGATTACCGAGATACTTTGGTTAAAGAAGATAATGAAAGAAATCGCATCCCCCCTGAAGTGTCCAAATCAGTTAATTTGCGATAATAAAACTGTGATTAAGATTTCAGAGAACCCGGTATAACACGATAGAACAAAGCACGTTGAAATAGATAGGCACTTCATAAAAGAAAAGATTGAAGATGGGACAGTCGAACTTCCGTTTGTTAGATCCGAAGACCAATTGTCAGACATCCTGACAAAAGCGGTTGTTGCAAGAACATTCGAATCAGTTTTATCCAAGTTGGGTATTGATGAGCCCACTACACAACTTGAGGGGGAGTGTTAGATTATTCAGTGTATTAAGTTTCCTTGTATAGGCCTCTAAGTTCTCTATATATTGAGAGCCTTACTTGGGTTTGCATTATAAAAAAAGAGTTCAATACAAAAAGGAACATTTTCTAATAAACACAAAACCTAGCAGCCTCCTGTGGCTACTTCTCTCTTTGTTATTTAACAATATTTTTAATACATATATGATGTAGAAATTATATTTTATTTTCTTGATTTTTGTAACAAAAATTTTGGTTTGTCACTATTTTGTTTTCTTCATTTTCCTCCATTTTCTTTTTTATGTAATCGCGGATATGTTTCATGTATCTAAGTACAATATAAAACTTCTCCACTCCTTTACCTTCTTCTCTATCAAGTTTTTTATCCTCTTTTCTTCGTTGGGCTTATTTTGTTGTTGTTTATTCTTCTTATTTTTAGCCGATTTCAAACACATATAACAGAGCTCTTACCTTATTCATAAACGCATGTCAATTTGATCAGGCACATTGGATATGGAAAATAATAAACTTTTGATTTTTTAGATTTGAAACAAAACATAATTTATAATTTCGTTTGAAAAAATTGTTGAAAACACTCTAAGCTAAATTTTGTTTTAAAAATTTTGGTAAAAAAAAATTGATCTAAACTAAAAAGAAGTTATGGATCTTTAGGCTTTTTGCGGTTCAACTTCAAATAATAAGTGAAAAAACCAACGCACTAACAAGTTACAATAAATAAACTAAGATATTCTAATCCGGATTGCAGTAGTAACTTGGTTATCTAAAATAGGATTCCAACATGGGTCCATTGTACCAAATGCACTATTCAATAGATGTTATTAATAAAATAATTTTTTTACATTTGTTTTCAATTGCGCTGGAAGTATCTTCCTCATTAATCTAAGGATTTAAACTTGACTTGAAAATATTGTATTAAAAAAATGGACAAACTTTTAATTTTATGTTTTATTCCAAATTATACTATTAATAAATATATTTTTAAGCAACAATCAGAAGCTGCATCAATATGTATGTTGTTTCTGGAGAAGTTGATAAACGCTCAATGATCTCCTTTGCCACCATTAATCACTTGCTGCAACAAAAAAACAATATAAGAGATTGTAATTTAAAGTCACTGTCTATCATGAATAAAAGCCAAAATCATCAACTTTTCAAGTTTTCCAAAGTCAATATCAGAGATTGTAATTTAAAGTCACTGTCTATGATGAATAAAAGCCAAACTCATCAACTTTTCAAGTTTTCTAAAGGCAATGACGTTCAAGCATATATTATAAGAGAATCCAAGAGTCAGTATTTTACCAGGTCCGTCATATTCCACTTGCCGTAACAGGGAGTGACATAGCGGGGATGACCACTATCAAGGTATGTAAGGTGCAGGGTAGATTGTAAGTGCAGGCATCCATTCGAGTCTCTTAATGTGCACTGGTCGCTGGATGGCAGCATTCATGATGTAATGTTTGAGGAGAGTGTTTGCTTGCTTCTTAGAGCCACATGGTTTGAACCATTGATTGTGGAAGAGCGCTATAGTATTTATGACGATCCAGACAATTACTACTTTCTATGTGAATACAAGGATGAAGACGAAGAGCTAGATAAAGCCTACTTCCAGGGCTCGTCGAGTATTCGTATTTGTAGCCGTAAGTGGGGAGATAACGGTTTTGTCAGTGTTGGCCGACAAGAAGCCAGGCCTGCCTATCATCCCAATAATAATCACAATTCAGGTGGTGCTGGCTCTTCTTCTCGCCAATCGAAGAAGAAAGAGGCTGCAAACAACTCAACAGGCGACGAGCAAAACGAGCAATCAAGGGTGAGGCTGCTGATAAGGAAGCAGCAGAGAAACTCCAGGGCTTCATGGAGAGAGTAGAGAGCACAACCATTCCAAATTCATTGCTCACCAGTTTATCATGGCTATAATTATTCCCTACAACAGTCTGAAAATGAATTTCATTGCTCACCAGTTTATCATGGCTATATTTTCCAATGGAGGTACGTTTTATTTTTCTTATTAGTTGATGTTGTTTTATTCAATTTATCCAACTATTGGTGCTATCTGCTAATGTGTATTTGGCGTTTCCTGTTTTGCAGCTATGTAGAATTGTAGAACGGCAGCGTTACACCAAAAAACTCAACCAGAGACAAGTTAGTGCCTTGCTTATGGCAACTTGTAAGCCCTCACATCAAAGAGAGAATACTATTAAGAAGGTTTGGATTTTCTATTTCGTCTAAATAATAATATCATTCTTCAAGATATATTCAAGTATGTTTTACACGAAACAACAGTTTTTAACTTGAATTCATTTTCAGACTGTTGTAGGGAATAATTATAGGCATGATAAAATGGTGAGCAATGAATTTAGAATGGGTGTGCTCTCTACTCTCTCCATGAAGCCCTGGCGTTTCTCTGCTGCTGCCTTATCAGCAGCCTCACGCTTGAGTGCTCGTTTTGCTCGTCGTCTGTTCAGTTGTTTGCAGCCTCTTTCTTCTTCGATTGGCGAGAAGAAGAGCCAGTACCACATGAATTGTGATTATTATTTGGACGATAGGCAGGCCTGGCTTCTTGTCGGCCAGCACTGACAAAACTGTTATCTCCCCACCTACGGCTACGAATGCGAATACTGGTCGAACCCTGGAAGTAGGCTTCATCTAGCTCTTAGTCTTCATCCTCTGTATTCTCATTGGTAACCGTAGGTGGGGAGATAACGGTTTTGTCAGTGCCGGCCGACAAGAAGCCAGGCCTGCCTATCGTCCAAATAATAATCACAATTCAGGTGGTGCTCACTCTTCTTCTCGCCAATCGAAGAAGAAAGAGGCTGCAAACAACTCAACAGGCGACGAGCAAAACGAGCACTTAAGCGTGAGGCTGCTGTTAAGGCAGCAACAGAGAAACGCCAGGGCTTCATGGAAAGAGTAGAGAGCACACCCATTCTAAATTCATTGCTCACCATTTTACCATGGCTATAATTATTCCCTACAACAGTTTGAAAATGAATTTCAAGTTAAAGACTGCTGTGTCTGCAGTTATTAACTTAAATTTTAAGTTAATAACTGCAGACATATTAGGATATATCACTTTAAATTTGTGTTTTGTATAGAAATATTCTGTCACAGAAATAGTGGTATTGTTCCCAAGACTAATCTGCTAAGTAAAGAAAATTCAATAGATATTAATGCAGATTTAGAGGTAATTAGATACAGATATTTATACGAAATCAAAGCAAACCTTAAAAAATTTATTTATTATTGTATCAAATCAGCCAAAAGAGAAGCAAGAAGGGGCATAGCAGATCAAAAATGAGAAATACGAAAAGTAAGAAGATAGAGATGGATGAGATGCAATATCAGTCAAGGCACAAATTCCGGTGAACGAACCAAATCCTAAATCAAATGAAAAAAACAGCAACCTAGATGTCATAAATGAAACTCGATTACAAAGAAAGTGAAAATATAAACAAGGGTTAAATCGCTGCGTCGTCCCTCGACTATCACGTTTTGTGTCATTTAGTCTTTCGACAAAAAAATCACGGCTGAGGGTCCCTCGTCTTTCAAAAATCTATAAATTTAGTCCCCGCGCGTGATTTTTGCTGAAAAGCTGCCACGTGTCACTATAGTTAAATGGTTTGCGTTCTACAGATAGTCCTTCGACTTTTAATTCCATTTTTACCCTTCGAATTTAATAATTTTTTAATAATTTTTATTTTTTTATTTTTTTTATTCCAAAAACAGAGTATCGCAAAATTTGCGATACTCTGTTTTGTCTGTTCTCACCTCCTAAGTGCTATCTTTTGAGATAAAAATATTTTGTCTGTTTTGAAGTAATTTTGAGATATAAACCCTATAAGATAAAACCTTTGATTTGCAACTAATTGACTTTCTGGGTGCCACAGAAGCAGAAAAAATATTTTCTTTGGAATTTTCTCACTAACCAAACAGTCCCAAAACCCTTTCGTTTGAGTTCTAAACTTAATGTAAAATCACAAACAACAAAGACAGCATTTTGAATCTAGAACTTCAATTCAAAACCCTAAAAACACAAAATCAGCAAATGGGTATTTCAAATTTTCAATTTCCAGCAAATACATTCACTCAAAAACATAGTAGAAGAATCGAAATCAAGAACAGATAATACCTCTAGTAAAGAAAAAACTTCACCTTTCTCTCTTGCTTCTCTTCTTCTCTGCTAATCGGCTGCAACTGTACCTTCTTGCTTCACTTACGAACACTGAGCTCGATAATCTCAAGATTTCGAAACCCAAGAAAACCAAGAAAGCAAGAGTTTTTCTCTTTAAAGTCTCTACGGTCTACGTTATCTCGATTACATTAATTATACCCGTGTTTTTGGGTCGTCTGATCTTATGTATATATACATTGTTCCACAAACTCAGTCTTAAGGTTTTTCAAGTTTTCAATTGTTCCATTGTTGCAGATGAGACCGGGAAAGAACGGAGTAGTGGAAATTTTGAGAAGGAAAAAAAAGATAGCACTTAGGAGGTGAGAACAGACAAAACAGAGTATCGCAAATTTTGCGATACTCTGTTTTTGGAATAAAGAAAATAAAAAAAATAAAAATTATTAAAAAATTATTAAATTCGAAGGGTAAAAATGGAATTAAAAGTCGAAGGACTATCTGTAGAACGCAAACCATTTAACTATAGTGACACGTGGCAGCTTTTCAGCAAAAATCACGCGCGGGGACTAAATTTATAGATTTTTGAAAGACGAAGGACCCTCAGCCGTGATTTTTTTGTCGAAGGACTAAATGACACAAAACGTGATAGTCGAGGGACGACGCAGCGATTTAACCCATATAAACAACCTAGATAGAGAATGAGAAAGAGAACTCACTCAGATTTCTCTTTCGAATCGGAGGATGGAGATCCACCAGAATCTGAGAAAGCATGAGAGAAATTAGTTCGATAAACATGGAAATCGACGACTACACTGTCACTGGGAATACACATACACAAATAAACATATATATATATATATATATATATAGAGGGATTTACAGCCGTCGTCTTTTTTTTCATTTCCAGCATCGTCATCTACACGTATCATGTCTTCTTCGTTAGATGGTTGTTGCTTCTGGGTCTACTTTGCATTGGTCGCCATGGTCACCGCTCTGATCGAGGATCAGCAAAGTCTGCTTCGCCGGCATGGCTTGCTGATTTCGAGGTTTCTAGAGAAATAGAGTTGCTTTCTTATAGTTTTTTTGCTACACAATTTTCTTTCTCTTTTGTGTTTGAAATTACTTGTTCTAGTTAAATATATAATAGTTAAATATATAATGGTTTAGATAGAATTTGCTAACCGTTTGTTTTCATATCTATATATAGATATAGATATATATAAAATAAATATAAATATTTACTTATTTATTTATTATTTATTTTTTTAACTAAATATATATATTTATGACGTTTCTTTTAGATATAAGTGACTAAAAGAAAAAGAAAGAAAAAACAAACTATTTTTTAGTTTTTTTTTTTTTAAATAGTTTTAAGCATTTATTAAAAATAAGGAAAAACTAATTATACCATAAAAAAAGAAACCCTAGGCATCGGGCTACTGAATTTCCTAATAAGAAGCAATAAATTAAGGTAGGTGGGGTAACAGCGCAAAGAACTGTCAACGGCCGTAGCTCGAGAATGGTGACGTAAGCATAATGACGTCATATCCGGCCTTCGCTTACGATGATATTGATAAACTATCATCCATCCTATTTTTTAGTTAACAAAATTGTTTATTTCAATTATATTTTTTATAAGGAATCTAGAAGATATATTTATATAAAAAATTTGATTTGATTTTTCTCTCTTTTTAAATATATTTTTAATATTAAATTTAATTTTGTTATGTTTTATTTTGTTAAAATGTTTTTTAAACATAATATATTAACACTTTTTCATTTTTATAAAAACAAATTTTTTTAAGATTCGATTTTATAAAGTTAACAAGTTTTATTTGGTCGTTCTAAAAAATGAGTACATATTATTTATTAAATTATATCATTATAATATTTGACATTAACAACTAAAAACTATATAAAACAGAGTACATTCCGTTCATGTCCGTAGGATTCACTAAATTTTTAATACCAATGAGATTCCAATGATTATTTAGCCAATAAGAGTTAATAGTTTCAGGCTTATACCATCTACAGTCTATATTATTATCAAGAGTTAATAAATGCTTAGAGTTAGACCAATTCTTTGACCAGTAATCAGTCAAACCTACTCCCAGTTTATCCACAAGCATATTTTCTATAGTTTATCGGAGGTATGTCACTACAAAATAATATTAATAATTAGGAATATAAAAACATAATAATTAATTATATATTTCCATTACAACCGGCAAAAAACAATTCCATTACAAAAGAAAGACATCAAAGAATACCTTAAAAACTATGTCGATGGATCTTGTCAAGCACATAGAGAAGAAAAAAATATGAACAAGAGAACTATGACAATTTCTACTTAAACCTAACTTATTATTCTTTTTTTAATGGGCCCCTTGAAAATTGGGGACCAAAGCAACCAATTTTTGTGGATCATATTATGATCTTGAATGAACATGTTGATTTTTCCATTCTTCATCGTAAGAAATAATCTACTGATGTACATTGTGTTGATTTCTCTAGCTGATCAGTAGCTTGTTTTATCAGCTTCCATAACTTTGATAACTTGAATGAGTCTTATCCTTTATCTTCAAGCTTTCTTTAGATGATATTAATCCTCTTGTTTTTTTTTACCTAGACCTACAAAACATTCAAAATTCATAATGGTCAAGGATAACCTTGCCAGATGTTAACTTCGAATAATCATTCAATATTCTAGCTCAAGATATCTAGTGACAATGTTTTCAAGAAGAATAATAGAACTAAGTGAGACAATGATATTTGATGTTGTGTAAATGCAGCTTAATTTGGCCTTTATGGTATGTTTCGTAACCCGATCTGCCGCATAGTTCTGTTACCTGAAGATGTTTCTGATTACCATACTAGATGGCATAAGATTTCTACACCATTGAATTGTTAAGTTTAAATACCAAGGTGATGCTCCATAACTAAGTATATTTAATACAATCAGAGAATTAATTTCAGTGTCAACCAAAGAATAACATTTTTGTTTGCAATACATAAGTCCTTGTAGTAATGCTCATATTTTTGCGACTAAAGGTGATTTTTTATCTATTAAAATACTTTTTCCTACTATCAGTTTACCATTAGAATTTCTCAATATAAATCCAACACTTGATTCACCAATAAATAATGATGAACCATCACGGTTTGACTTAACTCTACCTAATAATGGAGGGTACCATTTGATATAAAGTCCTAGGGTTTTTTTTAAGTGTGGTTGGAACAATGTAGTACTCTAGCGGGTTTAAAATCACATTTCAAGTGTTTGTATTTTATAATGTCTTAATTATCAAGAGTATTTATCAAGTGTTTGACATTATTACTGATAATCTTGTTAGATATGGTGATGTTTTCATGTTTAGATTTGTTGATAGCCTTCCAGATCGACCTGATGATTAAAGAAGGTAGAGTGGTCCTAATATGAATATGTTTGGAAGTTGAAAAGAACCATATAGATATAATATTCTTGATTGTAATATGTTTACCTAGTATTATACGAAATAAATCAGAGAAATAATACTAAACTTTTCAAGAACTCTACCGTTCTTCCATATTTAGGAAATTTTGACATTTTGAAGATAGATGGAAACCCTTATGTTGAAGAATAGAGTATGTTGAGATGAAGTTGTCTATTACCCTCCAAAGAATAAAAGAACATTTCTTTGGAGAAATGTTATTCCTTAGAAATGTAAACCTTTTGTCTTTACCTCTTATTTCATTCTATGTTTTCTTTAGAGAAAATTTTCCATTTAGAGAGACTGTCCATAATATATTATCCTCCTTATTTAAAATAAGAGAGATCTTCATTATTCTGGTTATATCTAATTGAAGTACATTGTTTTCGTTTTCCTATATACTAATCATTATTTGACTCTAACTTATTTACGTTGACTTGTCTATACCATAAAATATATTCATTAACAATGAAAGTGATTAAAGGGTGTGTGAAACTCCATTTATCAACCCAATAGTCTATGTTACTTTTTCCAGGGGACCTAAGAATGAATTTTTAGCTAAGTCTTTAGATTTTAAAATCTTTTTCCATACCTTAGAATCATTTTGTTTTTTATAATTTTATAAATGATGGACTTTAAGATCTTCTTCGCCAGTCCCAAGTCCTTCATGTCTAATTTTTTTGACAATTGAAGCTTCAATATTCTAATATCATCTATATCTGAACCTGCTACTAACATTTTATCAACATAGAGTAGCAAATGATATAACTGGACTTATATCTATAGAAATAACAACATTGGTCACCATGGCACTTTTGGAAACTCTCTTTGTGCATAAAACCATAAAAATTCTTGTATCACTGTCTTGGAGTTTGTTTTAGACCATACAAACTTTTCTTGAGTCCACATACTATTTTTATTTCCCTTCTTTTAAGAAACCTTCTGGTTGATACATATATATCTCCTCATCCAAGTCTCCGTGAAGAAATGCAGTCTTCAAGTTTAACTATTCAAGATAAAGGTCTTCAATGGCAACTATACTCAACACTGATCTAATAGTATTGAACTGCACAACCGAAGCAAAAATATCGATGTAATTAATTCATTCATTTTGTTGGAACCCTTTGATAATTAGTCAGGCTTTGTATTTCTTAGAGCCATCAAGCTCATATTTCACCCGGCACACCCATTTGTTATGAAGTTTCTTCTTACCCATTAGTAACTTAACTAGTTCTCATGTCTCATGTAAGATTACAACTTCATATTATTTTTCATGGAAAGCTTTCACTTGCTAAAATCAATGGTCTCAAAATATTCATTATAGTGATCACGCTACCCAAAATCGGTTAGTAACATATAGTTCAAGTATCTCGTGTTGGGAATATGAAGTCGTGAAGATCTTCTACTGATCGATATGACCAACTTACTCTCCTTGTTGAGGGGTTGATCCTATCTGCATTATTCCATGACTATCTGGGAGTCCTTCGATATCTGCAAATACTGATCTGTCTGGCTATGAGTCATTTTCTTTGGTTTTATGTATGTTCTTGTACATCATTGGTTCATTGAAGACCACGTCTCTGCTTCGTATCATCTTCGTGTTTTCCTTATCATAAACACGATAACCGAACTCATCTTTGCATAGCCGATCATGAAACATATCTTCGATTTGGGATCAAGCTTTTTCCTTTCTTGATCACTTATATGAACATATATTGTAGAACCAAAAAACTCTTAGATGTGATAATGTTATATCCTTACGAGTTTATAACTCCTTGGTTATTCTATGTTCTAAGGAAACTGATGGGCCTCGGTCAACCAGATAAGCCGATGTGTTGACTGTATCTTCTCGAAAATGCTTTGGTAAACCAGACTGTATACGAATGCCTCTGGCTCTTTTTGTCAATGTTCTGTTCATACGTTTTCCAATACTATTGTGTTGAGGCGTTCCTGGCACGATTCTCTTCATCATGATCCCGTGCTCAGAGCAAAAATTCTTGAATCTGGTGTCCTCATATACACCATCATTATCGGTTCTAAGCTATTTTTATCTTCATATCCGTCTTATTCTCAACCATAGATTTCCATATCCTAAAAACATCAAACACTTTAGATTTATACTTTAGAAAATATACCCATACCGTTTGAGAATAATCATTGATAAAAGTCAGAAAGTACTGTTTTTCTCTTATAGATGAAACGGTTGTTGGCCCTCAAACGTCACAGTGAACAAGCTTCAGCCTTTCTTTCTTTGTGGTTCTGCTACTCATCTAGAAACTGACCCTTTTCTCTTTTCTTAATATGCAATCTTCGCACATGTCTATATCGATTGACTTAAGACCTAGAAGCTTCCCATTCGAGTACATAATTTTCATACCCTTTTCACTCATGTGGCCAAATCTCTGGTGCCACACATTTGGATTTTCGTTTCCTGCTGCTATTGCAATTGAATAGCTCGTCTTTCCTGTCTTCTAAAGATAACCACTCTTCTTTCTGCGAAAAATTTCATTGCTCTCTTTGAAATCTAATTGTCACCATGGAAGATCGTAGTGTAGCCTTTGCTAGCCAACTGCCTTAATGAGATTAAGTTTTTTCTCAGATCGGGGATCTGCCTGACATCTTTCAATTCTCAGACTGACCCATTCAACTTAATCTTCACAATACCTTTACCAATAATATCACAAGGTTGATCATCACCAAGATATACATTTCCAAGCTTACCAAGGACATACCTCTCGAAGAATTCTTTATTCGAAGTAGGGTGGAACGATGCTCCAGAGTCTAAAATCTAAGATTCTTCCCTGCTTTCTAAGGAGGATATTAACGCACCATCTCCTTTTTATGTGAAATTTTCCTTTGTCTTCTTCTCATGGTACTTTGGTTCTCTCTTGCACTAATACTTATAGTGCCTAGTATTCCCACAGTTCTAACACTCGATGTTTTTTAACGCTTGGGAAGTTTTAGGATTCTTGGACTTAAACCTCTAGTCTTTTGATCTACATCGGTAATTCGATTTACCGCGTTCATGACCTCATGTTAGTTTTCTTTCTCTTGAATCTGTATGTAAAACTAAAGAGATTAATGACTCACCCAATTCTCTCCTTCGATTCTCTTTACTGAGAACTAGGTCACGAACATCATCAAATTTCAACTTATTACTTCCTGACGAGCTACTCACTATCGTGACAGTAGAATTACAACTAACTGGTAGTGAAGACAAGAGTATCATGCTCGTACTTAGTCATCAAAATTAATTTCATATGAACTAAGCTGGGTTGTGATTGTATTGAGTTCATTAAGATGTTGAGCTACCGACACGCCTTCCGTCAATCGCAAATTGAATAAACGCCTCATAAAGTGAACTTTGTTGGACGCCGATGAATTCTCACACATATTGGAGAGAGCCTTCATAAGACCCATCGTGGTTGAATCCTTTACGATGTTGAAATAAATATTTCGGGATATCATTATCAGATGACTCCAAGATCTTGTATGTCAAGAAAGGTCAATTCTTCATCTCTCAAACTATCTAACTTTTTTTTCCTGAGATGGGTTGATAAAGCTTTTCTAGTAAAGATAATCTCCAGTCTGTATATTCCAGAATTTTACATATGCACCATCGAATTTTTTAAGTCTCACATTTTCTTGTCTGTAGCCATTGATCCAATTCAAATCGGATCTTCTTTGGATTGCTACCAAGCATGTAGCTCTAATACTAGTTATTGGGAAAATACACAATTTTCCTTACAGATTGCTAAATAGTTTTGAGAAAATACACAATTTTCCTACAATCAGATCAAAATAATAATAAAAAATACAAAAACAAAAGTGAAATAAAACATTGTGCATACGTCTCTGTCACAATAAACCAACAGTTAGATCAAATACTGTACATACGTCTCCCATACAATAAACGAACAGTAAGATCAAACTCTATGTCTACGTGTCTGACACGATAAACTACCAGTAGGATCAAATACACAAATTGTTAACTGAGGTCAGCAAATTGTGCCTACGTGTCCAGACCTGCCGCAAATCGATTTTATTAGAAAGGACTTTGTGACTCTGTTCTTTTATACATACACAAAAACATAGTTTTTGGTTTTTCAAGGGAGTTTTAAAGCAAAGAAGAAAAGGAAACGATACAGTATTTAATTAGTAATTTATGACTCACTGAATTACTATATCTTTTCAAATTAAAACTTCTTCAACTCTCTTAATAAGTCTAAGCGGAATTCGTAAAAATAGCTAATAATTTTTTGACATTGAATAAATAGGGCCATTAGAAAGCGCAAGCAAAAAATCCAGAAGGTGACAGTGGGGTGAGCAGTACAATGAGGACGGTGTTGGCAATGAGATTCAGCTATGTACAGATGGTTGACGCTTATAGTATTTTTGAAGGTGACGTGAACTCTATCATTTGTTATTTCTTGGACACGAGCACCGATAGTAGTAGACTGAAAGGCAAAGCAAGACAGTTGAATGAATGATACGAGGGATCTCCTTTAATTTTAGCTTTTAAAAAATAAATAATTCATGTGGTCAACACTTGGATAATATGCTTTTAGTATAAGTTTATCAATAAAATCAGATCAACTAGAATGTCTTGGTCCATGTTTATATTTTAGTCAATATGACCCATGTATACGTTCAAAGTTACTTATGAGGCTTACGAGGTTAGCTTTGAGCTGAAAATTTACTCTCAAAACGTAATTTACATAAACTATAAACTATGATTTAAACATATAATAAAAGAATGAAAGTAAAATATCATTTTCATCAATTAATAAAAGTAAATATATAGTTGTCGGACTCGGGTTGTTCACTAAATGGCCGGAGTTTATGCAACTGAGGTACGACTACAATTTTCTAATTGAGTTTGGTTCAAGCCTAAAAAAAACCTAGGTTTGAGCTCAAAGTTTTATTTTACTGAGAAAGGCCTTAAAGTAGATTAAGGTCTAAGCTTCTCTCTTCCTCTACATTTTTTTTCTCTTGTACTTGTTGTTTCATTGAGCATGAAAATAAAGAAAGGTCGAAGTCCAAAGCAAGATCTTTTTTTCTCCTATTTTCTTGTCTTATGTATCTTGTTTTTTTAAGTTAAAATAAAGTTTGTGAGTAATCTTTAAAATCTTCGATTTGAAACTATAGAGTTCACCCTTCTGCCATGACTTTGTCTTCTTTTTTATCTCCTATTTCTTTTTATTTATGAAATCCCTGACATGTTTTATGTTTCTAAAGACAACATAAAACTTCTCCACTCCATCATCTTCTTCTCTATTATGCCGTCGGTTGTCCATAAATGTATAACATAGGATTTATATAAATGTAAGATAGTAGATATCTTGCAAATTGATCTAATACGATGAGTTTGGAAGATAACAAATTTATAAATTTTTATGACCAATCAACTGAGTTTTGAAACGATAACACGCGCATTCTTTACTCATAATTTCGTTTGAAAAATTGTTAAAAATCCTCCGAATTAAAAAGGATTTAAAATTTTTGGTAAAAGAGGATTGATGATGTAAATAGATTTAATTAAATAAATTAAATATTTTACATTTGCGTTCAAATTTCACTGGGAGTATTTTCTTTATTAATCTAAAGATTTAAACTGACTTTAAACTATTGCATTAGAAAAAATGGATAAACTTTTAATTTTATATTTTATTCCAAATTATATAATCAATATATATATATATATATATATGTATGTATTTGTTAGAATATTTAGTGTATTAAGTTCTCTATATATTGAGAGCCTTACTTGGGTTTGCATTATAAAAAAAACAGTTCAATACAAAAAGGAACATTTTCTAATAAGCACAAAACCCTAGCCGCATCCTGTGGCTACTTCTCTCTTTGTTATTTAACATGGTATCAGAGCACGTGTGATTCTAGGAATTCTGAACATCCTCAACAAAGATGGCTGGCAATGAATTCATGGTCAGTCAAATCCCTGATGAATTAATAATGCAGATTGCTGCCATTCTGAGAAATGGTCTCGGAACACAACAACAAACAACTAACCCCGAGAATTTATCCCTAACGATTAAACTCGGTGGTGACAACTATGCTCTATGGGCAAACCTGATGAAGAAAGCAATTGGGGGAAGGGGGAGAGGTTCTCACATTATAGGGGAGCCGACACCTCCATCCAAAATGACAACACATATACAAGGTGGGAACAAGATGATCAATGTGTTTTCACATGGATTATCCAGAATCTTGAATCCAACTTTGTGAATAACTTCTTGCAATATCCCACTGCAAAAGCCCTCTGGGATGGGTTAGCCACCACATACGGTTCTGGTACAGATTCGTTATAGGTGTTTGACCTTCATAAGAGGGCTCATTCATTACGGCAAGGGTCCGATACACTAGAAGACTTATGGAACAAATTGCAGAACATCTGGATGTCTATAGATATGTGAGATCCGAAACCTATGAAAGACCTAGAAGACATTCAAATCTACAATAAGAAAACTCAAGAACAAAGACTCTATCAATTGCTAATGGCGATTAATGACAAGCTGGAACCAGTCAAGAGTGATATCCTGAAAAAGGATCATCTTCCTTCCGTGGAAACAGCATATGCTACAATACGAAGGGAAGTGGCCAGGCTTAATATACTAAAATCAAGTTCTTCTGATAGTGACTCGATTGAAATTGGAATGGGTTTGGCTGCTAAAGATTCTGCACAAAGGTTTAAATTCCGATCCAAAGATAAAGAAGATAAACCCAAGTTGTATTGCACTCATTGTGGGATGAAGAAACACACTAAAGAGACATGTTTCCAGCTGGTTGGCTATCCAGAATGGTGGGAGGACGGTCATAAGGAGAAAAATAACCAGCGTTTCAGATCTAATGTCAAACGGGCTTTGTCTACAAGTTGCGGTGAAGATCCGACTAAAAATGAGCAAGGAAGTGGCACTGGTTTTGGAGGAATGGCGGCGAGCTCCTATGAAACACTTGGAGGTAAAGGGTTTGAGAAATCAATGAATTGGATCTTTGATTGCGGGGCTACGGACACCATATCTTATGATCCTAAAGACTTTAGTGACATGTTATCTCCTAAGAAGTCTCATATTGAGACTGCTAGTTGAGAAATTTGTGAAGTCAAAGGGGGAGGTTCAATTATTTTTTCGGAAAAAATAGAAATTAAAAACTGCCTCTAGATTCCTTCACTATCCTTAAAGTTATTATCTGTTAGTCAAGTGACAAAACAACTCAACTGTGTGGTTCTTATGTATCCATTTTTTTGCATTTTACAGGACATTCGTACGAAAGAGATCATTAGGCGTGGTACTGAACAACGATGTCTCTATTATGTTGATGAGGTAGTTCATAAGGGATATGCCATGCTTGCTCACGGAACAACCGAAAGGCAACTTTGGTTATGGCACTAGCGACTTGTTCATCCTTCTTTTAGCTATCTTAAAAGTTTGTTTCCTAGTCCATTCATGAGAATGTGAAACCTTCATTCTTGCAAAAAATCTGTAGGGTCTCATTTAATCAAAGTAATACTAGAGTTGATTATGCTTTTTCGCTAATCCATTCTGATGTTTGGTGTCCAGCACCAAATTCCACTAACAATCAAATCGGATACTTTGTTTTATTTGTGGATGATTTCTCAAGAATGACTTGGATATACTTCATGAAACATAAATCGGAAGTACCAAAAATATTTGTTTGTTTTTACAAAATGATTTTAACTAAATTTGAAAAAAATACAGATTCTTCGTTCTGATAATGGAACAGAGTTTGTCAACCAAACAATGCATAATTTTTTAAAAACAAATAGTTTATCCATCAAACCACTTGTCCAAACACACCTCAACAAAACGTTACTTCAGAACGAAAAAATCGTACTTTACTTGAAAAAACTCGTGCTATTATGATTGAATCTAGAGTTCCTCATTCTCTTTGGCCAGAAGCTCTTGTTACAGCCACGTATCTTGCAAATCGTCTACCAACCCGATGTCTAGGAAATAAAACTCCATTACAAGTTCTTGCCACCCAAGTTACAATTCCATCTATTATGACCTTACCACCTCGTGTATTTGGTTGTTCAGTGTTTGTTCATATCCCTAAAACTAGTCGAAACAAACTTAATCCGTGTGCTGAAAAGTGTGTATTCGTTGAGTATGGTGTTCATCAAATGGGCTATCAGTGTTACAATCCGGTTACTCGTCGAATCCATGTCACCATGGACTGTGACTTCTTAGAATCCGATTATTTTTTTTACCACCAATCTCGTGCTCATGGGAGAAAGTAAGTGAATCACTCGACTGGTTGCTATATCAAAGTTACTTTGAGAATATGCCAACAGAGTCGGTAGATAGCGCCACCGAACATTCCTCTTCCAACATAAAGGAGACTGACGAGGCAGTTCTTACCACCAATGATTCTCTTGAAGACAATGTCCAACAAGAAATAAATACCATGGATACTACCAGCGAATCAACCGAAGAAAATGTCCATCAAGAGGTAAACAATTTACAATGTCATAATTCACAAAATGCTACTGACCATGACATTTCAGGAATTTCATTTGTTGAAACTCAAACTCTAGTTCTTCCCCCAAGAAAAAATAGAGGGTTTCCTCCTGACCGGTATTCACCGGAACACGTTTCCTGTGCTTCAACATATCCGGTAAAAACGGACAGAAAAGGAATGACAAAGATTGCAAAGGCGTTTTCAGCTACTATTCTCTCTGAACAAATCCCTAAAACAGCTCAAGAAGATAAGAAGATGACTGAATGGCATGAGGCAATGAATACCGAAATGGAAGCTCTAAAAAGGAATGGTACAAGAGAGAATTGTGTGTTACCACAAGGGAAGAAAGCAGTCGGGTGTAGATGGGTGTTTAATATAAAATATAAATCCGATGGCACCATTGAGCGACACAAGGCAAGATTGGCTGCCAAAGGATATACACAAACATATGGTATAGACTATTCTGAAAGGTTCTCTCCGGTTGCAAAGATTGACACTATCAGAGTTTTACTTTCAATAGCCGCGAATAAAGATTGGCCTCTTCATCAATTTGATGTAAAGAATGCTTTCTTACATGGATACTTGGAAGAAGAGGTATATATAGAACCCCCACCAAGGTTCTCTGATAGTTTTCAAGAAAATGAGGTATGTAAACTGAAAAAGGCATTATATGGGCTCAAACAGTCTCCTCGTGCTTGGTTTAGGAGATTTACAATGGCAATGAAGCAGTATAGCTACAAACAGAGTAATGGGGATCATACCTTGTTTTACAAAAAGAGAGGAGAATTTGTCACTTGTCTTATAATATATGTCGACGATATGATTATAACGGGGAATGACGAAGAAGAAATTAGCTCTCTTAGGAAAAACCTCTTCAAGGAGTTCGAAATGAAAGACCTTGGGGGATTGAAGTATTTACTAGGAATCGAGGTTCTTAGATCAAGAGGAGGGATTTATATCTCCCAACGAAATATATATTGGATTTATTAGCTGAAGTTGGCATGGTGGATTGCAAACCAAATGACACTCCTATGGTTGTGATACACAAACTAAAGATAATTGAAGGGCCAGACCAGCGAGTAAAGAAAGGTACCAATGGTTGGTGGGAAATTTGATTTACCTGGCTCACACTCGACCCGACATTGCATACGCGGTGGGAGTAGTTAGCCAGTTCATGCATCATCCTCAGGAACACCATATGGAGGCAGTAATGAGGATTATTCGATATCTCAAAAGCACATCAGGAAGAGGCATACTTTTTAAGAAAAATGGACACCTTGATGTTGAAGTATTCACAGATGCTGATTGGGGAGGGAATCCTAACGACAAGCAATCAACTGCTGGCTACTTTACTCTTCTTGGAGGTAACTTGGTGACTTGGAGGAGTAAGAAACAGAAAGTAGTATCACTGTCAAGTGCTGAATCGGAATTTAGAGGAATCGTTAAGGGGATTACCGAGATACTTTGGTTAAAGAAGATAATGAAAGAAATCGCATCCCCCCTGAAGTGTCCAAATCAGTTAATTTGCGATAATAAAGCTGTGATTAAGATTTCAGAGAACCCAGTATAACACGATAGAACAAAGCACGTTGAAATAGATAGGCACTTCATAAAAGAAAAGATTGAAGATGGGACAGTCGAACTTCCGTTTGTTAGATCCGAAGACCAATTGTCAGACATCCTGACAAAAGCGGTTGTTGCAAGAACATTCGAATCAGTTTTATCCAAGTTGGGTATTGATGAGCCCACTACACAACTTGAGGGGGAGTGTTAGATTATTCAGTGTATTAAGTTTCCTTGTATAGGCCTCTAAGTTCTCTATATATTGAGAGCCTTACTTGGGTTTGCATTATAAAAAAAGAGTTCAATACAAAAAGGAACATTTTCTAATAAACACAAAACCTAGCAGCCTCCTGTGGCTACTTCTCTCTTTGTTATTTAACAATATTTTTAATACATATATGATGTAGAAATTATATTTTATTTTCTTGATTTTTGTAACAAAAATTTTGGTTTGTCACTATTTTGTTTTCTTCATTTTCCTCCATTTTCTTTTTTATGTAATCGCGGATATGTTTCATGTATCTAAGTACAATATAAAACTTCTCCACTCCTTTACCTTCTTCTCTATCAAGTTTTTTATCCTCTTTTCTTCGCTGGGCTTATTTTGTTGTTGTTTATTCTTCTTATTTTTAGCCGATTTCAAACACATATAACAGAGCTCTTACCTTATTCATAAACGCATGTCAATTTGATCAGGCACATTGGATATGGAAAATAATAAACTTTTGATTTTTTAGATTTGAAACAAAACATAATTTATAATTTCGTTTGAAAAAATTGTTGAAAACACTCTAAGCTAAATTTTGTTTTAAAAATTTTGGTAAAAAAACTTTGATCTAAACTAAAAAGAAGTTATGGATCTTTAGGCTTTTTGCGGTTCAACTTCAAATCATAAGTGAAAAACCAACGCACTAACAAGTTACAATAAATAAACTAAGATATTCTAATCCGGATTGCAGTAGTAACTTGGTTATCTAAAATAGGATTCCAACATGGGTTCATTGTACCAAATGCACTATTCAATAGATGTTATTAATAAAATAATTTTTTTACATTTGTTTTCAATTGCGCTGGAAGTATCTTCCTCATTAATCTAAGGATTTAAACTTGACTTGAAAATATTGTATTAAAAAAATGGACAAACTTTTAATTTTATGTTTTATTCCAAATTATACTATTAATAAATATATTTTTAAGCAACAATCAGAAGCTGCATCAATATGTATGTTGTTTCTGGAGAAGTTGATAAACGCTCAATGATCTCCTTTGCCACCATTAATCACTTGCTGCAACAAAAAAACAATATCAGAGATTGTAATTTAAAGTCACTGTCTATCATGAATAAAAGCCAAAATCATCAACTTTTCAAGTTTTCCAAAGTCAATATCAGAGATTGTAATTTAAAGTCACTGTTTATGATGAATAAAAGCCAAACTCATCAACTTTTCAAGTTTTCTAAAGGCAATGACGTTCAAGCATATATTATAAGAGAATCCAAGAGTCAGTATTTTACCAGGTCCGTCATATTCCACTTGCCGTAACAGGGAGTGACATAGCGGGGATGGCCACTATCAAGGTATGTAAGGTGCAGGGTAGATTGTAAGTGCAGGCATCCATTCGAGTCTCTTAATGTGCACTGGTCGCTGGATGGCAGCATTCATGATGTAATGTTTGAGGAGAGTGTTTGCTTGCTTCTTAGAGCCACATGGTTTGAACCATTGATTGTGGAAGAGCGCTATAGTATTTATGACGATCCAGACAATTACTACTTTCTATGTGAATACAAGGATGAAGACGAAGAGCTAGATGAAGCCTACTTCCAGGGCTCGTCGAGTATTCGTATTTGTAGCCGTAAGTGGGGAGATAACGGTTTTGTCAGTGTTGGCCGACAAGAAGCCAGGCCTGCCTATCATCCCAATAATAATCACAATTCAGGTGGTGCTGGCTCTTCTTCTCGCCAATCGAAGAAGAAAGAGGCTGCAAACAACTCAACAGGCGACGAGCAAAACGAGCAATCAAGGGTGAGGCTGCTGATAAGGAAGCAGCAGAGAAACTCCAGGGCTTCATGGAGAGAGTAGAGAGCACAACCATTCCAAATTCATTGCTCACCAGTTTATCATGGCTATAATTATTCCCTACAACAGTCTGAAAATGAATTTCATTGCTCACCAATTTATCATGGCTATATTTTCCAATGGAGGTACGTTTTATTTTTCTTATTAGTTGATGTTGTTTTATTCAATTTATCCAACTATTGGTGCTATCTGCTAATGTGTATTTGGCGTTTCCTGTTTTGCAGCTATGTAGAATTGTAGAACGGCAGCGTTACACCAAAAAACTCAACCAGAGACAAGTTAGTGCCTTGCTTATGGCAACTTGTAAGCCCTCACATCAAAGAGAGAATACTATTAAGAAGGTTTGGATTTTCTATTTCGTCTAAATAATATCATTCTTCAAGATATATTCAAGTATGTTTTACACGAAACAACAGTTTTTAACTTGAATTCATTTTCAGACTGTTGTAGGGAATAATTATAGGCATGATAAAATGGTGAGCAATGAATTTAGAATGGGTGTGCTCTCTACTCTCTCCATGAAGCCCTGGCGTTTCTCTGCTGCTGCCTTATCAGCAGCCTCACGCTTGAGTGCTCGTTTTGCTCATCGTCTGTTCAGTTGTTTGCAGCCTCTTTCTTCTTCGATTGGCGAGAAGAAGAGCCAGCACCACATGAATTGTGATTATTATTTGGACGATAGGCAGGCCTGGCTTCTTGTCGGCCAGCACTGACAAAACTGTTATCTCCCCACCTACGGCTACGAATGCGAATACTGGTCGAACCCTGGAAGTAGGCTTCATCTAGCTCTTAGTCTTCATCCTCTGTATTCTCATTGGTAACCGTAGATGGGGAGATAATGGTTTTGTCAGTGCCGGCCGACAAGAAGCCAGGCCTGCCTATCGTCCAAATAATAATCACAATTCAGGTGGTGCTGACTCTTCTTCTCGCCAATAGAAGAAGAAAGAGGCTGCAAACAACTCAACAGGCGACGAGCAAAACGAGCACTTAAGCGTGAGGCTGCTGTTAAGGCAGCAACAGAGAAACGCCAGGGCTTCATGGAAAGAGTAGAGAGCACACCCATTCTAAATTCATTGCTCACCATTTTACCATGGCTATAATTATTCCCTACAACAGTTTGAAAATGAATTTCAAGTTAAAGACTACTGTGTCTGCAGTTATTAACTTAAATTTCAAGTTAATAACTGCAGACATATTAGGATATATCACTTTAAATTTGTGTTTTGTATAGAAATATTCTGTCACAGAAATAGTGGTATTGTTCCCAAGACTAATCTGCTAAGTAAAGAAAATTCAATAGATATTAATGCAGATTTAGAGGTAATTAGATACAGATATTTATACGAAATCAAAGCAAACCTTAAAAAATTTATTTATTATTGTATCAAATCAGCCAAAAGAGAAGCAAGAAGGGGCATAGCAGATCAAAAATGAGAAATACGGAAAGTAAGAAGATAGAGATGGATGAGATGCAATATCAGTCAAGGCACAAATTCCGGTGAACGAACCAAATCCTAAATCAAATGAAAAAAACAGCAACCTAGATGTCATAAATGAAACTCGATTACAAAGAAAGTGAAAATATAAACAACCTAGATAGAGAATGAGAAAGAGAACTCACTCAGATTTCTCTTTCGAATCGGAGGATGGAGATCCACCATAATCTGAGAAAGCATGAGAGAAATTAGTTCGATAAACATGGAAATCGACGACTACACTGTCACTGGGAATACACATACACAAATAAACACACATATATATATACAGATAAAGAGAGAGAGGGATTTACAACCGTCGTCTTTTTTTTCATTTCCAGCATCGTCATCTACACGTATCATGTCTTCTTCTTCTCTGTCGACTTCTTCGTTAGATGGTTGTTGCTTCTCAGCCTCTCTTTCTGGGTCTACTTTGCATTGGTCGCCATGGTCACCGCTCTGATCGAGGATCAGCAAAGTCTGCTTCGCCGGCATGGCTTGCTGATTTCGAGGTTTCGAGAGAGATAGAGTTGCTTTCTTATAGTTTTTTGCTACACAATTTTCTTTCTCTTTTGTGTTTGAAATTACTTGTTCTAGTTAAATATATAATAGTTAAATATATAATGGTTTAGATAGAATTTGCTAACCGTTTGTTTTCATATCTATATATAGATATAGATATATATAAAATAAATATAAATATTTACTTATTTATTTATTATTTATTTTTTTAACTAAATATATATATTTATGACGTTTCTTTTAGATATAAGTGACTAAAAGAAAAAGAAAGAAAAAACAAACTATTTTTTAGTTTTTTTTTTTTTTAAATAGTTTTAAGCATTTATTAAAAATAAGGAAAAACTAATTATACATAAAAAAAGAAACCCTAGGCATCGGGCTACTGAATTTCCTAATAAGAAGCAATAAATTAAGGTAGGTGGGGTAACAGCGCAAAGAACTGTCAACGGCCGTAGCTCGAGAATGGTGACGTAAGCATAATGACGTCATATCCGGCCTTCGCTTACGATGATATTGATAAACTATCATCCATCCTATTTTTTAGTTAACAAAATTGTTTATTTCAATTATATTTTTTATAAGGAATCTAGAAGATATATTTATATAAAAAATTTGATTTGATTTTTCTCTCTTTTTAAATATATTTTTAATATTAAATTTAATTTTGTTATGTTTTATTTTGTTAAAATGTTTTTTAAACATAATATATTAACACTTTTTCATTTTTATAAAAACAAATTTTTTTAAGATTCGATTTTATAAAGTTAACAAGTTTTATTTGGTCGTTCTAAAAGATGAGTACATATTATTTATTAAATTATATCATTATAATATTTGACATTAACAACTAAAAACTATATAAAACAGAGTACATTTCGTTCATGTCCGTAGGATTCACTAAATTTTTAATACCAATGAGATTCCAATGATTATTTAGCCAATAAGAGTTAATAGTTTCAGGCTTATACCATCTACAGTCTATATTATTATCAAGAGTTAATAAATGCTTAGAGTTAGACCAATTCTTTAACCAGTAATCAGTCAAACCTACTCCCAGTTTATCCACAAGCATATTTTCTATAGTTTATCAGAGGTATGTCACTACAAAATAATATTAATAATTAGGAATATAAAAACATAATAATTAATTATATATTTCCATTACAACCGGCAAAAAACAATTCCATTACAAAAGAAAGACATCAAAGAATACCTTAAAAACTATGTCGATGGATCTTGTCAAGCACATAGAGAAGAAAAAAATATGAACAAGAGAACTATGACAATTTCTACTTAAACCTAACTTATTATTCTTTTTTTAATGGGCCCCTTGAAAATTGGGGACCAAAGCAACCAATTTTTGTGGATCATATTATGATCTTGAATGAACATGTTGATTTTTCCATTCTTCATCGTAAGAAATAATCTACTGATGTACATTGTGTTGATTTCTCTAGCTGATCAGTAGCTTGTTTTATCAGCTTCCATAACTTTGATAACTTGAATGAGTCTTATCCTTTATCTTCAAGCTTTCTTTAGATGATATTAATCCTCTTGTTTTTTTTTACCTAGACCTACAAAACATTCAAAATTCATAATGGTCAAGGATAACCTTGCCAGATGTTAACTTCGAATAATCATTCAATATTCTAGCTCAAGATATCTAGTGACAATGTTTTCAAGAAGAATAATAGAACTAAGTGAGACAATGATATTTGATGTTGTGTAAATGCAGCTTAATTTGGCCTTTATGGTATGTTTCGTAACCCGATCTGCCGCATAGTTCTGTTACCTGAAGATGTTTCTGATTACCATACTAGATGGCATAAGATTTCTACACCATTGAATTGTTAAGTTTAAATACCAAGGTGATGCTCCATAACTAAGTATATTTAATACAATCAGAGAATTAATTTCAGTGTCAACCAAAGAATAACAATTTTGTTTGCAATACATAAGTCCTTGTAGTAATGCTCATATTTCTGCGACTAAAGGTGATTTTTTATCTATTAAAATACTTTTTCCTGCTATCAGTTTACCATTAGAATTTCTCAATATAAATCCAACACTTGATTCACCAATAAATAATGATGAACCATCACGGTTTGACTTAACTCTACCTAATAATGAAGGGTACCATTTGATATAAAGTCCTAGGGTTTTTTAAGTGTGGTTGGAACAATGTAGTACTCTAGCGGGTTTAAAATCACATTTCAAGTGTTTGTATTTTATAATGTCTTAATTATCAAGATTATTTATCAAGTGTTTGACATTATTACTGATAATCTTGTTAGATATGGTGATGTTTTCATGTTTAGATTTGTTGATAGCCTTCCAGATCGACTTGATGATTAAAGAAGGTAGAGTGGTCCTAATATGAATATGTTTGGAAGTTGAAAAGAACCATATAGATATAATATTCTTGATTGTAATATGTTTACCTAGTATTATACGAAATAAATCAGAGAAATAATACTAAACTTTTCAAGAACTAAACCGTTCTTCCATATTTAGGAAATTTTGACATTTTGAAGATAGATGGAAACCCTTATGTTGAAGAATAGAGTATGTTGAGATGAAGTTGTCTATTACCCTCCAAAGAATAAAAGAACATTTCTTTGGAGAAATGTTATTCCTTAGAAATGTAAACTTTTTGTCTTTACCTCTTATTTCATTCTATGTTTTCTTTAGAGAAAATTTTCCATTTAGAGAGACTGTCCATAATATATTATCCTCCTTATTTAAAATAAGAGAGATCTTCATTATTCTGGTTATATCTAATTGAAGTACATTGTTTCCCTTTTCCTATATACTAATCATTATTTGACTCTAACTTATTTACGTTGACTTGTCTATACCATAAAATATATTCATTAACAATGAAAGTGATTAAAGGGTGTGTGAAACTCCATTTATCAACCCAATAGTCTATGTTACTTTTTCCAGGGGACCTAAGAATGAATTTTTAGCTAAGTCTTTAGATTTTAAAATCTTTTTCCATACCTTAGAATCATTTTGTTTTTTATAATTTTATAAATGATGGACTTTAAGATCTTCTTCGCCAGTCCCAAGTCCTTCATGTCTAATTTTTTTGACAATTGAAGCTTCAATATTCTAATATCATCTATATCTGAACCTGCTACTAACATTTTATCAACATAGAGTAGCAAAATGATATAACTGGACTTATATCTATTGAAATAACAACATTGGTCAGCATGGCACTTCTGGAAACTCTCTTTGTGCATAAAACCATAAAAATTCTTGTATCACTGTCTTGGAGTTTGTTTTAGACCATACAAACTTTTCTTGAGTCCACATACTATTTTTATTTCCCTTCTTTTAAGAAAACTTCTGGTTGATACATATATATCTCCTCATCCACGTCTCCGTGAAGAAATGCAGTCTTCAAGTTTAACTATTCAAGATAAAGGTCTTCAATGGCAACTATACTCAACACTGATCTAATAGTATTGAACTTCACAACCGAAGCAAAAATATCGATGTAATTAATTCATTCATTTTGTTGGAACCCTTTGATAATTAGTCAGGCTTTGTATTTCTTAGAGCCATCAGGCTCATATTTCACCCGGCACACCCATTTGTTATGAAGTTTCTTCTTACCCATTGGTAACTTAACTAGTTCTCATGTCTCATTTAAGATTAAAGACTTCATATTATTTTTCATGGAAAGCTTTCACTTGCTAAAATCAATGGTCTCAAAATATTCATTATAGTGATCACGCTACCCAAAATCGGTTAGTAACATATAGTTCAAGTATCTCGTGTTGGGAATATGAAGTCGTGAAGATCTTCTACTGATCGATATGACCAACTTACTCTCCTTGTTGAGGGGTTGATCCTATCTGCATTATTCCATGACTATCTGGGAGTCCTTCGATATCTGCAAATACTGATCTGTCTGGCTATGAGTCATTTTCTTTGGTTTTATGTATGTTCTTGTACATCATTGCTTCATTGAAGACCACGTCTCTGCTTCGTATCATCTTCGTGTTTTCCTTATCATAAACACGATAACCAAACTCATCTTTGCATAGCCGATCATGAAACATATCTTCGATTTGGGATCAAGCTTTTTCCTTTCTTGATCACTTATATGAACATATATTATAGAACCAAAAAACTCTTAGATGTGATAATGTTATATCCTTACGAGTTTATAACTCCTTGGTTATTCTATGTTCTAAGGAAACTGATGGGCCTCGGTCAACCAGATAAGCCGATGTGTTGACTGTATCTTCTCGAAAATGCTTTGGTAAACCAGACTGTATACGAATGCCTCTGGCTCTTTTTGTCAATGTTCTGTTCATACGTTTTCCAATACTATTGTGTTGAGGCGTTCCTGGCACGATTCTCTTCATCATGATCCCGTGCTTAGAGCAAAAATTCTTGAATCTGGTGTCCTCATATTCACCACCATTATCGGTTCTAAGCTATTTTTATCTTCATATCCGTCTCATTCTCAACCATAGATTTCCATATCCTAAAAACATCAAACACTTTAGATTTATACTTTAGAAAATATACCCATACCGTTTGAGAATAATCATTGATAAAAGTCAGAAAGTACTGTTTTTCTCTTATAGATGAAACGGTTGTTGTCCCTCAAACGTCACAGTGAACAAGCTTCAGCCTTTCTTTCTTTGTGGTTCTGCTACTCATCTAAAAACTGACCCTTTTCTCTTTTCTTAATATGCAATCTTCGCACATGTCTATATCGATTGACTTAAGACCTAGAAGCTTCCCATTCGAGTACATAATTTTCATACCCTTTTCACTCATGTGGCCAAATCTCTGGTGCCACACATTTGGATTTTCGTTTCCTGCTGCTATTGCAATTGAATAGCTCGTCTTTCCTGTCTTCTAAAGATAACCACTCTTCTTTCTGCGAAAACTTTCATTGCTCTCTTTGAAATCTAATTGTCACCATGGAAGATCGTAGTGTAGCCTTTGCTAGCCAACTGCCTTAATGAGATTAAGTTTTTTCTCAGATCGGGGATCTGCCTGACATCTTTCAATTCTCAGACTGACCCATTCAACTTAATCTTCACAATACCTTTACCAATAATATCACAAGGTTGATCATCACCAAGATATACATTTCCAAGCTTACCAAGGACATACCTCTCGAAGAATTCTTTATTCGAAGTAGGGTGGAACGATGCTCCAGAGTCTAAAATCTAAGATTCTTCCCTGCTTTCTAAGGAGGATATTAACGCACCATCTCCTTTTTATGTGAAATTTTCCTTTGTCTTCTTCTCATGGTACTTTGGTTCTCTCTTGCGCTAATACTTATAGTGCCTAGTATTCCCACAGTTCTAACACTCGATGTTTTTTAACCCTTGGGAAGTTTTAGGATTCTTGGACTTAAACCTCTAGTCTTTTGATCTACATCGGTAATTCGATTTACCGCGTTCATGACCTCATGTTAATTTTCTTTCTCTTGAATCTGTATGTAAAACTAAAGAGATTAATGACTCACCCAATTCTCTCCTTCGATTCTCTTTACTGAGAACTAGGTCACGAACATCATCAAATTTCAACTTATTACTTCCTGACGAGCTACTCACTATCGTGACAGCAGAATTACAACTAACTGGTAGTGAAGACAAGAGTATCATGCTCGTACTTAGTCATCAAAATTAATTTCATATGAACTAAGCTGGGTTGTGATTGTATTGAGTTCATTAAGATGTTGAGCTACCGACGCGCCTTCCGTCAATCGCAAATTGAATAAACGCCTCATAAAGTGAACTTTGTTGGACGCCGATGAATTCTCACACATATTGGAGAGAGCCTTCATAAGACCCATCGTGGTTGAATCCTTTACGATGTTGAAATAAATATTTCGCGATATCATTATCAGATGACTCCAAGATCTTGTATGTCAAGAAAGGTCAATTCTTCATCTCTCAAACTATCTAACTTTTTTTTCCTGAGATGGGTTGATAAAGCTTTTCTAGTAAAGATAATCTCCAGTCTGTATATTCCAGAATTTTACATATGCACCATCGAATTTTTTAAGTCTCACATTTTCTTGTCTGTAGCCATTGATCCAATTCAAATCGGATCTTCTTTGGATTGCTACCAAGCATGTAGCTCTAATACTAGTTATTGGGAAAATACACAATTTTCCTTACAGATTGCTAAATAGTTTTGAGAAAATACACAATTTTCCTACAATCAGATCAAAATAATAATAAAAAATACAAAAACAAAAGTGAAATAAAACATTGTGCATACGTCTCTGTCACAATAAACCAACAGTTAGATCAAATACTGTACATACGTCTCCCATACAATAAACGAACAGTAAGATCAAACTCTATGTCTACGTGTCTGACACGATAAACTACCAGTAGGATCAAATACACAAATTGTTAACTGAGGTCAGCAAATTGTGCCTACGTGTCCAGACCTGCCGCAAATCGATTTTATTAGAATGGACTTTGTGACTCTGTTCTTTTATACATACACAAAAACATAGTTTTTGGTTTTTCAAGGGAGTTTTAAAGCAAAGAAGAAAAGGAAACGATACAGTATTTAATTAGTAATTTATGACTCACTGAATTACTATATCTTTTCAAATTAAAACTTCTTCAACTCTCTTAATAAGTCTAAGCGGAATTCGTAAAAATAGCTAATAATTTTTTGACATTGAATAAATAGGGCCATTAGAAAGCGCAAGCAAAAAAGCCAGAAGGTGACAGTGGGGTGAGCAGTACAATGAGGACGGTGTTGGCAATGAGATTCAGCTATGTACAGATGGTTGACGCTTATAGTATTTTTGAAGGTGACGTGAACTCTATCATTTGTTATTTCTTGGACACGAGCACCGATAGTAGTAGACTGAAAGGCAAAGCAAGACAGTTGAATGAATGATACGAGGGATCTCCTTTAATTTTAGCTTTTAAAAAATAAATAATTCATGTGGTCAACACTTGGATAATATGCTTTTAGTATAAGTTTATCAATAAAATCATATCAACTAGAATGTCTTGGTCCATGTTTATATTTTAGTCAATATGACCCATGTATACGTTCAAAGTTACTTATGAGGCTTACGAGGTTAGCTTTGAGCTGAAAATTTACTCTCAAAACGTAATTTACATAAACTATAAACTATGATTTAAACATATAATAAAAGAATGAAAGTAAAATATCATTTTCATCAATTAATAAAAGTAAATATATAGTTGTCGGACTCGGGTTGTTCACTAAATGGCCGGAGTTTATGCAAGTTTGAGGTACGACTACAATTTTCTAATTGAGTTTGGTTCAAGCCTAAAAAAAACCTAGGTTTGAGCTCAAACTTTTATTTTACTGAGAAAGGCCTTAAAGTAGATTAAGGTCTAAGCTTCTCTCTTCCTCTACATTTTTTTTCTCTTGTACTTGTTGTTTTATTGAGCATGAAAATAAAGAAAGGTCGAAGTCCAAAGCAAGATCTTTTTTTCTCCTATTTTCTTGTCTTATGTATCTTGTTTTTTTAAGTTAAAATAAAGTTTGTGAGTAATCTTTAAAATCTTCGATTTGAAACTATAGAGTTCACCCTTCTGCCATGACTTTGTCTTCTTTTTTATCTCCTATTTCTTTTTATTTATGAAATCCCTGACATGTTTTATGTTTCTAAAGACAACATAAAACTTCTCCACTCCATCATCTTCTTCTCTATTATGCCGTCGGTTGTCCATAAATGTATAACATAGGATTTATATAAATGTAAGATAGTAGATATCTTGCAAATTGATCTAATACGATGAGTTTGGAAGATAACAAATTTATAAATTTTTATGACCAATCAACTGAGTTTTGAAACGATAACACGCGCATTCTTTACTCATAATTTCGTTTGAAAAATTGTTAAAAATCCTCCGAATTAAAAAGGATTTAAAATTTTTGGTAAAAGAGGATTGATGATGTAAATAGATTTAATTAAATAAATTAAATATTTTACATTTGCGTTCAAATTTCACTGGGAGTATTTTCTTTATTAATCTAAAGATTTAAACTGACTTTAAACTATTGCATTAGAAAAAATGGATAAACTTTTAATTTTATATTTTATTCCAAATTATATAATCAATATATATATATATATATATATATATATGTATTTGTTAGAATATTTAGTGTATTAAGTTCTCTATATATTGAGAGCCTTACTTGGGTTTGCATTATAAAAAAAACAGTTCAATACAAAAAGGAACATTTTCTAATAAGCACAAAACCCTAGCCGCATCCTGTGGCTACTTCTCTCTTTGTTATTTAACATGGTATCAGAGCACGTGTGATTCTAGGAATTCTGAACATCCTCAACAAAGATGGCTGGCAATGAATTCATGGTCAGTCAAATCCCTGATGAATTAATAATGCAGATTGCTGCCATTCTGAGAAATGGTCTCGGAACACAACAACAAACAACTAACCCCGAGAATTTATCCCTAACGATTAAACTCGGTGGTGACAACTATGCTCTATGGGCAAACCTGATGAAGAAAGCAATTGGGGGAAGGGGGAGAGGTTCTCACATTATAGGGGAGCCGACACCTCCATCCAAAATGACAACACATATACAAGGTGGGAACAAGATGATCAATGTGTTTTCACATGGATTATCCAGAATCTTGAATCCAACTTTGTGAATAACTTCTCGCAATATCCCACTGCAAAAGCCCTCTGTGATGGGTTAGCCACCACATACGGTTCTGGTACAGATTCGTTATAGGTGTTTGACCTTCATAAGAGGGCTCATTCATTACGGCAAGGGTCTGATACACTAGAAGACTTATGGAACAAATTGCAGAACATCTGGATGTCTATAGATATGTGAGATCCGAAACCTATGAAAGACCCAGAAGACATTCAAATCTACAATAAGAAAACTCAAGAACAAAGACTCTATCAATTGCTAATGGCGATTAATGACAAGCTGGAACCAGTCAAGAGTGATATCCTGAAAAAGGATCATCTTCCTTCCGTGGAAACAGCATATGCTACAATACGAAGGGAAGTGGCCAGGCTTAATATACTAAAATCAAGTTCTTCTGATAGTGACTCGATTGAAATTGGAATGGGTTTGGCTGCTAAAGATTCTGCACAAAGGTTTAAATTCCGATCCAAAGATAAAGAAGATAAACCCAAGTTGTATTGCACTCATTGTGGGATGAAGAAACACACTAAAGAGACATGTTTCCAGCTGGTTGGCTATCCAGAATGGTGGGAGGACGGTCATAAGGAGAAAAATAACCAGCGTTTCAGATCTAATGTCAAACGGGCTTTGTCTACAAGTTGCGGTGAAGATCCGACTAAAAATGAGCAAGGAAGTGGCACTGGTTTTGGAGGAATGGCGGCGAGCTCCTATGAAACACTTGGAGGTAAAGGGTTTGAGAAATCAATGAATTGGATCTTTGATTGCGGGGCTACGGACACCATATCTTATGATCCTAAAGACTTTAGTGACATGTTATCTCCTAAGAAGTCTCATATTGAGACTGCTAGTTGAGAAATTTGTGAAGTCAAAGGGGGAGGTTCAATTATTTTTTCGGAAAAAATAGAAATTAAAAACTGCCTCTAGATTCCTTCACTATCCTTAAAGTTATTATCTGTTAGTCAAGTGACAAAACAACTCAACTGTGTGGTTCTTATGTATCCATTTTTTTGCATTTTACAGGACATTCGTACGAAAGAGATCATTAGGCGTGGTACTGAACAACGATGTCTCTATTATGTTGATGAGGTAGTTCATAAGGGATATGCCATGCTTGCTCACGGAACAACCGAAAGGCAACTTTGGTTATGGCACTAGCGACTTGTTCATCCTTCTTTTAGCTATCTTAAAAGTTTGTTTCCTAGTCCATTCATGAGAATGTGAAACCTTCATTCTTGCAAAAAATCTGTAGGGTCTCATTTAATCAAAGTAATACTAGAGTTGATTATGCTTTTTCGCTAATCCATTCTGATGTTTGGTGTCCAGCACCAAATTCCACTAACAATCAAATCGGATACTTTGTTTTATTTGTGGATGATTTCTCAAGAATGACTTGGATATACTTCATGAAACATAAATCGGAAGTACCAAAAATATTTGTTTGTTTTTACAAAATGATTTTAACTAAATTTGAAAAAAATACAGATTCTTCGTTCTGATAATGGAACAGAGTTTGTCAACCAAACAATGCATAATTTTTTAAAAACAAATAGTTTATCCATCAAACCACTTGTCCAAACACACCTCAACAAAACAATACTTCAGAACGAAAAAATCGTACTTTACTTGAAAAAACTCGTGCTATTATGATTGAATCTAGAGTTCCTCATTCTCTTTGGCCAGAAGCTCTTGTTACAGCCACGTATCTTGCAAATCGTCTACCAACCCGATGTCTAGGAAATAAAACTCCATTACAAGTTCTTGCCACCCAAGTTACAATTCCATCTATTATGACCTTACCACCTCGTGTATTTGGTTGTTCAGTGTTTGTTCATATCCCTAAAACTAGTCGAAACAAACTTAATCCGTGTGCTGAAAAGTGTGTATTCGTTGAGTATGGTGTTCATCAAATGGGCTATCAGTGTTACAATCCGGTTACTCGTCGAATCCATGTCACCATGGACTGTGACTTCTTAGAATCCGATTATTTTTTTTACCACCAATCTCGTGCTCATGGGAGAAAGTAAGTGAATCACTCGACTGGTTGCTATATCAAAGTTACTTTGAGAATATGCCGACATAGTCGGTAGATAGCGCCACCGAACACGCCTCTTCCAACATAAAGGAGACTGACGAGGCAGTTCTTACCACCAATGATTCTCCTGAAGACAATGTCCAACAAGAAATAAATACCATGGATACTACCAGCGAATCAACCGAAGAAAATGTCCATCAAGAGGTAAACAATTTACAATGTCATAATTCACAAAATGCTACTGACCATGACATTTCAGGAATTTCATTTGTTGAAACTCAAACTCTAGTTCTTCCCCCAAGAAAAAATAGAGGGTTTCCTCCTGACCGGTATTCACCGGAACACGTTTCCTGTGCTTCAACATATCCGGTAAAAACGGACAGAAAAGGAATGACAAAGATTGCAAAGGCGTTTTCAGCTACTATTCTCTCTGAACAAATCCCTAAAACAGCTCAAGAAGATAAGAAGATGACTGAATGGCATGAGGCAATGAATACCGAAATGGAAGCTCTAAAAAGGAATGGTACAAGAGAGAATTGTGTGTTACCACAAGGGAAGAAAGCAGTCGGGTGTAGATGGGTGTTTAATATAAAATATAAATCCGATGGCACCATTGAGCGACACAAGGCAAGATTGGCTGCCAAAGGATATACACAAACATATGGTATAGACTATTCTGAAAGGTTCTCTCCGGTTGCAAAGATTGACACTATCAGAGTTTTACTTTCAATAACCGCGAATAAAGATTGGCCTCTTCATCAATTTGATGTAAAGAATGCTTTCTTACATGGATACTTGGAAGAAGAGGTATATATAGAACCCCCCACCAAGGTTCTCTGATAGTTTTCAAGAAAATGAGGTATGTAAACTGAAAAAGGCATTATATGGGCTCAAACAGTCTCCTCGTGCTTGGTTTAGGAGATTTACAATGGCAATGAAGCAGTATAGCTACAAACAGAGTAATGGGGATCATACCTTGTTTTACAAAAAGAGAGGAGAATTTGTCACTTGTCTTATAATATATGTCGACGATATGATTATAACGGGGAATGACGAAGAAGAAATTAGCTCTCTTAGGAAAAACCTCTTCAAGGAGTTCGAAATGAAAGACCTTGGGGGATTGAAGTATTTACTAGGAATCGAGGTTCTTAGATCAAGAGGAGGGATTTATATCTCCCAACGAAATATATATTGGATTTATTAGCTGAAGTTGGCATGGTGGATTGCAAACCAAATGACACTCCTATGGTTGTGATACACAAACTAAAGATAATTGAAGGGGCCAGACCAGCGAGTAAAGAAAGGTACCAAAGGTTGGTGGGAAATTTGATTTACCTGGCTCACACTCGACCCGACATTGCATACGCGGTGGGAGTAGTTAGCCAGTTCATGCATCATCCTCAGGAACACCATATGGAGGCAGTAATGAGGATTATTCGATATCTCAAAAGCACATCAGGAAGAGGCATACTTTTTAAGAAAAATGGACACCTTGATGTTGAAGTATTCACAGATGCTGATTGGGGAGGGAATCCTAACGACAAGCAATCAACTGCTGGCTACTTTACTCTTCTTGGAGGTAACTTGGTGACTTGGAGGAGTAAGAAACAGAAAGTAGTATCACTGTCAAGTGCTGAATCGGAATTTAGAGGAATCGTTAAGGAGATTACCGAGATACTTTGGTTAAAGAAGATAATGAAAGAAATCGCATCCCCCCTGAAGTGTCCAAATCAGTTAATTTGCGATAATAAAGCTGTGATTAAGATTTCAGAGAACCCGGTATAACACGATAGAACAAAGCACGTTGAAATAGATAGGCACTTCATAAAAGAAAAGATTGAAGATGGGACAGTCGAACTTCCGTTTGTTAGATCCGAAGACCAATTGTCAGACATCCTGACAAAAGCGGTTGTTGCAAGAACATTCGAATCAGTTTTATCTAAGTTGGGTATTGATGAGCCCACTACACAACTTGAGGGGGAGTGTTAGATTATTCAGTGTATTAAGTTTCCTTGTATAGGCCTCTAAGTTCTCTATATATTGAGAGCCTTACTTGGGTTTGCATTATAAAAAAAGAGTTCAATACAAAAAGGAACATTTTCTAATAAACACAAAACCTAGCAGCCTCCTGTGGCTACTTCTCTCTTTGTTATTTAACAATATTTTTAATACATATATGATGTAGAAATTATATTTTATTTTCTTGATTTTTGTAACAAAAAATTTGGTTTGTCACTATTTTGTTTTCTTCATTTTCCTCCATTTTCTTTTTTATGTAATCGCGGATATGTTTCATGTATCTAAGTACAATATAAAACTTCTCCACTCCTTTACCTTCTTCTCTATCAAGTTTTTTATCCTCTTTTCTTCGCTGGGCTTATTTTGTTGTTGTTTATTCTTCTTATTTTTAGCCGATTTCAAACACATATAACAGAGCTCTTACCTTATTCATAAACGCATGTCAATTTGATCATGCACATTGGATATGGAAAATAATAAACTTTTGATTTTTTAGATTTGAAACAAAACATAATTTATAATTTCGTTTGAAAAAATTGTTGAAAACACTCTAAGCTAAATTTTGTTTTAAAAATTTTGGTAAAAAAAATTTGATCTAAACTAAAAAGAAGTTATGGATCTTTAGGCTTTTTGCGGTTCAACTTCAAATCATAAGTGAAAAACCAACGCACTAACAAGTTACAATAAATAAACTAAGATATTCTAATCCGGATTGCAGTAGTAACTTGGTTATCTAAAATAGGATTCCAACATGGGTTCATTGTACCAAATGCACTATTCAATAGATGTTATTATTAAAATAATTTTTTTACATTTGTTTTCAATTGCGCTGGAAGTATCTTCCTTATTAATCTAAGGATTTAAACTTGACTTGAAAATATTGTATTAAAAAAATGGACAAACTTTTAATTTTATGTTTTATTCCAAATTATACTATTAATAAATATATTTTTAAGCAACAATCAGAAGCTGCATCAATATGTATGTTGTTTCTGGAGAAGTTGATAAACGCTCAATGATCTCCTTTGCCACCATTAATCACTTGCTGCAACAAAAAAACAATATCAGAGATTGTAATTTAAAGTCACTGTCTATCATGAATAAAAGCCAAAATCATCAACTTTTCAAGTTTTCCAAAGTCAATATCAGAGATTGTAATTTAAAGTCACTGTTTATGATGAATAAAAGCCAAACTCATCAACTTTTCAAGTTTTCTAAAGGCAATGACGTTCAAGCATATATTATAAGAGAATCCAAGAGTCAGTATTTTACCAGGTCCGTCATATTCCACTTGCCGTAACAGGGAGTGACATAGCGGGGATGGCCACTATCAAGGTATGTAAGGTGCAGGGTAGATTGTAAGTGCAGGCATCCATTCGAGTCTCTTAATGTGCACTGGTCGCTGGATGGCAGCATTCATGATGTAATGTTTGAGGAGAGTGTTTGCTTGCTTCTTAGAGCCACATGGTTTGAACCATTGATTGTGGAAGAGCGCTATAGTATTTATGACGATCCAGACAATTACTACTTTCTATGTGAATACAAGGATGAAGACGAAGAGCTAGATGAAGCCTACTTCCAGGGCTCGTCGAGTATTCGTATTTGTAGCCGTAAGTGGGGAGATAACGGTTTTGTCAGTGTTGGCCGACAAGAAGCCAGGCCTGCCTATCATCCCAATAATAATCACAATTCAGGTGGTGCTGGCTCTTCTTCTCGCCAATCGAAGAAGAAAGAGGCTGCAAACAACTCAACAGGCGACGAGCAAAACGAGCAATCAAGGGTGAGGCTGCTGATAAGGAAGCAGCAGAGAAACTCCAGGGCTTCATGGAGAGAGTAGAGAGCACAACCATTCCAAATTCATTGCTCACCAGTTTATCATGGCTATAATTATTCCCTACAACAGTCTGAAAATGAATTTCATTGCTCACCAGTTTATCATGGCTATATTTTCCAATGGAGGTACGTTTTATTTTTCTTATTAGTTGATGTTGTTTTATTCAATTTATCCAACTATTGGTGCTATCTGCTAATGTGTATTTGGCGTTTCCTGTTTTGCAGCTATGTAGAATTGTAGAACGGCAGCGTTACACCAAAAAACTCAACCAGAGACAAGTTAGTGCCTTGGTTATGGCAACTTGTAAGCCCTCACATCAAAGAGAGAATACTATTAAGAAGGTTTGGATTTTCTATTTCGTCTAAATAATATCATTCTTCAAGATATATTCAAGTATGTTTTACACGAAACAACAGTTTTTAACTTGAATTCATTTTCAGACTGTTGTAGGGAATAATTATAGGCATGATAAAATGGTGAGCAATGAATTTAGAATGGGTGTGCTCTCTACTCTCTCCATGAAGCCATGGCGTTTCTCTGCTGCTGCCTTATCAGCAGCCTCACGCTTGAGTGCTCGTTTTGCTCGTCGTCTGTTCAGTTGTTTGCAGCCTCTTTCTTCTTCGATTGGCGAGAAGAAGAGCCAGCACCACATGAATTGTGATTATTATTTGGACGATAGGCAGGCCTGGCTTCTTGTCGGCCAGCACTGACAAAACTGTTATCTCCCCACCTACGGCTACGAATGCGAATACTGGTCGAACCCTGGAAGTAGGCTTCATCTAGCTCTTAGTCTTCATCCTCTGTATTCTCATTGGTAACCGTAGGTGGGGAGATAACGGTTTTGTCAGTGCCGGCCGACAAGAAGCCAGACCTACCTATCGTCCAAATAATAATCACAATTCAGGTGGTGCTGACTCTTCTTCTCGCCAATCGAAGAAGAAAGAGGCTGCAAACAACTCAACAGGCGACGAGCAAAACGAGCACTTAAGCGTGAGGCTGCTGTTAAGGCAGCAACAGAGAAACGCCAGGGCTTCATGGAAAGAGTAGAGAGCACACCCATTCTAAATTCATTGCTCACCATTTTACCATGGCTATAATTATTCCCTACAACAGTTTGAAAATGAATTTCAAGTTAAAGACTGCTGTGTCTGCAGTTATTAACTTAAATTTCAAGTTAATAAATGCAGACATATTAGGATATATCACTTTAAATTTGTGTTTTGTATAGAAATATTCTGTCACAGAAATAGTGGTATTGTTCCCAAGACTAATCTGCTAAGTAAAGAAAATTCAATAGATATTAATGCAGATTTAGAGGTAATTAGATACAGATATTTATACGAAATCAAAGCAAACCTTAAAAAATTTATTTATTATTGTATCAAATCAGCCAAAAGAGAAGCAAGAAGGGGCATAACAGATCAAAAATGAGAAATACGGAAAGTAAGAAGATAGAGATGGATGAGATGCAATATCAGTCAAGGCACAAATTCCGGTGAACGAACCAAATCCTAAATCAAATGAAAAAAACAGCAACCTAGATGTCATAAATGAAACTCGATTACAAACAAAGTGAAAATATAAACAACCTAGATAGAGAATGAGAAAGAGAACTCACTCAGATTTCTCTTTCGAATCGGAGGATGGAGATCCACCAGAATCTGAGAAAGCATGAGAGAAATTAGTTCGATAAACATGGAAATCGACGACTACACTGTCACTGGGAATACACATACACAAATAAACACACATATATATATATATATACAGATAAAGAGAGAGAGGGATTTACAACCGTCGTTTTTTTTTTCATTTCCAGCATCGTCATCTACACGTATCATGTCTTCTTCTTCTCTGTCGACTTCTTCGTTAGATGGTTGTTGCTTCTCAGCCTCTCTTTCTGGGTCTACTTTGCATTGGTCGCCATGGTCACCGCTCTGATCGAGGATCAGCAAAGTCTGCTTCGCCGGCATGGCTTGCTGATTTCGAGGTTTCGAGAGAGATAGAGTTGCTTTCTTATAGTTTTTTGCTACACAATTTTCTTTCTCTTTTGTGTTTGAAATTACTTGTTCTAGTTAAATATATAATAGTTAAATATATAATGGTTTAGATAGAATTTGCTAACCGTTTGTTTTCATATCTATATATATATATATATAGATATATATAAAATAAATATAAATATTTACTTATTTATTTATTATTTATTTTTTAACTAAATATATATATTTATGACGTTTCTTTTAGATATAAGTGACTAAAAGAAAAAGAAAGAAAAAACAAACTATTTTTTAGTTTTTTTTTTTTTTTTTTAAATAGTTTTAAGCATTTATTAAAAATAAGGAAAAACTAATTATACATAAAAAAAGAAACCCTAGGCATCGGGCTACTGAATTTCCTAATAAGAAGCAATAAATTAAGGTAGGTGGGGTAACAGCGCAAAGAACTGTCAACGGCCGTAGCTCGAGAATGGTGACGTAAGCATAATGACGTCATATCCGGCCTTCGCTTACGATGATATTGATAAACTATCATCCATCCTATTTTTTAGTTAACAAAATTGTTTATTTCAATTATATTTTTTATAAGGAATCTAGAAGATATATTTATATATAAAATTTGATTTGATTTTTCTCTCTTTTTAAATATATTTTTAATATTAAATTTAATTTTGTTATGTTTTATTTTGTTAAAATATTTTTTAAACATAATATATTTCATTTTTATAAAAACAAATTTTTTTAAGATTCGATTTTATAAAGTTAACAAGTTTTATTTGGTCGTTCTAAAAGATGAGTACATATTATTTATTAAATTATATCATTATAATATTTGACATTAACAACTAAAAACTATATAAAACAGAGTACATTCCGTTCATGTCCGTAGGATTCACTAAATTTTTAATACCAATGAGATTCCAATGATTATTTAGCCAATAAGAGTTAATAGTTTCAGGCTTATACCATCTACAGTCTATATTATTATCAAGAGTTAATAAATGCTTAGAGTTAGACCAATTCTTTAACCAGTAATCAGTCAAACCTACTCCCAGTTTATCCACAAGCATATTTTCTATAGTTTATCGGAGGTATGTCACTACAAAATAATATTAATAATTAGGAATATAAAAACATAATAATTAATTATATATTTCCATTACAACCGGCAAAAAACAATTCCATTACAAAAGAAAGACATCAAAGAATACCTTAAAAACTATGTCGATGGATCTTGTCAAGCACATAGAGAAGAAAAAAATATGAACAAGAGAACTATGACAATTTCTACTTAAACCTAACTTATTATTCTTTTTTTAATGGGCCCCTTGAAAATTGGGGACCAAAGCAACCAATTTTTGTGGATCATATTATGATCTTGAATGAACATGTTGATTTTTCCATTCTTCATCGTAAGAAATAATCTACTGATGTACATTGTGTTGATTTCTCTAGCTGATCAGTAGCTTGTTTTATCAGCTTCCATAACTTTGATAACTTGAATGAGTCTTATCCTTTATCTTCAAGCTTTCTTTAGATGATATTAATCCTCTTGTTTTTTTTTACCTAGACCTACAAAACATTCAAAATTCATAATGGTCAAGGATAACCTTGCCAGATGTTAACTTCGAATAATCATTCAATATTCTAGCTCAAGATATCTAGTGACAATGTTTTCAAGAAGAATAATAGAACTAAGTGAGACAATGATATTTGATGTTGTGTAAATGCAGCTTAATTTGGCCTTTATGGTATGTTTCGTAACCCGATCTGCCGCATAGTTCTGTTACCTGAAGATGTTTCTGATTACCATACTAGATGGCATAAGATTTCTACACCATTGAATTGTTAAGTTTAAATACCAAGGTGATGCTCCATAACTAAGTATATTTAATACAATCAGAGAATTAATTTCAGTGTCAACCAAAGAATAACAATTTTGTTTGCAATACATAAGTCCTTGTAGTAATGCTCATATTTCTGCGACTAAAGGTGATTTTTTATCTATTAAAATACTTTTTCCTGCTATCAATTTACCATTAGAATTTCTCAATATAAATCCAACACTTGATTCACCAATAAATAATGATGAACCATCACGGTTTGACTTAACTCTACCTAATAATGGAGGGTACCATTTGATATAAAGTCCTAGGGTTTTTTAAGTGTGGTTGGAACAATGTAGTACTCTAGCGGGTTTAAAATCACATTTCAAGTGTTTGTATTTTATAATGTCTTAATTATCAAGAGTATTTATCAAGTGTTTGACATTATTACTGATAATCTTGTTAGATATGGTGATGTTTTCATGTTTAGATTTGTTGATAGCCTTCCAGATCGACTTGATGATTAAAGAAGGTAGAGTGGTCCTAATATGAATATGTTTGGAAGTTGAAAAGAACCATATAGATATAATATTCTTGATTGTAATATGTTTACCTAGTATTATACGAAATAAATCAGAGAAATAATACTAAACTTTTCAAGAACTCTACCGTTCTTCCATATTTAGGAAATTTTGACATTTTGAAGATAGATGGAAACCCTTATGTTGAAGAATAGAGTATGTTGAGATGAAGTTGTCTATTACCCTCCAAAGAATAAAAGAACATTTCTTTGGAGAAATGTTATTCCTTAGAAATGTAAACTTTTTGTCTTTACCTCTTATTTCATTCTATGTTTTCTTTAGAGAAAATTTTCTATTTAGAGAGACTGTCCATAATATATTATCCTCCTTATTTAAAATAAGAGAGATCTTCATTATTCTGGTTATATCTAATTGAAGTACATTGTTTCCCTTTTCCTATATACTAATCATTATTTGACTCTAACTTATTTACGTTGACTTGTCTATACCATAAAATATATTCATTAACAATGAAAGTGATTAAAGGGTGTGTGAAACTCCATTTATCAACCCAATAGTCTATGTTACTTTTTCCAGGGGACCTAAGAATGAATTTTTAGCTAAGTCTTTAGATTTTAAAATCTTTTTCCATACCTTAGAATCATTTTGTTTTTTATAATTTTATAAATGATGGACTTTAAGATCTTCTTCGCCAGTCCCAAGTCCTTCATGTCTAATTTTTTTGACAATTGAAGCTTCAATATTCTAATATCATCTATATCTGAACCTGCTACTAACATTTTATCAACATAGAGTAGCAAAATGATATAACTGGACTTATATCTATTGAAATAACAACATTGGTCAGCATGGCACTTCTGGAAACTCTCTTTGTGCATAAAACCATAAAAATTCTTGTATCACTGTCTTGGAGTTTGTTTTAGACCATACAAACTTTTCTTGAGTCCACATACTATTTTTATTTCCCTTCTTTTAAGAAAACTTCTGGTTGATACATATATATCTCCTCATCCACGTCTCCGTGAAGAAATGCAGTCTTCAAGTTTAACTATTCAAGATAAAGGTCTTCAATGGCAACTATACTCAACACTGATCTAATAGTATTGAACTTCACAACCGAAGCAAAAATATCGATGTAATTAATTCATTCATTTTGTTGGAACCCTTTGATAATTAGTCAGGCTTTGTATTTCTTAGAGCCATCAGGCTCATATTTCACCCGGCACACCCATTTGTTATGAAGTTTCTTCTTACCCATTGGTAACTTAACTAGTTCTCATGTCTCATTTAAGATTAAAGACTTCATATTATTTTTCATGGAAAGCTTTCACTTGCTAAAATCAATGGTCTCAAAATATTCATTATAGTGATCACGCTACCCAAAATCGGTTAGTAACATATAGTTCAAGTATCTCGTGTTGGGAATATGAAGTCGTGAAGATCTTCTACTGATCGATATGACCAACTTACTCTCCTTGTTGAGGGGTTGATCCTATCTGCATTATTCCATGACTATCTGGGAGTCCTTCGATATCTGCAAATACTGATCTGTCTGGCTATGAGTCATTTTCTTTGGTTTTATGTATGTTCTTGTACATCATTGCTTCATTGAAGACCACGTCTCTGCTTCGTATCATCTTCGTGTTTTCCTTATCATAAACACGATAACCGAACTCATCTTTGCATAGCCGATCATGAAACATATCTTCGATTTGGGATCAAGCTTTTTCCTTTCTTGATCACTTATATGAACATATATTGTAGAACCAAAAAACTCTTAGATGTGATAATGTTATATCCTTACGAGTTTATAACTCCTTGGTTATTCTATGTTCTAAGGAAACTGATGGGCCTCGGTCAACCAGATAAGCCGATGTGTTGACTGTATCTTCTCGAAAATGCTTTGGTAAACCAGACTGTATACGAATGCCTCTGGCTCTTTTTGTCAATGTTTTGTTCATACGTTTTCCAATACTATTGTGTTGAGGCGTTCCTGGCACGATTCTCTTCATCATGATCCCGTGCTCAGAGCAAAAATTCTTGAATCTGGTGTCCTCATATTCACCACCATTATCGGTTCTAAGCTATTTTTATCTTCATATCCGTCTTATTCTCAACCATAGATTTCCATATCCTAAAAACATCAAACACTTTAGATTTATACTTTAGAAAATATACCCATACCGTTTGAGAATAATCATTGATAAAAGTCAGAAAGTACTGTTTTTCTCTTATAGATGAAACGGTTGTTGGCCCTCAAACGTCACAGTGAACAAGCTTCAGCCTTTCTTTCTTTGTGGTTCTGCTACTCATCTAAAACTGACCCTTTTCTCTTTTCTTAATATGCAATCTTCGCACATGTCTATATCGATTGACTTAAGACCTAGAAGCTTCCCATTCGAGTACATAATTTTCATACCCTTTTCACTCATGTGGCCAAATCTCTGGTGCCACACATTTGGATTTTCGTTTCCTGCTGCTATTGCAATTGAATAGCTCGTCTTTCCTGTCTTCTAAAGATAACCACTCTTCTTTCTGCGAAAACTTTCATTGCTCTCTTTGAAATCTAATTGTCACCATGGAAGATCGTAGTGTAGCCTTTGCTAGCCAACTGCCTTAATGAGATTAAGTTTTTTCTCAGATCGGGGATCTGCCTGACATCTTTCAATTCTCAGACTGACCCATTCAACTTAATCTTCACAATACCTTTACCAATAATATCACAAGGTTGATCATCACCAAGATATACATTTCCAAGCTTACCAAGGACATACCTCTCGAAGAATTCTTTATTCGAAGTAGGGTGGAACGATGCTCCAGAGTCTAAAATCTAAGATTCTTCCCTGCTTTCTAAGGAGGATATTAACGCACCATCTCCTTTTTATGTGAAATTTTCCTTTGTCTTCTTCTCATGGTACTTTGGTTCTCTCTTGCGCTAATACTTATAGTGCCTAGTATTCCCACAGTTCTAACACTCGATGTTTTTTAACCCTTGGGAAGTTTTAGGATTCTTGGACTTAAACCTCTAGTCTTTTGATCTACATCGGTAATTCGATTTACCGCGTTCATGACCTCATGTTAATTTTCTTTCTCTTGAATCTGTATGTAAAACTAAAGAGATTAATGACTCACCCAATTCTCTCCTTCGATTCTCTTTACTGAGAACTAGGTCACGAACATCATCAAATTTCAACTTATTACTTCCTGACGAGCTACTCACTATCGTGACAGTAGAATTACAACTAACTGGTAGTGAAGACAAGAGTATCATGCTCGTACTTAGTCATCAAAATTAATTTCATATGAACTAAGCTGGGTTGTGATTGTATTGAGTTCATTAAGATGTTGAGCTACCGACGCGCCTTCCGTCAATCGCAAATTGAATAAACGCCTCATAAAGTGAACTTTGTTGGACGCCGATGAATTCTCACACATATTGGAGAGAGCCTTCATAAGACCCATCGTGGTTGAATCCTTTACGATGTTGAAATAAATATTTCGGGATATCATTATCAGATGACTCCAAGATCTTGTATGTCAAGAAAGGTCAATTCTTCATCTCTCAAACTATCTAACTTTTTTTTCCTGAGATGGGTTGATAAAGCTTTTCTAGTAAAGATAATCTCCAGTCTGTATATTCCAGAATTTTACATATGCACCATCGAATTTTTTAAGTCTCACATTTTCTTGTCTGTAGCCATTGATCCAATTCAAATCGGATCTTCTTTGGATTGCTACCAAGCATGTAGCTCTAATACTAGTTATTGGGAAAATACACAATTTTCCTTACAGATTGCTAAATAGTTTTGAGAAAATACACAATTTTCCTACAATCAGATCAAAATAATAATAAAAAATACAAAAACAAAAGTGAAATAAAACATTGTGCATACGTCTCTGTCACAATAAACCAACAGTTAGATCAAATACTGTACATACGTCTCCCATACAATAAACGAACAGTAAGATCAAACTCTATGTCTACGTGTCTGACACGATAAACTACCAGTAGGATCAAATACACAAATTGTTAACTGAGGTCAGCAAATTGTGCCTACGTGTCCAGACCTGCTGCAAATCGATTTTATTAGAAAGGACTTTGTGATTCTGTTCTTTTATACATACTCAAAAACATAGTTTTTGTTTTTTCAAGGGAGTTTTAAAGCAAAGAAGAAAAGGAAACGATACAGTATTTAATTAGTAATTTATGACTCACTGAATTACTATATCTTTTCAAATTAAAACTTCTTCAACTCTCTTAATAAGTCTAAGCGGAATTCGTAAAAATAGCTAATAATTTTTTGACATTGAAAAAATAGGGCCATTAGAAAGCGCAAGCAAAAAAGCCAGAAGGTGACAGTGGGGTGAGCAGTACAATGAGGACGGTGTTGGCAATGAGATTCAGCTATGTACAGATGGTTGATGCTTATAGTATTTTTGAAGGTGACGTGAACTCTATCATTTGTTATTTCTTGGACACGAGCACCGATAGTAGTAGACTGAAAGGCAAAGCAAGACAGTTGAATGAATGATACGAGGGATCTCCTTTAATTTTAGCTTTTAAAAAATAAATAATTCATGTGGTCAACACTTGGATAATATGCTTTTAGTATAAGTTTATCAATAAAATCAGATCAACTAGAATGTCTTGGTCCATGTTTATATTTTAGTCAATATGACCCATGTATACGTTCAAAGTTACTTATGAGGCTTACGAGGTTAGCTTTGAGCTGAAAATTTACTCTCAAAACGTAATTTACATAAACTATAAACTATGATTTAAACATATAATAAAAGAATGAAAGTAAAATATCATTTTCATCAATTAATAAAAGTAAATATATAGTTGTCGGACTCGGGTTGTTCACTAAATGGCCGGAGTTTATGCAAGTTTGAGGTACGACTACATTTTTCTAATTGAGTTTGGTTCAAGCCTAAAAAAACCTAGGTTTGAGCTCAAAGTTTTATTTTACTGAGAAAGGCCTTAAAGTAGATTAAGGTCTAAGCTTCTCTCTTCCTCTACATTTTTTTTCTCTTGTACTTGTTGTTTCATTGAGCATGAAAATAAAGAAAGGTCGAAGTCCAAAGCAAGATCTTTTTTTCTCCTATTTTCTTGTCTTATGTATCTTGTTTTTTTAAGTTAAAATAAAGTTTGTGAGTAATCTTTAAAATCTTCGATTTGAAACTATAGAGTTCACCCTTCTGCCATGACTTTGTCTTCTTTTTTATCTCCTATTTCTTTTTATTTATGAAATCCCTGACATGTTTTATGTTTCTAAAGACAACATAAAACTTCTCCACTCCATCATCTTCTTCTCTATTATGCCGTCGGTTGTCCATAAATGTATAACATAGGATTTATATAAATGTAAGATAGTAGATATCTTGCAAATTGATCTAATACGATGAGTTTGGAAGATAACAAATTTATAAATTTTTATGACCAATCAACTGAGTTTTGAAACGATAACACGCGCATTCTTTACTCATAATTTCGTTTGAAAAATTGTTAAAAATCCTCCGAATTAAAAAGGATTTAAAATTTTTGGTAAAAGAGGATTGATGATGTAAATAGATTTAATTAAATAAATTAAATATTTTACATTTGCGTTCAAATTTCACTGGGAGTATTTTCTTTATTAATCTAAAGATTTAAACTGACTTTAAACTATTGCATTAGAAAAAATGGATAAACTTTTAATTTTATATTTTATTCCAAATTATATAATCAATATATATATATATATATATATATATATATATATATATATATGTATGTATTTGTTAGAATATTTAGTGTATTAAGTTCTCTATATATTGAGATCCTTACTTGGGTTTGCATTATAAAAAAAACAGTTCAATACAAAAAGGAACATTTTCTAATAAGCACAAAACCCTAGCCGCATCCTGTGGCTACTTCTCTCTTTGTTATTTAACATGGTATCAGAGCACGTGTGATTCTAGGAATTCTGAACATCCTCAACAAAGATGGCTGGCAATGAATTCATGGTCAGTCAAATCCCTGATGAATTAATAATGCAGATTGCTGCCATTCTGAGAAATGGTCTCGGAACACAACAACAAACAACTAACCCCGAGAATTTATCCCTAACGATTAAACTCGGTGGTGACAACTATGCTCTATGGGCAAACCTGATGAAGAAAGCAATTGGGGGAAGGGGGAGAGGTTCTCACATTATAGGGGAGCCGACACCTCCATCCAAAATGACAACACATATACAAGGTGGGAACAAGATGATCAATGTGTTTTCACATGGATTATCCAGAATCTTGAATCCAACTTTGTGAATAACTTCTCGCAATATCCCACTGCAAAAGCCCTCTGGGATGGGTTAGCCACCACATACGGTTCTGGTACAGATTCGTTATAGGTGTTTGACCTTCATAAGAGGGCTAATTCATTACGGCAAGGGTCCGATACACTAGAAGACTTATGGAACAAATTGCAGAACATCTGGATGTCTATAGATATGTGAGATCCGAAACCTATGAAAGACCCAGAAGACATTCAAATCTACAATAAGAAAACTCAAGAACAAAGACTCTATCAATTGCTAATGGCGATTAATGACAAGCTGGAACCAGTCAAGAGTGATATCCTGAAAAAGGATCATCTTCCTTCCGTGGAAACAGGATATGCTACAATACGAAGGGAAGTGGCCAGGCTTAATATACTAAAATCAAGTTCTTCTGATAGTGACTCGATTGAAATTGGAATGGGTTTGGCTGCTAAAGATTCTGCACAAAGGTTTAAATTCTGATCCAAAGATAAAGAAGATAAACCCAAGTTGTATTGCACTCATTGTGGGATGAAGAAACACACTAAAGAGACATGTTTCCAGCTGGTTGGCTATCCAGAATGGTGGGAGGACGGTCATAAGGAGAAAAATAACCAGCGTTTCAGATCTAATGTCAAACGGGCTTTGTCTACAAGTTGCGGTGAAGATCCGACTAAAAATGAGCAAGGAAGTGGCACTGGTTTTGGAGGAATGGCGGCGAGCTCCTATGAAACACTTGGAGGTAAAGGGTTTGAGAAATCAATGAATTGGATCTTTGATTGCGGGGCTACGGACACCATATCTTATGATCCTAAAGACTTTAGTGACATGTTATCTCCTAAGAAGTCTCATATTGAGACTGCTAGTTGAGAAATTTGTGAAGTCAAAGGGGGAGGTTCAATTATTTTTTCGGAAAAAATAGAAATTAAAAACTGCCTCTAGATTCCTTCACTATCCTTAAAGTTATTATCTGTTAGTCAAGTGACAAAACAACTCAACTGTGTGGTTCTTATGTATCCATTTTTTTGCATTTTACAGGACATTCGTACGAAAGAGATCATTAGGCGTGGTACTGAACAACGATGTCTCTATTATGTTGATGAGGTAGTTCATAAGGGATATGCCATGCTTGCTCACGGAACAACCGAAAGGCAACTTTGGTTATGGCACTAGCGACTTGTTCATCCTTCTTTTAGCTATCTTAAAAGTTTGTTTCCTAGTCCATTCATGAGAATGTGAAACCTGCATTCTTGCAAAAAATCTGTAGGGTCTCATTTAATCAAAGTAATACTAGAGTTGATTATGCTTTTTCGCTAATCCATTCTGATGTTTGGTGTCCAGCACCAAATTCCACTAACAATCAAATCGGATACTTTGTTTTATTTGTGGATGATTTCTCAAGAATGACTTGGATATACTTCATGAAACATAAATCGGAAGTACCAAAAATATTTGTTTGTTTTTACAAAATGATTTTAACTAAATTTGAAAAAAATACAGATTCTTCGTTCTGATAATGGAACAGAGTTTGTCAACCAAACAATGCATAATTTTTTAAAAACAAATAGTTTATCCATCAAACCACTTGTCCAAACACACCTCAACAAAACGTTACTTCAGAACGAAAAAATCGTACTTTACTTGAAAAAACTCGTGCTATTATGATTGAATCTAGAGTTCCTCATTCTCTTTGGCCAGAAGCTCTTGTTACAGCCACGTATCTTGCAAATCGTCTACCAACCCGATGTCTAGGAAATAAAACTCCATTACAAGTTCTTGCCACCCAAGTTACAATTCCATCTATTATGACCTTACCACCTCGTGTATTTGGTTGTTCAGTGTTTGTTCATATCCCTAAAACTAGTCGAAACAAACTTAATCCGTGTGCTGAAAAGTGTGTATTCGTTGAGTATGGTGTTCATCAAATGGGCTATCAGTGTTACAATCCGGTTACTCGTCGAATCCATGTCACCATGGACTGTGACTTCTTAGAATCCGATTATTTTTTTTACCACCAATCTCGTGCTCATGGGAGAAAGTAAGTGAATCACTCGCCTGGTTGCTATATCAAAGTTACTTTGAGAATATGCCGACAGAGTCGGTAGATAGCGCCACCGAACACGCCTCTTCCAACATAAAGGAGACTGACGAGGCAGTTCTTACCACCAATGATTCTCTTGAAGACAATGTCCAACAAGAAATAAATACCATGGATACTACCAGCGAATCAACCGAAGAAAATGTCCATCAAGAGGTAAACAATTTACAATGTCATAATTCACAAAATGCTACTGACCATGACATTTCAGGAATTTCATTTGTTGAAACTCAAACTCTAGTTCTTCCCCCAAGAAACAATAGAGGGTTTCCTCCTGACCGGTATTCACCGGAACACGTTTCCTGTGCTTCAACATATCCGGTAAAAACGGACAGAAAAGGAATGACAAAGATTGCAAAGGCGTTTTCAGCTACTATTCTCTCTGAACAAATCCCTAAAACAGCTCAAGAAGATAAGAAGATGACTGAATGGCATGAGGCAATGAATACCGAAATGGAAGCTCTAAAAAGGAATGGTACAAGAGAGAATTGTGTGTTACCACAAGGGAAGAAAGCAGTCGGGTGTAGATGGGTGTTTAATATAAAATATAAATCCGATGGCACCATTGAGCGACACAAGGCAAGATTGGCTGCCAAAGGATATACACAAACATATGGTATAGACTATTCTGAAAGGTTCTCTCCGGTTGCAAAGATTGACACTATCAGAGTTTTACTTTCAATAGCCGCGAATAAAGATTGGCCTCTTCATCAATTTGATGTAAAGAATGCTTTCTTACATGGATACTTGGAAGAAGAGGTATATATAGAACCCCCACCAAGGTTCTCTGATAGTTTTCAAGAAAATGAGGTATGTAAACTGAAAAAGGCATTATATGGGCTCAAACAGTCTCCTCGTGCTTGGTTTAGGAGATTTACAATGGCAATGAAGCAGTATAGCTACAAACAGAGTAATGGGGATCATACCTTGTTTTACAAAAAGAGAGGAGAATTTGTCACTTGTCTTATAATATATGTCGACGATATGATTATAACGGGGAATGACGAAGAAGAAATTAGCTCTCTTAGGAAAAACCTCTTCAAGGAGTTCGAAATGAAAGACCTTGGGGGATTGAAGTATTTACTAGGAATCGAGGTTCTTAGATCAAGAGGAGGGATTTATATCTCCCAACGAAATATATATTGGATTTATTAGCTGAAGTTGGCATGGTGGATTGCAAACCAAATGACACTCCTATGGTTGTGATACACAAACTAAAGATAATTGAAGGGGCCAGTCGAACTTCCGTTTGTTAGATCCGAAGACCAATTGTCAGACATCCTGACAAAAGCGATTGTTGCAAGAACATTCGAATTAGTTTTATCCAAGTTGGGTATTGATGAGCCCACTACACAACTTGAGGGGGAGTGTTAGATTATTCAGTGTATTAAGTTTCCTTGTATAGGCCTCTAAGTTCTCTATATATTGAGAGCCTTACTTGGGTTTGCATTATAAAAAAAGAGTTCAATACAAAAAGGAACATTTTCTAATAAACACAAAACCTAGCAGCCTCCTGTGGCTACTTCTCTCTTTGTTATTTAACAATATTTTTAATACATATATGATGTAGAAATTATATTTTATTTTCTTGATTTTTGTAACAAAAAATTTGGTTTGTCACTATTTTGTTTTCTTCATTTTCCTCCATTTTCTTTTTTATGTAATCGCGGATATGTTTCATGTATCTAAGTACAATATAAAACTTCTCCACTCCTTTACCTTCTTCTCTATCAAGTTTTTTATCCTCTTTTCTTCGTTGGGCTTATTTTGTTGTTGTTTATTCTTCTTATTTTTAGCCGATTTCAAACACATATAACAGAGCTCTTACCTTATTCATAAACGCATGTCAATTTGATCAGGCACATTGGATATGGAAAATAATAAACTTTTGATTTTTTAGATTTGAAACAAAGCATAATTTATAATTTCGTTTGAAAAAATTGTTGAAAACACTCTAAGCTAAATTTTGTTTTAAAAATTTTGGTAAAAAAAATTTGATCTAAACTAAAAAGAAGTTATGGATCTTTAGGCTTTTTGCGGTTCAACTTCAAATCATAAGTGAAAAACCAACGCACTAACAAGTTACAATAAATAAACTAAGATATTCTAATCCGGATTGCAGTAGTAACTTGGTTATCTAAAATAGGATTCCAACATGGGTTCATTGTACCAAATGCACTATTCAATAGATGTTATTAATAAAATAATTTTTTTACATTTGTTTTCAATTGCGCTGGAAGTATCTTCCTCATTAATCTAAGGATTTAAACTTGACTTGAAAATATTGTATTAAAAAAATGGACAAACTTTTAATTTTATGTTTTATTCCAAATTATACTATTAATAAATATATTTTTAAGCAACAATCAGAAGCTGCATCAATATGTATGTTGTTTCTGGAGAAGTTGATAAACGCTCAATGATCTCCTTTGCCACCATTAATCACTTGCTGCAACAAAAAAATAATATCAGAGATTGTAATTTAAAGTCACTGTCTATCATGAATAAAAGCCAAAATCATCAACTTTTCAAGTTTTCCAAAGTCAATATCAGAGATTGTAATTTAAAGTCACTGTCTATGATGAATAAAAGCCAAACTCATCAACTTTTCAAGTTTTCTAAAGGCAATGACGTTCAAGCATATATTATAAGAGAATCCGAGAGTCAGTATTTTACCAGGTCCGTCATATTCCACTTGCCGTAACAGGGAGTGACATAGCGGGGATGGCCACTATCAAGGTATGTAAGGTGTAGGGTAGATTGTAAGTGCAGGCATCCATTCGAGTCTCTTAATGTGCACTGGTCGCTGGATGGCAGCATTCATGATGTAATGTTTGAGGAGAGTGTTTGCTTGCTTCTTAGAGCCACATGGTTTGAACCATTGATTGTGGAAGAGCGCTATAGTATTTATGACGATCCAGACAATTACTACTTTCTATGTGAATACAAGGATGAAGACGAAGAGCTAGATGAAGCCTACTTCCAGGGCTCGTCGAGTATTCGTATTTGTAGCCGTAAGTGGGGAGATAACGGTTTTGTCAGTGTTGGCCGACAAGAAGCCAGGCCTGCCTATCATCCCAATAATAATCACAATTCAGGTGGTGCTGGCTCTTCTTCTCGCCAATCGAAGAAGAAAGAGGCTGCAAACAACTCAACAGGCGACGAGCAAAACGAGCAATCAAGGGTGAGGCTGCTGATAAGGAAGCAGTAGAGAAACTCCAGGGCTTCATGGAGAGAGTAGAGAGCACAACCATTCCAAATTCATTGCTCACCAGTTTATCATGGCTATAATTATTCCCTACAACAGTCTGAAAATGAATTTCATTGCTCACCAGTTTATCATGGCTATATTTTCCAATGGAGGTACGTTTTATTTTTCTTATTAGTTGATGTTGTTTTATTCAATTTATCCAACTATTGGTGCTATCTGCTAATGTGTATTTGGCGTTTCCTGTTTTGCAGCTATGTAGAATTGTAGAACGGCAGCGTTACACCAAAAAACTCAACCAGAGACAAGTTAGTGCCTTGCTTATGGCAACTTGTAAGCCCTCACATCAAAGAGAGAATACTATTAAGAAGGTTTGGATTTTCTATTTCGTCTAAATAATATCATTCTTCAAGATATATTCAAGTATGTTTTACACGAAACAACAGTTTTTAACTTGAATTCATTTTCAGACTGTTGTAGGGAATAATTATAGGCATGATAAAATGGTGAGCAATGAATTTAGAATGGGTGTGCTCTCTACTCTCTCCATGAAGCCCTGGCGTTTCTCTGCTGCTGCCTTATCAGCAGCCTCACGCTTGAGTGCTCGTTTTGCTCATCGTCTGTTCAGTTGTTTGCAGCCTCTTTCTTCTTCGATTGGCGAGAAGAAGAGCCAGCACCACATGAATTGTGATTATTATTTGGACGATAGGCAGGCCTGGCTTCTTGTCGGCCAGCACTGACAAAACTGTTATCTCCCCACCTACGGCTACGAATGCGAATACTGGTCGAACCCTGGAAGTAGGCTTCATCTAGCTCTTAGTCTTCATCCTCTGTATTCTCATTGGTAACCGTAGGTGGGGAGATAACGGTTTTGTCAGTGCCGGCCGACAAGAAGCCAGGCCTGCCTATCGTCCAAATAATAATCACAATTCAGGTGGTGCTGACTCTTCTTCTCGCCAATCGAAGAAGAAAGAGGCTGCAAACAACTCAACAGGCGACGAGCAAAACGAGCACTTAAGCGTGAGGCTGCTGTTAAGGCAGCAACAGAGAAACGCCAGGGCTTCATGGAAAGAGTAGAGAGCACACCCATTCTAAATTCATTGCTCACCATTTTACCATGGCTATAATTATTCCCTACAACAGTTTGAAAATGAATTTCAAGTTAAAGACTGCTGTGTCTGCAGTTATTAACTTAAATTTCAAGTTAATAACTGCAGACATATTAGGATATATCACTTTAAATTTGTGTTTTGTATAGAAATATTCTGTCACAGAAATAGTGGTATTGTTCCCAAGACTAATCTGCTAAGTAAAGAAAATTCAATAGATATTAATGCAGATTTAGAGGTAATTAGATACAGATATTTATACGAAATCAAAGCAAACCTTAAAAATTTATTTATTATTGTATCAAATCAGCCAAAAGAGAAGCAAGAAGGGGCATAGCAGATCAAAAATGAGAAATACGGAAAGTAAGAAGATAGAGATGGATGAGATGCAATATCAGTCAAGGCACAAATTCCGGTGAACGAACCAAATCCTAAATCAAATGAAAAAAACAGCAACCTAGATGTCATAAATGAAACTCGATTACAAAGAAAGTGAAAATATAAACAACCTAGATAGAGAGTGAGAAAGAGAACTCACTCAGATTTCTCTTTCGAATCGGAGGATGGAGATCCACCAGAATCTGAGAAAGCATGAGAGAAATTAGTTCGATAAACATGGAAATCGACGACTACACTGTCACTGGGAATACACATACACAAATAAACACACATATATATATATATATATATAGAGAGAGAGAGGGATTTACAACCGTCGTCTTTTTTTTCATTTCCAGCATCGTCATCTACACGTATCATGTCTTCTTCTTCTCTGTCGACTTCTTCGTTAGATGGTTGTTGCTTCTCAGCCTCTCTTTCTGGGTCTACTTTGCATTGGTCGCCATGGTCACCGCTCTGATCGAGGATCAGCAAAGTCTGCTTCGCCAGCATGGCTTGCTGATTTCGAGGTTTCCAGAGAGATAGAGTTGCTTTCTTATAGTTTTTTGCTACACAATTTTCTTTCTCTTTTGTGTTTGAAATTACTTGTTCTAGTTAAATATATAATAGTTAAATATATAATGGTTTAGATAGAATTTGCTAACCGTTTGTTTTCATATCTATATATAGATATAGATATATATAAAATAAATATAAATATTTATTTATTTATTTATTATTTATTTTTTTAACTAAATATATATATTTATGACGTTTCTTTTAGATATAAGTGACTAAAGGATAAGCACCCCGTGTTGGAGGTCCTGCACCTGTTCGCACTTGAAGACCCATTTATATTACATTTTAGTTTGGAACCATGAATTACTTTTAAGTTTTGTCTAGGAGATACTCGTATCACTCCTTATCTTTATGTCGTTTTTAAGGATGTTTTTCTGGGTAGAATATTTATATTATGTTTTGAATTTTATCTAAAAAAAAAAAGTGACTAAAAGAAAAAGAAAGAAAAAACAAACTATTTTTTAGTTTTTTTTTTTTTTAAATAGTTTTAAGCATTTATTAAAAATAAGGAAAAACTAATTATACATAAAAAAAGAAACCCTAGGCATCGGGCTACTGAATTTCCTAATAAGAAGCAATAAATTAAGGTAGGTGGGGTAACAGCGCAAAGAACTGTCAACGGCCGTAGCTCGAGAATGGTGACGTAAGCATAATGACGTCATATCCGGCCTTCGCTTACGATGATATTGATAAACTATCATCCATCCTATTTTTTAGTTAACAAAATTGTTTATTTCAATTATATTTTTTATAAGGAATCTAGAAGATATATTTATATAAAAAATTTGATTTGATTTTTCTCTCTTTTTAAATATATTTTTAATATTAAATTTAATTTTGTTATGTTTTATTTTGTTAAAATATTTTTTAAACATAATATATTAACACTTTTTCATTTTTATTAAAACAAATTTTTTTAAAATTCGATTTTATAAAGTTAACAAGTTTTATTTGGTCGTTCTAAAAGATGAGTACATATTATTTATTAAATTATATCATTATAATATTTGACATTAACAACTAAAAACTATATAAAACAGAGTACATTCCGTTCATGTCCGTAGGATTCACTAAATTTTTAATACCAATGAGATTCCAATGATTATTTAGCCAATAAGAATTAATAGTTTCAGGCTTATACCATCTACAGTCTATATTATTATCAAGAGTTAATAAATGCTTAGAGTTAGACCAATTCTTTAACCAGTAATCAGTCAAACCTACTCCTAGTTTATCCACAAGCATATTTTCTATAGTTTATCGGAGGTATGTCACTACAAAATAATATTAATAATTAGGAATATAAAAACATAATAATTAATTATATATTTCCATTACAACCGGCAAAAAACAATTCCATTACAAAAGAAAGACATCAAAGAATACCTTAAAAACTATGTCGATGGATCTTGTCAAGCACATAGAGAAGAAAAAAATATGAACAAGAGAACTATGACAATTTCTACTTAAACCTAACTTATTATTCTTTTTTTAATGGGCCCCTTGAAAATTGGGGACCAAAGCAACCAATTTTTGTGGATCATATTATGATCTTGAATGAACATGTTGATTTTTCCATTCTTCATCGTAAGAAATAATCTACTGATGTACATTGTGTTGATTTCTCTAGCTGATCAGTAGCTTGTTTTATCAGCTTCCATAACTTTGATAACTTGAATGAGTCTTATCCTTTATCTTCAAGCTTTCTTTAGATGATATTAATCCTCTTGTTTTTTTTTACCTAGACCTACAAAACATTCAAAATTCATAATGGTCAAGGATAACCTTGCCAGATGTTAACTTCGAATAATCATTCAATATTCTAGCTCAAGATATCTAGTGACAATGTTTTCAAGAAGAATAATAGAACTAAGTGAGACAATGATATTTGATGTTGTGTAAATGCAGCTTAATTTGGCCTTTATGGTATGTTTCGTAACCCGATCTGCCGCATAGTTCTGTTACCTGAAGATGTTTCTGATTACCATACTAGATGGCATAAGATTTCTACACCATTGAATTGTTAAGTTTAAATACCAAGGTGATGCTCCATAACTAAGTATATTTAATACAATCAGAGAATTAATTTCAGTGTCAACCAAAGAATAACAATTTTGTTTGCAATACATAAGTCCTTGTAGTAATGCTCATATTTTGCGACTAAAGGTGATTTTTTATCTATTAAAATACTTTTTCCTGCTATCAGTTTACCATTAGAATTTCTCAATATAAATCCAACACTTGATTCACCAATAAATAATGATGAACCATCACGGTTTGACTTAACTCTACCTAATAATGGAGGGTACCATTTGATATAAAGTCCTAGGGTTTTTTAAGTGTGGTTGGAACAATGTAGTACTCTAGCGGGTTTAAAATCATATTTCAAGTGTTTGTATTTTATAATGTCTTAATTATCAAGAGTATTTATCAAGTGTTTGACATTATTACTGATAATCTTGTTAGATATGGTGATGTTTTCATGTTTAGATTTGTTGATAGCCTTCCAGATCGACTTGATGATTAAAGAAGGTAGAGTGGTCCTAATATGAATATGTTTGGAAGTTGAAAAGAACCATATAGATATAATATTCTTGATTGTAATATGTTTACCTAGTATTATACGAAATAAATCAGAGAAATAATACTAAACTTTTCAAGAACTCTACCGTTCTTCCATATTTAGGAAATTTTGACATTTTGAAGATAGATGGAAACCCTTATGTTGAAGAATAGAGTATGTTGAGATGAAGTTGTCTATTACCCTCCAAAGAATAAAAGAACATTTCTTTGGAGAAATGTTATTCCTTAGAAATGTAAACTTTTTGTCTTTACCTCTTATTTCATTCTATGTTTTCTTTAGAGAAAATTTTCCATTTAGAGAGACTGTCCATAATATATTATCCTCCTTATTTAAAATAAGAGAGATCTTCATTATTCTGGTTATATCTAATTGAAGTACATTGTTTCCCTTTTCCTATATACTAATCATTATTTGACTCTAACTTATTTACGTTGACTTGTCTATACCATAAAATATATTCATTAACAATGAAAGTGATTAAAGGGTGTGTGAAACTCCATTTATCAACCCAATAGTCTATGTTACTTTTTCCAGGGGACCTAAGAATGAATTTTTAGCTAAGTCTTTAGATTTTAAAATCTTTTTCCATACCTTAGAATCATTTTGTTTTTTATAATTTTATAAATGATGGACTTTAAGATCTTCTTCGCCAGTCCCAAGTCCTTCATGTCTAATTTTTTTGATAATTGAAGCTTCAATATTCTAATATCATCTATATCTGAACCTGCTACTAACATTTTATCAACATAGAGTAGCAAAATGATATAACTGGACTTATATCTATTGAAATAACAACATTGGTCAGCATGGCACTTCTGGAAACTCTCTTTGTGCATAAAACCATAAAAATTCTTGTATCACTGTCTTGGAGTTTGTTTTAGACCATACAAACTTTTCTTGAGTCCACATACTATTTTTATTTCCCTTCTTTTAAGAAAACTTCTGGTTGATACATATATATCTCCTCATCTACGTCTCCGTGAAGAAATGCAGTCTTCAAGTTTAACTATTCAAGATAAAGGTCTTCAATGGCAACTATACTCAACACTGATCTAATAGTATTAAACTTCACAACCGAAGCAAAAATATCGATGTAATTAATTCATTCATTTTGTTGGAACCCTTTGATAATTAGTCAGGCTTTGTATTTCTTAGAGCCATCAGGCTCATATTTCACCTGGCACACCCATTTGTTATGAAGTTTCTTCTTACCCATTGGTAACTTAACTAGTTCTCATGTCTCATTTAAGATTAAAGACTTCATATTATTTTTCATGGAAAGCTTTCACTTGCTAAAATCAATGGTCTCAAAATATTCATTATAGTGATCACGCTACCCAAAATCGGTTAGTAACATATAGTTCACGTATCTCGTGTTGGGAATATGAAGTCGTGAAGATCTTCTACTGATCGATATGACCAACTTACTCTCCTTGTTGAGGGGTTGATCATATCTGCATTATTCCATGACTATCTGGGAGTCCTTCGATATCTGCAAATACTGATCTGTCTGGCTATGAGTCATTTTCTTTGGTTTTATGTATGTTCTTGTACATCATTGCTTCATTGAAGACCACGTCTCTGCTTCGTATCATCTTCGTGTTTTCCTTATCATAAACACGATAACCGAACTCATCTTTGCATAGCCGATTATGAAACATATCTTCGATTTGGGATCAAGCTTTTTCCTTTCTTGATCACTTATATGAACATATATTGTAGAACCAAAAAACTCTTAGATGTGATAATGTTATATCCTTACGAGTTTATAACTCCTTGGTTATTCTATGTTCTAAGGAAACTGATGGGCCTCGGTCAACCAGATAAGCCGATGTGTTGACTGTATCTTCTCGAAAATGCTTTGGTAAACCAGACTGTATACGAATGCCTCTGGCTCTTTTTGTCAATGTTCTGTTCATACGTTTTCCAATACTATTGTGTTGAGGCGTTCCTGGCACGATTCTCTTCATCATGATCCCGTGCTCAGAGCAAAAATTCTTGAATCTGGTGTCCTCATATTCACCACCATTATCGGTTCTAAGCTATTTTTATCTTCATATCCGTCTTATTCTCAACCATAGATTTCCATATCCTAAAAACATCAAATACTTTAGATTTATACTTTAGAAAATATACCCATACCGTTTGAGAATAATCATTGATAAAAGTCAGAAAGTACTGTTTTTCTCTTATAGATGAAACGGTTGTTGGCCCTCAAACGTCACAGTGAACAAGCTTCAGCCTTTCTTTCTTTGTGGTTCTGCTACTCATCTAAAAACTGACCCTTTTCTCTTTTCTTAATATGCAATCTTCGCACATGTCTATATCGATTGACTTAAGACCTAGAAGCTTCCCATTCGAGTACATAATTTTCATACCTTTTTCACTCATGTGGCCAAATCTCTGGTGCCACACATTTGGATTTTCGTTTCCTGCTGCTATTGCAATTGAATAGCTCGTCTTTCCTGTCTTCTAAAGATAACCACTCTTCTTTCTGCGAAAACTTTCATTGCTCTCTTTGAAATCTAATTGTCACCATGGAAGATCGTAGTGTAGCCTTTGCTAGCCAACTGCCTTAATGAGATTAAGTTTTTTCTCAGATCGGGGATCTGCCTGACATCTTTCAATTCTCAGACTGACCCATTCAACTTAATCTTCACAATACCTTTACCAATAATATCACAAGGTTGATCATCACCAAGATATACATTTCCAAGCTTACCAAGGACATACCTCTCGAAGAATTCTTTATTCGAAGTAGGGTGGAACGATGCTCCAGAGTCTAAAATCTAAGATTCTTCCCTGCTTTCTAAGGAGGATATTAACGCACCATCTCCTTTTTATGTGAAATTTTCCTTTGTCTTCTTCTCATGGTACTTTGGTTCTCTCTTGCGCTAATACTTATAGTGCCTAGTATTCCCACAGTTCTAACACTCGATGTTTTTTAACCCTTGGGAAGTTTTAGGATTCTTGGACTTAAACCTCTAGTCTTTTGATCTACATCGGTAATTCGATTTACCGCGTTCATGACCTCATGTTAATTTTCTTTCTCTTGAATCTGTATGTAAAACTAAAGAGATTAATGACTCACCCAATTCTCTCCTTCGATTCTCTTTACTGAGAACTAGGTCACGAACATCATCAAATTTCAACTTATTACTTCCTGACGAGCTACTCACTATCGTGACAGTAGAATTACAACTAACTGGTAGTGAAGACAAGAGTATCATGCTCGTACTTAGTCATCAAAATTAATTTCATATGAACTAAGCTGGGTTGTGATTGTATTGAGTTCATTAAGATGTTGAGCTACCGACGCGCCTTCCGTCAATCGCAAATTGAATAAACGCCTCATAAAGTGAACTTTGTTGGACGCCGATGAATTCTCACACATATTGGAGAGAGCCTTCATAAGACCCATCGTGGTTGAATCCTTTACGATGTTGAAATAAATATTTAGGGATATCATTATCAGATGACTCCAAGATCTTGTATGTCAAGAAAGGTCAATTCTTCATCTCTCAAACTATCTAACTTTTTTTTCCTGAGATGGGTTGATAAAGCTTTTCTAGTAAAGATAATCTCCAGTCTGTATATTCCAGAATTTTACATATGCACCATCGAATTTTTTAAGTCTCACATTTTCTTGTCTGTAGCCATTGATCCAATTCAAATCGGATCTTCTTTGGATTGCTACCAAGCATGTAGCTCTAATACTAGTTATTGGGAAAATACACAATTTTCCTTACAGATTGCTAAATAGTTTTGAGAAAATACACAATTTTCCTACAATCAGATCAAAATAATAATAAAAAATACAAAAACAAAAGTGAAATAAAACATTGTGCATACGTCTCTGTCACAATAAACCAACAGTTAGATCAAATACTGTACATACGTCTCCCATACAATAAACGAACAGTAAGATCAAACTCTATGTCTACGTGTCTGACACGATAAACTACCAGTAGGATCAAATACACAAATTGTTAACTGAGGTGAGCAAATTGTGCCTACGTGTCCAGACCTGCCGCAAATCGATTTTATTAGAAAGGACTTTGTGACTCTGTTCTTTTATACATACACAAAAACATAGTTTTTGGTTTTTCAAGGGAGTTTTAAAGCAAACAAGAAAAGGAAACGATACAGTATTTAATTAGTAATTTATGACTCACTGAATTACTATATCTTTTCAAATTAAAACTTCTTCAACTCTCTTAATAAGTCTAAGCGGAATTCGTAAAAATAGCTAATAATTTTTTGACATTGAAACAATAGGGCCATTAGAAAGCGGAAGCAAAAAAGCCAGAAGGTGACAGTGGGGTGAGCAGTACAATGAGGACGGTGTTGGCAATGAGATTCAGCTATGTACAGATGGTTGACGCTTATAGTATTTTTGAAGGTGACGTGAACTCTATCATTTGTTATTTCTTGGACACCAGCACCGATAGTAGTAGACTGAAAGGCAAAGCAAGACAGTTGAATGAATGATACGAGGGATCTCCTTTAATTTTAGCTTTTAAAAAATAAATAATTCATGTGGTCAACACTTGGATAATATGCTTTTAGTATAAGTTTATCAATAAAATCAGATCAACTAGAATGTCTTGGTCCATGTTTATATTTTAGTCAATATGACCCATGTATACGTTCAAAGTTACTTATGAGGCTTACGAGGTTAGCTTTGAGCTGAAAATTTACTCTCAAAACGTAATTTACATAAACTATAAACTATGATTTAAACATATAATAAAAGAATGAAAGTAAAATATCATTTTCATCAATTAATAAAAGTAAATATATAGTTGTCGGACTCGGGTTGTTCACTAAATGGCCGGAGTTTATGCAAGTTTGAGGTACGACTACAATTTTCTAATTGAGTTTGGTTCAAGCCTAAAAAAAACCTAGGTTTGAGCTCAAAGTTTTATTTTACTGAGAAAGGCCTTAAAGTAGATTAAGGTCTAAGCTTCTCTCTTCCTCTACATTTTTTTTCTCTTGTACTTGTTGTTTCATTGAGCATGAAAATAAAGAAAGGTCGAAGTCCAAAGCAAGATCTTTTTTTCTCCTATTTTCTTGTCTTATGTATCTTGTTTTTTTAAGTTAAAATAAAGTTTGTGAGTAATCTTTAAAATCTTCGATTTGAAACTATAGAGTTCACCCTTCTGCCATGACTTTGTCTTCTTTTTTATCTCCTATTTCTTTTTATTTATGAAATCCCTGACATGTTTTATGTTTCTAAAGACAACATAAAACTTCTCCACTCCATCATCTTCTTCTCTATTATGCCGTCGGTTGTCCATAAATGTATAACATAGGATTTATATAAATGTAAGATAGTAGATATCTTGCAAATTGATCTAATACGATGAGTTTGGAAGATAACAAATTTATAAATTTTTATGACCAATCAACTGAGTTTTGAAACGATAACACGCGCATTCTTTACTCATAATTTCGTTTGAAAATTGTTAAAAATCCTCCGAATTAAAAAGGATTTAAAATTTTTGGTAAAAGAGGATTGATGATGTAAATAGATTTAATTAAATAAATTAAATATTTTACATTTGCGTTCAAATTTCACTGGGAGTATTTTCTTTATTAATCTAAAGATTTAAACTGACTTTAAACTATTGCATTAGAAAAAATGGATAAACTTTTAATTTTATATTTTATTCCAAATTATATAATCAATATATATATATATATATGTATGTATTTGTTAGAATATTTAGTGTATTAAGTTTTCTATATATTGAGATCCTTACTTGGGTTTGCATTATAAAAAAAACAGTTCAATACAAAAAGGAACATTTTTTAATAAGCACAAAACCCTAGCCGCATCCTGTGGCTACTTCTCTCTTTGTTATTTAACATGGTATCAGAGCACGTGTGATTCTAGGAATTCTGAACATCCTCAACAAAGATGGCTGGCAATGAATTCATGGTCAGTCAAATCCCTGATGAATTAATAATGCAGATTGCTGCCATTCTGAGAAATGGTCTCGGAACACAACAACAAACAACTAACCCCGAGAATTTATCCCTAACGATTAAACTCGGTGGTGACAACTATGCTCTATGGGCAAACCTGATGAAGAAAGCAATTGGGGGAAGGGGGAGAGGTTCTCACATTATAGGGGAGCCGACACCTCCATCCAAAATGACAACACATATACAAGGTGGGAACAAGATGATCAATGTGTTTTCACATGGATTATCCAGAATCTTGAATCCAACTTTGTGAATAACTTCTCGCAATATCCCACTGCAAAAGCCCTCTGGGATGGGTTAGCCACCACATACGGTTCTGGTACAGATTCGTTATAGGTGTTTGACCTTCATAAGAGGGCTAATTCATTATGGCAAGGGTCCGATACACTAGAAGACTTATGGAACAAATTGCAGAACATCTGGATGTCTATAGATATGTGAGATCCGAAACCTATGAAAGACCCAGAAGACATTCAAATCTACAATAAGAAAACTCAAGAACAAAGACTCTAACAATTGCTAATGGCGATTAATGACAAGCTGGAACCAGTCAAGAGTGATATCCTGAAAAAGGATCATCTTCCTTCCGTGGAAACAGGATATGCTACAATACGAAGGGAAGTGGCCAGGCTTAATATACTAAAATCAAGTTCTTCTGATAGTGACTCGATTGAAATTGGAATGGGTTTGGCTGCTAAAGATTCTGCACAAAGGTTTAAATTCCGATCCAAAGATAAAGAAGATAAACCCAAGTTGTATTGCACTCATTGTGGGATGAAGAAACACACTAAAGAGACATGTTTCCAGCATGTTGGCTATCCAGAATGGTGGGAGGACGGTCATAAGGAGAAAAATAACCAGCGTTTCAGATCTAATGTCAAACGGGCTTTGTCTACAAGTTGCGGTGAAGATCCGACTAAAAATGAGCAAGGAAGTGGCACTGGTTTTGGAGGAATGGCGGCGAGCTCCTATGAAACACTTGGAGGTAAAGGGTTTGAGAAATCAATGAATTGGATCTTTGATTGCGGGGCTACGGACACCATATCTTATGATCCTAAAGACTTTAGTGACATGTTATCTCCTAAGAAGTCTCATATTGAGACTGCTAGTTGAGAAATTTGTGAAGTCAAAGGGGGAGGTTCAATTATTTTTTCGGAAAAAATAGAAATTAAAAACTGCCTCTAGATTCCTTCACTATCCTTAAAGTTATTATCTGTTAGTCAAGTGACAAAACAACTCAACTGTGTGGTTCTTATGTATCCATTTTTTTTCATTTTACAGGACATTCGTACGAAAGAGATCATTAGGCGTGGTACTGAACAACGATGTCTCTATTATGTTGATGAGGTAGTTCATAAGGGATATGCCATGCTTGCTCACGGAACAACCGAAAGGCAACTTTGGTTATGGCACTAGCGACTTGTTCATCCTTCTTTTAGCTATCTTAAAAGTTTGTTTCCTAGTCCATTCATGAGAATGTGAAACCTGCATTCTTGCAAAAAATCTGTAGGGTCTCATTTAATCAAAGTAATACTAGAGTTGATTATGCTTTTTCGCTAATCCATTCTGATGTTTGGTGTCCAGCACCAAATTCCACTAACAATCAAATCGGATACTTTGTTTTATTTGTGGATGATTTCTCAAGAATGACTTGGATATACTTCATGAAACATAAATCGGAAGTACCAAAAATATTTGTTTGTTTTTACAAAATGATTTTAACTAAATTTGAAAAAAATACAGATTCTTCGTTCTGATAATGGAACAGAGTTTGTCAACCAAACAATGCATAATTTTTTAAAAACAAATAGTTTATCCATCAAACCACTTGTCCAAACACACCTCAACAAAACGTTACTTCAGAACGAAAAAATCGTACTTTACTTGAAAAAACTCGTGCTATTATGATTGAATCTAGAGTTCCTCATTCTCTTTGGCCAGAAGCTCTTGTTACAGCCACGTATCTTGCAAATCGTCTACCAACCCGATGTCTAGGAAATAAAACTCCATTACAAGTTCTTGCCACCCAAGTTACAATTCCATCTATTATGACCTTACCACCTCGTGTATTTGGTTGTTCAGTGTTTGTTCATATCCCTAAAACTAGTCGAAACAAACTTAATCCGTGTGCTGAAAAGTGTGTATTCGTTGAGTATGGTGTTCATCAAATGGGCTATCAGTGTTACAATCCGGTTACTCGTCGAATCCATGTCACCATGGACTGTGACTTCTTAGAATCCGATTATTTTTTTTACCACCAATCTCGTGCTCATGGGAGAAAGTAAGTGAATCACTCGACTGGTTGCTATATCAAAGTTACTTTGAGAATATGCCGACATAGTCGGTAGATAGCGCCACCGAACACGCCTCTTCCAACATAAAGGAGACTGACGAGGCAGTTCTTACCACCAATGATTCTCCTGAAGACAATGTCCAACAAGAAATAAATACCATGGATACTACCAGCGAATCAACTGAAGAAAATGTCCATCAAGAGGTAAACAATTTACAATGTCATAATTCACAAAATGCTACTGACCATGACATTTCAGGAATTTCATTTGTTGAAACTCAAACTCTAGTTCTTCCCCCAAGAAAAAATAGAGGGTTTCCTCCTGACCGGTATTCACCGGAACACGTTTCCTGTGCTTCAACATATCCGGTAAAAACGGACAGAAAAGGAATGACAAAGATTGCAAAGGCGTTTTCAGCTACTATTCTCTCTGAACAAATCCCTAAAACAGCTCAAGAAGATAAGAAGATGACTGGATGGCATGAGGCAATGAATACCGAAATGGAAGCTCTAAAAAGGAATGGTACAAGAGAGAATTGTGTGTTACCACAAGGGAAGAAAGCAGTCGGGTGTAGATGGGTGTTTAATATAAAATATAAATCCGATGGCACCATTGAGCGACACAAGGCAAGATTGGCTGCCAAAGGATATACACAAACATATGGTATAGACTATTCTGAAAGGTTCTCTCCGGTTGCAAAGATTGACACTATCAGAGTTTTACTTTCAATAGCCGCTAATAAAGATTGGCCTCTTCATCAATTTGATGTAAAGAATGCTTTCTTACATGGATACTTGGAAGAAGAGGTATATATAGAACCCCCACCAAGGTTCTCTGATAGTTTTCAAGAAAATGAGGTATGTAAACTGAAAAAGGCATTATATGGGCTCAAACAGTCTCCTCGTGCTTGGTTTAGGAGATATACAATGGCAATGAAGCAGTATAGCTACAAACAGAGTAATGGGGATCATACCTTGTTTTACAAAAAGAGAGGAGAATTTGTCACTTGTCTTATAATATATGTCGACGATATGATTATAACGGGGAATGACGAAGAAGAAATTAGCTCTCTTAGGAAAAACCTCTTCAAGGAGTTCGAAATGAAAGACCTTGGGGGATTGAAGTATTTACTAGGAATCGAGGTTCTTAGATCAAAAGGAGGGATTTATATCTCCCAACGAAATATATATTGGATTTATTAGCTGAAGTTGGCATGGTGGATTGCAAACCAAATGACACTCCTATGGTTGTGATACACAAACTAAAGATAATTGAAGGGGCCAGACCAGCGAGTAAAGAAAGGTACCAAAGGTTGGTGGGAAATTTGATTTACCTGGCTCACACTCGACCCGACATTGCATACGCGGTGGGAGTAGTTAGCCAGTTCATGCATCATCCTCAGGAACACCATATGGAGGCAGTAATGAGGATTATTCGATATCTCAAAAGCACATCAGGAAGAGGCATACTTTTTAAGAAAAATGGACACCTTGATGTTGAAGTATTCACAGATGCTGATTGGGGAGGGAATCCTAACGACAAGCAATCAACTGATGGCTACTTTACTCTTCTTGGAGGTAACTTGGTGACTTGGAGGAGTAAGAAACAGAAAGTAGTATCACTGTCAAGTGCTGAATCGGAATTTAGAGGAATCGTTAAGGGGATTACCGAGATACTTTGGTTAAAGAAGATAATGAAAGAAATCGCATCCCCCCTGAAGTGTCCAAATCAGTTAATTTGCGATAATAAAGCTGTGATTAAGATTTCAGAGAACCCGGTATAACACGATAGAACAAAGCACGTTGAAATAGATAGGCACTTCATAAAAGAAAAGATTGAAGATGGGACAGTCGAACTTCCGTTTGTTAGATCCGAAGACCAATTGTCAGACATCCTGACAAAAGCGGTTGTTGCAAGAACATTCGAATCAGTTTTATCCAAGTTGGGTATTGATGAGCCCACTACACAACTTGAGGGGGAGTGTTAGATTATTCAGTGTATTAAGTTTCCTTGTATAGGCCTCTAAGTTCTCTATATATTGAGAGCCTTACTTGGGTTTGCATTATAAAAAAAGAGTTCAATACAAAAAGGAACATTTTCTAATAAACACAAAACCTAGCAGCCTCCTGTGGCTACTTCTCTCTTTGTTATTTAACAATATTTTTAATACATATATGATGTAGAAATTATATTTAATTTTCTTGATTTTTGTAACAAAAAATTTGGTTTGTCACTATTTTTTTTTCTTCATTTTCCTCCATTTTCTTTTTTATGTAATCGCGGATATGTTTCATGTATCTAAGTACAATATAAAACTTCTCCACTCCTTTACCTTCTTCTCTATCAAGTTTTTTATCCTCTTTTATTCGTTGGGCTTATTTTGTTGTTGTTTATTCTTCTTATTTTTAGCCGATTTCAAACACATATAACAGAGCTCTTACCTTATTCATAAACGCATGTCAATTTGATCAGGCACATTGGATATGGAAAATAATAAACTTTTGATTTTTTAGATTTGAAACAAAACATAATTTATAATTTCGTTTGAAAAAATTGTTGAAAACACTCTAAGCTAAATTTTGTTTTAAAAATTTTGGTAAAAAAAATTTGATCAAAACTAAAAAGAAGTTATGGATCTTTAGGCTTTTTGCGGTTCAACTTCAAATCATAAGTGAAAAACCAACGCACTAACAAGTTACAATAAATAAACTAAGATATTCTAATCCGGATTGCAGTAGTAACTTGGTTATCTAAAATAGGATTCCAACATGGGTTCATTGTACCAAATGCACTATTCAATAGATGTTATTAATAAAATAATTTTTTTACATTTGTTTTCAATTGCGCTGGAAGTATCTTCCTCATTAATCTAAGGATTTAAACTTGACTTGAAAATATTGTATTAAAAAAATGGACAAACTTTTAATTTTATGTTTTATTCCAAATTATACTATTAATAAATATATTTTTAAGCAACAATCAGAAGCTGCATCAATATGTATGTTGTTTCTGGAGAAGTTGATAAACGCTCAATGATCTCCTTTGCCACCATTAATCACTTGCTGCAACAAAAAAACAATATCAGAGATTGTAATTTAAAGTCACTGTCTATCATGAATAAAAGCCAAAATCATCAACTTTTCAAGTTTTCCAAAGTCAATATTAGAGATTGTAATTTAAAGTCACTGTCTATGATGAATAAAAGCCAAACTCATCAACTTTTCAAGTTTTCTAAAGGCAATGACGTTCAAGCATATATTATAAGAGAATCCAAGAGTCAGTATTTTACCAGGTCCGTCATATTCCACTTGCCGTAACAGGGAGTGACATAGCGGGGATGGCCACTATCAAGGTATGTAAGGTGCAGGGTAGATTGTAAGTGCAGGCATCCATTCGAGTCTCTTAATGTGCACTGGTCGCTGGATGGCAGCATTCATGATGTAATGTTTGAGGAGAGTGTTTGCTTGATTCTTAGAGCCATATGGTTTGAACCATTGATTGTGGAAGAGCGCTATAGTATTTATGACGATCCAGACAATTACTACTTTCTATGTGAATACAAGGATGAAGACGAAGAGCTAGATGAAGCCTACTTCCAGGGCTCGTCGAGTATTCGTATTTGTAGCCGTAAGTGGGGAGATAACGGTTTTGTCAGTGTTGGCCGACAAGAAGCCAGGCCTGCCTATCATCCCAATAATAATCACAATTCAGGTGGTGCTGGCTCTTCTTCTCGCCAATCGAAGAAGAAAGAGGCTGCAAACAACTCAACAGGCGACGAGCAAAACGAGCAATCAAGGGTGAGGCTGCTGATAAGGAAGCAGCAGAGAAACTCCAGGGCTTCATGGAGAGAGTAGAGAGCACAACCATTCCAAATTCATTGCTCACCAGTTTATCATGGCTATAATTATTCCCTACAACAGTCTGAAAATGAATTTCATTGCTCACCAGTTTATCATGGCTATATTTTCCAATGGAGGTACGTTTTATTTTTCTTATTAGTTGATGTTGTTTTATTCAATTTATCCAACTATTGGTGCTATCTGCTAATGTGTATTTGGCGTTTCCTGTTTTGCAGCTATGTAGAATTGTAGAACGGCAGCGTTACACCAAAAAACTCAACCAGAGACAAGTTAGTGCCTTGCTTATGGCAACTTGTAAGCCCTCACATCAAAGAGAGAATACTATTAAGAAGGTTTGGATTTTCTATTTCGTCTAAATAATATCATTCTTCAAGATATATTCAAGTATGTTTTACACGAAACAACAGTTTTTAACTTGAATTCATTTTCAGACTGTTGTAGGGAATAATTATAGGCATGATAAAATGGTGAGCAATGAATTTAGAATGGGTGTGCTCTCTACTCTCTCCATGAAGCCCTGGCGTTTCTCTGTTGCTGCCTTATCAGCAGCCTCACGCTTGAGTGCTCGTTTTGCTCGTCGTCTGTTCAGTTGTTTGCAGCCTCTTTCTTCTTCGATTGGCGAGAAGAAGAGCCAGCACCACATGAATTGTGATTATTATTTGGACGATATGCAGGCCTGGCTTCTTGTCGGCCAGCACTGACAAAACTGTTATCTCCCCACCTACGGCTACGAATGCGAATACTGGTCGAACCCTGGAAGTAGGCTTCATCTAGCTCTTAGTCTTCAGCCTCTGTATTCTCATTGGTAACCGTAGGTGGGGAGATAACGGTTTTGTCAGTGCCGGCCGACAAGAAGCCAGGCCTGCCTATCGTCCAAATAATAATCACAATTCAGGTGGTGCTGACTCTTCTTCTCGCCAATCGAAGAAGAAAGAGGCTGCAAACAACTCAACAGGCGACGAGCAAAACGAGCACTTAAGCGTGAGGCTGCTGTTAAGGCAGCAACAGAGAAACGCCAGGGCTTCATGGAAAGAGTAGAGAGCACACCCATTCTAAATTCATTGCTCACCATTTTACCATGGCTATAATTATTCCCTACAACAGTTTGAAAATGAATTTCAAGTTAAAGACTGCTGTGTCTGCAGTTATTAACTTAAATTTCAAGTTAATAACTGCAGACATATTAGGATATATCACTTTAAATTTGTGTTTTGTATAGAAATATTCTGTCACAGAAATAGTGGTATTGTTCCCAAGACTAATCTGCTAAGTAAAGAAAATTCAATAGATATTAATGCAGATTTAGAGGTAATTAGATACAGATATTTATACGAAATCAAAGCAAACCTTAAAAAATTTATTTATTATTGTATCAAATCAGCCAAAAGAGAAGCAAGAAGGGGCATAGCAGATCAAAAATGAGAAATACGGAAAGTAAGAAGATAGAGATGGATGAGATGCAATATCAGTCAAGGCACAAATTCCGGTGAACGAACCAAATCCTAAATCAAATGAAAAAACAGCAACCTAGATGTCATAAATGAAACTCGATTACAAAGAAAGTGAAAATATAAACAACCTAGATAGAGAATGAGAAAGAGAACTCACTCAGATTTCTCTTTCGAATCGGAGGATGGAGATCCACCAGAATCTGAGAAAGCATGAGAGAAATTAGTTCGATAAACATGGAAATCGACGACTAGACTGTCACTGGGAATACACATACACAAATAAACACACACATATATATATATATATATATATACAGATAGAGAGAGAGAGGGATTTACAACCGTCGTCTTTTTTTTCATTTCCAGCATCGTCATCTACACGTATCATGTCTTCTTCTTCTCTGTCGACTTCTTCGTTAGATGGTTGTTGCTTCTCAACCTCTCTTTCTGGGTCTACTTTGCATTGGTCGCCATGGTCACCGCTCTGATCGAGGATCAGCAAAGTCTGCTTCGCCGGCATGGCTTGCTAATTTCGAGGTTTCCAGAGAGATAGAGTTGCTTTCTTATAGTTTTTTGCTACACAATTTTCTTCTCTTTTGTGTTTGAAATTACTTGTTCTAGTTAAATATATAATAGTTAAATATATAATGGTTTAGATAGAATTTGCTAACCGTTTGTTTTCATATCTATATATAGATATAGATATATATAAAATAAATATAAATATTTACTTATTTATTTTTTTAACTAAATATATATATTTATGACGTTTCTTTTAGATATAAGTGACTAAAAGAAAAAGAAAGAAAAAACAAACTATTTTTTAGTTTTTTTTTTTTTTAAAATAGTTTTAAGCATTTATTAAAAATAAGGAAAAACTAATTATACATAAAAAAAGAAACCCTAGGCATCGGGCTACTGAATTTCCTAATAAGAAGCAATAAATTAAGGTAGGTGGGGTAACAGCGCAAAGAACTGTCAACGGCCGTAGCTCGAGAATAGTGACGTAAGCATAATGACGTCATATCCGGCCTTCGCTTACGATGATATTGATAAACTATCATCCATCCTATTTTTTAGTTAACAAAATTGTTTATTTCAATTATATTTTTTATAAGGAATCTAGAAGATATATTTATATAAAAAATTTGATTTGATTTTTCTCTCTTTTTAAATATATTTTTAATATTAAATTTAATTTTGTTATGTTTTATTTTGTTAAAATATTTTTTAAACATAATATATTAACACTTTTTCATTTTTATAAAAACAAATTTTTTTAAGATTCGATTTTATAAAGTTAACAAGTTTTATTTGGTCGTTCTAAAAGATGAGTACATATTATTTATTAAATTATATCATTATAATATTTGACATTAACAACTAAAAACTATATAAAACAGAGTACATTCCGTTCATGTCCGTAGGATTCACTAAATTTTTAATACCAATGAGATTCCAATGATTATTTAGCCAATAAGAGTTAATAGTTTCAGGCTTATACCATCTACAGTCTATATTATTATCAAGAGTTAATAAATGCTTAGAGTTAGACCAATTCTTTAACCAGTAATCAGTCAAACCTACTCCCAGTTTATCCACAAGCATATTTTCTATAGTTTATCGGAGGTATGTCACTACAAAATAATATTAATAATTAGGAATATAAAAACATAATAATTAATTATATATTTCCATTACAACCGGCAAAAAACAATTCCATTACAAAAGAAAGACATCAAAGAATACCTTAAAAACTATGTCGATGGATCTTTTCAAGCACATAGAGAAGAAAAAAATATGAACAAGAGAATTATGACAATTTCTACTTAAACCTAACTTATTATTCTTTTTTTAATGGGCCCCTTGAAAATTGGGGACCAAAGCAACCAATTTTTGTGGATCATATTATGATCTTGAATGAACATGTTGATTTTTCCATTCTTCATCGTAAGAAATAATCTACTGATGTACATTGTGTTGATTTCTCTAGCTGATCAGTAGCTTGTTTTATCAGCTTCCATAACTTTGATAACTTGAATGAGTCTTATCCTTTATCTTCAAGCTTTCTTTAGATGATATTAATCCTCTTGTTTTTTTTTTACCTAGACCTACAAAACATTCAAAATTCATAATGGTCAAGGATAACCTTGCCAGATGTTAACTTCGAATAATCATTCAATATTCTAGCTCAAGATATCTAGTGACAATGTTTTCAAGAAGAATAATAGAACTAAGTGAGACAATGATATTTGATGTTGTGTAAATGCAGCTTAATTTGGCCTTTATGGTATGTTTCGTAACCCGATCTGCCGCATAGTTCTGTTACCTGAAGATGTTTCTGATTACCATACTAGATGGCATAAGATTTCTACACCATTGAATTGTTAAGTTTAAATACCAAGGTGATGCTCCATAACTAAGTATATTTAATACAATCAGAGAATTAATTTCAGTGTCAACCAAAGAATAACAATTTTGTTTGCAATACATAAGTCCTTGTAGTAATGCTCATATTTCTGCGACTAAAGGTGATTTTTTATCTATTAAAATACTTTTTCCTGCTATCAGTTTACCATTAGAATTTCTCAATATAAATCCAACACTTGATTCACCAATAAATAATGATGAACCATCACGGTTTGACTTAACTCTACCTAATAATGGAGGGTACCATTTGATATAAAGTCCTAGGGTTTTTTAAGTGTGGTTGGAACAATGTAGTACTCTAGCGGGTTTAAAATCACATTTCAAGTGTTTGTATTTTATAATGTCTTAATTATCAAGAGTATTTATCAAGTGTTTGACATTATTACTCATAATCTTGTTAGATATGGTGATGTTTTCATGTTTAGATTTGTTGATAGCCTTCCAGATCGACTTGATGATTAAAGAAGGTAGAGTGGTCCTAATATGAATATGTTTGGAAGTTGAAAAGAACCATATAGATATAATATTCTTGATTGTAATATGTTTACCTAGTATTATACGAAATAAATCAGAGAAATAATACTAAACTTTTCAAGAACTCTACCGTTCTTCCATATTTAGGAAATTTTGACATTTTGAAGATAGATGGAAACCCTTATGTTGAAGAATAGAGTATGTTGAGATGAAGTTGTCTATTACCCTCCAAAGAATCAAAGAACATTTCTTTGGAGAAATGTTATTCCTTAGAAATGTAAACTTTTTGTCTTTACCTCTTATTTCATTCTATGTTTTCTTTAGAGAAAATTTTCCATTTAGAGAGACTGTCCATAATATATTATCCTCCTTATTTAAAATAAGAGAGATCTTCATTATTCTGGTTATATCTAATTGAAGTACATTGTTTCCCTTTTCCTATATACTAATCATTATTTGACTCTAACTTATTTACGTTGACTTGTCTATACCATAAAATATATTCATTAACAATGAAAGTGATTAAAGGGTGTGTGAAACTCCATTTATCAACCCAATAGTCTATGTTACTTTTTCCAGGGGACCTAAGAATGAATTTTTAGCTAAGTCTTTAGATTTTAAAATCTTTTTCCATACCTTAGAATCATTTTGTTTTTTATAATTTTATAAATGATGGACTTTAAGATCTTCTTCGCCAGTCCCAAGTCCTTCATGTCTAATTTTTTTGACAATTGAAGCTTCAATATTCTAATATCATCTATATCTGAACCTGCTACTAACATTTTATCAACATAGAGTAGCAAAATGATATAACTGGACTTATATCTATTGAAATAACAACATTGGTCAGCATGGCACTTCTGGAAACTCTCTTTGTGCATAAAACCATAAAAATTCTTGTATCACTGTCTTGGAGTTTGTTTTAGACCATACAAACTTTTCTTGAGTCCACATACTATTTTTATTTCCCTTCTTTTAAGAAAACTTCTGGTTGATACATATATATCTCCTCATCCACGTCTCCGTGAAGAAATGCAGTCTTCAAGTTTAACTATTCAAGATAAAGGTCTTCAATGGCAACTATACTCAACACTGATCTAATAGTATTGAACTTCACAACCGAAGCAAAAATATCGATGTAATTAATTCATTCATTTTGTTGGAACCCTTTGATAATTAGTCAGGCTTTGTATTTCTTAGAGCCATCAGGCTCATATTTCACCCGGCACACCCATTTGTTATGAAGTTTCTTCTTACCCATTGGTAACTTAACTAGTTCTCATGTCTCATTTAAGATTAAAGACTTCATATTATTTTTCATGGAAAGCTTTCACTTGCTAAAATCAATGGTCTCAAAATATTCATTATAGTGATCACGCTACCCAAAATCGGTTAGTAACATATAGTTCAAGTATCTCGTGTTGGGAATATGAAGTCGTGAAGATCTTCTACTGATCGATATGACCAACTTACTCTCCTTGTTGAGGGGTTGATCCTATCTGCATTATTCCATGACTATCTGGGAGTCCTTCGATATCTGCAAATACTGATCTGTCTGGCTATGAGTCATTTTCTTTGGTTTTATGTATGTTCTTGTACATCATTGCTTCATTGAAGACCACGTCTCTGCTTCGTATCATCTTCGTGTTTTCCTTATCATAAACACGATAACCGAACTCATCTTTGCATAGCCGATCATGAAACATATCTTTGATTTGGGATCAAGCTTTTTCCTTTCTTGATCACTTATATGAACATATATTGTAGAACGAAAAAACTCTTAGATGTGATAATGTTATATCCTTACGAGTTTATAACTCCTTGGTTATTCTATGTTCTAAGGAAACTGATGGGCCTCGGTCAACCAGATAAGCCGATGTGTTGACTGTATCTTCTCGAAAATGCTTTGGTAAACCAGACTGTATACGAATGCCTCTGGCTCTTTTTGTCAATGTTCTGTTCATACGTTTTCCAATACTATTGTGTTGAGGCGTTCCTGGCACGATTCTCTTCATCATGATCTCGTGCTCAGAGCAAAAATTCTTGAATCTGGTGTCCTCATATTCACCACCATTATCGGTTCTAAGCTATTTTTATCTTCATATCCGTCTTATTCTCAACCATAGATTTCCATATCCTAAAAACATCAAACACTTTAGATTTATACTTTAGAAAATATACCCATACCGTTTGAGAATAATCATTGATAAAAGTCAGAAAGTACTGTTTTTCTCTTATAGATGAAACGGTTGTTGGCCCTCAAACGTCACAGTGAACAAGCTTCAGCCTTTCTTTCTTTGTGGTTCTGCTACTCATCTAAAAACTGACCCTTTTCTCTTTTCTTAATATGCAATCTTCGCACATGTCTATATCGATTGACTTAAGACCTAGAAGCTTCCCATTCGAGTACATAATTTTCATACCCTTTTCACTCATGTGGCCAAATCTCTGGTGCCACACATTTGGATTTTCGTTTCCTGCTGCTATTGCAATTGAATAGCTCGTCTTTCCTGTCTTCTAAAGATAACCACTCTTCTTTCTGCGAAAACTTTCATTGCTCTCTTTGAAATCTAATTGTCACCATGGAAGATCGTAGTGTAGCCTTTGCTAGCCAACTGCCTTAATGAGATTAAGTTTTTTCTCAGATCGGGGATCTGCCTGACATCTTTCAATTCTCAGACTGACCCATTCAACTTAATCTTCACAATACCTTTACCAATAATATCACAAGGTTGATCATCACCAAGATATACATTTCCAAGCTTACCAAGGACATACCTCTCGAAGAATTCTTTATTCGAAGTAGGGTGGAACGATGCTCCAGAGTCTAAAATCTAAGATTCTTCCCTGCTTTCTAAGGAGGATATTAACGCACCATCTCCTTTTTATGTGAAATTTTCCTTTGTCTTCTTCTCATGGTACTTTGGTTCTCTCTTGCGCTAATACTTATAGTGCCTAGTATTCCCACAGTTCTAACACTCGATGTTTTTTAACCCTTGGGAAGTTTTAGGATTCTTGGACTTAAACCTCTAGTCTTTTGATCTACATCGGTAATTCGATTTACCGCGTTCATGACCTCATGTTAATTTTCTTTCTCTTGAATCTGTATGTAAAACTAAAGAGATTAATGACTCACCCAATTCTCTCCTTCGATTCTCTTTACTGAGAACTAGGTCACGAACATCATCAAATTTCAACTTATTACTTCCTGACGAGCTACTCACTATCGTGACAGTAGAATTACAACTAACTGGTAGTGAAGACAAGAGTATCATGCTCGTACTTAGTCATCAAAATTAATTTCATATGAACTAAGCTGGGTTGTGATTGTATTGAGTTCATTAAGATGTTGAGCTACCGACGCGCCTTCCGTCAATCGCAAATTGAATAAACGCCTCATAAAGTGAACTTTGTTGGACGCCGATGAATTCTCACACATATTGGAGAGAGCCTTCATAAGACCCATCGTGGTTGAATCCTTTACGATGTTGAAATAAATATTTCGGGATATCATTATCAGATGACTCCAAGATCTTGTATGTCAAGAAAGGTCAATTCTTCATCTCTCAAACTATCTAACTTTTTTTTCCTAAGATGGGTTGATAAAGCTTTTCTAGTAAAGATAATCTCCAGTCTGTATATTCCAGAATTTTACATATGCACCATCGAATTTTTTAAGTCTCACATTTTCTTGTCTGTAGCCATTGATCCAATTCAAATCGGATCTTCTTTGGATTGCTACCAAGCATGTAGCTCTAATACTAGTTATTGGGAAAATACACAATTTTCCTTACAGATTGCTAAATAGTTTTGAGAAAATACACAATTTTCCTACAATCAGATCAAAATAATAATAAAAAATACAAAAACAAAAGTGAAATAAAACATTGTGCATACGTCTCTGTCACAATAAACCAACAGTTAGATCAAATACTGTACATACGTCTCCCATACAATAAACGAACAGTAAGATCAAACTCTATGTCTACGTGTCTGACACGATAAACTACCAGTAGGATCAAATACACAAATTGTTAACTGAGGTCAGCAAATTGTGCCTACGTGTCCAGACCTGCCGCAAATCGATTTTATTAGAAAGAACTTTGTGACTCTGTTCTTTTATACATACACAAAAACATAGTTTTTGGTTTTTCAAGGGAGTTTTAAAGCAAAGAAGAAAAGGAAACGATACAGTATTTAATTAGTAATTTATGACTCACCGAATTACTATATCTTTTCAAATGAAAACTTCTTCAACTCTCTTAATAAGTCTAAGCGGAATTCGTAAAAATAGCTAATAATTTTTTGACATTGAAAAAATAGGGCCATTAGAAAGCGCAAGCAAAAAAGCCAGAAGGTGACAGTGGGGTGAGCAGTACAATGAGGACGGTGTTGGCAATGAGATTCAGCTATGTACAGATGGTTGACGCTTATAGTATTTTTGAAGGTGACGTGAACTCTATCATTTGTTATTTCTTGGACACGAGCACCGATAGTAGTAGACTGAAAGGCAAAGCAAGACAGTTGAATGAATGATACGAGGGATCTCCTTTAATTTTAGCTTTTAAAAAATAAATAATTCATGTGGTCAACACTTGGATAATATGCTTTTAGTATAAGTTTATCAATAAAATCAGATCAACTAGAATGTCTTGGTCCATGTTTATATTTTAGTCAATATGACCCATGTATACGTTCAAAGTTACTTATGAGGCTTACGAGGTTAGCTTTGAGCTGAAAATTTACTCTCAAAACGTAATTTACATAAACTATAAACTATGATTTAAACATATAATAAAAGAATGAAAGTAAAATATCATTTTCATCAATTAATAAAAGTAAATATATAGTTGTCGGACTCGGGTTGTTCACTAAATGGCCGGAGTTTATGCAAGTTTGAGGTACGACTACAATTTTCTAATTGAGTTTGGTTCAAGCCTAAAAAAAACCTAGGTTTGAGCTCAAAGTTTTATTTTACTGAGAAAGGCCTTAAAGTAGATTAAGGTCTAAGCTTCTCTCTTCCTCTACATTTTTTTTTCTCTTGTACTTGTTGTTTCATTGAGCATGAAAATAAAGAAAGGTCGAAGTCCAAAGCAAGATCTTTTTTTCTCCTATTTTCTTGTCTTATGTATCTTGTTTTTTTAAGTTAAAATAAAGTTTGTGAGTAATCTTTAAAATCTTCGATTTGAAACTATAGAGTTCACCCTTCTGCCATGACTTTGTCTTCTTTTTTATCTCCTATTTCTTTTTATTTATGAAATCCCTGACATGTTTTATGTTTCTAAAGACAACATAAAACTTCTCCACTCCATCATCTTCTTCTCTATTATGCCGTCGGTTGTCCATAAATGTATAACATAGGATTTATATAAATGTAAGATAGTAGATATCTTGCAAATTGATCTAATACGATGAGTTTGGAAGATAACAAATTTATAAATTTTTATGACCAATCAACTGAGTTTTGAAACGATAACACGCGCATTCTTTACTCATAATTTCGTTTGAAAAATTGTTAAAAATCCTCCGAATTAAAAAGGATTTAAAATTTTTGGTAAAAGAGGATTGATGATGTAAATAGATTTAATTAAATAAATTAAATATTTTACATTTGCGTTCAAATTTCACTGGGAGTATTTTCTTTATTAATCTAAAGATTTAAACTGACTTTAAACTATTGCATTAGAAAAAATGGATAAACTTTTAATTTTATATTTTATTCCAAATTATATAATCAATATATATATATATATATATGTATTTGTTAGAATATTTAGTGTATTAAGTTCTCTATATATTGAGAGCCTTACTTGGGTTTGCATTATAAAAAAAACAGTTCAATACAAAAAGGAACATTTTCTAATAAGCACAAAACCCTAGCCGCATCCTGTGGCTACTTCTCTCTTTGTTATTTTACATGGTATCAGAGCACGTGTAATTCTAGGAATTCTGAACATCCTCAACAAAGATGGCTGGCAATGAATTCATGGTCAGTCAAATCCCTGATGAATTAATAATGCAGATTGCTGCCATTCTGAGAATTGGTCTCGGAACACAACAACAAACAACTAACCCCGAGAATTTATCCCTAACGATTAAACTCGGTGGTGACAACTATGCTCTATGGGCAAACCTGATGAAGAAAGCAATTGGGGGAAGGGGGAGAGGTTCTCACATTATAGGGGAGCCGACACCTCCATCCAAAATGACAACACATATACAATGTGGGAACAAGATGATCAATGTGTTTTCACATGGATTATCCAGAATCTTGAATCCAACTTTGTGAATAACTTCTCGCAATATCCCACTGCAAAAGCCCTCTGGGATGGGTTAGCCACCACATACGGTTCTGGTACAGATTCGTTATAGGTGTTTGACCTTCATAAGAGGGCTAATTCATTACGGCAAGGGTCCGATACACTAGAAGACTTATGGAACAAATTGCAGAACATCTGGATGTCTATAGATATGTGAGATCCGAAACCTATGAAAGACCCAGAAGACATTCAAATCTACAATAAGAAAACTCAAGAACAAAGACTCTATCAATTGCTAATGGCGATTAATGACAAGCTGGAACCAGTCAAGAGTGATATCCTGAAAAAGGATCATCTTCCTTCCGTGGAAACAGCATATGCTACAATACGAAGGGAAGTGGCCAGGCTTAATATACTAAAATCAAGTTCTTCTGATAGTGACTCGATTGAAATTGGAATGGGTTTGGCTGCTAAAGATTCTGCACAAAGGTTTAAATTCCGATCCAAAGATAAAGAAGATAAACCCAAGTTGTATTGCACTCATTGTGGGATGAAGAAACACACTAAAGAGACATGTTTTCAGCTGGTTGGCTATCCAGAATGGTGGGAGGACGGTCATAAGGAGAAAAATAACCAGCATTTGAGATCTAATGTCAAACGGGCTTTGTCTACAAGTTGCGGTGAAGATCCGACTAAAAATGAGCAAGGAAGTGGCACTGGTTTTGGAGGAATGGCGGCGAGCTCCTATGAAACACTTGGAGGTAAAGGGTTTGAGAAATCAATGAATTGGATCTTTGATTGCGGGGCTACGGACACCATATCTTATGATCCTAAAGACTTTAGTGACATGTTATCTCCTAAGAAGTCTCATATTGAGACTGCTAGTTGAGAAATTTGAAAAGTCAAAGGGGGAGGTTCAATTATTTTTTCGGAAAAAATAGAAATTAAAAACTGCCTCTAGATTCCTTCACTATCCTTAAAGTTATTATCTGTTAGTCAAGTGACAAAACAACTCAACTGTGTGGTTCTTATGTATCCATTTTTTTGCATTTTACAGGACATTCGTACGAAAGTGATCATTAGGCGTGGTACTGAACAACGATGTCTCTATTATGTTGATGAGGTAGTTCATAAGGGATATGCCATGCTTGCTCACGGAACAACCGAAAGGCAACTTTGGTTATGGCACTAGCGACTTGTTCATCCTTCTTTTAGCTATCTTAAAAGTTTGTTTCCTAGTCCATTCATGAGAATGTGAAACCTGCATTCTTGCAAAAAATATGTAGGGTCTCATTTAATCAAAGTAATACTAGAGTTGATTATGCTTTTTCGCTAATCCATTCTGATGTTTGGTGTCCAGCACCAAATTCCACTAACAATCAAATCGGATACTTTGTTTTATTTGTGGATGATTTCTCAAGAATGACTTGGATATACTTCATGAAACATAAATCGGAAGTACCAAAAATATTTGTTTGTTTTTACAAAATGATTTTAACTAAATTTGAAAAAAATACAGATTCTTCGTTCTGATAATGGAACAGAGTTTGTCAACCAAACAATGCATAATTTTTTGAAAACAAATAGTTTATCCATCAAACCACTTGTCCAAACACACCTCAACAAAACGTTACTTCAGAACGAAAAAATCGTACTTTACTTGAAAAAACTCGTGCTATTATGATTGAATCTAGAGTTCCTCATTCTCTTTGGCCAGAAGCTCTTGTTACAGCCACGTATCTTGCAAATCGTCTACCAACCCGATGTCTAGGAAATAAAACTCCATTACAAGTTCTTGCCACCCAAGTTACAATTCCATCTATTATGACCTTACCACCTCGTGTATTTGGTTGTTCAGTGTTTGTTCATATCCCTAAAACTAGTCGAAACAAACTTAATCCGTGTGCTGAAAAGTGTGTATTCGTTGAGTATGGTGTTCATCAAATGGGCTATCAGTGTTACAATCCGGTTACTCGTCGAATCCATGTCACCATGGACTGTGACTTCTTAGAATCCGATTATTTTTTTTACCACCAATCTCGTGCTCATGGGAGAAAGTAAGTGAATCACTCGACTGGTTGCTATATCAAAGTTACTTTGAGAATATGCCGACAGAGTCGGTAGATAGCGCCACCGAACACGCCTCTTCCAACATAAAGGAGACTGACGAGGCAGTTCTTACCACCAATGATTCTCCTGAAGACAATGTCCAACAAGAAATAATACCATGGATACTACCAGCGAATCAACCGAAGAAAATGTCCATCAAGAGGTAAACAATTTACAATGTCATAATTCACAAAATGCTACTGACCATGACATTTCAGGAATTTCATTTCTTGAAACTCAAACTCTAGTTCTTCCCCCAAGAAAAAATAGAGGGTTTCCTCCTGACCGGTATTCACCGGAACACGTTTCCTGTGCTTCAACATATCCGATAAAAACGGACAGAAAAGGAATGACAAAGATTGCAAAGGCGTTTTCAGCTACTATTCTCTCTGAACAAATCCCTAAAACAGCTCAAGAAGATAAGAAGATGACTGAATGGCATGAGGCAATGAATACCGAAATGGAAGCTCTAAAAAGGAATGGTACAAGAGAGAATTGTGTGTTACCACAAGGGAAGAAAGCAGTCGGGTGTAGATGGGTGTTTAATATAAAATATAAATCCGATGGCACCATTGAGCGACACAAGGCAAGATTGGCTGCCAAATGATATACACAAACATATGGTATAGACTATTCTGAAAGGTTCTCTCCGGTTGCAAAGATTGACACTATCAGAGTTTTACTTTCAATAGCCGCGAATAAAGATTGGCCTATTCATCAATTTGATGTAAAGAATGCTTTCTTACATGGATACTTGGAAGAAGAGGTATATATAGAACCCCCACCAAGGTTCTCTGATAGTTTTCAAGAAAATGAGGTATGTAAACTGAAAAAGGCATTATATGGGCTCAAACAGTCTCCTCGTGCTTGGTTTAGGAGATTTACAATGGCAATGAAGCAGTATAGCTACAAACAGAGTAATGGGGATCATACCTTGTTTTACAAAAAGAGAGGAGAATTTGTCACTTGTCTTATAATATATGTCGACGATATGATTATAACGGGGAATGACGAAGAAGAAATTAGCTCTCTTAGGAAAAACCTCTTCAAGGAGTTCGAAATGAAAGACCTTGGGGGATTGAAGTATTTACTAGGAATCGAGGTTCTTAGATCAAGAGGAGGGATTTATATCTCCCAACGAAATATATATTGGATTTATTAGCTGAAGTTGGCATGGTGGATTGCAAACCAAATGACACTCCTATGGCTGTGATACACAAACTAAAGATAATTGAAGGGGCCAGACCAGCGAGTAAAGAAAGGTACCAAAGGTTGGTGGGAAATTTGATTTACATGGCTCACACTCGACCCGACATTGCATACGCGGTGGGAGTAGTTAGCCAGTTCATGCATCATCCTCAGGAACACCATATGGAGGCAGTAATGAGGATTATTCGATATCTCAAAAGCACATCAGGAAGAGGCATACTTTTTAAGAAAAATGGACACCTTGATGTTGAAGTATTCACAGATGCTGATTGGGGAGGGAATCCTAACGACAAGCAATCAACTGCTGGCTACTTTACTCTTCTTGGAGGTAACTTGGTGACTTGGAGGAGTAAGAAACAGAAAGTAGTATCACTGTCAAGTGCTGAATCGGAATTTAGAGGAATCGTTAAGGGGATTACCGAGATACTTTGGTTAAAGAAGATAATGAAAGAAATCGCATCCCCCCTGAAGTGTCCAAATCAGTTAATTTGCGATAATAAAGCTGTGATTAAGATTTCAGAGAACCCGGTATAACACGATAGAACAAAGCACGTTGAAATAGATAGGCACTTCATAAAAGAAAAGATTGAAGATGGGACAGTCGAACTTCCGTTTGTTAGATCCGAAGACCAATTGTCAGACATCCTGACAAAAGCGGTTGTTGCAAGAACATTCGAATCAGTTTTATCCAAGTTGGGTATTGATGAGCCCACTACACAACTTGAGGGGGAGTGTTAGATTATTCAGTGTATTAAGTTTCCTTGTATAGGCCTCTAAGTTCTCTATATATTGAGAGCCTTACTTGGGTTTGCATTATAAAAAAAGAGTTCAATACAAAAAGGAACATTTTCTAATAAACACAAAACCTAGCAGCCTCCTGTGGCTACTTCTCTCTTTGTTATTTAACAATATTTTTAATACATATATGATGTAGAAATTATATTTTATTTTCTTGATTTTTGTAACAAAAAATTTGGTTTGTCACTATTTTGTTTTCTTCATTTTCCTCCATTTTCTTTTTTATGTAATCGCGGATATGTTTCATGTATCTAAGTACAATATAAAACTTCTCCACTCCTTTACCTTCTTCTCTATCAAGTTTTTTATCCTCTTTTCTTCGCTGGGCTTATTTTGTTGTTGTTTATTCTTCTTATTTTTAGCCGATTTCAAACACATATAACAGAGCTCTTACCTTATTCATAAACGCATGTCAATTTGATCAGGCACATTGGATATGGAAAATAATAAACTTTTGATTTTTTAGATTTGAAACAAAACATAATTTATAATTTCGTTTGAAAAAATTGTTGAAAACACTCTAAGCTAAATTTTGTTTTAAAAAATTTGGTAAAAAAAATTTGATCTAAACTAAAAAGAAGTTATGGATCTTTAGGCTTTTTGCGGTTCAACTTCAAATCATAAGTGAAAAACCAACGCACTAACAAGTTACAATAAATAAACTAAGATATTCTAATCCGGATTGCAGTAGTAACTTGGTTATCTAAAATAGGATTCCAACATGGGTTCATTGTACCAAATGCACTATTCAATAGATGTTATTAATAAAATAATTTTTTTACATTTGTTTTCAATTGCGCTGGAAGTATCTTCCTCATTAATCTAAGGATTTAAACTTGACTTGAAAATATTGTATTAAAAAAATGGACAAACTTTTAATTTTATGTTTTATTCCAAATTATAGTATTAATAAATATATTTTTAAGCAACAATCAGAAGCTGCATCAATATGTATGTTGTTTCTGGAGAAGTTGATAAACGCTCAATGATCTCCTTTGCCACCATTAATCACTTGCTGCAACAAAAAAACAATATCAGAGATTGTAATTTAAAGTCACTGTCTATCATGAATAAAAGCCAAAATCATCAACTTTTCAAGTTTTCCAAAGTCAATATCAGAGATTGTAATTTAAAGTCACTGTCTATGATGAATAAAAGCCAAACTCATCAACTTTTCAAGTTTTCTAAAGGCAATGACGTTCAAGCATATATTATAAGAGAATCCAAGAGTCAGTATTTTACCAGGTCCGTCATATTCCACTTGCCGTAACAGGGAGTGACATAGCGGGGATGGCCACTATCAAGGTATGTAAGGTGCAGGGTAGATTGTAAGTGCAGGCATCCATTCGAGTCTCTTAATGTGCACTGGTCGCTGGATGGCAGCATTCATGATGTAATGTTTGAGGAGAGTGTTTGCTTGCTTCTTAGAGCCATATGGTTTGAACCATTGATTGTGGAAGAGCGCTATAGTATTTATGACGATCCAGACAATTACTACTTTCTATGTGAATACAAGGATGAAGACGAAGAGCTAGATGAAGCCTACTTCCAGGGCTCGTCGAGTATTCGTATTTGTAGCCGTAAGTGGGGAGATAACGGTTTTGTCAGTGTTGGCCGACAAGAAGCCAGGCCTGCCTATCATCCCAATAATAATCACAATTCAGGTGGTGCTGGCTCTTCTTCTCGCCAATCGAAGAAGAAAGAGGCTGCAAACAACTCAACAGGCGACGAGCAAAACGAGCAATCAAGGGTGAGGCTGCTGATAAGGAAGCAGCAGAGAAACTCCAGGGCTTCATGGAGAGAGTAGAGAGCACAACCATTCCAAATTCATTGCTCACCAGTTTATCATGGCTATAATTATTCCCTACAACAGTCTGAAAATGAATTTCATTGCTCACCAGTTTATCATGGCTATATTTTCCAATGGAGGTACGTTTTATTTTTCTTATTAGTTGATGTTGTTTTATTCAATTTATCCAACTATTGGTGCTATCTGCTAATGTGTATTTGGCGTTTCCTGTTTTGCAGCTATGTAGAATTGTAGAACGGCAGCGTTACACCAAAAAACTCAACCAGAGACAAGTTAGTGCCTTGCGTATGGCAACTTGTAAGCCCTCACATCAAAGAGAGAATACTATTAAGAAGGTTTGGATTTTCTATTTCGTCTAAATAATATCATTCTTCAAGATATATTCAAGTATGTTTTACACGAAACAACAGTTTTTAACTTGAATTCATTTTCAGACTGTTGTAGGGAATAATTATAGGCATGATAAAATGGTGAGCAATGAATTTAGAATGGGTGTGCTCTCTACTCTCTCCATGAAGCCCTGGCGTTTCTCTGCTGCTGCCTTATCAGCAGCCTCACGCTTGAGTGCTCGTTTTGCTCGTCGTCTGTTCAGTTGTTTGCAGCCTCTTTCTTCTTCGATTGGCGAGAAGAAGAGCCAGCACCACATGAATTGTGATTATTATTTGGACGATAGGCAGGCCTGGCTTCTTGTCGGCCAGCACTGACAAAACTGTTATCTCCCCACCTACGGCTACGAATGCGAATACTGGTCGAACCCTGGAAGTAGGCTTCATCTAGCTCTTAGTCTTCATCCTCTGTGTTCTCATTGGTAACCGTAGGTGGGGAGATAACGGTTTTGTCAGTGCCGGCCGACATGAAGCCAGGCCTGCCTATCGTCCAAATAATAATCACAATTCAGGTGGTGCTGACTCTTCTTCTCGCCAATCGAAGAAGAAAGAGGCTGCAAACAACTCAACAGGCGACGAGCAAAACGAGCACTTAAGCGTGAGGCCGCTGTTAAGGCAGCAATAGAGAAACGCCAGGGCTTCATGGAAAGAGTAGAGAGCACACCCATTCTAAATTCATTGCTCACCATTTTACCATGGCTATAATTATTCCCTACAACAGTTTGAAAATGAATTTCAAGTTAAAGACTGCTGTGTCTGCAGTTATTAACTTAAATTTCAAGTTAATAACTGCAGACATATTAGGATATATCACTTTAAATTTGTGTTTTATATAGAAATATTTCGTCACAGAAATAGTGGTATTGTTCCCAAGACTAATCTGCTAAGTAAAGAAAATTCAATAGATATTAATGCAGATTTAGAGGTAATTAGATACAGATATTTATACGAAATCAAAGCAAACCTTAAAAAATTTATTTATTATTGTATCAAATCAGCCAAAAGAGAAGCAAGAAGGGGCATAGCAGATCAAAAATGAGAAATACGGAAAGTAAGAAGATAGAGATGGATGAGATGCAATATCAGTCAAGGCACAAATTCCGGTGAACGAACCAAATCCTAAATCAAATGAAAAAAACAGCAACCTAGATGTCATAAATGAAACTCGATTACAAAGAAAGTGAAAATATAAACAACCTAGATAGAGAATGAGAAAGAGAACTCACTCAGATTTCTCTTTCGAATCGGAGGATGGAGATCCACCAGAATCTGAGAAAGCATGAGAGAAATTAGTTCGATAAACATGGAAATCGACGACTACACTGTCACTGGGAATACACATACACAAATAAACACACATATATATATATATACAGATAGAGAGAGAGAGGGATTTACAACCGTCGTCTTTTTTTTTCATTTCCAGCATCGTCATCTACACGTATCATGTCTTCTTCTTCTCTGTCGACTTCTTCGTTAGATGGTTGTTGCTTCTCAGCCTCTCTTTCTGGGTCTACTTTGCATTGGTCGCCATGGTCACCGCTCTGATCGAGGATCAGCAAAGTCTGCTTCGCCGGCATGGCTTGCTGATTTCGAGGTTTCCAGAGAGATAGAGTTGCTTTCTTATAGTTTTTTGCTACACAATTTTCTTTCTCTTTTGTGTTTGAAATTACTTGTTCTAGTTAAATATATAATAGTTAAATATATAATGGTTTAGATAGAATTTGCTAACCGTTTGTTTTCATATCTATATATAGATATAGATATATATAAAATAAATATAAATATTTACTTATTTATTTTTTTAACTAAATATATATATTTATGACGTTTCTTTTAGATATAAGTGACTAAAAGAAAAAGAAAGAAAAAACAAACTATTTTTTAGTTTTTTTTTTTTAAAATAGTTTTAAGCATTTATTAAAAATAAGGAAAAACTAATTATACATAAAAAAAGAAACCCTAGGCATCGGGCTACTGAATTTCCTAATAAGAAGCAATAAATTAAGGTAGGTGGGGTAACAGCGCAAAGAACTGTCAACGGCCGTAGCTCGAGAATGGTGACGTAAGCATAATGACGTCATATCCGGCCTTCGCTTACGATGATATTGATAAACTATCATCCATCCTATTTTTTAGTTAACAAAATTGTTTATTTCAATTATATTTTTTATAAGGAATCTAGAAGATATATTTATATAAAAAATTTGATTTGATTTTTCTCTCTTTTTAAATATATTTTTAATATTAAATTTAATTTTGTTATGTTTTATTTTGTTAAAATATTTTTTAAACATAATATATTAACACTTTTTCATTTTTATAAAAACAAATTTTTTTAAGATTCGATTTTATAAAGTTAACAAGTTTTATTTGGTCGTTCTAAAAGATGAGTACATATTATTTATTAAATTATATCATTATAATATTTGACATTAACAACTAAAAACTATATAAAATAGAGTACATTCCGTTCATGTCCGTAGGATTCACTAAATTTTTAATACCAATGAGATTCCAATGATTATTTAGCCAATAAGAGTTAATAGTTTCAGGCTTATACCATCTACAGTCTATATTATTATCAAGAGTTAATAAATGCTTAGAGTTAGACCAATTCTTTAACCAGTAATCAGTCAAACCTACTCCCAGTTTATCCACAAGCATATTTTCTATAGTTTATCGGAGGTATGTCACTACAAAATAATATTAATAATTAGGAATATAAAAACATAATAATTAATTATATATTTCCATTACAACCGGCAAAAAACAATTCCATTACAAAAGAAAGACATCAAAGAATACCTTAAAAACTATGTCGATGGATCTTGTCAAGCACATAGAGAAGAAAAAAATATGAACAAGAGAACTATGACAATTTCTACTTAAACCTAACTTATTATTCTTTTTTTAATGGGCCCCTTGAAAATTGGGGACCAAAGCAACCAATTTTTGTGGATCATATTATGATCTTGAATGAACATGTTGATTTTTCCATTCTTCATCGTAAGAAATAATCTACTGATGTACATTGTGTTGATTTCTCTAGCTGATCAGTAGCTTGTTTTATCAGCTTCCATAACTTTGATAACTTGAATGAGTCTTATCCTTTATCTTCAAGCTTTCTTTAGATGATATTAATCCTCTTGTTTTTTTTTACCTAGACCTACAAAACATTCAAAATTCATAATGGTCAAGGATAACCTTGCCAGATGTTAACTTCGAATAATCATTCAATATTCTAGCTCAAGATATCTAGTGACAATGTTTTCAAGAAGAATAATAGAACTAAGTGAGACAATGATATTTGATGTTGTGTAAATGCAGCTTAATTTGGCCTTTATGGTATGTTTCGTAACCCGATCTGCCGCATAGTTCTGTTACCTGAAGATGTTTCTGATTACCATACTAGATGGCATAAGATTTCTACACCATTGAATTGTTAAGTTTAAATACCAAGGTGATGCTCCATAACTAAGTATATTTAATACAATCAGAGAATTAATTTCAGTGTCAACCAAAGAATAACAATTTTGTTTGCAATACATAAGTCCTTGTAGTAATGCTCATATTTCTGCGACTAAAGGTGATTTTTTATCTATTAAAATACTTTTTCCTGCTATCAGTTTACCATTAGAATTTCTCAATATAAATCCAACACTTGATTCACCAATAAATAATGATGAACCATCACGGTTTGACTTAACTCTACCTAATAATGGAGGGTACCATTTGATATAAAGTCCTAGGGTTTTTTAAGTGTGGTTGGAACAATGTAGTACTCTAGCGGGTTTAAAATCACATTTCAAGTGTTTGTATTTTATAATGTCTTAATTATCAAGAGTATTTATCAAGTGTTTGACATTATTACTCATAATCTTGTTAGATATGGTGATGTTTTCATGTTTAGATTTGTTGATAGCCTTCCAGATCGACTTGATGATTAAAGAAGGTAGAGTGGTCCTAATATGAATATGTTTGGAAGTTGAAAAGAACCATATAGATATAATATTCTTGATTGTAATATGTTTACCTAGTATTATACGAAATAAATCAGAGAAATAATACTAAACTTTTCAAGAACTCTACCGTTCTTCCATATTTAGGAAATTTTGACATTTTGAAGATAGATGGAAACCCTTATGTTGAAGAATAGAGTATGTTGAGATGAAGTTGTCTATTACCCTCCAAAGAATAAAAGAACATTTCTTTGGAGAAATGTTATTCCTTAGAAATGTAAACTTTTTGTCTTTACCTCTTATTTCATTCTATGTTTTCTTTAGAGAAAATTTTCCATTTAGAGAGACTGTCCATAATATATTATCCTCCTTATTTAAAATAAGAGAGATCTTCATTATTCTGGTTATATCTAATTGAAGTACATTGTTTCCCTTTTCCTATATACTAATCATTATTTGACTCTAACTTATTTACGTTGACTTGTCTATACCATAAAATATATTCATTAACAATGAAAGTGATTAAAGGGTGTGTGAAACTCCATTTATCAACCCAATAGTCTATGTTACTTTTTCCAAGGGACCTAAGAATGAATTTTTAGCTAAGTCTTTAGATTTTAAAATCTTTTTCCATACCTTAGAATCATTTTGTTTTTTATAATTTTATAAATGATGGACTTTAAGATCTTCTTCGCCAGTCCCAAGTCCTTCATGTCTAATTTTTTTGACAATTGAAGCTTCAATATTCTAATATCATCTATATCTGAACCTGCTACTAACATTTTATCAACATAGAGTAGCAAAATGATATAACTGGACTTATATCTATTGAAATAACAACATTGGTCAGCATGGCACTTCTGGAAACTCTCTTTGTGCATAAAACCATAAAAATTCTTGTATCACTGTCTTGGAGTTTGTTTTAGACCATACAAACTTTTCTTGAGTCCACATACTATTTTTATTTCCCTTCTTTTAAGAAAACTTCTGGTTGATACATATATATCTCCTCATCCACGTCTCCGTGAAGAAATGCAGTCTTCAAGTTTAACTATTCAAGATAAAGGTCTTCAATGGCAACTATACTCAACACTGATCTAATAGTATTGAACTTCACAACCGAAGCAAAAATATCGATGTAATTAATTCATTCATTTTGTTGGAACCCTTTGATAATTAGTCAGGCTTTGTATTTCTTAGAGCCATCAGGCTCATATTTCACCCGGCACACCCATTTGTTATGAAGTTTCTTCTTACCCATTGGTAACTTAACTAGTTCTCATGTCTCATTTAAGATTAAAGACTTCATATTATTTTTCATGGAAAGCTTTCACTTGCTAAAATTAATGGTCTCAAAATATTCATTATAGTGATCACGCTACCCAAAATCGGTTAGTAACATATAGTTCAAGTATCTCGTGTTGGGAATATGAAGTCGTGAAGATCTTCTACTGATCGATATGACCAACTTACTCTCCTTGTTGAGGGGTTGATCCTATCTGCATTATTCCATGACTATCTGGGAGTCCTTCGATATCTGCAAATACTGATCTGTCTGGCTATGAGTCATTTTCTTTGGTTTTATGTATGTTCTTGTACATCATTGCTTCATTGAAGACCACGTCTCTGCTTCGTATCATCTTCGTGTTTTCCTTATCATAAACACGATAACCGAACTCATCTTTGCATAGCCGATCATGAAACATATCTTCGATTTGGGATCAAGATTTTTCCTTTCTTGATCACTTATATGAACATATATTGTAGAACCAAAAAACTCTTAGATGTGATAATGTTATATCCTTACGAGTTTATAACTCCTTGGTTATTCTATGTTCTAAGGAAACTGATGGGCCTCGGTCAACCAGATAAGCCGATGTGTTGACTGTATCTTCTCGAAAATGCTTTGGTAAACCAGACTGTATACGAATGCCTCTGGCTCTTTTTGTCAATGTTCTGTTCATACGTTTTCCAATACTATTGTGTTGAGGCGTTCCTGGCACGATTCTCTTCATCATGATCCCGTGCTCAGAGCAAAAATTCTTGAATCTGGTGTCCTCATATTCACCACCATTATCGGTTCTAAGCTATTTTTATCTTCATATCCGTCTTATTCTCAACCATAGATTTCCATATCCTAAAAACATCAAACACTTTAGATTTATACTTTAGAAAATATACCCATACCGTTTGAGAATAATCATTGATAAAAGTCAGAAAGTACTGTTTTTCTCTTATAGATGAAACGGTTGTTGGCCCTCAAACGTCACAGTGAACAAGCTTCAGCCTTTCTTTCTTTGTGGTTCTGCTACTCATCTAAAAACTGACCCTTTTCTCTTTTCTTAATATGCAATCTTCGCACATGTCTATATCGATTGACTTAAGACCTAGAAGCTTCCCATTCGAGTACATAATTTTCATACCCTTTTCACTCATGTGGCCAAATATCTGGTGCCACACATTTGGATTTTCGTTTCCTGCTGCTATTGCAATTGAATAGCTCGTCTTTCCTGTCTTCTAAAGATAACCACTCTTCTTTCTGCGAAAACTTTCATTGCTCTCTTTGAAATCTAATTGTCACCATGGAAGATCGTAGTGTAGCCTTTGCTAGCCAACTGCCTTAATGAGATTAAGTTTTTTCTCAGATCGGGGATCTGCCTGACATCTTTCAATTCTCAGACTGACCCATTCAACTTAATCTTCACAATACCTTTACCAATAATATCACAAGGTTGATCATCACCAAGATATACATTTCCAAGCTTACCAAGGACATACCTCTCGAAGAATTCTTTATTCGAAGTAGGGTGGAACGATGCTCCAGAGTCTAAAATCTAAGATTCTTCCCTGCTTTCTAAGGAGGATATTAACGCACCATCTCCTTTTTATGTGAAATTTTCCTTTGTCTTCTTCTCATGGTACTTTGGTTCTCTCTTGCGCTAATACTTATAGTGCCTAGTATTCCCACAGTTCTAACACTCGATGTTTTTTAACCCTTGGGAAGTTTTAGGATTCTTGGACTTAAACCTCTAGTCTTTTGATCTACATCGGTAATTCGATTTACCGCGTTCATGACCTCATGTTAATTTTCTTTCTCTTGAATCTGTATGTAAAACTAAAGAGATTAATGACTCACCCAATTCTCTCCTTCGATTCTCTTTACTGAGAACTAGGTCACGAACATCATCAAATTTCAACTTATTACTTCCTGACGAGCTACTCACTATCGTGACAGTAGAATTACAACTAACTGGTAGTGAAGACAAGAGTATCATGCTCGTACTTAGTCATCAAAATTAATTTCATATGAACTAAGCTGGGTTGTGATTGTATTGAGTTCATTAAGATGTTGAACTACCGACGCGCCTTCCGTCAATCGCAAATTGAATAAACGCCTCATAAAGTGAACTTTGTTGGACGCCGATGAATTCTCACACATATTGGAGAGAGCCTTCATAAGACCCATCGTGGTTGAATCCTTTACGATGTTGAAATAAATATTTCGGGATATCATTATCAGATGACTCCAAGATCTTGTATGTCAAGAAAGGTCAATTCTTCATCTCTCAAACTATCTAACTTTTTTTTCCTGAGATGGGTTGATAAAGCTTTTCTAGTAAAGATAATCTCCAGTCTGTATATTCCAGAATTTTACATATGCACCATCGAATTTTTTAAGTCTCACATTTTCTTGTCTGTAGCCATTGATCCAATTCAAATCGGATCTTCTTTGGATTGCTACCAAGCATGTAGCTCTAATACTAGTTATTGGGAAAATACACAATTTTCCTTACAGATTGCTAAATAGTTTTGAGAAAATACACAATTTTCCTACAATCAGATCAAAATAATAATAAAAAATACAAAAACAAAAGTGAAATAAAACATTGTGCATACGTCTCTGTCACAATAAACCAACAGTTAGATCAAATACTGTACATACGTCTCCCATACAATAAACGAACAGTAAGATCAAACTCTATGTCTACGTGTCTGACACGATAAACTACCAGTAGGATCAAATACACAAATTGTTAACTGAGGTCAGCAAATTGTGCCTACGTGTCCAGACCTGCTGCAAATCGATTTTATTAGAAAGGACTTTGTGATTCTGTTCTTTTATACATACTCAAAAACATAGTTTTTGTTTTTTCAAGGGAGTTTTAAAGCAAAGAAGAAAAGGAAACGATACAGTATTTAATTAGTAATTTATGACTCACTGAATTACTATATCTTTTCAAATTAAAACTTCTTCAACTCTCTTAATAAGTCTAAGCGGAATTCGTAAAAATAGCTAATAATTTTTTGACATTGAAAAAATAGGGCCATTAGAAAGCGCAAGCAAAAAAGCCAGAAGGTGACAGTGGGGTGAGCAGTACAATGAGGACGGTGTTGGCAATGAGATTCAGCTATGTACAGATGGTTGATGCTTATAGTATTTTTGAAGGTGACGTGAACTCTATCATTTGTTATTTCTTGGACACGAGCACCGATAGTAGTAGACTGAAAGGCAAAGCAAGACAGTTGAATGAATGATACGAGGGATCTCCTTTAATTTTAGCTTTTAAAAAATAAATAATTCATGTGGTCAACACTTGGATAATATGCTTTTAGTATAAGTTTATCAATAAAATCAGATCAACTAGAATGTCTTGGTCCATGTTTATATTTTAGTCAATATGACCCATGTATACGTTCAAAGTTACTTATGAGGCTTACGAGGTTAGCTTTGAGCTGAAAATTTACTCTCAAAACGTAATTTACATAAACTATAAACTATGATTTAAACATATAATAAAAGAATAAAAGTAAAATATCATTTTCATCAATTAATAAAAGTAAATATATAGTTGTCGGACTCGGGTTGTTCACTAAATGGCCGGAGTTTATGCAAGTTTGAGGTACGACTACAATTTTCTAATTGAGTTTGGTTCAAGCCTAAAAAAACCTAGGTTTGAGCTCAAAGTTTTATTTTACTGAGAAAGGCCTTAAAGTAGATTAAGGTCTAAGCTTCTCTCTTCCTCTACATTTTTTTTCTCTTGTACTTGTTGTTTCATTGAGCATGAAAATAAAGAAAGGTCGAAGTCCAAAGCAAGATCTTTTTTTCTCCTATTTTCTTGTCTTATGTATCTTGTTTTTTTAAGTTAAAATAAAGTTTGTGAGTAATCTTTAAAATCTTCGATTTGAAACTATAGAGTTCACCCTTCTGCCATGACTTTGTCTTCTTTTTTATCTCCTATTTCTTTTTATTTATGAAATCCCTGACATGTTTTATGTTTCTAAAGACAACATAAAACTTCTCCACTCCATCATCTTCTTCTCTATTATGCCGTCGGTTGTCCATAAATGTATAACATAGGATTTATATAAATGTAAGATAGTAGATATCTTGCAAATTGATCTAATACGATGAGTTTGGAAGATAACAAATTTATAAATTTTTATGACCAATCAACTGAGTTTTGAAACGATAACACGCGCATTCTTTACTCATAATTTCATTTGAAAAATTGTTAAAAATCCTCCGAATTAAAAAGGATTTAAAATTTTTGGTAAAAGAGGATTGATGATGTAAATAGATTTAATTAAATAAATTAAATATTTTACATTTGCGTTCAAATTTCACTGGGAGTATTTTCTTTATTAATCTAAAGATTTAAACTGACTTTAAACTATTGCATTAGAAAAAATGGATAAACTTTTAATTTTATATTTTATTCCAAATTATATAATCAATATATATATATATATATATATGTATGTATTTGTTAGAATATTTAGTGTATTAAGTTCTCTATATATTGAGAGCCTTACTTGGGTTTGCATTATAAAAAAAAACAGTTCAATACAAAAAGGAACATTTTCTAATAAGCACAAAACCCTAGCCGCATCCTGTGGCTACTTCTCTCTTTGTTATTTTACATGGTATCAGAGCACGTGTAATTCTAGGAATTCTGAACATCCTCAACAAAGATGGCTGGCAATGAATTCATGGTCAGTCAAATCCCTGATGAATTAATAATACAGATTGCTGCCATTCTGAGAATTGGTCTCGGAACACAACAACAAACAACTAACCCCGAGAATTTATCCCTAACGATTAAACTCGGTGGTGACAACTATGCTCTATGGGCAAACCTGATGAAGAAAGCAATTGGGGGAAGGGGGAGAGGTTCTCACATTATAGGGGAGCCGACACCTCCATCCAAAATGACAACACATATACAATGTGGGAACAAGATGATCAATGTGTTTTCACATGGATTATCCAGAATCTTGAATCCAACTTTGTGAATAACTTCTCGCAATATCCCACTGCAAAAGCCCTCTGGGATGGGTTAGCCACCACATACGGTTCTGGTACAGATTCGTTATAGGTGTTTGACCTTCATAAGAGGGCTAATTCATTACGGCAAGGGTCCGATACACTAGAAGACTTATGGAACAAATTGCAGAACATCTGGATGTCTATAGATATGTGAGATCCGAAACCTATGAAAGACCCAGAAGACATTCAAATCTACAATAAGAAAACTCAAGAACAAAGACTCTATCAATTGCTAATGGCGATTAATGACAAGCTGGAACCAGTCAAGAGTGATATCCTGAAAAAAAGGATCATCTTCCTTCCGTGGAAACAGCATATGCTATCATACGAAGGGAAGTGGCCAGGCTTAATATACTAAAATCAAGTTCTTCTGATAGTGACTCGATTGAAATTGGAATGGGTTTGGCTGCTAAAGATTCTGCACAAAGGTTTAAATTCCGATCCAAAGATAAAGAAGATAAACCCAAGTTGTATTGCACTCATTGTGGGATGAAGAAACACACTAAAGAGACATGTTTCCAGCTGGTTGGCTATCCAGAATGGTGGGAGGACGGTCATAAGGAGAAAAATAACCAGCGTTTCAGATCTAATGTCAAACGGGCTTTGTCTACAAGTTGCGGTGAAGATCCGACTAAAAATGAGCAAGGAAGTGGCACTGGTTTTGGAGGAATGGCGGCGAGCTCCTATGAAACACTTGGAGGTAAAGGGTTTGAGAAATCAATGAATTGGATCTTTGATTGCGGGGCTACGGACACCATATCTTATGATCCTAAAGACTTTAGTGACATGTTATCTCCTAAGAAGTCTCATATTGAGACTGCTAGTTGAGAAATTTGTGAAGTCAAAGGGGGAGGTTCAATTATTTTTTCGGAAAAAATAGAAATTAAAAACTGCCTCTAGATTCCTTCACTATCCTTAAAGTTATTATCTATTAGTCAAGTGACAAAACAACTCAACTGTGTGGTTCTTATGTATCCATTTTTTTGCATTTTACAGGACATTCGTACGAAAGAGATCATTAGGCGTGGTACTGAACAACGATGTCTCTATTATGTTGATGAGGTAGTTCATAAGGGATATGCCATGCTTGCTCACGGAACAACCGAAAGGCAACTTTGGTTATGGCACTAGCGACTTGTTCATCCTTCTTTTAGCTATCTTAAAAGTTTGTTTCCTAGTCCATTCATGAGAATGTGAAACCTGCATTCTTGCAAAAAATCTGTAGGGTCTCATTTAATCAAAGTAATACTAGAGTTGATTATGCTTTTTCGCTAATCCATTCTGATGTTTGGTGTCCAGCACCAAATTCCACTAACAATCAAATCGGATACTTTGTTTTATTTGTGGATGATTTCTCAAGAATGACTTGGATATACTTCATGAAACATAAATCGGAAGTACCAAAAATATTTGTTTGTTTTTACAAAATGATTTTAACTAAATTTGAAAAAAATACAGATTCTTCGTTCTGATAATGGAACAGAGTTTGTCAACCAAACAATGCATAATTTTTTAAAAACAAATAGTTTATCCATCAAACCACTTGTCCAAACACACCTCAACAAAACGTTACTTCAGAACGAAAAAATCGTACTTTACTTGAAAAAACTCGTGCTATTATGATTGAATCTAGAGTTCCTCATTCTCTTTGGCCAGAAGCTCTTGTTACAGCCACGTTTCTTGTAAATCGTCTACCAACCCGATGTCTAGGAAATAAAACTCCATTACAAGTTCTTGCCACCCAAGTTACAATTCCATCTATTATGACCTTACCACCTCGTGTATTTGGTTGTTCAGTGTTTGTTCATATCCCTAAAACTAGTCGAAACAAACTTAATCCGTGTGCTGAAAAGTGTGTATTCGTTGAGTATGGTGTTCATCAAATGGGCTATCAGTGTTACAATCCGGTTACTCGTCGAATCCATGTCACCATGGACTGTGACTTCTTAGAATCCGATTTTTTTTTTACCGCCAATCTCGTGCTCATGGGAGAAAGTAAGTGAATCACTCGACTGGTTGCTATATCAAAGTTACTTTGAGAATATGCCGACAGAGTCGGTAGATAGCGCCACCGAACACGCCTCTTCCAACATAAAGGAGACTGACGAGGCAGTTCTTACCACCAATGATTCTCCTGAAGACAATGTCCAACAAGAAATAAATACCATGGATACTACCAGCGAATCAACCGAAGAAAATGTCCATCAAGAGGTAAACAATTTACAATGTCATAATTCACAAAATGCTACTGACCATGACATTTCAGGAATTTCATTTGTTGAAACTCAAACTCTAGTTCTTCCCCCAAGAAAAAATAGAGGGTTTCCTTCTGACCGGTATTCACCGGAACACGTTTCCTGTGCTTCAACATATCCGGTAAAAACGGACAGAAAAGGAATGACAAAGATTGCAAAGGCGTTTTCAGCTACTATTCTCTCTGAACAAATCCCTAAAACAGCTCAAGAAGATAAGAAGATGACTGAATGGCATGAGGCAATGAATACCGAAATGGAAGCTCTAAAAAGGAATGGTACAAGAGAGAATTGTGTGTTACCACAAGGGAAGAAAGCAGTCGGGTGTAGATGGGTGTTTAATATAAAATATAAATCCGATGGCACCATTGAGCGACACAAGGCAAGATTGGCTGCCAAAGGATATACACAAACATATGGTATAGACTATTCTGAAAGGTTCTCTCCGGTTGCAAAGATTGACACTATCAGAGTTTTACTTTCAATAGCCGCGAATAAAGATTGGCCTCTTCATCAATTTGATGTAAAGAATGCTTTCTTACATGGATACTTGGAAGAAGAGGTATATATAGAACCCCCACCAAGGTTCTCTGATAGTTTTCAAGAAAATGAGGTATGTAAACTGAAAAAGGCATTATATGGGCTCAAACAGTCTCCTCGTGCTTGGTTTAGGAGATTTACAATAGCAATGAAGCAGTATAGCTACAAACAGAGTAATGGGGATCATACCTTGTTTTACAAAAAGAGAGGAGAATTTGTCACTTGTCTTATAATATATGTCGACGATATGATTATAACGGGGAATGACGAAGAAGAAATTAGCTCTCTTAGGAAAAACCTCTTCAAGGAGTTCGAAATGAAAGACCTTGGGGGATTGAATTATTTACTAGGAATCGAGGTTCTTAGATCAAGAGGAGGGATTTATATCTCCCAACGAAATATATATTGGATTTATTAGCTGAAGTTGGCATGGTGGATTGCAAACCAAATGACACTCCTATGGCTGTGATACACAAACTAAAGATAATTGAAGGGGCCAGACCAGCGAGTAAAGAAAGGTACCAAAGGTTGGTGGGAAATTTGATTTACATGGCTCACACTCGACCCGACATTGCATACGCGGTGGGAGTAGTTAGCCAGTTCATGCATCATCCTCAGGAACACCATATGGAGGCAGTAATGAGGATTATTCGATATCTCAAAAGCACATCAGGAAGAGGCATACTTTTTAAGAAAAATGGACACCTTGATGTTGAAGTATTCACAGATGCTGATTGGGGAGGGAATCCTAACGACAAGCAATCAACTGCTGGCTACTTTACTCTTCTTGGAGGTAACTTGGTGACTTGGAGGAGTAAGAAACATAAAGTAGTATCTCTGTCAAGTGCTGAATCGGAATTTAGAGGAATCGTTAAGGGGATTACCGAGATACTTTGGTTAAAGAAGATAATGAAAGAAATCGCATCCCCCCTGAAGTGTCCAAATCAGTTAATTTGCGATAATAAAGCTGTGATTAAGATTTCAGAAAACCCGGTATAACACGATAGAACAAAGCACGTTGAAATAGATAGGCACTTCATAAAAGAAAAGATTGAAGATGGGACAGTCGAACTTCCGTTTGTTAGATCCGAAGACCAATTGTCAGACATCCTGACAAAAGCGGTTGTTGCAAGAACATTCGAATCAGTTTTATCCAAGTTGGGTATTGATGAGCCCACTACACAACTTGAGGGGGAGTGTTAGATTATTCAGTGTATTAAGTTTCCTTGTATAGGCCTCTAAGTTCTCTATATATTGAGAGCCTTACTTGGGTTTGCATTATAAAAAAAGAGTTCAATACAAAAAGGAACATTTTCTAATAAACACAAAACCTAGCAGCCTCATGTGGCTACTTCTCTCTTTGTTATTTAACAATATTTTTAATACATATATGATGTAGAAATTATATTTTATTTTCTTGATTTTTGTAACAAAAAATTTGGTTTGTCACTATTTTGTTTTCTTCATTTTCCTCCATTTTCTTTTTTATGTAATCGCGGATATGTTTCATGTATCTAAGTACAATATAAAACTTCTCCACTCCTTTACCTTCTTCTCTATCAAGTTTTTTATCCTCTTTTCTTCGCTGGGCTTATTTTGTTGTTGTTTATTCTTCTTATTTTTAGCCGATTTCAAACACATATAACAGAGCTCTTACCTTATTCATAAACGCATGTCAATTTGATCAGGCACATTGGATATGGAAAATAATAAACTTTTGATTTTTTAGATTTGAAACAAAACATAATTTATAATTTCGTTTGAAAAAATTGTTGAAAACACTCTAAGCTAAATTTTGTTTTAAAAAATTTGGTAAAAAAAATTTGATCTAAACTAAAAAGAAGTTATGGATCTTTAGGCTTTTTGCGGTTCAACTTCAAATCATAAGTGAAAAACCAACGCACTAACAAGTTACAATAAATAAACTAAGATATTCTAATCCGGATTGCAGTAGTAACTTGGTTATCTAAAATAGGATTCCAACATGGGTTCATTGTACCAAATGCACTATTCAATAGATGTTATTAATAAAATAATTTTTTTACATTTGTTTTCAATTGCGCTGGAAGTATCTTCCTCATTAATCTAAGGATTTAAACTTGACTTGAAAATATTGTATTAAAAAAATGGACAAACTTTTAATTTTATGTTTTATTCCAAATTATACTATTAATAAATATATTTTTAAGCAACAATCAGAAGCTGCATCAATATGTATGTTGTTTCTGGAGAAGTTGATAAACGCTCAATGATCTCCTTTGCCACCATTAATCACTTGCTGCAACAAAAAAACAATATCAGAGATTGTAATTTAAAGTCACTGTCTATCATGAATAAAAGCCAAAATCATCAACTTTTCAAGTTTTCCAAAGTCAATATCAGAGATTGTAATTTAAAGTCACTGTCTATGATGAATAAAAGCCAAACTCATCAACTTTTCAAGTTTTCTAAAGGCAATGACGTTCAAGCATATATTATAAGAGAATCCAAGAGTCAGTATTTTACCAGGTCCGTCATATTCCACTTGCCGTAACAGGGAGTGACATAGCGGGGATGGCCACTATCAAGGTATGTAAGATGCAGGGTAGATTGTAAGTGCAGGCATCCATTCGAGTCTCTTAATGTGCACTGGTCGCTGGATGGCAGCATTCATGATGTAATGTTTGAGGAGAGTGTTTGCTTGCTTCTTAGAGCCACATGGTTTGAACCATTGATTGTGGAAGAGCGCTATAGTATTTATGACGATCCAGACAATTACTACTTTCTATGTGAATACAAGGATGAAGACGAAGAGCTAGATGAAGCCTACTTCCAGGGCTCGTCGAGTATTCGTATTTGTAGCCGTAAGTGGGGAGATAACGGTTTTGTCAGTGTTGGCCGACAAGAAGCCAGGCCTGCCTATCATCCCAATAATAATCACAATTCAGGTGGTGCTGGCTCTTCTTCTCGCCAATCGAAGAAGAAAGAGGCTGCAAACAACTCAACAGGCGACGAGCAAAACGAGCAATCAAGGGTGAGGCTGCTGATAAGGAAGCAGCAGAGAAACTCCAGGGCTTCATGGAGAGAGTAGAGAGCACAACCATTCCAAATTCATTGCTCACCAGTTTATCATGGCTATAATTATTCCCTACAACAGTCTGAAAATGAATTTCATTGCTCACCAGTTTATCATGGCTATATTTTCCAATGGAGGTACGTTTTATTTTTCTTATTAGTTGATGTTGTTTTATTCAATTTATCCAACTATTGGTGCTATCTGCTAATGTGTATTTGGCGTTTCCTGTTTTGCAGCTATGTAGAATTGTAGAACGGCAGCGTTACACCAAAAAACTCAACCAGAGACAAGTTAGTGCCTTGCTTATGGCAACTTGTAAGCCCTCACATCAAAGAGAGAATACTATTAAGAAGGTTTGGATTTTCTATTTTGTCTAAATAATATCATTCTTCAAGATATATTCAAGTATGTTTTACACGAAACAACAGTTTTTAACTAGAATTCATTTTCAGACTGTTGTAGGGAATAATTATAGGCATGATAAAATGGTGAGCAATGAATTTAGAATGGGTGTGCTCTCTACTCTCTCCATGAAGCCCTGGCGTTTCTCTGCTGCTGCCTTATCAGCAGCCTCACGCTTGAGTGCTCGTTTTGCTCGTCGTCTGTTCAGTTGTTTGCAGCCTCTTTCTTCTTCGATTGGCGAGAAGAAGAGCCAGCACCACATGAATTGTGATTATTATTTGGACGATAGGCAGGCCTGGCTTCTTGTCGGCCAGCACTGACAAAACTGTTATCTCCCCACCTACGGCTACGAATGCGAATACTGGTCGAACCCTGGAAGTAGGCTTCATCTAGCTCTTAGTCTTCATCCTCTGTATTCTCATTGGTAACCGTAGGTGGAGAGATAACGGTTTTGTCAGTGCCGGCCGACAAGAAGCCAGGCCTGCCTATCGTCCAAATAATAATCACAATTCAGGTGGTGCTGACTCTTCTTCTCGCCAATCGAAGAAGAAAGAGGCTGCAAACAACTCAACAGGCGACGAGCAAAACGAGCACTTAAGCGTGAGGCTGCTGTTAAGGCAGCAACAGAGAAACGCCAGGGCTTCATGGAAAGAGTAGAGAGCACACCCATTCTAAATTCATTGCTCACCATTTTACCATGGCTATAATTATTCCCTACAACAGTTTGAAAATGAATTTCAAGTTAAAGACTGCTGTGTCTGCAGTTATTAACTTAAATTTCAAGTTAATAACTGCAGACATATTAGGATATATCACTTTAAATTTGTGTTTTGTATAGAAATATTCTGTCACATAAATAGTGGTATTGTTCCCAAGACTAATCTGCTAAGTAAAGAAAATTCAATAGATATTAATGCAGATTTAGAGGTAATTAGATACAGATATTTATACGAAATCAAAGCAAACCTTAAAAAATTTATTTATTATTGTATCAAATCAGCCAAAAGAGAAGCAAGAAGAGGCATAGCAGATCAAAAATGAGAAATACGGAAAGTAAGAAGATAGAGATGGATGAGATGCAATATCAGTCAAGGCACAAATTCCGGTGAACGAACCAAATCCTAAATCAAATGAAAAAAACAGCAACCTAGATGTCATAAATGAAACTCGATTACAAAGAAAGTGAAAATATAAACAACCTAGATAGAGAGTGAGAAAGAGAACTCACTCAGATTTCTCTTTCGAATCGGAGGATGGAGATCCACCAGAATCTGAGAAAGCATGAGAGAAATTAGTTCGATAAACATGGAAATCGACGACTACACTGTCACTGGGAATACACATACACAAATAAACACACATATATATATATATATATATAGATAGAGAGAGAGAGGGATTTACAACCGTCGTCTTTTTTTTCATTTCCAGCATCGTCATCTACACGTATCATGTCTTCTTCTTCTCTGTCGACTTCTTCGTTAGATGGTTGTTGCTTCTCAGCCTCTCTTTCTGGGTCTACTTTGCATTGGTCGCCATGGTCACCGCTATGATCGAGGATCAGCAAAGTCTGCTTCGCCAGCATGGCTTGCTGATTTCGAGGTTTCCAGAGAGATAGAGTTGCTTTCTTATAGTTTTTTGCTACACAATTTTCTTTCTCTTTTGTGTTTGAAATTACTTGTTCTAGTTAAATATATAATAGTTAAATATATAATGGTTTAGATAGAATTTGCTAACCGTTTGTTTTCATATCTATATATAGATATAGATATATATAAAATAAATATAAATATTTACTTATTTATTTATTATTTATTTTTTTAACTAAATATATATATTTATGACGTTTCTTTTAGATATAAGTGACTAAAGGATAAGCACCCCGTGTTGGAGGTCCTGCACCTGTTCGCACTTGAAGACCCATTTATATTACATTTTAGTTTGGAACCATGAATTACTTTTAAGTTTTGTCTAGGAGATACTCGTATCACTCCTTATCTTTATGTCGTTTTTAAGGATGTTTTTCTGGGTAGAATATTTATATTATGTTTTGAATTTTATCTAAAAAAAAAAAGTGACTAAAAGAAAAAGAAAGAAAAAACAAACTATTTTTTAGTTTTTTTTTTTTTTAAAAATAGTTTTAAGCATTTATTAAAAATAAGGAAAAACTAATTATACATAAAAAAAGAAACCCTAGGCATCGGGCTACTGAATTTCCTAATAAGAAGCAATAAATTAAGGTAGGTGGGGTAACAGCGCAAAGAACTGTCAACGGCCGTAGCTCGAGAATGGTGACGTAAGCATAATGACGTCATATCCGGCCTTCGCTTACGATGATATTGATAAACTATCATCCATCCATCATCCGTAAACTATTTTTTAGTTAACAAAATTGTTTATTTCAATTATATTTTTTTATAAGGAATCTAGAAGATTTATTTATATAAAAAATTTGATTTGATTTTTCTCTCTTTTTAAATATATTTTTAATATTAAATTTAATTTTGTTATGTTTTATTTTGTTAAAATATTTTTTAAACATAATATATTAACACTTTTTCATTTTTATAAAAACAAATTTTTTAAGATTCGATTTTATAAAGTTAACAAGTTTTATTTGGTCGTTCAAAAAGATGAGTACATATTATTTATTAAATTATATCATTATAATATTTGACGTTAACAACTAAAAACTATATAAAACAGAGTACATTCCGTTCATGTCCGTAGGATTCACTAAATTTTTAATACCAATGAGATTCCAATGATTATTTAGCCAATAAGAGTTAATAGTTTCAGGCTTATACCATCTACAGTCTATATTATTATCAAGAGTTAATAAATGCTTAGAGTTAGACCAATTCTTTAACCAGTAATCAGTCAAACCTACTCCCAGTTTATCCACAAGCATATTTTCTATAGTTTATCGGAGGTATGTCACTACAAAATAATATTAATAATTAGGAATATAAAAACATAATAATTAATTATATATTTCCATTACAACCGGCAAAAAACAATTCCATTACAAAAGAAAGACATCAAAGAATACCTTAAAAACTATGTCGATGGATCTTGTCAAGCACATAGAGAAGAAAAAAATATGAACAAGAGAACTATGACAATTTCTACTTAAACCTAACTTATTATTCTTTTTTTAATGGGCCCCTTGAAAATTGGGGACCAAAGCAACCAATTTTTGTGGATCATATTATGATCTTGAATGAACATGTTGATTTTTCCATTCTTCATCGTAAGAAATAATCTACTGATGTACATTGTGTTGATTTCTCTAGCTGATCAGTAGCTTGTTTTATCAGCTTCCATAACTTTGATAACTTGAATGAGTCTTATCCTTTATCTTCTAGCTTTCTTTAGATGATATTAATCCTCTTGTTTTTTTTACCTAGACCTACAAAACATTCAAAATTCATAATGGTCAAGGATAACCTTGCCAGATGTTAACTTCGAATAATCATTCAATATTCTAGCTCAAGATATCTAGTGACAATGTTTTCAAGAAGAATAATAGAACTAAGTGAGACAATGATATTTGATGTTGTGTAAATGCAGCTTAATTTGGCCTTTATGGTATGTTTCGTAACCCGATCTGCCGCATAGTTCTGTTACCTGAAGATGTTTCTGATTACCATACTAGATGGCATAAGATTTCTACACCATTGAATTGTTAAGTTTAAATACCAAGGTGATGCTCCATAACTAAGTATATTTAATACAATCAGAGAATTAATTTCAGTGTCAACCAAAGAATAACAATTTTGTTTGCAATACATAAGTCCTTGTAGTAATGCTCATATTTCTGCGACTAAAGGTGATTTTTTATCTATTAAAATACTTTTTCCTGCTATCAGTTTACCATTAGAATTTCTCAATATAAATCCAACACTTGATTCACCAATAAATAATGATGAACCATCACGGTTTGACTTAACTCTACCTAATAATGGAGGGTACCATTTGATATAAAGTCCTAGGGTTTTTTTTAAGTGTGGTTGGAACAATGTAGTACTCTAGCAGGTTTAAAATCACATTTCAAGTGTTTGTATTTTATAATGTCTTAATTATCAAGAATATTTATCAAGTGTTTGACATTATTACTGATAATCTTGTTAGATATGGTGATGTTTTCATGTTTAGATTTGTTGATAGCCTTCCAGATCGACCTGATGATTAAAGAAGGTAGAGTGGTCCTAATATGAATATGTTTGGAAGTTGAAAAGAACCATATAGATATACTATTCTTGATTGTAATATGTTTACCTAGTATTATACGAAATAAATCAGAGAAATAATACTAAACTTTTCAAGAACTCTACCGTTCTTCCATATTTAGGAAATTTTGACATTTTGAAGATAGATGGAAACCCTTATGTTGAAGAATAGAGTATGTTGAGATGAAGTTGTCTATTACTCTCCAAAGAATAAAAGAACATTTCTTTGGAGAAATGTTATTCCTTAGAAATGTAAACTTTTTGTCTTTACCTCTTATTTCATTCTATGTTTTCTTTAGAGAAAATTTTCCATTTAGAGAGACTGTCCATAATATATTATCCTCCTTATTTAAAATAAGAGAGATCTTCATTATTCTGGTTATATCTAATTGAAGTACATTGTTTCCGTTTTCCTATATACTAATCATTATTTGACTCTAACTTATTTACGTTGACTTGTCTATACCATAAAATATATTCATTAACAATGAAAGTGATTAAAGGGTGTGTGAAGCTCCATTTATCAACCCAATAGTCTATGTTACTTTTTCCAGGGGACCTAAGAATGAATTTTTAGCTAAGTCTTTAGATTTTAAAATCTTTTTCCATACCTTAGAATCATTTTGTTTTTTATAATTTTATAAATGATGGACTTTAAGATCTTCTTCGCCAGTCCCAAGTCCTTCATGTCTAATTTTTTTGACAATTGAAGCTTCAATATTCTAATATCATCTATATCTGAACCTGCTACTAACATTTTATCAACATAGAGTAGCAAATGATATAACTGGACTTATATCAATTGAAATAACAACATTGGTCAGCATGGCACTTCTGGAAACTCTCTTTGTGCATAAAACCATAAAAATTCTTGTATCACTGTCTTGGAGTTTGTTTTAGACCATACAAACTTTTCTTGAGTCCACATACTATTTTTATTTCCCTTCTTTTAAGAAACCTTCTGGTTGATACATATATATCTCCTCATCCAAGTCTCCGTAAAGAAATGCAGTCTTCAAGTTTAACTATTCAAGAAAAAGGTCTTCAATGGCAACTATACTTAACACTGATCTAATAGTATTGAACTTCACAACCGAAGCAAAAATATCGATGTAATTAATTCATTCATTTTGTTGGAACCCTTTGATAATTAGTCAGGCTTTGTATTTCTTAGAGCCATCAGGCTCATATTTCACCCGACACACCCATTTGTTATGAAGTTTATTCTTACCCATTGGTAACTTAACTAGTTCTCATGTCTCATTTAAGATTAAAGACTTCATATTATTTTTCATGGAAAGCTTTCACTTGCTAAAATCAATGGTCTCAAAATATTCATTATAGTGATCACGCTACCCAAAATCGGTTAGTAACATATAGTTCACGTATCTCGTGTTGGGAATATGAAGTCGTGAAGATCTTCTACTGATCGATATGACCAACTTACTCTCCTTGTTGAGGGGTTGATCATATCTGCATTATTCCATGACTATCTGAGAGTCCTTCGATATCTGCAAATACTGATCTGTCTGGCTATGAGTCATTTTCTTTGGTTTTATGTATGTTCTTGTACATCATTGCTTCATTGAAGACCACGTCTCTGCTTCGTATCATCTTCGTGTTTTCCTTATCATAAACACGATAACCGAACTCATCTTTGCATAGCCGATTATGAAACATATCTTCGATTTGGGATCAAGCTTTTTCCTTTCTTGATCACTTATATGAACATATATTGTAGAACCAAAAAACTCTTAGATGTGATAATGTTATATCCTTACGAGTTTATAACTCCTTGGTTATTCTATGTTCTAAGGAAACTGATGGGCCTCGGTCAACCAGATAAGCCGATGTGTTGACTGTATCTTCTCGAAAATGCTTTGGTAAACCAGACTGTATACGAATGCCTCTGGCTCTTTTTGTCAATGTTCTGTTCATACGTTTTCCAATACTATTGTGTTGAGGCGTTCCTGGCACGATTCTCTTCATCATGATCCCGTGCTCAGAGCAAAAATTCTTGAATCTGGTGTCCTCATATTCACCACCATTATCGGTTCTAAGCTATTTTTATCTTCATATCCGTCTTATTCTCAACCATAGATTTCCATATCCTAAAAACATCAAACACTTTAGATTTATACTTTAGAAAATATACCCATACCGTTTGAGAATAATCATTGATAAAAGTCAGAAAGTACTGTTTTTCTCTTATAGATGAAACGGTTGTTGGCCCTCAAACGTCACAGTGAACAAGCTTCAGCCTTTCTTTCTTTGTGGTTCTGCTACTCATCTAAAAACTGACCCTTTTCTCTTTTCTTAATATGCAATCTTCGCACATGTCTATATCGATTGACTTAAGACCTAGAAGCTTCCCATTCGAGTACATAATTTTCATACCCTTTTCACTCATGTGGCCAAATCTCTGGTGCCACACATTTGGATTTTCGTTTCCTGCTGCTATTGCAATTGAATAGCTCGTCTTTCCTGTCTTCTAAAGATAACCACTCTTCTTTCTGCGAAAACTTTTATTGCTCTCTTTGAAATCTAATTGTCACCATGGAAGATCGTAGTGTAGCCTTTGCTAGCCAACTGCCTTAATGAGATTAAGTTTTTTCTCAGATCGGGGATCTGCCTGACATCTTTCAATTCTCAGACTGACCCATTCAACTTAATCTTCACAATACCTTTACCAATAATATCACAAGGTTGATCATCACCAAGATATACATTTCCAAGCTTACCAAGGACATACCTCTCGAAGAATTCTTTATTCGAAGTAGGGTGGAACGATGCTCCAGAGTCTAAAATCTAAGATTCTTCCCTGCTTTCTAAGGAGGATATTAACGCACCATCTCCTTTTTATGTGAAATTTTCCTTTGTCTTCTTCTCATGGTACTTTGGTTCTCTCTTGCGCTAATACTTATAGTGCCTAGTATTCCCACAGTTCTAACACTCGATGTTTTTCAACCCTTGGGAAGTTTTAGGATTCTTGGACTTAAACCTCTAGTCTTTTGATCTACATCGGTAATTCGATTTACCGCGTTCATGACCTCATGTTAATTTTCTTTCTCTTGAATATGTATGTAAAACTAAAGAGATTAATGACTCACCTAATTCTCTCCTTCGATTCTCTTTACTGAGAACTAGGTCACGAACTTCATCAAATTTCAACTTATTACTTCCTGACGAGCTACTCACTATCGTGACAGTAGAATTACAACTAACTGGTAGTGAAGACAAGAGTATCATGCTCGTACTTAGTCATCAAAATTAATTTCATATGAACTAAGCTGGGTTGTGATTGTATTGAGTTCATTAAGATGTTGAGCTACCGACGCGCCTTCCGTCAATCGCAAATTGAATAAACGCCTCATAAAGTGAACTTTGTTGGACGCCGATGAATTCTCACACATATTGGAGAGAGCCTTCATAAGACCCATCGTGGTTGAATCCTTTACGATGTTGAAATAAATATTTCGGGATATCATTATCACATGACTCCAAGATCTTGTATGTCAAGAAAGGTCAATTCTTCATCTCTCAAACTATCTAACTTTTTTTTCCTGAGATGAGTTGATAAAGCTTTTCTAGTAAAGATAATCTCCAGTCTGTATATTCCAGAATTTTACATATACACCATCGAATTTTTTAAGTCTCACATTTTCTTGTCTGTAGCCATTGATCCAATTCAAATCGGATCTTCTTTGGATTGCTACCAAGCATGTAGCTCTAATACTAGTTATTGGGAAAATACACAATTTTCCTTACAGATTGCTAAATAGTTTTGAGAAAATACACAATTTTCCTACAATCAGATCAAAATAATAATAAAAAATACAAAAACAAAAGTGAAATAAAACATTGTGCATACGTCTCTGTCACAATAAACCAACAGTTAGATCAAATACTGTACATACGTCTCCCATACAATATCTTTTCAAATTAAAACTTCTTCAACTCTCTTAATAAGTCTAAGCGGAATTCGTAAAAATAGCTAATAATTTTTTAACATTGAAAAAATAGGGCCATTAGAAAGCGCAAGCAAAAAAGCCAGAAGATGACAGTGGGGTGAGCAGTACAATGAGGACGGTGTTGGCAATGAGATTCAGCTATGTACAGATGGTTGAGGCTTATAGTATTTTTGAAGGTGACGTGAACTCTATCATTTGTTATTTCTTGGACACCAGCACCGATAGTAGCAGACTGAAAGGCAAAGCAAGACAGTTGAATGAATGATACGAGGGATCTCCTTTAATTTTAGCTTTTAATAAATAAATAATTCATGTGGTCAACACTTGGATAATATGCTTTTAGTATAAGTTTATCAATAAAATCAGATCAACTAGAATGTCTTGGTCCATGTTTATATTTTAGTCAATATGACCCATGTATACGTTCAAAGTTACTTATGAGGCTTACGACGTTAGCTTTGAGCTGAAAATTTACTCTCAAAACGTAATTTACATAAACTATAAACTATGATTTAAACATATAATAAAAGAATGAAAGTAAAATATCATTTTCATCAATTAATAAAAGTAAATATATAGTTGTCGGACTCGGGTTTTTCACTAAATGGCCGGAGTTTATGCAAGTTTGAGGTACGACTACAATTTTCTAATTGAGTTTGGTTCAAGCCTAAAAAAAACCTAGGTTTGAGCTCAAAGTTTTATTTTACTCAGAAAGGCCTTAAAGTAGATTAAGGTCTAAGCTTCTCTCTTCCTCTACATTTTTTTTTCTCTTGTACTTGTTGTTTCATTGAGCATGAAAATAAAGAAAGGTCGAAGTCCAAAGCAAGATCTCTTTTTCTCCTATTTTCTTGTCTTATGTATCTTGTTTTTTTAAGTTAAAATAAAGTTTGTGAGTAATCTTTAAAATCTTCGATTTGAAACTATAGAGTTCACCCTTCTGCCATGACTTTGTCTTCTTTTTTATCTCCTATTTCTTTTTATTTATGAAATCCCTGACATGTTTTATGTTTCTAAAGACAACATAAAACTTCTCCACTCCATCATCTTCTTCTCTATTATGCCGTCGCTTGTCCATAAATGTATAACATATGATTTATATAAATGTAAGATAGTAGATATCTTGCAAATTGATCTAATACGATGAGATTGGAAGATAACAAATTTATAAATTTTTATGACCAATCAACTGAGTTTTGAAACGATAACACGCGCATTCTTTACTCATAATTTCGTTTGGAAAATTGTTAAAAATCCTCCGAATTAAAAAGGATTTAAATTTTTTGGTAAAAGAGGATTGATGATGTCAATAGATTTAATTCAATAAATTAAATATTTTACATTTGCGTTCAAATTTCACTGGGAGTATTTTCTTTATTAATCTAAAGATTTAAACTGACTTTAAACTATTGCATTAGAAAAAATGGATAAACTTTTAATTTTATATTTTATTCCAAATTATATAATCAATATATATATATATGTATGTAAGAATATTTAGTGTATTAAGTTTCCTTGTATAGGCCTCTAAATTCTCTATATATTGAGAGCCTTACTTGGGTTGGCATTATAAAAAAACAGTTCAATACAAAAAGGAACATTTTCTAATAAACACAAAACCCTAGCCGCATCCTGCGGCTACTTCTCTCTTTGTTATTTAACATGGTGCAGAGCAAGTGTGATTCTGGGAATTCTGAACATCCTCAAAAAAGATGGCTGGCAATGAAGTCGTGGTCAGTCAAATCCCTGATGAATTAACAATGCCAAATGGCTGCCATTCTGAGAAATGGTCTCGGAACACAACAACAAACAACTAACCCCGAGAATTTATCCTTAGGGATTAAAATCGGTGGTGACAACTATGCCCTATGGGAAAACCTGATGAAGAAAGCAATTGGAGGAAGGTGGAGAGGTTCTCACATTACAGGGGAGCCGACACCTCCATCCAAAACTGAAAACACATATACAAGGTGGGAACAAGATGATCAATGTGTTTTCACATGGATTATCCAGAATCTTGAATCCAGCTTGGTGAATAATGTCTCGCAATATCCCACTGCAAAAGCCCTCTGGGATGGGTTAGCCATCACATACGGTTCTTGTACAGATTCGTTACAGGTGTTTGACCTTCATAAGAGGGCTAATTTATTAAGGCAAGGGTTCGATACACTAGAAGACTTGTGGAACAAACTGTAGAACATCTGGGTGTCTATAAATAGGCGAGATCCGAACCCTTTGAAAGACCCAGAAGATATTCAAATCTACAATAAGAAGACTCAAGAACAAAGACTCTATCAATTGCTAATGGCGATTAATGACAAGCTGGAACCAGTCAAGAGATATATCCTGAAGAAGAATCATCTTCCTTCCGTGGAAACAGCATATGCTACAATACGAAAGGAAGTGGCCATGCTTAATATACAAAATCAAGTTCTTGCGATAGTGACTCGATTGAAATTGGAATGGGTTTGGCTGCTAAATATTCTGCACAGAGGTTTAAATTCTGATCCAAAGAGAAAGAAGATAAATCCAAGTTGTATTGCACTCATTGTGGGATGAAGAAACACACTAAAGATACATGTTTCCAGCTGGTTGGCTATCCAGAATGGTGGGAGGACGGTCATAAGGAGAAAAATAACCAGCGTTTGAGATCTAATATCAAACGGGCTTCGTCTACAAGTGGCGGTGAAGATCCGACTAAAAATGAGCAAGGGAGTGGCATTAGTTTTGGAGGAATGGCGGCGAACTCCTATGAAAAACTTGCAGGTAAAGGGTTTGAGAAATCAATGAATTGGATCTTTGATTGCGGGGCTACGGACACCATGTCTTATGATCCTAAAGACTTTGGTGACATGTCATCTCCAAAGAAGTATCATATTGAGACTGCTAGTGGAGAAATTTGTGAAGTGAAAGGGGGAGGTTCAATTATTTTTCCGGAAAAAATGGAAATAAAAAACTGCCTATACATTCCTTCACTATCCTTAAAGTTATTATATGTTAGTCAAGTGACAAAACAACTCAACTGTGTGGTTCTTATGTATCCATTTTTTGCATTTTACAGGACATTCGTACGAAGGAGATCATTAGGCGTGGTACTGAACAAGGAGGTCTCTATTATGTTGATGAGGTAGTTCATAAGGGACATGCCATGCTTGCTCACGGAACAACCGAAAGGCAACTTGTGTTATGGCACCATCGACTTGTTCATCTTTTTTTTAGCTATCTTAAAAGTTTGTTTCCTAGTCTTTTTTTGAATAATTCCATTCATGAGAAATGTGAAACCTGCATTTTTGCAAAAAATCTGTAGTGTCTCATTTAATCAAAGTAATACTAGAGTTGATTATGCTTTTTCGCTAATCCATTCTGATGTTTGGGGTCCAGCACCAAATTCCACTAACAATCAAATCAGATACTTTGTTTTATTTGTGGATGATTTCTCAAAAATGACTTGGATATACTTCATGAAACATAAATCGGAAGTACCAGAAACATTTGTTTGTTTTTACAAAATGATTTTGACTCAATTTGAAAAAAAATACAGATTCTCCGTTCTGATAATTGAACAAAGTTTGTCAACCAAACAATGCATAATTTTTTAAAAACAAATAGTCTTATCCATCAAACCACTTGTCCAAACACACCTCAACAAAACGGTACTTCAGAACAAAAAAATTGTACTTCACTTGAAAAAACTCGTGCTATTATGATTGAATCTAGAGTTCCCCATTCTCTTTGACCAGAAGCTCTTGCTACAGCCACATATCTTGCAAATCGTCTACCAACCCGATGTCTAGGAAATAAAACTCCATTACAAGTGCTTGCCACCCAAGTTACAATTACATCTCCTATGACCTTACCACCTCGTGTATTTGGTTGTTCGGTGTTTCTTCATATCCCTAAAACTAGTCGAAACAAACTTAATCCGTGTGCTGAAAAGTGTGTATTTGTTGGGTATGGTGTCCATCAAATGGTCCATCGGTGTTACAATCCGGTTACTCGTCGAATCTATGTCACCATGGACTGTGACTTCTTAGAATCCGATTATTTTTTTGACCACCAATCTCGTGCTCAGGGGGAGAAAGTAAGTGAATCACTCGACTGGTTGCTATATGAAAGTTACTTTGAGGATGTGCCGAAAAGGTCGGTAGATGGCGCCATCGAACACGCCTTTTCCAACATAAAGGAGACTGACGAGGCAGTTCTTACCACCAATAATTCTCCCGAAGACAATATCCAACAAGAAATAAATGCCATGGATACTACCAGCGAATCAGCCAAAGAAAATGTCCATCAAGAGGTAAACAATTTACAATATCATAATTCATAAAATGCTACTGACCATGACATTTCACGAAGTTCATTTGTTGAAACTCAAACTCTGGTTCTTCCACCAAGAAAAAATAGAGGGGTTCCTCCTGACCGGTATTCACGGGAACACGTTTCCCGTGCTTGTACATATCTGGTAAAAGCAGACAGGAAAGAAATGACGAAGATTGCAAAGGCGTTTTCAACTATTATTCTCTCAGAACAAATCCATAAAACAGCTCAAGAAGCTAAGAAGATGACTGAATGGCATGAGGCAATGAATACCTAAATGGAAGCTCTAAAAAGAAATGATACATGAGAGAACTGTGTGTTACCACAAGGAAAGAAAGCAGTCGGGTGTAGATGGGTGTTTAATATAAAATATAAATCTGATGGCACCATTGAGCGACACAAGGCAAGATTGGCTGCCAAAGGATATACACAAACATATGGTATAGACTATTCTGAAAGGTTCTCTCCGGTTGCAAAGATTGACACTATCAGAGTTTTACTTTCAATAGCCGCGAATAAAGATTGGCCTCTTCATCAATTTGATGTAAAGAATGCTTTCTTACATGGATACTTGGAAGAAGAGGTATATATATATATATATATGTAAGAATATTTAGTGTATTAAGTTTCCTTGTTTAGGCCTCTAAATTCTCTATATATTGAGAGCCTTACTCTGGTTTGCATTATAAAAAAATAGTTCAATACAAAAAGGAACATTTTCTAATAAACACAAAACCCTAGCCGCATCCTGCGGCTACATCTCTCTTTGTTATTTAACATGGTACAGAGCACGTGTGATTCTGGGAATTCTGAACATCCTAAAAAAAGATGGCTGGCAATGAAGTCGTGGTCAGTCAAATCCCTGATGAATTAACAATGCCAAATGGCTTCCATTCTGAGAAATGGTCTCGGAACACAACAACAAACAACTAACCCCGAGAATTTATCCCTAGGGATTAAACTCGGTGGTGACAAATATACCCTATGGGAAAACCTGATGAAGAAAGCAATTAGAGGAAGGGGGAGAGGTTCTCACATTACAGGGGAGCCGACACCTCCATCCAAAACTGAAAACCCATATACAAGGTGGGAACAAGATGATCAATGTGTTTTCACATGGATTATCCAGAATCTTGAATCCAGCTTGGTGAATAATGTCTTGCAATATCCCACTGCAAAAGCCCTCTGGGATGGGTTAGCCATCACATACGGTTCTGGTACAGATTCGTTACAGGTGTTTGACCTTCATAAGAGGGCTAATTTATTAAGGAAAGGGTTCGATACATTAGAAGACTTGTGGAACAAACTGTAGAACATCTGGGTGTCTATAGATAGGCGAGATCCAAACCCTATGAAAGACCCAGAAGACATTCAAATCTACAATAAGAAGACTCAAGAACAAAGACTCTATCAATTGCTAATGGCGATTACTGACAAGCTGGAACCAGTCAAGAGATATATCCTGAAAAAGGATCATCTTCCTTCCGTGGAAACAGCATATGCTACAATACGAAGGGAAGTGGCCAGGCTTAATATACAAAATCAAGTTCTTCCGATAGTGACTCGATTGAAATTGGAATGGGTTTGGCTGCTAAATATTTTGCACAGAGGTTTAAATTCCGATCCAAAGAGAAAGAAGATAAATCCAAGTTGTATTGCACTCATTGTGGGATGAAGAAACACACTAAAGATACATGTTTCCAGCTGGTTGGCTATCCAGAATGGTGGGAGGACGGTCATAAGGAGAAAAATAACCAGTGTTTCAGATCTAATGTCAAACGGGCTTCGTCTACAAGTGGCGGTGAAGATCCGACTAAAAATGAGCAAGGAAGTGGCATTGGTTTTGGAGGAATGGCGGCGAACTCCTATGAAAAACTTGGAGGTAAAGGGTTTGAGAAATCAATGAATTGGATCTTTGATTGTGGGGCTACGGACACCATGTCTTATAATCTTAAAGACTTTGGTGACATGTCATCTCCAAAGAAGTCTCATATTGAGACTGCTAGTGGAGAAATTTGTGAAGTCAAAGGGGGAGGTTCAATTATTTTTCCGGAAAAAATAGAAATAAAAAACTGCCTTTACATTCCTTCACTATCCTTAAAGTTATTATATGTTAGTCAAGTGAAAAAACAACTCAACTGTGTGGTTCTTATGTATCCATTTTTTTGAATTTTACAGGACATTCGTATGAAGGAGATCATTAGGCGTGGTACTTAACAAGGAGGTCTCTATTATGTTGATGAGGTAGTTCATAAGGGACATGCCATGCTTGCTCACGGAACAACTAAAAGGCAACTTGTGTTATGGCACCAGCGACTTGTTTATCCTTCTTTTAGCTATCTTAAAAGTTTGTTTCCTAGTCTTTTTTTGAATAATTCCATTCATGAGAAATGTGAAACCTGCATTCTTGCAAAAAATCTGTAGGGTCTCATTTAATCAAAGTAATACTAGAGTTGATTATGCTTTTTCGCTAATCCATTCTGATGTTTGGGGTCCAACACCAAATTCCACTAACAATCAAATCAGATACTTTGTTTTATTTGTGGATGATTTCTCAAAAATGACTTGGATATACTTCATGAAACATAAATCGTAAGTACCAGAAATATTTGTTTGTTTTTACAAAATGATTTTGACTCAATTTGAAAAAAAAAATACAGATTCTCCGTTCTGATAATGGAACAGAGTTTGTCAACCAAACAATGCATAATTGTTTAAAAACAAATGGTCTTATCCATCAAACCACTTGTCCAAACACACCTCAACAAAACGGTACTTCAGAACAAAAAAATCGTACTTCACTTGAAAAAACTCGTGCTATTATGATTGAATCTAGAGTTCCCCATTCTCTTTGACCAGAAGCTCTTGCTACAGCCACATATCTTGCAAATCGTCTACCAACCCGATGTCTAGGAAATAAAACTCCATTACAAGTGCTTTCCACCCAAGTTACAATTACATCTCCTATGACCTTACCACCTCGTGTATTTGGTTGTTCGGTGTTTCTTCATATCCCTAAAACTAGTCGAAACAAACTTAATCCGTGTGCTGAAAAGTGTGTATTTGTTGGGTATGGTGTCCATCAAATGGTCTATCGGTGTTACAATCCGGTTACTCGTCGAATCTATGTCACCATGGACTGTGACTTCTTAGAATCCGATTATTTTTTTGACCACCAATCTCGTGCTCAGGGGGAGAAAGTAAGTGAATCACTCGACTGGTTGCTATATGAAAGTTACTTTGAGGATGTGCAGAAAAGGTCGGTAGATGGCGCCATCGAACACGCGTCTTCCAACATAAAGGAGACTGACGAGGCAGTTCTTACCACCAATAATTCTCCCGAAGACAATATCCAACAAGAAATAAATGCCATGGATACTACAAGCGAATCAGCCAAAGAAAATGTCCATCAAGAGGTAAACAATTTACAATATCATAATTCATAAAATGCTACTGACCATGACATTTCACGAAGTTCATTTGTTGAAACTCAAACTCTGGTTCTTCCACCAAGAAAAAATAGAGGGGTTCCTCCTGACCGGCATTCACGGGAACACGTTTCCCGTGCTTGTACATATCTGGTAAAAGCAGACAGGAAAGAAATGACGAAGATTACAAAGGCGTTTTCAGCTATTATTCTCTCAGAACAAATCCATAAAACAGCTCAAGAAGCTAAGAAGATGACTGAATGGCATGAGGCAATGAATACCGAAATGGAAGCTCTAAAAAGAAATGATTCATGGGAGAATTGTGTGTTACCACAAGGGAAGGAAGCAGTCGGGTGTAGATGGGTGTTTAATATAAAATATAAATCCGATGGCACCATTGAGCGACACAAGGCAAGATAGGCTGCCAAAGGATATACACAAACATATGGTATAGACTATTCTGAAAGGTTCTCTCCGGTTGCAAAGATTGACACTATCAGAGTTTTACTTTCAATAGCCGCGAATAAAGATTGGCCTCTTCATCAATTTGATGTAAAGAATGCTTTCTTACATGGATACTTGGAAGAAGAGGTATATATAGAACCCCCACCAAGGTTCTCTGATAGTTTTCAAGAAAACGAGGTATGTAAACTGAAAAAGGCATTATATGGGCTCAAACAGTCTCCTCGTGCTTGGTTTAGGAGATTTACAATGGCAATGAAGCAGTATAGCTACAAATAGAGTAATGGGGATCATACCTTGTTTTACAAAAAGAGAGGAGAATTTGTCACTTGTCTTATAATATATGTTGACGATATGATTATAATGGGGAATGTCGAACAAGAAATTAGCTCTCTTAGGAAAAACCTATTCAAGGAGTTTGAAATGAAAGACATTAGGGGATTGAAGTATTTACTAGGAATCGAGGTTCTTAGATCAAGAGGAGGGATTTATATCTCCCAACGAAATATATATTGGATTTATTAGCTGAAGTTGGCATGGTGGATTGCAAACCAAATGACACTCCTATAGTTGTGATACACAAACTAAAGATAATTGAAGGGGCCAGACCAGCAAGTAAAGAAAGGTACCAAAGGTTGGTGGGAAATTTGATTTACCTGGCTCACACTCGACCCGACATTGCATACGCGGTGGGAGTAGTTAGCCAGTTCATGCATCATCTTCCGGAACACCATATGGAGGCAGTAATGAGGATTATTCGATATCTCAAAGGCACATCAGGAAGAGGCATACTTTTTAAGAAAAATGGACACCTTGATGTTGAAGTATTCACAGATGCTGATTGGGGAGGGAATCCTAACGACAAGCAATCAACTGCTGGCTACTTTACTCTTCTTGGAGGTAACTTGGTGACTTGGAGGAGTAAGAAACAGAAAGTAGTATCACTGTCAAGTGCTGAATCGGAATTTCGAGGAATCATTAAGGGGATTACCGAGATACTTTGGTTAAAGAAGATAATGAAAGAAATCGGATCCCCCCTGAAGTGTCCAACTCAGTTAATGTGCGATAATAAAGCTGTGATTAAGATTTCAGAGAACCCGGTATAACACGATAGAACAAAGCACGTTGAAATAGATAGGCACTTCATAAAAGAAAAGATTGAATATGGGACAATCGAACTTCCGTTTGTTAGATCCGAAGACCAACTGTCAGACATCCTGACAAAAGCGGTTGTTGCAAGAACATTCGAATCAGTTTTATCCTAGTTGGGTATTGATGAGCCCACTACACAACTTGAGGGGGAGTGTTAGATTATTCAGTGTATTAAGTTTCCTTGTATAGGCCTCTAAGTTCTCTATATATTGAGAGCCTTACTTGGGTTTGCATTATAAAAAAAGAGTTCAATACAAAAAGGAACATTTTCTAATAAACACAAAACCTAGCCGCCTCCTGCGGCTACTTCTCTCTTTGTTATTTAACAATATTTTTAATACATGTATGATGTAAAAATTATATTTTATTTTCTTGATTTTTGTAACAAAAAATTTAGTTTGTCACTATTTTGTTTTCTTCATTTTCCTCCATTTTCTTTTTTATGTAATCGCGGATGTGTTTCATGTATCTAAGTACAATATAAAACTTCTCCACTCCTTTACCTTCTTCTCTATCATGTTTTTTATCCTCTTTTCTTCGCTGGGCTTATTTTGTTGTTGTTTATTCTTCTTATTTTTAGCTGATTTCAAACACATATAAAAGAGCTCTTAGCTAATTCATAAAAGCATGCCAATTTGATGTGACACGTTGGATATGAAAAATAATAAACTTTTGATTTTTTAGATTTGAAACAAAACATAATTTATAATTTCGTTTGAAAAAATTGTTGAAAACCCTCTAAGCTAAATTTTGTTTGAAAAATTTTGGTAAAAAAAAATTGATCTAAACTAAAAAGAAGTTATGAATCTTTAGGCTTTTTGCGGTTCAACTTGAAATCATAAGTGAAAAACCAACGCACTAACAAGTTATAATAAATAAAGTGAGATATTCTAATCCGGATTGCAGTAGTAACTTGGTTATCTAAAATAGGATTCCAACATGGGTTCATTGTACCAAATGCACTATTCAATAGATGTTATTAATAAAATAATTTTTTTACATTTGTTTTCAATTGCGCTGGAGGCATCTTCCTGATTAATCTAAGGATTTAAACTTGACTTGAAAATATTGTATTAACAAGATGGATAAACTTTTAATTTTATATTTTATTCCAAATTATACTATTAATAAATATATTTTTAAGCAACAATCAGAAGCTGCATCAATATGTATGTTATTTCTGGAGAAGTTGATAAACGCTCAATGATCTCTTTTGCCACCATTAATCACTTGCTGCAACAAAAAAACAATATCAGAGATTGTAATTTAGAGTCACTCTCTATCATGAATAAAAGTCAAAATCATCAACTTTTGAAGTTTTTCAAAGTCAATATCAGAGATTGTAATTTAAAGTCACTGTCTATGATGAATAAAAGCCAAACTCATCAACTTTTCAAGTTTTCTAAAGGCAATAACGTCCAAGCATATATTATAAGAGAATCCAAGAGTCAGTATTTTACTAGGTCCGTCATATTCCACTTGCCGTAACAGGGAGTGACATAGCGGGGATCGCCACTATCAAGGTATGTAAGGTGCAGGGTAGATTGTAAGTGCAAGCATCCATTCGAGTCTCTTAATGTGCACTGGTCGCTGGATGACAGCATTCATGATGTAATGTTTGAGGAGAGTGTTTGCTTGCTTCTTAGAGCCACATGGTTTGAACCATTGATTGTGGAAGAACTCTATAGTATTTATGATGATCCAGACAATTACTACTTTCCATGTGAATACGAGGATGAAGACTGAGAGCTAGATGAAGCCTACTTCCATGGTTCGTCCAGTATTCATATTTGTAGCCGTAGGTGGGGAGATAACGTTTTTGTCAGTGCTGGCCGACAAGAAGCCAAGCCTGCCTATCCTCCCAATAATAATCACAATTCAGGTGGTGCTGGCTCTTCTTCTCGCCAATCGAAGAAGAAAGAGGCTGCAAACAACTCAACAGGCGACGAGCAAAACGAGCAATCAAGGGTGAGGCTGCTGATAAGGCAGCAGCAGAGAAACGCCAGGGCTTCATGGAGAGAGTAGAGAGCACAACCATTCCAAATTCATTGCTCACCAGTTTATCATGGCTATAATTATTCCCTACAACAGTCTGAAAATGAATTTCATTGCTCACCAGTTTATCATGGCTATATTTTCCAATGGAGGTACGTTTTATTTTTCTTATTAGTTGATGTTGTTTTATTCAATTTATCCAACTATTGGTGCTATCTGCTAATGTGTATTTGGCGTTTCCTGTTTTGCAGCTATGTAGAATTGTAGAACGGCAGCGTTACACCAAAAAACTCAACCAGAGACAAGTTAGTGACTTGCTTATGGCAACTTGTAAGCCCCCACATCAAAGAGAGAATACTATTAAGAAGGTTTGGATTTTCTTTTTCGTTTAAATAATATCATTCTTCAAGATATATTCAAGTATGTTTTACACGAAACAACAGTTTTTAACTTGAAATTCATTTTCAGACTGTTGTAGGGAATAATTATAGCCATGATAAAATGATGAGCAATGAATTTAGAATGGGTGTGCTCTCTACTCTCTCCATGAATCCCTGGCGTTTCTCTGTTGCTGCCTTATCAGCAGCCTCATGCTTGAGTGCTCGTTTTGCTCGTCGCCTGTTGAGTTGTTTGGAGCCTCTTTCTTCTTCGATTGGCGAGAAGAAGAGCCAGCACCACATGAATTGTGATTATTATTTGGACGATAGGTAGGCCTGGCTTCTTGTCGGCCAGCACTGACAAAACCGTTATCTCCCCACCTACGGCTACGAATGCGAATACTGGTCGAACCCTGGAAGTAGGCTTCATCTAGCTCTTAGTCTTCATCTTCTGTATTCTCATTGGTAACCGTAGGTGGGGAGATAACGGTTTTGTCAGTGCCGACCGACAAGAAGCCAGACCTGCCTATCGTCCAAATAATAATCACAATTCAGGTGGTGCTGACTCTTCTTCTCGCCAATCGAAGAAGAAAGAGGCTGCAAACAACTCAACAGGCGACGAGCAAAACGAGCACTTAAGCGTGAGGCTGCTGTTAAGGCAGCAACAGAGAAACGCCAGGGCTTCATGGAGACAGTAGAGAGCACACCCATTCTAAATTCATTGCTCACCATTTTACCATGGCTATAATTATTCCCTACAACAGTCTGAAAATGAATTTCAAGTTAATAACTGCTGTGTCTGCAGTTATTAACTTAAATTTCAAGTTAATAACTGCAGACATATTAGGATATATCACTTTAAATTTGTGTTTTGTATAGAAATATTCTGTCACAGAAATAGTGGTATTGTTCCCAAGACTAATCTGCTAAGTAAAGAAAATTCAATAGATATTAATGCAGATTTAGAGGCAATTAGATACAGATATTTATACGAAATCAAAGCAAACCTTAAAAAATTTATTTATTATTGTATCAAATCAGCCAAAAGAGAAGCAAGAAGGGGCATAGCAGATCAAAAATGAGAAATACGGAAAGTAAGAAGATAGAGATGGATGAGATGCAATATCAGTCAAGGCACAAATTCCAGTGAACGAACCAAATCCTAAATCAAATGAAAAAAACAGCAACCTAGATGTCATAAATGAAACTCGATTACAAAGAAAGTGAAAATATAAACAACCTAGATAGAGAATGAGAAAGAGAACTCACTCAGATTTCTCTTTCGAATCGGAGGATGGAGATCCACCAGAATCTGAGAAAGCATGAGAGAAATTAGTTCGATAAACATGGAAATCGACGATTACACTGTCACTGGGAATACACATACACAAATAAACACATATATATATATATATATAGATAGAGAGAGAAGGGATTTACAGCCGTCGTCTTTTTTTTTCATTTCCAGCATTGTCATCTACACGTATCATGTCTTCTTCTTCTCTGTCGACTTCTTCGTTAGATGGTTGTTGCTTCTCAGCCTCTCTTTCTGGGTCTACTTTGCATTGGTCGCCATGGTCACCGCTCTGATCGAGGATCAGCAAAGTCTGCTTCGCCGGCATGGCTTTCTGATTTCGAGGTTTCCAGAGAGATAGAGTTGCTTTCTTATAGTTTTTTGCTACACAATTTTCTTTCTCTTTTGTGTTTGAAATTACTTGTTCTAGTTAAATATATAATAGTTAAATATATAATGGTTTAGATAGAATTTGCTAACCGTTTGTTTTCATATCTATATATAGATTTAGATATAGATATATATATAAAATAAATATAAAATTAATTTTAGGACATGTTGATTCGGTCTTTTTAAAATTTTAGGACATGTAGACTCGCTTACCATTTCAATTTTTGTTTTAAATTTTTAAATAAAAATAAGAAAATAAATATAAAATCAAATTAGGACATGTAGACTCGATCTTTTTAGATACTAGTGAGTGGGATGGAAAGAAAAAAGATATTTACTTATTATTTATTTTTTTAACTAAATATATATATATCTATGACGTTTCTTTTAGATATAAGTGACTAAAAGAAAAAGAAAGAAAAAACAAACTATTTTTTAGTTAACAAAATTGATTTTATTTCAATTATATTTTTTAAAAGGAATCTAGAAGATATATTTATATAAAAAATTTGATTTGATTTTTCTCTCTTTTTAAATATATTTTTAATATTAAATTTAATTTTGTTATGTTTTATTTTGTTAAAATATTTTTTAAACATAATATATTAACACTTTTTCATTTTTATAAAAACAAATTTTTTTAAGATTCGATTTTATAAAGTTAACAAGTTTTATTTGGTCGTTCTAAAAGATGAGTACATATTATTTATTAAATTATATCATTATAATATTTGACGTTAACAACTAAAAACTATATAAAACAGAGTACATTCCGTTCATGTCCGTAGGATTCACTAAGTTTTTAATACCAATGAGATTCCAATGATTATTTAGCCAATAAGAGTTAATAGTTTCACGCTTATACCATCTATTGTCTATATTATTATCAAGAGTTAATAAATGCTTAGAGTTAGACCAATTCTTTAACCAGTAATCAGTCAAACCTACTCCAAGTTTATCCACAAGCATATTTTCTATAGTTTATCGGAGGTATGTCACTACAAAATAATATTAATAATTAGGAATATAAAAACATAATAATTAATTATATATTTCCATTACAACCGGCAAAAACCAATTCCATTACAAAAGAAAGACATCAAAGAATACCTTAAAAACTATGTCGATGGATCTTGTCAAGCACATAGAGAAGAAAATAATATGAACAAGAGAACTATGACAATTTCTACTTAAACCTAACTTATTATTCTTTTTTTAATGGGCCCCTTGAAAATTGGGGTCCAAAGCAACCAATTTTTGTGGATCATATTATGATCTTGAATGAACATGTTGATTTTTCCATTCTTCATCGTAAGAAATAATCTACTGATGTACATTGTGTTGATTTCTCTAGCTGATCAGTAGCTTGTTTTATCAGCTTCCATAACTTTGATAACTTGAATGAGTCTTATCCTTTATCTTCAAGCTTTCTTTAGATGATATTAATCCTCTTGTTTTTTTTACCTAGACCTACAAAACATTCAAAATTCATAATGGTCAAGGATAACCTTGCCAGATGTTAACTTCGATTCATAATGGTCAAGGATAACCTTGCCAGATATCTAGTGACAATGTTTTCAAGAAGAATAATAGAACTAAGTGAGACAATGATATTTGATGTTGTGTAAATGCAGCTTAATTTGGCCTTTATGGTATGTTTTGTAACCCGATCTGCCGCATAGTTCTGTTACCTGAAGATGTTTCTGATTACCATACTAGATGGCATAAGATTTCTACACCATTGAATTGTTAAGTTTAAATACCAAGGTGATGCTCCATAACTAAGTATATTTAATACAATCAGAGAATTAATTTCAGTGTCAACCAAAGAATAACAATTTTGTTTGCAATACATAAGTCCTTGTAGTAATGCTCATATTTCTGCGACTAAAGGTGATTTTTTATCTATTAAAATACTTTTTCCTGCTATCAGTTTACCATTAGAATTTCTCAATATAAATCCAACACTTGATTCACCAATAAATAATGATGAACCATCACGGTTTGACTTAACTCTACCTAATAATGGAGGGTACCATTTGATATAAAGTCCTAGGGTTTTTTTTAAGTGTGGTTGGAACAATGTAGTACTCTAGCGGGTTTAAAATCACATTTCAAGTGTTTGTATTTTATAATGTCTTAATTATCAAGAGTATTTATCAAGTGTTTGACATTATTACTGATAATCTTGTTAGATATGGTGATGTTTTCATGTTTAGATTTGTTGATAGCCTTCCAGATCGACCTGATGATTAAAGAAGGTAGAGTGGTCCTAATATGAATATGTTTGGAAGTTGAAAAGAACCATATAGATATAATATTCTTGATTGTAATATGTTTACCTAGTATTATACGAAATAAATCAGAGAAATAATACTAAACTTTTCAAGAACTCTACCGTTCTTCCATATTTAGGAAATTTTGACATTTTGAAGATAGATGGAAACCCTTATGTTGAAGAATAGAGTATGTTGAGATGAAGTTGTCTATTACCCTCCAAAGAATAAAAGAACATTTCTTTGGAGAAATGTTATTCCTTAGAAATTTAAACCTTTTATTCCTTAGAAATTCCTTAGAACTTTTAAGTTTTACCTCTTAAAAGAAAATTTTCCATTTAGAGAGACTGTCCATAATATATTATCCTCCTTATTTAAAATAAGAGAGATCTTCATTATTCTGGTTATATCTAATTGAAGTACATTGTTTCCGTTTTCCTATATACTAATCATTATTTGACTCTAACTTATTTACGTTGACTTGTCTATACCATAAAATATATTCATTAACAATGAAAGTGATTAAAGGGTGTGTGAAACTCCATTTATCAACCCAATAGTCTATGTTACTTTTTCCAGGGGACCTAAGAATGAATTTTTAGCTAAGTCTTTAGATTTTAAAATCTTTTTCCATACCTTAGAATCATTTTGTTTTTTATAATTTTATAAATGATGGACTTTAAGATCTTCTTCGCCAGTCCCAAGTCCTTCATGTCTAATTTTTTTGACAATTGAAGCTTCAATATTCTAATATCATCTATATCTGAACCTGCTACTAACATTTTATCAACATAGAGTAGCAAATGATATAACTGGACTTATATCTATTGAAATAACAACATTGGTCAGCATGGCACTTTTGGAAACTCTCTTTGTGCATAAAACCATAAAAATTCTTGTATCACTGTCTTGGAGTTTGTTTTAGACCATACAAACTTTTCTTGAGTCCACATACTATTTTTATTTCCCTTCTTTTAAGAAACCTTCTGGTTGATACATATATATCTCCTCATCCAAGTCTCCGTGAAGAAATGCAGTCTTCAAGTTTAACTATTCAAGATAAAGGTCTTCAATGGCAACTATACTCAACACTGATCTAATAGTATTGAACTTCACAACCGAAGCAAAAATATCGATGTAATTAATTCATTCATTTTGTTGGAACCCTTTGATAATTAGTCAGGCTTTGTATTTCTTAGAGCCATCAGGCTCATATTTCACCCGGCACACCCATTTGTTATGAAGTTTCTTCTTACCCATTAGTAACTTAACTAGTTCTCATGTCTCATGTAAGATTACAACTTCATATTATTTTTCATGGAAAGCTTTCACTTGCTAAAATCAATGGTCTCAAAATATTCATTATAGTGATCACGCTACCCAAAATCGGTTAGTAACATATAGTTCAAGTATCTCGTGTTGGGAATATGAAGTCGTGAAGATCTTCTACTGATCGATATGACCAACTTACTCTCCTTGTTGAGGGGTTGATCCTATCTGCATTATTCCATGACTATCTGGGAGTCCTTCGATATCTGCAAATACTGATCTGTCTGGCTATGAGTCATTTTCTTTGGTTTTATGTATGTTCTTGTACATCATTGCTTCATTGAAGACCACGTCTCTGCTTCGTATCATCTTCGTGTTTTCCTTATCATAAACACGATAACCGAACTCATCTTTGCATAGCCGATCAGGAAACATATCTTCGATTTGGGATCAAGCTTTTTCCTTTCTTGATCACTTATATAAACATATATTGTAGAACCAAAAAATTCTTAGATGTGATAATGTTATATCCTTACGACTTTATTACTCCTTGGTTATTCTATGTTCTAAGGAAACTGATGGGCCTCGGTCAACCAGATAAGCCGATGTGTTGACTGTATCTTCTCGAAAATGCTTTGGTAAACCAGACTGTATACGAATGCCTCTGGCTCTTTTTGTCAATGTTCTGTTCATACGTTTTCCAATACTATTGTGTTGAGGCGTTGCTGGCACGATTCTCTTCATCATGATCCCGTGCTCAGAGCAAAAGTTCTTGAATCTGGTGTCCTCATATTCACCACCATTATCGGTTCTAAGCTATTTTTATCTTCATATCCGTCTTATTCTCAACCATAGATTTCCATATCCTAAAAACATCAAACACTTTAGATTTATACTTTAGAAAATAGACCCATACCGTTTGAGAATAATCATTGATAAAAGTCAGAAAGTACTGTTTTTCTCTTATAGGTTAAACGGTTGTTGGCCCTCAAACGTCACAGTGAACAAGCTTCAGCCTTTCTTTCTTTGTGGTTCTGCTACTCATCTAAAAACTAACCCTTTTCTCTTTTCTTAATATGCAATCTTCGCACATGTCTATATCGATTGACTTAAGACCTGGAAGCTTCCCATTCGAGTACATAATTTTCATACCCTTTTCACTCATGTGGCCAAATCTCTGGTGCCACACATTTGGATTTTCGTTTCCTGCTGCTATTGCAATTGAATAGCTCGTCTTTCCTGTCTTCTAAAGATAACCACTCTTCTTTCTGCGAAAACTTTCATTGCTCTCTTTGAAATCTAATTGTCACCATGGAAGATCGTAGTGTAGCCTTTGCTAGCCAACTGCCTTAATGAGATTAAGTTTTTTCTCAGATCGGGGATCTGCCTGACATCTTTCAATTCTCAGACTGACCCATTCAACTTAATCTTCACAATACCTTTACCAATAATATCACAAGGTTGATCATCACCAAGATATACATTTCCAAGCTTACCAAGAACATACCTCTCGAAGAATTCTTTATTCGAAGTAGGGTGGAACGATGCTCCAGAGTCTAAAATCTAAGATTCTTCCCTGCTTTCTAAGGAGGATATTAACGCACCATCTCCTTTTTATGTGAAATTTTCCTTTGTCTTCTTCTCATGGTACTTTGGTTCTCTCTTGCGCTAATACTTATAGTGCCTAGTATTCCCACAGTTCTAACACTCGATGTTTTTCAACCCTTGGGAAGTTTTAGGATTCTTGGACTTAAACCTCTAGTCTTTTGATCTACATCGGTAATTCGATTTACCGCGTTCATGACCTCATGTTAATTTTCTTTCTCTTGAATCTGTATGTAAAACTAAAGAGATTAATGACTCACCCAATTCTCTCCTTTGATTCTATTTACTGAGAACTAGGTCACGAACATCATCAAATTTCAACTTATTACTTCCTGACGAGCTACTCACTATCGTGACAGTAGAATTACAACTAATTGGTAGTGAAGACAAGAGTATCATGCTCGTACTTAGTCATCAAAATTAATTTCATATGAACTAAGCTGGGTTGTGATTGTATTGAGTTCATTAAGATGTTGAGCTACCGACGCGCCTTCCGTCAATCGCAAATTGAATAAACGCCTCATAAAGTGAACTTTGTTGGACGCCGATGAATTCTCACACATACTGGAGAGAGCCTTCATAAGACCCATCGTGGTTGAATCCTTTACGATGTTGGAATAAATATTTCGGGATATCATTATCACATGACTCCAAGATCTTGTATGTCAAAAAAGGTCAATTCTTCATCTCTCAAACTATCTAACTTTTTTTTCTTGAGATGGGTTGATAAAGCTTTTCTAGTAAAGATAATCTCCAGTCTGTATATTCCAGAATTTTACATATACACCATCGAATTTTTTAAGTCTCATATTTTCTTGTCTGTAGCCATTGATCCAATTCAAATCGGATCTTATTTGGATTGCTACCAAGCATGTAGCTCTAATACTAGTTATTGGGAAAATACACAATTTTCCTTACAGATTGCTAAATAGTTTTGAGAAAATACACAATTTTCCTACAATCAGATCAAAATAATAATAAAAAATACAAAAACAAAAGTACAATGAGGACGGTGTTGGCAATGAGATTCAACTATGTACAGATGGTTGACGCTTATAGTATTTTTGAAGGTGACGTGAACTCTATCATTTGTTATTTCTTGGACACCAGCACCGATAGTAGCAAACTGAAAGGCAAAGCAAGATAGTTGAATGAATGATACGAGGGATCTCCTTTAATTTTAGCTTTTAATAAATAAATAATTCATGTGGTCAACACTTGGATAATATGCTTTTAGTATAAGTTTATCAATAAAATCAGATCAACTAGAATGTCTTGGTCCATGTTTATATTTTAGTCAATATGACCCATGTATACGTTCAAAGTTACTTATGAGGCTTACGAGGTTAGCTTTGAGCTGAAAATTTACTCTCAAAACGTAATTTACATAAACTATAAACTATGATTTAAACATATAATAAAAGAATGAAAGTAAAATATCATTTTCATCAATTAATAAAAGTAAATATATAGTTGTCGGACTTGGGTTGTTCACTAAATGGCCGGAGTTTATGCAAGTTTGAGGTACGACTACAATTTTCTAATTGACTTTGGTTCAAGCCTAAAAAAAACCTAGGTTTGAGCTCAAAGTTTTATTTTACTGAGAAAGGCCTTAAAGTAGATTAAGGTCTAAGCTTCTCTCTTCCTCTACATTTTTTTTCTCTTGTACTTGTTGTTTCATTGAGCATGAAATTAAAGAAAGGTCGAAGTCCAAAGCAAGATCTCTTTTTCTCCTATTTTCTTGTCTTATGTATCTTGTTTTTTTAAGTTAAAATAAAGTTTGTGAGTAATCTTTAAAATCTTCGATTTGAAACTATAGAGTTCACCCTTCTGCCATGACTTTGTCTTCTTTTTTATCTCCTATTTCTTTTTATTTATGAAATCCCTGACATGTTTTATGTTTCTAAAGACAACATAAAACTTCTCCACTCCATCATCTTCTTCTCTATTATGCCGTCGGTTGTCCATAAATGTATAACATAGGATTTATATAAATGTAAGATAGTAGATATCTTGCAAATTGATCTAATACGATGAGATTGGAAGATAACAAATTTATAAATTTTTATAACCAATCAACTGAGTTTTGAAACGATAACACGCGCATTCTTTATTCATAATTTCGTTTGGAAAATTGTTAAAAATCCTCCGAATTAAAAAGGATTTAAAATTTTTGGTAAAAGAGGATTGATGATGTCAATAGATTTAATTAAATAAATTAAATATTTTACATTTGCGTTCAAATTTCACTGGGAGTATTTTCTTTATTAATCTAAAGATTTAAACTGACTTTAAACTATTGCATTAGAAAAAATGGATAAACTTTTAATTTTATATTTTATTCCAAAATATATAATCAATATATATATATATATGTATTTGTTAGAATATTTAGTGTATTAAGTTCTCTATATATTGAGAGCCTTACTTGGGTTTGCATTATAAAAAAACAGTTCAATACAAAAAGGAACATTTTCTAATAAACACAAAACCCTAGCCGCCTCCTGCGGCTACTTCTCTCTTTGTTATTTAACATGGTATCAGAGCACGTGTGATTCTAGGAATTCTGAACATCCTCAACAAAGATGGCTGGCAATGAAGTCGTGATCAGTCAAATCCCTGATGAATTAATAATGCAGATTGCTGCCATTCTGAGAAATGGTCTCGGAACACAACAACAAACAACTAACCCCAAGAATTTATCCCTAACGATTAAACTCGGTGGTGACAAATATGCCCTATGGGCAAACCTGATGAAGAAAGCAATTGGGGGAAGGGGGAGAGGTTCTCACATTATAGGGGAGCCGACACCTCCATCCAAAATGACAACACATATACAAGGTGGGAACAAGATGATCAATGTGTTTTCACATGGATTATCCAGAATCTTGAATCCAACTTTGTGAATAACTTCTCGCAATATCCCACTGCAAAAGCCCTCTAGGATGGGTTAGCCACCACATACGGTTCTGGTACAGATTCGTTATAGGTGTTTGACCTTCATAAGAGGGCTAATTCATTACGGCAAGGGTCTGATATACTAGAAGACTTGTGGAACAAATTGCAGAACATCTGGATGTCTATAGATATGTGAGATCCGAACCCTATGAAAGCCCCAGAAGACATTCAAATCTACAATAAGAAAACTTAAGAACAAAGACTCTATCAATTGCTAATGGCGATTAATGACAAGCTGGAACTAGTCAAGAGTGATATCCTGAAAAAGGATCATCTTCCTTCCGTGGAAACAGCATATGCTACAATACGAAGGGAAGTGGCCAGGCTTAATATACTAAAATCAAGTTCTTCCGATAGTGACTTAATATACTAAATATTCTGCACAGAGGTTTAAATTCCGATCCAAAGAGAAAGAAGATAAATCCAAGTTGTATTGCACTCATTGTGGGATGAAGAAACACACTAAAGAGACATGTTTCCAGCTGGTTGGCTATCCAGAATGGTGGGAGGACGGTCATAAGGAGAAATATAACCAGCGTTTCAGATCTAAGGTCAAACGGGCTTTGTCTACAAGTTGCGGTGAAGATCCGACTAAAAATGAGCAAGGAAGTGGCACTGGTTTTGGAGGAATGGCGGCGAGCTCCTATGAAACACTTGGAGGTAAAGGGTTTGAGAAATCAATGAATTGGATCATTGATTGTGGGGCTACGGACACCATATCTTATGATCCTAAAGACTTTAGTGACATGTCATCTCCTAAGAAGTCTCATATTGAGACTGCTAGTTGAGAAATTTGTGAAATCAAAGGGGGAGGTTCAATTATTTTTTCGGAAAAAATGGAAATTAAAAACTGCCTCTAGATTCCTTCACTATCCTTAAAGTTATTATCTGTTAGTCAAGTGACAAAACAACTCAACTGTGTGGTTCTTATGTGTCCATTTTTTTGCATTTTACAGGACATTCGTACGAAAGAGATCATTAGGCGTGGTACTGAACAACGATGTCTCTATTATGTTGATGAGGTAGTTCATAAGGGACATGCCATGCTTGCTCACGGAACAACCGAAAGCCAACTTTGGTTATGGCACTAGCGACTTGTTCATCCTTCTTTTAGCTATCTTAAAAGTTTGTTTCCTAGTCTTTTTTTGAATAATTCCATTCATGAGAATGTGAAACCTGTATTCTTGCAAAAAAATCTGTAGGGTCTTATTTAATCAAAGTAATACTAGAGTTGATTATGCTTTTTCGCTAATCCATTCTGATGTTTGTGGCCCGGCACCAAATTCCACTAACAATCAAATCGGATACTTTGTTTTATTTGTGGATGATTTCTCAAGAATGACTTGGATATACTTCATGAAACATAAATCGGAAGTACGAAAAATATTTGTTTGTTTTTACAAAATGATTTTAACTAAATTTGAAAAAAAATACAGATTCTTCGTTCTGATAATGGAACAGAGTTTGTCAACCAAACAATGCATAATTTTTTAAAAACAAATAGTCTATCCATCAAACCACTTGTCCAAACACACCTCAACAAAACATTACTTCAGAACGAAAAAATCGTACTTTACTTGAAAAAACTCGTGCTATTATGATTGAATCTAGAGTTCCTCATTCTCTTTGGCCAGAAGCTCTTGTTACAGCCACGTATCTTGCAAATCGTCTACCAACCCGATGTCTAGGAAATAAAACTCCATTACAAGTTCTTGCCACCCAAGTTACAATTCCATCTATTATGACCTTACCACCTCGTGTATTTGGTTGTTCAGTGTTTGTTCATATCCCTAAAACTAGTCGAAACAAACTTAATCCGTGTGCTGAAAAGTGTGTATTCGTTGAGTATGGTGTTCATCAAATGGGCTATCGGTGTTACAATCCGGTTACTCGTCGAATCCATGTCACCATGGACTGTGACTTCTTAGAATCCGATTTTTTTGTTTACCACCAATCTCGTGCTCAGGGGAGAAAGTAAGTGAATCACTCGACTGGTTGCTATATCAAAGTTACTTTGAGAATATGCCGACAGAGTCGGTAGATAGCGCCACCGAACACGCCTCTTCCAACATAAAGGAGACTGACGAGGCAGTTCTTACCACCAATGATTCTCCTGAAGACAATGTCCAACAAGAAATAAATACCATGGATACTACCAGCGAATCAACCGAAGAAAATGTCCATCAAGAGGTAAACAATTTACAATGTCATAATTCACAAAATGCTACTGACCATGACATTTTAGGAATTTCATTATTTGAAACTCAAACTTTAGTTCTTCCCCCAAGAAAAAATAGAGGGTTTCCTCCTGACCGGTATTCACCGGAACACGTTCCTTGTGCTTCAACATATCCGGTAAAAACGGACAGAAAAGGAATGACAAAGATTGCAAAGGCGTTTTCAGCTACTATTTTCTCTGAACAAATCCCTAAAACAGCTCAAGAAGCTAAGAAGATGACTGAATGGCATGAGGCAATGAATACCGAAATGGAAGCTCTAAAAAGGAATGGTACAAGAGAGAATTGTGTGTTACCACAAGGGAAGAAAGCAGTCGGGTGTAGATGGGTGTTTAATATAAAATATAAATCCGATGGCACCATTGAGCGACACAAAGCAAGATTGGCTGCCAAAGGATATACACAAACATATGGTATAGACTATTCTGAAAGGTTCTCTCCGGTTGCAAAGATTGACACTATCAGAGTTTTACTTTCAATAGCCGCAAATAAAGATTGGCCTCTTCATCAATTTGATGTAAAGAATGCTTTCTTACATGGATACTTGGAAGAAGAGGTATATATAGAACCCCCACCAAGGTTCTCTGATAGTTTTCAAGAAAATGAGGTATGTAAACTGAAAAAGGCATTATATGGGCTCAAACAGTCTCCTCGTGCTTGGTTTAGGAGATTTACAATGGCAATGAAGCAGTATAGCTACAAACAGAGTAATGGGGATCATACCTTGTTTTACAAAAAGAGAGGAGAATTTGTCACTTGTCTTATAATATATGTCGACGATATGATTATAACGGGGAATGACGAAGAAGAAATTAGCTCTCTTAGGAAAAACCTCTTCAAGGAGTTCGAAATGAAAGACCTTGGGGGATTGAAGTATTTACTAGGTATCGAGGTTCTTAGATCAAGAGGAGGGATTTATATCTCCCAACGAAATACATATTGGATTTATTAGCTGAAGTTGGCATGGTGGATTGCAAACCAAATGACACTCCTATGGTTGTGATACACAAACTAAAGATAATTGAAGGGGCCAGACCATCGAGTAAAGAAAGTTACCAAAGGTTGGTGGGAAAATGTGATTTACCTGGCTCACACTCGACCCGACATTGCATATGCGGTGGGAGTAGTTAGCCAGTTCATGCATCATCCTCAGGAACACCATATGGAGGCAGTAATGAGGATTATTCGATATCTCAAAAGCACATCAGGAAGAGGCATACTTTTTAAGAAAAATGGACACCTTGATGTTGAAGTATTCACAGATGCTGATTGGGGAGGGAATCCTAACGAAAAGCAATCAACTGCTGGCTACTTTACTCTTCTTGGAGGTAACTTGGTGACTTGGAGGAGTAAGAAACAGAAAGTAGTATCACTGTCAAGTGCTGAATCGGAATTTAGAGGAATCGTTAAGGGGATTACCGAGATACTTTGGTTAAAGAAGATAATGAAAGAAATCGGATCCCCCCTGAAGTGTCCAACTCAGTTAATGTGCGATAATAAAGCTGGGATTAAGATTTCAGAGAACCCGGTATAACACGATAGAACAAAGCACGTTGAAATAGATAGGCACTTCATAAAAGAAAAGATTGAAGATGTGACAGTCGAACATCCGTTTGTTAGATCTGAAGACCAACTGTCAGACATCCTGACAAAAGCGGTTGCTGCAAGAACATTCGTATAAGTTTTATCCAAGTTGGGTATTGATGAGCCCACTACACAACTTGAGGGGGAGTGTTAGATTATTTAGTGTATTAAGTTTCCTTGTATAGGCCTCTAGGTCCTTCATGTCTAATATTTTTGACAATTGAAGCTTCAATATTCTAATATCATCTATATCTGAACCTGCTACTAACATATTATCAACATAGAGTAGCAAAATGATATAACTGGACTTATATCTTTTGAAATAACAACATTGGTCAGTATGGAACTTCTGGAAACTCTATTTGTGCATAAAACCATAAAAATTCTTGTATCACTGTCTTGGAGCTTGTTTTAGACCATACAAACTTTTCTTGAGTCACATACTATTTTTATTTCCCTTCTTTTAAGAAACCTTCTGGTTGATACATATATATCTCCTCATCCAAGTCTCTGTGAAGAAATGCAGTCTTCAAGTTTAAATATTCAAGATAAAGGTCTTCAATGGAACTATACTCAACACTGATATAATAGTATTGAACTTCACAACCGAAGCAAAAATATCGATGTAATTAATTCATTCATTTTGTTGGAACCCTTTGATAATTAGTCAGGCTTTGTATCTGTTAGAGCCATCAGGCTCATATTTCACCCGACACACCCATTTGTTATGAAGTTTCTTCTTACCCATTGGTAACTTAACTAGTTCCCATGTCTCATTTAAGAGTAAATACTTCATATTATTTTTCATGGAAAGCTTTCATTTTCTAGAATTAATGGTCTCAAAATATTCATTATAGTGATCAGGCTACCCAAAATCGGTTAGTAACATATAGTTCAAGTATCTCGTGTTGGGAATATGAAGTCGTGAAGATCTTCTACTGATCGATATGACCAACTTACTCTCCTTGTTGAGGGGTTGATCCTATCTGCATTATTCCATGACTATCTGGGAGTCCTTCGATATCTGCATAAACTGATCTGTATGGCTTTGAGTCATTTTCTCTGCTTTTATGTATGTTCTTGTACATCACTATTTCATTGAAGACCACGTCTCTGCTTCGTATCATTTTCATGTTTTCCTTATCATAAACACGATAACCGAACTTATCTTTGCATAGCCGATCAGGAAACATATCTTCGATTTGGGATCAAGCTTGTTCCTTTCTTGATCACTTATATGAACATATACTGTAGAACCAAAAAACTCTTAGATGTGGCAATGTTATATCCTTACCAGTTTATAACTCCTTGGTTATTTTATGTTCTAAGGAAACTGATGGGCCTCGGTCAACCAGATAAGCCGATGTGTTGACTGTATCTTCTCGAAAATGCTTTGGTAAACCAGACTGTATACGAATGCCTCTGGCTCTTTTTGTCAATGTTCTGTTCATACGTTTTCCAATACTATTGTGTTGAGGCGTTCCTGGCACGATTCTCTTCATCATGATCCTGTGCTCAGAGCAAAAGTTCTTGAATCTGGTGTCCTCATATTCACCACCATTATCGGTTCTAAGCTATTTTTATCTTCATATCCATCTTATTCTCAACCATAGATTTCCATATCCTAAAAACATCAAACACTTTAGATTTATACTTTAGAAAATAGACCCATACCGTTTGAGTATAATCATTGATAACAGTCAGAAAGTACTGTTTTTCTCTTATAGATGAAACAGTTGTTGGCCCTCAAACGTCACAGTGAACAAGTTCAGCCTTTCTTTCTTTGTGGTTCTGCTACTCATCTAAAAACTGACCCTTTTCTCTTTTCTTAATATGCAATCTTCGCACATGTCTATATCGTTTGACTTAAGACCTGGAAGCTTCCCATTCGAGTACATAATTTTCATACCATTTTCATTCATGTGGCCAAATCTCTGGTGCCACACATTTGGATTTTCGTTTCCTGCTGCTATTGCAATTGAATAGCTCGTCTTTCCTGTCTACAAAAGATAACCACTCTTTTTTCCGCGAAAACTTTCATTGCTCTCTTTGAAATCTAATTGTCACCATGGAAGATCGTAGTGTAGCCTTTGCTAGCCAACTGCCTTAATGAGATTAAGTTTTTTCTCAGATCGGGGATCTGCCTGACATCTTTCAATTCTCAGACTGACCCATTCAACTTAATCTTCACAATACCTTTAGCAATAATATCACAAGGTTGATCATCACCAAGATATACATTTCCAAGCTTACCAAGGACATACCTCTCGAAGAATTCTTTATTCGAAGTAGGGTGGAACGATGCTCCAGAGTCTAAAATCTAAGATTCTTCCCTGCTTTCAAAGGAGGATATTAACGCACCATCTCCTTTTTATGTGAAATTTTTCTTTCGCTTCTTCTCATGGTACTTTGGTTCTCTCTTGCGCTGATATTTATAGTGCCTAGTATTCCTACAATTCTAACACTCGATGTTTTTCAACCCTTGGGAAGTTTTAGGATTCTTGGACTTAAACCTCTAGTCTTTTGATCTACATCGGTAATTCGATTTACCGCGTTCATGACCTCATGTTAATTTTATTTCTCTTGAATCTGTATGTAAAACTAAAGAGATTAATGACTTACCCAATTCTCTCTTTCGATTCTCTTTACTGAGAACTAGGTCACGAACCTCATCAAATTTCAACTTATTACTTCCTGACGAGCTACTCACTATCGTGACAATAGAATTACAACTAACTGCTAGTGAAGACAAGAGTATCATGCTCGTACTTAGTCATCAAAATTAATTTCATATGAACTAAACTGGGTTGTGATTGTATTGAGTTCATTAAGATGTTGAGCTACCGACGCGCCTTCCGTCAATCACAAATTGAATAAACGCCTCATCAAGTGAACTTTGTTGGACGCCGATGAATTCTCACACATATTGGAGAGAGCCTTCATAAGACCTATCGTGGTTGAATCCTTTACGATGTTGAAAGAAATATTTCGGGATATCATTAATCATATGACTCCAAGATCTTGTATGTCAAGAAAGGTCAATTATTCATCTCTCAAACTATCTAACTTTTTTTTTTCCTGAGATGGGTTGATAAAGATTTTCTAGTAAAGATAATCTCCAATCTGTATATTCCAGAATTTTACATATACACCACCGAATTTTTTGAGTCTCACATTTTCTTGTCTGTAGCCATTGATCCAATTCAAATCGGATCTTCTTTGGATTGCTACCAAGTATGTAGCTCTAATACTAGTTATTGGGAAAATACAGAATTTTCCTTACAGATTTCTTCTAAACTGGCTTGAGGTAAAAATAGTTTTGAGAAAATACACAATTTTCCTACAATCTGATCAAAATAATAATAAAAAAATACAAAAACAAAAGTGAAATAAAACATTGTGCATACGTCTCCGGCACAATAAACCAACAGTTAGATCAAATACTTTATATACGTCTCCGACACAATAAACAACCAGTAAGATCAAACTCTATGTCTACGTGTCTGACACAATAAACTACCAGTAGGATCAAATACACAAATTGTTAACGGAGGTCAGCAAATTGTGCCTACGTCTCCAGAACTGCCGCAAATCGATTTTATTATAAAGGACTTTGTGACTCTGTTCTTTTATACATACACAAAAACATAGTTTTTGGTTTTTCAAGAGAGTTTTAAAACAAAGAAGAAAAAGAAACGATACAGTATTTAATTATTAATTTATGACTCACTGAATTACTATGTCTTTTCAAATTAAAACTTCTTCAACTCTCTTAATAAGTCTAAGTGGAATTTATAAAAATATCTAATAATTTTTTGACATTGAAAAAAATAGGGCCATTAGAAAGCGCAAGCAAAAAAGCAAGAAGATGACAGTGGGGTGAGCAGTACAATGAGGACGGTGTTGGCAATGAGATTCAGCTATGTACAGATGGTTGAAGCTTATAGTATATTTGAAGGTGACGTAGACTCTATTATTTGTTATTTCTTGGACACCAGCACCGATAGTAGCAGACTGAAAGGCAAAGCAAGACAGTTGGATGAATGATACGAGCGATCTCCTTTAATTTTAGCTTTTAATAAATAAATAATTCATGTGGTCAACACTTGGATAATATGCTTTTAGTATAAATTTCTCAATAAAATCAGCTCAACTAGAATGCTTTGGTCCATGTTTATATTTTAGTCAACATGACCCATGTATACGTTCCAAGTTACTTAGGAGGCTTACGAGGTTAGCTTTGAGCTGAAAATTTACTCTCAAAAAGTAATTTACATAAACTATAAACTATCATTCAAACATATAATAAAAAAATGAAAGTAAAATATCATTTTCATCAATTAATAAAAGTAAATATATAGTTGTCGGACTCGGGTTGTTCACTAAATCGCGGAGTATATGTGAGTTTGAGTTATGACTATAATTTTCTAATTGAGTTTGGTTCAAGCCTAAAAAAAACCTAGGTTTGAGTTCAAAGTTTTATTTTATTGAGAAAGGCCTTAAAGTAAATTAAGGTCTAAGCTTCTCTCTTCCTCTACATTTTTTTGTCTTGTACTTGTTGTTTCATTGAGCATGAAAATAAAAAAAGGTCGAAGTCCAAAGCAGGATCTCTTTTTCTCATATTTTCTTGTCTTATGTATCATGTTTTTTTAAGTTAAAATAAAGTTTGTGAGTAATCTTTAAAATCTTCTATTTGAAACTATAGAGTTCACCCTTCTACCATGATTTTGTCTTCTTTTATATCTCATATTTCTTTTTATTTATGAAATCCCTAACATGTTTTATGTTTCTAAAGATAACATAAAACTTCTCCACTCCCTGATCTTCTTCTCTCTTATGACGTCGGTTGTCGATAAATGTATAACATTGGATTTATATAAATGTAAGATAGTAGATATTTTGAAAATTGATCTAACACGATGATTTTGAAAGATAACAAATTTTTAAATTTTTATAACCAATCAACTGAGTTTTGAAACGATAACACGCGCATTCTTTACTCATAATTTCGTTTGGAAAATTGTTAAAAATCCTCCGAATTAAAAAGGATTTAAAATTTTTGGTAAAAGAGGATTGATGATGTCAATAGATTTAATTAAATAAATTAAATATTTTACATTTGCGTTCAAATTTCACTGGGAGTATTTTCTTTATTAATCTAAAGATTTAAACTGACTTTAAACTATTGCATTAGAAAAAATGGATAAACTTTTAATTTTATATTTTATTCCAAATTATATAATCAATATATATATATATATATATATATATATGTATTTGTTAGAATATTTAGTGTATTAAGTTCTCTATATATTGAGAGCCTTACTTGGGTTTGCATTATCAAAAAATAGTTCAATACAAAAAGGAACATTTTCTAATAAGCACAAAACCCTAGCCGCCTCCTGCGGCTACTTCTCTCTTTGTTATTTAACATGGTATCAGAGCACGTGTGATTCTAGGAATTCTGAACATCCTCAACAAAGATGGCTGGCAATGAAGTCGTGGTCAGTCAAATCCCTGATGAATTAATAATGCAGATTGCTGCCATTCTGAGAAATGGTCTCGGAACACAACAACAAACAACTAACCCCGAGAATTTATCCCTAACAATTAAACTCGGTGGTGACAACTATGCCCTATGGGCAAACCTGATGAAGAAAGCAATTGGGGGAAGGGGGAGAGGTTCTCACATTATAGGGGAGCCGACACCTCCATCCAAAATGACAACACATATACAAGGTGGGAACAAGATGATCAATGTGTTTTCACATGGATTATCCAGAATCTTGAATCCAACTTTGTGAATAACTTCTCGCAATATCCCACTGCAAAAGCCCTCTGGGATGGGTTAGCCACCACATACGGTTCTGGTACAGATTCGTTATAGGTGTTTGACCTTCATAAGAGGGCTAATTCATTACGGCAAGGGTCTGATACACTAGAAGACTTGTGGAACAAATTGCAGAACATATGGATGTCTATAGATATGTGAGATCCGAACCCTATGAAAGCCCCAGAAGACATTCAAATCTACAATAAGAAAACTCAAGAACAAAGACTCTATCAATTGCTAATGGCGATTAATGACAAGCTGGAACCAGTCAAGAGTGATATCCTGAAAAAGGATCATCTTCCTTCCGTGGAAACAGCATATGCTACAATACGAAGGGAAGTGGCCATGCTTAATATACTAAAATCAAGTTCTTCCGATAGTGACTCAATTGAAATTGGAATGGGTTTGGCTGCTAAAGATTCTGCACATAGGTTTAAATTCCGATCCAAAGAGAAAGAAGATAAATCCAAGTTGTATTGCACTCATTGTGGGATGAAGAAACACACTAAAGAGACATGTTTCCAGCTGGTTGGCTATCCAGAATGGTGGGAGGACGGTCATAAGGAGAAAAATAACCAGCGTTTGAGATCTAATGTCAAACGGGCTTTGTCTACAAGTTGCGGTGAAGATCCGACTAAAAATGAGCAAGGAAGTGGCACTGGTTTTGGAGGAATGGCGGCGAGCTCCTATGAAACACTTGGAGGTAAAGGGTTTGAGAAATCAATGAATTGGATCTTTGATTGTGGGGCTACGAACACCATATCTTATGATCCTAAAGACTTTAGTGACATGTCATCTCCTAAGAAGTCTCATATTGAGACTGCTAGTTGAGAAATTTGTGAAGTCAAAGGGGGAGGTTCAATTATTTTTTCGGAAAAAATGGAAATTAAAAACTGCCAATAGATTCCTTCACTATCCTTAAAGTTATTATCTGTTAGTCAAGTGACAAAACAACTCAACTGTGTGGTTCTTATGTATCCATTTTTTTGCATTTTACAGGACATTCGTACGAAAGAGATCATTAGGCGTGGTACCGAACAACGATGTCTCTATTATGTTGATGAGGTAGTTCATAAGGGACATGCCATGCTTGCTCACGGAACAACCGAAAAGCAACTTTGGTTATGGCACTAGTGACTTGTTCATCCTTCTTTTAGCTATCTTAAAAGTTTGTTTCCTAGTCTTTTTTTGAATAATTCCATTCATGAGAATGTGAAACCTGCATTCTTGCAAAAAATCTGTAGGGTCTCATTTAATCAAAGTAATACTAGAGTTGATTATGCTTTTTCGCTAATCAATTCTGATGTTTGGGGTCCAGCACCAAATTCCACTAACAATCAAATCGGATACTTTGTTTTATTTGTGGATGATTTCTCAAGAATGACTTGGATATACTTCATGAAACATAAATCGGAAGTACGAAAAATATTTGTTTGTTTTTACAAAATGATTTTAACTAAATTTGAAAAAAAATACAGATTCTTCGTTCTGATAATGGAACAGAGTTTGTCAACCAAACAATGCATAATTTTTTAAAAACAAATAGTCTATCCATCAAACCACTTGTCCAAACACACCTCAACAAAACATTACTTCAGAACGAAAAAATCGTACTTTACTTGAAAAAACTCGTGCTATTATGATTGAATCTAGAGTTCCTCATTCTCTTTGGCCAGAAGCTCTTGTTACAGCCACGTATCTTGCAAATCGTCTACCAACCCGATGTCTAGGAAATAAAACTCCATTACAAGTTCTTGCCACCCAAGTTACAATTCCATCTATTATGACCTTACCACCTCGTGTATTTGGTTGTTCAGTGTTTGTTCATATCCCTAAAACTAGTCGAAACAAACTTAATCCGTGTGCTGAAAAGTGTGTATTCGTTGAGTATGGTGTTCATCAAATGGGCTATCGGTGTTACAATCCGGTTACTCGTCGAATCCATGTCACCATGGACTGTGACTTCTTAGAATCCGATTTTTTTTTTACCACCAATCTCGTGCTCAGGGGAGAAAGTAAGTGAATCACTCGACTGGTTGCTATATCAAAGTTACTTTGAGAATATGCCGACAGAGTCGGTAGATAGCGCCACCGAACACGCCTCTTACAACATAAAGGAGACTGACGAGGCAGTTCTTACCACCAATGATTCTCCTGAAGACAATGTCCAACAAGAAATAAATACCATGGATACTACCAGCGAATCAACCGAAGAAAATGTCCATCAAGAGGTAAACAATTTACAATGTCATAATTCACAAAATGCTACTGACCATGACATTTTAGGAATTTCATTTGTTGAAACTCAAACTCTAGTTCTTCCCCCAAGAAAAAATAGAGGGTTTCCTCCTGACCGGTATTCACCGGAACACGTTCCCTGTGCTTCAACATATCCGGTAAAAACGGACAGAAAAGGAATGACAAAGATTGCAAAGGCGTTTTCAGCCACTATTCTCTCTGAACAAATCCCTAAAACAGCTCAAGAAGCTAAGAAGATGACTGAATGGCATGAGGCAATGAATACCGAAATGGAAGTTCTAAAAAGGAATGGTACAAGAGAGAATTGTGTGTTACCACAAGGGAAGAAAGCAGTCGGGTGTAGATGGGTGTTTAATATAAAATATAAATCCGATGGCACCATTGAGCGACACAAGGCAAGATTGGCTGCCAAAGGATATACACAAACATATGGTATAGACTATTCTGAAAGGTTCTCTCCGGTTGCAAAGATTGACACTATCAGAGTTTTACTTTCAATAGCCGCGAATAAAGATTGGCCTCTTCATCAATTTGATGTAAAGAATGCTTTCTTACATGGATACTTGGAAGAAGAGGTATATATAGAACCCCCACCAAGGTTCTCTGATAGTTTTCAAGAAAATGAGGTATGTAAACTGAAAAAGGCATTATATGGGCTCAAACAGTCTCCTCGTGCTTGGTTTAGGAGATTTACAATGGCAATGAAGCAGTATAGCTACCAACAGAGTAATGGGGATCATACCTTGTTTTACAAAAAGAGAGGAGAATTTGTCACTTGTCTTATAATATATGTCGACGATATGATTATAACGGGGAATGACGAAGAATAAATTAGCTCTCTTAGGAACAACCTCTTCAAGGAGTTCGAAATGAAAGACCTTGGGGGATTGAAGTATTTACTAGGAATCGAGGTTCTTAGATCAAGAGGAGGGATTTATATCTCCCAACGAAATATATATTGGATTTATTAGCTGAAGTTGGCATGGTGGATTGCAAACCAAATGACACTCCTATGGTTGTGATACACAAACTAAAGATAATTGAAGGGGACAGACCAGCGAGTAAAGAAAGGTACCAAAGGTTGGTGGGAAATTTGATTTACCTGGCTCACACTCGACCCGACATTGCATACGCGGTGGGAGTTGTTAGCCAGTTCATGCATCATCCTCAGGAACACCATATGGAGGCAGTAATGAGGATTATTCGATATCTCAAAAGCACATCAGGAAGAGGCATACTTTTTAAGAAAAATGGACACCTTGATGTTGAAGTATTCACAGATGCTGATTGGGGAGGGAATCCTAACGACAAGCAATCAACTGCTGGCTACTTTACTCTTCTTGGAGGTAACTTGGTGACTTGGAGGAGTAAGAAACAGAAAGTAGTATCACTGTCAAGTGCTGAATCGGAATTTAGAGGAATCGTTAAGGGGATTACCGAGATACTTTGGTTAAAGAAGATAATGAAAGAAATCGGATCCCCCCTGAAGTGTCCAACTCAGTTAATGTGCGATAATAAAGCTGTGATTAAGATTTCAGAGAACCCGGTATAACACGATAGAACAAAGCACGTTGAAATAGATAGGCACTTCATAAAAGAAAAGATTGAAGATGGGACAGTCGAACATCCGTTTGTTAGATCTGAAGACCAACTGTCAGACATCCTGACCAACTTACTCTCCTTGTTGAGGGGTTGATCCTATCTGCATTATTCCATGACTATCTCGGAGTCCTTCGATATCTACATAAACTGATCTCTATGGCTTTGAGTCATTTTCTCTACTTTTATGTATGTTCTTGTATATCACTGTTTCATTGAAGACCACGTCTTTGCTTCGTATCGTTTTCATGTTTTCCTTATCATAAACACGATAACCGAACTCATCTTTGCATAGCCGATCAGGAAACATATCTTCGATTTGGGATCAAGCTTGTTCCTTTCTTGATCACTTATATGAACATATACTGTAGAACCAAAAAACTCTTAGATGTGGTAATGTTATATCCTTACCAGTTTATAACTCCTTGGTTATTCTATGTTCTAAGGAAACTGATGGGCCTCGGTCAACCAGATAAGCCGATGTGTTGACTGTCTCTTCTCGAAAATGCTTTGGTAAACCAGACTGTATACGAATGCCTCTGGCTCTTTTTGTCAATGTTCTGTTCATACGTTTTCCAATACTATTGTGTTGAGGCGTTCCTTGCACGATTCTTTTCATCATGATCTTGTGCTCAGAGCAAAAGTTCTTGAATCTGGTGTCCTCATATTCACCACCATTATCGGTTCTAAGCTATTTTTATCTTCATATCCGTCTTATTCTCAACCATAGATTTCCATATCCTAAAAACATCAAACACTTTAGATTTATACTTTAGAAAATAGACCCATACCGTTTGAGTATAATCATTGATAACAGTCAGAAAGTACTGTTTTTCTCTTATAGATGAAACAGTTGTTGGCCCTCAAACGTCACAGTGAACAAGTTCAGCCTTTCTTTCTTTGTGGTTCTGCTACTCATCTAAAAACTGACCCTTTTCTCTTTTCTTAATATGCAATCTTCGCACATGTCTATATCGTTTGACTTAAGACCTGGAAGCTTCCCATTCGAGTACATAATTTTCATACCATTTTCATTCATGTGGCCAAATCTCTGGTGCCACACATTTGGATTTTCGTTTCCTGCTGCTATTGCAATTGAATAGCTCGTCTTTCCTGTCTACAAAAGATAACCACTCTTTTTTCCGCGAAAACTTTCATTGCTCTCTTTGAAATCTAATTGTCACCATGGAAGATCGTAGTGTAGCCTTCGCTAGCCAACTGCCTTAATGAGATTAAGTTTTTTCTCAGATCGGGGATCTGCCTGACATCTTTCAATTCTCAGACTGACCCATTCAACTTAATCTTCACAATACCTTTAGCAATAATATCACAAGGTTGATCATCACCAAGATATACATTTCCAAGCTTACCAAGGACATACCTCTCGAAGAATTCTTTATTCGAAGTAGGGTGGAACGATGCTCCAGAGTCTAAAATCTAAGATTCTTCCCTGCTTTCAATGGAGGATATTAACGCACCATCTCCTTTTTATGTGAAATATTTCTTTGGCTTCTTCTCATGGTACTTTGGTTCTCTCTTGCGCTGATATTTGTAGTGCCTAGTATTCCTACAATTCTAACACTCGATGTTTTTCAACCCTTGGGAAGTTTTAAGATTCTTGGACTTAAACCTCTAGTCTTTTGATCTACATCGGTAATTCGATTTACCGTGTTCATAACCTCATGTTAATTTTATTTCTCTTGCATCTGTATGTAAAACTAAAGAGATTAATGACTTACCCAATTCTCTCTTTCGATTCTCTTTACTGAGAACTAGGTCACGAACATCATCAAATTTCAACTTATTACTTCCTGACGAGCTACTCACTATCGTGACAATAGAATTACAACTAACTGGTAGTGAAGACAAGAGTATCATGCTCGTACTTAGTCATCAAAATTAATTTCATATGAACTAAACTGGGTTGTGATTGTATTGAGTTCATTAAGATGTTGAGCTACCGACGCGCCTTCCGTCAATCACAAATTGAATAAACTCCTCATCAAGTGAACTTTGTTGGACGCCGATGAATTCTCACACATATTGGATAGAGCCTTCATAAGACCCATCGTGGTTGAATCCTTTACGATGTTGAAAGAAATATTTCGGGATATCATTAATCAGATGACTCCAAGATCTTGTATGTCAAGAAAGGTCAATTCTTCATCTCTCAAACTATCTAACTTTTTTTTCCTGAGATGGGTTGATAAAGCTTTTCTAGTAAAGATAATCTTCACTCTGTATATTCTAGAATTTTACATATACACCACCGAATTTTTTGAGTCTCACATTTTCTTGTCTGTAGCCATTGATCCAATTCAAATCGGATCTTCTTTGGATTGCTACCAAGTATGTAGCTCTAATACTAGTTATTGGGAAAATACATAATTTTCCTTACAGATTGCTTCTAAACTGGCTTGAGATAAAAATAGTTTTGAGAAAATACACAATTTTCCTACAATCAGATCAAAATAATAATAAAAAAATACAAAAACAAAAGTGAAATAAAACATTGTGCATACGTCTCCGGCACAATAAACCAACAGTTAGATCAAATCCTGTACATATGTCTCCGACACAATAAACCAACAGTAAGATCAAACTCTATGTCTACGTGTCTGACACAATAAAGTACCAATAGGATCAAATACACAAATTGTTAACGGAGGTCAGCAAATTGTGCCTACGTCTCCAGACCTTCCGCAAATCGATTTTATTATAAAGGACTTTGTGATTATACATACACAAAAACATAGTTTTTGGTTTTTCAAGAGAGTTTTAAAACAAAGAAGAAAAAGAAACGATACAGTATTTAATTATTAATTTATGACTCACTGAATTACTATGTCTTTTCAAATTAAAACTTCTTCAACTCTCTTAATAAGTCTAAGTGGAATTTGTAAAAATATCTAATAATTTTTTGACATTGAAAAAAATAGGGCCATTAGAAAGCGCAAGCAAAAAAGCAAGAAGATGACAGTGGGGTGAGCAGTACAATAAGGACGGTGTTGGCAATGAGATTCAGCTATGTACAGATGGTTGAAGCTTATAGTATATTTGAAGGTGACGTAGACTCTATTATTTGTTATTTCTTGGACACCAGCACCGATAGTAGCAGACTCAAAAGGTAAAGCAAGACAGTTGGATGAATGATACGAGCGATCTCCTTTAATTTTAGCTTTTAATAAATAAATAATTCACATGGTCAACACTTGGATAATATGCTTTTAGTATAAATTTCTCAATAAAATCAGCTCAACTAGAATGCTTTGGTCCATGTTTATATTTTAGTCAACATGACCCATGTATACGTTCAAAGTTACTTAGGAAGCTTACGAGGTTAGCTTTGAGCTGAAAATTTACTCTCAAAAAGTAATTTACATAAACTATAAACTATCATTCAAACATATAATAAAAAAAATGAAAGTAAAATATCATTTTCATCAATTAATAAAAGTAAATATATAGTTGTCGGACTCGGGTTGTTCACTAAATCGCGGAGTATATGTGAGTTTGAGTTATGACTATAATTTTCTAATTGAGTTTGGTTCAAGCCTAAAAAAAACCTAGGTTTGAGTTCAAAGTTTTATTTTATTGAGAAAGGCCTTAAAGTAAATTAAGGTCTAAGCTTCTCTCTTCCTCTAAATTTTTTTGTCTTGTACTTGTTGTTTCATTGAGCATGAAAATAAAGAAAGGTCGAAGTCCAAAGTAGGATCTCTTTTTCTCATATTTTCTTGTCTTATGTATCTTGTTTTTTTAAGTTAAAATAAAGTTTGTGAGTAATCTTTAAAATCTTCTATTTGAAACTATAGAGTTCACCCTTCTACCATGATTTTGTCTTCTTTTATATCTCATATTTCTTTTTATTTATGAAATCCCTAACATGTTTTATGTTTCTAAAGACAATATAAAACTTCTCCACTCCCTCATCTTCTTCTCTATTATGCCGGCGGTTGTCCATAAATGTATAACATTGGATTTATATAAACGTAAGATAGTAGATATTTTGCAAATTGATCTGACACGATGAGTTTGAAAGATAACAAATTTTTAAATTTTTATAACCAATCAACTGAGTTTTGAAACGATAACACGCGCATTCTTTACTCGTAATTTTGTTTGGAAAAATTGTTAAAAATCCTCCGAATTAAAAAGGATTTAAATTTTTTGGTAAAAGAGGATTGATGATGTCAATAGATTTCATTAAATAAATTAAATATTTTACATTTGCTTTCAAATTGCATTGGGAGTATTTTCTTTATTAATCTAAAGATTTAAACTGACTTTAAACTATTGCATTCGAAAAAATGGATAAACTTTTAATTTTATATTATATTCCAAATTATATAATCAATATATATATATATATATATTTGTAAGAATATTCAGTGTATTAAGTTTCCTTGTATAGGCCTCTAAATTCTCTATATATTGAGAGCCTTACTTGGGTTGGCATTATAAAAAAAATAGTTCAATACAAAAAGGAACATTTTCTAATAAACACAAAACCCTAGCCGCATCCTGCGGTTACTTCTCTCTTTGTTATTTAACATGGTGCAGAGCAAGTGTGATTCTGGGAATTCTGAACATCCTCAAAAAAGATGGCTGGCAATGAAGTCGTGGTCAGTCAAATCCCTGATGAATTAACAATGCCAAATGGCTGCCATTCTGAGAAATGGTCTCGGAACACAACAACAAACAACTAACCCCGAGAATTTATCCCTAGGGATTAAACTCGGTGGTGACAACTATGCCCTATGGGAAAACCTGATGAAGAAAGCAATTGGAGGAAGGTGGAGAGGTTCTCACATTATAGGGGAGCCGACACCTCCATCCAAAACTGAAAACACATATACAAGGTGGGAACAAGATGATCAATATGTTTTCACATGGATTATCCAGAATCTTGAATCCAGCTTGGTGAATAATGTCTCGCAATATCCCACTGCAAAAGCCCTCTGGGATGGGTTAGCCATCACAGGTTCTGGTACAGATTCGTTACAGGTGTTTGACCTTCATAAGATGGCTAATTTATTAAGGCAAGGGTTCGATACACTAGAAGACTTGTGGAACAAACTGTAGAACACCTGGGTGTCTATAAATAGGCGAGATCCGAACCCTATGAAAGACCCAGAAGACATTCAAATCTACAATAAGAAGACTCAAGAACAAAGACTCTATCAATTGCTAATGGCGATTAATGACAAGCTGGAACCAGTCAAGAGATATATCCTGAAAAAGAATCATCTTCCTTCCGTGGAAACAGCATATGCTACAATACGAAGGGAAGTGGCCAGGCTTAATATACAAAATCAAGTTCTTCCGATAGTGACTCGATTGAAATTGGAATGGGTTTGGCTGCTAAATATTCTGCACAGAGGTTTAAATTCCGATCCAAAGATAAAGAAGATAAATCCAAGTTGTATTGCACTCATTGTGGGATGAAGAAACACACTAAAGATACATGTTTCCAGCTGGTTGGCTATCCAGAATGGTGGGAGGACGGTCATAAGGAGAAAAATAACCAGCGTTTCAGATCTAATGTCAAACGGGCTTCGTCTACAAGTGGCGGTGAAGATCCGACTAAAAATGAGCAAGGAAGTGGCATTAGTTTTGGAGGAATGGCGGCGAACTCCTATGAAAAACTTGCAGGTAAAGGGTTTGAGAAATCAATGAATTAGATCTTTGATTGCAGGGCTACGGAAACCATGTCTTATGATCCTAAAGACTTTGGTGACATGTCATCTCCAAAGAAGTCTCATATTGAGACTGCTAGTGGAGAAATTTGTGAAGTCAAAGGGGGAGGTTCAATTATTTTTCTGGAAAAAATGGAAATAAAAAACTACATATACATTCCTTCACTATCCTTAAAGTTATTATATGTTAGTCAAGTGACAAAACAACTCAACTGTGTGGTTCTTATGTATCCATTTTTTTGCATTTTACAGGACATTCGTACGAAGGAGATCATTAGGCGTGGTACTGAACAAGGAGGTCTCTATTATGTTGATGAGGTAGTTCATAAGGGACATGCCATGCTTGCTCACGGAATAACCGGAAGGCAACTTGTGTTATGGCACCATTGACTTGTTCATCCTTTTTTTAGCTATCTTAAAAGTTTGTTTCCTAGTCTTTTTTTGAATAATTCCATTCATGAGAAATGTGAAACCTGCATTCTTGCAAAAAATCTGTAGTGTCTCATTTAATCAAAGTAATACTAGAGTTGATTATGCTTTTTCGCTAATCCATTCTGATGTTTGGGGTCCAGCACCAAATTCCACTAACAATCAAATCAGATACTTTGTTTTATTTGTGGATGATTTCTCAAAAATGACTTGGATATACTTCATGAAACATAAATCGGAAGTACCAGAAATATTTGTTTGTTTTTACAAAATGATTTTGACTCAATTTGAAAAAAAATACAGATTCTCCGTTCTGATAATGGAACAAAGTTTGTCAACCAAACAATGCATAATTTTTTAAAAACAAATGGTCTTATCCATCAAACCACTTGTCCAAACACACCTCAACAAAACGGTACTTCAGAACGAAAAAATCGTACTTCACTTGAAAAAACTCGTGCTATTATGATTGAATCTAGAGTTCCCCATTCTCTTTGACCAGAAGCTCTTGCTACAGCCACGTATCTTGCAAATCGTCTACCAACCCGATGTCTAGGAAATAAAACTCCATTACAAGTGCTTGCCACCCAAGTTACAATTACATCTCCTATGAACTTACCACCTCGTGTATTTGGTTGTTCGGTGTTTGTTCATATCCCTAAAACTAGTTGAAACAAACTGAATCCGTGTGCTGAAAAGTGTGTATTTGTTGGGTATGGTGTCCATCAAATGGTCTATCGGTGTTACAATCTGGTTACTCGTCGAATCTATGTCACCATGGACTGTGACTTCTTAGAATCCGATTATTTTTTTGACCACCAATCTCGTGCTCAGGGGGAGAAAGTAAGTGAATCACTCGACTGGTTGCTATATGAAAGTTACTTTGAGGATGTGCCGATAAAGTCGGTAGATGGCTCCATCGAACACGCCTCTTCCAACATAAAGGAGACTGACGAGGCAGTTCTTACCACCAATAATTCTCCCGAAGACAATGTCCAACAAGAAATAAATGCCATGGATACTACCAGCTAATCAGCCGAAGAAAATGTCCATCAATAGGTAAATAATTTACAATATCATAATTCACAAAATGCTACTGACCATGACATTTCAGGAAGTTCATTTGTTGAAACTCAAACTCTGGTTCTTCCCCAAGAAAAAATAGAGGGGTTCCTCCTGACCGGTAATCACCGGAACACATTCCCCATGCTTGTACATATCTGGTAAAAGCAGACAGGAAAGAAATGACAAAGATTACAAAGGTGTTTTCAGCTATTATTCTCTCAGAACAAATTCATAAAACAACTCAAGAAGCTAAGAAGATGACTGAATGGCATGAGGCAATGAATACCGAAATGGAAGCTCTAAAAAGAAATGATACATGGGAGAACTGTGTGTTACCACAAGGAAAGAAAGCAGTCGGGTGTAGATGGGTGTTTAATATAAAATATAAATCTGATGGCACCATTGAGCGACACAAGGCAAGATTGGCTGCCAAAGGATATACACAAACATATGGTATAGACTATTCTGAAAGGTTCTCTCCGGTTGCAAAGATTGACACTATCAGAGTTTTACTTTCAATAGCCGCGAATAAAGATTGGCCTCTTCATCAATTTGATGTAAATAATGCTTTCTTACATGGATACTTGGAAGAAGAGGTATATATATATATATATATATATATATATATATATATATATATATATATATTTGTAAGAATATTTAGTGTATTAAGTTTCCTTGTTTAGGCCTCTAAATTCTCTATATATTGAGAGCCTTACTTGGGTTTGCATTATAAAAAAATAGTTCAATACAAAAAGGAACATTTTCTAATAAACACAAAACCCTAGCCACATCCTGCGGCTACATCTCTCTTTGTTATTTAACATGGTACAGAGCACGTGTGATTCTGGGAATTCTGAACATCCTAAAAAAAGATGGCTGGCAATGAAGTCGTGGTCAGTCAAATCCCTGATGAATTAACAATGCCAAATGGTTGCCATTCTGAGAAATGGTCTCGGAACACAACAACAAACAACTAACCCCGAGAATTTATCCCTAGGTATTAAACTCGGTGGTGACAAATATACCCTATGGGAAAACCTGATGAAGAAATCAATTGGAGGAAGGGGGAGAGGTTCTCACATTACAGGGGAGCCGACACCTCCATCGAAAACTGAAAACCCATATACAAGGTGGGAACAAGATGATCAATGTGTTTTCACATGGATTATCCAGAATCTTGAATCCAGCTTGGTGAATAATGTCTTGCAATATCCCACTACAAAAGCCCTCTGGGATGGGTTAGCCATCACATACGGTTCTGGTACAGATTCGTTACAGGTGTTTGACCTTCATTAGAGGGCTAATTTATTAAGGAAAGGGTTCGATACATTAGAAGACTTGTGGAACAAACTGTAGAACATCTGGGTGTCTATAGATAGGCGAGATCCGAACCCTATGAAAGACCCAGAAGACATTCAAATCTACAATAAGAAGACTCAAGAATAAAGACTCTATCAATTGCTAATGGCGATTAATGACAAGCTGGAACCAGTCAAGAGATATATCCTGAAAAAGGATCATCTTCCTTCCGTGGAAACAGCATATGCTACAATACGAAGGGAAGTGGCCAGGCTTAATATACAAAATCAAGTTCTTCCGATAGTGACTCCATTGAAATTGGAATGAGTTTGGCTGCTAAATATTCTGCACAGAGGTTTAAATTCCGATCCAAAGAGAAAGAAGATAAATCCAAGTTGTATTGCACTCATTGTGGGATGAAGAAACACACTAAAGATACATGTTTCCAGCTGGTTGGCTATCCAGAATGGTGGGAGGACGGTCATAAGGAGAAAAATAACCAGTGTTTCAGATCTAATGTCAAACGGGCTTCGTCTACAAGTGGCGGTGAAGATCCGACTAAAAATGAGCAAGGAAGTGGCATTGGTTTTGGAGGAATGGCGGCGAACTCCTATGAAAAACTTGGAGGTAAAGGGTTTGAGAAATCAATGAATTGGATCTTTGATTGTGGGGCTACGGACACCATGTCTTATGATCCTAAAGACTTTGGTGACATGTCATCTCCAAAGAAGTCTCATATTGAGACTGCTAGTGGAGAAATTTGTGAAGTCAAAGGGGGAGGTTCAATTATTTTTCCGGAAAAAATGGAAATAAAAAACTGCCTTTACATTCCTTCACTATCCTTAAAGTTATTATATGTTAGTCAAGTGACAAAACAACTCAACTGTGTGGTTCTTATGTATCCATTTTTTGCATTTTACAGGACATTCGTATGAAGGAGATCATTAGGCGTGGTACTGAACAAGGAGGTCTCTATTATGTTGATGAGGTAGTTCATAAGGGACATGCCATGCTTGCTCACGGAACAACTAAAAGGCAACTTGTGTTATGGCACCAGCGACTTGTTTATCCTTCTTTTAGCTATCTTTAAAGTTTGTTTCCTAGTCTTTTTTTCAATAATTCCATTCATGAGAAATGTGAAACCTACATTCTTGCAAAAAATCTGTAGTGTCTCATTTAATCAAAGTAATAGTACAGTTGATTATGCTTTTTCGCTAATCCATTCTGATGTTTGGGGTCCAACACCAAATTCCACTAACAATCAAATCAGATACTTTGTTTTATTTACGGATGATTTCTCAAAAATGACTTGGATATACTTCATGAAACATAAATCGGAAGTACTAGAAATATTTGTTTGTTTTTACAAAATGATTTTGACTCAATTTGAAAAAAAATACAGATTCTCCGTTCTGATAATGAAACAGAGTTTGTCAACCAAACAATGCATAATTGTTTAAAAACAAATGGTCTTATCCATCAAACCACTTGTCCAAACACACCTCAACAAAACGGTACTTCAGAACGAAAAAATCGTACTTCACTTGAAAAAACTCGTGCTATTATGATTGAATCTAGAGTTCCCCATTCTCTTTGACAAGAAGCTCTTGCTACAGCCACATATCTTGCAAATCGTCTACCAACCCGATGTCTAGGAAATAAAACTCAATTACAAGTGCTTGCCACCCAAGTTACAATTACATCTCCTATGACCTTACCACCTCGTGTATTTGGTTGTTCGGTGTTTCTTCATATCCCTAAAACTAGTCGAAACAAACTTAATCCGTGTGCTGAAAAGTGTGTGTTTGTTGGGTATGGTGTCCATCAAATGGTCTATCGGTGTTACAATCCGGTTACTCGTCGAATCTATGTCACCATGGACTGTGACTTCTTAGAATCCGATTATTTTTTTGACCACCAATCTCGTGCTCAGGGGGAGAAAGTAAGTGAATCACTCGACTGGTTGCTATATGAAAGTTACTTTGAGGATGTGCCGAAAAGGTCGGTAGATGGCGCCATCGAACACGCCTCTTCCAACATAAAGGAGACTGACGAGGCAGTTCTTACCACCAATAATTCTCCCGAAGACAATATCCAACAAGAAATAAATGCCATGGATACTACCAGCGAATCAGCCAAAGAAAATGTCCATCAAGAGGTAAAAATATACAATATCATAATTCATAAAATGCTACTGACCATGAAATTTCACGAAGTTCATTTGTTGAAACTCAAACTCTGGTTCTTCCACCAAGAAAAAATAGAGGGGTTCCTCCTGACCGGTATTCACGGGAACACGTTTCCCGTGCTTGTACATATCTGGTAAAAGCAGACAGGAAAGAAATGACGAAGATTGCAAAGGCGTTTTCAGCTATTATTCTCTCAGAACAAATCCATAAAACAGCTCAAGAAGCTAAGAAGATGACTGAATGGCACGAGGCAATGAATACCGAAATGGAAGCTCTAAAAAGAAATGATACATGGGAGAATTGTGTGTTACCACAAGGGAAGGAAGCAGTCGGGTGTAGATGGGTGTTTAATATAAAATATAAATCCGATGGCACCATTGAGCGACACAAGGCAAGATTGGCTGCCAAAGGATATACACAAACATATGGTATAGACTATTCTGAAAGGTTCTCTCCGGTTGCAAAGATTGACACTATCAGAGTTTTACTTTCAATAGCCGCGAATAAAGATTGGCCTCTTCATCAATTTGATGTAAAGAATGCTTTCTTACATGGATACTTGGAAGAAGAGGTATATATAGAACCCCCACCAAGGTTCTCTGATAGTTTTCAAGAAAATGAGGTATGTAAACTGAAAAAGGCATTATATGGGCTCAAACAGTCTCCTCGTGCTTGGTTTAGGAGATTTACAATGGCAATGAAGCAGTATAGCTACAAATAGAGTAATGGGGATCATACCTTGTTTTACAAAAAGAGAGGAGAATTTGTCACTTGTCTTATAATATATGTTGACGATATGATTATAACGGGGAATGTCGAACAAGAAATTAGCTCTCTTAGGAAAAACCTCTTCAAGGAGTTCGAAATGAAAGACCTTGGGAGATTGAAGTATTTACTAGGAATCGAAGTTCTTAGATCAAGAGGAGGGATTTATATCTCCCAACGAAATATATATTGGATTTATTAGCTGAAGTTGGCATGGTGGATTGCAAACCAAATGACACTCCTATAGTTGTGATACACAAACTAAAGATAATTGAAGGGGCCAGACCAGCAAGTAAAGAAAGGTACCAAAGGTTGGTGGGAAATTTGATTTACCTGGCTCACACTCGACCCGACATTGCATACGCGGTGGGAGTAGTTAGCCAGTTCATGCATCATCCTCCGGAATACCATATGGAGGCAGTAATGAGGATTATTCGATATCTCAAAGGCACATCAGGAAGAGGCATACTTTTTAAGAAAAATTGACACCTTGATGTTGAAGTATTCACAGATGCTGATTGGGGAGGGAATCCTAACGACAAGCAATCAACTGCTGGCTACTTTACTCTTCTTGGAGGTAACTTGGTGACTTGGAGGAGTAAGAAACAGAAAGTAGTATCACTGTCAAGTGCTGAATCGGAATTTAGAGGAATCATTAAGGGGATTACCGAGATACTTTGGTTAAAGAAGATAATGAAAGAAATCGGATCCCCCCTGAAGTGTCCAACTCAGTTAATGTGCGATAATAAAGCTGTGATTAAGATTTCAGAGAACCCGATATAACACGATAGAACAAAGCACGTTGAAATAGATAGGCACTTCATAAAAGAAAAGATTGAAGATGAGACAGTCGAACTTCCGTTTGTTAGATCCGAAGACCAACTGTCAGACATCCTGACAAAAGCGGTTGTTGCAAGAACATTCGAATTAGTTTTATCCAAGTTGGGTATTGATGAGCCCACTACACAACTTGAGGGGGAGTGTTAGATTATTCAGTGTATTAAGTTTCCTTGTATAGGCCTCTAAGTTCTCTATATATTGAGAGCCTTACTTGGGTTTGCATTATAAAAAAAAAGTTCAATACAAAAAGGCACATTTTCTAATAAACACAAAACCTAGCCGCCTCCTGCGGCTACTTCTCTCTTTGTTATTTAACAATATTTTTAATACATGTATGATGTAAAAATTATATTTTATTTTCTTGATTTTTGTAACAAAAAATTTGGTTTGTCACTATTTTGTTTTCTTCATTTTCCTCCTTTCTCATTTTTATGTAATCGCGGATGTGTTTCATGTATCTAAGTACAATATAAAACTTCTCCACTCCTTTACCTTCTTCTCTATCATGTTTTTATCCTCTTTTCTTCGCTGGGCTTATTTTGTTGTTGTTTATTCTTCTTATTTTTAGCTGATTTCAAACACATATAACAGAGCTCTTAGCTTATTCATAAAAGCATGTCAATTTGATCTGACACATTGGATATGAAAAATAATAAACTTTTGATTTTTTAGATTTGAAACAAAACATAATTTTAATTTCGTTTGAAAAAATTGTTGAAAACCCTCTAAGCTAAATTTTGTTTGAAAAATTTTGGTAAAAAAAAATTGATCTAAACTAAAAAGAAGTTATGGATCTTTAGGCTTTTTGCGGTTCAACTTGAAATCATAAGTGAAAAACCAACGCACTAACAAGTTACAATAAATAAAGTGAGATATTCTAATCCGGATTGCAGTAGTAACTTGGTTATCTAAAATAGGATTCCAACATGGGTTCATTGTACCAAATGCACTATTTAATAGATGTTATTAATAAAATAATTTTTTTACATTTGTTTTCAATTGCGCTGGAGGTATCTTCCTAATTAATCTAAGGATTTAAACTTGACTTGAAAATATTGTATTAACAAGATGGATAAACTTTTAATTTTATATTTTATTCCAAATTATACTATTAATAAATATATTTTTAAGCAACAATCAGAAGCTGCATCAATATGTATGTTATTTCTGGAGAAGTTGATAAACGCTCAATGATCTCTTTTGCCACCATTAATCACTTGCTGCAACAAAAAAACAATATTAGAGATTGTAATTTAAAGTCACTCTCTATCATGAATAAAAGTCAAAATCATCAACTTTTGAAGTTTTTCAAAGTCAATATCAGAGATTGTAATTTAAAGTCACTGTCTATGATGAATAAAAGCCAAACTCATCAACTTTTCAAGTTTTCTAAAGGCAATAACGTCCAAGCATATATTATAAGAGAATCCAAGAGTTAGTATTTTACCAGGTCCGTCATATTCCACTTGCCGTTATAGGGAGTGACATAGCGGGGATCGCCACTATCAAGGTATGTAAGGTGCAGGGTAGATTGTAAGTGCAAGCATCCATTCGAGTCTCTTAATGTGCACTGGTCGCTGGATGGCAGCATTCATGATGTAATGTTTGAGGAGAGTGTTTGCTTGCTTCTTAGAGCCACATGGTTTGAACCATTGATTGTGGAAGAGCGCTATAGTATTTATGATGATCCAGACAATTACTACTTTCCATGTGAATACGAGGATGAAGACTGAGAGCTAGATGAAGCCTACTTCCATGGTTCGTCCAGTATTCGTATTTGTAGCCGTAGGTGGGGAGATAACGTTTTTGTCAGTGCTGGCCGAAAAGAAGCCAAGCCTGCCTATCCTCCCAATAATAATCACAATTCAGGTGGTGCTGGCTCTTCTTCTCGCCAATCGAAGAAGAAAGAGGTTGCAAACAACTCAACAGGCGACGAGCAAAACGAGCAATCAAGGGTGAGGCTGCTGATAAGGCAGCAGCAGAGAAACACCAGGGCTTCATGGAGAGAGTAGAGAGCACAGCCATTCCAAATTCATTGCTCACCAGTTTATCATGGCTATAATTATTCCCTACAACAGTCTGAAAATGAATTTCATTGCTCACCAGTTTATCATGGCTATATTTTCCAATGGAGGTACGTCTTATTTTTCTTATTAGCTGATGTTTTTTTATTCAATTTATCCAACTATTGGTGCTATCTGCTAATGTGTATTTGGCGTTTCCTGTTTTGCAGCTATGTAGAATTGTAGAACGGTAGCGTTACACCAAAAAACTCAACCAGAGACAAGTTAGTGACTTGCTTATGGCAACTTGTAAGCCCCCACATCAAAGAGAGAATACTATTAAGAAGGTTTGGATTTTCTTTTTCGTTTAAATAATATCATTCTCCAAGATATATTCAAGTATGTTTTACACGAAACAGCAGTTTTTAACTTGAAATTCATTTTCAGACTGTTGTAGGGAATAATTATAGCCATGATAAAATGATGAGCAATGAATTTAGAATGGGTGTGCTCTCTACTCTCTCCATGAAGCCCTGGCGTTTCTCTGTTGCTGCCTTAACAGCAGCCTCACGCTTAAGTGCTCGTTTTGCTCGTCGCCTGTTGAGTTGTTTGCAGCCTCTTTCTTCTTCGATTGGCGAGAAGAAGAGCCAGCACCACATGAATTGTGATTATTATTTGGACGATAGGCAGGCCTGGCTTCTTGTCGGCCAGCATTGACAAAACCGTTATCTCCCCACCTACGGCTACGAATGCGAATACTGGTCGAACCCTGGAAGTAGGCTTCATCTAGCTCTTAGTCTTCATCCTCTGTATTCTCATTGGTAACCGTAGGTGGGGAGATAACGATTTTTTCAGTGCCGGCCGACAAGAAGCCAGGCCTGCCTATCGTCCAAATAATAATCACAATTCAGGTGGTGTTGACTCTTCTTCTCGCCAATCGAAGAAGAAAGAGGCTGCAAACAACTCAACAGGCGACGAGCAAAACGAGCACTTAAGCGTGAGGCTGCTGTTAAGGCAGCAACAGAGAAACACCAGGGCTTCATGGAGAGAGTAGAGAGCACACCCATTCTAAATTCATTGCTCACCATTTTACCATGGCTATAATTATTCCCTACAACAGTTTGAAAATGAATTTCAAGTTAATAACTGCTGTGTCTGCAGTTATTAACTTAAATTTCAAGTTAATAACTGCAGACATATTAAGATATATCACTTTAAATTTGTGTTTTGTATAGAAATATTCTGTCACAGAAATAGTGGTATTGTTCCCAAGACTAATCTGCTAAGTAAAGAAAATTCAATAGATATTAATGCAGATTTAGAGGCAATTAGATACAGATATTTATACGAAATCAAAGCAAACCTTAAAAAATTTATTTATTATTGTATCAAATCAGCCAAAAGAGAAGCAAGAAGGGGCATAACAGATCAAAAATGAGAAATACGGAAAGTAAGAAGATAGAGATGGATGAGATGCAATATCAGTCAAGGCACAAATTCCGGTGAACGAACCAAATCCTAAATCAAATGAAAAAAACAGCAACCTAGATGTCATAAATGAAACTCGATTACAAAGAAAGTGAAAATATAAACAACCTAGATAGAGAATGAGAAAGAGAACTCACTCATATTTCTCTTTCGAATCGGAGGATGGAGATCCACAAGAATCTGAGAAAGCATGAGAGAAATTAGTTCGATAAACATGGAAATCGACGATTACACTGTCACTGGGAATACACATACACAAATAAACACACACATATATATATATATATATAGATAGAGAGAGAAGGGATTTACAGCTGTCGTCTTTTTTTTCATTTCCAGCATCGTCATCTACACGTATCATGTCTTCTTCTTCTCTGTCGACTTCTTCGTTAGATGGTTGTTGCTTCTCAGCCTCTCTTTCTGGGTCTACTTTGCATTGGTCGCCATGGTCACCGCTCTGATCGAGGATCAGCAAAGTCTGCTTCGCCGACATGGCTTGCTGATTTCGAGGTTTCCAGAGAGATAGAGTTGCTTTCTTATAGTTTTTTGCTACACAATTTTCTTTCTCTTTTGTGTTTGAAATTACTTGTTCTAGTTAAATATATAATAGTTAAATATATAATGGTTTAGATAGAATTTGCTAACCGTTTGTTTTCATATCTATATATAGATATAGATATATATAAAATAAATATAAAATTAATTTTAGGACATGTTGATTCGGTCTTTTTAAAATTTTAGGACATGTAGACTCGCTTACCATTTCAATTTTTGTTTTAAATTTTTAAATAAAAATAAGAAAATAAATATAAAATCAAATTAGGACATGTAGACTCGATCTTTTTAGATACTAGTGAGTGGGATGGAAAGAAAAAAGATATTTACTTATTATTTATTTTTTTAACTAAATATATATATCTATGACGTTTCTTTTAGATATAAGTGACTAAAAGAAAAAGAAAGAAAAAACAAACTATTTTTTAGTTAACAAAATTGATTTTATTTCAATTATATTTTTTAAAAGGAATCTAGAAGATATATTTATATAAAAAATTTGATTTTTCTCTCTTTTTAAATATATTTTTAACATTAAATTTAATTTTGTTATGTTTTATTTTGTTAAAATATTTTTTAAACATAATATATTAACACTTTTTCATTTTTATAAAAACAAATTTTTTTAAGATTCGATTTTATAAAGTTAACAAGTTTTATTTGGTCGTTCTAAAAGATGAGTACATATTATTTATTAAATTATATCATTATAATATTTGACGTTAACAACTAAAAACTATATAAAACAGAGTACATTCCGTTCATGTCCGTAGGATTCACTAAGTTTTTAATACCAATGAGATTCCAATGATTATTTAGCCAATAAGAGTTAATAGTTTCAGGCGTATACCATCTATTGTCTATATTATTATCAAGAGTTAATAAATGCTTAGAGTTAGACCAATTCTTTAACCAGTAATCAGTCAAACCTACTCCCAGTTTATCCACAAGCATATTTTCTATAGTTTATCGGAGGTATGTCACTACAAAATAATATTAATAATTAGGAATATAAAAACATAATAATTAATTATATATTTCCATTACAACCGGCAAAAAACAATTCCATTACAAAAGAAAGACATCAAAGAATACCTTAAAAACTATGTCGATGGATCTTGTCAAGCACATAGAGAAGAAAAAAATATGAACAAGAGAACTATGACAATTTCTACTTAAACCTAACTTATTATTCTTTTTTTAATGGGCCCCTTGAAAATTGGGGTCCAAAGTAACCAATTTTTGTGGATCATATTATGATCTTGAATGAACATGTTGATTTTTCCATTCTTCATCGTAAGAAATAATCTACTGATGTACATTGTGTTGATTTCTCTAGCTGATCAGTAGCTTGTTTTATCAGCTTCCATAACTTTGATAACTTGAATGAGTCTTATCCTTTATCTTCAAGCTTTCTTTAGATGATATTAATCCTCTTGTTTTTTTTACCTAGACCTACAAAACATTCAAAATTCATAATGGTCAAGGATAACCTTGCCAGATGTTAACTTCGAATAATCATTCAATATTCTAGCTCAAGATATCTAGTGACAATGTTTTCAAGAAGAATAATAGAACTAAGTGAGACAATGATATTTGATGTTGTGTAAATGCAGCTTAATTTGGCCTTTATGGTATGTTTCGTAACCCGATCTGCCGCATAGTTCTGTTACCTGAAGATGTTTCTGATTACCATACTAGATGGCATAAGATTTCTACACCATTGAATTGTTAAGTTTAAATACCAAGGTGATGCTCCATAACTAAGTATATTTAATACAATCAGAGAATTAATTTCAGTGTCAACCAAAGAATAACAATTTTGTTTGCAATACATAAGTCCTTGTAGTAATGCTCATATTTCTGCGACTAAAGGTGATTTTTTATCTATTAAAATACTTTTTCCTGCTATCAGTTTACCATTAGAATTTCTCAATATAAATCCAACACTTGATTCACCAATAAATAATGATGAACCATCACGGTTTGACTTAACTCTACCTAATAATGGAGGGTACCATTTGATATAAAGTCCTAGGGTTTTTTTTAAGTGTGGTTGGAACAATGTAGTACTCTAGCGGGTTTAAAATCACATTTCAAGTGTTTGTATTTTATAATGTCTTAATTATCAAGAGTATTTATCAAGTGTTTGACATTATTACTGATAATCTTGTTAGATATGGTGATGTTTTCATGTTTAGATTTGTTGATAGCCTTCCAGATCGACCTGATGATTAAAGAAGGTAGAGTGGTCCTAATATGAATATGTTTGGAAGTTGAAAAGAACCATATAGATATAATATTCTTGATTGTAATATGTTTACCTAGTATTATACGAAATAAATCAGAGAAATAATACTAAACTTTTCAAGAACTCTACCGTTCTTCCATATTTAGGAAATTTTGACATTTTGAAGATAGATGGAAACCCTTATGTTGAAGAATAGAGTATGTTGAGATGAAGTTGTCTATTACCCTCCAAAGAATAAAAGAACATTTCTTTGGAGAAATGTTATTCCTTAGAAATGTAAACTTTTTGTCTTTACCTCTTATTTCATTCTATGTTTTCTTTAGAGAAAATTTTCCATTTAGAGAGACTGTCCATAATATATTATCCTCCTTATTTAAAATAAGAGAGATCTTCATTATTCTGGTTATATCTAATTGAAGTACATTGTTTCCGTTTTCCTATATACTAATCATTATTTGACTCTAACTTATTTACGTTGACTTGTCTATACCATAAAATATATTCATTAACAATGAAAGTGATTAAAGGGTGTGTGAAACTCCATTTATCAACCCAATAGTCTATGTTACTTTTTCCAGGGGACCTAATAATGAATTTTTAGCTAAGTCTTTAGATTTTAAAATCTTTTTCCATACCTTAGAATCATTTTGTTTTTTATAATTTTATAAATGATGGACTTTAAGATCTTCTTCGCCAGTCCCAAGTCCTTCATGTCTAATTTTTTTGACAATTGAAGCTTCAATATTCTAATATCATCTATATCTGAACCTGCTACTAACATTTTATCAACATAGAGTAGCAAATGATATAACTGGACTTATATCTATTGAAATAACAACATTGGTCCGCATGGCACTTCTGGAAACTCTCTTTGTGCATAAAACCATAAAAATTCTTGTATCACTGTCTTGGAGTTTGTTTTAGACCATACAAACTTTTCTTGAGTCCACATACTATTTTTATTTCCCTTCTTTTAAGAAACCTTCTGGTTGATACATATATATATATCTCCTCATCCAAGTCTCCGTGAAGAAATGCAGTCTTCAAGTTTAGCTATTCAAGATAAAGGTCTTCAATGGCAACTATACTCAACACTGATCTAATAGTATTGAACTTCACAACCGAAGCAAAAATATCGATGTAATTAATTCCTTCATTTTGTTGGAACCCTTTGATAATTAGTCAGGCTTTGTATTTCTTAGAGCCATCAGGCTCATATTTCACCCGGCACACCCATTTGTTATGAAGTTTCTTCTTACCCATTGGTAACTTAACTAGTTCTCATGTCTCATTTAAGATTAAAGACTTCATATTATTTTTCATAGAAAGCTTTCACTTGCTAAAATCAATGGTCTCAAAATATTCATTATAGTGATCACGCTACCCAAAATCGGTTAGTAACATATAGTTCAAGTATCTCGTGTTGGGAATATGAAGTCGTGAAGATCTTCTACTGATCGATATGACCAACTTACTCTCCTTGTTGAGGGGTTGATCCTATCTGCATTATTCCATGACTATCTGGGAGTCCTTCGATATCTGCAAATACTGATCTGTCTGGCTATGAGTCATTTTCTTTGGTTTTATGTATGTTCTTGTACTTCATTGCTTCATTGAAGACCACGTCTCTGCTTCGTATCATCTTCGTGTTTTCCTTATCATAAACACGATAACCGAACTCATCTTTGCATAGCCGATCAGGAAACATATCTTCGATTTGGGATCAAGCTTTTTCCTTTCTTGATCACTTATATGAACATATATTGTAGAACCAAAAAACTCTTAGATGTGATAATGTTATATCCTTACGAGTTTATAACTCCTTGGTTATTCTATGTTCTAAGGAAACTGATGGGCCTCGGTCAACCAGATAAGCCGATGTGTTGACTGTATCTTCTCGAAAATGCTTTGGTAAACCAGACTGTATACGAATGCCTCTGGCTCTTTTTGTCAATGTTTTGTTCATACGTTTTCCAATACTATTGTCTTGGTCCATGTTTATATTTTAGTCAATATGACCCATGTATACGTTCAAAGTTACTTATGAGGCTTTCGAGGTTAGCTTTGAGCTGAAAATTTACTCTCAAAACGTAATTTACATAAACTATAAACTATGATTTAAACATATAATAAAAGAATGAAAGTAAAATATCATTTTCATCAATTAATAAAAGTAAATATATAGTTGTCGGACTCGGGTTGTTCACTAAATGGCCGGAGTTTATGCAAGTTTGAGGTACGACTACAATTTTCTAATTGAGTTTGGTTCAAGCCTAAAAAAAACCTAGGTTTGAGCTCAAAGTTTTATTTTACTGAGAAAGGCCTTAAAGTAGATTAAGGTCTAAGCTTCTCTCTTCCTCTACATTTTTTTCTCTTGTACTTGTTGTTTCATTGAGCATGAAAATAAAGAAACGTCGAAGTCCAAAGCAAGATCTCTTTTTCTCATATTTTCTTGTCTTATGTATCTTGTTTTTTTAAGTTAAAATAAAGTTTGTGAGTAATCTTTAAAATCTTCGATTTGAAACTATAGAGTTCACCCTTCTGCCATGACTTTGTCTTCTTTTTTATCTCCTATTTCTTTTTATTTATGAAATCCCTGACATGTTTTATGTTTCTAAAGACAACATAAAACTTCTCCACTCCATCATCTTCTTCTCTATTATGCCGTCGGTTGTCCATAAATGTATAACATGGGATTTATATAAATGTAAGATAGTAGATATCTTGCGAATTGATCTAATACGATGAGTTTGGAAGATAACAAATTTATAAATTTTTATGACCAATCAACTGAGTTTTGAAACGATAACACGCGCATTCTTTACTCATAATTTCGTTTGGAAAATTGTTAAAAATCTTCCGAATTAAAAAGGATTTAAAATTTTTGGTAAAAGAGGATTGATGATGTCAATAGATTTAATTAAATAAATTAAATATTTTACATTTGCGTTCAAATTTCACTCGGAGTATTTTCTTTATTAATCTAAAGATTTAAACTGACTTTAAACTATTGCATTTGAAAAAATGGATAAACTTTTAATTTTATATTTTATTCCAAATTATATAATCAATATATATATATATATATATATATATATATATATATATATATATATATTTGTTAGAATATTTAGTGTATTAAGTTCTCTATATATTGAGAGCCTTACTTGGGTTTGCATTATAAAAAAAACAGTTCAATACAAAAAGGAACATTTTCTAATAAGCACAAAACCCTAGCCGCCTCATGCGGCTACTTCTCTCTTTGTTATTTAACATGGTATCAGAGCACGTGTGATTCTAGGAATTCTGAACATCCTCAACAAAGATGGCTGGCAATGAAGTCGTGGTCAGTCAAATCCCTGATGAATTAATAATGCAGATTGCTGCCATTATGAGAAATGGTCTCGGAACACAACAACAAATAACTAACCCCGAGAATTTATCCCTAACGATTAAACTCGGTGGTGACAACTATGCCCTATGGGCAAACCTGATGAAGAAAGCAATTGGGGGAAGGGGGAGAGGTTCTCACATTATAGGGGAGTCGACACCTCCATCCAAAATTACAACACATATACAAGGTGGGAACAAGATGATCAATGTGTTTTCACATGGATTATCCAGAATCTTGAATCCAACTTTGTGAATAACTTCTCGCAATATCCCACTGCAAAATCCCTCTAGGATGGGTTAGCCACCACATGCGGTTCTGGTACAAATTCGTTATAGGTGTTTGACCTTCATAAGAGGGCTAATTCATTACGGCAAGGGTCCGATACACTAGAAGACTTGTGGAACAAATTGCAGAACATCTGGATGTCTATAGATATGTGAGATCCGAACCCTATGAAAGACCCAGAAGACATTCAAATCTACAATAAGAAAACTCAAGAACAAAGACTCTATCAATTGCTAATGGCGATTAATGACAAGCTGGAACCAGTCAAGAGTGATATCCTGAAAAAGGATCATCTTCCTTCCGTGGAAACATCATATGCTACAATACGAAGGGAAGTGGCCAGGCTTAATATACTAAAATCAAGTTCTTCCGATAGTGACTCAATTGAAATTGGAATGGGTTTGGCTGCTAAAGATTCTGCACAGAGGTTTAAATTCCGATCCAAAGAGAAAGAAGATAAATCCAAGTTGTATTGCACTCATTGTGGGATGAAGAAACACACTAAAGAGACATGTTTCCAGCTGGTTGGCTATCCAGAATGGTGGAAGGACGGTCATAAGGAGAAAAATAACCAGCGTTTCAGATCTAATGTCAAACGGGCTTTGTCTACAAGTTGCGGTGAAGATCCGACTAAAAATGAGCAAGGAAGTGGCACTGGTTTTGGAGGAATGGCGGCGAGCTCCTATGAAACACTTGGAGGTAAAGGGTTTGAGAAATCAATGAATTGGATCTTTGATTGTGGGGCTACGGACACCATATCTTATGATCCTAAAGACTTTAGTGACATGTCATCTCCTAAGAAGTCTCATATTGAGACTGCTAGTTGAGAAATTTGTGAAGTCAAAGGGGGAGGTTCAATTATTTTTTCTGAAAAAAATGGAAATTAAAAACTGCCTCTAGATTCCTTCACTATCCTTAAAGTTATTATCTGTTAGTCAAGTGACAAAACAACTCAACTGTGTGGTTCTTATGTATCCATTTTTTTCCATTTTACAGGACATTCGTACGAAAGAGATCATTAGGCGTGGTAATGAACAACGATGTCTCTATTATGTTGATGAGGTAGTTCATAAGGGACATGCCATGCTTGCTCACGGAACAACCGAAAGGCAACTTTGGTTATGGCACTAGCGACTTGTTCATCCTTCTTTTAGCTATCTTAAAAGTTTGTTTCCTAGTCTTTTTTTGAATAATTCCATTCATGAGAATGTGCAACCTGCATTCTTGCAAAAAATCTGTAGGGTCTCATTTAATCAAAGTAATACTAGAGTTGATTATGCTTTTTCGCTAATCCATTCTGATGTTTGGGGTCCAGCACCAAATTCCACTAACAATCAAATCGGATACTTTGTTTTATTTGTGGATGATTTCTCAAGAATGACTTGGATATACTTCATGAAACATAAATCGGAAGTACCAAAAATATTTGTTTGTTTTTACAAAATGATTTTAACTAAATTTGAAAAAAATACAGATTCTTCGTTCTGATAATGGAACAGAGGTTGTCAACCAAACAATGCATAATTTTTTAAAAACAAATAGTCTATCCATCAAACCACTTGTCCAAACACACCTCAACAAAACATTACTTCAGAACGAAAAAATCGTACTTTACTTGAAAAAACTCGTGCTATTATGATTGAATCTAGAGTTCCTCATTCTCTTTGGCCAGAAGCTCTTGTTACAGCCACGTATCTTGCAAATCGTCTACCAACCCGATGTCTAGGAAATAAAACTCCATTACAAGTTCTTGCCACCCAAGTTACAATTCCATCTATTATGACCTTACCACCTCGTGTATTTGGTTGTTCAGTGTTTGTTCATATCCCTAAAACTAGTCGAAACAAACTTAATCTGTGTGCTGAAAAGTGTGTATTCGTTGAGTATGGTGTTCATCAAATGGGCTATTGGTGTTACAATCCGGTTACTCGTCGAATCCATGTCACCATGGACTGTGACTTCTTAGAATCCGATTTTTTTTACCACCAATCTCGTGCTCAGGGGAGAAAGTAAGTGAATCACTCGACTGGTTGCTATATCAAAGTTACTTTGAGAATATGCCGACAGAGTCGGTAGATAGCGCCACCGAACACGCCTCTTCCAACATAAAGGAGACTGACGAGGCAGTTCTTACCACCAATGATTCTCCTGAAGACAATGTCCAACAAGAAATAAATACCATGGATACTACCAGCGAATCAACCGAAGAAAATGTCCATCAAGAGGTAAACAATTTCCAATGTCATAATTCACAAAATGCTACTGACCATGACATTTTAGGAATTTCATTTGTTGAAACTCAAACTCTAGTTCTTCCCCCAAGAAAAAATAGAGGGTTTCCTCCTGACTGGTATTCACCGGAACACGTTCCCTGTGCTTCAACATATCCGGTAAAAACGGACAGAAAAGGAATAACAAAGATTGCAAAGGCGTTTTCAGCTACTATTCTCTCTGAACAAATCCCTAAAACAGCTCAAGAAGCTAAGAAGATGACTGAATGGCATGAGGCAATGAATACCGAAATGGAAGGTCTAAAAAGGAATGGTACAAGAGAGAATTGTGTGTTACCACAAGGGAAGAAAGCAGTCGAGTGTAGATGGGTGTTTAATATAAAATATAAATCCGATGGCACCATTGAGCGACACAAAGCAAGATTGGCTGCCAAAGGATATACACAAACATATGGTATAGACTATTCTGAAAGGTTCTCTCCGGTTGCAAAGATTGACACTATCAGAGTTTTACTTTCAATAGCCGCGAATAAAGATTGGCCTCTTCATCAATTTGATGTAAAGAATGCTTTCTTACATGGATACTTGGAAGAAGAGGTATATATAGAACCCCCACCAAGGTTCTCTGATAGTTTTCAAGAAAATGAGGTATGTAAACTGAAAAAGGAATTATATGGGCTCAAACAGTCTCCTCGTGCTTGGTTTAGGAGATTTACAATGGCAATGAAGCAGTATAGCTACAAACAGAGTAATGGGGATCATAACTTGTTTTACAAAAAGGGAGGAGAATTTGTCACTTGTCTTATAATATATGTCGACGATATGATTATAACGGAGAATGACGAAGAAGAAATTAGCTCTCTTAAGAAAAACCTCTTCAAGGAGTTCGAAATGAAAGACCTTGGGGGATTGAAGTATTTACTAGGAATCGAGGTTCTTAGATCAAGAGGAGGGATTTATATCTCCCAACGAAATATATATTGGATTTATTAGCTGAAGTTGGCATGGTGGATTGCAAACCAAATGACACTCCTATGGTTGTGATACACAAACTAAAGATAATTGAAGGGGCCAGACCAGCGAGTAAAGAAAGGTACCAAAGGTTGGTGGGAAATTTGATTTACCTGGCTCACACTCGACCCGACATTGCATACGCGGTGGGAGAAGTTAGCCAGTTCATGCATCATCCTCAGGAACACCATATGGAGGTAGTAATGAGGATTATTCGATATCTCAAAAGCACATCAGGAAGAGGCATACTTTTTAAGAAAAATGGACACCTTGATGTTGAAGTATTCACAGATGCTGATTGGGGAGGGAATCCTAACGACAATCAATCAACTGCTGGCTACTTTACTCTTCTTGGAGGTAACTTGGTGACTTGGAGGAGTAAGAAACAGAAAGTAGTATCACTGTCAAGTGCTGAATCAGAATTTAGAGGAATCGTTAAGGGGATTACCGAGATACTTTGGTTAAAGAAGATAATGAAAGAAATCGGATCCCCCTGAAGTGTCCAACTCAGTTAATGTGCGATAATAAAGTTGTGATTAAGATTTCAGAGAACCCGGTATAACACGATAGAACAAAGCACGTTGAAATAGATAGGCACTTCATAAAAGAAAAGATTGAAGATGGGACAGTCGAACATCCGTTTGTTAGATCTGAAGACCAATTGTCAGACATCCTGACAAAAGCGGTTGCTGCAAGAACATTCGAATCAGTTTTATCCAAGTTGGGTATTGATGATCCCACTACAAAACTTGAGGGGGAGTGTTAGATTATTTAGTGTATTAAGTTTCCTTGTATAGGCCTGTAAGTTCTTTATATATTGAGAGCCTTACTTGGGTTTGCATTATAAAAAAAAGAGTTCAATACAAAAATGAACATTTTCTAATAAAAACAAAACCCTAGCCGCCTCTTGCGGCTACTTCTCTCTTTGTTATTTAACAATATTTTTAATACATATATGATGTAAAAATTATATTTTATTTTCTTGATTTTTGTAACAAAAATCTGGTTTGTCACTATTTTGTTTTCTTCATTTTCCTCCATTTTCTTTTTTATGTAATCGCGGATGTGTTTCATGTATCTAAGTACAATAAAAAACTTCTCCACTCCTTTACCTTCTTCTCTATCAAGTTTTTTATCCTCTTTTCTTCGCTGGACTTATTTTGTTGTTGTTTATTCTTCTTATTTTTAGCCGATTTCAAACACATATAACAGAGCTCTTACCTTATTCATAAACGCATGTCAATTTGATCAGGCAAACTTTTGATTTTTTAGATTTGAAACAAAACATAATTTATAATTTCGTTTGAAAAAATTGTTGAAAACACTCTAAGCTAAATTTTGTTTTAAAAATTTTGGTAAATTTTTTTTTGATCTAAACTAAAAAGAAGTTATGGATCTTTAGGCTTTTTGCGGTTCAACTTCAAATCATAAGTGAAAAACCAACGCACTAACAAGTTACAATAAATAAACTAAGATATTCTAATCCGGATTGCAATAGTAACTTGGTTATCTAAAATAGGATTCCAACATGGGTTCATTGTACCAAATTCACTATTCAATAGATGTTATTAATAAAATAATTTTTTTACATTTGTTTTCAATTGCGCTGGAAGTATCTTCCTCATTAATCTAAGGATTTAAACTTGACTTGAAAATATTGTATTAAAAAAATGGACAAACTTTTAATTTTATGTTTTATTCCAAATTATACTGTTAATAAATATATTTTTAAGCAACAATCAGAAGCTGCATCAATATGTATGTTGTTTCTGGAGAAGTTGATAAACGCTCAATGATCTCCTTTGTCACCATTAATCACTTGCTGCAACAAAAAAACAATATCAGAGATTGTAATTTAAAGTCACTGTCTATCATGAATAAAAGCCAAAATCATCAACTTTTCAAGTTTTCCAAAGTCAATATCAGAGATTGTAATTTAAAGTCACTGTCTATGATGAATAAAAGCCAAACTCATCAACTTTTCAAGTTTTCTAAAGGCAATGACGTTCAAGCATATATTATAAGAGAATCCAAGAGTCAGTATTTTACCAGGTCAGTCATATTCCACTTGCCGTAACAGGGAGTGACATAGCGGGGATGGCCACTATCAAGGTATGTAAGGTGCAGGGTAGATTGTAAGTGCAAGCATCCATTCGAGTCTCTTAATGTGCACTGGTCGCTGGATGGCAGCATTCATGATGTAATATTTGAGGAGAGTGTTTGCTTGCTTCTTAGAGCCACATGGTTTGAACCATTGATTTTGGAAGAGCGCTATAGTATTTATGATGATCCAGACAATTACTACTTTCTATGTGAATACGAGGATGAAGACGAAGAGCTAGATGAAGCCTACTTCCAGGGCTCGTCGAGTATTCTTATTTGTAGCCGTAGGTGGGGAGATAACGGTTTTGTCAGTGTTGGCCGACAAGAAGCCAGGCTTGCCTATCATCCCAATAATAATCACAATTCAGGTGGTGCTGGCTCTTCTTCTCGCCAATCGAAGAAGAAAGAGGCTGCAAACAACTCAACAGGCGACGAGCAAAACGAGCAATCAAGGGTGAGGCTGCTGATAAGGAAGCAGCAGAGAAACGTCAGGGCTTCATGGAGAGAGTAGAGAGCACAACCATTCCAAATTCATTGCTCACCAGTTTATCATGGCTATAATTATTCCCTACAACAGTCTGAAAATGAATTTCATTGCTCACCAGTTTATCATGGCTATATTTTCCAATGGAGGTACGTTTTATTTTTCTTATTAGTTGATGTTTTTTTATTCAATTTATCCAACTATTGGTGCTATCTGCTAATGTGTATTTGGCGTTTCCTGTTTTGCAGCTATGTAGAATTGTAGAACGGCAGCGTTACACCAAAAAATTCAACCAGAGACAAGTTAGTGCCTTGCTTATGGCAACTTGTAAGCCCTCACATCAAAGAGAGAATACTATTAAGAAGGTTTGGATTTTCTATTTTGTCTAAATAATATCATTCTTCAAGATATATTCAAATATGTTTTACACGAAACAACAGTTTTTAACTTGAATTCATTTTCAGACTGTTGTAGGGAATAATTATAGCCATGATAAAATGGTGAGCAATAAATTTAGAATGGGTGTGCTCTCTACTCTCTCCATGAAGCCCTGACGTTTCTCTGCTGCTGCCTTATCAGCAGCCTCACGCTTGAGTGCTCGTCTTGCTCGTCGTCTGTTCAGTTGTTTGCAGCCTCTTTCTTCTTCGATTGGCGAGAAGAAGAGCCAGCACCACATGAATTGTGATTATTATTTGGACGATAGGCAGGCCTGGCTTTTTGTCGGCCAGCACTGACAAAACTGTTATCTCCCCACCTACGGCTACGAATGCAATATTAGTCAAGGCACAAATTCCGGTGAACGAACCAAATCCTATATCAAATGAAAAAACAGTAACCTAGATGTCATAAATGAAACTCGATTACAAAGAAAGTGAAAATATAAACAACCTAGATAGAGAATGAGAAAGAGAACTCACTCAGATTTCTCTTTCGAATCGAAGGATGGAGAGATCCACCAGAATCTGAGAAAACAGGTTCGATAAACAAGGAAATCGACGATTACACTGTCACTGGGAATACGTATACACAATATAAACACATATATATATATATATATATATAGAGAATGGAATTTACAGCCGTCGTCTTTTTCTTCATTTCCAGCATCGTCATCTACACGTATCATGTCTTCTTCTTCTCTGTCGACTTCTTCGTTAGATGGTTGTTGCTTCTCAGCCTCTCTTTCTGGGTCTACTTTGCATTGGTCGCCATGGTCACCGCTCTGATCGAGGATCAGCAAAGTCTGTTTCGACGGCATGGCTTGCTGATTTCGAGGTTTCCAGAGAGATAGAGTTGCCTTCTTATAGTTTTTTGCTGCACAATTTTCTTTCCCTTTTGTGTTTGAAATTACTTGTTCTAGTTAAATATATAATGGTTTAGATAGAATTCGCTAACCGTTTGTTTTCATATATATATAGATATATATAAAATCAATTTTACGACATGTTGACTCGGTCTTTTTAAAATTTTACGACATGTAGACTCTCTTACCATTTCAATTTTTGTTTTAAAATTTTAAATAAAAATAAGAAAATAAATATAAAATCAAATTAGTACATGTAGACTCCGTCTTTTTAGATACTAGTGAGTGGGATGGAAAGAAACAAGATATTTGTTAGGTAACCAATTTGGTTTTATTCCAATTATATTTTCTTATTCTTTTGTGGAAAGAAAAAAGATATTTGCCTATTATTTAGTTAACCAATTTGGTTTTATTCCAATTATATTTTCTTATTCTTTTGTGGAAAGAGAAAGATATTTGCCTATTATTTAGTTAACCAATTTGGTTTTATTCCAATTATATTTTCTTATTCTTTTGGGGAAAGGGAAAGATAATTGCCTATTATTTAGTTAACCAATTTGGTTTTATTCCAATTATATTTTCTTATTTTTTTTTGGAAAGAGAAAAGATATTTGCCCATTATTTAGTTAACCAATTTGGTTTTATTCCAATTTTATTTTATTATTATTTTGTGGAAAGAGAAAAGATATTTGCCTATTATTTAGGTAACCTTTTATTCCAGTTATATTTTCGTATTCTTTTGTGGAAAGAGAAAAAATATTTGCCTATTAATTTAGTTTTATTTCAATTATATTTTTTAAAAGAAATTTAGAAGATATATTTATATAAAAAATTTGATTTGATTTTTCTCTCTTTTTAAATATATTTTTAATATTAAATTTAATTTTGTTATAATTCATTTTGTTAAAATATTTTTTAAACATAATATATTAACACTTTTTTTATTTTTATAAAAACAATTTTTTTTAAGATTCGATTTTATAGAGCTAACAAGTTTTATTTGGATCGGAAGTGGCCATGCTTAATATACTAAAATTAAGTTCTTCTGATAGTGACTCGATTGAAATTGGAATGGGTTTGGCTGCTAAAGATTCTGCACAGAGGTTTAAATTCCGATCCAGAGAGGAAGAAGATAAACCCAAGTTGTAGTGCACTCATTGTGGGATGAAGAAACACACTAAAGAGACATGTTTCCAGCTGGTTGGCTATCCAGAATGATGGGAGGACGGTCATAAGGAGAAATATAACCAGCGTTTCAGATCTAATGTCAAACGAGCTTTGTCTACAAGTAGCGGTGAAGATCCGACTAAAAATGAGCAAAGAAGTGGCACTGGTTTTGGAGGAATGGCGGCGAACTCCTATGAAAAACTTGGAAGTAAAGGGTTTGAGAAATCAATGAATTGGATATTTGATTGTGGGGCTACGGACACCATGTCTTATGATCCTAACGACTTTAGCGATATGTCATATCCAAAGAAGTCCCATATTGAGACTGCTAGTGGAGAAATTTATGAAGTCAAAGGGGGAGGTTCAATTATTTTTTCGGAAAAAATGGAAATTAAAAACTGCCTCTACATTCCTTCACTATCCTTAAAGTTATTATATGTTAGTCAAGTGACAAAAAAACTCAACTGTGTGGTTCTTATGTATCCATTTTTTCCCATTTTATAGGACATTCGTACGAACGAGATCATTGGGCGTGGTACTGAACAAGAAGTTCTCTATTATGTTGATGAGGTAGTTCATAAGGGACATGTCATGCTTGCTCAAGGAACAACCGAAAGGAAAATTTGGTTATAACACCGACGACTTGGTCATCCTTCTTTTAGCTATCTTAAAAGTTTGTTTCCTAATCTTTTTTTTGAATAATTCCATTCATGAGAAATGTGAAACCTGCATTCTTGCAAAAAATCGTAGGGTCTCCTTTAATCAAAGTAATACTAGAGTTGATTATGCTTTTTCGCTAATCTATTCTGATGTTTGGGGTCGAGCACCAAATTCCACTAACAATCAAATCAGATACTTTGTTTTATTTGTGGATGATTTCTTAAGAATGACTTGGATATACTTCATGAAACATAAATCGGAAGTACCAGAAATATTTCTTTGTTTTTTACAAAATGATTTTGACTCAATTTGAAAAAAAAAATACATATTCTCTGTTTTGATAATGGAATAGAGTTTGTCAACAAAAGAATGCATATTTTTTTCAAAACAAATGGTCTTATCCATCAAACCACTTGTCCAAACACACCTCAACAAAACGGTACTTCAGAACGAAAAAAATCGTACTTTACTTGAAAAAACTCGTGCTATTATGATTGAATCTAGAGTTTCTCATTCTCTTTAGCCAGAAGCTCTTGCTACAGCCACGTATCTTGCAAATCGTCTACCAACCCGATTTCTAGGAAAAAAAAATCCATTACAAGTGCTTGCCACCCAAGTTATAATTACATCTGTTATGACCTTACCACCTCGTGTCTTTGGTTGTTCGGTGTTTGTTCATATCCCTAAAACTAATCGAAACAAACTTAATCTGTGTGCTGAAAAGTGTGTATTCGTTGGGTATGGTGTCCATAAAATGGGCTATCGGTGTTACAATCCGGTTACTCGTCGAATCCATGTCACCATGGACTGTGACTTCTTAGAATCCGATTATTTTTTTGACCACCAATCTCATGCTCAAGGGGAGAAAGTAAGTGAATCACTCGACTGGTTGCTATATCAAAGTTACTTTGAGAATGTTCCGACAGAGTTGGTAGATGGTGCCACCGAACACGCATCTTCCAACATAAAGGAGACTGACGAGGCATTTCTTATAACTAATGATTCTGCCGAAGACAATGTCCAACAAGAAATAAATGCCATGGATACTACCAGCGAATCAGCCAAAGAAAATGTCCATCAAGAGGTAAAAAATTTACAATATCATAATTCAGAAAATGCTACTGACCATGACATTTCAGGAAGTTCATTTGTTGAAACTCAAACTCTAGTTCTTCCTCCAAGAAAAATAGAGGGGTTCCTTCTGACTGGTACTCCCCGGAACATGTTCCTCGTGCTTCTACATATCCGGTAAAAACGGACAGGAAAGGAATGACGAAGATTGCAAAGGCGTTTTCTGCTACTATTCTCTCTGAACAAATCCCTAAAACAGCTAAAGAAGCTAAGAAGATGACTGAATGGCATAAGGCAATAAATACCGAAATGGAAGCTCTAAAAAGGAATGGTACATGGGAGAATTGTGTGTTACCACAAGGGAAGAAAGCAGTCGCGTGTATATGGGTGTTTAATATAAAATATAAATCTGATGGCACCATTGAACGAAACAAGGCAAGATTGGTTGCCAAAGGATATACACAAATATATGGTATAGACTACTCTGAAACGTTCTCTCCGGTTGCAAAGATTGACACTATCAGAGTTTTACTTTCAATAGCCGCGAATAAATATTGGCCTCTTCATCAATTTGATGTAAGGAATGCTTTCTTACATGGAGACTTGGAAAAAGAGGTATATATGGAACCACTACCAGGGTTCTCTGATGGTTTTCAAGAAAATGAGGTATGTAGACTGAAAAAGGCATTATATGGGCTCAAACAGTCTCCTCGTGCTTGGTTTGGGAGATTTACAATGGCAATGAAGCAGTATAGCTACAAACAGAGTAATAGGGATCATACCTTGTTTTACAAAAAGAGAGGAAAATTAGTCACTTGTCTTATAATATATGTCGACGATATGATTATAACGGGGAATGACAAAGAAGAAATTAGCTCTCTTAGAAAAAATCTCTTCAAGAAGTTCGAAATGAAAAACCTTGGGGGATTGAAGTATTTCCTAAAAATCGAGGTTCTTAGATCAAGAGGAAGGATTTATATCTCCCAACGAAAATATATTTTGGTTTTATATCTCTCTACATGTACCCTATTATTTACTGCACACAGAAAAAAAATTGAGATATGAATGACAAATTATATAAAATAATGATATTGGTCAAAATTATTTCACCTATATGTTTTTCTTAGATTATATATTGCGTAATAAAACAATGCTCGATACATGTAATATATTTTTATTACTAAAGTCCAACCATAAAAAAGGTAATCCAGAATTTTATATATTGACAATAATCATGATCTTTTCGGTTGAAATTTTGACGTTTAAAAGATATAAATGTAAAATGTTATATTAATTTAATAATAAAGAATGTGGTTTGTGTTCATTGAAAAATCATAACATTACATTACATGTGTTCTACGGATGTGTCAATAGCCTATGCATGCGGTTGTCTTCCCACCTTTACTTAAGAAGGTGATTTATTAAACTCTCATCAGAATAGGGTGTGGTTTTTTTTTTTCATTTGATCCATTTTTATTTTTATTATATCTTTTTAAATTTTTCTTTTGTGTTTTGCTTTCTTCTTTATTTATGATTTAAAGTTTTTAATTTTAGCATTTGAATATCTTCACATTCATATATTTTTTTTCTTTTCAATACCACTGATTTCGTTACCTCAACCAATAGTAGTAAATGTTTTGTTTTTGTGACAAATAGTATTAGCACCAGAAGTTTCAACCGTTTCTCCAAAAACAATATATTTATTTGAAGCTTCAAAAATACTTTAAGTAGTTTATCTAATATTATCACCAACAACAACATCACTTTCAACTTTAATAGTAACACTTGAAACACTCAAACTATCATCAAACAACTGATACCAAAGCAATTAAATCACCATCATATATACTAACAACTTTGAATCTTAATATGAATTTTCCCGAACCAATGTATCATATATATTCACAAATTTAACAATATCTTCATAATCACCAAACACACCAAGATCACAAATTCCAAGCTCACCATTTAGTTTAAAAATATACAATATACTACTAGACATCGCGTACCTGCATTAGACAAAAAAATAAACAGGTTTTCAATCTATCATTATAGTAAAAATTACACATGCTTCACAACTATCGGTAGAAATGAATACATAAGTTTCCTAGATAGCAATAATTAGGTTTTGGAATCTATTAGGAAAAAGAATACATATGTTTCACATCTACCCGTCGAAAACAATACAAAGGTTTTGCAGATACTTATAAATACGTTTGGCATCTACAATACAAAAAGAACAATAATGTTTCACATCTATCAAAAACATGTTTGCATCTATCATTCAATAGTTAACACGTTTCGCAACGACCAGTACGTACAGATACAACACATTTCGCATATCCTTTGTTCTAAACCAAGAACCGTTTTATTCGAACAAAAAATTCACAAAAACAAAAATAAACTAAAAATCGACGTAAACCTAACTCGAATACAAAAAATATACTACATTAGCAACGTAATAGCATATATATATATACCAAAAATCAGAAAGAAAACAGAATTCGAGTACCACAATATTTCGAAATCAAAATTCGAGTTACCACACACAAATCGACTTATCTAAACAGATATACAAAATCAAACTTCAAAATCAAGTAAAAACACAATCAAAATCATACAAAAACAAAAGAAAAACAAAAAATCGAGTACAAAATTGAAGAATCACCTATTATGTAAGGCAAAAAAAAACTGAAGTATAAACGTTAATTATTTTTATATAATATGATGATGATGGATCTTAAATGATAAATATTTAAATGAAATGATTTTTATTAATAAACATAAAAATGTGAACATAATAGTATACATTTTATCTTTGCCTTCTAATAATACTTTACCCATATATTTATATAATATAATCCATTTTATTATAGAACCCCAAACACTTCATTACACCATATGTATATATAGTATAAAGATAATGTTTGTATTGTACTTTGAAGTTTTATTCGATACAACTTTTATGGTATGTATTATTGTAATAAATATAATTTTATTTATATTTTACATGTAATCACTTCCAAAGTAATTCATAATATTTTTTTTATATTTTTGTTTAAATCTTAATTTAAATTTTATATTTTAAATTATAACACAATATTTTTTGTAATAACTCTACTTTTTAAAAATTTAACTTTATAACATATAAAATTATGTGAAAAATAGATGTTCTTATTGTGCGAATTCATATCTTACCTAAATAAAAAATGTAATAATACGATTTTCAATTGTTTTACTTTTGGACTTTTTATATAAAACGTCCGAGCGTGTGTATCCTAGAAAGTTTATATTGAAACAAATCAAAATTCTATAATTTAAAATGTAAATGTATATGGGAATCAACAATTTTTTTATTCTATTGATCTTTACTGTTATAGTTAAGTTTTGAGATTATGAAATTTTATATTACCCAATAATTCATAAATATTTAATATAATGATTATATTAATCAGGATAGGATCAATATTTAATACCTTAAAAACTGTAAGGATCAGCCAGATATTTATTGTTCAAAGTCTAAAAATTCTTAAAAGACTATATATATATATATATATATATATATATAAAAATAAAAGGATGAATAAGATGCTATATATATATATATATATAAAAAAAAAGATAAAAGGATGAATAAGATGCTCTCAGAACACAATTATATTTCAAAGCAATGATGCAGTTTTTTACCAAATTTAGCATTTATATGTTCTTGTTTGTTGTCGCCATCGTACAAATTTCTGGTCGAATGGTCGAACCTGTGGGTAATTATTTTTATTTTTGTTTATTTGTTTATTTATAGATTTTTGATATACGCATTTCTCTTGGATATTTCTAATTGTTTCAACTATATTGGCCTCCTGATTTATCGTAGAAAACAAAAGTTTTAACCCAACAATCACCGTGGAGATTACAAACCATCTAAGATACAGAAAAACAGTTGCATGTTCACTGCAGATCAAAAGACGATGATTTGGGTCAGCAAATCCTCAACTTCGGTTAGAAAAAAGCCTGAGAGTTTTAAAGTAAATTTTTTTGGTACGAATATTATTTTGGTGCACCGTACAAAAAGACGATCGTGTTATTTCTTTTACTGCGTCCTATGCACGAGGCCAAAGATTTTAATGAGGGGTTCGGTTGAATTCGGGCCCAAAATATGTTAACCAGCTCCAAAAAATAAACGTTTTTGAAGTTTTACAAAACTCCTGCCGTTGAATCTTTTTCAACCGCCGGTTGAATCTTTCTCAACCGCCGGTTGAATCTTTCTCAACCGCCGGTTGAGACCCTCCCATCCGGCGGAAAAGTTGTTTCACCCGCCGGGGTAAGCTTCCCCGCCGGTTGAAACCCTCTCAACCGACGGGGTAAAAGACGGCTAAAATTTTGGGATTGGTTAACATATTTTGGACCCGAATTTAGCCAAACACTTTAATGAGTTGTGCGCGTATGTGCGCATAGCGTACGATATGTGCGCATAGAAGGCTACGGAGCTAGGGGTTTTCAACAGCACTGGGTAGAATATTATAAATGGAACTGATAGAAGTATCTTGGCTTCTGATTGAGAATAATACTGATACGGACAGGTTTAGGACCAACCTATTGGTAATTATGTCTTATTTTTTGTTCATCAATTATTGTTCATGAGTCGTATAAATAAATTAGCATTTATCAATGCATTTTAAATGTTTTGGATGATCTTTTTGCGACTGAAATTAAAACGTTCTGAATAATATTCATGTGTGTGACCCAGCTCAGCGGATAAAGTTATGGCTAAACATTTTCTATACAGACAAATAGTTAGGACGGTTTTCTAAAATGTCATTATTCAACTTCGAAGGCGGGATGTTTTCTGTCGATCCCAAAACAATCCAACCAATATTTTAAAATTACTTATCACAAAGGAACATCTGTGATCTATCATTTATTTCACACTTAAAATAAAAATTTAGGAGATGAGTGACAAATTATATTAAGTATAGATATTAGTCTAATTATTTTACCTATATGTTTTTTAAAATTATATATTTTGTAATAAAACAAAACTTGATGTATAGAATATATTTTTATTAGTTAAAGCTTGACGATAGATAGAAAGTTCTCTCTCTAAGAAACAGGTACAATTCAAGAAATGAACCCTAAACTAACTTCGTGTTCTTCTTCATGGTAATTTTGTGGATCAATCTCTGAGCCATGGAGGATGAAGAGTTTTCAGCAGCGCTCCATCGATCCGATGAGCTTGACAAACACTTTCCTTCGTTGGCCAATGTCTCTGATAACTCTAAGATCAGAGATAACCCGGTATTTGAACCTGCAACCAGCAACAACAGAGATTCAGGCTTACGGAAAACCTTTGTTGATCTATTTATAAACAATGAGGTACTCTCGATTCACAAGAATGTCAAAAGAAGTTGTGTTAATGGTCAGGTGGAAATTCAGTTTAAAGAAGAGGATTTGATTGCACTCCGATCTAAATCAAGATTTACTCGAGTAAGCAAATTTGGTAAAGGAAAACCTAATTTCTTGACTGTTAAGGAATTCTTAGATCGATTCAAATTGGCAGGGGAGTTTAACGTCTCAAGCTACGATTTTAGACATATCTTTATTGAGCTAACAAACTGAGATTATGTTAAAGCTCTCCGGAGAAGAAATGTTTGGCAATTGGGAACTAAAATTATGAGGCTCTTCTTGTGGTCACTGAATTTTAATCATAAAGTAGAGAACCCATCTACTCCTGTTCAAATAGATCTGCCTAATCTACCGGAATTCATGTATAGTGAAGCTACAATATCAGAGATTGCTAAATCTGTTGGGATTCCTCTAAGTATATGGGTTCCAGATAAGAATAGGGTCAAGCAGAATTATTATAGAATATGGGTCATTCTTAACGTGTCCAAACAACTGCAAAAAAGAATCAAAGTAAGTTTTGGGACTTATAGCTTTTGGCAAGAAATGGTCTTTAGCAGGGTTCCTGAGTACTGCTTTGAATGTTCTCATATGGGTCATTCTGAGAAAAATTGCAATAAAGTCGTGCAAAGGATGTCAGCAAAAATAGATGCTTCCTCCAATCCTTTCCAGACAAATGATAACTTAATTCATGTGTTTCAGGTAAAGAAAAACAACCATGTTGTTAAATCCATTATTATCAATGAAAAGGAATTTTCAAAAGAATAGGTTTAAATGAACAAGGAAAGAACTGTAACCTCACATGGCGGTCTTGACAAGTAATGATCTAATCGGTGCACCTCACATGTTGGACATGAAGGTGAGTTCTAACAAGGAGTCTCCTCTCAACTGCAGATGCTGTCAGTATCCTCTCCATCCAAGCACACATCAAGAAGTCTTCCTTTTTCCCGTGTCCACAAGCAAAAGAAAGCTGAATCTAAGAAACTCAAGAATGTTAAGACTATGAACACCAAGGGGATAATATCCTCCAAACTTTTACAGCATAAAAATGCTGTAAGAATAAATAAACATACTAAATGACTATAAACATTCTAAATTGGAATGTTCGTGGAATCGGGAACAAGCTTACTCAAGCCAGAATAAAGTCATTGAAAAGAATTAAAAGATTAAACTTTCTTGCGATTCAAGAGCCTATGGTCAAAGAATTAAAGATTGAGTCTATAGCAAAAAACCTTGGTTTTCAAGGCTATGCTAGCAATATGAGTAACAAGGTGTGGGTTATGTGGTCTGGTGACTATATGGTGGACATTGTTATTAATGAGGATCAGTCCTTGCATCTTAAGGTGAAGTACAACTATCTGCCTAGGGAGTTTCTGGTTACTGTCATCTACGCTAAGTGTACAAGAAGTCCACGTAACATTCTCTAGGATAATCTGAGAGAGGTGAAGCCTGATGACAAGGAATGGGTTTTGTGTGGGGATTTTAACATTATATCTGAGCCTACTGAGCAACTTCATTGTACAACAAGCTGCTTATCTAGCATGGATGATTTTAATGCATCTCTACTTGACTGAAATTTTATCGATGCTGGCTATTCTGGCCACCAGTTTAAATAATCAAATGGGAGACAAAGAAGGAGACTTGTAGGGTTCTTATCAACAAAAAATGGTTATCTTATTTTGATAACAATATTGTATCTTGTTTAGCTAAATCATGTTCTGATCATTCTCATATTCTTATTAAAATCTCTACGTCAACTATCAAAAGAATATCTACTTTCAAATTTTTAAATATGTGGTGCAAACATGATGAATTCAACAGATTTGTTGAAAGTTGCTGGTCAATGGACTACAATGGGACCCCTATCTTCAAATTTTGGGCTAAACTCAAGCATTTAAAGGCTAGACTAAAAGTTTGGAATAAAACTGTCTTTGGAAATATTTTTGAAGCTATCAAGCAACTTGAAGATGAGATTATTGCTCTCGAATCTAAGGCTGCTAGTTTTAATGAATCTCAAGACAAGGATAATCTAAAAAAAGCTAATGAAGAGATGTTGCTACTTCTGGATAAGGAAGAGGATTATTGGGCTCAAAAGGCTCATGCTTACTGGCACAGGGATGGGGAGAGGAATACAGCCTTCTTTCATAACTATGTCAAGAGGAGATTTAAAAGATCTAGGATTAATAAAATCTGGATTGGGGACAAATGGGAAGAAGAGGAAAAGGAAATTAGAGAGTCAGTTGTAAGTCATTTCAAGGCACTCATTGCTGATCTTCCTAACCCACGGTATCCTAATCTTTTGGATGATGTTATTCCTAAATTAGTCAGTGATGAGGAGAATGAAATGTTAATGAAAACTCTTGATGACAATGAAATATATGAAGTGATTAAAAATTTAAATCATAATGTGGCTACTGGGCCTGATGGGTTTAACGGGAAGTTCTTCAAGCACTGCTGGGCTACTATAAAGGTAGACTTCTATGATGCAATCAGGAGTTTCTTTCAAGGTGATAATCTTCCTATGGGCTTATTCTCTATGGTTCTCTGTTTGATTTTTAAAGGTGTGGCTCCTAAAAGCTGGAAGGATTATAGACCCATAAGCTTAACAACATTTCTAAGCAGAATAATCTCAAAGATCATCAATCTTACGCTTTATACTCTGCTTCTTAATCTAGTATCTGTCGAACAAGAGGATTTCACTAAAGGTAGAAGCATCCACGAGAATATTATGATTGCTCAGGAGCTCTCTTTGGACCTAAATACTAAAACCAGAGGAGGAAGTGTTCTTTTGAAAGTAGACATGGACAAGGCTTTCGACAGACTCGATCACACATTCATTCTCAGTGTTCTACAGGCTTTTGGGTTCTGTGATGAGTTTGTGAAGCTCATAGAAAATAATATTTCTAATTGTCACTTCTCTCTATTGGTGAATGACATTTCTCAAGGGTATTTTAAGTCTAATAAAGGGCTTCGACAGGGTGAGCCATTGTCACCCAGTCTGTTCATTTTCCCCAAGAATACCTAATTAGAAGTCTAAAAAGAAATACTGATATGGTGGACTCAACAAAATACAAAAGCAGAGGTGAAGTAAACTTATATTGTCTTTGTTTTGCAGATGACATTTTAATTTTCTGTAATGGCTCGTCTGATTCTATCAAAAAAACAATGAAAGTCATTAAGCAGTATGAAGAGAGATCTGGCCAGCTAGTCAGCAATGAAAAGTCGAGGTTTATTACTGCTAAGAATGTTTCTACTCATTAGTCTAATAATATTGAGAATATCCTGGGTTTTAAGCACTTTCACCTTCCCTTCAAATACTTGGGAGCAGTTATCAATACAAAAAATGTATCAGTGATTTTGATGGTCTAATTGCAAATACTACTAACAATCTTGCAGAATGGGACAACAAATTTTATCTGTTGGTGGAAGATTAATTTTGGCAAAGTATGTCATATCCACGTATCCAATGTTCCTATGTCAGCACCCTGAAATCCCTAAGTCTACCATTAAAAGGCTAGAGACCCTTTACAACAGGTTTCTATGGGGAACTAACTCCTATAGAAACACCACTCACTGGTGTAAATGGTCCAAGTTATGCAAAAACTATGAGGAGGGAGGGCTAAATCTTAGAAGGATAGATGACATGACTGATGTTTTCTCTGTTAAGCTTTGGCTTGCTTTGAGAAAGCAAGACTCTCTATGGGCCGTTATCACTAAAGCTATATATTTTAATAACCATCATCCTATGTTGGCTCATTTACCTCCTAAAAGCTCTATCATATAGAAAAGGTTGTGGAATATAAGGGACAGGGCTGATAAGTACATTTTTTTGGCACATTGGCAATGGTAAGATGGATTTAAATCTGGACATTTGGTATTCTAAAGAGGCAATCATTACTCTTACTGAGGTTGAAAATAGAGATGTTATTCCTACTTCTATGGTCAGTGAATAGTGGAATGGAGATAGTTGGAATATACCAATGCTTGAGTCTGTTTTGAATCAAAATCAAATTCAAAACATACTCAATTTTGGTTTGAATATTTCTTCTCAAGATACCATAAGTTGGACCCTTAGTTCTACTGGTGATTTTGACACTAAGGCAACATGGAATAAGGTTAGGAAAAAGGGTACAGTCTCTAACCTGTATGCTAAAACGTGGAACATCGTTACTCCTCTTAAGCACTAATTCATGTTGTGGAGGGCTTTAAAAGGTTGGTTTTCCACTGATAGTATCCTGTAAAAAAGAAATCTGCAATTAGCTTCAAAATGTAACCACTGTAACAGCTATGAAGATATAAGTCATGTCTTTGTAAATTGTCAGAAACCATGGACAGTTTGGAATTATTTTGCAGCCCATCTCAGAATTCATATTTCTAAATCCATGACCCTTCCTCACTTGGTATGGTCATGGTACTGGTCTACTGGGAATAAGGTTCACATTCGTACTATGCTTCCTTCAATAATAGTATGGGTTATCTGGCAGGTGAGAAACAAAAAGAAGATGGAAGACTTAGAATATAGCTCAATGGATATGATTAACTCCATCATATTCATTATTACTAGTCTGGACAGATCGGGTTTACTTAAGAAGAAGCCCTGGGGCAGTGATGTTCAGATTGGCTTTTCTATATGAAGTATTAACCAGTATAAGAAGCCTTATATACCGATTGCTTTGAAGTGGAAGAGTCCTAAACTGGGTCGATACAAACTTAACTCTAACGGTGGTTGCTCTAACATGTGAGAATGCTTTGGTGGCGGTCTGGTCAGGGATCATGAAGGGAATATTCTATTTTCCTATAGGAATGTTTATGGGAAAGGAAGTCCCTTAATTGCTGAAGCCAGGGCCATGATTGATGGACTTCAGCTTTGTTATGAAAATGACATTTCTACTCTGGACATCGAAACGGACAGTTTGGTTCTTGCCTAAATGATTCTCACTAGTAGAGCTCCATGGTTCTTTAAAGCTCTACTCAATTTTTGTTATAGCTTAATTTCTTCAAATATGAAGGTTATTCCTGTTTTCAGAGAGCAGGACGAAGCTGCTGATTTCCTAGTCAAATACACCTCTGAATCGAAAATGAACTCGTATTTCAATGGAAACAGAGTCCCTAATGGACTAAGAGCCATATCGTTTCTAGAAAGTCTGGGGTTATGCTATATAAGAGCTTCCCCAGACAATGAAGATTTTGAGTAAATTTGGTGTTACGTGGAATGGAGTTCGTCTTCGTGACCTTCTTCATCTCTAAGTGGTTTATCTTCTCTTCGTTTTCGATTGGTTGGCTGCATGCAAGGTTTTTCTAACGGTTTCTCAACTAGGAATGGGTTTTCAGATCGAAAGGGTCTCTTTCGTGTCTTTCAAGGATGATTTTGGTCATTTGGCTGATGGGTTTCAAAAGGGCGGTGTTTCCCGATGATTTTTCTGGAGTTTAATGTTTAATTTTGCAGGTAATGGATTATCGGGGCGTGATTTGCTGGTCTATTGAAGGTTGAGGCTTGATTTGGCTAAGGAAAATTTATCAGGGATGATCAATTGAAAGATTGAACTGATTCGTGATGGCTTTTGCTATGGAGAGAGAAGTTTAAGGTTCTGATTTTGGGGCTAGGGTTTGATATGTGATCGAACTACTAGTTCCTTAGTTTTAACCGCAAGTGCAGCTGTATTAGGAGGATTTTCTTTTAATATACAAGGCCCAGTTGAGGGTCCATTAACAAAAATAAAATAAAAACTCAACGATAGAAAAATGTAATCTAAAATTTTATATTTTGACCATAGTCATTGTCTTGTTTGGTTGAATTTTTGACTTTTCAGAAATAAAGATGTAAAATATTGAATTTATTTAATAATAAAAAGTGTGATTTGCGCTCATTGAAAAACTAGAATCTTACATTACATTACATGTGTTACAAGTCTAAAGAAGTGTCAATAGTTTATACATGATGTTGTCTCCTCATCTTTATTTTTTACAACGCTAAATCTTAGCCACTCATCTGTAAAACAATTTGAAAACAGTATTTTATTAAAATTAAAAAAATATGGTTTACTAACTTTTCATTAAGATAAAATTCTTCTTTTTCATTTCTTTCAATTCTATTTTTCACCATTGTCCCTCTTTGGAGTTTCTTTCATAATTTAGTTTCTTCTTTATTTATACTTTAAATTTTGTAAATTTAGCATTCCAATATCCTTCTCATTCATAATTATTTTTTTACTTTAATTTTTTTTAAATGGTGAGAACGTTGAATTCACATATTCATATTGATGAAAAACAATTATATAATCGTCAAAATCAGAGAGATATTCCAGCTATTAAGGATCCCACTTCTAATGCATCTGATGAAAATGATGATTATAATGAGATATTTTTAGGAACACACTAATTTCTTCATGATTTTACTTTTATACTTCAATTTTTACAGGCAGTACATCCATTTCGACCATTCGGCATATAAAACCCAAGTACTTTTATTCCAAAATTGTTTGGCTCTATTGGATTTAGCAGAGATATTAAGTAGACTTCCACCATAATGAACTCATAAATTGTATTCTTTTGCTTCGGTTAAAATAAATAATGAAGGGTCTTCGAAAGTTTAGAGAGAGGCTTGCACACCTATAAGAATGATGTTGTTACTCGAAGAGCTAATATGATTAGAGAACGAAACATACACATATCAGATCTATAAATAAAAAGTTAGAATGTGGAACCCCACATAATGTTAAATTTTGGCTTCCAAAGTAGGAAAAAATTCATGCTAATGCTAAGCTGATCTGATTAAAGAACGAAAAATACACATATCGGATCTTCTAAAGAAAAAGTTCGAATGTGGAATCCCACATAATGTTAATTTTGGCTTCCAAAGTAGGGGAAACTCCTGCTAATGCTAAGCTTTAGGCGATAATGGTTTTCACATCATTATTTGATATTGGGCTTCGGTTCCCATTTGTGAAGACTTGTTGTCACTGTTCAAGAATACTCATATGTATCTCAACCAAGTGGTTCCTAATGGGTGGAAAGTTTTGATGTCATCAAGTATTGTGTATTGGTTATTTTTAAGTATTTTAATATACAAAATTCCTAGCACTGGCCATCATTAACTGCAGGGTGCCAAGCCCATACTGTTATTTGACAAGGTGTAATAGTTCAGGGCTATCACTAGTTTTCCAACGACAAGACGTCGAAGAAATATTTTTTTTATGTTTTTGGCAGATGAAAAATATGCACGAATGAGAAGAAGTATTTCTCGGTGTTGAAATATGCAAAATGAGTCCATACTTTCTTTTGTTCTTCTGATTTATATTTATATATATATATATATATATATATATGAATCTTGGTTTTATTTAACTATTATACGCATTTGTTATGCAAATTTTAAAAATATTTATCGTGATCATGTTCTCCAAACCAAACACAAGTATGCTCAACTTGTTGAGTTTATTGGTTAATGACTGAACAAGTATAAAACAATTATAGTAGCTGAAAATTTATTGTTTTCTAGGTTGTGGCCTACTCATGCCTGGTATGTTGCATGTAATATCTCGGGTGTGTCAGCTGAAATTTGTAATGAGGCTAGGGCTTCATTCTCCGAGGCCATCATGGCTAATGCCTAGACAATTGCTTCTGCGACTCCTCTCAGATTTTCTCATCTAAAGGACGATGACTTTAAGATGAACGATGTTGCTCCTAAATATTATCCCTTAAGAACCTATGAAGTTAAACACTCTGAGTTAAAAAATAAAACTCGTGGGACTAGTTCTACCTGGTGAGCAAAATGCCAAACTATAGTGCAAAAGATGAAAGTTGATAACCAACCTTCTGGACAAGTTGATGATTATCCTTTCATCATTGATATTTAATTCGAAATACTTTATTAAAGGATAAATATGGTCACCCTAAGGATAAATTAACAACTTATTATATCAAGGTATCTTCTTCATATCATTTATATGTTGAATTCCTCGTTATTGATTTCATGTATTGAAAAATCAAATTTGTGTTGCTAAGACTCGTGTTTCTAAATTTTTAATTATGGGTGACAAATTGGCTAGATAATGACTTCATTATATCATAAATCATCCTCTATCTACTTATAAAACAAATATGTTATTACTAATGATATTCCTCAGATTGTTCAGAAAACCTCTCTTATTGGGAAAAAGAAGGATAAAGTTGATGCAACTCACGTTATGTCAGGTAACCCTGAGTATAAGAAAATTTAAAGTCATTACCGTTTTAAATAAGTTGATTAGAAACTCATATAAAAAGACATCTCATCATTTAGAAGAAAGAAAAATGTTGAAGTATGACGGAGATATTACATTAGCCCGTGGTGTTAATATTAAAGGTTATGATATTCTTATATTATTTCGAGAGAAGTAATTGATGTATCGGCCGCTTCCGAATTTCTATATTCAACAACTTCTATGGCTACAACTATCTGAAATTTCTCATACTGCCTCAATTATAGCTTTTCTTTTGGAGAAAAGTTCAGAGATTTTTAGTCATTTTGTTATTTGGGTGCGTTTGAGGGTGTTGCTAACTCATATTTAGTATTTAGAGTTGGTCAAGCGGCAAATAAAACTAGGTATTGGAGTAAGTCTTGTTTGTTTGTTTCTTTATAAATTATGATTTCAAAAGTTTTACCGACTTTTTTTTATTACACTATTTGTTTAATATTTTTTTTGTTTGTGCATTAGACTTTTGAGAATCATATTCGATCTATTCCTTATATTTTTTATTACTTGATGTTATAGAGTCGATTGAGAGCATTCAATAACTAAAAACTAAATGACTATGTCTTCATAGGTATGTAAATATTTAAAAACAAATTGGATGTTCATGTTTGTTTATTGCAACATTTTCGAACAAGTTGAAAAATACTATTGTTGAGTCGAAGAAAAAAGAAGAACTAGATGATGTCTTTATGACTATGTTTATAATCATCATACACTTAGTATTTTGTTTGTTTGAGGGATATAATGACTCTATGATGTGTCTAAGATAATGTTTAGAATCATCCCACACTTAATTCTTTTATATGAGAGATATTTCATCAATCATATAAGATTTTGAGTTAAAAAAATAAAGTAAAAGTAATATATGCAATTGTAGTAGTTGAAATTGTAATAGTCAATTGTATATGTTAAGAGGCTCTGTATCTTAGGGATGTCATAACGGTTTTCCTTCTTCATCTAACAACTTATATGTATCGGGTTTGAACTTGGATTATATTGCATATGACTCTTTCCAATTTGGACCAAGTTTGCTGAGAGATCTTTCTATAGTATGGAGGAATACTCTTCTGAGAACTTTATCTCCCACTTTGAAGTTTCATATGTGAAATTTAGGATTGTATATTTTCTTCATAAGAATTTTGTAGTGCTATAATCTTAGATGAGACTTCACCCATTTTATCTTTAATGATATCACGTTCATTTCTTGTAGCTTTGATGTTTATTGCTTGATCATATATTGACAAAACCGCTGAAAATCTATAGTTCTTGAGCTATGACTTAGTTGTAAAGTCGTTTGTTGATCTTAGAAGATGAGACATGCTGTCAAAAGCTGGTGACTATTGGGTTAAAGGAAATATGTACTAAGCTGAAATAGGCTGGTCCGAGACAAGGTGGACTGTAAAACCATTGACGGGCCGAAGTGGAGTATTATATTTGCTATGTCTCTTATATTAATTAGGTTTCATATTTTAGTCTTCTTATAATAATTAGATTATATATATAAGTTAGGTCTTCTATATTATAAGGTTTCCTATAATAATGGAATATGAGTTATTTGAACTGTTGATTGATGGACTTTAATCTGAGCATCTAATGAAGAATTAAGGGTTTCCCTAAACCTATAAATTAAAGAAGATATTTATATGAAATGCATATGTCATGTGTTTCGTAAGCTGCAGATTTCTAGAGAGAGAAAATAACTCTAAGTCTTTGAGAGATAAGTGAGGTGAGAGATAAACTCTGAAGAAGGGGTTTTGTGAATCACGTCATCTTTTGTTTCAAAGAGTGATAGAATCATTTATGTTTAATAGTATTTTTATAACCTTACTTATAAAAAAAGAAGTGTATGTCGCAATGGATGTAGGATTTCTTCACAATTTGAACCATATTATATATCATCTTGTGTGCTTAGTTTTATTATACTTTATTTTATTTATTTCTCGTCTTGTACATGAAAATTAGATCGTTATTTCGTGGGTTCATTTAATCGTATATTGATTCTTGCCTCGACCAAACGGCGTACTGGTTTCCTTAATAAGTAGTGTTGTGTGTGTGAAACAATAGTTGAATAAGTAAATTGATTATCGATATGTAGGTTAGACCAGTAGATATCACATACAAACCGAAAAACTACAGACGACGAGTTCCATGAAGCTTAGCCTAGAAAAAATTGACGGATTTAATGATTTCAATCTCTCGATAATTGAGGTTAATGCTTGCATAGTACATACGAGATTGGTGGTTGGTATCGATGATAAATCTATATAAGTTGATGTCATAGTACTGTCTAAAGCTCACAGTACCCTCATACTGAGTCTGGGAGATGAAGTGTTATGGGAGATATCCGAAGGGCATGCGACGTTAGAGATATGGAATCAACTATATGCAATTTACATGAAGAAGTCTTTGGGGAACAGTTTGTATTCGAAGATATAAATGTACACGTTATCCATGGATAGTAGCACACAGATCTAAAGAGTATGAACATTTTATGGACACCCTGCTCTATTAAAAAGTCTCTTTTATGATGGTCAAAGTCAAGAACGTCTTGAACTCTAAAGATCTTCAAAAAAATAATGTTTTGAAAAATGACTCTGAAAGGCACAGATTGAGTGTAAGGGGTCATTTAAGAAAGACAGATTCAAGTAATAAAAGAGAAAACTCTCGATCATAGTTTAAACGGGTTGTAACGGGTTAAAAATGATGCATTGGGTATGCAAGAAGAAAAGACATATCAGTCGGAATTTCTCATTTAAGGGAAAGAGAAACAACTATCAGAAGACCAAAGTGCAATGGTATCTGATGATTGAGAGTATAATGATGGGTCAATAAATTTTTATTTTTGCATGCACAACAATAAATGGATGCTAGATTCAGGTGCGTTATTTCACATGACGGGGAAACTTACTGATATCTATTAATATATTTTCTTAGAATATCATTGTTGAATATATATTTATCTATTTTTATTATAAACTATCGAATCGGTTATTACTTAGATGTGAAACTTTCAGACCTATTAGTTATGATATTGATCATACGGGAGGAATAAAATTAAAAAAATATACAGACTGATAGAGACCCAATAAGTAGTCTGGGGCGATCCATCTACATCTTTCTCTATAACCCGAGGGTTGTGTCTCGATTTCCTATGTGCGACATAAATATTGAAATTCTTATTGGTCTAATTCTACATCTTATAAAGAGGAGTCAATATGGCATAAAGTGAAGACTAAAGGAAGTAGAGAAAAAATCCCTTATATGGTATTCCAAAAGTGTAACATAGGCAACAAAAACAGAGTGACATGTTGGGTTACCAAACCCCAATCCATCATCACACATTCGCTAGGTCCAAAGGGATATAATGGCTAACAACTGTCGCCTCCCGAAATTGCGTTATAGGAGTCGAGCCACGAATTACCGTTAGTGGGCATCCACCACTTTTCACCAGTTAGAGAGGCCCTTTGTGAATTTAGAAATGATGTTCACATGGGCCAAAAAGACTCGGTCATAGGAACTTAGACCATCTATATGTTGGTAAAAGAAAACCACCTCCACCAGACTAGAGTAAACAACAATGTCGAATTAGGCCGCTCATTGCCTTGAAATAATTTACACGCGACCACAGATTTCCAAAAATAAAGAGATATATGTTGCGTAATACTCACAAAAGCATCCGACATGTACTATAATAAATTCTTCCGCCTATCTTTCTTACATTTTCACTAAATATTTGCCTTTACTTTCACCAATTCAAGGTGAAAATAGGGTTTGACGGTGTTGGCTAAAAAGGGGTAAAGAGGAGAGTTTTGGGATTCAATTAACTTTTATATTTTTCCTGAGTTATCGTGATTCTCAATCTCTCTTTCTAGTGGGGAGGAATACTACGGGTAGTTCTCAGATGAGGGTATCTTTCCTCTCTAAATAAAAATAGGCTAGAATACTTTTATAGATATAACTTCCACGTCTGCGCAAATAATTTTTTTTTCTTGTTTCATTCTGTTATTACCATATCATAGTTGGTTTGGTAGCTGTGTGATGGTTTGTGAGTGGTTTCAAATATTATTTGCATTCTTTGGAAGGATAATTTTGTTCCACGAGACTAAGTTAGTAGTTGGGTCGTTTTTGGTAATTTCCATCTGTTAGATTAATTTCAATTCACATGTTACTCTTTAAAGTTAAGTATCCTTCCTTTTTATGTACTAGTTGACGAGTTCAGATATTTGAGCTACTGTGTTTTGACTTAATCCGATGGGTAATTCAGACCATGAGCACTATTATAAAACTCTGAATAGGAAAAATGTATTAAATGTTGACTAAGCTAGCTGATGGTCACTTCAAACCAGATTAGTAATGGGTCTTTAAACTTGACCCGACTTCACGATCCGACCCAATAAGCCCATGGGTCAGTAATTAAGTATAGATACCCCAACCACTTTCATTAATGAGGGTAATCACAATTTATTACTAACAGAGAGCTTAATTATCTCACTACCCACCACTCTAAACATTAAATTCCATAAAACATCCAAAACACTTTACAAAATTACCCTCAAACAGAAATAAACCACACTAAATTGGAGACCATAATGGGAGCGCGACGGTGCCTGAATTATATATTCAAAACCAATAAACAAAGTAGTTCGGATGAATCTAAATGAGTAGAATGTTCCACTTCCAGAGGTGGAAGGTGCAAGGGAAAAAAAGGAATATACCATCAAGGAGCGAGACCAGCTGAGGGCTGAAATAGAGGCGTTGAGAGAAATAAAACAAACAGAAAAAGGAGTTAAGGAGAAATCTGGAGCATCAGTACTTCACCACACTGACAATCCTGGAGATAATTAGCAATCTTTGAAAAGACATCTCAGCTCAAAGAAGACACACTGATCCAAGCCTGTTGAGAGTTCTGCATTTGAGTCCTCCAGTAGTTCGTTAAATGAGGCAGAACTTGAAGAGTCATTATCTTCAAGTAATGATGAAGGAAGATCTAAAAATAAAATGATAATGACTAAAAAACATTCAAGAAAGAAGGATAGACATGGCAGGCTTAAGAGGCACCATGGTAAGGGAAAGGGGCCAGTATTGATTGATATCTTTGCCTTTCAGTTCGAATCGGGTATTTTTGCAACCCATAATGAAGATATCGTTTTCAGTCGCAGCAAAAATTTGAGGCAATCACCTTTGTCCGCAAAAATACTCTCCCGACATCTTCCTAAAAATTGTATAGCTCGAAGATGGAGAAATACGATGGGAGTCGAGATCAAGACAGCCATCTGGAACAGTTCAAGAACTTTATGATGAATTTTGACGACGATGACAAGCTATTGTGTAGGGCTACTAACCAATCCGGATATAGGACAAATGAGAACAGACAGGGGTCCAACCGGTCAAGGCAAAATCAATCCAACCAAACTCAGGGCCAATAAACTAGAAGTAAGAGGGGGCCCTAGGTCCAGCCCAAGTGGTTCGCTGAGTTGGGGGAAGTGTGGCTACAATTTATAACAAGACTAAAAATGAGGTGCATTTTAGAAAACCAGCAGCGTTGCAGTCCTCCGGAGAAAACCGGAGCACTCACTTTTGTCAATATCACAATGACATAGGTCATGATACTCAGGATTTCATAAAATTAAAGCAGGAGGTCCAGAACCTCGTTGAAATGGGCAAGTTGGGGGCCTACGTTAAAAAGTGAAGTGGAAACAGACCAGATAATGCGCAAACCAATACTTCCCGAACAGGTCCTTCAAACAATCCTGGGGCATCTACACAAGAGGGTGCAATGGTGATTGTTGAAATATTTAATGTAGACTCTAACTATCTGGATCTAGATCCGATACGAAATCAGGTGGGGGTGATAACAGACAAAACCAAGACATTTTCCAGACTTATCAACTTTTTTGAATCATTTGGAAGAGATATAATGACTACACCTTCCACTTCATCAAGGAATAGGCATGTTTACAATTTGGCCACCCTGTTGGATGGTAGGATGTCCAACTATCAGTGTCAATCCCCAACCCTATTTATAGTTTTTAATTAGGATGATCTAAGACACATTGCAGGGCCTCATGAAGATGCGGTGGTAATAGGAGCTTCAATAGTGGAAAACGATATACGTCCAATTCTGATTGATACAGGAAGTTTGACAAACATCATGTTCTTAAGCTCCTCCAAGAAAATGAGAAACCCTTCGGTTATACAATGTTCGAACAAAACCATTGTAGGATTTACGGGAAGTTCTGCAGATGTGATCGGGGAGTTCAAAAAGGAAGTATTATTGGGCAAGCGGATCTTTAAAAAAAATGGTAAGAGTGTTGTTTGTTGTGGGGGATTTCCCAACATCATACAATACAATATTTGGGAGGTCTTGACTCTCTAGAATGCACAATGCGACCTCTACGGTCCACCAATGTTTAGGTGTTGTCAGGAGCAGTCAGAAGATGGCCAGGGAATGCTATGCTACCGCCCTTGCCCCTAAAACTCTAGGGGCAGTCAAAATTAATAAAGATTGACAGCTACCGGAGTTTTCTGGTGAGGAAAATGAAACGATGATCCCAGGGAGGCTCCCAGTATGATAATACCAATTGAGGAGGTTGAAACTCACTCCCTTGGAGAGGGAAAGACTGTTAAGATTGGTTCTAAGCTAGCACCAGAATTGAAACACTGGTTATTATCCTTTTTCGTGAAAAATCAACATGTTTTTGCATGGTAAAACAGTGATGTTACTAGAGTGCCATTAGATATTATCTCTCACAAATTTTCAATCCGGAGTGATATTGCACCAGTTGTACAAAAGATGAGGTCCTTTTCTAAGGAAAAAGCATATGTGATTGTTCAAGAAGTTGACCGGTTAACCAAGATGGGTCACATTAGAGAAATTTAATACCCTTTATGGACTGCCAACCCTGTCCTAGTCAAGAAAAAGAATGGCGTATGTGCATCGATTTCACTGACCTTAATACAGCTTGCCCTTAAGGATCTTTATCTTGTTCCTCGGATAGATCAGTTAGTAGATTCTACCTTTGGAAACAAGTTAATATCCTTTATGGATGCCTTCTCAGGGTAAAACCGAATACAAGTAGATCTGAAGGATCAAGATCACACTACTTTTATCACAGACAGAGGTCTTCATTGTTACAAGGTGATGGCATTCAGATTGAAAAATGTTGGGGCCACTTATCAGAGGCTAGTGAACAAAGCTTTTGCTACTCAGATTGGAAGAAACATTGAGGTTTGCATCAATGATATGATGGTTAAGAGCTTGGAGGAAGATTCATATATATCTAATCTTCAAGAGACATTCTCCAATTTAGAAGTTGTGAATTTAAAATTGAACCCTGAGAAGTGTGTATTTGGGGTCGATCTGGAAGGTTCTTGGGCTACAAAATAAGTGAGAAGGGAATTCATCTTGATCTGGATCAACTTAATGCCTTACTAGAAATGGACCCTCCTCGGGATGTTAAAGAAGTTCAAAGGTTGACAGGACGATTTGCTGCGTTGAATAGGTTTATCTCAAGATCATCAGACAAGTGCGCTTCATTCTTCCAAGTATTGAGGAATGCTAGAGACTTCAATTGGTCTCCACAGTGTGACCGAGCTTTTATTGAAATTAAGAAGCATTTATCCTCACACAAAACGCTTTTCAAACATATTCGGGGGAAAAACTCTATGTGTATCTAGCTGTATTAGAATATGCGATAAGTGCTATGTTAGTGAGAGAGGTGGACAATTACCGTCGTCTAGTGTATTACATCAGTAAGAGCCTGTTGGATGCTGAAAAAAGATATTTGAAGTTGGAAAAATTAGCGTTAGCCCTAGTAATTACAGCAAGAAAGATGAGACCATACTTCCAAGCTCATTTCATTGTTATCCGAACGTCTTTCCCCTTGAAAAATATTCTTCAGAAAGTTGATGTATCAAGCAGAATGACCAAGTGGTCAGTAGAGCTGGATGATTATGATATTGACTTTTCACCTCGAACAACAATCAAAGCCCGGTCAGTAGCTGACTTCTTAGTAGAATTTCATGCTGAAAGATCCTCCAGACAGGAATCAGAAAATAGATCTAAGAAAGAATGGGTAGTTCGAACTGATGGTGGATCAAGTACTATGGGTTGTGGAGCTAGGATTTCTCTAACATCTCTATATGGTGACAAGATGTATCAGGCCATTTGTTTTGGGTTCAGAGATTCTAAGAATGAGTCTGAATATGAAGCAGCCATATCAGGTCTTAAGTTGGCTCTCCTATGTGGGGCTACGAGAGTCCGGTTAATGAGTGATTTTCAATTTCTCATTCACCATGCTCAGGGGAAATCTGAAATAAAGAAAGAAAAGTTGATTAAATACTTTCTTATGTTGAAAAAAGTTCCCGCGAACTTTAAAAATATTTACTATGAGCACATTCCTAGATCGAAAAACACTCTAGCAGACTCTTTGACAACTATAGCCTATTCTGAATCCTACCCATGGATTCTTGTACAGGATTTCCCATCCATACAGACAGATCGAGAAAAAGAGAGTGAGGAAAATATGAGGATACTTGTTATTCAACCTAAAGATTGGAGATAGGTTATTTTCCATTACATCTCTGATGGGACATTGCCTCTGGATAAAGCTGTGGCAAGAAAGATCAAGTATAAAGCTCGTTATTTGATACTAAGAGATGTTTTTTACAAGAAATCTTTCAACATACCTCTCCTACGTTGTTTAGGATTTGAAGAATCCCAAGTTGTATTATCTGAGCTACATGATGGAGAAGGTTCTGAACACAGCCAAAAGAAATCTGCTAGCAGGATACTACTGGCCAACCATAATGGCATATGCTAAAGAAATAGTGAAAAAGTGTGATCCTTGACAAAAATATGGGAATAAAATTCATGTGCTACCAGTTCCTATGGAATCCATATATGAACAAGTACCTATTTCTGGATGGGGTATGGATATAGTTGGGCCTCTTCCTATGGCATCCGGTGGATGTAGAACAATCATAGTCGTTCTTGACTATTTCTCTAAGTGGATAGAGGCAGCTCCTCTGGCAGGAACCACTTCAAAAGTAGTTATTAAATTTATTTTATCAAACATATGTTGCAGATTTGGGGTTCCCCAAAACATTACTACAGACAATGGGCCACAGTTTGATAATAAAGACATGGAAGCCTTCTGTACCTCTAGAGGGATTCAACATTGTTTTTCTTCTCCTTTACACCCTCAAGCAATTGGCCAGGCTGAGGTTGCTAATAGAACTATCTTGTCTAGATTAAAAAAGAATTTGGAAGGAGCTCCAGGAAAGTGGCCAAGTTATTTACAAGAAGTATTGTGGGCCTATCGAACTACTCATCGGGCTGCCACACAAGAGTCTCATTTTGCTTTGGTATATGCAATGGATGAAATTACTCCCATAGAAGCTACTTTACCATCACACAGAGTCCAAAACTATTCCGAACAGGCTAATGATGTGGCAGTTAAGAATCAGTTGGACTTGATAGAAGAGAAAAGGGTTAAAGCACATCTGAGAACAACACATTACCAATGATTGATGAGGAGCAGATTTGCTTCCAAAGTTAAAAGAACATATTTCCAAAAAGGGGACAAAGTTTTAAGAAAAGTATTTTTACATACCAAGGAAAAACAGTTCAGTAAGTTGGCTCCGAATTAGGGAGGGCCCTTATTTGGTCTGTGAAAAAGTTAAATAAGGAACATACATGCTCCAAGACAAAGAAGGGAGAGCTCTAAAGAACCCACTGCATAATCCGGACAGGGGTAATTCGGACAGTGACATGTAACTAAATAATCTGGATAGGAAAAAATTAAAACACCTTTTGACTAAGCTATATACTAATCTACTAAAAATATTAATGGATCCTTAAACTTGACCCGGTTTCATAACTTGACACGTAAGCCCATGGGTCCTTAATTAAGAGTATAAATACCCCAACCACTCTCATTAATGAGGGTAATGAACAATTAATACAACCAGGCTGCTCAATTATCTCACTACTTTACATACCAAACACTTAATACTCACAAAAACTTTACAAAACACGTTACAAAATTACCCCCAACCCAAAATAAACCAAACCAAATTGGCAACCACAGTGGGAGTGTGAGGGTGCCTGAATCTTGCATTCAAAACCATTAGGAAAGACTAGTTCTGATGGATCCGAACGAGCATGGAACTCCACCAACTGTAGTGGAGGTAGTTGGGGAAAACAAAGAATACACCATCGAAGAGCGAGATAAGTTGAGAGCAGAAATAGAGGCGTTAAGGGCCATAAAACAAGTAAAAAAGGATATAAGGGAGAAGTCAGGGGCGTCAGCTATTCATCATACTGACAACCCTAGGGAGAATGATCCATCAACTAAGACTCATTTGAGTTTGAAAAAGACCCATGTTAGTTTCAAGACTCACTGGTCTAACCCGGTTGAAAGTTCAGATTATGAGTGCTCCAGTAGCTCTTCAAACGAGGCTGAGCTTGAGGAGTTTTTATCATCAAGAAGTAATGAGGGGAGGTCCAGAAAGAAACAAAAACTAGTTAAAAAATATTCAAGAAAAAAAGATAGGCATGGGAGGCTTAAAAGGCATCTGGGCAAAGGGTTATCTTACAGCCACAACCACAAGCATGTTGATCAGTTGTTGATCAGTCCTTTTTCTTTTCAGACGGAACCAGGTATTTTCACAACGCCTAATGAAGACACAATCTCCAGTCGTAATAGGAATTGGAGACAGACCTTTGTCTACCAAAATAATGTCCGGAAACCTACCCAAAAGGTTTGACAGCTCCAAAATGGAGAAGTATGATGGAAGTAAAGATCCGGACAACCATCTGGAGCAACTTAAGAACTTTATAATGAATTTTGATGATGCTGACAAACTTCTATGTAGATCCTTCTCCCAATTATTTATAGGAAGTGCTCTTAAGTGGTACAATAGCTTACCCCAGGGGTCTATCAGAAACTTTGATACATTTTGGGTTGCCCTCCGAAGGAAATTTATGGGAAGTAAGGAGGTGAAGGGCAATGGAGATACTATTATCCATTGTGCCTAAGAGACAAATGAGTCATTAAAGGACTACATAAGTTGGTTCGTGAATACTAAGAACGGGTGAGCAGATCGTTTCAAACAGTTGGCAATTGCTTCCTTGAGACAAGGGTTGAACCCTGGGAATCTGGACGATTCGGTGACCAGGAAGAAAGCCATGACTTGGGGTGGCGTATTAAATTAGGTGGGAAAGCAAATTAAAGTGGATGAAACGAAGAAAACCAGGGTACACCTTTAGGTGAGTTCCACCACTACAGCTCAAAACCAGTCCGGATATAAGGCTAAGGAGACCGGACAAGGGTCCAATAGGGATAAACAGACTCAGTCCACCCAGAATCAATCTTAGAGCCAGCAATCAAGGAGTAAAAGAGGTCATTGGTTTCAACCGGAGTGGTTTGTAGAATTGAAAGAGAATGTAGCCACAATATATGACAAGACCAAGGAGGAAGTACATTTCCGGAAACCAACAGCACTGCAGTCCCCTAAAGAGAGTTGAAATACTTTCTTTTGCCAATATCACAATGATATAGGCCATAATACTCAAGACTGCATAGCCTTGAAACAAGAAGTGCAAAATCTTATTGAAAGAGGAAAACTGGGAGCTTATGCCAAAAGAAGAAGTGGAAACAGGCCTGAAAATGTTCCTCGGACAGGTCCTACCCAAAAAAGGGATATGGTGACCCTTGAAAGATTTTATGTTGATTCTGATTATTTGGATCCCGATCCAACTCGGAATAAGGTAGGGGTCATAACAGAGCAGACCAAGACGGTATTTGGACTGATCAGTTTCTTCAAGTCACTCACCATCTTTGGAGGAGATACCATGACAACACCCACTCCTTCATCGAGAAAGAGGCATGTTCAAAGTCTGGCAACTCAGTTGGAAGGGGCATGTCTTCTTATCAGTTCCAAACCTCTTTTCCGTTTATAGTTTTTGATGAGGATGATTTGAGAAATATTGCTTGATCTCATGAAGATGCGGTGGTGATAGGATCATCTATTGGGGGCAATGATATCCGACGAATTCTGATAAACACCGAAAGTTCGGCAAACATCCTCTTCTTAAGCTCCTACAAGCAGATGCAAAAACCAGCCGTTATTCAACGGTCAAACAGAATCATTGTGGGCTTCACAAGGAGCTCTGCGGATGTAATTGGGGAGTTTGAGGAAGAGATGTTATTGGGCAAGGGGCCTTTTAAAAAGTCGGTCATGGTGTTATTTGTTGTGGTAGATTTCCCCACATGCTACAATGCAATATTTGGAAGGTCCTAGCTCTCTAGAATGCATGTTGTGGCCTCAACAGTCCACCAGTGTTTGAAGTATACAGTTCAAGGGCAAGTGGGTGTTGTCTGAAGTAGTCAGAAGATAGCAAGGGAGTGCTATGCAACTGCAGTTGCTCCGAAAACTTTGGGAGCAGTTCGTCTTAATGAAGATTAGCAGTTACTGGGGCCTTCTGAGGGAGAGGGTGAGATTGATGACCCCAAAGAGGCCCCTAATGTTATGATACCAGTTGAAGAGATTGAAACCCACTCCTTTGCAGAGGGTGGAAGTATCAAGGTTGGCTCCAAGATGGTGTCAGAGTTGAAAAAGAAATTGTTGTCTTTTTTATCAAACAATTATTATGTCTTTTCTTGGTACAATGATGATGTAACCGGAGTACCTGCAAGCGTTATCTCACACAAATTATCCATCCGTGGTGATGTTGCACCTGCTGTGCAGAAAAGGAGAGCCTTCTCTAAGGAAAAAGTCGATTTAATAGTCCAAGAAATTGATAGGCTTACCAAGATGGGGCACATAAAGGAATCCCAATATACTTTATGGACTGCCAATCCAGTGTTGGTCAACAAAAATAATGGGAAATGGCGTATGTGTATTGATTATACTAACCTCAACAGGGCTTGCCTAAAAAATCTTTATCCGGTCCCCCGGATAGATCAGTTGGTAGACTCAACATCTGGAAACAAGTTTTTGTCTTTCATGGATACCTTCTCTAGGTACAACCAGATACATGTGGATCTGAAGGACTAAGATCATTCTACCTTTATAACAGATAGAGGTCTCCATTGTTACAAGGTGACTCCTTTAGGTTTGAAAAATGTTGGGGATACTTATCAGAGGTTGTTGAACAAAACATTCGCTAGCCAGATTGGCAGAAATATAGAGGTATACATAGATGACATGATGGTTAAAAGCTTGGTGTAAGATTTGCACATAGTTGACCTTCAAGATATATTTTCCAATTTGGAAAATGTGAATTTGAAACTGAATCCAGAAAAATGTGTCTTTGGGGTTCGATCCAGAAATTTTTTGGGGTATGTGATAAATGAGAAATGGATACAGCCCGATCCGGATCAACTTAATACTCTACTAGATTTGGATCTTCCTCGGAATATTTAAGAAGTACAGAGACTCACTGGAAGGTTGGTTGCCTTCAATCGTTTCATTTCAAGGTCCTCGAACAAATGTGCTCCATTTTTCCAACCCTTGAAGAATGCTAAAGATTTTAATTGGTCTCCATAGTGTAGCTAGGATTTTGTTGAAATAAAGAGACACTTGTCCTCACCAAAGACTCTTTTTAAACCCATTCAAGGAGAAACACTCTACGTATACTTGGCTGTGTCAGAATGTGCTATAAGCGTAGTATTGGTGAGGGAAGTGGACAAATACCCTCGTCTGGTGTACTACATCAGCAAAAGCTTGATAGATGCTGAGAAGAGGTACTTGAAGCTTGAAAATCTGACACTAGCCTTAGTAATTGTAGCAAGAAAAATGAGGTCGTATTTTCAGTCTCATTCTATCATTGTCCGGACATCTTTCCCATTGAAGAATGTTCTTCAGAAGGATGACATATCAAGCAGGATGACCAAGTGGTCGGTAGATTTGGGTGATTATGACATTGATTTTTCCCCACGAACTGCTATCAAAGCTTAATTAGTTGCTGATTTCCTGGTAGAATTCCACTCGGATAGGAGCTCAAAACAAACATCAGAAGAAAAAACCAAGAAAAAGTGGGTAGTCCGAACTAATGGAGGATCAAGTACAATGGGTTGTGCAGCTGGAATTTTCCTAACCTCTCCATATGGTGAGAAAATGTACCAGGCTATATGCTTTGGATTCAGGGCCTCTAACAATGATTCTGTATATGAAGCGGCTATAGCTGGTCTTAAATTGGCTTTTGTATGTGGGGCTGAAAGGGTTAGGTTGATGAGTGACTCCCAACTTCTCATCCATCGTGTTCAAGGTTAGTCTGAGGCTAAGAAGAAACAACTGATCAAATACTTACTTCTCCTAAAAGAGGTGGCATCCAACTTCAAAAGTGTTTGTTATAAACATATTCCTAGGTCAGAAAATACACTAGCAGATTCATTGGCAACCATAGAATATTCTGAGTCCTACCCTTGGATTCGTATACAAGAATGCCCATCCATACAATCAAATCAGGACAAGGAAGAGGAGGAAATCTTGAGTATACAAGTAGTTCAACCTAAAGATTGGCGATTTTTCCTTCTTCAATACATTTTTATGGGGTTTTGCCTCCGGATAAAGCTATGGTAAGAAATATTAAACACATGGCTCGTGTTTTTTTTATCATAAGGGAATTTCTCTATAAAAAATCTTTTAGTAGACCTCTCCTACGTTGTTTGGGGGTCGAAGAATCTCAAGTTGTTTTATTTGAACTACACGATGGAGAAGGATCAGCACATTGTGGCTACAAGGCACTAACCCGGAGGGTATTGTAGGCTGGTTACTATTGGCCATCCATAATGGCAGATGCTAAAGAAATGGAAAAGAAGTGTGATATGTGTAAAAGGTATGGCAACACAATTCATGTGCCAGCAGTACCTATGGAGTCTATTTCTGAGCCAGTACCTTTTGCTCGTTGGGGATTGGATTTAGTTGGGCCTCTGCCAATGGCGTCTGGAGGGTGCAGAACTATTATAGTTGCTATTGGTTACTTCTCGAAATGGATAAAGGTAGCTCTTTTGGGAGGAACCACTTTGAAGGCTGCCATTAAATTTATCTTATTCAATATATGTTGTAGACTTGGGATTCCTCAAAACATTACCACAGAAAATGGGCCACGGTTTGATAACAAGGATATGGAGAATTTTTGTGTTTCTAGAGGCATTCATCACTGTTTTTCTTCTCCTTTCCATCCAAAAGCAAACGGCCATGTTGAAGTTTCTAACAAGACCATTTTTTCTGGATTAAAAAAGCATCTAGAAAGAGCTATATGGAAGTGGCCAAGCTATCTGCAAGAAGTGTTGTGGGCATACCGAACTACTCCTCGGGCTGCTGCACAAGAATCTCATTTTGCTTTGGTGTATGGGATGGATGTCATTACCCCCATAGAAGCTACATTAGCATCATACAGGGTCCATAACTATTCCGAACAAGCTAATGAGATAGAAATTAGGAATCAGTTGGACTTAATAGAAGAAAGAAGGGTAAAAGCTCACTTGAGAACAACCCACTACCAAGGCTTGATGATGAGCAGGTTTGCTTACAAGGTCAAGAGAAGATATTTCAACTGGGAGATAAAGTGTTAAGAAAAATTTTCTTACACACCAAGGAGAAGCAGTTCGGTAAGCTGGCTCCGAACTAGGAAGGCCCCTATAAGGTCTCCGAGAAACTTAAGCCTGGGACATATAGGCTTCAGGACAAAGAAGAAGGGGTTTTGAAGCACCCATGGAATATTGAACAACTCAGGTTATATTTAGAATAAAATTTGTGTGTAAATACTTACTTTTTAGATATCAATGTAAATATTAGGGGGACATACTCTTTCCTACCATGGTGGCGCAGGGAGGTTTTAATGAGGTGTCCGGTTTTTTCATTCAATAAAATGTGATGCCTTCTTAAAACATCTGGTGTGGTTTTACTACAGTTCAATTCAAGTACAAATCACTTGTTCAACACTTTGGATCTTTAGTAGATCGGATAAATCTGGTTGAGTGATGACCATTAAATACATGTCATCGGAAATACTAAACACTCTTACTATAATGCTTCTGAAATACTAGGGGCAATTTAAACATTAGCCATTGAAATTTAAAGGAAAGAAAGTGTTAAACAAAAGGAAGATTTGATAAATAAACCTATTCGTACTTTAACCGAACTGGAAGAACAAAACATGCCTTGGCCATCAAAGGACTTTATGTATTTTAAAGGCTTATTCGAACTCTAACCGAATAACATTACTAAATTTTCCTTCGCCATCCAAGGACTTTAACCATTCACAAAAATAAAAGAAGAAGACAAAGATATGATTAGACCTTAGGGATTGTTCCCTTCGGATTTTCCTTCACCACCACCTTTCTTGGGACTTTTGATTTTGGCACTCGAACTCTCACCAGTTCCCTCTTCATCGTCAGTAGTGGAATCTATTCCACTGGCATAGTTGTTTTTATCGCCATCGGCCATAATGTGAAATGAGATGTCTTCATACTCCACATATTTTCATAAGGGACCAAGGGTCATCTTCGGAAAAGTTTCATGGAAGAGCAGCATCATGTCAGACTTGACTTCAACATATCGTTTTCTCTAAGGAATCTATCAATACCTATTTATCAATACCTGCCTGGATAGTTTGCTCTTGCTGCTTCACCAAATCCTCTTTCTCTTTGGCCATCTTCGATACATTACCTTCTAATGAAGTTTTCTCATCGGATAAGGTTTGGATGACACCATCTTTGGTCTTCAGGTCCTCCTTTAATATTGATAGGTCTTTTTGCAAGCCAGAGTACTTTGTTTGGAGCTCACTTCTGGCAGTCTCCGAAGTGGCCAACTTGGTTAGTGAATCCTCATTGTCCTTCTCCAATGCATATATCTTATTTTTTAGCTCCTCTATACTCTGATTGGCATTGAGGAGGCTGGTTGATAGAGAATCATTGTCAGTGATGAGGGTGGTCTGATTTTTCACATGTCTTTCCAAGTCAAGTACTGGCTGAATATGTGCAAAGAGGGAATGGCTCAGAACATCTTGCTCTCCGTACTGTAGTGTTCCACAGATGGGACCTCACAAGATTTCCTGAGGTAAAATAGTTGTGGAAGACATTCCCCCAATGATCCACAGCCAATGCATTAAGCCTTGCATATGTTTTTTTCCCCTCCTCTAAGTGTCCGGTGAACTCCTTCGGCAGCACTGAAAAAGAAGTGACAAATTAATCAGAAGGGGAACACTTATGATTTAAAAGGAAAAGCATGAGCAACAAAGATAAGAAAGAAATGCACCAGTACTTTTCCACCTACTAGTCATCATGGTAGGGTTGATATTGGCCTTGATCTTCTTGTCGTTTTCCCATGTTCCACTTGAAACAGAAATTTTGTCCTCCAGTTCTTTTTCAGACTCCAGCAAGTCATCTACCACTTTGAAGTTGTTCCTCATGTTGTGATGGTAGAATGGAATCTGGTGATTCTTGCATAAGCTTGCCACAGCAGCAAACTGCTCCATTGGGAGTGGGATTTTTGACAACCTTGATGTCATTATGCAACCAAGGAGAGAATAACACACATTTGGGCTTAGCTGGCTTGGGCAGAGTTTAACTATGTGGAAGTACTTGACGATTTCTGGGTCCAATGGAAACCAAAGTCCCCAGTTTAGCACCTCGCTGAAAATCACAACCTCGTTGAGCTTGCAGTCCATAGGAGTCTCCGGAGTGATATATACCCTTACCTTCACTGACTCTGGAATCCCCTATTTTGTCCGGATCCAACCCAAATCAGTAGTGTGGGTGTAGATGTAGTTTATATTTTGTAGAGCCAATAGTTATTTAATACTAATATTTTTAAACCAAGGGCCTACCTTTCCCTCTAGGCACTCCGGAAGCTCCAGATGAGTGAAACAGACCTTGACCTTGCTTTTTCCCTTCTTGTCAGAAACAACATCCCCCGTTTGACCTGATGCCTCAGTTTTAAAGGGAGACTCCTCGATACTATCTTCCATTACTTCTGCCATAACCGTGAAAGTTTTATCGGTTGCCTTGGATGGATGGGGGTCAGTTTCTGGTACCGAAGGCTGTTCGGATGGTTAAGCACATGTTGCTTCTAAAGGCTTGGTGTCTGGTTGAGGTTGGGATCTGGAGGGCTTGGCAGTGAAGAAGTAGATTAAGCTTTAGTTAGACGGGTCGTCCGGCGAGGGGTTGTCTTCTCCGGAGACTTCTCAGGGTCAGAACCCATGGCTATGAAGGGGGGAGGTTTTCTGATACTCGAAAAAACTTTTTCTTTAACAACAGAAGGTTGAGACTCTTGAACAGAAGAGCCTGAGGGAATGGGTGAAAGACTTGGTTTGAATAGTTGTCTGGGCCTAGGGTTTTTATATGAAGATGACCCTTGCAAGAACATAAAACCTTACAAGAACAAGTTGAAGGTGAAAATGAAAATCTCTCTAAAAAAGCTTTGAGTGATGAAGACAATGAAATAGTGAAAGATAATTTATTTAACAGTAAAAAAGTAATTGTTACCTAGGAGAAGTTGAAGAGGGTTTTGCAAATGATTAAAGGTTGCGCAAACGTGTGGAGAATTAAAGGCCTAGGTAACTTTCTAGACATAGTGGGCACGTCGGTCTAGGGGAAAAACAACTGGTAGGTTGAACCAAATATCAACACGTGTCCCACGATCCAAGAAGAAAACTCTTAGAATTCTGAGAAAAGAAGCCAGTTCTGATGAACTTTGAACTGAGTTGATAAAGGCAAACTATATGATAAGAACCACATGGGCAGGTCGGATAAAGTTAAGACCGGCCTAGTGAATTTTTTAGCCCTACCAAAGACATTTGGCAAGGCCTAGAAAGGGGCTACTAACGAGTTCGGAATATTCAGACACAACCCACTGCAAAATCTTGACAGGGATAATTCAGACAATGACATGCCACTAAATAATCTGGACAGGACAAAAGTAAAACACCTTTTGACTAAGCTATATGCTAATCTACTTAAAAGATTAATGGGTCCTTAAACTTGACTCGTAAGCCCATGGGTCCTTAATTAAGAGTACAAATACCCCAACCACTCTCATTAATGAGGGTGATGAACATCTAATACAACCAAGCTGCTCAATTATCTCACTACTTTACATACCAAATACTTAGTAATCAAAAAACTTTACAACACACGTTACAAAATTAGCCCCAGCCCAAAATAAACCAAACCAACAATAACTTGGAAAAACAGTGACTTCATTAATAACTTTGGCTTACAATATGCCTCATTGAAAATCTTTTAAGCGCCACCAAAATGGAAAATAGTGCACAACCGCTCTTAAGTAGCGTGGTAATTATTTTCAAATAATTTACGTTCCATGGATGTTTAAGTGCATTATCTTCTATGTATTCCAGTTTATAGGTCCCGTGATGTCCTTTAGAAACGATTTTGTATGATTCATCTCAATCTGAAGCCATTTTACCCGCGTTTTTATCCTCTACTCGCTAGAAAACCTTTTTTATTACTAATTCACTTAGGTTGAAGATTTAATTTTAAGTTTGAAGTTAAATCTACTTCTTATTAAACTTTTATAATGTTCTGATCGTACCCTGACTTGATCTTTTCTTTTTTCTATCTTGTCGATTGACGGTTGTCGGTCTTGATCATTCACCTATTCAGAATAATATCACACTCAATGGCTTAGTATTATTATCTCTGTTAAAACTACTTCCTCCATTCTATATACTAGCGCGATAGGTGTATCTCATATTGTTGACCGAGGTATAGTTCGGTATGCCCACAACGCCTCAGCTATCTTGTCTGGACATTTCCCTTTTGACCCCTTTAGCTTCTTCTTTGTCTATGCTAAGATAGTTTTGTTTGTTACTTCTACCTGTCTGTTTTGCTGGGGGTAGTATGACATAAAAAAGTGTTGGGTGATCCTATGAAATATAAAATATGGAAAATATAAGAATAAAGTGTTATTATTTTATTGCTTGAATAGAAAAAATCTTACATAATTGTAGGATCTTCTTTCCTTTATATAATACATTTACGATAAATTACTTTATTATCTCCTAATAATTCTACACTTTCTGTTAGGCCTGGTCATGGATTCATGCCTTATTTCCACATCCTTAATTTTTCTCCATTATTTCTCTTAGTGGCATTATTTTTCGTAACCATTATTCAGCATCGACCGAGGTACTGGTCGGCTTTCACACGGATCAATATTCAGCACCAGTCGGGGTACGAGTTTGTTTTCACACGGATGATAGTTCTTCTTTTATACGAATGATGCCTAGCTCTTCTAGTGATTTATTTTTCCTTGCACTATTCTGCTAAGGGTGCTTCGTCATATTAATCCACTGTATGGTTCTATTTTATGTACTACCCTTCAACTATAATTCTTCTTTACGTAAGCTCGGTGAGTTATGCCTTATTAGATTAAAGGATAAACATGATGAACCTAAGGCTAAAGTAACAACTTATTATATAAAGGTATCTTCTTCAGATCCTTCATATGTTGAATTCTTAGTTATTGGTACTCACGTATTGAAAAATTAAGTTTGTTTTGCTAAGGCTTGTGCTTCTTAAATTTTAATTATAGGTGAAAAATTGGCTAGATAATGCCTTTATTCTATTATGAATCATCATCCATCTACTTGTAAATGGTATATTATTACTAACGGTATTCCTCAGGTTGCTAAGAAAACTCCTCCTTATGGGAAAGGAAATGATAAAGTTGATGGAATTCATCTTATGCTAGGTAACCCTGAGTATAAGAAACTTTAAAGTTGCTACATTTTAAAAACAATTAATTGGAAACCCATATACAAAGACATCTATTCGTTCAAAAGAAACGAAATTATTGAAGTCTAGTGGAGATATTATGTTAAAGGGTCTAACACAAAGAAAGCCAAAACGGATGGCTCTGTTGATAATGAGAAAATGCCCAAAAAATATGGTTCATGCCATAAATAATGAAATTACTTTTGCCCGTTTTTTGTTATTGAAGTAACTGATATTGTTATTACTCTTTATAGAGAATTAACCGGTGTGTTGGCCATTTCTAAATTTTTATATTCAATATCTTCTATGGATGTAACTACTGATGGAGTGGCCACTGATGATCAATAGGTTGAAATATCTTTTACTGCTTCAATCATAACCTTTTTTTAGAGAAAAGTTTGTTTTCAACTCATATTTATTCCTTAGATTTGGTCAGAAGGCAAATAGAACTATGTGTTGAAGTAAGTCTTATTCATTTGTTTCTTTATAAATTATGATTTAATATATTTTATTGTATCTATTTTTATTACATTATTTGTTTAATATTTTTGTGCTTGTGGATCAGAATTTTGAAAATCATGTTCGAGCTAATCCTTATCTTTTTTCATTGTTTGAGGTTGTAGCAGAGCTGATTGAGAGCATTCAATAATTAAAAAAGTAATCATCTTGAAAATGAAAAATGTCTACAAAGTGATCACCAAGATAATTTAAAGACGAGATGCAATTGAAAGTTGAGTTGGAATATGTGAAAGATAAAATTGTTGCAACACATAAGATTTTGACTATGTCTCGATAGGTAATGAAATCTTTCAAAAACTTCTTAAATGTTCATGTTTGTTTATTGGAGACTTTTGAACAAGTTAGAAAATATTATTTTAGAGTTGAAGAAGAAGAAGAAGAAAAGGCTAATGGATATGTTTAAGACTATGTTTATACTCCTCATATACTTAGTACATTGTTTGTTTGAGGGGTTTAATAACTCCCTGAAGTATTTAAGACTACGTTTGAAATTATCCCATGCTTAGTTTTGTTTATATGAGAGGTCTTTCTCCAATCACATAAGACTTAAGTTAAAAAAAACAAAGTAAAAATAATATATACAATTGTAATAGTGAGTTGTATAGATTTAGAGGCTCTATCTTCCTGGAATATCAAAACGTTTATCCTTCTTCATCTAGAAACTTGTATGTATCAAGTTTGACCTTGGTTTACATTGTGAATGACTCTTTCTAATTTGGACCAATTTTGCTGAGAGCTCTTTCTTTGGTGTAGAAGAATACATTTTTTTACTTTATTTCTCACTTTGAAGCTTCAGAACTTAAATTTGGAATTGTATATATTCTTCATAAGAGTTTTGTAGTTCTATGTTCTTAGGTGATCCTTCATCCATTCTATCTTGAATAACATCAAGTTTAGCTCTTCTAGATTTTATGTTTATTCCTTGATCACATGTTGATATTCTATATGAACACATTCCGGTTTTGACTCGTACTACTCCTCTGATTCTATGCAAAAGGTGATTTCGTCATTGCAGCTCTTGAAGTGGTTTTGTATGATCATAAACATTTTGTAAGAAATTATGTCACTTCCCGGCTACACCTTCCAACATTATCTTGATTCCATTTATTATCGTTTTTTTTGTGATCTCCACCCGACCATTTACGTGTGGATAGAAGAGAGAAGGGAAATTTGAAGCATATAACTCTTGATATGCATAATAATAATAATAATAATAATAATAATAATAATAATAATAATAATAATAATAATAAAATTATTGAGGACCCCTAAAATCCTACATCTACAACATATTTTTTTCCCCATCAAGGTGATAAATTACTTCGTTTTGATTTTTGCTAATGGTGTTTCTTTTATCTATTTTGAGAAATAAACCACAACCACCAACATACATTGTCTTCCTATTAAGGTTGTTGGTAGGGGCCCTACAAATTTGTAGGTCCCATTTGTTAAATATAATGACCTCTGATGTGGTATTTAAGATGGCATCCATAAATTATATTGAGTTGATAAAGCACTAAAGAATGTCAAAATATTTTACAAATTCTTTGCATTTGCTATAACAACGGGCCAATAGTAACCTTACATTAAGATTCTTTTATGTAGCACTTTATAACTACATTAGCACTTTCTTATTCATCATGGAGTTATTCCAAAATAAATATTTCTTATTCAAGTTCAAGATATTGAAATAAAAGTCTGGTAATGTTTTATCTATACAAAGTTTTAGTCACCCATACATAACTTGTTGACCTCATCTTAATAAGATTTTCTTCACCATTGCTTACTTAGAGTTTGTCTTCCATGAATTATGCTTTGAAATGGGATCTTTAATCTTCATCTGCTTCAATTGTTATGGCTTCTGATATATAAAGATAGTTGATAAGAATTTGTTTGGTAATATGATTAAGGGTTTTTCTTGGAGGATCACCTTTGATGCTGAACCTGTGTAGGCTGGAAATATAATAGCAACTATTGTCATGTTCTATTTCTTTAGTACTACTAAAAGGTCACTTGATCAAACAACGTTGACTGGCGGTGATGTTCTTTTAAATACCAAATTAAGTTTTCTTTTTTAGAGTATTTCTACCATAAACCCCGATTAACCACCAATTGAGAATATATGAAAAACTTCACATTTCTAGCCCCGCAAATATAAGTTAGCATAAGCCTAACGATTACAACCTTATATTATACCTCATTCTTTGAAGCATGAAAACCAAATGTGATAATTTGGACCATTGTTTCTCCTGTATGGAGATATTAGTTTCACTCTTTTTCAAGAACCCAAGTTATTATTTCTCATATATTTTTTAACCTTCTTAGTTGATTCTGTATAATATTCTTAATACACATTTATTTTTTACTGGAACTTAGTTAGGAAATCTACTAAATCTCAAACCTTGATTGTTGATCTCTTCTTATATTTAATATTATAATCCTCTAAATTTACAGATCATGTGGTCAATCTGAAAGATATATCGGGCTTTTACAACATATTATTTAGAGGTAAAAATGTTCTTACGATACTACTGTCACCCTGAAAATAGGACCTCATCTTTTCCTAGTTGCAAATACTACAACTAAAGAGATTAGTGTGGGTAGTGAGTCTCAGCGTCTAATAGGAACTTACTAATATAATTAATGGCCATATATGAATTTTCTTATTCTTTAACTACAACTGCAGTAAAACCATAATTAGATATAGCCAAATAAAAAAAAACAGAGACTCACTCGATTTTAGCTTTATTAATACTTATATAGAGGCCATGAACTTCTTGACATTCTTAAAAGCTTAATTAAAAATAGGTGTCAAGTTTAATATGTCAGCTTTTTTGAATGTTTGGAAGGAATTCCAAAATTTATCTCAGGAACGTGAGATGAATCTGATCAAAGCAGCTAATCTTCCTGCTAGTATATAAACTTCTTAGTGCTTTGGAAGTGCTCTATTACAACCAAGTTTTAAATTTGTGAAAAGTCTAGATCTATGACTTCCTCACTAACCATATACCCTATAAACTTTACCTATCTTACATAAAATATGGATTTTTATGGATTAAAATCTAAGTTTACTCCTGCGAGGTTGATTAAAGTTTCGACAAGATCTGTCAAATGATCTTCATCCTAGTTGCTAGTGACAAACATATATTAATGTACACCTGTAAGTTTTGGCCACATTGGGTTGAAAAAGTTTTATTAACTTAGATCTCATATGTGGCCCCAACATTTTTAAGCCATAAGGGTATACTTTTTAGCAATATATTCCATTCTTTACGATAAATATAGTATGTTTATGATTATCTTTATGCATTGGAATTTGGTTGTAGCCCTCCTATAGATCTATGAAAGATAGTATTTTACTCTCTAAAGTTATATCCACCAGCTGGTACATATAAAAAAGGAAAAGAATCCTTTGGGCAGTCTTGTTTAAGTCTATGAAGTCATTACACGTCATCCACTTGCATAATCTTATTCATCAGCCACTATTACTTCACGTTTTTTTCGGAGAATGATCTTATCTATTGTTTTATTGATCATAAACTATTATCTAAAGATAAACTATGGCATACTACTTTTACATGGACTTTTGTTACATCTTAAGCAGTCTATACAAACATGTCCAAGTTTTGGACATAAAATTAAGTAAATTATACTCGAGTTTGGTTGGTATGTCTTGCCTAATGAAAAAGACTTTGTTTTTATTTACTTTCATGAACTCTACTTTTTCCCTTGACTCAATTAGTAGGGGCATCAATAAGGTCATCCATATAATCGAGGATCACATGGATTTCTATTGGTTGCTATTTATTAAGGGCCATGAGGTTACATAACACTCCTTTGATTTTCTATGATTTCCTCTTATCATCCTACCTTACCGTGTACTATATAACGTAGAAACTGATTTATTATTGAAGTTACGACATGCATTTGGTCCAACCAAGGCCTTCCCAAGCGTATGTTATGCGAAGAAGTCGTGTTTGCTATCATGTGCACTAAAATTTCTTTCTAGATTATTGTTGTTCTAAAACCATATACAAGTTTAACTTTCCTACAGCTGGTGTCTCTGATATAATGAACCCAACCAAAACTATTTTAGATGGCATAAGGGCTGGGACACTTATCATCTTATTATATATAGTCTTGAATAGTAAATTGCACGAATCGTCGATGTCTATATTTACTCTATTAACCTCTATCGTCGATATTTCCACTGTAATTATTACTTCATCTTGGTGCAATTCTGTAATTCCTCTCTCGTGAGGTTTATTTTCTTCTGAGGGTAAGTTTGTGATTTTTGTTTGGAGTTTTGTGGAAGTTTGTAAGTATTTAATGTTTGAGTAGTGAGTAAAGGGAGAATTAAGCAGCCTGGTTGTATTTAATTTCCATTACCCTCATATAATGTTGGTGGTTGGGTATTTATACCCTTACATCTGGGCCTTATGGGCTTTCGGGTCATGTTTAATGGACCCGGGTCAAGTTCAAGGACCCATGAGCTCTTAGTAGGAGAGCAGGCAGCTTAGTCAAGAAGTGTTTAGGTTTTAAGTACTTTAGTTCTTGTTCGAACAGTCCAATGGGTGAGGTGTTGGAACTGCCCTGTCAGGTTAAGTAGTCTTTGTCTGAATTGTCCCTGTTCGTAATGGTAACAGAATCCGGACTCATCAGTAGCCCCTTTTTTAGGTGTTTGTTCAAAAACCTTTGTCAAAACCTGAAAAACAATCCGTTGTCAGTGATAGTTTCATCCGGACAGGTCTTCCGAACTGTGTTATGGTTTTATCCGGACTGAAAAAAGCTCTTTGAACCTGAACGGTTTTTTGCCAAAGTTCATGGTACACGTGTCTCACTTTGGTTCGTTACTTTAGCCGTTTTTTCACCTTGAATTTTGCACCCACCTTCTCTGAAAAGCAACCTCTTCATTAATTAAGGTGACATCAGCGTCGTCTCTTAATCATTGCAAATCCTTTCGAATTCTCCTAGGAATCAAAACTTCTTTTTTGGGGTTTACTATAAATTAAAACACTTTTCCACTGTTTTACTATCAGTTTCATTCTCACTTTGCTGATTTTCAGAGCTTTCTCTCTTAAACACAAGTTCTTTACTTTGGCTGTTTATATTCATGGCTAGGAACGCTCTAATCCGAGGCGGGTGGCTCAATCTATCTGAATTAGAAAAAGCACAAAAATTTGAAAGGGAGAAGCGCATTGCAGCAAGCTTACCTACTTCTCCCATCAACAAACCAGCAACTTCAACTACAGAGCCTGACTAGGGTTCATCTTCTACAAAGAGTGTTAGACCGAAGAGATTGTTTCAAACCAGCCTTTCCCCTATTGTCTCAGGTTCATCGGTTCAAGAGTCAGAACCCACTGTTGAACCAGGCCTAACAGTTACTAGTTTTAAAAAACCTTCCCCGTTTTTAGCCATGGGGTCAAATGCTAATACTTCTCCCAACAAACTGGTTGATCGAAGAAAAGGCCGGGTGGTCAAAGGGCAGGCTTCCAAAGGCACCCCTTCGAAATCAGGTGCCAAGGATAGTAGTACAGGGTCAGAAGCACCCATTAAAGTACCCAAGGACAGGCTGTCCGGTCCGGAGGCTACTGGCTCAAGCCCCCGAAGAGAAACCTCCACATCAGAGCCCCAGCCGGAGGCTAGAGTGCAGGAGAGCACTGAAGCTCATCAGTCCGGTGGTCAGACTGAACCAACTCCAAACTCCCCCTTCATCAATACAACTGAAAACCCTTCCTCAATAATGGAGGAAATAATAGAGGACTCTATCGAAGAGGCTCCATTCAAGTCAAAACCTTCCGGACAGACTAGTGGTGTTGTTGCTGCCCAGAAGGATAAAGGCAAGGAGAAGCTATGCTTAAGGCATCCCGATCTGCCGGAGTGCCTCGAAGGAAAAGTGGGACCTTGTTTCCATAAGGTTAATGTTAAATATCTTCTTGCCTTACAAAAGATCAATTACGCTTTCATCCATACAGCTGAGTTGGGCCGGATGCGTACGAAGTGGGGGATTCCGGAGAACATAATAATTAGAATCCCCATAGACCCTGAAACTCCAATGGACTGCAAACTCAGTGAAATAGTCATCTTCACTGAGATTTTTAACTGGGGTCTAAGGTTCCCCTTAGATCCGGAGATAGTTAGGAATTTCCACCTCATCAAACTCTGCCCTAGTCAACTGAGCCCCAACGCCTGGTACACACTTATGGCCTGCATTATGGCCTCCAGGCTCTCCGGGATTCCTCTACCAATGGAGGAGTTTGCAGCTGTGGCCAGTCTCTGTAGAAACCACCACATTCCCTTCTATCACTTCAATATGGGTGATAATTATAAAGCCGTGGATGATATGCTTGAGTCGGAGAGAAATTGGAGGACTCAATTCCTGTTCGTAAGTGGTGCTTGGGAGAACGGGAGGAAAATCAAAGCCGGAGTCAATCCAAGTCTCCTCACCAGCAAATGGAAGAGTGATCGTAAGGCTCCTACTTTATATTCTTATTTCTACTTTTTTCTTAGCAGTGCTGCCCAAAGACTTTAGTGACTACTTAAAGATCGAGTAGACTACTTGCACCAATATCAATACTTGGGCTGCCAAAAAGTGGGGAAACCAGTTTCACGATGCTTTCACAGGAGGCAACTTTGCAAGGTCTCACCTCTGGAACACTACTGGCCGGAGGGACTTGACCTGGGAAGAACTCACCACTCCACCCCCTCAGGATGTAGTCCTCAAGAGAACACACGAATCAGACGGGTCACTATACTTGCCACGTCGAGCCAAGGCCCCAAGTAAAATGAAAGGAAAGAAAAAGAAGGGCAAGAAGAGCGCGATTGAGGCAAACCCTGCTGAAGTGGAGGAAAATGCTCCAGAAACCGAAGAGAGGCCAGCTCCAAGTCAGATTGATGTTGCTCTCCTAGAAGTGGTACAGCAGGAGAGTGCCAGGGGAGAGGTCGGGTCTCCCAAACCTCCAAGGGTCCCCAAGAGAGACCGAAAACGTGGAGCAGAAAATAAAGAGAGGGAGGCCAAAAAGAAAAAGACCTCCAAGGGTGATCAACTGTCTCTCCGACCTACAAAGCCTTTCCCTCTGGTTGACCCTACTGATCCAACCAGAGCAGAGGAGATCCCTGGTGACTTTCATACTGACAAGGTCGGAGGAGGAGACCTTAGCATGTATGGTGTTGACATCACAGGGCTCGATGGACTTGGTGACTATTTTGCAAACCTTCCCAGAGACGATTTTGTTGGGCCTTATCTCCCTCCAAGCACTTCGAACACCGTTACTTTTAATGGTAAGACTTTTACTGTTTCAAGTGAAAGGGACATTATAGCCCACTCTATATTAAGTAATGTTCAATCAGTGCTTGTTTTGGAGAAACAAGTTCGAGGTCAAGCAGATATTATCAAAGATCTCAAATCTGACAAAGAGAGACTATTCGATGATCTTCTTACTGCCACTCAACATGCTCACATTCTAAAGGGAGAAAACGAGGAGCTGGAGAAGAGACAAGAGGGGTGGACCATAAAGGTTGCCACTCTAGAAGACACTATCAAAGAGCTCCGGGAGAAGTTGTCTGGATTAGAGAAAGATCTCACCTCTTCAAAAGAGGAGGCAAAGGCCAAGGATCAAGTCATCCACAACTTGACAAATGACAAGATTGCGCTCGAGAACACAGTGTCCAAGGCTGCAGAGGAGAAAGCTGATCTGCTAAGGGAGCAGGAGGCCAAAATTCAGGCCAAGATCGATGCTTATGCCAACAACGTAATAGATAATCAAGAGCAAATGTATGCCAAGGTGAAGTCGGACATGGTCCTGCTCTTTCATGAGAAGTTCCCGAATAGGAACCTGGGAGATTTGTGGCTTCATGTAGAGTATGAAGACCTTCCCTTCCATACCATGGCTGATGGAGACTTGCATGACTATTCCAGTGCTTCCTCCTCTGACGAAGAAGAAAACACCGGGGAGGGCCCTCACGAAGAAAAAGACGATCCCAAGAAGAAGAAGAAGAAGACAAGTGAAGCTGAGCCATCTTCAAAGGCTCAGTCTTAAACTATGAATTATCTTTTCACTTTTCATGTTACCTGAACTAAAGTCCTTGGAAGGCCAAGGCATTTTTGTTATTGTGTCCGACATTTGACCGGATAGATCTTTTGTTTCGTTTGATAATTTAAAAGTCCTTGGAAGGCCAAGGCACTTAGGTTATTTTAATGAATATCTTTGCTTTGCACAACTCTTGCATTTTTCCATAGTTTATTTCAATTTTGGTGGCTAGTGTTTAAATAGCCCTTAGTTATTCCATAAATATTCTAAAGCGAGAGTGTTTAAACTTCTCCGATGACAAATGTTTAAGTATTCATCTTCAATTCAATCCGGATGGTGTGACAAAAAACAAAGTAAGAACACTTCGAATTTTTTTAAGAAGGCATCAAGTTTTATAAAAAGCCCGGACACCTCATTAAAACCTCCCCGCGCCACCAAGGTAGGAAAGAGTATGCCCTAAATATTTACATTGATCCTACTCTAAGTACATCCAGAGATGTTCAATATTCCAAGGGTGATTCAAAACCCTTCCATCTTTATCTTCTAGCCAGTATGTTCCAGGTTTGAGCCTTTCAATGACCATATAAGGTCCTTCCCAGGTTAGGGCTAGTTTGCCGAGCAGCTTCTCTTTGGTGTGTAAGAAGACCTATCTTAACACCTTGTCCCCCGGCTGAAAATCTCTTCTTCTAACTCTAGAAGCAAACCTGCTTCTCATCAAACCCTGATAGTGTGCAGCTCTAAGGTGAGCCTTAACTCGTCTTTCTTCTATTAGGTCAAGCTGACCCCTGATTGCCATTTTGTTAGCGTGTTCGGAGAAATTGTGAACCCGAAATGAAGGGAGAGTTGCTTCTATGGGGGCTATTGCATCCATCCCATAGACCAAGGCAAAAGGTGACTCTTGTATTGTAGCCTTAGGTGTAGTCTGGTAGGCCCACAAAACCTCTTGTAAATAGCTAGGCCACTTCCCAGCAGCCCCTTCCAAATTCTTCTTTAAACCGGACATTATAGTTCTGTTAGCCACTTCAACCTGACCATTCGCTTGTGGGTGGAAAGGTGAAGAGAAACAATATTGTATACCCCTTGAGGTACAGAAACTCTCCATTTCCTTGTTGTCGAACTGTGGCCCATTGTCTGTCGTTATCTTTTGTGGAACACCAAATCTGCAACAGATGTTGGATAAAATGAATTTTATGACAGCTTTTGATGTTGTTCCTGCCAAGGGGGCTGCTTCAACCCACTTCGAAAAGTAATTTATAGCAACAATTATAGTTCTGCGCCCTCCGGACGCCATAGGAAGAGGTCCCACTAAATCCAACCCCCATCGAGCAAAACGTATAGGCTCAGAAATTGACTCTAAAGGGATGGCTGGGACATGAATTTCATTGCTATATTTCTGGCATGGATCAGACCTTCTCAACAGCTCTTAAGCATCATGCATTATAGAGGGCCAATAATAGCCGGACAGTAAAACTCTCCTTGTTAGAGCCCTAAATCCACAGTGAGCTGATCCCTCACCATCATGCAATTCGGAGAGGACTACTTGAGACTCGTCATCTCCCAAACACCGCAAAAGAGGTTTACTGTAAGACTTTTTATACAAAACGTCTCTTAGTATGATAAAACCACGAGCCTTGTGCTTCATTTTTCTTGCTAGTGATTTATCCGGAGGCAAGATGTCATCGGAGAGGTACCGCAGGAGAGGAAATCTCAAATATTGAGGTTGTTTCATCTGTACTTCGAAAATTTCTTCCTTTTTACCCACATTAAGTTGAATGGAAGGGCTCTCCAGTACATGGATCCAAGGATATGACTCAGTGTATGCTATGGTTGCCAATGAATCTGCTAGTTCATTCTCTGCCCGGGGTATATGCTCATAAACAACGCTTTTGAACTTAAGTGCCTCATTTTTAAGAAGAAGTTAGTAATTCACTAGTTGTCCCTTTTTTGCCTTAGATTGACCTTGCGCATGGTGGATAAGAAGCTGGGAATCACTCATCAGCTTGACTATGAAATATAAGCTAACTTTAAACCAGCTATAGCTGCTTCGTATTCGGACTCATTGTTGGAAGCCCTAAAAGCAAAACATATAGCCTGGTACATCTTGTCGCCATACAGAGAAGTCAAACATACCCCTGCACCACATCCCATAGTACTTGATCCACCATCTGTCCGGACGAGCCAGACCTTTTTATCTTTCATTTCAGTAGTTTGCTTCGTATCCCTATCATAGTGGAATTCAACAAAAAAATCAGCCACAACTTGGGCTTTGATTGATGTTCGAGGAGCAAAATCAATATCGAAGTCCCCCAATTCCACTGACCATTTAGTCATTCTACTTGATATGTTTGCCTTTTGAAGGACATTCTTCAAAGGAAAAGATATTCGGACGATAATAGGATGAGCCTGAAAATAAGGCCTCATCTTTCTTGCAGCAATTACCAAGGCTAATTCTAATTTTTCGAGCTTTAAATAGCGTTTTTCTGCATCTATCAAGCTCTTGCTGATGTAGTACACCGGATGGGGGTAATTATCCATGTCTCTTACAAATACAGCACTGATGGCACAACTTGAAACTGCCAAGTATACGAAGAGTGTCTCTCCATCAACAGGTTTAAATAAAGTCTTGGGGGAGGACAGATGTTTCTTAATATTCTGAGGAGGCTCCATTTGGAATAAAGCATTAAGCTGGTCCGGATCAGGCTGTATTCCTTGCTCACTTATTATATAGCCTAGAAATTTTCCGGATTGTACTCCGAACACACACTTTTTCTACATTTAGCTTTAAATTTACTTTTACTAAGTTAGCAAAAGTTTCTTAGAGGTCTGCCAAGTGTAGTTGTTCATCCATACTTTTCACCATCATGTCATCAATGTATACTTCCATATTTCTTCCAATTTGATCAGCAAAGGCTTTGTTCACCAATCTCTGATAAGTACCCCCGGCATTTTTCAATCCAAAAGGCATCACCTTGTAGCAATGAAGACCCCTGTCAGTAACAAACATGGTATGCTCCTGATCCTTCGGATCTACTTGAATCTGATTGTACCCGGAGAAATCATCCATGAAGGATAGTAGCTTATTCCGAGAAGTGAAATCTACTAGCTGATCAATCTGGGGGACTGGATATAAATCTTTTGGGCAAGCCCTATTGAGATCTGTGAAGTCAATGCACATACGCCACTTGCCATTTTTCTTTTTCACCAAGATCGGATTGGCAGTCCACAAAGGATATTGAGACTCTTTTATATGCCCCATTTTTGTGAGCCTGTCAACTTCTTGAACAATAACATCAGTCTTTTCCTTGGAAAAAGCCCTTCTCTTTTGTACCACATGTGCTATTTCTCTCCGAATGGATAGGTGATGCGATATAATATCTGCTGGAACCCCAGTTACATCAGCATTGCACCAAGCAAAAACATGCTGATGGTCTTTTAAAAACTTCAACATTCTATTCTTCAGTTCGGACGGCATTTTGGACCCTATCTTAACACTTTTTTCTTCTTCTAAAGAATGTGTTTCAACTTCTTCAACCGGTATCAATACTCCAGGGGTATCTCTGGGGTCATCAATTTCACCCTCACCCCCAGAAAGCCCCTCAAACTGCTATTCTTCGTTGATACGAACTGCCCCCAACGTCTGTGGAGCCAGTGTTGTAGCATAACACTCTCTTGCAACCTTTTGACTGCTTCGGACAACTCCCACTTGTCCTTGAACAGCATATTTCAAACATTGGTGGACTGTCGAGGCCACTGCATCCTACAGAGCCAAGGCCTCCCTAAAATAGCATTTTAACAAGTGGGACAATCAACCACAATAAAAAGTATCCTGACCATCTTCTTGAAAGGGCCCTTGCCCAACAAAACTTCCTCTTCGAACTCCTCGATCACATTTGCTGAGCTCCAGTGAAACCCACAATTGATATGTGTCTGAACGCTGAATTACGGCTGGATTTTTCATCTTTTTGTAAGTGGTTAAGAAGAGGATATTGGCTGAGATTCCAATATCCACCAAGATTCGTCTTATGTCATTGCCCCCAATGGATGCTCCTATGACAACAGCATCTTCATGAGGGCCAGCTATATCCCTTAAGTCATCTTCATCGAAAACAATGAAGGGAAATGGAATTTGTGATTGATAGGAGGTCATGCCTTCTTCTAGCTTGGTGGCTAAAGTATGAACGTGCCTCTTCCTTGAAGAAGCAGTAGGAGCTGTCATAGTATCCCCTCCGAAAATTGTAAGTGACTCAAAAAACTTAATAAGCCCGGAGACCGTTTTACAACATTCCTCAATGGCACCCACTCTATTTTGAGTTGGATCAGGATCCAAGTATTCTGATTCTACATCAAATATTTCGATTATAACCATAGCTCCCTCCGGAGCAGCATTGCTTGGACCAACTCGATGAGGATTATCAGGCCTATTTCCTCCTCTTCTTTTGACATATGCCCCCAGCTTTCCTCTTTCAATCAAGTTTTGAACTTCTTGTTTCAAGGCTATACAATCGTCAGTGGTATGGCTAGTATCATTATGGTACTGGCAGAAAGAGTTGTTACGATGTTCCCTAGTAGATTGCAGTGTGGCCGGCCTTCTACAGTGCACTTCTTCCTTTGTTTTATCATAAATGGTGGCCACACTTTCTTTTAATTCTGCAAACCACTCCGGTTGAACCCAAGGCCCTCTCTTATTTTTAGATTGTTGACTCTGGGCAGGTGCAGCTGGCTGAGATTGAGCTTTAGCCCTGTTATGCCCCTGTCCGGTCTCCCTTGCCTTGTTCTCGGATTGATTTTGGTTGGGGTTTGGTGCAACCGGGGCAGACCTCACCTGCATGTGCACCCTAGTTTTCTTTGTTTCATCAACATTGATTTGCTTTCCAACCTGATTCAGAAAACCTCCCCAAGTCATGGCTTTCTTTCTCGTCACTTAATCAGCCAAATTTCCAAGGTTTAAGCCCTGTCTCAAGGATGCTATTCCTACTTGCTCGAAGCAATCAGCCAACCCATTTTTGGTATTTACAAAACGACTTATGTATTCTTTCAATGATTCGTTTGGTTCTTGGGCACAATGGATTATTGTGTCCCCATTGCCTTTCAACTCTTTACTCCCAACAAACTGCCTTCGAAAGGCCACCCAAAAGGTATCAAAATTCCTGATGCAGCCTTGAGGTAGACTGTTATACCACTTTAGAGCAGTCCCCGTAAAGGATTGGGAGAATTCTCTACAGAGTAACTTGTCGTCATCATCAAAATTCATCATGAAGTTTTTAAATTGCTCCAAGTGGTTGTCCGGATCAGTACTGCCATTGTACTTCTCCATTTTAGTGCTATCGAACCTCTTAGGGAGGTTTCCGGACAGAATCTTAGAATACAATGGAGATTGTCTCCAATTCCGGCCACGACTGAACACAATATCCTCATTTGGAGTTGCAAAGATTCCTGGTTCATCGTGGAAGGCAAAAGGATCCATCAGCATACGGTCTACATGCCTCCGGCTGTGAGATGATCCTTTGCCTATATTCTTCTTCAATTTCCCATGTCTATTCTTTTTTTTCTTGAATACGTTTTAATCAACTTTTGCTTCTTTTTGGATCGGCCCTCATCACTGCTGGAGGACAAGGACTCTTCAACTCCATCCTGGTCCGAGGAGCTACCAGAAGACTTTGAGTCGGAGTCAGAACTCTCCACTGGCTTAGACCGGTGAGACTTTTTGGAGCTAGCATGAGTCTTCTTGGTACTCACATGAGTCTTCGAAGGCTCATGCTCTCTAGGGTGGTCGGTATGATGAGCGATTGATGCTTTTGACTTCTTTTTCATGCCTATCTTAGCCTTCTCTGCCCTCAGAGCTTCTATCTCACCCTTTAATCTGTCACGCTCCTCGATGGTATATTTGTCATTCTCACCCACCACTTCAAGCAGAGCTGGTGGTACTTACGGGGCGTCCGGATTCATTCGGACTGATTTTTTTCTGATGGTTTCGAATGCTTGATTCAGGCACCGTCGTGCTCCCACTGTGGTCGCCAATTTGGTGAGGTTTATTTTTATCTGAGGGTAAGTTTGTAATTTGTGTTTGGAGTTTTGTGGAAGTTTGTAAGTATTTAATGTTTGAGTAGTGAGTAGAGGGAGAATTAAGCAGCCTGGTTGTATTTAATTTCCATTACCCTCATTTAATGTTGGTGGTTGGGTATTTATACCCTTATATCTGGGCCTTATGGGCTTTCGGGTCATGTTTAATGGAATCGGGTCAAGTTCAAGGACCCATGAGCTCTTAGTAGGAGAGCAGGCAGCTTAGTCAAGAAGTGTTTAGGTTTTAAGTACTTTAGTTCTTGTTCGAACAGTCCAATGGGTGAGGTGTTCGAACTGCCCTGTCCGGTTAAGTAGTCTTTGTCCGAACTGTCCCTGTCCATAATGGTAACAGAATCCGGACTCATCACTCTCAAATCATCAATGTTGAATCTAAAAACTGGAGAATGATTTATATACAAAATGTGATAATGTTTGACTCTGATATTATAATTCTAAATGATATATATGTCTCTTACTGGAAGTTTTATAAATATATAATAATGAGTCCCTCCTGCTATTATATCGATGATTTATTGGTTCAGATCTAGATTAATTTATGCTTTCAACATATCCATGATGTCCATGTTTTCCAAAGTTTTCAACGGTTCTCAAACTGCCGTAACTTATCATTTTTCCTACCTTGTTACATGTTGAGGTTCATCTGCATCTTGTCTCAACTTAGATATTGGGTTATTTTTTACACACTCTCAAAGTTTTCCTTCATCAATAATTTTTTTTACTTCACGATTTAATGCATGAAAATCTCAAGTATAGTGTCCTACATAGTTACAGAACTTGTAAATCTGTCTTTATCTCCCATCTCAATGGTAGCTCACATATTCTCAGGATGCCAAATATTTACTATATACTTAGTTCTTAAATATTTCCTTACTGTTCTTCTTCAGATCGGTGTAGGGTTCTATTCTGAAGTGTTCCTCATTTCAATTATTATTGTAGTTGTTGCTGAAGTTTCCTCTCATTTTGCCCCTTAAACCTTGACTATGATTATCATGTCTTAGCATTAGAGAGACTTCAGTTGTGTAGGGTTTGAAAGTTGGAACCTCTTATGGAGGAGTTTTTGTATGAGAATTTGCTAATATGAGAGAGTCATTAGCATTTCCCAAGGGATGGTAGAAAGTATATACATTTGGAAATTTCATTATTCTAACTCTCACAATTTTATCTATTTTATTTTTATCTTCCATATGGGCCAATAAGTCACAAACGTTTGTGGCCTTCTTCTTCATGATATTTTTTGTGAAATTTCTTGGAAGAATTGCAAGTGTACGATTTCGTTCAAGTAATAATATGAGTATTAAAGACTCAAATATCAAACTTAATGATCAATTTTCACTAAATTTTCTCCAGTTCATGATCAATTTATATCAAAATATTGACTTTCTAAAGGACCGACAATATTTGAATTAATTTTAAGCTTATTAGATCCTAGAAGCCTCATGAGTTCAATTAACCTTTTGGAAGACCGATTAAAGGAATCCGTGATTCACTTATCAAATTCTGAAACCTTAGTCATGCATATCCATATCATCATTCAAGCATATAAAATATGTATTCCTTAAATACATACAAACTATTGTATGTTCAACCACTTATCATGTGAAATAAATCATAACATAAATATTAAATAAAAATAAAAAAGTTATCTTCCAGAATGTACAAGCAAACACAAGGTACACTATGAATACTAACACAAGAATAAAATCATAACTATAACAATAATACAAGAATATACAAGCATATATAAGGTACACTATCCATGACACAAGACTGTACCAACATGCACAAGGTACACTGTCAATGACACAAGATTATACCTACATACACAAAATACATTGTGAACACTTATATAACAAATTATTCAAGATATGAACATAACCATTTGAATAAAATTTAAATATTTATTCATAAAACATGAAAACTTAATCATGCTTTTCTTATGAACAAATCAATCTAATCAAGCTTTTGTCACATAAATTGTAGATCCATATCCTACCAAGTCAATTAACAAATAATCACAATGGTATATCTTGTATATAAAAAACATGTATTTGATTAAATAAAAGATATACATAATGTTTATCATATGAATCACAAGATAGTTTTTGGCTACGATACCAATTGATAAAAGTAATATTGAATCATGCAATATAGTTTATCATAAACACATAATAATAAACCCGGTAGATATTGTGATTACCTAATAGACATATGATATAGAACTTACGAGGTTGCTTGCAATCCCTTATTAGTCATTGATTGATCTTTTAAGCTCATTTAAATGTACAATGATTGTTGATATTCCAATATAACAAAGCGACGACTAACCTAATAAATTTAGATAAAATGAATGTCTTAACCTTAGTCTCTTTTATATAGGAAATGCAATTAGAAACTCTAATTGTATTAAACCCATTAGTTTAGTCGCTTTGTGCTCAGGGACCCCAACCACTAAATTGATTAATTATTTTAGTTCATGAATTATTAGTTTAGATTTAAGTGTTGAGATGTGTGCATAATCCTTCACAATTTTTAAATTCAAATCGGTTACCACACTCATATCTCCATAACGTCTTTTCACCTATAAAGCCCTATTTAATTATATATAATATAATTAATATGATTACTTATTAATTGGATTTATCTTATCAAATGACTAAATATATATCTAGCATACCAATCCACAATTATTCTAACCCAGACTATTTTTTCATATTTATAACTTAGAAAACAGTTAAATTATCATTAGTTTATTAAAAATAATCAATATAATATTTTTAGATAATTTCACAAAATAAAAAAAAAATTAGTTTAAAAATTAAATTTAAATTATTAAAAATAATTAAAAGAGAAATTTTTCATTTAAAAATGTTACATTGATACTCTCAATTCAACCTTTTCAATTATAAATCATAAATGATGTCACAAATGTAAAACATAAAGAAGATGAATTGAGAAAGAATTAATAACTATTTAGATAGTTTTATATGTTAAAGAGTTTTAACATATTTACAAAAGGATAATAAAGTAATAAGTATATGAGTTACTTTCCACAACATTTTAACCATTTGGATGATGCCCATTGAATAATATAATATGAAGTTTATTTTTGTATTAAAAAACATAATTACATTTAAAGTTTATAAATACCTTATGATTTCTTTTTTATCATTATTTTCTTTCCATATTTTTTGTCTATGTTATATTTACAGATTCAAAAACAGTATTAATCATACATATTATCGTATGATGGGTTCTTTTAGTAACAAAAATGTTTGGAGCAAAGATAATCGTTAGTAAATTTTAAAAATATATTTAAAGATTAAGTAAATTTCGAGATTGTTAACTTGTCCGTTTTCAGTATGCAAAAATAGTACGAATAAACGAAGATGAAACATGAAAATATGGTTTAAAGTAGATAAAGTATGAACAACGAGATGTTAGAAGAAATGTCGATAGTTGGCTAGAAAGTAGAGATAATTAGTTAATGGGTAGGAAGTTAGAGAAAATAATTGTTCTGAGACTAAAAATGTAAAAATGGAAGGTTCCTCAACATTGATGATTCAAGCTCTATTTATAGACAGAACCTTGGATCATGAACCTGAAGCTGTGCTACCTAGCTTTAAGCCTTACACGTTTGTGTTCCAGTCCACGTGTCTTATTTGTTTACATATATTACTCAAATTTATCTAAAACAAATTGGGCTAAATTACACATTCGGTTGTTACTTAATAGGTTAATTCATTACAAATTAGGATCTTGTTAGTACCTAACAGTGCTTGCAATATAATCGAAGAAAGACAATAGTATTAAGTTGTTTTATATCGACTCGGGTATTTACTATCCATAGCTAATCATGTTCTGTGTGACATGCAATCTTGAAGTAGAAATTTTATGTCAAATTGGCTATTTGTCAAATTTCATGTCATTTTGAGGTATGGTGATCTTATACTTTCCTCATTAAGAATCTTTCACCAAATTTAACCTTCGAAAAAAGAATATCTATTTTGTCAAATGGAAAATAGTAGAAGCATAAGTGTCATTTTCTATTTTTTAATTTTATGGAAGATGGTTATCTTGTAGAGAGAGTCTTCAACAAATTTCAGATTTTCAGGATGTTGCTTTGAAAATTGTTTCAGCTTACCCATGGAGGTACGTGAGTAACCCCCCTAGTCCTTTCAAAATATAAAGAAATGACTATTGTTGGAAGCCAATTATGCGAGCATGTTAATTAAGACTTCTTGTTTCAGTTTAGCGGAAACATTCATCTGTACTAAAATATAATTGTCAAAACTTATATGGTTTACGAAGTTTGTTTATCTAGAACTTTAATCATTTGATGTGATATAAAATGCGAAGTGTTGGTATCACAATCACGATGATGATAATTAGAAGCATAATTACCATACGTCCCCCTCCTTCCATACTTTTATTTTCGATCTACACTTAATTATCGATCATAAAAATAATTTCAATTAAGGTCTATGGTTATGCCAAAACAGGTATTCCAATATTTTGTTAGTCTACTCTAATACATCTTACTAAATAGAATTGGTATGTGATTATGATGTAGGTACTCTATTTATATTAATACCTTATTTAGTAAAATTGATTCTTAGTTTTCAATTTTGGATAATGTAGTAAGTTGTCATCAAGTTACATTATTATTCTGGATTTAGGAACTACCTTCAAGTTTACACAAATGTATTGCCAGTAAATTTATCATTCAACATTATATTAATTAAGATAAAGCTTAAGTCAAATCGTATTCTTTAAGTTATCAGACTTAATTTTCATAAATTCTAAAATTTTAAATAAATTTAAAAAATGGATAATAAAATCCTAAATTTTGTATTGATTTTTTTTTAAAATCTATTGTACATGTATGTTACATTAGTCATAATAACATGTTTGGTTTGTTAAAGTTCGTGTATTTTGAAAATTATGAGTTACTTGGAGATTGAATAAAATCCATTTATATATATATATATATATAAATATATGTTAGAGAGAATAATGAATAAGATATGGAAGTGGAAAATGGAGAAGTTATTTTAACACGCACGGATGCAACCTTTTCAACATCAGTTGATATAACCGTTGTCTGTGTTTCAATCTGGGTTACACATACAAAATAATTTTGGATAATTTATTAAATAATTTAATTCAATGGTAGTTACTTGTTTAATTTTTGTTTAAATAATTGATTCTTCATCATTTACATGTTTTATCGTCTTCGGTGTTACCTTCTCCTTAAGCATTTTCACCTCTTTTACATTCTTATTTTTCTCTTTAAATATTCTCTTTTAAGCTACCCACACCCTCATTATTCTTAAACATATATTATTTTAGAACTATCTTGTTTTTACAATTTAAAATGGTAAAAACAATGGTTATACACTTGTACGATTCAGATTAAGAGGGTTTTGATAATACGTCATTTGAAAACATTTTAAGCATTCTTTCTCAACAAAATAATGATTGAGTCTAGCAAAGCTCTTGGTTCCCATGTCATTAGCATTAAGTCTTTACAAGAGTTTCCACATTTACGCTTGGATTATTTGGTTTAGTTAACACTAGAACCAATATAGATGGGATACTTTTATGACCAAGACAGAGACTATATCTTCTTTTTCTCTAGTAAAACAGAATTTCGAAGGGTTTCAAAATATCAAAAAGTTTCTCTCAAGCCAACAAAGATAGATTTGTTGGTGGAGGCGATACACTCTTTGTAAGTTGAGAAGTATGTGGATATCAATCCAATAGATCTTATAAACAATTTGAAGAAAATCTCAGTTCATTCAAAAAACAAATTCATTCAAAATTATGTTATTATCAAAATTAACATGTCTACGTATGAGATTCCAACTATTAGTAAATAAAAATAGAGGAAGTTCTACATATACAAGTATCATTTTCCTTTCGCTAAATTATATAGAAAAAATTATTTAAAGGAGATTTGTCCGACGAAAGAGTTTTAATGAGCATATATAGGGTCGACAAACCTTAACGCTCTTACAGGTCCAGTGATAACCGGTCCAGTAGTTCGAGTGGACAAATACATATTGGGCATGAATGTTTAATTTTAAAAGCTTCAACAAATATCATGGATAAAACAATTCAAGTTTTTAGTCCTTCTTTGACACTCTCGCAAGAAATAAGAGATTACTGACAATGATGAAAATTGTATGATCCATCATATCGAGTTCATAAAAGCTTAAAAATCATTATGCTAACAAACACGTAATTAAGACAATGTCAAATATATAAATTGATCGATAGTCACTCCTACTATATGATCACTAAAAAATATTTATTTAAATTAGCAAAAAATTAGTTTTTTTAGTAATATATATTATATCTTTTCCTTATATAAGATATTTATAATCCTATAAATATTTGTTAATCTAATTATTAAAGAAAGATTTACTTGCCAATATCTTTCTTTGTGTTCATTCTTTGTAGGTGATTCTAGATCACGATCTACCTCAAACAAATTTAACATCATCACTAAAAATATATACATTAAATTTTTACTTTTCAAAAAACTTATTAATAAAAAATTATTTGACTACCTCAAATTTTATTTATCAATATAAATTTGATTACATATGAACCATTGTAATCATAATTTATTATTAATTAAAAATTATATAGAAAATCATATGAATAACATAAAACTAATTTTATGAGTCATAAATATTTTAAACAATAAAAAAACGTAAGATCATTTTTATATTTTTAAAATTTCAATATAAATTACAATAAAATATTTTTTTAATTTATTTCATATAAAAAATATAATAGTAGTTTCTTAAAATGTTATGGTTTAATTTTTATGTTGAAAGATATAATGTGTAATTTTAATAAATGTTAAGTAAGCTTTACAATAAATATATAAACATATAAGTTTTTCGAGGCGAATTTTTTTTTCATGCACTTAAAATCATGTAACATAATTTTAAGATCTAAATTCAAAAGTGAAAATCTTAATAAATCATGGTTTAATGTTCTCTCTATAAATAATATATGATCTTTCTATTGTTTGTAATTTAACCTTTGTCTTCTAGCAATTTTTTATCTTTTCTTTTTTACTAAGTAACTAAATCTTTTTACTTTCTCCCTAACTAACTCAACTTCTCTTAATATCTCGTTGCCACTTCTTTTCCTATTTCAAACCAAATTTCTATAATCCAGCTCCACTTCTGGTAGTACTCTTATCTAGTGGAAACGTTTTGGCTAACAATACATAACTTACTTAAACCTCTCATAAATCTTCTAAACCATATCTCTAATAATTCTCTCTCTCCAACCATTTTCCGGCACTGGAAAGTCTCATCACAAACAAACATATCATAAAAGGCGACATTTGAGGAAAGTTGAGATCCAGTAAAATAAAATTTTCCATAACTTCTTCAAACACTTATGACAGTTTATACCAATTCTTTCAAAAAACCAATTTTTTTAAAAAGTAGATAATTCATAAAAATAATATTATCACTCACTTCTGAAAGTTTAAATAAATTATGTATACCTGAGGTACATACTTCCCCTAATACTGATATCCAACAACAATTGTCTGATATGAGGGAGAACCACATGGCTTAGATAAGAATAAATTACAATCTGGATGATGGCATCGACCCGCATGTAATAATTATGAGGAAGGAGACGATGTCACTTCTTTTTTGCTCCATAACATGATCTTCCAGGTGCAAAGTAATTTATCTCTCATAGAATTCGAGAAAAGATAGTTAAGTGCATTCTGATCGTGAATTATCAAGCAAATTTTATAAGGCATTTCCACCATCATGATCACTCACAGTGTGGTAGAAGGAGCATGCCACCTTTTTCTCGTCATCATAGAGAGTTAATGAGGGGTTCACATAAATCTGAGCCTTTCCCAATACAAAATGAGAAAAATAACAGCGATAACCATCCCTCTGCTCCTCAGTATATTAGCCAAGACAACCCAACTATCACTCAGCGTCATCTTTGAATCAGCAAAACCATCAGAACCATTCAATGGTTCCTCCTATAAGTCAGCCAAGTTGTATTATGCATGTCCAGTTCCGCCATCATTTTTCAAAGGTTAGCAACTCGCAAATAAAAAAAAATTCATGCCTTCGCCCCAACAGTGGCCAAGAAAATTGTCGCAAATAGCACATCATTTCATTGGATCAGTGAGTCAAAACTATCCAGACTCATTTCCTTATGGATAAAGATTCAACCTTGTGTCTCCTCTAATGGATCCATAGATCTTCTATAGAGATCTATCACCAAATTTCAACCAATATAAGATGTAAAAATATGATGGCACAATAGTCCTAAAGAATTATATAGAGCAATTCAGAAAAGAAATTATGGGTTTCGAAGGAGATGACATGCTCACGTGTTGAGCGTTTTCCATGACTTTTACAAGCATCGTTATGAGATGGTTCAACCAACTCCTTCTAGGAAGCATCTAAAACTTCAACATGTCGTGGATTGGTTAATGAACCAATTTTCTCGGGTCCTAAATTACCAATGTTTATGATGATTATATTATTCATTACAAACAATGACCGAAGAAATTCTTTCATAGGGATGGAAAACAGACTCTGGCCTAATCTTCTCATCTCGAACATATAGTTGTGCCAGATAACAGGTATTGAAATTTTTACCCGTAGGTGAACCAGGTCGGATCTATTTTTCCAATTAAAACCTCACCCCAAACCGTCCTAAAAATATAAAAATAATATATCGAATTTTTAATGATAATAAAATATAAAATTATTACAATAATCATAAACTAAACCTAAATCGTATCTCATTAGTTTTATGACTTCTAAATTCAAACCTGTCACTGACCACTTTTTAAAAAAAATCTTCAAAATTTATATTTTTTTAAATTTAAAAAATTAAATATGATTGGTTAGGACGATTCATGTGGTAACAAACAAGCGAGTTAGACAAATGGGCTGGACATATCGAACGAGCAATCAAAATGGTTGGCTAGTCCATGCCAAACATGAATTAAAAAATATTGAACCTGAGACAGGTTGGGCCACGTGCGGGTCTAAAATATGAAAAATATGCAGAAGGGTCAGCATGATCCCATCCATCGGCATCCCTAGCCTCCGTGAGTATATTCAGAATTTTGTTCAAACTAAAAGTACTCTAAAAATATTAACATGATCTAGTGGCATATGTAACTTACATATAGAGGATTTCACATGGACTTTTGGTAGAGTATGATAAAAAAAACAAGACCATAAACTATGGAGATGTGTTGTCTTAAATAGAGGGACATATCAAAATGGACGAGATTATGTGAGTAAAGCTTTTGAGGGTTCCAACTGCTTACCCTTCATAGCATCAATTGACGAATACCAACAAGCTCGTTATGGTAGAACAAGTCCAAATTATAAATTCCTACCTAAAGTTCCTACGAGTTTGAGCCAACATAACTAGCTCAAGGCTTGCGGCGTGAGCCGATGAGCAATTGTAACAATAATTATAACAATAATTATAATTATAATTGTAACAAATGAAAATTTAAGAACTTTCGTAGAGGATCTTATACCAAACTTACCAAAAACTTAAGAGTAGCGTAAGAAAGGGAAAAATATATTGTTAGGTTCCAGATGCCCGAGGATATGTCGACTTCCAAGGATATGTGAAACAAATATAAGCTCCATAAGTTCCACAATGATATGGCTACTATACTCGAGAATGTCTTACTTTAAAAAATAAGGTGTAAAATCTGATAGATGAAATAAATTTGGTGAAGTTTGGTAGGATGAAACCAAGGGTTGAGCCGAGACAAGTTGCGGCAAAACCTCAAAAGCCAAGGGATATGATAGACAATGGTAGTTTGGCTGATGTTTGGTACACACATATATATAAACCTTTAACCTATAATTAACTTTGATGAAGATGAAATTCGAGAGTTCACATCACTGCATGAAGACGCGGTAATAATTATAGTAGAGATAAAAATGATATAAGTTAGAAGGGATATGATAGACAATGGTAGTTTGGCTGATGTTTTGTTTAAGAATACATATCACTGGATACATGAGGCGACGATATATACATTATCTAATAAAATACTAATTAGGTTTAACGCGAGAGACGTCCCAGCCTCGGAAGAGTTAAAGTTGTATATGGCTTTAGGTCAATGAGAACATATAAAACATATCCAGAGTTTTTATGGTAGTAGATGCTTCATATTTATACAATGCCATCTTTAGAATTCAATGGCTGGACCAAATGTACGCAATAGTTTCAAAGATGCATCAATACCTTCATTACATAGTCAATAGCTAGGTTGGTGTGATTTGGAGCAACCAGAAAATGAAAAAAGAATTGTATTCTATCTTTATATCTCTTAAAAAAGAACAACTACTAGGAGCATTGGCCATCTTTGATGATATGGATGGTCAAAGTGAACCTTTCACCATCATAGAAAAACAAAATCCTCCATCTCGGTTGAGACATATCAACCAACTACATAACCAAAATAGTAAATTTTCTCTCAATAAACATAGACACTTAGCCTTAGATTCTCAAGATTTAGTTAGAGTCACTACCTAAGTAATATGCTACAAGTTATCCACAGATAGAAATATATGGATATGTAAACATAAGATAAGGTTGAAACAATAGTAGTTGAGGTAGACATGCTCAGTAAAGTAGGTCACGTCTGATAAACATTATCTTCAGTGTGGACAACCAAATCAATAATACTCAAGAAGAAGAGTGAAAGATGTATGATGTGTATTAACTTTAGTAACTCAAATAAAGCTTGTCTGAAAGATCATTTTCCCATTCCACACATTAATTAGTTGGTGAATGAAACTTTCGAGAACAAAATATTATCATTCATGTATGTCTTTTGAGATACAATCAAACCCTAATGTATGAATCATATCAGGAACATACCACGTTTATTACAGAGAAAATGTAGTGGTAATCCTAAAAATGTTGTTATGTAAAAGTAGCCCTTTCAGATATAACCCGATTTATTGCATGACATTTATAATCGTTTAAAAAGATGGCAAGAGCGCAAGAATATATCTCATCATCGAACCCTAATATTCGGCCGTTACTATTAAAATTGGGCAGGTTTATAGAGAATGAATCTCATGAAGATGAACAATTTATTGGTAAGTTAAGGTGTTAGAAGAATAACAAGCCTGTTTATAACGGGAATTATTTATAGCTGTAAGAGAGAGTATTCAGGCTCACACCCAATTGGGCGAGCGAGAAAGGAGGATCATCGAGTTGGAGGACTTCACAACCCTTCAGTATATATCAAACTAGCATGGTTGAGCTCAATGATTGGATGGCCATGATTGATATGCTTATGGAGAGAATTTGTTAGCTTGATAGACAACTTATACTAGTGGTTGAAGTGGAAAAAAATAGTCGAGAAGGTTCTGACGGACTCGACCAATGAGTTTACAAAGGAACGGGAGTTGCTTGAAACTAATTTTTCGGGATTTTAAAATCAATATCTAACCATTTTTATGGAAATATATCAGAAAAAAGATGAGTCGAAATCCATCAGCCTACATGGATCTTGATTTGGGTCCTTTTTTGGAGTTAATCCATTGTGACAAATGAAAAGAATGCGCCTAATGGTCCCCCTCAAATGGTTCGCCTTGGTGGTGTGAAATTAAATTAGTGCTAAAAAAGGTTGAAGATTGCCATTATGTATATTCAGTTCTCAAGTAATGGATCAATTGTACATTTTACATCATGACTGGGGTCAACTATGGTGTTATGGCACACATGATACTTAGCATATTTAATATCACGTCTCAAAATTTATTGTCCATTCAACGTTCAAATTAATGAATATATGGGCATGCATAATAAGATGACATCAATATTTATTTTGTGTTAGAATACCTCAACTAAAACTACCAAAGCTACCGAACTAGAAAATAACACATCAACAATACATTGAGATATGATAAGATATAAAAAAAATTAAAACTTGTAAAAATGTACTACAAATAGTGTATGTGAAATTATACTCTAACACATACATTCTTAAGAAATATGTAGTTTTAAATGTACCACATTCTAATGACAGAGGAGATGATGTCCCTCTGCATCAACCAATTTATAAATACAAGTCATTATCTTAGTTGTTACAATGTGTGGTCCTTTCCAATCTCACCATAGCTTGTCGAAGGCTCTAATTTTTTTATGAAGGAAGACCCTTATGAGGATCTTATACCTTATTTGAAATTCATATAAACAAATGTTAGAGTCGTTTTTGTTGCGCATTAACGTTATGTAATGCTCCATTATCAAGTAAGTTTTGATCTCTTGTTTCGTGAAGAGGTCCATCTTGGCACTTTGGGCTTTGAAAATATTGTTGATTAATTAAATAACAAGTGTTTCAATTTGTTCATTTATCATAGTTCATTAGTCGGAAGGAATGCATACATGTTTCTGCTAGTACCACGAACTTTATCCCAAAGCTTACAACGAATCGAGTTTCTCGTGTTGTTCTTCTCTTGGTGGTTCAGTATGACTAAAATATTTATTGGAAGAATTCATTCAAATTCCTACAGAACCTTCGGGGGTATGGTGTAACTTAAATATAATAATTCGGTTAGCCACCCATTTTTTATGATGAAAGGGTGTCGAGAAGTTTTGTTGAATGGATCGGGTTCTACAAAATAAGGCAAATTTCTGAAAATGCCTCCCGTTATTGAAGGTTAAGACCACGAGGACACTGTACTTGCAACAAATATAGTTTAGATGAAGTTTATAATGATTTGGCCTCAGATCCTTATAGATGTTTCACGTCCACCAATCACTATAATGAATCATTATTCCCTTGATACTTTGATAAGGGATCCACCGTATCTAAACCCCATCCATCGAAGTAAAAAAAAATTGGAGATCGGCTACATATGTAAAGCTAGGGCATGAATTGATTTTGTAAGTCCTTGGCATATATCACTTTAATCCACAAATGCGTTGGCATCAATATGTATAACATGTCAATAAGGTTTTATACCTTCAATGGGAACCTCATTCTGCTTTATGAGGGGCTTTCAAGTATAAAGGTTAATTCATTCGAGTCGAAAAATCAAAGAAAAGGTCTTGAGAATATGTGACGATAAAGAATGTCGTTAAGTAGTGTATAACAAGTAAATAACATTTTGACACTCATAGCCTTGACTTTGTTGTTTTGGATCGTTCCTTTCGTGAGGTAAGTTGAATTAGAGTTTACCAATCTAGTGGCTCATCGATAGTCATAGCCTCATAAGCTCGGTTTGGCCTATAATGGTTAGTATATGACAGTTTTCTCTTGGGTGATGACCAATAGCTTTGATTTAGAGATACTTACAAAAGTTAATGCATCAGCTACTTCATGTTTAGCTCGTGATACTTGTTCGTACTGTACTTATTTCAAGTTTGAGACCTCAATCCATAGATTTTCTAGATGTACGATAAAATATTTTTTTAGCTTCGGTTTGTCCCAAAGTATGATTAAGTGAGAATTTTCATGCGTTGTACTTCATATATTTGGGGGTGCCAGAGCTCTAAAATGAATGTTTCATATTTGGTCTATTTGTTTGAGGTAAGGAATCCAATCATATGGATAATTGAGAGGGTTGGCCTTTCAGGTTCAAAATTGGTGAGCAAATTTGCTAGATCTTGGGTTTTTTGGAAATTATTGATTCAAACTTTATTTTAAAGTTTCTTGGATCTACAAACCATCGTGTTAGCATGCCTAAATTGACTTGCTTTTGGAGGATATTTCTCAAAGGAAAAGATGATCGAACCACAATTGCATAGCCTTAAATGTATGGCCTGAATTCTATGGTAGATATTGCTTGAATAAACTCTAACTTCTCTAGCTAGCAATCCTAATTTTAAATAATGAGGATGGATTTGTTAATGTAGTATATAGCTCGACATGTAGATCTTTATTATTTTACTAATACTACACTTACAATATAGTCAGGAAATATTAAGTACAAGTACAGAGTATCATATGAGTTCAGTCGCATGAAAACTTTGGAAGAAGCCGATTGCTCTTTAGTTTTATGGAATGCATCATTACTTTCAAAATCACATTGAGTACTCAGAAGAAGGGGGTGCACTTATCAGATGATCGGGAGATGAAAAATGTGAACGCAACCAAACTTTATGTAAGGATCTTTACATTTTTATAAATAATGATATATCAATGGTCGCTATATTTTCTATTTAAGTTGGGTTTGTTTTGATCATTTTTGTCCTGACTAAGTACCTCACAAACTTCTAGTAGTAAACTCTAGATGTACATTTTATGGATTGAGTTTGAGAGTGAATACTCAGAGATTACCAAAGGTCTCTTCTAGGTTTGGGATGTAGTTTTTATCTTATTGGTTGGTCACTAGCATAGCATTGATGTACATTCAAACGTTCCACCCAGTTTAGATGGAGAAAAATCTATTCACCATACACTAGTATGTCAAACGTGCATTATTTATACCAAATGATGTTAGATTTTAAAAGTGTACACCTCGCTCAACATGAAAAATATATTCCCATCACCATTAGGATACATGACAATTTTATTATAACCTAAATATACATCTATAAAAAATTTCTCAAGTTGTATCCACCAATTGGTTGATTCTAACGACCGAGAATAAATTTTTCGAGCAAGCTCGATTGAGCTTAGTGAAGTCCATATACATTTTTAATTTTCTTTTTATATTCCTCAATAGGACCATATTTTTAGTCCGGACAAGGTATAATATTTTTTATTAATAATATTGTGTATGTAATGGATCAAAATGGATATGATAGTGTACAATTGAATGAGCCATGGTTAACCTATCATATCACTATATGGCGATGAAACGTCTACTATTTTGAATAGACATTATATCTTTTTTATTCTACTCGTTTGAGGAAGATATCAAACTGTAGTCCGTCGAGCACTAGAGTCTCAACACCATTAAAGCTCGTGAGAACTCTTTTCGAGGGTGAGAGATGTATTATATCTGTAAGGTGGTACATTTTCCAGTTTGTATTTCTCTAATTATCTCATATACTTTGATTAACTACTCTACATGGGTTAAAATTTGTATGAAGATCAAATCCATATATTTCATAATGTCTTTGGCTAATAGGCCAAAAATGATACATTTGCGGTATGTAACATATACCACTAGATCATGGAAATTTTCAAGGTTGTTTTTCATTTTAATAAACCTCTTAGTGTAGTGCGTAAACTTTTGTTTATTTCATGCTTGTAATCGATTATGTATTCCCCGTAGAAACATATTCTTTTACTTCCAATGAATTAATCTCAAAGGACTGTTCAGAGAGATTCAAATGTGCAAATCAATATTTGAGGCAAAGAGTTGAACCATGCGAGAGGTTTTCCTAGAAAAATCATATCGAATGCTCGACATAAAAGCATGTTGACTCTGCTGAAGCGCATCATCTCATTTCAGAATTACTCGATATAATACTTCAAGTTGACCGTGCCATCGTATTTGTCTGTTTTATATTTATTAAGTTATCAAGGTATCTCGCCTACCAATAGTTTGGTGCCAACGAGTATGCTGTTAGAACATATTTACATTTTTCTCTCCTCACCCATGATATTCGTATGTTTGATGTGTGTTATCGATTTTATGTTTTATCGCAGCAATATGATCGTTTTTTTGCCAATGGTGGGTTCTAGCTCGGTATCAAATGCAAGATTTTGGAGCTCATTAGTCGATTGTTTCGACATGGTAGAAAACTTATAAATTATTTTCGATTATTGTTAAAAATAGTTTTTTGATTTGCTGTTTGAAGCAAATCCTATAGGTATTGTTTGGCCCACATACGGTACCAATGACGTGGTGTTATTTTATCCAAACAAGGATTTAGACACCAAATATTGTAATTAGAGTTTTAAACAAAATGAAAATGGAGATTAGAGAATAAGATAATAGATGGAGTAATACACAAAGTATTGCTAACTGATCAGAGCACGACTAGAAACTCCTAAGTCGAAGTTCTTCTTTATAGCTAGGTTATATCTATTACATAATAAACAATCATTATATCATATGTTAACTCACATTAATATGATAAAACGTGTTGCATAAACATGTTCGAAACTTTTTATAAAATAAACCTAGATCATGATACAAATATAAAAACTTATTCAAATCTTTTATAGATTTTATATCAAATCATCTACGACTAGCTTCGATATATCTACAAATCTACCGATAAAATATATGTCTTTGGATTCTAACAATTTGATTTATTTTTTAAATTACGCATTCAAACATAAACATATAAACATATGATAGCTTAATTTAATTAAAAGTGATTATAATTTAAATTGATTGTTTGAATATTTATAATTATAAAAAAATTAATATTAAACATAATCTAAACAACAAAATTTAATATTTGTAAATTAAGTAAAATTCAAACTGAATTTTGTGAAAAATGTAGTTGTAATTAAATGTATTATTTGAATGGATAAGATAAAAGCTGAGTACAACATGTGAATGTGAAGAATATATTTATAACTAGATGTATACCTAAAGATATAAGAGTTGGTTTATATAAATTATTTTTGACTAATTCGGTTGTGTTTTAAATGTATAAAAAGTATAAAATATAAAAAAACTGTTTTTCAATACTATATAGATTTCCTTCTTCCTCTAATTATTAATTTGATTTTTCCACCTAAATATTATTTTCAATCCCACCTAAATTTTATTTTAAATTACTTTAAATCTACATGCTTCTCTTACTTTAAGAAGTGTTCTCAAATTCCACTCTTTCAATTTATTAAAATTCAGATTTGATCGTTTTTCTGCTTCTAGAGCTTTAGCTCTTAACTATCCCTCACAATTATGATTTTTATTTTCACATTATTTTTCCCATTAACAAATCATGTCTAGCTTTCCTATGTTATTAGGGTTTGAGAATATAAAATCAAGGCCTAATAATCCTTATGCTCACTTGCTCTCATTTACTTTTATCTCCCAATTTCTAAATCTGCTACACATATTTTGGTTGAATTGGTTAAAGTGAAAAGCTCTTTAGGGGTAGAAAAGTTATTAACTTTTATGCATTTTTGTAGTTGATGATATAAATCAGCTTATCTGCATTTAAAGGAGAAAGGAGCTCGAACGAAACCTTGATTTGTGCGTGTGGGTCTCTCAAGGAAATGCATGGGATTGTTAGTCTAGAAAATAGAGATTAAAAAAAATTTTGATTTTATAAATAAAAGTTAATATTATTATATAGACATTTAAAATAATATAACTGAACGCGATAGATAAATGTGTAAAACACCAGAGCTATAAATTTAATCAACTTTAAATTGCCACCTAACTATAAGGCTATATATGCATTTATTTGAGGTAATAAGATAATTTATATTAAATCATTAATGGATTAGTGAGTAAATGTATTTAACGAGTAATATTTAATTAGCATTAAATTACCACCTAACTTTAAACTATAAATATATTAAATCAAGTAAAAACCAAAGCTATTCGAAAAACCATAAAATCAAGTTTTTAAATATTTTGTATAAGTCTAAATCTATGGGTTGATTGATATCTTTGGTTGCAATCCTGCTCCTCTTCTGTTGACTTTTTTATAACAATTATCAATTTTTTATAGATAAAATTATTACTTTGGAGAAATCCGGAAACTTTAGGCCAAGTCTTGTTCGCAAGGAGACTCAACAATAAAAGTATTATTCAATTTGAAAAACTCTCTCTAAAGATCTTTTTTCTTGATCTTCAAGAATTCCTCTTCTCGTTGTCGTGGTGCTAACAGCCCTGTGTATGTTAGACTGGTTGTGATCATCGGAGTCCTCTGAGTCCTGATTTCTTCGTTTTTTGATCGTGGATTCTCCTTGTTCGGGTTCCTCTTGTCCTTCTGTGCCCTTGGTGTGAGTCTCTTCTGTGGTGTTAGTCTGGATTGTGGTTGATATCCATGGAGCATAGTGGAAACCTGCAAAAAGAAGATACAACATCAGGGAGAAAGAAATTTTCGGATTTATTCAAGAATAATATCAATGACAAACAAGAATTCATGCCTGAGTCAGTTAGTTACAAGACGGAACACATCTCCTTGCAATTCTCTAAACAAGTTAAAGATGGTTTATTGAGAGCATCTAAATTCACCCTAATTGGTAAATTCTCTGAAGGAATCCCAAAAAAGAACCTGATGGATAACTTCATTGAGTCTAGGAAATTTAAGGGATATTTGAGTCTTTGTACTAGAGACTCACACCATGTTTTGTTTGAATTCGACTTGAAGGAGGATTATGGCAATCTTAGGAGCAAGACTGCCTGGACTATTGGTAGTTCTTTTATGAGGGTGTTAAAATGGTTCCCATATTCTAATCCTAAGATAGAAAGCCCAATCAACCCTATTTGGACGAGGATCTCCAAGATACCTGAGTATCTATACAATCAAGAGATGATTCAAACTGTGTTTAAGGCTATTGGGGACCCTATCAAGACCTAGATTCCAACCCAAAATCGTGCTTTATTCAACGTTGTATATGGGTGGATTGAGTTAGATGTCACAAGTAAATTACAGAATCGAATGTGGATTGGATTCGGCCCAAACGACAGTTGTTGGGTTGAAATAGCTTACAAGGCCATACTAGATTAATGCAATTACTACAACCACATTGGTCACAGTTTGGACAATTGCAGAAAGAAAATTACAAAACAAATACGGAAGTTACCTGAAGTTGAAAATCAAGATGGAGACAGAGCTGACAACATTGAATTAGTGGAGAAGCCCCAATATGTTCTTCAAGGCATTCAGAAAGCTCCAAAAGAACAAAATATAAGAAGTCATAAAATGAAGATTAAACCAGTCATAAGAGCTACTCAAGATAATAAAATTCTAGAAAATAGTCATGTGAAAACAACACAGAAGAGAGTATTGAAGCTATAATGGAACTCGAGGGAGAAAGCACCCATGTTTCACCAGATATTCCTAAGTCTAAAGAAGGTTACAGTATTCCAGATCAAAACAATTTTGGCAGTCTGCCATCTACGCCAACAAAGAAGACTAGGGAAACTAGCAGGAGCTTTAAAAAAATCCTTAATGAAAAGCTTAAAGAGGCTAGAATCAAGAAAAAGAAGACATTTAAAGCTGTTAAGTCTTTATTGTTTGTAAAGACCAAAGATTCTACCAACAAAGAACCCAATGATTAATATTCTTTCGTGGAATATAAGGGAAATTGGAAACAAGTCTTCTAGGAGAAGACTCAAGTCAATTGTCCTTAGAAGCAACATTAAGCTCCTTTTCATACATAAGCCTTTTATTCTTCCTATTAAAATTGATTATATTGCCTTGTACTTAAAGTTCAGTAATTATTATGCTAACTCTTCTAACAAGTTATGGGTTTTTTGCAGGATGATATTCAAGTCAAAATTAAGATCGATCAGATTCAGTTAGTTCACACTAAAATCAATATCACTAATTATAATAAGAAAGTTAACATTACCTCTGTTTACGCAAAGTTCCAGAGGATTAGCAGACTTGATCTTTGGGATAGCTTGAGGGATATTTTTTCTACTGTGAAGGATTGGATGATCCTTGGAGACTTCAACGCTTCTAGATCCATCAATGACCAGGTTAATTGCAATACATATTGTCAGCAAACCACTGAGGATTTTAATGTTATGATATACGATTGCAATCTAGAAGACACTAAGTTTATGGGTACCAAGTTTACCTGGATGAGAAACCATAAGGGGAAAAGATTAGAATGGGTCTTCATCAACCAGGATTGGATGAACAGCTTTAATTCTACTGAGGTCAGCCACTTGGCACGTACTTGCTCCAATCACTGTCCCCTCAAAGTCTGCATCAAGAACAGTAATAGAAAGGCTAACAACAGCTTCAAGTTTCTCAATATGTGGACTAAAGAGCATTCCTTCAACAAAGTTGTGGAAGAAAGTTGGCAAAGACGCATGCAAGGTAACCCTCTTGATGTCTTATGGAATAAGTTTAAAATACTTTAAAAAATTGAAGATTTGGAATAAAAATACTTTTGGTAATATTTTTGAAATTGTCTTGAAGACAAGATTTCCCTTTCTAAGGCCATTGTTGACAATCTACTTGCACTATCCATGGAGGAAAGCTATTGGTAGCAGAAAACTTATTCAACCTGGATCATGGACGGCGACAGAAACACAAAAATTTATCATAATTTTGTTAAAAAAAAGAAGAAGACAGAACAAGATTGCCAATATCAAGATTAATAACCTACGGACCAATGATGAAGATCAAATTAATACATCAGTTGAAGCCTATTTCAAAGATATGTTCACTTCTAGTCCGAACAACTCTATTGATAATCCTTGTTATGATATCCTTAATAATATTCCTAAATTAATTAATGATTCTGATCATGATTTTTTATTGTTTGTTCCTAACGAGAATGAGATCCTTAATGCCATTAAGTGCAGTTGGCATAGATGGCTTCAACACTTGTTTCTTAACGACCTGTTGGTCCACTATTAAGCATAACATTTGCAATTCCATGAAATATTTAGTCAAGGGTAAAGATATTCCTAAGAGTATCAAAGCTACGGGCATTTTCCTTATCCCTAAAATTGAAAATCCTAGTTTTTGTAACCACTACAGACCTATTTCTCTTTGCACCATTCTTAATAGACTAATGTTTAAGCTTATTAATAATAGAATCCTAATATCTTACCTGATATTATATCTGACGTCCAGGTTGCTTATGTGAAGGATAGGTCCATCCACGAGAACATCATGATTGCCAAGGAACTCCTTCACGGCCTAAAAAGGAAAACAAAAAGCAGTAACGTCATTATTAAAGTGGATATGTCGAAATATTTCGACAATATCTCTCATGGTTTCTTATTTAATATCCTTGCTTGTTTTGGTTTTAATCAGCAATTTATCAAAATCATTAGTAATCTAATTACTTCTGTTTTTTATTCTATTCTAATAAATGGCAAGTCTATGGGTTTCTTTAAAACCAGCAAGGGAATCAGACAAAGAGACCCTCTTTCTCCAAGTTTGTTTATCCTTGCTGAGGAGGCTCTAATTAGAGGTCTTATCCGTCTATATAGATCTGATAGGTCTATCAAGTTTAAAGGCAGATGTAAAATTGACATCTCATGCCTGGCATTTGCAGACGACTTGTTAATTTTTACTAATGGTTTAACTAGTTCTATAAATTCTATAGGTGATTTATTGCAGGATTATCAGTCATCTGCTGGGCAGATTATTAACAAAGATAAAACTTTGTTAATTGTTGCTAGCAATATTAGTCAAAATAAGCTCAGCAACCTTCAGATTATTACAAATTTTAGTATAGGGAATCTACCTACTACTTACTTGGGGGTCACTTTGAACTCCAACAACAGAGTCAGCAATTATTTTCCTCTGCTTGAAAAGATTAATAGTAAAATTTCCTCTGGGGAAGACAAATGCCTGTCATATGCTGGCAGGCTTACTCTTATTAAGAGTGTCCTCTTGCCTATTCTTTTATTTTGGTGCCAAAGTTTCAAATTGCCTCCTTCAATTATCTGCAAAATTAAGAAAAAGTTTAATTGTTTTTTGTGGGGTTCTACTACAGATAAGCAGAACATCCATTGGTGTTCTTGGTCCGCTGTTTGTAAATGTTTCAAAGAGGGTGGTCTTAATATTCATAGTTTGTCTCACTATCAAAAGGTTTATTCCTTAAAATTATGGTTTGACTTTAGAAATAAAAGGTCTATTTGTCCTAAATGGTCCATAATATCTATTGTAAGGAATATCATCCTTTTCAAATTGGTTTTAAAAAAGGCTCTTACAGTTGGAATAGATTGATGGAGCACAGATATGAAGCAGAGAGCTATATTACCTGGGAGCTAGGAAAGGGTGATGTCGACATTTAGATGGATGGCTGGTTTGGCACTCCTCCCATTATCAAGTTTGATCATGAAACAGACAACAAATGGTTCAAAGGAAAGTCACTTAGTTCTCTGTGGAAAGATAACAAGTGGGATCTCAATTCGATAAGTTCTCTTCTCCCTAGCTCTAGTATCAATCTAATTAAAAATTTGAAGGTTGATTTAAACAAAGAGGATAAAATTAAATAGAACATTTCTAACACTGGTTTATTTAACATTAAAGACACGCTGAACAAAGTTGCTACAAGTTATCCTACTTCTTCTATTTTTGAAAGGGTTTGGAACCAAGTCACTCCTGTTAAGTGCTTTGTTTTGCATTGGAGGCTTCTAAAAAACTTTGTCCCAACGGAGATAACAATGCAAAACAGACATTTAGCCTTAACCTCTAAATGTGTTTTTTGTGATAGCATTGAGAGCCCTAAACATGTATTTATTGAATGTAACCATGCTTGGCAGATTTGGTCATACTATGTTAATCTCTTTAAAGTCAAAATTTATAGGTTCATGACCATAATTCACATGACTAGGACTTGGTCGTGGTCTTCTCCTTCAAAGGTTCATATGAAAACAATTTTGCCATCCATAATTAACTGGGTCATCTGGCAGGCAAGAAATGGTATCAAATTCAAAGACTCGGCAATCATAGCTAAGTCTTCAATTCAACATGTTAAACATATTATTTTGTCCCTTGACTATTCTAACATAATTAAACTTAATTATTGGAAAAATTGTGAGAATGCTGCTCACGAGTTAGGGTGCTACATTCATAGAGATATTAAAAACAGTATTAAGTACCTTTGTTGGGTTCCTCCTCCAAACGGTAGATTAAAGATGAACTTTGACGCATGTTGTTCTCAATCTGGTGAAACCAGTGGAGCAGTCATCATCAGAGATCATCTGGGGAACATCATTCTGGGCTATGGCAACAGCTATGGAAAGCAATCCGTTATCCAAGCTGAAGCCAGAGCCCTGCTCAATCCCACAATTTTCGTTCTTGACAGTTTGGGGATTGGTCAATTAAGAGTAACCTAGAGTTAACAGTTGAACGTTTTGTTACTTTTTCTCTTCTGAATTAATGTAGTTTGCCTTGTCGCCTTCGAAGAGCTATTGCTTACATATGGCTGGCCTTTCCTGCTTCTCACTTCAGTTCAAGCTAAGCAAGGAGTCTTAAATGCTTAGTCTCTATCTGTGTGGGATTGGAATTGTTGCAGTTGTCCTATCTGCTTCATTCCGATCGAGCTGCTGATTTGAAGAAGGTACTTCTCTATCTTGGCTATTTATAGAAGGGTTTTCTCCTCTGGTCTTCGCTTCCTCTCAATAGATGAGTCAATCTAATTTGAAGGAAAGTTTTCTGATTTCTGTAAAGAAATACAGTGGTCTGAGAATTCTCTTTCTCGCCTTCAAAGAGCTGTAGCATGCATCTGGCTGGGCTATTGCTGTTTCTCTTCAGGTCAAGCTAAGCATGGAGTCTTAAATGCTTAGTCTCTATCAGCGTAGCTCCACCGTATATATTAACCTTTTCTGGATTTAGTTCTAGTATCTTCTGATTTGCAGGAGCTACAACAGCGAAGGCTTCATTTATCTTATAGTTTTCGACCGTAGAAGCATCCTGACCAGCATTTGCAATATCTTTAGGAATTGCAAGGGAAGGAGTTGTGGTGAAAAACTCAGGCTCCTGAGCAGCATCGGCATATCCTAAGATTTTTCCTGCTCCCCTCTGACTAAATCCAATGCAGCAGCTCCATCACTTATGCTCGTTGCATTACCAGCAGTGATAGTACCTCAATTTTCCTTAAAACTTAGTCGGAGTTCCTTAATTTTGAAATATCAAACTATCCTGGAGCTTCGTCCTAATCTACAAGAATTGATGGATTTCCTCTCCCACCAGAAACTTCAACCGGATAAATTTCCCATGTGAAAGAACCTTGTTCTTGTGTTGCAATACCTCGCTCAAAGCTTTGTACGGAAAAATCATCCTGCTGCTCCCTTGTTATTGTTCTGCCAAGGAAAAATAGAGGCTCAGGTTCCTAGGGGAGTGTCAAAGTCGGAGTTAGAATCAGGCCGATCAAGTTGCTTGAAGGGTCTTCGAAGTTGAAAATTGCGATGGTTTGTGTCTCTTTAGTTTCTGGAGCTTGAAGTCTTGAAGCTTGCTACTGGAGTTTCGATTTCTGTCTTTGATGCTTCGTGTACTTTGGTTCTGTGAATTTGACTGCCTTGGGTTTCGAAGCCCCATACAAAATGTCTGGTGTAATTGCTGGGTTAAGAAGCTTTGTCTGACTATATCATTTTCAGAGACGGGTTCTTTCAAGTGTTTAATTAATTTGGGAGCTATTCGTCATTGCAGAGGGTTCTTAATTTGGGGATCTAGGGTTCGCTACTGGCCAAGGAGTATCGTTTGACTTGTCAGAAGCTCATTTTCTTTTAGTCCTCGAATTGTTGTACTTTGTAATTTTACCCATGAACTCATTCTAATGTGAATGGATAAACTCTAAGAAGATTAAAAACAAAAACTTATGGTCTTTAAAGACGATTCTTCTATCTCATGAACTTGGGAAAAATTATTAAATCTTATGCCTCTTGCAAACAAATTGTATAGGGTTACGACCGGGAGCAGAGATAATACCTCATTATGGTATGAACTATGGTTTCTCTCAACATCATTGTTTAATCACTATGGATAAAGTATTATTTGATATTTTCGATTTTGAGTAATCTCAAGGTTTCTAATATCAGTTTGGAAGGTCTCTAGAAGGTCTCTAATATTATGACGATAACCCTAAGATAGCTCGGCGCATTACATAGTTTATATTTTTTTCCTTTAGATTTTTATTTACCAACTGAGTTATATGGACTGAGGTTGTAGGTCTCACATTGATGAAATTAAACTAAAAACGTGATAAAATTTTGTTATTGATAACAATTGTTAAGAGTGACAAACGTGACAACACAACCCGTCCCGCAATATATTTAACAGTTTATAGGCTGACGTTACCCATTTTATGTCGTTACAACATTTTTGGTATTTCGTGACAGACTGCCATGCGTGATAGATTGTCATGTGTTATGTTGTCATGCTTGACCATTGTTAATGTATCACATTTAACAATTTACCTTATTTTTAATATAATTGTTAAAAATTCATTTGTATGCGTTATTTTGTTCAAAATTAAATAAATTAAATATATGTATATCATAAACAAAATATTTGTAATATTTATTTTATGTATTTTGAAATTATCATTAGATATTATAAATAGTTTATTATATCTTCCAATAAACTATTCATAATAGCTAACTATTAGATACGTAATTATATTTAGATCTTTAAACTATATTTTTAAAGTTGTTGGAATTTTTAGATGTTTCACCTATTATATACTTTAACATTTCTTTAGATCTTTCTTTCAAGTGTATATGTCTAGATGTTTTAAATAATTTATTACATATTCCGACTATTAGGTATTTCAACTATACATTTGGAATTTTTAGAATTATATATTACTTTATTAAACAATATCATTATTGGGTCCAATTAGTCAATTGACTAATTGGACCCAATAATAATATTATTTAATAAAGTAAAACAGAAAAACACAACATAAAATGTTTAATACAATCTAATAAGAAAACAAAGACCTTGATCTTTAAAGTTGAAAGGTGGCGGTGAAGAGAGTGGAGTAGGAGGAAGATCAGCATCCATATGTTGAGAAACCGAATTCAAATCCATCTTAGCCATCATTTTTCGCATGAATTCGCGTTCTTGTAGTTAGGTGGTTTGTACTTCACTATAAATCTTCACTTGTTCATTATGCACCAATTCCATATATTGGCGATTGAAAAATTGTTGTTTTGTTGAGAAGAACTACCCACATTGGAAGCGGTCGGCTGATGCATGGCTTGCTAAGGGAAACCCGAAGGTGGAGCAGGTGGTTTGACAACATCGTTAGGTTTCCATATATTGAGGAAAACTTCCATTCCTCAATTTCATACGAGGATAACTAAGGGTCACTAAACGATCACCATCATATAATTGGTGAGTTAGCATAAGAAATTCTTCTACTAAGTGAATTCAAAAAAAAATGAACTCAGAATTATTAATTGTGCATCTCATTCCTAAACCTCAGGGATCATTAAAAATTATACTTCAAGTTGCATAAAATTATTGTACTAATTTAATATACCAATTACATTTAAACCCAACAAGAACTAACCAATCCAACCCTCTCTCACTATTAAGAAGATTTAAAAACGTTTGCATACCTTGCACTTGGATAATTTCCTCGTATTCCAGATACATATTAGAGAAAATACGGACTCATCATTATGGTGTTAGAGAGTTTTGAACGAGAACCTCTTCTTCAACCATCTTCAATACTCTCAGATTGTACTCTTTCTTGGAACAATGAACTTCTCTCAGATCATATTCTTCTTCTCGATGAGGATGATTCATCGTCACCTCTTTAGACATTTTTAGATTTTCTTGAAGCTATTGAAAAATTGATAGATTTTTCTATGAGAGATGTAAGAAGAGTGTGTGAAAAAATGATACAATAAACCACTTTAACTGTAGAGTTTGTTTCGTTCGAAATCGGATATATGATTAGCCAAATCGGATATCTTACTCGCTACGACTTTTTTTTTCAAATGTGATCAAATCAGATATCTAATTTGGTCTTAATTTAAAAAATAATTATAATCGTAGCCAAACGGATATTTGATTGGCCAAATCAGATATCCGATCTGCTCTTGATTTTTTTATTATTTTTTTACTTTATCCTTTATAAACAGAATGAAAACCCACTTTATTCTCACTCACCTCTCAAAACTCCTCTCAAATACACTTTTGTAAAATCTCTTAAAAATAATTTAATATCAATATTACGTTTATCTTGTACAATATCTCCTTCTACTATCTTTCGATCAAAATTCAGAATTGATAAAATCAATCAAGTTTGGTTGGGGGAAGATTATAATTGTTGATTAAATAGCTTTATACAATCTTTCCATTTATTTGTTTGTGATATTGTTCGATATTGGTTTCGCGTACTATTTTCTTCATATATTTTAAAAATATATATCCTTTATTTATTTCTGATATTATTTGATATTATTTTTTATTTCCCTTTTAGTTGTTTAGGATATTAGTTTTGATTAATGTTTTTCATTTTTTTAAATTCAAAATCTGTTTACTTATTTTTCATAATTTTTTTAAATGGCTTCAAAGAAAACAAAATGCCTCGACTATTCATGGTCGTAGGTCTAATATCCAACCTCACCTTTCCTCTTCTCCCAACCTAAATTCTTATCATGGTGATATGCATATCCCCGTAGATGATCTGGAATCCTCAAACTTCAAAATACATTCGTGCCATGATAGTGCTAGTGGTAGTATTAGTGGTGGTTCAGAGTCTATGAAGAAAACATCTTGGACATATGAACACTTTATTGAAGATTCTTATAGTAAATCAGCTAAGTGTAACCATTATCTCATATTATGTAACTATAAAACTAGAACTAGAAATTGCAGCCCCGGAGGTATCGTCATACATATGTCGTGTCATGACCTTTCACCCTTCTAAAATTAATGAATAAGGGAACATATCTGTAGACCCTCAAACCGGTCATGTTTTTCAGTTTAATCAAAATACATATAGGAAAGAAACCATGATATATGTTGTTGGTACTTCACAACCTTTTAGTTTTGGTGATGATTGAAGATATGTTTGGTGAGTTCAATTACTAAGAATGCTGCCTTACGAAAAAGTAATACGTCAATTCTAGAGAGAGAAATATTTTTTAGAGAGAGAAAGTCAGAGCACAATTGAGTTAAACCAAAAAGTGTTCAACCTCTTTATTAGTTCAGCCTTTCCCTTTATATAAAGACGCTAAGACTCAGCTTCAAACTAAAAACGGTTACATAAAAGGGGAAAATTACCCTTAGTCCTCAATAGTATTACATAGTCATAATTATTCTACTAAACTTATATTATTTACATTTCAGTCCTTAAATTCCTACTTCCATATCAGTATCCCCCCTAGTTCTCATGCCAGCACATGAATGAGAACTTAATATCTTTGAATCCTTCCAGAAGCCATATCGGTAATGAAAATTTAAAGTAAAAAACTCATTCGAAAGCTTGAAGTAAAAAAACTCAGTAGAATACTCGAAGCCAAAAACTCAGTAATTTCTTTTTCTTTCTTCTCAAATATTTTTTAAATAAATTTCAGAACATAGTCATCGAACTTAAATTGGAGAATGATAATCTTCGAATTTTGTCAAAACTGCCCACAAATCTAACCGTTCAGATTCATCATGAATGCGTAACTACTAGATTCAAGCTAGCTAGCTAGTTTGACAGATGTCGAACTCATAAGCTTTTCGCTGTTTTACATTATGCTCTATCATCATAGAGTCTTTTCCACTTCTACATGTCTTCCTATCCTCCTATAAATTCATTAGTAGCCTTATTTTTCATTCTCACAATACAAATTCCTTGAGAGAGAAATACATACTCTTGGCTACCTTCAACGTGTTCTTCAACTTTCTCAGCATTTCCATCAGGATATTCAAACTTTCCGATCAAAATCTATATTCTTCGGTCAACTTCCATCCAGTTTATGAGAAAAAACCCAAGAAACAGAAGATCCAAGGCTAACATACCCAAAAAACCGAAATCTCCAAATCCTGACGATAATCTGGTCTTCGGATCATACGACTAATTTTGCATTACTGAGAAAGCAGAGGAGTATAAGGTTGTCGGATTAATCAACAACGCTCATGTTGGAACAACCACCAAAACCACTTATTACGATAACTTCGACCCAACTAAAGTAACTGTTTTTTCACCTTCCCTTATAACCGAAGAACATCTTTCTTCTAAAGTTCAAACACCTAAAACGCCTCGAGCATCTTCTTCTCAAATCAAAGCGTCACCTCTAATTAGTGAAGAATCAAACAAATCTTCCTCAAAACAAATCTCAATTACTCCTTCCTCGACTCATCCTCTACCAACTCAAAAGAGAAAAACTTTCATAGCCAATCGGAGATGATTTAGACTTTACTCTAACTCTCCCCTCCTCGAATCCAGCTACTCAATCTCCTCATCGGAAATATATAATCGAAAAAGCTCCATTCTCCCAACAAAATCCATCTAGAAATCCTCCTTAAACAAAGGATCCCTCACCAGAAGCTGAAGCTTCATTGTCTCAACAAAATATTTCCCGAACAAAAGATGAAACATCAGAAACCTGTCAAGTGGATTTTACAAGTGGCTCCAACATTTTTCAATCCAAAGGGCATAACCTTATAGCAATGCAACCCTCTGTCAGTTATGAAGGTCATACATTTTTTATCTTTTGGATTCATCTGAATCTGATTGTATCTTGAAAAAGCATCCATGAATGTTAGTATTTTATTTCCCGAGGTAGAATCAATCAACTGATCTATTCGAGGAACAAGAAATCGATCTTTAGGACAGGCTCTATTCAAGTCTGTAAAATCCACACACATTCCCTACTTCCCATTCTTCTTTTTAACCACCACCAGATTTTCCATCCACAAAGGATATTGTGACTCCCTTATTTGTCCGACCCTGGATAACCGGTTCACCTCAGAAACAATTGCTTCTGCTTTCTCCGAAGAAAATACCATTTTTTTGAATCACTGGCTTCACCTTCGGATCAATAGCCAAACTATGACAAATCACCTTGATTGGTAATCCTGTTACATCCTCAATTTTCCAAGCGAAAGTATCCAAGTTAGCAGATAAAAAATCCAGCAGTTGTTAATGTAAAAGTGGGGTCAGTAAGGTTCCGATACGAAAAATCCTTCCTTCCGAAAAAGTAAACTCCTCTATTTCTTCACTTATTGTTAAGGGACCTAGGGTTTCCCTCGGATTGTCAACTCTTTCTTCAACATCTGAGGTTAACCCCTCTGACTGCCATTCATGCATTAAATCTCTACTACTGGCTCCTCGAATTTGGAGCGCAGTGGCATAACATTCTCTAACTACTTTCGGGTCGCCTCCAACGACCCCAACTCGATCACCTACTACATACTTGAAACATTGGTGAACTGTTGACACCACCCATACATTCTAGAAATCCATGACCTTCCAAAAATAGCGTTGTACTTGAATTCCACCACCACAAAAAGAACTTGGACCTTCTTCTCCAACGGTCTTTTTCCCAAACTGACTTCTCCATTGAATTCCCCAATCACACGAGCTCTTACGCCCGTAAATCCTATAATTGTTTGTTTTAATTGAGAAATTCGAGGAGGATTTATCATTCTATCATAAGTTGATTTAAAAAGGATATTAACAGAACTGCCAGTGTCAATAAGCACACGTCGGATTTTGATGACAGCCACATCTGCACCGATAACCACTACGTCTTCATGCGGCCTGTTGTTCCTCGCAGATCATCCTCATGGAATAAGATGAAAACAATATCATTTTTTCCATACAAATGTGTGGACATTTTCCCTTCAATTTGAGTTTTCAAATTGACAACATACCTCTTCCTTGAGCTGTCAGATTTTGCATAAATATCGTGCACGCCCCTTTTCTATTGGCTCTTCAACTTCCATCAAAATCAACCTGTTCGGCTCATTCTCCACATATTCTGAAGAAGCATCAAAATCTTCAGCTTTTGAATCTAAAATCATCAAATTCTCAGCTGGCGCAGCTGGATTAGCCTTTGAAGTTGACGCTGCATTTTTCGAACCGCTCCCTTGTGACTTCACATAAGTCAAGAGCTTCCCATTTTCGATCAAAATCTGAACCTCCTTTTTCAACGCAATGAAATCATTGTATCATGCCCGATGTCTTCATGATACCTACAGTATTTATTATTCCACTCCTCCATTGGCTTACTTATTTGAGCTGGCTTCCTAAAGTTTATGAAGATTTTGTTCTTATCAAAGATTGCAGCCACATTCTTTGTCAAATCAGCATAGTATTCTAGCCTAACCCATTGATTTGGCTTTGGCCTGTTATATTTATAGGATGGAGCATGATTTGAATACCCACAAGTTCGAGGTGGCAAGTTGTTGTTCTTCTGTCGTGTCTGTTGATTACCATTCGAGGGTTCCCCTTGGTTATTGGCCACCTGACACGAATTATTTGGAGTACTAACTCGTCCTCCTTGGACCCTGGTTGATTCATCAACCTTAATCTGATCCTCAACTTGAGCCATCAAGGCCCCAAAAGTTAGAGCTCTCCTCTTTTTAGTTTAATTGGCCAGATCCCCTAGCAATGGCCCTTGGCAAAAAGCTGTCATCGCCGCATTTTCTTCACAATTGTCCAAACTTGCTTTAGTCAAAACGAACATCTTCGTATAATCCTTCAATTTCTCTCCAACTGCCTGTTTGCACTGGATAATTGTATCCCCGTTCTCTCTCATTTCCTTACTCCCAACAAACTGCCTTCGAAAAGCAGTGTAAAAATCCCTTAAGTTTGAGATAGATCCCCTCGGAATCCGGTTATACCACTTTCAAGTCGTTCCTTTAAAATTCTGTGAAAATGCACGACACAACAGTCGGTCGTCATCTTCAAAGTTCATCATGTAATTCTTCAATTGTTCGATGCGATTATTGGTATCTTTCATCCCGTCGAACTTTTCCACTTTAGCAATATGGAAATGCTTTGGAAGCGTTATAGATCGAATCTACTTGTCAATAAAGAGTTTCTCCAATCAACACCTTGCACAAACTGATCATCAGTTCCCATTACTGCATACAGATTTCTATCAGTCTCAACATACTGATTCGAAGTATTCCCTTCACACCACGTAAAACGAGGAACATTATCCCTTTTAGATTTATATTCCTTTTTATGCTTCCTCGGCTGCTCTCTATTTGGTTCCTCTTTCGAAGAACTCTTATATATTTTAAAGCCTGAAGCAGAACTTTCTACATCTTCATCACTAGAGGTTACATACTTTTGCTTGTCTTTTATCCTTTGCAAGAGGAATAGCGCTCTTTAAGAGATTCGAAAGGTGTTTTTTTATGTTCACTTCTAGCTCGCTGATCACCACAAGATCGATCAGATTGATCTCTTATATCAGCCATCTCATTTTCTTATCTCACCTTGGATTTAAGCTTCGCCGAGTGAATTTCTTGTTCTCTTTGTTCATATTTTTTGTTAAGCATGTTTATTTTGTCTAAAAGTCGATTCGTGCGCATCTCAATGTCTGATTGAGTTCGAATCAGAGTTGATCCATCCGGCATATTTTCATTTCTTTGCAAATCATCTTTTAAAGTTTCCATCGTCGATCAAAACGATGGATTTATTTCAGGATTCATTATATGGAATTCAAACGAAAAAGAAGAATATTGTACTAAAATTCGAACAGTAAAGTCACTGATTCTTAATCGTCCCCAGTGGAGTCACCCATTTGGTGAGTTCAATTATTAAGAATGTTTCCTTAGGAAAAAGTAATACGTGAATTCTAGAGAGAGAGAGTTTTTAGAGAGAGAAAGTCAGAGCATAATTGAGTTAGATCAAAAAACTTTCAACCTCTTTATTAGTTCAACCTTGCCTTTTATAAAGAGGCACTAAGACTCGGCTTCAAACTGAAAACGGTTACATAAAAGGGGAAAATTACCCTTAGTCCTCAATAGTATTACATAGTCATAATTATTTTAATAAGCTTATATTATTTATATTTGAGTCCTGAAATTCCTACTTCCATATCAATATTAATTGGATGTGTAATGGGCTAAAACCAAGAGCCACACGTAGCTTTATGCGATCAAAAATGTTTGAATATTATTTGAATTATAAACAAATAATTATGATACTATGTTAGCTTTGCCATGAAATGTTTCTCTTACTAGTGATATATCTACATTTATTGATTTAGATATGTCATGTTTTACTTATCATTAGATGGATCCTCAATGAATACTTCAAATAAGAATTGTATGGTTTGAATCTATTGGCAAACACAACGCTGCTATGATTAGAGATATTGTATTTTTAATGTTTGAATAATTTTCAAATTAAAATATAATTATATCTATTTCGTTCAACGATACATATGTGAATGAGAGAGCTATTGAGTATTTTAAAAATAATTGCCACCCTTTATTTCCTAAAATTTTCACACTAAATTTGTATGTTGTATACTTCAAATAATTACAAAAGATGGAATAAGTATGATAGCGGAGGATTTTATCAATCCTATTATAGCAGGGGTCCTACTATGCTCGACCTCAATTCCTAAAAAATTATTAGAAAGAACCTGTTAGAGCTAGTGAAAAACTATTAAAAAACTTGTTCTAGATGTCGAAACTAGATAAAACTGTACGTATTATTTTCTTACACGTGCTCATACAGATAAAGAAAAGATTACTAAGCTTTATAATAGACATTTTCCTAATAAAGCTCTTGAAATTAAAATTGGGTTTTATTGCTGTAATATTAAAGTTTCCGAGACTTTTTAAAGATGCATCTAAAAACTTTTCTACGTAATATTCTCCTAACATTCATTTTGCCCTTTATAAAACTACTAACCTTGTCATGCATATGAATAAATATAGAGATAACAATATATGTCTAGAAATTGTGTCTAATATGAAAGAAAACATTATAAAGTACTTTTATCCGATCTGAGTCTCTTATGTTATTGGATGCATTTTTTATCCTTTTAAACGACGAATCCAATTTATATTTTTAGTTCATTGTTTTTATCAAGCCTTACATCTTCTTGAAGATGTAACCTATAACCCAGAAGTATATATTCTAGAAGTTGAAGATTATATTTATAAAATGTATAATAGGTTGTGGAAAGATAGGAGAGAATTACAAATGTTAGATCTTCAAATATAGCGGGTAATAGTATCCATATGGGTCGAGGAACAAATCGTCCTAACTATGTAAAAATGGAAATGCTAGATATGAAGATATAAGAGAAACCCATCAAGATGATAATGAAGTGTCTAGGTATATGAATACTTGATTTCAGTTAGCTCAATATGACTTCGAAAACCCTTTTAATATCGTAAGATCGTGGAGTCCCAAAGAAGACGAGTTTCCTACTCTCTGCAAGTTAGCCAAAGAGACTTTTTCAATACCTATGTCTATAATTTCAAGTGAATGTGCTTTTAGTCAGGCGAGGTTGCAATACACGACTAAACGAACAAGATTGACGGGCAAAGCACTTGGAGTGCTTGTTGCAATCAAGAACTAGACTGCGGCGGATCAAAGGATGCAAGACAAATAATATGCATATAAAGAGAATCCAAGGGACAACTTCGATGAATTTCCAGATAATATTGAAGATGCACTAAGCACGATGTTATGGATGAAGTTGAAGTTGAAACTTCGAAAAGTGAGTACGAAGATCCTGAATCAAAAGAAAAAACAAAACAAAATCAAGATGAATGACATTTGTAATAGAGTTTTTAACATATGTGATGTAGGCGGGAGACCTCTACAAAAATGCATTTAAATATTTTAGTTTTAGTTTTATTTTAATTTTTATATTTTACGAATTTATTTAAGATAGAAAATTAAATATGATTACATTCAGATTTAATAGGATATTATTTAATTACGTTTATTTTTTTTTCCACATTTTATAATAAGGATTTAGGTGATTCCTATTTAAAGCGCCTCAACCCCTACTTTTGTTTTCAGACTTTGATTAATTAATTTTTGGGAATTATTTCTCTGAGTCTTCTTATTTCTCTAACCTGGGGTTATGGTTTATCGTTGCTTTCTCTTCTAATCTTCCGCCACGCCATCAGTTGGTATTAGAGACCAACAATTCCTGTTACGCAGATACAGGAATCATGTTCCGGGTACCTCTTGATTTGAAGGCTAGAATTGAGAACGACATATTCCAGTCTACCTGCACAATTGGAGGCATAATTTGCAAGTTTGTCATCAGTTTAGATATCTACGAGAATCCCATTTCATAGGAGGCTGTTCAGAAACTGGCGTTGAAGACTGAAGCTCTTCCTTACCTGTACATACTGTCAAGATTGATAGACTGAGGTAACAATTTCTAAACGCTTTCAAATTGCATATTTTATTGGTAATTACAAAGATGCAACATGATGTGACGTAGTTCCTATGGATGTTTGCCATCTAATTTTAAGACGTCCATGGCGATTTAAGATAAATTTTACTTATGATAGTAGAATGAATCGATACAGTTTTGTGAAAGATGGTATCAAGTTTATATTGGTTCAAGGCTTAAATCAGGAAATAGTCCCTCGACTATCACGTTTTCTTTCATTTAGTCCCTCGACTAAAAAATCACCGGTGAGGGTCCCTCGACTATCCCATTTTCTTTCATTTAGTTCTTCGACTTTAAAATCACCGGTGAAGGTCCCTGAACTTTGCAAAAATCTATAAATTTAGTCCCTGATTTGGGTTTTTTTCTTAGATTCAGGGACTAAATTTATAGATTTTTCAAAGTTCAGGGACCCTCACCGGTGATTTTAAAGTCGAAGGACTAAATGAAAAAAAATGGGATAGTCGAGGGACCCTCACCGGTGATTTTTTAGTCAAGGGACTAAATGAAAGAAAATGTGATAGTCGAGGGACTAGACAACGATTTAAACCTTGGTTCAATCTAGAGTAGTGTATTCAAAACCACCATCAGTTAAGGAGTTTCATGCTCATACGGCATCAGCTACCGATCTTAGCTGTGATACTAAAACTGTTTCTGAGTCCATGTTTGGCAACCCGATCTATGACAAGCATCATGATGAGGTCGAAGAGAAGAGCATTGATAATGAAAAATTAAAACCTACAAAAACAATTAAAATTTTGAAATCAAAAAATGGTCGAGGGAATTATAATTGTTGACCTTATCAAAATAAGATAAATTCTTCTCGAGTGTTCCTTATTTGAAGTCACATTGAAGCCATCCGGTTGATGAAAAAAATTGGTTTTGAAAACCTTTTCATAGCTTGAAGACAACATCCCAATGTCTAGTTGATGAAAAAAATGGTTTTGAAAACTTCTTCATAACTTGAGACACCATCTCGATAAGCAAGTTTTACCTTGGTCCGATGATTGGTAACCAATTTAAACTCTTTATATAACTAGTCAATACGATCGTCTATCGAAACACCCGGTGTGTCCCCACATACGAAGCGATCTTTGAGATCTTCATGGCCATATATGTTGTTCTCTTCTTTAGACCTTGAATCAGATGAAATCAGAATTCATAAACATGTTTGCCCCGCAGCAGGAACTAAGGCTTTAATACCTTTAGACCTTGAATCAGATGAAATCAGGATTCATAAACATGTTTTCCCCGTAACAGGAACTGAGGCTTTAATACCAAACTGATAACGCAGCAGAAATAGAAGAAGAAGCAACGATCGATGAAACCCTAATTCAAGGGTAACATGATGAAACCCTAATCTAAGGGTAACAAAGATTGAAATTTTCAGAGTTAAAAGTATATTATTCCAAAAACTTAAAATAACTTAAGGTATATGAGACTTTATATAAGAGCTTCTCAAAACCCTAAATTAGAATACAATGAATAAAATAAATATTCTAAAATCAAATCAAATCAAATTTTAATACAAGTAGTTTGATTCGAATAATATAAGATATTTGAATAAAATAAAATAAAATAAAAAAGTTTTTTGTTTAGACTTTTCAAGCTACATCAATATATAGTTCAATTTGCAAACATGTGTACAACGCATGGCCCCCAAAAATATAAATTATGAATTACTTAATCCATTACTTTTTTTTAACTTTCAATCTCATAACAACCATTCTACTGATAAATAATATTAAAATATAACAACACTTATGATAATAATAATAATAATAATAATAATAATAATAATAATAATAATAATAATAATAATAATAATAATAATAATAATAATAATAACTACTTTATACAAATCTTAAACTATATATAATAATTTATTTATCAAACCATAACAAGACATATATTATTAAATTAAATTAAATTATAACAACAATAGTAATACTTATAATCCAAACACAATAATAAAATTACAATAATTTTACCCATCTTCCCAAATAATGTTGTTTATTATAAATATAATATAAAATTGAATTTTGGCATTCCAAACATGTACATGACATTAACGTGTGACAAACTTGTGTGTAACGTTACCATATTTTGTCTGTGTGATATAACGGAAAAAAAAACTAATATTCTAAAATATCAAAATCGTTCAAAATAGATATAAAACACTTATTAATATAAATCAAAATCTTTGATATTTGAAAAAATATATATTTAAAAAATAAATAAAATAAATCTAATTTCAAAAGGATAATATAAAAACTTTAAAAAATATATTTACAGATAATAAATAATTTACATCAATTATTAAATAATATTAAAATTAACATATTTATTTTTATTATTGGATATTTAATAGTAGTTTACTTCAAAATATATATATATATATATATATATAACAAAAACGTATTGGATGAGAGACAATCTGATAATACACTTATTATATTTCATCAAAATGAAGCGTTTTCTTATCAAATTTAACATTTACATGTTCATGTTTTTCGTTACCGCGATCATACAAAATTCCGGTGAAATGATCCGATTTAAAGGTAACAACATCATTATCAGTTCAAGCTGATTATCATGGTTTCTCTTTACACAAATTATTATTAGCTAAAAGTCATTTATATATGTTTATACTTTGTATTCATGTCGACATATAAATTATTTTACATCAAATTTATTGCCTTTTACTAATATACTTTCTTCTAGAGAGTCAAGCTTGGGGTATTTTCGCTCAAATTACAGTTCAAATAACGAACAGTTTAGAGACGAAACACCAACTAAAAATTCATTGCAAATCGAAAGATAACGATCTAGGCGAGCGAAAGCTGAACTTTGGTGAACATTTGGCATGGACTTTTAAAGTAAATTTTACTAGCACAACCATGTTTTGGTGCAATCTACAGGAATTACAGGTCGGTAATCGTTATCTTTCTTTCCATGGGTTTGATGCGAAGGAACAAGCGTTTTTCGATTTATGTCAGAAGAATCAATGCATATGGATTGTTACACAACAAGGGGCTTGGCTTTATAATCGTGCTTTAAATCAATATGTGTTGCTTTATAAATGGAACCAATAGAAAGATTTCAAATTTTTAATATAAAAATAAATAAATTGTTCAATTGGTATATGCGTTTCAGTTATATTTTATTGGCTGCTTCTACAAACGTTACATTAATCACTTTAAATAACTTGAAAAAATATTAATTTATTGGGAAAAAAGAACTAAAAAAGTATTAGTTGATTAAAAGAATACTGCTTTAAACGCTTGAGCAATTAAGCTAAATGTTTGTGAATTTGTTTCGGATTATTATTCTTAATAACATGAATTCATTATATCCTATAAAATAAGGATTCATACTTTATTTTTAAGTCATTTTACATAATGCATATACGTCACATCGATTTATTTTTTATTATAAAAAATTCTCCTCTAATCTCCAATTAAAAAGTTAAAAAATATAAATTAATAATTAATAATTTTATTATTAAATATTTGATATAAAATATTTATAAAACAAATACTAAATAGGAGTACGCATGTAAATACCAAACAGAAGAGGGTCAGCGCAGCGCGGAGTTAAATTTCTTAACCTCTAGGATAAGTTGAAATAATTATGACAAAAAAGTTATTTTTAAAGAAATAAAATTAAAAAGATCTTTTAAAAAGATCAATCGTACAGGATCATATAATACAGATCACACCATCAGATAATTATAGTTAAATAAGTAATTGATATCTTATCACGAAAATAAGAGTATAAATTTCAAATACACGAACATTGTTTAGTAGACAAAACTATAAGATCACGAAAGTTGTGTTAGAATTAACCATCAAGAAGTGAAAGAAATGACTGGTTTCGACCTAATTGGTTGTATAAAACGGGTCAAGTACATGAACTGGGTCTTGTTCTTAATTAAAGCAAGCCCAAATACTAAGTAGTTAGTCTCATAAGTAGTTAGTATTACTCTTATACTAAGAATACTATAACAAACTTATTATCATAAATAAATAGAGATTTGTACATTTGTAAAGAATAACAAGAAATAAAGAGATTACAATATTTGCTTCTTTCTCCAATTTTCTCTCTCTCTTTCAAGTTCTTCTTGAACTCTATCTTGTTAACATGCATCATATAAAAAACATAAAAACCATGTAGGATCTATGATAGGAAAACCTACCAAAGTAAGATTTTTATATTAGTAGTAAAGCAAATACAATGTCAGAACTGTAGCAACTAACATGCATAGAAATGCAATTGTCCTCCCGATCCTTACATTTTGCGTTCATGCTTTATGTGCATGTGAAAGTTAAAATGTATGTGACGATAGTTTGCCTATTTATTACCATGAAATTAGCCTAATAATATTTTTTTACCCTCCATATTTTTTCTTCCTCATGATAATCCAAATATATGCACAAAAATTACTAGAGGTATTAATTAAGATATGTATAGTTTAGGCCCGAGATTATTTTAACCCACAAACAGCTTTGTGGAAGCTGCACATATGTTGTAGCTTCAAAGGATCATTAAGCACATGAGGTTATGCAATATAGACTGTCTCATGTAGGTAGCTATCGAGAAAGGTATTGTTTATGTCTAAATGATAAATATCCTAGTTTTTAGACACAACAATGATAAGCACCAAATAATAGTTGAGAATTTGAAAACTAGGCTATAAATTTTATCAAAATCCACCATTGGAGATGGTATCCGTTAGTAGCCAATCATGCTTTGTATATTTTTAATGAACTATCAAGCCCATACTTTAGCTTGTGTACCCGCTTACTCCTTGCTACATTCATATTAAGGACCTAAGAAGTCAAAGATCATGTATGATTTTACTACAAGGCTTTCAATTATGTCTGTATTGCACTGAGCCAGTAAGGATCAGAAGATGCTTCTTTAAAACTAGTTGATTCCTAGGTAGGGTCATAAAGTGGCGGTTAAACCAATGCATATGCTTTTAGGCTTATAGATAATAGCTTTGGCCTTAGTATACATGTAATGTTTATTGGTAAGAAGTGATGAGTTACTGGTTAGTTCTCATAGATAATTATTAGAATACACCCTTTAGTTGTAGCTTGACTGGGTAAAACATGATCAATATTTAGTTTAAGGGTTATATAAGTGTTTTTTTGGCTAAGAAGTAATGTAGCTTAGCTAGGAAGTAACTGATTTTGCATTATAGATAGCCTGTTTAAGAAAGGTATATGAGATAATGTATATCGAGTGGGAATTTTATGCAATCCACAATCTGTATTACATATAGAAGATGATTGAATATGATCTTGACCTAAATTGTTTCATGTTTTTTTGTAGGAACGGATATGAAAAGATTAGTAGAATGATGGTTTTGTATTACTTTAAGAAAATGATCGGATAAGTATAATTATTTAGTAAAAGTATATAGATTAGTGTTTCATTACGTTGAGTTACCACTAGAATCAACCATTCTAGAGAACTTAGGAAATATAGAGAACCAATTAGAGTATAAGATAGGCACTATAAACTCAGTGTTCTTAGTATTGAAGAATTGACTATGATAGGGATATTAATCCTCATTAGAAACCACATGTCTAGAAATTAGAACTTTCCTACTAAGAGTAACACACTTGTAACCTTCGTCTGTTGCGGAGTAGACTAGGATGATACGTTTCAAAGGATGAAAAAAAAATTTGTGTTGTTGATAGGGTCTAATGCAAGGGTAACAAGTAGAACTGAATACCTTAAGAAATGAATAATCTTATTTTATATGGTATAGTAACTCATAAGAAGTCTGATTATCTCAAATAGGATTAATAAATCTGTTTATTAGGTTAATAACATTATTAAATGCATCATACTAATAGGTGAAAGACAGTTGAGTCGATAGGGTCAGGCCAATCTTTTTACTATATGTATGTGCTTCATTTCTATTTGCCAATTTGGAAAAGACATGAGGATATAACATTTTAAAGTTAATCTCACAACCCTTAGTAAAAGGTAGAAAAACCTTAAACTCCCCTATTCTATTAGTCTGAAGTATCTTAATTTTTCTCTCAAATTATTTTTTACATTAGTTAAAATCAAGAGAGATTGTTAGGGTGTCACCATTTTGCTTTAGAGTATAGATCTATGAAAACATACTAAAATATTCTAAGAAACAATATATAACATTTGAAGCTATTTATGGTTTGTGTTAAAGTTGGTCCCCACAAATTAGTGTGAATGAGGTCTAGTATGTTGGATGCATGAGATCGTGAATTTGGAAATAGAAGCTTGTGGCACTTGTCCAGCCAATAAAAATCATAAAAAAAAATTATTATTAAGAGACACATTATATGCCCTAAAATCCTATATATCACTATATGGATTGGATAACCCAATGTCATGTGCTATGTTTCAACTAATAAAATAGAATTTTTTTGACATAAAGACTATTCATAACAAAGAACTTTAGGACTCTCGTCTCTTGGCATGCCAATGCAATACCAACCTTGTCTGGACTTCCCTGCTAGGTGCACCTTCCCTCTTTTCAAGTCCTTTACAAAACAAAAGTTCTAAAAATCAACCTATACTAAGTTTTGAGATATTAATTTAGAAACAGAAAGTAATTTATTTGAAATTGTAGGTACATGTAGGATATTATTTAGGTTTGTTTGTTTATTTTCATTAGTAGGTAATCTAGAGTTTTCAACACGTTTAATTAGGTTATTCTGACCATTACCAACTTAAACATAGACCTTACCTCCAAAATAAATTCTTTGGCTCATCTGACTTGGGTTGTAACTAACATGATGAGTTGACCATGAATTAACATATTATGTAATATTATTATTTTTATATTTAGTAACTAGAAATTTGACTCTAATATTTGTTGTTAGGTATAGATCACATTGTTGTTGGATTATCCTTGAAGTAACAAGTTGGTAAAACATGCCCAAACTTGCCACACATCTGGTAGGTATGCCTACTTGGAGAGTATATGTCTCCCCTAGAAGTGTAATTGTTCCTTTCTCTGTAGTAACTTTAGTATATCTCTCTGAAACCTCGACCCTGGCCTCTATGATAGTCATTCCGGTTTCTTGAATTTTGATTTTTGTTTTGTGATTTATCATCACCTTTGTTGGGATCAAAATTAGTAGATGTCATATTTAAACTAGCCATATACCCTTGTAGAATATAAATTGTCTCCAGCATCCTCTCAAATGTTAAAAGAGTGGTATGGAGGTCCACCCAACTTAGAATGTCATTATGAGCTAGACTCACAACTATATGAGTATAGTCTGATTCTAAACCTACAATGACTTGTTAGACCAGGTCATCAATATTTACATACCAACGAGCAAGTACCAAATTATCTTAGATTTACTTCATTTTACCTAAGTATTCCTCCATAGTAGATCCTCATTTCCTCGTCCTTTGGAACTAATCATTGTAATAGGTGACCCTGGCTTTAGTTTGGTAGCCTCAGAGTTTTTCGGGCATCCACAGAACCTTTGAAGACTCTTCCTTCAGTAGTTGTGCAACTATTTCTAAACTAATGATAGTATACAACCACTCTATAAGAATCTGGTCTTTTGAGAACCATTCTTCACTTGCTGGATTGTCATACGAAATATCAACAGAGTCAAGAATAAGTTAGGAACATCACCTGATATATAGGTTGTGTTTAGTCTAATTTAACATTGTTGCTATTGTTGATGAGTTGAGTAATCTATATTTTGTTATTTATGTTTACATATAGTTAAAGACAGACTACTGCATCGAGAGACTCGGTGCATAAAAATTAAACGTTGGTCATTGATGTTTCTGATACCAACCTAAAGTTTGCAAAAAAAAAATTAATGAATGCTTTTCATGTGTATTATTGCTTACTTTTACACTGATTTCATGTACAATATATGTACGCGTGAGTATACTTCGTCGTAATAGAGATATTCCTCCATTATCTATTGATAATTTCAGTGGTACTCGTTATTCACTATTTTAAATTATAAAAAATTATTTTAATACGAGTATTATTGTCATTTGGGCTAAAATAAGTTAGTGCCCAATACCTGAACCCAGGACTCGTGACCCCATCCAATAGCTTATTCCTCGTGACAAAACATTGAATTAGATGTAGGATTTGAAACAAGTCGAACATTGTCTTTGTATGTCGCGTTTAGCTCTCTTTCTCACCAGATGCCATCACTCTTTTTGTCCCTTCACCTCCACACACAACCTTAGCCACTCTTTCCTTGCCTCCGTCAACTCCAAATTTTATAGTCCGAATAAAAACAATTCATTGAATAGAATATGAACAAGTTTTTTATTCAAAATAATTGATTTATGCTAATAATTACGCTTGTGAGGGTGAGGGTAAGGGAATACAAATATAATAACACGTTTTCACATTGGATTGGACTGGATGATTTTCCTTGTAACTTCATAACTAGATTACATCCACACAATAAGATAACATATCGGTCGAGTAGGACCCAGTTCCTGACTAAGTATGTCTTAGACTTTGTAAATATCTAATTTTAGTATTATAATTATAGCTTTGCCCTTCAAGTTTAAAAAATATAACAATTAAAGATGTTATATGTATGGGTGTCGACGCTCTTCGAGAATCAGATCAAAACCGAACCGATAAGAATCGGATCAAATTTTAAAAGTTTGTTTGTGGTTCTATTTTAAAAACAAAAATCGATAAAAAACTGAAACAACAAAACTGATTCAGAATCGAACCGAATGGATAAAACCGACCAATCGATAGAACCAATAAAATCAATAAACCGATATAAAACCAAATCGATAAAATTGATAAACCACTCTAATTCTAATAAGAAATCGAACCAATAAAATCGTTGGACACGATTAATTTATTATTATTAATTTTTTATACATTATATTGTCAAAATTAATAGTTATTTATTTTTATGTTATTTATTTATTAAAAAAAGTTAAAAATTAAATTATAATTTTTTTTTAATTTTTTTAAATAGAACGAACCGGACCAAAACTAGACCAAAACTAGACCGATAACGGATCGAACCGAAACAGAATTGAACTGAACTCAGACCAAACCGGAACCCAAACCGAATCAGATCGAACTGAGCCGAACTGAACTGAACCGAATAATTTAACGGTTCGATCCGGTCCGGTTCTAAAATATAGAACCAAAAACTTAGCGATTCGGTTCGAATCGATAAGCTTAGCGGTGCGGTCGGTTTTCGAGAACATGTCTAAAATAACAAAACAAAATATAAATAACACAATTCTTATGGACTAAAAATAAATTATCGTGCGTTAATTTACTATATATAATGGCATGGCTGCCCTCGTGTGTGTGTGTATATCAAAATTAACTGAGTAGTATTACGATGAGTGCAACTCTTATAGTTCTGTTTTTTTCTCTTATAATCCATGGTTCCTGTCTAACTGTAGATACGGATAGTGTACGCCATCCTGGTTTTAGGTCGAGTTTTGAAAATAGTTTTAAAGGTCAAGTAGAACTCAGGAGGATACGACCCCCGCCACCTTCTCCAACTCACGCAAGAAGAATCAGTACGGCTCCTCCATTTCGTACGCCTTCAGCTCGGTCTCCTTCCCCGCAAGCGGCTCCTCCTCCGGTCATCTTCTGACGGATTTCAGTTTTTTTCTTTTACATATGTTGTTCTGTTGCTCCGTTTTCATTTTTGATAAATAAAAATCGAGTTCCAACTCGAATACTTTCTGCTATTATCATATCCTGAAGTACATTGAATTTTGACCATATGAATTAGATTATATAATTTCAAAGTTGAATAAAATAATATCTAGCTGAAGTTTCGACTCTAAATTTGAACTCTTGTTCATTTAACAGAATTTTAGATAAATTCTTTTAAAAAATGAAAAGCATTCAAAATACATTGTTAATATAAGCACTATAGCAAATTATTCCTAATTTAGACACTTCTTTGAATTAAAACTACTTGAAAAATATGGAATTTCGTTATTAGCGGGACTGTCAACGGAGAACCGGTCTGAATCTTAACGGTTCGGTTCGCATTTCCATTCTAAAAACCGAAAACCGATAAGAAACTGAAACAGAAAATCGATTAGGAACCGAACCGATAAAATCGATAAACCGATACGACCGATATGGAACCGATAAACCGATATGAAATCGAACCAATAGAATCGATAAATCGGTAGAACCGATAAGAAATCGTACCAATAAAACCGTTAAAACCCATTATTTATTATTATTATTTATTTTTTTATAGATTATACTACCAAAATTGTTAGTTAATTCTCCATTTTTTTAACAAAATCAATTAACTTATAAAATTTAGTTTTTATATCATGTACTTCAATTAAAAAGAATTAAAATTTTAATTTTAATTGGATTTAATTTTTTTAAGTGGACCGAACCGGGCCGATAACAAACCGGACCGAAACCGGGCTGATGTCGAATCGGACCGAATCGAAACGGAACCGGACCGAACTCGGACCGAATCGGAACCGGAACCGAATCGGACCGGACCGGACCAAACCGAAAGCTTAGCATTTCGGTCTGGTTCTAAAAATTAGAACCGAAAGCTTAGCGGTATGATCCGATCCGAACCGATAAACTTAACGGTCTGGTCCGGTTCCGTCAAAACCCAGATTAAACCGGACCGATAACATCCCTAGATATTAGTCTATTGCTATGAATTTTTTATAATCGTTTTACTAGAAAATTTATCTATCACATATGTGTGATCGCTAATAAAAAATATTTATGACTTTGTAACAGAAGTTTGTTGCTAAGTTGATATAAAAAAAAATATCGTGTTTTCGTTCTAAATTCGTTACAAAATGTTAGATAAATATTTAGGCACATGAGTAATAAATTCAATTTCATCACGAACCCGTTACAAATTCATTGCTAAATATAATGGAAATGCAAAAACAAAACTTTGAATGCTTTCCAAACTATGCATAACATTTGCAACTCTATTATATAATTTCAAAATATAACATATAATATTATTTAAATTTTGGTTCAATATTATATCTTCATTTTTTTATTGGGTTGTATTAATTTTGTTACACTTGAAAATTACACATAAATAGAGAATGAAGGAAAAAAAACTAGACCCTCAATATCTCTCGAATGTATTATTGAAATGCTTTTTAATATTTACATTAAAGAATCGCACCAACGATCTTGATATTCAGTTTTTCGAAGAACATTCCATCTTCCTTGTTCAATGGATGGAAGCTCAATTGTGATCTTTTGAATCTCGAACATTAAATCATCTAAAGTATCCCCAATGTCTAATAAATATCCTTGTTGAATAGATGGAAGCTCAGTTTTGGTCATGGCAATATTATGATTGTAAGTAGTGTCTAATAAATACAAGTTATGTTCTATTATCAAGCTACCATAACCAACAATCATATTATTATAAGAGATATTTAAATCGTTGTTTCCAAGAGACAAAAACAACGATACATGTCCAACGCTGGAAAAGAAATAAATCTCCTTCAAAACATAGGAACATATATAACATTCTCCAAAAATAATATATGTGTCTTTAGTTGTGAAGATGGACCTCTCATCATCACTTAGTCTCTGACTCCTTAGTGTACTTGTTAGGGTGGCGAGCAAAGCCCCACATCTCACATCGGTTAGACATGGGAACGATCAGTGGTAAAAGTGGACCAAAAATCAAAGCCGTGCGTGATTTTGGATGCCAAAGCGGACAATATCATACTAGTGTGAAACAACCGCATATTGAGGATTTTGGGTGCCAAAGCGGACAATATCATACTAGTGTGGAACAACCGCATATTCCCAATAAATGGTATCAAAGCTCCAAACTCAGATGTCGAACATGATGAACCATAAGTCAGATGTCATCCTTAAGGTGATCTATTCTATAGATCCTAGTTCGGAGTGCTCGTGACTTATCAAGCGATGGTGTACTTGATTAGAATGGGGAGTGGCGGTAAGGAACAAGACAGTGTTGTATAAGAAGAGGTGAGTAGTCACATCTATAGTGCATCTATGGTCAGGTAGCCCTAACCTGATTAGAGTGGGCGGATGGAAGTCACTTGAGAGGAGGTTGAAGTGGTACTTTTTTCGAGATGAGGATTTGTTAAGGTGGCGACCAAAGTTCTGCATCCCACATCGGTTAGACAAGGACCTAGTTATGATCCTAGCTAAGGAATATGGAGGATGGTCGAGTGAACGGATGGATCCGATGTAAACGCTCTTCATGTCAGGTAGCCCAACCTGATTAGAGTGGACGGATGGAAGTCACTTGAGAGGAAGCTAAAGTGGAACTTTGTTTGAGAGGAGGATTTGTTAGGGTGGCAACCCAATGTCCCACATCCCACATCGATTAAACATAGGAAAGATCAATGTTATATAAGTAAGTACATACCTCAACTAGTTTGAGGCCTTTTGGAAGTTGACCAAAAGCAAAGTCGTGCGGCCCTTCAGGGCGCCAATGCGGACAGTATCATACTAGTATGGAGATCTGATTGTTCTTACTTATATACAGACGCGGTACCGATATTCCCAACAGTACTATACAAAGAAATACGTACATGAGTTGTTGTAGTAGAAGCGACACATTTTGTATTTTTTTCCACATAGATTAGATTAACTTCCAAAACAATCAAAGATATAAGATTACCTTTACTTAGCAAGCAAATTCGGCGGTTCCCGATATGAGATTACCTTTACTTAGCAAGCAAACTCGGCGGTTCCCATAGTCTTTCTTGAGGTGTTCATTTTCTTTGCAGAAGAAATATTCACCTACTTTCGATTGTTGATGGCTTTTTTTCTTAATCGGACTATAAAAGCTCATTTTCTATCACACTTTTGCTTTTGCCTCATCCCCTTCTTAGAGACTACCATGTTCACTTCAGACTACTCTCATTTAAGTTTTTCCTCCTTTTATGCAGCGTGGGAAATTAATTCATTACTTATCCATTTTTTCTACATGTAGTTATAGATGGACTAGAAATGCCCCATTGCTTTATCTTTTTTTTGCAAATGATTTCTCATCTTTTAGTGAGAAAATACAAGGCATGGGTAATATTTTTTAGTACAGCCCCATAAACCACAGTTGGTATCCCTTGAAGCATGAAGCCAATCACAACTGATTAGACTATTCATAGTTTCCATACTCCTTTGTTTGTTTATGTGAACTTTCCTGAGTAAAAGCATATGGTTTAGGTGTCATTAGTGCAAGCTCATAATAACGATACTTCAAGAACGGCTTAATATCTTATGACTAAAATATGAGTCATCCGGCATTGGGGTTTGCTCCTCATCGAATTGTAACCCGTAACATTAACTGATATATATATATATAACACGTAACACATAAGTAAGTTTGAGATATAACAACTTAACGTACTTGAACATGACGTATACATAAAAAAATATAACATATCATGATAATAGGATGCTAGATGAAAAGTCATACTAACACATATTTATGTATTTGAGAAAATTACCATTAATCATTATTTTAACTATCCCAAAACCCGATGAAACCCACCGAAGATCTGATTTCACCTAGTTAAATTAAAATAACCTCAATGACTACTTTAATTTTCTCAAATACCAGTGAAACCCTCTGGAGGTCTATTTCACCTACTTGGATAAAAAATCTCAAGGATCAATTTGGAGTAGAGTTTCTTCATTTCATGATTAACTTAAATCCAAATATTAACCTTTAGAAGGGTCAGCAATATTTGAAAGTAAATTAATCCATTGAACCTTTCCAGGTCCTATGATCCTCGTGAGATTAATGAACTTTTTAAATGGTTGATTAAATGATTCCATGATTCACGTACCAATATGAAACCTTAATCATGCATATCCATTTAATCATTCACACATATAAAAAAATTATTCCACAAATACATAAAAATACATAGCATGTCCAAACACTTACCATGTGAAATAAATCATAAAAAATATTAAACCAAATAAAAAAAATCTATTTTTCAGTCCATTGTCGTTGTTGTTGGACCAGTCCAGCCAGCTCGTTGCAATCTGATACAACAAATCGACGACTAACATGATAGATTTAGATTGAAGGAATATCTTAACATTAGTCTTATTTATATAGAAAATACAATTAGTAACCCTAATCGTATTAGGCCTCTATACTTTAGCCACTTTGGGATCGGAGAACACGACCACTTAATTTAATTTCTTAATTTAGTTCTTAAAAAACTAAACCCTACAAGTGTTGAGATTTGGGTCCAAAAAATTTATGGTACCAAAATTAATTTCAATTACCACATTTATGCACCATACGCATTGCTGTTCAATTATATATAATATAATTAATTCAATTATATATAAATTGAACTATTTTTTGCTAACAATAAAATATATATTTAAGCTTATTGAGCTATAATAATTCCATCAATTCAAACATTTAATTTTTTAATTTTTTATTTATTTTTCCTATGATGCCATCTGTATTCTTGTCCCCAATGCTGGGTGGGCAGGGTTAGTATGGCATAAATTTAATATCCCTCGCCATTATTTCATCATTTGGCTTGCTATCCAAGGGAAGCTTTCCACCCGTGATAAGCTTCTGAGTAGAGTTTAATCACACCCCCGAATTGTGTCTTATGCAATTCTGCTTCTGAAACCATTAAACATATCCTTTATGATTGTAGTTGCATTCAGAGCATCTGGGATTACGCAAGTTCCAAACTTGTTTTTTCTTTAAGTTGCAATAATAATTGGGACTCTTGGATCCATGAGGCGTCCAACTGGCCTCCATCCATATTGCGTCACCTTTGGCATACATGTTTTGGCGCCATCGTCTACCATGTCTGGTGTGAGAGGAATGCTAGAATTTTTAGCTCATCTTCTACCCTTGCCTCTGCGATTTCTTATCGCATGCTTTCTGATCTACGGTTCAGATTTCATGGTACGAAAGTTGTCTGGTCTTTCCAATCTATTTAATCTCTAACTTAATTTTGTTTTGTTTTTTTATTGTCGCAGACTTTTGTTAGTACAGGTCTGCATGCTTTGGTGAATTTTGATGCCGCTCGCTTGTCTATTTGGACTTATCACGCAAAACCAATCAATTTATCGTTTCGCTTGAGGAGCCTATTTTTCACTAATGGTCTGTAGTCCTGCTCTCTTTCCTCTTTAACATTTCGTTTTACTTTGTTGTACTTGATTGGCCAAGTTTAGGTTATTTTCTTCGATATTTTATTAAACGGCTCTTAGGCCACTCTTTGAGATATGCCCTATGTATTTGTAAGATTTTTTATTTACTTATTTAATGTATTTTTTTTATCAAAAAAAATTATAATAAGAAATATTTAATGACACGAACCAATAAAAGACAAGTTTAAATGCTAGAATAGTCTCTGATGGTGGTCTTGCTGTTTCTGAATATTCTTTTGACACTGTAGTCATGGTATGTATCTGAACGTGATATCGGTGGAATATCTCATTTCGTTTATCAAATGGCCGCTAAACTCCATACAGACATGGGCCATGATGATTAACAGGTTTGGACATCAGCTCGTTTTTCTGAAGACTTGGACTTTAATTTACGATTGTGTCGTGTAAAAACTTTTGCTTCACAAAACAAAACATAACTTCGGACCTGGTTTCATTTTTTGGATGAATTTTTAAGAAAACTTATCATGAGAGAAAATTTTATGTTTTGGATACGTTTGACAATAAATTTAGATTAGCTGTAGTTTTCTGGAAAAAGAATATAATAAAAAGGGGAAAATAATTTACCAATTTTTATATTGTAATATGATTTTATATTTGAATTCATAATGAGATTGCTTTTATATAAACTTTTATTAAAACAATACGAAAAAGTTAAAAGAAACTCTTAATATTTTCCATTAACTCCTAAATCTAAAATTTATAAATCATCGACATATTCAGACAAAATTTAATGTCAATTAAACAAATACATTTAATATCATCTATTTGACTAAACTTAATATCTATTCAAATTAGTAATTTATTCATCTCTTTATTAGTGGTTCATAATTCCAATGATATATGAGAATCGGTCCAAATAAATTTCAAATAGTTTAAGTCATGGATTTATAGGTAATATTATTTCGAAGGCTGCCAATATATTTTCGAACATGCTTTAGGGTGATTTTTTTTGTCATATTCAAAAGAAAAATAGTTATCAAATATTGCTTTTAGATTTTTTCCAAAAAAAATTAAGGCAAGACTATAATGATACCTTTTTATAATGAGACCTCTTTTGACTACAATGAGACCTAAAAAATGATCAAAATACCATTGATATAAAAGCTTTATTTCAGTCCAAACCTCCTTTTTTCTTTATTCTCCATGCAAAAAGCTCTCAAAATCGACAAAAACAAAACTCAAGATTTCTCAAATTCGAACTCACAAACACGTTAAGGTATGAATCATGTACTTATTGATGTAATTTTTATGCAATTTAGTTGGGTATTTTTAGTGATATTTAGAGTTATAGGTTATGCCCAAAAAAGTCGAATTTTCATCTAAATGTTGTTGTTTTTTTTGGAAAATAAGTTCTAGATATGTGTTAGTCTAGTGATTGTCGGCGTTTTGGTATGTTGTTTGTTGAATTTGGGTTAGAATTGAGGGATTAGGGTTCTTGGGAGTTTGGAGGCTAGGGTTTATAGATTCAACTTGGTGAATCATATTATTAACACGATCGATGTTGAAATTGTTATCCCCAGCTCACCTGAGTTAAAGGGGTATGTCATTTAACGAAGAATGGTAGGACTGACTAGGTATGTGAAATACAGTGGAAACTATATAAAATAATACACTTAGGAACACCAAAATTTATTAATTAAAAGAGTTATTAATTAATCGATAAATTATTAATTATTAATTTATATATTAATTAATATTTTATTAATTTATAGTAAAATACTTAGTTTACAAACACTTTTCAAGCTTCCGTCATTTTAAACTTCGATCAACAGATAACGTGACTTTTGAGAACTCAGATGAAGGTGGTGAAAGCACTCAAAAACTCCAGAATTTGATCAAAGAGTTGGGTTATCGCAATGCAATGGATGTCGAAGATGTTCTGAATCACCCAGAAGAAAATGTAGTTGCACAGTTGTTGACTGATGAAGAAATTATTGAAAGCATTATTGGAATTAATAAAGATGATATCGATGAAGAAGATGATGAAAGTTCTACAATGGAGCCCCCTCGCGAAACGAAACTATTAAAGCGGCAATCACATTGAACAATTTATTGTTGATCTATGAGAAAACGTTCTTACCATACTAAGGAAAATTAGAGACGAGATTCAAGGGGAAATTGATTTTAAAAAAAAACAAAAGACAATTGAGTCATTTTTCAAGAAACCTTCATAAATCATTCATGTAATACGCTATATATAATTAATTATTAATTTATATTTTATATGGGGTCCAAAGAAATTATCAAAAATGTATTCTCTTATAATTTTAGTGAATTATTAATTTAGAACCTTATCCCCGAGTCGGGACCGACCAAAACTATTATCTTAGAGAGTTTATTAAATAATCGAGTATTAATTTATCGAGTTTCTAAGAATAAGAAAAAAATGATATTTTGGTTAGAAATTTGGTTTTATATATGAAAGGTAAATTGGTCAATTCACATGAACATATTTTTTTTTATATTATGGAGTCTCATTATAGCCAAAATAGTGGTTCTAATATAGCATTTCCATAAAAACTATGATGCTATCTTTTTCACGATGACAATAATATTTTATTTATCTATAGTTATTGTTGGATGAAATTATAAAATTTAGGGGTTTAAATTTTTGGTCGAATTGGTCGAAGTGTTTATTGGAATCGGACAAACAACAAAGTATACAAAAGAATAAAAAAAAATCGAACATATAATACAAGATTTAACGGACTCATATTATGGAAAAAATTTATGTTCACGCGAAATAGAATACTGATTTTGTAGATGAACGATTACAAAGAAACTCAAAAACACAATTAACATAATAACTTTCAATACTCTATATAAAATTGCCTTAAAACAGAATACAGGTTATAGAGCGACTTTTGGTTTACAATGTTGGTATTCCTAAATATGTTATTCTCTCAAGACTTACTTAATTTGCAATGTTATGCTCAACATATCCTTCATCTTTTATGATTACACGATATATATATATAGAACCAATAATAAGTGTCAAACACACGAGGTTCAAGATAGTAAAAACACAATACGTTGTATAATATTGTGAGACATTTAGTGGGAACATACACCTAACATTATTGTTATATATACTACATTATGAAACAATAAAGAACGCCAGATCAATCACGCATCGATCAACAACTGTAGTTACTCCACTCATACAGGTCCATTATAGTAGTTTGTAACACAATTCCACACATAATTAAAAGTACGCACAAGCAACCTAACCTTATACATTGCAGAAGCCCATTGTCAAGATTATCCAAAGTAACAAGCTCGACCATGCTTCTGTTTGAAATCATCAAATTCTTGGCTTGGTTCAACTCAACACAAATGAGTTCCGTTCACATGACATATTTCAGTATGGGTGTCGAACTCATTGTTCAATCTGCAGTCACTTTAAGCATACAATAATAATTCTTCACATATGTCGACAGTGAGTTCGGTATCCATGTCCTGATATCTTAGCTACTTTTATTGGATACATTTAGTAATTTTTCCTTCCAGAGTTGAGCAAGTCCCACATAGTATGTGAGTTTTAAAACTTGCAATACTTTGGTCAGAGCATAATAAAGATTTTCTTCACTTGCAACCTTTATAACCTTCATTTACTCTCTCTTCACCACATCTAATATAAAGTGAAGCTTCATATCTAATTCTTAGTTTGCTCATGAAGATTCAGTGTCCTCATCAAGTGAAAAGCAATGGTATTTTTATGGAACACTTTTTGTTATATACCAATTATCTCACTTATAAACCTTTTAAATCATATGGTTTCCTTCATTGCTTTAGTACCAACCATATATTCATCTATAATATATCACAAGGCAACAATTTCTAAAGATAATATTTCCAACTAATAACTCCACAAAATATAGTAAATAGATAACTCAAAGCCTATTTTCTAGTGTCAAGGTATCATGCATAATCATAGTCCACATACCCCTTCCAAAATCTTATCATCTTGGTACCTCTTATTATAATACAACTCAATACTTATAGCACCAATAAAATATCTCATGAAACATTGAAGAGCATATGTGTAAGGCTTTCTTATGTTTGCCTAAATCATCTTAAAATACTCATTTTGTATGCAAGATCACATATCTTACATATCATTGTGTACGTAATGTTTTCAATGACATTAGCATATGATATATATTGTATAAAATTCTTATATTTTACTTATGTCGGTGCTTGATTACTAAAACGTTTGACATGGGGACCATTGGAAGTCCCAACAGCTCGGACTTGAGACATGTCAAACTTCTTGAGAACCTGCTACATATATTCTTCTTGAGATAATATTATATAACTTAAAACGCATGCCTCCCGATATCTATTCTAAGTATCTTCTTAACCTCTCCCATATTTTAAATTTCAAACTCTCATTTCAATTGAGTCTTTATAATTTTAATCCTTATAATGTCCTTCCCAGCTATCAATATGTCATCCACATACAATAGCGATATAATTTATATGCCTACGTGTGTTTCCCTATCACAATAATTACAACTATAATATCAGCTCCAAATATAGTTAATTGACTTTTTGAATGAGCCAAATCTCGTATTCCATTGCATTGCTGACTGTTTCAGTCCATGCAGAATTCTTTTCAACAAACGCACATTGTTCTCATGAATTTTTTTTAAACCTTTAAGGTTTCCCTATATAGATGATATCCTCCAAATTCGTAATGGAATAAGAAAAATTTAATATTTAATGATTTATCTTAAGATCAAATCGCACAACAATTGACATTATTACTCTAATAACTGATGAGTCTGAATTCTGCATGCTCTCCGAACGAGGACAGATCGGTCCAAGGCCTCCGGACCGGACAGATCACTTCGAACACTCAGACCATAGGACTGTTCGAACTATGACAAAAGTACTAAAAACCTAAACACTTCTTGACTAAGCTACTTGCTCTCTTACTTAAGAGCTCATGGGTCTTTGAACATGACCCGGGTCCATTAAACATGACCCGAAAGCCCATAAGGGCCCAAACATCAGGGTATAAATACCCAACCACCTGCATTAAGTATGGGTAATGAGAATTACCTGCTACCAGCCATCTTAATTATCTCTCTACTATCTACTCTAAACATATAACACCAACATACTACTATAAAACATCAACCAAATTACAAGCCTACCCTCATGCGATAATCATCCACACCAATAACGGTCTGGTTTTACAATTAGGGACATAATTTCTTTAAAATCAACACTTTTATTCTACGTAAAGACCTTTGCTACCAACCTACCTTTACGTAAATTCCTCGCTCTGAACATCAGAAGCATCTAAAGTGTCAAAACAAACTTAATTCAGTCCAATTAGTTTAGTAGAATATTTGAACCACTTGTGCAACTTTAGTAGAGGTATATTATACTTCATTATCGTGGGTTGAACTTTAGTTAGTTCAACCCATACCTTCTTTGAAAAATCATCAATTATAAATATAAAGTACATCACCCTTCTCATGGTAGAGTGTGTCACAAGTCTAAAAATGTCAGAATGAACATATTTAAGCACACCCTCAGTTGTATGGTTGGTGGTTGCAAACTTGGCATATTAACTTTTTCCCAACATAGAGTTCTCGTAAAAGCTCTACCTCTAAAATTTATCACACTTCAAAAAACCATGTCTGTTAAGTTTGGTCATTCATTTTCACTTATATTCCCCAATATCATATGATACAGCTTAATAAAATCAACCTCAATACTATACACACCTACAACTACTAAAGATTTTTCTAGAATTAATACACCATTAGTCTTGTTGACTTTTTTTAACAAACATCTCCTTTAAAGCTTCTTTATCAATGGTGGCTTATGTATAAGAAATATCTTGATCTTAAAAAATAAAATTGTATCACTTGTGAATTTATCAAGACCGAACTTCATGGAACTCATCTTTATGATTATATTTTAGTTTTTAGTAAAATCTGAATCTCTATATTCAACATTTGAAAGATCTTCGTCCTTTTATTTTGTGTTTATCACTAACTAAAAATATTATCACATATCCACGCTCACCACACCAATTTTTGGGTAAAATTATAATATTTATGAGTTCCAAACTTTCAGATGAACTGATCAAAGTGTCTTCAAAAGTCTGGACAAATAACAAAGTATACAAAATAAGAAAAAGATAAAATCTAAAGCACAACATAAAGATTTAAAATGGTTCAAAGTATGGATAAATCCTACATCCGCGGATAACTGAAAAACTAGTTTTATAGATGAACGATTATAAACAAGCTCAGGAATACATTTAACACAACCACTTTGAATACCTAGTTACAAAGATTTTCAAAACATAGTACAATCATACATAGGATTTTTCGGCTTATAACGATACTCGCATTGGAAGTCCTCAAAGACTCTTCCAATCGTATTCCAATGCTTTTTAATTGGATTACTCGTAAATTGAATTTTTCTTATGACAAAATATATATCCACTCTAGTGTAAAAAGTTGCATACATTAAACTTCCTATTGCATCAACATATTATAATTGAGCCACTGGTCTTCCCTCATTTATTCCAATCTTTAAACTAGGATCAGACGAAGTTTGTGCTTCTTTGAATTTTAGATATTTGAACTTACAAAATATCTTCTTAATATAATGGTATTAACTTAGGGCATAACCCGCACTACTTTTGAATACTTTAATTCCTAAAATAGTCTTTACATCATTAAGATCCTTCATCTTAGAAGTGGGAGATGAAATCTTCTTTATTTCATTAATACTTTTTATATCGTTACTTAATATGAGAAAATAATATACATATAGACATACAATATTTTATTACATTACCACGAATTTTAGTGTACAAATATTTGTCTGTTGTATTATGTCTAAACACATTCGATATAATAACATGCTCAAAAATTTTATGCCAGTTTTTAGGTGCTTCTTTAAAACCATATAATGAGTTAACAAGCATACACACCTTAGATTAATTTCCAGAAGTACAAAACCCTCGTGTTGCTCCATATAGACCTCCTCATCGAGATCTTCATTTATGAAATTTATTTTAACATCTATTTGATGATTTTTCAAGAAATATATTGATTCGGTTACAAAGAGTATCCTAATATTTGTGGTGTTTGTAACTAGAGCATAGGTTCCAAACTAATATATTCCTTTTGTTTACTAAAAATATTTTGCTAAAAGTATTGCTTTAAATGCTTAAATGGTACAATATGTGTGACATTTCATCCTAAAATTACAACCAATTGGTCTTGTCCCTGAAATTAAACTAACCAATTCTCAATTATGATTTTATAGTTTTGAATTCGGCTCTTGTCAAAATGCGAAATCTCAAGATACTTCCGTTTTCTTATAAGAGTTAGGATTGTCTTTCAGAGAAAGCACCATGAGAATTTTTTGTGTAATTTCTTCACAACTTCCTTCTACCAAATTGAAGAAAATCATTTGAGAGACCATTTATCGGTACTTACGTTTTTAGGTTTATTTTCCTTTTGAATCTTACAACTTTCTCTTGGTTGGTCTTCAACTAAAGGTCTTTTCGAAGTCCTTATGTCGTTTTCTAAACCGGTGTGAACTCTATCATTATTGAAAAATTTAGATTCAAATAACTCTACTTCTCTTAATAAAAATACTAAATTAGACTATAAGTCTAATAACCTATAAGCTTTTCTATTTGCCGCAAAACCAATAAACATACATCTGATAAGTTTATATCTAACTTCACTATTATTAGATCTGATTTTTTACAAAAATCTAAACACCCCCACATTTTGAGATATTCCATATTTGATTTTTTTTCCTTTCCATAAATCGTATGGGGATATTTCAGTTTTATTAAAAATAATATGATTACAAATATGGCATGAAGTTAAAAAAGGCTCACCCCATAAATTAATATACAATTTTGAATTTATTAGCATGGCATTAGTCATCCCGGTCAAAGTTCTATTTTTGTGTTTGACCAATATATTTTGCTACAGTGTGTAAGGATTCAAATACTGATAAAGTATCTCATGATTTTTATCAAAACTATAAAATTCTCTCGACAAATATTCTGCGCTTTTATTTCCTATGCAAGATTTTAATATGAGTGTCAAATTAATTTTCTAGTTCAGCTTTGAAGATTTTAAAAATGCTAAAGGTATTATCCTTATGTTAAATAAAATAGACAAAAATAAGTCTAAAGCATTAATCAATGAAATTTATAAAAAAATTCTTACCTCTACGCGTCTAGATGTTGTTTAGCTCACATGTGTTGATGTCTATTAAGTCTAAAAATTTTGTACATCTTTCTACAGATTTGTAAAGCTTCCTAATCATCTTTAATTATATACACAACTCACATTTTTCATACAATCCTATATCACATTTTATAAGTCTCATATGAGCAAGTCTACCATGCAATAATAAATAATTATTATGTTAGCAAGAGTAAATAGAATTTTCACTTCATTAATAATGGAATCATGAGTATATATTTTTACCATATTATAAAAAGAGTGTCCATTTCCAACCAAGGTTCCACCCTTTGATAAAATATGGTTGCAAGGTTCGTAAACATACCGGATTGTGGCTTTAGACATGAAATCACCAAAAACTATCTATTTATTTATTTTAGGAACATACAATACATTTGGAAGATTAATTTTATTTCCACTTGTAAAGACCAACTCTACATTTCTACATCTCTTAACCTTGAAATTATTTGTGATTCCCATTTGCACCTTATTTGTGCTATTTCTTTCTTCAATTATTTCGAATAATGATTTATCATGGGAGACATGAGCGGACGTCATGTTCATACCACCAACCTGCAATCTTATCTTCGATGACATTGACCTCATTCACCATTGCGATAATATCTTCTTCCATATAATTTATGTTATAATCTTTAATTAAGATTGTACAAACGAGCAAAATGACTCGGGTTGTCACACACAAAACCATTTCCCTTTATACCTTTAGAGTTATTCTTGTTATTATTGTCAAATTAGTTTTGCCCAAATTTATGTTTCTTTGACTTTGGTTCCATTGCATTTATATTCGTAGAAGCTCTGATCTTGGATTCTTCCTTCACATCTCTAACATGTGATTTTTCATCAATCCTCAAATTTTTTTAGATTCGTCATAAACTATACTCTTTAGATTTATAAACTATCATGTTTCGATAATTTTTTCAAGATGAAGGAAATTTTGGTATAATTGCTCATATTTGTAGAAATTCTGGAAGTACCAGTTTTACGGACACAACTTTGTTTACTATGATTTGAAAATAATGTATTAAGTGGATAAGTGCTTTACCGCTTATAAACTTAAAATCATAATTTTGAGAAAATAATAATTTCTTTGTATTTTATTTTTTGGTATTGTACTTTTATTCAAGTGCACTCCATATCTTCAATGTTGAATACCCACTTGTGTAAAGGTTAGAAAAAATATCCGATAACGCATTTAATATATGTCCTCGACATATGAGATTATATTCTTCTTGATTGTGCATTTTAGCTTTGATCTTATCGATGTTCTTGTCAATTTCTTCATGAATTTCCTTTTAATTCGGATCGAAGATATAGTAAACTTTAATTGTTGTCAACAATTATTTAATCTTGTTTTTCCATCATGTAAAATTTGAACCATCAAAACAGTGATCGAACAAAGTACTGGTTCATCATATTGATGTTAGCCATCATAGTTTACGCTGTCATGATAATTAATTATTTTTATTGTTAGAAAATAGATATCTAGGAAATAATACTTATAAAAATTTAGTAACACAAAGCTAGATGGAGAGTTGTCAGAAAATTGACGGAAAATAGATAAAGCTTGAGACACGTACAACTACGCTTTCCGAAACATAACAATTATGATCTTATCTATTGCTTATATTATTTTAATATTTTACTTAGGATATAAAAAACTTTAAAATTCAAGAAACTTGAAGATCTGAAAAATCAAGGTTTGATAATGTTTGAGTAATGGAGAGATATATCACTTTAAAGAGAGTTTGGGAGATTTTTGCAAGATGTGCTTTGTTCTTGAAGAGATTATTTTTTTATACATATGATTAAACACTTCCAGAGGTTTATGCTCATTCAAAAAACCATAGGTAAAGTCATACCTCTTCAAGATGTACCTTTTCAAAAAACTTATTTTCTAAAAACCATATATATACTATTTTTGTCGCAACCATGTTTGTTTTTTCCACGACAAAAATCTCGTTGACACAGTAATCTTGATGGATAATTTTTTGTTTGAGGATCCTTCCATAGATCCCCCATTTTTGTTTAACCCTCTCTCAAATAGACCAAATTATTCAATTAACCATATATCTCAAATACCATCTTCTTGGGCGAATGTAGTTACGAGACATCAAGACAATCATTCTGCATTGGCTTATTTGTGTCGATATTAATTAATTTATGGGTTAGTATTTTTATGATTCGCCAAAATCCGCTATAATAGGCTCTCCGGAATACTAGAAAAATTATCTCTCAAGATATTTGTTTGGCCAAATTTTTAACTGTGTAACTGAAAGTCAAGTGGTGAAAATTTGGTCTCGAGGAGTTCAAGATTATCCCAAAAATATATTTTTATATAAATTTTTATACGAGAAATTGTCCAAGGAATTGTTGGACAAGCCCCCTATCATTTCAGAGGACTCTTCATGGCCATCAAGAATTGGGAGCCTATTGCCTTCTTGTGAGGGACCCTCTTACGATTTGGGTAAAAATATTTAAATTACCTATAGAGCTCTGGACTTCAGAGAGTCTTAGCAGCATCGGTTTAGTTCTTGGAACTCCATTTGGAAAAGCAGTCAGACAATTGAGATAAACTAATGTTTACCCATATTTATGTTTTTATCAATGAGGGTACTGAGATTTTGTCACAGGTTGAGATAGGTTGTATAAAGCGGTTTACCACATTCAGGATTGAATATCAGGGTCTTCCTCCCTAATGTGTAAAATGTATCTTGTTCGAGAATAACACTGAGCAATATAAAAGGCCCTTCTTTGGCAAGTCAATCATCGATCCCTCGCCTACATTCTAGACATATGCTAACTTTTCATAAATCTGTTGAGTTTGACCTCACCAACCCGGGTCCTGTATTATAGAAGACTCGCCTATTAACCCCGTGATGGAGATTGATGAAGAGGTTAATGATGACGAGTTGGAATCCCACTTACTAGAGACCGCCTCACTAGTGAGGCCTTGAATGACATTTTGGTTATGTCTGCTAAAAAGACCACTGATTGATCTATTTTATGTAATTTTTGTTGCTTCACTAAATATCTCTGAGCTAGACAACCGAATATGGTATAAAGATTCCACTGATTTTATTATCAATAATAGTACATATATATATATAATGATCTTTATAAAAACTAGGGTTCACATACCTAAAGTAGATTTCAAAATCATATCAATGGCTCTCGTTGGCATTACACCCCTAATCATTCCCCTCACCTCCTAGGTAGGATATAGGTTAATTGGAATCATAGTGTTATCTCAATATCCATTATATTTTCTTCCTATAAATATATTCAATGTAAATTTAGAAGTCTAAACTTCTATGCGTTTAATGACGCCCCTGGTCGTACCCCTTATAGATTGATCTAAAATCCATTATGGCCCTAAATCAAGGAACCCCGTGGGTCATCCTTGAGGATTTAAACATTATCCGTAAGCAGGAGAAACATATTGGCTCCACATAGAACTTGACTAAAGAAATTGAACAATTCAAAAATTATTGCTACCAATATGAGATTAAGGATATTCATTCCAATGGCTTCTGATTCTCTAGATCAAATAAACAATTTCTTAATTATATATCTTCCAAATTTGACTGTGTCTTTGGTAACAGTGACTGAGACGAGTTATTTCCGAATTTTCGCCCCGCTTATTGGATCATACCACAGTCACACTAAATCTTGGCACCCCATGCCCGCGTAAGAAAAAACCTTTCAAATTTTTCAACATGTAGCAAACCCACCCTTAATTCAAAGATATTATCATAGATAGTTGGAACCTTCCTATCGACGCTCAGGGTATGAGTTTGGTTTACCAAAATCTCATACATCTTAATTTGTATTATGAAACCTCAACCATAAGGCATATAGTAACAATAGCTCCCAAGTATCCGATTCACAAAAAGACGTATTCCATGCTTAGTCTTTTCTTGATCAAGACTCTTCCAATCATACTTTTGTCTCAAAATAAATTGAGGCTCCATCTTCCTTAGCAATAAAGAATATTTTCTTAAGAAAAAATTGACGGAGTCTTTGCTCAAACTCGAAGACTAAAACACAAAACAATTCCACAATAGTAGTAAAACTCAAATCTAACATAACAAAAAAATATATCGATCTCTAATAATAAATGAGAAACAATTACCAATACATCCGGTATTATTAATTTCCTTGTGAACTAGTTCAAGGATCTCCTTTGCACCAGGCATCCTCCAGGATGCACGAGTCTCTCTCGGGTTTCAACACTCATTTTTGGGAATGTCAACTCACTAGATAAGGCATCCATGATTTTCATGGTAACGTAAGTAAAGATTAAAAATGTCATATTAAGTATTGATAGTAATAAATCCCTTGAGTCGATGGCTTGAATACGATTTTCTTCAAGATTTCCTAGAATATTATGGGTAAAGACATATGCAATAGGGTCTTGAATTATTTCAAATCTTGGTGTATAGATCCTTTATAGGATTCCACTTTTATCACCCTCATTCCTAGAAAAGATATTCCCTTTTACGTCATCGACTTTTAGTCAATTTTTTAATGCAACGATGTGTACGAGATTATCTCCAACATTCTGGCTAAAAGAACTAAGGAATCATTATTTTATATAGATGATAAATATCAATTGTCTTTCATCTCAGAATGAAGCATATCATACAACATCCTTCTTTTCCCATAAATCTTTAGGGATTAACATACTAATAGTAAAGTCAAGAGGGTCGCCAAAAACAATCAACCTTATGAAAAACTTTGATATTTTTTGTTAAAATCTTATTCATGATATCCTTATCACCATGAACTTCTCGGATATGATGATATCTTGGATATTCAATATATATATATATATATATACTATTTCGTACAATGTTAACATTGATAGTGATCATAATGGGAATTTGCAAGATAGGAAGGGGCTAAGGCAATGTGATCATCTCTCATATTTATTTTTATCATAGTAATACAAGTCTTATTTAGCACCATGAAGGAGAAAAGCACTAATGGGAACTTCAAATTCCACTATAATTGTCAAAAGCTCAAAATAGTCAACCTTTGTTTCGCTGATGACTTAATTGTATTATGTTATGGTGACCTAAAATTTCTCAACTTAATCAAATAGGGTATAGATGAATTCTTATCGCTCTTGAGTCTTCAAGTCGGTCTCACTAAAGGTTATATTTTCTTCTTTGGGGGTAAATCTCACATTCGAGCTAAGCTAATCAACATCTTAGGGTACCGCGTCAGCTCACTTATTTTAAAATACATAAGAGTTCATCTCCTCACAAACTGACTATTCAATAACGATCCTCGTCTTCTCTTTTAAAATATCATAATTTACATTGGTTTTTGGACCTCTAAACACATTTTTATGCAGGAAATCCTAAGTCATCAATGACGTTCTCTTTGTTGGCTAAGTATATTGGTCATTAATATTTATCCTCCCGTCAAGGGTTCTCAATGATTTTTTTTAATCCCTCCGACGCTTATTTAAGTTAGGCCATGAGATTAAGATTTCATAGGCCAAGTTGGCTTGGTCCAATGTTACATTGTCCATACTTGAAGGTGGTGGCATTGTGATTCTAGACTTAAAAATATGAAATCAGACGGCTATATTTAAATAATTGTGCCCCTCAATTAGTAAAAAAAATAACTCAATCTGGTGATTGGAATAATGTAAAAAAAACTTTTGGGATTTAAATATTGGCTCATTATCCTCCTTTACTTGGAATATTATTTTACGTTTTAAGCTTTTGGCTAGCAAAATGTATGAGGTTGCGATTGGTAAAGAGGAATATACCATTTTGGTAAGATCTGTGGCTTATCCCTACCTCTTTGATAACCAATTATGGGAAAAATATTATCCATGTCTCAAAGCCTAACAAGAATCTCAAAGTATATGGCATCATTTCACGATGGCCTCTAGAACTGGGCATCCCAAATAAGATATGCAAGTTTCAAGAAATTAACAACCTCTTTTATCTTTCTACCTCCTTTGATCATCAACTAGAACGACGTTGGATGTTGGACTGTCAATACTGAAAGCAAAAAATTCACAATAAAAAACACATACAATGTCATTCAAACATCCACCTATTGTATCGAGTAGACTGGGTTAGTATGATAAGTACAATATTTCTCGTCATCTCTTTATTTTATGGCTTGCAAACCAGGACAAATTGTTTACGTGAGACAAGTTTAAACGTTGATGAATAAATTCCACTTTTGGATTATATCTTGTGCAACTCATGTTAGTTTCACTCAGAGTATTTGGTATGACATTTCCAAGTTCGGGTTCACTTTAAATGCCTCAAATTGGTTAAACTGGATCATTGAAGTGTCAAACTTGCAATTCTCTAAAAACTGCAATCTTGTCCATGCTTTGGCGCGATAATATACCACGTCTGGCGGACGGAACACAATTTTTTTGAATTTCCCTCCTGTCTTTGTCTTTACGGTTTCGTATCACATGTTTTCTAACATTTAATTCAGACTCTTTAGTACCAAATTTATATGGTCAGTGTAATCTCGGTCTGAAATTTAACTTATTTGGGTTGTTTTTACTATATTGCAATCACATCTTCTCTCATATTTTGGCCGTGGCTCTGTCGGACTAACTCTTATTATTGAAAATATTTCACTCGTGTTCATTTTTTGAGTAGTTCATGTATTTGAATTTTCTTGTTAAAATTTGTTATTTATTCATAATTTCTTTTTTCTAACCAATAGTTGGGATATGCCTTAAATAAAAGATAAAAACTATTTAAATTTATATAATTTTATATTTTATACAAAAATAGAGATAAACATTACATGACATCCATATATATGATTATAAATAATTTGATAATTTCTCCCAAAACAAAATACAAGACCTATCTCTTGTAATATATATTGAATCTGCGTTGTAATAGGATAAGACCCAATTACAAACTTCACGTGAGTCCGCCTGACATATGCGTAGGCTACATTCCACGAATCAACGTCGGTGTGCTCTGTGTATATACTGTGTTTGGGGAACTGTAAACTAAGTACTAGCACAATGAAAGTAGCTCTCAAAATCTTGTTTCTCTTCCTGCTAATCCATGGCACCGTCTTACCCACTTCACATACCCACAAAAGCTACCTTGCAGGTGCAGCTGTAACAGGGGAGATCGATCAAACAACCATTTCTACTTCTCAATCGAGTTTTAAAGATAATTTGTACGGTCGAGTTAAATTTGGAACGAGACTCAGGAAGAAAGTACTTCCATCGCCACCTCCTCCGATTTTTGCGAAACCTATCAGTCCGATAGGACCTCGGCCTCCGGTTCAGTCTCCACCTCCACCTCCGCCTCCACCTCCGCCTCCGCCTCCGCCTCCTCCTCCGCCTCCTCCTCCGATAGCCTACCCACCTTTTAGATCTTGAATATTATATTAACCTTCTTTTTTTCTCAGTTACATATGGCTTTAAAGTGTCATGTTGTTTGTCTTATTTTGTTTTGTGTTTCACTTCTTTTTATATATTCTAATTATATTTAAGGTATTGAATTCTATATTTCACTTGCTATCATATCATATGTAATGCTTTTTATGTCTTTATTAGAAAAATGCATACCTTTGTAATTTCATATGAATGCAAAAAAATTATAGTAAAGAAAAATATAAAAAAAAAAAAAACCTATCTTAATTATGACTCGTAAAATATGATAAAGGGTTGGAAATCAAGACCGGTAAAATATGATAAAGGGTTGGAAATCGAAAGATAGTTTTGATAGAAAGTTTTTTTAAAAATTCAGTCACCACTATTGTTAAACGAATTGGGAAAGGAATACAGGTATGTCGAATCAGGGATTACAGAGCAACATCGAAATCGAATTCAGTTTAACATTGATAAGAGATAGAACACTGATTTTTTAATTTGGACGAAGCGATCATCGATGCAATCAAACAGAACGCTGGAGCGAAAAGCTTAGAAGCCAAAAGCTACGAGAGCGATTAAATAGGGCTTCGATCAGAGACATCCAATTCAATTGATAGCAATAACGAAGAAGAAGAGAAAGCGAAGATCATCAAGGATTGAAGATATTTGGATGAACAACAAAAGAAGTTCTGCTAACATTTCGACTAGAGACTCACTGAAGAACAATCTTCGAAGACGGAGCCAAGATTAGCAAAACTCAACAATCTGCAAAGTAGAATAAATTAGGGTTAGATTACTGACTACTGGTTAGCCAATCCTCAATTTGCGAATCCCCATGCTATCGAGAACCAGAATAGCAAGCAAAGGATTGGGGTGGTGAAGTTCTCGTAATGAATCTTCATCTTGCATTTGAGAGTCCACCTTGCAAGCTAATCGGCTGCAAGGTTCTGCTCTCAAAATGCATGACGAAAAGACATTGAAGAGGAGAGAAGGCCCCGAATTCGAGCAAGCATTTGCTCGATGGGCACAATCGAGTTTCCAGAAGACAGTAATGAATTAAGATTTCAGAGTCGCATTTTATATCAATGTTAGAAAGCCCTTTGATTTTACAAATGGTCAGGCCACCCAATAGTGCTCGAACTTTGGCCTGGATTGGGGACTACTTGCCATATGTGTTCCCATAGCCAAGAATGATGTTGCCACGATGATCTCTGATGATGATGGCGCCACTGGTTTCTCCTGACTGAACACAACACGCATCGGAGTTGAGCTTAAAACAACCTAATTCATGAGCAGTAGATTCATAATTTTTCCAGTGCTTGAATTTGATTAAGTTAGAGTAGTCTAGAGCAGATATGATATGTTTGATATGCTGAATAGTAGACTTAGCAGAAGTAGTAGAATCCTTGAACTTGACCCTGTTCCTAGTTTGCCAAATGACCCAGTTAATAATGGGTGGCAAGATGGTCTTCATATGGACTTTCGAAGGAGAGGACCATGACCAGTGTCTAGCCATATGGATATGAGTCATAAACCTGGAAATCTTGATATTGAAAAGATTAGCAAAATATGACCAAATCTGCCAAACATGCTCACAATAAACAAATACATGCTTAGTACTTTCCACATTATTACAAAACAGACATTTAGAAGCTAATTCTAAATGTCTCTTTTGCATCGTGACTTTAGTTAAAATAATTTTTTTGAGAAGCCTCCAATGTAAAAACAGAGCATTTAGTAGGAGTGACTTGATTCCAAGTTCTTTCAAAAATTATAAAAGTAGGATAATTTTGAGTAAATTTGTTTAGGGTGTCTTTAATATTAAAAGAATCAGTATTTGAAAGACTCCAATGAATTTTATCCTCTTTGTTGACATCAACTTTTAACTTTTTAATAAGGTTGATACTAGAACTAGGAATTAGAGAACTTATCATATTGAGGTCCCAAGTGTTATTTCTCCACAGAGAACTAACTTTTTCTCCTGTAAACCATTTGTTGTCAGATTCATCCTCAAACTTAATGATGGAAGGGTCTCCAAACCAGCTGTCCATCCAAATGTCTATCTCTCCTTTGCCAAGAACCTGGGTAATATACTCTTCAACTACTTTTCTGACCTCATTCATTCTGTTCTAACTTAAGGATCCCTTCTTATTACCCATGATTTGAGAGGGATGATAATTCTCACAGTAGATACTATGAGTCATCCTAAATCAGAGGGAAATCTTACTTCCGAAAACATACCAAAGCTTCATGGAGTAGACTTTCTGATAGTCATCGAGACTATGAGCATTAAGACCATCCTCTTTATAACTTTTACAAATAAACTCCAAGAACACCAATGAATATTGTGCTTCTCATTAGTAGATCCCCATAAAAATTTATTAAAGGTTTTCTCTATTTTGCAGATAATAGAAGAAAGCAGCTTGCAACTGTGACACAAATATATAGGAATGGGAAGCAGGACACTCTTGATGAGGGTCAGCCTCCCTGCATAGGAAAGGCTTTTGCCCTCCCAAACTAGGATCTTGCTGTTAATCTTGTCAATCATAGGAAAGAAATTGTTGATTCTGTTGTTGGAGCTCAGAGTGACACCCAGGTAAGTAGTATGTGGATTTCTAATAATGAAATTAGTGATAATTTGAAGGTTCTTAAGCCTGTTTTGATTGATGTTGCTAGCAGCTATTAACTGAGTCTTATCTCTGTTAATAACTTGAACAAAAAATTTGATAAATCTGCAATAAATGACCAACTGAATCCATAGAAGTGGTTAGACCATTAGAAAAAACTAATAAGTCATCAGCGAAGGCCAAACATGGAATATCAATTTTGCTTCTACCCTTAAACTTGATGGTTTTATCAGTTCTATAAAGGCTAACCAAACCCCTAATTAAAGCTTCCTAGTAAGGATGAACAAACTAGGTGATAAAGGATCTCCTTGTCTGATTCCCTTGCTGGTTTTAAAGAAACCAATTGATCAACCATTAATCATAATAGTAGTATAAACAAAGTTAATGATATTACTAATAAGCTTAATAAATTGATGGTTAAAACCAAAACTAGCGAGAATTTTAAATATAAAATCATGAGATAGGTTGTCGAAATCTTTCGACATATCAACTTTGATTATAACATTTCTACTTTTGGTTTTCCTTTTCAGGTCATGGAGAAGCTCGTTAGCAATCATGATATTTTCGTGGATGGATATGCCCTTCACGTAAGCTTCTTGAACTTCTGAAATAAGATGTGGTAAAAGATTAGCTATTTAGTTGTTAATTAGCTTAGACATTAGTCTACTAAGAATAGTGCAAAGTGAAATAGGTCTAAAGTGATTCCAATAGCTAGGGTTTTCAATTTTCGGGATTAAGCAGATGCTAGTAACTTTAATCCATTTAGGAATAGTCTCTCTTTTTAAAAAATCAATCATATCTTTATAGAGATCATGTTTGATAATCATCCAACAAGTAGTTAGGAAACAAGTGTTGAAGCCATCAATGCCAACAACACTTGATGGCTTCAAACACTTAATAGCATGCGGAATTTCATTCTCAGTGGGCTCAAATAGCAAAAAATCATTATCTGAATCAGTCACAATGCTAGGAATATGCTTAAGGATATCCATGCTTTGATTATCATTAGAGTTAGTGGAAAAGGTTGAAGAAAACATATATTTGAAGTATTTTTCCACTGATTCATCCATGAGGTCTTCATCATTAGTCCACTCGTTATTGATCTTGATATTAGCTATTCTGTTTTGCCTTCTTTTCCTTTTAAAAAAGTTATGATAAATGCTTGTATTTCTGTCCCCGTCTTTAATCCATGTTGAATAGGTTTTCTGCTGCCAGAAGCTCTCCTCCATTGATATTGCAAAGAGGTTGTCAGCAAGGGTTTTGGAGAAGCAGATCTTGTCTTCAATGCTTTTGCTAGCAAGAAACTTCTCTTCATAGTGGACAACCTTAGCCTCAGTATCTTTGACTTTGTCAAAGATGTTGCCAAAGGTATCCCTATTTCAAACCTTTAAATCTATTTTAAGCCTTTTTAATTTACTCCACAAGATGTTAAGAGGGATATTAGACATGTTTTTATGCCAGCTACCTTCAACAGTCTTGATAAAGCTAGGGGTCCTTAGTCCACATATTGAGGAGCTTAAAATTACCACTAATCTGTTTATTCTTATTATTAATGCAGACTTTTAAGGGGAAATGATCAGAACAAGTACGCGTCATGTGGTTCACATCAGTGGAGTTGAAGTTGTTAGCCCATTCCTGATTAACCAGAACCCAGTCCAATCTCTTGCCTTTGAGATTCTTCATCCAGGTAAATTTGGTGCCAGTAAATTTAGTTTCTTCAAGCTTAAATTCATTAATCATATCATTAAAATATTATACACTTTTCTGACAGTAGCTATTACAGTTGAATTGATCAGTGAACGATCTAGAAGTGTTGAAGTCCCCAAGGACCATCCAGTCCTTCACAGTAGTAGAGATTCTCTTCAAAACATTCCAAAGATCAAGTTTGTTACTCCTCTGGCACTTAGCATACACAGAGGTAATATAAATCAGCTTACTATGATTAGTAATTAGGACTTCAGTATGCACTAATTGAATATGATCAATATTTATGCTGACTTGAATATCATACTGCCAGAAAATCCACAACTTATTAGAGGAGTTAGCATAAAAGTTACTAAATTTTAAGAAAAAAGCTATAACATCAAGTTTATTAGGAAGAATAAAAGGCTCCTGAATAAAAAGAAGCTTAATGTTGTGACTCCTGGCAATAGACTTAAGTCTTCTTCTAGAAGACGTATTGCATATTCCCCTGATGTTCTAAGACAGAACATTAATCATTAGAATCTTTGCTTGATGAAATTTTGGTCTTCATAAATAGTAAAGACTTGGTAGCCTTAGAAGTCTTTTTTTATTTTAACCTTTTTAAGTATCTGATTCAGGATTCTTTGAAAGTTTTTGCTTGTGTCTCTAGTCTTTAACATAGGTGTTTCTAGAAAACTACCTATGTTGTTTTGATCGTGTGTATTATAACCTGATTTAGACTTAGAATGGTCTGGGGAAACCTGGTTACTTTCACCCTCAAGGTCCTTTATAGCTTTAATCATGTCCTCGGTATTATTCTCTATTTGTAAAGCAGCTCTTATGTGGTTTTGAGTCTCATTGTCTTGTTGGGAACTTATTATAGATTTGAGCTTTTGCTTCTGATGAGTAATTGATAGATCTTGGGATAATACTCTGATTTTGTTCTGATTGATTTGTATTTCAGGTTGAGGGGTTTCCACCTTATCTTTGCAAGCAGTTCTTCCGCTAGCTTGAGTTTCAATAGCAAGTAAGTCTTTTTGTTGTTGTTTATTTGATTTCTCTTTGCAGTTATCCTCGTTGTGACCAATATGATTACAAAAATTTCAATAGTGTGGTATACTCTTGTAAGCAATCTCCACCCAGCAGCCATCATTAGGACCAAACCCTATCCACATCTGATTTTGCAGCCTGCTAGTAACATCCAATTCAACCCAACCATAAACAACATTGAACAAAGCCCTATTCTGATTAGGAATCCAAGTTTTAATAGGATTGCCAATAGTCTTAAACATAGTTTCAATCATCGATTGCTTGTAGAGATATTCAGGAATCTTGGAGATTCTTGTCCATATAGGGGGTATATGACTTTCAATATTTGAATTGAAATTTGGGACCGCTTTAACACTCTCATTATAGTGTTGCCAATGGTCCAAGAAGTTTTACTCTATAGGTTGCCTAAGTCCTCCTTCAAATCGAATTCAAACAGAATGTGGTGAGGGTCTCTAGTAGAGAGACTTATGTTACCTTTAAACTTTCTTTCAGCAACGAAATTGTCCAATAAATTCTTTTTTGGTATTTCTTCAGAGAACTTTCCAATCAGGGTAAACTTAGAAGATTTCATCAAATTGTTTTTAACTTCTTTAGGAAACTGCAATGAAATGTGGTCATTCTTGTAGCTTATAGAATCAGGCTCAAGGCCATTCATTTCAGTAATGTTCTTTTTGAAAACATCAACATGCTTATTTTTTTAAGATGAGTTACTTTCATCTTGCATGCTATTATCACATTAAGAATGATTTTGTTTATCCATGAGGCATCAATCCAAAAGCACTCAATGAAGGAAACGAGAGATCCAAGCAGACCCATGATCACGAGTGATGATCAGAAACAACCCAAAACTAGCGACAGTATGAAGCACAGACCCAAAGAACAACAAAGAAGATTAAAGGCTACTACAAGACCACAGCAAACAGAGAAGGAACTTAGAAGAATAACCCACGAAAGGCACGATCAATAGAGAAGATAAAAAACAACCCAAAACCAGCAAAAATCAATGAAAGAACTAGCAGACCACAGCATAGATCAAATATTAGTAGAGATGATCCAATGCTACACCAAAACCATAGCAAACAGAGAAGAGGAACTCAGAAGAACAACTCAAGAAAGACTCTTGAGGATCATGAAGAGGGATACTGATTCTTGGAGCTTCATCCATCTTTTCTTGGAGATTTGATAGAAAGTTAAATGATCTATAATTAAACCTAAAATATAATTATGAGTTTTAGACAATTTATATTTATCTATGTTTTTATATTTTTACATAAAACCTTTTTTAAATTTATTTATAAAATTAGTTATTCTTAAAATCAAACCAAAATTTTAATTACGAGTAACTATAGGACAAATATAAGCTATTAATAGCCATATAGTTTATATATATTGTTTATCAAAAATTACTTTTATATATAAATATATTTTTTATTTTTTATTTATGATTTAAATTGTTAAAATTATGCATCTTTCAAATTTAAATTCTGAAAGTATCATTAATTTTTTGAGACGAACAAAACAAAATTTATAAATAATATTTTTTTATTGTTTTTCACAATGCATGTCAGTTGATATCGATTTCACATTTTTATTTTATTTTAACATTTTAGTTTTAAAAAAAATGAATTTAACATTAATTTTGCATTTCATTTTATCCTGATTTTTCATTTCGTATGATTTGCTTTCGCATTTCGTACGTAGGAAAAAAATCAAATTAAACACTTATTTCGTATTCACATTACATTTTATTATGATTTCGCGTTTCGTAATTAGGCAAACTAATAGTAATCAAATTTAACATTGGTTTAACATTTCGCATTTCAAAATTCATTTTATCATAGTTTTGCAGTTCATAGTTAGACAAAAAATTCAAATCTAATACTAGTTTCGCGTTTCAATTTTCATTTTATCCTAGTTCTACATCTCACACTTAGGCAAAAAAATTCAAATGTAATACTAGTTTTGCATTCTAAATTTCATTTTACCCTGGTTTCGTATTTCTTATTTTTTGGTTTCGCATTTCGCACTTAAGAAAAAAAAATTAACATTGATTTCACATTTCGCATTTCATTTTAATCTGGTTTTGCATTTCGCATTTTTGCATTTCGGAATTTGGAAACAAAATCAAATCCAATGCTAGTTTTGCATTTCGCATATCATTTTATCATGATTCCCATTTTCTTATTTTTCATTTCGTATTTCATATTCCTAGTTTCGCATTTCGCACTTATATAATATATTTTTTTAAATCTAACATTATAAGCACAATATTAATGTAAAAGAAAAAGTTGTAAATCCTTAAATTTTTACTTTTTGAAGAACCATACCATGTAAAAGGAAAAATATAATTAAAGGAGCCAAAATTCAATCAACAAACAAATGACAAACTTCATATTGTGTTAGACACAAAGTTTTATGTACGCATATTTAAACTTCCATATTCTTAATACATGACCTACTCATCAATATATTAGTTTGATAATATTTTGGTTAAACAAAATATGACATATAAGACATGATAAGATTGTATACCGTTAAGGCATTATTACCTTTATAAGGAAATGTAAAGGTATTAGTTAAATTTATTATTAAAGTGTCTATTAAATGAAGGTCCAGAATAACATATGGAAAGATAGCATCGGTAAATACCTAAGTAAGACGGAGGATAAAACCATCATCAAAATAAATGATATTTCGCAGACGCTATAAGTGAAGGCGGGTAAGTGATGGAAAGAACTTAGACATAAAAAGATATTTTTAAATATGGTTACAAGTGGTAGAAAATAATGAAAGGTTTGAGATATATAAGATGTATTACTCAAACTCCCATGGCAGTTAAGGGAAAAAGTAATATATGCAAGAGATGGTTGATACATGTCATAAGATACATGTGTTATCAATCCCTAATAATTAGGGATAAAGTAGTTAGAAATAAGATATCAAATAAATGTAAACAATATTGATTTTTTTGCTAATAAAATTACACTTTATATTTAATTTTTATCATACACTAGTCTTAACCTTTTGGCAAAACTTTAAGAGAGAATTCCCCTCGTCATGACAGATATTACTACATAAAAAGCACTTACGGTGAACTACAAGATTTATTTCTTTTATTATTCTTTAATGTTGATTAAACCAACTTACTCTTTCAAAATTCTCAATATTGTTATTGGAAAATTCCGCAACAAAAAGTTGGGATTATGTGAGGCCTGGAAGCACTACAATTGAAGGTTCAATCTTCTTTAGCCCTTGTATTTGAATATCATCGTTGTTATTTGAATTTCAGTTACTTTTTAAACTCATTTAGCACCAAAGTTTCTTGTAGCTTTAACATATTTTTTTCTTCAAAATCGTTTTCATTTCCTATAATGTTTCCAAAGAATAGTGACTTTAATGAGATTAAATCCTTGCATTCTCAACTTGAAAATTAACATGAAAGTAAGGAAGTGAGATATAACTAAAACTTCTACATTTCAATAACATGCACAAAATAGAAATATTTTAGGAAAAATCATAATAAGTAGGAATTTAAGATGTCTTATAAAGTAAAGAACAACAAACATCATATTCAATTTTACAAGTATCAATATAAGAATTGTTGAATTAACTGATAACATCTTTAGCTTTCTACTCGCATGAACGCGATCAATTTTTTAGAAACAAACAAGTCAAATATTGTCACATGTGTAATGATTTGAGTTTCTTGATTAACCAAAAGGGGTGTAATGCCATAAAAATTAACAATTCATAAGAATGAGGTAAGAACTGTTTTCACTTTATATATAAATCATCTTTCACAAATAGATCTATCCACTCAATTGATTCTCTTACATTAATAAATTAAAGGAACTTTAGAAAAAATCATAGATGTATTCCAAAATAACTATCTTACTTCTAATATTATAAGCATAAGAAGGTAATCGTTCAAACTATTTTTTCCTGCTTTAGAGTTAGAAATGAACGAGCTACGATCGGATCAGTGTAAGAATATAAACTGTATATGAGATGAAAATAGTCAAAATCGGTATAAAATGATGACTAGAACACTTCAAGTTATAAGGGAAAAATAATAAATTTAGGAGAAAATGAAAATTTTAAGTGAATGAGTGGTTATAGATGATTTGATCTGCGAAAAAGTAGTTGTTTTGAGGGAGCAAGAAGGTGAAAATAAAATAGTGAATCTAATAATGAGGCATCCGCCAAAAAGGAAAAGGAAAAAATTTCAACGACGGTCAAAAGGAAGGTGCAAAACCAAGAGTGTTCGTGGTTACATTACCCAAATCTCCATTGACGCAAAGAAGTTTGTAAGGAAATTTTCCAAAAAAATATTTAATCCTCATAGGATGGATAAATATGATGGTATAACTAATCTAGAATACCATCATTTCCTATTATCTATGTAAATTCATTACATGTGTAACGTCTCATATCTCTAAAAAAATTTCATCTTAAATATTTATCGGGCTTGGACAATCATATCAATTTTGACACATAACAAAAGTTTTTGGTATATTTTTTTAACTTTATTACTAATAATATTCATTTTTTGTTATATCAAAATATCATAGGGTTATCCACCTTTGATAAAGATATTGAACATTTTTTTACTTTGGCAAAAAAACATCAATTGATACTAACAGTCTACCTCTTATTCATGTAAAAAAATTTCTATCCAAAACGAAGGTTCCAAAAAAAGCTTTCGCAAAATAATTTTTTCCTTAATAGATCCTTTTACTAAAAGGTCTAACGAGGTATAAATATGGATAGTATCAAATTGTTATCTCCAAAGCCATGTTGGTTTAACTAAGATAACTATGCTTAAAATTATCATAATTTTAAGGACAAAACAAATATGAGACTCAAGAATTTACTCAAACTGTACCCCATGAGTTTGGCTTTGCACACCAAAATTTTAAACTAAGAGGACCGCTAATTCAACAATATCAAACTCCAAGAGCTTGAATCATTATATCAAACAGTAAAAAACTCAAAGGTGTGGTGGTTCGACCAGAACAATGCGCAAGTTGCTCGATTTCAACCAAAATCTATGAGTTCGACAAAAAGTTTGCTTAGAAAACTTAGCATTTCAACACTAAAATCAAATGATCCAAAATTAAAATCTCAAATCACAATGAAACAATGGTTCAACTCAGCAAAGTTTATCAAAACAAAAAATTATACTCTTTAATTATATTTGTAAAGACTATGAGGCTAATGAAAATGCCTAAATATATAAATTAAAATCCTAAATTAATAATATGAGAGACTATTAGCACTCTGTGACACTATTGGACGACCTAAACTTAGAAATAAGATACAATATTTAACATGAGGTTTTAAAGTTAGTGTGTATATAATTAACATAACGTTTATAATTTAAAATTTTAATAATAAAAATTAACATTCGTATTATATCCTACATGACATTTATCTTGTATCACTTTGTGATCCCCGTCTAATTTTATATAGCTCATCTTACACCTATTTATGATTCTTGTTTTATACTTTTTACTTTATAAATTTTTCATCTAGTTTTATTTGGTTCATCTCGTATGTTGTGCCTCATCTTTCATTAATCTCTTATTACCTGCAATTTACTCTTTTATTAGCCTTTAACAAGTACTTACCTCGTCATTGTAAGGATATTTTGTATATACAAGGTATACCCTTATCAGTATATGGCATAAAATATTTGCTTCAATAAAGATAGTTTATGGGGTATAGCCAATAACTGAGCATTATGTGTGTATGGTTGATCTTCATTCGTGAAATAATGAGATATTAGAAACTGAATGATTGATTAAGACAATAAGTTTGAAACATGACATTGTGATTTGGGGAAATTTGTTATAATTTTGTAAGAATTATAGAAACATCGACGTTGGTGAAAGAGTAGGTAAAAATATACTTGCTCTGGAACCTAATAATCACGGGGTTTATATCGTTTTATCAAATATATATACAGACATTGGTAAGTCGATGAAGATTGAGAGGTTGAGGAAGATAATGAAAAAAGATAAACTGATAAAAACGTGAGGGTGGAGTCTGGTTGACGATAATGAAGTTACTTTTTAGTCTATATATATATATATATATATATATATATATATATATATATATATATGACTATAACCGAACTAAAAATATCAATGTTTGTTCTTACATTTTACCATAATGATCGATTACAACTATTAAAATATGAATGCTATATTGTAAATTTAAATATGTATTTGTTAAAGATTAAGATTTTGGACTTACATATTAAATTACTATATTCTTTTACTATATTATTTTATAAATCGGAATTCATATATATATATATATAGGATGACATTGTTGTATATTTATGTATATTCGTGTAATTTTAAAATATATTTATCATTAAGTTTGAGAGTGTAAAATAACACTCAACTGGATAAAGAAATATATGTTAGTGGATGCAAATAGGTTTACACTTCCTCGTAAAAAGAAGAAATTAAAAGAAAGTAAATGAGGCGTAAGCACATTTTTTCTCTTTTCAAAAGTAATACAGATCTGAAGTTTTTTATATGTGAAACTATAGCTAGCTTAGATAGATGCAAAAATCTAATTTTTATACCAATAAAAAATTTAGAGTTTACATATATACTTACATAAAAATTACATATTTAGTAGTTTAAACGTTGTTTTAGACTCTCATTTGTCCTTATTCAACTAAAATGTAATTATAGATATACTATTAAGATATTCTTATGGTATACATTAATATAAAAAATATATTGGGTTGGTATGTTATAAACAACCTAAAAACCAAAACCAAACACGAATTTCAATGATTTTTAAGAAGTAGAAATACCATCTTTGAAGTTGTTGTTGTATAAAAACACGATAGACTTTATTGACAAACAATTATATCCTATATTCTTACACAAATTAAATGATGACCGAGATATAAAAATATAGTTTGCTTCTCGACGCCATACCTAGTTATAAACTCTATTTTTAGGCAGAACTGCCAAAATTATTTTAAAATATTTAAAAAATGACTCCAATGTTAGATAAAATATGATAATAGATTTTGGCAGGGATATCGATTTAATAATTTGATGAAACTATGATTTGATACTTCCAATTTACGAAATTGGATTGCAAAAATTGAAACTCTTAATCACTTATTTGTGTATTATTACTACTCTTAAGCTATCTGGTCCCATTTTGCAAATATGTTCAAGGTCAATGTTGGTAGATTTATGACTATATATGACTAGGAGTTGGTTCTTGTCTACTACTAAAGATGTTCACATTCATACTATCCTCCAACCCATCATTTGTTGGGTCTTATGGAAATCTAGAAACAAGTCCAAGCTCAAAAGTATCACCTATTCTCTTCGTACTACCGTCAACTACATAAATCACATCATCAATAGTCTGGATTATGCTAACCTATTCAAGAGAAAGCATTGGGCTACTGATAACTCTGCTGCAATGAAGATGAGCTGTTATAATCATTTACAAGACAAAAATAAACCATCTTACCTTAGCGTCCCTCAAACGGTCTCCAGTCTCAAGGACCAAAAATAATTAAAGTCACTGCATAATCATTTATTCGAACAAATGATGCTCTCTTAGCTTCTTCTCTTTGTGTTTGAGCTTCAATCTCCAAATCCGTTACTCATATCACATGTAACTGGTTCTTTGCGAAGAAGAAATTCTTTTAATGCGGAGCTTTATTTTCTAAGTCTATCTCTTTTCGAAATTGAAATAGAAGTTGTTTGATTTCGATTAGCGTTTTTTTTTTGCACTTCTGTGTAATGCTAGTACTTTGAATTGTTCTCTTTTTTTCATTATTTTTTATTTTATTTTATTCATTATTATTATTATTATTTTTAAAAATAAATAAAAACTAATAGCTAGAAATATACGTATTGTGAATACATAGTTATTGTTAAAAGTTTTTATACGATTATTGGTTATCGATAATTTATCTAATTTTTTATTTTTTTATTTTTTTAATACCTAAATTGTCAAGATGACATTATGTTTAAATTAGAAAATAGGTAAGTCTAATTTGTTCATTTAAATGAGAAAGATGTGACTACTTCTATCAAAGAAACTTGAACAGCTGCTCTTAAACCTCTGGAATTTTATCAAGAAAATCAGAGAAGCCGAAAAACCCTACACAGAAACCATGACGAAGAAGATTCCGGTGATTCTGATGGGTTGTGGGGGTGTCGGACGTCAACTTCTCCAACACATTGTTGCTTGCAGATCACTTCATTCCAAAATGGTACCTTTCGAATTTATTACTATTTTTCCTTGCTGACTTCAATCGTTTGATCGAAGATTTCATTCTTGTTACCAGGGAATTCATATTGCCGTATTGGGAGTATGTGATAGTAAACATTTAGTTGTTCCTTCCAATGTTGAACTTGGGACAGTGGAGTTAGATGATAGTTTTTTATCGGAAGTGTGTCGAATCAAGTCTGATGGTTCGTCTCTCCTCGAAATTGGAGCCTCTGGTAAATTTACTATCTCCTGATTAAGCTGTTTAAGCTTGATTGTTATTGGGTCACTTATTCTTTTTGTTGTTGTTAAAAGGTGACTATAAAGTTTTCATGGATTCGAGAAAAATTATTGAGATTGCAGAACATCTTGGAAAATCTACAGGTTAAGCACTGATCTGGTTTATCTTAAGTTGATACTTAGAAAGGTTAAGCATTTTGGATTTCGTATTCATCGAACAATGTTATGCAACAGGTTTGGCTATTGTAGATTGCTCCGCTAGTTCCGAGACTGTTGAATTGCTGACCAAGGTGGTTGGTTTGGGTTGCTGTATTGTCCTGGCAAATAAAAAGCCTCTTACCTCGACAATGGTAACATATTCTAGAAAGCATCTTTGTTACGAAGTAGAATAAGCAAATCAAGTTACGACGGCCATTTCCATGGTTGGCATTTCATTTTGGACTTATATTTGATCTTTAGGGAATTTGAGCACCATATGCATTGGTTTAAATCCAAACGGCACTTAGCAAAAAGACATATGCCAACGCGTGTTTAATATAGTCATTGATCATAGTGATCCCACTTCACGAGTTAACTATGATATCTCTATGTGATTGAAATGATTCTTACTGCTAGAGATACCTGAAATTAACAAAGAGTGCACTTTTAGTATATTCTTCTTTAGAAAGGTTACTATTGTCCCTTACACAGTTGTTTTCTAGTTGATTCATCAAATGAGATGTGACGTACAGGTGTTGGTTGTTTGTTACAATATTTTCTTTGTACACATCAGATACTTGAAGATTATTTGTTTCATCTCTTTGCAGGAACAATATGACAAACTGGTTTCACATCCACGTTGCATTCGGCATGAATCAACTGTGGGTGAAGTTATTACTCCATGAAGTGAATATTTATTTTCTGCTAATTGATTCAAGTCTTTTTACAGATTTAACTTTTAATTGAAATAGGTTGGTGCTGGCCTTCCTGTCATTGCATCTCTGAATCGTATAATTTCTTCGGGAGATCCTATCTATCGTGTTGTAGGCAGTTTGAGTGGTAAAAATTTTCTGGAAGCAATTGATTTCTTTTAATCAAAACATTAGGCATGGAGAACTATATAGTTGCCTTTATTTATTGACAACGGAGTTGCTCATGTATCAAACTCATCTTTCATATACATGACAGGTACTTTGGGTTATGTAATGAGTGAAGTTGAAGATGGAAAGCCGTTAAGCCAAGTGGTTAAGGCTGCTAAAGGCCTGGGATACACTGAACCAGGTTCTGTCTGACTTTAGTTTAGCTCCTTTGTAGTAGAATCTTATTTATGATAACGTAATTGTTTGGCATCTGTCATGCTTGCCTACAAGCACCCATGCTTAACTTATATTTGGACCATTAAAAGTTAAATCCTTAGACTATAAGTTAATACACTTTCTGTAACATTTTCTTAGTGTTAAATAATTTTGTGTCAACCATTGTAAGTAGTGTTATCAGTTGATCTCTAGCGACATAAAAATAATAGATAATCTTTTGATGTGTTTCAAAGTTCTTTCTTTGATGCAAATATTTTCATTATTGCTAAAATCTGGTGGATTGTCTATAAACGAGAAATTCTTGTTTTAGGGATGAGGTAGGTGTTAGAAGTAATTGATACATCTTTAATATTCATATTTGCTTTAGACTGACAAAGGCAGAATTGTTCTACATTTTCTTATCAGCTGTAATTGACCATATGGTAGGTCTGTCTAGTGGTTTTATGGTTTTAAGGGTACATTAGTGATGTAACTCGAATGTTAGTAATTTGCACAGACACAACATGATTTTCGAATTTAAACTATCAATATTGATATTGTAAATCAGTATAGCTTTTATATGCACACTCTTTAAGATAGTTGTGTTGTTAATATTTGTGATGGACACTGGGGAGGTTTGAGAATCCTTGCTCAGTTATTTGCGCTTCTGTAATTGGCTTTTTCGCATTCTTCACCCAATGATGATTCTTCTATTGTTTGATATACTTATATTGAAACTGCTTTGGCTTCCAGTTACCTGTGAAACATTCTAAATAATTATTTCTTCCAAGGAATATTGCATGATTTTCAAGGGACTTCTTTTTGTTCAATATCTGATATTTTTACATTCTAATGAGTTAAGCAGACATTTTTGTAGTACTGTTGACATGTAGACTTCTTTGGCTACAGATCCGCGTGACGACCTTAGTGGAATGGACGTTGCAAGAAAGGTTTGCATAGTTTACATACGTTTTAGCTATAATTTTTTGCCAAAGTATTCAGAAATATGATGGACACATAAACTATGTAGTATCCTACTTGGGATGGGCCATGGAGCACTGACCTCTCTGTTTGGCTGTTAAATGCGAAAACTCACTAAAATGAGTATGTAAAAGTATTTTTGTTTAGGTGGTGAAATATCCATTTTTAAGGTCTTTGTTGTCTGATAAAATGGTACTACATTAAGTGTGCATCTGATTTATGAGACACTATAAATTCCTAGATACAATCTTTCTCTCACAGCTGACTCAGAGTTATAAGATGTGTTCTGATCTCATTCAGTTATAATGCCATGCAAATCTCGCCATTGTATTTGCAGACATTCGTTATACTGCCCCCTGATCTTTCTTGACCTTTTAGGCTCTGATCCTGGCTCGACTTCTTGGTAGGAGGATTAACATGGATAACATAAAGGTGAGCACCAGATTCACATTCCGAATATTCTTGTGTTAGGGATTATTTTTATCTGGAATAATGATTGACATATAACATCGGACTCTTGTGTATTGGGATGTGAATTTTTTTATTATTTATCATCATTATGAAGGTTAATCTTTTCTTTTTGGTTTTTATCATAATAATCTTTTTGTTTTGTAGATAGAGAGCTTGTACCCTGAAGATTTGGGACCCAATAAGTGTTCTGCTGATGAATTCCTTCGCGTTGGGGTTTTGGGGCTTGATAAGGACATCCAAGAAAGAGTAAATAAGGCTTCATCAAACGGGAATGTTCTTCGTTATGTCTGCGTTATTGAGGACTCAAGGTAAGCCCTATTCCAAAATATCTGGTTGTTAAGCTCACCTGACTGTGCACATAACTTGTTTTTATACACTTATTATATTTTTAGTCGTTTCCAATGATCTGCAGTGCGTTTTGTACTTGCTTATGAAATAATGGGTTTGGGAGTTTACTGCACTACTATGCCTATAAGAGTAAAACATTCATAACAGCATCAAAGTATCTAGATGGCTTCTACTTGAATCCTTTTTGTCCCTGCTCGTATGTAATCATCCATTTTGCAGATTTTCTTTTTCATTAACAGTCTTTTCTACTGATTGTTCTGCTACTCTTCTAACATGTGATATATCTTATAGGTACCATATATAGAACAATTAGTATCTTAGTATCTTAATTGGCGAAACTTGCTTTCATTGGCAATGGAGATAAATTCATTTAACTGTCTAGTTGATTAAAAACTTTGATTTTAGTGATAACGCCTGTCTATAAGTATATCATTCATAAGATTAAATTTATGTTTGGCAAGATCTTTAGAATACCGACAAAAATAAGTACACAGATCGTAAGATTAAATTTATGTTTGGCAAGATCTTTCGACTACCGGCAGAAATAAGTACACAGATCCTGTATTTTAAGCTCCAAAATAAGCGGTCATGTATAATATTTGTATCTGGATGGTGCTGGCTAGGCTAGTGACTCAGGGTATCAACTATGAATTTAGGTGTGTCATTGCAGATCAAGCCAGTGATGTATTATGGTTTGGCTTTGGACAACATTTACCTCAATCACACTAATTTTCAAAAGGCTTTTTTGCATATCCATCTGATCATATCCAATTCAAAGTATTCATCTTGAATTTGTGGTTAATGTTTCTCTTTTCTCAGATGCGAGGTTGGAATTCAAGAACTTCCTAAAACTTCAGCTTTGGGAAGACTGAGGGGAAGCGATAATGTAGTAAGTTTTGCTGCTTTGTCAATAACCTTCATTTTAGCCCAGGAAAAGAGACAGAGACCGTGACAAAAGTTTAACATAAAATGTACTGCAATAAAATCGTTAGACTTTCCATAAAACTTAAGATTGGTATATTTGGAATATGGGGTTTTGTTACATGTGACAAATTCTCACATATTTATTGTTTTGTGGCAATACACCAATCCAACTATATCAACTACTGCCTAATCCTCTACAACTTTACAATATATCAATTTAATGAAACCGCAGGTTGAAATATATAGTCGGTGTTATAAGGAAAGACCGTTGGTGATTCAAGGTGCTGGAGCAGGGAATGATACTACAGCGGCCGGTGTTCTTGCTGATATTATTGACCTGCAGGATTTATTTCCTTGAACCGGTATAGATATGGCTACATGCAGTAAAAGGTAAAATTGAAATTGCATTGTACCTCAGAAACCATGCTGAAAATTATAGCATTTCCTTTACAAATTGCAACTTTTACTGGCGTTAAGATCCAGCCCCACCGAACCTTTTCAAACTCAAAACCAACCATCCAACTCACTTTCTGTCTCATTACAATTATACTATTGTGATTGTTATTATAGTTTAGATAATTATGCTGTGTTGTGACTTAATAGCCCTAGTAAATTCAAGCTTATATCCAATGATTTTGCGGTCCAGTTTGATGTTTTATTACCTTTGATGGATACTTGTTTGTTTAAATGTTGGTCTTTTTTTTTAAATTTAGAATAAGTAATCTAGTATATAAGTCTTATGTGCGTTGTATGTGACAAAAAATGATGTTTTTTCATCCATATTTATTTTTTTCATTAATATAACTCTGTTATTTTTATAGTTTTAATATAACTGTTTTAGTAAACGACATTGTATGTGTGCGAAATGACTGTTTTCCAACTCATCGGAGTGGAAAATGATGTAAAAGGTATATACCGTGAAGCACCAGATTCCATTCTATCGGGACGGAATCTATATGGTTTACCCAACTAACTCTATTTCGATGGGATAAATTAGTGTTATATTTGACAATTTGGGTAAAATAATGTCATCAAAAGTCTCGTAACATGGCATGACAATTTAGTGGTATTACAATAAATTGTGACAATTTAGTGGTATTACAATAAATTCTCGATCTTCCATGTTTTTAATTTATGAGAAAAAATTTAAAACTGAAATTTGATGCCAAAAAAATTGATTACAAAAAACAATGTTTAGCATAGCTATAACTAATACTCTAGTACATCTAATACTTCGGCACATAATTGATATTCAATAAAATTTAATGGATCGTATGTCCTATGGCTAAATAGTTTGAATGATAGTTATGGTATTTTTATGGGGTGCAATATTGATAATATCTAAACCATGATTCAAACATTATTTATGACTTCATCAAATGAACATTTCACTAAAAATGACTAAGCAAGTAGTTCGCTAAGCAATTGGGTATTGATCCATGACTCGATTCGTTAATTTAAGTGTTAGGATCCTTAAGCCCGTCCCATGACCCTAATCTAACACTATAAATACTCTAAAAGCGTCATTAAGAGGGAGGAGAAAAAACGATTGAATTATCTCACTACTCCTCTTATGATACTTTTTGACGATTTTCCAAAATAAACCAAAAAAAATCAAATCAACTTATTATTAAAACTATCCTCATAATATATTTTAACCTCACCGGTTGGGCGACCACAATGGGAGGCGGGACACGCAGATTACGACAATCCAAAGTTTCCAGAGATTTACGACAAGAATTGAATAATGGTTGAGGAAATGCATGTTGATCAACATCCAGTAAATGAAGAGGACAGGGCCGGAGAGGCTTAGATAAGGGTTACGTCCGAAAACGATAAAAAAGAAGAAAGAACTCAACTAAGAAATTAGTTTGCCGAATTAAGAAACCAAATCGAAGTAATGAAAATGCATCGGCAAGCTGAAAGAGACCTGATGGAGCCAGGAGATAATTCTTCTGGATATGCGAAGCAAGTATAAACAGATCATTGACCTAAAAACCATCAACTAGAGCCTCATGATGAAAACGATTCTAGCTCTTCAGAATCCGACAAGAGTTCGTATTCATCAACAAATTCATTTTTTTCCTCCACCAGCAGTGATTTTTATCAACAAAAGAAAAAAGATAAGCACCGAGATAAACGTCAGGAAAAGAAAATTGCTAGTAGAGACAAAAAGTTGAATGATCGGGAAATGTCGGGAAAAATCCTAAGAAATGGAAGAAGTTAGATTATAACGGGAAAACTAATGGTTCAGCCGATCACAGTATAGATCAGCTGTTGAGCGGCCCGTTCGATATTCGATCTGAACCAGGTATATTCGTCGATTCTAGTGAAATACATTAGTTTAGTCAGGGACATAACTGGAGGAAATCACCACTTTCGGGAAAGATTTCATCCGGACACCTCCCACGGCGTATAGATGTGTCAAAAATGGAAAAGTATGATGGGAGTAAAGATCTGAATAATCAGCTTAAACAATTTAAAAACTTTATGATAAGCTTTGATGATGATGACAAAGTTTTGTGTCGGGCTTATTCTCAAATATTTAAACGCATTGCTTTGAAGTGGTACAACAGACTTTCGGAGGGGTCGATTAAAAATTTCGATATGTTCTGGATGGCCTTTCGACGACAGTTCGTAGGAATTACAGAGTTAAGAGGAAATGGTGATGCCATAATCCATTGTCACCATATGGCTTCGGAAACCTTAAAACAATATGTTAGCCGATTCGTGAATACTAAGAATGGTTTAGTTGATTGCTATGAGCAGGTGGCCATAGCTTCCCTCCGACAAGGGTTATTAGCAGGAGCGTTGGCTGGCACGATCACACGAAAAAAGGTAGAAACGTGGGGTGGCCTTTTGAATCAAGTTGGAAAAGAAATCACCGTAGAAGAAACCAAGCTACTAAGGCATCCTCGACAGAATAAACCCCTTGTAGGTACTTCGCATCAACAAGCTGCTAGTCAGTCACATGTTTCTTCTAATTCTCGACCTCAGGAATCAGGTCAAGGATTTGAACGATCTCTATCAAACCAAACTCAACTGTCATGGCCAATAGGGAACTAGTTGGTTTAGCCTAGTTACTTTGCAGAATTAATTGAAAATGTGACAACAATATATGATAAAACCAAAGAACACATATAGTTCTGAAGACCTTTACCTATCCAAACTCTAAAGAAAAACCGAAATACCTATTTTTGTAAGTATCATGAAGACAAGGGTTATGATACAAAAGATTGTATAGCTCTGAAGCAAGAGATTCAGTTGCTGATCGACAATGGAAAACTGACAAACTTTGTAAAAGATCATGGCTCGAACAGAAATCAGGTTTCTAATAGGCCCGACTTAATCATTAACAAAGAACAAGCTAATGCACCTAATGTGCGAAGACTCGCTTCAGATATCTCCAAAGGAGAACAAACCATGGTGATTACGGAATAATTTCAAGATCCGTTTGATTTGGATTCGGAGTATTTAGATCCCGATCCTGATCGAAACCTCGTTAACTTGTTGAGTGAGGGTAATGGGAGTGTTTCCCATTTGTGTAAGTTTTTCGAGTCACTGATAATATTCAGAGGGGATACGACAATGGCACCTTCAAATCGCTCTAGAAAAAGGCATGCCAACACTTTGGATGTGCAATTGAAAGGGAAAATATCAGCTCATTTAAATCAAATGATTTTACCATTCATGGTCTTTGATGAAGATGATCTGAGAGACGTCGATGGACCACATGAATACGTTGTTATTGGGGCTTCTATAGACGGTACATATATTCAAAAAATTCTCATTGATACCGGCAGTTCAGCCAATGTGTTATTTCTTTCATCTTATAAACAAATGAAAAATCCCCCGGTGATCCAACCTTCGAACCAAACCATCGTAGGGTTTACGGGTAGTTCAACTGACATCATCGGAGAGTTTGAGGGAGAAACAACTCTTGGCATGGGGCTTTTCAAGATAATAGTCTGAGTATTGTTTGTAGTGGTAAATTGTCCAACCTGCTATAATGCCATTTTTGGCAGGTCTTGGCTCTCAAGGATGTATGCTATTGCATCTACAGTTCATCAATGTTTAAAGTACACTGTAGGGAATGAGGTGGGAGTGGTACAGAGCAATCAGAAAACAGCTAGAGAATGCTATATTGAAGCATTGGCTCCAAAAACTCTTAGTTTAACAGCTTTTCAAGGAGAATAACAATCAAAAGAGTCTCATTCCAAGGGAGACTCCCAGTTGAATTATCCTGATTGAGGAAATATAATTTCATTGTTGGGGGAAAGAAAAAAATGTTCGAATTGGTTTGAAATTATCAATGAATCTGAAAATTGAGTTATTAAAATTTATATCTGAATATCAGCATGTGTTTGCTTGGCATAGTGAAGACATAACAGGTGTACCACCTGATGTCATTTGCCATAAGTTGTTGGTACGATCGGATGCAGGTCATGTGATCCAGAAAATAAAGGCTTTTTCCAGGGAAAATTCAGAAGCAATATGTAAATAAGTAGATTGGTTAACCAAGTTGGGTCACATAAAGGAGTTACAATACCCCTTGTGGACAACCAATCCAGTTATGGTAAAAAAATAAAAATAAAAAGGCAATTGCGCATGTGTATTGAGTTAACCGATCTTAATAAAGCTTGTCCGAAGACTCTTTCCCAATGCCTCGAATAGATCAACCGGTGGATTCAACGTTTGGCAATAAATTGTTTTCTTTTACGGACGCTTTTGCCGGATACAATCAAATTCAAATGGATCCGAATGATCAAGGTGATACGACATTTATTACTAACCGGGGGCTACATTGTTACAGAGTAATGCCCTTAAGATTGAAGAATGTTAGTGCTACTTATATACGTCTGGTTAACAAAACATGCTCTAGCCAAATCGGTAGAAATAGAGAGGTATACATTGATGATATGATGGTGAAAAATGTCAAAGAGGAGGATCATTTATCCGATCTCAGAGTAATGTTTTCTAAACTTGAAGCCATTAATTTGAAACTAAACCCGGAGAAATGTACTTTTGGCGTTTGGTCCGGGAATATTTTGGGTTATATAATCAGTGAGAAAAGGATTCAAGCTGATCTCGCACAGTTGAATGCTCTATTAGGTATTGATCCACCCAGATCGACAAAAAAAGTACAAATACTCACGGGAAGGTTAGCAGCATTAAATAGATCTGTGTTAAGATCTTTGGATAAGTGCTCTCAATTCTTTCAAGTATTGAGAAACGTAAAGAAGTTTAATTGGTCCTTAAATTGCGATAAAGTTTTCATCGAAATAAAGAGACATTTGTCAAACCCAAAAACTTTGTTCAAACCAACAAAAGGGGAAAGACTACATATATTTAGAGGTTTCGGATTATGTTGTAAGCACAATGTTAGTTCGGGAAGTAGATAGTTATCCCTGCTCCGTATACTACATCAACAAAGCTTTACTTGAAGCCGAAAAAAAGTATTAGAAGCTAGAAAAGCTAGATTTTTCCTTAATCATTGCAATAAGGAAATGCGGCCCTACTTCTAGGGACATTCAATCACAGATCAAACTTATTTTCCTCTTAAAGCCATGCTACGAAATTCGGATGTTTTGAGTCGAATGACCAAGTGGTCTATTGAATTAGAAGATTTCGAAATTGATTTTGCTCCTCAAACAGCTATCAAAGGTCAGACTGTAGCAGATTTCTTCGTAGAATTTCACTCTGATCGAAAGACTTCAGATATTATATGGATTCATAGAAAAACGAATGGGTGGTTTGAATTGATGAAAGATCTAGTACTATGGGACGCAGAGCCAAAATATGTTTAACTTCTTTGTTCGATGATTCTATGTACCAAGTTATTCGGTTCGGTTTCCAAGCACCAAATAGTGAATCTGAATACGAAGCAGCTATCACTGGTCTAAGGCTCGCCCAAATTAATGAGCGATACGCAACTATTGGTTCACCAAGTTCAAGAATTATGTGAAACGATGAAAAAACAACTAGTAAAGTACCTCGAGGTATTAAAAGAAGAATCAACATATTTTGAAAATGTGAGGTACAAACATATACCCCGAGCTAAGAATTCGATGACCGATTCTTTGGCTACTATTGCCTACGTTGAATGTTCTTTGATCATAACAAATTTTTCAAATGAAGATTGTAATATTGAAGAAAATTTTCAAGTATCTATCATATCCAATTCAGAATGGAGACATGAAATTCAACTTTTTCTAACCAAGGGAATCCTTCCGGAGAATAAAGATCTAGCTAAAAATTGAAATTCAAGGCGCATGGATTTGTCATTTTGGGAGAAGTGTTATATAAAAAGTCTTTCAATAAACCATTGATCTGATTTCTTGGATCGGATGAATCACAATTTATCTTATCAGAACTCCTTGATGAAGAAGGATCAGCTCATTGCGGTTACAAAGCCCTCACCATAAGTGTTTTGCTAGAAGGATACTATTTCCCTACCATCATGGTAGATGCTAAAGAATTGGTGAGCAGATGTGATCCTTGCCAAAGATTTGGAAATTTGGTTCACGTCCCAACTGGTCCAATGCAAAATATATCTGAAGTAGTGCTTTTTTATATGTGGGGACTTGATCTTGTAGGGCCTTTACTTATGGCGTCTGGAGGGCGACGAACCATCCTGGTCGCAGTAGATTACTTTACTAAATGGGTAGAAGTTGCACCACTTTCGGGGACTACCTCCAATGCAGTTATAAAGTTCATATTAGCCTATATATGTTGTCGATTCGGAATACCCCGATGCATTACAACCGATAATGGTCTTCAATTTGATTACCAATAGATAGAAGACTTTTGTGCTTCAAGAGGGATTCGACATTATTTTTCTTCTCCCATTCATCATCAAGCCAATGGTAAAGTAGAAGTGATTAATCGGACCATACTTAAAGGTTTAAAAAGAATTTGGAGGGGGTAGCAGGTAAGTGGTCGAACTATTAGAGGAGGTATTATGGGCATATATGACTACTCCACACTCAGCAACTCAAGAGTCCCATTTTACTTTGGTATCCAGAATGGATGTTATTTCCCCAATTGAATATACATTTCCTTCCTTTAGAATTCAAAACTATTCAGGATAAGATAACAAAATGGCTGTACAAATTCAATGATGTACCGGACTTATCAATCAACTCCTTTTTAGCCTCTAAAATCATTTGTCTCTCTAAAATTCAATTTTCCTTCGAATGGACAACCTTCGAATGGCCTAAGTATAACTTCATTTTATCTTCGAATGAATTACCTTTGAATGATTCAAGTATAACTTCATTTTCTCTTCGAATGGATTACCTTCGAATGGCCTAAGTACAACTTTATTTTGCCTTCGAATGGACTACCTTCGAATGACCCAAATATAAGTTCACGCTGCCTTCGAATGAATCACCTTCGAATGCCCTAAGAGTAAATTTATTTTTAGGCTTCGAATGGATTAAGTATAGGTTCATCTCGCTTTCGAATGGATTACTATCGAACGACCTCATTATAAGTTTATATACCATTGATATTTATATTTTTAGAGAATATTAAAGAAACCAAAGTTGAAATGTAAATAGAAATTATGAATACGAAATTCCTTGGTCGTCCAAGGAGTGTGTCCAAAAATACATTACCGAATGTCTTGTCCATACAAGGATTTTGTTCAAAAGTACATTACAAAATTTTTAGGCCATCCAAGGAATTTCCAATAATATATAAAACAAAACTGGCTTGTCTCTACCAAGGACTTGAAAAAAGCTCGGGAACTACGAGTTGTTACTATTTAGATTCTTCTTCCTTTGATCTTTCTCATTTCTCGTCGGAACTCCCTTTCATTGATCTTACTTCATCTTATCCATAAAAAATTCCCTCCAACGCTTCTTCAGAAGCAACCATCTCATCTGCCACAGAAATTCCTAGAGGTATGAACTTCTCTGGAACCAAGCCCCACAACAATCTTAAGCTTAGATTTTGAATTTTTTTATGAAACAAAAATACCATATCTAATTTAATAGAGGCATCCCGAGCATTCAACTTGTCCACAGTGGCATATACGTATGCTTCCATCGTATCGTCAGCTTCTTGGGTCGATTCGGCTTCCAGGTCTTAAATTTTTTCTTCCAACTCTTTCTTGTCTTTCTCCAAAGAATTTTTATCGTCCATAGCATGATCTAAAGAATCTTGACTGGCCTGAATTGATCTTGCACCTCAGTTATATTTTTAGAGCTAGATTTTTCCAATTCTTTGAGTTTGTTTTAAACTTTGGTTACCTCCTCTCTAGCCTTCTCAATTTATGATCTAAAGGTATTAGTTTCATTGAGCACCATCAGCTCTAGTTTTTTCTGCATCAAAGGCATCTTGAAGTCTCTTTTTCTCTTCTTCAAAGTTGAGAATAATTCCTCGTTGATTTCTGACTTCTCTTTACAGTTCGACTACAGGCCGAATAAAACCCATGATTGAATATCCTACAACATCGTTTTCCTTTGAAATTTCAAAGAAAGTACAATCATATATCATGTTAGGACAAGAGCTTGGAAATGCTTTATTAAAAGCATCGTATTCGAACCCAGCCAATTCATCCAGGATATTATTCGTCCCGGTAGTACCTTCACCTTCAAAATTTAGAAATAAAAAAGGATGATCTAGTGTAGAAATAACTGGTACCTGAATGTTCGGATGCAATGTTAAATCCAAACTAATTGTGACCTTGTTCTTGTTTTTCTTCTTTTGGTTTTTTCCACTACTTTATGCATGTCGCTTTTGAGTTTTCTTTTTTTAGCTCGGCTACATTAATGGGCACAACATCTTCCTTCACCCTAGCTGCCACGATATCCAACAATGATGCATCAATCCTTGGTGACTGTCCTTCAGTATTTATTTCATCGATGTATTGCATAACAATTTTCTTCTTGAGTTTATCTATATGACTTGGGGCTTTTCTCCTTGTTGGAAGATGAAACGTCCCATAGGCCTTCTCAATCATATGTAAAAAGATAGTGGGCATATGTCGTGTGATGAATTCTTTCCATGGCAGTTCTCTCTTTGAGCTGGTCCTCCAAAGGTAACTGCGGATTAAATTCCCGGTAGTAAAGCAGTCATGGAAACAATTATTCCATTTTATCTCAGCCCATATGTGCAACTTCCTGAAGGTGCCTTGAGATATTTTCAAGTGATGAGTGAAATGATTCAAGAGAACTGCAAATAGAAGTAGTCAGGTCAGTGTTTGAAGTAAAAATAAACAAATTAAAATATTAAGTAGAATAGTTGGGTAAGATTACGTGGACATTTCCAAAATCTGGTGAGCTTGCTTGGGTTTCCCTGAGACGAAGATATTTTTTAACCATTTTCCCATGGTCCACTAATAAACAAAAATTGTGTCTTCCATATCCTATCTGACTCCAACAAATCATTCACAACTTTGAACTCATTTCCCATATTGAAATGACAAAAGGGGATTTTAGAGTTACGGCATAATCCGACAATGGCTGCCATTTGCTCCATTGCCATAGGTGTTCGAGACAATCTTGATGCTATAATACAAGCAAGTAGAGTATATCACGCATTTGGGCTACGTTGACTTGGACATAACCTAACCAGTTCGAAATACCTAACAATTTTGGGATCTAAGGGAAACCTCAGACCCCAGTTCAACAATTCAGTGAAAACAACTAACTCGTTCGAACGACAGTTCATCGGAGTTTCTCCAGCCTTGGGAAACCTAACCCTAACCATTATAGGATATCCTTATTTGGTACGTACTGCCTCTAGTTCTTTCTCATGAAAATAAACATAAGATATCTTATTTAACGTTGAAATATATTTTATGGTCACATTTTTTAAATTGGGGCCAACGACCAGCTAGAGAAATTGGCAAGTCTTATGATTCTTCCTCAACTGTATTGTCTTTACTTAAAGCTCTTCTCCTTGTTACGATCCGGTCAAGGAAAGGTCAAGAAGTTTCCCCTGTCTGACCGAACGTTTCCAGTAGGGAATCCACACTCGAATCCTTCATTACTTCATCCATGACCCTAGGATTTGATTCTAGTGGACCAGTATGCTGGGTACTAGCATCATCATCTAAAGCATATGCTTTTTTGTTTGGACTTTGAGATGAAGGAGAATCAATAAGTACCAATGGTTTGACGGTCGACCGACCTCCTGCTGCAGATGAGCTAGTTATCCGACTTGGGATAATCTCTTATGAGTCTGATCACATTGTTTTAAAGTTTGAAGGAATTGGGCGACTCAAAGCTTTATGACGGGGAAGTGTTTTTGGTGAGTGATGGGGAGAAGTTGATGAGTGGTCAGTTGCGGATGTTTCGGGGAGAAAGGTTTTGAGTACCAGGAATTATTGTTGAACATTATGGTAGAAGACTTCCAATACCAACGTGAGACTCTCTATACTCTATGACTCGAGTAGTGACTATTTAAGGAGAAAAAACGGGAAGTCCAGCAGCTATTCGAGCTTTTCTCTTCTATTTTTCTAATTTAGAGAGATTAACCAACCACTTTTGATTAGAGCTGTCCTCGCGGTAACATGAAATTACCGGTGATTTTTTTTCTTTGAGCAAGCAATTTAGCCTCTTTGAAAACGTATAAGACTAACCAAACGAAAATGGATTTATATAGAGAAGTAATGGAGCAATCAAAAGTAAAAAAAACCTTATTAAAGAAATACTTAAGTACCCTAGTTACCTAGGTAATGGTAAGCCTAATGATTATACTCCCTAAGGAAATACAAACGCCACACGTTAGTTAGTCTACTTTACTTACGGTAGAGTAAACGCAGAATTTAATGAGCAGTTGACATGCGTAAAAGAAAGGCAGCAGAATTAAACGGAAATATCACAGAAGATGTAACGTTCTGCTATGTTAGTAACTTTGACAAAAATCTGAATTCTTATGTTTGAAACATTTGAAAAAACCAAACTTGATAATTAGTCTTTAAAAATGAGTTTTTTGTAAAGACTAATAGGGGCTATATAATGGGTCCGAAATCTGTTAGAGTAAAATTATGCCCCATGGGTAAATAATTCGAAGGGTGGTTTTAGTACTTTTACGAGGGGCAGTATTGGAAATATCCGGACCATAACATTTATGACCTCATCAAATAGACACCTCACCAAAGATGATTAAGCAAGTAGCTAGTTAACACGCATTTAAAACTCGTTAAGCAATTGGGCCTAACCCATAACCCGATTCGTTAATTTAAGTGTTAGGATCCTTAAACTCGGCTCATGACCCTAATCTAACGCTCTAGATACTCTAAAAGCGTCATTAAGACGGAGGAGGAGAAACGACTGAATTATCTCACTACTCCTGAACTCTCATTTGATACTTTTTTACGATCTTTCAAGATAAACCAAAAAAAACAAATCAAATTATTACTAATACTATCCTCATAATATATTTTAACCTCACCAAAATTAATAACGTCGGGTCAATACATATCACATAATAATATTATATTCAAAATGCACCAATATTCTTTAAACAACACGTCCAAACATCATTCTTGATATTTCTCGACAATCTTTTAATAATGAACCCGTAAGCATTCGCAATTGAATATGTACATGGGGTTATCACGTTGTTCATTCGTATGGTTTTCTTCACCGTGATTAGTTGGAGTTACCACACACCAAAATGTTTTATAAACCTAATTATCATAGTTCATATTTGTAGTTGCGCTCCATTCATGTCCATACCTTTCTGGAATGCCGGATAAAGCTTCTTTGACCAATTATGCTAAACCAAAATAATTCAGTCCACATACATATTGGTAAGTACTAAGTACTGATATAATTGGAATATGACATGTGGTACAATAAAACGTGTTACTTAAAAAGTTTCCAATACAAAAATTATAAATTATAAAAACAATAATATACAAGAATATGTATAATTGGAATATGACATGTGGTACAATAAAACGTGTTACTTAAAAAGTTTCCAATACTGGTGTGGATAAAAGTAGCCTGAGGGTAGGCTGGTAATTTTAAGTGGAGTTTTAAGGCGGCGTAAGGGTGTTTCACGGTGGTGTGGTGGTGTTTAATGGTGTTTCAAGATATTTCAGGGTATTTCAAGGTGTTTTAAGGGTGGTGAGAGAATTGAGCAGCCTGGCAGCAGTTAACTTTTCTTACCCCTAGTTAATGCTGGTGGTTGGGCATTTATAGTGTAAGATTTGGGCCCTTATGGGCTTTCGGGTCAAGTTTAATGGACCCGGGTCATGTTTAAAGACCCACAAGTTTTAAGTAGGTGAATAGACAACTTAGTCAGATAGTGTTTAGGTATTTTAGTACTTTAGTCATAGTTCGAACTGACTTATATTTGCAGTGTTCAAAATGTTCAAAATCATCTGTCCGGTTCAACCAGTGCTGTTCGAATTGTAGTCATGGAGTCTGTCCGGTTTTACGGGGTGATTTACTTTGGACTACCCTTCCGGGGAGCTCTTCGAATTCGGACTCATCAGGAGCCCCTTTTTTAGGTATTTGAACAAGTGTCCTTGTTAAAGAACTGAAAAACAGTCCGATTTGAGAAGTGGTTTTCCAATTCGAAGAGAGTTGAGACAGGCCCGGACAGCCCAACCGTTACGAATTCCAAACGGTTCTTTGTCAGAAGTAGTGGGACACGTGTCACCCTCTGGTTGGTCACCCCAGCCGTTTTTCTACCTCGAAAATTACACCACTTTATTAAATAGATAACTTCTTTAAATGGTTTTGATGACGTCAGCGCCGTCTTTTAATCATTGCCCAACTTTTCGGATTCTCCTAGGAATCAAACCCCTTTTTTACATTTACTATAAATACTATTTGTCTTTCACAGTTTCACTTTCACTTTTACTCTGCTACTTCACTCAAAACTTCATCTCTCTAAATCTTCAAATTCTCCTTAATCGTTTTATGTTCACAGCAAGAACAGCTTTAATCAAGGGTGGCTGGCTCAATCTTTCAGAACTAGAGAGAGCTCAAAGGGTTGAAAAAGAGAAAAGGATTGCAGCAGGGCTTCCAGCATCGCCAGTTGAGAGACCAGCCACTTCAATCGAAGAATCTGATAGGGGTTCGTCTTCTTCAAAAGGTACAAAGCCTAGAAAACTCTTCCAATCAACACTCTCCCCCATAGTTTCTGGCTCATCAGTCCAAGAGTCAATTCCCACCGTCGAACCGGAGGTTGTTGTTACAAGTGTTAGGAAGAAAACTACCTTTATAGCTATGGGGTCCGACTCTGATCATTCCCCAGAGAAACTGATCATGAAAAGACCAAGTCGACTGGTTAAGGGACTCTCCTCGAAAAACACCAGTGAGTCTGGGTCCGGAACAACTGCTAGGACCCTCCGGGAGAGGCCGGTCGGTCCGGAGGCCAGCAGTCCACTACCTCCAAGGGAAACCTCGACCTCAGAGACTCAAGCTGAGGTGAAAATTCAAAAACATACAACGAGTCGCCAGTCCGGAGGATCAGCTGTACCAAGCTTCATCCCTCCCCGGGCTGTTTCTGCAGAAGCTCCCCCAACAGTTATGGAGGAGAGGATGGAAGACTCCATTGAGGAGGCTAGGTTTGAGTCCGAGTCGTCCGGACAAGCTGATACTGCCATAGTCGTTGCCAAGAAAGGCAAAGAGGACTTGTTCTTGAGCCGTCCGGATCTGCCGGAGTGCCTTGAAGGGAAAGTTGGGCCCTGCTTTCACAAGGTAGAGTTTAAGTATCTCTTATCTTTGTTAAAAACCAAGTATGCATTTATTCACACTAGAGACTTGGGACGGCTTCGCACTAAGTGGGGGATCCCTGAAAACGTAAAGATCCGAATTCCCATCGATCCAGAGACCCCGATGGATTGTAAGAGGAATGAGATTGTATTTTTTACAGAGCTGTTCAATTGGGGACTCAGGTTCCCATTGGATCCGGAGATAGTGCGCTATTTCCACTTAGTGAAGCTATGTCCATCGCAGCTGAGCCCCAACGGATGGTACACCCTGATGTCATGTATTATGGCATCCAGGCTGTCCGGAATTCCTCTTCCAATGGAAGAGTTCGCTGCTGTTGCCAGTCTGTGCAAACACCACCAGTTCCCCTTTTATCACTTCAATATGGGGAACAATCTGAAAGCTGTTGACGATCTCCTAGAATCGGAGAATAAGTGGAGGAGCCAGTTCTTGTTTATAAGTGGCTCATGGGAGAACGGGAAGAAGATCAAGGTTGGGGAGAATCCTAGCCTTCTTCGAAGTAGATGGAGGAGCGATCGTAAGTTCTTTCCTTAAGTTTCTGTTCGAATTTCTTTTCTTTAAGCTTTCACTAACTAGTTGCTCTTTTGTTTTGCCAGAACTGCCAAAAGAGTTCGGAGACTATGCGAAAGCCGGACAGGTTACCTGTGGCAAAATAAACACATGGGCCGCAGAGAACTGGGAGAACCGGTTCCACAAGGCTTTCACTCCGGGAAACTTAGCCAGATCTCACCTGTGGAACACTACAGGTCGGAGGGATTTAACATGGGAGGAGCTCTCCACCCCTCCTGATGATGACATAGTGCTAAGAAGGTCTCACGAGCTAGATGAGACCCTTTTCCTCCCTCTTCGGGCCAAAGCCCCAAGTAAGATGAAGGGCCAGAAGAAGAAAGGGAAGAAAACAGCAGGAGATTCAGAGAAAAAGGCCCTGACTGACACAGAGGCGCCAATTCCAGTTCAAGTTGATGCAAGCCTTCTACAGGTGGTAGAAGTGGAAAGTAAAGAGCACGGAGAGACTCCCTCAAAACCTACGAGGGTCTCCAAACGAACCCGTAAACAAGTAAGTGAGGGTGTTGAGAGAGAAGTAAAAAAGAAGAAAACTTCTCAAGAAGAAGAATTTGCTCTCCGGGACCCGGAGCCCACTTTTCCAGTTGATCCTACATTAGCCGAAGAGATCCCAGAAAACCTTAACGAAGGGATTCCAGGGGAGCTTCACACTGATGACATTGAACGGGGAGAGATCAACATGGATGAAGTGGATGTCACCGGCCTGGGTCCTCTAGGTGACTACTTCCTTGGTTTGTCTAGGGACGAGTTTGCAGGGCCATATGTTCCTCCAAGTAATTCCAACACGGTGAATTTTAATGGCAAAACTTTCTTGGTCTCCAGTGAAAGGGATATCATAGCTCACTCTCTCCTTAGCAACGTGCAACCTGTGCTTACCTTGGAAAGGCAAGTCCGGAGTCAGGCAGAAACCATTAAGGAGCTTAAGTCCGAGAAGGAAAAACTGTCCGATAACCTCCGAGGTGCCACTACCCAGGTTGACTTGCTTAAGGAGTCGAACGAGCAGCTGAAGAGGAGTAAAGATGAGAGCAACACAAAAGTTGCCTCTTTGGAGAAAACCCTAGAAGATCTCCAGGCTAAGCTGTCCGAGTTGGAGAAAGACTTGAAAACCTCAAAAGATGAGACTGCAGCAAAAGAAAAGATTGTCACCAATCTGACTACTGACAAACTTACTTTGGAGAATGCAGTGACTCAGGCTATTGGTGAGAAAGCTGCCCTGGTGAAGGATCAAGAGGCCATGATCAAGGCCAAAGTCAATGCTTATGCCAAGGAGATGCTACGGAGTGAAGAACTACTGATCGAAAAGGTAAAGTCTGACATGGTCCTCTTATTTCACGAGAAGTTCCCGAAGAGAAGACTTGGGGACTTATGGTGTTATGTGGATGACGACGATCTTCCATATTGGACCATGGTTGATGAAGGGTATACTGATATATCCTCATCTGGTGACGAGGAGGAAACCGGAGAGAGTCCGGGAGAAGAAGAGGCTGACCCCAAAGGAAAGAAGGTCATTGAAGACAAAAGCGATGTTAAGACCAAGGGAACAGATGAGGGTGAGCCATCTTCAAAGGCTCCACCTTAAATGGTAATTTGTTTTGTTTAATGTTTGTTTGAACCAAAGTCCTTGGAAGGCCAAGGCTCCTTTTTTGTGATGCTGTCCGTTTTGACCGGACAGATTTTTGTATTGTGTTTAAACTTATTCACAAAGTCCTTGGAAGGCCAAGGCAACTTTAAGTTTATTGAATGAATGTTTTATCTTGCACAACCTTTCTCTTATTCTAGAGTTTGTTTAAGTACTTCGCATTGTGAGAGTGTTTAATTTCTCCGGCTAGAATTTAAATAGCCCTTAGATCTTTCAGTCCGGGTAGTATGGCAATCAACAGAATTTTGTAAAAACTTAGAAAATTTATTCAAAAAAGCTCCAAGTTTCATTTAAAGCTCTCCGTGGCGCCAGAGAGAGGTAGTGGTATGCCCCCAAATATTTACATGGATGTTTAAACAAGTAAATATTTACATAAATTTTATTCCAAATACATTCGAAGGTGTTCAATATTCCAAGGGTGAGTTAAAACCCTGCCATCTTTGTCTTCCAGCCAATATGTGCCAGGCTTGATTCTTTCAACCACAGTATACGGACCCTCCCAGGTTGGGGCCAACTTTCCGAAGAGCTTTTCCTTAGTGTGCAGGAAAACTTTCCTCAATACTTTATCTCCTGGTTGAAAGTCCCTTCTTTTAACCTTGGAAGCAAACCTGCTTCTCATCAAGCCCTGATAGTGTGCCATTCTAAGATGAGCTTTTATTCGCCTTTCTTCAATCAAATCAAGCTGATTTCTGATTGCTATTTCATTAGCCTGTCCGGAGAAGTTATGAACACGAAAAGAGGGGAGTGTCTTCTCTATGGGAGCTACTGCATCCATCCCATAGACCAAGGCAAAAGGTGATTCTTGTCTGGCAGCCCCAGGCGTTGTCCGGTATGCCCACAAGACTTCTTGTAAATAACTAGGCCACTTCCCAGCAGCCCCTTCCAGATTTTTCTTTAAGCCGGACAGTATTGTTCTATTAGCCACCTCAACTTGCCCATTGGCTTGTGGGTGGAATGGGGAAGAAAAGCAGTGCTGAATACCCCTTGAGGCACAGAAGCTCTCAATTTCTCGGTTGTCAAACTGTGGTCCATTATCTGTTGTAATTTTCTGAGGGACACCAAATCTGCAACATATGTTGGATAAAATGAATTTTATAACAGCCTTTGATGTTGTTCCTGCCAAGGGGGCTGCTTCTATCCACTTCGAAAAGTAATCAATGGCCACGATTATGGTTTTGCGTCCTCCGGACGCCATAGGGAGAGGCCCAACTAAGTCTAATCCCCATCGAGCAAAAGGGATAGGCTCAGAAATTGATTCCATAGGAATGGCTGGTACATGAATTTCATTGCTGTACCTCTGGCATGGGTCACACCTTCTTACCAGTTCCTTGGCATCTTTCATTATTGAAGGCCAATAATATCCGGAGAGAAGCACTCTTCTTGTTAATGCTCTAAATCCACAATGGGCTGATCCCTCACCATCATGCAATTCGGAGAGAACCATTTGTGACTCATTATCTCCTAAACAGCGTAGGAGAGGTTTACTATAGGATTTCTTGTACAAGATCTCTCTAATCATGATGAAACCACGAGCCTTGTGCTTTAACGTTCTGGCTTGTGATTTTTCCAAAGGCACAATACCATCAGACAGATATTGTATAAGTGGAGATCTCCAATCTTGAGGTTTATTTGCTTGTATTTCAAAAACTTCCTCTTTCTCCCCTCCATCAAGTTGAATAGAAGGACTTTCAAGCACATGGATCCACGGATAGGACTCTGTATATGATATTGTTGCCAATGAGTCTGCCAATTCATTCTCTGCCCGGGGAATATGCTCATAGACAACAGCTTTAAACTTCATTGCCTCATTTTTCAAAAGAAGCAAATACTTGATTAACTGCTCTTTTCTAGCTTCTGATAGGCCCAAAGCATGGTGGACAAGCAATTGGGAGTCGCTTAGTAGTTTGACCCTTTTTGCTCCACAAATGTAAGCCAATTTTAATCCAGCTATAGCTGCTTCGTATTCGGACTCGTTATTGGACGCCCTAAAAGCAAAACAAATAGCTTGAAACATGTTGTCCCCATAAGGAGAGGTTAGACATATTCCTGCCCCAGATCCTATGGCACTGGATCCCCCATCTGTTCGGACAATCCATACTTTTTTGTCTGTTGAATCAGCAAGTTGTTCTGAGTCCCTATCAGAATGGAATTCGACCAGAAAATCAGCCACAGCCTGAGCTTTTACTGCTGTTCGAGGAGCAAAGTCTATGTCGAAGTCCCCCAACTCTACTGACCACTTTGTCATTCTGCTCGAAATATCCGCTTTCTGAAGGACATTTTTTAAAGGGAAAGATGTCCGGACTATGATAGGATGAGCCTGAAAATAAGGCCTCATCTTTCTTGCAGCTATCACCAAGGCCAACGCTAATTTTTCAAGTTTTAAGTAGCGTCGTTCAGCATCAATCAGGCTTTTGCTGATGTAGTATACTGGGTGAGGATACCCATCAACCTCTCTAACCAACACAGCACTGATGGCACAACTTGAAACAGCCAGATACACAAATAGAGTCTCCCCATTGATTGGTTTGAATAAGGTCTTCGGAGAGGACAGATGCTTCTTAATTTCGTTGAACGCCTCATCACACTGTGGTGTCCACTCAAACCCCTTTGCACCTTTCAAAGTTTGAAAGAAAGGAGCACATCTGTCCGAAGACCTAGAGATAAACCTGTTCAAAGCTGCTAACCTCCCCGTTAAGCGCTGCACTTCTTTAACATTTCGAGGAGGCTCCATTTGAAACAAAGCATTGAGCTGGTCCGGGTCAGGCTGGATTCCATGCTCACTTATAATGTACCCTAAGAACTTCCCGGACTGCACTCCAAACACACATTTTTCAGGATTTAGCTTTAAATTTACCTTGGCCAGGTTGGTAAAAGTCTCCTGGAGGTCGGACAAGTGTAGCTGCTCATCCACACTTTTCACCATCATATCGTCAATGTAAACCTCCATATTTCTTCCAATTTGATCAGCAAAGGTTTTATTGACTAACCTTTGATAAGTAGCCCCAGCATTCTTCAAACCAAAAGGCATCACCTTGTAGCAGTGTAATCCTCTATCAGTAACAAAAGTGGTATGCTCTTGATCTCTTGGATCCACCTGGATCTGATTATATCCGGAGAAAGCATCCATGAAGGAGAGTAGCTTGTTCCCAGAAGTAGAATCTACCAGCTGATCTATCCGGGGGACCGGATACAAGTCTTTTGGGCAAGCTCGATTGAGATCCGTGAAGTCTATGCACATTCGCCATTTACCGTTTTTCTTTTTTACCAAGACTGGATTGGCAGTCCACAAAGGATACTGAGCTTCTTTAATGTGCCCCATCTTTGTGAGTCTGTCAACCTCTTGTACAATGACATCAGCCTTTTCTTTTGAGAAAGCTCTCCTTTTTTGCACCACTGGTGCTACGTCTCTCCGGACAGATAAGTGATGAGAAATCACTTCTGACGGCACTCCAGTAACATCAGCATTGCACCAGGCAAAAACATGCTGATGGTCTTTTAAGAATTTTAACATTTCTTCTTTCAATACTTGTGGCATTTTGGACCCTATCTTGACAGATTTCCCTTCTTCTAAGCAGTGTGTCTCAACTTCCTCAACTGGGATCAACACTCCGGGGGTCTCCCTGGGGTCATCAATTTCACCCTCACCCCCAGAAAGGCCCTCAAACTGCTATTGGTCATTCATACGGACTGCCCCCAGTGTTCGTGGAGCCAAGGCAGTGGCATAACATTCTCTTGCAACTTTTTGACTGCTCCGGACAACCCCAACCTGCCCCTGAACAGCATATTTCAGACACTGATGAACTGTTGAAGCCACTGCATGCATCCTAGAGAGCCAAGATCTCCCTAGAATAGCATTGTAACAAGTGGGACAGTCCACCACAATGAAAAGTATTCTGACTGTTTTCTTGAAAGGGCCTCTGCCCAACAATACTTCTTCTTCGAACTCACCAATTACATCAGCTGAACTGCCCGTGAAGCCTACAATCGATCGGTCTGACTTTTGAATCACAGCTGGATTTTTCATTTTCTTGTAAGTATCTAGGAAAAGGATATTGGCAGAGCTCCCAGTATCTACCAGGATTCGCCTTATCTCATTGCCCCCTATCGATGCTCCTATGACAACAGCATCTTCATGAGGACCAGCAATGTCTCTCAAATCATCCCCATCAAAGACAATGAATGGAAATAGACTTGACGATTGATAAGAGGTCATGCCCCCTTCTAGTTGGGTTGCCAAATTATGAACATGCCTTTTTCTTGATGAAGTGGTAGGAGCCGTTACGGTGTCCCCTCCGAAAATTGTCAAGGACTCAAAGAATTTAATGAGCCCGGAGACCGACCTGGAACGTTCCTCTATTGCACCCACTCTGTTCCTTGTTGGATCAGGATCCAAGTATTCTGATTCCACATCAAACCTTTCAACAATTACCATGGCCCCTTCTGGGGCAGCATTAACCGGACCAGCCCGGTGAGTGTTATCAGGCCTGTTGCCTCCTCTTCTTTTGACATACGCACCCAACTTCCCTCTTTCAATCAGGTTCTGAACCTCTTACTTCAAGGCTATACAATCATCAGTAGTATGGCCAATATCATTGTGATATTGACAAAAAGAACTGTTTCGATGTTCTCTGGGAGACTGCAAGGTTGCCGGCCTCCGGTAGTGTACTTCATCTTTAGTTTTCTCGAAAATGGTTGCCACACTCTCTTTGAGCTCTGCAAACCACTCCGGTTGGACCCACGGCCCCCTTTTGTTTCTAGACTGTTGACTTTGTGCAGGAGCAGCTGGTTGAGACTGAGCTTTTCCTCTTCCATGCCCCTGTCCGGTTTCTCTAGCTTTGTTGCCGGACTGGTTTGGATTGGGAGTTGGTGTTACCGGGGTGGATCTCACCTGCCTGTGCACCCTGGTCTTTTTTGTTTCATCAACATTTATTTGCTTGCCGACTTGATTTAGCAATCCACCCCAGGTCATGGCTTTCTTCCTTGTTACTGAATCGGCCAGGTTGCCCGGGTTCAAACCCTGTCTCAGGGATGCTATTGCCACTTGTTCAAAACAATCAGCCAGCCCGTTCTTTGTATTCACAAAACGACTTATGTATTCTTTCAATGATTCATTTGGCTCTTGGGCACAATGGATTATGGTATCTCCATTGCCCTTGAGCTCCTTACTTCCCACAAATTGCCTTCGAAAGGCCACCCAGAAGGTGTCAAAGTCTCTGATACAACCCTGAGGAAGGCTGTTGTACCACTTCAGAGCACTCCCCGTAAAGGATTGGGAGAATGCCCTGCAGAGTAGTTTATCATCATCATCAAAGTTCATCATGAAGTTCTTGAATTGCTCCAGATGATTGTCCGGATCAGTACTGCCGTCGTACTTCTCCATCTTTGTGCTGTCAAACCTCTTGGGGAGGTTCCCGGACAGGATTTTAGAAGACAGTGGAGACTGCCTCCAATTCCTCCCACGACTGAACACGGTATCCTCATTAGGTGTTGCAAAGATACCTGGCTCATCATGGAAGGCAAATGGATCCATCAGCAACCGGTCTATATGCCTCCGGCTGTGAGATGATCCTTTCCCAATGTGTCTTTTCATTCTTCCATGGTGGTCTCTTTTTCTGGAATACTTTTTAACTTGCTTTTGTTTTTTCCTGGTTCGCCCTTCGTCACTGCTGGAGGACAAGGACTTTTCATTCCCCTCACTGTCCGAAGAGCTGTCCGAAGATTCTGAACTTGAGTCAGAACTCTCCACAGGCTTGGACCGGTGAGACTTTTTAGAACTAGCATGTGTCTTTTTAGTGCTCACATGAGTCTTCGAAGCCTCATGCTCTCGAGGGTTATCAGAGCGATGAGCAACTGATGCTTTGGACTTCTCCTTCATGCCCATCTTGGCCTTCTCAGCCCTCAGAGCTTCTATTTCAACCCTCAACCTGTCACGCTCTTGGACAGTATATTCATCGTTCTCTTCCACCACTTCGAGCAAAGCTGGTGGAAGCTCTGGATTATCCGGATTCATTCGGACAGAATTCTTTTACTTGGTTTTGAATGTTTGATTCAGGCACCGTCGCCTCCCACTGTGGTCGCCAATTTGGTGTGGATAAAAGTAGCCTGAGGGTAGGCTGGTAATTTTAAGTGGAGTTTTAAGGCGGCGTAAGGGTGTTTCACGGTGGTGTGGTGGTGTTTAATGGTGTTTCAAGATATTTCAGGGTATTTCAAGGTGTTTTAAGGGTGGTGAGAGAATTGAGCAGCCTGGCAGCAGTTAACTTTTCTTACCCCTAGTTAATGCTGGTGGTTGGGCATTTATAGTGTAAGATTTGGGCCCTTATGGGCTTTCGGGTCAAGTTTAATGGACCCGGGTCATGTTTAAAGACCCACAAGTTTTAAGTAGGTGAATAGACAGCTTAGTCAGATAGTGTTTAGGTATTTTAGTACTTTAGTCATAGTTCGAACTGACTTATATTTGCAGTGTTCAAAATGTTCAAAATCATCTGTCCGGTTCAACCAGTGCTGTTCGAATTGTAGTCATGGAGTCTGTCCGGTTTTACGGGGTGATTTACTTTGGACTACCCTTCCGGGGAGCTCTTCGAATTCGGACTCATCAAATACAAAAATTATAAATTTAAAAAAAAAATAATATACAAGAATATGTACAATGTGAACATTTACATGGTATAAAGCAAACTATAGTACAAGAAATTTTTGTTGGACAGTTTCATTCCAATCGTTTCAGTGTAACCCATATACCTAGTTGCGATAACATAAGAGAATAAGTTTGTGAGTGTGGTGGTTGAAAACGGATAAAACTGTTGTATATTCAACACTCAAATATGACAATAAAATCTTTCATCTTCTTTGTATTATGTTCGAATTTTGAACTTGAAGTATTGTAAAATTCGACCAATACATAAATCCCCCATTTATATTAATCCAAAAAAGTTAAGTCATTTAAGGCATACGATCAATCCTTTTTTATATATTTTTTGTTCTTGTTAGTAAATAACACGCAATCGAATAAGAAAAAAGGTGATGAGAGTGTCCCTCAGCATGCCATCCTCAATTCGTTTTCTTTGCACAATCAAGCTCTATCATGGCTTCATAAAATATGACACCATTAAAACTCGATATCATTTCAGCATTGACAATCTTATTTTTGTTGTTCCCGAATCAAACAAGCCTCCCACGGATTAGAACACTTGTAATGGCAGTCACATTGTGTGATATGACTGTCATATCTGTCAAAGAGAAATTAAAATTGTTCATCACATACATATTAGTCTTTTTCCCTTTCCCGATGATGGTTTTTTTGAATGTGCGATATGGACTTGATATGGCCAAATTTTCAAACTACACGACCAGACGTGTATAAGTATATCTTGTTTCCGCATCTAAAGTTTAAATCCAACCATTATATAAGCTTGAACAGTTTGACTATCCGCAAATGCTGATGTAATTGGAATATGGCATGTAGTATAACAAAATGTGTTATTTAAAAAGTTTCCAATAATTGTTTGTAAAGTCTTAAAACAACAATATACAGGTCATGAGTTTGAGTCTCTCTACATATGCTTTCTCGACTGAGCCTGTCATTTTGTGTGGTTTATCTTCTGGCGTTGGTTTACAAGCTATTGCGTCAGACTGAGAGTTTACCCTGTGCACACTTATTGCACTGTGAGTAGCGGTTGCGGGTTCCCTCCAAAAAAAATTATACCATGTTAACATTTACATAAGATAAAACAAACCGTTGTACAAAACTTTTTTGTTGGACAATTATCTTTTGTTTCACTATAGCTAATGTATCGAGTTGCGATAAAATTAGAAAATAAAGTTGTGAGTGTGATGGCTAGAAATTGGTAAGGTGACTATGTATCCAATATTCAAATATGACAATAAAATTATTCATCTTTTCTGTATTATATCTGAATTTCAAACGTATTTGTTTATGTTTAAAAAAGTATTTTTTTTGTTTAAACTAAAAATAAATTAAATTGAGTTGGGTTGGGTTCGGTTAAAATCGGAACGAATTATCTGAAAACAAACATATTCTTTACGGACCAGACCAAACTGATCCACTAACCGGATAAATATTAAACTTGCCGCGGATTAAATCGGTTCAGGACAAGGTTCGACCTATTACGATTCCTATACTTATAGGATGTGAATGGTCGATATTCCGAATAATAAATTAATCGATTCTAAGTTCGAACACCGAGTTAACTAACCTCCCAATTATTTTTAGGTTGCTTATTCAGCATATCCTTCTAGAAATAGCTAATAGTTCGATAAGAAATCTAGATGATGATCTAAGATCAAAGACTTTATGCATGAAGAAGAGTGTTGTTCTTGTTCACACACTTTACTTTTTTGAATGCAAATGAATTTTGTGTAGTTGAAAGGTTAATAAATGCTTTCATTGTGGTTGAAGCTATCAACCTCCAACTCCCAATAAGAGAAACAACAACTTCCACCAGCTATGTCTTCTGAGATCATCACATCATCATAGTAGTAATAAACCCTATCTCACAAGTCACAACCGCTAATCAATAAAGATCACAACCCAACTTCTTAAATTTTCTTTCAAATTATAAATATTATTATAATTTATAATATAGTTTTTATTCCTCTTTTATTTTTCTTAGATAAAGATTGCTTTGTGGGTTATAATTACATATTTTCGATTTCATTAATAAATATTTGCGCTTAAATGAAATATAAGCCGTATAGGTGTTGTTTAATTACCATCGCAGGATGTCGGCAAATGCGTCTTAAATGGTTAGGATGACGGTGCAGCCCAACAAATTTAAAAATCTGCATAGATAAAACATGGATGGGCGTTTCAAAGGCTTTTGCTCATTTTAGCAGGAAACAGCTGGAAAATTAACCATTAAAGTCGACTTCTGACGGTGACAGATAGAATATTATTTTTCAAAAATTTATGAGGTTTTGATATTTGACTACGTTCACCTTAACTTATTTTCATTTTTTAGATATTAAATCTTTTTCTTTTTTTTTTAAAACCCATTGTAAAACAAAGAATCCGTATTATCCGGATGATTTGTAAACGGTTTTAATATCCTATTCAAAAATAACCGTAGATGTTCTTTTTCTAATTGCGAACTTTTTAAAACTAACACAAGATTAGTTTTATAAGTCGTTATAACGACAATATAGTTTTGCAAGATCTAATATTTGTTATCCCCATTTCTACCGGTAAATCTTTTATTATCTAACATTTTAATAGAAAAAATGTTAGATTTAACTTTAGGGGTATACTTTATATTGTTGATAACTTTTTCAATTTATATACACAACTTAAGCAACACATTTCTAATTCCTTTGAAATTATAGGATTCGTTATTGGCAAGGATGGCCCTTCCATCATTAAGTATTTTCAGATCTTCAAACCAATTCTTATTGGAAACTATGTGAAATGACACAGCCAAATCCAACACCAATTTATTTTGGTATCTGCAAGAATAAAAAGGCATTAACCCATCATCGTACTTACAGTCATCAAACACAATTCTGGCATCTTCAACTTCACTCTTCTGATAGTTGTTGCATTCTCCTTTCTCTTGGCAATTCCTATTGATATGTCACTTCTTATTGCATGCCTAACACATCACTCTAGAACCAATCGCAAGACTCATGGACATAGATCAAGAGTTTCTTTTTCTTATACTTGAATATCTCTTTCCTAAATGCTCTTCACACTCAGTTTGTGCATTTCGGAATTGTCATTCTGAACAGTCTTCATTCGAATATCTTTAGAGTTCAAGGCGCTCTTCACTTCGGCCATCATTAACCCATCAATATATGCATCCTTTCATCTCTCAAGCTTAATATGAAGGTACTATTTGTTGTAGAGACTACGGCGGTATCAACATGTGTAGATTTCTCGTCGATTACAGCAACCAAACCTTTATGTACTATGTAAGCTTTAACCTTAATTATCCAGAGGTGTCAATCAAGCAGTCGAATATTTCTATGTTAAGCTTCATGGAACTTATATTTTGTAGCTTTTTAGTATCATGATGATATCTTTTTCTCCAAACTTCAGATTGTCGATCAATCTACATCTTTTGTATGTTGTTCCATGCTCACCATACTATTTGTTAGGAAATAGTTCATCATAAGACAGAACTATCAACATGTTCCATGAAAACAGCAAAAAGAAGAAAGCATAAAGAAAACCAAGAACACGAGACAATGCTTAACATGGTTCAAATTATGGAAATTATCCTACGGCGACGAGCAACATATACTTTATTTCTATTATTAAGGAGGTTACAAGAAGGCTCTCCAAACACAAATGGTTTAATACTCTATGTTATAAAACTTTTGAAGTTTACAAAGATAGCGTAATTCACAATACTCTTTCTTCAGTGTTTATCTTGCATCTCACTTCACTATCTAAAAGAATCGGAATCTTTATCCAAGACAATAAACAGACTCACAAATCAGTTTCTCGTTCCATCACACCTTGAAACCTTATCTTTCTTTTCCTGTTTATACACTTCACAAGCAAAGCTCTAGCTTCACTTTAGATCGGAGGGTTCATATAAAACCTCAATACTTCAAACACTCCAAATTAAATCATTTTAATCAACGACTATAATAAAACCTTAATCCAATATACACTCTAGAATAAATATCTTAAATCAACGAATAATAAATCCTTGGTACAATATATAGTTCAGATTAAATCTTTTAACATCTGAGATGATAATTATACATTAAAAATCGTAAGGAAAAATCCCAGTGTCATAAGAAACTTAAACTCAACGTTTCATTAGTTTTGACAGACTGCTTTGGCCCAATTCTCCAACCACATATTTTGGTATAACTCTTCGGCCATATGCTTCGCCTCAAGTTTTTAGCCATAATCTTTGACACAGTCCACACCTTTAGCTCAATAGCCTCAAATCTTAGTAACTTACCGCAACATTTAGTTTATAGGAGACATCTTCGCTTTTAAGTTTCGTCATTTGCTTCTAAGTTTCTTCTCAAGCTTCAGTATGAGAGTTTCATCAGTTTCTGCAACTACAAGTCTCGACTAACCCATCATCTGCCTTCGTAGTATTTGATATAAATCTGATGGAAAATTACTTCTCAGTTACACCTAACATCTTATAGTAAATTTAATGTATGTTATTTCTCAATGTTTTACTCTTGAAAGACCAACTTACCTACATCTCAGATGTCTACAAGTCTCATGCAGTTCACGAGCTATAAGATCGATAATACCATGGTCAAAGTATCCAAAGGATATTTCTCGCTAGAAATGTTAGTCACCTTCACTTTCGCTCTCTCTCTCCATCATGTCTCTGATGATGTGCAACTTGATATCTATGTGTTTAATTCTATCATGGAACTCATATTCGTAATTAAACGAAGAGAATTAGTATTATCACAGACCTGAATCTCATCTTGCTCCATAACACTGATTTTACTCAACAATCCTTTCAGCCAAACATATCCCTTTATGGATTCCATAGCAACCATATATTTGGATTCCATGGAAGACAACACATTTTATATACAAGATTCCAGTTAACACTCTTCCAAGCACAATATATAACCTAAAGTATATTTTATTTGTGTCAAGACAACATGAATAATCAGAGTTCATATAGCTTATCACCATTATATTGCCATTATCCATTTGATTGTAACACAACTATACAACATCTAAAACCTTCAAATATCTCATGAGTCAGTTAAGTGGATGTCAATGCGACTTTCTTGGATTGGATATGAATCTGCTCAAAACACTTATGGCACATACACGATTTAGTCTCATGCAAATCATAACATACATAATATTACCAATCACATTGTCATAAATTTTATTCACTATATACTTCATATCTGCAGCTTTGATTGGAGCTTGAGTTGCACTAAGTTTAAATTGGGTACCAATGGTACATCTAAACTCTTTGGATTCAATCTAAAGAACTTTCTTAGGACCTTCTATATATATATTCTTGTTGATATAGAAATAAATACCCTTTAGGCTCATTTCTCCTGATATCAACACCAAATATCTACATAACCTCTCTCATATCCTTTATCCAAACTCTCATTTCAGTTGAGTCTTCATTGTTTCAATCCGCTTCATATCTCTTCTAGTTATGAGTATGTTATATGTATAAAATAACAATAATGCTTATTTATTCTTGTGTGTTTACTCATTCTAATAGACATAGTTGTTATAAGAGTTTTGGTTGTATCTGATGGATCTCATAAAATAATCAAATCTAATATTCTAACAAAAACATGTATACACAAAGGAAGTAGTAACATTCATCTTTTAAAATTGTAGATCAAATCTACTAATAATTGATAACATAATCCTTATCAAAACTTATTCTATAACTGGTGAAAATATGTTATTAAAATCAATACCCTTCTTTTGTGTAAAACCCTTAGCCATCACCCTAGTCTTGTGTCTGGGTAAATTAACACCAGGAATACCAGGCTTCCTCTTGAATATGTTTTTACTCTTAACAAGCATCTGACCCTTTACTATTTCACAAGAATCCATACGTTCAATTATTTTTAGAGATCTAAGTTACTCCCTCATGGTCGTAAACCGTTGCTCGTTATCATTTCTCTTACTAACAATATGATAGCTTTCGGGTCGAAGAAATCTTTATGCATTTGAATAGATCAACATATCCAATTATATCAGTAAAACATACCTCTATAGTTATTTTCTTGGTCTTCATGCTCTATCATTCTCCAACCGATAACTATCAAACTCATGTTTCTCTTTACTCTGATCATCCAAATGCCCTGGAACACCTGAACCTCGATTATTTTTAGACTCATGAAATTGTTGAACATCCTATGCGTGAGACAAAGCTAGACTAGGTCATAACTTATCTTTGGCAGAATCATCCACAACTTCACTTTCTAAATCAGACCCATAATCAACTTTCGATCTCTTCTCGGTCGTACTTGGTTGGGTATCCATCGTCATCATTAGTGGCATGTCTTCTTCATTGAAAACCACATCCCTGCTTATCACAACCTTGTGATATCTAGGTCAAGTCATCTTAATTTATTATGGATAAGCAAATAACAAATATTTGAGTACTCTAGGTTGAAGCTTATCTTTCTTCACATGTGCATATGCAACACATCTGAACACTCTCAAATATTCCACTTTAAGGTCCATAGATTTCACTCCTCTTGAGGACATGAAAACTTAAGTGTTGTATATGGAATCTTGTTGATGATATATACAGCCGTTTCACAGTTTCTTTCCAGAACCTTTGACCCATTCTAGTTGTTTGAACCATACACCTAACCATTTTCCAGTATATTTTGGTGCATTCTTTTAGAAAGCATATTCTGTTTGTGATTCCCGTTCATGGTTCGGTGTCTAACAATACCAAGTTTTATAAATTATCTAGTGAACTCATTTTTCATATGTTCTAAGAAATTATTAGTCTTAAGCTTCTTTAGGAATTTCTCTGTGCTACTGTCTACCAATATCTTCTAATTCAAAAAAGAAGAAAATGCTTCATCATTAGTCTTCAAAAGTATAACCCATACTTTCTTTAAATAATCATATATCATTGACATAAAATATATTACACCACCTATTATAGGTTCGTGTTATGGACCCCAAAGGTATGAGTGAACATACTCAATCACTTCATTGGTTATTTGATTACTGGGCAGAAATTTCACCTTCTTGCTCTTATACAATACACAAATTTCACCTTCTTGCTCTTATACAATACACAAATTTCATAAAAGCACAGATTTTGAATTGTTGGACCGTTTAAAAGTTGATATTTACTTAGTTCACTAAGTTATTTATCATTTAAATATCCCAGCCAAAGATATCATAAACTGGTTGAATCTGTATTTGTACTAGACACCCCCTACCACTTAGATCCCCAAAAAACTAAATACATTAGTCATGTAGGCTTCAAGAACAATAAGGAAGCCTTGCAGATACCATTCCATCAAATAGGGCTTTAAAATTCTGAATGTTGTTTCCATTTTCCTTTCTGTAAGGAGTTCCTATTAATCTGTCATTTATTATTTCATATTCAACACGTTAGTTTAGAACCATTCCCAAGCCCCTAGAGTTAGACCAAGAGTTTCCTCTCATTTGACTTAAATCTTAACATAGTTAGATATTTCAATTTAGAGAATCGTGTAATACATGTTATTTAGTTTTTTTGACTAAGTAATTGAGAAATACTTTAACCATAAAAAGGAAAGAAAGTATGGAAAGTACCTGATTAGACAAGCTGAAAGTAAAAAATCAAGGATATTGAAGCTTCAACAAAGAAAGTGCATATTTGAGTATAAAAAGAAGAAAAATTTCAAATAAGACACTTTTTCAGTCTAACTAGAGGAAAGGCGGAGAATATCAACCACAGGGTAAAAAGAATCAATTTTTAAATAATATGTTTTTAAATAATATATATAATAACGAATAATAATAAAATTAAAATGATCGAGTATTAAAAAATTAGAAAAGAATCTAGAAGATTAAAAGTTAAAGAATAGCCAAATTTTTAGCTTTACTTTAGATCAGAAGGTTCACATAAAACCTTAATACTTTAGACATTGGAGATTACATGATGCAGACAGTTCGGTGAAATAGTAGTTTGGAGCTCCGGTGTCAGTTTTTTACCCACAGCACCTTGTTTCGAAGGAAACGACGTCACGAACGCAAGTCACCAGCTTCGCTCGTGAGCTATGGGCATTTTTAGGCATCCGGGCTCATCTATCCTCTTTTTTCTCACTTTTAATACTTTAGGTTATTTTTGTAATTTTCATATTTTTAATTTTAGGGTTTTGCTTGAACTCTATATAAACCTAGCTTCTATTCATTGTTAGGGGAATTGTTTTGTTTAATAAAAATTAGGGTTATCCCTTTTAAGCTTCTGCTACGTTTCACTCTCCTTCATTACATCACTTTTGGTGTGGATAAAAGTAGCCTGAGGGTAGGCTGGTAATTTTAAGTGGAGTTTTAAGGCGGCGTAAGGGTGTTTCACGGTGGTGTGGTGGTGTTTAAGGGTGTTTTAAGATATTTCAGGGTGTTTTAAAGTGTTTCAAAGGTGGAGAGAGAATTAAGCAGCCTGGCAGCAGTTAATTTTTCTTACCCATAGTTAATGCTGGTGGTTGGGCATTTATAGTGTAAGATTTGGGCCCTTATGGGCTTTTGGGTCAAGTTTAATGGACCCGGGTCATGTTTAAAGACCCATGAGTTTTAAGCAGATGTACAGGTAGCTTAGTCAGATAGTGATTAGGTTTTTTTAGTACTTTAGTCATAGTTCGAACTGCCTTATGTTTGCAGTGTTCAAAATCATCTGTCCGGTTCAATCAGTGCTGTTCGAATTGAAGTCATGGAGTCTGTCCGGATTTACGGGGTGATTTACTTTGGACTACCCTTCCGGAGAGCTCTTCGAATCCGGACTCATCAACTTTAATAAATGAATATAATAAAGCTCTAATACAATAAATACTCTAGATTAAATAATTTTAATCAACGACTATAATAAATCCTTAATACAATATACCCTTCAAATTAAATCCCTTAATAAAAAACTAAGATTAGAACTATACTTAAAGATCACATAAAGAAGAAGTCTAGTTCCATCAGGAACATAAATGCAATATTTCAATAACTTTAACAGACTCCTTAGCCCAACTCTATTGCTACATGCTTCGGAACATCTGTTGGATCACATGTTTTGGCTCACCTCTTCGGCCACTGTTTCAGGTATAGTCTACCCATGCGGTTTAAAATCCACAATTCTCAATAGCTTGTCATAACCCTTACTTTCCATCATACATCTTCATTTTTCAATCTCGGCCCAACCTTCATCCAAGAGTTTCATCAATTCATGCAACTACAAGTCCTGGTTGGCCCATCATCCGCTCTTGTAGTCTCGGTTGGACATCTAATGCCAAGTTACTTATAATCGCTTCTAATATAATTTAAAGTGAACATTTAGTATTTAGTCTATAAGTATTTTTAGAGGGGTGAAGCAAATTTCTAATGGGAGAAATTATCAAGAGTATTTTAAAGGGATAAAGTGACAAGTGTTTAAGTAAAAACGTAATGGTTCATTATTTTTTCCAATAAAAAGTACACTTACTTATAGGGTTGACAAATTTCATCCAACAAACATACAATTATCTTATTGTATAACTCACCTTATTATTGTACTAAGTGAAAATATATTTATTACATATTTCATTTTTAGTCCTTTAGGCCTTTATCCTAACAAATCTTCATTATATATTGTTTACATATCTTTTAACCCTCCCAGACTAATTATTTTGGCTATGATTAGTTTGATCATTATTAGTAACCCCATAATCATAGCAAAGAATTCAGAGGGAGGACTAAAATATGTCTTTGAACGAGACCACCTCAGAATTATATAAGTGTAAGAACTAAACCCAATATATTCTTCAAACTAACCCGCATTAGATAAAATTTGAAGTAATACCCTTAATTTTATGAACTACATGAAGGGTATTGTCTTACCTTTGACACATTTTGACATATGCCAAACCAAAACGGTCTCATTGTATAGTCATTGAGTTGAAAAGATTAACGTGTCTTGGTAAATAATTAGACTTTTCAACTCTTCTCTGAAAAATCCATTAAGTTTCTCACCCCCCATTTATCAAATAGATACCTCAGAAATGGAATCCAATGAAACTGTTGGCATATGCATTGTGTTAGCACATTTTTTACAAGTATCACAGGTTTGGACCAAATTTTTAGCGTCAAACATTATCGTGGGCTAATAATATCTTGCTAGGAGTATACTCCCTATCAAAGTTTTGTATCCACGATGAGTGGAATCCTCCCCATCGTGTTATTCAGACAGAATCATTTGGGACTTATTCTAACCCAAACAAGGTAAAAATGGTCGGCTTAAAGATTTTTTGTATAAGATGTCCCTAAGAATTGTAAATTTGTGTGCTTAACCTTTGAGCCAAATTCTTGCCAACTTGTAATGTCTCATAAACCAAAAATTAATTCAAGTTAAACCACCAATCTCGCACTATTTCTGCAACCGAGAAAACCTCTTAGGAATATTGACATTGTTCGTAATTGGTTGTAATATATGGGCTCTCATGAGTCAACATTCATAGTTTTTATTCGGAATATAAATATGTTGCTAAAGAGTCAACACTAGAATTTTGAATTCGAGTGATATGTTCAAACGTAACCTTCTCAAACTCTACAACCAATCTCCTTAACTCTCTCAAATATCTTACAACTTAGTTTTTCTTACTTCAGAAAAACCTGACATATGGTCCACCAACACAACCCTCTGATATGGATTATAATCAGAGTATTGTGTAGCTACCTCGAATCTATCCACGAGCCCAGTTATTATCATCGTATATGTTTTATTTAAAAGACACATTCACTAAATGTTGTGCTTGCTAAGACGTAACTTTGTTTTTAACAAATGTTGTTAACTTCCAATTATCAATAAATATTTGGATTTCCTTTCGTAAAGCTACACAATTCGCGGTACTATGCCCAATGTCACTATGATATTTTCAAAATTTAGTATTCATTTCCTCTATGAGATTAGTTATAGGTGGATCCTTTCGGAACTGAACATGACTTTTAGCTCTTTCAAAAATTGTTGCTATATTTTCTGTTAACTCAACATTATACTTAGGTTGAACCCATTGGTTTGACTTATTCTTTTGTTGTTGATAACTGGAGCTGTCACTTTAGATGGTCTTGGCCGATGGGATAGATTATTTGGATCCATGAGTCTGAAACATGCTAATAATTGAGACCTCTGATTATTCGAAATGTTCCCCTGCTATAGTTGCATCTGTGTTGAACCTGACCCGAATCGCACCTTCGTTGATTTATCAACCTTTATATGTTCTTCCACATGAGCCATTAAAACTCCAAAATTAACCCCCTCATTCTCTTTATTTCATTAGCCGAATCTCTATGAAGCAACTCTTATCGATAAGCAACACATACGACCTGCTAGTCACAATCATCTAATCCAGTTTTGACAAGCACAAAACACTTAGTGTAATCCTTTAAGTTCTCTCATATGACTTGCTTATATTCAATTATAGTATCCCCATTTGCACGTATTTCTTTACTTCCAACAAATTGCCTTCCAAAAACAGTATAAAACATCACAAAATTAATTATTGATCCTTTCATAATTAATTTATACCATTTAAAGCAGCGCCTTTAAAAGTCTGCGAGAAAACTCGACCCAAAAATTTATCATCATCAAAATTCATTATGTAGTTCATAAACAGTTCGATATGATCATCAAGATCTTGTGTCCCATCGAATTTCTCCATTTTTGTAATATCAAAGCGCTTCGGAAGCGTTATAAACCTGAATTCAGCTCACAAATCAGATGTCCTCAAATCCATTCCTTGTTTGTATTGACTCCCTATAGCATCATATGTAATCATATAAAGGCCTTGTTAAGAAGGGTTCGTGAACTAAATAATAACATTATACTCAAAGTTTGGGTTTTTAAATACATGTCGAAATTCACTTTATTTCTTAGACTTCTGTTTATTTTGATATCCTTGACTTTGACTAGTTTATTTTCTCGAACAGTGTTTATCATCCATATTTTTAATCTTTATGTAACTATCAGCTCGTTCGGGCGTGTGAGAATTCTCATCAGAATCCAAAATAGGTGATTCACTAGATTCTGAATGCACATATCTATGTTAGATTTCTTTTTTTGCTTCCATGTGAACGATAGTCTTGTTCCATCTAAAATTGAATTCCTAACGATTATCTTTTCCTCTAAGAATTTCTCCATGAGTCTCGTCGAAATGACCTACCAAATTTCTACCTTCGTTCACCCTTTGAACCTCAGACCAGACCCTTCCTGGTTTTATCAAAATAGATTGTTCCTTATGCAAGAATTGATAATTTAACTCAGTTCTTTGTTATAATAACTGATTCTTCTGATCCTCCAAATCTAGTTGATTGCGTTAATCCTTCAAATATGGACCGCTTTGAGCTTTCTTTCATCCAATACACGCCTCTACTACTTCTCCCTCTATGAACGTTGTTGGATCTACATGCGCTTCATGATCCATACATCGCACATATTCGAATGTAGATTTTTAATAGTTTATGGTTTCAGATCAGATATCTATATACCAAGCGTATCTCCCATTGTGGTTGCCAATGATCTCTTCTAGTATAATTGGAAATTAATAGTTGGTATCTGGTCGAAAAGTATTTTTATAGGGGCCAAGTGAATCGTTAGAGAGAGAAAGTGTCAATAGTGTTTTAGAGAGAGAAAATGACAAGTTGTTAAAGTAAAAAAATAATGATTCTTTCTTTCTTTCAAGAAAAAATACATCTATTTATATGGGTGACTAAATTACAAACATACACTTATCATATTGGATAACTCACCCCATTATTGCACGGAATGAAAACATATTTATTACATATTGCACTTTTAGTCCTTTAGGCTTATATCCTACTTAAAATCTTCCTTATACATTATTTACTAATCTTTTAACCTTTCCAAACTAATTATTTTGGCTCAGATTAATTTCATCCTTATCAACTTCGATATGGAGGCTAATGTTCTTTTTATATACATAAAAAGCCTGTCGAGTTATCAATCGAAAGAAGTGAGAGAAATGCAATAAATCCAAACGCTTGAATTTTCACAGGTTCTTCTATTGTGAGAGGAATAACATATAAAGAAAATGATCGATATTTTTTTCTTTCTAAAACCTAAATTCTAGAAAATCTATGAATACAAGTTTTTAAGAATTATAGGAATGTGTATATGGGATAAAAAGTTAGTCTTAAAATATTTAAAAAATATCACTCATAAATTTTGTTTTGCTCGTTTTTTAAAAATAAAAATATATTTTTTAAAATTTTATATTCCTAAATTAAAACTTATAAAACTTTAAATTTTAAAAATTTAAAATAAATAATAATTAAAATGGTACGTGTCTTGTGTGTTTATAATATTATTGGATGCATTTTTTTCATATAATTTATTATAAATTTTAAAATTCCGATAATCACCGATTATTTAATATTTGTCGAGAAAGTTATTCGTAATTTGTTTGTAATATATTTAATAAAGTAATATATATATATATATATATATATATATATATATATATATATATATATATATATATATATATATATTTTCTTACAGAATACTATATGATACGACTTAAATATGTTTGAACCACTTGACTCGAGTGAGATATAAGAGCGGCCTAAGAAAACAGTACTCTCTATAAATCCGAGACACTCTCTCTCCTCATTTCTCAAATTCAGAATCAGTTCAATCCTAAAAAGTCGAAATGGCCACCGTCAAAACCACCACAGCCATCATCACGATCGCCGCCCTATTTATCTCATTCTGCATCGAAGGAAACTCAGCTCAAGCTCCTTCTCCGGCGAATGCTCCAACTCCATTTTCTTCAGGACCTTCTTCATTCGGTACTCTTATGGCGCCTTCTCCGTTCGAATCTTCTTCAGGACCGTCGTCAATCGATGGTTCATCTCCGCCGCCGACGCCGGACTGTATGACAAATCTTTTGAACATGTCGGATTGCTTGTCGTACGTAACCGCCGGAAGCAAGGAGAAGAAACCGGATCCAGCGTGCTGCCCTGAGTTTGCGGGGCTGGTGGATAGCGCGCCCCAGTGCCTGTGTACTTTCCTGGGCGGCTCTGTGGCGTCGCAGTTGGGGATCAAAATCAATATGAAAAGAGCTCTTGGACTTCCCTCTGCCTGTAATGTCAACACTCCTCCTGTTAGCTTGTGTTCAGGTAATTCCCATCCACCACCACCACCACCGATATTCTTATTTATCGGTCCTCACATTTTTTCTTTATTTCTTAATTAATTTTACGTATTTTATTTTACTTATATATTTTATTCGAGATCTAGTAATTTTAGGTTAGATGTTTATTTAGTTTTTTTGTTTTTTTAGGATTAGGGTCTTAAAAAAAATTAATTTTTCTATAAGCTTTCTTTTTATACAAATTAACGATTTGCTAAATACTTTTAACTAAATTATAACAATAGTGTTATTCGAATATTAAATCTAGTTAGCCATCGGAGTTAGTTATTTGTTTCGAAATTGTCAAGAAAGCTATATTTGTGTCAAAATTATCGTTTTTGTGTCAAAATTATCATTGTTGTTGGTGACTAACGGTGACAAAAAGATTTTAAAAAACGGACAATAATGACTAATGTTTAACAAAGTGATTGTTTTGATACCAAAATTAGATAAGTCGTAATTTTGCAACAAGTGATGAACTTTGGTGACGAACCATAATTCTTAGCGAATTAATTCTTAACTTGCAGTTAACTATTTTTTTTGTCATCCAATTTTAAAATCTATCATTTTATCGCATAAATTTACCAGAAAATAAATCTTTTGTCATAAAATTGAAACAAAAAATAAATATTTTATCATACAATTGAAACGTTAAACTAATTATTTTAAATGAGTGAATAATTAAAAGGTTATGGGGATTTTTTTTATTTAGCATTAGACGTCAAAATCATTGGAAGGGTTTTTAGACATGGTAATATTTAAAAACTTAGTTTCTACGGCCAAAAAAAATCACTCAACAATTGTTAAGTTTATAAATTTTGTCAAGTCGATAGTCTAAATTTATAGATTTTAAAAAAATAAAATTTATAGATTTTGTCAAATTCAAAAACTTGATCGATGATTTTGAATCGAAAAATTAAATTTTAAAAAAACGAGATAGTCTGGAGACTACACCGCTATAAACCTTTAACAAAATATGATAGGTTATGTTTTAAAATCAAAAGATTTATTGTTGTTAGGAATATTTTTTTTTGTCATTCACGTGTTAGGTTTGATGTTAATTATATTTTTTTAATAACGTGTTAAAAAAATGGATCGATCAACATATTAAATTATACAACATAGATGATCTCAATTTATACATTTTAGGGATTTATACCAATTGGGTACAAAAACGTATCCAATTTACTAATAAGTTCGGTCTCAAATACATTTTACCAATATCTACCAAAATATGATTTTATTTACCTATTAGTCCAAATTTAAATTTTAAATACAATTTTACCCACAAATTGGGATTTATACCAATTGGGTACAAAAACGTATCCAATTTACTAATAAGTCCGGTCTCAAATACATTTTACCAATATCTACCCAAATATGATTTCATTTTAAATTTCATGGTGCGTTAACATTTAATTCAGTTATTTATTGTGTTTTTGTAGTATGTTAACAAAAAAAATTGAATAAAAATTGAAATCAAGTTTAGGGAACAATATGTTAAATGTAGTATTTCTTTGCCACCTACAAAAAAATTGAGATATATGATTCTACATTCTCTAATATTACCCACATTGAAGCGGCATAATTTAATGCAACGGTGGTGACAGATATAGAAGCCTTAAATTTAGTTGAATCGGGACTAATTTATTACTAGAATGAAGGCGACCGTTGTAGGCTACATTTAAAGCTTATTCAATGTTCTCAGCTGTTCATTCACATGGTTATCTGTTTTTTTTCAATAATATTAAAATTGTCTTAAAAAGACACAAGAAGACGACATAGTAGTACTACTGCTACAACTTCACGTGTTCTAAGGCAGCTATTGTGAAACCAAAATTTTAAATTTATTTATTAAAAGTTTTGGTTAAATCGGGGCGAAAAGATAACTAGTCCCAAAACTTTTACGAATTTAAAATTTTACCAAAAATATTTTTTTTCTGTCGTGTCGGACCTTCTCAACCGGTGGGGAATTTATCGCCGGAGTGAATATAGGTGGTCCGGCGGGAGCTCTCCGCCGGTTGAAAAGGTCTCAGCTAGTTCATAAAAAAACGGGTTTAAAGACCGAACGATAAAAGTTTAAAAACGCAAAAGTTTAAAAACGCAAAAGTTTAAAAAAGCTCTATTCTGTGGGACTTGTTAATATTTTTTTACTCTAATTTAACCAAAGCCGTTTTTAAATTTATCAGTAAATTTTAATTATTTTTATTTTGTTGTAGTCATAGGAGCTCCAATTCCACATGATGGATCTTTATCACCAGGTACCTACATTTGCTTATTCTATTTTTTTATATGTATAATGTTTTGGATCTTGATTCTGGTTAAGAAGCTGAACATATGATGCGAAACGTTTGGTTTTCAGGTGCTGCGCCTCCAGGGGTATTAGCTGCGACTCCGGCGAAAGGAATCGAAGGAAAGGCATCTACACAGATCGCTGGTTCTGCCTTCTATGGTATAACTACTACTGCAATAGTGTTACTGGTTACCACATTCTTCTGAAATTGTTATTGGTTATTTGTATGTTTTTAATTAATGTTAATTTGTTGATTGATCACTTGTTGTTAGTACCGGATATTCATAGTGACTATACCAATAATGAGGATTCAGATTCATTATATAAATTGGATTATTTGTGGTGATTGGTTCGGTACCGATTCTGTTTAGACCTTAACATTTACTATTGGGTATCTATGTTCTTGAAGTTTAATGAAGCACTAGTGAGTTACATATAGGTCTATTCAATTGTCTTAAAGTTTAGTTTTTAGGACTGTCCTCACTGTATTTTTTTTTTTTTTTTGTGAAAATCTAGAAATTTAATAAATATCATTCTATGTTGGTTTGATGTATCATAGTTAATGGTAGATAGGTATTCTCATAATTAAAGAAATTCTGTTAATTAAAGTTTAGAGCATCGTAATAATAATAAACAGTGATTTTAAAGTCTAGACTGAAGTTAGATATTTGGATTTTCAAGAATGTTTAAATTTTTGTCGAACTAAATGTTTTTTTACTCACTTTAATATATAAAATCGAATTTCTAACCAAAAAACCAACTTTTTTTAAGCTTTTTCTCTCTAACTAAACAAAAAAGAATTAAAAATACCAAAATTCATAGATTTGAGCGATTTAAATAAAGATAGCAACTGCAATATCAATGATTTCGTGTTGGAGGAAGATGAGCCTTTGACGGACCGTCTCGAAACCCAAGAGGAGGTATTGTTCGAGTTTTTTGAACTTTCAGTGCGATTATAGCACTACCAACGCTATGAATTGGACGAACTGCGAAGATCCACGTGTTTTTGTTTGTCAAAATCGAGCGTTCCCTATTCAAGATATTGACCAGTTAGTTTTGTTTTTCTATGCATGCTTATTGGGTAGTGGGTTTAATTAAAATTAAGGATGTTTTTATATATTTTGTAAAAACCACATGTAAGGATCATACCAACCGTCATGTTCGATGGCCGATTACACGAAAATGTTTAGTATGAACACCTTGTACACCAAATCCGATTTGATCCTATGGATCGAATCCGAAAGCATAAAACTAGGATTCATTGTGTTGCATAGTAAAGACGACGGTAGTAAAAGTATGAAAACTCTTAGGATGTATTTTAGGTGCAAGAGGCATGGGGTTTACACACCTAACCCCAAACCAGGGTATGTTAAGAAGCGCCAAGAATGTTCATCCAAAAAATGCGGGTGCCTTATTTATTTAAGAGGAAAATCGATCTTAGAGCTACCCGGTTATTGGAAATTGATAGTGTTAAACGGGAAACACAACCACAAACCATTTTTGCACTTGGATGCTCACTCACGAGCCACTAGACTAAAAGTATAAGAAGAGGTGTTTGTTCGTAGTCTAACGGAAGTCGGTTGTCGACCAAGAGAGATATACCGCGATTTGAAGATTAAAGACCCGCAAAATGTATCTAACATGCGCACGATATACAACATGCACCAAAAACATGACTTGGTTGATAAAACCGGCAATACCCAAATGCAATACTTGTTTTGTAAGTTAAAAGAACACGATTACTATGTTTGGGAGCGAACTTGTGAAGCAACAGACGAGATACTCGAGTTGTTTTTTGCACATCCTAAAAGCACTGATTTCATGCGCACTTTTCCTCAAGTTCTTATAATGGATAGCACATATAAGAATACAAGGTAAAAGATGATTTTGCTAGACATAGTTGGCCAAACTTCGACGAAAAAGATGTTTTGTGTCACTTTTGTTTTTTTGAGCTACGAGAAACAAGATAACTACACTTAGGGATTGAGCGTTTGAAAGAATGTTTTGACGAACAAAATGTGTGCATTTCCTAACATTATTGTCACCGACAGAGAGTTAGTTTTAATTAACGTTATCGATGATATATTTCCGATGCCACTCATATGCTATGCACTTGGCATATTTGTAGGAACAACAACTCTTACGCTAAGAAAGTTCTATCGAATTCGGACATGGCTGATGAGTTCGTCGAATATTATCAAAGGGTTGCCTTTTCCGCCACATCCGAATATTATAACAAAAACCTTGCCGAGTTACACCACACAAACGCATTTTGTCCAATGGTTGTCGAGTACGTGATGAAGCAATATAGCAGATTATGGACACAAATTTCTCAATATTCACACGAATAAATTTAAACATTTGGGCAATCAAACTAGCAATCGGGGAGTTATGTTACTCTCTCGATACATTAATTTTTAATATTAAGTGTTAGACTTCTAATTTATTTTATCTTACGTTATAGGCGGAGAGTGCTCACTCGAGCCTCAAACGGGCAATCGGTAGTAGTTTATGCACGTTTGAGCGATTTTGGAAATATGCTCATGCATTTCTTACCGCTCAACGCTCTAACATTTTCGAATCCTTCGAGCGTAGTAGGTATCGTCCAAGAAACTCAACTAGGGGGATTAATAAAACTATCTACAAGGATATCAAATGTGAACTTTCATGTGCGAATATAGAATTAATAGAGATAAATCTTGCAACGGCCTTGGAAATGTGGTTCACTCCCGGAATGTGTGGTTGTGTTATTATGACAACTCATAAGTTACCATGTGCATGCAAGTTAGCTTTGATTTATAAAGAAGGAAGGGCGATTAAAAAAGGTGAGTGTAACGTATATTGGAGTATGTTAAAGATCAACGTTAAGGATGAGGTTGGTACCGAAGACGAGCTCACAAGAAAACTCTCATTAATAGATAGCATCATCTGCGGTTACGGTGCACACGTCCGAGATCACATCATAAATAGGATGATGCAAATCCTAGATCCTGGTAGAAGTCATGTTTTGAAACCTAGGGAGCCGGTTGTCACTAAAGGTAGGAAAAAAGCCGGCTGGGACAAATCAACTAAACAGTACCCATCAGAGTGGGCATACAATCGTAGTAGCTCGGCCGCCTCAGTAGATAATACAAAAAGACATAAAATCTAGTAAAATAAAACATCCGCCCGACATTAACAACCCAAAAATTAAAAACTCAAACACTTTTTGCAGATGGAGTTTACAGGTGACAAAGACTACCATATGCTTCAAGCAGTTAAGGTTGCCCGCTCAGAAATGGGGGAAGATACTAGTGATGCATTCTTTGAGCGTGTCCTATGTAAGATATATTTCAACCACGGCAGTTTAAGAACAACAGGTCTTGTTCTGCGTAATCGTGACCAGATCAAACACATATACAATTTTGTCAAATCGATACAGCGTTTATGTTTCTTGCCATTATTAATTAAGCAAGAAGTAGATTATGTTTGGAACCTGACGTTGGTGGACTTCATTATTAGGGATATGGTAGTGCATCTTGAGGATAGGATTATAGCAAGAGAGGGGTGGATGATGTTGAATACAAACTGAGATACGGCTAAGCATTACTACTTTCCTCGTTTATGTTTCAAGTTTTCATGTTTCTTTAACTTGTTGTTTGAAGTTATGATTTTCTTATTAGTTGTTTTATTTTTTCCGTTGTTTTGTTTTTCTCAGTATGTTGGACGGTATTTCATACGCACTTATTTGAATTAAAATTTTAGTTTTAGTTTTGTTCTAATAGCATAAGATATCAAAAGAAAAACATAAACACAACAACAAAACTATATGATGTTTGTCAATAACACGACCAACCTAGCCAACATTAAAGCATAAAAACAAAACATGGGAAAACATAAAAACAACAACACAATAACGCTCAATAAACGACACACAAAAACAAAACAGAAAACAACGCCAACATAGAATCTAGAAGTCAGAGTCGTAACCGGTGTTGTCTTCAACATCGACGTCGTTGGCAATATCATCATCCATACATGCAATGATATCCTCCATATACGGTATCATCTTCGTATTAATGAAATCATCGACCGTCATGTTCCACACACGTTTTGCTTCTTTCATAATTTTAAATGGGAGGAACATCAAACGCTTGAGTGATTTGAGAGCTAAATACCTGGTTTTCACTTCCTCACGGTTGTGCGCTATGTAACTAGTTTCCCCAACTATACCGTAATTGAAATACATCCTACACAAGACACGTTCAAAGAAAGCATCAATAGTTCTTCCCTCATCTCTCAAAGGACAACGTTCACTGTTTGAACCAAATGGTAGTCTTTAGCCACACTAAAATCCATCAACAGTATACTGGTTTTTGTTTTTTTTGTTATTGTTTCCAAATGTTTGTTGACGCAAAGTTGGGTATATGGTGAGTGATTATGGCGGAAGTTTTATTTATTGACTTCAGATAGCGTAATCCTAATAGAACAATCAATAAACGACACTTATAAGATAAGGATAACGCAAACCAAGTAGACCAATAATTGTTCGACACCTAATACTTACAAATGTACAAACATCTCGTCCACCGTTATTATGGGTCTCATTATAGCGGAGGTTCTATTATTAAGGGTCTCGCTATAACGAGACCTAATATCAAATTCTGCCAAATGGGACTTCCGCCAAATGATGCCCCCGCCAAATGGGAGTCCTGCCTGCCAAATGGCAACCACCTATAAAAAGACATGTAATATCATGCAACATGACAACCATCAAACATTAAAAAATCCCCAAAAAAACATTAATACTTTAACACATGAAGTTTACGCCCGACGAAGACTACCATATGCTTTAGGAAGTGAAGGTTGCCAGTCGAGAGATGGGGGATGATACCAGCGATGCGTTTTTTGATCGTTACCTCTGTATGATATATTTCAACTACGACCGTGAAGGAACAAAAGATCTTGTTATGCGCAACCGTGATGAAATCAGACGATGGTACCTTTATGTCAAACCGCTCCAGCGTTTGCTGTATTTGCCATTTAAAATTAAGCAAGAAGCAACTACCGTCTGGAACATGACGTTGGTGGACTACATCACTAGGTATATGGTAGCGTATCTTGAGGATAGGATTGCAGAAAAGGAGGAGAGGGATAATTTTGAAGACAACATGGGATACAACTTTGACTAATGAGCATCCTGATTTATTCCTGTCTGTTTTGAGTTTGTATGCTTTCCTAAGTTGTTTTCTGATTGTAGTTTTGGTCTTATGTTGTTTACATTCAACTATCCTACTATGTACGCGAGTTTAATTAAAATTAAGGATGATTTTATATAATTTTCACAAACCAATTGTAGGGACCAGACCAACCGCCAAAATCTCCTTTGTATTTGCGGTTATACATCCATACTTTCTCATCTCCCATTCTAATTTCTCGAAAGAAAAATTGAATGTCAGACCAATTTAATCTTTTTAATTATAATTTTTTTTACAGTTTATTAACAGCTTGGACGGTACAGGAACATTTTTATTGAATGGACGTTTTTTTTATAGTGCACTGCCTTTGCTTTTATTTAAATTTTACTGTAGAATGACTGATTGATTTGATTTTATACTTGGCTTTTAAATTCACACCGGTGTAATTATATCAACGCTTTCCTAAGTTTTTTTTTATTGTTGTTTGGGTCTTATGTTATTTGCGTTCAACTATCCTACTATGTACGCAGGTTTTTTAAGTGAAATTTTATGTACGCAAGTTTTTTTAAGTGCAATTTTAACTATGTGGGTTTGATTATTACTTTATTTTAGAATTTAGTAATGTAAATAAAAACTAAAAACTAAAATTGAGAATAAAAACATCGAGCACAACAAATTCGGAATAACTAACAAAAACGTAAAAGCTAAATACTAAAACGAGAACCAAAGCCAAAACATAAGATAATATATCCATCAATCAGTCACGCGGTAGCTATCATAAGTAGTCATACAATACAAATCCAGTCAATCGGTCACGCGGTACCGGTGCGCCAGAAGCGAACACTCATGCATCTCTCGACGCAACTCCTCCATAATCATCTCGTCCGTTCTAGAATATCCATAAATCACATGATCAGCCACGTTAAACAGCCGTGCCTCCAAATTAATCGCTCTCGGGGTATCTGGAACATGTGCACCAGATGACTCGCGTGTATGATCAATCAGGGTGTACCATAAGTGGTCATGGATCCATACATCATACAAAAAGGACGTACTAGGACCGCTTATAACATACGTGTCACCACGAATCCTCAGATCAACGATGTGTGACTACCATGAGCTATATGTAGCCTCATCCCACAAATAGCGCGTGTTGACATTCCTCCTCCTGTCTGCTAGTAAAACAGGTCGCGGTCCAGGTGGTATATCCTGAATATGCCCAAACTGACGAGCGACCCGTAATGGATAATACGCCTCAACTATGTCAAACGCCTTCAATGTATGATCTATCCAAGCCACGGAGCAGAAAGCGAAATGCTCGCTTATACCTAGTGAACTAGAATACCATGTTAAACGATGTCCATCACTAGAAAAAGACTGGATCACGAAATCATCACCTGTGACTGGAAGACCAGTGATAGCGTGGAATTCGTCTAACGTCACAGTGATGTCACCAAACAAGAAGTGGAAGTTGTTGGTCTCCGAATACCACCTATCGATATACGCATCTACCAAGTGTACGTTGGTACTCCAACGCTCTAAGACACCAACGAGGGGAGCGAAGCAAGACATCATAACCTGCTGTCTCATCCGGCCCTGTCGGGTAAGATCTCATGCACGATGGGTACCATACATCGCGTAGCACCGCGACGGTCGACGTACCTACACAATATTTCAGCAAGTTAAAAATTATATAAAGAGCATTCACTGCACGTTAAAAAAAGCATAACTTACGTCTCCCATAAACACGTTGTATGCCTCGTGCTGTGTGTAGTTCGGATAAAGAGCCGACACGTGGGGATTAACTCTCCAGAACTGGTGATCCAGAATCCCAAACACAAGGGATGCAGTAGGCGCATGAGTGGCAGTGCGAGGCCTACGTCTAACTGACCGTGATCGTGAACGTGAAACAAAGTCATGCTCCTCCGTATCACTATCTGATCCTGACTGGCGAACTGGAGTTTGTGCTTTGCGAGGCATGCTGAAATTGAAAACAACACATTGTTATATGTTTAAATGCTAGACAAAAACTAACGAGATGAATTTCCAAGTCAAATAAGTTCCAAAAATTCTCAATTAAATAAAACAGGGAAAATTGCGAACATAACCTTCGCAATTTTCTAAGCAAAATTACAAATTGCCAACTCCCAATTTTAGGCAAATTGCGCGTTGGTTGTTTGCGATTCGCCCAAAATTGCGAGTTGGGTATTCGTAATTTTGCTAGCATAATTGCAAACAACAACGCCCGATTTTGGGCAAATCGCGAGTACCCAAAATCGGTCGTTGGTTGTCCGCAAATCGCGCCCAGACAGCAACCTTAGCCTCCAAACTCCCAAGAACCCTAATCCCTCAAATCTAACCCAAATTCAACAAACAACATACTAAAACGTCGACAATCACTAGACTAACACATATCTAGAACTTACTTTCTAAAAAAATAACAACATTTAGATGAAAATTTGACTTTTTCGGCAGAACCTATAACTCTAAATATCACTAAAAACACCTAACTAAATTGTATAAATATTACATCAATAAGTATATGAATCATACCTTAATGTGTTTGTGAGTTCGGATTTGAGAAATCTTGAGTTTTGTTTTTGCCAATTTTGAGAGCTTTTTGTGTAGAGAAGAGGAAAAAGAGGAAGTTTGTGCTAAAATAGAGTTTTTATATCAAGGGTATTTTGGCAATTTTTTTGATCTCATTATAGCCTATGAAGGTCTCATTATAGCCAAAAAATGTCTCAAAATAGCCTTGCCCTTTTAAAAATTATACAAATTCTATGAATAGTCTTCTATTCATAATAAAGTAAAATAAAAAATATAATTGTTTAGGAAAAATTACACAAATTCGTTTTTCACATCAAATCTACTTATGGTTCTTTATTTAGGTTCTCAAAAAAATTGGGTAAAACTTGGTTATTTTGTAACTTCTTATACAAATCCACTAAATGACCAATAATATCAAAGCTACGGAAGGATGAATCAAGAAAATAAGTTATTGTTATTTATTATCCATATAACCTAATAAGTTTAAATATGAAATGGTTTTTTAAACTAGAGCAAGGCTATATTGGGACACTTTTTGGCTATAATGAGACCCCAAAATCAAATTTTTTCTGTTTATGGATTTATCAATTTACCTTTCATATATAAAACCAAATTTATACAAATAACAAAAAAAATTCTTCATTTTCTCCCTATAGTTTCCTCTCTCTAACTAAACAAAAATTCTAAAAAACACAAAAATCCATAGATTTGAGCGACTTAAATGAAGACTTCAGCTGCAACATTGATGATTTTACGTCAGAGGAGGATGAGCCTTTGACGGACCGTCTCAAAACCCAAGATGAGGTGTTTTCCGAGTTTTTCGAACTTTTAGTGCGATTTATGCACTCATTACACTATGAAATGGACGAACTGTGAACCCAAAATTCGCAGATGTACAAGTTTTTTTTTTAGTCAAAAACACGAATATTGTACTCGCGTTTGTGACAAAATTGTGAACATACCATGTGCAATGTTGTCAATATTGCGAGTAGTGTACTCGTGATTTTGTCACAAACGCAAGTACACTATTCGAATACTATGGTGAATGGCTCTCTTAGACACGTTCTTCTTAGTAAGGACATGTAAATTATTTGCATTTATAATTTATACCCTTATACTTGCCCTTTGTCCAAATTCCATCACCCGTCTCTGCTCTTATGCATCTATAATATGTGAAAATATCAGGCAACTCGATCGTTTTAAGAGGCTTATCATTTCCCTGGATGCAACTTTCGGAATAGAATGTCTGCATTCAAAGAGTATTGTTTTGTTTTTGATCTGAAGTGTGACAACTTACTTGTCAACTTGAAAGATCTGGCACGTACCATTTGCAAGGTAATTAGGTCCATTGGCTCTTTTTAAAAACTTGAGAGATAACATTTGTTGTGTTGCCGATGTAACAACAACCTTATATACATGTTAGTTATGGTCAACAAGTCAAGTCCAGGCTAAAATAGTGATTTTCCTTTTGCACGTAGGCGATTTTGGGTTGCCAAAGATAAAAGAAATACTTTGGTTACTGGTGGTGTGAGGGGAACCCTTTCTTGGATGGCTCAAAAAACATGATGATAAAATTATTTTCTAAGTAGAAAAATCTCAAAAACCTTTGGACTCAGATAATTCGGTGGACAAAAATTAAATAACGAAAAGTCGAGCATATAAGAGGTCGGTGCATCATAAGAAGCTCTAGCTCGTTAGTATTGTGCACTACCAATTTCTTGAATCCGTTGGGAAGATAGTGTCGGGTTTTCTTGTCAGTTTCGTACCCGATATTAGGCATAAGATTGACTTCTTTAAGCTTCATTCGGACACGTGAATCAATACCTTAAAGCCTCCTCTAGCTTTCCTATCAGTCACAATTACAATAAAAATGAAAACTTATATTGATTCAACCATTCTACTTTCGAATGAAAAACAAAACGAGAATAAAAATACTTGGAACACCTAACGACGCCATTCCACCATCAGAAATTTATTCATTACTTCGTAAAGGAAACTGAAACTCATACGATAACATATAGACAGAAAACTGATAAATATTATAATTATTTAGGTTGAAAGCTACAGAAATCTATTATGTTCAAGTATACCTACAAACTTAAATGTCCATAATATGATTAGACAAAAAATAGAACAAAAACTACATGAGTAACAATACATCATAGTCGAACTAGATAACTTCATGCGTTAGATACATTTTAACAAGAAATAACCTCAACTTTAGAAACTGCAAATCATACAAATTTCAACAGAAAGACAACATAAACAATAATCCACAACATCTACTTTTTTCAACACAACAAAATTTTACTATGGTGTTCGCGTTTTCGCACGAACCAACAACCCAAGACCTGAAAGAAAATCGACCGCTAATCTCTGAAATCTAACCCAAATTTAAAAAAAAGCACACCAAAATATCGACAATCACTAAACTAACACATACATATAACTAACTTTTAAAGAACACAACAACAATTAGATGAAAATTCGAGTTCTTCAGCAGAAACTATTGGTAAGGAAGAATAAAAGACAAAGGGAAATTGCAAAGAAACAACAAAGTTAGAGAAAATTGTAAAGTAAATATTGAAATAGGATTAATTGTAATTAAACAATAAAAGTAAGGGTCGAGTTTGTAATTAAGAGGTAGTTAGGCCCGTGGGGCCATCACTTGTATTATAAAAGGACCTACCAAATTTGGGAAATGTGGTTCATTATTATAATATACTTTCTCTTTCTACATTTGTTGACTTTCTCTCTCTACAGTTTTAATAGTCAAGAAGTTGTATTTACGAACTAATCCCTTTAAGTATAGTTTGATACGGAAAACTCCTCCTAAAGTTCATACATCATCATTGAGCATAACAAGTGGTGTGTGCTCAGAAATATATCATTGATAGCTCGCATGAGAGCTAACTCTCGACCGGTAACAATAACCCTCGGAAATGCGCACACGCTATCCATCATCAAACCACGAAGAGTTTCTAAAATCCATATATAATTCGCTATCTTCTCTCCGCTCATAAACACATACGCAACGGTAAATGTAATGGAAGTAGACGTTAACCCAACAATCTCTAATAATGTCATCTTATACCTAGTCGTCTTGTAGGTACAATCCATGAATAACACATTAGGGAATGTACGTAATAAGTTTATGTTCGTAGGATGTGCGGAAAAAAATAATCTGTGATCACTTTTGAATCGTTTTTCGAACGCTCCCATGTGGAGTATCCATGCTCCTTCGATTTCGTTAACAAATATTCCATTTGTGTTTGTCCCCCGTGCTCAATATCTCGATGATTTTGGCAGCAATTGTAGATTGCACGCATGTTCGAAATATTCTCTGGATATTGGTACTTCAAACCGCTATATATCTCCCTAGGACGCGAACGAAGGTGAGGCAAACTACGAACTAGTTCCTCTTCATCCCGTTTTAGTATACAAGCACGGTAATGACCGTCTAAGCGAACATATGGGTCATGATTATGCGTACCATTTATCACCTCCAAACACCATTTCATGGCTAGTACGTCAATCAGATGACCTTTTAACGCAAACAGACAATAACATTTCTTCGTCAAAGTCTTCCGCTTTCTTAACGTTTCCAATTTCGCTTTTGATACGAATACATCGTACCACACGTAACTTGAAGGTGTCGTACGCGACACATTTGGAATGTTGTCGCATGAAGATATCGATGCAAACAGTATACTTGTCGCACGATTGTGCGACGACGGAGTTCATCGCACGATAGTCGTGCGACCAGACAAAAAACATCAAATAGAGTTTAGCTACTTACCTCCATACGGTAAGCCTCTTCCTCGTCTAGTAAGTCTTCCAAAAAGACGTCCATTTCATCATTTTCTATGAATACTCCGATTTTTTAGTCTTTGTGGTGGATTTTATGGGTTTTGGTGGAAGATTGTTACTTTTAGAGTTTAGGTTAGTAAATTGTGATGGTAACTTTGTTGGTTTAGGGTAATTTTTGGTGGATTTCATATTTTTAATTATTTTTTTATAAATAAAATAATTATAATTAGTTAGAGTAAAAAAGATAATTTGAAAACTTCATGTTTGAATTTCAAACATGAAACATCGAAGAACTCTAAATTTCGTTCCATACAGGTACTTTTTCTCTTTTTTTATTGATATTCACGTACACTCCTTTAGATTGTTCTTCGCTTTTGGTATTGCGATTCTCATACAATCGTTTATATCCTTCAATTGATTCGGTTTGGTTATTTTCTTCGCTCATTTGGATTGATGGATTGATTGTCTTTGTTCTCGTTTGCTAATAATCCGAGTTGTACGATTTGGGTTCTCTGCGTTAGATTAGGATTCCGTATTGGACTTGTTAAGAGGGTTTAGTTTCCTTTTTACTTGTTTTCTTACGTGATTTGTTCTTCAGAATTAGTTTAGGCCAACGATTATATGGAAATTGAATGCCAAGAGGAAACCGAAGGTATCAGTACTGTTAAGAATTTTATCGAGAACCATTTCGTCACGGAGATTGCGCAGGAACAAGTTTCAGCCAACTCAAACTCCGGGATTGGAGGCACCAAGATTTCGAGTAGAACTTTAGATTGTCATGATAGAAAGGGAACTTCAAGCTGTGATAGTTCGAGTGTTTTGACGGGAGAACGCATTTTAACTAGTTACCCTCTGAGTATTACTGATCTTCCTGCGGCGATAATATCCAAGATACTTAATTCTCTTGATGCTAAAGAACTCGGTATCGTCTCTTGTGTATCCAGAATACTCGATAAGGTTGCCTCGGACCACCATATTTGGAAGGAATTTTACTGCCAAAGGTGGGGGCTTCCCTTGGCCACTGGACCAGAGTGTCCGCAATCTTCGGTCGAGAAATCGTGGAAAGATTTGTTTGTCGAGAGAGATTTTAGGATTAAGATCCTATTAGGACGATACAGCATTGATGTTCTGTATGGTCACACTGAAGCGGTTAAGACCGTTTTCCTTTTGGCTTCTGCAAACCTCATTTTCACTTCTGGGTATGACTCGGTTGTTCGGATGTGGGATGCTGTAGAAGGGTTGTCGATTGCAGCATCGCAGCCGCTTGGTTGCACTATTAGGGCAGTTGCAGCTGATACGAAACTATTGGTTGCACTATTAGGGCAGTTGCAGCTGATACGAAACTATTGGTTGCTGGTGGTACTGATGGCTTTATACACTGTTGGAAAGCAGTGGATGGTAATCCACACTTGTTTGACCTTAAGGGATCTGAGAAAGGGAACACTGAGTTTCGACTCTGGGAACACGTGGGACCTATAACTTGTTTTGCTTTGGATTTGACAAAGATCTATAGTGGCTCCTGGGACATGACTGTTCGGATATGGGATCGTACTTTACTAAAATGCATAAATGTCTTGAGGCATAGTGACTGGGTTTGGGGACTTGTTCCGCATGATACCACAGTTGCTAGCATATCAGGATCAGACGTGTATTTATGGGATACCGAGACAGGTTCTCCAATGGCAATAATCTGTAATGCTCATGTCGGAAACGCTCACTCAGTGGCACGGAGTCACACTGGGGATTTTCTGTTTACTGGAGGGGAAGATGGAGCTATTCACATGAATGAGATAACAAAACACGGAAACAAAGCTAATACCACGCGGATAGCTACGTGGATACCTCACTCAGGTCCTGTTTATTCCCTTGCATTTGAGTTTCCGTGGCTCGTTTCAGCTTCTAGTGATGGTAAGCTTGCGTTGATTGATGTTAGAAAATTGTTGAGGACTGGAAGATCCTCTACAAACCAAAGGGTACATAGGGTTAGCCAGGTAGATCATATTTCTGTGGAGGCACCTCAGAGGATGTTACATGGTTTTGGATGTCATCTATTCTCCGTAGATATAGGGTCTGATCGTATTGTATGTGGAGGGGAGGATGGTGTTGTTAGGATTTGGAACTTCTCACAAGCACTGGAAATTGAGCGTAGAGTCCGTGCTCTTAAGGGAGTGCGGTTGGAGAGCAGGATGAGACGGAGAAAGCTACAAATAGAAATGAACACTAAAGCTAGTAGGAATGATCAATGTTCTGTCGCTGCTCAGAAGAATCCTATCAATGGTGATAGCAGTCGAGTCTGGTGCATTAAACGTGCGATGAGTGGCAAGCTCAAGGCATAGCCCGGTATGTCTCCCATACCGTTCCACATTCGGTAATTGTGTAAGAAACCAAGTGGTATATTTCCACATCAGAACATGTTTACAATTGGTTCTACATGTTCACAAGCACTAAACCAAGTGGTACGTTTCCACATCAGAACCAACGTTTGGATAAAAGCAAACCGTCAACTTAGAGCCTCATGCTATGTTCAGCTTTGTGAAATCAACGCACATTCTTCAATTCTCATTCTTACTTTTTACCATAATCGGGTTTGTTGTCCATGTAGGGTACTCTGATTCTCTAATGTGACACACTAGAAGCCGATGCACACAACCTATATTAATTCAGATTTTGCAAATGTAGAAGATCTTCTCTTTTGTTATATGGTTCCGGCATTATGATTAATTTATAACTTATGACAAATGATGTCGTATGGAACCCCAATTAAATCCCTTATAGACTAAACAATAACATTCATGGATAATCAGCTTACTTCTAATATCACATATGAGCAAGATCCCAATATTTAACCTTTTCAATTCTTAAAAATATTAGGTATTGACATCTTGTCCAACCATGACCTACAAAAATTAACATTATAATAAGCGGGGTTATCCACAGCCATGAAAAAGACATGAACTATTTTTTCTAATTAACCTCTTCCTAGGACGACTTCAACTTCAAGCTCTCATGTAACAATGATGCTTGAGCATGTAAATCCAACTAATGCCCTGTCCGAATGATACAAAATCGGGGATTCTTTATTCAATTTAAAAGTAACAATTAAGGTTATTCAATTATGTATCTTTTGGCAACAACACTTATTAAGACAACGTCTTTATGATGGCTAACACCTATTTGATCATCATCATAAAATATTATAGATGAATATGAAGCTCGATACAAGTAAGCAAAAAATTCAGAGTCGGAGACCATTAAGAGTCTGGAAAGATAAACTCTAAGTCTCCACCATAAATGGTTTATATGATACGACAATATGGATCGATTAGACATTTCAGGAATTTTATTTTCTTGATCCATTATCATCATCATATTCCTTTTCGTAGAGACTGCTATCTGAGCTTCCGACCCTTTGTCCCGTAAGATACTATTTCATTCTCGAATGCCTTTAATTGATATTACTGCGGTCTTTAATAAAGTGGAACAAGTTTTTGTTGTCTATTAGATTGTAGATTTTTTTCTATTAAAGCGATACAATATATATTCCAATAGCCGTGGAACTTGTAAAACATGTTTTTTTCCTATTAAGACCCTATTAAAGAAATGACTTCTTATATGAGATCGAGTTTATGGTCGTACCATATATCATAGCTACAATTTCAGTCAATTTCGTGTAGCTGTCATATTATACTTATTCTTACAATCGTCTTGATCCCCATCCAAATGATCCGCTCAGACCAAAACACGTTTTAACTTTGCCTCTGCCTTCTCAGAGCTTGAGTTTGTTGCAACTTTGGTTATGCGTGGATCGCTGGTAGGAGTGGTAATGGGTAGTAAGATGTTTTTGCTGCATCGGTGGAGCTTGTAATGCTATACTCGTAACAGTAGTTAAGACATGTGGCTTGTAATTTTGCCAAGACTGTCGGTTTTGGATAAGTCTCAGTCGCATTGTTTCCTCAATTTTAAAATATAATTCTACTGCGCCAAAAGCACTCCGAATGACAATACCGTTTTTTCATTACATTTACAACCCAAGTTCATGGAAGAATTCCTTAGCGACACCCACATCACAATCTTCCAACTTGTTCTATGTATGAATAATACGTCGGATATAGTATTATATTATACATACACCTTTGATATACACTCAATGAACTAGTGACTAAAAAAATCCATAACGTTCCGATGGTTTTTTTTTTTTTTCACTTTAAAGCTATCTCAAATGATGTTAAAGCATTGTATTTAAAAGTCGTTAAGTAATCTCGACACAAAACCTTGTCATCATCTTCAAAGTTTATCATGACATCCATAAATTGTTTAATGTAGTGCTCTGGATCGCCCGTCTCATCATACTTTTCCATTTTAAAAATATCAAACTTTCGCGCTAGTTCACCGGCTAGGATATAAAGAGCCAAAGAATATATGTTTCGGTTAAAACCATGACTATATTGGAGTCTTTCTGCATGTTCATTCAACACTGAGTATTAACTCACATTGTATTGAGGTATGTTCTAATAATAAGACACTTGAGTCCCATAACATGAATAATTGCTCGAAGCCATACACTATAAATATTTTGGATTAACAGTTTGGGGTTGAACCCCGGGTTGTTGGTGTGCAGGTGGGGACTGTTGAAGTTTGGCAAAACTCACAGCTTCGTCGTTACGACCGGAGTAATCTCCGGTTCCGCACTTCCAATATAATTTTGGGCTTTCTCCAAATCTTTTTATAAACTTTGGAACTCTTAAAGCATCTATATTTATAGTTATGTCGATGTTTTGTGTGTACCATGCTTATACAATGATGAATTTTCCCAGTCAAAAAAGAAAAATTATCGTTGCTAGATGATTGGCTATCACTAATAGTAGGAGAGTGGCAGCCACAACATGCTCTCTATTCCCTCTTAAGAGAGTTGTAACTTATATCCAGACCAAAGGCATTCAAAGACTGAAGTCTCATCTCCTTCACCTTAGATCGTCTCAGTTTTCACTTCAACTCTCTTAATTTCCAATGGCTTTTCAATTTCGCATTGGTTTGAGCATGACCGGGAAGACTTCCAAACCCTCCACGATTGAATTATTCAAAAAAAATTATTTGAAAAACAAAAAGACTAAAAAAAATTAACAAAAAAAAATTACAAATCAATAAAATTAATTGGAAAAAAGCTCAAATCAATATGAAAATAATAGTATGGACGATAAAATAAATAAAGGATTTTTTTTTAATTTAACAAAACTAACATATTTCTGTAGTTGAAATATTTTACTTTGTTTTAAATCTACAAACTGGAAACAATACATCATAATGGTCAAATATAGGTACAAAATTTTGGAACTTAATCGTGCTTTAGTCTCAAAGTGCATGGCTTAAGTATGATATATGCTTTGGGCTCCAAGCGCGCATGACTAAGTACTATATATGAACAAAAAGTCATACTCGTTTTCCTTTTCTTTTGGAGGTTATCCCATGCTAGCTATGTGACACTGCTGGATTTGATGCAACTTTGTTCTAAACAAATTAAGACAAAAACATGCACTGCAATGCAAGATGGATGGTTCTTTTCTTTTTTCATGTCATATGGAACTTTATCTTTTCATTCTTGAGTCGTAGAGTAAAGGTCATCTAATACCACGTATTCGGACAGGTGAGGTGAGGGTGCACCCTTCGGAGTGGATATCAAAACTGGTGGAATCGCAGACTCATAGGCAAACTTTGTCTGGGAGCCAGCGGTTGTTAAAGTGATTATGGATTTGCAGATCGTGCTATTGTTCTCGAGCCTTTTCTTGATATATAACTGATTTTTCTTTTTCAATACAGATTAACACCATAAATGTTGGATTATTTATTTAATCTAAGCATGAATTAGTTTATTTGTTTTATGCTTTGACTAGTGAGTCATGGACAGTTGCGTTAGAGTAGTGGAGTAGTGGTGGTAAATCATGTATGCAGTTCCTGGTTTATAGGATCAACTTAGTTTAAATTTCAGCAATGTCTTTCTGTAACAGTTATCTCTTTAATTTAGTGAGTTTTCCATTCAAAACAATCAAGCAGTTAGCTTATATCGTAGCTCATTTCCATTATCTGGTATCAGAGCTTTCAACACTTACAAACCCAAAAAAAAAAACACTCTTGTGAGATGGACACCACGAAGGGCAAGGAAGGTTCATTTGGCTTAAGTTATCCAATGCTTACAAAAACCAACTACACAGCTTGGTCCATGAAGATGACAGTCTCTATGCAAGCCCATGGTGTGTGGGATGCTATAGAATTGAAAGATCCCAAGGCTGTTGCTGACAACAAAGTGGATAAACGGGCCTTGGCTATCATCTACCAAGGAATTCCAGAAGATTTACTGTTGTCTATTGCTGATAAGAGAACCTCCAAAGAAGCATGGGAGGCTATCAAAACGGTTCATTTGGGTGCAGACAAGGTGAGAAAGGCAAAGGTTCAGACGCTTAAATCGGAATTTGAGGCACTAACTATTAAAGACAGTGAACAAGTTGATGATTTTTGTATGAGATTGAATGGCCTGGTAACGAATATCAGGGCCCTAGGAGAGCAAATTGAAGAAGCTTATGTGGTAAAGAAAATTCTTCGAGCTGTACCAAAAAAGTTCCTGCAGATCGTGTCAGCTATTGAACAATTTGGTGATATAGAGACGATGACTGTGGAGGAAACGGTTGGATCTCTGAAGGCTCACGAGGAAAGGGTGTGTGGGAAAAATGAGGATGGTGAACAGCAACTTCTTTTCACAGAAGAAGAGTGGTCGAAGAGGGAACACAAAGATGGACACTTAATTCTCACAAGGGAGGAGTGGTTAAAAAGGACAGGCAAATCTGGTTCAGGCAGCAACACTGAATCAAGGAGCAGAGATTACTCTCGAGGTTATAGAGACAGGAGTAAAATACGTTGTTACAACTGCAGTGGCCTTGGACATTATCAGTCTGAGTGTCGTAAGCCAAGAAAAGAGAGGGAACCCAGGAATGAAGCAAACCTGACACAAGTTGAAAATGATGAACCCACGCTTTTGTTGGCTAAGTGTGATGATGATAAGGGAAAGACGGTACTGTTGAACGAAGAGGGTGTGTTGCTAAGACTCTGTACGTCTGGGAATGATAAGTTAAATGAGGCCAGCACATGGTATCTTGACAACGGAGCTAGTAACCACATGTCTGGTTTGCGTAGTATGTTTGAAACGCTGGATGAAACGGTGGCTGGGGAGGTCAAATTCGGGAATGGCTCTAAAGTCCAGATACATGGAAATGGCTCAATAATCTTCACAACAGAAGATGGCAAGAAGTGCATATTTAGAGAGGTATATTTTATTCCGAACTCATGCAATAACATAATTAGCTTAGGTCAGCTATACGAAAGCGGTAGTAAAGTAATTATTAAAGGCGATTTCTTATGGATTTATGATAAGAATGAGAAGTTGGTCATGAAAGTAAAGAAGTCTTTGAACAGATTGTATAAGATTATTGTTAAAGATAACAGAGATACATGCTTACTGGCAAAAACAGATGATACAACCTGGTTGTGGCACTCACGACTAGGTCATGTGAATTTTCAATCTATGCTTCTCATGTCTAGGAACAGAATGATTCGAGGTCTGCCTCTTTTTGTTCAAACTAAAGATGTATGTAAAGGTTGTTTAATGGCGAAGCAAGCAAGACGACCATTTCCATCTCAGACGGACTTCACTGCAAAGCAACGATTGTAATTGATACACGGGGATATATGTGGTCCCATCTCACCAACAACCCCCTCTGGTAATAGGTACTTTTTACTATTTGTGGATGATTTCAGTCGTGCTATGTGGATATACATGCTCAAAACAAAAGATGAGGCTTTCAGCTGCTTCAATAAGTTTAAGGCACAGGTGAAGAAAGAAAAAACGGGCAACAAGATACAAGTTCTACGGACAGACAGAGGTGGTGAGTTTTGCTCCATTGAATTTACTAATTTTTGTGAAAGCAATGGAATTATAAGACACTACACAACGCCATACTCCCCACAACAAAATGGCGTTGTGGAACGTCGTAATCGGACTGTGGTAGCTATGGGAAGAAGCCTTCTAAAGGAGAGGAATATGACATCATACATGTGGGGGGAAGCCATTAGACATGCTGTTTATCTTTTGAATCGAGTACCAACAAAAGCAGTCCGAGGAGCCACACCATATGAAGCCTGGACAGGAGAGAAGCCTCAGGTTGATTATCTGAGAGTGTTTGGTTGTGTTTGTTACATGAAAGTCCCGAGCGTACACACAAAGAATTTAGATGATAGAAGCAGACGTGTTGTACACCTTGGACGTGAAGCCGGAACGAAAGCGTACAGGTTATATGACCCTGATACAAGGACAATGCTCATAAGCAGAGACGTGGTTTTTGATGAAGCAAAGAGTTGGAATTGGAATGAAACAGAGGAAACTGGTTATGTGGAGACTTCATCATTTGCCGTAACAGGACATCAGTTTGAGGATTTTCCGGAACAGGATCTTGAAAGCAGAGTAGAGGAGCAAGGCGGTGACAGCAGAGAAGAGGAGGAAGGTGGTGACATACTTACGCTTCGCACCTCGCCTCACTCAGTTACACCTACATCAAGTCACAGTTCGGTTCAAAGTTCCAGTCAAAGCTCTATACACCCATGCAGTACAGCTCAGTCACAACTTGACTTAGATGAGACATACGACGGGAGTGAGCCGCCAAAGAAATTCAGGCTCATTAGTGATATTTATAATGAGACTGAGGAGGTGGAGCTCGCTGACGAACTAGCTGATGAACTTCTATTAGTTGGCATCGATGAACCTGTCTGCTATAATCAGGCAATCAAGGAACAACATTGGGAAGTAGCCATGGACAGTGAAATTGAAACAATAGAACGAAACAACACTTGGGAGTTGACAGATTTACCTCCAGGGCATCGAGCAATAGACTTGAAGTGGGTGTTTAAAACAAAGAGACATACAAATGGTGAAGTTTTGAAGCACAAAGCAAGGTTGGTGGCGAAGGGGTACGTGCAAAAATTTGGTGTTGATTTTGAAGAGGTGTTCGCCCCTGTAACAAGAATGGAAACGGTACGCTTAATGCTAGCACTTGCAGCCAAGAACGAGTGGGAGGTACATCATTTAGATGTAAAATCTGCGTTTCTGAATGGTAGATTGTATGAGGAAGTATATGTCAAACAGCCTGAAGGTTATGTAAAAGAGGGACAAGAAGGAAAAGCTTACAAGCTATACAAGGCATTGTATGGCCTTCGTCAAGCTCCACGAGCTTGGTACATACAGTTGAACAAGTGTCTCGAGAGTCTTGGTTTTGTGAAATGTCCTCTGGAGTATGTTGTATATACAAAACGGGAGGGAAATGAGTCGTTAATTATTGGAGTTTATGTTGACGACTTAATTGTTACTGGCACTAGTGTAAGCAATATTGTTAAGTTTAAAAGGCAGATGAGTCAAGAGTTCGAGATGTCTGATCTGGGTTTGTTAAGCTACTATATTGGCATCGAGGTCGAACAGGGAAGGGGTTTCACTGAACTTAAACAGGTGGCATATGCTAAGAAACTTCTTGAGAAAGCTGGTATGTCTGATTGTAATGCAGTGAAGTTTCCAATGGAGCCTAAGCTGCAGATGCACAAAGATGAAGCTCGTAAAACTGTTAATGCTACTGAATATAAGAGTACTGTAGGAGGATTGCAGTATTTAGTACACACTCGTCCAGATATAGCATACGCAGTTGGTGTGGTGAGTCGTTTTATGGAGAGGCCTACTACACTTCATCAAGGTGCTGTTAAACGAATATTGAGGTATGTAAAAGGAACTTTAAACTATGGTCTGGTATACACCAAAGGTCGAGGTGACCACATGTTGTCTGGATTTTCCGATAGTGATCTGGCAGGTGATGTAGTACACAGGAAAAGTACTGGAGGTATGACGTTTTACTTGGATGAATCTTTGATTACATGGGTCTCTCAGAAACAGAGATGTGTAGCATTATCGAGTTGTGAAGCTGAGTTTATGGCTGCTACATCCACTGCTTGTCAAGGAATATGGTTACACAGGTTGCTTAGTAAAATTTCAGATGTTCAAGCTGGGCCGGTCGTGATTTACATTGACAACAGATCTGCTATTGATTTGGCAAGAAACCCTGTGTTCCATGGCCGTAGTAAGCACATAGATGTGCGTTATCACTTTATTCGAGATTGTGTAGAGAAAGGACTGATCATTATCAAGCACATCTACACTAATGAACAAAGAGCAGATGTTCTGACAAAGCCTATGCATGTGATCAAGTTTGAAAAGATGCGTGGGCTGTTGGGAGTTAAGAATCTAAGTCATGTTTAGATTAAGGGGGAATCTGTTGGATTATTTATTTAATCTAAACATGAATTAGTTTATTTGTTTTATACTTTGACTAGTGAGTCATGGACAGTTGCGTTAGAATAAGGAGTAGTGGAGTAATGGTGGTAAATCAGGTATGCAGTTCCTGGTTTATAGGATCAACTTAGTTTAAATTCCAGCAATGTCTTTCTGTAACAGTTATCTCTTTAATTTAATTTAGTGAGTTTTCCATTCAAAACAATCAAGCAGTTAGCTTATATCGTAGCTCATTTCCATTATAAATGCCTCCTTAGAAGCAGCTTGCCTTGTCTTAAGCGTTGATGAGACAGTTAAAAACCCCAAAGGTATTTACTGTTTTTCTCTGGTGCCAACCACAATGTACTTTTATATTCTCAATCGATGTATTCCTCACACCCAATAGTGGATATTTATGTTAGGTATTTTAGTGTAATTTCATCGACTCGTCGACTAATTTAATCATGACACATTATCGAACAAGTTGTAGGGTGTGGAGTGCACGCTTTTTGGATAATATTATGATTAATAAGGTTCAAAGGGCGGAGTTGCTGGCTGGGGTCGAAGGGGCAGAGTCCTAGCTGGGCTCGAAGGGCATCAACTTGGGTGAATTGACTTGTGTTGCTAGTCAACCGACTTTCAAATTTGAAAATCTAAAGTTGAAATACATATATGTTGTTTTTTTGTGTTGAAAAAACAATCTGCACACGTTTCTCTCTATATAAAAACGAATCTCTGATTTTATCCGGTTGGAATTTTTAGAAAATACTAAAAATATTTCAATTAGAAATTGCTTACCAGACTCGACATAATTATCCGGAAATCAATCAATGTTTCCTACTGTTTATGCATAAAGTATATAGATATAATTGAGAAATGTTTGGCTGCAATATGTGTAGACATGTTTTCACATCAGTTTTCAGTGAAAATGGAAACAGTCCCTGACTATTTCATTCTCACTAATCACAAAGACCCTTCCTATACTATTGTTTCAAATTGCAGTCAGAGAGTGCTCAAGGAGAAGCCGCTGCAAGTGGCATAGGCGGTAGAGGTCGTAGTCGTGGGATGTGAAGACGATGACCTCTTGATATTCAGAAAATGTCACAAAGGTTTAAGTTAACACTCTGGGTTTGAGCTTCACTTATTTTGTTGTTAACTACACCTAGACAGAAAATAGTGAAGGGAAAAACTCCTTGAAAAGGTTGTAGACATATATTTGTATTGGCAATGCTCTTCCGAATGTACATGATTACTAATCACTAAGCATCAACTTGCTGTTGCAGCACTGGGATCTCGTCTTCCGCTTTATCCTGCAATTCTTCTGATGAGACTTTCGAAACCCGGAATATAGCTAGATTAGCATCGCCTTTTACCAAAATCCATCACCACCAGATTATTTCCGTTCGTACAGATTAGCATCACCACCCGGAATATAGCTAGATTAGCTAGATTAGTTCCGTTCGTACTGCCTAAATCCATCACCACCAGATTATCACCATTGTTCTTTATACGCGCGTGCATACCCGAAACTACATGAAATTCAACAATAAATCACCACAGCTTTCTTCTTGTTAGCTAAAAAAAATTACACAAGAAACAACAGTGGTAGTCTGGTAGTAGTAGTAGTACCAGTGGCAACTGGTATAACCATGTCTGCTTTACCAGCAACTCTCCCAACAATAGTGTCACTCTATCCGAAAGCAACAAAATCACTTATATCTCTATTTGGTAAGTAAATTACTAAATGATGTAGAATCCTACTTACCGATTCAATTACAAATGCGTCCGGAATTTCTACTTGATAACCGATGTGTTTTGTATCTCCATCACCTGTCTCATTTGTATATATATCAGCCATACACTTGATACGAATAAAAAAGGCAAGGGAAGATAAAAGAGAACAGACCAAATGGTTGAAGAAGCCATCTCTGTTGGGAAACTGTTTGTGTTTGTGGTGAGGGTGTATCAGACATAGACACAAACACAGAGACATTTATGGCACCAAAAATCCTGAATCTTTTTCTTTGATTACTCAACTTTACACCATTGACATCTTTGACAAAAACTCCTGTAGCAACCAAGTGATAATAATGAACTTGAAACAAAGAGAGATCTTTTATCAAAGATTAAGAAATGAGACACATATTTGGATACAGCAACTTCCATTTTTTTTTAATATTTTTTTTTTGTGTTCAATTAGTTTCATACATTTTGACACTCTTTTTATCTTGTTGTTTGGATAAAGATTTTATGTTTTGAGAGAAGACCAATAAGAGAGTTTGGGATAAGAAGTTATTGAATTTCAGACTTTTTGTTTCTTGTCCAGAGAGTGTAGAGTGGTTCTCTTCATTTTTCAGAATAATGGAGATAATAGACACCAATATCTATAGCACATCTATTACGGCTCAAATTATTTTATTCGGCGAAGTAGTTATGGTTCAACTAAAAATAAAAATTGCAATTTAGTTTCTATCTTATTATTTAATTAATTATATTTTAAAAATATTTAATAAAAAAATAAAATTAATAATGGATAGGGGTCTAAATAGTTTGGTGTTTACCATCATTAAAGCATCCATTTAAATAATAAAATATTTGAGAACTTAGTTAAAAGTATATTAAGATACATTATCTAAATAGTTAGTTAATAATAATATCAAATATTTTCAAAATTTGTGAGATATATTGTGTAACCACATGCTCTATTATTATAGAACTAAAAACATTAATAAATTATTCGATTGTTTATTCTATATTTTTAAAATTTATTATCTATCTATATATTTTTTTTATCATTTATTTACCTATTATATTTGGCTTCAAATCAAGTCTAGTCATTCCAAAATTTCTACATCAATTGACGTCATTTCAAAAAACAAAATTTTTTATTTCGAAAAACCAAAACAAAGTAAAAGCTCAAACTAGTTGATATCGACTTCTGGAGAGAGATATGATACATCTGTAGACGAAGATTTGGAGATGGAGAAAGTTGATGGACAACCTCTGGCCCGAAAGGCTTATGTAGTAACTTGGACCACTAGTTCAAAATTAAGGAAGAACAAGCTAACGGGTTTTGTTTGTTGTAGGAAAAATCAATCTCCCATGCCCCCATAATAAAAACTATTGTGCAGATCGTAGACGAAGAGGAAAGAGAATATGCAAGCCTCATAATACTGAAGGACCGTCTCCTGAAAGACACCATGGCATGAAGCATCCCTTTAAAGCATCTCACAAGGAGGACATATAGAACTCGGATAAAGGATCGTCAAGCCAAAACAAGAAGCGACGAAAATATCGTCGATACAGAAGAAGAATCTAAACTACTACTTCAAAACATGATTGAAGAGAGGAAAAAAATAGGGAACCTCACATGGATCACAAGGAGAATAATGAGGAACCAACAATTCCACCACATGTGAACACTGGAGCACCGCTATTAAGTGGAACGCAGCTGGGATACCTCTGCCTCTGTTGATGTACCATATATTCCCTGAGACTCCAACAAACTCAAGCTGTCCCGCCAGGGATTCCCCCCAACCAATATCAAGTTTCGACATTCCAACTATGAATGCCAAAAACAACCCTGGAGCATAACCAGATTATAAACCTTGGACATGAAAAAAGGTAGCAGCAAAACGATGTATCTCCCTACCGGTGTTGGATTCATGATTATCCACAATAACCACCATAGCATATCAAACTAAATCCACAGGTAAACCAATACTTTCCAAGATATCATGTAACTATGCCGAGTCACAATGCGAATCCGTCAAGGAAAAAAGAAAATTATCTATTAGGATGAGGATATCCATCATAATGAAGAGTCCCCACTGGCTCTATAGATTTTTTTATCTCATAAAGGCACATTTGTTTGACAATCACACGATGGATCACATCCGGCAATTCAATGGTGAGATGTTGCAGTTTAAAGCTGATGATGAGATAAAATGTCGAGCCTTTGCCATGACCCTTGAAGGAAACACATTGTATTAGTTCAACGGCCTTCCAAAAGGATGCATAAAAAACTATAAAATACTTTAGATGACATTCATGAACCATTTTTTATGTTCAAAAGAGATCAAAAGATATATATATATATATATATTATAAACAATTACAAATAGAGATCTAATGAAATTCTTAAGGGATTACACCGAACATTTTGTGGAAATAATTCCTAAGTACAAGATTACCATGATTTGGTGGCCATATCCGTATTCAGAAAAAAAAAGTCAGAGAAAGTTCTTTTTGTCCAATGAAATAATGAAAAATAAATCTTTGAACTTGAGAGATATACTGGCTCATGTGGATTGGTATATAAAATTAGATTAAGTCTCTATAGCAAAGAAAGTAGGAGATACTCAAATTCCATCTATATTCCTTCCAACCAACAAAACATACATAGTGACACACATAAATACAAAGAATGACACGCCGATGAAAAATGTCGCTTCAACTTCGGCCATGCCAAGAACTAGTCAGTCTCAATGTAACACGGGAAGGTCTAAAAGAGGCTACAACCACTGTAGAACTAGAACATCACGACAAAAAAACTAAATTATTTCTTAAAAGTAAACATATGTTACGTGTATAAAATCCTAATGTTTATCACTACAGACAATGGTACCCAGTTCCACAATTATAAAGTCACAAGGTTTTGTGCTCAAAAGGGAATAAAGTTAAAAAAATTATTCTCTTTTCCATACTCAATCCAACGGTCAAGTTAAAATGAAAAATATGGCAATAGTAAAAATCATAAGGAAGATGTTTGAAGAAGAAACTGAGCATGACTGTTGTTCATACAATAAGTCTTATGGTCATACCAAACCACACATAGAACCGTGATATAAGAAATATATGTTTCTATGGTATATGAAATGAAGGCCTTAACGCCAGCCAAAATATGTATGCCAACCTACATGAATGCGGCATATGATGAAGCAAATAATGCACAAACCCAAAGATCAGAGCTAGGTGTACTTGAAGAGAGAATAGTCAAAGTATATCTTTGGTTAGAGTTTTATAATACAAATCATAGGAAAAATATAATTTTAAAATGTAGTTCAAGAGATTTGACCTAGAAGATAAGGTGTTATGAAGACTTTTCATTCACACCAAAGAAAATAGGCTCGATAAGTTAGGTCTAAATTGAGAAGGCCCATTCACCGTTAAAGCAAATGTGAAGCCGAAACTTATAAATTACTGGATAAAGAAGGACGCCATATTTAGATTCTTGGAATATAGAACATTTAAAAGTCTAACACATTCCTTAAGACTAAAAGCTTGTAACTTACTATTTGTGTAAAATATATCTATTAAATCATGGCTTTGTAGTTTGTCCTTCTTCGGTGGTGCGAGAAGGTTTTAAGAAGGCTGTCTGCATTAGTGAAACATTTTGTGTGCCCAAAGTAAGTCTTAATTATTATTTGTATACAAAAATATAATGAAAAAAATACAAAAGAACAACATGCCGAAGGATGGGCCTTCAAGAAGACCTAGAGCTTAATAAAGTCTACTACAAGTCTCAGAAGACAAAACAAATCCTTAAACAATAAAGTACTTTGCCATGAACATTAAGGCTTTATAAAGTCTACAATAAATAAGTTTCGTAAGGAGTGTGGTACTCCCTGTAAACGTTGAAATTATACTTAGAGAAAATTACTCAAACACTAATTAGGTTGAAAAATATTAGGGATCCTTGTGGTGTTTGAATCTATACATATAAAATTACTCATGATAAGGGATAAATATGTAACTTAGTTGAACCCTAATATATAAAAGGTAAGCTTAAATAATTAAGTGCTTAACAATATTTATTAAGCCTCAACTTATATTTTGATCCGTCAAAATTAGGCTATTAGGAGCATTTATTATGTAATTTATAATATTATCCTTGGATTTAATAATCACGACCCATATAACCTGGCTCTATAAATAAAAAATCCAACCAAATAGTTCATGGTCGCACTATGATCATTCGATTGTACTTCTTGTCCTCTATATACTTCTTCCAAAACCCAAATCTATCTAAAAGTTATAACCGCGACCCAAACATATTAGTTTAATACTCATATCTATTTCAAATACATATGTAAAATGGAAAAGATAATTGATTAATAATGTATGCCTCATCAAAACCTTATTTTTCCATTGGGGTAGGAAACAGTGCATCCTTAAAGGCCTTAAAGTAAAAGTGTGTACACATTTTTAAAAAGATCAAAGTCTATGTTTCCAACATGGGAAATAGGTTATCCCTATTCATATAATAATTTGTAGGTCTTAGGTTTGACTTTTTATATTACTGTTTAAGTTCCCTTATCGTTTGGATTAAACTTGTCGGGCATATTGTTTATAGTACGGAGAAACACGCATTTGAGCATTTCATTACCTAATTTGAAGTTCCAGAATCAGACCTTTAACTCACATATACTTCTTATTAGATTTTTGTAGTGCTTCATGTGCAGGTGAGGTTTCATTCGTTTCTCTTCGATTAGGTCAAGCTCATATATTCTGCATTTTTTTGTTCATTTATCATAGTTAAATTTTCGAAACAAAGACAGAGCCCTTTATTTTGGCACTACAACTTCCATTTTGCAAACTAGAGCAAAATTTGTTTAGCCAATAGCGGTTTGTGGAGTGGTTCAATAATCTTATATAACCTCTTGGAGGAAGTTAGGTTACTTCCTAACTGCACATTAAGACCCTCATAATGCTTTCATAACAGTTCTAATTGTTACTTTTATTTGTCAATTCCTATAAATATAAGTTTGAAGATATATTTGTGTAATACATCGGGTTCGGTAGAAAAATGCTAGACAAAAATTATAGAATTGCAGACCGCTTTGTCTTTTTTATGAACCAAATTACTTTATAGCAACATGTGATATTTATCTTCAAGAAGTTAGTGTTCTATTTGTCTTAATTTTCTTAATGGGAACTGCTTCCACCCGCATGGAGAAGTAATTAATTGGACATCATGAGGTATTACCTACCTTTTGAGTCATCAAAAAAACACTATACAAATATTAAGCTCCCAATTGTCAAACAACATCGCAAATGAAGTTGGTTTAAGAGGTACTGTTATGATTTAAATGGAGTTGGCGAAGTAATGACATGTGTTGTAACGCTTAACGAAGGCTTTTGCATATGCCAAAATAGATGGCCAGCAATATCCTACCAAGAGGACTCGCTTATACAGCGTCTTGTAACCACAGTGATCGATGTATTCTTCTTCATGATGATCCTCCAAGGTAAAAGTTGGTTATATGGTACAAATACCGGATGATAGGTTTCGTAAGTTCTTGCTTGTAAAATGTATCTACTAGTCATACATATATGGTAGCTCGAATTTTGATGATTTTAGCTTCACATATGCCCTATGGCAGAACATCTCCTACTAGGTATACTTGGATACCAGATCTTCAGTCATCTTATTCTTTGATAATCATAATTTTGGGTGTTTGGCCAACATATGAGGTTCCACAATGCATTTTTTTTTACTTTTCTACCATAACCACCCATGGTGTCGAATCTCCAGAGGTAAAGAAGGAAAATGCATCTATTTTTGTATTATATAAACTATTTATACATGCTAAACTTGATGGCTTAGTTCATAGTATCCCCTGAAGGATAAACTATTTATACATCTACACCATATTCCACGTTATTAGACCCTTCATCAGTCTGAAATTTCCATGTTGGTTTGAGGTTCTTTGTCGAAGTTAACGATATCTTTGATTAGAACTTTGTTAAGAAGTCTGCTAAAACTTAAGTGTTGATTTTAATGTACAATTCAAATATATTGTCGAAGTTACCTAGCTATATTGATCGTCTAGTAAGTTTTCCAGATATGTTTGCTTCTACAGTTAATTTTAGGGGAAACGAGATGTTCAGGCTATAGTAGTATAAGCCTAGAACTAAGGCCTTATTTTTCTATCTATTGCTATAAAAGTTAAGGCTAGTTTTTCTAACTATAAATAATGTGTCTCAACATCTAGCAAAGACTTACTAAAGTTATTATATAGCTATGAATATATTCTTTAATTAGCATTACGCCAACCGCATAATCAGTCACGACTAAGTTTAGAAATAAAAACTCACATGAATTTTATTTTGTCATGACCTCTGGTTAGTGTAATAAATCCTTAATATTTGTGAAATCCATGTCGCACTCCCTAGTCAAGTTGAAGCATATAACCTTTGTAATTACTTAAAAGAAGGGATGACACTTGTTTGAGGAACAATATATGAAACATTTGAGGGTACTGAGCCTACTGTCTAGGACTTGGACCTCTTTGTTTTTATCAGGAGGTTCTATTGCGCAATTTTAATAGTTGAATATGGTATGAATCTATCCATTTCTCACTTAGAAGGTATCCAAGATAAAGAAGAAATAGTTTTGCAACACCCATGGAATATTCAACATTTAAGATTGTATTGTGAGGAATTCTTTACACACTTATGACATGGTTACTTTCTCACTTATATATTTTACTGGTGGAATACTATTTCCTCTTCTAATGGCTCATGAAGGTTTTAATGAGGTGGACATATGACCGGAGTTATAAATATAATCTGTTTTGTTGGCAATTTTTTTATGAGTATAACATTTTATCTTTGGAAAAATAAATTTGTTTGTATATATGAGAATTTATTTCAACTTATGAACTTACAAGGTTATTGAAAGAAATAAAAGTTTGTTTTATATATTAAACAAGTACTGATCACCCTTGGGATAATATGCTAACATCTATTAAATTATATTTCAAAGCGCCAATGTCAGAAGAAATATAATTCAAAGTCCTAACGTCTATTAAAGTATATTTTGAAGTGCCAATTCGAGTAGCGGTATAATCTGAAGTGCTAACATCTATTAAATCATATTTCGAAGTGCCAATGTGAGTGACGAGATAATTAATAAAGATAAGTTAAAGAATGGAAACAAAAATTAACATTTAAAACAATCAGTGTTATGTGATAAGCATTTAAAAGTACACAAAATTCCATAAGATAATCACATACATAAATTTTAAGAATGACACGAGATAGTCATTTACCCCAAAACACAAATTATAAATAAAAAAAGACAGTTGAGTTCTATTTTATTTATTACCATCTGAAAATTCATCTGAGTTGTATTCTGAGGAGCTATCATTGCTTTCCAAACCTTCTCTATCTGATGAAGCAGATTTGTTGTCTCCAGTTTCTTTAGATTCAGACTCTTATGAATCAGTAGTAGCAGAAACGAAGGCTTCTTTCGGGCGTCTATTTTCTGGCACTAAGTACCAATAGTCTTACATTTTGCTTTCAGAAACATATCTTGGAAGTCTAGGATTAAGTAAATTTTTGCTTTATCTTCACGTGTCTTTAAAGCTTTGAGAGAATCAGTTGCACTAGCATTCACAACAGCCTTTATAGCAGCAATTTTCTCCTTCTTAGATTCAGTTTTGGACGATTATAAGTCTTGAAGGCATTCTTTTTACATTTTTCACTTTCTTTGTAAAGTTTGTTGAGTGTTACCCGATTCCCATGCTCCTCATATAATTCTGATTTATGCTTTAAGCCCTAACTATTTTTCGTTCTTAAAGTTAAAGTGATATTTTATCTAGATATCCCTACTATAAAATTTCTGACATGTCTTCTTGAAAGGCTTGAAATTTTCAATCATATTTTTTTTAGAAATCTCAACCCATTTTTTTGTTATTGGCAGTTTCTGTGTTCTTCCACACCACATCCTTTGCAATTGCACCAATTAATTTCGAGCGGATACAACTTCTTCACTTATCTTTTTAGCAACACTTTCAAGGTTTGTAAAAAGAATGAGTAAGCTCAGAATCTCTTTGGAGGTTCATTGGAGGGGTAGACCGTGTGTTTGCCGCAATTTAGGTCGAGTGTCTACCAATACTAATTTATTATCTAGAAGATTATTTCCTACATTCTCCGAGGCAATTTCGAAAACCTCATTTCCTATATCAGCAACATAATGTTTAATCTTTTGAAGTTGGCGCTTTGTGTAGATGAAATCTTGATCTTCATTTTCTTTTTCTTCCTCATCGGCATATAGTGTCGGATTTGAGGAACAGACATCAATGGAATCCTCTAGATCAGTTTCAGTAGGTGTTTTCAAAGAGCAACTTTTCTTTTTCTTTGAAGCAACTACATTTTTTCTCTTTTTGGATGCTTCAGCTTGTGACTGCTCAATATCAGGGGGAATGACTTTTGCAGCTTTCATATTCGATTTCTTCTTTGGGTTCACCTTTTTTCCCTTTGGATAGAGCTCTTTGAGGTTGTTGCTTCGAATCCTTCTTTGGTTTATTGCTCAGGGCTCTATTATAAGCATGAAGTATGACACATGCAGCTGAGGCAACCAATATTTTTACAGGATCTCACGATTCAGGAGGTTTCATTAATTTTTACATGGCCATGACATAGTCCGGGGAGATCTTCCGTAAATAAATTTGGACAAAGTTCAGAGGCTCAAAAGCTTTGTGAAACTTATTTGACCATTCTCGTGCTGCCCATTTGCTCAACTCAGTGAACGTCTCTTCACCAATTGCACGGTGATATTACTTCAAAATTTATGTACATTGAAACTTAAGTTAGTAATAATTAAAAAAACATTAAGTAAGAGAGTCATGCCACTTACTTGTGCCTTCAATGCGAGAGACAATCGCGTGGGATTCTCGACAGAAATCTTCTTGTCATTTTCCCAGCAGCCAGAAATAAAAAAGAATTTCTGCTTCCATGTTTTATTTGTTCCAAGGAGATCATCGATTATCTTCGACGACTCCTTGAGGGTCGGACTGTAGAATGTATGAGCATGGTTGTTTGAAAGACCAATTTTGGTTATGAATTGTTTTATGGGTAGAGAAATCTTGGCAAGTCTTTGCGTCATAAAACTAGATATCAGTGTAAACCAAAGGTTATGGCTTGTTTGGCTAGGACAAAGGTTGCTAATTTTAAAGTAGTCTACTTCTAATGGGTCCAGTGGGAACCAAAAGGCTAGGACAAAGGTTGCTAATTTTAAATAAATATATAAATTTTAATATATAAATTTTTGCCCCCAAGGGGTAGCCGAGTTGGTTGAGTATGGCATTCTTATAACCAAAAGGTCATGAGTTCGAGTCCCTCTACATACGCTTTCTCGGCTGAGCTTGTCACCTTGTGTGGTTTACCTTCTGGCGTTGGTTTGCAGGCTATCGCGTCAGACTGAGGGTTTACCCTGTGCGCACTCATTGCACTCTGAGTAGCGGCTGCGGGTTCCCTCCGAAAAAAAAAGAACTAAAGGCCCAATGCAGAATCTTTGGGGAGATTACCAGTTTATTCTCACCATAGGAAATGGGAGTCTCTCTAACCGATGGAAACCGCAAAGTAATGTCCTCTGGAATCCCCCACTGCCCATGAATATCATCAGACTCTGATCGATTGAAATATTCATATTGCACGTTATTGAGTGGAATAAGATACTCCGATAGGACGTCTTTGAGATTGATACTCAAACTGGCAACAATGTCCTCGAGTAGTGTGATAATGTTTTTAGTATTTTTCTTTCTCTTTTGTTTGTCCTTCTATTTCGCAATCTTTTCCTCAAAATTAGAATGAGGAGTATTATCAAACAATTTGAATATATGAATCAGTCTTAGTCCTCGATTCTGAGTTAGTGGCCTTTTCGGAAATTTCATCTCGGAATAGGGGAGGTCCAGTTGTGTTGGTACAATTTTCTTGATTATGAGAGATTGATTTTTAAGTAGTTGGCATATTTGGTGCATTGTTGGGTGTGTTCAAACCTGGTTTTTAGGTGTTTTCGAAGGCAACACCTGTGATTTTATTTGTTTCAATCGTTTCTTTCGAGATAGAAGGTCTTACAGTATTTTTTGCTTTCAGGTTTATAGGAAGTTGATTTGTTGAGCTCCTCAGATTCGATGAAATTTATTTTGCTTTGTTCAAGATGGTTTTTGCGAATAAGCCTTGGGAGTTAGATCAGAAGGGTTATTTGAAGAGCTTGAGAGGACTACAAACGGGGATTATTTTCTGGTTGTAGGTCAATGACTTATATAAAGGTTTGGGTGATTTAAGGGGTTATCATCGATGATACCGGTAGTTTCATATTCAACAGCTCTTTATGCAATGGTGACACAATCCCAACAGTTTGCTAAGATAGACATAAACTAGATCAGGGAAGATCGGATGCGATCTTCAGGGGCTGAGTACGGTGGCGACAATGAAGGAGCAATTAGATCAATGAACTTTATCTATTTATCTCTAGAATTTAATGTTAGTAGGTGAAATGAGTAATGAAGGCTTATTTGTAGGTAGAATTGTGGAGATGGGTATGTGCTCTAAGAGGGAGAAGTTTGAGAGTTTGACAAGTGTCTATTGGGTAGAATTTGATGACGGATAATGAGTGCCTAGTAGATATAATTCAAAGTAGGCTAACATGTGTAACATGTCAGAGTGAAGTCGTATACATATCCAGATGTTTCTGTTTCTTTCTAGATCATTCTAAGAAATTCATTGTTATGCTTCCTATATATTTTTAAGGGTTAATGATTTATAATGAAGAGAATTGTAAAGAATTTGTATAAGACTCATAAGTTTCCGAGAAGAGGCAGTATTCACTTTTAAAGGCATAACTAATATTGGTTGGACAATATTTTAAAATGGTTCTGATGAGGTCTTAGAGCCTTTTTTACAAAAAGAAGATAAAATAACTCATACACGACAATTTTTTGTCATTACTCGAGATTCTTCGCAAGGACTATGGGGCAACAAATAAGGATATAGATAATTTATGAGTGAAAATAATTACTGTACAATTATTTAGTTGAATGTTTCATAAGTATGAGAGATATTTTATATGAAATGTAAATATAAAAGACTAAATGTGTAATTTGTAATGAATATATTTTTACTAAGTGGTATAGTGGGATGAAGTATCCACGTAACAAACTAATTATGTTACATGTAAGTATCCACGTAACAAACTAATTATGTTACATGTAATCACTCCACCTATATATATGTGTACTTGTTTTGGGGATGAAAATGATTTAGACACTGTTAACTCTTGATTAGTTTCCCTCTCCAGATTTGAGAAATCATTTTTTCTAGAAATTCACCCAACAATTCTTCTTAGACACTAATTTCTCTCCCAAAAATATTTATACTTATCATCTTCCATAAATATGCATTATTTATCAAATTTTGGGGTGATTATCAAGAGGGAAAGGAATAATATATAGGGTTCAACTAACGTGTAATATTTAAGTGGTTATAATAAAATGATCAGGGTAGCTCCGTATAAAATACATAAATAATTTTGGTAAGTTTTGTTGGATTGTCAACATTTTATGTATGAGAGGTAGAAATACTTGTAGTTATAGAACACAATATAACATGATTAACACTTTGTTTATGATCGTTGATGCACCAAGTTCTTATAATGTCATTTTGGGTCGTCCATGGTTACATAAAATAGAAGAAGTTACATCATCTTATCATCAGTGTGTAATGTATTTTGTAGGGGGGTCAAAATATAGTTCGTTAGGGTAGTAAGAGACTTGCAAGATATTATTATTCAATTTATCTTTGGAGGGATAATATTATATTGTAGCAATCACAAAGTTCATTGAAGGATTCAGAATTCATCGAATGTAATAATCCTTTAATGGAAATGAATGAGGAGGATATTGACGACCCTCGTGAAGCATTACTTGTAACCGAGACTTTAAATAATATGATTTATGTGAAGATTGATGAAAGGAATATAATAAAAGTGGGAAGTCAATTGAATCAAGAATTTGAAGATGATTTGAATAAAAATTTGAATTTAAATTTCATTGGCTATGCATGGATCATAGATGTTAGATAAGTTAATAAGTCATTTATTTGTCATGAATTGACTATTAACAAGAAAATAATACCAATACGACAAACTGGATGATGTTTTATCCAGAAAAAACTGAGGAAATTTTAAAAGTGGTAAAAATATTGCTTAAGGTCGGGCACATGCGGGAACCTAGATAACCAACATGAGTATATCCAGTATTGGTAATATATAAAAAATAATTAGTGGATAATGTGTGTTAATTTTACCGATTTGAATCATGTTTAACCAAAATATGTTTTCACTTTAATTTGTATTGATCAAGTAATAAATGCGTTGACATGTAATAAATCATTTATAGGTATTTATTCAAGATAGATTTAAATTAATATACGTCAAAATTATAAAGAAATAATATCGCTTATAATATAACGGGGGTTTTATTGATACAAGGTCATGTCATTCGGTTTGCAAAATGCATAAAACTTATCAGAGACTCGTCAATCATATTATATATAGTCAGTTAGGAATTAATTTGGAAGCTTATATTGATGATATGATATTAAAAATTAATGACGCGGCAATATATGTGGAGGGATTATATGAAACCTTTAATAACCTTCGAAAGTTAAATTTGAAACTAAACCCATTGAAATGTTCTTCTAGTGTACGAGCCACAATTTTTTTTGCGGTATGTGATTAGTAAGAAATGAATTTAAGTTTATCATTTCCAATTAAAATATTATTAGCTATGACTTCACCAAAATCTATTAAGGAAGTATAAAAATTAACTTAGCGTTTGTTAACTATGTTTAGATCCACATATAAAACGTCATTATGATTCATATTTTCTTTGATATTTTGAAGAGAGAAAATAATTTCATTGGGATAACAGATGTGTCAAGGCGCTTGACGACCTGGATGAATATTTGACATAAAAAAAATTATATATCCACCAATAGAGTGTGAAATTTGTTTTTATATTGTCAGTGTATATTTTTGCAACAATTGTTGTTTCGGTCTGTAAAGATAATAGAATTCAAAGATAATTTATTGGAATTAAAATCATAGTAGATGCGTAGACGGGCTTTCTTAATTTGGAAAAGTTATCATTTGGCTTAATGGTAGTTACACAAAAGATGCGTCATACTTTCAAGGTCATGCTATTGTGCGGACTTCTTTTCTTTTAAGAAATGTTTTGCAGAAACCATATATATCAAGTCGATTAATGTGTTGGTTTATTAAACTTGGAGAATATGAAATTAAGATAAACCTGTAACAAGATAGCAACACATGCAGTAGTGGAATCCATTAATGAGTTTCAAGAAGAACATCCGAACAATGAAAATAATAAGTTAAGTGACTACTTGCAAGGAGAAAATAATGCATGCTATTAAATTTGTGTTCATCACTACAAGTAAGAAAATATAATATGAGACACTTTTGGTATGGATAAAATTAGTTTGTATTTATGGTGTAAAAGAAATTCATGTAGTTTTGGATTCAAAATTGGTTATAAGTCAAGTTCATCTAATATAATATTAAAAGCAAGAAAACGTGAGAGAGTATTTGGGGATGGTAAAGCAAATTGATAAAAATTTAGAAAGAATTACATATGAGAAAGTACCTCGGTTAGGAAATGCTAGTGTTGATATACTTGCAAAGTTAAGATGTTTGAAAGATAATCTTGTGGTTATAATTCAAGATAATTCGTCAATTGGAACAAAATAAAAGCACATGAAGGTATTAGTAGTTAATACAAATAAGGATCAGCGTCAAAGATATTTTATGTTTCTTAAAGATCAAGTGTTGCCTCAAGACAAATCTGAAACAGGTGCATTAAAAATGTGAGCAGCAAAATATATGGTTCTTGATAGGTCATGTTATAGAAAAATCATAATACGGTCATTTCTTAAATGTTCGAATATAGGCGAGGCTTTGCTTATCTTGATAGAATTTCATGAGGGAGTAGACGGGGGTGCATTGTAGTTACAAAGTGTTAATTCGATATTTTTAGCATAATATTATTTCATGACATTAACAGTTGATGTTAAAGCTATGGTTAAAAATTGTGAGTTATGCTAACGATTTGTTAATACAAGTTACTTTCCAAATGAAATTATAAGGTCAAATCATTCTCCATTCCCGTTTAAAATATGTAGAATTTATTTGGTAGGACCATTGTCAATGACAACGGAGAAAATAAGGTTTTTAATTATAGGTGCCAATTATTTTACTAAGTGGATATACACAAAAACTTTGGCAAGAATTCAGCCTTAAGAAGTTTGTAAATTTATGCAAAATAATGTTTCAGTTAAACTATTCGTTTGAAACCTAAGTATTTGTTATCTAATAAATGTAATTTAATTTTTATAATACGCTGTATCCACATATCTTGAACAAATGATAAAGTTTATTTTTTGTGGAGATAACCCAAGCGATGTTGTCGAATCACAACAAAAATATATAGTGGTTTCATATAAAGAATAATACGATCCATATTCTCCTTCCAAACGTGTGAACAAATGTGCTACAATGCAAAATCAGGCAGAACACTAAAATTTATTTGTTTCACAACAAGAATAATACAATCTATATTCTTCTTCCAAAAGTGTGAACAAACGTGCTACAATGCAAAACCTCTCGGAAATTAATCATCTTCCACGATGCCTGAAATAAGAGGAAGTGGTTTATGGGGTGAATGAGATTTCGAGTGGTAGTGTTACTATATTCGAAAAAATCCTACCTTATCTTTATACTTCGTAAAAGTGTTGTAAGGAACACAACCTACCACAAATATTTTTTATATTTTTTTCCTTTGCTAATCGTTTTCTCTCTATTTACATAAACCATAAAATAGATAATCAAATTGGTTTCGTCTGCGGGAATATAAGACTCTCAGGAAGAATGATATATCCAAAAATTTAAAACAATCACATATATAACAACATCGGTGGCAAATCTAGAAACTAGATTATGATAAAAGGATTTGGTAACACCAAGACGAATTGCTAAATTTTCAAAAAGAATAATTTTATTTCAATTATTCTTATATTTTTCATCTAATTCACAAACACTATATTTTTTGTTGAAAAAAATTAATTTAAGTTTCAGTAATTGTAATAGATATGAATTCGGTGAGTTTCCACCCACTGAAGGGGAAATCTAATCATTTTCTTTGTTTTTATTCTCTTGTTGTACCTTTTTCTCTATATGCTATTAAAAAACCTAATTCTAAATATGAACTTCTATTAAAGAGAAGATCGAACGGACGGACCAAAAAGGTAAAAAATGAAGATGAAGGAACGAGACTGTCGAAAGTGTTCCACTCCAACCGATAAGACATATCTGATGTGTAGATATGAAGAGGAGATGCGAGAGGTGAAGGTTACCAATTTTAACCTTTTACATGTTATGCTGACCATTCTTGACCCACGAGCAAGATTAGTGATCCATTGTCCATAAGGAAATGAAAAAAAAAAGTGATTTGGACCGAGGATTTTTTTTAGGTGAACATGTCGACGTTGTCAGAAGGAGGAAAAAAAGACCCAGGCCCCAGTGTTAAATCATGCCACTTCAAGAAATAAGGAACGCATCCCAGAGCTTGGCCCCGCCAACCATGAGCTTAGTGAAAGGCATACCAGACTACTCGCAAACATTATGCCCCGCCCATTTAGCCATCCAGCTATATGATTGGATTATGAGAGCATGAGTCATCCAACAATTCAGATTTTTGCTTGGTGAAGGCCATGCCAGACAACCAATAATCTCATAAATAATCGAGAATCCAACCAAAGTATCAATAAGTCTTGGCTCCACCGCACTCAAGAGGGTAGCCGAGTTGGTGGAGTACGACATTCTTGTGACCAAAGGTCACGAGTTCGAGTCCCTCTACAAACACTTTCTTGGCTAAGTCTGTCACCTTGTATGGTTTACCTTCTGGCGTTGGTTTGCAGGTTATTGCATCAGACTGAGGGTTTACCATGTGCGCACTCGTTGAGTAGCGGCTGTGGGTTCCCTCCAAAAAAAAGAAGTCTTGGCTCAACCTCAGTAAAATATTCAAATGACTCTAGTATCTTGTTACCTAGTTAGTTTTAAATTTTTTACTTCGTTATAATAGATCTTTTTTCATCAATAGAGGTTTTGGTCGGTGATAAATTTTTAACGATGCAGGAATAGGGTCAGCACGAACCTTTTCGAAGACATATCTGAGGTTGTTCGACTATATTAAGTTGAATCTTCAAATGTAACACCAACGTATCTCAAGAATCGTAGAAGTCTACCGAAAAATAGGTTGTAGTTCGGTTGAGATATTAAAATGAATTATCAAACTTCACCAATGCTATCAAACAAAGATACCAAACATTATTCAACCCTCGTTTAAGGACAAACGAGACTAATAATAACAGAAATATTAGTTCAATAACAATAACTCGACCCCCTAAAACATAAAATCCACTAAATAATGATTTGGTGAACAAATTTGGAGTCATAAAAATAATAATTTTATAATGACACACTAGATAACATGTTCATATGATATAATAAAATAAATATAAATCACTTAATCATTTTTATTTATTATTAAAATATCGTGTATAAATATGAGAGTTACTCATTAATAAAATATTTATTCTCCATACATTGAACTAATATATTTATTTCAAATAATACAAAGATAGATATATCTGATGAGGAGAATAAATGTACAAGGGCCAAAATGCATAGAAATAAATGTATAAGGGCCAAAATGCATAGAAATGAATGTATAAGGGCCAAAGTGCGTTAATTGTAAAGATGTAGCCAAAATATGAAAGAATTTTAGAGCAGGGACCAAAAGATGTAATTAACCCGAATTAAAGCGTGTGGGGTCCACAATTGTACTATAAAAGGACCACACACGCTTCACGAATTTCGAGATGAATAGTATGACTTTCTCTCTCTACTACTTTAGCACTTTCTCTCTCTAGATTTGACTCTTAAGTATTCCTCTATCACAAAATCCCCCACCAACAAGTCCTCATCTAACAAAATCTCCCTCGGACTATCTTTCAACTCTTCAGTGGCGCCGTCTGTGGGAAACGAGAATCGTTCCGACGATCATCACTCCCTAGAAATAATTCATGTTCCGAGGAGAACCATGGAAGGTCGGGGGGACGATCTAGTTGATCCCTGCGAGGAAAACATGGAGGGGGATGATTTTCGAAATGACTTGGAGTCCGAAGGAGAAGGAGGTCGGCGTGTTGAAAACGATTTTGATGACTCCGCTCTTTTGGCTCAGAGGAATGAACTGTTGCTGGAAATCGAAAAGTTGAAGGCGGAGAAAGAAGCCGCCCAAAGAAACATTCGATCTGAGATAAGGAGAGAGCCCGTCGAACAAAGGGAGGAACGGGACGTTGAAACTCGTCCCAAGAAACGGGATGACAGGTCTCGGAGACGTGAGCGACGGTCTCCAAGGAAGAAAGACAAGTACCGTTCGGACTCAGCTTCTTCGAGCAACTATTCGCGGTATAGTACTTCTGAATCATCTCCTCGAAGATACCACAGGAAGAAAAAGCGTGGTCGGAGGCAAAATGGAGCCCGGAGGGGAAGGAGTTCGGAGAGGAAATCCTCGAGGGAGAGAAACCGCCACGACCGAGTAGATGATCGCTCTCATGAGCAGGTGAAGTGCCCAGGGAAGGATAATCTAGGTCCTCGGAACTCGGAATGGCAGCACCAATACACTTTGCCCTCCGAGGAGGGTTTGTACTTCTCAAACAATGATAATCTGAGGTCCAATGTTTATCGAACAGGGCACAATTGGAGAGCCTCTCCTCTGTCTTCGGAGATCTTAGTAGGGAATCTCCCGAAGCATTTTGACATTTCGAAGCTTGAAAAATTCGACGGGACTCAAGATCCGGATAATCATATCGAGCAATTTAAGAATTTCATGATAAACTTTGACGACGATGATAAACTCCTGTGTAGAGCATTCTCTCAAACTTTTAAGGGAGTGGCATCTAAGTGGTACAACAGGCTACCTCAGGGGTCCATTAAGAACTTTGACATGTTCTGGAACATTTTCAGACAGCACTTCGTGGGAAGCAAGAAGTTTCGGGCCAACGGGGACACCATAATATACTGTCGACAAAAAGTGGGAGAGAGCCTCAAAAACTACACCAATCGTTTTGTCAAAACCAAGACAGATATGGAATACTGTAGGGATTCGGTGGCGCTTGCAGCATTCAGAATGGGATTGCTCCCCGGGTTGTTGAAAGACACGGTGGCAGAAAGCCAAGCGATGACTTTTGGAGCATTGCTGGATCAAGTTGAGAAGAGAATCTTGGTGGAAGAAACCCAAGCCTCAGAGAAAGGGTCCGGAGAACAATTGGACCACAATCAGCTTCAACGGGTTGAACCAAGCACTCAGGGCCCTCGATTGACCGTTCAGGCTAAAAGCACGGGTCAGTATCCTCCAAGGCAAAAATCAAATCAGCAGTATTTTGGCAATCAATCGAACCACAATCAAGGGGGAAGAAACATGTCAAACAAATGGACTCGGCCCGACTACTATGCGGAGTTGACGGAAAATGTCGCTGCAATATTTGATAAAGCTAAAAATTCGGTCACGTTTAGGAAACCCTTTCCTATACAAACACCGAGGGAGAACAGAAGCGTTAATAAATATTGCAAGTATCACGAGGATGTGGGCCACGACACCAAAGATTGTATAGCCCTGAAGAAGGAGGTGCAGGCTCTCATCGAAAATGGAATGCTATTGGAGTATGTCAAAAAGCACTCCCAGAAGAATGCCGTGGTAAAAGCTGTCTCAAAGAATACTGACACAACAATGGTAATTTCCGAAGGGGTTGATGACTTTGACATCGAGCAAGAATATTTGGACCCAAAAGCTGGGAGGAACAATGTGAACTTGGTCGAAGAAGAAATCCCAAGGGGGAAGGTGGATAGTCTGTGTGCATTTTTTGAGTCTTTAGCAATTTTTGGTGGAGACACCATCGCAGGGAATTCGAACAGCTCGCGCAAGAGGAACATGGTGAATTTGACAACCCAGATCGAAGCAGGAGTCTCCGCACAAATGCATCGATCGCCTTCCCCTATTATTTGTTTTGATGATGATGATATGCGTAATGTAGCAGGCCCTCATGAGGACGCCGTAGTGATCGCGGCGGGCATTGCCGGGGATCAGGTTCAGAAAATACTTAACGACACAGGAAGCTCTGCGAACATTTTGTTTATGAGTACTTATCGCCGCATTTCTGACCCACCGGTCATCCGAAGATCTGACAGAATGATAGTAGGTTTCACTGGTGCTACAGCGGTTGTCGTGGGAGAATTTCAATGTATGGTGGAGTTGGGTCGTGGACCATTCAAAAAAGAGGTGGAGGTACTTTTCATTGTGGTCGACGCGCCCACCTCATATAATGCTATCCTAGGTCGCTCTTGGTTGTCACGAATGCACGGCGTCATCTCCACGGTGCATCAATGTCTAAAATATGTCATCGGGAACAATATTGGCACGGTCAGAAGTAGCCAGAAGATGGCACGAGAATGCTACCAAATCGCCTTGTCTTCTAAGGGAGTTCGAGGGGGACCCTCTGACTCAGCATAGCAATTAAAGGGGCCACCCTCCGAGGTCATTCCTTGTGATGATCCGAGGGAGGCCCCCGGATTTCAGGTCCCGGAGGAGGACTCTACGACACACGAGTTCATGGCTGGGAAAGTTCTGAAAATAGGGGTTCATCTCTCCCCCGAATTTAGAGGAAAGTTAATTAATTTTTTATCTGGCAGGCTCGATATGTTTGCTTGGTGTGCACAGGATGTCACGGGGGTGCCGACGGAGATTATATGTCACCAGCTCGCCTTGCGATCGGATGTCCGACCAATAGTTCAAAAAAGGAGGCCTGTCTCCCCGGAGAAGGCCTCAGCAATCTTGTTGGAGGTCGAACGGCTTTTAAGTATTGGTCATATTCGCGAGTCGCATTATCCCCTATGGGCATCGAATCCGGTGTTGGTAAGGAAGAAGAATGGCAAGTGGAGAATGTGTATCGACTTCACAGATTTAAACCGTGCTTGTCCTAAGGATCCTTTTCCTGTCCCGCGCATTGATCAGTTAGTAGACTCGACCTCCGGAAATCGGCTGCTGTCTTTCATGGATGCTTACTCGGGATACAATCAAATCCGACTGGCTGCTAACGATGAGGAGAGTACTTCTTTTATTACCGGGCGAGGTCTATACTGCTACAAGGTCATGCCATTCGGGTTAAAAAACGCGGGGGCAACTTATCAGCGACTGGTTAATAAGACTTTCGAGGAACAGATTGGGAGGAATATGGAAGCTTATATCGATGACATGTTGGTGAAAAGTGAGAAAGACGACGACCATTTTGCCGACCTCACAGAGACGTTCCACAACTTGCGTAGGGTTAACCTAAAACTCAATCCAGAAAAGTGCATTTTTGGAGTACGGTCGGGTAAATTTCTGGGCTACATGATCAGTGAGAAAGGTATTGAGGCTGACCCGGAGCAATTAAGAGCATTGATCACTATGAGCCCTCCTCGAAACATCAAAGAGGTACAAATCCTGACAGGGCGATTGGCTGCCCTCAATCGATTCATTTCACGTTCGTCGGACAAATGTGCCCCGTTCTTTAAAGTTTTGCGGAATGCGAAGCAATTTTGTTGGACTGAAGAATGTTCGACGGCGTTTCGTCAAATTCAGGAGTATCTAACCTCTCCGGAAGTTTTATCTAAACCATTGATGGGGGAGACGTTGATTGTTTACATAGCGGTATCCGCGTGTGCGGTCAGTTCCGTGCTCCTCCGAGAAGCTGACACTCTCCTAAGGCCAATTTACTATGTCAGCAAGAGTTTGTTGGATGCCGAAAAACGGTATCTTACTTTGGAGAAGGTGGCTTTGGCATTGGTAACAGCAGCACGAAAGATGAGGCCTTATTTTCAAGCGCATCCAATAGTGGTCCGAACGACGTTTCCCCTGAAAAGTTTATTACAGCGACCAGACGTCTCGGGCAGAATGACTAAGTGGTCCGTTGAATTGGGAGACTTTGACATAACATTTGAACCTCGCACAGCAATAAAGGCACAGGTGTTAGCGGATTTTCTGGTTGAATTTCACTCTGACAGGGACGAACAGGAGGAATCTGATATAGTTGCTGAGGAAGAATGGGTAGTACGAACGGATGGGGGGTCGAACATCTCAGGTTGCGGGGCAGGTGTCCAATTAATATCCCCGCAAGGGGTTGCCATGTTTCAAGCCATCCGTTTCGGTTTCAAAGCTACTAATAATGAGGCTGAGTACGAGGCAGCTTTAGCCGGCCTACGCTTAGCCCAGATATGCGGGGCTCAACGGATAAAATTGGTCAGTGATTCTCAGTTGGTGATCAATCAGGTTTCAGGGGAGTCCGAGGCAAGGAAGGAAACACTGGTACAATACTTGAAACTGATGAAAGATTTGGCGTCAAAATTCGAAGGCGTCAAGTTCGAGCATGTCCGACGGGAAATGAATGTCGTCCCAGATTCTCTTGCTTCTGCTTCACGTACCGAAGGTTATCCTTGGGTTTTGATCCAGACATGCCCGTCGATTTCTATCACCAAGGACCATGTGATGAAGGTCTCAGAGGAAAATTGTGCGATTACCCCTGATTGGAGAACAGTAATAATTGATTTTTTGGCTCATGACATTTTGCCTGCCGACAAATATGAAGCCAGAAAGATCAGATTCAAGTCTCACGGTTACACTTTGTTGGATGGGTCGTTGTATAAGAAATCTCTGAGTCGGCCATTACTGAGGTGCTTGAATGGACCCGAGTCACAAATTATCCTCTCTGAGTTGCACGACGGCGAAGGATCCGCTCATTGTGGATATAAAGCTCTGATTCGCCGGGTATTCTTGGCAGGCTATTACTGGCCAACTATTTCGACCGATGCAAAAGATTTGGTCAAACGTTGTGACACGTGCCAGCGGTACGCTAATATAATCCACAAGCCAGGAGCACTGATGGAAAGCGTCCCAGAGGCAGTTCCTTTTGACAGATGGGGCATCGACTTCGTTGGACCTCTACCTATGGCCTCTGGGGGCAGACAGACGATAATTGTAGCCGTCGATTACTTTTCTAAGTGGGTAGAAGCTGAGCCACTTGCGGGAACAAAGGCCAAGGATGTGATTAAATTTGTTTTGTCTAATATCTGTTGTCGTTTTGGTATGCCATTGCAGCTTACGACGGACAATGGTCCACAATTTGATAACAAAGAATTCCAGAGTTTTTGTGTATCAAGGGGTATACGACAATGTTTCTCGGCGCCATTTCATCCTCAGGCAAATGGCCAGGTGGAAGTAACCAATCGCACCATCCTCGATGGGCTAAGGAAGAACCTAGAAGGTAAGGCGGGGAAATGGCCCGACTATTTACAAGAAGTGCTATGGGCATATCGAACGACCCCACGAACAGCCACCGTTGTGTCCCCTTTTGCCTTAGTTTATGGAATGGATGTCGTGGTCCCGTCGGAGATCCTCTTCCCTTCACATCGAATAGCGGCTTATGACGCAGATACGAATGCCGAGCATAAAGCATTGGCTTTGGACTTGGTGGAGGAAAAGAGACAGCGGGCGCAACTGACTTCTCTTCACTATCAAACTCTTATGAGAAGTCGATACGCATCCAAAGTCAATCATAGGGACTTTCAGGTGGGAGACAAGGTTCTACGGAAGATTTTCTTACACACTAAGGACAAGAGTCTGGGGAAGCTGGGCCCTAATTGGGAAGGCCCTTATGAGGTCACCGACAAGATTAAACCAGGCACATATCGGCTAAAAGATAAAGATGGACGATATCTCCGCTTTCCTTGGAATGTTGAGCATTTAAAATTGTACCTCGATTAGCAGAGCTCGGAGAGAATATTGTAATTCTTTTTATTTTCTATGTATACCTCGAGAAAACTTTTGGTGAGAACACACTTTTTCCTACCCTGCTAGGCACAGGAAGGTTTTAACGAGGTGTTTCGGTGATCCCGTTAATACAACATTTCTTTGCCTCACACTATTTTTTGAGTCACATTAACATGTGCCTCGAATTGTTGTCTTCACACTATTTTTTGAGTCACATTAACATGTGCCTCGATTTGTTGTCCCTCACACTATTTTTTGAGTCATATTAACATGTGCCTCGAATTGTTGTCCCTCACACTATCTTTTGAGTCACAGTAATATGTGCCTCGAATTGATGTCCTTCGACCTATTTTCTGAACCACATTCACATGACGATGTGCCACGATGATTTGGGACTTTCAACCTGTTCTTCGGGTCACATGACGATGTGCCACGATGATTTGGGACTTTCAACCTATTCTTCGGGTCACATGACGATGTGCCACGATGACTTGGGACTATCAAATGATTTTCTAGATCACTCTAAGGTGTGCCTCGAAGCCATCCCCAGTGATGCATCGAGAATGTCTTTTCCCTTACAATTATTCTGTTTTTCTTTTTTCTTGGAGACCCTATTAATTGTCCGAAGGCCATGTAAGTTGGAATTCAAAGGACTAATGACCAGTGTAAAACTTGGTACATATATTTAAGTAATTATCGTTCGAAGGGCTACATTTGAAGGCCACATAAGCTGGAGAACGACGGCCCAGTTACAAATATAAAACTTGGTATAAGTTTTGAGTCATGATTGTCTTGAGTCATAATTGTCATACAAAGACCAAGCAAGTTGAAATTCGAAGGCCTTCCTGTACATGTACAACTCACTAAAATTGTCTTGTCATAATTATTCGACGGCCAAACAATTCGAAGGCCTTACTACAAGTCTCACATTTGTTGAACCTTTCTAAGAGAGAATTTTTCGAAGGCCAAGTAAATTGGCATTCGAAGGACTAATGATAACTATAACAACTGCTACATCTATCTAAGTCAAATTCTGTCGCAGGCCTCAAAATTTTTTAAATTGGTCCAAATGTTCATTATTCGAAGGGCTAGTGCTATGATAAATTCGAAGAACAATACATTAATGAGTTCAATTTCAAATTACTTGTTGGAAAAGTACAACAGCTTCCAACCATTACAAAAAAGAACAAAGGCCTTTTAGGCCATACAAAAAATTACCTACGACTCTTTAGCTTAATCGGCGTTCTTCGAATTATCACTCCCTTCACTTTCTGAGTCTTCACTCTCACTGACAACTATTTGGGGTGGACGAAGCTCTGGGGGGACAAGCTTCCAGAAGGGACCCAGTTCATACTCAGGGTGCTCAGTGTATATTTGGGTCAATAGGCCAGCTCGAGTGGCAGCATCTCGAGCTTGTAAAGTCTTCGAACAGGTGGCAGCATAAGCATCTGCACCTTTTTCCTTTGCCTCTTCGATCTCCACTGGGAAACTTCTAATTTTTCTTTTCAAATTGTCGCGCTCCTCAACTACATTTTTAAAACCCTCACTGCATTGCTCGAATGCGTCGCACGCCTTGCGATGCCCTGCTTTATATTCAGCGATCAACCGCTCTTGGGTGTCAGTCTTTTTCTTATATAAGTCCCTCTCTTCCTGGCAACAATGTTCTATTATTGTTATGTAATGCTCAACAGCAGAAAGACGTTCATACAAGGCATCAGCTTGGCCTTCGACCACTGCATGCTCCTTCTTCGCTTCTTCGAGCTTAGCGGCAGCAACTGATGCTTTGAACTTATAGTGATTCTTGCGCTTCTCAAGATGGCGCAACTTCTTTCCTCGATTCACTGATGTATGAAGCAGCCTTCGCAGACTCATTGAAAACTCGTCATCTAAGGGGACCTCGAAGGAGCTCGAAGGAGACCCTAGATCTGCAGAATCGAACTCAGAAAAATTGCCACAGGCCACATCAGGGTGAACGAGTAAAGGGGGATTTGTTCGAGGGGCATAGATAGGAGCCAGCCTTGGACTGCCTTCGAAGGAGGCTGGTTGAGACGCCTCAGTTAGAGGAGAGTGCAAATTTTGGTAGGGGGCTTCCTTGGGTGACGGGCCACCCCTGTTTTCAGCATCAACTGCACCATCTTGGCCTTCTCTGTCGAAGTTAGGCCCTTCGTTATTATCAGGAGTTTCTCCTCCCTCAGATTGCTCTTCGATGGGCTCAAGCAGAATGCCCTTTCCCTTCAAATCCTTTTTCTTGTTGTCCTTCTTTGGTGGAAGGATAGTAGCAGGAGGTAACAGAGTGGGATTTGTTGACATAACAACACTTGTTCGAGGGGCTCCATCTGTTCGCAGGGCTTCAGTTGTTCGAAGGCTACTAGAATTCGAGGCCCCTATGATACCTTAGCCCCCAGTTCATGATTTCTGTGTAGACCACCACTTCGTGATCCCTCACAGATAAGGGTGTTTCTCCTTCGGAGGGAAATCTGATATCAATGTAAGTGGGAATGCCCCATCGAGCCCTAAGCATCGTCTCTTCAGCCTTTGAAAAATATTTGTACTTAATATTGGCAAGGGCTACCATGTGCTTATTCTCGATGCCTCTAATATTATTGCCGGCAATATTATCCAACTCCAAGGGAAGCACTATGTCTCCTTTTAATTTGGGAGCTATCCGACGAGCTTGCTCCTCGGACAGTGTCGAAGAGGATGTTGCACCGTTCGAAGGGCCTAAGGGAAGAACAGTGGACGATTTCTGTCTGATGGACTTTTCAACAGGCTTAGTAATTTGGGGGTCCAAAGTCTGCTCATGTAAGACACGCATGTCTTCGTCGGTGATAAGGGTCCTTGAGGGAGAAAACTGAGTACCATGAATGGTCATGGATGGCGTGGAGGGTAGACTAGAAACATCTGTTCCAAGTCTTTGAGCAGGACTGGTAGCATCATGGTAACGGTCTGGATGTCGAGGAGGACTTCCAGAGTTCTGCTGTTGATTTTGATTTTGAGGAGAAATTCCTGACGTCTGTTGTTGATTTTGCCTTCGAGAAGGGCTAGCAGAGTCACTTCGGTTTGGGTTTCGTCGAGGACTAGCTGCTTTTCGAGGAGGACTCCTCGGAGTTTGTCGAGGGCTTGAAGATCTTCTGGGTGGATGTTCAATATTGGTTGTGGCAGCTGGTTCTCGAATGGTTAGGGGAACTTCCTTGGCGCGTTTTCGATCGTGCGAACCTTTTCTATCTCTATGGGATTTCTTCCTCTTCGAACCTGATGAATGTTTGTGTGACCTCTCTTTGCCCATTTCTTTAGGAGGGTTGTTTTCGTTGAGTAAGCTTTGACGAGCTACTTCACGAGGTATAATGGCAGTCGAATTGTTCGAAGGAGGCCAAGGACCGAAGAATGTTGTAGTCAATGGCGGGGGATGAGGCCTTACGTCTTCACCAGCGGCAACCCTCTCCTCGAACCGTTTACTAATCAACAGCCAATCAGGAATTCGACGAGCTTTATGCGCCAGCTTTATCTCTCTAGAAATGATTGAACAGAAGTTACATTAATGAAGAAAGAGGTTGGTATTTATAGAAGGTTAATGGGCTTCTTTGGTGAAAGGAGCCCGGGGACATTTTTGTGTTGTTTGCCTAGGGGTATGATGGTCCTTATAGGTGAGCAATGTATGACAGCCTAGCTAAAGTAGAAGATGAAGAGTCTTGTGTCAGAAGTTGTCATGGGAAGCGGAAGGGTTTTCTGACAACAGAATAGGTACCGTTTCTTCAAACGCATGCTGACGTTGGTATCTGTACAGTGACATCATCAATCCTAGCACCATTTTTCGCCTAAGTATATAATTATCCGACGAACATTTTGCTTAAAATGTTGCAAGGATTGGGGGGCTACTTGGTACAGCAGAAACTCGAAGGGGTCTTGGTAGATATTCGAGGAGACTTTTTAAGTAATTCACTTTTATGCCTGAGGGACTTATGAAGTTCGAAGGAGCAATATTTCGAAGAAGCAACTTTTATGCCTGAGGGACTTATGAAGTTCGAAGGAACAATCTTTCGAAGAAGCAACTTTTATGTCTGAGGGACCTGTGAAGTTCGAAGAGATTTTGGCCGATCAGAAGAATTATTCAGTCTTAGCAAAGCAATTTTTTACTAAGACTGGGGGGCTACTGATGAGGAGAATAAATGTACAAGGGCCAAAATGCATATAAATAAATGTATAAGGGCCAAAATGCATAGAATTGAATGTATAAGGGCCAAAGTGCGTTAATTGTAAAGATGTAGCCAAAATAGGAAAGAATTTTAGAGCAGGGACCAAAAGATGTAATTAACCCGAATTAAAGCGTGTGGGGTCCACAATTGTACTATAAAAGGACCACACACGCTTCACGAATTTCGAGATGAATAGTATGACTTTCTCTCTCTACTACTTTAGCACTTTCTCTCTCTAGATTTGACTCTTAAGTATTCCTCTATCACAAAATCCCCCACCAACAAGTCCTCATCTAACAAAATCTCCCTCGGACTATCTTTCAACTCTTCAATATCAAATTAGAAAAGGTGTTTTAAAACTTCGTATATCATTATTATTTAGAGAATAACTCAAGAATATGTATCAAACATTTTATTATTATTTTTTCTATATACTAAATGTATCAAACATTTGATGACAACCCAGAAGATTTGTTGTATGTTACATTTTTCTTTTAGATTTTCAACAAAATATAGCAAAAATAATTTTGATTCTTATCAAAACTCACTTTATGAACATGATATATGAGTTAAGTTGATATGTATACCATTTGACAGTTTTTCAGGACAATTGCAAAGAAAAATAAACAAGTCTATCCAAATAGTATGTTAGAAAATAAATAGATAAAATTCTGTTATGAGTCCTTATAACTCATAAAATCAATTGTGAAATAAATAATTCAATCTTTAAATGAATCCAACAAACACTATCAAAGAAACCTATCTTCCAAGTAAAGAATCATAAGTCCATTTGCGTTTTATCCTTATCCTGCTTGAGATCATCTGGACACTTCTTATCATTTGTTGAATCATCCGGTTTGAAATTGTCTAGACACTTCTTATCATTTGTGGAATCTTGATTCAAAACTTTTAGAAGATTTTTTTCATCTCCAGAATCTTGATTAAGAACATCTAAAAGCTTATCTTTTTGGTCGAGTAGAGATTTAATGTATCGTGAGTTTAAATTGATCATAAATTTTCTATTTCTCTTCATCATTTTGAATTTGATTGTTGTTGATATCAATTCCTCAATCCATTTAACATTCTCTTCGAGCATCTCTAACACTTTACCACAAAATGAACAAGACCTGTATTTAAAAACAAATATATAAAAGTTATTGTATATCTTACATTAAGCTTAAACTTACAAAATGTAAGATATATAACAAAATGTTATGAAATTTAGATACTTCAAAAAATTATTTCTACCACTACGTTATAATGAAATATATCTTAATTAGTCAGTGTATTTCACAAAAGACAATGATCTATATATATGAATATATATATATATATATATGAATATATCTAAACGGCTAGGTTTGAATAATTTTATTTTTTACTTTTTATAAATATAAAATAACTATTTAAAGCATAAACTATGAAAGCTTAATAACTAATAATTATTTTTTAATTTCATATTTTTATTGAACTTTTTATAAAAAAAAATAGGGTTATTTCCAATTTGCTATTAAAACTGCTAATTAGTAGTTTTAAATTTTTAATAGTTCTAACTTCATTTTTTAAACCGTTTTTTCCGAAAAATATCATATAAACCACCACCACCACTTGTTTCGTTCGTCAAGTAAATATAAAAACAAACAATGGTGCTTTCGGTTTTATTTTTGGAATCATAAATCAAAAAATATGAACTTTAGAAAAAAAGAAAAAAAATTTATTTTTTGTTACAAATTATAAATAGAGTATTATAGTATTTTATACTTGGTACCAAATTGGATTTGGATAATCATAAACGTTGATTTAAAACAAATTTTAGCATTTATAAGGAAGTCTCTCAAAAAAATATTATTTACTCAGCAACAATTTTTCTAGATCCACGCCTTCTCCACAAAAATAAACACTCATACCGTAGATACAATAAACTAATATATATATTTGGGGTTTTAAGATTATACTAAAGAACGTCATAGTTATTTTTCATTTTTATAAAAAGAGAAAAAGGAAACAAAAACAAAAAAGAAAACAAACCCTATCAGATAAGGTATTAATTTGGTGATTTGAGTGTAGTGAGTAGTGATTTGGGTGGAGTAAAAAAAATTGAATCAGGATTCAGTATTCCTTTTAAACCGATTTTATACCTATTAAATACAACCAAACCCTATAAAGTCTGCATAAAAAACTCAGTCGGAATATTGAGAAAAAAAGAAGTACCTGGACCTGATGGCTGAGTTGTATTTGGTTACTTGGATCAAACAGCAACTACTGCACCAAATCCTCTTTTGATCCTCTGCACAACTTTTCTTCGTCGTATTAGTCTTCTTCGTCATATTATCTATCTTCTGCTACACCCGTAAGCTCCAAAGAGTAAACAAACAAATATATATATATAAGTATCAAACATGAAACACAAAGATGAAACCACACTTAGGATATATATACTTTAATACTTGGAGATCAAGATAATAATAATATATATTTATATATAATATACTTGGAGATCAAGAGACAAGACCAAGTAAAAGGAAACTTTCTAAGTAATCGAATTTTAGAAAATTATTTTTCTCCAATTTTTTAGGAAACTGAAAAATATTATGACTTTAATGATTCTTAAGTCTTATTATTATAATAATAATTTATTAATTTTAAAGTGGAGTTATTAAAAATATATTCATATTAATAATTATAACAATGGAAAATGTCAATCTATTTTAAAGTGGAGTTATTAAAAATACATTCAAATTAATAATTATAACAATGGAAAATGTCAATCTGCTCACCAAACTTCTTTTTATTCGTTGCAAACCAAAATTTTACTATTAATTTGGACGGGATTTTAACTATTCTATTTTTTTTTTCAATTAGATATTGTTTTCGGAAGAGATTGATTATGGAATCGGACAAGACGGTTAGATTTTTTGTTCGATTCTGATCCGGTTTAGTTAACTTTTTATTTTTAAAATTGGTTATTACCTATTAGCTAATAATTTTTTTTTATAATACTGTATATAAAAAACAAATTAAAAATAAAAAAATCCGTTCTAATCATGTTACTAATTCGATTCTTTATCGATTCAGTTTTTTATCGGTTTTAACGATTGAGCTCCAAATCGGTTCTACAAGTTTTATCGATTCCGTTCCAAATCCGTTCTGTCGGTTTTATCAGTTAAGTTCCGAACCGGTTTTATATCGATTTGGGTTTTAAAATTAAACCACAAACTGAACCTTGATTCTCGGTCGGACTTTTAATGGTTTGGTCCCGGTCAGCTCCCAGTTCCCGGTTACTAGGAACTGTAGACAGCACTAATTAAAGCCCATATATGAGACTTCGATTTCTCACGGGCTTCTAGGATCTTCTGGATTTCAGAAGACCGCTTCGTTTTCGAAGTTAAATAGTCAACAAAACCGCTCATTCGAGAGCTCCAAGCCGATATGACTGCTGTAGTTGATAAGCCGTAGAGTAAGAGAACCTGATCAATATAATATTTAAGACCGCTCAAAATCAGAATACTTTTAAAACATGAATTACAGGGACCGGGACTAGTAAATATAATATAAATTGAACACAAAATAATTAAAATTATAAATGAATGAAAAAACACAGATCAAATCGTGAAAAACAAATCCTAACAAATACCAAAGTACAGATAATTAAAAAAACTTTCAAAAACAATTGAATATACAAAATTTTAATAATTATAAATGTACAGATGTCAAATATGGAAATATTTTTTTTTGAAAAAAACCCATCAAAATAAAAAGAAAAAATCTTAAAATTCACATTTAAACTAATAAATTTATTTGAGTTTTGAAAAAAAAAAAAAACATAATATATAAAATTAAAATATTTGATTCCTTATTATTGATTTAAGGGTTATGTTGAAGGAGATGTTGATAGTGTACAATGTGGGAATTGAAACATATAATGTTTTCGTTGAGAGTCTTGATGATACATTATTCAAAAAATATTGTTATGTCCTAATTCGATAGTCAATAATACGTTATAATGTTCAACATAATCCGAAAATTTAAAGATGGGTTTTCCCTTACATTTAGAGATTGCAATCTTCTTCTTTTTCTCTGTTTAGTGAAGATCAGTGTCAAATCAGGTTCTTGTTAGACTCTTTCATTTTCTGCACTCTTATTCTTATTTTCAACTTCGACCGTGTGATCCTGACTCAAGCACTGTGCGAGTGAGTATACTAAGCTAATGTTTCATACTTCCCATATTGGCAACAGTTTATGCAAAATTTAAAACTGCTAAGGTGGGTTTGACATGGTGTAAGGCACATCAGATTCCCATGTAGTTGTTTGATAAGCCTAACCTGTTGCACACATTAGGAACTAAATTATCTGACAAGGTTTTCAAAAACTCAGAACAAGGTTTTCATGTAATTTGTAATATTATTCTGCATGATGTAAATTATTTTGGTTTATTTGGTTTCTCTATTTCTTTTGTAGAATTGCTTTTACTATCTATGTACTTCATAGTTCGGGATTGAAAAAAAATCAGTCTTTTGTTAACGGCTTTTGTCTCAATGAGTATCATGTTTACATTATGTCCTAGACATTGGATTAACAATTGTTTTTTTTTTCTAAAATCCTTTGTTGTGCATAAATTTTGTACTCTACCAAATTACGAGATTTCGATGAACTTGTACTATTTGCTATCTGCACTTTTTCTAATTTGTTGTTTTTAGACTTTTGATGAATCAAAGTTCAGATCTTGAAGTAGGTATGGCATATTAGTTTTAACAAGTGCCACATAATGCATGAAAGACTTATGAAATGTTCTATATGGAGATTCGAGTAAAATGAGCCTATTAGATATTTCAGTGAATGGAATGTATGTTTTTGCACATAGGATAACATTTTTGCAGATGGTCCAATCTAGTGTTAAAGAAGAATGGACCAATGAGGTTTTTTATATCAAGCTCCTTAAGTACCAAAGAGGTATCGAAGAGGAGATGGTTCACCTTCTGCAGCTCACCATTGATGGCATCCACCCTTTGATCACAATGCGAATTGAAGAGATATCTAGTAATCATATTAAGAGTAAAGAAAAACAAGATATCTAGCATGATGAGACATTGTGACCGATTATGGATCTACTTGAAAAAAATATAACAAAATCGTATCATGAAAAAATATAACAAAATAAGATTATTTAAGGGTTATGTTGAACGAGATGTAGATAGTGTACAATGTGGGAATTGAAATATATAATGTTTTCGCTGAGAGTCTTGATGATACATTATTCACAAATATTGTTATGTCCCAATTGAAATAAGATTTACACGTGTGTGGTTAACGATATATATTGACTCGTAAATACGAAGTCTTGTAAATTGATGGTACTTTAAATATACATATGTTAACAAAACTTTAATTTCTATCATTATAGATAGAAATACTTACATTGTGATTCAACAAAAACTATAAGAATTCAATCATTTATCAACTAAATAATTACATTGTGAACAATTTTAATTCTCTATAAAAAAAATCAAATTACATTGATTAATATAGAGTTACTACAGTGTGAATACAGGTGTGATATTTCCAATAACATTGTATCTATCATTCAGTATCATTCCTTATCTAGTTTTTAAACACAACTTAAACAATTAACAAAAACAGAAATAAGAAAACAAATATATTTAAAGATACATTAAAAACCCTAATAACAATCACTCACATTTAGTTTATATTCTTCCAACCTTATTCAATATCACATTCTCCTCAATCAGAAAATCAACCCACTTAAAATACCCAAAATATCACATTCTCTACAAAAATGAATATTGTATGCAATAGTTAAAGTTTATCAAAATCAATTAGAAATATGTAAATCTAAAAGATACTTAACCCAAAATTGTTGCAAACGTTCAATTTCTTACCCGAATTTGGATTAGTCCAAGCAGTGTTGGCTGCACTAAATAACCGCAATGACAGAGAACACCACCAATCGAGTTGACGGAGTCTATTTATATATTATACGACATGATGACTATGTGAATTGATTTGGGGGAACGTAGATTTTTATTTGGGGATTGGGTTATTTGATTATTTGGTTATTTGAGGAATAAATTTGGGTTATTAGGTAAATAGATTCGAGTAGGGTTTTTATTTGGGTTAGTAGCGATACAAATTTGAGTATTTTATTTAAATTGGGTTTGATTTATGTATGGATCGAGTTTTTTATGGGTTGAGTCACGTATTGTGTTATATATAAGTTAATAGTTATGGTGAAAAGTTAATAGTAAGTATTTAACAATTACTGCATCCACGCCAATGTCCTATGTGGAAGGTGACGTGGATGGTCAAGAGGTAAAATTGGGCAGAAAAAGTTGTTGACATCATAAATTAGTAGTTTGTTGCATTTTTGGAATGTTGAAAATGTTTTTTTTATAAAAGTGAACGATGGAGAGTAACGTGAGATAAATCGCAAACATAGATTACTAGACATGTTTTGTAGCCTTTAAGAAATGTGTTTATCTTATGTTCCGTAATTTCATTGGTATCCATAAAATATATTTTGGGTTTAACCAAAATTTTATATAACATGGAGAAACTAAAAAGAATAATATTTTAATGCTTACAATTTAGTGGATTAGTTGTTCAAGGATAGATACTACTGCATAATCTTTGAAAAATTATATATTCAAATATTAGATATAGGGTAATGCAACATATTAAATTTTATTCTGACATTAAACGGTTTGATAAAGATCAAAATCTATGTCCAATTTTAACAGGAATTGAACATATGCATCTTGGTTAATCCCATTTATTTATATATTCGTGATATTTATTATTGTTGTTGCATATATTTTTTTCTTGGGTTCAAATTTATTTTAATTTTCAAGTATAATCGAAATAAATAGATCATATATCTATGGAATGTACTATAATTAATAGAGAAAACAAAGTTAATGAATGATGACTTCATTCAAACATTAGTTGTGGGATGGTACATTTGAAGTAATTTGTGGTTACCAAAACTTATTAACGAGTAACTAAAATTTGTTCAAAGGTTACTGTATGTCCTCCAAAATGATCGACCAAACATACGTCGATCGTTCCATGACTCATGTTGGTAGTATAATCAATATGAGATGGGTTGTTATCTTAGTATTTCACATCTATAATTAGAATTTGTCTTTCTATGTCTTGGTAATGTTGTGAGAAAAAATGAAGATGACTCTGAAGATGTGTGCATGCTTGATATATTTTGTAAAATATGTTATGTCTTAACCAAAATCTTATAGAATACTAGGCAAAAAATATATTTTATAAAATATGTCATGTCTTACCAAAAATCCTATAAACGTTTGGGCAATGCAGCAAGCAAAAAAAGTTTTATAGAATATGTCATGTGTTACTTAAAATCTTATAAAATTCTAGATAATATACCAACATGACAGATTTTATAAAATATGTAATGTTTTACCTTAATTTATATAAAATGTTAGGCAAACGTAACACATTTTATAAACACGTGGTATCTTATCTAAAATCCTATAATGTTTTAGGCCAGACATCAAATATGACATATTTTGTAAAATATATCATGTCTTGCTTAAAATCATATAGAATTTTAGGCAAACATGACAAACATTTTAAAATATATCATGTCTTACCTAAAGTCTTATAAAACGATTAGGCAATGCAACAAAATATGATATATTTTAGATTATTTATGGTTAAGCACGACAAAATAAAGAGAATTTCATATTAAACATGATATATTTTGACAAATTTTGAATTTATTAACAGATTTTGAATTTTTTTCTTAACAATACAGATTTAAATTTTTTCTTAACATGATATATTTTGAATTTTTATTAACATGATAAATTTTGACATAGTTTTTCTTCAAAAAATATATGACATATTATAAACTTTTGTAAGGCATGATAGGTTTTGAATTTTTTTAACATGAAATATTTTTGAAACCTAAAATATAGTTGTTTTGTGACCTCTTATAATTTCTTATTATAATCTCCATATTTGTAAATGTTGTTTATCGTGAAGACAAAATCTGATCGGATGGTACTTTAGGTAAGTGTTTAGATAAAGTATTTACTTTTGGATAGAGGATAGAGAGATAATTAAGATGTTTGTATTTAATGTCTAGAGGGATAATATTTTAACTCTTTTAAATGTTGTTCTTTTGAGTATTTATGGATAATTTTGGATTCATGGGTCAGTCGGGTCGAGTCACGAATATGGGTCTAACTCATGAGCCCCTCAGGCCTACGAACCGTTATTCATTATACATATTTTATGATTAGACATATGGTTGGCACAAACTTAGTCAGTAGGTACATTCGTTTCCTGCTCATTACCCTCAAGAATTTCCAACCCTATTACCCAGCCCCTTTAGCTCTCTCAAAAGTCAATTATGAGAGTTAATCAACACATAATCAAAATGCTACCGAAGGGTTTATTCAAGAATGGTTATTATCCAAATGTCAAAAGTTTTAACCAGTTATTTTTTTTAGACACGTGTTAGTTTTTATTGGACCAATGAACTCGTTTTACCATAGGTAAAACCATCGAATCAAATTAGAGAAACAATTGCACTCCTCTAGAACCCCGTAGCTACTACTATTGATTCTAATGCCCTATAAGGGCACTCAAACGTTGTTTGGTCCTTATATAAATTTATTTTCACTTTTTTAACTGTAAGTATTTTTAGAGAGAGAAAGAGCTTGTATTTTAATTATAGCTAGAGAATGTCTTCTCCATCAATTTTCAATTTATTTTTGACGATATTTATCTTTTTCCACCACAGTAGCCACCGTAAATAACTTTTTCCGATAACTTTTTAGGGTTTGTATGTTTACAACTAAAAAAACTCTAACTAAAAGCGGTTGGTTAAATTTGTCCGAGCTAAAAAACAAGATCCGTTGTTAGGTTACATGCCTCATCGGGCACAGTTGTTATTACTCAATCTACTGAGTACAGAGGGGTTTACTTTTACAATAGACGCAACATTCCTTCCGAACCTACATTAACTGCCTAGTCGTTCATATCACCTGGTCATTCTCCTCAAACAATTAGGTTATCCCAATCCCAAGGGGCCCTAGTCGTCGAAATACTTCTACCTTCAGATTCATGGGATCGAATAATAACGAGAGTACTTTACGTAAAGTTAGTAGAATTTGTAAGTAAAAAAACAAATATTCTTTAAATATTGAGCCAACAGACCAGCCCACACTTGTTAGTAATCCTTCACCATAGATTTTGAATAGGGAAGAAAACACGACTGTTATTGCAACCGAGCTCCCATTAGACCTAAATATAGAGGAAAAACCTACAACTTTAGCAGCTGAGTCCTCTCAACCTGAGGAAGGAAACCTTGGTGCTCAGCCCATTGGGCCTTCAAAGTATAAACCATATGTTATGGACAAAAACATGGAGGATAATAATGAAGATTCTCATCTTGAGACATCTGATCAGACTCGGGAAACTCTGAGGCCATTGGAGAAGTGAATCTGAATGAATCAAAGGTGGTAACATCTAGAGAAAAGAAAAAGACAAAGCCCTAGAAGTGGAAACCAAACATTTTCTTTCATCTATTGTAGGACGTGCCAGACCTAACTTTACCAAGGTTAGTGTTAAGTACCTCTTAGCCTTGGTTAAAATTTCTTATGTTTACTTCCGCGAACCTGAATTGGTGGGAATCTGAGCCAAATAAGGATTTACTCATTCAGTTAGAGTTAGGTTGCCCCAACCCGAGGAGACTCTGATGGACTATGGGGCTAGAAAGTTGGTAGTTTACACTAACGTGCTCAACTTAGGCCTTCGATTTCCCTTGGACCTCGAGATAGTGAGGTACTTTAATCTGGTCAAGTTGTGGTCAAGCCAATCACTGATGGCGTGCATCATAGCCTTAAGGCTTTCTAAAATTCTGCTGTCAATGGAGAAACTGGCTGATGTGGCGGGTCTATCTCGTAACGCTCATAGTCCCTTTTATTATTTTAATATATGGAATAAATACAAAGTGGTAAGTGAACTTTTAGAGGTAGATAAGATCTGGAAAACCTAATTCTTATTCATCATTGGTCATCGGGAAAATAACAGGAAGAACACCACTGAAGAGAATCTGAGCTAGCTTATCAGACACTTGAAGAACACACACAAGTCTCTTCGGATTTATTTTATATTTCTGTTACTTTATGTGACATTCATCATTTATTTCTAATAAATGTTTATATCAACCATATTGAAGCTCGACATATAGTATTTGGACGATGCAAAAATGACCTTTGGGAAGCTGAATCAATGGGCCCATGAAAAGTGGTCCAATGAATTCCACAACTATTTTACCCCCGACAATTGTTTTAGATCTCACCTATAGAGGACCAACCCCGTTCAAGAACTGACCTAGGAGAAATTCACCACTCGTCCTCGAGCTGCTGAAATCCTCAAAAGCATTGAGGTAGCCAATGGTAATTTATTTATGCCGGCCAGGAATAGAGCTCCCAGACATCTGCATAAGAACAAAAAGAGCAATGAGGGTTCGTCACAATTATTTGTTAAATTAGGAAATGAGGGGTAGCCAGATGAAATTGACACATCTTTGTTGGATGTTGTTGCTACCAATATTGAGGAGGGTAAGGTGCCTTCAGAATCCCAGTGCCCGAGAAGAATAAACGACCAAAAAGGCAAACAATATAGTGAAAAGAGAGAGAAGAAAAAAATAAGACTTCGATTGGTTTGAATATGATATCTCATACAAAACTTCTATCTCTAACTATCCCAGTTGTTGTTCCTCCTATACCCACGATATCCAATCCTCCTTTTTCATCACTTCCCCCCATCTGAAAGGCCAATATTTGGTGATGGTGATAAAATAAAAGATATATGGATTTTAGAATTTAATGTCTTTGAGACCATTCCCCGAGTCTACAAGCACTGAAACTATTATGGTATACTATGAGGTTCCCTTTGAATTATCAAAGGAGAATAATGAGTTATGGTATGCATTTATGGGCTATGTAAGGCCAATGGTCGAATAGGAGAGGCAATTGAATGAACGTTGCAGCTTGTGAAGAAATTATAGCCCGTTGTTCGCGATGACAGCGGGAGGATGCTAGTTGGGCATATGCTCAACATCAACATTAACTACTGCTACTAAATTTGGAAACTTACCGAGTGACAACAACAAAAGGCTGGAAAAAAATCCCCAAAAAAATCGATGAATAATGTTTTTGAAAAGTAGTATTTACGATATTGTTTGTATGGATTGTTCATAACACTGTTCATTTACATTGTTCTTCTGGATTGTTCATAGTACTATTTATTTTTTGAAAAAAATGTGTATTATTTATAAAAAAAAATTGATTTAACATGATAATTGTTTGGACATGCTATATTTTGTATATATTTAGGAAATTAATACTTTATATTCTTGAATTGTTATATGGATATACGTTATTAAGGTTTTGGATTTCGGTAGGTGAATCATGTAATCATTTAATTGGCCCTCCAGAATGTTACTTGATCTTCTTGAGGATCCTAGGATCTAAAACTTTCAAGGGATTAATTTAATTTCAAATATTTTCGACCATATGGAAGGTTATTATTTGGATTTGGATAATCGTGAACTGAAAAAACTATACAAAAAATTATCCTTAAGATTTTTTATTCAAGTATGCGAAATCAGCCATTCGGAGGATTTTACTAATACCTGAGATAATTAAATTAATCCTTATATTTATTTTCGTTTAAGTAGGTGAAATCAGCCATCTGGAGGGTTTTTTCGATACTTAAGAAAACATTAAGGTTATTTTAACTAAAGTATGTGAAATTAACCCTCCGGAGGGTTTCAGTGGTATCTGGGATAGTTAAAATAATGATTAATGGTAATATTCTCAAACTCACAAATATGGGTTAGTATGATTTGATATTTGGTATCCTATTACCATGGTATGTTATGTTTAACATGTATACTTCATGTTCAAGTATGTTAAGTTGTTATATCTCAAGTTTACTTATGTGTTGTATGTTATATATGTTCCAATTAATGTAATGGATTACAATTCCATGGGGAACAAACCCTTTATGCTGGATGATCTGGATTTTAATCAATGAGAAATGACATTGATGTCATGATTATGATCTCGCACTCATGAAACCTAAACCATATCTCATTACTCATGAAAGTTCACATGATGGAACAATGGACTATGAAAAATCTAATTGGTTATATTTGGCCTTCATACTTCAAGAGATACCAACTTCGGTTCGTGAGACTGTCCCAACAGATGCTATTTGAGAGTATATTCAGGAGATGTCTATGATTACAAACAAGTTAAATAAAATCAAGGTAGACTTACCTATATCATGTGTGGCCGGCTTCATTTTTCAATATCTCCCCAAAAAAATTAAACATTTCTAGTTCATCTACAACTGCATATAGAGAAAGTAGATAATCAATGAATTAATTACGCACGTTGCACAAGAGAAGGAAAATCTTAAAGCAATATATAATAAACATGGTAGTTTCGAAGAAATGTATGGGGAAAAAGCAAAATAGTGAAGACAAAAAACCTGACTATGGTCCAACTAAGAAGAAGAAGCCTCATGAATCAACGGTAATTCGACGCTTCTTCTGCAAAGAAAAAAGACATCTAAAAAAGTATTGTGAGAAAAATTGAGTTCACTTGCTAAGTAAAGACCTCTTGGGTTGTTTTGGAAGTTAATTTTTTTATATGGAAAAGAATAGATGATGGGTTGATTTGGATGCAACAACTCATGTCTGTATTTCTTGGCATGATGCATTAAGGAGTCAGAATAACAGTGAAAATAAAAGGTCCATCTTCATAGTTGACAGGAGCTCGTGCCAAGTGTAGACCATTTGTGATTTAAATATAAAGCTTACCATATGACATATTTATTTTTGGAGAATGTTATGTATGTTTCTATATTTCGAATGACCTTGATTTTTTCCAGTTTTGGACATATACGATTATTTTTATCTATTAGGAAATAATGGTTTAACTCTCTGTTATGATGATATGATTATTGGTTATCGTAGCTTGATAATGGAACATAACTTGTATTTATTAAATACTACTCATAATCCCAAACTTTCTATGAATGCACAACTTGTAGTGATGGATAAACTTGTAGCTGAAGGTTTATTGAGTCTCCTCGATTACTCCAATTTTGGTACTTATATGGAGTGTATTTAGGGGAAATAGATCATAAGTCTTAAAATTGGTTCATACCGATAATAGTGGAGCATTTCCAAAAGAACCATTAAACATGCAACGGTACTTTATATCACTTATAGATGATTTATCTTGTTTCAGATACCTTTACCTCATTTATTAAATCAAAGGCATTGGACAAGTTCAAAGATTTAGAACTGAAGTTAAAAAACAACTATGCAAAAGTATCAAAAGTGTCAGATCTAACCGTAGTGGTGATTACTATGGTATATATGACGGGGCAACTAAGCAGCGTTAATGACCATTTGTAAAATACCTAGAGAAGTATGAATCAAGTTCACTCCACATGAATGATGTATATGAGAGACATAACCGTACACTAAAGAACGTGGTTAAAAGTAACTTAACTGTATCATTATATCTCTAAGGGGAAGTTATCAAATGTGCCGCATACATACTCAATAGAGTACCCACTAAGGCATTCGTTAAAATAGTTGGCGGATTCTTAAATGGTTATTTCAAATATTTAAGGGGTTTTAAGTTTTATGATCCTTACACTAGTAGTATTTTTTTAGAGGGGAGTAATAAAATTCTTAAGGATATTGAGTTCAGGTGAAGAATAGAGTAACAAATATTCGTTTTGTGGAATAATCTATAAAGATTCATGAAGGCTCTAGTGGAGATACTCACGTATCAGAAAATTGAATTTTAATGGTAGTTATTTTGGTCTTGTTAAAACAAGGTTATACTCAGAATAACATTGATATTCCACTCGAGGGTTTTAGCCAATAAACAAATATAGTCTAGTTTGAACATGATAAAACTCAAAGTAATCTTGCATAAAATGATCGAAATGATATTTTTCATGAGGATCAAACTCTACCTTCTCAAGAACTGCACCACGAAGTAATGTTTCCTTTAAGAAGGTCCACGAGAGAAAAAAAGAATGTTATACATTCTAATTATATGGTATTTCATCGAGAACATGATGAGTCATGTGCTAATAATGTAAATGACCCGTCATCTAACAAACGAGTCATGTAAAACTTTAACTCTCGGATGTGGATTAATGTTATGAAAAAAGAGTAAAAATCAATGCAAAACTATACGGTATGTGAAATTATCCCATAATCCGAAAGGAAAAAAAACAATTGGTTGTAAGTTGATTTACAAAAATGTGGAAGACATAAAGGAAGCCTTGTAGCGAAATGTTATAAACAGTATGAAATGATTGATTTTAAAGAAATTTCTTCTTAATGTATATGTGTTCTTAAAATCTCAGAGCTTCGAACTAGGGTCATTGTGTTATACAAAATAAGCTAAGGTAGACCCATATATCGATGGAGTAACCCTTGAGATTCATATGTTTGAGTATAACATAATGATTATAAGTATCAAACTAAAAGAATCTTCGGAAACACTGGTATCGGTCTCGAGTACTACTTGGTTTTGTACATTGCACTATAAACCAGAAACAGTATCCGTGACGGAAAAATGTGTCGATCCAGATCGAATTCTCAAAAATTAAATCTAGTGCCATTACATAACACAGTGGTATCAGAACCGATATGAAAATGCTTTTCAAAAAATGATAAAAAATACAAATATAAATAGAAAAAAGAGAATAACCCACACAAATAAAAAAAAATTGAATTAAATATTGTATTTAGGATAAATTCGTATCGAATCCTAATTTTTCAAAACATTTACTTTTTGAAGTTTTTTTTGAATAAAATAAAAAACCAATAAAAAATAGTCAAAACAAATCGAGAAAACCTACTATATTTTCACATGAATTTATAATTGAGCACGACTTAATTAAGATTTTTTTTACCACGAGATCACAAAATGAGTTTTTTTTTTTTAATTTAAAAAACATAAAAATACCATTTTATCGGTTATATATATGGTATCTATTTTGAAAACAAAATGATATTTTCAAATTTATACAAAAAAAATCAAAATTTAAAATTTTATTATATGTACTTTTTAATTATAGTGGAGTCTTGGTTTAAAAAAATGGACCACAATTTAATCTAACCCCTTGTAATTGAGTCGAGAGTTTAGACGAACCTTTATCACCTAGTACGTTTTTTTAAAGTCTAAAACCTTGCTGCGTTTTCGGTCTCGGTTGGTTTTTTGTATACGGCAGTCTAACCTGAATGAGACTAAACCTGAATTTACTAAACCAAGAGCTTCAGTCAATTCGTTTGTATTACTTTCCTCTTCCTTTCTTCTTCTCATCGATTGCTTCACTTCACTTCCCCTCAAAACCCTAAAAATGGGAGAGCGTGGTGAATCGAAGATGATATCAACCACGGAGGCTCTTCAGATTATCCTGGGCGCAACCCAGCGGCTGCCACCTGAAAAAGCCTCACTCGATTCAGCACTAGGGAGGGTCTTGGCTGAGGATGTTCGCGCACCTGACCCATTACCACCTTATCGTGCTTCTATCAAGGTAAAACAAAAATGTCACCTCATAAATTTATTGTGTTGACTACAGCTGAATGTATGCTGACTTATATTTTTGGGTTTTATGGAATGCATGCTTTCTTTATTCACTGGATATGAGTTCTTGAAATGTAGGATGGTTACGCAGTTGTGGCTTCAGATGGGCCAGGTGAATACCCTGTAATTACAGAGTCAAGAGCTGGAAATGATGGACTTGGTGTGACTGTTACTCCTGGAACTGTAGCATATGTAACAACTGGAGGTTAGTCGAATCATTGTCTCTACATATATTACCTAAAACATGTAAATCTTGTATTCATATTGTGTATTCAATCGTGTTTAAATGGGTTTTTGAATGTTAGAGTCCCACATTGGGGTGTCACAAGAATTATTTTTGGTACTGAGCGAGCAGTTACTTTGAAAGAGAGCTCCCAGCTGCTTAGCTCTCTATTACTGAATTTTTCCGTCATGAGTCGAAATCTGAAAGAGAGTGCAAGTCGAAATATTTAAAACCATTATTTAAGGTTTCAATGTGCCAATTGTAGTTAATATATTGCCTTAGTTAGCTGAGTTGATTTGATGGCGTCTCTTTTTTGTGTTGTTGCCATATATATATAGATGTCCAGAAATGATGTGCTTGATGGTATAACTTTAAGCTGATTGTATATTTTTGGGCGAAACAAATGAACTTTAGACCTCTTAGATAATATAAAATTTCTCTGGAAAGGAATTTTGTTTAGCTTCTTTACTTAATAAATTAGTCTTATAATGTTTGTTTTCCTGCTGTATTCTGTCTTCCTTAGGGCCGATTCCGAATGGTGCTGATGCGGTTGTTCAAGTTGAGGACACTGAAGAAGTTGAAGGTGCTTCAAAGCGAGTGAGGATACTGGTACAAACTACCAGTGGTGCTGATATTCGTCCAGTGGTATACTCTCTCTCTGTCTCTCACAGTCTGTGTGTGTATGCAAGGCTCTGCACCTTCCCATTCTTGTAAAGGTATTTAAGTTTGCTAGGCTCCTCTTTACGTGATGAAATATACATCTTGAAACCTACATTTAAAGCATGTGCTTAAGCGATTGATGATGATGGAACCTACATCTTGAAACCTACATTTAAAGCATGTGCTTAAGCGATTGAAGCCAGCCAAATTTAGCATTGGAATGATATCTCTTGTGCAGCATACTAAAGTTCGTATTTGGAGCTATCAATGTTTGATAGTTATTAAAAATGCATCTAAAGTCATCTACGAATTGAGAAACCTGCATCCAGTCTTTTTGAATCTAAAAGTCATCTATTTAAAGCTTTTAGTTAATGCATGTAGAGGTTCTAGAAGTGTCTATCATCACTTATAAATAGGTGTAAGCATCATGCTGCAAGGCATCAAAGTGGCATACAGATAATGACTAAAAGTCTTCATGTTAAAGGAAGCTTGGTTTGTTATCTTGAGTGGGAAGCTCTTTTGAGTTGTTCCAGCTATTTTTCTGCTTATTATGTATGCTGCGATATGACCATTGTTCTTCTAATATGAGAAAATGTACCACTTATGCAAATATTATATGCCGTAAAAACTTTGAATTGCTGTCCTACAAAAAGAATAAATCAAACCTCCAGTTTCTCGTGGCATACGCATACATCGTGAGTTAGAGCTGGAGTCGTGTTTACTGTCAATGTATAATTATTCTTGTTAAGATGGTCAGCTTATTTATTGTACTTAGGGTTTGTTTGATTCCAAGCTTAAACCAAATAAATAGCTTAAAAAGTTAAAAATCATGGTTGTTTGCTTTCTAATAGGAAAAAGCAACATTCAAGGTAAGAAATGACAGTATAAATTGTAAAGGCCAACGGAAAAAGAATTAAAAGCAGTGTTTTTTTTAAACAAAATGTGTAGAGAACAAGCTGGTAAAAATAAATATCAAGAAAAGAATTCAAAAGTTAGAGCAAAAAATTCTAATTTTTTTTGCTTATTGTTTTTTTCTATTTTTTTAAGCCAACAACCCAAAAAATCTAGCTTATTTTAAGATTAAGAGTAGGACCAAGCAAACATTTCTTGCTGAACCCAATAAGCTAATAAGCCTAATGGCACGAAGCAAACATTTCTTGCTAAACCCAATAACGTAATAAGCCTAATGGCACAAACAACTCCTAGCTCTGTTTTGAAAAAAAATGCCGAAATAATTATGCCAGGATTTAAGTTATTAGGGTCATCATTTAGGATAATAACTATTCTTCAATGATAAGCTAATAACCCTAATTTTAACAGTTTATTAGTTTTTTGTGTCTCGTGCACAATTTCTATCTAAGAAGGTACAGTAATACCTAATCCCATATGCTCAATGCGTATTCTCCTGTTCAGTATGGTAGATATTTATACACTTATCTTGTTCAAGGGCTGTGACATAAAGAAAGATGCCTTAATCCTAAAATCTGGGGAAAGAATAGGTGCTTCAGAACTGGGCTTACTAGCTACGGCAGGAGTAGTGGAAGTGCAGGTATCTTCTGGCTTGTTATTTTGTATTGTGCAAGATTCTGGAAAACTTGAACAAAATTTGATGTATAGGTACGTTCTAAACCAGTAATTGCTGTGCTCTCTACGGGGGACGAACTTGTTGAGCCATCAACCAAGGTTCTAGGTCGTGGTCAGGTACTATCTGCATAGAGACGCTTAGCATACCATCTTTATTCCCCATGTGTTTTTCAGATTTATATCGCGGGGGGTGGATTCGGAATATTGTATAAGCATTCTCATTCTTTTTTCTTAATATCATTGGTTAAACTTAACCTAGCATTTTTATGTTTAAGAATGTGATGATAGTTTCCATAATTAACAAGCACTGCCAGTTATTAGTTAGCATCTGTTTACTTCTAGACTACCTTGTATTTGCCACTCGGGTTTTATATTTCACCTTTGATGTTTGAATCAATTGATAAACCGTCTACTTTACCTTTGGTGTTTAAATCAATTCATAAAGCCATTCAGCTTTTTGGCAGATTAGGGACTCCAATCGTGCAATGTTGAAGGGTGCCACCATGCAGCAAGAGTGTATAGCAGTTGACATTGGTATTGCTAGAGATGATAAAGAGGACATTGAGAGATGTCTGGATAGCGCTCTTTCATCTGGCATCCATATTCTATTAACTTCGGGAGGTGTTTCAATGGGAGACAAGGACTTTGTCAAGCCATTATTTAAGGAGAGAGGGACAGTTCACTTCAGCAAGGTGAGTGATGTGTTGACAGTGCATGTGTTAAACTGACATGCACTGATACAATATGAATACTTCTGTAGTTACTTTTCGCATAAGCTTTGGCTTATGTGTTAACTTTTAACATTTCATTAAGTTTTCTGATTTATATTAAAAGTTGATATCTGGAATGCAGTGACTCGACAGATAGTTATAGATTATGTATCTTCCTTTCAGGTTTGCATGAAACCAGGCAAACCTTTGACATTTGCTGAGATTAAAACAAAATCAGCAGATGGCAAGGTGAAGACACTTCTTGCATTTGGTTTACCAGGAAATCCTGTAAGCTGTCTAGTTTGTTTCCATCTCTTTGTAGTCCCTGCCATTCGCCAGCTTGCTGGATGGGCGAACCCTCATCTTTTGAGGTTACTGAAATTTTAGGAATCATCTATTCCTTTTCGAATGTTGAATAATATTGTCGATTAGCTGATGGTAGAGACTTTTTCTTTATTCTTTGTGCAGAGTGCAAGCTCGTCTTCAGCAGCCCTTAAAGACAGATTCAATCCGGCCAGAGTTTCATCGTGCTGTTATAAGATGGAAGGCCAATGATGGGTCAGGCTCTCCTGGGTGAGTTGATTTTTTTCTTTGGGACATATAGTTTTTTGGGTCTATGGGTCCAAGTAGGCAGGGATAATCAAGTTCAGTCTTATATATTTTTAGGAAATTATTTTGACTATTGCATAATAACTCTGGAGTCATAGAACACTGGTCTTGATTTTCGGTGAAAGCGTTATTAGGATCTTACTTTATCTTATGTTCTTAAATCACTTTTGTTTGAAAATGTTGCGAGACTAAACCATTGAATATTTGAGTCATCGGAGATACAGTTCTGAGCAGTATGATTCTGTTTATCTATTCTGTACTCTAGTCGCATTTGTATTAAAATGAAATATTTTATCTTTCCAATATTAGATTTGTTGCCGAGAGTACCGGTCACCAGATGAGCAGTCGACTTTTAAGTATGAAGTCAGCTAATGCTTTGCTAGAGCTGCCAGCAACAGGAGCTCTACTTTCTGCTGGGACATGCGTTTCAACTGTTGTTATTTCGGATTTAAGTTTTATGTATCTTGGTGAGGCTTCCTTGTCATCAGATTCTGTTGCTGTTTTGCAAGAGAAATTACCAGGTGAAACAGTTGTTGAGGGGCATGAGTCTCCTGAGTATAAAGTAGCTATTCTTACAGTCAGTGATACCGTCGCAGCCGGAGCTGGACCTGATCGAAGGTATGGTACCAATTGACTTTGTCAAATTTTGCTCAAGGCTTCCATATGTAGTAGAGACATATGCTCATGCGATGTTAGGAAGTCTGATGTTCGCGTCCTTCCTTAAAATGTGCAACTGCGGTCCCAATGGTGTCTTTGCTTATGTGTTGGTCTTTAGCAACTCTTGTAGTCCTTTCTAATTCAGTTTATGTAATTATATAATAATATAACTTCTACTCAACTCTTTTAACAACTCTTATTACATTGGTGAAATTGGCTTTGAAAGTGGGAGTTGATTAAGTTGGGAACATAGAGGCGGTATGCTACAACCTCTAAAGACATGGATTAGAAAGATAAAAAATGTTGAGCTAATTACTATAAACTTGGGTTTAACTTTTTTCTTCTTCTGTAGCGAAAGATGACATGAGAAAATAATATAAAGATACTATATTTAGTATTCTTCCTTTCAGTGCCTTGTCTGAATCGGTTCAGTTATGCATGCGGTTTCTTCTCTAACTTTAGAAAGTCTTTCTAGTAAAGAAAAAAATAGTTTCGCATTTTATTTCAGATATTTTGTGTACAATATATTCTCTCTTTGATCCTTTAGGAGGGATGAAGTTCTGTTGTTGATTTAAGTGCATATAGAGTCCTACTGAATTACTTATTTATACTCATGCTAAAGGGACTTTAGAGTTGGATTGTATGATAAGGTAAAAAACTGTATAGGTTTGCACCTTGAACAATTTTCGAACCTTTGTGGATTAGCAAGATCTGTCAAAGCTTTGATTTCTGATTGGGCCTTTTGCTTGGGTAGACTGAGTAAAGCATCTAGATACACTTCTTTGAATCATCATTTCAAAAAGGTCACAATATTGATGCCATATTAAAACAGCAAAGTTGGTATGACACCCTGTCAAAGCGAAACATGGGAAGTTATCCAAATGCTTTGCAACAATATCTATGATTGGCGAATATTTTTGATGTGTCGATTATGGTAAATCTATTGCTCGAAAGATGCTGAAACCCACTTGTATATATTCTTTAGGAATGCCTCTGCGTAAATCGAAGTATTTTTCCTCTCTTAATTCGGAGTTGTATTTCTTTTTTATTTCAATTCTGCTGTCTGTTGGCTCAAGATAGACTTGTTTTGTAATTTGTAGCGGGCCTAGGGGAGTTTCAGTTGTGAATTCTGCATCGGAAAAACTAGGAGGAGCTAAGGTAGTGGCAACTGCCGTTGTCTCGGATGATGTTGACAAGATAAAAGATGTATTGCAAAGGTGGAGCGATACGGACAAAATAGATCTAATCCTTACACTTGGTTAGGATTCTTGTTTCATCTACGCTTCTGATAATATCTCATGCATAGATTTGCTTAAACTTATTTTCTGAAAATAGGTGGCACTGGCTTCACCCCTCGAGATGTAACACCTGAAGCAACAAAGCAAGTAATTGAGAGAGAAACTCCTGGTCTTGTGTTTGTTATGATGCAAGAGAGCCTTAAGGTACCACCACCAGCTTATATGATATTATAACTAGTAAGCTGATTTCGCTCAACTGCTTTAAAGATCTTTTCCTATGTTATTAGATAACACCCTTTGCTATGTTGTCCCGCCCTGCAGCTGGAATACGAGGGTCGACATTGGTAAGAAACCTCTAACGTTTTGCAAATTTTCATCCCTCTATCTTCTTTTCACATTTTTTCTGATAAAACTTTTGGTAAATAAGTTTTTCGACAAAGGACTGATATTATTATACTATGTAGGAGTGAGAGAGTAAAATGGAAAAAGAGCCAAACCAAAACAGACCACAATTTAACTTAACCAAAACCAAATTTCTTGTTCTGTTTTTTTTGTCATACAAAACAATTTTGGTTTTATAAACCGAATTTATTTCATTTGGGTTGAAAAATATCATAAAAAGACAATGGAACCCTGCCAAGACTCACCTCCAACTCTATGTTTTTGGTGTTGTACTAATTGGCAGATCATTAACATGCCTGGGAATCCAAATGCTGTTGGCGAGTGTGTGGAAGCTTTGCTGCCTGCACTTAAGCATGCCTTGAAGCAGATTAAAGGAGACAAGAGAGAGAAACATCCCCGGCATGTGCCTCATGCACAAGCAGCACCTACAGATACATGGGAACGCAGTTACCAGTTGGCTGCTAGCAGTCTAAAAGATGAGCCTACGTGTTCTTGTTCCCATTAGCGTATTCCTAAACTTACTATCGGTTTTGGAATTTACTGTTAATAGGAATTTACTGTCCTTTTTTTAATAGTTGTGAGCTTTTGAATGGATATACTTTTGACAATAATAATAATAAATTGTGAAACAATTCAATGTTATAGAAAAGTTTGAGTGATTGATATACAAGACTGAAAATAAATTGCTATAGGAGTGGGTTCAACATTTTTATTGCTTCAATGAATATAAACATTTTTATTGCTTCAATGAATATAAACATTTTTCTCAAGTCAACGTGGTTAATTTTTTTTTTGTACGAATTAGGTACTACAGTTTAAAAATTACTACTGAAATGTATCGAATGTTTTAGACAATTAACGAATTTTGGATAAGGCATGGCTGGTTTAAAACTCCGTTTTTTAGATTTCAATAGTGGAACTCTTTTTTTTTTAGATTTCAATAGTGGAACTCTTTTTTTTTAGAATGTAAAAAGACTATTTTGCCCCTCAGACAGAAAAGGTTAATTTTTAATCTAAAATTACAAAGTAATCTAAAAAAAAATTCTAAAACTATCGTCCATATATACATTATGGATTTGAGTGACTTCAATGACGATTTTTCAGGCAATATTGATGATTTTGCATTAGAAGAGGTTGAACCTTTAATGTACCATCTCGAAACATAAGTAGAGATAATTTTATTTTATTTTATGGTGAGTAGAAAAAACGCACATATCGTGCGCTAGAATGGATGGACCACGAAGCCAGAGTGCGCGATTTCGGCTATTTTGGTCAAATCACACATTCGAAACACACGATTTTGGTCAATTATGCGCCTAATTTTACACGATTTGGTACTTAATTAGAGTAGTGTATTTACGCAATTTTTTTTTTCCAAATTGGTTGTGTTGTACGCACGATTTTGACTAGTGACGTGCACTAATTTGCGCGATTTAAGCCAATTTCGATATAATTACTTTGAAGTAGATTCTGATACAATTTTACGGTTGAATAATTTTGTATTCTAACTCTTTATTGATCTGCGATACTCAGATTTATAAGTGCAGGGCATGCGTATTGTCAAACGCAACGAAGAAGATGACAATAGTCCTGGCGGCATTGAGTACATATGATGTTTTTACCGCTGTGTTTCATTTTCATATCAAGGTTACCACAATTTACCGCATGGATTCAAATTGGTAAACATAAAATCAAAGTTATCCCACAGAAACCGTAGTTTGATGCACCATGTCATCAATACATACTTTAGCCCTGTATCTAATGTTTGTAATTTTTGCACTATTGTTTTCTATGAGTTTCCTTTATTAGTCAAGCTCGAAAAATATGCAACTGATCAACACTCACACGACTGATTAAGAATGTAAAACATCACGAGGAGATTAAACATAGAATTTATGCAGGATTAGCACTAACATGGGGGGTTTTTAGAGGTAAGAATAAAGAGCACAACTGGATAATTGTATTGCTCAACATAAAATCACAAGTGAAGTTATAAAACATTTAGTATCCAAAGCAATCGATAACATCCAAAACTAATTGCTTTCAATAAAATAAGTAATCAAAGACAAGCTTACTACAAAAACAAACGTAAAATTACATAAAATATACAATACAAAATCATGTAGAATCTATTTTTTACATACAAGTTTTTATTTTAGTAAACCAAAAGACCGAGGATCATACATTATACTATAATTTGAGTGTAGCTCAGTTGTTCTTAAATGGATGGTGCCTAGGCTTTCCATAATCAACCATAAAAGCATCAAGTCCTCCATCTTCATCAACTTCTTTGAAATATTTTCATGAGTTTGCGACATTCATTACCCTTTTCTCTACCAAAATTTCCTAAGATTTCCATCATCTTAAGAATAGATAGAGATTTAATTCATTCAAAGGAAAAGTTCTGAAATATAAAGAAATCGAGACAAAATTGAATAATATGACAATATATACCTGGTTGAATCTGTTTAACGAAGAGACTAGAACCAAACACAATAACAATCACACACACTGTGTCCAATTTGAGCTAAAATCAAGCACACAGGGAAATGAAAATGATTGTACTGATGTAGATGAAATACTAAATGCATTTATTGTTCAAGTACTTGCAAGTAAAAAGCAACTACACGGACTAAAAACACTGAACATTGAATGATATTTACATCAAAGAATATTGCATTGCTAAGAAAATATTCTGAAAATCAAACAGAAGCTGGTAATGTATAAAAACTTCAATATAACTTGGTACTGAGAAAACCTATTGCTAGTTCACATAGAAAAAATTCAGTATCTCATATTTTTAAGAATCTAAAGGTACCTGAAAATTTATGAAGTAATAAATATTTAATGAATGTAGCTCACAGAACTTACATTTTAAAAGTAGAGAATAGACGTCTAAATATATTATTGTACAAAAAAGGTAAGAATTTTCCATATAATCTTCTCATGGTCTTTCATCCATCATCATTGCATGACATCACATCTATCTTCATTGCCTTACCTCCTATCTACCATTATTTTTTGGTCTCTCATCTACGATCATTGTATAGTCTCGCACCTATCATCATTATGTTGCCACGTATGAATCATTATTTTATGACCTCACATGTATCACTAGTGCTTTGTCCCGTATCTAGCATCAACCGTGGTCTCTTATCTATCACCATTGCCCAATTGTGTATCTATCATCATTTTTTATCCAGCATTTATCATCATTTATGGTCTTTCGTCTATTATCTTTGTCTGATCCAGTATTTATCATAATTTTTTGACCTCATATCTATCATTTTCTTTGTATTTACCTTGTTTAGTTTTTAATATTCAAGTTCACTTATTTTGCAGAGGATTAACATGAAATCTCAATAATGACCGATGCTGTGCCTAGATAAAGTATTAGCTTAGCAATAATGGACGAAATAGATAAATATGCAATTACTTGTAAAAATATCGAAGATAAGATTGGAGAACTAAAACGATCAATCACTGAAAAAAACAAGGTTATATTAGAATTGGAGAAAAACATAGAGAAATGTAAAGAAATAGGTAAAATAAAGAGAGAGAGAGAGAGAGAGAGAGAGAGAGAGAGAGAGAGAGAGAGAGAGAGAGAGAGAGAGAGAGAGAGAGATATGGAACTTGAAAACACACCTTAACAACCTATGTTGAAAGTAAACACATGGGTGGAAAAAATAGCTAAAAAAATCTAAATATATGTAAGGAAAAAGCAAACACATGAAGATATGGAATAATCACCTAATAAAAAAACACGTATTGAGACTCTCCTACTAAAAAGGTAAAAGAATCAAGAATAACCTTCCAAGATAAGGAAAAAGTACATGATAATACTGATATGCAACATCCTCATGATCAACAAATGAATGTACATGAACCTCATTCCAATCAAATGGAATACCAAGACCCTCATTCTAATAAAATGGAAAACCAAAACCCTTATGCTATAGAGGTGATCTAAGAGAAAGAAATGATACAATAGATTATTCCCAACCAAGAAAACCTATTATTGTTGTTGTGAAGAATGTTCTAAACCAAGATAAGCCTATTGATGTTTATGTGGAGAATGTTGATGCGGAGTAAAATGGGAAACCAAGACCCTTATGCTATAGAGGTGATCTAAGAGAAAGAAATGATACAATAGATTATTCCCAACCAAGAAAACCTATTATTGTTGTTGTGAAGAATGTTCTAAACCAAGATAAGCCTATTGATGTTTATGTGGAGAATGTTGATGCGGAGAATGTTGCTCTAGACAAAAAGGTGATCTAGATTTTAACCTATGTATTGGTGTAATTCTTTGGATATATATATGCGTATTAACTTGTTTTTTTCTTATATATTTTATAATTGGGCTGACATAAAATTTAATTTCTTGTCTCGCATGATATAGTCTCTCATGAAATGGTCTGTCATATTATATTATTATAAAAAGTTTTTAATTTTTGGTCTTACATGATATAGTCTCACAATGGTCCCGCATTTTTTCATAACTTCTTACACTTGTTATTGTCTCACATTTTTTTGTTTGGTTTTGCAAAATTGTTATTATTTGGTATTGAATTACTAAGATACAAAGTTTTGTACAAGAACTTGCCATTGCAACCTAAGTCTTGGAAAATGAGACTCGTAGTCATCAAGATCTTGAAGAAAATGATGAATTAAACTCTATCATGGATGAGGAGGTGATCCGGATAGAAAAAGTAAAAAAAGTAAGAAAAATAAGTGAAATTTATGTGCAATGTCTTGCATCTATCATTTTGTCTCTCATCCGTTGTCATCTGTGGTCTCTTATTTATTATGATCTATTGTCCAGAATGGATAATCCTTGCATGACCTTGCAAGGATAATCCTTTTTTAGCTTCACATGGATCATCTTTGCATGACCTCGCATGGATCATCTTGTTTCTTATCTCGCATCATATATGGTCTCGCATTTCTCATCTAGTTTTATGTATCACATTTATAACCTCTCATCTTAGTACCAATACTAATACACTCGTTTTGTATTTTCTATAAAAATATTGGAAGAATGACCTTAATTTTTAGTATCTTTGGATTTTACTTAATATATAATCCATAAACCAATTGACTTTACAATCGAGCAAGACCATAGATTGACACATAATAAAATAATAGCATGCTTACACCATTGGGCTAAGAGTACTTTGATGTTTGTTGTTTGATATTCACCAAAATATTAGTTTTCTTCTTCCAAAATATAAATATTTTATACTTTATAGAACAATTTAATTATTTGACATATATATAATTTTAATTAAATATTATACATAATTTATTATATTATAATTAAATACATTTTTTAGTAATATGAATATATATTTTGTCGGTCTGGACCGCTAATCGGTCCAGGTTCAAACCTCGACTAGTTAACGGTAATATTATCGGATTGGTTTCAAACGAACTTTATCAGACCGATCCCGAGGTTACCGTGTTGGTAAGCCCAGTAACAGTCCTAAAGACATAAATATAAGCCTGGTGGGGGCGGATCCTCCGTTGTGGGTAAACGGAAAACCCAACACACAATTTAAGATGATATCAAACTTCATTAATAATAACGTGCCTCATTAAAGCCTATTTATGCCACTAAAGTAGGAGAAAAATACACCGCGATACATACAAAATACAAAACAGAGTAAAATATGTTAAGAGAAAGTACTCTTCAGAAAACATAAAGTTTTAGATGTTCCACATTCCACAAGTGTGGTAGAGAATGCCCTTTGAATCAGTTATTTTATAAGTGTCCGACTTAACTTTAACATTTATTGTGTAGGATCCTTCCCAACTTAGCTATATCTTACCATTTTTTTGTATTTTGTTTGTAAATAAATACCCGTATCGTAATTTATCTTCTATCTGGGACTCACGAAATAAATCTTAGAATCGTACATTTTTCATATTAGCGTTCGGTAATGGTCCATTCCGAGATATGTTTTGATCACTTTTCTTCTACCAAATCCAGCTCGACTACGTCGCTGTTTTTATTTTATATTTTACGTAACTGGTGATTCCAAAAGAAGGAATAAATATTTTTTTTGGGACCACAACTTTCATTCCATAGACCAAAACAAATAAAGTTTATCACATTTTGCTTCTTGGAATGGTTGGGTATGACCGTAGTATTTCATTTAGAAAATCTGGACACTTCCCTCATGATATCTGAGGAGGCATCGTATCCCATCCACGAGGGCTCAATTAGTTGCTTAAAATTGTTCATTAGCTTGGGGATATAACCATGTTAAGATAATCTGTTGGATTCCCTTAATTCGGTGAAAAAAGCTAATTTCTTATTTTGGAATTGTAACCTAATATAAGAAATTATGATCCTTGGGTTTTTCATATAAACAAATATTTATTTTGGGGAAATGTATGGTTATTTGCACTTACCTCCCCAATGATTTTGTCTCTATCCATTTAGAGAAATAATCTAATGCCACCAGAAAGTACTGTTGACCCTTGATACTTTCGGAAGGGGTCTTCCGGTGGCCAAACCCCATATGTTGAATGAAATAACTTTTAAAATTAATTAGTTAAGTACCATTCAGACTTCAATTAAATTTGCGAATCGTTCGTGTGTATTGAGACGTTGCAATAATACCTTAACATCTGCATGTATTGTTGGCTAGTAGTATCTAGGTAATAAGATAGACATATGAAGAGTTTTTTTATCCACAATGGACACTTCTTTTTGTTTCATAAAGTTCTTTGAGTACGGAAACTGATTTTTTTAGCTTAGATCTTGAAAAAGGGTTTAGGTTAGCCCTTGACAGCAAAAAATTTCGGACAAGCAGCACATAACAAAGATATTTTGATACTTTTAGCATCAACTTTATTATTTGAAAATGTCCTTGATTAAGGATAAATGTGTCTAACCAAAAATGTGTAAATTTATCGGGAAAAAAACTACATAAAATAATAGAAATGCAGTCCTCAACTAATAGATTAAAATTCTTATTTAATAAGTTATCTTAAATATAACATGTTACTTAAACTAAAAACAGAATATATGAATTCCATATTCAATATTCACAAAATTTGGACCCGATTATTCTGTAACTTTTGCGGGGAATATTTACGTTAAAAATTATATATATTTGATATTACTGACCGATATTAATTAATTTGATTTTTTACTTATTAATGTTCAACTAAATAAATATTGTCGGCCAATATTTTAGTTTCTTTATACAAATTATTTTTTCAATTGAAAAAATTGTTCTCAATAAAATTTTAAAACAAATATTTAAATCTCAAGCTGAATAAATGAAAACTGTTTCAAAACTTCTAAATTTTCAAAATGAACCTGGAAAACAACCATTAAAAAGTATCAACTTACTTTGTTTTTAAGAGTTACTACTATACTATTTTCTAGAATTTCAAAATATAAAAAAATGAAAATTTCTAACTATTGGTAAGTAAAAAAAAGTTTTATTTGTTACTTTAAAGTTTCAAATCAATATTTAAAAAAACTAAGTATTAATAACTATCCAAAATCAAATAGATTTTTTTATTTACCACTCCAACTAACATTTATCACTGTCTAAGACTCAATTAACTTTTCTAGTTAATACATAATATCTAATAATATCAACAATGTGATCATCTTTATTTTCAACCCCAACATCAATAGGAGTAACATGCTCCTTTTCAGTAGCAACAATACCTTTAGATGCACAAGAGGAATATCATCAGGGGGATCATCTTGCTTTTAAACCCCAACATTAATAGGAGTAACATGTTTCTTTTCAACAACAACAATACACTTAGATGTAAAAACAGTAACATCAACCTTAACATCAATAGGCGTAACATGCTCATCTTCAACAGAAACAACAATAGTATGATTAATGGGCTTCTCTTCCACAACAATCATAATTTTAGGATCATTTTGTTCCACACCAACTTCATTGTTCTCTTGTGGTGGAGGTGGATGTTAGACTTCCACTATAATATTAGGTGTACTGTCTGGGTTTTCGACACCAATACTAATAACAGAAGCATGTTACTTCACACCGATTTGGTGATCATTCTGTCTTGTATTTTCAATACGTGTTTTTTATTCGGTGAGTGTTGAGCTTCATCATTCAATCACTTTTTTCTTGCATAAGTTTTTGGTTGCTTTTTAGTTTTTTTAACTTCATCCTATGTGTTTGGCTTCAACATAGACAGTTTAAATGTATGTTGTAGTTAGACCTTTGTATCCATCTATGTATCACCTTTAACTTGTGAAATAATGTTCTCTTATTCATTTAGTTTCCTTTTTAGTTCTCAAATTTCTTCTTGAAATCTTCTACGCTTGATTTTATTTTGTTCTATTTTGTCTACTATTGATAAGACAACGCTCTGCAAATAGACAAGGTCTGTTGGTGTTGTGGTTGAGATTGGGTTAGGGCTTGGGATATTTCGTTAAATTTCTACAAAATAATAACCCATGTCAAAGATGTGAAACCTTTTATAAAGATGAGAGATAATGGATACGCAACCTTAATAAATATGATAGATGTGAAACGTAAATAAACATGATGGATGCGAAACCTTTTATGAGATTATTCATGATGAGTACGGAATTTAATGCCACTCTTTATGAGAACCGGATAGGGGCAATTCGGACAACATCCACCCACTGAACCATCCGAACTGAACTAATGTACTAAAAACTTAATCACTCCATGATTAAGCTAATTACCTACCTGCTTAAAACTAATGGGTCTTTGAACTCGACCCGAGCCCATAAGTCAACCCGAAAGCCCATGTGGCCCACAATTAAGGGTATAAATACCCAACCACTTTCATTTAATGAGGGTAATGAGAATTAAATACAACCAGGCAGCTCAAGTCTCTCACTACAATCTATCCAAACATTAAATACCTTTGAAACACCACAAAACTCTGGACAAAATTACCCTCAATCAAAAATAAACCTCACCAATTCATAATAGATGCAGAAACTTAATAAGCATGATAAATGTAAACCATAGATTAAAATGATAGATGCAGAACCTTAATATATATATGGTCAATGTGAAACGTGAATTAACATGATAGATGCACAACTTTTAGTAAATATAATGGATGTGAAACGTACATTGTATATGATAGATGCGAAACACATTATGACATTATGGATGATAGATGCGGAAAACTATAATGAATATGATAGATGTGAAATCCTACATGACTATGATAGATGTGAAATACATTTTACCTTTTCTTTTTCAAGTAATATCTTCAACCTTTTATTTTCTACTATCCGATGGTATATTCTGTTAACATTAATGTTTGAAGACTTCTTTTTTATTTTCTTTTCAGGTCTTCTTAGTTTCTTAAGAATATGAGATATTGAATTTTTCTTTCATGCAATAGGAGCACGTCATATCTATACCATCTTCTTCAGAGGACCAATTTATGTCGAAAAAGGTTTTTCTTCCACGTTCTTTATTGGTTTTCTTCTTCGTGTTGTAGTTTTTTTAGTTTTTGTAACTTTTAGACGTGTTTGAATAATTTATTGATGTATTGTTCTTTCACTATCATTAGAATATCTTGCAGCTGAGTCTTGGTTCGTACCCCAATCCATACCAATGTTTTCGTCGTTGAGGTTAACTTGTTCAGAATCCTACGGTGGAATATCGTCATGTTTTACGTGTTGTGTAACATCATGTTCAACATCTTGTGGAACATCATTCTATTGAGGAATATCATTATTTTCTTCTTATATTTGGAACTCTCCTCCAAATTTGTCTTCTTCTTCTTCTTCTTCTTCTTCCGTTAGGTTTAATTCTTCTTCCACAACCTACAAAATTGTTAAAATGTTAAAGTAAAGACATATATTTATGTAAAATGCAAAACCAGACAAAACAAAGTGTAAATATACATGTTCATTTGCTATCTCTATTATGGCATTGATCAAATTTAATTTTGTTTTGCCCTCAATACCCAACCATTTGAAACATCTAGATATCTTGTCTTGAATTTTTTTATTTTTGACATATAGTTGTACGTTCCATGATAAATGGCTATATATTAACAATACTTTAGATACCATTTATTTACTATATAATATTTATAATGGAACGAATAAAAATACTAACCACTAAAAGAGCAACGAAGCCAATTGTTTTTCCAGGTTTAATTTCATGATAATGTTTTATTGAATTCATCTACTTCTCCAGATTATTTCAACCCAATTATAGTTGTTTATTTTGTCTAGGTATTCTACGTAATAAACCATTGTGGATACTAGTACATCTCCAGATGTAGAGAAAAATAAGGTAGAATAGGTTAACATTATGAAGAGTACCACAACATCTTTTATTGCATATTCTCTAGGTTTTTTTTGTTGCTTTAGTTATAGCATGTTATAAGAATGTAAACACATTAGTTAAAATGGATAGATGCGGAATATATGTTAATGTAAAACATGGCGAATTGATAGACTTGAAACCTGTGAAAATATGAAAGCATAGTAAAAATTCTAGATGCGAAAGCTATACAAATGTTAAAATGGTAGATGTGAAATGTGAATTAAAATTCATAAATACGAAACATATGCTAATGTGAAACATAGTTAGTGTGATATATTTGAAACCTATCTAAATATGAAAGCAGATTAATAATAATAGATGTGGAACCTATGCAAATGTTAAACTAAGGCAAAAGTGGTAGATGAGAAACCTATACAAATGTGAATCATAGAAAAAAAGATAGATGAGAAACCTATGCGAGAAGCCAATTAAATAATGTAAGAAAAATTGGAATTGCATACCTTTATCATTTTATTTGTGATTGGTCTTGCTCGGCTTTTATAAAAAAATTGATGTGTCATCCGAAAAGTATGTCTTGGTTATCCTGGATTGTTTTTCGTCTTCTAATTCTGAATAACTTGGTTCAAAGTGTTTGGCTTGTAGTGACATGTGATGGTTTCCACAAATTAAACCAAAGATTATATTCACATCATTGGTTATATGACGTAGACAATTTTGCACCAATTTAAAAGCTTCATTTTCATCAGCATACTTCTTTATTATCTCTTCTGTTAAATCCCAGTTCTTTTTGTAAGAAGTCTTATTCTTTCTAAGATCATATACTGCCTTCAAAATGAAATAAAATGGTGTCTTTTTTGCTTATTTAAGTATTTTGGTCTTACTTTTGTCTCTTGCATCTTTTTTATCAATGCAAAGAGGCATGACCTGAAGAAACAAGTTTTTGGAGCCATTTTTCATGTAAAAGTAATAAAATGAGAAAACCAGGTCAACTATGATAGATGTGAAATCATTGGAAGTTAGATAAGTGATAAATGTGAAACCTATGCAAATGTGAAATCATTGCAAAAGTGATAGATGCGTAAACTTTACAATTATTAACACGGGGGGTAATCTGATATATGTTAAACCTATGTTAATGTATAACTAAGACACACTAGTATATGTGAAACCTATACAAACCTGCAACCATTGTAAAAATGATACTTGCGAAACCTATACAAATGTAACAAAATTTGGGAATTGTATAAGCCAAAACAGGGTAACTATGATAGATGTTATGGTAGATGTTAATTAATAGATGCTAAACCTCACCAAGTGTGACAGATGCTAAATATTAGATGCTAAACCAGAACAATATAGGTTATGAGAAACAAAAGCATGTCTAATTTGCAGTAATAGTAGTAATACTATTTCGATATAAAATTGCACGACTGCTATGCAGTTAGTAAGCACTGTGAGTGACTAAAGATCAGACTAAAAAACTGATATTGATGAGGGAGAATAAAAGACATGGTAAAATTGTAAAGAAGAAATTGTATTATGCGAGAATTGTGTAGACTACTAAAGGAATAGCCATTATGAGAAGATTAAAAAATATAGGGACCAAAGATGTAATAAACGGGAATTAAAGCATGTGGGACCCGTAATTGTACTATAAAAGGACCACACACGCTTTACAGATCCCGAGATGAATATAATACTACTTTCTCTCTACTTAATCTAGTTCTTACTTTCTCTCTCTTAAAAGACTCCTAAACAAAGTACTTAAGTCTATTTTGACACTAAGAGAATCTCGTAACACAAAATCACCCTAGAGCCTTCTTAAAACTCTTCAGTGGCGCCGTCTGTGGGAAACGAAGATTGTTCTAACGACAATCGCTTCCTGGAAATAGTTCCTGACCCGAGTGGAATTATGGAAGAGCAAGGGGACGATTTTGTTAACAACTGCGGGGAGAATATGGTGGGTGACGATTATCGGAATGACATGGAGTACAAGGCGCATGGGGGCCAGCGCGTCGGAGACACTTTTGATGACTCGGATCTGTTGGCTCGAAGGAACGAATTGTTGCTGGAATTCGAAAGATTGAAGGCAGAAAAGGAAACTGTTCAGACAAATCTTCGCTCTGAGGTGAGAAGGGAGCCAGACAGTGGAAAAGAGGAGCGCGAAGCCGATTTTCGTCCTAAAGCCAGGGATGATAGATATAAAGGATATGAACGACGATCTTCGAGGAGGAACGAAAAATGACGTCTGGAGTCACCTGACTCGAGCGATTATTCTCGTTACAGCTCGTCGGAGTCATCTCCTAGGAAAAATCACAGAAAGAAAAGACATGGTCGAGGACACGTAGATCACCGGAGGGGAAGGAGCTCAGAGAGGAAATCTCCAAGGGAGAAGAGTTATCATACTCGAGTTAATGAGCGGGTTTATGGCCAAACGAATTTTTTCGCTGGAAACCAAAACGTTGGCCTGCGAAATTCGGAGTGGCGGCATCAGTATACTCTGCCGTCCGAGGAGGGGTTGTATTTTCCGAGCAACGAAAACTTGAGATCTAATGTTTATCGGATGGGTCATAATTGGAGGGCTTCTCTTTTGTCCCCGGAAATTTTGGTGGGCAATCTCCTAAAGAATTTCGATATCTCGAAATTAGAAAATTTCGATGGGACACAAGACCCTGAAAACCATATCGAACAATTCAAAAACTTCATGATCAATTTCGATGACGATGATAAATTGTTGTGTAGAGCGTTTTCTCAAACTTTCAAGGGGGTAGCTTCCAAGTGGTATAACCGGCTTCCGCAGGGATCAATAAATAATTTCGACATGTTCTGGAATATCTTCAGACAACATTTCATGGGGAGCAAAAAGTTCAGAGCTAATGGAGATACGATAATCTATTGTAGACAAAAAGTCCGGGAAAGCTTGAAGAATTATACCAATCAGTTCGTCAAAATGAAAACAGACATGGAGTACTGCAAAGACTCAGTGGTACTTGCAGCTTTCAGAATGGGCCTACTCCCCGGACTATTAAAGGACACAGTGGCGGAGAGTCAGGTCATGACCTTCGGAGCATTGTTGGATCAGGTTGAGAAGAGAATTCTGGTGGAGGAGACTCAAGCATCTGAGAAAGGATCCGGTGATCAATTGGATCATAACCAATTTCAGAGATCTGAGTCTAGTAACCAAGGGCCTCGTGCCAATGTTCAAGTCAAAAGTACGGGTCAGTATCCGCCGAGGCAGAAAACAAACCCACAGTATTATGGCAACCAGCAAAATTACAATCAAGGAGCTAGACCAATTTCGAACAAATGGGTTCGACCGGACTATTTCGCGGAGTTAACAGAAAATGTTGCCATGATATTTGATAAGGCAAAATCAACGGTACCGTTCAGGAAACCTTTTCCTATTCAGACTCCGAGGGAAAGCAGAAGTGTTAGCAAGTATTGTAAGTATCACGAGGATATCGGGCACGATACGAAGGACTGCATTGCTTTGAAAAAAGAAGTGCAAGCTTTGATTGAGAATGGAATGTTTCTAGAGTTTGTGAAAAAACATCCTCAGACAAATGCAGCGGTAAAGGTTGTTCCAAAAATCGCTGACACAGCTATGGTGATTTCCGAGGAAGTTGACGTTTTTGATATTGAGCAAGAGTATTTGGATCCCAAGAAGGGAAGGAACAACGTAAATATGGTGGAGGAAATTATTCCGCGGGGGAAAGTAAACGACCTATGTGCTTTCTTTGAGTCACTAGCAATCTTTGGAGGAGATACCATCGCAGGGAATTCTAATAGCTCGCGGAAAAGGCATATGGTCAATCTGACTACCCAGATTGAAGAAGGAGTGTCGGCACAAATGCACCATTTACCCTCCCCCATCATATATTTTGATGATGATATGCGAAATGTCGCGAGCTTGCACGAAGATGCGGTGGTGATTGCCGCGGGTATTGCTGGCGATCAAGTTCAGAAGAAACTTGTTGATAGAGGAATTTCAGCGAACATCTTGTTTATGAGCACTTACATGAGAATTTCTGACCCACCGGTTATACGACGATCAGACAGAACCATAGTGGGATTTACCGGTGCCACGACAGTGGTTGTTGGAGAATTTCAGTGTGTGGTCGAGTTAAGTCGTGGGTCGTTCAAGAAGGAGGTGGAAGTATTGTTTATTGTTGTCGACGCACAAATTTCATATAATGCGATTTTGGGTCGCTCTTGGCTGTCCCGAATGCATGGTGTGATTTCGATGGTGCATCAGTATCTGAAATATGTGGTAGGAAACAACATCGGGACAATCAGGAGTAGCCAAAAGATGGCACGAGAATGTTACCAGATCGCTTTATCCTCGAAGGGATTTCGGGGAGAAATATCGGACAAGGCATAGCAATTAAAGGGGCCTCCCTCGGAAATCATTCCATGTGATGATCCGAGGGAGACCCCCGGATTTTTGGTCCCAGAAGAGGATTCCGATGAACATAAATTTGGAGATGGAAAATTTTTAAAGATCGGAGTAAAACTTTCTTTTGAGTTCAAAGAAAGATTAATTGCGTTTTTGTCTAACAAACTCGATATGTTTGCTTGGTGTGCACATGATGTTACGGGATTACCATCCGAGATAATATGTCATAAACTTGTCGTGCGGCTTGATGTTCGACCCATTATCCAGAAAAGGAGACCAGTTTCTCAGGAGAAGGCTGCAGCTATTCTTTTGGAAGTGGAAAGGCTATTAAGTATAGGTCACATTTGAGATTCATATTATCCCGTATGGGCCTCGAATCCAGTCTTGGTTAGGAAAAAGAATGGCAAGTGGAGAATGTGCGTGGACTTCACGGACCTAAACAGAGCTTGTCCTAAGGATCCTTTTCCGATACCCCGCATTGATCAGTTAGTGGATTCGACTTCGGGAAATCGATTGTTGTCTTTCATGGATGCGTACTCAGGGTACATCAAATCCGGTTGGATGCACAAGATGAAGAGAACACATCATTTATTACCGAGAGAGGATTATATTGCTACAAGGTTATGCCATTTGGCCTAAATAATGCAGGGGAAACTTATCAACGATTGGTTAACAAAAACTTTGAGGGGCGAATTGGTCGGAATGTCGAAGCGTATATCGATGATATGCTTGTCAAGAGTTTGCGGGACGAAGATCATTTTGCTGACCCGAAGGAGATTTTTAATAATTAGAGCAAGGTCAACTTGAAACTGAACCCGGAAAAGTGTGTTTTTGGGGTACGATCGGGCAAGTTCCTTGGTTATATGATAAGTGAAAAAGGCATCGAGGCTGACCCAGAACAGATAAAAGCTTTAGTCACCATGACTTCACCTCGGAATATCAAGGAAGTCCAGATCTTGACAGGGAGATTGGCAGCACTAAATAGATTAATTTCTCGGTCCTCGGACAAATGTGCACCTTTCTTCAAGGTATTGCGAAATGCGAAACAATTTAATTGGACTGATGAGTGTTCAGAAGCTTTTCGCCAAATTCAGGAATATTTGACATCTCCTGACATATTGTCTAAACCATTGGTGGGGGAAAGATTAATTGTCTATGTAGCGGTTTCAGATTGTGCGGCCAGTGCTGTTTTACTCCGAGAAGAGGACACTCTTTTGAAACCTATCTACTATGTCAGTAAAAGTTTGTTGGATGCAGATAAACGATATCTCAAGTTGGAGAAGGTAGCTTTGGCTTTGGTAACAGCTGCCCAAAAGATGAGACCATATTTCCAGGCACATCCTATAGTTGTTCGAACGACATTCCCCCTGAAAGGTTTGTTACAAAGGCCCGATATCTCTGGGAGGATGACTAAATGGTATGTGGAATTGGGAGATTTTGACATAGCATTTGAGCCTCAGACGACGATAAAAGCCCAGGTTTTGCCTGATTTTTTGGTTGAATTCCACTCAGACAGAGAGGACATGGAGATCATTGACCATTTTGATGACACGGAATGGTTGGTTCGAACGGATGGAGGGTCGAATAACTCTGGAAGTGGTGCCGGTGTCCAATTAATTTCTCCTTAAGGGATATCCATGTTTCAAGCTATTCAATTCACTTTCAAGGCAACTAATAATGAGGCGGAGTATGAGGCGGCATTGGCGGGTTTGCGTTTAGCTCGGATATGTGGGGCCAAAAAGATTAAACTGATAAGTGATTTACAGTTGGTGATAAATCAAGCTTTGGAGGAATCTGAGGCCAGAAAAGATAAGCTGATACAATATCTGAAAGCATTAAAAGATTTGGTTTCTGAATTCGATGGGGTTAAATATGAACATGTTCGAAGAGAGGAAAATGTCATCCTAGATTCTTTGCCTACAGCCTCGCGAACGGAGGGATACCCATGGGTCTTGATTCAGGAGCATCCTTCGGTCATGATCGATGCGGAGCATTCAATGAACATTAAATAGGTAAGAAATGTGATCACAAATGATTGGAGGTCAGAAATTATTTACTTCTTGGAAAAAGATACTTTACCCGCTGGAAAGTATGAGGCTAGGAAGATCAGATTCAAGTCTCACGGATATATCATGTTGTGAGGCATTCTGTATAAGAAATATTTGAGCCGACCATTACTAAGGTGTCTGAACAAGGATGAGTTGTAATTTGTCATGTCCGAATTGCACGATGAGGAAGGTTCAGCCCATTGTGGGTATAAGGCGTTAATTCGACAAGTGTTTTTGGTTGGTTATTATTGGCCGACTATATCTTCGGATGCGAAAGACTTGGTAAAACGACGTGATACGTGTCAGCGCTATGCAAACGTAATCCACAAGCCTGGGGTGTTATTGGAGAGTATTTCAGAGGCGGTCCCATTTGACAGGTGGGGCATTGGTTTAGTTGGGCCCCTACCAATGGCGTCTAGTGGCAGATAGACTATAATCGTAGCGGTGGATTATTTCTCTAAGTGGGTAGAAGCGGAACCCCTAGCAGGGACGAAAGCCAAAAATGTTATCAAATTCGTCGTTTCGAATATTTGCTGCCGCTTTGGGGTACCATTGCAAATCACAACTGATAATGGACCTCAGTTCGACAACAAGGAATTTAAAAGCTTTTGCCTTTCCAGGGGCATACAACAATGTTTTTCTGCCCCATTTCACCCAAGCTAACGGTCAGGTGGAAGTGACCAATCGAACAATTCTGGATGGGTTGAAAAAGAATTTGGAAGGAAAGGCAGGAAGATGACCTTATTATTTACAAGAAGTATTGTGGGTTATAGGACAACGCCTCGAACTGCCACTGCTGCATCTCCGTTTTCATTAGTATACGGTATGGATGCAGTGGTCCCTTCAGAGATTGTCTTCCCATCATATCGTGTGGCAACTTATACAAGCGATTTGAACGACCAAAACAGAGCCTTGGAATTAGATTTGATTGAAGAGAAAAGATAATGCGCACAGTTGAAGTCTTTGCATTATCAAACCCTAAAGAGGAGTCGATATGCTTCTAAAGTAAGCATAGAGGTTTTAAGGTGGGGGGCAAAGTATTACGCAAAGTCTTTCTACACACTAAAGAGAAGAGTCTTGGAAAATTGGGACCAAATTGGGAGGGCCCCTATGAGGTAACAGAGAAGGTAATTAGGGAACATACAGATTAAAAGACAAGGAAGGGTGATATCTGAGGCTTCCATGGAACACCGAACACTTAAAATTGTACCTCGAATGAGGAACAAGTTAGCATGTATTATTTGTATTTTTTATCTTTCCAGGTTTACAAAAAACAGCGAGGGCATACTCTTTCCTACCCTGTTAGGCACAGGAAGGTTTTAATGAGGTGTCACTATGAGCTAATCAATACAACTGCATTTTTTGCCTTATACTATTCTTTTGGAGAACACATTTTTTTGCCTCGAACTATTATTTATGCGGCAGTATCTCCTTCCTCGAACTATCCTTTTGGAAAGCACATTTTGTGCCTTGAACTATTCATTATGAGGAAATACTTGCCTCCTCGAACTATTCTCTATGAGGCAGTGTTTCCTTAGACTATTCTATGAGAAACGATATTTTGTGCCTCGAACTATTCGTTATGGCGATCTTTTAGTGCCTCGAATTATTTTTAGCTAGCCTTAGCGCAACATATACTAAATATTAGGATGCAAATCGATACATAAACAACTATTCAACGCAAGTTGGCATACTCATATTTTCATAAGAGAAATACGGAGATTCACAACTCATAATTTTTTATCATTCAAACAAAATGGCATACACAAGAATTCGAGGAGCTACAAGTTATAAAACGCTCCTCGAAGAACATCAGATGACTTACAAAAACTGCCTTACAAGGACTTATACACAAAAATTTCCACAACAGACTAACATCGTTTCCTAGTCAGAATTTTTCGAAGAGGTGCTCTCTTCTGTGTCTGATTTTTTACTGTCACTCACCACAATATTTGGAGGACGAAAGTCGGGGGCGACAAGCTTCCAAAAACTCCCCAAATCATATTCAGGGTGTTCTGCATGAATCTGGGTGATCAGTCTTGCCTGAATTGTAGCATCCCGGGCATTAAGGTTGCCTGTACACTTAGCCACATAGGCATTCACCGCTTTTTCCTTCTCCTCCTCAACTTTCCTGGGAAAGTCTTCAATTCTTTTCAGCAACTTCTCCCTGTCCTTCATAACTTTTTCATAGTCATCGCAACAGTCCTTAAATCCTCGACATGCTAGTTCATGAGCTTTTTGCAGTTCTACCAGGAGTTTTTCTTGAGCCCCCGTCTTCTTTTGATAGAGGTCTCTTTCTTCCTGGTAGCACCGTTCGAGCATTATGACATAATTTTCCGAGGCAGACAATTTTTCGTAGAGTGCATCTGCTTGACTCTCCACAATAGCATATTGTTTCTTTGCTTCTTCAAGCTGCGAAGCGATCAAGGATGCCTTAAACTTATAATGATTTTTTCGATCCTCTAAATGCTGCATTTTCTTTCCCATGTTGACAGAATTGTCTATGTAGCGGTTTCAGATTGTGCAGCAGGCTTCGAAGACTTAGTGAAAATTCATCATGAAGAGGAGCTTCGAAAGAGCTGGTGGGTGAGCCTAAGGCTGCGGGATCAAAATCCGATTGCTCTCCCACTAGAATATTAAAGTCAACATGTTGAGGAGGATTTCTTCGAGGAATAAGCAGGGGTGACAAGATAGGGGGATTTTCGATGGGTGCTGGATTTGAGGCCTGGGTGAGAGAAGAGATGGGTGTCTTATTTGAGGGAATTATCTCCAACTTCTTTTTTAGGCTCACTTGATGCCCTTTGGAGCTAGATTTCTTGGGCAAGTTCTAGGGTGTCGTCTTGTATTTTGCCGTCCTTGGATAATTCCTGGATGGGCTCCAGTACAACTTTGTTCTCTCTATCTTTTGCCTTAGAGTCTCTCTTCTTCCGAGGATGGACAGACTTCTTGGAGGGAGAGCTGGGGTTGGGTGTCACAATGTTGGCTGAGGAAGATGACTCTTTGTTGGTGACTAATCCTTCAATTTTTGGCTGATGATCTTTGGTGGAAACTTCCTCATCGGGTTCACCCAAATGACTTTTAGCGCGAGAACGCTTCAGAAGGTAAATTATTATGTCCTTCTTAGTCACTCGCTCTATCACCTTATCTTGAGAAATGGGGGTCATCAGTTCTTTTAAGGACAACCGGTCAAGGGGGTTTAACCTCCAGAGTCTGCTCAAGGCCAAATTGTTATCCCTAAAGCACATGCGGAATCTATTTCCCCAATTTTCTTTGGCCCATTCGCTCAGTTTGGTGAAGATGGTAGTGGCACTCTCTACGTGGTCTGCGTATAGTTTTGAGACACCAGTCGTAGCTACAAAGATATCAAATTAGAACCTCATCATTCGAGGAGTTACCATAAGTAAAATAGTTCGAGGACTTACATTTGTTGGTCCACATGAGGGATAGTTTGTGAGGGTTCGAAGGGGTTGACTCTGAGCCTGTCTCCCAATGGCCCGAGAAGTAGATGAATTGCTGTCTCCACTTTTTGTCACCCTCTAGCAAGTCCTTCAACACTTTCTGTCTTCGACTAAAAGTCAATGAATAAAATGGGAAAAAGGGTTTCTGGCTAGACCTGATAGTCCGATGAGCTGCTCCAATGAAAATTCTTGGCCTGAGATTCTTGAAGCCATGATGCATGCCATCAACGTGAACCACATATTGGGACCGGCTTAAGAGGGGAAAATATCAATCTTAGCAAAATACTCAATGAAAAATGGGTCTAAAGGAAATCTTAGTCCCCAATTTATGATTTCAGTATACACAACAAGTTCGTTATCCCTCACTAATAATAGGGTCTCGCCATCCGATGGGAACCTAATGTCGATGTATGAAGGAATGCACCACCGGGTCCTCAGTAACATTTATTCCGAAGGCAAAAAGTACTTGTATGATATGTTGCGAAGAGCAACCATATGTTTGTTCTCGATCCCTCGAATATTGTTTCCTATAATGGCATCAAGTTCCAAGGGAAGCGTTATGTCTCCTTTAGAATTATGGGCAATTCGGCTTGCTTGCTCTTCGGATATCGTTGAAGGAGCGATGGGCCTTTGGCTAGATGACTCTGAGGGAATTTCGATGACTTTGCTCTGATCAGCAACAGGAATCGATTGAGTCGATGGTTCGGGATTATTCGAGGCGATGGCCTTCCCCTTAGCAGCCAAGGCTTTGTTACGCATCTCTCGAATCTCGTCTTCGGTAATGATAGTCCTTCCTGGAGAAAATCGAGGGCTTCTCGTTGCTGTTATCGAAGGAGTGGCTGGAAGACTTGACCCAGAATTACCGGTCTTCGGAAGGGAATTGTCCACCACCAAATTTTGAGGAGGTTCGGGGGTAGTCGGTGGCGCTTCCTTGGCACGTTTGCGCTCCTATGAATGCTTTTTATCTTTATGGTGTCTTTTCCTTTTCCCAGATGAATGCTTATGGTGTTTTTCTTGTCTTTAACGCCTCCCAACATGATATACTGGTTAGTGTGACGTAAAAAGTAGTTTGTATTCGAAGGATATACTTGTTAGGAAGACATTTTTCGAAGAGACATGTAGCATTTGAAGTATTGTTCAAAAGAATTTTCGAGGAGAAGTTTTGCAGTTGAAGAGGAGTTATCCGAGGAGAAGATGTTCGAGGGAGCGAATTTTCGAGGAGGATTGAAATGAACAATGGAGACTTCTTTACAATCCCAACAAAACTATTTTTACTAGGACTGGCGGCTACAGATGGGGGAGAATAAAAGACATGGTAAAATTGTAAAGAAGAAAGTGTATTAGGGGAGAATTGTATAGACTACTAAAGGAATAGCCATTATGAGAAGATGAAAAGATATAAGGACCAAAAATGTAATAAACGGGAATTAAAGCATGTGAGACCCGTAATTGAACTATAAAAGGACCACACACACTTTACAGATCCCGAGATGAATATAATACTACTTTCTCTCTCTACTTAATCTAGTTCTTACTTTCTCCCTCTAAAAAGACTCCTAAATAAAGTACTTAAGTTTATTTTGACACTAAGAGAATCTCATAACACAAAATCACCCCAGAGCCTTCTTAAAACTCTTCAGATATAAATGAAGAATTAAAGAAGATTATCACACAAAACTAATATAAATCACACAGAATGATATATATGAAGTTGATTATCACTAAACTAACTTAAAAACTCAAAAAATCCATGCCAATGAAATCCTAGGTTTCTAAAAATCAGTAAAATTATACTGATTTTTTGAAGAAAAAGATGATATGACTTCTGTTTTTAGCATCGATATTGCTCTGAAGTAGTTAAAACATGTATCAGAAAGTGAACAACGATCAATTATAGTTGAATTCGGTGTAACCATCGAACGTCGATCATCGATGTTGGTAAAAAATCGTCGAGAAACTGAAGAAGGTAGAGAGGTAAGATGAGAGGGGAAGCAGTTTGACCTGTTTTAAAACCTCTATTTATATTAAGGTTAAATTTGGAAGAAAATTAGTCATATTTATTAGGTTTTAATTTGTAAAAGTTTTGGTTAATGGGTCTTATATGGTAAATCTCCTTTAATATAATGTATTTAAGTTATATAATATTTTCGAAATTATATATATGATTAGATTAAAAAATACTATTATATCTGACTAGTTTGGGCAATACTCTTTTATTGTATTTATTTTAAGATTATAGATTTGTAACCGAATTTCCTTATAATAGGAATTATTTTATGGATAAAATGATCTAATAAGTTAATCACAAATCTATCTACAATCAAATTAGTTTGTTGCAAGAGTCTGAAATAAATAATTCTTGCACTTCCATCAAACAAGATTTTAAGAAGCCATGGTATACAAAATTATTTTCATCGAGAAGAAAGATTGTAAAAAAAAGTTAATGGAATCTTATGTTTTCGCAATGGCAAAAAAAAGACGTTAGTATTATATTTCTTCAACAATAGTTGTCAAGTCTCTATCTGATAATATATTTTTTAAAAATTATTTTTAATCATTTTGAAGGAAATTAAGCTAAATTAACCGATTGATGTACTCCATGAGTTAGTTAAATTTATATTAAAAGTTAATATTTTACCCCTAATAAATCATCATTAAACAACCACACATTTTATAGAATATGAAAAAGACAAGAGAAGTGAACATTAAATAAAATAAGGCCAAAGCTATTTCCTCCATGAAAATGATTATTTCCTCCCTAAAGGAAGTTACAAATTTGCCCTTTTACCCATTTTTTCTTCACAAAACCATTACCCATTATGTTATCTCATAATCAGATATTTTTGCACAGAACAACTGATTCCGAGACAGTATCTCAGAATCAAATCTTAGCAGATACTGTCTCAGAATTAGTTATTTTGTTAAAACCATCTCATTCCGAGATATTGTCTCGGAATTAGTTGTTTTCCACTAAAACCTGCACAAATCGGGATTTTCGAAATGGAGTTGGTTGGTATGGTGGTAGAAATTAATGGAATAACATGAATGAATGAATTTTGGGTGTAAATGGCTCGGATATAATTTAATGGAGTTGTTGGATTTAATGAGTTTTAGTATAAAACTAAAGAAAGGGTTACTTTGGTATTTCCTTCACAGAGGAAATTTCAAAATGGGGTCTTTTTTTTAATTTATGAGGGAAATAGCGCCAGGAACCCTTCATGGTCACTCGTCGCGTCCAACGAACACAGATCTGGTAGCATGCGACATGTGACGAACACCTGCAAATAACCAAACCCTAAATCTATCAAAATAGCTCAATTTCCAACAAAATCGAAGTCAAATCGACGGATCTGCATATGACAAACAAAAATACAACACTAATCTATGAAAACAAACCCTAAAATCATGCCAAAATCATACTTTTAAAATCAGAAACTAAAAACCAATTTTTTACCACTTTAACACAACGGAATAAAAAAAGAGAGTAAGAGACTTGTATAGCTTACCTCGACGTTGTTGTGTGTTCGGATTCTTTAAAAAAGTTTGATTTTCGGTGAAAATTGGGTAATTGAGAGGTTTGGTGAGAGATAGAGAGGAAAAGAGAGAAAATGGTGAGAGATTTATAAATTGCTTTTATACCTCGATTTTCTGGGAATGACAAATTTGTCTAAAATCTGGTGAGAGATATATCAATCGGGTGTAAGATCGAGCGGTGTCAGATCCATCAAAATGTGTCATATTTCTAGCATGGCCAATATTTGTGTTTGTGCGTTAAAGCTTTTTTATTTTATTTCTGTCGATTTTTTTGTGACAATACTTATTACATTCTATATTTCTCGATTTTGCTTTATGTGCTTTTTGTATTCTATATTTCTTGATTTTGTTTTTCTGTATGAGTGTTTTTTTGTATTCAATGTTTCTCGACTTTGTATTTTCTCTGTATTCTATTTTTCATTCTCAGATTTTTTTGAATATATTTTTCTCTCATTCTAGGGTAAAGGAGCTGAAATTTTAGTGTATTTTTGTCTATACCGTTCTATTATATTAGTTATATAAATACATGAGAAATTTTAGTATATGTGTGGTTGGTATTTATGTATTTTCTATTTTATTTGAATTTTTTAACTACATTAGTTGTAGAGAAGACATGAGAAATTATAGTAAACTGTCTTAGTTGCACCATTAGTAATATATAAAACGACTTGTATAAATATTACTTGTTATTGTCTAAAAACAGTTTCTTTTTTTTTCCGGAGGGAACCCGCAGCCGCTACTCAGAGTGCAATGAGTGCGCACAGGATAAACCCTCAGTCTGACGCGATAGCCTGCAAACCAACGCCAGAAGGTAAACCACACAAGGTGACAGGCTCAGCTGAGAAAGCGTATGTAGAGGGACTCGAACTCATGACCTTTTGTTCTTTAGGTATGCATTAGTTATAACAAAGACAACTAAAATTTTAATATATTGTTGATCAAAATTGTTATATTGTATTAGTTTTAATGATGTGGGATAAATTTTTATATTATTTAAAGTGTTCTATAATATTAGCTATAGATATACATTAGAAATTTTAGTATATTGTGATTGATATTTTCTATGTTTTCGATTTGATCTAAACTGTTCTTCTCATAGGCGGTAGAAAACACAGGAGAAATTGTGGTATGTTGTCTTAGTTATATCATTAATAAGATCCAAATTTTCATGTATGAATATTACTTATTATTGTCTTAAAATAATTTATTATGTTCTTTTGTCATGCATTAGTTATAGAAAAGACAGCTGAAATTTTAATATATTGTTGATCAAATCTGTTATATTGTATTAGTTATAAAGAGGTTATATTTTTTTTCATTTAATTAATTGTATTAGTTATCGAAAGACATGAGAAATTTTAGTACATTTTTATATCAACTGTTTTAGTTATAGTGTTCTATTGTATTAGTTATAGAAAGGAAGGAGCAATATAAGTTATTGTATTACTTAAATAGTTCTATTTGTATTACTTAAATAGTTCTATTTTATTATTTATAGAATGACATGAGAAGTTTTAGTATATTTATTTAGGTAAACTGTTTTACGGTATTAGTTATAGAAAGCCATGTGAAATTTTAGTTTGTTTTCTATTTATATTGTTCTATTGTATTAGTTATACAAATCCAGAATAAATTTTAGTTTGTTTTTTATTTAAACTATTTTAGGATATTAGTTGTAGAAAAGCATGAGAAATTTTAGATTATATTTTATATATACGGTTCTATAATAGCAGTTATCAAAAGGCAGAAGAAATATTTGTATCTTTTTTATATAATTTTTTTATGGTATTAGTTATAGAGAAAACATAACAAATTTTAGTTTATATTTTATCTAAGCTGTTTTACTAGTATTAGTTGTACAACGACATAATATATTTTATTATATTTTTTGTCTAAACTGTTCAAATGTATTAATTACAGAAAGATGGGAGAAATTTCGAGTATATTGGTTTACTTAGTGATTTAGTTTTTAAAATCATGTGGTTGATCCTTATATGTTATATGTTTGATCTTAACTATTTTTTTTTAAATTTTAACTTGGCGGCTAATATTCCTATTAATAATAATATGTGTTGTTTTATATTGTTTTATTTTTTTGTAGGTATTATGGATAAAGGTGCATTAATTATCTTCAGATTCTGTGTAGAGTCTGCATTTTGTTTATTATCTATTTTTTGGAGTTATGATGCTACAGTTAATACGTGTTCACTGGAAGGAATGGATTGGATATATACTTATTAAATTGTATCATTCTGTTGCATATAATTTGGCATCAATATGTAGTAATTATTATAGTATGCCAACTCAAATTTTTGTTATTAATGTTCAGTGTAAAGGTTTTGGATCTTGTTCTGCCACTGACTTATTAAAAGCTCTTTATTCACAAGTTCACAGACAACCAAGAAGACCTAAAAAGAAAAAAAAATCGATCTTTCAAAATTTTGTCAATCAAGTGCAATAAATGTTATAAGTTAGCGTCTTATAATAAAAGAAATGTAGTCAAGTTTAGTTTTAATTGTTATTTTGTTGTATACGATATGTTATAAAACAAGAAATATGTTGAAGAGTAATCCCATACTTGGTCCAGAATCCTACATTGCTAATATTGAAAAGAATATAATGTATATAAGTATGAACTCACCTCAACTACTAAAAGGCATTGTGGAAGTGTACCAAAGGTAAACTCGTGAGGGCCTTCGGGCCTAAAGCGAACAATATCTTGCTAATATGTGAGGCACACTTATATATTCTTAACATGGTATCATAGCCAAGTTTTTTTATTCCGCCGATTAATGGGATCAATTTTTAAAGGGGGATGTTCGAGAGTAAACATCATCCCATACTTGATCGAGAGTCCCACATTGCCAACATTGAAAAAGGATAGAGTGGTTATAAGTGTGAGGGATACCTCAACTAGTAAGAGGCCTTTTGGGAGTGTACCAAACACAAAGCCGTGCGGGACTGATCACCCAAAACGGACAATATATTGCTAGTCCGTGAGGCTCGTTTCACACCTACACATATATTCTAACATGATATCAGAGCCTAAATAAATTATATGTGCTATATATCGAGAGCGTGATAGGACCATTCTCTCTTCTGCGTTCGAAGCACATGCCAAAATTCACCACATGAGTCATGAAACTTTACAACAGATCCATTTTAACACTCTAATCAGACCGTACCGATTGAGCATGAACCATATAGTTATACAACAAATCTTTTAGTTTGACCATGTCTAACTTCCTCTGAACTGAATTTCATCCGTTGACTCTATCAGATTGTTCCTTCCGAATATATGGAAACACATCGCTGGATGTGTTGATGGGCGAAATAACGTCGTCTAATCACAGCGGAATAAACATTGTTGGATATTCAACACATTCTAATGTCCCACATTGCTTAGTATGCGTAGCGGAGGGCATAGTCCCATCACACTCTCGATATAGCACAAAATCATTTATTTCGACTCTATACCATGTTAGAATATATGTAGGTGTTAAACTAAAAAGAGTATTCTAAATCCAAACTTTACTTCGATCTAATAACCCACTATCAATAATAACTACTAATACACAAATATAAAAAGTAACTCCCATATAATATTTATTCTTATTTATAATACTTCACATACCCCACCTTCATCATATACCGAGTCAATTTTTTAAAATATGTATCTTTTTTATTCCCGTTTGAATTTTTTTTTCAGAAAATACCATCGATTTTGAAAATATTAATTTGATTTTTTTTGCTAAAACCGTTACACTGGTCTCGCACTAAATTTGTTTGGGCTCGCATCGGCAAATGTTCTAGCTTCTTATAATGTAAGGAAATATGAGAATGACAAACGTAATCTTAAATAGTAATAATTCGGCCGAATGAAAATAATATTTGCCGAACAAACCGCGCTGATCCACAAATACAAAAGGATCTATACTCGACCTGAACGGATTCAAATTGATATGACAGAACAGAGTCGATGCAAATCCGACCCATTACTGCTAGAAATCTCTACTTAATTTTTTTAGCTCTAATCTTGCGATTGATTCATGAGTAAATAAAAGCATTAGGAAGAAAAGGCAATACACATATAAATTTCGCAAGTCCCCAACGCAACTCTCTGATGACGCTAGCTTCCTCCCCAAAACAAACAGTTCCAAGCTTTATCGCGTTGCTCGCAGTTATCATTGGTGGTTGTCGTGCGAATTGTGTAAACTTATACAACGAGGCCGGTGCACCAGCTATCTCTAACCATTCTCAATGCAATGTCGAGCCAGCGCTTGTAGCTACGGCTGCGGCCAATTCTCGTTGCGATTCCGCTACGCTTCAGGGTCATCGGAGATATCAAGAAGATCGTTCACTCTGTGCCGTTGATCTCCGAATTCCATTCTATAGAGGTATCAATCTGTTTACTTCATAATCGTCAATCAGGTTCTGATTCAGATTTATATCTAGATAGGATGTTTACGATGCCATTAGGGTTGAGACTCGAGACTTAGTATTAGGGGTTGTTTGGTACACATAACTACTTTATTATCGTACTTTATAATGCACGGTCTAAATGTTGAAAGGAATTCATGTTTTGTGGATGGGATAGAGTCGGCATCGGATGTGTTGTTGATAAGTTGGAGGTGATTTCGTGTGTTTGTATAGTACATCAGTATGATGGTAAATCCACATTTTCAAAAAATGATTAGTGAAAAAGGATCCAAAAGAAGTAGAAGTGAGCATTCTGGCTGTTTTTGATGGACACGGTGGTGCCGAAGCAAGCGAGATGGCTTCTAAACTTTTTCTTCAATATTTCGGTATCCATATCAATTTTCTTTCCAGAAGTTCGCTAAACAAGCAAGAGCCCGAGGACGGATTTTTTCACTTGGAAATATTGAAAGAGGCACTTATAAGAACTATAAATGATATTGATGCGACGTTTTCTGAGGCAAGTAGACAAAACGTATCTCTTACTTTAATCTAAATTTAATTTCGAGTTCTTGATAGTTGAAGACGAAATTCCGTGTTAGTATAACTGAAACTGGTGAGATGATCCAGTAGATATGGCGAGGAAGATTATCTTTTAGTCGTGTTCTGGCCGAGCAAAAAGAAAAATGTTTGAGCTCAAGCTTGTAGGTGTTCTGCTCGGCTCGATTCCAGTTTTAATGGTGGGTCCGGATACATCTTTTCCCTGTTAAGCTTTTTTTCTGTGTGCAGGTTGCATACAGAGAAAATCTCTACGCGGGTTCAACGGCTGTGGTTGTTCTAATAGTTGATGGTCAGGTTTTAACGGCCAACGTTGGTGATTCGAAGGCACTCTTATGTTCCAAGAAGTCTCATGACGACCCGACTCATCTTATTCCTATAGCACTGACGCTAGATCATCATCCAGATAGAGAAGATGAAAAGCTTCGAATTGAAGTTACTGGTGGATCCGTTCTTAACTTATATGGCGTTCCGCGAGTTAACGGTGAGCTAGCTGTTTCACGGGCTATTGGGGATGTGTATTACAAAAGGTTAGATCCATAGTTTCCGTTTTATAAAGCCGCAAAGTATATAATATCCGCATCAATAAGGGGTTGTGTTTATGCAGCATGTAAACTAAAAAGGCAGCTTAAACCGAAAAAGAAAAAGAAAAAGAAACTATAAGAAAAGCTGTACATGGTTTCGTGCTTAATAAAACGAAAACTAAAAAAGTTGATAAAATGTGTTTTCGATACGTGTATAGAGAAGACGCGTATGACAAAGTATCTACAAAAATATATGATAGATTAAAAATGTCAAAAAAAGCAAACAAATCTTGTTAGATGTTTGCTTTCCCAGAAACTACCTTTTTGTGTTTCAAAGGTCAGATTAACCAAAAGCAACTTTGTTTCTTGTGAACCAAAAAGGCTAATGGTGCCAAACAACCCCCTGAGAAACTAGTAGGTCTGAGTTTCTTGGTTTTCTTACACCATATTGGTTCATCTCTTTCTGTTTAAATAACTTTCAGGTACGGTGTTATATCTACACCCGAAATTACAAACTGGCAACCTCTAGGTACTAAAGACAGGTATCTAGTAGTAACATCAGATGGCATATTTGAGTCGTTGAGTACGAAAGATGTCTGTGATTTGATACGGAACAGCATTTCCAAATCCGGATCATGTTCTTCGTTGTCGGATTGTTTGGTAAGAAGTGCATTTGATAAAGGTAGTACGGATAACTTATCAGCTCTTGTTCTTCCTTTGAGACCTCGCTATGTTCGACAACAAAAGGAAGATGATATAGTTGAGGAGACAAGAAGTGAGTTGTGATGTAATAAGTTTATATATTTTCTACAAGAGTCTCAATTTTTTTTTTTATAAAATTTCTGCCACTATGTTGGTAAAAGGTTGAAGACGTTGCATACATTATTTCTTCACTGTAGAAATATGTATAAACTGTGTAGAAATATGGAAATCTGTATAAATCAATCGGTTAAAACTTTATAGTATTCTTTAAAATAACTAAATTAGAGTTAACCAAAGAGTTGTCTAAAATTTAAATTTGTTGTGGACCTGGTTGAGGAACAAAGAGTAAAACAAAAGAAATGAATTGGTATAAATATAAAATAAAAGACTAGCATTTATATAAGACAATATTTGGATCAACCAAACAACATTTCTATTTCTGTTTATAAAAATAATAATAACACCAAAAATAGACCATACATTCAGATACATAATTATAAATAGACAAAGAAAATTATATGAATGTATCAAGAGTCGAGACATAAAGTTATAAAAATCAGGAAGTAGACGTTAATCGTTTAATATAAACATGTTGTCCATAACTAAAACAGCACCTCTACCTCTGGTTGTTTAGACAAGTCAAAGAACCAAAATAGTTAGTGGAATAGCACAAGCAAGTCCTGACTTTGAAGTACTATATAAAGAGCTAATAACCTTGCGTATTGCATATCAAAAACAAAATAAAACATTTTTCTCTTCCGGTACTTAAGTCAATTGCAGCCATGGGAACTCCTAAACCGATGGGGCTACGCCCTCATCTAGTCTTTGCTATTGTATTTAGTATAGTAGCAACTATGGCTGCCGCATATGAGCCATATGTCTATGCTTCGCCACCACCACCTAAGGAGCCAACCCATGGTTATGAATTGCCGCACCGTCAACCAAAATCACCTCATGTTTCAAACTATCATTCACCAAAATCTTATTCATCTCCACCACCACCACCTTACGTCTATAGTTCTCCTCCACCACCACCTTACGTTTACAAATCTCCACCACCACCACCCTACATCTATAGTTCTCCACCACCACCACCATACATTTACAAATCTCCACCACCTCCACCGTACGTCTACAAATCTCCACCACCTCCACCGTACGTCTACAAATCTCCACCACCTCCTTACTCCTCACCAGCTCCGGTTTACAAATCTCCGCCACCACCATACGTCTATAGTTCTCCACCACCTCCACCATACGTCTACAAATCTCCACCACCACCACCATACGTCTATAGTTCTCCACCACCTCCGCATATGTTTACAAATCTCCTCCTCCTCCGTACTCATCTCCAGCTCCAGTTTACAATTCTCCACCACCACCATATGTTTACAGTTCTCCACCACCTCCACCATATGTTTACAAATCTCCACCACCTCCATACTCATCTCCTACTCCAGTTTACAAATCTCCACCACCTCCACCATACGTCTATAGTTCGCCACCACCCCCACCATACGTCTACAAATCTCCACCACCTCCACCATATGTATACAGCTCTCCACCTCCTCCACCATATGTATACAGCTCTCCGCCACCACCATATGTATACAGTTCTCCACCACCTCCACCATATGTTTACAAATCTCCACCACCTCCATACTCATCTCCTGCTCCAGTTTACAAATCTCCACCACCACCATATGTTTACAGCTCTCCACCACCTCCACCATACGTCTACAGCTCTCCACCACCACCACCATACGTCTACAGCTCTCCGCCACCTCCACCATATGTTTACAAATCTCCACCACCTCCATATTCATCTCCTGCTCCAGTTTACAAATCTCCACCACCTCCACCATACGTCTACAAATCTCCACCACCACCACCATACGTTTATAAATCTCCACCACCTCCACCATACGTCTACAAATCTCCACCACCACCACCATACGTTTATAAATCTCCACCACCTCCACCATACGTCTACAAATCTCCACCACCACCACCATACGTCTACAGCTCTCCACCACCACCACCACCATACATCTATAGCTCTCCACCACCTCCACCATACGTCTACAGCTCTCCACCACCACCACCATACGTCTACAACTCTCCACCACCACCACCATACGTCTACAGCTCTCCACCACCACCACCATACGTCTACAGCTCTCCACCACCACCACCATACGTCTACAGCTCTCCACCACCTCCACCATACGTTTACAAATCTCCACCACCTCCATATTCATCTCCTGCTCCAGTTTACAAATCTCCACCACCTCCACCATACGTCTACAAATCTCCACCACCTCCACCATATGTTTACAAATCTCCACCACCTCCACCATACGTCTACAAATCTCCACCACCACCACCATACGTCTATAGCTCTCCACCACCACCACCATACGTCTACAGCTCTCCACCACCTCCACCATACGTCTACAGCTCTCCACCACCTCCACCATACGTCTACAAATCTCCACCACCTCCATCATATGTTTACAGTTCTCCACCACCTCCCCCATACGTTTACAAATCTCCACCACCTCCATACTTATCTCCTGCTCGAGTTTACAAATCTCCACCACCACCATATGTTTACAGCTCTCCACCACCTCCACCATATGTCTACAAATCTCCACCACCACCATACGTCTATAGCTCTCCACCACCACCACCATACGTCTACAGCTCTCCACCACCTCCACCATACGTTTACAAATCTCCACCACCTCCATATTCATCTCCTGCTCCAGTTTACAAATCTCCACCACCTCCACCATACGTCTACAAATCTCCACCACCTCCACCATATGTTTACAAATCTCCACCACCTCCACCATACGTTTACAAATCTCCACCACCACCACCATACGTCTACAGCTCTCCACCACCACCACCATACGTCTACAACTCTCCACCACCACCACCATACGTCTACAGCTCTCCACCACCTCCACCATACGTTTACAAATCTCCACCACCTCCATACTCATCTCCTGCTCCAGTTTACAAATCTCCACCACCACCATATGTTTACAACTCTCCACCACCTCCACCATATGTCTACAAATCTCCACCACCACCCCCATACGTCTATAGCTCTCCACCACCACCACCATACGTCTATAGTTCTCCACCACCCCCACCATACGTCTACAAATCTCCTCCTCCTCCATACACTTCTCCTGCTCCGGTTTATAAATCTCCACCACCACCATATGTTTACTCGTCTCCACCGCCGCCACCATCAATCTACAAATCTCCAACTCCTTCGTACTAGACACACTAGTTCATGTCGGCTATATTATTTTATCATTACAATAACCTTGAGTTTGCTTTGTTATAATGTTATGTTAGCAATTGCAATATTTTCTTTCTTGTTGCATCTAACAAAAGAGTGGTCGTATATTTCATACCGATTTCTTTGTATTCACAATAAGACTATGTTTGTAATGCATGAATACAACTATCTTTCCTGCGTATACTTGTTCACCATTTGGGTTGCATTACTAACATATATATTTTAATGATGTATTATATTTATTCCATACAGTTATGCAATTAAAAGCAATATAGAAAGGTATCAACATAAATAAAGAAATATGATATTTACTTTAACATTTGGTAGTTGATGAAGTGGTATGAAATAGGTTGACAAGGCGTGGTAGTTGGAAGAAGTGGTGTCAAATAGCTTATGATTGCCTGGATAGACGGGTTGACACTACTTTAACCTGTCCTATGTTAAGTCCGATTCAGACCACAATGAAAGGAGCTGCTCCTCAATCAAGTCCAAAACACTACAGGGAGAGGAGACTAGTCGAGCTTGGGTTCCGTCTGAGGGTTTCGGTAGCTCAGGCTTGGGGTTTCGCTCAAGAGAGGGAGGGCTGAAGTCGGGTTTCGTTAGCACTGGATTGGGGATTAGCACCAGAGAGGGACGGCAGACGTTCGAATCGGCAACGGAAGGTGCTACCGGTGACGTTGCTGATGCTGGAGTCAAGATCAGTAGGCGGGAAGTCGGAGTCGAGGCCATTGCTGATGCCGCTGCCGATGCCGCTGACCGGCGGAAGCACCGTAGGTCTGGATTGGAGAACTCTGGCTTGGGGATCCGCACCAGAGAGGGAGGGCAAAAGCTCATAACGGCATCTGAAGCTGCTTTCGGTGTCGATGCTGCTGTTGGAGCCAAGAACCGTAGGCGGGAAGTCGGAGTCGATGCCGATGTCGAAGACGCTGTCGCTGCCGCTGTCCGGTGGAAGAATCGTCGGTCTGAACTGGAGAACTCGGGCACGGATCGGGAGTTGCTGGGTCTTGTTGAAGCAGCCGGCGCCGGTGAAGGTGAGAAGCTCAGGTTGTCTGGTTTAGGTTTGGTGAAAACGGGAATGGAAGAAATATCGACAAGGTCAGATCTGTTGGGTAAAGGAAAAGATAATGGGCTGGAGGGTAATGGATCAGGTCTGTTGGGTAACGCTTATGGTCCGGTGGGTGCTGATTATGAAGGTGGTCAATTGGGTTCTGGAAAAGTAAGTGGGCCTTTGGACTCGCTGGTGAAAGTGGGCCTCTCGGACTCTCTGTCTAGTCCAGCCCAGCTTTCCTCTCAACCTGGTTCTGGGGGTCCAACGGAGAAGGATCAGCCAAAATCACAATTGGGCCCTTGTTCTGGAGGGCCTCCAAACCGGGTTTTTAATTCTAACCGGTCGGGCTCTTCTAACCAAAGCAGATTTTATAATTCGATTGGGTCGACCCAAATTCTCTCTATTGATCGACCGAAAAGAAATGAGGGTCAAGGCATTATTGGTGGTCCGCCTCCTTATGTTCCTTATTCTTTGATCCGGAATTTTGGCAATGCGGGTAAAGGACCTAAAGGAAGGAGATTAAAAAATAAGCTTGCTCAAATCCCGTCAAAATTATCTCAAGCCCCTCCTTTTAAACCTAGCTCTTTGGGATTTGCAAATTCAAACTCTCGTATACATCCGTCAGCACCATCTTCTTACGCGAGTATTGTATCGGGTCATAGCGATAACCGGTCTCCATTGGTGATTGGTGTCAACCATATGGAACTTGTAGGCAATGATTTCATCATGAAAGATTCAGCTATGGGCTCTCCGGATTCCTGGAAAGCTTGTCTTTCAGGATATTTTCTTACGCAACCAAGCAATCTGAGTTTCCTCAAAGCAAACGTCGAGGCTTTGTGGAAAAGGTTTGGCCTCATTCAATTTAAGCCCCTTCCTGAAGGCTATTTCCTTTTCCAATTTGGATCCGAAAGTATGGTGAAAAAGATCTTAGAGGGAGCCCCATGGCATTTTGGAGGCAATTTGATGATTCTGAAAGTTTGGGAACCCCTCTCCCCTCTTATCAAAGATCCTCATACTGCAATCCCCATCTGGGTTAAGGTTTTCAATTTGCCCTTGGAACTCTGGACGGCGGAGGGATTTAGTAATATTGGCTCAGTCTTAGGTACTCCTTTATATGTGGATCACCAAACGGAGAAAAAAGAAAAGCTCCGTTTCGCTCGCATCTGTATTTTGATCTCTGTAGGATCTCCTATTCGATCCGAGCTCGCATTTAAGATTAGGGGGAAATCTATCAAGGTATCTTTTGAATACCAGGGCCTTCCACCCCAGTGTGCCAACTGTAAGGTGTTTGGGCACCCTACCCGAATTTGCAAAAAAGGTCCCTTGAAGCTATCCCCTTTTCCAGTTCCATCTACATCATCCGAGGAAGATCCTTCCGAGTTCATTCCCGAAGCCGACCAAGGTCCTCTCCTTCCTTCCATTAACGAAGTGACTGACGTGGAAAGTGGAGAAGAGGCAGAATCTCCTCCAAAAAGGCTTCGCACTGTAGACCCGAAGGGGAAGGGTAAAATGGAGATGTCCTCCGACAGGTCCGTCGACTGACGCACTGTAAGTCTCTCTTTAAATGAATATAGCTTCCTGGAACGTTAGGGGTCTTAATGACCCTGTAAGGCAAAAAGACGTAACTGATTTCATTATTAGAAATAGTATTTCCTTGATTATTCTTGTCGAGACTAAGGTAAATATATCTAAGGTTGATACTATCATTAGTAAAATGGTCCCCTTCTGGCATGTCATAAATAACTATTCCTCCCATCCCCTCGGTCGAATTTGGGTCACTTGGAACCCAAGTGTAATCACAGTCTCGAAGCTTTCAGAGTCTCCCCAGTTCATTCATTGTAGAGTTAAATGCCATAATGATAATTTGGTATTTAGATTAACAGCAATCTATGCCTTTAACGAAGCCATTGATCGCTCTCCCCTTTGGAAAGACCTAATAGCTATTTCCAACCAAGAGAAACTCATCCCTTGGGTCGCCCTTGGGGACTTTAACGCTATTCGCCATCCTGACGAGAGAATCGGTGCTTCCGAAAATTGGACCTCTGCTATTGAAGAGTTTAACAACTGTTGTTACCTAAGCGAGCTAAGTGATCTCCGATCCACCGGGTTTCACTTCACTTGGGTTAACAAACAGCCTGCTCGACCAATCCTCTCTAAAATTGATCGAGTCATGGTCAGTCCAAACTGGGATAACCTTTTCCCTATGTCAAATGCCCGTTATGGATACCTTAGAACGTCGGACCATACCACTGTCACTCTTAACCTCGGGCTGCCTAGACCTAGAAGTAAAAAGCCCTTCCGGTTTTTCAACATGTGGCAATCTCATCCTTCTTTTAAGGATATTGTCCTGAAAAGCTGGAAATCCCCTATTTCTTCCTCTGGTATGAGGCTTGTTACAGATAAGCTTCAAAGACTCAAGTTCGAGCTAGCTAAACTCAACCGTAGAGAATTCAGTGATATCAGTAATAGAGTTAGTACGGCTCAATCAAAGATGTTTGAGGCCCAATCAAGTCTTGGGCTTGATCCCCTCAATCCGAGTCTCATGAGCAAAGAAATTGAGGCTTCCAAAGACTATATATTTTATAGTCGTGCTGAAGAGTCATTTCTTAAACAAAAATCTCGGGAAAATTGGATTAAGCTCGGGGACAAGAATACTAAATTCTTTCATAATAGTATTAAGTCGCGTCTCTTCCGTAATAAAATCGTTTCTATTAATAATGACTCCGGAGTTACCATCTCATCGCCAGCTGGTATCTCTAATGTCATTATGAAGTTCTTCGAAAACTCATTGGGCACTCAGCACTCCATTCCTTACCCAGGTCTGGAGAGAGTCTCCTCTCTGATTACCTCTACTGTCAACAATAATGATAAGGATTTAATGACGCGAGAAATCTCTTGCGAGGAAATTAAATCAGCATTATTCAGCATTGACAGTAATAAGTCGTCGGGGCCAGACGGATATAACTCTTCCTTCTTTAAATCTTCTTGGAATGTAGTTGGACCTGATATTTGTAATGGTGTATTAGAATTCTTTTATTCGGGATCCTTGGATAAGTCTTGGAACTCAACTTCCATCGCTCTTATTCCCAAAACAGGATCCCCCAATGTGCCAGGAGATTACAGACCCATTGCCCTATGCAACGTTGTCTATAAAATCATCTCCAAAATTCTTGCCAATAGAATTAAGGACTCCTTCCCTTATCTTATCGACCCTTCCCAATCGGCCTTTGTAGCGGGAAGAAATATCTCTGATAACATTCTTCTGTCCCAAGAATTATTGCGAGGGTATCATTCCAACGCTGCAGGCAAAAGGATTGCTCTCAAAATAGATATAATGAAAGCTTTTGACAATGTCCATTGGCACCTAGTCCTAGACATCCTGGTTGCAATGAGATTTCCTGGGAAAATGATTACTTGGATAATCAAATGTATCTCTTCCCCCTCTTACTCAATTAATATTAATGGTGACTCTTATGGGAATTTCCTGGGAAAAAAGGGTCTGAGGCAAGGGGACCCCTTATCTCCCTTCCTTTTCGTTCTCATCATGCAAGTTCTCTCTGGGTTACTTAAGGAAAAAAGCCACAATAAAAACTTTAGATTTCACTGGAAGTGCCATAAGCTAAAAATCATCAATCTCTGCTTTGCAGACGACTTGATGATCTTCAGCCATGGTGACGCTACCTCTCTGAATCTTATAAAAGAGGCCCTTGATGAATTCTATAATCTCTCTGGTCTAAAAGTCAACCCTTTAAAAAGTCATATTTTTCTTTCGGGTATTGAAGAGTCTCTTAAGTCTAGTCTTCTGCCCATCCTGGGATTCCCGGAAGGCTCTCTCCCAGTAAAGTATCTGGGAGTCCCCCTTATAACAAGTAGGCTTACCCACTTGGACTGTCGTCCGCTTCTTCACAAGATCACCAACCGTATTGAGTCTTGGACCTCAAAACCCCTCTCTTATGCAGGAAGACTTCAGTTAATAAAGTCTGTCTTATTTGCTGGTCAAGTCTACTGGTCTTCTATTTTTATTCTCCCCTCTAGAATAATCAAAGAGCTTAATAAATACCTTAGTCGCTTCCTCTGGTCAGGTACGATCACGAAAATCCATGGGGCAAAAGTATCCTGGGACTCTGTTACGTCTCCATTAAAAGAGGGTGGCCTTGGGATCTTAAATCTGAAGATTTGGAATCAGGCGGCCATCCTCAAACATCTTTGGTCTATTGTGAGTAATTCTAATCACTCCATCTGGTGTGCTTGGATAAAAATGGAAAAACTGAAAGGAAAAAACTTCTGGATCATCCAATCTGGTTCCAATCCCTCGTGGATTTGGAGGAAAATTCTTCGTATGCGCCCTTTGGCAAGTAATTTGTACAGGGTAGCTATTGGAAATGGTAAAAATACTTCTTTCTGGTACGACCCTTGGCTTCTTTCGAAGTCTCTGGCTTCTCACTATGGAGATAACTTAATAAGTGACTCTCGGCTGGGTATTAATCTTAAGGTTTCTAATATCATTCTTAACGGATCCTGGAACTGGCCTTCTGATATCAGACCTGCTAGATCCCGGAGCAGATCACAACTTCTAGAAATAAACACCCTTATCGAATCTCTTCCCCCCCCTAGCATCGCCTCCTCCGATATCCCGTTTTGGACGGCATCAGCAGGGAATTCTGCATTCACAATTAAAGACACTTATTCTGCAATTCGATCTCCCAACTCAGTAGTGGGTTGGGCCGGGTTAGTATGGCACAAGTATAACATTCCTCGACACTCCTTTATTCTTTGGCTCGCCATTCTAGGCAAGCTGGTAACTAGAGACAAGATGATTGGTTGGGGATTAAACACCCCCCCTGATTGTGTCCTGTGCAATTCTGATTCCGAATCTATTCCTCATTTACTCTATGAGTGTAGATACTCTAAGAACATTTGGACCTATGCTAGCTCTAAGTTAGGATTTCCGCTATCTTCTTCGTGTTGGCAATCTTGGGTCAACGAGGCGTCAAAATGGTCCAATTCTCGCGAACATTTTATTTGGCGTTCTTGTTTTGGCGCGGTCTCCTACCACGTCTGGAAGGAGCGGAATGCAAGAATTTTTGGTTCCGCTCCAGCCCCGGAATCTTTAACTTTCCAACGTATTGTAGACGATATACGATTCAGATTCCAGGGTACCAAGATCTGCTGGCCATAATAATATTTTAATGACTTATCCACTTTTCCTCTTTTATGCAGGGTTATTTCGCTCCAAGACCACTTGCAATTCCGTAGCCGATTTGATCAAGCCGAAGTCCGAGCCTTGCTTTGCTACGTCAGCTTTTAGTGATCTTACGCTTTCTAAGTTCTATGTAGTAAAACTTCATTTATCTATCTTTCATTTAAATGTCTCCTCGGGGTATGCCCCAGGTATCATGTATGAACTATTTCCATTAATTTATCGTTTTACTTTCACCAAAAAAAAAAAGTCCAAAACACTACTTAGCATGGCATCGATCCATAACCTGCCCAAAACGGACTAGTTATATACTGGCAGAGGTCAGATCTGAAAGTTCAACTCTGGGCTGATTGAGAATGAAGCTCATTCATTAGTGATGAACCGACAACCCAACGAAAATAGACCCACACCACTGAAAGCATAAGAGCCCCAAAAGCCTTAATATAGAAATTAGGGTTTTATGTTTGATTTTATTTTTATGTTGTCTAAATAACTCTTATTTTCTTTAAGTTAGATTATTTTTTATTGCTCCAGTTTTTATAAAGTCATTTTTTTTTAAAAAAAATAACCTAAATTGATTCTATACCCTTCAATCCATAAGACTATCATTACCATTCTCAAAGACCACAATCCGTTAAGGAAAGAAAAATTAAATTGTCGATGTTTCACTTAATCACCACCGTGCAAATAAGTATCTGAACACTCGATAAGAAAAAAATTGACATAACGACACGACATACAAAGTCGAGGATCATATAGACGAAACCTTTCCCACATTGATGATGAAAGTCACGTTATATCTTGCGAAATTGATGTTTTAGTACTACAATAAATTTATAGAACTGTAATCAGTGATATACTAGCAAATATTCTTAAAAAGAATGTTAGACATCATTTGACATAGCTAAAGATCAGGTATATTTATTTTGAATGACAGAGGTTTACGAGCCATGATGGTGAAGTAGGTCTTGTCCGATTCGATTTGTGACTTGGTCGATGATGGAGTCACGGAAGGCCATAATTATCTAGTACTCCCTCCGTCTCATAATATTAGTCGTTTAAGGTTTCTTCACCAATAATAAGAAAAGTAATAATGACTTTGAAAAAATAAAAGAAAATAAATTTGATTGGTGGAGTTAATAACTTATGGAGAAAGTTAACTATTTTATTGGTTGAAAGTGGAATACATGTAATAATGTTGCATTGGAAAACGAGAACGACATATATTATGAGACAAAAAATCTCTTCTAGAAAGACACATATTATGAGATAGAGGGAGTATCAATTTACCAACGCAAATGGGTATTGTTTTTCATTAAGGTATCAGAATTAGACGAAGTTGGTACTCATATCAAACGTATTACGAGCCCAAAAATTATCGAAAGCGTAATTATGTCATAAATTTTGGATCCTAAAATCCATTGTTTAGAGGTCTAAAAACATGTTTTTGGGAAGATTTTATTTTGTTATTTTTAAAAACACGTTTTATTATTGAAATAAAATCTAATTGTATCAAGAATTGATTTGAATCTATTTTAAGATATTTACTTCATTCCATTATATTTTGATTATAATTCTGAGTAGCTACTATATAAAACCTCATATGTCCTAAGTTTTAAACATTTTTTATAAAAAAATACATTTTTCACCAAAAAATGTTTCAGTCTTGAAATAGTAGATAATGTTTTATCCATCAATTAACTTCTGTCGCATCTTCGCTACATCAAAATTTGTATAGAGCTTAATTCCTGTTACGTAAATACAAGAGTCGTGCTTACTAAACCAGAAAGGCAAACATAACACTTCAAGTGCTGAAATCTACAACCACGAAGATATCGAATATCATTTTGGTTCGGTAGAGCACACCCAAAATAGAAAATTCCAGGCGATTACGTATCTGAATCTGTTTACGATTAGAAGAGAGTATGACATAAGATGTTTTCAACGTAGAATCTTCGCAAACAAGCTTTTCAAAAAATTCCAGAGCGTGATTACTATTAGAACAATCAGGGTTCAGATTTGAGATTCCAGAATTCCATAGAGGTCTTTAGCCGAAAGAGTTTCTAGATTTTGTCGCATCAATCAAAGAATTTTTGGACTTCAAAGATATTCCGAATGAAAATAGATTCAAGTTGTAATCATGCAAGTTTTGCGAGTGGACTGCATCATGGTGGCAGCAAGTCAAACAAACTCGTTTGAAACAAAATAAATAAAAAATACCAACTTTGGTTAAGTTTTGGAAACAGTATAGGAAGGCATTTTATCCTTTAATTTTAAAGAAAAAGTCCATCTTAGTGAATCTAGCCCCAACCCTAATTCTAAAAGCAATACTATTACCTATTTAAAGACTTATATTTTCATGTATTTATGAGAAAGACCTATTTCACTCAATATTTACCTTATAAGATTCAATAATAACCTAAATACTCCTAATTAATTATATAAAAGTTTTTATGTTTCTTACTTCATCTTTTTTTTCCAATTTGTTTTTCTTTCTATTCTATTACGTGAATAGAACAGTACCATAATATTATAGGTGAAGATTCCCTTTTGTACACGATTTCTTGTGTATTCTTTTTTATGATTTTGATTGTGTTTTTACTTGATTTTGGATATATGTTCAGATAAGTCGATTTGTGTGTTTAGGTAACTCAATTTTTTTATTTCAAAATAGGTAACTTCAGATCTGTTTTATTTTTTATTTTTGGTATTCTTCTGGTATTTAGTGTAATTGTCGTATTACATTAACGTTTTGGTCGATTTTAGTGTGTTTGTGTGGTGCTGGAAATTTATATCTGAGTAAGGGTTTATGGTTTACACGAAGAAGATGCAATAAGAAGATGCAAAACCGATTTTATTTTACGTACTAATAGTTGCGAAACATGTTCATTCTTTTGTACTGGTAGATACAAAGCCTGTTTTTCGCTAGATGCAAAACATTGGTGTTTTTTTGTACTGTATATGCGAAACCTATTTACTGCTAACTCCTAAATGTTTGTATTCTTTTCTACTGATAGATGTGAAACGTATATATTCCTTGCACTCATAGATGCAATTATTATTCTTCACTATAATGATAGATTCAAAACCTGTTTATTTTTGTGTCTAATGCAGGTACGCGATGTCTAGAAGTCGATTCAATATTTTCAAACTAAATGGAAAACTTACTATCTCTGATCTTGGTTTGTTTGATGATTTTGAAGATATTGGTAAAAAAAAATTAAGTAGATATGATATATTGGTTCAAGGTAAATTTAGATTAAGATACTGTTGTGATGACCTCAAAACGTTATCTTAGGTTGTGATGATGACTTAATTATTTTGGTATCATTTGTTGATAGATGTTTCAATTGTTACCATTAAAGTTGAAGGTGATTTTGTTGTTGGTGATAATATTAGAGAAATTGCTCAAAGTATATTTGAAGCTTCAAATGAAGTTGTTGTTTATGGAGAAACTGGTCAAAGTTTTGGTGTTAATGTTATTTGTCACATGAAGAAATCACTTGCTACTATTAGTTGGGTTAATGAAATTAGTGGTATTGGACAGTTGCTTGAAGATGGTGCAATAAGTTTAATATTAGCTGTTAGTCGGTTCGCTTTACAATAAGGTTTTACTTTCAAATATTTGCATAATGATAAACAAGGGGTAACTGTTAATTGCACGAAAAAAGATTCAAAGGGCTGTCATTGGAGACTTTATGCTAAACAAAAGAGATCCACTAGCTTTTTTATTATTCAGAAGTATGCCCAACCTTATACATGTGGGACTTGTTTTAGCAAAGAAAATAAAAAATATTTGTCATCGGATTTGGTTGCAAATGAAATACGTGATTGTGTCAGGAGGAAATTTGATGTTACAACTTCAAGCGTGAAATCATTTTAAAAAAATGATTACGGTTTAGATATCTTTTACCGTGCCTCATAGCTTGCTTTAGAGAAAGCTAAGAGGGCTGTATATGAAGATAGTTCTACTTCCTATGAACTACTTATGAATTATTTTAAAACATTGAAGATTCTTGATAGCAACAATGATTATATACTGGAGTATTCTTTGGTAACCAATATCTTCAAGCGTTGTTTTGTAGCATTCAATTCCTGTCTAAATGGTTTCAATTCTTTTTGTCAAGTTTTATTTATTGCTGGAACTTTTTTAACAAAAAAATATAAAGGGGTGTTGCTATCTGTCATAGCTAAAGATGGTAACAATTGTGATTTTTTTTATCTACTGTTTTATATTGGAAAACATGTTATCTTTTTTATGTTATATATAAAACTGCGAAACCTGGCATGGATAAAATACAGTAGATGCAAAACCTTGAATAATTAATAGTAGCTGCAGAACCTTAATGTATAATTAAAATGATAGATACGAAACACGTAATAAATAATACAATACATGCAGTACCGAAGGTATAAGTAAATTGGTAGATGCGAAACTAGTTGTAATTAGTCATTTATAATATATTTTCTATATATTTGTTGTAGGCATTTTCTCTGTTGTAATAATATTTGTTTTTACCAAATTAGATGTTTTCATTTAACCAAATAAAGTTTTTTTTCTTAGTTTATCATTTTCTCAATGATCTCTCAAACTTTTATTTTTAGATTCTTGTGAAATTGACTAATTGAATTTTTTCGAATAGTATATTCGAGTAATGGAAACAGATTGTAAATCGATAAACTATAATCAAATGGATAAACGAGAATAATTAGATTTGAATGTGTTTCAAGGTTTAAGATTATGGATTATGTGTTTTATGTAAGTTTTACTACATTTTTATGAGGAGTATAAATTAGATTTGAAATGTGTTTCAAGATTTAAGATTATGAATTATGTGTTTCATATAAACGTTACTGTATTTTTATGAGGAATATAAAGTGTCATATGTCTCGCATCTAGCATATAGGTTTTGCTAGATTCACGACCAAAACACAGATAATAGATACGAGACTTCAAATGTTAAATGATAAATGCGAGTCCTAGTTTTTAGATGCTAGAGGCAAGACCGGTGTAAAATAAAAATGGTAGATGCAAGATCTATATGCTAGATGATAGATGTGAAACATAGGCTTTAGATATTAGATGGGAGACCAATACAAAATGAAAATGGTAGAATACGTTATTATTATTTTGTATTTGTTAAGGATAAATTCCTTAACAAATTACTTAAACCATTCTGATATAAAAAGAGAGAAAAAGAGAAAGATATATAGAGAGAAAGGGAAGAAAAAAATGTACTTGTATTATCGTATAAAATATGATACTTTTACATATGATACTCAGATGTATTTATAGGAGTTATGCGTGACATTTAGTCTCCCCTATTTAATTCTATTTATTACATAAATGTTTCTATTTATTTATTTATTTATATATTTAAATATATTTGTTACATAATATAATTAATAAATATACAATAATAAACACCCAATTAAATTACAAATAAATTTTATTTCTTTTATCCGGATATTCTACACAGAATATTTCCTCATGAGGAGTCCCTCCTAGTCCTTGAGTTGGAGTGTAGCGAAACTTAAGGACTATATAATAGTCGCATATAATATCCGGATAATGTAATCTTATTTTCTTTTGAAGGAGCTTGTTTTCTTTTATTTTGTCAGTTGTTGTAGCTCTGTCTTCATTCAACTTTTTTGCTAAGGCCCCACTGATCATGTCGAAGAAATTATGACAGCCATGTCGGCTAGACTCTGAAAAGTCATATGGCTTGGTTATATTAATTTTCCTAGGTGAACTGTTGTGAGAGATGACTCCAACTTGGTTTGTACTAAATTGTTCCTACCTCGTTAAAAACCTTTGTCGGCCGAAATCTCCATTGAGGATAAAAAGCTCTATTTTTCCAAAGGAAAAGAGTACAGTTAACAATTAGTAGGCTGCTATGATGTTACCTGCTTCTTCGAGGTGTTTTTTTTGTTGGATATGGTTGATATGGATGTGTAGCCCCCATATTCTTTGGTTAAGGATGAAGTGAAGACTATATATGAATGTACTTGCTTTATGTGAGTATGTTTTAGATGTCTTAGACCTTGTGATAGAGAAATTACTGAATGTTGTAGACGACTTTGCGTAGATGGTAAGCATGTAAGCAACATAGTGGTGTTCGGAAGATAATATGCTTGGTTACAATTGGTGTAATGAGTTTATATGAGGGGAGATTTATGTGTTTGTTCAACTTTTGTGATGTCCGAGCATATCCTTACAAGATCGAGCACAGTGGGGCTCATTGCGTGAATAAAACAATTTAAGTTAGTCTTAGCCAGATTCACGGAGCGACTGGTTCGGCCAATTGCGTAACCCAGTGGGATTGGAGTGTTTCACTTAAATGATACCGTAGTGTGGTATTGAGCACGGTATGACCCGTTAACATAACCAAAAAAGATATGACCAATTATCTTGTTTGTCATAAGTTTTTGGATCATGTCTAAAGATGGCACAATATGGCCCCGATTTCTTAGCCCGTAGGCGTGGTCAGTGACCCTATTGCGAAATTGTAAGGATAGAGATAAAATATGCAACAAACACAGAAACATGAGATGGAGATGTTTTGGCTTAAATCCTTTGTGTCGTGGAGATGAAGATCATTTTGGCTTATAGCTTTTTTATTTATTTTGAGGATGGATATTATTTTGGCTTATAGCCTTTTCGAATATGAAGATGTAAATTACTCAACCTATAGCCTTATCGAGCATGAAGATGAAAATTACTCGATCTATAACTCGAAAACGGAGATGTTTGACTTACATCCTTTGTATCATGGAGATGAAGATCATTTTGGCTTATAGTTTTTTATTATGGAGATGGAGATTATTTTGGCTTATAGCCTTTTCAAATATGGAGATGGAGATTACTCGGCCTATAGCCTTGTCGAGCATGGAGATAAATATTATTTGGCGTATATGGTGGAGATCACGTGGCGAATGGTTTGACAACTCTGGAAACAACCATTGTATCATATGAAGAATGAAGTTTTTTTATCTTTTACCAATGTTATCTTCTTTTGGTCATCATTTGGAGAAGCAGATTTATTTTTGAATATCATGATCTTCTCCTGGAATAACCATTTCATTACCTCGATAAGCTGACTCATTCTTTGAAGGAACTTGTTTTTCTTGTCAAACAACCAATTCATCTTTCAGGCGAGAACACAGTTGTAACATACCTGAAGCCCTTAGGTGTTGTAGTGCAGTCCCACTATTATGTACTTTACTATCTAAATTTTTTCCCGCTAAACTCACCACCAGACTTCCCTCTTAAATGGTAGCAAGAGGAATCTTTACCGACATGTTATTTTGAGACCACTCTTTGTAGCTTGAATATCTAGTCTGCCTTTGTGTTTTAAGTTTGGACCGTCATTTAAGTTTCATTTCAGGTCTAGTAAAAATGTTATATGCTCTTGCATAACGGTAGTGTTCCTACCATTGTATGTGTTATCTCAATGTGACACGCAGTTACTCATAGGCTAACCAACGCGGTAGTGTTCTTTCCACTGTATGTGTTCATTGTGCTTTATCACTATCCATGTATTATATAATTGTTACATGGGAGACCTATATGCTAGATGGTACATGCGAGACCTGGATTTTAGGTGCTAGATGGGAGACCAATATAAAATAGAAATGGTAGACGCGAGGCTTAAATAGGTGTTAAATGCAAGTATAAATGATATATATATATATATATATATATATATGATCTAGATGATAGATTCGAGCAAGAGAAGAACTATAGGGGACCATGGTGATCCATGGTCCCCGTCAATAGTACCAAAATGTCTATGTAATAATAAAATAATAATATCCCTTCAATATATTTATCTTGTCCCCCAAGTATTATAAATTTTATATAGTAAATTGGTTTTGTTGTATTAGGATTTAGAAAAACAAAAAGTATATAATTAAATCTTGTAATATTAATCACATTTACAAGTCTAGTGTCCACTTCACATTCCCAAACCCACAAATTACATAGATACTCAATTTCAATCCCTAACTATGTTATTCGCTCATTTTTATGTGAATCATGAATAACACTAAGAGAAAACAAATTACTTCATTTTAAGACCCAAAAAGAAGCAAAATATATGTGAAGATGATATACAAGCACAAACTACATCCTCAATTGAAGTCAGTGAAGATGAACCTGTTATTTTAGAAGAAACCAACATTGAGCAAGAACAACTTCCTTAAAATTTTGAGACCATTGATGAAGGTATTGTTTCTGAAAATATTGGCAAATGTATTGATTTCAATTTTTTGATATAAGATCCTGGTTTGCATAGATAAATTGAGTCTTATGATATAAATAAAAAGGATTTAGTTAGTAGAGCATATATTGATCTTGGTCCGTATCAACCAATACAAATGTATCCTTACTCAGACCCAATACAATATCCTCGTCGATTTGGTTTCAGAATTTTCTTTGGCTAGAGTATTCCCCTAATAAAGATGCAACATACTATTTTTATTGTTTTCTTTTTGTAAAAAAAACCATTCGGAAGGTGTGGTAGATATACATTTATTGTTAAAAGTTTTAACAATTGAAGGAAAGTAAATAATAGAAAATATTATGCTTTTTTATGTCATATTGGGAAATGAAAGAATTATAGTTCAGCCTATTGTTTTGCAGTCAATTATTTTTATAATCTGAAAAATAAACTACTTGGAAAAGATATTTAAGAAGCAAAGTGAAGAAGAAATTAAAACAAATCGGTTGTGTCTTCAAAAACATTAATAAATGCAATAAAATTCTTAACATTCCAAGCATGTGCTTTCAGAGGACATGATGAAAGTTGCAGCTCAAATAATCATGAGAATGTTTTGAAGATGTTCAGACGTTTTCCATCATACAATAATGAAGTAGAAGAATGTGTTTCAATAAAGCTCCGAAAAATGCCAAATAAACCTCACCAAAAATCCAAAAAGAACTACTACATGTTTTTTCCATAAAAGTACAAAGTATGATTCGTGAGGAAATTGGTAAGGAAATATATTGTTTAATTATAGATGAATCTAGATATTTTCAAAGAGGGAGAAAAAGGAAATTGTAGATAGACTTGTTGATAGAAAAGTTTTCAGGAAAGATCAATTATTGGATTTAGTCTATGTTAAAGATACAAATTCTTTAACTTAAAAAAATAAAATTTGTGCTATTTTGTCTCGTTAAAATCTTAGTGTTCAGAACATGAAAGGCCAATGGTACGACAATGCTAGTAATATGATGGGCGAATGGAATGGGCTACAATCATTATTTCTTAAGTATTGTCGTTATGCTGATTACATTCATTGTTTTGGCACATCAGTTACAGTTAGCATTTGTTGTTGCAACAAGAGAAATGCATATTTCTTTCAATATTTGTTTTTTTTATTAACAATGCTATGACATATTCTACTAAATGTCATAATGAGCTACATGTTAATCAAATTTCTAAAATTGAACATTTAAAGGATATTGAGGTGATTCAGATAGGTAAATGTCTAGATCAAATTGGAACACTACAGTGTCCCGAAGATACTAGATATAGCTCACATTTCAAAAAAATGTGTCGATTGATAAAAATATATTATGTTACTCGTTTTGTGTTAGCTGAAATAACTTCTCAAGAGACAACTTTTGCTCAACGAGGTGATGCTTTTTTAATACCATAAAAATGTTGAAGTCGTATGAATTTATGTTTGTTTTACATATGGTAAATGAGATTATGGCTATTACAGATGTATTTTTTTCGAGCATTGCAACAAAAAAATATCATGATATTATGAATGTGATACACTTGGTTTCTACTAAAAATTTGTTGCTTCAAAAATTAAGACGTGATGGTTGGGAAAGTATCTCACAGAATATGAGATTATTCCGTGAGAGATCTACAATCTTGATTCTTGACATGGTTTTTTCTTATTTTGATGTACTGAAATCTCTCTGGAAAAAAGGAAAACAAAGGCAAATAATGAAAATGAAATATCATTGCAGAGTAAAAATATTTAGCGCTGCCATAAATCAACAGTTGCAAGAGTTTAAGAATAGGTTTAGTGAACAAGCAACAAAGTTTCTTATTTTAAGTTGCTTGCTGAAAAATTCTACCTTGGTGAATTTTGGAAGAATAAAAAAATCGTTTGAAGTGTGAATTACAACATTATGGGCTAGGTATTCCTACTTATCCATATTTTAAGGATATTTCTACTCTTTGTGATTTATGTCAAAGAATGGTGACAACAAGGAAAACCAAATTGTATTCACCAATAGATAGACTTTTACGTCTTATCTTGACACTTCATACATCCACTGCAAGCTCTAAGGGATTTTTGGGCAATGCATATAGTAAAAACAAGTGTTCGTAGTTGAATGGAGAATAAATTTTGAGAGATTTCTTGTTAATGCATATAGGGAAAAAGATTGCAAAATTTGTAAGCTCCAATAAGATTATTGAAATATTTTATATGATCAAATAAAGATGAGTTAATCTCAAATAAATCGGTATATTTTTCTGAGTTTTATTATTTTAAGTGACTTGTACTTTTTTGATGTTATCCATTTTTCTCATGTAAGTATAATAGTTTGTGACTTGTACTTATGTCTTCACTTCATGGGTTAACAAGTTGAGTTATTAATATAATTTTTATGTTTAGTTTTTTTATCCCATATAACATAATCCTAGTTCCGCCCCTCGATACAAAACCTAGATTTTATATGCTAGATGCGAGACTATTATAAAATAGAAATGGTAGATTTGAGACCCAAATGTTAGATACGAGACCACAACCAACTAGGTTCACGAATTTGTTTTTAAAAAAATATGATTCATTGGTCTAGTTTTGTGCCTCTTATAAAAAAATATAATACTTAAAAAAATGAATTAGAATTTAAAGATACATTTTCTTTATTTAAAAAAATATAACTGTTTAATAGCTATGTATAGAGTTTTTAGTAAAAAAATATAATCTATATAGACTCTATATAGCTATTACTAACAGGTTTTTTTATAATGAATATTTAGATGGATCGATTGTTATACTTTATTTAAAATCACATCAAATTAAGATAACAAATCGCATAAAATAAATATAAACCTTTATTTATAGTCATTACATTGTGAAGCCCAACATTGTAAATCTCGTCTTTTCTTACTTTCCTGTGTTAGAGGACCATAACCCAATAAATCGATAATTCAATTTATTCTATGATTTATTAATTCAGGCTTAAGTGTTGAGATTCGAGCCCTCTATATCACACTGCTCAAACTCAACCCGGTTACCACACTTTAGTTCATAACGTTTTTTCACCCATATGTTAAGTTTAGTTAGTTATTTAATTATCTCGATTACTTTTAATTTGCACTTCCTTCATATAATGACCGAATATGTTTATTTAGCATGTCGGTCCAAATTATTATTGGTCCATAAATATATTAAAAAGATATATTCCAACAATCTTCCACTTAGAGTACCACATGCTATTCAAGAATTCATATTTAACTTTAATATGATCTTTGTATTAATTTGCAATGGGCAAACGGTACAACTCCGTACATGACTGATAACAATAAAAGACTAAAAATTTCTTGCTCGTAATGTGAATAATAGGATGCAACAATAATCACATTACCATTATCAATCAATTACTTAGGCCAATTATGGAGTTTGGCCTAAGAGTAATATGGCTTGCAATCGTACATATTTACTCTTAAATGGTTCATACCTTTGGAGATCCAAAACTATACAGATATCAATAAATATTTCCAAATATATATATATATATATATATATTACAATAAGCTTTAATATGCACACTACTACAAAATATAACATCAGATTATTTTACAAATTCTCCCACAGATGCAATAAATGTTTATTTTAAATTTTCTAGGATATTGCACCTTTAGCCAATAATTATATGTTACCTGACATGCTATTTAGTGTGTCTACGCATCCACCAAACTCCGAGTTGGAATACCCAATGGTTTCTAAATTATCCGACTTCCCATATGTCAACATGTGCCAATTTGTTCCTTGCAAGTATTAGAGTACCCTTTTAATTTCTTTTGAGTGATCCATGCTTAGCAGCTTAGGTACTAACATATATCCCTAACATATTTACAGCAAAGGAAATGTCTGGCCTAGTACAAACTTGAGAATACATTAAATTCCCAACTACCAAATCATAATTGAGCGTTTTCATTTCCTCAATCTCAAGTTTTATCTTAGAACATTGACCCAAACTAAGTCTGTCACCTTTTGCTATAGGGGTATTTAAGGGTTTGTAATCTACTAATCCGTAATACTGTAACATAATTTCAATGTATACATTTTGTGATAATCCAAGAAAACCACGAGAGTGATCCCGATGTATCTGGATTCCTAACAAAAAATGGTATCACCAAGATCCTTCATATCGAACTTGTCTGATATAAATATTTTTGTAATGTGTAACAATTCGTTATTGTTCGAGGCAAACAATATGTCATCCATTTACAATATAAGAAATATGATATGGATCCCACTGAACTTATGATACAAAAATCCTCAATCGAGTTGATCTCAAAGTTATAACTCACTATCAACTTAAGGAATTTGTAGTACCATTGACGAGAGTCCTATTTGAGCCCATATATGGATTTCTTAAGTCTGCAAACCAGATATTTTGAGTCATTTTCCATAAAGTGTTATGGTTTCACCATATAAATCGTTTTCTCAATATCACCATTGAGAAAAAACGGTCTTAATATCCATCTAATGAAGCTCAAGGTCAAAGTGTGCAACTAATGCCATGATTGTTCTAAAGAAATCATTCGTCGATACCAGAGCGAATGTTTCTTTAAAATAAATCCCTTCATGCTAAGTATAACATTTCGCTACAAGACGTGCTTTATGTTTTTCCACATTACCCAGGAATTGCATTTAGTTTTATACATCCAGTTACAACTAATTACCTTTTATCATTCAAGTAATGGGACAAGATCCCATACCACATTATCGTGCATCAATTTATACTCTTCTTTCATAGCATCAATCTACTGTCGAGATTCAGAGTTTTTATCGCCTATTTGTAAGATGAATGATCATATGTAGTTCCAACACATGACACATCATAGTACTGAAGATATACCATCAATTCTGGACCTATAATACTTTTCATTTCTCTCGTGAACCTTCTTAGGCGCACTATTTATTTTTGTTGCACTTCTTAAGGAGGTAGAGTTTGATCATTATGAAATGTTAAGTGTAAGAGATATCCTTATGAATTAATTGAATTAAATATGTGCTTGTGGAAAAGAAAATGGAAGTTGAGAGAAAAAATTAAAGTATTGGAATTCTAGAGACTGAAACAATTAAGCTTAATCTATTTCAAGAAGTAAAAGTTGAACCTTGTATTCATTATCTCCTGCCCTATTTATAAGTACGCAAGACTACTTTGAATAAATCAGTTACATATAGAGATAAATTGCATTGTGGTCCTTTATATTTATAAATAATTTCAATCTTCTCTCTTAACTTTATAATTTACTCAAAATAACCTTAATGTTATTGTTTAACTCCATGATAATTTGTATCTTTATCAGCAACCCCATAGTTCTTATGAATACTGATGAATAAGAACTAGAAATCTTCTAACCTGCGTCAGATTAAAACAACAAATCACCATATTTTAGGTTGCCTCAAATGTAAACCACCAATCATTGCATCAAAACAACTTATTTCTACACTTACCATCTTCGAACGAAACTATATTTAAGTTTGCCTTGAATCAAGACTTCTTAATATTATACTTAAGGTATCCTTTAATAGTTATGTAATCCTCTCAAATTTGCTTCAAATGTACACATGTTTTTTCACTCATTTCTCTACTAACAACTAGAAACGTATGGAATAATCAAGTGCGCATGCAAAGCCGTTAGGTCTGACCTTATACAAGTGTCACCCTACTTCGTAGTAGGCAACCGTTTGGCGGTTCTCTTTTCATCCAATAACTGTCATTACCTCTTCATCTTCTCCACCCACTTTCTCCTTTTTTATTCTTCTATAAATATTCCTCCATTAGTTATTTTTGCTTCACATACAACTTCTAGTGAGAGAAAGAGAGAATCATCTAAAAATCTTACTTCTTCGACACATTCATCAGAAAAATCAACTGTCCTGAATTTATCTTCATCATTCTATAGATTAATTTGAGGATTTTTCATCATTATAGTTTATGAAAAAATCTTCATTTAATAAAAAACCCATTTTTGGTATCTATGACTACTTGTGTATCAGTTAAAGAATTGCTGAATATCGCACAAAATGAGTAATGGATAACTCTCCAAAATTTTCCACTCAAACCACAATATATGGTAATTTCATCCTTAGCCAAAATTCTTATGGGTACCAAAATCCGTCCATCCCAATTCTTGACACCTGCTCACTAAAATATCTTCAACAATCACCACTTCAAAATCACTCACGAGCATCCTCTGGAAACACATCAACACCTCCTTGAACCAATCTCAAAGAGAGACATAGTAACTATCCTCAACGTGCATCAGAAACATCTCATATAGTTAACATTATATCTACGAGAATGAAGAGTTGTTGCATAACACTTTATAGCTACCTACTTATCGTTTTGAACTACTCTAACACAATCCCCAGTGGCATACTTCAAACACTGATGAAAAGTGGAGACTACATCATACATACTCGATAGCCAATATCTCCAAAAGATAGTCTTATAGCTAGTTGAACATTCGACCACCATAAACAAGACTTGAACCCTCTTTTTAAAAGGGAATTTTCCCAGACATACTTCCTCTTTGAATTCTCCAATCACTTAAGTTGTCACTCATGTAAACCAATTATGGTACGACCAGATCAAAGAATATTATATGGATTACGCTCAGCAGCGATACTGTCAACGGGTTTATGCTCAGCAGCGATACTGTCACCGGGTTTATACCCAGCCAATAACCCTCACTGTTATCATCGCGATAATAGAGGGTTTGCAAATCCTCGCAGGTCGCAACATTCATCTTATTCGCCCACTTTATCCTTCCTTATTCTTCTATAAATATTCCTTCATTAGTTATTTTTGCTTCACATACAACTTCTAGTGAGAGAAAGAGAGAATCATCTAAAAACCTTACTTCTTCGACGCATTCATCGGAAAAATCAACTTTCCTGATTTATCTTCATCATTCTATAAATTAATTTGAGGATTTTTCATCATTATAGTTTATGAAAAAAAAATCATTTAATAAAAAACCCATTTTTGGTATCTATGACTACTTGTGTATCAGTGAAAGAATTGCTGAATATCGCACAAAATGAGTAATGGATAACTCTCCAAAATTTTCCACTCAAACCATAATATATGGTAATTTCATCCTTAGCCAAAATTCTTATGGGTACCAAAATCCGTCCATCCCAGTTCTTGACACCTGCTCACCAAAATAACTTCAACAATCACCGCTTCAAAATCACTCACCAGCATCCTCTGGAAACACATCAACACCTCTTTGAACCAATCTCAAAGAGAGACATAGTAAATATCCTCAACGTGCATCAGAAACATCTCATATAGTTAACATTATATCTACGAGAATGAAGAGCTGTTGCATAACACTCTATAGCTACCTACTGATCGTTTTGAACTACTCCAACACGATCCCCAATGACATACTTCAAACACTAATAGAAGTGGAGACTACATCATACATACTCGATAGCCAATATCTCCAAAAGATAGTATTATAGCTAGTTGAACATTCGACCACCATAAACAAGACTTGCACCCTCTTTTTAAAAGGGCATTTTCCCAGACATACTTCCTCTTTGAATTCTCCAATCACTTAAGTTGTCACTGCTGTAAACCAATTATGGTACGATCAGATCAAAGAATATTATGTGGATTACGCTCAGCAGCGACACTGTCACCGGGTTTATGCTCAGCAGCGATACTGTCACCGGGTTTATGCCCAGCCAATAACCCTCACTGTTATCATCGCGATAATAGAGGGTTTGCAAATCCTCGCAGGTCGCAACATTCATCTTATCCACCCACTTTCTCCTTCCTTATTCTTCTATAAATATTCCTTCATTAGTTATTTTTGCTTCACATACAACTTCTAGTGAGAGAAAGAGAGAATCATCTAAAAACCTTACTTCTTCGACACATTCATCGGAAAAATCAACTTTCCTGATTTATCTTCATCATTCTATAGATTAATTTGAGGATTTTTCATCATTATAGTTTATGAAAAAAAATTGATTTAATAAAAAACCCATTTTTGGTATCTATGACTACTTGTGTATCAGTGAAAGAATTGCTGAATATCGCACAAAATGAGTAATGGATAACTCTCTAAAATTTTCCACTCAAACCATAATATATGGTAATTTCATCCTTAGCCAAAATTCTTATGGGTACCAAAATCCGTCCATCCCAGTTCTTGACACTTGCTCACCAAAATAACTTCAACAATCACCGCTTCAAAATCACTCACCAGCATCCTCTGGAAACACATCAACACCTCCTTGAACCAATCTCAAAGAGAGACATAGTAAATATCCTCAACGTGCATCAGAAACATCTCATATAGTTAACATTATATCTACGAGAATGAAGAGCTGTTGCATAACACTCTATAGCTACCTACTGATCGTTTTGAACTACTCCAACACGATCCCCAATGACATACTTCAAACACTAATAGAAGTGGAGACTACATCATACATACTCGATAGCCAATATCTCCAAAAGATAGTATTATAGCTAGTTGAACATTTGACCACCATAAACAAGACTTGGACCCTCTTTTTAAAAAGGAATTTTCCCAGACATACTTCCTCTTTGAATTCTCCAATCACTTAAGTTGTCACTCCTGTAAACCAATTATGGTACGATCAGATCAAAGAATATTATGTGGATTACGCTCAGCAGCGATACTGTCACCGGGTTTATGCTCAGCAGCGATACTGTCACCGGGTTTATGCCCATCCAATAACCCTCACTGTTATCATCGCGATAATAGAGGGTTTGCAAATCCTCGCAGGTCGCAACATTCACCGTAACGTCCGTAATTAGTTGGCCATGTTGAACAGACTTCGATCATCGTTAACATCATGGGTTAAGTCGTCGATGAGCTGTTGCCCCAATAGTTTTTGAATTTATTCGTTATATCAGGGTAAATTTGATGTTAATTTTGGGAGAAGAAATTCAAGACATCAATCAATCATAATTTAATAAGAAATAACCTCAAAGTATTAAAATACAATTTATTCATATTAAATATGCAAAATCATATAAATATGTTTTTCAAATACGGATAAATCACATAAACATGCTTTTCATACAGTTCATAAATACATGCCTTAACCAGTTCATAATCCTAATTGTATGGATTTTTTACAGTGAAGAGAAACATGCGTCAATATATATTAACATACAGTTCAATTATTCTATCGAATCCAAAAAAGGTTTATAATTATACTTTATTTAAAATCGCATTAAATTAAGATAACAAACCAGAGAAAATAAATATAAACCATTATTTATAGTTTTTACAATGGGAAGTCTGATGAATTAAGAAATAGCTCAAGGGTGATTTTGTGTTAGGCGAATATTTGGGGGACTAAACAATGAAAACCGAATCCTTCGTGAAAGTGCCTTTTTAGAGAGAGAAAGTGAGAGCTAGACTAAGTAGAGAGAGAAAGTAATATTATATTAATCAACCAGGTTATCAGCTCGTGTGAGGTTCTTTTATAGTATAATAACGGGCCCCACACACTTTAATTCCTACTTATTACACATTTTAGTCCCTATATTTTTCCACTTATTCACATAACTACTTATATTTGTACTTTTTACAATACTTCCCCAATAAAAACACTTCCTTGCAATTTTTCTATACGTCTTTTATTCTCCCTCATCAGTAGCCCCCCAGTCTTAGTAAAAAATATTTTTACTAGGACTGTGAAGACATCTTCGAACTTTTTCTTGTACGTTTTAACTCTCCTCGAAAATGCACCTCTTCAAATATCTTTTACTCTTTAACTGTCCTCGAATAATACTTCTTCGAATACAAAATGCATTTTCGAATACAAAATGCCTCTTCAAATATCCTTTAGCTGAAAAATGCCTCTTCGAAAAAATACCTCTTCGAAAAAACTCCTCTTCGAATATCCTCTTATTCTCTTGGGCAATACTGATAAGTAGCCCCCCAATCCTTGCAATGTCTTAGCAAGGCTTGAACCATGCCTCTCATCAATTTTGTTAATCGAAATTAATCGTCTCATTATAATATAGCCTCCCATACTTGGCAAATAAATTGCAAGGATTAGACTCATCGAATTTTTCAGCATCAACTCGCATACCCCAATCAACAATCTCCCGCCTTTTTTATGACGTCATTAGTCGTAATTCCTTGTCACCAAATCTTTTTAGAGATCTTATCCCCTTTCCCAATATTTTTCATCATTAGATTGCCTTTTCATATTCTCCCTCGTTTTTTGGATCAATATAATTATGCCTATATTACCCATAACGCCCTTAGGCAAACAAATAAAAATGTCATCAGGCCTATCTTACCCTAAAAGCCCATATTCCTCTATAAATACTCACCTTCTTCATTTACACTCTAAACTTTTCGTTCTAAAATTTCTAGAGAGAGAAAGCTGGCTTATAAACCTCGTCGGATTCCAGAGTGGCTTTTAATCAGTAAAAAATTTCAAGAGAAAGTTGTTGCTGGTGAATATGTTGAACCTCAACCTCAACCTTCTGTCACCACTTTCTACGGTTCCTGGCATTTATCAGAAAACTCTTATGCTATCATACCCCTCGAAATTTCTCATCAAAACCAACCTTCCGATCTCAGCCCCCTCGAATCCATGGGTAAAGACAGACACCATAAGCATTCTTCTAGTAAGAGGAAAAGGCACCACAAGGAGAAAAAGAACTCGCAAGAACGCAAGCGTGCCAAAGAAAATCCCTCGGAAACCCTAGATCCGAGTTTGGCTTTAGTAGTTGAAAATCCTCCTCTGAAAATCAACGCTTCTGGATCAAGCCTTCCAGCCACCCCTTCGATAACGACAAGTGAAAGCCCTCGATTCTCCCCCTCAAGAACTAATATTACCGAGGATGATCTTCAATCAATGTGAAATAAATTCTTGGCTGATAAGGGGAAAGCAATTTCCTCGGATAATCCGGAGCCATAAACTCTACCAATTTCTATTGCAGAGCAGAGCAAATCCAGTGGCCCTCACTTGGCCTCTTCTAGTAAAATGTCCACCGTTCCCCTAACAATATCCGAAGAACAGGCTCGTCGGATCGCCCCAAAATCTAAGGGAGACATCACTCTTCCCTTAGAACTTGATGCCATTGCGGGCAACAACATTCGAGGAATCGAAAAAAAGCATATGGTTGCACTTCACAACATTTCCTATAAATACTTTTTGCCTTCGGAAGAGATCATGTTGAGGACCCGATGGTGCATCCCCTCGTACATCAACATTAGATTCCCATCGGAAGGTGAGACTTCTTTATCAGTTAGGCATAATGAGTTAGTTGTTTATACGAAAATCATGAACTGAGGGTTAAGGTATCCCTTAGATCCATTTTTTATTGAATACTTTGCCAAAATCGACCTCTGCCCTTCACAAGCTGGTCCAAACATGTGGTTCACACTCATGGCATGTATCATGGCTTCGAGGATTTCGGGCAACAAATTTTCCTTGGAAGAGCTCATCGGATTATCTGGCCTAGCAAAGAATCTGTTTTTTCCGTTTTATTCATTAACTTTTGGTCGAGGAAAAAAAGTATTGAAATACTTGCTAGAAGCTGACAAGAAGTGAAGGCAACAATTTGTCTACTTATCTGGTCATTGGGAGACATGATCTGAATCAACTCCTTCGAATCCACATAAGCCGTCTCTCTTGTGGATCAACAAATATAAGTTTATTAACTTCTTCTTTTACCTTTCCTCGGATAATGATGTACTAACTTAAATTCTTTGTACCTATGACCGAAGTTTCAAAACCATACGCAGACTATGTAGAGGCTAGAGAGATTGAATCCTGGGACCCAAGATGTGTCGACTGATCCTGAAAGAGAGGCTAGAGAAAATTTAAGTCAGACACCCAACTCTCCTCTTACCCAAGCTTCAAGTCCCTCTCCAATTGATAATTCTCCTATATTAGCACCGCTCCCAATTCCCCGAAACAATCCTCCTCAAAGTGTTGACCTCAATATTTTAACTGGTGAGTCTTCGGATTTTGACCCCGCAGCAATAGGCTCGCCTTCCAGATCCTTCAAGATTCCTCAGGATGATGAATATTCGCTAAGTGTTCGCAACCTACTATATGCTTCTGTCAACGTGGGAAGAAGAATCCAACATCTGGAAGACAAAAAAACCACTATGAGTTCAAGGCTTCCCTTTCTTCTTCTCAGCTTGAAGAGGCAAAGAAACAACACTCCATTTTAGAGAGTCAAGCGGATGTAATTTTTGAAAGACTGTCTGCTTCTGAAAGTTACGTCCTTATGCTTAAAAATACTGTCAGGAAGAGAGAGATCTCTACCAAAAGAAGACGGGGGCTCAAGAGACACTTCTGACAGAACTCAAGAAAGCTCACCAACTTGCATGCAAGGGATTAAAAGATTGTCTTGCTGATTACGAGGTTGTTATGGAGGACAGGAAAAACTTAGTGAAGAGAATTGAAGATTTCCCTAAACAAGTTGAGGCTGAGAAAGAAAAAGTTGTGAATGCCTATGCGGCCAAGTGTGTGGACAATATCAACACTCGAGATACTACCACCCGAGCAGGTCTGATCACCCAAATTCATGTAGATTACTCTGAGTATGACTTAGGAAGTTTTTGGAAGCTCGTCTCCCCCGACCTTCGTCCTCCTAACATTGTTGTTAGTGATAGTGAGTCCTCAGAGTCCGAGGATATCGGCTCCTATGAGTATTTTGACTAGATAGATTTGTAATGGTGATGTCAACATGGTTGGGCAAGTTATGCATAAGTCCTTGTAAGGCAGTTTTTGTAATAGTTGCTTCATTTTCCGAAGGACCTCTTCCTCGAATTTTATAGTATGTCACTTTTGAAATGCTAGTTTTATAACTTTGTAACTTCACACTTTTGATGTGAAAAAATAATTGTATGCCAACTTGCGTTGAATAGTTATTTGATGCCAATTTTGATCATAATAATCGTTGGATGCTGCACCAAGGCAAGCTTATATAATGTCATAATTATTAATCATAATAGCTCAACCACAACTGTTATCTCAGAAAGAATAATTCGAGGCAAAAAATGCAATTGTATTGATCAGCTTATAATGACACCTCGTTAAAACCTTCTTGTGCCTAACAGGGTAGGAAAGAGTATGCCCTCGGTGTTTTTGTAAACCTGAAAATACACACAAAAGATAATCGTTACATGCTAATTTCTTCCTCATTCCAGGTACAATTTTAAATGTTCGATGTTCCATGGATGATTAAGATATCGTTATTCCTTATCTTTTAATCTATACGTGCCCTGCTTTATCTTCTCCGTGACTTCATAAGGATCCTCCCAATTTGGCCCTAGATTTCCAAGACTTTTCTCTTTGGTGTGCAGAAAAACTTTTCGTAACACTTTGTCCCCCACCTTGAAATCTCTTTGCTTTACTCTCGAAGCATACCTACTCCTCATCAACGTTTGATAATGTAAGGATTTTAACTGCGCTCTTCGTCTTTTTTCTTCCAGCAAGTCTAATTCTAGGGCTATGCTTTAATCGTTCAAATATTCTGTATAAATTGCCATACGGTACGATGGGAAAACAATTTCCGAAGGGACAACCGCATCCATACCGTACACTAAGGCAAATAGAGATGTAGCAGCGGAAGTTCGAGACGTCGTTCTATAGGCCCACAATACTTCTTGTAAATAATCGGGCCATTTTCCAGCCTTTCCTTCCAAATTCCTTTTCAATCCATCCAAGATTGTTCAATTGGTCACTTCCACATGACCATTGGCCTGTGGATGGAACTGGGTAGAAAAACATTGTTGTATGCCCCTGGAACTGCCAAAGCTTTTAAACTTCTTGTTATCAAATTGAGGCTCATTATCCGTTGTGATTTTTATCGGCACCCCAAAACGACAACAAATATTTGAGACAATGAACTTGATAACATCTTTTGATTTTTTTCCTGCTAGAGGTTCTGCTTCCACCCACTTGGAAAAATAATCCACGGCTACTATTATCGTTTGCCTTCCACCAGACGCCATTGGTAGGGGCCCAACTAGGTCAATGCCCCACCTATCAAACGGTACTGCTTCTGAAATACTCTTTAAGGGAACTCCTGGCTTGTGTATTATGTTGGCATATCGCTGACACGTATCACACCGCTTTAAAAAATCTTCCGCATCAGAAGAGATGGTCGGCCAATAATAACCAGCCAAAAACACCGGTCGAATTAACGCTTTATACCCACAATGGGCCGATCCTTCCCCGTCGTGTAGTTCTGATAGGACAAACTGCGACTCGTCCTTAGCCAAACATCTAAGTAATGGTCTGCTCATGGATTTCTTATATAAAACTCCTCCTAACAGAACATAACCATGAGACTTAAACCTGACCCTCCTAGCCTCAAACTTCTCTCTGGGTAAACTATCTTTTTCCAAAAAGTCCACGATTTCTGACCTCCAATCATTTGTGGTCACATTGTTTACTTCCTCCAAATTCATTGAGTGCTCTGTACCGCCTGTAACCAAAGGATACTCCAGAATTAGGACCCATGGATGATCTTCCGATCGTGAAGCCGCTGCTAATGAATCAGGGATGACATTTACCTCCCTTCGAACATGCTCATACTGAACCTCATCAAATTCGGAAGCCAAGTCCTTTAACACTTTCAAGTACTTGACCAACTTATCTTTTCTCACCTCAGACTCTCCCAAAGCTTGATTCATTACCAATTGTGAATCACTGATCAATTTAACCTTTCTGGCTCCACATATTTGAGCCAATCGTAATCCTGCCAATACTGCCTCATACTCTACCTCATTATTAGTTTCCTTAAAACCAAATCGAATAGCCTGAAACATGACTATCCCCTCCGGGGAAATTAATTGGACTCCTGCACCACTTCCAGAATTATTCGACCCCCCATCCGTTCGAACCAACCATTCGGTCTTACCTGAGTGGTCAACAATCTCCATGTCATCCCTCTTTGAGTGGAATTCAACCAAGAAATCAGCCAAAACCTGAGCTTTTATTGTCGTCCGAGGCTCGAATATTATGTCGAAATCTTCCAGTTCAACTGACCATTTTGTCATCCTCCCAGATATATCCGGCCTCTGTAACAAACCTTTTAAGGGGAATGCTGTTCGAACCACAATAGGGTGGGCTTGGAAATATGGCCTCATTTTCCAAGCAGTTGTTACCAATGCCAAAGCTAACTTTTCTAACTTAAGATATCGTTTCTCAGCATCTAACAAACTTTTGCTGACATAATAAATTGGTTTCAACATATCGACCTCTTCCCGGGTAAAACGGCACTGACTGCACAATCTGATACCGACACATAGACAATTAACTTCTCTCCCACAAAAGGTTTGGAAAGTATCTCCGGGGACATCAAATATTCTTAAATCTGGCGATAAGTGGCTGAACGTTCCTCAGTCCAACTAAAATGTCTCGCATTTCTTAATACATTAAAGAAAGGCGCACATTTATCCGCTGAACGAGAAATAAACCTATTCAATGCTGCCAATCTCCCTGTCAAAATCTGGACTTCCTTGATATTCCGAGGTGGCGTCATAGTTGTCAAAGCCTTCATCTGTTATGGATCAGCTTCTATGCCCATTTCACTTATCATGTAGCCAAGGAACTTCCCCGATCGTACCCCAAAAAATGCACTTTTCTGGATTCAATTTCAAATTGACTTTACTCAGATTGTTAAAAGTTTCCTCCAAGTCAGAGAAATGATCTCCATCATGCAAACTTTTTACCAGCATATCATCAGTGTAAGCTTCTACATTCCTGCCAATTTGCCCTTCAAAGGTTTTGTTGACCAAACGCTGATAAGTTTCCCCTGCATTTTTCAGGCCAAATGGCATGACCTTATAACAATATAATCCTCTCCCGGTGATAAACAATGTGCTTTCTTCATCTTTTATATCTAAACTGATTTGATTATATCCTGAATAAGCATTCATGAAAGACAATAATCGATTAAACCTAAGGATCCTTAGGACAATCTCTATCAGGTCCGTGAAATCCACGCACATCCTCCACTTTCCATTATTTTTCCTGACCAAGACTGGATTCGAGGCCCATACAGGGTACTGCGACTCTCGAATGTGGCCTATGCTCAATAACTGTTCCACTTCCGAGAGAATATCTGCAGATTTTTCCTGAGAAACCGGTCTCTTTTTCTGGACAATAGGTCGAACAACATGTCGTACTTCAATTTTATGACATATTATATGTGGTGGTACTCCCATAACATCCTGTGCACACCAAGCAAACATATTTAACTTCGATGACAAAAATGCAATCAATTTTTCTCTGAACTGAAAAGAAAGCTTTACTCCAATCTTCAAAATTTGTCCCCCTTCAAACTTATGCTCCTCGTGATCTTCCTCCGGAACCATAAATCTGGGGGCCTCCCTCGGATCATCACAGGGAATGATTTCTGAGGAAGTCCCTTTTAATTGCTATGCCTTTTTTGATACTTCTCCCCGAACTCCTTTCGAGGATAGAGCTATCTGATAACACTCTAGAGCCATCTTCTGGTTGCTCCTGATCGTCCCTATATTGTTTCCCACCACATATATCAGACATTGGTGTACCTTCGAGATAACACAATGCATCCTGGACAGCCAAGAGCGACCCAGAATTACATTTTACGATGTTGGTGCGTCTACAACTATAATCAGCACTTAAACTTCCTTTTTAAACGGCCCACGACCTAACTACACTACACACTGAAACTCTCCAACGACTATCGTTGTTGCACCTGTAAAGGCCACTATAGTTCTGTTGGATCGTCGTATAGCGGGTGGGTCAAAAATTCTCCTGTAGGTACTCATAAACAAAATATTCGCGGAACTTCCCATGTCAATAAGTATCTTCTGAACTTGGTCTCCGGCTATACCCGCAATGATAACCGCCACATCTGTATGCGGGCCCGCTATATTCCTCATATCATCATCGTCAAAACATATGATGGGGGAGGGCAAGTGATGCATCTGCGCTGAAACCCCTGCTTCAATCTGTGTGGTCAAGTTCACCATATGTCTTTTCCGCGAACTATTAGAATTCCCTGTGATGGTATCTCCTCCGAAGATAGCTAGCGATTCGAAAAAAGCACACAAGTCATTTAGTTTCCCCCTTGGAACAATCTCATCTACCATGTTCACGTTATTTCTCCCTTCCTTGGGATCCAGGTACTTCTCTTCAATATCAAAGACATCGACCTCTTCGGAAATCACCATCACTCTATCAACAATCTTTGGGACAACCTTTATCGCAACATTTTTCTGGGAGTGTTTTTTCACAAATTCTAATAACATTCCATTCTTAATCAAAGCTTGCACTTTTTTTTTCAAAGCGATACATTCTTTAGTGCCATGTCCAATATCCTCATGGAACTTACGGAACCTGTCAGAACTTCTGCTTTCCCTCAGAGTTTGAATTGGAAAAGGTTTTCTGAACTGCACCGTTGATCTTGCCTTATTAAATATCGTAGCCACATTTTCCGTTAACTCCGCAAAATAGTTCGGACGAATCCATTTGTTCGAAATTGGCCTCGTGCCTTGGTTATAGTTTTGCTGGTTACTATAGTTCTGCTGGTTTGTTCTCGGCCTCGGCGGATACTGACCCACACTCTTTGCTGGAACACTAGTACGTGGCCCTTGATTATTAGACTCAGTCCTTTGAAATTGGTTCTGCTCCAACTGATCGCTTGATCCTTTCTCGGAATCCTGAGTCTCATCCACTAAAATCCTCTTCTCAACTTGATCCAATAGTGCCCCAAAAGTCATTGCCTGACTTTCTGCTACCGTGTCCTTTAATAGTCCGGGGAGAAGCCCCATCCTGAATGCCGCGAGTGCCACAGAATCTTTACAATACTTCATGTTTGTTTTTGTTTTAAGAAATCGATTGGTGTAATTCTTTAAGCTCTCCCCAACTTTTTACCTACGATAGATTATTGCATCTCCATTAGCTCGAAACTTCTTGCTCCCCATAAAATGTTGTCTAAAGATATTCCAGAACATGTCGAAATTCTTTATTGAGCCCTGCGGAAGCCGGTTATACCACTTGGAAGCCACCCCTTTGAAAGTCTCAGCAAAAGCTCTATACAGCAATTTATCATCGCCATCGAAATTAATCATGAAATTCTTGAACTGCTCGATGTGATTATCAGGATCCTATGCCCCGTTAAACTATTCTAGCTTCGAGATATCAAAATGTTTTGGGAGGTTGCCAGCTAGAATTTCCGAGGACAAAGGAGAAACTCTCCAATTATGACCCGTCTTATAAACATTAGCTCTCAAATTTTCATGGCTCGGAAAATAGAGTCCTTTCTCGGACGGTAGAGTATACTGATGCTGCCATTCCAAATTCCGCTGGTCGACATGTTGGTTCCTAGAGGGAAAATTCATTTGGTCATAGCCCTGCTCATTAGCACGAGCGTGATAGTTCTTTTCCCTCAGAGACTTTCTCTCCAAACTCCTTCCCCTCCGGTGTTCCATATGCCTTCGACCATATCTTTTCTTTCTGTGATTCCTCGTAGGAGACGATTCTGGTGAACTGTAACAAGAATAATCGCTTGAATCGGAAGATTCCAGGTGGCGTTTTCCTTTCCTCCTCGAAGAACGTCGCTCATGACCTCTATATCTGTCATCTTTGTTTCTAGGATGAAAGTCGGTTGCACACTCTTCTTTTCCACTGTCAGGCTCCCTTCTCACCTCGGAACGAAGATTTGCCTGAACGGTTTCTTTTTCTGCCCTCAACCTTTCAATCTCCAGCAATAACTCATTCCTTCGAGCCAGCAAATCCGAGTCATCAAATGTTCTCCGACGCACTAGCCACCATGCGCCTCGTATTCCATATCATTCCGATAAGTATTCCCCACAAGATTCTCCTCACATTCGTTAACAAAATCATCCCCTTGCTCTTCCATGATTCCGCTCGGATTAAGAACAATTTCCAGAAAGCGATTGTCGTCAGAACAATCTTCGTTTCCCACAGACGGCACCACTGATGAATTAAGAAATAGCTCAAGGGTGATTTTGTGTTAGGCGAATATTTGAGGGACTAAACAATGAAAACCGAATCCTTCGTGAAAGTGCCTTTTTAGAGAGAGAAAGTGAAAGCTAGACTAAGTAGAGAGAGAAAGTAATATTATAATAATCAACCATGTTATCAGCTCGTGTGAGGTCCTTTTATAGTATAATAACGGGCCCCACACACTTTAATTCTTACTTATTACACATTTTAGTCCCTATATTTTCCACTTATTCACATAACTACTTCTATTTGTATTTTTTACAATACTTCCCCAATAAAAACACTTCCTTACAATTTCTTAATACGTCTTTATTCTCCCTCATCAAATTCCAACATTGTAGGACTCATCTTTTAATACTTATTTGTGTTGGGAACCATAAACCAATAAATTGATAATCAATTTATTCACTGGCTTATTAATTTAGTCATTGTTGAGATTTGAACCTTGTTTGTAATAGAATCCAAATTCAACCCAGTTTACATGCTTGAACCTATAACTCTTTTTAATTAAATAATTAATTCGATTACTTCTCATTCGAACTTTGCTACCACAATAAAATATATTTATTTAAAATATTCATCTTAATTACCATCTGTCCATAAATATATTAAATAAAAATATTCCAACCAGGCCAAGCTCATTTTGAATTCTAAAAAAAGACATGCCAGGAATATATTAAAGGGCAAAGCTATATCTAGACCCCATTTGGCTATAATAAGACCTTAAATCAAACTTTTTGTTTTACTTTATGTAAAATAACCATTTTATCCATCATATAAAACCATTTTTTCACAAAAAATCTAAACAATTTTCTTCCTCTTCTCCAACAAAACTTCTCTCTAAAACTAAAAAGAATCAATTACATTAAAATCTAACTACTTTCTTCTTCTTCTTCTTTAACAAAACTTCTCTTTACTTTTTAATTATATTTTAATATCGCCTTGTGGAACTTTCCGACTTTTCATTAGCGTAAAAAGAATGAATCACATTAGTCGAAGAACCAATTTTTTTTTACAGAATTATATTACAATGAAGTAATCTCTGGACCGAGTAATTTGTATGATTTTTTATTAAGAAATAAACCAGTAACTGTGAAATATTTTCCAGCCTAATGGTAATGACAATCTTGTTTGAAACCCGATCATCTTGATGGCAGATAAAACGCGAGCTTCAATTTTTTTTAAAAAAATAAAAGAATTAAATATTTGAAATCAATATCTTTGATTAATAGCGAAATCAGAAACATCAATCAGATAACAAAACCACAAGAAAGAAAACAACACATCGATTTATAAGTTTGAATTAAATTTACAACCAGAAACCCTAAATCCCCAAATTCCATAACCTAAGAACTTGTAAACTTTGGAACGGCCTTCGTTCCTTCAGATATGTTTAGCCAATTCACCAGACAACACGAATCTTACCGCAGTCTGGATTTTCCTTGAAGTGATAGTCGGTTTCTTGTTGTACCTCGCAAGCTTCGCAGACTCACCATCCAATTTCTAGAAGATATCGTTGATGAAACTGTTCATGATTCCCATAGCTTTGCTGGAAATACCGATATCGAGATGAACCTGCTTCAAGATCTTGAAGATGTAGATCTTGTAGGTCTCGGCATTTTTCTTGGATCGTTTTTTCTTTTTATCAGCTCTGGCGCCAACTTCTTTTGGTAACTTCTTTTTGGCTTTTGGTTTCTTCTCAGCTGCTACGACGCCCAAAGGATATTTCTCGGCGACCTTCTTCTCATTCGGCTTCTTTTATGCTTGGAGTGTTATTGTTGATTTTGATTAGGAAATGAGTTCTCTAGAAAGAGAGATTAATTAGAGAAAAGAAATAATTTTCTCATTTTGATTGTGAGATGCGAGCTGCAACTTGAATTTGATAAAAAGGAAAAAAAGCGAAAACAGAGAAGAGAGAAAAGAGAAGAGAAAAGAGAGAAGAGAAATAGTCGGCTAAAAAAGTTTATATATTAAGGGTATTTTAGTAAAATTTGGGATCTCATTATAACTGAAGAAAGTCTCATTATAACGGGTCTCATTATAACCAAAACGAGTCTCGGTTTAACGTTGCCCTGTATTAAAACATTGTGAACCAGCTAATTTTAAATTCTAGAAAGACATGTTCTATCAATTTGATTTCTCTTCCATTTATTAAAAATCAGACATAATTAGGAGTACTTCATGGTCCAATAAATTTTTTTTTCTCGAAGGGAACCCCCAGCCGCTACTCAGAGTGCAATGAGTGCGCACAGGGTAAAACCTCAGTCTTACGCGATAGCCTGCAAACCAAAGCCAGAAGGTAAACCACACAAGGTGACAGACTCAGCCGAGAAAGCGTATGTAAAGAGACTCGAACTCATGACCTTTTTGGTCATAAGAATGTCATACTCAACCAACTCGGCTACCCCCTTGAGGTTCAATAATTTAATAATTTAATGATTAGTTTATTTATTGATTATATCGTTAGATTCCTTTTTTATGTTTCCATTTGATGGAAATTGTAAAACAAACATTAAAATATTGAAGACTAAAAGAGAGGAAGTTATAGAGATAGAAAGTGATCGATGGGATAAATGACCCACCTCTGTTTTCATGCTCTCGCCTCCTCCTTCCGAACTCTGTCATCGACAAGCTCTGTATCCCGACTTTTCCCCGCCAGCTCCCTCTCTTTCATTTCTTCCGCTTTTCGCACTCGGTATTCTTCAATTCTGTTCCATAGATTCATGTTTCTCGGTTTTCACTTTGTTTGCTTCCCTTCCCTTCCATGCTTGTGCTGGATAATCTCTAATCGGTTTACGTTTTCATGTTCTCGGCTACTTGCGGAATCTTTGGTTGCCGAGAAAATCGATGATATACGTAGAAATTTTGGCATATCATTATTAGTCTTGATGCTAATTTGTTTCGAGTATTTTGCTGGGGAATCTAACTCATTTAATTTGTCTCATTAGAGCAATGACATCCCACATTGTTGGGTATCCTCGGATGGGCCCCAAAAGAGAGCTCAAGTTCGCTTTGGAATCCTTCTGGGATGGAAAAAGCAGTTCGGAGGAGCTGCAGAAAGTAGCATCTGACCTTAGGGCATCCATATGGAAACAGATGGCTGATATTGGAATCAAATACATCCCTAGCAACACATTTTCATACTACGATCAAGTCTTGGATGCCACAGCAATGCTTGGCGCTGTTCCGCCCAGATACGGTTGGAATGGAGGTGAAATTGGGTTTGATATATACTTCTCCATGGCCAGAGGTAACGCCAGTGTTCCTGCTATGGAGATGACCAAGTGGTTTGATACAAATTAGTAAGTGTGAATCACTTGTCTCGATTTTTGTGTTTGAGCCTATGTTTTAAGTTGACGTGTAACCAAAGTTATTGCTGCAGCCATTACATTGTTCCGGAATTGGGAACAGATTCTGAGTTCTCCTATGCATCTCACAAGGCTGTCGATGAATTTAAGGAGGCCAAAGCTGTAAGCTGGCTTTCCTTTTTATTCTAATGGTTCCCCTTGATGTTATTACGTTAAGTCGTGATGAACTGTGGAGAGTCCAGCTAGGTATAAGTTTTCATGTTAAGAATGATATATTTACTCTGATCCATGTCGTTCAAACTTTTTGCAGAATTGAAGGGGCTTTGTCGCATAGCTTAACTTTGACATATTAGTTCATTATAGTAAATGATTAGATATGTATCCATATAAGACTATACCTATTGTCTAAAGCTCGCAGATTTACATTTTAATCGGTACTATCTGCGAATATATACATTCGTTGAACAGCATATGCCATGTTTGCATAAATACCTCCATTATTAGTCTCGTGCTGGAATTAGATACGATAAAAACGAGTTTCAAGTTTGATGTTAAGAGAAAAGAGGCTGGTGCTTGGGGGCAAACTCAAGTTATGTTTTAATCTGACAGCTGGACTTTGTGCAGTGTTTCTATTATATTTTGTTTCCTTTATTATTCTACGGAACTGACGGTCCTTTATATTAATTGTGCTATAGCTTGGAGTTGATACGGTTCCTGTCCTTGTTGGACCTGTGACTTATTTGTTGCTGTCAAAACCTGCGAAGAATGTGGACAAATCTTTCTCTCTTCTTTCCCTTATTGATAAGATTCTGCCAGTTTACAAGTGAGCACTATTTTTATTTCTCTTTCACAAATATAGGCCAAAGTTGGTATAATCGGATTGTACTATATTAACCTAAGTTCATGACTGTTGCTTGGCAGGGAAGTTGTGATGGAACTGAAGACTGCTGGTGCAAGATGGATTCAGTTTGATGAGCCCACGCTTGTGATGGATCTTGATCCCCAGGAATTGCAAGTATTTACTGATGCCTACTCAGAGCTAGAGTCATCGTTGTCTGGAATTAATGTTATAATTGAGACATATTTTAGCGATGTTCCTGCTGAGGCATACAAGACATTGACCTCCCTGAAGGGCATTAGTGGATTTGGATTTGACTTGGTTCGTGGAGCAAAGACCCTAGATTTGATCAAAGACGGATATCCATCAGGAAAGCTTCTCTTCGCCGGAATAGTAGATGGAAGGAATATTTGGGCAAATGAACTTTCTTCTTCACTTCAAGTGCTGCACAGACTTGAAGAAATTGTTGGAAAAGGTATGAACTGCTTAAAGCTATATTTTTTGATAAAGTTTTAGCTTACTTTACATCAAGTAAAGGTATCCATTTTTCTCTCTTTATAGGCAAAGTTGTGGTCTCGACTTCCTGCTCACTTCTTCACACTGCAGTTGACCTAATAAATGAAACAAAACTCGATAAAGAACTAAAATCGTGGCTTGCATTTGCTGCCCAGAAAATAGTGGAAGTAAATTCTCTTGCCAAAGCTTTAACTGGGAGCAAGGACATGGTACCTCTTTTGCTTAACTCTATATCTTTGCTTCTCAGCATCTGGAACTGTGAACCGTATCTAGCATTTTACGTGTGTTATAAATTCTCAGCATCTGTTGAATTTAAATTTGAAATTCGTTTAGACTAACACGATAGCAATTTAATCTCTGCATGTTTGAGTTGCTTGCTTTGTGTTCATTACATAGCTTGGCTGCTGGTTTGAAAGTTTGTTAGATAATTACATTTTTTATATACTAAGCCTAAGCCTTCGGTGCCCTCTTAGTATCGTTTTAGTTGGGGTTAATGTTCCACTTATTCTCTTAATTTGCTGACGGATCTGCTCATTGAGTTGCATTTCTATTTAAAATCACCTTTTAAATTTAATAATTTTAAAATTTAATTCATCTTCCTTTAAACTACTAGACCCCATTAAAGGCATAGTCCATAACAGCATGCAAGAATTGTTTGTTCACCATGTTACGCCATAGGTATTAAGTTTCGGAACAATCTAAGAGGTTCTAGAATCCATTTTAGAAAAGAGAACCTGAATACCTGATACTAGCTTAATTGAACTTTTAGCTATTAGTCGAGTATAAGGAAACTTGTATTATTATGTATGGATTATGGCCTATTCAGATATGTCATGTGTAGTAAAATTTCATATTTTCGTAAGAACATATAGTTAACTTAGAGATTGACGAAAACTATGATAAAAGGCTTACTTCTTGTGTAAATAGATTTATAACACGGCATAAATTTTTGACTGCCACTAGCTCAGATTCTATGGCTGAGTACCTTTTTTACAAAAAGAAATGGGTACCTTATTTAATAGCATAGTATAAAACATTTTCAGTAACCAAGCATTATAGTCTATTTTCCTTGTGTAGACATTTTTCTCTTCAAACTCTACTGCCCATGCCTCAAGAAAATCATCCCCAAGGGTGATAAACGATGCTGTCCAAAAAGCAGTAAGTTGTTTGCAGATACTATTTTAGCTTGCTTTTTTATACTGCTGTTTCTTCCTTGAAGTACCTCGGATAATATTTTTTCTTGCTCAGGCAGCTGCACTAAAGGTTTCTGATCACCGTCGTGCCACAGATGTACGCCGTAGACTGGAAGCGCAACAAAAGAAGTTGAACCTTCCGATTCTTCCCACAACCACTATTGGATCTTTCCCCCAGACCATGGATCTTAGAAAAGTGCGCCGGGAGTACAAAGCTAAAAAGTAAGTCCTGACTTCTCATACGGTGTTGTTGTCGGACTTTGTCATAGTATTAGATATTACTCTGCATTTTATAATCATAATCTCATGATATTGACAGGATCTCCGAGGATGATTATGTTAAGGCCATCAAGGTGGAAATTCAAAAAGTTGTCCAGATTCAGGAAGAGCTGGATATTGATGTTCTGGTCCATGGAGAACCAGAGGTGAGCTTCCTCCACGAACAGAGTCCTCTATGCTTCTTACGTGTTAATTTTGTCTCATGATTCCTTGTCGCATGACTCTCGTGTCTACAGAGAAACGATATGGTTGAGTACTTTGGTGAACAGCTGTCGGGTTTTGCCTTCACTTTAAATGGGTGGGTCCAGTCTTATGGATCCCGCTGTGTCAAGCCTCCCATCATCTACGGTGATGTGAGTCGCCCAAAGGCCATGACTGTATTCTGGTCTTCCACGGCTCAGAGTATGACCAAGCGTCCTATGAAGGGAATGCTCACCGGTCCTGTAACAATTCTGAATTGGTCTTTCGTGAGAAATGACCAGCCCAGGTAAGGGTAAATCTAGCTATTTAGTTTGTGTGATGTTTTCTGAGAGTTTAAGCTTTATAATTCTGTTCATTGTCAGATCTGAGACATGCTATCAGATTGCGTTGGCCATTAAGGATGAAGTTGAGAACCTTGAAAAGGCTGGTATTAGTGTCATCCAAATTGATGAGGCTGCCTTAAGGGAAGGATTGCCTCTTAGGAAGTCGGAGCAGGCTTTCTATCTGGAATGGGCTGTTCACGCCTTCAGAATTACAAATTGCGGTGTCAAAGACACTACTCAGGTTATAATTAACTAATAAACATATACACATTTAAATACCCGAGTCCTCTGTCTGAAGTTGAGTTACAGAGATGTAGCGTAAACATGCATTTCTGGATCTGAATGAAAGCCAAGAAATTAAACATTTAGACAACAGGTAGCCAAAAATAGGTCAATTTCAGATTCTGCAATGATGTTCTGCAGATTGCTTGTATAGAATACAGAATACTGAAGTCTCAGTAGCTTGTTAAAACTTGGTTTTACCATTTACCAGAATAGAAAGACACATAACTGTGCTTTACATCATTTCCTTTTTTTTAAACTAGGAGATCGTTTCTTGTATATTATGGTTTGTTGCTAACTTCTATTAAGATTTGGTCTTAGAAAGTCATGGGTCTAACATGTATATAACATATCTCCAAATATGTTGTACAGATTCATACACACATGTGCTACTCAAACTTCAATGACATCATTAAGTCGATAATAGACATGGATGCTGATGTGATCACGATTGAGAACTCTAGATCGGATGAAAAGCTTCTCTCAGTCTTTCGCGAGGGAGTGAAGTACGGTGCTGGCATTGGCCCCGGTGTGTATGACATACACTCACCACGAATTCCATCAAAAGAGGAAATCGCTGACCGTATCAACAAGATGCTTGTGGTCCTAGAGAGCAATATCCTCTGGGTCAACCCCGATTGTGGCCTTAAGACTCGGAAATACTCAGAAGTCAAGCCTGCCCTAACTAACATGGTGACTGCCGCCAAGCTCTTGCGCAACCAACTTTCCACTGCTAAGTGAGTCATAAAATTATGTTTCTGCTCTACCAAAAAGCTTAAATTTTGGCCAATGGTGCCCTTTAAATTTTTCAAGGTCTCCATTTATTTTGAGTATATGTTGCTTTAGAAACTATTTCTTGTTTCATTTTAAGTGTACATGAATGTAATATTTAATATTATTTATTGCTATCCGTATATTGGGTTTATTTATTATTTTTATAAAAATATCATCTATTACAAAAAAAGTTAATATTTGTACAAAATTTGAAAACGTCAGGCAAAATAAGATGGAGGAAGTTATATGTATTATCTTCGTGTCATTTTAGAACCTAAATAATACGGGAAAAAAGTCGAAAAGGTTTTTCTTTAGGTCGAGATGCATTTTTGTTATTATATTGTTTACAGTAAGTAGTAAGTGTAATGTCGATTCCAAAAGAAGGTAGATTTCGAAGAAAAAAGGTAAATCAACAATTTGCAAGTCGAAAGATGTATTGATTCATTGAAGTTTGTTTCTCTTCACTACTTTGGTGAATTTGGTTATAGGAACGAGCAACTTTTTATTCCATCTTTTACTAATTATTGTCATTTGATCATGGTTTTTGAGTGACAAAGTTAACCCTACATTTAGTAGGATAAGTATAAATTATATTATTAGAAACACCCTTAAGAGACACGTTATTTCATACGGAATAATAAAAATATATATTATTTTTAAGAAAACGTTTTCCAACCATTAACGTAAAAAATATAGTTTAAATTTATAAATTTTATTTTGATAATCTATATTTATCTAGGATACATATATCTCTATTTATTTATTTATGGTTCTCATCACTTATAAAATTAAAAAACTAACTTAATTATCAATACCCTATTGTATTATTTAGTAGTCTATGTTGATCTGAATCATAGATTAACTTATGGAGACGGAATATCCCGACCTGGTTTTTTTTTAATGTAAATTAAAAAAATTAAATTTATAGATTATTTTTCATTCTAGTCATGTAGTCCGTAGTCATTAATCTATAATTTCTTTTATTCTAACCATGTAGTTATATGAATATTTTTTTTAAATAATTGAAAAAGATAGTGATATTTTGACTATTCTGTCATTACAAATATTTTTTAAAATATGGGTGCGATCAAAGTTTGAAACTTTTATAGAAATTAAACTCATGTTAATCTATAAATAATAATTTATATCCAATGTAATTTGTATGATTTCGAAATAAATAGAAATCCTAGTCGGTTATTAGTGGTTTTTTATTCTCTCTCTTTCTTTGTTTATATATCGTATAAGAGCATTTTCGATTTTTGAAGTAATATGATTGATTTTTTCGTCAGATATTCTGCTTCAATTTGATTTGGTTGATTTTATTTTGGATCTGTTTTTGCTTAGAAATTTGGACTTCGTTTTGGAATTAAAAGTTGTTTGGAGTCTTTTTTTTGTGTGCGAATCTGCTTCTGGTTTAGAGATTTGGTTTAGTTTGGATATATTTTTGGTTGGAAATTTGGACTTCACTTTAGAGTTAATTGTTGTTTGGAGTTGTTTTTTTTCGAATCCATTTGTTTTCTTGGGAATTTGGACTTCGTTGTGGAGTTGAAGTTGTTTCGATTTGATTTTCTCTGTTTTTTTTACTTAATCGAGAAATTTTTTTTTTACAATAATCGGACCACTAAATCATTAGAAGATATACAATTTTTGTTTTTGGATATGTTGGGTGCAACCACAATCAAAAGGTCTGATTGAGGGGAACACGGTGTTAGTTTTGCTGGATTTTGAACAACGTATACGGAACATCTATTGTTTCAATCTGACTCGTTGGATTGTGATTTGGAGTTACGATATAAGAGAAATAGTTGTTGGAGTAGTGCAATGTTTTTTGTTGGTAAAAAAAGTTTGATTTTACACAAATTAATATTTGCATTTGATGGGGTTTGGACTTTGACTTGAATTGTTTTCAATTTGATTTTATTGAAATTTTGATATAATTTTTTGATTTGGATTTGGTACCTATCGATTGTCTGATTTTTTTCGATCAGAGATTATGGATCTTATTGCAAATATGATAAGAAAATATGACTTTCTACAGTTTACAAGTACCAAAACCGAATGAGAAGAACTTTGTCATGTCTACATCTGCATATCATTCAAGTATGTCCTCGTCTTCCACTTATGGTATTGATTCATCATTATGGATTTTGGATTTTGGTGTGTCTCATCATATGTCACCTTACATGTTGAATTTTGTTTTGTTGTATCTTGTTTCATCCATATTTGTTTTGTCTGCTAGTGCTACAATAATGTGAGTAGAGGGTATTGGCTCTATTTTTACCCCCCCATATATCGCTATTTGATGTTTACTAAGTTCCTAACATGCTTTGAATCTTGTTTTGCTTAGCTGATTGTGTAAATATGGTTATCGGGCCTTGTTATGATTCTATTTGTGTTATACGAAATCAACATACTTACAGAATGATTGGGACATGTCGTAAAATAGGGGAACTCTATGCTTTAGAAAAACTCTAAGTGACTGATGTGAATGTTTATGGTGTTGGTAATGGAAAAATATGCATGATTAATATTGCTGCCTCTGGTGTTAATTTGTCTTCGTTCCATTTGAACCTTTTTTTTGTTTAAGTTTTATCTTTGGCACTCCTGTCTCAAGCATGTATATGCGTCACATTTGAAGTTTTTAGTCTTTACATGTGCTTCAGGTCAGTTAAAAACTTGTAATATCTCGGATTGTAGTGGTTGTAAACTAGCAAATTTTCTGCTTTACCGGTTAATCAAAGTGTCACTTATTTAATTTCTCATTTAGATATTATTCATTCTGATATCTGGGGTCCATTATCTCCACAAAGGATGATTCATCCTATTATGTATCTTTTATTGATGATTATACTCAATATAAATGAATTTATCTCATGAGACAAAGGTCAGATTTCCTTGGAATTTATAAAGAATTTCGGGCCCTGGTTAAGACTCAACATTCTGCTATAAATAAATACTTCAGGTGTGACTTATTGGGTGAATATACATATGATGGTTTACTCAGTTACTTGAATTTGATGATACCATACATCAGTCTTATTATAGTCACACCTTTTAGAAAAATGGTGTTGCAGAAAGCAAACATCGTCACCTTGTTGAGATTGCTCGTTCTTTGCTTCCATCTATAGAGGTTCCTACTGTTTTCTAGGGAGAAGCAATTTTGACTGTTTTATATTTTATTAATCAAATTCCTAGTGCACATAATTCAAGGGTGTCTCCCTTTGGAAGTTATACGGACAACCCCCATATTATTCTTCATTACGAGTGTTTGAGTGTACATGTTTATCCTTCGTCCTCATGTTGACCATAACAAATTGGATCTTAAAACTGTTATATATGTTTTTCTAGGTTATGGTGTTAGACATAAAAGTTATTGTTGTTTTGATCCCACAAGTCATAAGCTTTATGTATATCAACATGTTGCATTTCTTGCGAATATCTCATTTAATTTGATTACAGCAAAATCACATAACATAACAAAAACCAAACTTCAGACTATTGATCATTTTGAAAATAATAGCGACATATCCTTTGACATTGATGTACCAGCTCATGATACATCTACGACAGTTGATAATGATTGTTCCAAATATTTCTTAGAGGGGTTATCTGTCTAAGCTATGTTTGGAGGGTACTATTATTGAAAGAGAAACACGTGAAAAGTAGACAGAGAAACTGACCAAAAGAATAATCAAGTAATGATTCATCATTTTTCCCAAAAAGGGATGTTGCTTTATATAGTACAAGGGATGGGTCCATGAATTACATGATTACCCTTTTTTATTCTCACCTCACCCCACTACTTTACTAATCTCAACCATAATTATTATTTATTACATAAGCCCCCTCAATAATGTTACACATTTTTTGGGTTTCTTTACAAGAATTTTATAAAGCCAAATTATCTCATTTATTTAATGAATTTAATTACTTTTCCAAATATTTTTCCCCTTATGAGTAGCCTCCAGTCCTTGCAAAGATATTCGAGCAAAGACTAAACTCAAAAGCCGCCTCAGATATATTCGACATCTTCTTTCTCAGGTCTCTCGTCAGATTTATGATATCACTGATTGCATTACTAACATCATAGTTTTGCACTGCATATTTTGATTTATTCCACGTGTTAAGACAATTCCTGAAAAATGACACATACATCCCTTATGTTCCATATGTCAAAACATTTTTTGATTGACGACCCATGCACTTTTTCTGGTCCACGTGTTAATTATTTTTAGACACAAATATGCATGTCTTCCAAAACGATTTATTGGTGAGTAGGTGTGTCAGAAAACTCTTACACTTATCAACATGCGTGCACTTCGAATCATAGGGGTAAACAAATACTTGGTTTGGTTTTATATGGTTTTTTTTAACTAGTTGTGCCTTGTGCACTTTTTGTAAAGTCCTCGTATCATTTTGGGGCATTTTGTACTTGGAAGGTTTTATTAATGGAAACGTTCCTCTTTGGATAATTCATATTTAATAAAATTTTACTTATAAAAAGATTGTTATCAAGCAACTTTTATTGGAGGACTCTTCTTATTGACAACCAAATAATTGTTAACCAACTTATGTTAGAAGACCCTTTCGGTCCAAAAAATAAAAGATTGTTGACCAACATTCCTTGGAAAACTATTATGATCCAAAACATAAAACATTGTTAACCAAAATTTATTAGAAGACCCTTCAGGTCCAAAAGATAATAAAATCGTTGACCAATATTTGTTGGAAGACCCTTCCGGTCCAAAAGATAAAAAATTGTTAACCAACATTCGTTGGAAGATCCTTCTCGTCTAAAAGATAAAAAATTGTACGAAATTAAAATGAAAAATTAATATTATATATAATTAGCTATAAGGAAACCTCGTTAAAACCTTCATACGCCACAAGGGTAAACAAGACTATGCCACTGAAATTTACACAAGCTAAAATATATACACATATTTTTATATTCATTCCAAATACAACTTAAGGTGCTTAATATTTCGCGGGTGACGAAGATCTCTTATGTCCCTATCTTCGAGCCAATATGTCCTCGGTTTTAACTTTTGTATTATTATGTATGGGCTTTCCTAATTAGGTCTTAATTTACGAAGCCACTTTTTCTTCGTATGAAAAACACTTTCTCTAATACTTTGTCCCCAATCTTGAATTCCCGTCGTCCCACTTTAAACGCATATCTGCTCCTCATCAAATTTTGATTGTGCAAAAAATTCAGTTGTGCTCGCCTTTTTTTCCTCGACTAAATCTAACTCAGCATGCATCCCTTCATTGTTATCCTCCTACGAATATTCAGTGATTCGATACGATACAAAGACTTCTTCGGTGAAACCACATCATCCATCTCGTAAACTAGCGCAAATGAATATTTTTGAGTTGTTGTGCGAGAGGCTGGCTACTTTCCATCTTTTCTTTCCAAATTATTTTTGAGGTCATCAAGAATTATCCAATTAATAACCTCAATCTGGCTATTTTCTTGTAAATAAATAAGCGCCAAGAAGTAACAAAAAAAATTATATTTTTATTATCAAATTATGACCCATTATCCATTGTTATTCTTCTCGGAACACTGAAGTGACAACAAATATATAAAACACTAAATTTGATCACATTTTTTGTTTATGGTCCTGCCAGAAGTTTGGCTTCTACCCACTTAAAAAGATGGTCGACTGCAACTATTATTGTTTGTGTTCCTCCAGATGCTATTGGCAGAGGTCCAACCATATCAATATCCCATCGTTCAAAAGATAATGCCTCAGATATTGACTCGAGAGATACTCTTGTTGCGTTGATTATATTAGAAAATCTTTGGAAATTTTTGTACTTTTCATCAATTCTTTAGCATCAGAAGCAACTGTGGGCCAATAATAACCTGCCAAAAGAACTTTTTGTATCAAAGCCTTGTACCCACAATGTGCAGATCATTCTCGATCTTGTAGCTCGGATAATATCATATGCGACTCAATTTTCCCAAGACATCGAAACAAAAACATGCTAACAGATTTCTTATACAAGATACAACAAATTACCACATAACCATGCGCCTTGAACAATAGTTTCTTTGATCTCTTAATTAACTGGCTAAATATCTTTAAAAAAAAATTCTTAATAGCGTACCTCCAATCTTTCTCAATACTTATAGAAATTTGAAAAACTTCAATTGCTCCTTCTACCTGCTCGGACCCCTAGTCTATTGAAGGATTCTCTTGTGTAATAATCCAATGATGCTCCTTGGAATACACAACAGTTTCTAAAGAATCAACCACATAATTATCTGGCCCATGAACATGTTCATATTTGATACTTCCGAATAAAATCTCTGAGGCCTTTAATGCTCTAAAGTACTTCACTAAATGATCATTTCTAGTCTCAAATTGGCAAAATGCGTGATTTTAAAAAGTTGTGAATCGCTTACTAGCCTAATTTTTTTAGCTCCACAAACTTCATCAAAGCGGCTTCATACTCGGCCTCCTTTTTTAGGCTCTAAACCCAAAAGAATAGCTTGATACATCGCAATGCCACAAGTAGAAACCAACTGGACCCCTACTTCACATCCCGATGCACTTGAACCTTAATTTGTTAACTCGGCTAATAAATCTGCTAAAATTTGTGCTTTAATTGTAGTTCGAGGCTCAAACTCTATGTCAAAGTCACCCTACGCCATATATCATTTAATCATTCTTGCCGACACATCAAGTGTTTGTATCATGCTTTTTAGAAAAAAAGATGTTTGGACAATGATAGAGTGAGCCTGGAGTTAAGGTCTGATTTTCTGCATTGCAGTTACCTAAGCAAGGGCTAACATTTTTAACATCAAATACCGCTTTTCTGCATCCAAAATACTTGTACTCACATAGTAAAATGGAAGCGGAAATTTATATAATTCTCAAATCAAAACGACACTCACAGCATAATCAGATACCGCTACATAGATGTACAATTTGTCACCTGGATTGGGTTTTGTTAAGATTTCCGTGGAGGATAAATAATCTTCAATTCATACAAATTATTCCTAACACTCTTGAGTCATGGTTAAAACAATGTATTTGTCTCAACATTTGGAAAAACATAGTGTATTTATCCAAAGACCAAGATATGACTGCCAGCCTACCTATCAGGATTTGTACCTCCTTGATTTTCTAAGGTGGTGCCATAGTGCTTAGAGAATTTAACTGTATAAGGTCAACCTCTATCCCACGTTCACTGACTATGTAATCAAGAAATTTTCTGGATCATACCCTAAATATACACTTCTCCGGATTTAACTTCAAGTTTATCCCCTATAGGTTGGCAAACGTTTCCTCTAAATATGTAAAGTGGTCCCCATCCCTTGTGCTTTTCACTAACATATCATCGATATACACTTCAAAATTCTGTCCGATCTAAGCCTCAAAATTTTTGTTTACTAAGCGCTAGTAAGGTGCCCAAACATTTTTCAATCCAAAAGCATAACCTTATAACAGTGCAAGCCTCTTCTAGTGATGAACGAAGTGTTTATTTATTTATTTATTTAGATCCATCTTGATTTGATTTTACCCAATGTATGCATCCACGAATGAATATAATCAATATCCTGAGGTAGAATCGACTATCTGATCTACCTGAGGAACTCGGAAATGATCTTTTCAACATGTTCTATTGAAAGTAGTAAAATCTATGCACATTCGCTATTTACCATTTTTCTTATTTACTAAAACTCGATTGGCGGTCCATAAATGGTACTCTAATTCTCGTATGTTACCAACCTTGGATAACTGATCTACCTCGGCCATGATAACCTTGGCTTTTTCTTGAGAAAAAGATATTCTTTTTTTTTTTATGATTGGGCGCACGCTGCTTCAAATTACTAACTTATGACTGATGATTTCGCAAATACCCCCGTTATATCTTTGGTACATAATGCAAACATATGTAGCCTTGTTACAAAAACTGAATTAACTTCTCTCTCACATCCGAAGATAAGTTTGTACAAATATTTAAACTCTTTTAGTTCAAAAAAATATGATTCTCAAAACTTTCGCCAGAGACAAGAAACTCGGGGGGGGGGGGGGGGGGTCTCCCTCGTATCATCAACATGATCAGACCTGAGGAAGACCTCACTAACTTCTATTCCTTCTTCGATTCGCCCCCTTGATATGCTACGGGGCCAAAGACGTTCGGTAAAGTTGACTTGCCATTTTTGGCTACACATATTCCACTTGCAAATTCACCCGCGATCTCGGTGGTAACTATTGGTAGATTATACGTTACCATCAGATATTTCTGGAATTTATTTTGTTCAATTTGTGTCATAGAAGCCATTTCCGATGCTTGAGTTTTCTCTACCAAAATTCTTTTTTCAACTTGATCTAACAATGCCCCAAACGTCATAGCCTATTTTTTTGCAACATTATTTTGCAAGATATCGAGAATAAGTCACATTTAAAAAGATTCCAAAGCCACTTGGTCTTCGTAACCCTCCATATCGATCTTGGTTTTTATGAAATGATTAGTATAATCCTTCAAGATATCCCCGAATTTTTGTCCACAGTAAGTTTTTGTATCACCATTCGCTCAGAACGTTTTGCACCCCATAAAATATTGGTAGAAAATGCTCCAGAACATATCAAATTTTTTAATAGATATATTGTTATACCACTTTAAATTAACATCTTCAATGTTTGGGAAATATACACGCACACAAATTTACCATCTTCATCATAATTAATCATAAAATTCTTAAACTGCTCAATATGATTAGTTGGATCTTATGTCCCATTGAACTTCTCTAGCCTTGAGATGTCGAAGCATTTTGGAATATATCCGGACTGGATTTCCACAAAGAGAGGAGAAGACATAAAATTATGTCATATCTTATACATACTGCTCTCGTGACCTTCGTTCATCGTAGTATACAAACTTTTTTCGGAAAGGTATGTGAATTGATTACTCACTCGATATTCAAGGTTGTGACTTCCCAAAGGATCTATACATGAGGTGCAATCTGCTCTCTCTTAGCAATATTAACAACATTATCTCGCTTTGGACCTAAGCTCTCTTTTCTCTTAATCATTTCTTTATCTCTTCGAACTTCTGTTCCATCGAGAATTTCGATGGTTATCCTTACGCCACTTCGAAACCTTTCGTCTATAAAATTTTCATGTTATTTATCCCTTTCTGGAAAAGAAGAGTCATCTGAATCGTAAATGGAATAGTCACTAGACTCAATAGACTCGTATCGATTCTTAGGTTTCATTTTTAGTTTTGAAGAAAAATAACTTTGTCTCTGACGCCGTTTATGCATATCACTGGTCCAATGAGCATCCTTTAATTAATCTTTCTCTGTTACCAGTTCCCTTCGAACCTCCAACATGAGTCTCTTCAAACTCAAAGCTGCATCCTTTTTCAAGCGTTTATTCGTTCTATGTCCTCTAGAAGTTCCTCCATCCAAGCCACCAAAGTAGACTCTTCAAGTAGCTAGTCGGGAAATTGATCATTGTTATGTTCTTTCATTATTTGTTCTTTGGTAAGATAACTTCCATATGAGTGTCCATCCAGAAGATCACTAGTGCCAACATTAAAATCCTTTAAAGCTTCTATATATATTTCTCTCAAAATATTCGTTAATTCCATAGTGGTTTTGGAAGAACGACTCGGGTACTAATTGCTCCCACAGATGGAGCCAATGATAGTTACGAAGATTTCTTAAAGGGACTATATGTCTAAGCTATGTTTGGATAATAATACTTTAGAGAGAGTCACACGAGAAATGTAAAGAGAGAAACTGACCAAAGGAATAATCGAGTATTGATTGAGTAATGATTGATCTACTTTCTTAAAAAGGTGTTGTTTTATATAGTACAAGATGTGGATCCATAATTACACGATTACCCTATTCTATGGCCATCTCACCTCACTACTTTACTAATCTCAACCATAATTATTATTTATTACATAATGCCCCCTCAATATTACACATTGTTTGAGTATTTTACAAGATTTTTTTACAGCCAAACTATCTCATTTATTTAATCAATTAAATTATTCTTCCAAATATTTCTTCCCCTAATCAGATACTACTTATCCTTCATTTATGCATGAGTCAGCTCATTCCTCTGGTGAACCAACAAGTCCTCCACCTCTTAGTAGATCTACTCGTACAAGTAAATCTACCAAACTACCATATTTTTCTTATTATTCTTATGCAGCTCCTTTTGCTTATTTTATAGCAAAATACACAATTTATATGAACCCCCGTCATTCAAAGAAGTTTTATGTGATCCTCATTGGTAAAACTCTATGGTAAAAAAACTTATTGCTCTTTATCATACTCGTACATATGATATGGTGTTGAACTTCCGTCCGATAAGCATATAATCGGTTCTCGTTGGGTTTTTAAAATTAAAACAAAGTCGGATGGGTTTGTTGAAATATATAAATCTCATATTGTAGAAAAATGGTATTCACATAAATATGGTATGAATTATGAGGAGACCATTGCCCCAATGACAAAAATGACGACAGTTTATACTCTTATTGCAGTTGCATCTGTTCGACAGTGGAAGATCTTCCAACTGGATGTAAAAAATATGTTTCTGAATGGTGATCTTCATGAAGACGTTTACATTACTACTCCCCGGGTGTTGCTCACCAACCAAGTGAAGTCTGTCTACTAAGAAAAGATTTATATGCTCTCAAACAAGGTCGTACTGCTTGGTTTGACAAATATTTTACGGTTATTACTTCACTTCGTTTTCTTGCTAGTAATCATGATTCACCCTTGTTTATTAGATGTAAGAGTGCACGATGAATTGTTTTATCTCCATATATAGATGATATGATCATTACAGGTGATGATATTGATGGCATTGAGGCATTAAAACATGATTTGGCTCAGCGATTTGCGATGAAAGACTTGAGACTGTTACGTTATTTTTTAGGTATCGAGGTGGCTCAGTCTCCAAAAGGTTATATCCTCTCTTATACAAAATATATCTCTAATTTATTTGAACGAGTTCGATTTTTCGATAAAAAGATGGTGGATACCCTTTTTGAAACTAATGTCCGGTATTATTCGAATGATGTTGTTCATTTATCAGACCCGACTCCATATCGTACTCTCGAAGGGCGTTTGATCTATCTTACAGTTACTCGACCAAATATAACTTATGTTGTTCATATGGTTAATCAATTTGTTACTGCTCTTAATTCTGTCAATTGCGGAGCTGTTCTTCGAATACTGAGATATCTTTGTGGCACTCAGTTCCAGAACATTTTGTTTCATTCGAACTCTTCACTTAATTATGTGCCTATAGTGATGCTTATGTTCCATCAGCATTGCAAGTTGCAGATATTTTCATGAAGGCTCAGTCAACAGCGCGACTTCGTTTTTTTTGTGACAAACTCTTAATATTTATTGATGTTCCATCAGCTTTGCAAGTTGCAGATATTTTCATGAAAACTCAGTCAACAACGTAACTTCGTTTTCTTTGTGACAAACCTCCAATATTTATTAATATTATGTTGTAACTTTAAAGAGGATACTAAAAATATTAGGCCAAAATCTATCCATATATCTTATCTATAAATGCAAACTTATACTCTACCTAATTTGTACGCTTCCTACGTAAACAAAAATCTTTACTCTTTTATTAATTAAGATTGCTCTTAAACTTTGGACAAAGGACCAGAAGAATATGATTTTATAAACAAACCGCCACGATTATTTATAACCATTATATATAGCAATTTTTGTTTTCTTTTGAAAATTTAGGATTATATAGCTATTCAAATCTAACACAGCACGTCCATTTGTAACCATCGTTTGGTAATACTTATTTTTCTCTTTACAACAGGATAAGGTAATGAATGATTATTAGAAGAATTTATGATGCACTTGTTGGGCTTTAGTAAACTTCAAATCCGTATAGTTCTTTCGTTTACATAGTATACAAACAATTCCAATAATACATAATAATCCCCGAGTTGGGAGTAGGTTTGAGTAAGACATGTTTGTTTGTGCAAAAATCATGAGTTCGAGTTTCTCTAAATAAATACGTTCTCAGCCGTTTACGCAACGATAGATCCAACCAAAAAAACACTTGTTTTGTTTCACATAATTTTCTATTATAAGATGAACGTGGATTGCACCAATTACTACTCTAACAAGCAGAGTCGTGAATTCAGTAGAGCTATAAAATGCATCTTTAGACACCATTCCCATTCTCTCTCTCGTCTCACCCATCAAAATGATAACAGTCAACGTGATCGGGGTGGCTCAAGTCAGCCCTTTCTCCGTCTCACCAAACTCGGCCACCGCTCTCTCTCTTCCTTTCACTTTCCTAGACACTTTCTGGTTAAAGTTCCCGCCAGTCGAACGACTCTTCTTCTACCAACTTACCCACTCCTCCTCATCGACCGCGTATTTCCACTCCGACATCCTACCCAAACTCAAACGCTCTCTCTCGATCGCCCTGCTACATTTTCTCCCCCTCGCCGGCGAAGTCCGATGGGACCCACATGATACCAAACCTTATATCGCATACGCTCCTGGTGACGCCGTTTCAGTCACCATCGCCGACTCAGACGCGGACATGAACCTTTTATCCGGCGATGAACCTCGGGTAGCCACCGATTCACACCTATTAGTTCCCGAGTTACCGAATTCAGACCACCGGGCTGCGACGATTATGTTGCAGGTAACGTTTTTTCCAAACCAAGGGTTTTGCATCGGCATAAGCGCACATCACGCCGTTCTCGACGGAAAAACAATAACCATGTTCCTCAAAGCATGGGCTTATGTCTGTAAACAAGAACTATCTCACGATGCTTGTCTACCCGAAGATCTAACCCCGTTTTTTGACCGATCTGTTATCCAAGACCCAAATGGACTTGACCTTCTAGTAATTGATTATCGGATTAAATCTAGTAGCGTGGGTTCTGGTTCATATAAGAGAAGCTTGAAACTGCCGCAGAAACTTGTAGGAGCTGATTATGACTCAGTCAGAGCCACCGTTGAGTTGACTCGTGAACAAATCAAGAAATTAAGACAGGCCCAGGCCCGACCAAAAGAAAGGCGCTTGTCAAGTTTTGTCCTTACCTATGCGTATGTGCTCTATTGCTTGGTTAAAGCTAGAGGTGGAGACAGAACCCGACCCATATGTTTCGGGTTCGCAGCGGATTATAGATCCCGTTTAGACCCTCCGGTTCCAGCTAACTACTTCGGAAACTGCGTCGGGTCTATCGCTAATACTGTAGAAGCAGGAGATTTCATGTCGGACAATGGGGTGGTTGTTGCTGTGGAAAAGATGAATGATATGGTTGCATGTCTAACTAATGAACATATTCAAAAACCTATTGAGATTTTCAAATCGTTTTCAAAAGATGCTGGGACTCAACTTGTTACGGTTGCTGGTTCCACTCGGTTTGGGGTGTACGATGTGGATTTCGGGTGGGGGAGGCCGAGGAAGGTGGATATTGTGTCCATTGATCGGACCGGAGCTATAGGGTTGGCGGAAAGTAGAGATGGGAATGGAGGAGCTGAGGTTGGCGTGTGCTTGAAGAAACATGAAATGGAGGGTTTTCTTACTCTCTTCAAACATGAAATAAACGCCCTTTGAGATTTTAACACGTCTTTAAGAGGCTAGAAATCCATCAAAGGCTAGACCAGTTTCTAAGATTTTACATGTTTAGTCTTTCATATAATTCTTGATTTTAAATAATAGATTTTTTTTTTTCACATTAATCTTTTGATAATAAATGCGTTATTGGAGATGGGAGAATAAAACGTGAAAAAAAAATACTATTTGAACGGTTATGTGTTAGCTCCTAAACAATTATACATGCAAAAAATTAAGGCTATAGCTAAACTTGGTATAAAAGGATAACTATCTCTAAATTTTTGTCAAATTTAAATACGTATAAAAAATACAATCGGCAGAGAAGCTTGAGAATGGCTCATCCCGCGGAGACCTTCCCTGCTGGTTGAAAAAGTTTCACAAGGTGGGTGAACAAACGAGTTATAAAAATAAAATAGTAAAAGTTTTAAAAAAAAAACCTATATTTTTTTGGTTGACATCATTTATGAACAAATTTAACAATAAACAAAAGCTAAACATCTAAAATTTTAAAAATAAAACCGTTCAAAAAAAATGATACGAACCCGAAAAATTATAGTGATTTTTATCCTATTTGACTATAGTTGTTTTATCCGTGCTTATTGATATAACAAATATAGTATAATTCAGATGAGTGTTGGAATTTCCTAGTTGATGATCTTATGAATAAATTTCAGTAGCAACCATCATAAAATAACTTTTTTTTTTATGTTTTATCTCTCGAATCAGTTGTTCGTACAATAAACATTAATGATACGAGTTTTTTACGGTAGAAGAGTATCACTTTACATCAAAAGTGGAATAATTTAGAAATTAATTTCTATTATATTAAGTGTGTCCACACTTGACATTTCAACCATAAATAACACTTTCCATATTAAAATTTAAAAACTCAGAAAACTTCAAAACTTGATTTTAATATGTAACTGTTAAATTTATTGTTCTTATACGTATTTAATTGATTCGTAATAATGACTTAATTTTTTACAAGCTAGTGGAATGCAAATGTAAGTATACTTTACTTGTCTTTTGACATTATTCTACCAAACCAAACAAAATCTAAGCTATTGATTTTGCTAGGTAGATAATACATGTTGGTGTGTTGAGCAAACTCAAATATACTCTCACGTCGAAGAAATTGGCTAAGCAGAAGAGGAAGTTAAGCATAATTAGTTGATTTTTTCTAAAAGGAACTCTTTTGAGAGAATAAAATATGAAGAAGGATATGGCTAAATTGAGTTTTTTTTTTTTGTTATGAGATTTCTAAATCTAACTATTTTTTAAGAGAATTGTAAAAATTATTTTATCCTCATATAAAAAGAATTCATTTTGAAGAATAAAATGGCATTTTTAAGTTTTTGGTCAAATTCCAGGGCTTCATTATATAGAAAAGACGTATCATGCCTCCAAAGGGGTAGCCGAGTTGGTTGGGTATGGCATTCTTATAACCAAAAGGTCATGAGTTCGAGTCCCTCTACGTACGCTTTCTCGGCTGAGCCTGTCGCCTTGTGTGGTTTACCTTCTGGCGTTGGTTTGCAGGCTATCGCCTCAGACTGAGGGTTTACCCTGTGCGCACTCATTGCACTCTGAGTAGCGGCTGCGGATTCCTTCCTTAAAAAAAAAAAGACGTCTCATTAAATATATCTCAATTTAGCATAGCCATATTAAAAAATGAAATGGAACAAATAGTTAATTTATTCCATTTAATTCAAAGCGGTGTAGTTTGGTAAGTCTATTTTGTAACAAATACATGATTTTTATTGGAAGGTTTCTGAAATTTTCAATTCAGCTTATATCACTCTTCTAAAACGAATTATTAGTAAATTTGAATTCAAGCAACATACATAAATAAATATTATTTGTAATAATCTTAATAATAAGGTTGATAATAAAGCACACTTATTCATAAAAAAAATCCAACTATATATGAGTATCATGCACTTAAAGTAAATCAAAGGAAAAGATAATAAAAATAAAAGATTAATTTTTTTTAGTTTCAACATGGTATTTTTATCATAATTTTTTAATGGATGACCTTGATTCACACGTCAGCTCAAACTCATTAGGGATTGGATTTCCACCTGTTAAACCTCTCATGAACAATAAACATATGGTTCGACATCTTTTAACAACATTAGGTTAGACATAAATAATATCTTATTTTGGAAGACAATATTATTATCGGTGATTAATGGGAACAAACTTGAAGAGTTCATGAGTGGTGATAAACTCAGTCCTTCAAAGTTAATCAATGGTTCATAACGTAACATTATTGAAAACTCTGATAATGAGGAGTAAATTTCCAAAGAACAAATACTATTGGTCTGACTTTACAACACAATGACCTTAAAGTAGCACCCAACTAATGTCGGATGAAACCTCTAAGAGCTTTGGGATGCTGCTATCAGACTATTTAAGTCTCAAACAAGGTTTAGCAAGCTGTTTTATCTCAATACATGATTTAGTGTCATAGGTTTTAGCAGGGCCAAACTCATATTACAACCATGTTGTGAGTCTAGTTGAATAGAAATAGAGGAACGTATTAGACCTTCAAGCCACTATTCTAAAGTTTGAGGGTATACTGTAGTAGTTAAACAAACTGCATCACTCAATGACTAACCCCATCCTAGTTAAAACTAGTTACACAACCAACAAAACAGAAAACATATCATAAAACAATAACAACCCTGAAATCCAAGAACAAAGGCTATCTTAGAGGGTAATAAAAAGGCAAACAATTACAGAGGGAGAAGAAATTACAAAGGTGACAGGGTGGAAGACATACCTCTAACAAGCCTACCTTTCAGATATATGGCAAGTACAACCCTATTGGTTCTTATTCTTATTTTAGGATGACCTTATTTCCATGGGGTCAGTGCCTAATGACCAGAACATGAAAGAATCAAAAAAAAATGTGTATAGCTACTTAAAAGGCATATATCGTATGTTGACAATTGTGCTAGCCATCATATCACGGGGAATCCTAGCCTAATAAGCCAGAAGACTCATTATACTCGTAAGAAGACTATCACCATTGGAGTGGTGAGAAATTGTGTATCAAACACCTAGGAAACTCTAAAATTACCACACCTACAACAAAAAATTAACTTGAAAAACATTTTATATGTGCCCAAAATTAATAATAACATAATATTTATCTATCAACTTACATTACATAACCCTGTGTACATTGAGTTTCATAATTATGCTTGTTTTATAAATGACTAAGCCACATCGAAGTTTCTACTTACAATGATAATTGAAAATAGACACTAAATGATAAAATGACCACATAGTTCTACTTTGTCCTATCCCAAGTCTTCAAGATTTCAGCCTAGTGTTTTCAAAGTTCAATCTTATTCTATGTAGATATCAATTCAATACCCCTAAGAGAAAAATGTCATATAGAACTTGGACATCCATCTAGAAGAGTTATTTATCTTGTTTTCAAACAGTGTAATTTGTATACAGCTTCAACTAATGAAATTTTTTATGTTATGCTTCCCATTTGAGTAAGTCGCATGCTATACCTTACTTTAAATCTGATTCCTATTCTAAATATTTTCTAAACTTAATTCACTTTTACCTTTGGGGTCTTTCACCTATATAAACTCAGCCAGGCTTCAGATACTGTATACTTTTTTTAAATGATCATACGAGATACACATGGCCTCTTCCATTAAAAAAATAGTAATAAGCTTTGTATGTCTTCAAATATTTCAAAAACTTATGTTGATAATTAATCTAATAGCAAGCTAAATTATATTTGATAGCAAGCAAAAAATACTACCAATTATCATTCTTAACAATGTTACCCTTTATGAAAATCTATACAATAGCAAGCTAAATTATATTTTCGTAAAACCTTTGGTCGTGTATGTTTTTCATGTTGAAGGCCCTACAAACCGCATAAGTTTCAGTACCACTTAACTAAATTTGTATTCTTAGGCTATAAGTGCTTAGTTATGATGGTACAAGCTATATTTCCAAAATGTTATCTTCACCAAAAGTGATCTTTCTTTGTTTTTTAAGCTTCCAAAATACTAGGTCTTGTGAAAGTCAAATTGTTTATTCCCGGTAACCTAGTCTTCATGGACAACTAGTTACAAGTGACAGTTCTATTTTGGTCAAACCATACTCAAGTTCCCCTCAATATCTACCTTCCGACTCTATTCAACAACCATTTACAACATACACACACATTCCAACATAAACCATTGACTCTACAAGACAATCTACCTAAAATCAGACACTAACTCATATCACCACAAACTCTACTCAAGACAAAACACCTACCCAAAATCAGACCCTCACCCACATTACTACAAACCTTACCCTACCAATAGCCATACTCAAACACAAAATACTTAAACTAATATAGACTATGTTTTTACATACTTTAACCAAACAAACACTTACTCTACTCATAGACATTATTATTTCCCATCATAATACTGTTACTCAGACAATCACCCTACGCAACTCTCATCGTATGATAACAAGAGCCAATCATGGGATTTATAAGCCCAAAAATATATAAAATGGACTCACCAGTACTTCTACTTGATTGTTTTAGTAACCTACAAAGTAATCTAAGGTTGCTGGTGATGCTAATTGGCTACAAGAAATGAGGGTTGAGTATAATTCTATAATGCAGAATCAAAGGTGGTCTTTAATTCCCTTGTCTTCTACAATAAACATTGTTGGGTGAAAATAAGTGTATAAAGTGAAATACAATTAAGTCTGGTATGTTCATCCCTACAAGGCCAGGTTAGTTTTTAAGGGTTTTTATCGGACTCTAGAAATATATGTCTTTAAAACTTTTAGTCAAATGATAAAGGCCTCTACTATCAAGTTAGTTATAACCCTTTTACTTTCTAAAAGATGGAATGTTGGAAAATTAGGCATAAGTTGGTGTACACTAGAATTTCCATGACTCCCGATGGAACCGAAAGAATGGTTGGCACTTGTCTGAAGACCTCAACATAAAAATATTTAGAACCGTTAATCGGACATGTACTTCTTTCGTTGTCCTGGAGGGGAGCCATCAAAGAGAGGTTCTCAAATTGGGTTGGTTCTTCCTCAATCTATATTTCACTAACCGTGTATACTAAAATTTTGAATATGGGCTTCGAATGTGCATTTTTTTAGATTCAACTTTAGATTAACCTTCTTGAGGTTATTGGAATTTTGGCTAAATTTGTTATGTATTTTTTATCCTCTTTGCTCGAAACGATCATGTCGTCAATGTAAGCATGTAGTTTTCTGCACAGTTGGTCATCAAATATTTTATTCACTATATGTTTCTAGGTCGACCTTTCTTTTTCACACTAAATTATATGAGTTTGTAACAATGAAGTCCCTTTTTTAATCGTAAATATAGTATGTTGTTGATCATCATATTGCATATCGATTTGGTTGTAGCCTGAATACGTGTCCATGAAAAATAGCATGCGGTTACTTAAGGTAGCACATACCAATTGGCCAATGTGTGGCAAAAGGAAATGGTCGTTTGGGAAGATTTTATTCAAATTGGTGATATCGACACACATTCTCTATTTGACCAACATCAGATTAGTCTTCCAGAGTGGGGCCAAGTAAGTGGTCTTTGGACAACTAGGATCCTAAGTTTTACCGATTTTTTATGGTAGAGAACTTGATTACTTTAAAGTTTTGGGATATGAAAAACACGGTTGAACCCGAAGACGATAAGGTTTTTGTTATCACAAAGTACGATATCATTAAAGTTAAGATGAACAATACCCTTTCTTTTCCATCCCAATGCCAAGTCCTCGTCAATATTATATTAAAAATTAAAGACTCCAACACTCAACCAATTATGGTGAAGATTCAGAGATTGATGGCTAGACATGGGTGTTATAGAAGTTGTCAATTGTGGTGAAAAGGTCAATCAGACATGATTTCTGGTATTACATAAACTTCCAAAGAGTTGGAAGAACATTTTGGTTTGATAAAGATGGATTGATTGGGTTGATCGTGCTACATACAAAAAAAAGGCTCATGTAGAATCGGTGGCTGGTCAAGGCTCGCACAGGAACATGAATGTTATATATCTCAATTGCAAAGGTAAAACCATTTTCACCAGTATTTGCAACTTACAGAAGGTCATGGCTCAATATGCTAATACCACCAATTCCACTACTGCTACTACCAAAGAGCCACTATCTGAGGCCTGCTCTTAAAGAATTTATTTTAGTCTATAAGTAAATTTAGCGACCTTTGTTCATCGTGTTTTGATTTTCAAGTATTGTGAGTTAATTTTTGTTTACCTTTTATTCTTGTTCAAGATATAGATAAAATATATCTCATGCTTTAAATCATTGTCGGCGGGTACCATTTTAAGCTTCAAGATTTCTCTAGTTTTAAAAAAAAGTCAATAAAGTACGTCAATGATGATGAAAAAAATCTTAAAGTAATTCTTTTGTTTTAATAGAGTGTTGACTCTTCATTTATTTTACATTTTTTCTCTTATTATATACATTTTTTAAAAGCCTCGATTCCACCAAACTAAGAGATTATCAGTTTTTGGTGGGGTGATAGTCCATGATAAAACTTTGATTAATATTTTGAATAACTAAATTTGATACACTTTATTCAAGAAGGACCGAACCGAGCCAAAAACTTAGAGAGTTAGATCGAAAGGTTCAAATAGTTTACGAGGGTTGGATCAGCCTGAGCCAACATATTAGAGCATCATTCGACCAACTAAAGTTGGAGTAATTTGTGAAGGCTAGATTGGAATGAGCCATTATGTAATTTAGGTACCAAATTGAAATAAAAAAAACTTCATTAATGTTCCATATATGTAGGCATGTCGTTAAAACCTTACGCATCATGAGAGTAAAAAAATTATGTCGTCGGACCTTACATCAACAATTATAAAACTATTATCAGTCATAAATTAATTACAGGTTTACAAATATTAGAGCCTTAAGTGTTCGATGTTCTATGAGTGTTGCAGTTGTCTTATTTTGTCTTCCATAATATTATATATTATGACCTTGACTTTTCTAAATATTGTATTCAGATTTTCCTAATTTGGACTAAGCTTATTGAGTCGTAGATTGTTAGTGTGTAAGAAAACCTACATGAGGAACTTTTCTCCTACCTTGAACGCATGCGATCTAATTTACGAAGCATATCTATGTATCTGGTAGTGTTGGACTCTCAAATGAGCGTTAATCATTTTCTCATTGATCAAGTCTAATTCAATATTTCTTCTATCATCATTCATTTCCGCCAAACAATTGGTTGTCCTGAAATATAGTAACACGATTTATGTTGGAACGAGTGCATTTATGCCATACAAAATTGTCATGTGAGTTTTACTCATGTTAGTTCAAAGCGGTCCCATAAGTTTATAACAGTATTTGAAGAAGATTGAGCCATTTACCCATGACTCATATTAAATTCTTTTTCAACCCCTCTAAGATACTTTTGTTAGTGACCTCAACTTATCTATTTTCTTGAGGATAAACGATGTTGATAAATATTTTTCTATGTCTATGTTTTATTAGATAGACGCAATGTGTGCGTTTTAAAACTAAAGGCCATTATCGATGTTTATCTATTTTAGCATGGAGAACATGTAGAAAATGTTAGTTAGAATAATTTTTATCAAATCATTTGGCCTTATCCTCAAGAGCAGTTCAACTTCCACCTACAATAATTATGTGATAACGCCCTCCTAAAGTGTTAGATAAAGGATCGACCAGGTCGATGCCTCATCTATCAAAGCATAAAGCTTCACATATACATTCAAGTGGTACGACAAGGCAATGAATTGTATTGGCGAAGCGCTGGTATGTGTCACATGGTTTCACCAAATATTTGGTATCGGTTATGATACTTGGCCAATAGAATACTACAATAAAAACTCTTCGAGTTAGTGATTTAAATCCATAGTGCCAAATCGGTCCCACTATGAATTTTTTTCAAGATCACTAGGGATTCATCAGACCAATGCATCATAATTATGATGGCCTAGACCATTTTATAAAATTCTCTCCTATCAATAAGAACTTGCACACTTTAAACTTCAACTTTCAGACCAATGCATTATCGTTGGGGAGGTGCTTCCTGTTAAGAATCTTATAATATTTGCTCTCAAATCCACCGAATAAAAAACACACACCTGAAATGTTTCATCAATTTTTTTATTATATTCTTTATCGATCAGGTGATACTCTCGTAGAGATAACCAAGGTTTGTTTTCAGAGCAAGCTATTAAAGCCAATGAGTCTACCAATAAGTTTCATGTTCCTGGGACTTGTTCATAATGAAAGATTTCTAATAATTGGGTTGATCTTTCACGTCCTTAAGATATTTTACCAAATGATCATTGTGTACTTTGGCCTGCCTGAGGGCATGGTTTATCAGAATTCATGAATCGTTAATTAGTTGTACTATTTTAGTTTAGCATCCATAAGCTAATTGCAATCGTGCAATTGCTACCTCGTACTCCGATTTGTTATTAGATGCTTTCAACCCAAAACAAATATTCTGAAGTATAACTTCTGCAAAATGGTCTACTAATTGAACACCCGCTTCACAATCCAAATCACTAGACCTTTCATTTGTTCGGACGAACTACTTTTCCTCTAGGATTTCAACTCTAGGTTCAAGTTCTCCCTTGAAAGTCATTCAAGAAGTGAGCTAAAGCTTAAGTTTTGATAGCAGTTTTTTGCTCAAAGATTATATCAAAGACACCTAATTTTATTAACCATCGTGTACGAAACCTTAAAATGTCTACATTTTGAAAGACATGTTTGAGTGGAATTAGGGTTTTGGCCATAATAAAAAAACCATTAGTAATAAGGTCTCATTTTTCTTGTAGTGATAATTAAATAAAGTGATAATTTCTCAAGTTGAGAATATATTGTTAGGTGTATGGAAGAAGTAACTTATCAACATAAGTAATGATGAAGAACTACACGGGCATAATTGGATCTTCTGTGACATGTATAGGCAAGAAAAAATTGAAAAATATTGGGTGAAGCATGAGTCGTGACATAATGGCAGAGACGTCTATTAGATCCTAAAGGTTGAGACAAACTGTCAAGAATGGTGAATTTTAAGTCGAATGAGATATGTGTTGATCTGAAGTAGGTTTGTTTGAAGTGTGTTGATCCAAAATAGGTTGGTCCATAAGGTTGTCAATCATGCATTGGTTATTGGCTCAGACAAACGTGAGGTTTTCCCAAAAAGTTATAGAAGAAGTGTGTAGCAACAGTAGAAAGAGAGATCGATCATCCTTCTGAAGGTTGGATAAAAACTTCTTGATTGGAAACCAAAATCTACAAAATGAGGGTTCCATTAAGCTTAACGTAAAAACTTTTGACACATTAAATTATTTAAACCTATAGAAAATTAAGGTTAAGGCTTACCTAATACAGAAAGGATTGTATGTTAATAGCGATGATAAATTTACAAATATTTGATGCGATGGTATTATCTAAACCTCATAGTTCTCTTATACCGAGATTGGAGAATGAAATGCTACGAGAAGTATCTGAAAAACCTATGATGTCATGGATATATAATTTTCTAGAGGAAATTTATATGAAGAAATCCTTGGTGAAGAGACTGTATATGAGGAAACAACTTTACACGTTGTCTGTGGATATCATAGAGATCTGAAGCACCTATATGATTACAACCGAATCATATTCAACTTGAATGTAGTTGATGTGAAGGTAGATGAGGAAGAGGAAGCAATCATCATCTAGAGTTCTAAACCGAAGAAATATGAACACTTCATGGCCATAATGCTCTATAACAAAGACTCCTTTAAGATGGTCGAAGTCAAGGACTTCTTGAACTTCAAAGATCTTTAGTGAAAAACTGTTCTGAAGGGTAACTAATTGTGACGGGTAGGTCAAGGAAGAAAGATTTAAGTAAAAGGAGAGTAAACTCTCGTTTATAGTCCAAAGAGGTTAGGAAGGGTTAAAAATAAATTTATTGGACATATAATAAGAAATTACACCTCATATGAAACTACCTGAAGAATGGAAATGACAACAACTATCAGAAGACTGAAGACGTGGGTGTTGGATTCGGGTGCGTCATTCCACATAACTTCCAATAAGACTTGGTTTGAAGACCTGCAAATGTTTGATGGTGGAAGGAGCATCCTCGTGAATTACAAATATTGCAATATCAAATGGATTAGAATGGTTCAGCTCAAGTTTTCTACAATACCTAAGAGAGTGATTAACAACGTAGGATATGCACCTAAGTAAAATGTAACCTTCTTTCTATTAGGAGGTTAAATAAGAAAAATTTTACTTACAGGGTGGAGATGTCAGACTTGGGTTTTTACAAGACTCCATTGTTGTTATGAAAGGCAATAGGACTAATGATGTGTTAGTTCTTGAGGGCTCTATATTTGTATGGGGTGTGTCTACTATGTTGAAGGATTTTACCAGGTTGTGGCAACATAGACTGGGAATTTAAGTAAGAAATTACTGAGTGAACTAAGTAAACATGAATTTTTAGATGGTATCGTAATTCATAATTTGAGATACTATAAAATTTATTTTTTGGGTAAAAGTGATATGGTAAACATAACTTGATTATGTTTATTAAGTCATTTGCATCTAACACGAGAACCTACCATAGGTGATGAAAGTTACTTCTTATCACTGATTGATGACTAATGGGTTTATATATATATGAAGACCAATGATGAAACGTATGTTATATTTGTGAACTGGAAGACTTTGGTAGAGAATCAAACCGAGAAAGTGTTAAAGAAGCTTCATAATTTTATTGGCTTTAAATATGTGAACAAAAAGTTCACTAGCTATTTTATAAAATTTACCATTGTCATACACCAAATTATAAGTGGGATTCTCTAACAGAAATGACTTGATGAGAGAATGAATTGAACTATGCTAGAGTGGGTTAGATGTATGCTTTATACGATTGGAATGGGTCAAACGTTCTGGAGAAAAGACGTGACTATGGCTACATATATCATCAAAATGAGTCCATCTATGGTGTTTAAGTTATTTTATCTTCAAGAGGTATAGACTAGATAGAAATCTAAACTGGAGAATTCGATAGTGTTCGGATGTGCTGCTTACGCACATACGAAGAAGAATAAGCTTAGGCAAAGAGCACTAAATTATTTGTTCATCAGTTATCGAGAAGGATTAAAAGGGTATAAGCTATGGTGCCTTAAACGTGGATGTTATAAGACTTTGATAAGAAGCGATGTGGTTTTCAATGAATCCATTGAAGAAGATGGTGGAGACTTAACCTAGTACTTCTGGGAAGAGATGTAAAGTTCATAATGGATCTTATCTACCAAGTGAAGCTTGAGAGATTTCTGCCAAAGATAATTTTAGACTTGGTACCACTTCGAGTCGCATAAAGGAAGTTCAACCACTTCATGAGTCCAAAGCAATCTGGGGTTCTAATTTTCCAAAACTTTTGGATGATCAGATGGAAAAGCAACATGATCTTGACAGTTATGAAATGGCAATGTATAAAGCATGAAAACTAAGCAAATAGTCGTAGAAGTATTACTATACCGATGTAATTTGTTATGATTTATCGATTGAAATACAATGAGTTGTTCTTAAATATGAGACATATCATGATGCTATTAAGATATTGAGCTAGTTTTGAACAAACCTCCATTAGAGTTTTGCTGTCAATTGCTACTAAATTTGATATGAGCTAGATAAAATAGATGTTACTACTGCCTTCATGCATGGTAAATTATAAAATATAATTTAAAATTTTCAATTGAGAGGGTTTGAAAAAAAGGAGTGAGTTTTACGTGTGTTTCTTAAAAAATACCCTTTATGGGCTGAAACGATCGTTGAGCAGTATAATAAAATATTTGATTATTTTATGACATCCATTAAATATATCCATAGCTGCTATGGAAATTGTGTCTATTTTAATGGATAAACACACATGGAGAGACAAGTATTATGATGTTATATGTGGATGAAATACTAATATTTGAAGATATAGGAGGAATACTGAAGCAATAAAGACTTAGTTGAAAAGAGAGTGTAAGATGAAGAATATATGAGAGGCTAAGAGGATACTTGGTTTCGATATCAGGACAAACCGAACGAAAGGGGTATTTATTATTATCTAAATAAAAATATATAGAGAAAGTTGTAAGGAAGATATAAGAGGAAGATTTAAGCTGTAGATACTTTCATTGATTCCCAATTCAAACTCAGTGTCACTCAAGAACCAACCGAAGCATCATATAAGAAGTATATATTGGAGATACCTTATGCATATGTTACTGTTAGCATTATGTATGCTATGATTTGTACGAGACCTTATCTTTCATATGTCTTAAGTGTTTTGAGCATATTCATGTTGAACATAGGGAAGCCTCATTGGCATGCACTCAACTGGTTCATGAGATACTTCAAGGGCTCAGTTGCTATAGGCTTGCCTCATAATCAGAAAGATACATGTGATTTAGAATGAGAGGGTATGTGTACTCTGATTATGTATGTTTTCTTGACACGCTGAAGTCTATATTGGGTTATTTTTTTCTTTTGTTTAAAGAGTGGTTAACAACAAGTCTTGTATACAAAAATTCGTTGCGTTATCATCTACAGAATACGAGTATATGGCTACCACGAAATTCGTGAAAGAAGTTATGTGGCTGAAGGTAATGTTAAGTGAACTCACCGATGTGGAGCAAGATGTGGTTATGCTCTTTGATAACACTAATTCTCTTCATTTAATAATAATTATGAAGCTCAATGAGCAAACTAAATATATATATATATATATATATATATATATATATATATATACATTAAGTTGCACTTTATCTGATATGTGGTGGCTAAAATTATTGGCAAGGAAAACCCTTCAGATGTTATGACCAAGGTAATGATGATTTCAAAGCTCACGAGTTGCAAAAATTTGTAAATATGGGACGCAGGTTAACTGATATCTAAATAGTATAACATTGAATGCAACATATATTGGAGTTATTATAAATCTAAGTATAGATTTTTAGGTGTAGGCTAGAAGTAACTCGTTAACAGGGTAATATCAAAAGACTACATGGGCATAGTTGGACCAGTCATGACATGTATAGGCAAGAACTGTTGATACACTCTAGGTGAACCTTAAGTCGTAGCATATAAGTCTGTTGGTTTTCTAAGGTTTAAGACAAGTTTTCAGGACTGGTGACTTTTGAGTTGAAGGAGATATGTGATGATCTTAAGAAGGTTGGCATGAAGCAAGCTAATTTAAAGAAATTTGATCCAAAGCGAGTTGGGCCAAAGTATGAGTGTTGGACCAAAGCAGACTCTTCAACTTTTTAGGTTTCCTATTTAATCAGGTCTCATATTTTGGTCTTCCTATATTAATTAGAGTTCTGTTAACTAGATCTTCTATATTAATTAAGTTTTTTATGAGGTTTTATATGTTAAGGGTTAGAAGTTATCACAACCATTGATTAAAAGGCTTTAGTCTTAAGTGTCTGGTGAAGAATTAGGGTTTTCCCTAAACCTATAAATAGAAAAGGATATGCAATTGCACAAGTGTAATGTGATGATGAGTTTTCTTGAGCATCATATTTCATGAGTGAGATAAATAAATCTAGCTCTTTTGAGAGATAAGTGATGTAATATATAAACACTTAAAAGAGAGTTATGTGAATCATGTTATCTTTTCTAACAAAGAGTAATTTAGTTATTTATTTGAGAGTATTTATGTAACCTACTTGTTTATAAAAGAGTGCTCATTTCCTGTAGATGTAGGATTTCTTCACAATCCAAACCACGTTAAGTATGTCTTGTGTACTTAATTTTATTTCTTTCTTTCTTTTATTTGTGACTGATTCTTAAATAGGGTACATTATTTTTCTGAAGGTTTATCAATCATACATTGGTTCTTTCCTCCGACAAACGTATGGTTTTCCCAACATATATAGTCCATGCCTACAACAAGTTATTACTCACATAATATATAGACTGTAGACAATTATCCTCGTCCCTTACCAAAACAACACTAATGGCATACTCTGAGACAACCAGATAAACGAACAGCATTTCCCATGGGATTGGTTGGACAAAATATCCGGAGATGAAAATATTGGTTTATCATCTTAAATGTATTTTCACATTCTTTAATCCACTGGAAGCTATTGGCATTTTTCAAAACTTGAAAAAAAACGAGGAATATTTATTAGATGGACGTGAAATAAATTTATTGAGTATTTCCAACGTATGTGAAATAAATCTATTGAGTGTTTCCAACCTACCCGTAAAAATTTTCACTTCCTCAATAAATCGAGATGGTTGTATCGAAGCCATAATCTCTAATGGTCAAACTTTATCGCATATTCAATAACCATAAACCAAAGAATTTCTTGAACCAAAATTTGAATATGAGCTTCTCTAAGTTAAGCATGAGGTTTATGAACCTTAAATTTTTGAATGTTTTAATCAGATTGGTAATGTATCTGGAATCTTTTCAACTATTAAAAATTATTTCATCAGTGTATACCTTAACATTTCAGCCAATCTGGCCATCAAATGTTTTATTAACCAACCTTTGATAAGTTGGCCCACGTTTTAAATTTGAAAGGCATAAATTTATAACAATGTAAACCTCGTTCATTATGAAGGTAGTACTTTCTTGGTCTAATAAGTGCATTTGGATTTGATTATATCTGGAGTAAGCATCAATGAAATATAGTTCTTTGGGACCTGGAATAAGTCTTTAGAAAACACCATGTTTAATTCTGTGAAATTGACACATATTCTCCACTTTCAATTCTTCTTTTTTACTATAACGAGGTTAGATGTACACAATGGATTATAGGTTTCCTATATGTGGTTTATGATGGATAACCAATCTAGTTCAATGATTATCACTTCGTAGTTCTCAATATCCCTCTATATTATGGGTCTGACATGCCAATTAGCTCATAATTTATGCCAGCTAATATCAACTCGAAAATTCAATTTTGTGGATTTTAATTTACTTTATTTGTTAGGGAAGTATTATTAAAAAAATATGTAAATTAAAACTCTAAAGAGTAAAAAAATATAAATATAATAATTATTTTAAGAGAATATATATTAAAGAGAAGAAGATAAAATTTAGAGAAAAATATATCATTTATTTTACGAGATGTTTTTGGAAGTGAAATATTGAAGGTATCTTTCATTAATAAAAAAATTGATAATTGTAAACTTTTTTAATAATAATTTAATTTTTAATTTTTAATTTTTATTAATTTATCTTTATAATTAATAAAGAAAAAATAAAAATAAAAGTTTAGGTATAAAATTAGAAAAAATATAACAATTTCATCTAAATTATAAACAAAATATAATAATAATAATAATAATCAAAAACTAATAATAAAAGTAGTATATTTCTATTAATTTATAATATATAATCTATAAAACAATTTATATATCGAACAATAACAATTTTGGTTGTATTAGTAAATAATATCAAAATATAACAACCAAAAATTATAACAACCATCATAGTATTTATAATCAAATCATAATAATTTTTAAATTTTAATAATAATTTTATACTAATTTTATATTATAATATATAATTTATATAACAATTTGTTTATCTAATAATGTTGTTTATTATTAATAAACATAATATAAAATTAAATGGTGTGACTGTATTTTGGCATGATTGTGAATCACGTTAGGCGTGTGCGTGAAAGGTGTGTGCTTAATAGATGTGTACGAAAGGAGTGTGCTTAATAGATGTGTATATGACATTTCCGTGGGGCTAGGCTAAAATGACACCCCAAATCTTTATAGTGAGACTCCATATTCAAAAAAATTCTGCAATTGTGAAATTACCAAATTACCCCCACATATAAAAACACTAATTTTTCCGCCCACTCACTTCTCTCTCTTTTCCTCCTCTCTTTCCTACCAAAACTCTCTTCAAAATTCAAACAAACACCCACAAATATTAATTTCTGCAAACACCCACAAACATTTAATACACATTAATTATATAAAGTTAAACCCAATTACTCCGAGCATGGATTTAAGCGACTTAAATGACGACTTAAACAAAAATGATTGTCTTTCTGACCCTAGGTTTGTTGAGTAATTAGATAAGCTACTTGATTGAGTGGATGGGATTTATCTCGAACATTTTTTACCAAGTCATAGACACTACTATGAACCCTGTCAGACAGTAGGGCATGTTCTAGCCAAACACCAAGTTGCAATATCAAGAAGTGAAGTTATTATATGTTTGGCATAACTAAAACTAGAAATCTATAAAAAAAAAAACACTGATTGCACATTAGCGGCAAAAGAAATCAAAGGTTGTAGGAGGAGTAGAATATGTTGTGGAAAGAACTTTGGAGGCTATGAAGGTGTTAGCTGCTTCTGTGAAATGGATTCCGTCCCAGCTTACAGATTTCGATCCTTCTTCGCACACCTGATACCCTGGCTGACCACATGTTACCTTTGTATTGTAGTTGTATGGTGGCCCTCCGTAGCCACAACATGCCATTAGAGGATTCGAGAAACCTGCACGATTGTCACAGGGTTAATCTGCTATGTTATTCCTCTGTAGTAGTAGGAGCAGCAAAGTGCTAGGACATTCAAATGAAAAGAACAAAGCTTACCGTATTTGGCGGAGTTGGCGATAAGATCATACTTTATGTTCGTGCATCCGGTATTTCCACGCACGAACATGCGTGGAAATACCGACTCCAGTCAGCAGCCCCCCTCCCAGATCTGTGCTCGAAATCGACCCTAAAACTATAACCCAACATCCTAAACGGTCCTAATCTCCTAACTAACAACATACATGGCCTTAAAATCAAACAAATCAACACCAAATACATAAAAATCGAATTTTTCTACCCGAATGGAAAAGACTAAATATCACTAGAAATAACAATGTAAAATGGAAAAAAAAGCACCATGAAGTGTAGAATCCATACCTTAACAGCTTCGTGGAGTTGGATTTCAAAAAAAATCGCCGGAAAAAAATTGGGTTTTTGGAGGTAGGGAGAGTTAGGGTTTCGGGAGAGAAGGAAGGGGAAGAAATCTGATTTTTAGCTATTTATATCGATGGCATTTTTGTAATTAATAGGGGTCTCACTATAACCAACCCGGATCTCACTATAACCAGGTCTTACTATAAAAATTTTGGGTCTCATTTTAGCCTAGTCCGTTTCCGTGTTCTGTTTGCATGACCACGTTTAAGTATAAACGTGATATCATGACACATCCCATTTGTCACATTTACTTATAAATCTTTATGTATATACCTAATTACATATAATTACATTTTTTTATATGCAATGCACTATAAATTAGATAGTACTAATTAAGGAAAAATTGATCCTAAATTCGATTCTAACTCAAAATTCAAAATATTAATTAGAGTTCCATGAATTTACTTAAATTCAAATAAAAAGTATCGTTTTTTATACAAATAAGATCATGTAGCATAAATTTAGACAATAAAAATTTAATTTCAGTGGTGACTCTAATACCATTTTGCTACTGGTATTGGATATTCTAAAAGATGTCAACCAACTCTCTTCTCTGTTTGATTGAGAAGGAAAAATCAAATGATTTTTTTAATGTATATGTATCAATTCTAAGAAAAACTTATCCTTATATAAAACTAATAAAAGTAATTGTTCTTCCTTCAGTGAAATTAATTTACATTTTATAAGTAACCATAATATTATAAGATTTGAATTCTAATTCTAATTCAAATTCAAACCAATAAAATATTGAAGACAACATTTTAATAAGTTATCACTCTTAGGGATCATAACTCAATATTACTTTATCTTACAAAATAATCTCAAATTGCGGTGTGCTTAAGACGTTTATTTTCGAATCTAATCCTACACAATATTCAAAAATTAAAAGAGGTATATATAAAATTATTCATGATATAATTTTATCTACTAGTCCGTTACTTTCGTTAGGATGGTTTTATCGGACTGATATTGACGACAAGTCTGATACATAGATAAAACATGTGACGATCCAACTCAATGGAGAAATTCGAACACCTCCTACTGTAGTCGCTACTAACGAAGAGTTGTTCAACTCGGTTTGGTTCACCAAAAATAATAAAAAATAATTAATTATATAGAGAAAAAGTAAAAAGAGTTCCAGAAAATTATAAGAAAGTAAATTAATAATAATTAGTTTGGATTTTAAAATAATTAACCAATACAACTGAATTCGATTAAAACACTAATAACTCAAAATTCAAAATAACGAGCATGATTGTTGGTATTTGTCCAAGATTTTACCACATATTCTTTTTATTTCTTGTTCACTTTAAGTTCTAGACAATAACTAAACATTTCTATAAACGCAAACCTTTTTTTTCGGAGGGAACCCGCAGCCGCTACTCAGAGTGCAATGAGTGCGCACAGGGTAAACCCTCAATCTGACGCGATAGTCTGCAAACCAACGCCAGAAGGTAAACCACACAAGGTGACAGGCTCAGCCGAGAAAGCGTATGTAGAGGGACTCGAACTCATGACCTTTTGGTCATAAGAATGCCATACTCAACCAACTCGGCTACCCCCTTGGGGGCATAAACGCAAACCCTTTGCTAATTCTTACGTGAGTTTATATTGAATAGACCTACCGTCCCCGATATAAATTATAGGGAAATGTAAGCAAAAGTATTCAACACTAATATTTACTGTCATTTAGTACCTCAAGTATCACTATTACCAATATAATACTCATTTTTATGTACTTTACCCAAACAAGATACACAATTTTTTAATAATACTTCAGATAATCATGCTTCATCACGAGTCATGTAACCACTACTCATTCTTTGAAATAAAGCTTCTATTTCTTACTTTATTTTTTTTTAAGTTCATATCTTTCAAATCGGAGCACATAAATAAAATCAAAAAATACAATCGACTTTGTTTTCTAAACGAAGAAAACTAGATCAATTGATAATATTTTTGATTTTTTCTTTTGTCAAACCGAGTAACCCTAGTCTTGCATAATAAAGTTGAGTGACTAGACATTATTAAATCATATGAGATCATGCATGATAAAGTTGGAAGATTATGCGTCATTAAATCATGCGAGACGAGACATGATAAAATTGAGAGACCATCATTATAAAATCATGCGAGACCAGACGTGAAAATTGAGAGACCAAACATTATTAAATCATGTGATACCAAACATGATCGAAGTGGATAGATGCGAGATGATGCATGAAATAGAGACGTGCGAGACATGTACTAATTGATGATAAAGATACGAGACTTAGGTTTGTGGGTCTCACGAAAAAAATAAAAAAAAATATCATTCATGAATCTGTTTTATTCGTCTTTAAATAACAAAAGTGATGGTGGTTTTGGATTTTTTTTTCTTCCAAACCACTGTTTAAATAATACGATCTCTTCAAAACAATAATGTTTTGTATAAATAATAAAAAGATTAGTTGTGGTTTTCATATTTTGTTCAAATAATTATTAATAAAAATACTAAATGATAATAATAAGGATCTTAAGCAAGATTCACAGCTTTTTATATTATTATTAATTTGCAGATGTCAATAGTGAACTACTCAAATCGTATAAACTCTTATGTAATAAGTTTGATTTTGTGCAGCTCTGTTTCCATGATCGTTTAAAGCTTCCTCGTCAGCTTATCATCGACTCTTTAATTAAAATTTATGAAAAAATACGCGATTAAAAGATAATCAGGCTAATCCATCCAAAGTAGATGAAAGATTATAAACCTACCTTAATAGTTGATCATATGTCTCATCTTCTTCATCAATTTCTTCACTCTTGAAGATATCAATCCTTCTTAGGTTTCAATAACCCTTGAGCTTTCAATTTCTCGGAGAATTTTGCTTCAATCAACAATTCTAGTATTTGGTTGAATTCGAAACTCAAAAACATTTGTACTTTAGTTGATTTAGATGGCTCCGAAATTCGGAGCCTATCCATGTCTAAATTTGTAGATGAATTATTTTCAAAACCTCTCCTTTCGACTTTAATCTTTTCCTATTAAAAAATTTGAATTAATAACTTTACCTCTCATATTTAATAAAAAATGATAATAATAAATTTGACTAAATAATTATAAATAGTTCATCTTACTATATCAGTAACTTTTACGCGAATCTTGTGTTTTTAATTTTTAACTAAATAAATATCATAAATGATAACCATGTAAAATAACATTTTATCTTTTCTATACATTAGTATTACGCAACATTGGGGCTGCTGAAAAAGGATCCAAAAGTTGAGCTGCAATGAGAGGTGTCTAATGGTTTTGGAACCACGGTTCAAAGATGACAACCTCTTTAAGAACTGGCTGTTTACCTGCGAAACTGGCCAATTAGGACTGCAACCCGCCAGGACCGCAATCCGCCAGGACCGCAATCCGTCAGGACCGCATAAGGAGCAACCCGACAGGACTGCAACCCGGCAGGACTGCGAAACAACGGTTTATTTGTAAAAAACCGCCGGTTTATTGGTAAATATTATGCTGATTTTATTTATTTTATAACCAAAATGTTATATTTAAAAAATATTGAGATATTGCATATTATTATAGAATTATTATTACATTTTTGTTAATATTAATTTGTTTTGGTTATTAATATTTTAAGTGTTGTAATTATTATATAGTCCAAAATTTTAAATATTACTTATGTTATTATCACATTTTGAATATTATTATTATGTATATAAATATTACAAATATTACATTTTGATTACTATTGTGATTTGGTTTTAAATATTACTATTACAAATATTACAAATATTATTATTATGTTTATTATTATGTTTATAACATAAGTAAAATTTTAAATATTACTTATGTTATTATAACATTTTAACTATATCTTATCATGTTAAAATATTACAAATTCTATGGTTATATTTTTAATATTACATTTTAATTACTATTGTGATTTGGTTTTAAATTTTACAAGTGTTTGTTATTATTTTTTGTTTTGGTTTTAGATGTTATGAAGTTATAAGTATTTCACAGTTGTTGTTATTATAATAAAAGGTAAAGTCATTTTTGGATAATTTAGCCGTTCACAGTTTATACTCGTGCGGGCCAGGAGTTTTACAAATGTTTTCAAATTACAATACAAAATAGCAAAAAACTATTACAAACATCATTCATCTTCAGCTTCGTCATCTTCGTAAGTAAAATCTTCGTCGTCATTTTCGTTTTCTTCCGCAATTTCTTGTTCAAGTATATCTTCGTAATCATCCGGATAATCTTAGAAGATGTCGTCTACGTTCACTTCGTCTCTAAACTCTATGTCTTGCATCCTTTTATCCGCCGATGTCCAATCCTTAACTGCCACAAGCACTCCAAGTGCTTTGCCCGTCAATCTTGTTCTCTTAGTCGTGTATTGCAACCTCGCTTGGCTGAAAGCACACTCAGTTGCAACTGTAGACATAGGTATAGCATAAATCTCTTTAACAATCCTGCAAAGAATAGGAAACTCTTCAATTTTGGTACCCCACCATCTTATGATATCTTCAATACCTTGGTCGGGATAATTCGTAAAATCAAACCTAGTGCTCCAATATCTATACAAGTCATTATCAGATTGAGGGGTTTCTGTAACATTATTTCGTAACATTGCCAATTGAACATAGTTAGTAGATCTCCCTCTACCCCTATTGTTACCACTCCTTACATTTGTAGATGTATTTGATCTATATCTTGCAGCATACTTATCATAAATATTATACAAACTATCATATATACCGCTAATATACCCTTCAGGGTCAATTGGTTCGGTCGGTGGTTTATCTGTAGAAAACCGTACAGAATTATAAAAGCATCTAACTAGCAATTCAAATTTTTCTTTTCGTGAAAAATGATCTAAAAGGCAAGCAAATGAATAACTATCAGGGATTGGATGAAAATACTTTGTGAACTTATATTCCATTCCGGGCACCATGTCTACGCATGCATAATGTGATCTAAATTCATCCATACGCATGGCAAGATTAGCAATCGTGAAAAGGGCCAAATGAGCATTAGGTTGATTTTGTGAAGAAAAGGTTAGGGTGTTTTCTTTAAAAAGTCTTAAAAATCTTAACATGTGTGCACAAAATTTCCAATGATCTGGTTCAATTGGTGTTTCACGATATGCATTATAAAGCGTCGTAATCTCTTCTTTAAAAACATGCGCACGTGCAAGTATTGTGTAAGTAGAATTCCATCTAGTTTCGACATCTAATAAAAGTTTCTTATATTTTTTCCCATTTGAAGTAACAAGTATTTTAAAAGCTCTTTTTTTAGCAGCGGATGTCGAGCAAAATAGGATCCCATTTTTTATAGGGGTAATATAATCACCCTGAACCATACGTATTCCTTCTTTCGCAATTAATTGAAGTACGTGGCATAAACATTTGGTGTGAAACAATTTTGGAAAAGGGGGATTGCAATCTTGTATAAGCAATGTTATAGCACTAATATTAGAAGATGCATTATCCAACGAAATAGACATAATCTTGTTTTTAATGCCATAAACATTCATGCATTCAATCATACTCTCCCTAATTATTTGTGCGTTATGCTTCCCAGTTGATTCAAGCCATATAATTCTCCTTTGGAGGACCCATTGGGCGTCCATCTAATGGAGGGTAACACATATCATATCTAAATCAGTAAAAGTAGCTATGTAACTAGTAATCGAAACATTCCATGGCAAAGTCTGCATAGTTTGAATAATCTCTTTTTTTCTTTGTAAATAATATTTAAAGGCTAGCGATCGCAAAGAGGTACGTGGAATGCGTGTTGCCTGTGGGTTTACCCCAGCTTGCATCCAATTTTCGTATCTCCAAGAATCCCCAAAACTAAATGGTTGTAAACTACCGACTGCATAAATCATTGTTTCTTCCCTATACGTATCGTTGTTAAACTCAAAAGGAAGACCTGTTTGAGGGTTCGTGCAAACATTAGTTGGGTTAGGTTTTGTAGGATCATATATTGAATGTTTTATTAAATGTTTTACCATAGTGCTAGTGCCCATATTTCTAGTTCCACTTACGTGAAGATAACTTTTTTTGCACACGTTACAAATACAATTCAAACCATCTTCTCATAGAGTATAGTGTTTCCAAATCCAAGATGTTTTCTTACGAGATCTCGACCCACTAGTACTTCCACCACCACTTTCGTGGGAGGAGAGTATGTCAACGTGAGGGAAATCTGTAGAAAATTCATCCATGGTATTGAGATCCACATTAGATGGTTGGTTTATCCCAGTATTTCTACGTTTTGAATTCATTTTAAAACTAATAACAGTTTTTTTTAAATATGCAATAAAATACTAATAATAAAATCTAAATTTAGACTAATAACAAGATAGAACAACTAAATTTAGACTAATAACAAGATAGAACAACTAAATTTAGACTAATAACAACTAAGAAACAATTTGCGGAAAAACAAAAATCAAACAATTTCGAACGTAGGAGTAGAATATGTAAAATAAGTAATTATAGATTTCTAGAACTTTTCGAACAAGTAGATAGATTTAGAGAGAAGTAGAGAGTTGTTTGAGAGGTGTGAGTATTGGTGTTGGGGTCTCCTCTATTTATAGGGGAGACCCATAAAAAAAACCGAAAAAAAAAAAAATATTCGCCCGGACCATCCGGATGGGCGTCCGGATGGTCCGGGCACACGGTCCGGGGAATCCGGACGGTTTCGCCCGGACGCCCGGACAAACAAATCGGACCATCCGGATATCGATTCGGATGGTCCGGTTGTAACCGGGGCATCCGGACGGTTCGCCCGGATGCCCCGGATGACCAACGGCTAATTCAAACGAACTAGCCGTTGGCTATGGCCACGCGCGGACCATCCGGACGCCTGGCCGGATGGTCCGCTTGATGACGTCATGCTGACGTCATCAAACGGCTAGTAGGAATAAAAAAAAAACCCTATAAATACAACCTACATCCTCCTATATTTTTCACTCCAACTCCACTACAAATCTCTCCCCTTTCTCCCTCTCCACTACAAATTTATCCCCTCTCTCTACTACACTTCTCTAAAAAAAAATTTATATTTTTCAAACTCTATTTAAATTTCAGGTTTCGCTAAATGTCTTCGAAAAGAACAAAGAATGCTCGTAAAGGTGGATGTAGTCAACCAACCGCTTCCCAAGTGAGAGAGATGGAAAATATGTTGTTTGAATCCATGGAGGTAACGGAGAGCGAGACTATCGAACATCGCCCCGAGGGGGAGATTCGCATCCGTAATCAGCAAGGAGGTCGAGGTGTAACAAAAATTTGGTCCAGTATGTTTCTGGACTACGAGGAACTGATCCAAATAGAGGGTATGCAAAAAAAATTCAAACTTATTGAACCTACTAATGGCCTAGGTTGGATGACACTAGCTATATTCAAATGTGATTGGTATATAGAACTAGTGCGAAGGTTTTATTCCACAGCTAGATTAATCGAAAATGATCCAAGAGGTTTAGGAATGAATTGTTTGATTGATGGTAAAGACTATTGTTTTTTTGAAACTGATTTCGAAGATCTTTTTTCCGTTCCAACCCATAATATGTATACCGGTAATAAATTACCTCCCATTAGTTATCGCCCTACGATTTGGAGTGATGATTGGCCTTTGTCTTACGAAGAAGCAGTAGAGATTCTTACTTGTCCTGGTGCGGAAGCTCCGAAAATTAGCGGTAAATTTCGAGCCATGCGGGGTAATTTGGATGGTATTGGGAAATTAGCTTTGAAATTGGTAAATAGTATATTTCTTTCCCCTAGTAACAATGATTTGCAGCTTTCATATATTCAAACATTTGTTACTGCTTTTATCATTCGAACGATCAACTTGGTCACCTCGAGCAGTGGCATGGTCAATACGAGCAGTGGCATGGTCAATACGAGCAGTGGCATCATGGACAAGATCAATGGAATGAGCGATTTGCAAACTCTCAAGCCCAACAGTCGGAGTATATTCGACAGATGATGGAGAACATGCATTTGCAAGGTCAACCACCTAACAACAACAACAACGATGAAGCTCCTTAGTTTTTCGCAATTGATTTTCATTATCGTTGTAATGTTTATCTTTTTTATTTGATTGAACAACTATGTTACTTGTTTGGTTTTTATTTTTAATGAATTGTTTGTTTTGCTTCTATTTTTTATTAAATGTTATTTAAATCACTTACCTAGCTTTCAATTTTTATTTTGTTCTTTACAACTTACAAGTAATTTATGTTTATGCATATAAACTTCTAATATTGAATAGTTCGAAAATACAATAAACTATATAATTCATTTAACCATAAACACTTCAAGCTTGAAAGAATCTAAAGAATCTCCTAATAATTTAAAATTTTAATACAATTACATGTCTAATAGGTATATATTATTTAATAGTAATATATTATTCAAACGTATCAAAATCAAATTACAATTATTTTTTTAAAATGTAATTGATGATTATAAAATTTCGATTAAAATGATAACATATTTAAATTAAAATACATGAAATAGAATAATTAACTCGTGTATATGGTACATATCTAATTTATTGAAATTAGATTCAATTAACACTTACAAATTAATTTTAAATAACATTATAAAATATTCTGATAAACGGTTCTTAAATGGTTAAATAGTTTGGCTGATGGTTTGAACTGGTAAACAGTTCTTAAATGGTTCGTCTGGTGGTTTGAACTGGCGGTTTAACTGTGAAACTGACCCATTAGGACTGCAACCTGGCAGGACCGCCAGACCGTCAGGACCGCATAAGAGCAACCCGCCAGGACCGCAACCCGCCAGGACCGCAACCCGTGGTTCTGATTTAAACGGTGCGGGTTGGTGCTGGTTCAACCCGTTTGACACCTCTAGCTGCAATAATATTATTGTCGCGTCTGCATATACACGTCTGACCAATTTAATAATATATCTATATATATTTTCCTACAAAACAAATGGTTCTTGCTTTCCACGAGATAATAAATAAACACTAGATCTAATACCCACGAGTTTATAATATATTACTAGTAAACTTTCAAATGTTTTAAAATACTTCCTATCCCAGTAGATAAACTTGAGAGTAGGAACCCACAGGTCGAGGTTCAAACCTCAGGTCCTTACATAATTATATAATTAATTGGTTACTTTTTGATGTTACGAATTGCTTTGCTTACTTTTTAACACAGTTTTAATTTTTAATATATGTTTAAAGATAATAACGTAAATGAATAATAAATTTCACAATCTTATTGTCTATAATATATTGGGAAACTTATGTAATAGATCCGTAATTTGTTTTTATTTACCTAATAATATCTCAACAAATCCATTTTACAATAGATCATTAGATCCAACTTATTTAAGAAAAGACTCAATTATCTTAAAAATGAAACAATTATAATCTCAAATCAATATATTCCGCCCTAATTTCAAAATCAACTCTTTTCATTAAACTCTCTTTGTCATATTATTAAATTCATTAAAGGTAAAATTGTATTTAAAATTTAAATTTGGACTAGTGGATAAATAAAATCATATTTTTGTAGATATTGGTAAATCCTATTTGAAGCTGGATTTATTGATAAACTGTATAAGTTTTTGTACCCAATTGGTATAAACCTCTACATTTTTTAAATGGTATCACTAATTACATTTTATAGTAATACTATTATATATTAAACACTAATCTAAGTAAGTTAATAAATATAAAGGGTCGTATGTGCCTTAGAAAATTCAAAGGGTTGTTTTAAATCCTTCCAGCTTTTTTCCTTTAATAAGAACCTAATTTCAACACTAGTAAAGTAAGTTAAATTTGAGTGAGTTAAAGTAAGTTAAATTCGTAAATCAAATGAAAAGATTCTTACTCCAACACTTTCAAGAACATTGACTATATCATATATTATAGATTCGTCGTCTCTCAACTCCTATAGATCTCAACACAATCAAAGACGTGTCAAGATACACACATAGTATACGGAGATAAGTAAAAAAAGACAAATAAAAAGATATAAATGTGAGGCAGCATCATCAAGTCCGATAACCTTGGTGTTGTGTGCTCATGATTATAGATTGACAAAATACTAAACAAAATAACCATTGCATAAAGGATTCAGGAATAAAAAAAATACTAGTTAACCAAACAAACCAAAAAAATATCATACATAGTACATAAAAGCCTAAAGATCTATTTCATTTTTGGACAATAACTAGGACCCCATAAGGATCAAATCCTGGTTACGCTACTGGCTACAGATATTTAATGTAAATATGATACTGCTAGTCTTGGGGCTAATAAAACCTGTATTACTAATGTAAGTTGACGTGGTGAATGATGTTTTTTTCAAACGTTTAAAATAAAATAAAATTAGATGCCTTCGTTGTTATGGTTTTTTATTCTAATTTTAATTTTAATTTTTTATATATCGATGATATCTTATATATTTATAATTTTTATAGATATATATGGTTAGTAAAATGTTTACTGATTTATTATTTGGTTTGTTTGTTTATACAGTGAAACGTGTAATATATTTTATTGGTTTTAAGCTGTTTGTAGTTTTTGTTTATTATTATTTAGGTATATAGGTTTTTTTATTAAAAATGGCGTAGGGTTAGTTCATTGATATTTTATTTTTTATAAAATTAGTTTATTTATGTGTTGATTGTTAGTTTTTTTTATAAAGTTAGTTCATTGAATATTAATTTATGATAAAATTAGTTTCATAAATAAATATGTGCTAGATTAATTTTATCGAAAATAAATGATCAGTGGATTAACATAGGGACAATTTTTAATTGAAGGAATACACGTTTAGAAAATTGATAGTCAATAGACTACCAAACGAATTTTAACCATCGACTCTATGTTTAGAAAGTGAATAATCAGCCCCCAAGGGTAGCCGAGTTGGTTGAGTATTGCATTCTTATGACCAAAAGGTCATGAGTTCGAGTCTCTCTACATACGCTTTCTCGGCTGAGCCTGTCACCTTGTGTGGTTTACCTTCTGGCGTTGGTTTGCAGGCTATAGCGTCAGACTGAGGATTTACCCTATGCGCACTCATTGCACTCTGAGTAGCGGCTGCGGGTTCCCTCTGAAAAAAGAAAAAAAAAAGTGAATAATCAACTTATTATTTATCGTTCAAAGTCTATTTCATATTTCTCGGGTTAGACTACATTCATAACTTCTTAACTATTACTTTAATAGTAATGTTTAACATTATGAGTTTTTAAATACAATGATAGATTGATTTCTTATTTTAGTAATCTTAAAAATTTCTCTATACTAATTTGTATTTTCATGTTCATGTCTATATTAAATACATTTTACCAGCTGAATTTTTATTTTTTAAATATCTATCTTATAAAAGAAAAAATACATGAACAAATACCGAGCTACTTAGACTTATTTGAACATTACAGTAAAATTATTGGTTTTTACTTCAACTTTCTTCGGAAACAAATACTGCATATTTCTTCTTAGATATAAGATATTAACCCTCTAATATATATATATATATATATACATATATGAAAGACCATTTAACGGAAGAAGCCATCATTTTATAGTGGTTAATTAACTCACATAGTCTTTTTTTAAATGGGTAAAAATGACTAAATAAAACTTTTAAAAGTGTACATTGTAAATTGAAACGGTCGAAGGAAATATATGACCGAATTCCCATAATTTTAAGAATAGAAATGAAGAAGTCAAAGCTATGGTATTTAACAGAATTTCGGCCGAAATAGGGGAAGTTCAAAAGAACCTTTTGGTAAAGCCGTTGAAGGGTCGGGACTTGAGGGTGATTATTTAAAACGCATGCGTCCTGCGGTTGACACCTGTCTGATGGAGTAAATAACACGTATGGAATCCTTTCGGCTTCACTTATCGTGACCGTTTATCATTGTTCATCTCATAGATCTTGCATTATTCTATACCCTTGGATTTAAAAATAATTGAGGGATAGATTTAGTATTATATAAATGTTCATCTCATAGATCTTACATTATTTTAAACCCTTGGATCTAAAAATAATTGAGGGTTAGATTTAGCATTCCTTGTTTTTCTCTAAACTCTTCTATTCATCATCGTTAGAGCGGTCAAAAGGGAAATCGAAAATCGGATTGGAATTGAAACGAAATAAAGCGGACTGAATTTTAATGGTTTTGTGGTACTATTTTAAAAATTAAAACTTATTAAAAATTAAAACAATAAAACTGATTTAGAACAAAACGATAAAATTGATAAATCGGTATAACCGAATTGATTAAATTGGTAAACCGATAAAGAATCGAACCGATAAAATTAATAAATAGATAGAACAATAAAGTATCAAATTAATAAAACCGTTAGTTGATTATTTTATTATTATTTATTTTTATAGATTATGTTGTCAAAATTAATAGTTAACTACTAATTTTTAATAAAAATCAAAAGGTTAGTTTTTAAACTTTAATTTTTATGTCATTTATTTAAGTTAAAATTTTGTAATTAAATTATAATTTATTTTTTGTAAAATGGATCGGACCAGACTTAACTGAACCGAACCGAAATTTGATTGAACCGAAACGGACCAAACTGAAACTGAACCGAATTCGAACCACACCACACCAAACCAGACTATAATTTAGTGATCCGGTCTGGTTCAAAAAATAAAACCGAAAGCTTAACAATTCGGTCGGATCTCAACTGATAGCCTTAGCGGTCAGTCGGGTTCTAAAAAACTGAACTGAACCTTTAGCACCCCTATTCATCATTAAAGCTTTTCCAAGTAAAAGAGTCAAGTAGAAGAGCCATATCTTATTTGTTGTTCGTTAAGCTTTATCATCGTTAACATTTTCTATTATCTTTTTTGTCATAATTTCTTCATGATAAAAAATGGTTTAAAAAGAAAAGTCGATTTTTTTCTTATTCATTCGGATGTTGGATCATGAACGAATGAATCTGATGACGAGTCCTTTCAGATTCATTCAAAATTCGCCATGAACCCATACCGAGGAAGTTCATCCACTTATCAAAGTGGCGGAGCCAGAAATAAAAACCAGGGGTTGGACTATATTAAAAATTATTGCCATAAAACGAGGTTACAGTGTAAGGAGCTTCGAAGCTTTTGTCTCTAACGAAAGGCTTTGCTACACATTTTGACGTGCTTTTTAATTCTTTTTTAATTCAAACTAAAGATTATAAAAAATAATAATTAAAACAAAACTATTTGTGAGTAAATACCTAATAATTTTACTTATTAAATAATAAAAACCATCAAAGACTTAGTCATCCAATATAAACCACCACTACAAAAAAAAACCACCCACCACTTAATATAAGCAACCAATTTGCCTAACAATTCCAAGTGTTAAAAGAATAAAAACCACTCACTTCTTATTAAGATCCACCTTTGGAGAAAGGGTGGGGCTCCAGCCCCTCCAAGCCCCTTAGTGGATCCGCCACTGACTGACCGTGTATGTAATTGTTGATGAGATGTTGTCCTTTGAAGAGATTAATTTCTTATTAAGATCCACCTTTGGAGAAAGGGTGGGGCTCCAGCCCCTCCAAGCCCCTTAGTGGATCCGCCACTGACTGACCGTGTATGTAATTGTTGATGAGATGTTGTCCTTTGAAGAGATTAATTTGGCATTATCGTCTTCAAAACTTAGTGTTGATAGCAATTTTTTTACTGTACATTTGACCTTGATGAAAACAAAAAGAAAGCATGTTGAAGGGTATAAATATAAATATACAAAGAGATTGAAACAGAAGTAGATATTGAAGTTGGTGTAATTCTTTCAACATGAAGATATGCTTCTTGACCGAAAGTCATACGTCGTTTGATGCATGAGTGAAGGAGCTTGTGTTTTTCACATATATAATGAAGCATGGTTTATCGTTTCCCGTCATTGCTAGTGTCGAACTTCTAAAGACTGCTAATGGGTAATATAATTCTTGCACATAAATGTTTTGAGTGTTTTGACCTGAATGACTTTCTAACCGTAAGCAACAATACGGTGAAGAGAAAAATTCTTATTTTTATCTTATATTTGAGCATTTCGGTAAGTTTTTCAATGATATCTCAAACTATAAAACTTTATAGAATATTAAATTTGTGTACGTGTTTGGATGTTGGGAAATGGTAGTCAGGCAGTCGGGGGCGGATTTAGAGGGGATATAGATATGCCCAGGACAACCTTAAATGAGGTCATAAGTTTGAGTCTCACTAGATATCCAAGTAAAGATAAAAAGTATGTCTAGGACAACCTTAAATGTTTTCTCTCTTTTATTTTTTCTTTAAACAAAAAGTAAGACAATTCTGTTTTTTCCTAACTTCTGTTAGTTGATTCAGTTACATGTCCCTTTCCTAATTTCTCTCAAAGAAAAACAACATCGAACTAGGGAAGGAAAACTGTAACTCGATTCTAGTAATGATTTTTCATTGGAGTTTCCTTCCATTTTCATTCAATAAAGCAATAAAAAAATTGGGTTTTGTTTCAATTCTGATTTAATAAAACACCTAAAAGATTAGAAATTTTTCTCAACCTAATTGGTAACTATCAAGGTTTGCTTTATAGTTCTTTCATTCCTGAATGAATCCTAATTGCATATTTGATTGCAAACCAAGAATACGAATGAACACGAAGATTTGCACAAAGGACTTGGCAAATTTCTAAAATTAAGCAGGTGATATTATTTTACTAGACTAATTTAAAGGGCTTGATTCAACAAAATTAATGTCATTAGAGTATATTAGGATGTTTTTATCGATTTATTTCTAATATTTTATATGAAACTAATATTTTGTATTTAAAAAATTATTGTATTGATTTTTTAAAAGCAAATTAGAGTGAAATGCAAATTATTGTACTGACTTTTTTTTCATTCAATATTTTGACTGAATATTTACATGGAAATAATATTTTCTATATGGGAATAATTAAAAAAAAATTAATGATTCGCATATTTTTGTATTCATAAATTTGTAACATTTTCTATATTATATTAATTGATTTATGATTCTTTAGCTAATATTTTGTATAAAAACAATATTTGTATTAAAGAAAATTATCATACTCGTTCTTTTCAAACAAATTATTATCTTAAATGTATTTAATCAAATTATTGTACTCATTCTTTTTAAGAAAATTATTGTCTTAAATGTATTTAATCAAATTATTGTATTGATTTTTTTTCGCATTCTCCCCTTACTCATGCCTTGAAATGTGGTAAGAATGAGTTGAGAAATAGAATGATCATATCTATGACATAATGATTATTTAGTGACATATGTGGAGAATGGAGAGAGAAGTACAATCGATGATCTAGATATTATCAAACACTTTCGTAGGCATGAGTAAAAGGAGAGTGCATTTACACTTGAACTAGACTACATTTTTATTTTAAATTGTAATCGAAATATTTACATATTTTTACTATGCGCTATTTATCTTTTATTGAATTTTTTTGCATAATATTTTTTTGGTATACCCTAAATTTTAGTCCTGGATCCTCCACTGCAGGTAGTGTACGAGATTTGATGTTATGCGCCTGTATCCAGACTCTGAAGGATAAAATATTAAAACGTTGTTAATCATATTATGTCATACTTTATAAATATGACACTTATCGTATATAATTGGGGTTTACTCTTGTAGTACCATAGTTGGACTACAAGCGATGTTTTATGGGTTATCAGCTTAGTTATGGTGCGATGATGTAACGGGTCGAAGGCTTTGATAAGTGCTTCAATAAATTACTTATTCTAAAGGTGCTCGTTCATGGTGGTATATGGCTAAATCGAGCATGTTTGGGAAATTTCCCAGTCGAAGAGAAGAGGAATGGACAAAGAACGCAAGTAAAGTTACAATACTTGTGGATGTAAAGAGGAAGGTCACTTATTCGGGGAAGAATAAGATGAGAAAGTCCACACGTAAGATGGTATATTCCATAGTGTTGAAAAATGACAATGACGTACTTGAACCTTGAAGGAACATAAGAAGAGAAAGGAACATGCATTCCCAAACCATGGGTCGTTTTGAGAAGGATGAGAGTAACACTGAAGTTTCTGTAAAAAATAAATTTGCGAGGGTCAAATTTGAACTTAAATCCACCTATAAATTCAAGACCATTAGAGAAGAATCTAGTCATAGTTTTAGAAGGATGAAGATTGCACTCTGCATAAGCCACAATAGGTTTACGATTTAGAATAGGTGTCTAATGTTGTTGCCCTATAAAATATAAAATAAAAGAGTATTGTATCTTAGCTGAAGCTTGTGTCTGAGCCAAAAAATAACCAAACACTAAGGCCGTTGGTGGAAGAAATTCAAACCCCAAAAATATCATGGAAAGTTGATAGGGACTTCTAGAGGGAAGTTGGTACCTGATAAAGTGGTGGATAATAATCCATAAAAAAATATTGACACCGTCATCTATCAAGAGTAGTCCCTTGGGCGAGTAGTTCCCTAATGAAGAATTTTACTGCAACTGTGCTTGAGGTAAATTTGAGAGAATATTGCGAGGCAACAACCAAGAGGAAAATATGTGCGACTGGCCCGACTGAAGGTATGCGGGCCAAGAAAAAGAAAATAAAGAAAGTTAGCGCTCAACGAAACTGGAATGTCACCAAGGGTTGTAGTGATTGAATATATTGGTGTTGAAGTTTTGACCGTGATACTATTCAGATGTATGGAAAATACCTATATAAACAAAGGCCAATATGGCAGAAGAAGCAAATCATAAAGGTCACTGCGGGTGTCGTCATCCAAAAACATAAGCATGAGATAACCGAGCCTCAAAATTTAGCTACCAAAATAGTGAATACTTTTGAGAATATCGTAAAGGTGCCAACCGTAATTGAAGTATTTACTAAAAATAGTGTAGCTCAAAGTTCTCCAATTTAGTTGACTAATTTGTTCATCGAGTTTCTTGTTGTAGCTACAAAGAGGGAGGTCCATGTTAGCTTGTCCAACCTTGATGTGGCAAGAATGTAGATAAACTGTGGGCTCTAAGTAAGTGTTTTATCTTATTATCTTGTAGTTGTATCAACTTTTTTATCAGTGATTAAATTCTAGTATACCCAAATGAAGTGATCAGACTCAAAGGCAGAAACATCTAAGGGACAGGTGGTTCATTCGTTGGGTTATAACTAGAGTAACCAAACTCTTTTTATTTTGGAAATAAACACGTGATTTTCTTTAGCATTGTGAGGGGTCATGAATCCTTTTTAAGTATAGTAACAACCCAATACTTATGGTGCTGGATGATGATGGTGGTCTAATGTTATCCTTTATTTATGCATGGTGCATCAAGTAAATTTTGTAGCATTATATGTGTTGAAAAGACTCCACATTTATCCTTATTTATTAAATATAAATATTTGAGACTTATCCTATATTTGTAGAAAACTAAATGTTGTAGCATTAAAAGAATTCTGAAATACTTCTGGCTTATCATAGTTGATGAAGGAAAACCCTTCGTCAAATACCAATTATAATTAGACTAGTGAAATAAAAAATATTTAGAGAAAAGTTTTGTATTTGAATATTTAATGAATTAATCAATCACCTTTCATAATTATTACATAATCTACTTTTAGACCATACTTATTCTAGATGAATGATATGTGTATCTTATGATATGTGTCAACCGTATGTTACGATAATTACAATTTACACTTTAACTGTTATGGGTAGCTTAGTAAAATAAACTATATTTTCTGAATATTCTACCATCTTCCTTAGCCCTTGAATGAACTCTAAGTACTTCTGTCATATGCATATCATTGTAGTCACATCTTTTCCATCATCGTTTTTAGTTTTCTCATAAGTTTTCTATTTCCATCTGCACCTCTTAATTATCGTCAAATTGTCGAGTATAAGATATTTCTCTTCACCCAACGCTTTAATTTTATTATTTTACAGATGCTTTCGTCTTCTTTGTATATCATATATTAAGTTTTCCTTTATTGACATTTTAAATGGTAAATTTGCTCGATAATATTATCTTAATAAATATTTATCTTTTTCAAATAAGGATAATGACGTCCCAACGGCATATAACCTTATCAAAACTCCTCCACAGTCATTAAATGCATTTGTGTGTTTAAAGACCATATGCAAAATGATAAAGGTAAGATTATTATTTTTTTTAATTTATAATATCTGATGAGTTCGGATTATCCAGCCACAACCCACTGTGTTATCCGGACAAGGGAAATTCGGACAATGACGTGCCAGCAAACTATCCGAGCAGGAAAAAAGTAAAGACACTTAAACACCTTTTGACTAAGCTATGTTCTAATCAGCTTAAAAGATTAATGGGTCCTTAAGCTCAACCCGGTTTCATAACTTGATCCGTAAGCCCATGGGTCCTTAATTAAAGGTATAAATACCACAACCACTCTCATTAATGAGGGAAATGAACATTTAATTCAACCAGGCTGCTCAAATCTCTTACTACTTTACACTAAACACTTACTACTCAAAATACCTTACAAAATACTTTACAAAATTACCCACAGTCCAAAATAAACCAAACCAAATTGGCGACCACAGTGGGAGGCGACGGTGCCTGAATCTTGCATTCAAAACCAATAGAAAAGACCAGTTCGGATGGATCCGAACGAGCAAGCAACTCCACCACCTATGGTGGAGGTAGTTGGGGAAAACAAGGAATACACTATCGAAGAACGAGACAACCTGAGAGCAGAAATAGAGGCGTTGAGGGCCATAAAACAAGAATAAATATGTATAAAAGAGAAGTCAAGAGCTTCCGCCATTCATCATACAGACAATCCTAGGGAGAATGATCCATCAGTAAAGACTCACTTGATTTCAAAAAAGACCCATGTCAGTACTATAAACACTCACCAGTCTAAGCCGGTTGAAAGTTCAGATTTTGAGTCCTCTAGCAGCTCTTCGAACGAGGCTGAGCTTGAGGAATGGGGAAGAAACAAAAATTAGTTAAAAAATATTCGAGAAAGAAAGATAGGTTTGAGAGACTTAAAAAGCATCTGGGCAAATGGTCATCTCAAAGCCACAGGCATGTAGATCAGTTGCTGATCGATCCTTTTGCTTTTCAGACCAAACGAGGTATTTTTGCAACACCTAATGAAGACACAGTCTTCAGTTGTAATAAAAATTAGAGACAGTCACCTTTGTCTACCAAAATATTGTCCGAAAACCTACCCAAAAGGTTTGACAGCTCCAAAATAGAGAAGTATGATGGAAGTAAGGATCCAAACAATCATCTGGAGCAGTTCAAAAACTTCATGATAAATTTTGATGATGATGACAAACTTCTGTGTAGAGCCTTCTCCCAATCTTTAACGGGAAGTGCTCTTAAATGGTACAACAGCTTACCCTAAGGGTGTATCAAAAAATTTGATACATTATGGGTTGCCTTCCGAAGGCAATTTGTGGGAAGTATGGAGGTGAAGGGAAATTGAGATACTATTATCCATTGTGCACAAGAGCCAAATGAGTCATTAAAGTACTACATAAGTCGATTCGTAAATACCAAGAATGGGTTAGCAGATTGCTTCGAAAAGGTGGCGATTGCTTCCTTGAGACAAGGGTTGAACCCTGCGAATCTGGCTGATTCAGTGACCAGGAAGAAGGCTATGACTTGGGGTGGCTTATTAAATCAAGTGGGGAAGCAGATTAATATGGATGATACCAAGAGAACCAGGGTGCACCTTTAGGTGAGGTCCACCACAACAACTCAAAACCAGTCCGGATATAAGGCTAAGGAGACCGAACAAGGGTCCAACAGGGCTAAACAGACTCAGTCCAACCAAAATTCATCTCAGAGTCAGCAATCAATGAGTAAAAGAGGTCCTTGGGTTCAACCGAAGTGGTTTACAGAACTAAAAGAGAATGTGGTCACAATTTATGACAAGACCAAAGATGAAGTCCACTTCTGAAAACCAGCAGCACTGCAGTCTCTCAGAGACAGTCGAAAATCGTTTTTTTGCAGTATCATAATGATATTGGCCATAACACCCAAAACTGCATTGCTCTGAAGCAGGAAGTGCAGAATCTCATTGAAAGAGGTAAGCTGGGAGCTTATGTTAAAATAAAAGGTGGAAACAGATCTGACAATGCTCCTCGAACTGGTCGTACGAACAATGTGGGAACATCTGCTCGAAATGGGGCAATAATGATCCTTGAAATACTTGATGTTGATTCGGAGTACTCCGAAAACTCCCCCTTTATTAATATGTGTTGGATCAGGATCCAAGTACTCTGAATCAATGTCATAATAGAGCAAACTAAGACAGTGTCCGGACTCATTAATTTCTTTGATTCACTCACTATATTCAGAGGGGACACCATGACAGCACCCACTCCTTCATCAAGAAATAGACATGTTCATAGTTTGGTTATTCAGTTGGAAGGAGGAACGTCTTCTTATCAATGTCAAACCTCTTTTTCCATTCATAGTTTTCGATGAGGATGATTTAAGAAATATCGATGGGCATGAGGATGTTGTGGTGATAGGGGCATCTATTGGAGGCAATGATATCAGACGAATTCTAATAGGCACAGGCAGTTCGGAAAACATCCTCTTTTAAAGGTCTTACAAGCAGATGAAAAATCTGGCCGTTATTCAATGATTAAACAGAACCATTGTGGGCTTTACGGGGAGCTCTGCAGATGTAATCTGGGAGTTTAAGGAAGAGGTGCTCTTGGGCAAGGGGCCTTTTAAAAAGCTGGTAAGGGTGTTATTCGTTGTGGTAGATTGCCCCACATGCTACAATGCAATCTTTAAAAGATCCTGGCTCTCTAGTATGCATGTTGTGGCCTCAACAGTTCACTAGTGTTTGAAGTATACAGTTCAAGGGCAAGTGGGTGTTGTCTGAAGTAGTCAGAAGATAGCAAGGGAGTGCTATGCAACTGCACTTGCTCCTAAAACTTTAGCTGCAGTTCGAATTAATGAAGATTAGCAGTTAGTAAGGCCTTCTGAGGGGGAGGGTGAGATTGATGACCCCAGAGAGGCCCGTAGTGTTATAATACCGGTAGAAGAGGTTGAAATCCACTCCCTGGCAGAGGGTAGAAGTATCAAGGTTGGCTCCAAGATGGCGCCAGAATTAAAAAAGAAATTGTTGTCCTTTTTAGCAGACAATCAACATGTTTTCGCTTGGTGCAATGGTGATGTAACCAGAGTACCTGCAAGCATTATCTCACACAAACTATCAATTCGGAGTGATTTTGCACCTGTGCTGCAGAAAAAGGAGGGCCTTCTCTAAGGAGAAAGCTGATGTAATAGTCCAAGAACTAGATCGACTTACCCGAATAGGGCACATAAAGGAGTCCCAATATCCTTTATGGACTGCCAACCCGGTGTTAGTCAAGAAAAATAACGGGAAATGGCGTATGTATATTGATTTTACTGACCTCAATAAAGCTTGCCCAAAAGATCTTAATTCAGTCCCCCAGATAGATCAGTTGGTGGACTCAATATCTGGAAAGAAGTTATTGTCCTTCATAAATGCCTTCTTTGGGTACAACCAGATACAGGTGGATCCGAATGACCAAGATCATAATACTTTTGTTACAGACAGGGGTCTCCATTGCTACAGGGTGATGCCTTTTGGGTTGAAAAACACTGAGGCTACTTACCATAGGCTAGTAAAGAAAACATTTGCTAATCAGATTGGCAGGAATATGGAGGTATACATAGATGACATGATGGTTAAAATCTTAGAGGAGGATTTGCATAATATTGACCTTTGGGAAACTTTTGCCAATGTGAAAATGGTAAATTTGAAACTAAATCCAGAAAAATGTGTCTTTGGGGTTCGGTCCAAATTTTTTGGGATATGTGATAAGTGAGAAAGGGATACAGCCCAATCCGGATCAGTTGAATGCCCAGTTAGAAATGGATCCTCCTCGGAATATTAAAGAAGTCCAGAGGATTACTGGAAGGTTGGCTTCCTTGAATCATTTCATTTCAAGGTCTTCAGATAAGTGTGCTCTGTTTTTCCAAACCTTGAAGAGTGTTAAAGAGTTTAATTTGTCTCCACGATGCAACCAAGCTTTTGATGAAATAAAGAAAATCTTATCTTCACCAAAGACCCATTTTAAGCATGTACAAGGAGAAACACTGTATGCATACTTGGCTGTGTCAGAATGCGCTATAAGTGTAGTATTGGTAAGAGAGGTGGACAATTACCCTCGTCTGGTGTACTACATCAGCAAAAGTCTGATAGATGTTGAGAAGAGGTACTTGAAGCTTGAAAAGTTGGCACTAATCTTAGTGATTGCTGCAAGAAAAATGAGGCCCTATTTTCAGTCTCATTCCTTCATTTTCCGAACATCTTTTCCATTGAAGAATGTTCTTCAGAAAGCAGATATATCAAGAAGGATAACCAAGTGGTTAGTATAATTGGGTGATTAGGACATTGATTTTGCCCCACGAACTGCTATCAAAGCTCAATCTGTTGTTGATTTTTTGGTAGAATTCCATTCAGATAGGAGTTCTAAATAAGTTTCAGAAGGAAAACCAAAAAAGAATGGGTAGTCCGGACTGATGGTGGATCAACCACAATGGGTTGTGGAGCTGGAATTTGCCTAACCTCTCCGTATGGTGATAAAATGTACCAGGCTATATGTTTTGGGTTCAGGGCCTCTAACAATGAGTTCGAATATGAAGCGGCTATAGCTGGTCTCAAATTAGCTTTCCTGTGTGGGGCTAAAAGAGTTAGGTTGATGAGTATATTCAATACTTACTCATTCTTACTCATTAAGGTCAATCTGAGGCCAAGAAGGATCAGCTGATCAAATACTTACTCATTCTTAAAGAGGTGGCAACCAACTTCAAAAGTGTTTGTTATGAGCATATTCCTAGATCTAGAAAATACATTGGCAGATTCCTTGGCAACCAGAGCATATTCTGAGTCCTACCCTTGGATTCATGTACAAGAATGTCCATCCATACAGGCAAATCAGAAGAGGGAAAAGGAAAAAAGCTTGAATATACAAGCGGTTCAACCTATAGATTGGAGATTTCCTCTTCTTCAATACATTTCTGATGGGTTTTGCCTCCGGATAAAACTATAGCAAGAAAAATTAAACACAGAGCTCGTGGTTTTTTTATCATAGGGGAAGTTCTCTATAAAAAAATCTTTAAGTAGACCTCTCCTGCATTGTTTGGGGGTTGAAGAATCTCAAGTCGTTCTATCTAAACTACACGATGGAGAAGGGTCAGCACATTGTGGCTACAGGGCACTAACCCGGAGGGTATTGTTGGTTGGGTACTATTGGCCATCCATAATGGCAGATGCTAAAGAAATGGTAAAGAAGTGTGATCCATGTCAAGGGTGTGGCAACGAAATTCATGTGTCAGCAGTACCTATAGAGTCTATTTCTGAGCCAGTATCTTTTGTTCGTTGGGGATTGGATTTAGTTGGGCCTCTGCCAATGGCGTCCGGAGGGTGCAGGACTATTATAGTTGTTATTGATTACTTCTCAAAATGGATAAAGGCGGCTCCTTTGGCACGAACCACTTCGAAAGCTGTCATTAAATTTATCTTATCCAATATATGTTGCAGATTTGGGATTCCTCAAAAGATTACCACAGATAACGGGCCGCAGTTTGATAACAAGGATATGGAGAACTTTTGTGCATCTAGAGGCATTCAGCACTGTTTCTCTTCTCTTTTCCATCCACAAGTAAACGGCCAAGTTGAAGTTACCAACATGACCATTTTGTCCGGATTAAAAAAGAATCCGGATGGGGTTGCAGGGAAGTGGCCAAGCTATCTGCAAGAAGTATTATGGGCATACCGAATTACTTCTCGGGCTGCTACACAAGAATTTCCTTTTGCTTTGGTGTATGGGATAGATTCCATTACCCTCATTGAAGCTACCCTACCGTCATACATGGTCCATAACTATTCCGAACAAGCTAATGATATAGCAATTAGGAGTCAGTTGGACTTAATAGAAGAAAGAAGGGTTAAAGCTCATTTGAGAACAACCCACTACCAAAGCTTGATGAGGAGCAGGTTTTCTTCCAAGGTCAAGAGGAGATATTTTCAACTAGGAGATAAAGTCTTGAGAACATGTTTCTTACACACCAAGGAGAAGCAGTTCGGTAAGCTGGCTCCGAACTGGGAAGGCCCCTATGAGGTCTCCGAAAAGCTTAAGTCTGGGATATATAGGCTTCAGGACAAAAAAAGAAGGGTTTTAAAGCATCCATGGAATATTGAACATCTCATGTTATATTTAGAGTAAAAGTTGTGTGTAAATATTTACTTGTTAGATATCAATATAAATATTAGGGGCCATACTCTTTCCTACCCTGGTGGTGCGGGGAGGTTTTAATGAGGTGTCCGGTTTTTTCATTCAATAAAATGTGATGCCTCCTTAAAATATCTGGTGTGGTTTTACTATAATTCAATTCAAGTATAAATCACTGGTTCAACACTTTGGATCTTTGGTGAATCGGATAAACCTGGTTGAGTGATGACCATTAAATACATGCCATCAGAGATATTAAACACTCTCACTATAATACTTCTGAAATACTAGGGGCTATTTAAAAATTATCCATTAAATTTAAAAGGAAAGAAAGTGTTAAACAAAGGAAGATTTGATAAATAAACATCTTCGGGCTTTAACCGAATAGGAAGAACAAAACATGCATTGGCCATCCAATGAATTTAAATATTTCAAATACTTATCTGGACTCTAACCGGATAACATTATAAAATATGCCTTGGCCATCCAAGGACTTTAACAGTTCAGAAAAGATAAAAAATATGATTAAACCTTAGGTCTTGTTCCCTTCGGATGTGTCACCACCACCACCACCTTTCTTGGGATTTTTGAGTTCAGCACTTGAACTCTCACCAGTTCCCTCTTCATCATTTGTAGTGGAATCAATTCCACTAGAGTAGTTGTACTTGTCACCAGCTGCCATGGTATGATGAGGAAGGTCTTCATATTCCACATATTTACATAGGGGACCAAGGGTCCTCTTCTGAAAGGTCTCGTGGAAGAGCATCACCATATCAGACCTGACTTCATCGTATCTTTTCTCAAGGGAATCTATCACTTCGTTTGTATATTTATCAATACCTGCCTGAATAGCTTGCTTCTGCTGCTTCACCAAGTCCTCTTTCTCCTTGGTCATCTTAGACACAGTACCTTCTAAGGAAATCTTTTCACCGGATAGGGTTTGAATGACACCATCTTTGGTCTTTTGGTCCTCTCTTAATGTTGTGAGATCCTTTTCCAAACCAGAACACTTAGTTTGGAGCTCAGTACTGGCAGTCTCCGAAGTGGCCAGCTTGGTTGATAGACCTTTCTTGTCCTTTCTTAATGCTTCAATCTCTTTCTTCAGTTCTTCTATGCTCTGATTGGCATTAAGAAGATTGGTTGATAGAGACTCCTTGTCAGTAGTGAGGGATTTGATGAGAGTGGTTTGGCTTTTCACTTGTCTCTCTAAGTCAAGCAATGGCTGGATCTGACCAAGAAGAGAACGGCTTAGAACATCTTGCTCTCCAGAGACGGATAAGGACTTACCATTAAAGGTCACCATGTTAGCAAAGCTCGAAGGGCGGTAGGGACCTGCGAAATCATCCTTTTCAGAATCATTGAAGTATAAATCAATGTCTTGAATGGCACTAATGTCCACTTCTTCAGTCCCTCCCCCAGCAACTTCTCCGGACTGCAGACTTGTTGGGATCTTCTCTTGAATTTTGGGATCAACAGGGGCTGGTGGAGGTAGAGGTTCCAAAGGGCGAAGAATTATTTCTTCTCCTAAGATGACCCTCTTCATTTTGGCAGCATTTTCGTCACTGCTAGCCCTTTTTTCCGGTCCTTTTTGGGAGGCTTTGGTGGGTTTTGTGACTCTCGCGCCTCCCTAACAGTTTCAGCCTCTACCACTTTGAGCAGGGCAGCGTCAATTCCTCCTTGGTTCCCCGAACCAGTCCCCTCTGTGGCTGCTTGAACCGACTTTGTTGCAGCTTTCTTCTTCTTCCCTTTTATTTTGCTGGGAGCTTTTGCTCTGGAAGGTAAGACCAATTTACCATCTTTAGCCTTTGTTCGCTTGAGGATTACACCAGGAGGAGGCGATATAGTTAGCTTTTCCCAAGAGAGGTCCCTTCGACCTGTGGTGTTCCACAGATGGGACCGCACAAGATTGCCCGAGGTGAAGCAATTGTGGAAGGCATTCCTCCAACGCTCCGCAGTCCATGCGTTAAGCTTGGCACAGGTTGTTTGCCCCTCCTCTAGGTGTCCGATGAACTCATTCGGAAATACTAAAAAAGGAGTTACAAATTAATCAGAAGAGGAATATTTATGATTTAAAAATAAAAGCATGAAAAACAAAGATTAAAAAAATTCACCAGTACTCTTCCACGTGCTAGTTAAGATGCTGGGATTGGTGTTGGCCTTGATCTTCCTACCGTTCTCCCATGTCGCGCAGATGAACATGAACTGTGTCCTCCAGTTCTTCTCAGACTCCAGCAAGTCGTCTACCACCTTGAAATTGTTCCCGATATTATGATGGTAGAAGGGAATATGGTGATTCTTACATAGACTTGCCACAACGGAAAATTGCTTCATTGAGAGTTGGATTTTTTATAGCCTTGATGCCATTATGCAAATAAGGAGGGAATATCAGGCATTTGGGCTTAGCTGGCTGGGGCAGAGTTTGACCAGGTGGAAATACTTGACGATTTCTGGGTCTGATGGGAACCGAAGTCCCCAGTTTAGAACCTCAGTGAAAATAACCACCTCGTTGAGTTTGCAGTCCATAGGAGTCTCCGGAGTGACAAGTATCCTTACCTTCACTGACTCTGGGATCCCTTATTTCGTCCAGATCCGACCCAACTCAGCAGCGTGGGTGTAGACATAGTTTATATTTTGTAGATCCAACAGATATTTAACACTGGAATTTTTAAAGCAAGGGCATACCTTGCCATCTAGGCACTCTGGAAGCTTCGGATGGGTAAATCAGACCTTGACTTTGCCTTTGACCTTCTTGTGAGAAGCAGCATCCCTCGTTTGACCTGATGCTTCAGTTTCAAAGGGAGACTCCTCGATATTGTCTTACATTACTTCTTCCATCACTGTGGAAGGTTTATCAATTGTCTTAGATTTATGGGGGTCAGCTTCTGGCACCAAAGGTTGTTTGGATGGGTGAGTGCCTGTTGTTTCTGAAGGCCTAATGTCCGGTTGAGGTTGGGATCCGGAGGGCTTGGCCCTTGAGGCTACTTTAGATGCCTCCGACCCTGAGGGCTTATATTTTGAGGTTGCTTTAGATTCCTCCGATCCGGAGGGCTTTGACAGTGAAGCAATAGTTTGGGCTTTAGTTAGACGAGTTGTCCGGCGAGAGGTTGACTTCTTCGGGGACTTCTCAATGTCAGAACCCATGGCTATGAAGGGGGAAGGTTTTCTGACACTCGAAACCACTTTTTCTTTAGCAATAGAAGGTTGAGACTCTTGAACATAAGAACCTGAGGGAAGGGGAGAAAGGCTTGGTTTGAATAACTGTCTAGGCTTGGGGTTTCTGGAAGAGTATGATCCTTGATCAGCTTCTTAAGTTGGTTCATTAGATTTCTCACTTGGAGAAACTGAGAGACCAACAACAATGCGATTCTCTCTCTATTTTTTCGCCTTTTCTAGCTCTGATAAGTTCAACCAGCCGCCTTTAACAAGTGCATTTCTGGCTGTGAACATAAAAATCTTCAAGAACAAGTTTGAAAATAAGAGGGAAAATCTCTCTAGAAAGCCTTTGAGTAATGAAGACAATGAAATAGTGAAAAGGATTTATATAACAGTAGAAAAAAGTAATTGTTACCTAGGAGAAGTTGAAGAGGTTTTGGCAATGATTAAATACGGCGCAAACGTGTGAAGGATTAAATGCCTATGTAACTTTCTAGACTTAGTGGGTGCGCGGATCTAGGAAGAATAATGGCTGGTAGGTCGAACCAGATTGTGACACGTGTCCCACAATCCAAGAATAAAAATCTTAGATTTCTGGCAAAAGAAATCAGATCGGACAGACTTCCAGCTGGGTTAATGATGGAAGTAAACTCCCTAGTACGGACCGTATAAGCAGATCGGACAAAATCATTACTGGCTAAGTAGATTTTTTAGTCCTACCAAAGATATTTGGCAAGGCCTAAAAAAAGGGCTACTGATGAGTTCGGAATATCGAGCCACATCCCATTGTGTTATCCGGACAAGGGCAATCCGAATAATAACGTGCCACTGAACTATCCAAACAGGACAAAAGTAAAAACACTTAAACACCTTTTGACTAAGTTATGTGCTAATCAGCTTAAAAGATTAATGGGTCATTAAACTCGACCCGGTTTCATAACTTGACCCGTAAGCCCATTGGTCCTTAATTAAGGGTATAAATACCCCAAACACTCTCATGAATGAGAGTAATGAACATTTAATACAACCATGCTGCTCAAATCTCTCACTAATTTACACTAAACACGTAATACTCAAAATACCTTACAAAACACTTTACAAAATTACCCCCAGTCCAAAATAAACCAAACCAATATCCATCATCAATTTTCTTCATCAAATGCCGTTATTTATATATATTAATTTTAAAATGATGAAATAGTGATGTTATATTTTTTGTCTTTCACAAATCATTTCTGACACATTATTTTTCACAATACTAATTTTTATGTGGACCACTCATCTTCTTCAAATCAACGGTTATTCATATATATACAATATATAAATTAAGTAACTTTTTCACTTTGATTTTTTACATTCCCACTTCATAGAGCTTCTTTTTCTAATTTCTCTCTCTATAGTCGTTTTGTGAAGACGACCCTTTCCTCATCATATGTTTATGTATAACTTTTTAATTTTTTGCTTAGGTAATAAGATTTGAAGTCTCTTTCCCACATCTACATCCAACATTCGAATTTCATTTTTCACCAATTTATAAAAAAATCAACGACAAGAGAATCAAATTGTAAAAATGAGTCGTTGAATTATCAAATTAACTAACAAAATGACCAGTTTGAAGATTGTCATGGATCCTCTAATGCTAGTGACTCTGAAAATTCCTCACCGTATTCATCATCCAGTGGCGATGGTGACGTAGAACCGTTAGAAATTAAACAACTCCCTCTAAAAATTACCACCCTAAAAATATGAATCAGATTTTAGAAACATGCAAAAGTATACCTAACAAATCTGATAATTTGTTTTTACAAATAACAATGACGATAGGCAAGATCTATAATAAAACCACTACCCATGGTATTACTTCATCATCTAACCATAAGGATGGTAATTTTTTCGAACCCGTGGAGACTTGATCTGAGCCGACCCAATGGGATGGGTTAGGAGTTTTAAAAATTTCTCACAGGTGGGTTATGGTTTGAAATTTTACTACCCACCATTTTAGGATGAGTTATGGGTTTGAAAATTTTCCCATAGGAAAGCTCGAACCTTATCCACGTGACATTTATTAGTTATTCTACTATTGAAAAATTAATATATGATGTATTTATTCTGTATACAAGAAAATTTTGTTTTTTATTCTAGACTTATCCACGCTACAATTTTTTAATAAATTTATATATTTAAAAAACAAATATAATTTATTAAGAAATTAAATAAATGTGAATAATAAATATATTTTATAAATTTGTTACTAAAGTCTTAGAGGTTTTTACTAAATTTAAGAGTTTATAGTGGGTATATTGTTATTATTATTATTATTATTGTAATATATTATTTTTTGTTTTTAGAATTTTTTATTGGATAGTTAATTACAAGAAAATATTTTATAAATAAATAAATGATCAATTGGTACCCATACCAACGGTTTTGGGCATGAGAAAAAACATATCTTACACGAACGGGTACCCGAACCTATCGGGCTTAAAAAATAAAATATGGAATGAGTTACGGGTTGAACAATACCCGCACCATCTCGAAATATTTTCATCCCTATCTAACAAGCACAATACAAAAGAACTTAGCTTATGTGACCACTGTTTCTAAAAATAACGTTTTATATACCCCCGAAAATAAGGTTGAAGAAGAATAAAACATTAGATTCAAATGGGTAATACTAATGACATCGATATTCGTATATCAAAGAAATGAGATTTTCTTAATCATATTATTGGACTTGAAATTTTTTTCTTATACATGACACCGGAATGGGAAGTTGGGTTTCCCTCTATCGCAAAATCTTAGAATTTTTAAAATGGTTAATTTAACTTATGTCCAATAGGTGATGTACACTAGCAAGTATAATTGTATCATTAGATTTACTCAAAATGCATTTTGAGATGCCTCAAATTCTATTTCAGTATCAATTTAACAAAGTTAGCAAACCTTGTTTATGGTGTTTTGTCTCTCCAAAACTTTGAAGCGTAGTTATGTTACCATTATCTGACTACAGTTCGAAAGAAAGGTTTTTCTAGGACTCCAAATAGTTGAGCTTGTTGGTGAAGCTGAAAGATGTTAGATGACAAGAAGTGAGTGCGTTCACTTGTATTTATTTTTTGATACAGTATGGGACAATTTTTTTGTGCACTTGGTGGTGGGCATTTGTTATAATGCCGTTACTGCCTTTACACACCCCACTTATGCATAATTAGGTTTTCATTGTTGAAAGGTTTTTTTTGTTACCTTGATCAGCCAGGTACGAGCTTTTTGGAAGGTTTGGCTAATTGGAGATGGCATATAACATACAATGTATAACCTTAAAATATTGGCTCCAAAATTAATGTATAGAAAGTGGCGCCTTGAATCCTCGCTACTGATTACAACGAGTACGGTACATATACATGGCCAATCACGACCCCTGATCTTATAGCCTTCGACCATTTTATGTTATATATATGCAATGATTATGTTTAAGTTTTGTGAGTATATGAATATTGTTATAACTTAGGATAACTTAGTCCAACTTATTTAGATCGAATAAAGAATATTATGTATATTCGATAAAATTCGTGGATATCTATCAGGCTATCGTAATATATTGTTCTTCATAAAAGAGATTATGAATCCAATCATATATAATGATGAAACTCAATGGAATATTCTTTTAAGCGTATTATGAGTATAATTGTAAATTTTGTTGCAAAAAGTCAGAAATTTTATTGTTTTAATTCTTTAGTTTTTGAAGTGGTTAAATCTGGAATTGATGCAAATAAAGAATTCATTTAAGAGCGATGATAAAAGTTAATAAGAAAATAATTTTATATCTAACTAGAGGGTCAAGTTCCAGACCAATGATTTGAAAACTTAAAAAAAGTACAGATAAAAGTGGGATTTGATATTTTTGGGGGGTTCACAACAAGTGTGAAAAAATAGCATAATTAATCAACTTCAGATAGCCATATCTTAGGGATCGGCTGGTGTTTTCTTTTTTTATCTAAACTTTAGGGATCTACATAATTATTAAGTTAGTATTTACAATAACGATTAGTTTAGTCCAAAAAATTCATAATTAACCAATATAGAGACTTAGAAAATAAAATTATATTAATGAAATATATACGGAGTAATAAGGATACTTATGTTATACCAAAATTTAGAAATTAAGTAAATCTAATTTATATATCAGTCGAGCTCTTAGGGTTCTTTGCTCCTTATTGAAGAGATAAATTAAGTCGTCATAATTAAGTTATGGTAAAACATCTTTACATATAGTGGTGATTTATTATTGGCTTACAACTATCAAATATCTTCAATCTCTATTCAGAGATACTTCGAATCACAAACATTTAGTGATGGTAAACATATTTACATGTAGTGATGATTAAAGTATAAAGCAATTACAAAAATGATTAACTGTATAGCAGGATGGCCCATACCGTTTCTGCTAAATATTATAATTAATAAATTTTATAATATTATTATCCAATTTTATGTATCATTTAGCAAAATAAATTGAAATACTAGGACAATGAATACATCTTTATCAAAAATATTAAGGTAATATCTCTCAAAAAGAAATGGGCAACCAAGTTGATAAGATGCTTGAAAACTCTCTGCGTATCGTGAGTATTCATATATGATGGAGACGGGGAACATACCAAATAAAAGAAATTAGATGTATACATATCAATGAAACTCTTTGACCAAACTTTTCAGTTATCAAGAAAACATTTCTATTTGTAGATAACTATAAAAATAGATATTTTGTTCATAGATATTTCGGCTCTTCTATGCACATCTTTCAATATATATGGACAATATTGACAAGTTCAAGTACATTGTCATATCTATTCCTGGTGATTACAACTCAATAGAGGTATGGAAATTTAGTGAAAAATGTCACGACTTAAGTTTTGGGTCTACACGGTTTAGATATGCAATAGTTTCTTATTAACCGAATTTCATAGGAAGATAACTAGGAAAAGCATTATTTAAGAAATTATACATTTAAGGAGTTATAGTATAAGCAAAGCCTTACACGTATAAAATTGTGAACAAAAGTCTGATACAATAATAATTATCTCCATTTGAAACGAATTCCTATAACAAATATTTTTACCCAATACCGAATTTTAAATATGAGACAATTCGGTTAATTTGAGGATATTTAATTTGGTAGGAAATATCCAGTAAAAGACCTTAATATCGGGGAATAATCATAAATAATTTGTTAAGTTCATATGATAAATATTTGATCATTATATCTCGATCATCACCTTATTCTGGTCTAGGTATCAATGTTCAAATTCTCACTTAAGATTAAAAAGTTTTAGTTGTTCGTGAAAGAAAAACTTAACATCCTTAAGAAATTATGCATAGTAAAGTTAGTATAGTAGCTTACATAAAACTCTTGTTCCAGATTTTGTGATGTCATAAAGAAGTTCCACAAGACATTAGGATTTTTTATGATCAATAAAATAATCATTCTCCATCCTTTGTAATATCATAAAGAGTTTTACAAGAACATTAAGTTTTTTATGGTGAAACAAAATAATCCAAATTTTAGCTTCTCTAACGTTATAAAGAGCTCCGTAAAAAAAATTAGAAATATTGCAGTATAAATGGATAAATCATTTTAAGATCTCATAGGATCACATTCAGAATTTCACTGTTTAAATATGAACTAATGTAACAAGAATGAAAATTGATGTAAGATATGTCAGTTAAGATATTCAGAAGGTCTTACACCAAACAATTTTCATTCATTGTGAAAATATTGACCTTTTAAGAGAACCTTTAATTTAGTTTTTATTCAAAAGATTCTTTTAAGAAAATAGTCATACGTTTTCCATACTTCAAAAATTAAGTTTTATTAAATAAAATTATTTTTTAATTTAACATTAAGAAAACTTGATATGTATATGCGTATATATATATATATATATATATATATATTACAATTTAATAATTCTATTAATTAAGAATGGTGAGTTTCTAAAGCTAATCATTCCATGAAAATATTAACATGATTGTAAATATCACATTCAGATATAATAGATTTAAAAGGTAACAATTATAAATTTGTTTATGATATTAAGTTTCAGTGTCTCATTAGTTACATCATAATTTATAGAAGTTGAAAACTCTTTTGGTTTTGAGATTAGTTTATTAGACTACTAGAATTTTATTACTAAAATGGGAGTGAATTCTAATCTAGAGTTGTTTGTGGTATTAATTACCTAAAGTTACAGTGACCTGCTGCATGCCATCGAGAAATTTATGTTCATTCTGAAATTTATAAATGAGGTGTCTTTTGAATTAAATAACCAAAAATAAATATGATTACTCTTACTAACTTTGTGCGCTTATCATATAATACATTCACTAAAAACATGTTAAAACATTATGGTATGAAAATGACAAACCTCGAGTTTGCTTGAGTTGATTTTAGATAGTTTTTTGGCCAAACATCTAAAAAGCCTATTTGGAAATTTTAGAGGTGCAAAAGAGTTAATATATTTGATAATTGAACTCTTGTTGTACACTCATGGTTAATTTAAGAAAAGATACAAAATCGTCTTAAGTGAATATTTAAGTGATTATATGGATGGACCATTGTACATATAATATATGTCATCCAATATTAAGTATCCAAGATCGCATGATGAAATAAAGAGATTTAGACAATTAAGGAGATCATTTCGAATATATGACTTTATAGGATAAATGAGTGTTACAGTGTGATTTAGACCTACATATTTTATGCGGACAATTGTTTAGCTCCTTTAATAACATTCAATTAAGTAAAGACATTCAGTTTCTTCTAATCAAGAAATAGAGATATAGCAAATAAAACAAACTCATTTGATTCAGTTGGGATTACAGTAAAGAAGAAAGATTTATCTTATTCTTCCCCATGTTTTCTACTAAGACTTTAAATGTCTAGACTCATTTATGAACATAACATGCATGTGGGTGTTCTTACTCTAGAGGATATTTAGATTCAATGGGAGTGTTGTTTTGACTAGAGTATATCTTTTGATTTAAATTTAGAACGGAATTCAAATCAACTTTAAGTATTTCAATTGTATTATTATTGTATGCATACCCTTAAAGTATCAACAATACAATGATTCAATTTGCATTAATAAAAATTGAATCATTTAGTAAAAATGTGATGGTTTGAAAGTTTTATTTTTTAAAAATTATATATTTTCTAATAAATTAATTTTTTAGTAAGATTTTCTTGAATCCTATAAATAAATTTTGACACCCAATCTAATTATTTTTTAATCCATTCATATCTATCCTTTATTAGAAATTTTATCGAATCAAACTTTCGACTACTAGTTGTTTGTTTAGACTTTATCGTCAAAATTTATATATGAAAACTCTAAATATATAATAAAAAAATATTTTTTACAACGGTATAATCGTACATATTTCAAACAACTTATTCTTTTAAGTTAGTAAGTTCTCGTATATTTTATAACAACCAACAGTTACATGTTGGTTGGAAGCTTACTCGATGAAAGGTGTTCAAATTTTAAGATCTACACTATTTTTTATTTTATTTATTTCTTCATTCATCAAAATATAAGATATAAATGTGATTGTTCTTTTTATTATCATAATTTCTTTTATATAGTGTTTTTATTTCAAAATGCCCGTTGAAGGTCATAAATTTAGTCATTTCACTTCAAAATGTTCGGTTAGCATCCTTTGACCATTACAATTTTGAAAATTTTATTCCTTGATTCTTCATACGTCAAAGACTAATTTATCAAAATCATCATAGTCGATAAGTGTCCATCAAATATTTAAAAACAAAATTATATAAAAAAATCCGTTATAATAAAAAAAACCATCATCACGCGTTTTAAAATAATAATAATAATAAACTATAATTAAAATTATCATAAAAAAAACCAACTTTGGATTTAGACCAAAAAGTATAACGAATATATATAATTTTGCTTATAGTTGTTTAGAACTTTAACTTTTCGTATATTATATATTTAAAAAATATACAAAACCGAGTGTGAAAACCGTTCGAATTGAATAGTTGTACGATCTAACTGTAAAAAAAAGTAAATATTTAATTTTAATAATACAGGTAGTGTCAAACCAAATATATGGTCAAATTAAATTGTGGAAACTTATCCGACTAAATTGTATAAAATTATGTAATTATAAAAACACTCAAAATTGAGTTATAAAAAATTATAAAACATTTCAACCCAAATTCAAATAGTGAAAACCCTTCCAATTGAAATCGGAAATATTATCCAAAAATAATGTACAAATAGTTTAATTTGAATCATAAAAATCCGTACAAATATAATTATGAAAATAAGTTTTAAACAAATTCTAAAAATATTCAGTTGAAGACCGTTAAACAAAATCAATTTTTTAATCGTTTTATGTTTTGATAAATTTTTATATGGTTTTTTATATAATTTTTAATAATACAAAACGGTTTAATTTAAGTCAACTTGAAAGTCCATAAAGGCAAATCGAAGCTATCCTCAGCATCATTAGACAAAAATTTCAGATATCCATAAAAAATTTAAAAACGATTTCATCAATTCTGAAGATAAAATGTGGATCAAGATCAAATGTGAAAATATTTTACTTAAAGTTACTGTTAGACTTGGATCTTCATGAAATTTATTCGTTTTATCTTTTTATTAGGTTATAAAGGCTATAATTATTTTCAAAATTATAAACTAATTCATTTTATATTTATTTTGTTTTGGTTTGAGCTTTTAACTCAAGTTCGATTTAAGAGATATACTTGTTTTTTTAACAAAATTAGAGGTAAACCATATTATTTATATAGATTTTATTTTGTTGCCTTTAACAAAAATAAATGTGTATTTTTTTTATTATTTTTTTAAAATACGATTATATATATATATATATATAGCTTATAGAATTAAAAATAAAATAAAAAAAAATTGAAAATTATCGTATTTATTTTATAATATTACTTTTTATGATAAATTATAGTTAGCAGATTCGAATATTTAATTTAAGCTTAACTGAAAAATAGTACAATAAAACTTTAATATAAAATATATTGATATTTGATATAAGATAAGTGTATTAATATTATTGTCTAGATCTTTGTCACATATGACTCATGCTTACACGAATGAGATAACCATAGAGATGCGGAATAAATAATATTTATATGCATATCACGTGATATTGTTTTTTTATTATTCAACTTTCCGTGTTGACGCATGTAAATCTTCTTCGTTATATATTTTTTTTAAGATACAATTTATTGGGCTCTTATTCCAATGCAGTCAGGTAGTTTGATTTGATCTATTACACACTTAGTATTTACGAGAGAGTTGGTTAAATAGTAAGATTCTGAATAATGTTTGGACCGTTTGTCATCTTCACTCAAACAACGAGGTCGAATAGTTTATGTGTTTTATTGTTTGAGGCAGAATGTCTTTTTATTGGCATGTATCACAACCTAAGTTTGGCTCGACTAATTAGAATATTTGGATACATTTGTGTTGTTTTTGATGAATTTCAACTCACACTATCTGAACGAAAATTCAAAGGCGTCTCCGAAGTGATTTGTATTAATCATGAATCTGTGTTTGGTGTGTATTGACCATGTATTTGTGCACGTTAAAAACTCTTCGTCGACCAAAACCTCTATTGAGGAAGAAAGCTCTCTTTTGCCAGAAGAAAAAAATGTATGGGATATGTAAATCATGCTCGGTAAATAGAATATTCTGCTAAATTTGGTGATCGTCTATAAACTCGAATCTTCTTCGGATTACACATAAGTATGAGAGATTATCCCTCTTAATGTTTACTAAAAGATGAACAAATGACTAAGTTACCGCTTCAAGCCGGTGGATTATTCGTGATGGTATGATAGATGTTTGGCCTTGTCTAACAGTAACTTTCTTCATAAGCTTTATCGGTTGCAATTGTTTGCTTATCGTATGTGCTCCATACTTAATTTGGTTATATATCCGAAGAATTAGGTCTCAAAATACACTTCCGTAATTGAAAAAAGTGTTTTCATGTTTAACTTGGTTATATATCCTAAGATTTAGATTTGATAATGCATTTTCATAATTGAAGAAAGTGTTTTAAGAAATGGGTTGATTTTAGTTTCGTCGGAGGGAATGCACATGTGATGACAGATGGAAAAGTGCTTGCAATGAGGCGAAAAATCCACGCACACAGGGGTTCCAAAAGCGCGTCACATCAACATAATCCTCAAATAATTTTTCAAAAATAATTCACTCCACACATCAAAGCATAATTTAACTCTAAGCATACCCCACCATATGTCTATCTCATCCACATCATCCTACCATGTATCATCCTACCATATATTATCCTACGCTAAAAATCATGGCTAGTCACTGGTGTTTGACACATGTTGTACTCTTGCCATTAAGCTTCATTCGTCCCCAAAACGAGTCACTAGTGTTTCAAAACGTTGCATTTTTGCCACTGGCGCGTGAAAATTGACAGAAAGCTGACACGTGTCACTCTATTATACCCAAGTCTGTTGCACATACGGTCACTCTCATTAATTTAGACCTAAAATACTCCTGATTTTATTCTTTTTACTTTTTACTTTTTATATTTACTTTTTACTTTCTTATTTTTATTTTTTACTTTAACTTATTTATTCTTACTTTTATTTTTATTTTTATTTTTAATGATTTAGTTTTGAACTTCTTCTCTCTCCCTGCACCCTCGTTTTTTCTTCTGAGTGCTAAGAACCCTAGCAATGGAGATCTTGAAATCCCTTGAACTACTGCTACTACTACTAGTACCATTCACAACCTTTTTTCGGACACCTGCAGAAATTTCTTGTCCGAAACCACCATTTTCATTTTGTTGAAGGATAGCTTCAATTCAATGTTCTCTTTCTCGAGCATCTCCAAATCTTTGCTAATACGAAAACACATCCTCTTCAACAGATCAAAATCACTAATAAAACCATTCGCCTCTATAAAACCTTTTTCACCAATCGATTCAAGCTTTAATTATTGCCAACCCAACGGCCCTTCAGTCTGCAAAAACCCATTTCCAATCTCGACATTTGAAGCAGATCCATAATAAATAATTGGCTCCATCAAGAGATTCAGACCCATGAACAGGTCCGAAATTAGGGTTTGATGAAGTTTTTTTTTTACAGAGAGAGAAGTTTACGAGATATGATTTGAAGTGGAGAGAGAAAGACGGTATGACGATAGTGGGGTTCATTGGGGAAAGCAAGAAATTAGCAGAAACGATGAGAGGAGAAGCAAGTGGAAAGCCGAATAGACCGACGCCGGATTTGAGAGATAGAGAGAAGGGAGAGGTGGTTGTAGTGGTGGGTGAGTAAGAGAGATTGAGCGACGGGCCAGAATGGAAGTTGTTATCTAGGGGTTAACAGGATAAATTGATTTTAGGTTAAAAGGTAGAGTAAAAAGTAAAAAAGTAAAGTAAACAAGGTAAAATGGTAAAGAAGTAAATAATGGGGTAAAATTAAAGTAAAAAATGCAAAGATTAAAAATAAAAGAAAATTAAAAATAAGAATAAATAAATTAAAGTAATAAATAAAAATAAGAAAGTAAAAAGTAAATATAAAAAAAGTAAAAAAGTAAAAAGAATAAAATCAGGGGTATTTTAGGTCTAAATTAATGAGTGACCGTATGTGCAACAGACTTGGGTATAAGGGGGTGACACGTGTCAGCTTTCTGTCAATTTGCACGCGTCAGTGGCAAAAATGCAACGATTTGAAACATCAGTGACTTGTTTTGGAGACGAATGAAGCTTAGTGACAGGAGTGCAACATGTGTCAAACACCGGTGACTAATCAGGGTTTTTAGCCTATTATCCTATCATATATTTTTATTTATCTTCTTTATTATTTAATATATATTTACATCAAAGTTATATATATATAAAATAAATAATTTTTAATCAATTAACACAATATATTATCTTCATAAATTTAAATTGTAAAATTAAAATAAATAATTTAAAAAAACTACGTAACATATTATCTATTTAAATTTAAAATATAAAAATAAAATTGGTTGAATTTTTAAATAACTTCAATTTTTAATAGAATAAATAATTTACATTTTACTAAAACAACATTGTTATTGATCATCTAAATTTATTTGTCTAATTTTTATTTGTGAAAAATTGATATCTATATTGTAAAGATTTAGATTAGATGATAAAAAATTCATAAATGTAAATATATCAATAACATTTTTTTTAAATTTTGTAATAAATCTATAACTTTGAAATCAAATTTTGTATGTTATTCGATCCATAAAAAAGGTCAAGTTATACATACCCAAAACTGGTTTAAGTTTACCCAATTTTGAGTTTACCCGCAGTTGGTATTTATTGAACCAGTTTTAGACGAAAATACCCTTTTGGAGATATATAAGCTTTTTTTTTACTAAATCCTTCCACCTCATTTTCTCTTTAGCATTCTATATTCACTCTTACTTTCTTTCTTTTTAAAGGGTTTCAATTGATTAAAATAACAAGAGTAAGACCTTGAAGGTAAATATTACAAAAATTGAAACAAAGCCAAAACCCTAATTACACTCAGCATCATCTTCTTCCCCAAATCCACCAAACCTTAATTTCTTAAACAGTAAGCCTTAGGTAGCCATAGTTGGCTTTCTCCAAAAGAACAATTGCTTTTAACTTTGCTGGAGCATTAACCCTATCAAACTCCATCTCACTCTGAATCTTCAAAACCTCCTTTGCTACCCAATCAGCCCCTAGATTTTCTTCACGAAAAACATGCTTCAACACCATTGACGATTTGATAAAAGATCTACAGCATTTCATTAATGGCTCAAGAAACCAAGGAGCATTTCCAAACTGAATCAAACTCACCAAAGCCATGGAATCAGAATCAACATCAACTGTGCTGATCCCCATTTTGTCACACAAGATCAGACCGTCTAAGAGAGCACGGATTTCAGCAATTAATGGCGAAGCTTTACCATAAATCTTGCCAACACCAGCAACAATGTCGCCGTTACAGTCCCTTAGCAAAGCACCGCCACCAGCTTCTCCATACGAGGTACAACTTCCATCCACATTTAGTTTATATCGACCAGCTTTTGAACATTTCCATTTCAGAAACAGAGGTCTGTTTCTGAGCTTGAACTGGTTTACACAACCAAGAACAGAACCTTCTTTTATGAACTTGCCCCAATGTTTCCTCTGAAGAACATTAGCATGATCAAGACTTGAAAGGAACATCAGAACATGCTTAATAATATAGTTAGAATTAACATTTGCATTGCTAATCTTGTTCTTGTTTCGAGCAGCCCAGATTGACCACAAGATGATAGCAGGAAGGATATTGTGGATGTCACACTTTTTGCTGGCAGCCCAATACCATCTCATCACCATATGAGGCACAGACAAGTAAGTATCAATTTGAACTCTAAAAATATCACTGAAATACTGCCAAACTGACCAGGCATTAGGACACTGCACCAGAACATGATTAGTATACTCAGTATTATTGCAAAAGACACATTTAGATGCCAGGTTGAAACCTTTTCGTTGCATAGCACTGTCTGTAGGAAGCCATTCATGTAAAGCCCTCCATAAGAAAAAGGAGCATTTCCTAGGAGTTACAACATTCCAAGTCCTGTCATATAAACTAGAGATACTACCTTTAGATCTGATCTGGTTGATAGTATCCTTAACACTGAAAGAACCACTCTTAGAAAGGGACCAAAGAAGGGTGTCTTCATTACTATTAAGACTGACATCCCTTATCTTACAAATCTCAGAAGAAGTAACCAAAGAGTTAAGCTTTCCAATATCCCAAGAGTTCACAAGCCAAAAATCTTTCACCAAATCATTGTTGTTGTCCCACAGATTCCTTCTATCATTATCATTAGTAATAGCTATAAAAGGCTTCTTAGAACACCACTTCTCATACCAGAAAGCAATGTTACCTTTGCCCAACTGACAAAACATGAAATCCTCAGAAACTAATCTAACATTCATAATTCTAGCCCAGACTTTAGACTTTCTTTGAGGAGGAATGGCTAGAATAGGATGGATATTATCAGTGCAATAAATAGACAGCATGTAATTGGCCCAAAGAGAATGCTGAGATCTAAAATCAAACCAGAGTTTCATTGCATAAACATGTTGTAAGTCTTTAAGTCTCCTGAGATTGAGACCACCTTCTCTATAAGGCTTGCACAAACGGTCCCAGCGAGCCCAAATAATAACGTTCTTGTCTTCTTTTGTCCCCCACAGGAATTTATTAAAAAGAATCTCCAACCTCTGAATGATGCCAACAGGGAGACCAGTATGCTGAAGGAAGTAATTAGGGAAGGCTAGAAGAACAGATTGAATCAACTGCAGACGACCAGCAAAGGATAACTGAAGCTTGTCCCAATCCATAAGCCTACTTCTAACTTTGTCTATAATGCTTTCATAATTAGCAACTCTTGTATTATTAGCAATTACAGTACCCAAGTACTTAAATGGCATGTAAGAATGATTAACATTCCATATATTTTCAATAATATTGAGCTGATGAGCAGACATTTTATGAGAAACAATAAGCTTAGACTTAGCTGTATTAATCTTCTGACCAGAGACAGATTGGTAGTGCTCCATGATGGCTTTAGAAGTCTCCATAGCATACATACTTCCATTGGTAAACACCATAAAATCATCAGCAAAAGCAGAACAAACAACATTCAACTTACTCCTTGATTTGAATTTAAACCTGTGACCTTCACTATTTAACAAGTTAAAGCTTCTAATCAAATACTCCTCAGCAAGGATAAAAAGACTCGGGGATAATGGATCCCCTTGTCTTAAGCCTTGAGTATTAGTAAAGTAGCCAGCCATCTCACCATTAACAAGAACAGAAGATGAAACATTGTCAATGCAGCCTTCAACCAGCTTAATAACAACATTACCAAAGCCAAACTTCCTAAGAACATCAAACAGAAACCCATGTCTAAGATTGTCAAAAGCCTTTGTCATATCTGTTTTGACAATAACATTACCCTCCTTTTTATTTCTATCAATATCAAAGCAAAGCTCTTGAACAAGCAGAATCGAGTGCTGAATAGATCTACCCTTGACAAACCCACCTTGTTCAACAGAAATGAGCTTAGGCAGAATATCAAAGAGCCTGTTATTAATAACCTTACCAAGAATTCTTGAGAACATAGTTGTAAGGCTAATAGGACGAAATTCTTTCCAACTATTAGGATTGTCCACTTTAGGAATTAAACAAATTAAGGTAGCTTTCACACCTTTAGGTAAAGCATGCCCCTCAAAGTAAGCTTTAACAGCATTGCAAAGGTCCATTCCCACAATATCCCATCAATGCTTATAGAACTCACCATTAAAACCATCTGGACCACTAGCAGAATCAGACTTCAACCCTTTCACCACCCCATAAATCTCTTCATTATCAGGAACCCTAACAAGATAACTATTATCATTATCAGTGACTAAGGAAGGAATTACCTCATTCAAACTGAAATCAATATCAGTCCTCAAATCCTTTGCCAGCAAACCCTTAAAGTAATCCACAGCAGAAGACTTCAGACTATCCTTATCTTCAACCCAACTATCCCCCACCTTTATTCTGTCAATCCTATTTCTCTTCAACCTTTTCTTAACATAACCATGGTAAGCAGCCGTATTTCTGTCCGAGTCTTTCAACCATGAAGCATGAGACTTCTGCTTCCAATACATTTCTTCCCTATCCAACAAAAGCAGATGATTCCTCTTAGCATCATGAAGCATAGTCTTGTTATCCTCATTAAAAGAATTCTGAAGAGCAGCTTCACAATTATTAATAGTATCTTCAAATTTCTTAATGGCTTCAAAGAGATTCCCAAAAACATTCCTGTTCCAAGATCTTAACACAGTCTTTAACCTTTGTTGCTTAAGCCAAAAAAACATGATAGGATTTCTCACCTCATCACTGATTAGCTCAGACCAACTCTCCTTAATCACATCCAGCAAGCCATCATGAGTAGTCCACATGTTTAAAAATTTAAAAAGAGCCTTAGACCTTTCCAACTTAGACGAGATCTTCACCACCATTGGACAGTGATCAGAGCAGCTACGAGCAAGATGAGAGACAGAAGTAACATCAAAATAATCTAACCAAGCATTGTTATAGAGGACACGATCAAGCCTCCTCCACTTGTGACCATTAGACCAGGTGAAAGCACATCCACTGAAACCAGCATCCAAAAGCTCACAATCTAGAATAAGATCATTAAAAGCATCCATTCTTTTTTTATTGACAGTAACACAAGATAACTGCTCGTTAAGGCTAGAAATAACATTAAAATCACCTAACAAAATCCATTCCTGCTGCACATTAAGACTTCTAATTGAATCCCAAAGCACAACACGATCTTCATTCTTGCATTTAGCATAAATCACAGAAACATCAAAAACCTTTTTCAAGGAAGGATGAGTAACATTGAGATGAACCAACTGATCAGAGTCCAAAACCATGTCAACACAGTAATCATGGTGCCAAAAGAGCCAAATCTTATTATTCTTATTAGACACAAAACCTTTCAACTTTAACTTATCAGCAATAGAACACATTCTATCAGACTTAACCAATGGTTCTTGAATAGCCACAAAACTGACCTTATATGTTTTGACCATTGACTTTAACCTTTGAATAGACTCTTTGTTTGCAAGACCTCTTGCATTCCAATTCAACATAACAATAGTCATGACAAGAGTTAATGAGGCCTTTTCAGCTTCATTATTTTTGAAGAAACAGGTCCTTTTGAAGCCCATAGCTTAGGAACTTTCTTTATCTTTTTAGGCTCAATTCTATCTTTCTCTCTGTTGTTCTTGGTAGGAGAAGAAGGAAGACTCCCCTCATGTCTTGGAGAATCATGAACCTCCTCACTCAGAACCTCGAACATATTTTTTTTGTCCAACATTTTCAAGGCATCAATCATGTCTTCTTCATTAACTTGCACAGAACATTCTTCATTATTTTCAACAGAATTATCAGCCTGGAAAGAACTACTATCCTCTACCAATCCCTTTTGAACACACTCTCCATTCCTCAAACCATTATCCACCACAACAGAATCCAACCAACGACTATTGGCTCTACCTTTAACAGAACTATCTTTGAACACATTCTCAACTAAATTATCTTTATTCATCTGATCCACATCCTCAACACATTTAACATCTTCATTAATCCTGCTTTCTTTAATCTTCCCAAGAAGTTGAGAAGAAGATGACTGATCGGGCAAACCAGAACTACCAAGAACCTCCATATTCCGATTAGTATTCAAAGTTACTCCATCATCAACCTGTAATTTCTTACAGTTATCCTTCGAGTGCCCAATATGAGCACAGTTGCAGCAATATAGAGGAACTTTATCATACTTCAAAGAAATCTCATAACCATCATCTTTACCAAAGTTTAACTTCACTTTCTGAATCAATGGCTTAGAAACATCCACCTCGACCCAGACCCTACAACAATTCTGTCTGGCCCTGTTTACAGATGGAACCCAAATCTTTAATGGAGTACCCAAAACCTTCGCCACCTCAGTGATTGTAGAATAATTAAAAAGAAATTCTGGGATATTAGGCAAAGAAACCCATAACGGAGTGAAGGGGCATTCCAGATTCGGATCAAATCCAGGCGTCCATTTCAACAGACGCATAGTCTTATTCCCCAAAGCCCAAACGTTCCTAGACCATAATTTCTTCAGATCATCAAGCACAGAAAATTCAATAAAAACATGCCTAAAGTCCCAAGCAGAAAGATTGAAAGAACCATTAAAGTTGAACTTGGCCAAAAACTTTGTGATAACGTCCAACGAAGGCCTGCCTGAAGCGAACTTCGCTATCAATGTATGTTTGGAAACCTGTAACAGCTTTTCCTTATCCCTAACGTCGAAATTGATAATTGGAACGTCATCCTCCATAAAGACCGAGACGTTAGAATGATGAACCTCTGTTTTATCAGATTTGAACAAGTTAGCATACAAAACCTTGTGAACTTTATCGCCTTTAACCTTGTTCAAATCTTCAAACACAGGATTTAGAAACATGTTGCAGTCCTTCTCATTGCCATCAGAGCACTTCAATCCCTCTTCCTCACCATTACAAACTCCATCTTTCAACTTTTTCCTAAGTATAGGAAAATCCACAGTCGAATCAATCTCCAACGGATTACTCATGCTTGAAGAAGAAACGAAAACCAAGAAGAAGCAAAGAAATGGGTTAAAAATCAGTACTCTGTTCTTTCGCAAGAACAGAGCTTCTTGAGAGAGGCTTTTTCATTTTTTTAATATTTCATTGGATATGTAGTTGTATTAAACACATTGCCGTAAGTAATTTTTTATATTCACTCTTACTTCTTTCTAATATATATTTTATTTCTCTCTAAATTTTCCGACGAAGTAAGTATTTTTTAGATTTAAATTTTTGTTTGATTAAGGATTTTTTATTGTTTATTTTTTATGATTTTGTTAAGATTTTTAGTGAAAATCATAGGTTTAATTTCAAAATTAGATTTAAAATTGGATTAGGAAAAAGAATCAAATTTTGTTGTGTTTTTGGCCGGCACCGATGCGATTTTAAAAAAAATCTTAATATTTTTTTTACAGTTAAGTCCTTTAAATTTTATTTTATATACACTAACGTCCCAAAATTTATTAATTTTTTTCAAAAAAAATGTTGTTTTAGTTTTTATATATTTAATGGTTATAATAACTTTAATTTAGGTGTTAATTGTTTATATAATTTTTGTGACTAACCTTGAATTTTTTGTTTATTTTAGCTATTTGATCAAGCAGTCTCCTAGGCATTCCAAGACCAATTTTCAGTATTTTTAAAAAATATTTATGTATATAATTTATAATTTTAATTTACTTATTTATTAACATGTATTAAAAAATTAATTAATGTTATTTTTTAAAATTGAAATTTAACTTAATTATTTATGTATCATTGTATATTAAAAATGAATAAATACACTCAATAAATAATGGGATGAGTTTAAAAAAATTAAACATTACTTAATAAAATCTAATAACTTTTTTATGAATATATTTTAACGTACCAAGTTATATATAAATATATATATATATATATATATAAGTATCTAAAATTTAATTATTTAAAATTTAATAAATAAAATATCATCAACTAGGGGCTTTGAAGCATGACCACCAGTACCACCGATGCACAAGCCCATAACCGATGGTGCTGCGCCTTCGCACCAAAACAGAAAAAAAAATACATTGTTTATCTTAGTTCGGATTGATTCATGTTTGATTTTGTGTTTTTATTAGAAAAAATTCAAAAAAATTGAAGAGAGTTCGAATGTTTTTGAGGTAACTTTGGATGTTCAAGAACACTTTGAAGAACTTCACAAAATTGTAGTAATATAGAGTTTGATCTACTAAATCAAAGTGTTTTTTGGGTAAAGATAGTAAAATATGTTATTTTGTGATTTGAGTATATTTAGGATATACTTAGTGTTTTTTTTTACTTAACTTTAGTTCTGTAATTAAATGGATGTTCGAGGTATTTTTGTCATAAAAAACCAAACAAAAATCAGCGTTTCTATAGCCTTATTCTTTATTTCTAAAATTTAAAACCTTACTAATATGTTCCAAAAACTCTATCGTAAAAATTTAATAAAAAAACTCAAATTTGGTGTCCTAAACTTTTATTTATTGATCTCAAAAAATTATAAATTTATTACTGTTTTTCACCTACTAAAATGCTTTAAAATTGTTTTCAAAAAATTGATTAAAAAATTCTAAAAATATCGTCCGAATCAAACAAACCAATTTATTTATAGATATTAAAATTTATAAATCATAGTATAATTGTTTTTCTATTTAACGGACTATAAAACACTCCAAAAATCATTTTTAAATTACTAAAAAAAAGTTCTAAAAAAAAATTGATCAGCAAAATAAACAAAACTAGCCTCAAAATAATATAATAACTTTTTATTTATTTCTTTTTACCAAAAACCTTTTCTACAAGATTATAAAAAGAAAACTTTAAACTGCATATTATCTCAATTTTCCATTTTTTCTTCACTTTTATACACAACAACATACTTTGCTTCATAAAACTACTACATTTTTTTTTATAAAGGGCTTTTATTGAGAAATCAAAGAAGTTCAGACCATTAATACAATATTACATGAAACTTTTTAAAATTAAGCAAAAAAACTTCATCTTCTCCATTGCGCCAAAAGAAATCCCCAAAATGCAAACCCTAATTTCCCAATCTCAGATAACCTAAACCCAATCTTTCCAATTGAATAATGGCTCTTAAACCATTAGGTGCATCTTCACTACTGAAATCAATACTCCTTCCAACCCTTAAAACTTCCTTCGCTAACCAGTCCGCTCCATGATTCTCTTCTCTATACACATGCTTCAGAACCATTTCAGCACAAATTAGCTTTCTACAACAATGAATCAAAGGCTCCAAAAACCAAATCGAACAACCATACATAAGCAAGTTTACAACCACCATTGAATCTATCTCAACGTCAACTTTTTTTAAGCCCAGCAACTTACAGAGTCTCAGAGCGTCGAACAATGCTCTACATTCCGCAATAAGAGGCGTTGCCTTTCCATAGAGTCTGCCAATACCCAGAATCATGCTTCCACTGCTATTTCTGATCAATGCACCTCCACCAGCCTCATGATTAAAGGTACACGCTCCATCAACGTTTATTTTATATCTACCATGCTTTGGGCTTTTCCATTTTAGGAACATAGGTTTATTTGCAGCACTGATTTGATTCACACAACCCAACTTCATAGCTTCCTTAGTAAAACCAGCCCAATGCTTCCTAGTTAATGTTTTGGCTTGATCCAGACCATTGATAATGTAGGTTATATGTTGAATGATTGTTGCAGCATTTGTTGATACATTGTTTATCTTCTTCTTGTTTCTGGCTGTCCAAACACACCATACCATAATAGCAGGCAGAATAGAATAGATGTCACAACTACTCCCTTTCGTAGACCAATACCAAGACATAGTGATATGAGATAGAGTCATAAAAGACTGAATAGAAACCTTGAACAACGTACTGAAATATAACCAGACCGGCCAGACTTGAGAACATTGAACAAAAGCATGCTGTGTAGTTTCAATATTACCACAGTGGACACATTTAGAAGCCATCTGAAATCCTTTAGTTTGCATTACAGAATCAGTAGATACCCAATTATGCAAAACTCTCCAAAGTAAGAATGAACATTTCTTAGGAGAAATAGCATTCCATGTCTTAGTATAGATTTTTGATTTATTTCCTTTGCATCTAACAGCATTCCAGGTCTCTTTAAAACTAAACACACCATCCTTTGAAATTGACCAGCATAACAAATCCCTCTTATCAGTTAAAGTTATACTTCTAATGTTACTAATCTCAGAATTAGTGACAGTTGAGGCTAATAAAACTACTACATATTATAACATTTTCTTCAATTTAATAGAAAAAAACCATAAAAAGCATAGCATCTCTTATTAGGTTAATGCATTAAACAAAAATGGTTCAAAATTTTGAACAAAATGTAGAATATCACCACGGGAGGGACGACTCTTACAGCAAAAACCTTGCTACCAATGTCCCATTTGGGTTGTCGTTCCCCATTAAATCAGATAGAGAAAAATCAACATTGGCGCCGCAAAGAAGGGGGAAAAAGCCTAAAATGATAGATAAGAGTGTTGCATGAAATGATGATGTGAGGGAAGATGTTGTTTCTCTTGATATCATTCATGTTGTGGATCAGAAGAGTGTACCTAATGACAGCAACAGTACCCATCAGAGAACCTAACATCATTGTCCAGACAGCATCGAGTCAACCAAACAGGGTTCAAAAGGTGTTGATCTACCTTGGTGTTGTTGAAATTAAGAAGGTGCGAGAGCACTGCCACAGTTATATCTGGACTAAAGATGATCGTGCTAAGTTGAAGTAGCAAAGAATTCTAGATAATCTGGAGATTCGGTTTCACGAAGAGAGCTCATACTCCCTTAGTAAGGTGGGTAGTCTTCACCTATATGCTTAAGATGAGGGTTCGGTTTGGGCCATGATCTACTGAAGTTCTACAAGGAAACCCAGATTTGTCCTACCCAGCTCATGGTGAACGCCTAAGGGATTTACTGATGGTCATTATATTGTCACATAAGATTTGATTACTTACTTTGTCACATAAGATTTGATTACTGTGGCATGTAATTTGCTTAATATTCCAAAGTGATGCTATAGAAAGAATTACTGTGTATATACCATTAATAGTTGCATACAACATAGCTTAACTAACTATAAATGTTTATTTGTTTTTTTAGGATCAATAATTAATTGAAATACAACATAGCTAACGTCAACTTTTTATTTATTTCTTTTTTATGATCGAGAAATCTCTTTTTACTTTAGTTGAAAAACTTATCTTTCATTACTCATTTGATATCCTAGTTCATGATAAAAACAATTTCAAGTACTTTGTTGACAAAATACTATTTTTAAATACTATGACAAATTTAGAAGCATTTACCTTGTATAAACATTTACACCAGCTATGCAGAATGTTCAGGTTTTTCCCGTATGAATGGTTGGCTGCGTACCGCATTATGGCATAATGTACAGTATTGATGCGGAACAAAGTTAACCCATATGCGTGATCTAAGCTTCCTTTGTAGCAACTGAGTGTAAATACTTCTATATTTGGTATGTACTATTTAAAATAACATTTTGTACAAAGTTCATGAAATTGTTTTTATCATGAACCAAGGTAACGAATGAGTAATGAAATAGAGTTTTTCACTTAAATTAAAAAGAAAAAATTCATCTACACGATAAGATGCTTATACAAAAAACTTTTTGGTTGAAAAAAAAACCAAATTTTCACCAAAACTTCATCCGGAATATTGCTAATTGTTGATCCCAAAAGAAAACAAATAAAATATTAAAGGTTAGTAAAACTATGTTGTATTCCAATATGAATGATGGATAAACATGATCACAATATAGACTTACAATGTTCTGGCCAAGAACACAAGCGAATGTACGGTTGCTGATCAATTCCTCCACATATGCTTATATAGATGAAAAATACGCAATAAGTTGCTCATTTTAGAATCATGATAATAGTACACATGTTAGAGCATCTCCAGGCCATAGAGTATAATCAGGTTTATGCTGAATAAAGATAGCTTGGTATGAATATAGTCTTTCAGGAAATAATCTAAATGTGTAAATATGTAAAATCTAACCTTAAATTGGCTATCCCTTTTGAATATCTATTTTATTTTAACACTAACTCTAATAAAACATTAGAGGTTTCGGAATATGTTTAGATACCATTAGTAAAGAGATTTACCTTTTAGGATAATCATAGATTGGATACAAACTCTTTTTGTTTAACAGCCAAATCCTATTCTTGAACCGCGTAAGCCAAGCCAATGTATCTTCCTTGAGCTTCGGGATTCACGTAAGCCAAAAGTAGTGATTCTGCCACATCATGTACATCAACAATCAACGGTAGTACATCTTTAAAGACGGAAATGGATGAGAGAATCATAATCTAACATATCGGCCTTGAAGAGTTTGAGGTTCTCAGATCCTCTGTCAACTTTTCATCAAGTGTGCATACTTCTCATCACCTGCCAATCATCCATGAATTGAAGTCCTTACTTTTATATTGTTTTGAAGATCAATAAACCAATATACACATTTCCTATATATAAGTCGTTTGGATTCTCACTCATAAGCCAAAGAGGTAGCTTTAAAGAAGTAACTACACATCATTAGATTTTCAGAATAAGGTATAGTTTTCGGTGTCTAATTTAAAAAATCAACTTTTATAGTTGAAATGTGAAAACAATTGTCAGAAATGCAAAACGAAACCCAAAAGGAATCTGAGGTGTATTGCGAAAGTATTCAGGTGAAGACAAGAGCTATAAACTTTCATCATCTTTATAAAAATGTATTTATTAAGCTTATAGCACAGAACAACCCCCTATACATCATAAGCATCTCAAAGTCGTAAAAGAAACAAGAAATAAAATATTTACTTATCCTCACACATTCATTCTATTAGCAATTGCGGGTCTATTGCCAGAACCGATAAATCTATCTGAATTAAACCTCCGAAATTCAACTCGGATCTGGAATTGATCAACAATGAAGAGCGACAGAAACTCAAGACAAAAAGCAGCATACCAAGAACATTGCATGATGGAAACTTTAAAAAACAAAGGGTTGATAATCATAGGGAGACACATGCATGCACATATGCTTATATAGAAGAGGTAATTACCTGAGAAATACCAAGAGGTAGATTATATGATGCAAACCTTCCATTGGAAAGACTAATGTTCGGTTGTTGAGCCGTACTTGCTGGATTACTATTCCACATTAAGTTTCTTGAAGTTAGGAAAATTATAGCCCACCGTCAATATTATGAAGTCCCAGAGTAGTTAGTTCATGCAGCAGAAATTATAAGGTTGTCAAAGTTCACAAAAAAAAATGAAAGTGCATCCAAGAAGATTCTGCTCACCAGTAGAATTGATAGCAGGAGAGGCTGCACCAGACTGAACAGAAAAGGAAGTTGCAAAAGACCTTCCTGAACTATCTTGTAGATTTGAATCTGTTCCGTTGATAGAAGACTGTAAGTTCAACCATAGAAGTGCAAGAGGTAAAAGCAACTGAAGTGCGAGTGTGACTTGTTGACCACTTAAAACACACAGATAATTCCTTACTGATTGACACATAATCATAGACTCTATAAACTAGATTTCGGACTAATCGGAAAAGGACACAACACATTCTTAGCACCACGTAAATGAATTCATTTGAAGCAACTGATGAGTACAGTTTAAACCAATAAAGTTTCAAGCTTTCAACCCCTAAATAAATCATAGAATGCACTGATATTTAAGCAAGATACTACGTTATTTAAGCCTGACATCGCACACAGTCTCAACAGGTCATGCCAATATCAATTCCTTGCTAAGAAGCAATGTTACCTAAAGCACAATAATAAACCAAAACGTTTACGAAGTTTACGAAGAAACTACACACCCTGAGTACGAGATATACACTAAAATTTTGATCAAATCAAACATACAAACGCCAAGAAGTTTACGAAGCAAAGCCTGTTTCTACTGCCACGAAATAGAATTGTTTTAGATGTTTACATGGCCATCCACCACTTTTGTAGCAACTAAGACAACAGGAGTTTAAGAACCCAAGCTCACAAGGCTTGAATAATTACATCAAGTTACACTGTGTAGAAGAGATGATCCGTACCCGTATAGAGGCAGTACTGCTGTGTAGCAAGGATGATGGATGCGAAATCGATCGAGGGATGAGCAAAAACCCTAAGATTTTTGCGATCATTGGGTGAGGTAGAAGAGAAATGAAGAAGAGTGAAAGAGGTAGGTAAACGAAAATTGTGGTAAAACGTCTCGTCTTTTGAGAATAGATTCCAGATGTTAGGGAAAAGAATCAAATGTGGGAGTAGCTTTTCGTTTTAAGCATGTAGCTTTACTAGGGTTTATAATAAAGGATGAGATTCGTGTCTTTGCATATAGGAAAAAAGAAAGATCAATGAAAAAAAGGGTCACGGCTAAATTCATACCCAGTTTTTTTTATATCGAGACCTCTAATTCTAAAGTTTAGATTTTTTCTAAAAAAAATTAAAAGAAATATTTTTGCCTTTAAAGTTTTATTTTTAAAAAAATGGATTTGATTTCGTTTTTAAAAAAAATAGTTTTAAATTTAGCTTAGCCCAATAAAAAATATCTGAAAAATATGGAAATAAAATAGGGTTAATTTAAACTAAGATTTTTTTTTTACATGAGACACGTAATAATAAGATCTTATTTTCTTAAAATAAAACCCCTCAAATTTCTACAGTTATGTCCTTTATATAAATACTTTTTTATTTTTAATTCCAGCCACATCACTTCTTACGAATCCTAAATCTTTCTAATTCAATTTTTTTAAACTTCATATTTCTCGAAACCAGCTTTACAATTTTGTTAGGTATGTTTCCTCTACTTGGTATGTATTTTGTTTTGAATTTAGGTAGATATTTCTAGTGATATTAGAGTTTAAGGTTCTGTCCGAAAAATCAAATTTATATATTTGTAGTTGTTTTTTTGAATTGTAGTTAGTTCTATATGTTATGATACGTTCATAATTATGATTTGGATGTAGATTTGCTGTATTTTGACCGCTAGAACTAGGACTTCCAATTTGCAGAGATGAATGTTCTTCAATGTAAATCCACGCACAACTCGGTGTTTTGGAATACCAGATGCACGCATAATCCCACGTATATCTGACATTCCAAGGCACCAAGTCCTATGACATTTCAAGGCACCAAGTCTCACGTGGATTTACCAGATCCACAGGCTTGGATTGTGCGAAATCGAACACGAATGTAAGCGTGGATCATGCTCACAATAATGCAAATCCACGCACAAAATTAGATGTAATTGGCCAAAATAGCGCACAAAATTAAATATGTTTGCAAAATCGTGCAAAATATTAAACTGATTTTGGAAAAATCCCGCATAAGCATGTCTTGATTTGGTAAAATTGCGTAAGAACAAGGCCCACAAATTACGTAAATACATGTATGTTTTTGCGCGATTTTTCCCATTCAACGGGTGCTTTGTTTTGTATATCATGACTCCCGATGTGTGTGAATTACGTGCTGGAAGTAAAAAGTTCATGTAAATGTACCTCAACGTGTGTTTGTAAATGATCAGTTAGTTGTTCCTCCTCGTCCAAACGAAAATCATCAATATTACAACTAAAATTGTCTTTTATGTCGATTAAATCCACTTGTCAGAAGAGATTTTATGATTTTTAGGTAGCTTTTAAGGCTAGGGTTAGTGTTTTAGAGTGTCTAGCGGTATTGGCTGAGGTGAAAAATGAGTGTTAAGACTAAATTTTGGGGTTTTATATATTGGGGGTAGTTTAGTCATTTTAAATTTATGAAAAATAAAATTGGATTTGAGGCTCTCATTATAAGGATAGAAGATCTTATTTCAGCCTACCCCAATAAAATATATTAAAAAATTAAATTTAAATCGTATTTAAAAAAAGGAAAAAATATAAAATAATTTATTTCTTTAAAATGTGAAAAAAATCAATTAAAAAGATGAGAAAAAGAAAAGGGCAAAATGCCCAAGTCCTCGAAGATTCAAGCTTAACTTCGACGCTGCCTGTACTTCTTCTGGTGAGGCCACTGCTGGCATCATCATCAGAAATGAGAATGGCAAAATTGTTCTTGGCTCTAGGTGTCTCCTTGGCAAGATGAACTCTCTTCAGGCTGAATGCAGCTCCCTCATTGAGGGCCTCATCCTTTGCAATAGAAAAAACTGGCTCACTGTTGATATAGAGTCAGATTGTTTGACTCTAATCAACATCATCGGCTCTGGCTTGGTCGCCCTTCTTCATCATCAAATGTTTGTTGTTTGTCGAAGTCTCATCCAATCCAGCATGACTATCCAACATATTTCGAGAAACCAAAATCAGGTTGGAAAAAAAATTAGTTGTTTTACCATTATTATTTTATTAATATATTTTAAAATAATTATTTGGTTTAATATTTATTTGATGATTAAATATTCATTTATATAAAATTATAATTGCAAAAAATCCCTTAATGTTCGGTTTCGAACTACTGTAACATTCCCTGTATATGATAATATTACATGACAGTTGAATTTATTTAAACACAAAGATTCAATATTAGTTGTGAGATAATGTTAAAATTTTAAATTATATCATTTTTAAGAATAAAATAGATATTAAGGTTAAAAAAATGGGTTAAAAATAATTTATAACATAAATATTAGAATAAATTAAAACATTATAAAATATATTGGTCGGAGTAAGTTTTAGTTTTATATTTATAACACAAAATTTTATTGTCGGAATTTTAAATTCTTACGGTTAAAATCATAAGAGTTTTGTTGTACCATAAAAAATTCATGCCATAATTTCATAAATGATATTTTTCCAAGTTTATACTTGTTATCACATTAAGATTTATCGTTTACGGAATCACTTGACTACTGACTTATTCGAGCCAAGACCTCAATGAGAAACCGATGCAAGTCATTCAAGCTCAAAGTAGAGTGTGAGACAAAATCGTTCTTTTTATAGCACTCCCGCTCTACATCTCAAGAGGTTCAAACCGTCATCTATAAGTCTGAAATATCGATGGATGGTTTAGGTCTTTTTGAATGGTATTATGCTAGGAAATCAACTAAGGTCTGCGCTTTCATAATCATCGCTAGTTCATTCAAAATATCGTAATCATTCAAATATACAAATAACTTTCTCAAATTCGTATATATTTGATTTTTCTCAAAGAATGGGCAAGGCTCCAAGAAACTGTTACAATTTCTCTCTTATTATCAAGAACTCTTGATATCTTCTTCTTCTCCATTAGTATAGCTTCACGTCCTTCGTGAGCTAATGGATGGATTTTCAAATCAATCGAATCCATCTAGATCTGCTAATCTTGATAGCCAGTTTCCTCCCCTGCGTCAACAAGTAGCATTTTCAACAATCAGAGACAATCCTACTTATGAATCGTCAATCAATATAGAACTCAATGCCCCAAGAAAGACTTTCGCAGGGTTATTCTCTTCACCATCTGATAAAGGAATTCATGAAGAGGTTATCTACGGTTCTGAAAAGGGTCATCCATGCGGTAAGTTTACTGAAAAAAGATAAAGAAATTCTCAAACCTTGCTCTAAACATACTTTAGTGAGAAAGTTCTCTACTAGTAAGCTCAATTCAGAGGTTTTGAAGACTTTCATTGGTAACTTCAATTTTAAAAGTGATCATAGCATCACCAACGTGGATACTAGACATATGTTTATAGAGTTAGGTATTTTGAGAATTTTAAAAAGCTCTGGCGCAGAAATGTCTTGCCAATTGGTAACAAGACTATTCGTCTTTTTAAATGGTCTCATTTCTTCAACGCGAACTATGAAAATCCGGTCACTCCTGTTTATATCAAGCTTCCTAACTTGCCATAATACATGTATAATGAGAAAACTGTTTTTAACATTGCCAAAGGCCTTGGGTCTCCTCTATATATCTGGGTTCCTCACAAGAACCGAGCTAGGGTTAACTTCTGCAAAATTTGTGTGGAGATAAATGTCTCTAAGCCTATGCTTAAAAAGCTATGGGTTTCTTTTGGAAAGGAAGGTTTCTGGCAAGAACTGGTTTACGAAATCTACCCTAAATATTATAATTCTTGTTATCATCTAGGCCATTCAGAAAAGAGTTGTAAGAAACTAAATCTTACCAAGGAAAAAGACTACGGGGATTTCCAGTGATGCTGTTGATGGGGCACCTTCTAAGTCTCCTGGTGGACTTATGTCTACTAATGTTGATGCTTATTATGTCCCAAATCTGCAAGATGAAGCAAACAAGACAGATGATTCTAACCCAATTAATTTTGCTACAAAGGTTAACTCTATTATTGTTCAGATGATTACTGATAATTATTTATCTCAGTTGGATAATACAATGGTAATCCCAATTGACAATAGAAATGATGTACCTGAAGGGCTTGGTGATCATGAAGTGATTGAAGCACTTCATATGATTGATTTGGGTATTCAGAACAGTTCATCTTTGACAATTATTTATTCTCCGTCTCCACCAATACATAGGAACCTCCCTGTTTCTCATGTTTCAATCAAAGAAAACAATGTTAGTGAAGAGAAAAGACCTGAAATGAAGATAAATAAAAAAGCTAAAGCTAATAAGACTAGATCTTCCAAACGTGTGCAGTTCAAAGGGATTGCAAAAGCTTCAATATTTAAATGACTATCAAAGTTCTGAGTTGGAATCTTCGTGGATTGGGTAATAAAGACACTATGGTCAGACTTAAAGCTCTTAAAAGGTCTGAAAAGCTGGATTTCTTGGCGATTTAAGAGCCTCTTATCAGTAACTCTAATCTCAATTCTATCACTAAGAAGCTGGGTTTTCAGAATTCTTATAGTAATATTACTAATAAAGTGTGGGTTTTTTGGAAGGATTGTTTTTTGGTGGACATTCTTCACAATGAGGAGAAATTTCTTCATTGTAATGTGAAACATAAACTTACTAATAAGAATTTCAGGGTGATTGCAGTCTATGCTAAGTGTTCAAGGCAGGAAAGGATTCAATTGTGGGACAGTCTCAAGTCTATCGAGGATGGCTCTACTGAATGGCTCTTTCTAAGAGACTTTAATACTAGCTCTAACTCTAACGAGCAGTTAAAATGCATTACTAATTGTCTATCTAGTATTGAAGACTTTAATAACTTCATATTATATTGCAATTTATGTAATGCAGGGTTCTCTTGTAACAGGTTTACATGGACGAATGACAGGCAATTGAGGAGGCTTGGCAGGGTCATCTATAATAACGTTTGGCTCAATTCCTTTGAATCTACCAACGTTATTCATCTCCCTAAGACCTGTTCTGACCAGTCGCCTCTTAGTGTCACTATTTCTTCCGAGTCTCTCAAAGTTAAGGCATTCTTTAAACTCATAAACATGTGGGCTTTACATGAAGACTTTCTAAACATGGTTTCTTCGAGTTGGGCTGTTCAAACCTATGGGAATCCTATTCAGAAATTCTGCAATAAGCTTAGGAGACTAAAGGTTGATCTTAAGTTGTGGAATAAGGAGGTTTTTGGTAATATTTTTGACTCCATCAAGGAAATTGAAGAGGTGATTAATATTAAAGAGTCTATCTATCAGTCTATTAACTCTAAGGAAGATAGAGATCTTCTGGATGCAGCTAAAGTTACTCATCAAAGCCTGTTAGCTAAAGAAGAGGTGTTTTGGGAGCAAATGACTCATGGTCAATGGCTTAAAGACAATGATAGGAACACTGCTTTCTATCATAGGCTGGTAAAGAAAAGACATAAAACTAATAAGATTCATAGAATCTAGGATGGTACTGGGTGGATTGATGATCCGAATATGATTGGGGATTCTGTTGTTTCCTATTTCAAAGGCATCCTTTATGACACTCCAAATCCTTGGTATCCTAGTGTTCAACATGACTTTATTCCTAATCTTGTAAAATACCAAGAAAACCAAATGTTGATGGCTTATCCTACTAAGATTGGGTTCTTCTATATCATCAAATCCCTTAATCCTAACTTTTCTCATGGGCCTGATGGTTTCAACGACACGTTTTATAAAGTCTGTTGGGATATTATCTCTGATGACCTTTTGGAGGCTATTGGGGGTTTTTTCAAAGATATTTTGGTTCCTAAAGGGGTGTATGCTACAGCTATTTGTCTTATTCCTAAAACTACGAATCTTAAAGCTTGGAAAGATTTTCGTCCTATTAGTCTTACTAATATTCTTAGTAGGATTGTGTCTAAAGTGATTAATATAAGGTTGTCTACGGTACTTCCTAACCTAATATCTGGTGCTCAAAGAGCCTTTGTTGTGGACAGGGACATTCATGAAAATGTGTTATTGGCTAAAGAGCTTTCTTTCAACTTAAACTTAAATTCCATATGAGGCAATGCTATACTAAAATTAGATATGGCAAAAGCTTTCGACGGGTTGGACCACACATTTTTACTCTGCGTTCTGAAGAAGTTTGGGTTTAGTATGGATTTCATCAAGATGATTGAGAACACCATTGACAAGTTCCATTTCTCTATAATTTTCAATGGGGAGACCAAGGGATTTTCTAAATCAAATAAAGGGCTGAGGCAAGGTGACCTCTTGTCACCAAGCCTCTTTATTCTAGTAGAAGAATATCTACTTAGAGGTCTGGTCAAATTAGCACAAGACTATCCTACTACTGTGTTTAAAACTAAAAGTAAGCTAAGCATACCTGTCCTTGCGTTTGCTGACGATCTTCTGATTTTTTATAATGGGGTTATTCCTTCTTTTGCCAGAGTGTTGAACCTGTTAAAACACTACAAAGATTGCTCTAGTCAGTTATTTAATAAATAAAAATCTAAGGTAATCTTAAGGAACAAAATCTCACCTCAAAGGATTACCAGCTTGGAGATTCTGCTTGGCATTGATCACAGTCAGCTGCCATTCAACTACTTGGGCTCCATTGTAAGTAATGTTAATGTTAGAAACTTTGAGAACATTCTTTTCAAACTCAGAAATAGAATTAATGATTGGGACAAAACTACTCTATCCTTTGGGGGTAGGCTTTTGTTAATACAATCTATTTTATACCTTATTGCTACTTATTCTTTTCAAAATTTTGTGATGCCTAAGTCTATTATTGAGAGAATTAATATTATGTTTAATAAGTTTCTCTAGGGCACTAATAATGACAAGGAAGCTATGATTTGGTCTTCTTGGGACAAGGTCTGCAAAAATTTTGATGAAGGAGAATTGAATGTTAGAAGGTTGGTGGACATTCATGAGGTTTTTTCTTACAAGATGTGGTTCAAGTTCAGGTCTCAAAAGACCCTTTGGGCTAAATTCATGATGAAAACTTATTGCAAAGATAATCATCCCCTTGTTGTTTCAAAGACTTTAAGGTGTTCTAACAACTGGTGTAAGTTACTATAGATAAGGGACAATGTTGATCAGTACATTTATTGGGTCCCTGGTGCTGGTTTAATGGACTTATGGTTAGACAAATGGTGCACCAGGCAGCCATTTGTCAGGTTTAACATGATGATGATAGAGTTGGCCAGGTTTTTGAACAAGTTCGTTGCTATTGGTTAAATGGTTCCTAGGACGTTTCTAAACTAGCTTCTAATACGGTCAATGATGTTAATGATATTTTGAAGATTAATCTTAAAGAAGATCAAGAGGATGCTATTTTATGGTCTTTGTCTAAGGATGGGCATTTTAACTTCAAAAATACTTTTGAAAATATAAGATATAAGAGGAATTCTTCTGATCTATTCCTCAAAACTTGGAATGCCATCACTCCTCGTAAGTGTTCTATGTTGCTCTGGAGAGTCCTCCTTGGTTGGATCCCTGTTGACACAATTCTGCAAAATAGAAAATTTCAGTTAGCATCGAAGTGTTGTTCTTGTAATAACACTGAATCTGTTAACCATGCTTTTGTATTCTATAAGCATGTGTGGGATGTGTGGCAGCATTATGTTGATTTATTAAATATTCAAATTCACCGTAATATGAATTTTCATCACTTAATCAGAATGTGGTACTGGTCAACTGATAAAAGGGTTCATATTAGGAATTTTTTACCTCTATAGTAACTTAAGTCATTTGGCAATCCAGAAACAAGAGGAATATTGATGGTATTAGTTTCAACAAGAGCTCTATGATTATTCATATTAACAAATTACTGGTTGGTTTGGATGGGTCTGGTTTGTTCAAGAGAAAGCACTATGGTACTGACAAGAATGTGGGTCTCAATCTGGGATGTTTTAACTTCCTTAACACTCTTAGGGTCTCTCTGTCTTTAGCTTGGAAATTCCCCAAGTTGAATAGGTTCAAATTGAATTGCGATGGGGTTTGTGGTCTCACTGGAAACTCCAGTGGTGGTGGCATGGTCAGGGATAGTAAAGGAGACATTATTTTTTGTTATGGCCGAATTTATGGTAAGGGGTCTTCTATAATTGCTGAGTGTCGAGCATTATTAGACGGTTTACTTCTCTGTTCCCGAGAAAGGGATAAAATGTCTCGACATCAAAACAGAATCTTTTGTTCTCATTGAATTTCTTCTCTACGGAAGTTGTCCTTAGTTTCTTAATTTTACGCTCAAGTGTTGTCGAAATTTACTTTCATCTGATATGAAAATTACTCAGATATTTCGGGAACAGAATGAATCTGCTGACTGTATTGCAAAAGAATCTTTGAAATCCAATCAGAACTTGAATTTCGACAACAACATGGCTCCTTCTTATTTAAGATCCATTTTTTCCTAGAAGGATTGGGGACAAACTACTTGAGATGTGACCCAAATCCTTAGTATTGTTGCTTGGAAGGCTAGAAAGTGTACCTGGTTTTATGTCTGCATATGTCTTCTTCTTCAACCGGCTTGTCGATCTGAAATTTCGGTCTTTAAGGGCTGCTTGTGGCTTCGTTTGGTACCGTTGGTGAATAATTTTCTTCAGTAAAATGGTTTTTGTCGTATGGGTAAAGTGTTAATCGACTAGATGTTTGGCTTTCTTAGTTTCTTTGGTTGATTTGGCAAGGGCATCGGTTTTTCGAGTCTGGTTTTGGCAAGGTTATGTCTTTTCATGTTGGATTTGGAAATGGTTGTTGGTTGGATTGGTTTGGCAAGGGTTTGGTGTGTAGAATTTGGTTTGGCAAGGATTCTTCTCTTGCATGTTGGATTTGGAAAATGATGTTTGGTTGAATCGATCTAGCAAAGGAAATTGGCTTTTGGATGGGTGCGACTGCGTTTTCTTTGAGGAATGGTGGCTCGTTTGGCTTGAAAGGGTTTCTGTGAAGATGGTGGAAGAATGGAGGCTTGGAGGCTTGGATTTGATAATCTAGGGTTTGGTCGTCTTTAATCTTTTCTTTTAGACTTTTGTTTGCATTTGGGTCTTGGCTCTGTTTGTTATACTTTCAATTGTTATTAATAAAAGGTCCAAGTTTGATGGAGAAAAAACTAACAACTTTCTAAAACGGCCAAAGATGTTAGACTTTTGCAAAATAATCTCAAAACTGAAAAGATGTTTGAATGAGAAATTACAATTAAAAGTACTTAAATATCAAAGAAAAAAAAATAATATAAATATTTGTGCATGTATAGTTTGACCCAACTCACATATATTTTGAGACAACCCAAATGCACTATTTAGTTGTTAAAAAAAATATTAAGCAAACCTTTTTGTAGAGGTTGGATCCCAAAAGTACCGATGAGATATATTGAGTACTGGTATGTTTTCTCATATACTTAAATTTCTCAGGATGTAAATAGATCTTCAAATCTTAAAAAACGAGGGATACGATAAAAAAGCATAACAACTAAATCTTCATCCGTAAGTTGACTTAAATCCAAAATAAGTTTTCATATTTGGCAAAGATAAATTAATACAAACATGAAGAGAATCCATATCTTGCCACTAAAAATATCCAAATGCAACGTGCTTATGTGTTTGATATCCGCATTTATCTTAAGATTCTGCATTACATTACACTATAATACGTAACAAAACTCTTATGTGCGAAAAAATCTACGTCTTCTTCATAAAAGTTGTGTATAAATACCTCTATATTTAGCATAGTATTTAAAAGTGTTTCTCAAAAAAGTTCATGAATTTTTTTTATCATAAACTATGGTATCACTTGAGTAAAAAATATCAAATTTTAACTAAAGTAAAAAGATATTTCCTATAATACTTATAAAAAATGTTCATTTGCTGATAAAAGAGTCAAGATTTTTACCAAAACATCATCCGGCCCCCCTAGGTCCCGCCACTATAATGATGGTTAAGTGTTTGATTTTTATTTTTAATTTTTATATTACTTTATTTGTTATAATTAGGTCCCGCCACTATAATGATGGAGAAGGGTTTGATTTTCATTTTTAATTTTTATATTATTTTATTTATTATAATTATAAAATATAATTACTTTTAAAAGAAATTTTCAGCCTTATTTTCCTATAACAAAATAAAGATTAGTAAGTGGAAGTTAAAATAAATTATTAAAAAGTATAACAAACTTAAAAATTAAATAAAATGATAAATAATTAAAACATTGAAACAGAAAAAAGAGAAATTGATATTTTTATAATATTTGTGAGAAATTAAAACATTGAAACAAAATATTTTTATAAATTTATGTTATTTTTGTTTACAAAATGATTGGAAGAAGATTGTTTCACAATAGTTTGTCGCCGTACTGGTAGTGAGAAATTAGTGTTTTTAGAATTAGCACGTTGTTGTTTTTAGAGCTAGATAACGCATTCAAAACTAATAATAGAACTAGGTTTGGCGAAACTATTGAAAAATGTTTCGGAAGATATGTATACGTTTTATAGTTTAGCCCCCCATAGTTTTCATTCCTGGATCCGCCATGATCCGGAGTATTATTATTTTTTTATCCTAAGAAAAATAGATAAAAGGTCAAACTTAGTTAAGATATGTTGTATTCCGGTATAAATGATACATAAACAGACATTAACATGATAAAAAAAAACTATGCATCACTTTCGAATATTAAGTAAATTACCACATATAAGAAATATAAATATAAAGGTTTCAAAAACAACGCTTCTGAAGAAGAAGAAAGCGGAGTCAAGACTTACCTGCTGTATATATATTGGGAACGGAATCGATTTTGTATACATGGTGGTTATGCATATATAACAAAAGATATAATAATTGTTCTATATAAATATTCTTAAGGACGACAATTTGGATACTGTCCTGTCCTGTCCGTCTGCTGTATATATATTGGGAACGGAATCGATTTTGTATACATGGTGGTTATGCATATATAACAAAAGATATAATAATTGTTCTATATAAATATTCTTAAGGACGACAATTTGGATACTGTCCTGTCCTGTCCGTTCGGTTCAGTTGAATTTTGTCCGGTCGAAACATAAAATTGATTGAATTTGGGTTAAGAAATTATAATTCGTATCCAGACTGTATTTGGATTTCTAGTTTATCTGATTCGTTCCGGTCTAAAAATTATAAAAAAATATAAAATTAATAGTTTTATTATTATAATATATATATAATATTTAAAATACATTAAAATATTAAAATTAATATTCACAGATAGGACCGAATTGACTAGACATAAAAAACGGTTAAAGATTTGAAAAGATAAATCTGAAAGTGGATCGACTGGATTCGGATATAAGTGTAAAAAAATTGGCTCGGATGAACCGACTCGAACCAAGCCGAAACACGACCGATTGCCATAATATTTCATTAATATAATTAAAATAGTAATATCAAAATTTTGTATTGATACATGAAAACAATATTTAAATTGGGACAATAAAATATTTTTAAAAAATATATATTACGGCCACATAATAATAATATATTATAGAAAAAACTGACCAACTAATTAATTAATATTTAAAAAAAAAATATGTTATTCAAAGTTTTGATTAATTAATTAATATATTTCAAATTTAATTTAATTTTGTTCGAACGTTTATTATATAAAAAAATACATTTAAAATAATAATTGAAATCAATAATAAATTTTAATATTAATAATAAACAAATTTATTATAAAATAATTAGTTATATCATAAATATATTTTATAATAAGTGTATAAATAATGTGCGCTATATTGAATTGTTTTTTATTACCATTGCAATAACTTTTTATTATTATTATAAATTATCATATTTAATTTTATACCGTTGCAAGCTGGCAGAATGTTCAAATATAATTTTATTTTATTCAAATATTTTATATTATTTAAATCAAATCTAATTGTATTAATATTTTATTTTGGAATATTTTTTATTTTATTTTATTATAATTTAAGGATTAGAGAAGCTCTTATATAAAGCATGCCTTAAGTTATTTTAAGTTTTTGGAATAATATATTATTTATCTTTGAAAAAATCCAGTCTTTGTAACATTTAGGTTAGAGTTTCATCATGGTACCCTTGAATTATGGTTCCATCTATCGTTGCTTCTTTTTCTATTTCCGTCGCGTCATCAGTTTGGTATTAGAGCATCAATTCTTGCTACGAGGCAAGAATGTTTCTGAATCTGGATTTCATTTATTTCAAGGTCTAAGTAAGAGAACAACATCTATCTTCATGAAGATCTCAAAGATCGTTTGGTATGCGAGGGACACACCATGCGTTTCAATGACGATCGTATTGACGGGTTACTGGAAGAGTTTAAATTGGCTACCAATTGTCGGATCAAAGAGAAACTTGCTTATCGAGATGCTCTCTCAGGCTATAAAGAGGTTTTCGAAACCAGCTTTTTCATCAACTGGACATGGGGTGTTGTTTTTTAGGGTATGAAAAGGTTTTCAAACTCATTTTTTATATCAACTCGATGGCTTCAATGTGACTTCGAATAAGGAACACTCGAGAAGAATTTATCTTATTATGATAAGGTCAACAATTATAATTCTCAATGTAACAATTAAAAAAATAGAATATATAAAAAATAATAATTCTAGTTGTTGATGGTGATGGTGTTGTGTTAGGGGGGATGATGTAGCCCAGAAAGTCCAAACATAAACCTTTTTTATTTTATTTTATTTTATTCAAATATTTTATATTATTCAAATCAAATCTAATTGTATTAAGATTTTATTTTATTTTGTTTTTTAATATTTATTTTATTGTATTATAATTTAGGGGGTCAAATAAGCTCTTATATAAAGCCTCATATGCCTTAAGTTATTTCAAGTTTTTGGAATAATATATTATTTATTATTCCATATTATTTATCTCTGAAAAAATCAGTCTTTGTAACCCTTAGGTTATCGTTTTATCATGTTACCCTTGAATTATGGTTTCATCTATCGTTGCTTCCTTTTCTATTTCCGTCGCATCATCAGTTTGGTATTAGAGCATCAATTCTTGCTACTAGGCAAGAATGTTTCTGAATCTGGATTTCATCTATTTCAAGGTCTAAATAAGAGAACAACATCTATCGACATGAAGATCTCAAAGATCGTTTGGTATGCGAGGGACACACCATACGTTTCAATGACAATCGTATTGACTGGTTACTGGAAGAGTTTAAATTGACTACCAATTGTCGGATCAAAGAGAAACTTGCTTATCGAGATGCTCTCTCAGGCTATGAAGAGGTTTTCGAAACCAGTTTTTTCATCAACTAGACATAGGGTGTTGTTTTTTAGGGTATGAAAAGGTTTTCAAACCCATTTTTCATATCAACTGGATGACTTCAATGTGACTTCGAATAAGGAACACTCGAGAAGAATTTATCTTATTATGATAAGGTCAACAATTATAATTCTCAATGTAACAATTGAAAAAAATAGAATAAAATAATTCTGGTTGTTGATGGTGATGGTGATGGTGTTGTGTTAGGGGGGATGATGTAGCCCAGAAAGTCCAAACATAAACCTTTTTTTTTTTAAATATTTTATATTATTATTAAGATTTTATTTTATTTTGTTTTTGAATATATATTTTATTGTATTATAATTTAGGGGGTTAGAGAAGCTCTTATATAAAGCCTCATATGCCTTAAGTTATTTTAAATTTTTGGAATAATATATTTTTTATCTCTGAAAATTTCAGTATTTGTTACCCTTATGTTAATATTTCATCATGCTACCCTTGAATTAGGGTTTCATTTATCGTTGCTTCTTCTTCTATTTCAGCCACATCATCACAAACAATATCGTTGTATGTAATACTTGTTTCAATATAATCAGATTAGAAATTTTGTACAAAGGTCATTTTCTATTTTTATTAATATTTTATGTTGTGAAAATATTGTGAAACAAGTTTCATCTATTGTTTATATTTAGCGATAACTAACAAACACATAGTTTAAGTTTGGTTCAGGTTCAACTAAAAGAGAATTATGCTATATTTGATGATTTTTTTAGTTTGAGCTCAAACTTCTACATACGCTTGCATTTTTTTCGATCCAACATTTTGATATGACTCGGAAGTAATTTATGAACCTTACTCATATTTATTCTTGTGGTTTTTGTATCGCCGGTTGAATTATTTACCCAGTTATGCCTTCCTCACATAGTTTTTCTACTTAGGGCATGTCACGAGAACGGTTGCCTCTATGAAGCCTAAAAGAATATTTCTCCATCAAAAAGGAAACCATTTCTCTCATGTTTTGTGTTCTTATACAACTCAAAACCAAAACTTATTATACACCGAAAACTGAAGCCTTATAGCATTTTGTTAGACAAAACAAGAGTAAGTAAAATCGGAGATGTTGGTCTATCTAAATATATTTTAGATGTTATACTTGATGATGTCACGATGTACGAAAACTCAATATTTTATGGTAATTTCTAATACATTGATCTTGAATATCAACGAACCGAAACTATACGACCAAAATTTGATATATATATTCTATAGGTTATAATTTTTTAATTATTTACAACTAGACTTCTAAACGAAGGTAAAAAAAACCATGAAAGATAATTATTTTTTTAGTTATTACATACATAAGAGATTGAACTATGACATGTTAAAATAATGGTTCTGCATTCATCATCATTGAACGGTTTTGCATTTATCATCATTAAAGGGTTTTTGCATCATTTGTCTGGTCTCGCATGCATTGTCTTATCCCTCATTAATTAAAACATCTATGGTCTATCATCTACTTTTCAAGTCTAATCTCGTAATTTTTACAGGAAAAATTCATCCAAAATCTTGTTTAGTTCATGCCAATTTTCTTGAAAAAAATAAATGAAAAAAATAAAATTAAAACCTCAACTTTTGAAAGCAACGAAAAAACACCATTTTATTCCCTTTTAAAAGGAACATACGAGCTTAGAAGTGAAAACACACCATTAAAAATGAGATTTCATTATAAAAATAATAAAAACTTATGTTGATGAAAAACAAGCCTTCAAAGTATGCACAAAGTTGGTACCCTTTATAACCAACGACGTCAAGGCTATCTTCCGCTTAAAGCATAAAAATGAACACATGTCATTACATACCAAGAGCTTTAAACCAAGATATTCAGAAACAAAAGGAGATAAATAATCAAGCCCCTGACCACACTGGCGTAACTATCATCCCGTTCTGGCGTATGCGATATTGCGGCTCTGATACCAATTGTTGGATTTTAATCCTTCTGTATTTGTGTGAATATAGGATTTTAATCCGTCTGTCTCTTTAGAATGTAGGATTGAATCCCTCTGCTTCTTCAGAATGTATCTGCTTCTTTAGAAAGTAGGATTTAATCCTTCTTCATCTTTAAATAATAAGATTGCGTTAAAAAATGAAACAGAGACAACAAAGTTTATGTGAAAGGGTTAATTCATTTCACTAACATAATATCTTATATATTACATTGTAGAATAACTGAAACATAAACGGAATAAAACGGCTTCAAACTGCTTGATCCTATCTATCAAGGCCGTGTTTGGTATTTATGTTTTTCCGAAATCCTGACTACATAAAAATGATAAAGGTTTGTAATTTTAAGTGATTATCGTGAAAACTTGGTTTTGGAAACTAACAAAAATGATTATCGTGAAAACTTGGTTTTTTTTAAATATTGATAAAGGTATGTAATTTTAAGTTTTGTTAAATATTGTTATACTATTCCACATGTGGTCGTGTGTCTATCATACATTCACCTATTCCGCATTTATCGTTCCTTCACATGTCCTTCATCGATCATATCTTCACTTGTCACGCATCTATCATCCCTTCATTTATCATGTATATATCATGCTTTCACATGTCCCTCATTTATCATGCCTTCAAATGTCTCACATCTATCACACCTTTACTTAACGCTCATTAATCATGATTTCACATGTCCTGCATATATCACGCCTTCACATTATATCATGTATTTGCATGTCTTGCATTTCATCATGCCTTCACAAATCATGCATCTATCATTTCTTCATATGTCTCATATCTATCATGCTTTTACTTATCCCGCATCTATCATGCCTTCACATGTCCCTAATCTATTATAATGTTGCATGTTATGTATATATTATGCCTTCAATTTTCGCCCATCTATCATGTCTTCACATGTTATGCATCAATCATGTCTTCACTTGTCCCGTGCATATGCCATCACCTGTCCCTCATCTATTATATATTCACATGCCTGCATCTATTATTTATTTTAACTAATGGTTTCGCATGTTTATAAGATGCAATAAATAAAGTAGCAAAAACACTTGGAGAGTAGGTAGTAAAATATGTTGTAATACTGTTCATAATGTTAGCTTGCTCAACAATGTTTTTCTCTACCTCTGAAGATGTACTAGCTTATACAGTGGTCTATTACATAGAAGACCATGATAAAATAAACAACTATGATTGGGCTGAAGTAATCTAGAAGAAACTGATAAAAGCACTAAACATTTGTCATAAAAATAAACCTCATAAAGTAATTGTTTGTGTTGTTCTATTACTAGTTAGTATTTTCACTATATTTTCAAAATATAATTAAAAATAGTAAAAATATTGTATCTAAAGTAACGTTAACTACAACTATTTTACGTGGAAAGCACACTTATTTGTCAAAAAAATATAAATGAAGGAAAGATACCAAGATACTACAAATAGGGCAAAACAAAATTGAATTTGGTTGACGCTGTAAAAGAGATTATAGATGAACATGTATCTTTACAAATTGTTTTTTGGTCTGGTTTTGCATGATACGTGGATATATGCTATTTACTTAAAAAATTAAAAATTTGTAGGCTCTGGAATGACAATTGAACCTAATTAAGCAAAAAGAATAGAAATTTAAAGAAAAGCTTCAAAAAGTTGAAGAAGTTAACGAATATGAAGATTCAGAAGAATAAGATGTTAATGTGGAGAACAACCAAGAAAATTTTAATGTGAAAAAAACAAAAGGATGGTGTTCCTATAGAGGAAGAACAAATAAATGATATTCATGTGGAGGAAACAAATGATGATGTTCCTGAGGAGGTTCTTGGTGCGCAAGTTAATCTCAACGATGACGCCAGAGGTATAAATCGAGATATGCATCAAGACTATAATGGAAATGATTCTACTCATGTAGAGAAAATAGTACATCAATTTATTGTTCAATAACGTATAAAAACAACACAGACTAAACAAACTGTAAAACAAAATTGGAAAATCATTAAAGACTATTGCACATCAAATAGAAACTTCATAATGTGCAACAAAAATAGGTCCTCTGAAACTAACAAAAATGATTATCGTGAAAACTTGGTTTTGGATATCGTATCCGAGTACTAGTCATACTTTCCATTGTGGTCGTTATTGATGAGTAAAATTATGAGAAAGAATAAAATGGTTTATCTTTCTTCAAACTCAATAAATAGTAGATAAAATGGCAAAAAGATGGTTAATTTATCATAAAATCTAGTAAAAAAAATTATCCCTCATTCATAAAGAGGTGCAGTACTTTAAATAGAAATCGTGGTGGACTATTGGAACTCTTATCCTTATCAGAGCCTATATAATTAGTTCATTTAAGGCTACTCCACCACATTTATTTGCTACGTACAAATACATTTACTATTTATTACATAAAATACCCTTAGTGTTACACATTTATTGGATTTATATTACAAAGTAAATATCGGTCTAATATTTCACTCGTTTGACTTACGATCAGATAAATCCTACCTTTATTAGTACAACAACAATTTAAAACGGTACACGCAACAAACTTGCTACTCTGAAATATTTGTTTTACTAACATCTAAAATATTTTCTCAACATAAAGATCATGATCTAGATTAATATTCAACTCCATAGATATTTTCATCCATTTAACTTTTGTATCTTTCAAGACCTTTATTTTGGCGTTCAATTGGTATAATCTTTTTTTTGTTAGTTATTCTTTGTTCCCAAGCAACTTTCAACTCATCCTTAAGTACATTCTTTATTGTTTTACCTCTTAATTTGTTTTATATGTACCTTCAGGACATAAAAAAAGGGAACACACGAGGACTCAACTGAGTCATTATTGATGTTTTCACAAACTTTTGAAGAATGTTTTCATAATAAAGACAATAAATAAACTTTGGATATTGTGTAGAGAGATGATTGGACTGCTTATGTATTAATTATAGATATGGAAATTTTGTAAGAAATAGTTGGCATTAAATATCAATTTTTTATTCTAAAGCTTAAAATAGGCTTTATATAACGAATTTAGGCTCAAATGGGCTTACATGATTATTGGACCATTTTGATAATCCAAACTTGTTAACTCAAGCCCATAAGTACATTTTATTACATGAAATACCCCTAATATTATAAATTTATTACATTCGATGAGGATAGGATATATTTGACCCACAAGTCGAATAGTTAGAATATTGAACCAATATTTAATTTGTAATATAAACACAACAAATATGTGACATTGATGGTATTTTGTGTAATAATAAATAATAAAGTTTTTATTTAGTAAATTAGTGAGGTGAATTAGGCTTAAACGAACTAATGGTCTAGATCCAATGGCCCAACAGGTCAACACGTCCACTACAATTACCGTAGAATACCTTTTACCTTTTCCGGCTAGAAGAACGATTTTTTTGGACGGGGTGAACGATATTTTTTTTTTGTCGCTCTAAGGTTTTTAGGCGGTCTTTCTTTCTATAATTTTCATTATCGACATTGATATCACAACACAAATTTCAGTCCAATAACTTATCAGTCTGACTGGCGGATCAAATAATTCAGTCTATATCAGTTATCACTCTTTCTCTTTGATCCACTACTAACATATTCATTTGCTTGTGACATATATTTCGGTTGGTGATGAACTAACTTCCAATCTTCGAGTAGCTGAAACTTTGTACTTTATGACTCATAGTATATATTTACAGCCTAAGAAATGTAGTCGTCATTAGATCAACCGATATACTTCTCTTTACGTGCCTTACTCTAATAAAAATACTATTTTTTATATTGATCATTTGAAAATGACTTTTGATTTATCCCATAAAATTTAACATTTTCTTTTTGTCCCGATATTACTAATGTGGACATAACCGCATAATGATTATTTATTATCTATTGTACTTCAAACCTTATTTTGCTTTTATTGATAGATTTTTGGATTGACTACAAAACTAATTCCAACACATTCTTAAAAATCCATATACAATATGTTACCAAAAACTAGGTTGTAAATTCAATAATAAAGACGATTTACTCTTCCAAGCCATCAAAATATAATAAAAATTCATCGAGTTAGTCTTTGTTTCCCGTAGTTAGTCTTTGTTCTCACTCTTATCTTGTTTTTGGTAGGGCTGTCAACGGTTCTCCGGAACCGAGAACCGGACCGGGACCGAACCGATAAGGACCGGACCGAGAATCGGACCGAACCTTAACGGTCCGGTTCGCGGTTCCATTCTAAAAACCGAAAACCGATAAGGAACCGAAACAAAAAACCGATTAGAAACCGAACCGATAGAACCGATAAACCAATAGAACCGATAAGGAATCGAACCGATAAAACCGATAGGACCGAAGGAACCGATACGGAATCAAACCGATAAACCGGTAGAACCGATAAAAAATCGGACCAATAAAACCGATTATTTATTATTATTATATATTCTTTTATAAATTATAGTACCAAAATTAATAGTTAATTACCAATTTTTTAAGAAAATGAAAGATCAACTTATAAACTTTAGTTTTTATATCATTTATTTTAATAAAAAAAATTAAAAATCAAAATTTAATTGATTTTTTTTTTAAGTGGACCGAACCGGACCGAAACCGGACCGAAACGGAACCGGACCGAACTCGGACCGAACCGAACTCGGACCGAACCAAAACCGGAACCGAACCGAACCGGACCGAACCGAACCGAACCGAAAGCTTAGCGGTTCGGTCCGGTTCCAAAAATTAGAACCGAAAGTTTAGCGGTCCGGTCCGGTCCGAACCGATAAGCTTAGCGGTCCGGTCCGGTTCCTTCAAAACCCGGACCGAACCGGACCGATAACAGCCCTAGTTTTTGGTCAATATTGGATTGGTTTAAATTCCCAAGGATTCAAACAATGACTTCACTCGACTCGAGCTTTAAATGGACCGGAGCACACGATTCCTTTTACGCACCAAAATGAAAATGGCAGGAGTCATGGTGATCCGAGTCACCCCTTCCTCCGACTCACAAAACCCCGGCACCACTCTCTCCCTTCCATACACTTTCTTCGACACTTTCTGGTTAAAGTTCCCGCCAACCGAACGAGTCTTTTTCTACCAACTCACTGAGTCATTCTCAACGACTCCGTGTTTCCACTCCGTCATTCTACCCAAACTCAAGCACTCTCTCTCCATCGCTCTCCTCCACTTTCTCCCTCTCGCCGGCCAAGTCCGGTGGGAGCCACAGGATCCTAAACATTATATTGCATACGCACCAGGCGACGCCGTTTCGGTCACGATCGCCGAGTCCGACGCGGACATGACTCGTTTATCCGGCAATGAACCTCAGGAAGCATCCGATTTACACCTATTAGTTCCCGAGTTACCGATTTCCGACCACTCGGCTGCGATAATTTCGTTGCAGGTAACATTTTTTCCAAACCAAGGGTTTTGCCTCGGCGTAAGTGCACACCACGCCGTTCTCGACGGAAAAACAACAACCATGTTCCTCAAATCATGGGCTCATATATGTAGACAAGAACTACGACATGATGTTCCTTTGCCCGAAGATCTAACTCCGTTTTTCGACCGCTCTGTTATCCAAGACCCGGATGGTCTTGACATGCAGTTGCTTGATTTTTGGATGAACTCTATACTTGCGGGTTCTTCGGATACAAATAACAGAAACCTGAAGCTGTTGTCGGAAATGATAGGAGGCGAATCCGACAATGTTCGAGCCACGGTTGAGTTGTCTCATGAAGATATCCTTAAATTAAGACAGACCCAATCTAAAAACTGCCGCGTGTCAAGTTTTATCCTTACGTACGCTTACGTGATCTATTGCTTGGTTAAAGCGAGAGGTGGAGCTAAATCCCAACCCTTATGTTTTGGGTTCTCGGCAGATTATAGATCCCGTTTGGACCCTCCAGTTCCAGCAAACTACTTTGGAAACTGCGTCAGTGCTATTAGTTACACAGCAAAAGTTGGAGATTTTATGTCTGAAAATGGGATTGATTTTGCTGTGAAGAAGCTTAGTGAAATGGTTATAGATCTAACTAGTGAGCATGTTCAAAAACCAGTTGAGATATTCGAATCGTTTTCAAATCATGAGCCGGGGACCCGAGTGATTTTGATCTCTGGGTCCACTCGGTTTGGGGTGTACGATGTGGATTTCGGGTGGGGGAAGCCGAAAAAGGTGGATATTGTGTCGATTGATCGAACAGGAGCTATCGCCTTAGCAGAAAGTAGGGATGGAAATTGTGGAATTGAGGTTGGCGTGTGTTTGAAGAAACATGAATTGGAAGCTTTTGTAGCTATTTTCAAACAAAAAATAAAGTCTCTTTGAAAGTTTACTCTTTTATTGCTAATAAGAGGTGATTCTTATCAGTTTTCTAATAAGTTAGAAGCTTTTGTAGCTATTTTCAAACAAAAAGTAAACAGTCATTGAATGATGCTATGCTGAAAGTTTCTAAGAGATCATCTAAGAGTCCTGTGATCAAAAGGTTATACGTTGACTCTTTCTGTAAATGTTTTCTTGGTTTGAATCCCTCGTCTTATGTGGCTTATTTTCTAGTGTTGGTTTGCATGCTATTGCGTGAGAACGAGGGTTTACCTGTGGTGGATCCTTTGACATTCAATAAGTATACTATCATTCAATATTTAAACTACCTGAGTAGAGATGAAAGTGGCAGCAACTATAATCACGAGAGTAAAAGCTATCAATTGGATTGCTGCTATAATCAAGGGATGTACAAAGCATTATATATCCCCTAATAGATCCCTATTCAAGATCAATATAACTAACAATTAGCCCGTCATTAACCGTGTTAGACTAAGCTTATCCCATAATTGGTCGAGAGTCCTACATTGTTTAGATTGTAAATAATAGTATATATAAGTTTGAACCCAGTAGTCTGTGAGGTCCGTTTTAAATAGAATTTTAGCGTCACCTCTGCAACAAAATCACGGTCAAGGCTAGTAGCAGCATATATTACATCCATCCAAAGCTAAGCATACACAAAATCTTTTTTATTTGTTGATGGTCCATCCTGCTTCGGAGCATCCTGCCTCGGTTCGGCTCAAACCTATACATGCCTATACTTTTTTACGACTGATTTCCGATTTTAAAATGTATTTGTCAACATTCAACCCAGTCTAAACTATGCCTTATTGTTTTCTGTTTTGTCAATTCTTTAAATTATTGGTCTCCTTCATACAAATGTTCATATATCGACAAATCCAGAAGATAATATAGTATGTTTTAGAGTTGGGGGAGACCCATTCTCTTATTTATTAAATTGGTAAAACTTAGCATATTACATGTTTGTGTATATATAGAAACAAGCATTTAGAAATCAAACGTAAGATATCCCACCGAAGGATCTCACTACCTGCCTAGCATACAGCCAAAGCATTAGAACCAACAAAACAGCCACAACCAAATTCACTATTTCTTTCTTCTTTTTGAGATCCATCACCAACCTATTAACCACCTGCCTATAATTCTCGAATCCATTTCCTCTCATCTCCGGTTTATCACCGCTAACTTTGCCGTTGTCGTTGTTCTCGCGCTTTCCCCGAGTTCGCCTCCTTCTGGTAGAAATTTCTGATCCATTACTCTTTCTGTTGTTACGGCTTGTTTGATCATTATTTTCTTCCTCGTCTGAACTATCGTCCGAATCGTGGGCGGTCTTTGTTGGAGGAACCAGCTGTTGTGGTTGATCAGCTGTTGTTGTAGTAGTCTTTGATGGCTTAGGTTGAGAGTTTGGACTCTCGTGAGTAGGAGAGGGCTTGATTTGGTCGGGTTCGGGTTGGTTCATTTTCGGGAACTTAAGGTAGAGTGTATTGCCTTCGAATCTGGCGCTGATTTCGTCAGCGTTAGCTTCTGTGGGAAGGAGGAATTCTTTGTGAAAGCGAATCCATTTAGTGTTTGGAATTTGGCGTTCTCCCATCACCCTCAGCTTCCTTGTTGTGGTTACTTGCACCTTAAGTTGTTCTTTCTTAAATCCTGAAACAGCAAAATCAATTAATATTCTTTAATTTCGTTAATTTTTATTTTTAAAATACGTTGTAAAATTTTACTTGTATAGTTTTTACGCATGCATGCGATTATTTAGGAGCTATTCTATACCCGTTCCAATAGTAAATTTTTCGTCAAAACATATGATCTCTCAATATTTTGTAAATAATTACCTTTTCTAAAAATTTGAATATAATTAGAAAAAAGACCGGGGTGTATATAAGTGATAAATCTATGAAAAAAATATACTATTTGAATTGTCACGTGACATTTCTAAAACTATTATATGCGAAAAAACTAAATACTTAAATTGTTAAAATGTAACATAACATATTGAATAAAAATAATACGTAAAATTTTAAAACATGATACTATAGATAAAAATGAACGAATGAAACTGATAGTGGATTTTATGTAATTTTTTAATTAAAAATCAAATTTTTAAACAAGCTAATATAAAAAATTTCATCTTGTACTACAATTTACACGTAATTTATTAGTGTCCATTTCTTTTGATATTTTTTCAATAACAACCTTTTTTTTTAAATGTGAATATAATTAGAAAAAAACTTAGAACGTATTATTGTTAAAAAATTAAAGTGGACCAAAACTAAGACAAAAATTTACTATTTAAGCTGTCACACTTTTTAAGCTGTTATACGCGCCAAAAACTAAATACGTAAATTTTTTAAAAAAAATGATATAACACTCTAAATAAAAGTGAACGAATAGAACTGGTAGTAAACTTTTTTCTTTTAAATTGAAAATCAAGTTTTAAAATTGGCTAACGTACAAAATTTCCCTATGCGTACATAATTTATACGAAAAAAAAAGGAGTAGGATTATATTTCGAACCCGGAAGAATGACGATAAGAGTGTCGAATCCAAGCTCGGTGTCCCATCTTGTTTTGGGCTCAAAATCTTCGTAGACACGATTGGCTGCAGCAATAGACATCTTTTGCTTCTCCTTGTAAATGATTGCTCTTTTCTCTTTGGTTTTGATCTAGCAATGATCAGCTTGAGATTTATTGGTGAATGGAGATTACAAGTATGATTCGAGGGTTATATAGACACATAATAGACTTTTGTTGTTTAAAGATTGATTTGATTTGATTCACATTAAGGGGATATCTTTGATTTGCCTTGTAAGATTTTCTTTGAGATTACTTCGTGGTTAGGGAAATTGAGATATTCTTTCTCTCAGCTTTGGTTTTATCATCATCTTGGTCGGAAGGAAATTGGATTTTGTAATATAGTATTCGAATTGAGAAAAAGCGGGATATAAAGATATTATAACGCTACACTACAATTCTTTTTCTTGCTTTATTAACAAAGAAAAGATGGGCAGCGCAACACGCACGATCCTTTAAAAGAAATTAGTTACCAAAGTTTTCTTTTAAAGGATCGTGGGTGTTGTGGTGCCCATCTTTTCTTTGTTAATAAAGCAAGAAAACGAATTGTAGTGTAGCATTATAACCGGCTGGTTTCTCAATTTTTTTTTTATATATATATATATTTGGGTGGTGACATGCGTGCATGTTTTTATTAAAGGAAAAAGTACCCATAAATACATTTTCAAGTATTTAATCCCAAATAACTATCCAAATATGAGACCCTTACTTTAGTAGTAAGAGGATAATATTTTTATCAAATTAGCCTTAATATTAGAAGAAATATAAAATAGGTTATTATTTTTATAATTTTTACTTTCCCTCAAATCCGAAAAACTTTTAGATACCGAAAAGACACAAGGAGAAAGTCAGAGAAGAAGTCGAACCCAAAAGAAGTCTGTCCACCGTCTCGTTTTTTGCGAACAAAGTCTGACGAGTGTGAGAATAGAAACTCCAGCGAGGGTAGCAGAAGTGTGGTTCGAAGCGAACGACGTGCTTCGTATACGTTGTGCAGACTGTCTCTCGTTTTTTCGTCGTCTGAAGCAAGAATCACCGGTGCCGGTGAAGTTCGAACTGTGGAATCTACAGTGAAGGTTAGGCCAAACATTTTTTCTTAATCGTGTTTAGTAGATTGCATGTTTGATGATATCGATAAAAACCGTTTTCGTTCGGTAACTAGCTTATCGGTTCACTAGTTTGGTTAGATTTCCCGGCCGGTGAATGCAAGGTAACTTTTTTGGAAAGATGAAACATAGATTCAGAGGTGGTTAACTGTAAGCCGGTTATAGTCTCGCGCGATGACGTGAACTGTGTGAAATTGTAATTGTTTTGCCCATATGTTGATCAGCGTCTCGCGTCAGTGGGTGGTTTAGGGGTAGTATGTGGGTTGTTGTTAACAGTTTCTTATTATGTCTCGCGTCAGGCCTGAGGTGGTTTTAGGTGGTTTGCAGCAGTTTGGTTAACTTTGGGTAGCTTTTAGTTGGTCTATAGTAGTTCGTGGGGGTGTATCGCGTTTGTTCTCTGAATCCATTGTCAGGGCAGTAGTACGCGTATTATGTTTTAGTAGGGTTTGTCCCGTTATAAGGCGCGTATTAGGTTGATATTTTAAAACCGATCTCGCGTCAGTTATGTAGCCTGGGTAGTATTTAGGTGGGTTGAAGTAGTGTGTGTTAGTGAATCGGGTCTCGCGGACGTGTCTCGCTATATTGTGGAATCCTTTCAAACTTTGAATGTCACTTGAGTTTATGTCTTGTCTCGCGGGAGTGAGTACGACAATTAAAAGTATGCATTTCAGGATTATAGTAACACGCACGTATTACGTTAATATCGTAAAACTGATCTCGCGTCGGTTATGTAGCCTGAGTAGTATTTAGGTGGGTTGAAGTAGTGTGTGTCAGGCAATCGGGTCTCGTGTATAGGTTTCGCTATATTGGGAAATCCTTTCAAAATTTGCATCTCGCTTGAGTCTATGTCTTGTCTCGCGGGAGGGAGTAAGACAATTAGAAGTATGCATTTCAGTAATAGATTAACACGCGCGATGTGTATATCGTGTATCGCATAACGTAGTCGTTGTGGCCAGTACATATGTCGTTTTCTTGTAATTCGCGGAATATTGAAGGCGTAGCACGCGTTGTGTATGAAGCATGATTAAAGTTTGATTTATAATTAGTTGTAGTAGGACATAGTTCTGCGAGGAGCTATGCATTTCTAAAATCTTACGTGGGTGTTGTTTTGTGCAACTAGGTTCTGCTATGGGCAAATGTACTTTTTACAGGTCTAGTTTGGTAAGCATATTAAATTTGATGCAGAAAGACATAGTGATCGATGAGCATATCGAGGTTACAAAGAACACGACATTCTATACTTTGCTGAAAACTTCCTTCAAGACAAGGAACGAAGACCTGCCAAAGAAGAGGTTTAACAAAGTTATAGAGGAGATTATAAAGAGATATTCTGTAAAGAATGGGTGTTTTAGAATAGGTTCGAAGCGGGTTAAGCTGGCAACGAACGATGTTAAAGCCATCTTCGGTCTTAAACACGGGACGGAGGAAATGCCGATGAACAGAGTCGGAGCTTTCACTGGAAGATTTGCAGATGGTGCGGAGAACGAGTCTCCACTGATGCAGAAATATTTATTGCGTCCAAGGGCGGGGAAAAGTGGACCGTCAAACCAAAAGGTCGTTTCAAATGCGATGATAAATGTAGAAATAACATATTATTAGACTTAGGGATATTTTGGCATATACAATTAAATAACTACTGTCTGTTTTGATACAGGAAGCAATAGAAATAGCAGCAAAGGATGGGAGTGAGGAATCCGTAACCGACGTTGCGAAGCTTTTGATACTTGTCATTTGTTCTGCCATGTTCTAGTCTGTGTCTGGAGATATCATGGGTTGGACAATAGTTTTCTACGTAGAAGACATGCTCAAAATTAATGACTATGATTGGTCGCGAGCAATAGTGGAGAAGCTGACAAAGTCTATGGTTAACTGTTTGGAGAAAGGGACACCCGATCACGTTATCGGCTGCGTAGCAGTGTTATTGGTTTGTATTGAACTTTTAGTTTATAATTTTGTTATCTTATAAAAAAGTGATACGAGTGTGCCTTTTTTTGCAGTCCTTCATAATGGAGCACACCACCCTAGGGGCAGATTTGGTAAGGCCAAACATGATACCTAGGTGCTACAAATGGTGGGGGCTGGAATGCAAGGAGTCCACTATTGCCGTTGTTAAAAGGGTGAGGAAGCTGGCAGATGACGAGGTAATATATGGCTGTTTATAGCTGTTTTTATAGTGATTCGCGCCAAGTAATAATAATGTATCACGCGGTATGTTAAATAATAAGCTATATCGCGTGCGAGATGCAATTATAACCGAACGCGAATAGGGTAAGCGAATCGCGCACAGCACGCGCGTGTTATGTTAGTCCTGGTTAAAAACCAACAACAACGTCTGCATTGCCTGCATCGCATCAGATGTTGTTGTGGGGGGATCCAATCGCATTGCAGGTATAATGTGACTTGCGTGTGGAGCGGATGAAGTTATAACTCGTTGCGCGATATGAGTACTAAGTCAATAAACGATTCACGTCAGACTGATACTTTGTTCAAGTAATACGCGTTTTATACGTGCGTGTGCGCTGTTCGTTTAAACGTTAATGTTGCGTTGTAGGTGTAGGATGGAGAGTTCGAGCTGACGGAAGCTGAAGAACTGGCATTCAGGTCGGGGGAGTCTGGGGCAGGGTCTGTTAGCAAGTTAACATGAAAAAGAAAAAAAAACGGTGATTAGTAGAAGAGGGAAGCGGGCCAAGTATTGTAGTGGAGGAGAAACAAATAAGATGGAGATTGGACAGGGATCTGGTACAGTTGATTACCAGAGAGGAGATGAGGATTACGGGCAGCAGTTGCAGGGGTGGATGGATCAGAAAAAAATACACCCGCGAAAGATGGCAGCTCAAGTACTCGGACGAAGATGATGAAAGTTTACAAGGCAAGCGCTTGTAATATTTTATTTAAGAAAATGGAGTCTATTAAGAAGAGAACCAGTGGAAAATATAGATACTCCGTAGAAAACAAGAGGCTTAAGATTTCTCTTGCACGAAAGAATAGACAAGTAAGTCGTTTAATAGGTTTTAATTTTTAATGATGCATTTTCATTAATTTGCTTAATAGTTGTTCAATTTCACCACAGATTGAAGAACTTCAAAGGGAGTTTGCTTTGTTGACTTCGAAGCTTCAAGAACAAGCTGATAAAGGTGACGAAGATGATGAAGAAGCTGGGGTTAATGAAGCACTAGAGAAGGTTTGTGTACTACTTTTCTGTTCGGTAGAAGAGGAGTCACCAAAGAAAGGAGTCGATGTATCGGTAACAGTGGATGAGGTTCCTAAAACCATTGTTTATGTCTCAAGAAAACATGGGTTCAGAAAGTTAGAAGAATGACAGAAAAACATGATAAGGAAGTAGTTGTAGAGGTTTCTACACCTGATGACAATGAAGAAGACACACACGAGGGGGTAGAAGATGGAGGTGAAACGGATGAGGTGAATGATGCATCTGGAGCTGTTGATGGACCGAATGATGTTACGGAGACATCGACGGAGGGGCAGGTAAATGAAAAAACTTTGTATGTTTTGGGAGTTAACAAGTGCAGGCTTGTCCCATCCACGGTTGAGGCAGAGATTGGTGGGGGTGCAGTAGGAGCAGATGCTGAGGTGGAAATTGGTATTGTACCCATAGAAGAAGAACCGAATGTTATCTTAGCTGAAAATGCACAAGAGTTTGAAGACGAAGCTGAGAAGCATGAGCCAAAACCCATCGAAGCAAAAGCAATTAATGTAGCCTCCGAAACTGCTCAAGAGTTTCAAGACCAAGTAGTGCAACATGCTATAGTGGCAGCAACACCTAAACCAATACCAATAGAAGCAGAACCTCTTGAGGTCGTAGCTGAAAATGCACCAGAGTTACTGCAGATGTTGTAGAAAAAGAGAGTACGTATGAGACTTCGGGAGAACAGAATTGCGCAGAGGCTGCAGTTGATACAGTTTGTGGTGATGTTGATTCAAAAGGCACGGTGGCAGATTTGGAAATTGCAAATATTGGTGAGCAAATAAGTGGGACTATAATGAATAGAAGTGGGCCACATGAAACTCCCCATAGCTTACCCAAGGCCATAGAGCAAGGACATGAAGATGTAAGTGGATCTTAAATTATTAAGATTCAACTTCTTATAGCTAAGTTAAAGTTGATTTGTTTTTAATTTGGCCACGCTGTTTTTTTTCAAACTTCGGATTTAAACAAGGGATTTTAACGTTTGTTTAAGACAATAGGAAATGTTTTTAACGTTTGGATTTAAGACAATAACTATGTTAAATTTTCAAGTTCAACAAATATTATGTTATAGATATTATGTGATTAGGGTTGCAGATTCAAAACTTGACATCTTCTTAACTGGCAGTAAGCAACCATAATGTTATAACATATATACTTTGTATATCGCGTCATATTATAAGATCATAACCCCAGTTGAAACGATAGAGTCAAAGTAATATTTACTGTATAAAGGAACCCCTGGGGCTTTGAAGTCGCGCAAGAGAAAGATGTAATGTCTAACTCGCGTTGGTGGAGCAATACTGTATGAGGTCACTGCAATGTATCTAGCATCGTATGTCATATATGAACGGTATCAATCGCGTGGTGTGGATCGCGATTGGGCAGTTCCTATTTGCCTTATTCGCTTGATGTGAACTTTATTACTTCGTATCGTCGAGACTTAACTCGCGCATGTTGATAACTAATTCGCGCATTATAATACTTAACTCGCGCATCATGATATTGTACAAGGCTAATGTTTGTTTCGTATTACGCGATGTGCCCCAGCATATTTTAGGTAACTCGCATGGTAAGCCTGCAAATAAGTCTCACGTCCCTTTATACTATAACACGCACCGTTGGTTACATTTCCCTAGGTATGTCATGTGAAAAGAAGAAGGTTGCAGAAAGGAATAGTCCAATGCGGAAGAACTATTACTCAAAAACCCAAAACTGAAACCGGTGTGGAATTGGGAGCTGCTATAAAATCAACAAATGAGTCACAAACGAATTTGGAAGTGCAACGCAAAGCAAAGGTGGAAGTACTAACACAGCCTGAGATAAGAGAACAACTACAACCAGCAATGGAAGTGGAAGCAGATTTTTTTGATCTTCCAAGCCTCGATGATGCATTCCTATTGTGTACACAATCATTTTTTGACAAAGTCGATAAGGCGGCGGCTGTACACTCGAGTGGAGGAAAGTTGGAGGGAATTAGTGCGTCGAAAAGTGTGTTACGAGATGCACGTACAATGGTAAGTTCTAAACTATGCTAACAGTCAGATACTGAGTTGTAACTTGGTGATGGTTATTTAACACAATTTATGTCGTTTTACAGATAGTAGATAATATAAATCCAAATTGGGATTTACTTACACAGTCGCAACATGCGGGAGCTATTGAACGAACTTGGGAAACAGAAACAACAACTACTAAGTTAATAGACGTTAGTCAGTACCGCAAGGTCGTTCGAATACAAGAAAACGAAGATCAACTAGACTCTGAAGTATGGTATTTGTCAGAGCACGAATTTACATACCGGCTAAGTGTTAGTGTGACAGAGCTAATGGCTGTAACATACGAAGGGGAGCTAGATTTCAAGGTAACGTTTAGAAACTTGATACAACACAAATAATTGACAAGTACTCTAGATATAGCTATGTTTTTACGTGCTGTAGATCATCGATGCCTGGATATATAAGCTGCTTCGAGAATCAAACTGGACTGTACCTTTGAAAGGGCTCGATGATGAGTATGACTGCAGATGTAAAGCTATTCAGATTTCAGGTGTAGTAACGGTTAGTATCTAATTACTAAATAGGCATTTAAAGTGAACAAGAAGTTTGATATTGTTATGGTGTACACTGGTTCTATTACAGACATTCAAAAAAGCAGATGTTACAAACGTTATTGACGCAGTATTTGAAAACTCGAAAGACACGTTTATCGCATTCATTCCGGTATGCACCGTAAATGAAAAAGGTACTAACCACTGGACGTTGTTGGTAATAGACATGGAGAACGGTTCAGCCAAAAACTACAATCCCCTGGCCTCTCTTAGCAAATTCACTCCAGACGACACTAGGAAAACGGGCGACGCCTTGGTAAGTAGTATGAAACCTTTAACTTACATTACGAGTACACAATAACTTCAAAAGTATAAACTAACATTTTTATTATTTGACAAGCTGAACTATTGTATGAAGAAGAGATACATACCACGTGTGAAGAATGGATACAAAGTTAAATCAGCTAGAGAAATTCCACGCAAGAAAAAGATTCGTTTGACTGCGGATTGTTTGTCTGTCAGTATGTGAAAGACATTATCCAGCACGGGTTTGTAGGAAAGAAATATACCAAGTGTATGCCCGCTAAAGCACGCGTAGAAATCTTCAACCACTTCCTGAATAATACGAACACTAATTTAAGCGCCTCTAATGTCTAGCACTGTGTTTTGTACGTATATTACGCCAAATATGTATGTTAAGTAGGACTGTATGTTCGACGTGAATCGCGCATGCTATGTTTTGTTTGGCATATTCGCGTGAGATTTTTTGTTTAACACGCGTTGTATGTTAGTTCAAAAGTTTTGTATGTTGTATGTATCGCTCGACAAACTTCTAAATTAAAAAACACTTTATGGATTGTGTGTTGTGCTAGGCATTTGTAAGCAAAGTAGCATTGTATGTTGTATGTATCTTGCGACAAACTTCTAAATTAAAGAACACTTTATGGATTGTGTGTTGCGCTAGACATTTTTTAGCAAAGTAGTACTGTATTTTGGATATAACTCGCGTAAGTGTAGCAAATAAATTAGGACTCGATGGTGTTCGCGACTCGCATCATAGATATAAGTAGACTAGCACCGTATGTTGCATGCGATTCGCGCAACAGTTTCTACGGTGCAACACTCACGCGCGAGATACTATGTGAATGATTTTCTGACCATCACGCGGGTGACGGCTGTAACACATCAAAGGTGAATGTTTTCTGGCGTGATTTAGGGAATTTAGTACAGTAGTTAGTACGCATGATAAAATGTATATTAAACACTCGCCAAAAATTATTTGGTCATTGATATTGTCATGCCAAGCACTAACCTACAAAATATTACCCGCCTAGTTACCCACCTATTATTCCGCCCTTATATATACAACCACAAAACTACATATAGTATACACTTAAACAATTAAAACACTCCAAATAGGAAATAAGTATGAGGTGGTGCGTCGATGAAGACCGACACTTGCTTCAAGCCGTGAAGTATGTGAAGAGAACAAGCTCGGATGAAGCGGCCGACGTTTTTTTCGATCAATTATTATGCATGATGTACTTTGACTATGGGAGGCTTGGATTTGTCGGCCCCCACGTTCGGACACGAGAAAACATCACTGCAAGGTACAACGAACTGAAATCCGAACCCTTGCTACGTGTTTCTGATCTTTGTCTAGATTTGCGCTTAAAGTCAGCAAACTTATGGGAGTGGGAAAATTATGATTGGATATCAAGAGATATGATTGTGTACCTAAAGGAATCGATCGCACAGAGAGAAGATGTTATTGAAAATTGTTCACCGGTTAGATGATAATCTTCGTTTTATAAGTAATGTTTTTTTTCTGACAAAGTCAAAATTGTAACTTTAATCCAAGAACAAAGTAGTCTTTAAATTGGATGTAATGGACTAAGTTTGGAAATGTTATGAATGTATGACTTTATGGTTGCTGTAATTTTCAACAAATGGTTACAATTCGTGATTCCCTTAATGTTTATCAGTCGTAGGGGAAGACGCGTTGCACGTCATATTACGCTTTCATCTAGCGTCATAGTTAAGGCTAATATAGCGTCATATTACTCCATATAATGGTTACATCTAGCGTCAAAGTACGTGCACATCTAGCGTCATAAAACGTGAATATCTAGCGTCAAGAAACGTACACATCTAGCGTCGTATTATTTGTTAATCTAGCGTCATATCACGTGCATAACTCGCGTCGTAAGACCTGCCCATCTATCGTTATTTGATTTGTTAAACCAGCTTCATGTGTAATAGTAGATTATCATCTATCTCGCGGCTTATGAACCCAATCTCTCGCGTTGTATGATATGTACTACATCCTCATATCTAACGTCGTAAGACGAGCACATCTCGCGCCATATGATATGGTAATCTAGCGGCATATGCCATGTTAAGAAGCACATATCTAGCGTGATCTAAACTTAACGTCTCGTGTTATATGCATCCATCTCGCGCGAGTTCTTTTGTTTGATTTCTATTTACCGTTGTACAAGTCGAATGAACTGATCATGGGGCGTGCTATTTCATGGGTAATGGACACATTTTCGAATATTTAATTTAACTTAAAAAATCGACAAAGTAACATTATTCATCCAACCAAGTTCAAATTTGAACTTGTTTATAATGCACGTCACTATGTATTATTTAGTTAAGCGTAAATTTAAAAATAATAAAATTTGAAAAGTTAATAATTAGAATTAACCAATAAGAGGAGAGATGTATAATACTTGGGTAGTAGTATGCGTTGGTAGTCGTAATTCAAATTTAAATCGCGTCATAATTAATGGCTAGTGAAAAGACAATGGGATGTCCTTTCACTAATTGCATTGGGTTTATTAATGAATGATGTGACTAGGGTAGATAAGCACTCATTGCATGTACATTAAATGATCACTATGGTATGTGTTGTATTCGAAATTATATAAATAGGAGTCTCGCGTTTGCTTGCATGGTTATCCATCAGACCATTGAAATTCTTAAAACTCTTTATATTCCACAGCAAAGCAAAAATCGACGATGAGCGGTTCAGACGACTCATACGGCAATCACGGTTCTCAAGGAACGTTTTCCAACGTGAGTTCTCGGGCACTCGGAATTCAACTACAAGTGGGAGACTACCACCGAGTACTCTTCCGACGCTGAGTCGAATCCTTTCTCTCCCTCGTTTTCACCTACGACTGAGTATTCGTCTGAGTACTCCCTGTCGTGGCCGGACGAGGATTTCGACATCGACTGGTATCCTAAACGACGAAAGATACTGAAGAACAAGAAGATGAAGATGGCCAGGAGGAAGATAACTCCTAGGAAGTCTTCAAAGGACTCATCCGAAGATTCTTACTAAGGGAGGAAACCGAAGACGAGGATGAAGAGACAAACGAGAAGTTGGACGATGAGGAGGACACACCTGAGGAGGGTAACTCTTCAGATTATAAGAATATGCTTGTGTTAGGGTAACTCTTCAGTTATTTTTGGTGCTTCTAATTGTAAACCCTTTTGTATTTCAATGTTTTTTATTAGGGTTTAGTATCTGGGCATGGGTAGGCCCTCTGTTATCCATATGTATTTCACTTGTCTTTCTTATTTCCTATTGCAATGTTAAAATTACCAATGGATCTAAGTCTTTGTTTCGATAGTTTGATGGCATATTTGACACTCTCCATTTGAAAAACATAAGACAATAGAGATCGATAGTACAATTATTCGTCACGTTATAAATCCTACATGATTCGCGCTGCATGAACATAAGAAATTACTACACGTATAGCGTAAAGAACAATGACGTCTCGCGTTAGTTAGCCTCACTTCAACTTGTCTACCATATAAGATGAAAGCTTGTATGACATTAAAGGGTATCAACCGAATGAGTTTTGGGTAATACCATATTCAGATCTAGCATCCTATAATAGCCACGTCTAGCGTAGTGCACGTAATTGGAGCATGACTTGCAAAACGTCAACATGTCTAGCGTCATAGAGGACTAATATCTCGCGTATCCTGTGAAACTGCAAGGTGACTATCGTCTTATATTAGCCACGTATAGCGTTAGGGCACAATAACTTCCCGCGTGATATACGCAAACTTCAACTAGTCTACAATCTTAGATGAAATCTTCTATGACAGTAAAGGGTATCAACTGAAAAAGTTTTGACGAATACCATATACACATCTAGCGTCGTATAATAGCTAAGTCTAGCGTAGTGAACTGTATTCGAGCATGTTGGGCAACAAGTTATCACGTCTAGCGTCATATATCAGTAATATATCACGCTACAAGGGACATGGCAACGTCAATAGCGTCATAATCACATAACAACTCGCGCGCTGTATTCCAGTAGCACCTCATTTAGCGTGGTATTATGCAAGCATGTCGCGTTACGTCAAAACTAATAGGCGTCTAGCGTCACGAGACACAAACGTCTCGCGTGCTTTAACAAAACTGCAAGTAATACACGATAACAAATGCGAACTTATATGACATTAAAGGGTATCAACTGATAAAATTTGGGCAAATACCATGAGAAAGATACAAAACAAGTGCTATCATACATACTAAATAATAAATATGTAAACAAAATAAGCTTTCGACGGGAAGCTCATACTGTCATATCACATGTCCTTTGGTTGTGTCCAAATTTAAAGCAACGACCACAACGCAAGTGGGTAGATGATACTTCTCATCTAGATGGAATCCTCTTTTTCCTTGGCCTTCCAGCTCGCCTTTTTACGTTAGGAGGTAGAACAACAGGAGCTTCGGATTCGTTAGATGACGAACTTTCACCATAGTCGATTATTGCAGGTATGTTAAACGAATACGCGGATCTATAATTAGTTACAGTGTAGAATGGTTCTACCAACGTCATAGGATCTTCGTTCATGGATGTTATTGCAGCCAATGAGTGAGCACATGGAAAACACTTTTGCTGCCATGAACCACATAAACACTTAAAATCAAGTATGTTGACAACCATAACTGGTTCATAATAAACTTCGAATGAACCTGCAGAAGACTTAGATACCACCCAGGTTCGACCCATTTGAACATCCTCCTTCAACTGCTTCTCAAATTCGGGGAATAAATAATTGTTTCAGCTTAACCCTTCTGAATAACGTCTAGAAATCTGAGTCATTAACATAACTCTAATTTTGTCTATCATTTCAACAATCGGTAGATTGTAAAACTTTTTAATCTGATTGTTAAAGGATTCGGAAGCAGATGATACCATCGCCCCATAACGTTTGCCAATGACGAATGGCTGGGCGTACTTATCGGGAGGCAAATTCTCGATGAAAGCCTTAACATTTTTACTAGCTCTACTTAAAAACTTGGAAAGTCTCTGATTAAAAAATTCAACAGTTAGAGCGTAAGCACAACTTTTGAATTGCTTCAACATTTTCTTCTTAAACTCGCGGTTGGTGTTTTCAAGAGCTGACTTCAAATTATTAACCAAATGATATATACAGTAAGCATGAAAGCAGGTTGGGTAAACAATGGATACATCATTAATAATACCAGAATGTCTGTCGGAAATAAAAGTGATTTGACGGTTTAACAAATGAGGTTTTAGACATTCCATAAACCACATCCAGTTATCCGAATCGTCACCACCAAAAATACCAAAAGCAACTGGAAAAATTCCTGTAATATGAAAATAGGTTTAGGGAGTCTATAATATAAGGATATATGAATTGATGAAGGCGCAATTGATATGATGCATGTACTATCTCGCGTGAAGTTTTTTATAATAAATAAAGTATCTAGCGTTATATGTGCAACGTGACTAGCGTCATCATCCAATACCTATCTCGCGTGCCATGCTTAATATGAATATGATGTATCGTGCGGTGTGTACCTTCACTCAAACTAATCATCGCGCGATTGATTAGGATGGTAAAGTAGGCACATCGCAAATCGATAACATTAGTTGAGGTTATATCGCGTTATAAGTGCACTTCTAAACATGATTATGAAATATGAATTACTCTATCTTATTACCACGCATATAGATCTACATTTAAATGAAGGTCAGAAATAAACCGTTATTGTCGTCCTTAATCACTGCAGACATCAAGACACCACCATGCTTGCCGTTTAAATTGGTACCGTCTACGTACAACAATGGTCGACATGAATGAAAGCCTTGAATGCATGATCCGAAAGCCACAAAACACCTCCTGAAGACATTCCCAAAACCAACCTCCAGATGACAATCGGTAGTAATATCTCTACTTTTTAATCTTCTAAAATATGCATTAAGCAACCCAAACGAAGTATTACTGTCTCCAAAAACTTCCTTCATCGCCTTCTCTAACGCATTCCACGATAAACGGTAGGAAATATCTAAACCATAGTCTTGTTTGACAGAAGAATGAATAGTTTTTGCTGTTAAAGAATGACTTGTCCTAATTGATTCATGTATTTCATCCGCGATTAAATCAGACGTCAAATGCCTACTTTTTTTCTTGGAAAATACCGGGCTACATGAATGGGTGTTCGCAAAGCGATTGGTCATCATGAAACCAGTGCTGTTATCTATTGATGCATACAGTCGCCATTTGCAACCTGGTTTTTTGTTCACACAGTAAGCAGTGATCTTAGTGGATGTATTATGCATATACTTAAAAGCAAAACCTAGCTCTAAATCATATCGGCATAAAGATAACCTTAAACTGGAGGCACCATCAGCGAATGTCTGGCCAACTCCTGATATAGCATCAACCCAACCCGTAGTGGCAAGATGTTTTTTTTATGCTGGGAACCGATTAAACCATTACTACTCTCCTCGCTTAGTAAATGATCATCACGGGTAACTACAAAGCTTACGGTAGGCTATTTACCGATGTCAGGCGCATATGTTTCAACTACTCGTTGCTCTATAAAGAAGTTAATGCTTTTCAGACGCTCCACATCGAGATAAACAGTTAAACCAATGAAATCAGTCTCGTTAGTAAACAAGCAGTAATTTTCACCGCCACATGAGTAGGAAATAGTGTAACAACCCTTAACTAGATCATCCCATCTACCTTCAATATATTTTTCAACAGATTCAAAGTTTTCAAACGCGCTAAAAGAAACGATTGAGATCTGCTTCAAATATTTAAAAATACAAACTCTTTGCTTAGACATCTAGGAGGCTGCAAATGATAAACGGAATTAGGCTAGGTGGGGGTGCTGCCCTAAATCGCGTCAGTCCTAGCGGGACTTGGGATGTTAACTGATAGGGTGAGTCGCACTGCCGGGTATACTGTCTCGCGCAAGACACCGTAATGAGGATCGCGTTAGATAACAATGAATAATACAATACGTTATTTTCTTACGCGATATAGATTTCACTTGCCTTCTATATGACTCGCGTGATAACTGCGATTTGAGCCGCGTGAAACGTCCAATACTAATTAGCTCCTCCAATGGAAAACCTATATCGCGTCATTATTAAATTCAATTTTTAAAAAAAACATCGCGCGAGTTGTATGTTGTTGTAGGCCACAACTCGCGAACAGTACTATAACAGACACAACGCACGAGATATAGTATAAAGGCAGAGGCAACTGTAAACTACAGCTATCGTCTTCACCAACACACAAGGTAAGACATAAACGCCATTAAAGACCCTGTAACAAATCTGGACTACGAAAAAACTTAAAAAAACTGGTTTCTACAAGGTCTAAACATAAACAAGACTTTAATGTAAACAGAGTAAACTTGAAATATTTGAAAGAAAAAAAAACCAAGGAACTAAGAAAACCCAAGAACTAACAAAACTTGGGAAAAAAAGACATCTTCTACACGTGAAAAGCATAACAAAAATTGATAAAAGCTTACCTCTTTCCTGATTTTCGAAATCAGTTTAAACAACGCGATTGATTGAAAATAGTTTCTTTTGAAAAAGGTATAGGTTCATTACAACTTTTCAAAATAGCAGAGTAGGTTGTATTATTCAAAATTCAAAATTTGAATTGTGGTTCGAAAATAATCTGACACATTTGAGGGTATTTCAGGAAGGGAAATATTAGCCGGGTATTAAAAAGGAATTAGTTTGGTGAGATGGGTATTTAGTAGGCATAGAAAATAGTTGGGGTACTAGCTGATAATAAGTTTGGTGAGAAGGTATTTAGTGTGACATTTCCCTTTATTAAATACGTTATATTTTAAATATGTTTTTAAATGTTATATATATTATTATTATATACTACAAGTTTCAATAAAAATAGAATTTAAAATTGCGAGCACAAAAATATTATGATTTATGGTTTGATTATAATTATTTTTGTTAAAATTAAAAAAAGCTTTATTACACGATTATTTAGGTTTAAATTAAGTGTTCATAGTTGTCTTTAGTTTATAGTTGATGTTTTTGAATATTTTTTGTAAAATTGAAAAAAATACGAAATTCGTTGTTGTTTAATTGTAAAAAATTATTGTATGTTATCTACCATTGTTAGTTACGCACGTGTTATTAATTTAGTGACTTATTTGGTTGATTTTGTTATAAAATCAAAGTTCCACTCGAGTTAGAGTTCATGATTCTGGATATATAGGTTTTGTCCATATATATATAGATATCGCGTGAATAAGTCAATATCATATTACATTTTATTTGATGCTCTGTAGTTGGTTTATCAATTTATGATTTATTTTTTGTTGTAATAAGATGACATCAAGAAAAGTTTCGAGAATAATGGATATAACATCATCATCAAGAGCGGTTGATTCGCAACCCATGGAACGGTTAAATTCGGTTGATGATGCTTCAAATAGGTTGTTTAAGGTTTACCATAGACAGACTAAGTGTCATGTTTGGTAATCTAGAGAGGTCGTACCAACGTCAAAATCAGCCCCGCAACCCAAGTCGAGTTTGAGCTAACGCTGGAGTTTGAGCCTAGTTGTTCATCATCGTCCAAGAATGAGCCAAAGCTATACACCAAAATGAAGGAATTTTGAGCCAAACTCCCTCGCATACCGAGATGATACAATAAATTTTGAATTACACCTCATACCACGTATATGATATCATAGTAAGTATTTAACAATTTGTTAGCAGATTTATTATTGAATATTTTAAAAATATGTTAAATATATATTTGTTGTTCGAATGTATAAGAGTCTCGACAATGCGATTTCTATTTTACAGCACACTCACTATGTTGCATGGCTGGGACTTGAGCGACCAAGACCTATCCCAAATACCGTCGACAATATAATATTCAGACTATCGTAGAAAACATATCTAATTGGTATCCAAATCAATCACTTGTAGCAACATCCATTGACATACATACCTCGAGACTAACAGTTTACGTTTCTATTTTAGAGAGATTACGGTGATATTAATTAATGTTCTATTACAAGTCTACTAGTCCAAAAATAACTTGTCGACCTACGCAATAACAAAGAAAAAGATGTTACGACAGAGATGGTGTTGTGATTGTTTAACCTCAAAATTAGCATAATCAAAGAATAGTATTCAATTAAAAAAGGCTTCATATGATGTTGGTGAAAGAAACTTTCTCCATCGGACAGAGTTGTAGAATTCTTTACATATGTCGTGTGAACATGATACGAAAAATATGGATAATTTTATTGTATTACTCGAGTGTTAGGTGTACGAACACATTTTCAATTTTCAACCATTGTTTTGGTGGTAATATAGATTGTCATGCCGCATTTCGTGTGCATGAAGTACAAAAGGTAAGGGTTCCAAAACAAATATTTTTAAGCTAATATTTAGATGAAGTGACTTACCTTCGATCATTTAAAGGTTGATACGAGAGAGGGTATTTTAATAAATATTTTGTATTAAGTATTTATAATATATAAAAAATATAACAATACGTTTATTTATTTTATTATAAGTCAACTTTCATATGTATGACCGTTTACGTATGATAAAAAAATTGATATATAATATGGTTTGATTATGTGAACAATTGTGAAGATAAAATAAAGTCATACATAATCGTGCACGTGCCACATTCGATGCATACCGATTAATCGGAGAAATATCGTAGCTACCAAGGGCAAAATAGTCAACAATTATGTGGCATGAAACGACCCGGTGTGGTCACACTGTAACAATCACCTTCGACTACTAGAACAAAAAAGTGCACCGATGGCAGCAGGTTATGGAATTCATACTATCGATCCTCCTTAAAACCGGTATGGCTTAAACCTTGTTAAAAGCCAGATTATTCTTTTTATTTCATTGGTATAATAATAGTTTTGATTTTTTTAATATCCTGAAACTATCTAATTTAATTTACCTAATGAATTTTTGTGTATATACCATGGTTCTAAAAAAACGTGAGGTGAGTCCGAGGCAGATTGATACCTAATACTTATAATATGGTGTGAGACCCGTCTGAGACGGTGATTAATCAAAACTTAAAAAGTTTCCAGACAGTTGAGTGATGTATATTTTACGTATAGGTGACATTCTCAACATACTTTTAGAACAATAATATAAATTTAATTAAACAAATTATTTTAGAGTTATAGAATACTATTGCTATAAGTTTCTTGTAAACCTAGTATCTAGAATGTATCTTTGGAAATAAATTTAACATATTCTTAATTATTAAAAATAATGGGTCTGATAATTAAATAATCAGGTTAATTTAAGTTGGAACAATCAAATAATACTAAACTAGTATCATGGGCAGTAAGGTCTGGATATCAAGTTGATTTTGGGTTATCTCAGAGTTTGAACCATAAACCAACAACTTAAGATATACGATATTGGACATTCAAAGCTTAATACATTATTGTCTACAAGCACAACCATTTTAAGTCTCCATGATCTAATGGATACTTGAACTAAATAGTCTATTTAAGTGGATGAATAACTTTTTATTTTTTTTTTTATCATTTTTAGTCTTTTATTTTATGAAAAAATTATAATTTGTTTCTTTTTATGAGTTTCTTCGAGTTTTTTATATATGACTTATAGAAGATTCGTTTAACAATTCTTCCATGATATAGATCAAGATGACCACATGTGTATTATCCGCAAGATGATTACTTAGTTAAAATGTTAAGCCATTTAGGCATTCAAGATTACATGATAACTATAGACCATAAGTATTCCGTGATTTTCATCATTTATGCTCATGATTATTAAATTCGATAAGGACTTTAGTAATAATAAGATTTATAGTGAATTAGTGTTAGTGGTATTAGAGTAAATGTAGCCACTAATAATAGTCTAATTAAGACTATTAGGCTTTTAAGATTTAGTTTTACTTTCAATGAATTGGATGATTATTTAGTATATTACATATTATACTACTTTTTGGATGTGTTATAGTTTTAATATGTAGAATGTAATATATTGTTATCAATAGTTATGATCATGTTGCATTGAGTTTTGATGAATATATGTTTTCAATTTTGTGCTATATTATGGTCATGTTGCATTGAGTTTTAAACCCAATAATTATTTTTTATTTTGATGTATACACTTTATTTATAGGGAAAATGCACCTAAAGTACCTACTAATCTACTTTATTGTCATCTAGTACCCAAGGTTTGTTCTATTACCTCCTAATCCATCTCAAGTACTTAATTACCACTTAATACCTAACATTATTTTAATACCCAAACTACCATCAACCCACTATATAAGCACAATTTTATGTTTTTCCTCCTTTTCTAGCTTTTAAACATTTGAATTTGTTAAACCGCTCTAACCATCTAACCCTACAAACCACCGTGAACCACCAAGAAACCACAATTTTCACGTGATCGGAGCGTTAAAAGGTTTGTATATTTCTATAAATTTGGTATAAAATCCATCTAGCTACTAATTTCTATGTACATGAACTGATCACACGTTATTCGAGTTTTTTAGAATCTCTGTTGTTTTGATTTTACGTGTTGCTTTTAGGTAATGACGATGAACTACCAATTTCGAAGTTATTTCTTGGATTTTTGAGTTAGAATAGGTGTTATTCGTCTGTTTCTATTCTTAGTATATCTTGTTCGAGTTTTTTCTCTGTTTTTTTTGTTTTTTGTTCCAGTGATTATTTGTTATTATGTTAGTCTATGTCGTTAATCCTTGTTTAACTAGTTATATATTTATTTTTAGTGCATTAGATGTTGATTTTGAACGTGAAACACGTGTAAACTATGAGTTTTAGTTGTCTAGACATTCCCGATAAAAGATGTGAATTGTTTTATGGTTATTAACGTAGAAGATGCAAATTTTTTGATGGATCTAACGAGGAAGATACAAATTGTGTTAACAACTCTCAGGATATCCTGAGAGTTGCAAACAAATTTTTGCAAATATAAGAGTTGCAAACAATTATCAGAAAATCCTGAGAGTTGCAAACAACTCTTTACAAATATAAGAGTTGCAAACAACTCTTTACGAATATAAGAGTTGCAAACAACTCTCGGGAAATCTAAGAATTGCAAACAAATATCAGGAAATCCAAGAGTTGCAAACAACTTTCAGAAAATTCAAGAGTTGAGAACAACTCCCAGTTACTATTGCGATATGTTTACATTTTGTTCATGCTTGAGTGCTAAAATACTTGATTTGCAAACAACTCTCATGAACTATTGCGAATTGTATATATTTTGTTCATGCTTGAGTAGTAAAATAAGATGCGAATTGTGTAACTCTATTGTAGTAGACATAAAACTGCAAACATCTTATAGATGTACACAACTCTCAGGAGAGGATGTGAGTTACTTAGTGCATTAACTAATAACATGATTTATGATTGTTCAGTGCAGGATGAGGTATGTCTAAATCACGAGTTTGTATTTTTAAACATGGTCACCAAACTGCAATTGTGCCTTTTACGGAGTTTGAAAGCTTTCTAAGTATCCAAGAGTATGTGAAGAGCACATGAGAGGAGCTGGTCATAGGTAACTACCTAATTACCTACTCCTGCGGGGATCACAAGAATTATTTCTTTAATAACGAGAAATATTATGTTGGTTTAGTATTATATCTTGATTTAAAGCGTTTAAAACAGGTTAGTTTTCTCATAGAACAACACGTCTTCGATAAAGGTTCTAGTGATAAGTGTTCTGGTCTAAAGTGTAAACAATATAACATAAGTTTGGGAGAACCATCTCTTAATCAACGAATTAGCGGGGAAAGTAGTAACGGTTTAGATAATTCTGATCAGAGAAAAAAACAAGTTTCTACTGCTGGTTGGACTGATGCTATTACAGGAGTGAGTCAAGCTTTCGAAGAAGGTGTTGCATGTCTAAGGTTATCTATGTGCAAGTTTGCTTTAGAGCATGGTTTTTCTTTCAAATACATGCACAACACAACAAACAAGATCACTGCTTATTGTGAAAATAAATTCACAAGCGGATGCAAATGAAGAATTTATGCATCTATTGATTCCAACACCGGCTTGATGACGATGAGGAAGTATGTTCCGCACCATACTTGCAGTCCTGTTTTCTTCCAAAAACATAAGCGGCATATGCATTTGACATAAGATTTGATTGCAGAGGAAATTCAGGATTCTCTCCGGACCTGCCATTCATTGACAGCCAAAACCATACAATCAACTGCCAAACAAAATTACAATGTTGACATCTCCTACCGTCTATCATGGAAGGCTTTAGAGAAGGCAAGGAGGGGAGTTTTCAAAGATAGTTCAAGTTCTTTTCGTTTACTAAGCAGGTACTTCAAACAATTGAAGAGCTGCGATATTACTACGGACTGCCGGTTGGAGTTATTAGCTGGAAACCGCTTCAAGCGTTGTTTTGTAGCATTCGGTTCATCCCTTTAGGGTTTCCATTCATGTCGTCCAATGTTATTTGTCGATGTAACATTCTTATATGTCAAGTATAAGGGTGTATTGCTTACTGTCGTAGCAAATGACGACAACAACGGTTAGTTTTTTTTTTAAATCTGAATGATTATGATGTTTTGTGGAAAAATTGTAAACAGCTCGCAACCTAGAGTTGCAAAGAACTCCCAATGTATCCTGATATTTTCAAACAATTGGCCTTGAAATATAAGAGTTGCAAACAATTATCAGGAAATCCTGAGAGTTGCAAACTACTTTTTGCAAATATAAGACTTGCAAACAACTCTCAGGATATCCTAAGAGTTCAGAACAATTCTTTGGAAATACAAGATTTGCAAACAATTCGCAGGTAATCCTGAGAGTTGTAAACCACTCTTTGCAAATATAAGACTTGCAAACAACTCCCAGGATATTCTGAGAGTTCAGAACAACTCTTAGGTAATCCTGATATTTGAAAACAACTCTTAGGCACTCATATGAATTGTTTACATTTTTGACATGTTTGAGTTCTATTATATATTAACCATATGAGGTGCCTTGTTGCAGGATTATTCCCTGTCGGAATTGGTATAGTTAGCATTGAAGATTGTGACAATTGGATGTGGTTTTTGGGGTGTTTGAAACCTCATTTGTTGGAGTGCCAAATCACATTTATTTCAGACCGTCATTCTGGTATCGTTAATGCTGTTTCTGTCTTGTATCCAAACTGCTATCATGCGTACTATTATTTCCATCTCATGCAGAATTTGAAATCCAAATTAGAACACACTAACAGAGACTATAAAAAGAGATGTTGTATTTCTTCTATCGTCTTGCTTATGCTCCCACCCGAGAGTTTTTTAAGGATATACTAACATATTTTCTATGTGAAGGTGGTGACAGAATGAGTGATTTTCTCGCTAATTTACCCACGGATAAGTATGCACATGCTTACGTTAAAGAGAAATGATACAGGTCTATGGCTTCTACTGCGACTGAATCTTTTAACAATCTGATCAAACAATATTGCAGCTTACCCATTGTTGAGTTTATTGATTGGATTAGAGTCTTACTTATTGATGAGTATGGAATTATTCACCACTACACACTAAGAAATCCGGACAATAGGTGTCCACTGAACTATCCGGACAAGACAAAAGTACTAAAACACTAAACACCTTTTGACTAAGCTAGGTGCTAATTTACTTAAAAACTAATGAGTTTTTAAACACGACCCAGTTTTGCAACTTGACCCGAAAAGCCCATGGGTTCATAATTAAGGGTATGAATACCCAACACTTTCATTAATGAGGGTAATCAACATTTATTACAACCATGCAGCTCAAATCTCTCACTACAAAACACCCAAACATTTAATACCCTTAAAATTCCCCAAAACATCTGACAAAATTACCCTCAGTCCAAAATAATCCACATCACTTATGACTCAATTTTCACGAAGATACAAAGAGGGGTTAAGCTAGAGTACTAACTTAGTCCCCGATTATGAGAAGAAGCTAAAACAAAATGTTGACATGTGCGGAACTTGGGTAGTACGTAAGTCTTCTACAACCATGCTCGAAGTCTTTTCAAATCATGTGGCGGTTGTTAATCTGTTGGATTTTAAATGTTTTTTTGGATCATCGCAACAAGAGTGTTTTCCATGTCATCACACTTTAGCGGCAATACAATATACCGACCAAAATCCCTTTACTATTATAGAGTCGTTCCTTACGGTTAAAAATTACAGGGAAAGTTACTTTTTCAGCATAACAGCGATAACCGATTTTGGCGAAGGGTCCAACGCTAACGATCCTTCGGTGGTGGAAATTCTGCCTGCCAACGTTAAAAGACACCCCGGAAGGCCTAAGAAAAAACGAATCCCCTCTAGAGGAGAAACCTCAACCAAAAAGTTGAAGTGTGGCTGTTGTTCGAAATCATGTCATAATAGGAGGACTTATGATGTTCCAATTTAATCACAATTCTTGTTGTGGACAATTCTCGTTGGTCACATTGATTTGTAATACTGTTATTGTCGTGAACAATAAACTAAACATATTTAGAGTTGTTTGTTCATTTACACATATTTATCTTGTTTGTATTACAGTAATGAAATGCTAGGTGTTTGGTTAATAAAGCTATTTTTCCCAAGCAAATTTCATGAACATAGTTTCACACAACTCTCAGGAAACCCCGCGAGTTGCACGCAATTCACATAAATTATGGAGAATTGTTTGCAATATCTGGATATCATATCGCAAACAACTCTTAGGTATTCCTGAGAGTTGTTTGCAACCGTTTGGTGATGCAAATTGTTTGCTTTTCTAAGCTTATAGAGTTGCATACAATATCTGGGTATAATATTGCAAACAACTTGCATGTCCTCCTCATAGTTGTTTGTAACTCTTACTAGGGTGCGAATTGTTTGCATGTCCACTATCTGGTTATAATCTTGCAAACAACTCCCAGGATTTCCTGAGAGTTGTTTGCAACTCCTGTTAGGGTGCGAATTGTTTGCATGTCCACTATTTGGGTATAATCTTGCAAACAACTCCCAGGTTTTATTGAGAGTTGTTTGCAACTTTTTCACCTGAGATTTGTTTGTAAAATAAAAATACTTCATAAACTTTTTACACTGTTAAAAGTTTATATAAAAAAGAGATTACATAGCCATAACAGGCTCCATACACTAACAGCTTAGAAATAAACACTATCTACTTTAGTGTTTGTTAGTTTGCATTCTAAAAAAAATAAAAAACAGAAGTAGTGACTATCATTCATCACTAGAGGATTCTTCACCTTCTTTCTCCTCTTCATGCTCATCATCAACCTTTCCATTATGCTCTTCCTCCTTATTACCTACGTCCATTATGCTTATATATTTGGTCCTCGATGGACCAACATCGTCCTCCCTCTTTCGTTTTATAGTTGGAACCTCTGCTGGTTGAGGTGCAACAACCAGGGGAACCAGTTTAGCTGGTTCAGAGTCAACAAGAAAAAAAATCTCAATATCAAAGTCCATAACAGAGGCTAGCATGTTTGGTGGTGTCGTCGGAGTCATTAAATTGGAGCTTATGGAAGACCGGGAGTCACCTAAAGAACCAGAGGTAGACATGGTGATTGGAAATGAAAGATGTTATAAGTGTTTGAGACATATAGTTTGTTTTTAAATTAGCCTCTGGTTACTAGTATTATTTATAGGCATGGAGAGAGTATTAGTGAGGTGGTGGTGTGGCTATATTAATCATTACATAGCCTCGTCTTTCTAATCAACAATTAATGGGATGTGGTGATTAGATGGTTTGTTGTGTGCTCAATGCACTTAACATTTACCAAGGCAGACGCCATAGCCTGTTCGTATTGTTCAGCCATGTTTTCTAATTATTTAATATATAACAGGATAAGATGTGAACTGTTAGTTGTAGTTTACTTCTAAGAATTGTGTAGAAGTAGTTGCTTGCGTACATTGGAAATTGCTTAGTAAGAAATTTGTATTTGTATATATTAGGGAATTATACGAATTGTGCCAAACACCCACTTTTTGTTAAAGTGAGTTCAAAAATATCATACATTGCACATTTCTGAAGAATAAAAAAACTCTATATACACAAAAAATATACAAGGAATATATTGTACAAAAAAAATAATGCCAGTATGAGTTAGTGTTAACATCATTTAGGAAAACAATAAAACATTTTCGCTATGAGATTTGTTACCATATCTTTACGGTAAGTCTCCTACATAGCTCCTTTTTGGCTAATAATCTATGGCGTATTGACAGATGAAAAATACCACAGTCGAGGGTGCCTTGTTTTTGTTATGGATTTTTTCTTGAATTTCTCACCTTGTACCCGATCTTTGAAGGAGGTATGTATTCATTATCGACTAAATACTTAATATGGTTATAATAATTCGTGTCAGGGGTCAGCACAAATACTTATTCTCTGATTGCAAACAATTTTCAGGATATCCTGAGATTTTTTTGGCAATCCAATCAAAAATTGTTGCAAACAACTCTCATGGTAACCTGAGAGTTGTTTACAACTCCTACGTGTTAGAGTTTCGAAGAAATCTCAAGATATTTTAGTTGCAAACAACTCTCACGAAACCCTGAGAGTTGTTTGTTGTCGTCTTGTCATCTATATCAATGACGAGCAACATCCAATGGTTGTTTTGGTCCTTCTTCTTGTTGCATATTAGAATGAGGACGAGGTTCACGTTTCAAGCGCTTTGCTAAAAACATCGTCGACTACATTTGTTATTTCCGCTCATATTTCCATTTGATACTGCATTTAAGCAAAAGTACATTACAACGAGAACATGTGAGGTTTTGTAGTTTATAGCTAAACTTACCATAGTCATGCTAGAAATCTGTATGCAGTCAAATTTCACTTCAGGAAAAGTTTTGCATAGAACTTTCCAATTTACTTCTTCGAGCATCTTTCGAATCCAAGCGTCCACAATCTATGAAACGAGTTATTTATTTACGTCAAATATATGAGACTTGTTTGAAACATTCACGAGAGTTGGTTGACAATTGGATACCTTGTAGTCTAGGTCTTTTTCAAAAGGTAGGGCCAACAAATCAGTCATTTGCACATTAAGTCTGTTGGCAAACTGGGACGTTGGTAAATTTCATACTACTGGATCGGGCGAGTCTTCTTTGGCTTTAATTATCTGCATTTTGTGGTATTCATGGACATCGATCCGGTCAGTTATCTATGTTCTCTTTGGCCAACTGGTGAGAGTTACTTGTGCATTTGGAGCTTCCGCCACACTTTCCTCTACCTCTGCCTCCGGATGTTGTGTCGGTGTCAGTAGATTAAAATTAGGCTTCAGGTCATCCTCCTTCTCTGTCTCTTCCCTTGACTTGAACATATAAAATAACAAAAATTAAAAGAGTTTGTGCCAGGAATCATAATATTACCTTCCCCAAACAACTCTCAGGATAACATGCGAATTGTTTGAGTTTTCAATTAAATAGAATACCAACAGATTCTCAGGACATCCTGAAATTTGTTTCTAACTTTTAATATGTATCCACACAAATCTCATGATATGCCGCGAATTGTTATAAAATTATATACATATATCCAAACACTCATAAAATTTGTTATACACACGTTGCAAAGTCATTTAAAATCCTATTTACCATACGGTCGACGACAACCAATGTCGTTGACTGCTTCGACATAATTTCCGGATCCCGTCGACAAAAATCATTTATCACATCATCTGACATATTCTCCAACGAACGTTGTATGGCCACATCATACTCAACATTATCAATTTAATTTAAAAATGTCTATGAAACTTGAGTGTAAAAACCATCAATAGATACATCAGGTAAATATATTGTGTTATCATGCGTATCGGTCGACTCTGGAGCTTGGCCTTTTATGTTCTGCGGTTGATTTGGTATTGGTCCTATAAATTTACCTTAACTTAGTGATTCTGAATATACGAAGGCCATTTTTTGTTTTTCAAGTATATCATCGTCTCGCTTTTGGTCTTCTACCGACGCTGCCTCTTGTGTAGGAGGAGACTTTTCTGTCTATCTCTCCCTCGTGTCTGTCTCGGTGGATACCAACAACTCTTCCTGTCCTTGTTCAGATGGCTCATTTGCCTCTTTTTCTAAAACCACAATTATTGTAGGACAATCATTTGTAACATCTTTTTTCGGGTACAATGGATGGTACCTGTACATGTGAATGGTTCCTATCATCGTCCTTTTCAATAGACGCCGCTTCTGCTGGCAATGCCGGTAGACCAGGTTCCTTCTCCTTTGTAGGGCTTCCAATCTGACAAATGGGTTAAGAGAGAGCATTGTGGAGTTGTTGTGCTTCAAGCTCCGTTATCTTCAATCTTAATTCTTCAAGCTGAAAAAGTAATAGCAGACTTACTATAACATATTCTGTGCTGATTAAAATGATTAAATCCACGTTTACGTAAGGGTCAATTTCCTACTTACTTCTTTTGCCTGTTTGTCGATCTTCCGATGGTACTTGTTCATATCCGTATACGTCTTCAAACGCTTTGATCTTGCTTAAGTTCCAGACTTCTTAGGATTAGCCTGTCTGCGTTTGAGGATAAAATTACTGATCGTGCCACTCATACTATCGTCTTCCTCGTCCTCGGCCTCCTGTTTGGATGTCCCGATCGGCGTTGTGGAATCACTCGTCGGGGGACTGTTTGTGGTTGGGCTCTGACTGATATCTCTTGATTGGATTTTTTCTGTTTTTGTGTCACCCATTTCCGTGTTTTGGGGGTTGCGCTTTTCTTTATTTTCTTCAGTATTTCTTCAGGTAAAATCAGTGCAACATTTGGATCTCCATTACCTACTACTCCTCCGAATGCTTTGCTTTCAACCTTAGTCAGACATAGTGTACCTTCCAAAACCTACAAAAGGAGGAACATGAAATTAAATAGCTGCACACGGTTTGTTTGGAAAATATAAGGTTATAGGCCGACTATTTTTTGTAAACAAATCGCAGGATAACCTGAGAGTTGTTTGGAACTCTATCAGCTTGGAGTTGCAAACAAATCTCAGGATACCCTGAGAGTTGTTCTCAACTTTATCATCTATTGGGTTGCTAACATCTCTCAGGTTTTCCCGAGAATTGTTTGCAAATTATAAGCTACGAATTGTTTGATACCACAATTTAATAAAATATCAAACAAATCTCAGGATTTCCTGCGATTTGTTTGATACCCCAATTTAATAGAATATCGAACAACTCTCGGGCTATCATGAGAGTTGTTTGGTACTCTAGTGCCTGATAGTTGTCTATATAACTATATGTTTCATACCTCATCCTCTTGCAGCAGAAGTAGTCTTAAAAGCAACGACACGTTCGATGATTGACACTCCAATCCCCACCATTAGAAAAAACTTGGGATCAAGGTTGGCTTTACCACCTCTAGCCCGATTGTTGAGTGCTCCATGACTAAGGGCTGTATCAGGAAAAGTATTTATCATCAAGATGATCCGTATATAACTAATATTTACACTGAATAAATCAATCTTACGATTAGAAGTGCGACTCAGCCGACGACTCTATCAGGTTTTTTGATTTCTAAAAAACTCCTGATAGACTGGAGAAGCTTCAACGCTATTGATCCGGACCAGTCGTAATCGTTTATTCCGTTGAGGTCTTCAACAAAATAAAGCACACTCCAAGCCATTACATCTCCAGATACTGAGTAGAATAGGGTTGAGCACAAAAACAGTATCAACAGCCGTGCAACATCCTCCAACTCATGCTCTCCCCTTCGCTGATGACTTTTGCTATACATGCCTCTAAAACCCACGACAACATGCTATGTTAGTAAAGTTAAGCTATGCTTATAAGAGAAAGTCCATTTACAGGTACCTTTAAAATGGTGTTCGTGATGGTTTTACTATTCGTCGGTCTTATCTTCCTCGACGTTTCACCCATAAAGTATTTCTTTATCATCCTTGATTCGTCTCCTTGCCGTTTACGTATCTGTTATGGAATGCTCCAGATTTCGTTAACAGCATTAGCTATGTGCCATGCTTCAACCCGAATATGACCTTCATATCATCCGTCGTTAGCTTCACAAACTTTGACCCAAATCGGAAAGCGTCTTTATCGACTGAGAACCTTTCCACAACCCACTGAATGTTCGAATAAAGCTTCTACTTCGGCAGCTCTGCCATATTCCGGAGGTCGAACACCGCTTTCAAAAGCGTGTAGAAGGGTGTGTTTCTTGCAGCTTCGATGCAGGCAGCAGTATTACGGTACTCTTTCAGCAGTTTAAGCAAGCTCATCGATCCTGACCTATAGTAGCTTGGTTTTGTTATCATATTTCCTGCAAAAATAAAAATCATCATCTGCATGCGAATTGTTCCCACAAAGGAACTCTATCAGCTTGTAGTTATAAACAACTCTCAGGATATGAGGCGAATTGTTTAGAACTCTATTAGCCTGTATTTGCAAACAACTCTCAGGATAGCTTGCGAATTGTTTGCACATATAAGTTGCGAATTGTATGGAATATAAAGGCAATCAAGATGAAAATTGCTTGCAACTATATATCGCGATGAAGCTGCGAATTGTTGCATTCCTACTTGATGAATATGCGAATTGTACTACAATGCACATGTACAGGACACAAATTGTTCTATTTTTTACATGCACGTTGCAGGGATCTGAGAAATATGGAAACAACACCAAAACCAATAAACAACCACCTAATACACATCTAATATACATCACAACTCTCAGGAAATGATTAACATTACATGCAACCTAACAAACTCCTGCGTTCGACGATAAACCAAAAACTAACATACCAATTGCCATCACTAAATACTTGATTTCGGTAAAAATAAGCAACGTCGATCGTCAAATAACTGCAACAAGTGGTTTGAACTATAAACACAAAAAAGAGACATTTTCCACGAGAAAAAAAGTACATGCTTACTGTAACACTCTCTTGCTTCATCGACCAGCGTAAACTTAACGACAAGTCGTTGAACGAATGCTGTTACCGGCTTGATGGAGTAGAAGACGACGACCGGTGGAAATCCGGTGAAGAAGGACTGATTTTTGGGTCGAAGGTAGGAATATTTTCTCTGGAGAGCAGGTTGATTCTAAAATATTAGACGTGTTTGAGTTGGTTTAGGGTGTTGAGAATGAGAAAAAATAAGATTTGAAGCGAAAAATGGGTATGTATAATCGGATGCTATTTAAAGATACCAAATAACACTATCTAAAATTTGGATACTAGTGGGTAATTTGATACTTGAGCGGGTATATTTACGGATGTTTTAATGTACAAATGATATTGTTAGCCTCTAACTGGTTAGACGGATCCCTATTTGGGCTTTCGATCGTAACGAAAATTTGAAGGCCCAACTCACTTTAGTTTCCAACACAGAGTTTCGCTCTGCAAATTCCCGATTTGAATACTTTCACACAAGAAAAGAGGAAAGAAAAGCAAAAGCAGAACAACTGCAAAGCTCCGGTGCCACAATTCAGTCGGTGTCGCCGAGAAACTAAGCAAAACAAATGTCAGTGGACACAAGCCTAGCGTCACTTCTGGAAAACCTAAAGCTAGATGATCCATGGCTACCTCCCAAGACTTGGGAGTCTATCCCTTCACAAAGCGGGACCTTACCTCCTTCTCGCACTTCCACTTCGCTTCCCTCTTCTTCTTCCTCCTCCATCTCTGTAAGTCACGCACACATTAGTAGTTTGCATAGGTTTATCTGCATTAGGAGTTCTGCTTGCGTATGTGATCTTGATTGTCAGTGCTGAGAATTTTGATTACTAAGTGAATTGTGTATATAGTGTGAGTTTTAATTATGCAAGAGAATTGTTTTAGGTTGAGTGTGTTCGGTTTTGGAGAGTTTGATTCGCATTGGGTTGTGTCTTGAAGAGTTTTTTTCTTGATGAACTACCCTGACAACAGGAAAGGAGTTTAGTGAGGCTGGCACTAAATGCACTACAAGGTGTACATGCTGCTCTTATTGGTATAGAAAGACTATCTGCTGCATCTTGCTCCAACCCAGCTGATAGGACATTTCATCAAATTCCTACTCTGTGGAATAGGTCATTGAGCACTGAGGCTTTGGCAAAAATTCTCAAGTCCATAGGCAGGGTTGGGTTAATTGTCTATCTTCTCCATAAATTTGTAAATTATTTCCCTAAGTTAGATATTAAAGAAAACTCAAGAGGAAATAGAAAAGAGAATAAAGAGTTAGAGGAAAATCAGAAGCATTTGGATTGTGAAATTGAAGAGGACCACTGCTTTTCGTACAGTCTTGTTAATCAGGCATTTGCGATTGCTCTTGGAAAGATTCTGGAAGGGTACACAGGTGCATTAAATACTTTATGCGCATCAGTACGTATGAGACGTTTATCAAAGAGTAATGACGGACCAATGCATGAGTCAGGTTGCCTCTCAAATGTGGTGCCGACTGAGCTAACATTTTTGGAGGTGTACCTGCACACTCAGGAATTAAGAACACAGATTGAAGCCCTTGGAAGTATATGCTGCATGCATGACATGTCCCATTGTTTCCTCGACTCTTCTATAGAAGATATAACTGCAAGAACAACCATGGAGTTTCAAAATTTCTACAGAGGAGGCAACCTACTTACTTATTTGTACTCTCAACTGAAGGTCAGCATCAATTCATGTTATCTGCCACATTCTTACCTTTCCTCTTTTACATTTTTGTAATAATATACGGTGCTAATATCTAAAAAGGGTGAGTCCAAGTCGTGTATATTTCTATACCAGGTTTTTGTAGTTGGATTTTCATTAAACTCCCTTTAACTTATCAAAGGGTTTTATGCTGTCTCTGTTATTGAAACAGCTAAAACCTGTAAAGGTTCAATTATAAGTCAATTAGACCTATCTCATTATAAAATATCTTTTCCATAACCATCTAAAATTTAGGCTGAGCATTTTTGTCACTCTTTATTGTGTGATGTCAATGGGTTCACTCAGAACCCTTCATTTTCTTATATATATTGCCATGTGCTTGTAGATGGAAGATATATTGAGAATAATGGACTAATAATACATTTCCATAATATCTATTTGGTTCCACTTCCACTAATAAATTTATCCCAGTATTTAATTGATTTTAGGCTGCTGATCCTGCTCATCGTGCTCTACTCAAGTTTCTCTTTATTCGATCATGCGAACCTTATTGTAAATTTATAAGATCTTGGATATTCCAAGCCGAAATCAGTGATCCTTATGAGGAGTTTGTGGTTGAGTATGCTAACGATTTTCCTCCGCCTACACATAGTATATCTGGCAATTCTTCATCAGCAAGTATCAAGGTAATGGATGTTGTGACCTAATTATAATGATAAAATTTAAGGACTGTCTTTTGCATTAATACTTTCTGTATTCCCTCATATATATGTTGATATACATAGTTGACAACTGCTCAGGAGAGAAATGGTGCTGCTGTTCCTTGTTTCTTGAAGGGATTTTTTATTCCACTTGTCAGGGCTGGTCAGCAACTTCAAACGATAATGAGAATGCTTGAATTGTGCAACTTTTCTGCTTCTGGATACCATACTTATGCAGATATTCTTCCTTCTTGGAGTGGTTATTCTAGCGGCGAACTATTTTATGCATCACCAATGACTTTCAGCAAAACAAATATACAAGTAATGGTACATGTAAGGGATAACTATTACAAAAAGATGCAGGAAAAACTGGAGGGTCTTCCGAAGTATATCTCTAAGCAGGTACTATGCCTTTTCTAGTCGTGAGTCATTCAGTGTCTGAAGTAAGTAGCGGCAGCTGCCTTATCTTTCGTTGTATTATTATTTCTGTAACAATTCCATGGTTCTGTTACTTATACAAGTCATGAAACTTTATAAAATCATGTGCTTTGTCTGAAAATCGGGTGCACAGCAATCAGTTAAACTCTATATCCTAAATTACTGAATGTAGGGCACTTTTATTATCCGCCAGGCAGTTTTAATGAGACATGAGGAGCGATCAATCTCATATTTTCTTATGCTAGTTGGGTGAGCAGCCCAACTAGCATAAGAAATATATGTTTGCTAGACTATTGACCATACATCATTGTAAATTACGCGGGGATGTTGGTAGTTTGCATTTTTATAAGTGTCTGCTATCAATCCAGTTTAGTATTCTTAGACTTTTGACCACATATCATTGTAAATCTACGTGGATGTTGGTAGAATGTGGACCTTCAAGAAGATAAAAAGCCTAATGCAAACAAATAGATGTTTGTTTTTAACTTCTTATGAGATACAAAAATAAAAATTAAAAAAAGCTTTTAGTGAGATCTTTTGTATCTATCTTATACAATCGTGTTAAATATATTTACTTTAAAAATAAGAACCTCTGCTATCCTCATATAATATATATATAAATAAATCTTTTGTTCATATTTTCTTTTTTGTGTACTGACGGCAGTTTTGTTAATTGAACTATTTTCATATATTAAAATTTAATAGCTGCCAGATCCTAGCTAGCATTATGTATTTAAAAAAACAGGAAGCCTGATATGACTATTATTTATAAGTTATACTCTTACTTTTATCTAAGTTACCAAACGCTTCAAAGTGTCCTCGGATCTTTTATGCATTATGTTTTATCAGGTTGCTGGGAGTTGCAGTCTACCAATTATTTCGTATGGTAACGTTGGAAGGAGTTTGCAGAGATCAGTTTCACTTATGTTGGATGAGTGGGCAGATGTTCCTTCAGAGGATGAAAGGGACTCAACATTGTAAGCCTCTTTTCTGATATTATGCTTACTTTCTCTGTGTCTGGCCACTTTCTACTTGGGATTGTAGCATATTTTGTACATATTTTAAACTTGGAATTTTATTAATGTAACTACTTTAGTTTCTACCTCTCAGTTATTGCTACCACTGGAGTAAATAGTGACTCTCTTTCTCAATGAATGTTCAGGGATGTTGATGATTGTAATTTTGATGACCATACTTCAAACAATGACTGGTCTCCTGATCTAGATACATCCAAGTGGTCGGAGTGTTCATCGACAAGTGGTTCTGAGCTGAAAACTGAATACAAGCTGGATAACCTCCCTGATAGTGTAATTGGACTAAACAGGCATTATTTATCAACTTCAGGCTTCTCAACTGCTACCCCCACTGGTCTTTCATGTCAAAATCTTATTCAGATTGATAAGTTAAGGGATCTCGAAAGATATTCGGATTCTAGACCATTAGGAGCAGATGCCCATGATCATGTTGTACATACTGAGAATAACAGTACAATTTCAAGTAATGTAACGGTGCCCCTTGTCTCAAGGGAGTCAAATTGTCGTACTAAAGATGGATATGTTAATAGTCTATCTGGTGAATGCTGGCCGCTTGGTGGACTTTTGAGAAACCCTTTCTATGTAGATAGAGGGTGCATGGATGACGATATATTACATCCATTTGACTCTGACCCTAAGGAAAGAAAAACAGATATGGGGTTGTTTGATACAGGTATACCTTGTTTTAGCACATCTGACAGTGACAATGTTTTATTAAAAGAGAACAGAGGTAATATTCAACTTGAAGATGGCTCTGTGTCAAATCATTTCTTACTTGGAGATGGGAAGGGTAATAGCCGGTTCCATTGTCTCAGTATGAATCCCATGCTGAGGAAAAATGTCCTTTTCAAAACGAAGAGCAAATCTGAAGAGAGTAACAGAGAGCATGGAAAATTCTTGCCTTGCTTTGACTTCTCTTCTGTCAATAACCCTTTTAAATCATGTCTTGAAAAGTTGGCTATGGATTCCACCAATAATTTATCTGAGGACTATGGTGCATCTGTACTTAATAGTCAGAGCTATCAGCATGCAAGACAAGGGTATGGAGGAGATGGCGTATTGGTTGAAGAGACCAAGGTTTCTTGTGGTCAACGGAACTTGGACTTGAAGGTTTGCGAAGCAGTATCAAAGGTAGCAAATGTTTCTGGTGGAAGTGGATGGGGGAGTTTGCTTAGTAATTCAAATAGCTTGAGTGTTAACATGGTTGCTGATTACGACCAGAATATGGTATCCGTGTTTGAAATACCAATTGATTTTGTGATTGAAAAGTGCCTACTACAGGAAATATTGCTTCAGTATCCTTCCACATCATTTTGTTCAGATTTTTGCTGTTATCGTCCTCTTCAGTTTTGATTGTTCTTTCCAAATCTTTGACTATCTAGGCCAATATTTGTGTTTGTTTCATTTAACAATGCTAGATATAACTTTGTCAGTAAGTTAACTATCAAGTTGCTCGAAGAAGGCTTTGCATTACAAGAGCATTTACACGCACTGCGTCGATATTACTTTATGGAACTAGCAGATTGGGCAGATTTGCTCATCACGTCTCTCTGGCATCATGTATGTATGTCTAATAATTACTTAAGTACTCTACAATTCTTAATGCTTATGCCATCAATGATGCATGATGCATCATTATAACTCACTCTTCCTTTTAATGGGGACCACAGAAATGGAGTGCTAGAGAGGCAGATCAGAAAGTTGCAGAAATTCAAGGCTTTCTTGAGTTGTCACTGCAGAGATCATCATGTGAGCGTGACCCTTATATAGACAGGTTATATGTCTACATGAAAGGACATTGCATCATACCGGTTTCAACATCTGCAATTGGTATCTATTTAGGCTGTCTTAAATATCCTATCTTGTTCAGTGCTAGACGCTACTCTAGATTATGTAGCAAACTTTTCTTTAAGTTGCTTTTGTGGAAAATGGCAGGAGTGGACTCTTTTGACTTTTTAGGCTTGGGTTATCGGGTAGATTGGCCAGTCAGTATTATATTGACTCCTGATGCATTGAAAATATATGGCAACATATTTAGTTTTTTGATTCAAGTGAAGCTTGCAGTTCTTTCATTGACGGATGTCTGGTGTTCGTTGAAGGTATATGATTTATAACCCTCTGTCTTGTTAAATTCTCTAACTTTATTTACTTTTTAATGGCATGCTGGGCCACAGTTACCTTGAAGCGTAAGTTGGCAAATACAATTCAACGAAATAGCTTTCCATACCTGGTTACCTCACCTAAGTCTTAGTCTCTATTATGTCTAGTTGGTTAGATAGAGACCAGCAGTAGTTATACTATTAAATGGATTTAGCTGGTCCATGTGCTGTGTTTCATATAGACTAAACCTAGTATAGTGTGACTTTCACTTCAGGTGTACTATCAGATGGCTTACGCAGAATAGCTTGGTTAACTCAAAAGAAAGCACCTAAGTGACCTCTGCAGAATCTGCATGGATCCTTTGAATGTCTGCTTCGTATTCTTTGTTCTGTTTTTTTGATAGACCATTCAGCTCTATATTTCTCAAAATTATAAACAATTCTATATTGTCAGTAGCTAAGCATCTTCAATCAAGCTTTATCCTCTTGTGCATGGTTTCTTATTATATCTTCCTATTGTATGACCCTCTTTCAGTTGGTGCAATGTGCACGTTCCCATTTGATAGATTCATTTTCATCTTATGTATGCATTCATTCAATTAACCTAGTGAATTTATATTCTTTCACCTCTTTTTTCAGAGCATTTTTGAATCACACCCTAAAACTGTGCATCCCAAACTTGTGTAGCAAAGCTTCCATGGGAGCTCTGCTTTTGTCCGTATTAAATTTGATTTTATGCAAAAGATTTTTATGGCATCTTTGTAAGTGATCAGCTTTTACCGCCTAATTGTTTAACTATGACATCTTTCTAAGTAATCAGCTTTTACCGCCTAATTGTTTAATTATGACATCTTTCTAAGTATTAAAAACCCACCACCTAGTGCTACAATGCTACTACTCTCTGTTAAGGAACTAGATATGTTATACTGATACTTGCACCTGCTTAGTCAGAACCCTTTTGGACTCAGATTGAAGTCTTATATTCCCAAACTTAGCATAAACACACATTTGTTCATTGCATTTACTGGTACCCGAATATTATTAAGCTTGTGTGTTAAGACACGATGATATATTATTATTGTGCACCTGCCAGTAAAAGCCATTCAGCAGCTCGAATTAAATGAAGAGGCTTAGATAAGTTGGTCGTCATTAGTTTTCTTTATTTATTTTTCTTGTCATGTACAACTTTCTTTTCTATCGCACATGGTGGGAGTAAATCATATAAATAGCTTTAACCTCTTTCATGTAGAGATCTGCCACAAGTTTGTCCAGTAAGCCAATCATAGGTTTTTCTAATATAGATAAATAGTTGATGTAATTTGTTTTATGTGTCTTGAATTTCATAAAACATGTGGCTTGGTTCATAATTGGATGAGTTAAATCATCAACCAGGGCTGACTCTTCTCAATGATTTCTGTCTTCATTCAGTAATCTTTTACATTAAAACGGAATATTGTCAGATTATTCTAAAATTAATAATCTCTCTTCTCGTCAATATTGTCAATGTTCTTATAATTTATGTAATCGTAATAGATAATTTTGTTTACCATTATAACATCAGTTGCTATTTCGATGTAAATCAAGTCACATGAGGCTTGTAAGTCTGAATGCTGAATGATTTTAGTACACGTGCAGGATTTTGTCACCCAGAATCGTAAATCTGTACAACACCAGCAAGAAGTTTACCGGTTTAGCATACTGATAAAGTTGAGGTGCCATCCTATTATTAAGAATCTCCTATTACATCAATTCCTATTATATGGAGATCATATGCAATCACCTGTAGATTGATGGCAACAGTCATTCCTTTGTATCTCCCTTTCACTTGATAAGATTAGAGTGTTGGGAACGCAAACCCTTTAGATATTTTGTTGTGACACCTTATCGCACTGGTTTTTTTGCCTTATATATTATATATTAAAAGGATTGAGCTAGCTTTAACTTATATAATTACACATTGCAAGTAGTATGCACATAAATTACATTGTTTTTTTCTAGTCGAAGAAGTAAACTCTGAGGCATACTTATCTATATATGCTGTATCTTTGAAATGCTTGTAGTGCCACTGCCCAGGCCTATTGGCTGTTTTGTAAGAAAAACATCTTTGGTGTGTACTAGAAATTTGAAATCAACTCGAGGTTGTAGGCATCGTGTCTTAGCTTTTAAACTTCCTGTTGGGATATACATTGTTAACTGTCTAAATATGAAATTTCTTATTTGTATATAAGTATCAATGATCCACTAATGTTTGCTTTCCTATGCTAGGCACCATATCAACCATTTTGTGACTTCCCTACAGCAATATGTCCAATCAGAGTTGTCACATGTATCATGGTCCAAGCTCCTTCACTCTTTGAAGCATAAGGTTTGAGGAAAACATATCTAAGCTTTCTACATGATATGTTCTTCAGTTTGTGCCGATCATAGAAGCTAAATATGGAATCTGTTATTAACTACTCCATATACCTTTTTTGGCTGTTCGTTGATAACTTGATACAAATGTTTTTCTAGTAGGCAGTCTTGTAAAGCACAATCTATTCTTGCTTACAAAACTTACTGTTACTTCTATTTTAACTGCAAGAAGTCAAATCATTTCCTTCATTTGTGATAGTAGCATCATGATTTGTAGCTCTTCGGGGCAATTTTTTTGTTCAATTTTCTCTTGATTTATGCATTGGCTTTCAAGTGTGACTTAAAGCAAGAAATTATGTATACATAATGCATCATTGTTGATCCTTACTTCTCTTTCTTTTAGGTCAAAGACATGATGGATTTTGAGTCGGTGCATAAGGCCTATCTAATGGAATCCTTGCACATGTAAGTTCTGTTTTTATGGTTTGTCAAAGTTTGGATTTGCATTATTTTTCTTCGTGATGTTTCAGAAAACAGTACATTCCTTTATTGTGTTTGGATGCTTGTACATATAGTATATATAATTATATAGATTGTAGGAGGGGAATATAGTGACTACATCTGCCTGTTGAACTCCAGACTGAGACTGAATATTGTATTTTCCCAGCTTAGTCCTTTATGGACCAGTCTTCCATGTCACATTTAACTTCAGTTAAGACTTAAGAGCAATTATGTTTTGCAGATGTTTCCTGTCTGATGAAACACAGGCCATATCTATTATCATTGGAAGTATACTGCAGTGCGCACTTGACTTTCGGTCCTCTCTTACGGGAGATTTATGGGGTAGTGGACAAGATCAAGCTAAATTACCAGCTAAATCTTCTAAAATCAATGTAGCCCAGGTAATTTTACACGTTTCACCTGGTTTTGAACAGCCACAGTTAGTGAAAATGTCTAGTGATGCAACCATAGTTTAAGTGCTCTCTATGAGACGGGTAATACACCTATGACTTGTTAAATCCTGTTTAATACATTTCATTTTGCTGCTTGCTTGTCTCGATTTGATGCACTGCCCAGATGTTATAAATGATTCTCCCTTCATGGTTAGTTCTTAAGTAATTGTTAATAGTGGATTAAGTAATCCTCTTTTGGCATATATAATTTCAAAAAAGGTAAAAGCTAGATACGGCCTACATTTTTACTATATATGGCCTTGGATTTCCTAATGTCGACACACGTTGTCGTTGTCTTGCAAAGACACAACTAATGCCGACACAGTGTGTTGACATTTGGTGTCAACCGGCCATAATTAGTAATACCAAGGCCGTATTTAGCTTCTACCTTAAAAAAGTAGATTAGGTGACCAGTTGCAGAAAAGCTTAGCCAAATGAAAAGAAATAATAAACTTATTTAACTACTATAAAGTAACTGTCCAAACAATACTTTTGGAAGATAGAATACTAATACAAAAATGCATAACACATATTTATTTATTATTTCTCATAAGATCTGGATAAAATAGTCTAAAGAAATTGTTGCAAATCTATAAGTCTTGATCAAAAGATACTGCTTATATAATAAATAAATATTGATATACATCTTCATAATCTCACCTTCTCAAATGAACCTTTCACTCTAGCAGGATGTACATGTTTACCCCTAATCAGAGTTCTAGGAAGCTACTTGTCCTAATAGCTATTTGACAATATAGGGTAATCCTTTTATGTTTTTACTAAAGCTTGTTCTTGCTAATATGTTTGACTTATGTCTGTATCTATGTCTATAAGTCCGCAGCGAAAAGTGTAGAAATCTGATTTTGAAAAGGTATCATTGCATTAGCTTCTTGTTACTGAGCTAATATTTTCCATAATCCTTCTCAGGTACTAGCTATACAGCAGAAGTTCGACAAAAATCTGAAGGAGTTACATTTATGCTATCAAAAATCACCCAAGCACATAGAGTTTGGACTCTCACGACTGTGGGGGTATTTGAACTACAACGATTATTACTCGGACGTCCTCAATGAAATGAACCACCATGCTTTTCTGGTCTGATCAGAGTTTTATTAAGTTTTACGGCAGAAAAAAGGTGTACTTCTGTAAGCATTTTGGGGGGATCAAGAAAATGGTCCATGTTCGTATTTAGAAGGTGGAAGTTTGCACAAACTCGCGTATTAGTGATATGGCGCTGGTAGTACCGAGTTACATATGAGTTGATGAATATCTGTGGTCTAGGTCTCATAGAAAGATAAAAGTAGGCATATTATACTAGTTTGTCACTATTATTGTGTTTTTAGCAGTTATTTAATTTACAAGTAGATTAGAAACCAATTAATCGTTCGGATGACAATGTTTGATATGTTGTATAGAAAGTTATGCTACTCAGATAACCGATAATGCAAATTTGCATTTTGCAATTGTGAAAACCATTAGTACTGGTTGAAGTAAAAAATGCGTTCATCATCAGTAGCATTCGCATTATTTGGCTATATTTTACATACCAACACAATAAATTTGCATGCTTAGCAGATTTGATGAAATCCAAACATGGCTTACTATTGGATTCTATCAAATTTCGGTATGCAATATATTTTATAGTGTCCGGTACCATTAGATACCCGAGTTAGTAACAAATATTAAGCTTACTGGGAGATATTTCGGCCAAGTTATTTACAAAAATATCCCGATTAATAAAGAGAGCTATTTCCAAAAATATTTAGATTTTAGTTTTAGGAGAAAAATTATTAAAAGTAGTCGTAGAATAATGACTGTCCATTCTTTCAACAAAAGAACTGATATATTGATTTATATAGTATTGATGGTGAGTTTTTGAATTAATATCAATTCAAATTGGTCAAATATTTTATTGGTTCGACTCGTGGTTTGAATAAATCCTATTTTTATCGATAGTCCCTAATCATTGTGAAGAGTTCGGAGTGAGGACAACTGTACACGTGATACCGGGATTCACTGATTTTCGCATGCAAAAATGGTTTAGCGATACTTCCTCTTTCCGATTACAGTGTCCGTTGGAGCGTTAGCAGACAAGTTGGCGACCTACCTTTCTACTCCTTCATGTAAGTATCTTTTGAGTCTTCATCGTTTCTTTTATAAATTTACTTCTCTTCTTCACGATTTTCACTTATCATTAATTTTAGAAATAGAGAGAAACTCTCCCATTTAATTTACAATAATTTTCACTTATCATTAACGAGCATTTCACAATTCGGTTGTTTTTGGTTTGCAATTCGCATTACGTTGTTTTTGATTCGTGATTCCCATTTAGACAAATCATTTTATTTTAATAAATTTTGTTTCGCGATTCGCACCCATAAAAACTAGAAAATAAAAAAAAATAAGAAGTGGAAAAAAGATAAATAAAAAAAGATGACTAAAGTTTTATTATTCAGAAAGCATATTAATTGCATAAAGTATAAAGCTTTTATTTATAGACAAATTATATGGACTAATCTGCTTAGATCTTATATCTCTCAAACTCGCAATGCTTATTTTTGCATTGTGAGTTTGTTACACAAAACCAAAATTGCAGCAAAAATACACCAAACTCCAAAACCATAATCGAAATCGAAATCCAAATTAAAAACAAAACGCTAAAACCAAAATCAAAACGCCAAAACCTAAAATCAAATTCCAATCCCAAGTCTCCAAGCTCCAAGCTTCAACCTCCAATCTCTAATCTCCAATCTCAAACAAATCCAAGCAAATTCAAATAAATCTATACAAATCCAATCTAAATCCAAATCCAAACGAATATAAACAAATCCAAACAAAATCTATACCAAATCCAAATGAATCCAAACAACAAGCATCGATCTAAGCACACATCAAACATAATCCAAACATCAAACAAAATCTAAACACCAAACAAAATCCAAATGAAATCTAAATACCAAATCCAAATCTAAAACTAAATTCAATACTCAATCCTAATTCAAATTCAAATCTAATTCTAAATCAAAATCAAAATTGAAATTGAAATCACAGTGTTACCAACAAACCTGTTACACTGTTCCAATAGTTATTTCTTCCGAACCGTAGTACCGAATCATAATCCAACTGGTCAGATTAACGGATTAGATTTCTCGAACCCACTGTCCAAAATTCAAGAACAATCGAAACCGTTTATCTCTCGATTAAGTTTGTTGATTGTGGCTGCACACACCAAATTCAGAAACTATTTTTTTCTTGCGGCGGACAGCTAAAACAATTGTCTGCCAGAATAGCGGAAGACAAAAAAAATAAACTCACCTACGCATACGAGTAAGAAAAATAAAATTAAATAAAGACGACTAGAGAAACATAAAGAATAGTATGGTTTTATTATTTACAAGACATATTAATTACACAGAGTATATAGCTCTTATTTATAGATAAACCATATGTGCTAATGTGGCATCATATTTCTAACCAGAAGAATTCCAATTTAGAATGAAAAAATGGATAGATTTAATGTTCATGGACTCGTGAAAAGAAAAAGTTATTCGGTGTTCGTAAAAATAGCGGTACAATTTATTTTAAATATTAGTTTCACATATTCATTGAAAATATTTGAAATATTAAAAAAGTTGGATTTGATAAAACTATTTGGATGCTTAGACAAAAATATATGATATATTAAATAGTAAAATAAAAAAAAATGATTTTAGTTACATGTTTTTGAACTATATACTTTCATATATAAATTTCGTTATTTTTTATTTCAATCATTATGTTCACTTTTTTTACTTCCTTTTTTTACGTTGTTAAATTTTAATAACCGAAAGGTTTGTTTGGTGCACATTTCAATGCAATAAATGTAAAATCTGAGCTGACTTAATGGTTTATGGTACCATGTTCAATGTCTTAAATATAAGGCTCGATTATTCACTTTTTTTTTTAAAACTGCAGGTATCGGATCTTAGCTGACTCGATCGGTTAGAGTATCCGAATATTTTATTTTGTGTTGGATGTATCTGACTCGATTGGTTATAGTATCCGAACATTTTATTTTGTGTTAGATGTATCGTGAGTTTTAAATATATTACCTGCCACATTTGGGATGGGTTGTAAATAGGGATGACAATGGACCGGGTTCGGGCCGACCCGTTTGGGCTCTTTGTTTTTTACTCGAACCCAAACCGACCCGCAGCGGGTTTAATATTTTCGAACCCGAACCCACTCCATTTATGTCCGCGGATAAGCCCAACTTGGTCGCAAACATTATTTTTACTATTCGGGTTGGCCGGACCAGTCTGATCCAATCATAACTAAGTCAAATTTGAATTTATTTTTAATTTAAAACAAAAGCTTATGACATAAATTTGGAAAGAGAAAAAGATCCAAAGAACTTGAAAAGTTGGAAATTAGGATTGAGAATATATATCGGCAAAGATTTGAAGAAATATATTTATAATTTATGGAGTTATTTATAGAAAAATAATATAATTAATAAATATATCATTGACTCTAAAAGTAAAATAATAATTACTCAAAGACGGTATATTATTGGAAAACATATAAAAACCAGTCTTTTAGTAATTAGTAAATATATTTTTAGTTATATTTTCCAAATTTATAATTGTTTTTTAATATATTTTATTTTTTATATATAGTTTATATTTGCGCATCGAAAAATTAATAATCCATACCCAGCCCAATCCGCCTACGGATTATAATTTGTATATCCATACCCGACTCGTTAAATATTCGAGCTGAACAAAGTCCGACCGGAATAGGTCGGCTCAGACGAACATTACCCGTACTAGTTGTAAGTGTGAAACATTTGCACGGAAAAATTCAAACCTGATTCACACCACGTCTGTTACTTATTCTAGTATTGAAAAATTAATGCATGATATATTATAATTATTATATAAAATTATAGTATAATGTAATTTAATTTGTTTTTCGTTTTTTATTCTTTATTCTTTATTTTTTATGTATTTATTATTATTATTTTGATAGTTTTATCATTATTTATATTTTATTATATTTATATTTATTTTAAAGTAGTTTATATTTAAAAAATATAAATATGTAAGTTGAATAATTTTTTAAAAAAGTTACAATTTTTAAAATATTTAAAAAAATATATAATTTATTAAAAATGTAAATAAATTGAATTATAAATAATAAATATTTTTTAAAATTTATAACTAAAGTTTTAGATTTGTTACTAAATTTAAAAGTTTATATCTGGCATATTATTATTATATATTATTTTTAGGTTTTCTAATTTTTTATTGGATTGGTAATTACAAATTTTTAGATGATTAAGTGATCAATGGAAATCCACGGGTAGATACCCGAACCCGACAGGTTTGAGAGTGGGAAAAAATCTCTTACCCGAACCCGATAGATTTTAACAAATAATGGGCGGGAGGGTCACAGGTTTAGCAATACATACATCCCTCCTGATTTATTGTCATCCCTAGTTGGAATGTTTTATAGTGCAACAATACATGCATCCCTCCTGATCTATTGTCATCCCTAGTTGGAACATTTTATAGTGTAGTTTTCAAACAATGAATAATGTATAAAATTTGTCAGTTAAAAAAAATCGAATATATTATCTCTCTCTAACATTGTTAGTTTACATACACAAGGCAATCTCTGTGTTTTTTGAATAATTCATCCATATTTTTCGTGATAGATACATATTTTTTTATTTTATTTATAACTATTTAACAATGTATCTAGGCTCGCTCCTGATAATAAACCTTTAAATGGATAAATATATATATATATATATATTATTAACATATTTATATATTTAAGTTATTTTTAAAGTATTATATAATTTCAAATGTCGAAGATAAAACAATGCGCGAACTTTGATCGAGAAAAAATTGAAATTAAGTTGGCTCGAGTGACCTAACATTTTAGATTTGAGTGAACTCTTTCTACCTTATAAAATACAAGTGAATTTTTTTTAATATAATATTGATTTTAAAAAAATATAAGTTAAATATTAAAGACCACTTCTCGGTGATCACGTCCAATCTCGGTCATCATGTGCCATTATAAGAAAATATTATAGGTTATTTTTATAACAAGTATTACATACGGGATTGGTTAAATTTTTCAAAAAACAATATTTTTGCTAAATATTGTACATGTGTTGCATGTTGGATACATTTTTTAGGTTATAGATCTTCAAACACGAACATATATCCATAGGACGTACACCTAGTAACTATAACGTATCGACCAACTCTTTTTTGTCCGGTTTTAGTTTTGTAACTTGTGAATAACCTTTGAAATGTATGACCGTTAGGTGGTTGTGTTCCCTGAATATAAAGGTCATTCACCAATAACCAACGCATGACATTGTGGGATATAGTCTAAACTAAGACGGACAATCACATTTTTTTGCGGATGATCTTCCTCTTACACCATCTGTACTAATTGCTTTATTAAAAACAAGCACCTATCGTATTTATAAATAAATTAGTAGATTTTCTACTATGTTAATGATTGTAAATATTAATAATAACGTTGATGTATCCTAACTTGTGACCTACGCGCTGAATCCATTCGGTCAACTCGAGTTTAATGTAATAATCACGTGTGAAAAATGTGTGTAATCAGCATGCAACCATCTTACCACAAAAGGTTTATACGATATATATAAAATGTTATCATAAAATCAAAATCGAATTTACATTCATAGTTTAAAGTACGCGAATAGCCTAATAACAACATAAAATTTCTAACACAACTCCTGACAAGATTTAACAATCCATCAATATTTCTCACAATCCATTCAATAATGCAAAATCGTTTATAATAATCCATGGAAAAATATTTATGCAATTTGCTTGGATCATGCAAAAATACATTCACATGATCCATGCAAAAAACATATATGCACTTTGTATGGGTTATGCAAAATATATCACATGATCGATGTAAATACATTTATGCATTTCATATGAGTTAGGAAAAATATTCCATATGATGAATGCAGAAATGCTTATGTACTTTGCATGTATTAGGAAAAATTCATAAGCCTCTATGTATGGATCACGCGACAATAAGTTTTTCAGGGTATAAATAACACAAAATGTTACTTCCATTGTCGTTGAATTACTATCATATACATTTGATATTTCTATGTTTAAATCCATAACATGGTATTTGTGTTGATGATAATTAGTTTATTCCACGCGACATTTATAAGCATTTTTGCATCGATCGTACGACGATGATATTTTTGAGGTAAAATGAAATAAATGATACTTCCATTGTCATATCATTACTATAATATGCATTCGACATTTTGTGTTCGAACCCTTAACATGGTATTCGTGTCGAAGATGAATAGTTTATGAGTTTAGTTTGAAGTTTTGGTAGAGTTAGGTTAGAAAATGATTTTGAAAATGTAAAAAACAAAATAAAATGTTTGTGTTATTATTTTAATGTGCATTTAATATATCTGTGTTCAAATCCATGACATAGTCTTTGTGCTGAAAATAATTAATTTATAAGTTTATGTTAGAGTTTTACTAGAGTTAGGTCAAAATTTTATGATTTTTGGTATTGAAACATTAAAAAGCTATTCAATTGGAAGAGATAAAAATTAATTTTTTGATATAACATAAAATTTTAAAAATACATATAATAATATACTACTAGATATTTCGTCAATATATATAGGAAATTGCACCTAAAGTACCCACTCAACTATTCAATTGTCCTTTAGTACCCAAAGTTTGATCAATTGTTACTTAATACCCATCTCAACTAATAGGTTGTCACTTACTACCTAATATTATTTTAATACCCTAACTACCCTTAACCCACTATATAAGTATAATTTTCGGTTTTCTTTCTATTTTTTCTAGCTTTTTGAAGATTTGAATTTGTTAGCCGCTCTAACCACCTAACCCTACGGACCACCACGAAGTACGATTGGAAGCACAATTTCCTGTGATCGGAGTGTTAGAAGGTCTGTTCATTTATGTAGTTTATGGTGTAAACCTATCTAACCACTGTCTTCTACGTACAGGAACTGATCGTGCTTTTTGGAATCTTTTGTTTTACAAGTAATCGTGTTGTTGCTTCCAGGTAATCGTAATTACCTACTGATTTCGAAGTTATTTATTGGTTTTCTCAGTTGGAATTGGTATTATGTTACTGTTTTTAGACACCATTGCCTGATTTCGACCTTTTCTCTGTTTTTTTGTTCTAGTGATCTGTTCTTGTTTTGTTAATATTTGTCGTTATATACTCATGTCCTTGTTTTCTGATGTTATATACTAAATTTGTAGTGCATTAGATTTTTATTTCGGATATTAAACATGTGTATACTACAAGTTTTAGTTGTCCACGCGTTCAACACAAGATGCGAATTGTTTGATGTATTCAACAAAGAAGATGCAAATTGTATACCAATTCGCATGGTTACGTGCGAATTACATGAAAGAATTGTTTCAAAATTTGCTGTGAATTGTATGGATGTTCAAACATATATAATGACTCTCAGTTGCTTACAAAACTCAGGATGGGCTGCGAACTGTGTAGAACTCTAAAGTATTGCATTTTCAAACTAATATCAGGACTTTTTTTAGTTAATTTTCTGTTTCGCATGCTGGGATGCGAACTATGTAGAATTCTAAATTATTGCATTTTTAAACCAATATCAAGACTTTTTTACATTTCACATGATAGGATGCGAACTGTATGAAACTATAAAATATTGCATTTTCAAACCAATATCAGGACTTTTTTAGTTACTTTTACGATTCGCATGCTAGGATGCGAACTGTGTAGAACTTTTAGAGTATTGTATTTCAAAACAAATATCAGAACTTTTTTTAGTTGATTTACAAACAACTATCATGATAGGATGCAAATTATAAAGAGTTTGCATCATATAGATATACCCAAATCGCAAGACAGGATGCGATATGTTTGATGCAGTAATAAATAATTTGCACTTTATTTTTGGGATTAATAACTAATAGCTTGTTCAGTGCATGGTAAGGTATGTCCAAATCACGAGTTTGTATTTTTAAATATAGTCACCAAACCGCAATTGTGCCTTTCACGGAGTTTGAAAGCTTTTAAAGTATCCAAGCTTATGTGGAGAACACATGGGAGGAGCTTGTCACAGGTGACTACCTAATTACTTACTCCTGCGGGGATCACAATAATTGTTTCTTTAATAACCAGAAGGATTTTGTTGGGTTGTTGTTATATATTGATTTGGAGCGTTTAAAATAGGTTAGTTTTCTCATAGAACAACACGTCTTCGATAAGGGTTCTGGTGATAAGTGTTCTGGTAAAAAAAGTTCTGGTGATAAGCGCTCTGGTTTTAAGGATTATGGTGCAAAGCGTAAAGAGCGTAGCTTGAGTTTGGGAGAACCATATCCTGATCAACTAGTTAGCGGGGAGAGTAGTAACGGTTTAGTTAATTCTGAACAGAGAAAAAAACAACTTGCTACTGCTGGTTGGGCTGATGCTATTATAGGAGTGGGTCAAGCTTTTGAAGAAGGTCCTGCAGGTCTCAGGTTATCTTTGTGCAGGTTTGCTTTAGAGCATGGTTTTGCTCTAAAATACATGCACAACACAGCAACCAAGATCACTGCTTATTGTAAAAATAAGTTCACAAGCGGGTGCAAATGGGGGCTTTATGCATCTATTGATTCCAGCACCAGCTTGATGACGATCAAGAAGTATGTTCCGCACCATACTTGCAGTCCCGTTTTCTCCCAGAAGCATAAGCGGCACAAGCATTTGACATCAGATTTGATTGCAGAGGAAATTCAGGATTCTCTCCGGACCTGTCATTTGTTGACAGCGAAAACCATACAATCGACTGTCAAACAAGATTACGGTCTTGAAATGCTTTAGAGAAGGCTAGGAAGGGAGTTTTCAGAGATAGTTCAAGTTCTTTTAGTTTACTAAGCGGATACTTCAAACGATTGAAGAGCCAAGATATTACTTCAGACTGCCAGTTGGAGTTATCAGCTGGAAACCGATTCAAGCGTTATTTTGTAGCCTTCGGTTAGTCCCTTCAAGGTTTTCATTCATGCCGTCCAATGTTGTTTGTCGATGAAACCCACTTATATGGAAAGTACAAGGATACCTTGCTTACTGCCGTAGCAAAGGACGACAACAACGGTTAGTTACATTTAACTAGTTAATCTGAATGTGTTATGATGTTTTTTCATGAAATTTTTGTGCAACAGTTCGCATCCTATATTTGCACACCATTGTGATGGAATCTTGATATTTGAGAATGATTTGCATCCTAGGATGCGAATTAGGCAGTGTTGTTTAGGTGATGACATTTCGCAATAGAGGATGCGAACTAGGCGATGAAATTTTGAGCAACGGTTCGCATCCTATATATGCACACCATTGTTGTTGGAATCCTGATATTTCATAACGATTCGCATTCGAGGCTGCAAACTAATAAGTGTTTGAAACTGTGATTAATTTGCAGCTGGGTTTGTACACAGTTTGCAGCGTGTGTTTTGAGAACAAATATCAGGGAATCATGCGAACTGTTTGCATTTTTTAAACGTTTTGAGTACTGTTGTAGTGTTTATTTGATCTGCCTTTTTCCAGGACTCTTCCCTGTTGCTGTTGGTGTAGTTAGCATTGAAGATTGGGACAATTGGATGTGGTTTTTGGGGTGTTTGAAACCACATTTGTTGGATCGCCAGATCACATTTATTTCAGATCGTCATTCTGGTATCGTTAATGCTGTTTCTGTCTTGTATCCAAACTGCTATCATGCGTACTGTTATTTCCATCTCATGCAGAATTTGAAAGCAAAACTGGAACATACTAACAGAGACTATAAAAAAAGGATGTTGAGTTTCTTCCATCGTCTTGCTTATGCTCCCAGTCGAGAGCTTTTTAAAAATATACTAACAGTTTTTCTATGTGAAGGTGGTGACAGAATGAGTGATTTTCTTGCAAATTTACCCCCGGAAAAGTATGCACAAGCTTACGTAAAAGGGAAACGATACGGCTCTATGGCTTCTACTGCGACATAATCGTTTAACAATCAGATCAAAAAATATTACGGCCTACCGATTGTTGAGTTTATTGACTGGATTAAAGTCTTTCTTATGACTCAAGTTTCACGAAGATAGGAAGAGGGTCTCAGCTGGAGTATTAATTTGGTCCCAGAGTATGAGAAGAAGCTAAAACAGAATGTTGACATGTGCCGAAGTTGGATAGTAAGTAAGTCGTCATCCGCCATGTTCGAAGTCTTTTCAAATCTTGTGGCTGTTGTTAATCTGTTGGATTTCAAATGTTCTTACGGATCATGGCAACAAGAGTGTTTTCCATGTCCTCACGCTTTAGCGGCAATACAGTATACGGACCAAGATCCTTTGACCATAATAGAGCCCTTTTTTACGGTTAAGAATTACAGGGAAAGTTACTCTTTCAGCATACCAGCTATAACGGATTTCGGGGAAGGGTCCAGCGCTAACGACCCTTCGTTTGTTGAATTTCTGCCTCCGAACGTTAAGAGATGCTCCGGAAGGCCTAAGAAAAAGCAAATCCCATCTAGAGGAGAAATCTCAACCAAGTAGTTGAGGTGTGGCCGTTGTTCGAAATTAGGCCATAACAGGAGGACTTGTGATGTTCCAGTTTAAGCACAATGTTTTTGCAGTTGTTTGTTCATGGACACATTTTTTTTGATTTTTTTTATCACAGTAAAGGGATGCTAAGTGTTTTGAGCTGCATGAAATTTGCATCCAGTATTGCGAATTGTGTACAATATGTTGATATTATGTTGCAAACATCTATCAGGTTTCCATGCGAATTGTGTTGAGCTCTAACGTAATGCTTTTTCAAACAAATATCAGGACTCTTATTTGCTTACGATTCACATGCTATAATGCAAATTGCCTTCAACTCTAAATTATTGCATCAACAAACAAAATATCAAAATCTGCATGTTATGATGCGAATTATGACCAGAATAGATATCAGGACTTCTGGCTGCTTGTATATCGCATGATATGATGCGAATTGAGAACAACCAGAATTCTTGATATTTGCTGACACATCGCATGGTAAGCTGCGAATCGTTATTTTATAAATATACCAGGACTTTCAATTGGCTCCAATTCGCATGGTATGCTGCGAATTGCATGAAAATCAATATTATTGATAAACAAGTAATATATCAGATTACGATGCGAATTGTTTGCAAATGGTAATTGGATGCGAATCGTATATATAATTAAAAGTGTGTAAAAAAATTGGATTACAAAAAATAGGATTACAGTCTTCATGCACTAATAAATGTTCACACAAATCACTACAACCTATTAGTGTTTGTTAGTTGCATTCCAAAAAAGCAAACAAAAAAAGCCAACTCTATCAGTCATCAGTAGAGGATTCTTCACCATCTTTCTCCTCTGCGTGCTGATCATCAACCATTTCCTCTTCCTCTTCGTTATCTACGTCCATTATGTATAAATTTTTTGTCATTGATGGACCGGCTTCGTCGTCCCTCTTCCTTTTGCTGTTTGGAAGCTTTGTTGTCTGAGGTGGAACCTCTGCTGGCTGAGGTACAACAGCAACCATTGGAACCTCTTCTGGCTGAGGTTCAGCAGTAAATATTGGAACAACTTCCACTGGTTGAGAGTCAGAAGAGTAGTAGTCATCATATATGTTTAAATTAAGGACATATACTGGGCTGTTTGGTGGTGCTGCTGGCACGATCAAGTCATCGCTCCAGTTAACGGTTAAGGATGATCAGGAGTCACCCAGAGAACCAAGTGAACCAGAGTATGAGTATGTGGTGGTGGTGGAAAAATACATGACTGTTTGAATTCTAAGAGAACAAGAGGTGTTTTAAAAAAATATAGAGTTTGTTTTAAAATTAGCCTCTGGTTACTAGTGTTATTTATAGGAAAAAGAGGGAGTCTGAGCTTATGAGGTGGTGTGGCTATATTAATCATTACATTGCCCCCATGTCTAATCAACAATTAATGGGCTCTGGACCTCTGGTGATTAGATTGTTTTTTGCGTGCTCAATGCAGTTAACGGTTACCAAGGCATACACCATAACCTGTTCGTATTCTTGAACGATATATTTTGAATTATTTATATTTACACCAGGAGTTGATGCGAACTGTTGTTTAATGTGATATACCAGGTGTGGCTGCGAATTGTTTAGTGATAATTAAGCATCTATCAGGTTAGGATGCAGATTGTTTGGTGAGAATCCTTTTTTAAGATATACCAGGAGTTGCTGCGAAATGTTTGGTTGGAATTGTTCGAATATTAACTAACCCTTATATATCAGGGTATCATGCGAATTATTTGATAAGAAATATGTCCTACATATAGCTGGGAATTGCACATTTCTGAAATTTTAAAAAGTCCATGTATAGCAAAAAATACTGTGAATGTATGCACACAAAAAAATTACAATCAATGTATTTACACCAAAAAACCATAATGTTTTACTTCGGATCACCCGTACTTCACGGTGTCTTTGTCGTTTAAGATGAAATCAAACATTTCTACTCTGAAGGCAGTGACCATATCTTTATCGTATCGTTTCTGCACATATCCATGCTGGATAATATCTCTGGCGTATTTGCAGACAAAAATACCACAGTACAGGGTGCCAGGTTTTTGTTGTGGGATTTTTCTTTCATTTTTCACCTTCCACCCTGTGCTTGATTTAGGTAGGAATCCTTTGTGCACCAAATATTTGATCTGGTTATAATAATTACTGTTAGGAACCAATAGAAAAAACTTAAACAGTTGTTACCACACAATTCACATCATAGGCTGTGAATTGTGTGACAACCAATCCAACATGTACATGTCAAGCAATTCGCAGCATAGGGTGCGAATTGTTTGGTATTCAATCCATTTTCTGCAATCATTTCGCAGCCTATTTTCCGAAATGTGCATCAGCCAAAACGATTCGCATCCTAGGCTGCGAACTCTTTTATGGATACGCTGCGAACTCTTTTATGGATACGCTGCGAATTGCAACCGATTTGCTCACATTTCGCAGCATACCTTGATCACAGTTTGCAGCATGTATTGATCATGCATATTTTAAAATGTGTTTAAAGGTAAGTTAATAGTTGGGGATATTACCAGATTGATAGGTGTCCTTGTGGTGTGGTCTATCGCTTTCAGTTTAGGCATAAGTGGGTTGTAGTTTGTTACTGACCTGTCGTCGACGTCAATGACGAGCAACGCCCAATGGTTTATCTGGTCCTTTGTCTCGGTGCATATTGGAATGATGATGATGTGGGGGTTTTTCGAGCGCTTTGCTAAAAGCAGCGTCCACCAAATTTGTTACTTCCCATCCTAATTCCATTTGATGCTGCATCCAAGTGACAGTATATTACAATGAGAACATTTTCTGAAACTTTGAAATTTACCTTAGCTAAACTTACCGTAGTCATGCCCGAAATCATGACGCTGTCATGGAACACTCCTTGAAGTGTTTGGCATGGAACTTTGAAGTCTGCTTCTTCAAGCATCTTTCGAATCCAAGCGTCCACAACCTAAGAAAGAAGTTGTTTATTTATGTTAAATATACAAGACATGTTTGAAACATTAAATATAGATTTGGTTGACAATAGAATACCTTTACGTCCATCTCCAATTCTAAAGGTAGCGCCATCACATCACTCGCCTGCACTCTAATTCCGTATGTAAATTTGGACTATGGTAACTACCATACTACTGGATCAGGGGTGTCACTCTCGTAGGCTTTAACTAACTGTATTTTGTGGTATTCTCCGACATAGATATGGTTAGTTACTTTTGTTTTCTTTGGCCAGCCGTTGTATTCAACATTTGGCGGTTCCCGTTTTATTATAATTATCTCTTCCTCTTCCTCTGCCACTGAAGGATGTGTTGGTATCAGTAGATTAAAAGTAGGGAAATCTGTCTCTTTACTTGGGTCGAGCTTAGTAAATAACAAAAATCGAAAGAGTGTGTCAGTCATTATCATGATAACGAACCCAAACAGTTTGCATGCTAACATGCGAACTGTTTGGTTCCAGCTGAATACATTTCAAGGTATCTATCAGGATAGCATGCGAAATGTTCGAGGTTCCACTGAACAGTTCACATGCTATCCTGATATTCGTTTGTATAATTCAAAATATATCCACACAATTCTCATTGTATGCTGCGAAATCATTTAAAATAGCCCTTACCACACGATCAGGGACAACCGATGCCGTTGACTGGTTCGGCATATGATCTGGATCGTGTCGGCAGAGATCATTAAAGTCATCCTCCGAAATGTTCTCCAAAGATCGTTGTATTATAGAATCGTAATATATATTATCAATTTCATTTAAAAACGTCTGTGAAACTTGAGTGTAAATTCCATCAACAAAATCATCGGGTAAACCTACTGTGTTATCGTTTGACTCTGGAGCTTGCGGTTGATTTGTTACTGGTGCTACAGTTTCACGTTGGCTTAGCAATTCTGAATTTGCGCACACCACCGTTGGTCTTTGAGGTGCATCTCCATATGTGGTGTTGTCTTCTAAGAATGGCCCTTCCTGGCTTAGTAGTTCCATATTATCAGAGTGATTGACATGTTCTGACTCTTGCAGCGCTATCTCTTGTGTTAGCCTTTCTCTCTTTGCCAAGGCTATTTGTTGTTGTTGTTGTTGTTCGAGTTGTTCTTGTTGCTGTTGTTGTTGAACTTGTTGATGTTGCTGTTGGTGTCGTTGTTGTTATTGTTGCTCTTGTTCGTGTTGAACTTGTTGTTGCTGTTGTTGTTTGTGTTGAGCTTGTTGTTGTTGCTGTTGTTCGTGTTGAACTTGTTGTTGCTGCTGTTGTTGGTGTTGTTGTTGTTGGTGGTGTTGGTGTTGAACTTGTTGTTGTTGCTGTTGGTCGTGTTGTTCTTGTTGTTGCTGCTGCTGCTGTTGGTGTTGTTGTTGTTGGAGGTGTTCTTGTTGTTGTTGCTGCTGTTGGTGTTGTTGTCTGTCGGTCTTCTGTTTCATACAGATTTTCAAATAAAAAGGTGGACGGGTTAAGCATACTATTATCATAGTTGCGAAAGATTCGCATGTTGGCGTGATATTTGTTTGGTCAATCTTAAACAAATCGCAGCTCAGCATGCGAATTGTGAACTAACCGATCAACTATAGTAAAAACAATTCGCAATGTACAATGCAAATTGTTCGTCCATGACTACACAACAGTCCTGATATTTGTTTGATATCATCATATCATGTGATGCATTGTTTGGATATGTATTCAACTAGAAAACCCGCTGACTGTTTTAAATAGATACACTGACTGTGTTTCAATATTTATACAACAGTAAATATTATTATATGAAACAATTTCATCACAACAAATAAATACGATATTTGAATCTTAGTGAACTTTTGATCCACTCACATCTTCTAGGTTGTCTGGTTTTGCCACTTCTATCTCATTTTCCCTGTGAAGTACGAGTTGCTGGTCATTCGGAGGAGACTCGTGTCTTTCTTTCTCCGTCTGTGTCTCTATGGTGTCCATCTCTGTGGACACTAACAACTCTTGTTGCATCCTTCCAGATGGTACCGGTATGTGTGAATGGTTCCCATCATCACGCCTCTCTTCAGTGGATGCTGCTCTATCTGGAAATATTGGTACCTTCTCAGCTACTCGGCTTTCCATCTGGAAAATTGGCTGAGAGATAGCATTGTAGAATGGTTGTACTTCAAGCTCCTCTATCTTCTGTTTCAATTCTTCCAGCTGAAAAAATGATAGCAAATGTTTTATAAACATATTAAGTGGTGGTTATAGGGATTATTTAAGACTCAATTTCATACTTACTTCTCTGGCCTGTTTTTGTATCTTTCTCTCGTACTTGTTCTTGTTGGCATATGTCTTCAAACGCTTTGATTCAGCAACAGTTGCAGACTTATTTGGATTAGGCGCTCTGCGTTTGAGGACATAATCACCGATTGTTTCACTCATACTGGTTGTTCCCTCATCGTCGGGCTCCTGCCTGGATATGCCGATCGGTTGTGGTGGAATCGTTGGCTCGAGGAGTCTTGGTTGTTCGGGTCTGGGAGATATCACCTGATTTGTTTCTCTCTATCTCTGTGATGCTCGTCTCCTTGGTTTTGGGGCTGTGCTTTTCTTCCTCTTCCTTGGTATTTCTTCCGGTGAAATAGCTTCCTCATCTGCATCTCCACTTTCTACTGGTTGCCCGAAAGCTTCCCTTTCGGCCTCAATAAGACGTAGTGGACCTTCGAAAACCTACCAACAGAGGCACATGTAGGTAGATAGATGCAAGCGGGTTGTTTTGAAAGTATGGGGGTGTAGACAGACAAATTTCTTTTACAAACTGTTCGCATTATATGCTGCGAATTGTGTGAAATTCTATCCATGCTGAGCTGCGAAATGTGTGTAACTGTGAATTGTGTGGAAACAATAAGCTGCGAACTCAGTTCGCATCTCAGGCTGCGAATGATTGATACATTGTACTAATATAACGCAAATCAAAACGCATGATATGCTGCAAACTGTTTGCAACCCCAATTCAATACCTATATAAAGCTTATACCTGATCATCTTTCAGGTTGGGTATTCTAAGAAGCAGCACCACGGTTGTTTCTTGACACTCTAATCCCAACCATTTGAAAAACCTTGGTATCAAGGTCGGCTTCGCTACCTCGAGGCCGACTGTTGTGTGCTCCATGAAGAAGGCCTGCATGGGGACAAGTTTTATCATTAAGATGCTCTGTACATAACTAATTTTTATACTGAATAGATCAATCTTACAATTAGAAGAGCGACGCAGCCGACGACTCGATCAGGTTTTTCGATTGCTAAGTAACTCCGGATAGACTGTCGAAGCTTGTACAATATTGATCTGTACCAGTCGTAACTGTTTATTTTGCTAAGGTCTTCAACATAATAAACCGTGCTCCAACCCAGGATATCTCCAGATACGGAGTAGAATAGGGTGGAGCACAAAAACAGTATCAACATCCTTGCAACGTCTTCCAACTCATGCTCCCCTCCTTCGCTTATGGCCTTCTATAAACCTGCTTGTAAAACCAACGACAACATGCTATGTTAGAAAAGTACAGTATCCCGCTTTATAAGATGAAGTCGATTTTACACGTACCTTTATAATGGCATTCGTTATTGTTTTAGTATTACCCGCTGCTACTTTCCTACCAGTTTTACCCATGAAGTATTTCTTCATCATCCTCGATTCGTCCTCCTCGTCGGGCGCGTATTTGTTGTGAAATGCTCCGGTTTTCGTTAACCGCATTTTCTCCGTACCATGCTTCATCCCGAATATGACCTTCACATCGTCTTCGGTTAGCTTTACAAACTTTGAGCCAATACGGAAGGCGTCTTGGTCGTCAGAGAAGGTCTCGACGAGATACTGAATGATCGAGTAAAATTTCTTCTTCGGCAGCTCTGCCTCGTTACGGATGTCGAATTCCATTTTCAAAAGCGTGTAGAAGGGTGTGTTTCTTGCAGCTTCAATGTCGGCACGAGTAATACTTATCTCTTTAAGAAGCTTCAGAAGGCTCACCAACCCTGATCTTTAATAGTTTGGTTTTGTTGTCATACTTCCTGCACAAACACAAATCAGTTGAAGTGTCACACACGTCGCATCACAAGTTGCGAACTTTATATGCAGCAGCTAAAGTGTCACACGATTCGCATGCCAAGTTGCGAAATGCATGGCATAAACATTCAATCAAGCTGCGAACTGATATGACATACAAACATATATGAGCTACGAACTGTTTGCATCCTGGGTGATGATGATGCAAACTGTACAACAGCGCACACTTACAGGATGCGAACAACTATATTTTGTCCATGCACGTTGTAGGGATCTGGGAAATATCCAAACAACACCAAAATCAACAATCAACTACATAATGCACATCTAACATACATCACAGTTCTCAGGAAATTATTAACATTACATGCAACCAAACTTCTACCCTGCGTTCGACGATAAACAGAGAAACTGACCAACTATCGTCACTAAATACTTCGTTCCGGTATAAAAAGCAACGCCGATCGTGAAATAATAGAAAATAGTGGTTCGAAGTCATCAAAAACGAAAGAAAAAGTACAATTTCCATGATAATGCTTACCTTGTTACTTCTAAACGCTGAACTATTCACCGGTCGGAGACGACGTCACGGCAACTTTCTCGAACAGAAGGTGGTTACTCGTTGGATTGAGTAAGAGACGGTGACCGGTGCGATTCCGTTGAAGGTGCGAACGGTGACTGATTTTGGGCGGTGAGAAGCTGTAGGGGTTTTGGGTTTGAGAGAGAGTATCACGAAGTCGAACGATTTTCTGCTGGTTTCTAAAATTAGACGTGTTTGGGTTTGTTTAGGGTGATGGGAAGGTGGACAGAAGTGGGTATATATAGTCGATGGGTATTTTTGTCCAATTTTTTAGTCGAGTACTAAATAACACTATTTAAAATTTGGGTGCTACCGGTAATTAGTCACTCAAAAGTGAGTATTTATCGGTACTTTTCTATATATATCTAACATAGAATTTTTGCAGATTTAAAAAAATATTTGTATAAATTGGAGTCGATTTTATTAAATACAATGATATGAAGTTTTCATATAATTTGACTCACCGCATATATTTTTATTAAAATAAAATAGAAGGTTTTTTCTATTTTTAAGATAAAAAGAGAGCATTTTTTCAAAAAAATAAAAACATTAAATATTTTGGATTTCATCTCTCAGGTCATGTTATTGACTTTTAATTTTTTGATTGAGTTTAGTTGAATTATATTGATACTTATATATAAAACTATTCGAGGTAGCTAGCATGGCAAGCTAAGAAGGCATTCCATTGTTCCGAATGCAATTGGTGGAGTTGCTGGGTCAAGTCTACTTCCTTGATAGCGTGACTTTAGTACCTGGATATGATTGGATCAAACCTTCTCAGCACTTTTGGTTTCAACGAACTTCTGCTAGGCTAAGGAGGGGTTATACGAAGAAACCAGTGGATCAGAACGGCTCAGCTCCAGGGCTAGCATATTTTCACATAATTTGGGAATTTCGATTCGTCCAGCTTCACGGGTGTGAGACAAGAAGGAATAAGCTCAGCTCCGGTAAACTCAGGCTTCTTTACGACATTAGTCGCTGCAGGTGATGTAAAAGCTGTATTCACAGGCCACGACCACCTAAACGATATCTGTGGTCAACTTACCGGTTTACACCTTTGTTACGCCGCAGGATTTGGTTACCACGCCTACGGAAAAGCTGGATGGGAAAGGAGGGCACGAGTCGTGTCCGTGCAGTTGGAGAAATCAGCTAGGGGAGCTGTGAAATCGATCAAAACGTGGAAACGACCTTACTGGAATTGATGGACAGAGTTTCCGCTGGTGTCCGGAGAAAGAAACACATAGGTGGTGGTACTTGAAAATCCTATGTTATTAGTTTTGAGAAAGAAAATTAGAGGATCAAGATAACATTAAACTCCCCATTTATATTACAACCACACATAAAAAATTAGGACAGAAAATTAAGTTATGGCCATCTTTGGTTTTTTTTCTGTGTTGTTTATTGTTTATGTTATTGTAGTGTTCCTTTTTCATCTATGAAAATAATGTGCTGTTAAGGGAAACTTTTATATCTCCATTAATGGTCGTATATTCTTTTTGAATTGGTTTGCCCATATTATAAAACAAGAACCTTTGGCTTTGCTTTCTTACACTACGGCCTACCGATTCTCTTGACTCTGTCCCAATTAGGGGTTAGGGTTCGAGAATTCACCCCAATTGAGAAACATCAATCATCGGTTTGTTACAAGCATGGCTACATTATCATCAATTTCAACGATTATCCTCTTCCTCGCTATGATTTTGTTTGGTTACTGCTCGATCGGCGTTAAATCATTGCATGACATAGAAGGTTTGATTCGATTGCCAACGGAACTCGGGGGTGACGGTGGTGTTTGTGCGAATTTCGATCAGCCAGCATCGTGTCCGGTGAAATGTTTTCGCGCAGATCCTGTTTGTGGCGACGACGGAGTCACTTACTGGTGCGGCTGCTCTGACGCATTGTGCAATGGGGTTCGTGTGGCCAAATTAGGGTTCTGTGATACCAACGGAGGTAGAAGCTCAGTTCCGGGTCAGACGTTTCTTTTGATTCATATTGTTTGGCTCATTTTGTTAGGGTTTTGTCTTTTACTTGGGCTTCCTGGATTTTAGATGATGATGAAAAAGATCGATGATCGTAATATAGCATAGTTATTGCTGGCCATGATCATTCGATTTAGTTCTTTGAAAAAGAAAAAAAAACAAACAAAGAAACTGATACGAAAATTAAAAAGGAAACACTGAATTAATAGATGGTTGGACGCTAATATTAACTATTGATATAAAAAAAAAGATAACTAATATAACAAAAAAACAAATCAACATAAAAAAAATACTTTTTTTATTTCTTCCATAATTCAAACTCCAAAAATCACTCGATTTTATTATTTTACTCTCATTTTATCTTTTAATTTATAATTTTATGTCACTAACCATTCTCGAAAACTTATATCAACAAAAAAAGATTTAACCTAATTGAATCCAACATATATGTAATTGAATCCAACATATATGTTTTAACTTATAAAATTGAATCCTAAAAACAAAAAAAGAATTTCTAAATTTGATAAAACTTATCCATAGGAAAAGAAGACACTCAAACCAAAGATTTAACACCGAATCAACCAACAATGTAATTTAATCTTGTTTTTAAGTTGTATATTCATGTAACTTGCAAATTTGTCTTAAAAACTCCATTTTAATCAAAAATCTTGATATCTACAGATTTTAGCGACAAACACATGATTCCGAGGTGGTATCTCGGAATCATTGTTTTTGCACATAACAACTAATTCTGAGATACCATGTCGGAATCAGATGTTTTGTGCAAAATCAACTCATTCTGAAAACAACTGATTCCTAAATACCATCTCGGAATGAGTTATTCTGCGCAAAACAACTGATTCCGAAATACCATTTCGGAATTAGTTGTTTGTCGATAAAACCTGCCGAAATCGGAATTTATGATTAAAAATAAAAAAAAGAAGATAAATATGTCATTTTTTTCATCGAGGAAATAACAAATGAAGTTTTTTCTCAATTATGGAGGAAATAACATATTTGATAGGGAAATAGCTTCTAACCCAAAAAATATTTGAAAAATTAAAATGTTCTAATAATTTATTATTCTTATTTAATATTTAATATTTTTTTAAAGAAATTTTATTTTTTTAAATAATTTTTTTTCTATTATTTCCGTATCACAATTTACTTAATATATATATATATATATATATAAAATTAGTCTTGGAGTAAGAATCGATTAAGCTTTTGCTCTAAGATACTATATATTTTAACTAGTTTAACTTGTAGTTTAGCACAAAAACTATTCTTCCATTTGTATTCATATATTGTTAAAAAAGTTATTTATAAATACTTACCACATATAATAAACTTTTTAGACATATTTTTAAATTATTAAATATATTAATTTAAAAATTAAATTATTTTGAAAAAAAAATAAAAACTCAAAAAAATTCATAACATAAATTTATTTTTTTCAAAATCACTATGAAGTGATTTTTAATTTCAATGTTTTTATCAAGTTAAAATAAATTTTGTTGTTGTATATATAAGCTTAATTTTATGATTTTCATATATGAATTTTCGTTTAAAAAATATATTTACACTCTAACTTACCTTACATGGTTTGTAGGGACTCGTTTTCTTTAAAGATTCGATGAAAAAGCCAAACCGCATTAAATTATTTTATTTTATTTTAATTACATATATTCGATATTTGTGACAAACAATGAAATGATTTGTTATAATCTTATTTAATTTAATTTTCTCAAATATTATTTTAATGCTTTGGAATTAATATTTCAAGAAAGAAAATCTTTAAACACCTCTAGTCTATCATTAACAAGACCTCTAACTCCATTTGGAGTGACTAGTTTAAGCAAGAGAAAATCAAAAGCAATAATTTATGGGACATCAATCATGGCTCTACCCCCTTGTGGAATTGGAGGAAATTCTTTCTCTTAAATCTTTGGCTAGTAATTTTTACCGGGTAGCCATTGATAACGGTGGAAACTCCTCATATTGGTTCGGGCCCTGGCTTCTCTCTACCTCTCTTGCTGCCCACTACGGTCAATCTATCATCCAAGATTCTCGAATTGGTAAGAACCTACTTGTCTCATATTATATCTATGATGGTAGATGGATTTGACCTCTTAACAGGAGATCCGCCAGCTCGGGGACCAAATTCAACTTCCTAGAAATTCGCAACAACATTTTCTCCCTCCCTTTCCCTTGCATCATGAGAGAAGACATCCACTACTGGACTGCTAAAGCTGAATGTCCGTCCTTCAAGATCAAAGACACTAACAATGCCTCCACTGTGTCAGATGGGCAGGGTAAGTTCCGAATAAATTCAATATTCCACGTCATTCTTTCATTCTATGGTTATCCATTTATGGCAAGCTTACCACGCGCGACAAACTTTTGTTTTGGGAAATCAACACATCCCCTCTTGCGTCTCTATGCAATTCGACGAATGAAGATATTAATCATATTCTCTATGATTGTAGCTTCTCTCAAAGTATTTTGGATAACAATCGAGCTAAGCTTGTGATATCATTACTCAATAACTTGAACTGCAACTGACCCCCCTCTACTTACCGCCACCTATGGCGTGCCTGCTTTAGTAGTACCCTCTACCATATTTTGGGTAGAAAAAATTGTAGAATATTTGGCTCCCCCCCCCCCCCCCCGCCTCGAGCCTTGCTTCTGCTATTTCAAACTGTTTGCTTCCTGGTCTCCATTTCTAATTTCAGGGCACATAGATTGAATGAATCTCTTTTCTCCCATCATATCTAACTTAGTTTTGTTTTTTTGTCATATCCCTATTTTTTTTTTGCAGCTTTCCGACTATTCTGGCGCTGTCCTGATGTGGAGGCTTGGCTCTCTCTTCCCCCCGTTTTCATTATCATGTTTTTGTTATGACCTTTAGACTTTAGTTTTTCATTTTGGTCTTTGGCTTTGACATTTTAGTGTTATTTCACTTATTCCTCTCATCTTTCTCTTAGCGGCTTACACCTTTCCTCATGGTATGCCCAAGTTCTTTTTGTACAAACCTCTTCATCCTCATTTAATGAATTTATTTCCACACAAAAAATTAGTATTTCAACCCAAAATTATGAGAGGCATTTCATCCCAAACTTTAGCCCATATGTAATATATATATTCTAAAATAAAAAAGAAGAGAAGTAGTTGTCATACTCATATATAAATACGAATGAAATACTAAGGATTTTAATAAATTTAATTTTTAAAATACTTTTTTATGTGTAGTGTCATGTTAATTTTCAAATAATATAATGATAATTAGAAAATTTTAACAATATTTATCCGGAAAAATATCGATAACCACTTAAATTTTGAAGTTTAAAAAAACCACATGCAACATAAATGCTTCCAACAATACCCGTAGAACACAGAACACGTACAACTTCAACAATTAGTTATTTTTAATCTTCAAAATTTAATATCTTATAAACACTAACTCAAAAAAAGAGTCTAAAAACATATTTATTTTTAATTTTTAAAGACGAAAAAATAAAATCTATGAGTGATGTTTTGAAGAATTTTTGTTTTATTCTTATTTTTTAAAGACGAACAAAACGAAATTTATGAGTGATATTTTGGAGATTTTTTGTTTTATTGTAATTTTTCCGACCAAATTCTCAATTATGCAAATGTTGGTGAGTTTTAATATTTTGATTTCCTAAGTTGATTGAGGGAATTAAGAATGTAGAGAGAGAAATATGTTTTAGAGAGAAAGTTAGATTGAGAGAATTATTTATCTAAAAAATCCAACCCCTTTATTGAATAAGTATTGACCTTTATATAGAAGCACAATGAATTCATTAATAAATGAAACGGTTACCGAAAAAGAGATAAGTACACGCTAGTCCCTGACTGAAATAAAGGATACCAATTTCCTCCTCTAATTTTACAATATGTCATAAACAATTTTATTCTCTACATTTCAGTCCTCAAAGTCACATTTCCTTATCAACTGTAACATAGTTATTTTTTCAAGACCAAACTCTAAAACATAGTTTTTTGTTCCACACTAATTTTGCACCAACCACTTCTTCATCCGATCTGCTTGAATGAAATTCATTAAGAAAATCTGCCAAAGCTTGTGCTTTAATTGTTGTTCGATGTGAAAATATAATATCAAAATCTCCCAATTCCACCGACCACTTAATCATTCTCCTTGAAATATCAGGTCGTTGCAAAATAGTCTTTAGTGGAAATGAGGTTAGAACTTCGATGGTATGAGCTTGAAAATAAGGACGTATTTTTGTAGCACTACCACCAATGCTAATGCCAATTTTTCGAGCTTCAAATACCTCTCTTTTGCTGCCACCAAAATTTTGCTAACGTAGTACATCGACTTCGGAATTCCTGAATCCTCACTTATCAATTATGTACTTACTGCAAAGTCATATACCAAAATGTACAAGAAAAAGTTGTTCTCCGCTTCGAGGCTTGGATAATATTTCTGGTGACGATGACGAATCCTTGATGCTCGAAAATGCTGCTTCACAACCCGAAGTCCATTCAAAATTCTTTGGTATTCGTATCACTTGAAAGAAAGGGAAGCATTTATCAGAAAATCTAGAAATAAATCTATTAAGTGTTGCTAACCTCCCTATCAAAATATGCACTTCCTTGATAGTTCAAGGCGATTTCATAGATATCATAGCTTTTAATTGCTCTCGGTCAGCTTCTATCCCCTTTTTCACCGATAAAATAACCTAGAAAATTCCCTAATCGAACTCCAAAAGTACATTTTTCTAGATTCAGCCTTATCCTTATTGCTCTAAAATTCAGAAATATCTCCTTAAAATCTTCTAAGTGTGCCTTATCTGCTAAGATTTTCACCACCATGTCGTCGATGTATACCTCCATGTTTTTTTCCGATCTGAGTAGCAAATGACTTGTTCATTAACCTCTCGTATGTAGCCCCATCATTTTTTAATCCAAAAAGCCTCTGTCTGTGATGAAGGTGGTACATTATTGATCCTTCAGATCCATCTGAATTTGATTATGTATTGAAAATGCATCCATAAAATTCAATATTTTATTTCCCGAAGTGGAATCAATCAGTTGTTCTATTCGAGGAACGGGAAATAGATCCTTAGGACATGCTCGATTTAAGTCAGTAAGATCAACACACATTCTCCACTTCCCATTCTTCTTCTTGACCACTAATGGGTTTGTCGTTCATAAAGGATACCGTGACTCTCTTATATGTCCAACCTTGGATAATCGATCTACTTCTGAAATAATAGCTTCTGTCTTTTTTAAAGAAAATACCTGTATATTCTGAATAACAGGTTTCACCTTCGAATCAATCGCTAGAATATGGAAACTTATTTCGATTGGAACTCCTGTTATGTTCTCTTCAAAGCAAAAATATCCAGATTGTACGAAAAAAATTATAAAAGTTGTTGACGTAGAACTGGGGTCGGTAAGGTTCATATACAAAGTGTTCTTCCCCAGGGAAAGCGTATTCTTCTATTTCTCCACTTACTATTAATGACCATGGGGTTTCCCTCGGATCGTCAACCTTTTTTTCAGAATCTGAGGTCAACCCCTATGACTGCTATTCATTCACCATATCACCACTACTAGATCCTCGAATCCAAAGAGCAGTATCGTAAAATTATCTGGCTACTTTTTGGTCATTTCAAGTGACCCCAACACGGTATCCGATGACATACTTAAATCAATGATGAACTGTAGAAACAATACCATACATCCTTAACAACCAGGATCTCTAAAAAATAGCATTGTAACTTGTTGGACAGTCCATCACCATAAAAAGCACATGGACCTTCTTTTTAAACGGTCCTCTTCCCCAGACTTACTTCCTCTTCAAATTCTCCAACTACCCACGCGGTTACTCTTGTAAATCCGATGAAAGTGCACTCTGATTAGAAAATCCGAGAAGGATTGCGCGTTCTGTCATAAGTGGATTTAAAAATAACATTCGCCAAACTCCCAATATCTATCAACACGCGTCGGATTTTAACGCCAACTACCTCTACCCCGATGACCATCGGATCCTCATGTAGCCCTACAGTACCTTGAAAATCGTCTTCATCAAAACGGATAAAGAGAAGACTACCCTACAAGTGAGTAGATACTTTTCCTTCTATCTGAGTAGTCAGGCTTACTATGTGACATTTCCTTGAAATATCAGTGCTACCAGTTCACCCCCAAAAATGGATAGGGACTCAAAATATTCGTACAATATTCGAACGTGGCCTTGTTTTACTCGCTCTTCTACAGCCACCAAAATTAGTCGATCTGGATCTATGTCTAAGTATTCTGATGCAGCATCGAACTCATTAATCTTTGAATCTAAAATCATCGAATTCTCAGCCTCGGTTTTTGGATTAGTTGGTTGTGAAATCGATGCTATGGGATTTTTCGATGCGTTGTTATGTACTTTCACATAATTCAGTAATTTTTCATTTTCAATTAGAGTTTGAACTTCTATTTTCAAAGCAACGCAATCCGCAGTATCATGACCGATGTCGTTGTGAAACCTGCAAAACTTATTATTTCTCTCCTTTCTAGGCCTATTGATTGGAACGGGCTTCCTGAAATGTACATACCCTTTGATTTTATCAAAGATTGCAGTCACGCTCTTAGTCAAATCTGCGTAATACTTTGGCCTTATCCATTGATTGGGCTTTGGCATATTAAATTGATATGTTGGAGCTTGGTTTGAATACCCTCCAGTTCAAGGTGGTAGATTATTGTTCCTCGGACGTGCTTGTTGAGCAGAGCTCGAAGACTGTCCCTGGTTATTTTGCACATGTCCTGAATTCTTTTGACCAGCAGCTACTACACCTCGAACACCAATTGATTCTTCTACTTTGATTTGGTCTTCAAAATTTAAGGATTTTCTTTCTGTAGTCTCATTAGCTAGATCTCCTGGTAACAAAAGCTGGCGAAAAGCCGTCATTGCCACCAATTTCTCACAATTATCTAGACTCGCTTTAGTTAAGACGAACCGTTTTGTATAATCCTTCATTTTTTTCTCCAACTGCTTGTCTGCATTGGATGATTGTATCTCCGTTTGCCCTCATCTCCTTACTCCCCACAAACTGTTTTTGAAAGGTAGTGTAAAAGTCTCTGAAATTTAAAATGGTCCCCCTCAGAATTTGGTTGTACAATTTCAAAGATCTTCCTTTAAAATTTTGAGAAAATACCCAACATACCAACTTGTTGTCGTCCTCGAAATTCATCATATAGTTATTGAACTGTTCGATATGATCGTTCGGATCTTGCATCCCATCAAATTTTTCAACTTTTGAAATATCGAAACGCTTCGGAAGCATGATAGATCTTATCTCATTTATCAATGGAGAATTCCTCCACTCGACACCTTGCACATACTGGTCCTCAGTTCCCATCAATGCATACAAGTTCCGATAATTCCCAACGTATTGGTTTGATGTATTTCCTTCACACCATTTTGACTCCCTCAGACATCGAGGTACACTTTCTCTTCTAGCTTTATGCTCTTTCTTAAATTTACGAGATTGACCATTTTCTTATTTCGAAGATCCTCGGTATCTTTTAAAATCAGATTCAGAACTTTCAATTTCTTCGTCACTAGAAGTGACATATCTCTGTTTATCTTTCTTTTCATTTTGAGAAGAATGACGTTCTTTTGGCGCTTCGAATCGCATCTTTTTCTGTTCACTTCTGATTTTACCATCAGTACAAGATCGATCAGACTGACCATTGTTAAGGGAATAACAAGTTCTACCGCAGTAAAGGCTTCACTATTTTAGTCAAGAAAGAGATAAGCCAAAAAGATCCCTTTATTCGTAAATAGGTCTTCCCTATTTATAATACAAAGATCAGTGAGCAGTTACAGATGTTCGCGCTTTAAGCGCCACTATCCCACTAACATCAATATCCCTATAATCGTGGAACAAATAACTAACACGGTTTGACTCAAGGGTCAAAACGTGTGTTTATATATTAAGTAAGAAAACACTAAGTCTAATCTACTTTAAGCCGAGTTGAGCTTCACTTTACACGCAATCAGGTCTGCAGAGCTAGAGCTCATTGGTCACGTGCTCAGCTTATCCTCTTTAGGTCCTCACTCAATCTTTAGGTCCTCACTAATCTACTTTAAGCCGAGTTGAGCTCGTGCTCGTACTTATTTGGGGGAATACCCCCTTATCAGGGCTCCCCTAGTTTATAGGTTTATTAAATAGTAATTAGCCTTTCAATTAAAATATTAATTAAATTCCTTACTTATCCACATAATAATTCTAACCGTCTCACGTCTGTCTCTTTCTGACACGTGTCGTCGATGCAAGTGACGGTTTCTGATATCGCCGTTTCTTAGAAATACGTCTTGGTGATTCAGTTTTCTTGCGTAACTTTCAAACAATTGATGATATCACGATTCACACGCCTATGTGAAAAGCGCTTAGTCACTTAAACACTTACTATACCCTTTTGCTAGAAAAATCACAAGTTTCAATTTTTTTTGCTTCCAACGTTCCTGGAAAACTCTCTCCATCTTCAACCAAGGCCTTTGCTATCATATTCTTTCTATTACTCAGGTAACACATTTCTTTATCAAGTAACCATTTTATGTTGAATACTAAAGAAAACCCTAGATTTAAGGTTTCGAACCTCTATTAGTAGGCGTTTCCCAAAATTGAATCGCTTGCCCTCACCATCATAATCATTCTGATTCATATCCTTACCTAATTTCAGTTTGTAGAAAAAACATGGCACCAAAGAGGGAAACGAAGAGTAAAGTTGACAAAATTACAGAGCCCTTATATGAAGATATCGATGATTTAGAAAACTATTTCTCTCAGATAACCCCTAAGTACACTAACTTAGACGACGATAGAATCGCCATCCTCGGGGAGAGATATAACATCCCTGAGAATGTGACTATTAGGTCTCCCAGTCTAGGCGAACATCCCTATTAAACGCAGGAAACGGAGACTTGCCTTTTTACCACTTAATTTGACTGGGGGTTGAGGTTACCACTGGCCGAGCTTATTCATGATTATTTCAGTGTGCTCGGTATCTGCCCTACATAAATTTCTGCGAATGGTTGGAGACTATTTCTCAGCATAGTCCTCAACTCATGCTTGCTTAATTCTGAAATATGATTAACGGACCTACTATCTGGTACTGATGTAACAAAATTGGCCAGTACCACTTTCTTCTACACCCACTTTAAAGGGGTTAAGAAAATTGTTGAACTCTCTTCCTCTGATAGAAACTGGAAAAATTCTTTTGTCTTTGTGTCGAGTAATTGGGAACATATCACCCCCACCTTAAACCTCCAACTAGAAATAAAATGGAAGAAAAATTGTAAGTACTACTAGTTACAGAAGATAAAGATTTGCACGAACTCCGTTATAATATTATATCTGTTTTTATTTTCAGGTGAGCTGTGCAGTCAGATCTGGTGGAAATAAGGGAGACCACTAGACTACGTGAACCCTTATATCAGAGTTAGTAGCTTAGCTTTTAAAGCTTGGCAACATGATCCTAAGCGACTGTTCACACGGTATAACTACTTGTAATCAGGATTGTGGTCGATCCCCAAGCTTAGTATCATTGAAGAAGGAGAAGTGAATGTCAAACGGTTCAGAAGCTACCATGGATCACCTCAGATCCCATTTAGAGAAAAAACTCTATGAGAAGAGGAACACTGTGTCTGGGTGGTAGTGCCTTAAGTCACCCAAAAAGCTAGTGAAATTGGGGATTCATCCTCTCCTCCTGTTGTCTCTTGCGAACAAGAGAATGATGCTGTAAAAAATAAAGGAAAATCTATCGAGTAGACTGAAAAAGAAGCACCGAAGGTTCCTGAAGCTGCCCAACCTTCTAAAATCCGAGCAGAAAGAGAGGATTAAGATGAGGAGACCCTTTCTGGTGCTCTTGATACACGGAGGAATAAAAAGCAAAAGGTCATCGTAGATGTTGTTCCCCTAACAACGAGGATATTTCAGCTCGGAGATGAGGAGGATGGTGCTGAAGTTACTTCTAAGGAAGGAGGTCACCCTCCCAATCGAACAACAACACGAGTTGGTGAAGAACAAAATTTATAGGCTGCTGAGGAGATAATTGACCTAGAGGAGACTAGAGTAGAAAATGATAATGATGCTCAGAAAAAGCAAACGGAGCCCCCAGCTCATAGAGAGAGTACTCAACAGCTGGTGCTGAGCTCCTCTGTCAAAAATTGAGCGCCATCAGTGGAAACCATTGAAAAGAACAATAATGGTGACAAAGTAGCTGAGTCCAACCAGCAAAGGGTGCCTGTTGGAGAGCGTTCAAAAGTGCAAGTTCCCCGCCCTTCCTCTTATATGTTCGATCAGCTTCGTAGGATCCCTGACTTATCGTACTATGATAAACTGTCTAATGCAGGGATCTTACAAATGCAAACCAAGCTGTCGATCGAGGTAAGAATTACCAAGTTATGCACATGTTAAGTTAAGAATTTGAAAAAATTACATATAACTTTCTTGGTTGTGTACAGATGCACCATAACTTGTTTATAATAGTTATGTCCCCTGCTGACATAGCTGCCATGGAGAAATGGAAACCCGGAGCCATGTTTTTTGGCTCACCTAAACACAACACTGCTGAGGTTATCCGTTTGAGGCATGCATATAGCTCAGCCAAAACCTTCAAGCATGAAGCCTTAGAAGCAAAAGACAAGTTGGAGAAGGTAGTTGTCTCCCTGCAAGAGACTGTGAAATGCAGCGATCAGAGGCTAGCGACTATCTCCAAAAGTCACAAATTGGTACTGAACCATAACAAGAATTTTTTAAAGAGGAATAACGATATGCAGGCATAAAACGCAAACTTGCTTGATCGAACCAACAATCAGGAAAAAATGGTGGATGAACAAGCAGATCGAATTGCAGCTCTGACTGCTGAGGTGAGAAAGTTGAGAAAATAAGTGGAAGAGGAGCGTGCACAGCTCGAACGAGAGCGCTAAAAGTGGCGGGCAAAGGTAGAAGCAGCTACTGAAGAAAGGGAAATGCAAGTGTTTACCGATGCAACAGAGATGATTACCAAGAAAAACAAGAATGCTATTGTCGAACTGGTAGCCTTGAATCCTGGTATGAACCTAGGTTCCCTTGCCTATCTTGCAGATTCTACAGCACCGAGCTCAATCGTGGCCCTTCATACGAACACAAAAACTAATACTTCTCTTGACCCTTCCAAAGGCCTTCCACCCAGTAGTTCTAAATAATATTTGCCACCATTGTTCTGGTGGACTATTTTCCTTGTTATTTGTTGTTAAACATTAAAAGTTGTCGTACTGCTCACAAATCTTGGGTTTATTTATTTAAAACATGTTTGAATTGATGCATGATTTACCTTAGTTATTGTTATAGACGTTTGTTGTCAATTGTGGAGTATGTGTTTGGTGAGCTTTCTGGAGATCCTTATAACCCCGATCTCCTTAGAGCTCATTGCGTAGCTTAAAAAACTTGTGTCATAATTGCATAATCGTAGCGAGGCCTGACAGACCCTATTGCATAGTATTTTCAGACTTGGTCTTTGACCAGTTCGCTACCCAGTACAAAGTATAGGCACAATATGGCCATTACGTAGCTCGTAGGCATGGTCAATCAGCCCGTTCGTGTTTATAGACACTTAGTCTGTACTCAGTGTGGTCTGTTGCGTAGCCAAAGATGGCATGGTCATTGACCCATTTGCTAGCTATAAGGATAAAACTTGCACAAACACACATCGGCGAAAGCATAACTTATATTTAAAAATTCAAAGAGTTGTTCTTAGATGCCTCTGTAAAAAATCTCCCCGCTTCATCAGAGAGGAAAAAGAGCGCATCTTTAAATCTTAAACATTTTGGCGATACAACTTTAGGTGATTAACATTCCAAGGATGCTTGAGTGCTCGACATCTTGATCTGCTAATCAGTATGCGCCATGGTGCCCTGCTGAAATAACTGAATACGGGCCTTCCCAGTGTGGCCCTAGCTTGCCACATGTTCTGCTACCGGAGCCCTGAAATACCTTCTTTAATACTAAATCTCCCACTTTAAAAGAACGCGGCTTCAGACGAGCAATAAAGCGTCCCCTCATAAGACTTCGATAGTGTTATGCTCAGACTCTAGCCTGATCTTGTCTCTCGTCTATCAGATCTAGGGATATTGATCTAGCTATAAGATTTGCCTCATCTTTGTAGTGCTCAATCCTATGGCTCGGTATTATGACCTCTCCTGGAATAACTGCCTCTGCACTGTATACCAAAGCAAATGGTGTATCGCTTGTTGTGGAGCGAGGGGTTGTTCTGTACGCCCATAAGACTTCTGCCAACTTGTCTGACCATTTGCCTTTCTAATAGTGTTATGTTAGTCACCTCGACCTGTCTGTTTGCTTGAGGGTAGTAAAGCGTGGAGAAATTTTGGAGAATCCCACATCGTTTGCAGAAGTTGGTAAGGATTGAATTTTGGAATTGAAGGCCGTTATGTGTCATTATAATCCATGGAATTCCATATCGGGTTAGAATTTGATTATGGATAAAATCACATACCTCCTGAGCGCGTGTTCTGAACTGGGATTTAGCCTCAACCCATTTTGAAAAGTAATCCACTGCCACAATAAGCATGTGTCTATTGGCAAAGAACCCACCAGATATATTCCCCATTTATCGAACATACATGGGACATGGATGTTCTGCATGGGCTCGCTGGGTCTATGTTGCGTGTTTGAATATTCTTGACATGTATGACATTACAATACCAGATTCTCAGCATCAGTCGCTAGCTCAGGGCAATAGTACCCAACGAGAAGAAAACGACGAATCAGTGTTCGGTGTCCACAATGAGGCCTTGCTTCTCCTGGGTGCAAATCAACCAATATATAACTAGCTTCAGCGCGGTCAAGGCAGCGGAGTAGAGGTCTGGTTGAGCTTTTCCTATACAAAATATTGTCAAGGAAACAATATTTAGATGCTCTGATCTGCAATGTGCGAGCTTCACTTTTACTTGTATGCAATGTTCCTTGGTTCAAGTATTGGAGGTATGGAGTCCGCCGGTCGTCATCATTAATGATTGAATTTACTGTTGCAGCTGCTGGTATGAGCTCTGTCGCGGGGAGTTGTTGGAGTAAAATTGTTGGATACTCTCCTGAAGCTGCAGCCTTAGCTAAAGTGTTGGTTGCCAAATTGTCCTTTGCTGGATCTGTTCATAAGACAAGTTAGTGAACTTAGATTCCTACTCCTTGAGTATCAGAAGATACTCCTTGATACCGTCTTGCCTGACATCATAAAGACCCTCTGCCTGATTAACCACCAACTGAGAGTCAGATCTCATCTTAATACTTCGAGCTCCACATATCAAAGCCAACTTCGTGCCACAAAGGGCAGCCTCATATTCTGCAGCATTATTTGTTACCGGAAAATTAAAGCGTACAGCTTGTTTGACCTCCTCCCCACTTGGACTTCTGATTAGAATGCCTGTACCTCATCCTATTGTAGAAGATGCACCATCGACTTCAATGATCTATTGGTCGAGCTCAACCACTTGTCCGTCGTTTATCTCAACCTGTTCTTCTCTGGATGAGCTGAACTCTGCTAAGAAATCTGCAACTACTTATCCTTTTATAGCTACGCATGGTTTGAAACGAATGTCATACTCACCGAGCTTGATGCTCCATTAGGTTAACCTGCCAGAAACATCGGGGTTTTTTTTAATACTATTCGTACAGGATATGTTGTTCGTACCGTAATTATATGCCCTTGAAAGTACGGCCTCATTCGTCAAGCTGCAACAACCAAGCTCAAAGCAAGTTTTTTGAAGTTTAGAAATCTTGTTTCCCCATCTGTTAGCGTTTTGCTCGTATAATATATTGGGTGTATTTTTCCTTTCTTATCGCGCATGAGAACCAAACTAACAACAAAAGGTGATTTAAGGTAGGAGCAAACAAAATCTCAGGGGATTTAAGGTACTGCTTAAGCTCGACAAAATATTTGTCACACTCTTATGTCCACACGAACTTTTTAGCACCCTGTAATACTTCAAAAAATGACGACTCTTGTCTGACGCACGGGAGATGAACCGGATATGCCTCAATACCTTGTTGACTTTCCACATAGCCTAGGAAATTTCCTTTAGCAACACCAAAAGAATACTTATCCGGGTTAAGTTAAGAGTATAACTTGCGTAATAAATAAAAAATGACCTATAATGTATTAAGGTGATGCGCTTCTTCATGTATTTTAATGATCAATCATCAATATATTCCTCCAGATGTTGCCCCAAATGATCTTGGAAGATGTGATCGATCCGGCTTTCTTCAGCCCAAAAGGCATAACTGTATAACAATATAGACCCTATTCGGTTTGAAAGGCTGTGTGCTCCTGGTCAGACGAGTGCATGCGGATCTGATTGTATCCTGAGTACGCATCCATGAAGGATAGGAATTTGCAACCTGAAGCCGAATCGACTAGCTGATCTATCCTTGGCAACGGGAGAGCATCCTTAGGGCATTCTTGGTTCAAATCGGTAAAGGTCACGCACATTCTCCACTGCCCGTTCTTCTTTTTTACTAGTACTGGGTTGGTTATCCAGACCGGGTACCTTTCTTTTTGGATATGCCCAAAACGAGTTACCTTATTGACCTCAGTTAAAATAGCAGCCTGCTTCTCAGCTGAAAATGCCTTGCGTTTCTGTTGCACAGGTTTGGCACAAGGATTGATAGCCAATTCATGGCTTATGATTGAAGGGCTTACTCTCGAAACATCAGCTGCCTCCCAAGCAAACACATCTAAATTTTTTACTAATAAAGCAACGAAACGTACCTTTGAGTCCGGACATAGCTCATTCTCAATCGAAGTATTCTACTGTCAGCTATGACCGTATCCACTATTGTAGCATCTGTAGTAGCTGAATCCTCGTTTTCTCATAGATCATCTACTAGATCTGGCGAGGTGAGATCTAAATTTGTTGGTGTAATGCCTCTCTCACCATTTAATTGCTATTAGATAGGTTTGGATGGATCTGACACGATTGCATAGAAAGTTCGACCAGTCCTTTGGCTGCCTCGTATTATTCTTGTCGCACTACCTACTGGATATTTAATGCATTGTCGAAATTTGCACGGCGTCGCTTTCAGCCTATGCAGCCATGGTCGTCTAATAATTTCATGGTAAGGGCTCAGCGCGTCGGAAATAAGAATAAAGTTTTTAGCTCCTTAAATCCAGGCGCACTCATTGTGCGTGGATCTTGGTACCTCGTACGCCCTTTTGTGCGATCATAAATCACTAAAATGGCCTCCGTCAACGGGGTGAAGCGTCTATTTGGTTGATCAAGGTGCTGAGGTCTTCGGTTATAATCCCTCCTTGGTTGCTCCTCGGTCTTTTTCATTCTGATCCCCCATCTTTGAAATCCAACTCGCGCTGCTTTGGAGACCTCCCTCTTCGAGCGTCATCGACCATGATAAAAGTATCTCCTCTTGCGAGTAGGTCCTCCATGTTCTCAGTTGGGAACTTGATAAGATCTGCATTTAGTTCCCCTCTTCTGTCGAGTCCCAGTTTTAAGGAAACTACTGCCATGTTTTCGGATAAGTCTGGAAAAGCATTCATAGCATGAATAAATATTCTAACATAACTTTAAAGAGACTCACATCGGCGTTGATAAAGATCCATAATCGAATCCCGCTCGCGCTTAAGCTCCTTGTTACCAACGAACCTTTCCCTGAATGTTTTCCACAATGCTGTAAAATCACAGATGGATCCCTTTGGCCAGTTGTTGAACCAATCCATGACGTTACCTTTAAGGTTCATGGATAGTGCTCGGCATAACATCGCATCATCAGGATTGAAAGCCGTCATCATGTTTCCGAACTGCTCCAGATGCTTCTCTGGATCCCCCGTTCCATCATAAGCTTCCATCCTGAATGGGTCAACTTCCTTGGGAGTTGAGCTTCCAGGATCTTCTCAGAGAATGAAGAATCCTTCAATATGTAGACCGACAACTTTGGGCGGATCTGATTGTAGTGGAGGTCCTTATTCTCCCGAGCTCGCTTGGTCGATGTCTGTTTCACCTCATCACGCGGTTCTCTTCTACGATTCTTTCCCCTACTCTCGCCTTCACCTTCTTGTTTGTCTTCTCGTTTGGAAGAACGATCTGTCTTGTTGACTTTGCTCGCCTATGGTCCTGACGTTTGGTGGGTCTTGCTCGTTCCCTTGATCCTAGCAGTCATAGCATGAATATCATCGTTCATACATGCCATTGTGGCATGTATAACTTGTTCTCTTGCGTCTCGTTCAAACGTTATTTTCAATTGTTCCTCCTGGAGGTTCTGGATTCTTTGTTCTAGTTGGAGAACCACCGAGTTATTTGCTGGTATGGCTTCCGCAGTTCTGCAAGCCCCTGATGCATTCTCTGGCTGATGGAGATGCACTTCTTCCCTAGAAACAACAGTTGGCTGAATTGGTGGTCCCTCTATCACCACCGTTGTTTGGTGTATCATTGGATTGACCTCTTGAGGAATTGTGGGACCGGAATGTAGGATGTCTCTCCCTGCTGGTTGACTTACGGTTCTCCTCCGGTATGTTGTTGTTTCGTCAGTTTCCTGATTGTCTCTCTCGATTCCTGACCTAGTGACTACCATGGTGGTTGGTTAACGAATTCCTACAGACGACACAAAATTTGTTAAGGGAATAACAAATTCTACCACAGTAAATCCTACAGTATTTTAGTTAAGAAAGAGATAAGCCAAAAAAGATCCTTTTATTCGTAGATAGGTCTTCCCTATTTATAATACAAAGATTAGTGGGTAGTTACAGATGTTCGCGCTTTAAGCGCCACTATCCCACTAACATCACTATCCCTATAATCGTGGAACAAATAACTAACACGGTTTGACTCAAGGGACAAAATGTTCGTTTATATAACAAGTAAGAAAACACTAAGTTTAATCTACTTTAAGTCGAGCTGAGCTTCACTTTAAACGCAATCAGGTCTGCAGAGCTCGAACTCACTGGTCACATGCTCAGCTTATCCTCTTTAGGTCCTCACTCAATCTTGATCATCTGTTCATCGCATTCCCAATCGAGTCGATCAACTTTTTCCCTGATGTCTTCGAGCTCAACCTGTTCTTGAGTTCATCAATGTTGTATTTGTCTTCGAGCTCGGTCTTATAATGAGCTCGATATGCCTTTGAGTTCATCAATGGCGTATTTATCCTCGATCTTGTTCTCGCTTTGAGTTCGTCCACGCTATTCTTTGAGCTCGCCAAGACTGTATAGCCTGTCATTTTCTTCATTGCTTGTCATAATCCAAGCTCGTTGTACTCTTGCTCGTGCTCGTACTTATTTAGGGGAATGCCCCTTATCAACCATCAGTATCGTTTTGGTTATTCACTTGTCTTACCTTGGATTTCAGCCTAGTTGATTGAATCTCATGCGCCCTCTAATCATGTATCTCATTCAAAGCAGTTAATATATCCAGAAGCTGATTCATTCGCAACTTTATCTCAGATTGAGTTTTGATGAATTGGGGTAGATCCTTCTTGTTTATCGTCTGTCATTTGGAAATCCTTTTTCAGTGTTTCAAAAGTTGATCGAACTAACAGATCATTTTCGAGATTCAATGTCAAGCTTAAGATTATTTTCAAGATTTGAAATGAAGAAAAATTTGAACTACAAAACTACGCACCAATTTCGATGGTTGGCCCCCCCGTAAAGTCGCAATTTGGTGAGTTTTAATATTTGGATTGCCTAAGTTGATTGAGGGAATTAAGAGTGTAGAGAGAGAAATATGTTTTAGAGAGAGAAAGTTAAATTGAGAGAATGATTTATCTAAAAAAGCAAAACCTTTTAATGGATTAGTCTTGACCTTTATATAGAGGCACAAGGACTTAGTTAATAACTAAAACGGTTACAGAAAATGGGATAATTACACGATAGTCCCTAACTAAAATACAAGATACCAATTTCCTCCTCTAATTTTACAATATGTTATAAACAGTTTTATTCTTCACATTTCAGTCCTCGAAGTCTCATTTCCTTATCAACTGTAACATAGTTATTTTTCAAGACCAAACTCTAAAAACATAGTTTTTTTTCAAGACTAATTTTGCATTCGGGTTACTCCTAATTTTGCATCCAACTGCAGTAAAAAAATCATTTTTGTTTTCACGGATCTAATTTTGTTTATCTTAAAATGCCAAAAAGTGATGGTATTTTTGGAATTTTTTGGAGTTATGGTTTGAAAGATATGACATTTAAAAAAAATAAAAACTATAACACAATTGTTTTTTCACAACTAAAGTCTCATTTACGGAACTTGTTTTTTCTTAATTTTGCTCCCTCATTACTCCTAATTTCGCACCTAAATACAATAAAAAAAATCAAATTTGTTCATAGATGTAGTTTTGTTCGTCTTAAAAAATCAAAAGCAATGATATTTTTGGATGTCTTGGAGCTATGGTTTGAAAGATATAGTATTTAAGAAAAACAAAAAACAAATTCTAACACAATTGTTTTTTCAAAACCAATATTCTATTTACGCAACGATCTTCTTCCTGATTTCGCACCTTGATTACTCCTAATTTCTCACCCAAATCCAGTAAAAAATCAATTTTTGTTATAGATCTAATTTTGTTCGTCTTAAAAAATAAAACCAATGGTATTTTCAGATTTTCTTTTATAGATCTAGTTTTGTTCGTCCAAAAAAATAAGAGAAAAGTATCAGTAAATACTCACTCAACTACTTAATGACCCACTAGTACCCAAATTTTGGATAGTGTCACTTTGTACGTCCATCTAAAATTTGGACAAAACTACCCCCGACTATACATACCCATTTTCACTTCAAACCCATTTTTCCCCTTCTCAGCACCCTAAACCAACTCGAACACATCTAATTTTTTAGAAACAACCAGAAAGTGTTCGACTTTTACGAACCTCTCTCCAGAGAACCCTTCTAACCTTCAACCCAAAAATCAGTCGTTCTTCACTGGATTTCGACCGGTCATCGTCTTCTACTACACCAAGCTAGTAACCAGCAGCCGTTCGACGACTTGCCGTTAAGTCTACCACGATCGGTGAAGCAAGAACGTGTTACAGTAACCATGTACTTTTTTCTTGTGGAAAATGTCTTTTTTTTTTGTTTATGGTGACTTTGAACCAGTTGTTGTTGCTATTTGACGATCGATGTTGCTTATTTCTACTGAAATCAAGTATTTAGTGATGGTTGTTGGTATGTTAGTTTCAGGGTTTATCGTAGAACACAGGAGTTTGTTAGGTTGCATGTAATGTTAATCATTTCCTGAGAGTTGTGATGTATATTATATCTGTTTTAGGTGGTTGTTTGTTGGTTTTGGTGTTGTTTCCATATTTCCCAGATCCCTGCAACGTACATATAAAAATTGAACAATTCGCGTCATACTAATGTGTGTTGTAGTAAAATTCACATCTTCATCACGTAGGAATGCAAAAAATCTGCAGCTTCATCGTTTTTTATAATGTCAAACAATTCACATCTTCATTATCTCTTATTTTCCACACAATTCGTAGCTTATATTTGCAAACAATTCGCATGTTATTCTGAGAGTTGTTTGCAACTACAAGCTGATAAAGTCCTTTTGTGGGAACAATTCGCAGTCAACTGATGATTTGTGTTTTGGTAGGAAGTATGACAACAAAACCAAACGATTACAGGTCAAGATTGGTGAGTCTTTTGAAATTGCTGAAAGAGTACCGTGTTATTGCTGCCCGCATCGAAACTACAAGAAACACACCCTTCTACACACTTTTGAAAGCGGCGTTCGACCTCCGGAATGTGGCAGAGCTGCCGAAGAAGAAGCTTTATTCAAACATTCAGTGGGTTGTGGGGATGTTCTCGGTCGATAAAGACGCCTTCCGTTTTTGGGTCAAAGTTTGTGACGCTAACGACGGACGATGTAAAGGTCATTGTCTGTAGTTGCAAACAATTGTCAGAGTTTCCTGAGAGTTGTTTGAAACTAAAATATCCTGAGATTTTTTTGGAACTCTAATACGTTGGAGTTGTTTGCAACACTTTTAGCTTGGATTTCCAAACAATTCTTAGGTTTTCCTGAGAGTTGTTTGCAACCATAGTATAAGTATTTGTGCTGACCCCTGACATAAATTATTATAACCAGATTAAGTATTTAGTCGATAAAGGATACATACCTCCTTCAAAGACCGGGTACAAGGTGAGAAATTCAAGAAAAATTCCACAACAAAAACAAGGCACCCTCAACTGTGGTATTTTCATTTGTCAATACGCCAGAGATATTATCGAAAAAGGATACATACAGGAGACTTACCGTAAAGATATGGTAACAGACTTTAGAGCAAAAATGTTTTATTTTTTCCTAAATGATGTTAACACCAACTCATACTGGTAGTAATCTTTTTTATGTCGAAAACTGTGGAGGGAGCCTTTTGGATATATTTCTTTTAATTTTTTGGTGTACATATAGTCCTTGTAATTTTTTGGTGTACATATAGTCCTTGTAATTTTTTGGTGTATATATAGAGTTTTTTTGTTTCAGAAATGTGCAATGTATGTATTTTCAAACTCACTTTAAGAAACGGTGGGTATTTGGGCAAAATTTGCATCATTTCCTGATATATACAATAAAAAAATTACAACTAAACAATTCCCAATGTATACAAGCAACTACTTCTACACAATTCTTAGGAGTAAACTACAACTAACAGTTCGCATCTTATCTTGATATATATTAAATAATTAGAAAACGTAGCTGCTGAATACGAAAAGACTATGGCGCCTGCCTTGGTAAATATTAAGTGCATTGAGCATGCAAAAAGCCATCTAATCAAAACAGCCCATTAATTGTTGATTGGACAGAGGAGGCTATGTAATGATTAATATAGCCGCACCACCACCTCATTAAGACTTCCTTCATGCCTATAAATAATACTAGTAACCAGAGGCTAATTTAAAAACAAACTCTATATTTCAAACACTTATAACATCTTCAATTTCCAATCACCATGTCTACCTCCAGTTCTTTAGGTGACTCCTGGTCTTCTATAACCACCAACAGAATCTCGGGCTTAATCACTCCGGCGGCACCATAAAATAGCCCAGTCTCTGTAATGGACTTTGATATCAAGGATTACTTTGCTGCTGACTCTGAACGAGTTGAAGTGGTTCCCCTGGTTGCTGCACCTCAGCCAGCAGAGGTTCCAAACAGGAATGGAAGAGGGAGGAAGATGCTGGTCCATCGGGGACCAAATATATAAGCATAATGGGCGTAGATAACGAGTAAGAAGATCATAATAGAGATGTTGATGATGAGCATGAAGAAGAGGAAAAAGGTGAAGAATCCTCTACTGATGACTAATAGTCACTGCTTTTGTTTTTTTGTTTAATGCCAACTAACAAACACTAAATACGGTTTAATTCTAAGTGGTTAATGTATGAAGCCTCTTATGGCTATGTAATATCTTTTTTGTATAAACTTTTAATCAGTGTAAAAATTTTATGAAGTATTTTTATTTTGCAAACAAATCTCAGGGGAAGGACATGCAAACAATTTGCATCCTCGTGTGTGTATGTGAAACAATTCTAATAGTTGTAAACAACTCTCAAGAAAACCTGCGAGTTGTTTGCAATATTATACTCAGATATTGGGCATGCAAACAATTCGCACCCTAGTAGTAGTTGCAAATAAGTCTTAGGAAAACCTGCGAGTTGTCTGCAATATTATACCCAGATATTGGACATGCAAACAATTCGCACCATAGTAGTAGTTGCAAACAAATCTCAGGAAAACATGCGAGTTGTTTGCAATATTATACCCAGATATTGTATGCAACTCTACAAGTTGGAAAAGCAAACAATTCGCATCACCAACGGTTGCAAACAACTCTCAAGAATACCTGAGATTTCTTTGCAATATAATACCCAGATATTGCAAATAATTCTCCATAGTCTATGCGAATTGCTTGCAACTCTCAGGTTTTCCTGAGAGTTGTTTAAAACTATGTTCCTAACATTTGCTTGGGAAAAATAACTTTATTAACCAAACACCTAGCATTTCATTACTGTAATACAAACAAGAGAAATATGTGTAAATGAACAAACAACTCTAAAAATGTTTAGTGTATTGTCCACAACAAGAACAACTTTACAAATCAATATAGCCAACGAGAATTATCCACAACAAGAATTGTGTTTAAGCTAGAACATCACAAGTCCTCCTTTTATGACCTGATTTCGAACAACAGCCACACCTCAACTGCTTGGTTGAGGTTTATCTTCTAGAGGGGATTCGTTTTTTCTCAGGCCTTTTGGGGCGTCTTTTAACGTTGGGAGGAAGAATTTCCACCTCCGAAGGATCGTTAGCGCTTGACCCTTCGCCGAAATCGGTTATCGCCGGTATGCTGAAAGAGTAACTTTCCCTGTAATTCGTAACCGTGAAGAACGTATCTATTATAGTTAAAGGATCTTGGTCGGTATACTGTATTGCCGTTAAAGCGTGAGGACATGGCAAACACTCTTGTTGCCATGATCTGCAAGAAAATTTAAAATCTAACAGATTAACAACTGTCACATGATTTGAAAAGACTTCAAACATGGCTGTAGAAGACTTACGTACTATCCAAGTGCGGCACATGTCAACATTCTGCTTTAGCTTCTTCTCATACTCGGGGACCAAATTTGTACTCCAGCTTAACCCCTCTTCATATCTTCGTGAAACTTGAGTCATAAGCAAGAGTCTAATCTAGTCAATAAACTCAACAATGGATAGGCCACAATATTTTTTTATCTAATAGTTAAAAGATTCGGCCGCAGTGGAAGGCATAGACCCGTGTCTTTTCCCTTTAACGTAAGCCTGAGCATACTTATCCGAAGGTAAATTACCAAGAAAATCACTAATTGTGTCACCACCTTTACATAGAAAATTAGTTAGTATATCATTAAAAAGCTTTCGAGTGGGAGCATAAGCAAGACGATGGAAGAAACACAACATCCTTTTTTATAGTCTCTCTTAGTGTGTTCCAATTTGGATTTCAAATTCTGCTTGAGATGGATATAACAGTACGCATGATAGCAGTTTTTATACAAGACAACAACATCATTAACGATACCAGAAGGATGGTCTGAAATACATGTGATTTGGCGCTTCAACAAATGAGGTTTCAAACAACTCCAAAACCACATCCAATTGTCACAATCCACAATGCTAACTATACCAATTCCAACGGGGAATAGTCTTGAAACGAGGCACCTCAGATGGTCAAATATATAACTCAAGCATGTCAAAAAATGTAAACAATTGGCAATAGTGTCTGAGAGTTATTTTCAAATCTCAGGATTACCTAAGAGTTGTTTGGAACTCTCAAGATATCCTGAGAATTGTTTGGAAGTCTTATATTTGCAAATAGTAGTTTGTAACTCTCAGGATTACCTGAGAGTTGTTTGCAATTCTTGTATTTCAAAAGAGTTGTTTGCAACTCTTAAGATATCCTGGGAGTTGTTTGCAAGTATTATATTTGCAAAGAGTAGTTTGCAACTCTCAGGATTACCTGAGAGTTGTTTGCAACTCTTGTATTTTAAAAGAGTTGTTTGCAACTCTCAGGATATCCTGGGAGTTGTTCGCAAGTTTAATATTTACAAAGAGTAGTTTGCAACTAACAGGATTACCTGAGAATTGTTTGTAACTCTTTTATTTCCAAAGAGTTGTTCTTAACTCTCAAGATATCGTGGGAGTTGTTTGCACGTCTTATATTTGCAAAGAGTAGTTTGCAACTCTTTTATTTCCAAAGAGTTGTTTGCAACTCTCAGGATATCCTGGGAATTGTTTGCAACTCTAGGCAGCGAGTTGTTTACAATTTTTGCACAAAACATCATAATCATTCAGATTTTAAAAAATGAAATTAACTGTTGTTGTCGGCCTTTGCTACGGCAGTAAGCAATACACCCTTATACTTTCCATATAAGAATGTCCCATCAACAAACAACATTGGACGACATGAATGCAAACCGTAAAGGAATGAATCGAATGCTATAAAACAATGCTTGAAGAGGTTTCCAGCTGATAACTCCAATCGGCAGTCCGTACTAATATCGCGGCTCTTCAATTGTTTGAAGTACCCTCTTAGTAAACTAAAAGAATTTGAAACATCTCCGAAAACTCCCCTCTTTTACTTCTCTAATTCATTCCATGACAAACGGTAGGAGATATCAATACCGTAATTTTGTTTGACAATCTATTGTATGGTTTTGGCTGTCAACGAATGGCAGGTCCGGATAGAATCATGAAGTTCCTCTGCAATCAAATCTGATGTCAAATGCATATGCCGCTTATGGTTTTGGAAGAAAACAGGACTGCAAGTATGGTGCGGAACATAGTTCTTGATCGTCATTAAGCCGGTGCTGGAATCAATAGATGCATAAAGTCTCCATTTGCATCTGTTTGTGAATTTATTTTCACAATAAGCAGTGATCTTGTTTGTTGTGTTGTGCATATATTTGAAAGAAAAACCATGCTCTAAAGCATATCGGCACAAAGATAACCTTAGACCTGCAGCACCTTCTTCGAAAGCTTGACCAACTCCTGTAATAGCATCAGCCCAACCAGTAGTAACAAGTTGTTATTTTCTCTGATCAGAATGAACTAAACCGTTACTACTCTCTCCGTTAATTAGTTGATTAAGAGATGGTTCTCCCAAACTTATGCTAGGTTGTTTACGCTTTAGACTAGAACCCTTATCACCAGAACTCTTATCACTAGAACACTTATCACCAGAACCTTTATCGAGGACTTATGCTAACCCGTTTTTAAATGCTCAAAATCAAGATATAATACTAAACCAACAAAATCTTTCTGGTTATTAAAGAAATAATTCTTGTGATCCCCGCAGGAGTAGATAATAGGTAGTTACCTGTGACCAACTCCTCCCACGTGCTCTCCACATACTCTTGGATACTTTGAAAGCTTTCAAACTCTGTGAAAGGAACAATTGCAGTTTGGTGACCATGTTTAAAAATTCAAACTCTTGATTTAGACATACGTTACCTTGCACTGAACAATCATAAAGTAATTCATTAGTTCGCGAATTGTACAATCATAAAGCAACTCGCATTCTCTCCTGAGAGTTGTGTACAACTATGAGACGCGAATTGTTCGCAGTTTTATGTCTACTACACTGGAGTTGCACAATTCGCATCTTATTTTAGCACTCAAGCATGAACAAAATGTATACAATTCACAATAGTGCCTGAGAGTTGTTCTCAACTCTCAAGATTACCTGAGAGTTGTTTGCAAATCAAGTATTTTAACACTCAAGCATGAACAAAATGTAAACGATTCGCACTAGTACCAGAGAGTTGTTCTCAACTTTTGGATTTCCTGAGAGTTGTTTGCAACTCTTGGATTTCCTAAGAGTTGTTTGAAACTCTTATATTTGCAAAGAGTTGTTTGCAACTCTCATGATATCCTGAGAGTTGTTTGTGACTCTCAGAATATCCCAAGAGTTGTTAGAACAATTCGCATAAACTGTGTTAGAGAACATCAAACAATTCACATATTCTACGTTAATAACCATAAAACGATTCGCATCTTTTGTCGGGAATGCCTGGACAACTAAAACTCATAGTCTACACATGTTTCACGTTCAAAATCAGCATCTAATACACTAAAAATCAGCTAACTAGTTAAACAATGATTAACGACATAAACTAACATAATAACAAACAATCGCTGGAACAAAAAATAAAAAAACAGAGAAAAAACTCAAACAAGATTTACTAACAGCCGAAACAGTAGAATAACACCTATTCTAACTCAGAAATCCAAGAAATAACTTCGAAATCAGTAGTTAAACACCATTACCTAAAAGCAACACATAAAATCAAAATAACAGAGATTCCAAAAACCTCGAATAACGTGTGATCGGCTCATGTAAGTAGAAAGCAATAGTTAGATACATTTTATACCGAGCTTATAGAAATATATAGACATTTAACACTCCGATCACCTGAAAATTGTGGTTTCTTGGTGGTTCACGGTGGTTTGTAAGGCTAGGTGGTTAGAGCGGCTACACAAATTCAAATCTTTAAAAGCTAGAAAAGGGGGAAGAAAATAGAAAATTGTGCTTATATAGTGGGTTGAGGGTAGTTAGAGTATTAAAATAATGTAGGTATTAAGTGGTAATTAGGTAGTTGAGATGGATATTAAGAGGTAATAGAACAAAACTTGGATACTATATGGCCATATGATAGTTGAGTAGGTATTTTAGATGCAATTTTCCAAAAAATAATGATAGTATATAAACAATTACAAATAATAAATTCATAGTTTAAAATTAGCATTAAAAATAAAATAGAACCGCACATGATCGGAGCTGTCATGGGAAATATCAAAATTAGAATAAATAATTGTACTTAGTTTTCTTTTAATTTATTATTAAATAGTTTTAATTTAGCCTTTATAATTTATTATTATCCAAAATGATAATTATATTTAATAAAATGTGAGTTATCAATAGATATACAAGTAGTTTTTTTCCTATCTTTTATTCAGACAAAAACTACAAAAAAATTCGAAGTGTACTATTTTTAAAAAAAATTAAAAACTCGTATTTTTCAAATAGTAGTTTAAAAAACATATTCGAAAATACTATTGTTTTTATTTTTTCAAAATGAACAAAACTATATTCATGAAATATTTTATTAATTTTGTGCTTAAAACTTAATTCACAATTGTTATATGTGAATAGTAAATTATAGCCACCAAGGGGTAGCCGAGTTGGTTGAGTATGGTATGCTTGTGACCAAAAGTCATGAGTTCGAGTCCCTCTACATACGCTTTCTCGGCTGAGTCTGTCACCTTGTGTGGTTTACCTTCTGGCGTTGGTTTGCAGGCTATCGCGTCAGACCGAGGGTTTTATCCTGTGCGCACTCATTGCACTCTGAGTAGCGGCTGCGGGTTCCCTTCGGAAAAAAAAAAGAATAAAAAATTATAAAAAAATTGTACCAAAATATAAATTAAAAATCAAATTAAATGCGAATTGTGAATCAGATTTTTAAAAAACGATAAAACGAGTTACAAAGAATACTAATCACGAATTAAGAAAAAAGAGTTCCTAAATGTGAATAGCGAATTAAAGGTATTCTTTTTATAGCAAACCAAGCGATTCATTTTAGTTTTAACAAAAAATATTGGGGTTCGCATTTTATATATACATTTATGATTCATATTTAAATTGTATTTTTTACTCAACAACTATCATATTTTCCATTAAAATTCAATGATTGATTAAAAAAAACCACAAGAAAAAAGAGAAAACCTTCAATTATATTGCGATTGAACTTCGTATTTTTACTTTCGACATTTTTTATTAGGTTAGTTGGAATGATTTTTTTCTATGGAATCGGAGTTAGAATACGATTCATAGTTTGTCTTTCTTGATTTTTGTTTCTAGTTCATGCACGATTGACAATTCGTCCTTTTGGATGTGAGAAAAGCAAAGGCATGAAAAAATGTGTGATAAATTAATAAAAACCTTGGGTAATAACTAAAGATATAGAGAGTATTAAACTTAATCGAGTAGTTGGTGATATTAATCTCATTTCAACATTGTAAAAAAAAGATTTTAAACATTAGTAATATATAATCATCTCATCTTCCAGTGTGCTATAAAATTATTCAAAAACACTATCCCATCATCAGAGTAGAAATGAAGGTGAAAAGTAGTAGAAATATATAATTTATTTAGATAAATGCTTGTCTTTTAAGAAGCAAGGACAAGACTTTAATAGTTATATGATATAAAGTCTCCAAAAAAATAGTGAATTAGATAGCTCTTTATGATCCTCCATCAAATGCCTTTTCTTTAATATGAATCCCCTCCATCAAATATCATTCCAAGAGCAAGTAATGCCGAACCAAACTATCGTTAATATTCAAGCATGGCCAATAGCATGAAGCGTGAACTATTTCAGAAGCAAAACATAGTTTAATTGTGGCCACCTTGTAATATACAGCCATGGCCAATGCAAGCAGAATGAACTATTTCACAGTCAAAACTCACTTTCGTTTCAGTTAGTTTTTCTGGTTGCGCTCTCCATTGAAACTTTGCCATCTACCTTGTCCACTGTGATTAGTACTCGTCCTCTGGCTTGCATACCGGTTTGTCTCCACTCCAGATGGGTTCGGATTGGTGGCTGGATTTGCTTCGGATCTAGTACGGGGGTCGAAATTATTCCTGTCAATATTTGATAGGATCAGAAAAAGAACACCAAATTTAAACAAAATACCGTATCTGTAAACAAGTAAATGAGTTTCACACGAGAAATCTTATATTATATTAACATGGTATAATATAATATGTATTTTCAGATTCATCGTGTTGGTCATCTTCAAGTATTAACGTTGGTTATTGGATTGACTAGGTTTGTTGCGTCTATCTGTTCAGGTTTGAATAGATCTATTTATTAAACAGGTTAAGTTGTGAATCAAAACTGGAGCTGAAAAAGTTGAGGACCAGACGGATTGAGTTTGTGTAATGAATAATTTTTACTCAACCCGAAATTAACAACCCTACCTGAAAGTATTTGCTTGATTAGTAGGAATTCTTAGAGGCTGAGATTGCTGTTGCCTTAAGGATTGATCTGGATATGTCCTCCACTGTGGATCCTGCGGATCAGACCGGGATGGTTCCCGTGTATTATTCACTGGCCTACTTTGAGGGACCTGATTCCTTGGTTCACTTTTTAAGTACCTATTCGGTGTTGGATAGGCATTCCCCGGATCTATTTGGTTAGATTCTGCAGTAGCTTCAGCTTCAGGGGAAAGGTCTGCTAGTGTTTCTGTGGTGGTAGGCAATTGCGATCCAACAGTGTTCAACTTTTTTACGCCACTTTTCTTCGGTGGTCCAAACTTAATATGACGGAGAATAACATACGCTTGGCTTCTCTCCACATGTGGTCCACTTTCCACAACTGCTACATCTCCAATCTATTCGAAGTCGAAATGTATAGCAAGTCAAAACAAAGGCAACATTGGCATAGCATTTTTTTTATGAAGTAGTAATTGGAAAGATACGCTTTCGATGAAAATAAAATTAAAAAGCAGAACCTGGGGAATATATATCATGAGAATATTAGTGAAAAATTAAACCGTTGAAATGGCCAAAGAAGCTAATTGTTTTTTTTAAAAGATTTTTAATCTTATAAAAAAACAAGCACTTTTAGTCTAAACTTAAACAAAAATCATACATACCAAACAACCCCTAGGTTCGGATACAAGAAAATTAAAGGGAAGAATAATTTGCAAAGTGTCACTTTAATATCGACAAATTACGTTTTCAAATATCTTTTCTTGCACTGTCAAACAAGTTAACAAAATCAGTATTTCTACTTCTTCCTTATATCCAAACAGAATCTAGAGATATAAACATCAAGGAGGGTACCAGCTTTGTAAGGCGAGATAATAATCTGCCCAAGTTCTCTTTGGCTAAATTTTCCTCCTTGCTCAACTTTTCCTCTTCACCCAAGTTCTCCTCTTCACCTTCCTTACCCTTAGCCTTAGCCTTAGCCTTAGCCGTAGCCATAGCCAAGCACTGTTTTATTTGAACGCAGCAAAAAAATTATAATCAGACTTTTATATATATATTACTTACTTAACTAACAGGTTTTTTAAAAAAAATTGCCTTTTCCGGCTTATTCATATATATAGATTGTTATTTACTATATTTAGTGACATAGAGACTCAAACCCATACATGGCTGCCAAGTCGCATCCTATTTTATTTGAGTAAGACAATCTAAATTGGCAAAAATAGAATCATAAAGGCTCCCTCCACTATCATTGTTTAGTCAAACTCATCACTGGCTGTAGTCGATCAACTAATGAATATAATAATAGATCAATTCAAACTTTATATTGGCAATGACATACTCAAGAAACCTACAACAGAGGTTTTTGATGTACTAGTTATGATCTATTGCAGCGAAGTTAAACCTTTTTAGCCAAAATTTAGTATTTTAAGGACGCACGTGATAACAAAAAACAAGGAACTATATTATTATCCAAGAGAGTGCAGGAATGATCAGGCTAATAAAAATGTGAAAAGCTCAATCAACAGTAATGGGGGATTTCGTGTTTCTCATCCTACAATATCCTATTATCGGTGTTATAATGAAGTAATAATATTGGAACTACATGGGTCGTAAAGGTGCATACGTAATTTCTAAAGATTCAACATTGGGGGATGTTTATTACACGTAGGTTCTACGGCTTTTAGGCTTATAAACAAAAAACTTGTTTCTTTTGTCTAACTTTCTAGGCTTAAAATGCACTAGCCTCTTCAGCTTTTGAGTTTAAAATAAGATAAAGAAACCTAAAAGAACTAAAACCTAAACAAAACTAGTTTCTTTTTTTTTACCTCTTTTCTTCACAATAATTTATTAATTTTTCATAAATCGCTTTTCAATACATAAACTTAATGCGAGAAAAAAGCTTTCATTTTCACCTTGTGCCATCATTTTATATCTCCAAAGTTGACATTTTTATTACTAGGGGCCAAACAAACTATAACTTTATCTAAAAGGTCAATTTAAATTTGTTTATTTTAAACTACTTTTAGCCTTTAAGTTGCGCACCAAACAACCCCTTATACTACCTTTTTCCTACCCTGAAGGTGTGGTAACTGGGAAGGAGTTCTAAGAAATTCTAACAAAAAACACCACCACATCAAAAAGATAAAAATAAAGTACCTTCACACGGTAACCACGTTCCATCATTTTTATAGTTGTATCCGCTTTTATCTTCAGGTCTTGTTGTTCCTATGGTTAAAAAATAACATAAATCAAATACGGTTTTTCAAGCATGTGTCTCACACAATAAGCTAAGTATGATAAATAAGTTGTTTGAGAAATAGCCCTTCTTTGGATGATGGAAAACTATTTTATAGTAATTTACATTGTCGATGAACATAATATCCGTATTATATTTAAGATGAAGGATTTAAACTTTTTTATTAAAAACTATATAAAATTATAGCCTTTCCCTAATATGTTAAAATTTTTCTCTACTTTTTACTTTGCATCAAATTTGAGATCCGAAGACTTTGTTATTCTTTTATATCAGTGCGCGCATAAAGATGAAAATGGGAACAATTTTGGAGTTAACTTACTATTTTTTCTGTGAATCGGACTAGTTTATGATCTCCTTGACGCAAAGTCCCATCAGGCTGCATATATAGAAACCAATTTTAAGATCTTATCGATTGGGATTTAAGACCACCAGGACGAAGAGGATGTCAACTGGTCGATTTTCATATACGTTTTATCATTACCGATGATTGTGAAATAGACAAAAAAACGTTAAATATCTAGTAAATTTGCAATTTATACTTCTCATAACAAGAACAAAAGATTATAACATATGGTTGTAAAAGATATCAGGAAGAATATGCATTGGATCAGTAACTCACATGCACTCTGAGATTTTGATATAAATATGAAAGAACAAATAAATCAAACAAAAAAAGTATCAGTATATAAGAAAAAATTTATTAGTAATCCAAACCACTAGAGCATAGAGGTTAGAGAGATAACAATAATATCTTCTTTAAAAGGATTAGTAGACGAATATACCTTGCTTTTGATCCGTTCCTTTTCCTTTACTTGTTTATTGTACATTTCCTTATTGTAGTCCATGATTTTACAGACAGGTGGGTTAGGTTCTTTTGCTTTTTGAACCTGTATAGCATGATAAAAATTCCTTAGCCTACCTAAGAGCCTACTGATGTTCTTATCTAATTCAACATCAAATGATTCTGCGGAATGGAAAATTCCAGGTAGCAAAACAAAGTGGATTAGAGTGCAGTAAACTTAGGATCCACATGTGTTACTATTTAACTTTGCAGATCTTTTAATAACAAAACAGCAAAACTAATACTTTTGGTCTTTTGGTGGCTTATGAGATTTGTTGCTAGCATTGATCAGTTTTTCTTATTCTCCTCTTGCTTTTAATTAATCATATCTGTTCTTGATTTGGCCTTGTGCAGTATTCAGTCTTAGCCTTGCATGGTTGCACTGGTGGTCTATGGTCAGGTAACTTGTTGGGGCAGTATATAGTCTGGTTTTTCGTTCACAGTTTCGAAGAGTCTGAAGCTGCACCTAATGAATCATGCAAATTGAGCTTTTCCAATATAAGAAGCCTCAACTTGCTGTGCTTATTTTCAAGGGTGGTGCTTTTAATTTGCAGCAGTGTGGTTTTGTGAGTCCATAGACTATCAACTGGTCCTTATTTACACACTCTCTGGTGGTTTGGCAGCTCTTTGTAGCGTGATCGTGGATTCTGCCCTTGTTTTGGGTATCCAGACTTATTGTATTAGTGTTAGTCTTAGGTCTCTCCTTTTTTTGTGTTATTCCCTTTGCGTGGTAGTCCTGTTTATATTTACTTGCTGGGTAAGGAACATAAGTCTGGAGCTATTTGTTAAAGTGGTCTCTTTGGTTAGTTAACCTATCCTAAGACTAGTTCTTTGTAATTTCGAGGAATGCCCATGTAAATGTACTTGTTTAGGTTCTACATATTTTTTTGCTACAAGAAAAAACTGAACACTAAAAATCTTATAACACAAGATCTTAAAAATACCTCAACCAAATCAAGATCAAGTTTCCTTGCCCGCTCCAAAGCATCATGTATTGAGACAATATCATGTCCTGTGCATAAAAATATCTTAGGCATATTAGATAAAATTGTAATCAATACTGTAATGAATACACCACATCAATACTGTAAAAATAAGTTCAGATTAATCTTATTTATCTCTTTGTTTTTACTTCTAAACCAGACTTGGACACAAGTCGAACCCATCTAATAAACTCTAAGTGGTATGTTATACAAATTCAAGGGCTCGTTTGAATCAGCCCATCGTTAGTCAAGTCCAGTGTTTTGACAATCCTCGACTAAAGAATTCTGATAACTATTAAACTATGTATTAACCTGACTAATTAGTAGCACGAAAGGGGTTGAGATTGGATAGGACTTAATACATCACCTCAATCCAATCCACTCCTATTTACTTTATTATATCCGGTGCTCCAAGCACGGCACCTAAAACACTGTCCTATTCTACTTTAAATTACATATGCTTCTTCCTACAAACACATTGAAAAAAGTTGTTCTTGATAAATTTAAGATACATGTCATGCATACCTTCATCTGTCACCAGCCTAACAAACGAGACATTGATTTGCTTATTTAAACGAGGTCCTTCCGGTTCCACCTCTTCGGCCTTCTGTTGAGCCGGAAATTGTTTTTTTGGCCTCTTCTTTCTAGCCTGAGATTTGACAAAATCCCTTCATTCACTCTACTAGTCAAAATCCAATGATATGTGTACTAAGACAATAAGATCAACTTCATAACACAAAAACCACCAAAAGGTAAATCATAACACAAGCAATTTCAATCTCAGCTTAAGACAATAAATCAATATATTGATAACAAAAAGAGAAGTTTGTAGCTGTAACCTGAGCTGGTTTGGCATAAAACCTGACATTGCCACAAAACCCAGATAAAGGATGAGTAAGCAAAGAAGAAGGAGTATGAAAGTAATGTCTGTTTACAAGAACCGGTGCTGCTGTGTGTATGATTTGGGGATTAGGGTTTGGAGAGATGAATCGGTCTAAAATAAAGGATTTGGGAGGAGGAGTAGTGAAATCCGTTATGGAGGAGTAGGGTCTAATGAAGAATGATGATTTAAGCTTACGGATTAGAGAGAGTTTGTTGAGGAGTGTTCTATTCGCGTTCATGGCTCTGGCTCTGGCTCTTCCTTTTCTCCTCGGCTCTGTGTTTGTGGTGATTGTGACGGTGGCCGGTTGAAAAAGTAAATTATGTTTTTGTTAGGGTTTCTCGCGACGGAGATGGGAAGAGGAGGTGAAGTTGAGTGTGAAATGTGAGGTTGAATGAGAAGCTCGGCTAACAGAGCAAAGGTTAGGGGTGCTTTGAGTATCGTCGATGGAGAAAAACTGACCTATCTTACGAATTGACATTCCCTATACATCATAGTAATTCAATAGAGTTAGTACTATGGATGATAGAAAATTTATATAAAACATATACAGAAACAGAAGCAGTACCTTCAATTGCCATAGCCATATTTGAAATTGAAGCTCGATTACCTTCAATCACCTCCTTAATAAGGAATAACAGTGCTTTTGGTTGTCGTACTAATATATGAGTGAGTCAAACTATTTTCGTTCAAATGGGTTCATTCATTTCGGACAAATATCTATTCATTCATACATCATTTTACTTTTCCTTCCGAATAATATCCACTTTTTTTAATAACAATTTTTTTCTATCTTTTTTCTCTTAACTTTTTTTTTATTTTTTTCTTCTCGTACTGCCACTTCTTTTTGTTTTAATGATTTTCCACCGAAATAAGCTTTGTTTTTTATTTTGTTTTTGTTTTTATTTAATGATTTGTTTTGAATTACTTATTTTATTATTTAGTATATAATTTAGGTACGTCTGTTGTTGTGAATCGATGGATGAACTTACGGATTATAGTTAGGTTAGGGTTTATGCAATTAGGTTTAATATGAGTGGATTTTAAGGTTGTTTGGGTACCGTAAGAATTGATCTTCCTCATCAGAATCGCGGAAAAGGGGACGACACACCGATGGTGCAGGTTTTGTGCATCATCGATGCACCTCATATACACTGATGATGGACGACCGAAGCTTCATCGGTGCGTTATACTCCTAACTCTTAAATGATTTTTTCGTGCTTATTTAATTACTAATACTTATTTGATGTAAAGTTTAGTTACTAATATTTGTTACGTGTTTATTTGACTTATTACCCGCTTATTTGAGTTATTTTTCATCTAAGTTTAATTATTATTGACTCAAGTCTTCTGATACATGGAAGAACTACACAGGCTTTGGCTAGAGCTATAAACAATAGTTCTATGGTAAGTGCATTACCCTTGCAAAATTTGTTGAAGTGGACAATAAGAAAGATGTTCGTGAAAAGCGTGGACGACCGAGTATTAATATGAAAGCTGATGAGCAACCGAATCACACTGATAAGTCGTTGCGCCGTATTCATAAAGGAATAAAGTGTGTCGATAAAAATGTTGAAAAAATTAATGATGTTGTAGTTAGTGGTGGATTATCTAGACAACTTGCACCAAATATATCATATCATCGTACACAAACATCTGATCATCGTAAATCTTTATGAGCCCAAAGATTGTTAGGTGGTTGTCGAAGAGATTGGTGGACTTTAATGTGTGACCCAAACCCAATGTGTGCGACATTTTTAACGATATAAATGAGAATGATATAAATGCTCAAACTTATACCTATTATACATTTAACATTATTTAGAATGCTCAATTTAAAAAAATTTAATAACGTATTATATTGTTCTTGTTTTACAAATATTCATCTACTCGACTACCGATCATAATGATGAGCACGGTCGAATATTACATTTATGATAGAGTGATGCGTGGGCTGATGTACGGTGCACTAGCATTTCCTATGTTACTAAAAAATTCGTATAAGAATGGAGATTTTTTTTGTTACATTTTTCGTGGGACAGTTTGGAAAAATTAACGTAACCATTTACTTTTGGACGATCGTAAGATGGTTTTTATTGCTTCATATGGGAGGCCGTCAACGATTAAGTACGTTGACTATATTGCTCGATTTGGATGGTACATCATCGCCCCACCCGTGGAGTCTGGTGATGAAAAAATGTTTGAGGTTGTTCGTACGATCAAGAACATTCACATGAGAGATGATTTAGAAGGTTTGAGGCTCTTCAAAAAACAACAATGGATGTTTACAAATCATTCATGTTGGTACGATCAAGAACATTCACTTATTTGAAAGTTTTTTTATAAATCATTCATGTTGGTTATGTTTACAAATCATCCATTTTGTAACACTAAAAGTAAATAAAACACGTAGGTTCATTAACAAAACAAACCACATAAGGATTATTTTATTAACTCATAAATTATTTAATTCTTATTAAAACACTTGGGTTGTGAATTCATAAAAAATACATGTTATTTGATTGTTAGTAAAAAAAAATTGTAAAAAAACTTGTAAATTTTTACCTAAGTGTTAGCTATAGAATATGCATCATCGTTGCACCAATGATACATACTACTATGCACCGATAGTGCATACTTAATACACCATTTGTGTGATGTACCATCGGGCATTAAACTTGGCACATACTAAGATGATCTATCGGGACCGCCGCATCATCGGTGCATGGACACTGCACCGATGGTGTTCATTGTTTTGCATCGGTGATGTTTGTTGTTGTGCACCAATGGTGCACTTGAATATGCACCATCGGTGCTTTGCACGTTCATGTTTTTTCATCAAAGTACTTCTCTGCATTTCTCTGAACGTTCATGTTAATGTGTCATCGATAAAACATGTACGCTGTTTTCGGAAACAATACTTTCGGAAACATTTCTTCTAAAGAATTCATTAACGCCAAGTCTTTACCCGTCAAAACCACATACGATTCTTCAATGTCGTGAGATACAATTAAAGATTTCAAACAATATAATATTCACTTGAAATTGTTTGTTTTCTTAAACATAAACGCAAATGCAACAACCTAAATGTTTATCATAAGGATGGTTTTGAATGTCAAATATAACTTTTAACGACCATTGCTCTGGAGTTACCATGGCATTTTGAATCTCAAAACAACAACCATACTTTTTATTCCAGTACACTTTATCTTAAGATCTTTTACGAGTAGCGTCCGAATATATCATTTATATCCCTCGAATTAAAAGAATATTTAAAAATTATTTATACTATTTATAACATCACAATGTTTTATGTTGATAATTACCTATTTTGTGTCTCGGTCTTCTTAACTCACTCAACCAATTTGTCTCGGGTATAATATTTTGTTGTGAAAAGACATGAGTGTAATCAATAGCGAAAGCCTTTGCATATCTATCTGTATCATCCTCACCTTGCAATTATAAGGTACATGAAAGTGAAAATAAGTAAACAGACTATAAAACAACAATTACAAAAACGAATTGCATTATAACTTGGTATAAAAAGTTCGGACGGGTGGTACCAAAGGTTCAATCCTTATCAAGGCTAACATGATAAAATTTAGAATTCAGATAAGTCATATGACATATTTAAATATTTTAAGTAAAGACAAATATGTCATATTTTATTATTTTAAGTAAATCAAACAAGATGAGTTTTACGTAAGGAAAACATAATATATTTTAGGTTATCTTTGTGTTGCTTAAGTTTAATGATTTGTTCATTAATTAAAATTGCATCATTTAATGAATTTTATAAGATCATAACAACAAATAACGATTTGCTTAACTTTAGATTGCCACAATAAGATAATATTTGTGATTTTTAAGTCTTATTCATTGTATTATTCATTTTTACATTAATTTGAATTAAATCGTTTAAGACAACAAAAAGTATGAATTAAATGATGGATATAAACATAACCCAATTGATCTGAATGTGAATTGCAAATAGTGATATATATTGAAGAAAACTATTTCTTTTAGACATAACTCTATTTATAAAAATCAAAAATAACTACGTGATACACGTATCTTTAATTTACAAATTCAATGAAATTTGGAAAACAAATCATCTAATTATTAGCCTTGTACTTATGAATTTAAAATAAAATTAGAATAAAACAAACGAAAAAAAAAACTATAACTGGTATTTGATGTATAAAATAACTTAGTTATGATAATCTTATTTGAGATATTTTAGTGATTAACTTTAATCTTTTTAAATCTTTTTATATATATATATATATAAGAGAAAAGTACCTAAAAGTACCCACTAAACTATCTTATTACCCGGCACTACCCAAATTTGACATAGTGTTACTTAATACCTAGACTAATAAATTGGACAAAAATACCCTTCCACTATATATACCCATTTTTCAGTTCCAACCCACTTTTTCCACCTTCCTATCACCCTAAACAAACACAAAAGTCTAATTTTAGAAACCACCAGAAAACCGTTCGACTTCGTGATACTCTCTATCTCTCTCTCAAACCCAAAAACCCTACAGCTTCTCACCGTTCGCACCTTCGACACTATCGCACCGGTCAGTGTCTTTTACTCACTCCAACTACACACCTTTTGTTCGACAAAGTTGTCGTGAAGTCATCTCTGAAAGCTTCAATCTCGTTCTCCGACCGGTGAAATTTAACAGGTGTGTATTATCGTGCAAAGTGTACTTTTTTTGCGTTTTTGACGAATTTGAACCACTTTTTTCTGTTAATTCACGATAGGCGTTGCTTTTTATACTGGAATGAAGTATCTACTAACGATAGTTGCTCAGTTTCTGGGTTTATCGTCGAAGGCAGGGTAGAAGTTTAGTTGCATGTAATGCTAATACTTTCCTGAGAAATATTATGTATGTTAGATGTGCATTAGGTAGTTCATTGTTGATTTTGGTGTTTGTTCAATAATTCCCAGATCCCTGCAACGTGCATGTAAAAAGTGGAACAGTTCGCATCCTGATCACCCATTATGCAAGCAATTCGCAGCTCGATTATATGTTTATCTCGTTTATTTACAAACAATTCGCAGCCAAGGCTGCGAATTATCTGTTAAAACAATATTCATATATATGCAATTCGCAGCTTGTCATGCGAATTATGTGTGACCTGTTAAGCAACTTGTGATGCGAATTATTTGTGACACTCCAACTTATTTGTGTTTGTGCATAAAGTATGACAACAAAACCTAGCTACTACAAATCAGGGTTGGTGAGCCTTCTGAAGCTACTCAAAGACATGCGTATTACAAGGGCCCACATTGAAGCTGCAAGAAACACACCCTTCTACACACTTCTGAAAACGGCTTTCCAAATCCGTAATGAGGCAGAGTTGCCAAAGAAAAAAATCTACCAAATCATTCAGTATATCATCGAGAAATTCTCTGTGGATAAAGACGCATTTAGGGTTGGCAACAAGTATGTAAAGCTAACTGAAAACGATGTGAAGATCATATTCGTCTTGAGGCATGGCACCGAGAAAATGCGGTTAACAAAAACCGGAGCTTTTCACAACAAATATGCACCCGGCGAGGAGGACGAATCAAGGATGATGAAGAAATACTTCATGGGTAAAACTGGCAGGAAAGTAGCAGCTAGTAATACCAAAACAATAACAAATGCCATTATAAAGGTACGTCTAAAATGGACTTCATCTTTATAAAGCAAGATTCTGTACATTTCTAAAATAGCATGTTGTCATTGGTTTTACAGGAGGGTATAGAGAAGGCCATAAACGAAGGAGGGGAGCATAAGTTGGAAGACGTTGCGAGGCTGTTGATACTGTTTTTGTGCTCCACACTATTCTACTCCGTATCTGGAGATATCCTGGGCTGGAGCACGGTTTATTACGTTGAAGACCTCAGCAGAATAAACAATTATGACTGGGCTGGATCAATACTGTACAAGCTTCGACAGTCTATTAGGAGTTGCTTAGCAATAGAAAGAGCTGATAAAGTCGTCGGCTGCATCGCCCTTGTAATTGTAAGATTGATCTATTCAGTTTAAAAATTAGTTATGTACAGAGCATCTTGTTGATAAAACTTGTCCCCATTCAGCCCTTCATCATGGAGCACACAACAATCGGCCATGAGGTAGCGAAGCCAACCTCGATACCAAGGTTTTTCAAATGGTTGGGATTAGAGTGTCAAGCATCAACCATGACATATCTTCTTAGAACACCCTCGCTGGATAATGACCAGGTATAAGCTTTATATATGTATTGAACTCGGGGTGCAAACAGTTCGCAACATATCATAAGTTTTGCTTAGAAAAATGTATCAATCATTTCGCAGCCTGATATGAATTTTACTTTGCAGCTTCTTTTTCCACACAGTTCGCATCATATAGTTTTACACACATTTCGCAGCTCTGCATGCATCAATCATTTTCGCAGCCTGACATAAATACTTAGTTCGCAACATGTGGTTTACACATAGTTCGCAGCATGTGGTTTACACATAGTTTGCAGCATATGGTTTACACATAGTTCGCAACATATATTCCCATACACATTTCGCAGCTCAGCATGCGAATTCTTTGCAACTCTAACATGATTAAAATCACACGTTTCGCATCATATGATGCGAACTGTTTCTAAAAACAATTTGTTTGTCTACACCCTCATACTTTTGAAACAATTTATTTACTTATATATGCCTCTGTTGGTAGGTTTTAGAAGGTCCATTACGTTTTACCGAGGCTGAAAGTGAAGCTTTCGGAGAACGAGAAGATAGTGAAGATGCAGAAACCTTTTCTACTTCACCGGAAGAAAGACCAAGGAAGAGGACGAAAAGCACAGCATCAAAACCAAAACAAAGGAGATGAGCATCACAGAATGTAATGAATAAGGTAATGTCTCCCAGACCCGAACAACCAACACCACCCGAGCCAACGATTCCACCACCAAGACTCCCCAAGCAAACGATTCTACCACAACCGAAAGGCAAATCCAGGTAGGAGCCCGCCGACGACGACACAACCAGTATGAGTGAAACAATCGGTGATTATGTACTCAAACGCAGAGGTCATAATCCCGAGATTTCTGCAATTGTTGCTGAATCAAAGCGTTTGAAGACATACGCCGACAAGAACAAGTACGAGAGAAAGATAGAAAAACATGCCAGAGATGTAAGTATGACTTGAGCCTTAAATAATCACTACAATCAGCACTTAATATGTTTATAAAAAGTTTTCTATCATTTTTGCAGCTGAAAGAATTGAAACGCAAGATAGCGGAACTTGAAGCACAACAACTCCACAATGCTATCTCGCAGCCAATTTGCCGGATTGAAAGCCCAATAGTTGAGCAGGTACCAGCATTTCCAGACAGAGAAGAATCCACTGATCAGCAAGCATCCGTGTCTAATGCTGATTAGCACCATGCTGATGGAGTACTGCCAGAAGAAAGGGACGATGATGCCAACCATTCACCCATACCGGTACAATCTGCAAAGATGGACATCATGGAGACACAGACAGAGAAAGAAAGACACGAGTCTCCTCCGAATAACCCAAAGGAGGTAGATAATGTAAGTGGATGGTATGATGTTATCAAACAAATATCAGGACTCTTATGTAGTCCTGTCCAAACGTTTCGCAGCTTAAGCTGCGAGTTGTGTAATCAACTAGTGGGTTGGTTATTATACAATTCGCATGCTGAGCTGCGAATTGTTTGGAATGGACAACACAGATATCAGGTCAGCATGCGAATCGTGCTCAACAATGATTTACTTATGCTTAACCCTTCCACACTTTTGTTTTTTTGGAATTTTGTATGAAACAGGAGACCAAAAGACAACAACAACAGCAGAAACAGCAACACCAGCAGCAACAACAAGAACAACAATAGCAACAAGAACAACAACAACAAGAAGAAGAACAACAACAACACCAACAGCAAGAACAAGAACAAGAACAACAACACCAACAGCAAGACCAAGAAGAACACCACCAGCAACAACAACACCAACAGCAACAACAAGAAGAACACCACCAGCAACAAGAAGAACACCACCAGCAACAACACCAGCAGCCACAAGTTCAACACAAAGATCGGCAACAAGAACAACAACAAGAACAACAACGAGAGCAACAAGGACAACAAGAACAAAAACAGCAGCAACAGATAACCTTGGCAAAGAAAGAAAGGCTAACTCAAGAGATAGCACCTCAAGAGTCAGAACCTGTCCATCCCGGTGAGAAGACGGAACTACTCAGCTAGGAAGGACCATCCTTAGAAGACAACACCACTTCTTCAGTGGAACCTCAAAGACCAACGGTGCTGTCAGCAAAGTCAGAATTGCTAAGCCAACGTGAAATTGTAGGCCTGGTAACAAATCAACTGCAAGCTCCAGAGTCCCACGATAACACAGTAGGTTTACCCGATGCTTTTGTTGATGGTATTTACACTCAAGTTTCACAGACATTTTTAAATGAAATTGATAATGTATATTACGATTCTATAATACAACGGTCCTTGGAGAACATGTCGGAGGATGACATTAATGATTTCTGCCGACACGATCCAGATCCTATGCCGAACAAGTCAACGACATTGGTTGTCGCTGACCGTGCGGTAAGGGCTACTTATAATGATTTCGCATCATGACATGAGATTTGTGTTAGCAAACTGATTGGGGTATTACAAACGAATATCAGGGTAGGATGCGAACTGTTCAGTGGAACCTCGAACAGTTCGCATCCTACCCTGATAGATACTGTGAAATTTATTCATCTGGAACCAAACAGTTCGCAGCCTAAGATGCGAACTGTTTGGAGTCGTTGCAATTACAAATACTGACACCCATCTACTTTTGATTTTTGTTATTTACTAAGCTCGAGCCCAGTAAAGAGATAGAGGAGCCAATTTTTACTCTACTGACACAAACACAGCCTCAAGTGGTAGAGGAAGAGGAAGAGGAAGAGTTCGTTATAACAATACGGGAACCGCCAAAAGTAGAATACAACGACTGGCCAAAGAAAACAAAAGTAACTGACTGTATCGATCTGGCAGAATACCATAAAATACAGTTAGTTAAAACCTACGAGAGCGACACCCCTGATCCAGTGGTATGACAGTTACCAGTGTCCAAGTTTACATACGGAATCAGAGTGCAAGCGAGTGATGTCATGACACTACCTTTAGAACTGGAGTTGGACGTAAAGGTATCCAATTGTCAACCAATTCTATTTTCAATGTTTCAAATATGTATTGTATATTTAACATAAATCTAAAACTCCTTTGTTAGGTTATCGACGCTTGGATTCAAAAGATGCTTGAAGAAGCAGACTTCAAAGTTCCATGCACTAAAGCTAAAGGAGAGCAGCATGATGTCGTACTGATTTCGGGCATGACTGCGGTAAGTTTAGCTCAGGTAAATTGAACAAAGTTTTCAGAAAAAGTTCTCATTTTAATATACTCTTGCTTGGATGCAGCATCAAATGAAAGCAGGCTGGCAAGTAGAAAATTTGGTGGACATAGCTTTTAGAATGGGGCGCAAAGATGCCAACATCATCATGGTTCCAGTATGCACCGAGATGAAGGACACCGTAAACCACTGGATGTTGCTCGTCATTGACATCGACGCCAGGACAATTTCAAACTATAATCCGCTTCTGCCTAAGCTGAAAGCCATAGACCACACCACAAGGACACCTGCACTACTGGTAAATATTCCAAACTATACACTTAAATTTAAACACATTTTAAGTATGCATGCTGCGAACTGTGATCGGGATATGCTGCGAATTGTGAGTAAATCAATTGATTTTCGCAGCCTATCCATAACTCAATTCGCAGCATATGATGCAAATTATGTTGAACGGGGCATTTCAACAAACAATGGGTTGCATATCAAATAATTCGCAGCTTAAGCTGTGAATCGTGTGACATGCCCATGTTGGATTTGTTGTCATACAATTCGCAACCTAAGGTGCGAATTATGTTGGATTTGTTGTCATACAATTCGCAGCCTAAGGTGCGAATTGTATGACACCAACTGTTGTTGTTTTTGTGCTTATTCCTAACACTAATTATTATACACAGATCAAATATTTGTTGGATAGAGGATTCCTACCTAAATATACTACAGGGTGGAAGGTGAAAGTTGAAAGAGGTATCCCACAACAAAAGCGAGGCACCCTGGACTGTAGTATCTTTGTCTGCAAATATGCAAGAGATATTATCGAGCATGGATCAGTGCAGAAAAAATACGATGCAGATATGGTAACTGCCTTCAGAGCATAAATGTTTTATTAATTTTTAAATGACAAAGACCACATCGCATATGGCTGATTCAATTTAAAACACTATGCTTTTGCTTGTAAATACATCGGTTGTAATTTTTAGTTTGTTGTGCATACATAAACAAATTACATTTTCAGAAATGTGAATACTCTTTAGCTTATAGTTCGCATCATAACCTGATCTATAAGGGTTGATTAATATTCGATTAATTCCAACCAAATAATTCGCAGCAAATCCCTGGTATGTATGAACAGTTTGCAGCCTAACCTGATAGATGCTTATTTATCAGTAAATAATCTGCAGCCTAACTTATCAGCAAATAGTTCGCAGCCTAACCTGATAGATGCGTACTTATCACTACACAAACAGTTCGCACCCTGGTATACCACCTTAAAAACAGTTCGCAGCCTGGTGCAGAAATAAAAAATTCAAAATATATCCTTCAAGAATACGAACAGGCTATGGCTTATGCCTTGGTAAACGTTTTCTGCATTGAGCACACAAAAAACAATCTAATCATGTCCAGAACCCATTAATTGCTGATTAGACATTGAGGCTATGTAATGATCACCTCATTTCCCTATAAATAACACTAGAAAACCATAGGCTATTTTTAAAACAAACTCTACATTTTAAACCATAGCTATTTTTTAACAAACTCATTTCCCTCTTCTCTTCGAATTCAAACAGTCATGTCTTTTTCCACCACCACCTCATACTCAAACTCTGGTTCACTCGGTTCTCTGGGCAACTCCTGGTCATCCTTAACCGTTAACTGGAGTGAGGAGTTGATCATGCCAGCAGCACCACCAAACAGCCCAGTATCTGTTTTTGGGTTAGACATATATGATGACTACTACTCTGCTGACTCTCAACCAGTGGAAGTTGTTCCACTGGTTGCTGCTGAACCTCAGCCAGAAGAGGTTCCAATGCTTGCTGCTGCACCTCAGCCAGAAAAGGTGCAACCTCAAACGGAAGAGGGAAGACGAAACAACAAAAGGAATAGGGAAGACGAAGCTGGTCCATCAAGGACAAAATTTTTAAGCATGATGGATGTAGATATTGAAGATGAAGAGAAAGTGGAAGAGAAAGAGGAGAAAGACAAAGATGATCAGCACAAAGAGGAGAAAGATGGTGATGAATCCTCTACCAACTGCTAGAGTTGGTTTTTGTTTTTTGTTTTTTTGGAATGCAACTAACTAGCAGTAGTAGCTTGTAGTGATATGTGTAAACAGTTGTTAGTGCATGAAAATATTGTAATCCTCTTTTTTGTAATCCATTTTGTTTACAGACTTTCAATCATATAAACGATTCGCATCCAATTATAATTTGCAAATCATTCGCATGTTAACCTAATATATTACTTGTTTTCAACCTTACTGAATATCTTGGTATTTTTATTAAAGCACACTTCACAGCTTATAATATGACAAATATCAGGACTTCTAATTGTTCTTCATTCGCATCATAATTTTGTCCCTAATTCGCAGCCTATCATGCGAAACATATGCGCATAATTATTATCATATGTTCTGGTCATAATTCGCAGCCAGGAGTCTTGATATTTATATGAAAAGGCATTACGTTATAGCTCACACAGTTCGCAACCTCAAATGTTGATAAATGTTTGATATGATTTTACTAGCGATTCGCATCCTGGTGAAATTTCACACAAAATCGCATGTAATCCTGATAGATGTTTGTAACAATATACCAACATATTGTACATAATTCGCAACAGAAGATGCGAAATGCTTACAACTCCAATAATAGCAATACAAAACACATGAATGTAAAAATGTTTAGTTTGCTGTACAGATCAATAACAGTACTACAAAAATAAATGTGATATGGCCAACCAGAAGTGTCCTTAAACTGGAACATCACAAGTCCTCCGGTTATGGCCTGATTTCGAACATCGGCCACACCTCAACTTCTTGGTTGAGATTTCTCCTCTAGAAGGGATTCGCTTTTTCTTAGGCCTTCCGGAGCGTCTCTCAACGTTCGGAGGCAGAACTTCAACAAAAGAAGGATCGTTAGCGCTGGACCCTTCGCCGAAATCAGTTATAGCTGGTATGCTGAAAGAGTAACTTTCCCTGTAATTCTTAACCGTAAAGAAGGGTTCTATTACGGTCAATGGATCTTGGTCGGTATATTGCAATGCCGCTAGAGCATGAGAACATGGAAAACACTCTTGTTGCCATGATCCACATGAACATTTGAAATCCAACAGATTAACAACAGCCACAGGATTCGAAAAGACTTCGAACACGGCGGAAGAGGACTTACGTACTACCCAAGTTCGGCACATGTCAACATTCTGCTTTAGCTTCTTCTCGTACTCGGGAACCAAATTAGCACTCCAGCTGAGACCTTCTTCGTATCTCCGTGAAACTTGAGTCATAAGCAAGACTCTAATCCAATCAATAAACTCAACAATTGGTAAGCTGCAATATTTTTTAATCTGACTGTTAAACGATTCAGCTGCGGTAGAAGCCATAGAGCCGTATCGCTTCCTTTTTACGTAAACCTGCGCATACTTTTCAGGGGGTAAATTTGCAAAAATCACTCATTCTCTGACCATCTTCACATAGAAAACTTGTTAGTATATCTTTAAAAAGCTCTTGACTGGGAGCATAAGCAAGACGATGGAAGAAACTCAACATCCTTTTTTTATACTCCTTGTTAGTATGTTCCAGTTTGGCTTTCAAATTCTGCATGAGATGGAAATAACAGTACGCATGATAGCAGTTTGGATACAAGACAGAAATAACATTAACAATACCAGAATGACGGTCTGAAATAAATGTGATCTGGCGATCCAGCAAATGTGGTTTCAAACACCCCAAAAACCACATCCAATTGTCCCAATCTTCAATGCTAACTACACCAACAACAACAGGGAATAGTCCTGGAAAAAGACAGATCAAATGAACACTACAGCAGTATGCAAACGTTTATAAATTGTAAACAATTCGCATGCTGTCCTGGAACAATTCACAGCTTTCCATGCGAATTATGTGTGACATTTTAATTGCTCATACAAACAATTCGCAGCTTGTCATGCGAATTGTTTGTGACAACTTTAAATAATACCTAACTCAAGCTGCGATGTAAGTACAGTTTACTCAGATAATACCTAATTCGCGGCCTCAAATGCGAAATGTGAGGATCACAACACTGCTTAATTCGCATCACCTGATGCAAATTTCATCAACATTTTCACACAAAAACATCATTCAGATTAACTAGATAAATGTAACTAACCGTTGTTTCCGTCCTTTGCTACAACAGTGAGCAATGTACCCTTGTACTTGCCATATAAGTGGGTTCCATCGACAAACAACATTGGACAGTATGAATGAAAACCCCGAAGGGACGAACCGAATGCTACAAAACAGCGCTTGAATCGGTTTCCAGCTGACAACTTCAACTGGCAGTCTGAAGTAATATCCTGGCTCTTCAAGCGTTTGAAGTATCCGCTTAGTAAACTAAAATAACTTGAACTATCTCCAAAACTCCCCTCCTAGCCTTCTCTAAATCATTCCATGACAAACGATAAGAGATGTCAAGACCGTAATCTTGTTTGACAGTCGATTGTATGGTTTTGGCTGTCAACGAATGGCAGGTCCGGAGAGAATCCTGAATTTCCTCTGCAATCAAATCTGATGTCAAATACATGTGCCGCTTATGCTTATGCTTATGGGAGAAAACAAGACTGCAAGTATGGTACGGGACATACTTCTTGATCGTCATAAGGCCGGTTCTTGAGTCAATAGATGCATGAACCCTCCATTTGCACCCGCTTGTAAGCTTATTTTCATAATAAGCAATGATCTTATTTGATGTGTTGTGCAGGTATTTGAAAGAAAAACCATGATCTAACGCAAACTTGCACAAAGATACCCTCAGACCGGCAGCACCTTCTTCAAAAGCTTGACCCACTCCTGTAATAGCATCAGCCCAACCAGCAGTAACAAGTTGTTTTTTCCTCTGATCAGAATTAACTAAACCGTTACTATTATCCCCGCTAACTAGTTGATCAAGAGATGGTTCTCCCAAAATCAAGCTACGCTCTTTACGCTTTACACCACAATCCTTACCACCAGAGCTCTTATCAACATAACTTTTATTACCAGAACCCTTATCGAAGACGTGTTGTTCTATGAGAAAACTAACCCGTTTTAAACGCTCCAAATCAAGATATAACACCAACTCAACAAAATCATTCTGGTTATTAAAGAAACAATTATTGTGATCCCCGCAGGAGTAAGTAATTAGGTAGTCACCTGTGGCAAGCTCCTCACATGTGTTCTCTACATAAGCTTGGATACTTTGGAAGCTTTCAAACTCCGTGAAAGGCACAATTGCAGTTTGGTGACCATATTTAAAAATACAAACTCGTGATTTAGACATCTCTTACCCTGGACAATACAAGTTATTTGTTATTAGTCACAAAAACTATGTGCAAATTATTTACTACTGCATCAAACAATTAGCATCCTATCTTGCGAATTGTGTATACCTACATCGAGCTATTCGCATCTTGTCCTGATATTTGTATGTAAAAAAAGTCCCGATATTTGTTTCGAAATACAATACTCTAAAAAGTTCTAGATAGTTCGCATCATAGCATGCGAAACGTAATTAACTAAAAAGTCATGGTATTTGTTTGAACACACAGTATTATAGAGTTTCACATAAATCGCATCCTAACATGGGAAACGTTTGTAAACTTTGAACTTCGTTCATGTGATTCGCATGTCGCCATGCGAATTGATCATACAATTAGCATCTTTCTCATCGAATACACCAAACAATTCGCATCTTGAGTGTAAGGCATGGACAACTAAAACTCATAATCTACACATTCAAGACAAAACTAAAGCACTACCAAATTAGTATATAACATCAGAAAACAATGACATAACTATATAACGAACAATATTAACTAAACAATAACAGATCACTATAACGGAAAAAAACAGAGAAAAGCTCGAAATCAGGCAATGGCGTCTAAAACAGTAGAATAAAACCTATTCCAACAGAGAAAACCAATAAATAACTTCGAAATCGGTAGGTAATTACCTAAAAAACTCGCAACACGATTACTTGTAAGCTATAAGATTCCAAAAAGCGACGATAAACTCATGTACGTATAAAACAGAGGTTAGACAGGTCTAACACAACAACCTACATAAATAAACAAACCTTTAGCAGCTTCCAATCACCGGAAAATGTGATTTCAACCGGTTTCGTGGTGGTTCGTAGGGTTAGGTGGTTAGAGCGGCTAACAAATTCAAATCTTCAAAAAGCTATAAAAAATAGAAAGAAAACAGAAAATTATGTTTATATAGTGGGTTAAGGATAGTTAGGGTATTAAAATAATATTAGGTTGTAAGTGACAATAAGGTAGTTGAGTTGGGTATTAAGTAACAATTGATCAAACCTTGGGTAGTAAGTGACAATTGAATAGTTGAGTGGGTACTTTAAGTACAATTTCCCTATATATAACCCACTATTTATGAAATACCTAAATCTCAGTCTTAAAATAAGGTATTAGTATACGAAATAAAATTTATATTTAAGTTTTATATTTTTAAGAAAAAAACCTTATAATATGTTTTATATATAATTTTTAATTTTAGCTTTTTAAAAGAACTCATTTGGTAAAATAATTAAGTGAATAATGATATTTGTTTTTTATATTTGGATGAGTCATGAAACACTATCAAAATAAATTACTAATAATCTACTTTTCATAAAACCCAATCTCCATATCACATAACACTCTCTCCATCTCGACAGGGGGTACTCAAAGCCAATTGTGGTATGGAATACCACTTTCATGGTGATATTAGTTGTGATGATTATTTTTGCAACGAAGGAAAAACCTAACACGCAAGTTATGGTTTGGATACATGAAATATGTTACAGTGGTTGGTACATGTGGTGTTGGTATGGTTAGAGTTCAAGAAGATAATACATAGAGTGAAGAAGATAATTTTGGTGGGAATATATACGATAATGAAGATAACGATGACAATAGTGGCGAAAAGAGCTACAATAGCCGAAGATGATCCAGATCAATAATGTTATCGGTTTTTCTAATATAATCTTCAACTGAAAGATTTGAATTTGAATTAGAAAAATGTTAGATATTTGCTTCATTTTTCTAGCTATATTTAAATAAAATAATATGATTAAAAACATCAGAAAGTTATATGATTTATTCTTACCAAAATCATTGATAAAACGTCAAACTTAAAGGGTTGTTTAGTGTTGAGGATTTTAATCTTGTGTTTTTAATTTCTTATGTTGTTACATATTGATTGTACAAGCTCAATTTGACTTGCCTATTAGTTGCGTAAAAGAATTAAATTCTATCGAAATGGCTCTATGATACTAATTTATGTACTATTTTATATGTTATTATATTATTGAATTCGGTGTCCAAATTTTACAGTGGGGAGAGGTAGAATGTGTCAGAGTTGGCTTGTTGAGAAGGTGAGCTCATAGCTTATAAGTTTGGTTGGTGTTTAATAAATCATATAATCATTCTTTGCAAGTATCTAGATTTAGATTCTCTAGTATTTTAATGTTTTTGAAGTTTATAGTTTGAAGTCCAAGTTGAGCTAATTGAATATGTCTCACGAGTTCTTAAATAAAAAAGAAGTCTTATAATGACAACGCAGTTGATGCATAAATTACTTTATCTTTTACCTGTAGGGGTTGTATCTTTAGATGCAAGCTCTAACTATGAGATTGTTGTATATGTTAGCGATAAAGTAACATATTGCATTCTTCCATAAGTAGTAGTCTTTTTTTTCTGTTGTCAAATACCATCCGACAACCTAGCGAAAAATTCATGTATAAATATACACATACTAATTACTTATTACTCTAAAATGTCTAGCCCATCTGATAACCATTAAGTAGTTTTTGGTCTATATTATGGTCATTATTTCTTAAAGTGTTCTAGCATTTTGATGTTACAAAAACAATAGAAATTTATCTAATGTATGTAGTCTTGTATATGCATGTCAGACAATGGTACTTCAATCGCAGACCTGAGGCTAAAAAGCTATCTTTTGAGAGGCTTTATGTTATCAATTGTTTTGTGATGCACGCTGGCAGGGGGAAAGTGACAGGTCTAATGATTAAAATATGAATTTATAGAAATATTATCCATAATGATTCATTACTACATTTCTAATGTTTAGAGATGTTCCCGAAATTGTATAATGTCTTTCGCTTTAATCATTAAATTATTTTATTAGGAATAAGTCAATCTTTCGTCATGTTTCTATTACCCATTTTATCCTTAAGTTTACATTGACACTTGAATATAATTGAATATAAACATGATGTACCTTAATCATATTGAAATTCGAGATCCTATAAATATTGAAATAATCCAAGTTCGATATTTATAGTTTTATTCCTAGCCCTAAAAATATATATTAATTTTGTAATATTTTATTTTCTATTGTAAAGTGAGAAGATAATTTTCCAACACAGGTAGAGCTTCTTGTCCATAACTCATTCACTAGGCATGTGTTCATCAGTTAAGTTGGTTGTGGTACTGGTATTCAATAAACGTCATGTTTGTAAAAAATTCACTTAAGTTTGGTAATTAGTCAGTATATTATTTACATGCTGAGCAATTATCATGAATGTTAAAAATTGGTAGATCAATTATTTCATTGTTAATTTTGGGGTTAAGTTTGTATTACTTGGGTTATCTTTATTATAAAAAACTTTTATCGTGATATAAAAATATTAATAAAGTAGTGGAGTTCCACGGTCATTGATCCAAAATACGTTGTTTGGTACAATCAAATAGTCTTTACTAGTATACTAGGTTTGTTGGGATACTAAAGTATGTCTCCAATAAAAATACCTAACATGCCTTGAGGTTTTTACTTTACAAAAAATGTATTTTATATAATACTTTACATATGTAAAACATGGATTGCCAATGTATTTTTATGGGCTTTGAACAGTAACTCGTCCATGGACTATCGACTTTGGTGACAGATAGTCCTTGGACTTTCAAAAGTCCGTTCGTAGTCCCTGGACTATCCAGTTTGGTGACATATAGTCTCTGGACTTTCAAAAGTCCGTTGGTAGTCCCTGGACTATCCAGTTTGGATAAAGTTAGTCCCATGCGCATGTTTATTAAGGGGACTAACTTTATCAAAAATAGAAAGTCAAAGGACTAAATTTATAGAAAATGAATAGTTGAAGGACTATCTGTCACAAAAATTGATAGTCAACACATGCAAGGGGATTAACTTTATCCAAACTAGAAAGTTGAGGGACTACGAACGGACTTTTGAAAGTCCAGGGACTATCTGTCACCAAGTGCGATAGTCTAGGGACGAGTTACTGTTCAAAGCCTATTTTTATGTATAATAAGAGTTTATTTTTTTCCAAATTGACCTTACATGTTAAAATAAATAGTACAAAAAATTAATTAGTTAGATTGATATGACTTAGTTTGATTTCAGGTGAGTGAGTATGGGCGGTTAAATAATTTTATCTTTACGATTACAGATTTTGCATAAATCGGAAGAGTATATGGATGATCTATGATTACCAATAGAAGGTTGAGTATAATAAGTTTTTATTTTTTCGGAAGGAACCCGCAGCCGCTACTCAATGAATGTGTGCAGGGTAAACCCTCAGTCTAACGCAATAGCCTGCAAACCAACCCCAAGAAAGCGTATGTAGAGGGAATCAAACTCATTTGGTCACAAACATGCCTTACTCAACCAACTCGGCTACCCCCTTGAGGGCAGAATCAGTTTTTATTGAATGTGCCTTCCCTTGTCTTATGCATGTATAATATTAGTAAGATGTATTGGATAATTATATGTATTAGTTATAGTAAATTATTCTTATTTTAAGTATGTAAATTTCTGCTAACTTATTTCTACAACTTTTGGTAACTCTGCTTGTGGGCTTTTATTATGCTACTCTAAATTTTTTGGGATTATTTGATCTTGCACTGGTGCATTTCTCATACCAAATCTCATAATTTAAAATTTGTACATAGGTTTTTGTTTACAGAACGAACCTCTCTGCATATCAACATCTTTCGTGAGATCAGTAGATTTGTCTGAGTTTTAATCACTTTTGTTGTATCATTTTAATGATTTTTTTTATAATCTGAGTATATTTTTGTGTGTATTGAGTTATGTAAGGGCCTGATAAACTTATATAATAATATTAATATTATTCATGATATAATTATATATGTTATTATTATTCCTCTTGAAAGTGAATAACCTTAATAAACTGTAATAAACATATCATATATCATTATATCTTCAAAGTTTTACAGGAAACATACAACCATTTTGTACTAACACAGATCACAAAAACTTAAACACAATTAAGAAGACTGTTACTATTAATGTTGTTACTATTATTCCCATTAAAAATCGATTAACATTAATAAACCATAACAAACCAAGTCAAATACTATTATATCTTAAAAGTATTACAAATAACATACAACTATTTTGTGCTAAAAATGTTACATTAACCGAAAAACTTAAATATATCATAAAAAATTATTTTTAAAAAATAAAACTACTACTATAAATAATTTTACTATTCTCCATGTTAAAACTGAGTCATATTAATAAACACTAACATACCAAGTTTGATACCATTATATCGAGATGGGGGGAAGCCCCATGAACGAGTAGTCTCATGTTCGTTATATAAGTTAATTGTCCAATAAATATATTCTTGTGCTTGCTAGTAATCATACCCTACCGGTGGACATAAACCATACCCTACTACTGACCATGAACCATACCCTGATGTTATCCTGAAACCATAAGTATTAACAATCTTTGTTGTAATATAAGTAACCAATTTGTCTGCTTAATGAGAATTCACCACCTAAATTAATTTGGAATTAAATTAATAATACAACTTTTGAATAAATTAATGATGATAAATACACAATCTCTTCAGTAACATCAAGTTTGTGGGTTATAAAATGTCAAAGATGTATAAACTCTGAAGTTATATAAAAATCAGTTGTATTACCTTAGAAATCATGCAAAGTGTAAAATAAGAAGCTTGTAGTTGATAACATCAAAGAGTATTTTAAATAGGCTTCCTAGCCATATATTGATAACTATGGTAATCAATACCATTTGTTATTCGAAAAAAAATTCATCTGATAATTTTTATAACATGTAACTTTTTTTTTGGACATATCAAGCTAAATAATTCATCATAAAAATAACATAAAATAAAAGACTTTATTGCCTTTCCTCTAATTTATACATAGCCGTGTGATACCATGCCTATTTAGATCATATTATCAATTCAATAATGCTCTCAAATTATACTTTCGATGAGTTTACAAAAAAAAACAAGTATATTGCAAATCAGGATATTTATGTTTGTAGAAGGTATTTTATTGAACATATAACTTTTATAGTTGAAGTAAACTATAATCTACAATACAAATTTCAATAAAATTAATCTTAATCCAACTTACATTGACATTTCATTCTCTTTCATATGTTAAACAAAAAAGAGAGAAATTACTTAAAACACACACACAACAATAAGCGATGTAAATACCTCTTTTACGCCACTGAAAAAAGAAAGAAACTGGCAACATAAGGGTTATTAAACTCTGACACACAATGCGTGTTTATAAGATCTGATGTAAATAAAAAGTTTTAAAAATTGCAAAAACAGTAGGTTAAGCAAGATAAAACAAATAGGAATAAAAACAACTAAAGTTCCATAACAACAAGTTTACCCTTGATATCTTTAATACACACAGCTGTGCAACATTGTTAAGGAAGCTAAGACTCTGTAATTTTATATCTTCTTGATGCAAAAGTGTAAACTTATGTACAAAATATGACTAACTAAAAGTCTTATCTTGAGCAGAAAACATGACTAATTAAAAGTCTTATCTTGAGTACAAAACTTATCAAAACAAGATAAAATTATTAGTTGGACCAGAAATCTACCTTTTTTAGATATACAAACTTTAAGATAAAAAAAACCCATGACACTAAATTCAGTTGAAAGACTGCAGTGTTAAGATTTAAAAAAAAATCAAAGAAGAACAAAAACACCCACACAAAGTTAGCAAAAGTTAAGACATATTAAACGAAATGTACTCATGCGACTCGAACCTAACCGAACATACACACAACATGATACTTTATAATAATACAATAGGTCGAAAGGTATCTGCAACAACTTACAAGTTTTTATGCCAAAATATAACACATTCACCCGTGCGGCCCTGATATATATTACATGATTAAAAAAATATAAAAATGAAAAAATGATAGTGAAGATAAAATAAAAGTGAACATGACTACTAGAATATACCAGAGTATAAAGAGGACTACACCAATATCACTTAGAAATATCACTTGTAAATGCATTTATAACCATCTTCATAAAGAATGCCTTTTCAATATTTGAAGTGATCGACCTCATACACCAATAAGAATGGACTTTAAAAATGTGAATCAATCTAGAAATACATAAAATGCGCCCCTAAAACTGAACACTTCTATCACAATCGAAACAAAAAAACACAGTAACCTTGGGTAAAAAAAATAAAAATAAATAAATATTACCATACTAAAAAAGAAGAAGATACTATTAATGTAGTGCATGATATGATAAAACAGAGTAATGTGTAAGAATATAACATCAATCAAGTAAAAGAAGAAAAACTTGTAAATTTTACCTCGAGATAAAAAAAACGTGTAAATAAAAATTCTAGTGATTGACCAAATTTCAAAAACGATTTTAATAAAAAAGAGAGATATTTGTTGATTACTCTACATAAGTTATAAAAAAAATAAAATAATCGATGAAGTAGTTATGAGTAATCTCTTTATTCTTTCATGAGCTCGAGAATCAAAAGGCGAATTAGTAGTTAAAAAATTTATAAATAAAAAAATAAAATTACAATTTTTTCTTTTCATTAGAAGAATGTGAAAAAAAAAATCTATCTAAAATTTTATAATATTATTATATTTTTAATCGTTAAACATATTTTTTTTTTAGGATGACATGTTTTTTTGGTAGTTTATGTAAGTTATTTATAAGTATAACTTTTTTTTATTACAATAAATTTAATAATAGTAAAATTATAATATAAAAGAATTTATACATAATGAATTGATTAATAAATTAGAAACCTATAAAATTATACCTGGTATAAATCTGTCTTAAATAAAACAACGATATTTTCGAATATATACCAGGCCTAACGATTTTCGTTTTTTGTACTAACCAAAATAGAATGCGGTAAAGCTTAGTGACAAAAATAGCGATTAGCCCAACAGAAAAGTAGTCACCACACCACTCACCACACCACCCCGCTGACTTCATTCTTCTTAATTTTATACAAGAATGCTCTGATTTTGTGATGGACGAAACTGTTGACTGTTCAGCTACGGTCAGCTAGTTCTCTACGTGTTTGCACGACCGACAAGAAATCATAAAAAAAACAGAGTTAATTGGTAGTGTCTGTCTCTCCAGAGTCTTTGCAGAATGAACTAGACCCTACACATCTGCAACTAAGCTATCAATATCATCACCATTCACCACCCTTTTCTCTCGATTTATCTTAAGTTTATAGAAAATCGTAAGCTTGTTTTTTTTTATCCTATGGATTAAATTTCTTATTTTTCTTAGTCTTAAAATGAACAAATTGTAAGGAGTTCTTGATTTTACAGTAATGGAGATGAGAGAAGAAGCAGAGAAGATGAAGGGCAATCTGGTGTTTGCGATTAACGGAGAGAGGTTTGAGGTGTCTTCTGCTGACCCATCAACTACTTTGCTCGAGTACTTGCGCTACAACACTCGTTTCAAGAGTGTCAAGCTCGGCTGCGGCGAAGGTAATCTTTTCTATCTCTCTCTATTTGTAGTGTTTTTTTGTTTGTTTTTTTTATGACTATGGATTCTACTGTGTGGAAGTTAGAATTTTGAGAGGTGGGTTTCGATCTGAGCAACTATTAGTAAGATGGGTCAGCGTGTTGAACTGATTTTATTTAGGTTTCCGATCCTCTGAGTTGATTTGGTATTAACACTAGAGTGTTTTTTTCTCGACTTGCCCTTTTATGACCAATTCAGAAGACAGTGGTTTGTTAGTAGTACGATCAGCTATTTAAATTTGATGTAGAAGTTTACTTTATATGTTTCTTGAGGTGTCCTGTCCTTTTACTTAAAAGGAAGACATAGATTTTCGAAATAAATTGATAGCCTTATTGACATTGTGACATTTCTGTTTCAAATTCGTAGGTGGTTGTGGAGCTTGTGTTGTGCTCTTGTCGAAATACGATCCGGTGCTCGACCTAGTTGAGGATTTCACTCTAAGCTCATGTCTCACACTACTTTGCAGTGTGAATGGATGTTCAATAACCACTTCCGAAGGAATCGGAAACAGCAAAGACGGTTTCCACTCCATTCACTCTAGAATGACTGGGTTTCATGCTTCTCAGTGCGGATTTTGTACCCCTGGAATGTGTATGTCACTCTACGGAGCGCTCGTGAACGCTGACAAGTCCGACCACCGAGAGCCCTTACCGGGATTTTCAAAGCTAACTGTTTCTGAAGCTGAAAGGGCGGTTGCTGGAAATCTTTGTCGTTGTACCGGCTACAGGCCAATTGTCGACGTTTGTAAAAGTTTTGCTTCTGATGTTGACATGGAAGATTTAGGGTTTAACTCTTTCTGGAAAAAAGGTGAAACAAAAGACCTCGTAGAAAGACTACCACCATATACGCTCGATCACCGTATTAGCGAATTCCCTGAGTTTCTGAAAAATGAAATCAAGACTACTATGGTTTTGGATCCTGAAAATTATCACTGGTTTAGTCCGGCTAATGTTCTTGAGCTACAAAGATTATTGGAAGCTAATGAGAAGTGTAACGGAAACTCAGTAAAGCTAATCGTAGGCAATACTGCTACAGGGTACTATAAAGAGCAAGAGCATTATGACACATACATAGATATAAGACAGATTCCTGAGCTTTCGATGGTAAAGAGAGATCAGGAAGGAATTGAAATTGGAGCAGCTGTCACGATAACCAAAGCTATTGAGGTTTTGAAAGAAGGAAACAATGTTCCATGTGAAGAATACAGGGAGAGGATATTTGGAAAAATTGCTAGCCATATGGAAAAAATTGCTAACGGGTTCGTAAGAAATACGGGTAGTGTAGGAGGCAATATAGTGATGGCACAAAGGAAACAGTTTCCTTCTGATATTACAACTATACTGCTATCTGTGGGTACGATGGTAAATTTGATGAACGGCCAAAGGTATGAAAAGATTACTCTCGAGGAATTCCTTGAAAGGCCTTCATTAGAGTCCAACAGTGTGCTTTTAAGTGTTAAAATTCCATTTCGGGAACCACCATCTGATTCAGATGCAGTGTTGCTCTTTGAAACCTACCGAGCAGCACCAAGGCATCTTGGGAGTGCACTGGCTTATTTAAATGCTGCTTTCTTGGCTGAGATATCTTCTTGTGAATCTTCTGGTGTCATTACGGTAAATAACTGTCGGTTAGCTTTTGGAGCTTATGGTACTAAACATGCTATCAGAGCAAGAAAAGTTGAGGAGCTTTTAACCGGTAAAGTAATGAGTGAGAGTGTTCTACACGAAGCACTTAAGTTGCTTCGAGACGTAATAGTACCTAGTGATGGTACAGCCAACCCTGCTTATAAGTCAAGCTTGGCTGTTGCCTTCCTTTTTGAGTTCTTTGGTCCTTTAACTCATATTAGAGTTGGAATTGATGGATACATTAGTTATTCTCAACTAGATGATTTGAAAACAAAACAGAAGGATGGCCAAGTAAGCTCTCCTGCTTTGATCTCATCGGCACAACAGGTCTTTGAAAGTAAAGACTACAACCCTGTTGGTCAAGCAATTGTAAAATCCGGGGCATCCCTTCAAGCATCTGGTGCGCAAAGTTTTGTTTTATGAATTTAATATTTGACAGACAATTTTAGTCCTTTTTATGTGTGCATATCTTGCTTATGCTAACGTTTTTGCAGGTGAGGCTGTTTATGTGGATGACATCCCCTCTCCAACCAATTGCCTGTACGGAGCATTCATATACAGTACAAAGCCTCTTGCACGCGTAAAGAGCATCAGCTTCGAGGAAGATATGACTCCTGTTGGATTTTATGCACTTATTTCCTACAAAGATATCCCCAAAGGTGGAGAGAATGTCGGCTCTAAAACTATGTTTGGAACAGAACCTTTGTTTGCAGATGAACTTACACGTAGCGCTGGTCAGAGAGTTGCCCTTGTGGTAGTGCCCTTTATAATGTTGATACGAACTTTTTTTTTCTGATCAAATTAAGTGTTATTCATACTGATTAGTGAAATGACTGTTCAGGTTGCGGATACACAGAAACATGCGGATACGGCAGCAAATCTTGCAGTTATTGCCTACGACACTGAAAATCTCGACCCGCCGATTTTGTCTGTTGAAGAAGCTGTTGAGAAGTCTAGTTTCTTTGAGGTCCCTTCTTATCTTTACCCGAAACAGGTTGGTGATACTTCTAAAGGAATGGCTGAAGCTGATTGCAAAATTCTGTCTTCTGAGGTACACCTTAACTTTAAATATTTTCTATATAGTTCTCCGATGGAAGGACATCTGATAATGAACTTTGATGTACAGATGAGGCTTGGGTCTCAATACTATTTCTATTTGGAGACACAATCAGCCCTTGCAATCCCTGATGAAGACAACTGTATGGTGGTCCACACTTCAAATCAGGCCCCTGAGTACACTCATACTGCAGTTGCTGTGTGCCTTGGTGTTCCTGCCCATAATATTCGTGTAATTACTAGAAGAGTCGGAGGCGGCTTTGGTGGAAAGTCCATGAGAGCTATGGGTGTGAGTGTTATGTTTTCTCATCTTCATTCTTTAAATGAACAATTTTTATTATCGTTGATTTGACATTAAGTATGAGGTTTCAGGTCGCAACAGCTTGTGCACTAGCTGCCCACAAATTACAGCGACCAGTCAGAATATATATGAATCGCAAGACTGATATGATAATGGCAGGAGGAAGGCACCCAATGAAAATTACTTACAGCGTTGGATTTAAATCTAATGGAAAGATTACGGCTTTACAACTCGAGATACTAGTCGATGCAGGATTCGCAGCTGATATTAGTCCTGTAATGCCACTTAACATCATGGGTACACTTAAGAAGTACGACTGGGGTGCTTTATCTTTCGATATGAAGGTTTGCAAAACAAACCTTCCAAACCGGTCAGCAATGCGAGGCCCAGGGGATGTACAAGGATCCTTTATAGCCGAAGCTATAATAGAACATGTAGCATCAACTCTTTCCATAGATGTGGACGCGGTTAGAAGTATTAATCTCCATACGTACGACACCATTCAAGCATTCTACGGTACTAGTGCTGGTGAAGCTCTTGAGTATACACTACCATCAATATGGGATAAAGTGGCTGTATCTTCAAGCTTCAAGAAAAGGGCTGAAATGATCAAAGAGTTTAATAAGTGTAATATTTGGTGCAAACGGGGAATTTCTCGAATGCCGATTACGTATAATTTGATGCTGAGGGCAACCCCAGGGAAAGTTAGCATCTTCAGCGACGGGTCTGTTGTGGTCGAGGTTGGAGGCGTTGAGCTCGGCCAGGGGCTTTGGACAAAAGCGAAGCAGATGGCTGCCTATGGTCTCGGTTTAGTACAATGCGATGGAAGTGATAAACTATTGGAAAAAGTACGTGTAATACAGTCGGATACTTTGAGCTTGATTCAGGGAGGGTTTACAGCTGGGAGCACGACATCTGAGACTAGCTGTGAAGCAGTTCGACTATGCTGCAACATCTTGGTGGAAAGGCTGACTGCTCTTAAGGATTCCTTAACTGGTCCTTTGAATTGGGAAACACTAATTCTCCAGGTAGATTTTTTTTTTTCTGCACATTTGATCCAGTTTCACTATATTTTTTATTTACGTTTTGAATACAGGCATATGCTCAATCCGTGAATTTGTCGGCAAGTACCTTATTCAAACCAGACTATGCTTCCATGCAATATCTAAACTACGGTGCTGCAGTGTCTGAGGCAAGACTTGTTTTACTGAGTAGTTATGTTATATTTGGTCATCAGTCGCTAAATAAGATGTTGTGGCATTTTAGGTGGAGGTAAACCTTATGACCGGAGAAACCACAATTTTGCAGACAGATATTATTTACGACTGCGGACAAAGCCTCAATCCTGCCGTGGATTTAGGACAGGTCATATTGAAACCTCACTACTTTATATTTGATTCCATATGCATATAGGTTTACGTGGTTTGGCTTCTTCTGTAGCGCGTGCTTTCGGTTGTTATAATCCTAGCAATCAATTTTTTTTATTGGCGCAGATTGAAGGAGCTTTTGTTCAAGGAATTGGATTTTTTTTACATGAAGAATACACAACTAACTCAGATGGATTAGTGGTCACAGACAGTACATGGACATACAAGATCCCTACACTAGACACCATACCAAGGCAGTTTAACGTTGAAGTACTCAACACCGGACACAACAAAAAACGTATACTTTCGTCAAAAGGTGTGTTTGTCGTAAAATACCATATTATAAAAAAAGTCTCTCTTCTAATATTTTCAAAAGAATGAAATAAAATCCCATCTCACTTGTGCAGCTTCTGGGGAGCCGCCTTTGCTTCTAGCAGCATCGGTTCACTGTGCTATAAGAGCAGCTATAAGAGACGCGCGGAAACAGAAACTCTCATGGAGTAATGATACGGATGAGCTTGATTCGCCATTTCGGTTGCCGGTCCCTGCAACCATGCCGGTTGTGAAGGAGCTGTGTGGGCTGGACATCGTGGAGAGATACTTGGAACAGAAAATGAGACAAAAATGACAGGGGAGGTTGTAATAAAAGGTCAAACTAGTACAAAGTTAGTACTACAAACAATATGAGTAACAAAATGCCATCTATAAAGTATAATAAAATTAATAAGGTGTTATGTCGCTTTGCTTGATGTATACTGGTGTTGCTAGTTTGTCTATTCTTTTGAGTTTTGCATTACCCACCATCCTATCCAGAAGCTGGAAAACATGTATCTGAAATCACTTAACTAAACTACGTCACGGGATTTGCAATCGAAGTATCGGATACGGTTTCCGATCCATAGACAAATTCTATAAATCTATACAGGTGCAAACCAACGCTAGAAGGTAAACCACACTAGGTGACAGGTTCACAGCCGAGAAAGGGATTACACATAACATTTCGTCACAAGCATCCCTTATTCAACCAACTTGGCTAACCTTTAGAAGCTTACTCCTTTGGTTTTGTAGCCGCTACTTCTGGTTTAAGTATGAATTTGGTAGCTTTCTAAATTTTTTTATAACTTTTCATCGAAATAGGACAGAAAATTGAATATTTTGTGCGGACTATATTTAAGATTTTGAAGGTTTTTGTTAATTGATTTGTTTGTAAATTTATAAATTTTGCAAATTTGTAATCATTGTAGACAATAATAACAATCCAGCTATTAATCACACATTTTGGCATAAACATGCTTTACTCATGAACCGAGAAACCGATTGATGTTGGATTTTTCGTCCCCATTGTTTCAGTTTTGGATTTGTTTCAGTCACGAACCATACTCAAATCAGAGGGAAAAATTGTATTAGATAAAACGATCATGATATTTTTGCTTTTAAATATTACCACTATCAATGGATAACTTACACAACATCTCATTACAAAAAGAAATGTGTACTCTTTCTCTCATAAAAGGAGTGAGTTTTGTAAAAAAACAAAAAAATTGGTAGACATAAAACTTTAAAAAATGGTAAAGAAAAAATTGAATTAGAAGTAGTGAAAGTACAAAATTTGTTGATAAGTAGTTAGGACCTTTGTTTTCTTACCGTACTTTTTATTGTCCATTATCTTTGAGGCGAAAAACAATCATAAAATTTTTAATTTTTATTAGAAATGTCAAAGAGCTTAAAATCATTAACCTTTGTTTTACCGATGATCTAATAATTTAGGGTTTGGATGTCTCGTATCTCCAAAATTAGTCTCGGTAAAAACCACATTTTTCTCTTTGGGTGAAACTTTATCTTTAGAAAAAATTTGATCAACATCTTTGAATACAATGTTGACTCTTTCTCAGTTAAATATTGGGTGTTCCTATCCTCATAGATCGACTATACTACAACGATTTTTGGCTCCTTTATAATATTACTTCACATATTGGTTCGTGGACCTCTGAACACCTTTCTTATGCTGGTAGACTTCAAATCATCAAGTTTGTCCTCTTTGCAGATCAAGTTTATTAGTCTTTTATTTTCATCATTCCTAGTCAGGTTATGAATGAGCTATATCAATCTCTTAAAAGTTTTATGTGGTATGGTCATGAGATGAAGACTTTTGAGGCTAATATGGCTTGGTATAATGTTACCAAACCCATATTTGAGGGTAGTTTTGGGATTTTAGATCTAAAGAACTGGAATCATGCGATTGTTTTCAAACATTTGTGATCCATTGTTGATAGTAATAGTAACTTTATCTCGTGTAATTGGATTAAAACTAGAAATACTACAAAAAACTTTTAAGTTTCAAATCTTGGCTTATTTCCTTTTTGGGCTTGGAAAAAATATTACACCTTAGGTCTCTGGCCGGCAAAATATATAAGGTGGCAATCAAAAATGGTGAGTTTACTTTTCTCCGTTTAAATATAATGAAACAATTGCACACGGACTCGGGGTATTCTCCGTAAAAAAGAACAATACAACAAGCAATAGCCAAGACAAATAGCGAAGCAAAGAAGTGTGACTATGCCAAAACAAATGGCAAACAAAGAGAAACTATCAAAATATACTAGTTTCCTAAGCTAACAAGCTATTGTAGCAGCTGCGGTTTATAGGAAAAAACAATTCTATAAATTTGGATTTTGATGGCATGGACGATGTCCCTCGGGGTAGGAGTAACCTTGTTGTCCAAATGTGATAAACCGTACACGCAAAGGAAACTTTTTTGGCACAATTTTTCCAAGAAGTACCTTTGGCTTTTTTCTTAAGCCATTTAACAACGCTATCCAAATTAGTCGATTCCCTACGAATGTCCATCCAGACCCTAATCCCTGTCCAAATCAACTTGCTTATGGAACATTGAAGAAGATGTGACGGGCTATTTCAATGTGATCGCCACACAAAAGACAAACTTGATTGATCTCCATGAAGGTAATTATATCCCTTGTAAGTAACCTTCTTTTCAAGTCAAGCCATAGTAAAAGCTATGCTTAGGAGTAATGCAAGAGTTCAAACGATATTAGCCCACGACTTGAGAGCAACCCTTGGCCTAAAGAAGTCGTATGCGCATTCTGTATGCCCCACGTTTTGAGAATGCCATGCTTGTAACTTAGAAAGGGTTGTTTCGTTATCGACAAATTGGCTTCTGATTTTGTCTCAGATGGCAAATATATACTTGAACAAAGGTGAGTTGCGGCTATGGATTATCCAATCCCACACGAAAGTGTCCCTCATGTATACTTAATCAACCCATTGGATCCATAGCGTGTCCTTTTTGGCATAAATATTCCAAAGTTGCTTTGAAAGGAGAGCATAATTCCAAATCTTCAAATCTCTAATGGCTAGGCCACCTTTTTCCTTGGGAAGGCAAACATCAATCCAAGCAACCAAAGACATCTTGGAGCCCTAAAGGAAAGTTCTGCACAACTAAAATGTGTTCTAATTGCTGCTGGGATGGGAAAGATAGACAACCAAAAAGCCTTGATACCTTATAGGACGGATCGAATCAACTCCACTCTACTAGCACAGGACAAAGAAGAACCAATCCAACTGGAAATTCTGGTTCCAATGCTATCAAGAAGAGGGCCAAAATGCATAACCTTTAGAGAGGTAGCAGCAAGTGGAATGCCAAGATACCGAGATAGAGTAGGTTCTTGCACAAGGTGCATGTTATGCTCAATAATATCCATAGTTTGCGGCTGTATTCCAGCCATATAACAATTGGATTTGAGAACATTTAAGTGCAGCGTCAAATTTGAACCGAAGTCCTCAAGACAGCCCATAAAATACCAATAGACGCTTCGTCCCTCCGAGCAAGTAATATCAAATCATCCGCGAAGGAAAAATGTGTGATTTTAAGGCTTCCACATTTATGATGAAATTTGAAGGCTGGATTTTGAGTGAACCTCTTGAGAAGTCAAGAAAAATACTCTAAACAAAGGATGAAGAGGTAAGGTGAAATGAGATCGCCTTGATGCAGCCCCTTCCTTTTTTTAGGAAAAACCATGGATGCTACCGTTTATCAAAACCGTTCCATCACCCATTGAACAAATTGAGCCGAGTAATCCAGCCCCTTTCAAACTTGTTCCAAGAAGTTATACGATAAAGTGTCATAAGCTTTTCGAAGTTCGATTTTAATAATCCAATACGACAAATATCTCATTCAACTGTAGCCTCTCATTAACTCTTGCATGAGGTGAATATTATCCGTCATCAATCTTGCTGGAACAAAGGTATATTGAGCTTTATCCACTAAAAAATTCAGCACCAAAGTCATACGATTAGCTAGAATTTTAGTGATAAGCTTATATAAGATATTGCATAAAGCAATCGACCGATAGTCCAACACGATAGTAGCATTATTCGACTTAGGGACTAAGGCAATAACCGAATGGTTAAGTTGTTTAAGAAGGGAGGATCTTGTAAAAAAATTACTTAACTGCAGCAACAAGATCATCACCAATAATATCCCAACCAGATTTGAAGAAGTGGGATGAAAAACTATCAGGCCCGGGTGACTTATCCTTACCAATATCGTTAAGAGCCAACCTGATTTCATCCACATAAACTTCTAAACACATAAGATGCCTTTTATGTTCACCAAGACGCGGTCCAAACCCAAACATCTCGCAATCCACCGGCTCAATAACTGTTCTGGAACTAAGCAATTCTTTAAGTAACCAACAAAGGCGTCAACGACTTGGCTATACAAACTAGACAAGGTACCATCATCAAGTTTTATCACTGCAATGTAGTTCTTCTTTTTATGATGTTTAACCATATCATGGAAGAATTTAGTGCATCTATTACTTTTCATCAAGAAAGCACTTTTGGCTTTTTGCTGGAAAAAACTAATTTTCGCTTTACTTAGAAGAAGTGTAAATTTACAGAGTGTCATAATTTTACTTAATAGTGCCGTGTCGGATGGGGCTTGACATAATCTTATTTCAGCAAGTTCCAGCTTATCCTTCTCTCTTTGGCCCGCTCCAAAATATGAGAGAAGTGGTTAAACTTTAAGGCTTTCAAATCAGGTTTAAGATGAGCTAATTTTCTGCACAAAACAAATTGAGCAGTTCCTTGAATATGCATTAGCCAATTTTGTTCAATCGTGGATAGGAAAAAGGGATGGTCTTCCCACATATTAAAGAACTTGAAAGAAGGTTTTATAAGGAAGAACCTGATAAAAAACGTCCATAATACATGGGAAATGATCAGAATTACAAAGATGAGGAAATAATTTTACCCAAAAATTCAACGTCGACGTGCGAAAATGTAAATTACCCATGGCTTTATCCAATTTCCCAAGAATTGTGTTGTTGCTCCAAATGTAGAAGTTACCCATGAAAGGAAGATAAACAAGCCCTGAATGAACGCAATAATTACCAAAGTCACTAATATTATATGGAGTAATATGATTCTCATTACAACGCTCATAAAAATTCAACACGTTGTTGAAGTCTCCCATAACAATCCATGGATCATTGTTGTCCATACTCAAACAAGTTATCCCATAAGTCCCTCCTCCTTACAAGAATGTTAAAAGAATAAACTATTGGTTACCGAAATGGAGTAAGTCCTTGCACAAGGTGCGTGTTATGCTCAATAATATCCATAGTTTGAGGTTGTATTCTAGCCATATAACTATTGGATTTGAGAATATTTAATTGCATCCCCAACTTTAATCCAAAGTTCTCAAGACAACCCATAAGAATACCAATAGACGCCTCGTCCGCCGCAACAAGTAACATCAAATAATCCGTGAAGGCAAGATGCGTGATTTTATCTTTTAGTGTCGAATAAGAACTAGAGGTCGTTCGTACCAAATGAGTATTTCCTGATACGATTAGGGTTTGATTGCCCAAGGCTGGAGAAACTCCGGTGAACTGTGGTTCAAACGAGTTAGTGGTGTTTATTGAATTGTGGAATTAGGGTCTAAGGTTTTGCTTAGATTCCGAAATTGTTAGGTATTTCGAATTAGTCAAGTTATGTACAAGTCAAGTTAGTCCAAACGTGTGGTATACTATTCTCGCCTGTATTATTGCATCAAGATTGTCTCGAACACGTATGCTAATGGAGCAATTGGCAGCCATTTCCGTATTATGTCGTAACTCAAAAATTCCCTTTTACCATTTCAATACGGGAAATGAGTTCAAAATTATGAATGATTTGTTGGAGTCAGATAGGATATGGAAAACAAAAATTTTGTTTATTAGTGGATGATGAAAAAATGGTCGAAAAATATCTTTGTCTCAGGGAAACCCAAGCAAGCTCACCAGATTTTGGAAATGTACTGGTAATCTTACCCAACTATTTTGCTTGGTGTTTTAGTTTGTCTATGTTTACTTCGAACATCGACCTAATTACTTCTACTTAAATTTCTCTCGAATCATTTTACCGATCACTTGAAAGTTGCTCAGGATACCTTTAAGAAGTGTCACATATGGGGGGAGATGAAATTAAACAATTGTTTCCATGACTGTTTTACTGGGGGAATTTAACCCACAATCACCTTTGGAAGACCAGTTCAAAGAGAGAATTGTCATGAAAAGAATTCATCACACCTTATACGGCCACTACCATTTTACGTAGGATTGAGGAGGCCGATTGGAAGGTTCATCTTCCAACAAGGAGAAAATCCCCAAGTGACATGGATAATTGAAGAAGAAAAGTTCTTTACAAGGTATCGAATGGGGAAAATACCGAAGCGGAAAATCAGGATTGACGCCTCATTGTTGGATGTTGTGGAAGCTATGGTGGAAGAAGATGTTATGCCCACTAACATAGTTGATCCAACAAAGAAAACTCAAAAGCGTCATGTCAAAGTTAGTGGAAAAAAGGAGACAAAGAAGAACAAAGTCACAGTCAGTTCAGATTTAACGTTTTGCGTCCGAACGTTCAGGAACTGGTGATTCCTACACCAGATCCCCCTTTTTTTATTTCCAAATTTTGAAAGTAAAGGTGCTACAGGGGCGAGTAATCTCTTGGATGAGTTAACCAGATTCGACTACAAGGATTTTAATAAAGCTTTTCGAAGCACTGGTCCTAACATGGTATATGATGGTACCTTCTTTGAAATTTCAAAAGACAAGGATGTTGTAGTATACTCAATCATAGGTTGTGTTCGGTGTGTAGTCGAATTGGAAAGAGAAGTCAGAAACCAGCGGGGAACCATTCGGACTTTGGAAGAAGAAAAAAATAGGCTTCAAGAGCCCTTTAATGCAGAAAAAACTAGAGTTGAAGATGCAATAAAGGAATCTACGACCCTTAGGTCAGAAATTGAGAAGGCTAAATATGAGGCAACCAACGCTCAAAACACACTTAAAAAATTGAAAGAATTAAGTTCTAAAAAGATAACCGAAGTGCAGGGTCAATTGAAGACCAGTCAACAATCTTTGGATCATACTATAATGAGAAAAACTTCTTAGAAAAATACAATAAAGAATTGGAAGAAACCAAATCGACCCAAGAAGCTAACGATGCAATAAAAGCATATGCAGATGCTACTTTGGACCAACTGAATGCTCGGGATGCCTCTATTAAATCATATATGGTACTATTAATTTCATAAGAAATTTCCAAATCTAAACTTAAGATCGTTGTAGGGATTAGTTCCAGAGAAATTCATACCTCAGGGAATTTCTTTAGCTGATGGGATGGCCGTTTCTAAAGAGGCGTCGGAAGACAGTTCCATAAAGTAGGATCAAAGAAAGGGAGATCATATGGGAAATGAGAAAGATCGAAACAATAATAAACTAAAGAGTAACAACTCATAGTTCTCAAGATTTTTTAAGTCCTTGGCAGATGCAAGGCATTTTTGTTTTATATATATTGTCGGAAAGTCCTTGGATAACCAAGACATTTTGTGATGTACCTTCGAAAAAATTCCTTGAATAACCAAAGCATTTGGTATTGATAATTTCTATTTATATTTTAAATTTGATTTCTAAAAATATAGATCTTTAGATGCAACATGAACTCATGCTTAGGCCATTCGAAGGCAAAAATGAACTTATGCTTATGCCATACTTTTAAGTTATTCGAAGGCGATCCATTCGAATGCAGTGTAAACTTGTACTTAGGACATTTGAAGGTAAAAAATGAACTCATATTTGGGTCATTCGAAGGTATTCCATTCGAAGGAAAAAATGAATTTATACTTATGTCATTCGAAGGTAATCCATTCGAAGGAAAACACAAACTTTAGAAGAGGCAAATAATGTTGAAGGCCAAAAATGAGTTGATTGACAAGTTTGGCACCTCGTTAAAACCTCCCCGAGCCACTAGAGTAGGAAAGAGTATGCCCCCATTTGAAATATTTAAATAAAACAAAATTAAAGTAAATAATTACAATTTTACTCTAAGTACATCCTTACGTAATCTATATTCCACGACTTTCTTAAAATAACACCCTCTTGATCAACTAACCGGTAAGTCCCTTGCTTAACCCTTTCAACAACCATAAACGGACCTTCCCAATTCGAGGCCAATTTCCCTAGCCTTTTATCTTTGGTATGCATAAATAAATTTCTTAAAAATCGATCCCCAATACCAAAATCTCTTCTCCGGATTTCGGAAGCATACTTGCTTCTCATTAAACTTTGATAATGAAACCGTTCTGAGATGCGATTGATATCTTTTTGCTTGAATGAGATCAAGTTGAATTCGTACCGCCATTTCGTTATCTTGTTCATAATATTTTTGGATTCTAAAGGAAGGAAGAGTGGATTTGGTTGGAGTAATAACGTCAATTCCCTATACCAAAGCAAAATGAGACTCTTGTTTTACTGAGTGTGGAGTAGTCCTATAGGCCCATAACACCTCCTGTAAATAGTTCGGCCATTTACTTGATGATCTCTCTAAATTCTTTTTAAGACCTTTCAGTATATTCTAATTAACTACTTCTAATTGACCATTTTCTTAAGGATGAAAGGGAGAAGAGAAACAATGTTGTATCCCTCTTAAACACAAAATTATTCTGTCTCTCGATTATCAAATTGAGGACCATTATCAGTTGTAATGCGTCGGGGTATTTCGAATCGACAACATATGTGGACTAATATGAACTTTATAACCGCATTGGAAGCGGTCCCTGAAAGTGGCACAACTTCTACCAATTTAGTAAAGTAATTTATTGCGACCACGATTGTTCGACGTCCTCTAGATGTGATTGGTAACGGCCCTACAAGATCAAGTCCCCACCTATCAAAAGGCACTGCTTTAAATATATTTTGTATTGGACCAGTTTGGACATGATATATCATCTTCAAATTTCTGACAAGGATCACATTTTCTTACCAGTTCTTTAGCATCTACCATACTGGTATGCCAATAATATCTTGCTAACAAAACCCTTCTGGTCAAATCTTTGTATCTGCAGTGACATGATCATTCTCTATCATGGAGTTCAGATAAAATAATTTGAGATTTATTCGATCCAAGGCATCAGAGGAATACTTTTCCTAAAACCACAAATCCATGCGCATTGAACTTCAATATTTTAGCTAGATATTTCATCTCTGGAAAAATTCCCTTGATTATAAAAGTTGAATTTCATGTATCCAATTTGAATTGGAAACGACCGATACTTGAAAATTTTCTTCAGCACTATGATCTTTTTTTGAAGACGTTGTTGTAATCGGAGGAAATTATTGTACCAAAATCCATGGAAATTCTTAGGCAATAATAGCCAAAGAATCAGCCATTGAATTCTTAGCCCGGGGTATATGTTTGTACCTAGCATTTTCAAAATACATTGATACTTCTTTCAATACCTGGAGGTACTTTACTAATTGATTTCATTTCACATAAGTCTTGAACTTGATGAACCAACCGTTGCAATCACTCATTAATCGAATCGTTATTGCTCAACAAATTTGGGCAAATCTTAGACCAACGATAACTGCTTCGTATTCGTATTTATTATTACATACTTGGAAACCGAACCAAATAGCTTGGTACATAGAATCCTCAAATAGAGAAGTTAAACATATTTGGCACCACATCCTATAATACTAGATCCTCCATCAATTCGAACCACCCATTCATTTCCTTGTAAATCCATGGAAGAGTCATTTAACGTTTTCCAATCAGAATGAATATCTACCAAGAAATCTGCTACAACTTGACCTTTGGTAGCAGTTTGAGAAGAAAAATTGATTTCGAAATCTCCTAATTCAATGGACTACTTGTTCATTCGGCTCGACACATCCGAATTTCATAGCATAGCTTTAAGAGGAAAAGATGTTCGAATTGTGATGAAATGTCCTTGAAAGTAGGGCTGCATTTTCCTTACTGCAATGACTAAGGCCAGAGCCAAATTTTCTAACTTTAAATACTTATTTTCGGCATCAAGCATAGTTTTTTGATGTAATAAATGAGATAGGGGTAACTGTCCATTTCCCGAACTAATAATGCACTTACAACATAATCTGAAACCGCCAAATATACGTAGAGTATTTCCCCTTATGTTGGCTTGTACAAAAAATTTGGGTTGGACAAATGCCTCTTTATCTCGATGAAATATTTGATACAATTCGGGGACCAACTAAATTCCTTTGCGTTTCTCAAAACGTGAAAAAACTGAGAGCATTTATCCGAAGATCTGGACACAAATATATTTAACGCCGATAATCTTCCTATAAGTATTTACACCTCTTTTGTCAATCTGTGTGGATCCATGGCTAACAAAGCATTTAATTGAGGTGGATAAGCTTGAATCCCTCTTTGACTGATTATATAACCCAAGTTTTTTCTAGATCAAACTCTGAAAGTACATTTTTCCGGGTTTAAATTCAAGTTAATGGCCTCAAGATTTGAAAAAACTTCTCTGAGATCAGATAAGTTATCTTCTTCTTTGACATTTTTTACCATCATATTATCTATGTATACCTCTACATTTCTACCGATCTGACTGGAGAATGTTTTGTTATCCAGACGTTGATAGCTTGCACCCACATTTTTCAGTCCAGAGAGCATAACTTTCTAACAATGTAGCCTCCGGTTAGTAATAAATGTAGTATGATCTTGATCATTCAGATCCATCTGAATTTGATTAGATCCGACAAAAGCATCCATAAAAGATAACAATATAGTGCCAGATATGAAAATCCAGCAGTTGATCTAGTCGAGGCATTGGAAGGGGCAATTGGGACAAGCTTTATTTAAATTGGTAAAATCGACACACATGCGTCGTTGCTCGTTTTTTTTTAACCATAACTGGATTAGCAGTCCACAAAGGGTATTGTGACTCTTTTATGTGACCCATCTTGGTTAACCGATCAACCTCTTACATATCGCTTCTGATTTTTCCTTAGAAAATGCCTTTTTTGGATCACTAGACCTGCATACGTCTTCATTTCGCCAAGCAAACACATGTTCATATTCAGATAAATTTTTTAGTAACTCATCTTTCAGATTCGTTGGTAATTTTGAACCGGTTTGAACATTTCTTTCGTTCCCCAAACAATGAATTTATATTTATTCAATCGAGATAATCGTAGTGGGAGTCTCCATGGGATCATCTATATGTTTGTAATCCGAAGGGGACTTCTTTGATTGCTATTCTGGTTTAGTGGTTGGTAGACTAAGAGTTTTTAGAGCTAGTGCTGCAACATAGCATTCTTGAGCTACTTTTTGACTGCTCCGCACCACTCCCACCTGATTCCCTACAGATTACTTCAGACATTGATGAACCGTAAATGCAATAACATGCATCATCAAGAGCGAAGATCTTCTAAAAATGGCGTTATAACAAGTTGGGTTGTTTACCACTACAAAAAATACTTGAACTGATTTCTGGGAGGGCCCTCTGCCAAGAGTTGTTTCTCCCTCAAATTCTCCCACGACATCTGCCGAACTACCCATAAACCCTATAATGGTCCGGTTTGAAGGTTGGATTATCGGGGGATTTTTCATTTGTTTGTAGACCGAGAAAAATAACACATCGGTTGAACTACCGGTATCGATGAGAATAATTCGAACCTTTGTACCATCAATAAAAGCCCTAATAATCACAACGTATTCATGTGGTCCAGCGACATCTCTCAGATCATCCTCATCAAAGACCATGAATCTTGAAGGCCCTTGATATAAATGAGCTGACATTTTCTCTTTTAACTGCACGTCCAAAGTGTTGACATGCCTTTTTCTAGAACAATTTGAAGGTGTTGTTGCCGTATCTCATCCAAATATTGTTAATAACTCGAAGAACTTACAAAAATGGGGACCTTCACATTTCCCTCATTCACCATGTTAACAAAGTTTCGATCAGGATCCAGATCCAAATACTCCGATCCAAATAAAAAAGATCCTGAAACTGTTATGTAATTATCATGGTTTGTTCTCTGTTTGAGATATTCGAAGCAGATCTCGACACACCAGGTGCACTAACTTGTTCTTTGTTAATGCTTGAGCTGGGTTTGTTCAAAACCTGATTTCTATTTGTCCCATGATTCTTTACAAAGATCGTCAGTTTCCCATTTTTAATTAGTAACTGAATCTCTTTCTTAAGGGCTATACAATCTTTTCTATCATGACCCGTGTCTTCATCGTACTTACAAAAATGGTATTTTGGTTTTCCCTTGGGGTTTGGATAGGTAAAAGCCTTCGAAATTGTATGTGATATTTGGTTTTATCATATATTATGCCTATATTTTCAATTAACTCTACAAAGTAAATAGGTTTAAACCCACTGGTTCTCCTTCAGTCTGGATTGCTGGGTTTGATTAGATCTAGATTATCCTGATCTTTGACCAAATTCTAGGGGTGGAGAATTAGAAAAAACATGAGACTGACTAACAGTTTGCTGATGCGTAGCACCTACAAGGGGTTTTACTTTGTCGAGGCTTCCTTAGCAGCTTGGTTTCTTCTACGGTAATTTCTTTCCCAACTTGATTCAATAGGCCACCCCACGTTTCCGCCTTTCCTTGTAACCGTGTCAGCCAAATATCCTGCTAATAACCCTTGTCTAAGGGAAGCTATGACCACCTGATCATAACAATCAGCCAGACCATTCTTAGTATTCACGAACGAATAACATATTATTTCAAGGTTTCTGATGCCATCTGTTGACAATGAATTATGATATCACAATTTCCTCTTAATTCCTTACTCCCTACGAATTGTCACCGGAAGGCCATCCAGAACATATCGAATTCTTAATTGCTTCATCCAGAAGTCTATTGTACAATTTCAAAGCACCATCTTTGAATGTTTGAGAAAAATCCCGACACAAAACTTTGTCATCATCATCGAAGCTCGTCATAATTTTTTTAAATTGTTCCAGATGATTATCTAGGCTTTTATTCCCATCATACGTTTCCATTTTGGACACATCTAGACACCGTGGGAGGTTTACGGATAAAATATTTGCCGAGAGTGGTGATTGCCTCCAGTTACATCCTTGGCTAAACTGATGTACTTCATTAGAATCTGTAAAAATACTTGGTTCGGATCGGACAGTGAATGGGTGACTCAACAACTGATATATACTGTAATTAGTTGAACCCCTCGTCTTTCCTTTATAATCCAACCTCTTTCTTTTCTTAAGATTTTTCACCGACATTAACCTATAATTCAATTTTTTTTACTCACAAATTTCTTTCCCCGGCGTTTATCCAGGTGTTTAACTCTTCCTTCTGTTGATAAAAATCACTACTAATGGAAGAAAAAAATGAATCAGTAGATGAAGATAAACTCGTATTGGATTTCGAAGATCTAGAACCCTTTTATTCATGAGGATCTTCCCTCAAAATTTTATGGTTTTTAGGGGAATGATCTATCAAGGCTTGCTTTGGAATTTCGATCGGATTATCATCTGGATCCACCAAGTTTTTTTCAGCTTGCCGCTATATTTTCATTGCTTCGATCTCTTTTCTTAACTCGGCAAGCTCATTTTTTAGTTGAGTTCTTTCTTTTTTCTCATCGTTTTCGGACGAAGCCCTCCTTATCTAAGCCTTTCCGACCTAATCATCTTCATTCATTGGAGGTTGATCAACGTGCATTTCTTCAGCCATTATTCAACTATCGTCTTAAATCTTTAGAATCTTTGGATTATCGCAATCCGGTGTTCCCTGCTCCCACTGTGGTCGCCAAACTGATGAGGTAAAAATATATTTTGGGGGTAATTTCGTAATAAGTGAATTTAGTTCATGGTTGAATTGGGAAGATTATCAAAAAGAGGGTTTTAAAACCATAGTTCTTAAGTTCTTAGATTCTTTTCTTAGGTTCTTTTTTCCCATTAATGATGCTTTTTAGAGTATTTTTAGAGTTAGATTGGGGTCATGGGCCGGGTTTAAGGGTTTTAATTCTTTGAATTAACCAAACGGGTCATGGGTTAGGGCCAATTACTTAATGAGTCATTATCGCAAGCTAATTAGCTACTTGCTTAGTCATCTTTAGTGAGGTGTCCATTTGGAAAGTTTGTAATTCGAATGTGGTTCGAATTTTATCAGTACTTCATTTCGTAAGAGTACCAAACTACCCTCCAAATTGTTTAGCTATCTAGCAAAATTTCACTCTAAAAGATTTATGACCCATCAAAGAGGAGAGCTGGTTTTCTATGGATTTTTTCCAGCCCTGTTTTGTGCTTCAACCTTATGATTTTTCTACCCAACAACATCAATGAAAGATGCTTCATCTTAGGTATCATCATCCCAAGTGTAAGCGAATTTCTTGGAGAGAAAGGTTGAGCACTAAAAACATCCTCAGCAAAATGCACATTTTTATTCGTCGATAAATTACTGCATTCAGGGCGAGAACGTGGTGGAAACTCATCAAAAGCTTCCATAGAAGCTTGCATCTTTGAAGAAGAACAAGTGTAGCCGGAAGCAACAACAAGTTGAGTACTCTCCTTTAGAACTTTAGAAGGGTTTTCCACCACACAATTAACCAAAATGGACTGTTTTGAGGCTGATTTATGCTTGTGTAGACTATCAAAGGTAGAAACCTTACCTTTTTAGGGAACTTTTGAATAGCCCAGGTGAAGCTCTTCGATGTGGAGTCCATCCTTCACTTCTCTAGACGAATTCTCAATAGATCAATCAACAAAAACATCAGCTTCAATGGGCTGTTTAAAGACTGATTTGCTAGAAATTTTAGCTTGTTTTCCAGTCAAAGCTTTTGATTCGTGAGTTGTAGACCCTTCAAAGGTTGATGCAACATTGTGGTGCTCACCTTCAGCAGAAAATCTCTTCTTTTTTGCCATGAAAGACTGAAAAAAACTGAAAATTCTACAAATCGTACAACCAAGGACAACCTGCACTAGAAGACAAATAGAAAAATGACAAGCAAAAGGTTGTCACAATTTAGCTGCAAATTAGAAACACTTGATCAATCTTCAAGCAAGCCAAAAAATAATGTTTTTCCAGAATTTGAAGCTGAAGAACAAGAACTATTTTTGACTAAGAACCTTCACAAAAGATGAATGCTTTCGCCAAAATATTCGAAAAACCTGGTAAAACCAGCATTCAACCTTACCAAAAAGGCCGTAATTTGCAGATACTTATGAATCTTGCTTTTACCTTTCAACCAAAACAAACATTGATAAATTTACTTCGTTTTTAATGACGGACAACAGACTTGGTGCCTTAAACCTTAGCAAAAATTGGTGATTTTGACCAGTAATGCTAAATAAAGTATTAAGAACAACCAAGATCAACTACAAACTTAGCTTATGCACTAGAAAAAATCGAGGTTCGAAAATCAGATTGTTCTTTTAGGAAAATAAGCTCCTTGAAAAAATTCCAAGGGAGAGTGTTTCTTTCTCTTACTTCAAAACATTGATGAATTGATTTGTGCTCAATAGTTTGCTTCTTATTGGTATGACCTGTGACTGCTTCATATCTCTCTGGTAACTCACTATGGGCAAACTATTACTCATGATTAAGGTTTCACAACAACCCCAGGATTTCCGACATTATATTGGATGGTCAACCAGTCTAAATAAGGTATTTAAGTGCTAGAAACTATGACAACCTTTACGAGATAAACAACATCACCCTATCGTTCCCATCTCGAAGTATTAACTATAACGACATCCAGTTTTGGACAGCCAAGTGATGGAATATAAAGTACCCCCCTAATACACTTATAATTCCATTCATACACCTAGTTTATGTGTTGGGTGAGTTAGGTTGGTTTGGAGTTATATACCACGTTTTTTTACTCGCTATCCACGACAAGTTGTCTACTCAAAATAAGCTTATTATATGGAGATTAAACTCCTTTTCAAGTTGTGTTTTGTGTTTTTCATGTGTTGAATACATCCATCATATCATTTATGATGGTGTATTCATTTATAGTATCTTTAAAGTTGCTAGTGCAAAGCTCGAATTTGGTCATCTTGAATTAAGAAGGCTTCAACATGGTCTCCGTGTCGCATCCGTCATTTTGTCATTCGTGTTTTGACATGATAATATATCACGTTTAACGAAAAAAATTCAATTTTTTTTCTCCTATTATTTTGACCTTTACCGTCCCAAATTAAACATATTATTCATATATTATATACCAAAATTATTTAACCGATATAACTCATTTATTTGATCATAAATTGACGTGGTTGTTTGCCCGTACAATAGATTTCCGTTTTTCTACTTATTCTGACAGTTCACTATCAATCTAGTTGGATTGAGTTTGTACCGTTGTATTCATTTTTAGGCCAATTTTAAACATGTGTTTAACGTTTATTTCAGAAAAAAACAATAATACAGCTATTATAACTTAAAAGTGATATAAATTCAAAGAAATTTAAAATATCCAGTTCCTTTTTTATTTGTTGGATTCGTCCATAAAAAACAAAATTCAAAATACTCCTAACAAATATTTTTTTTTGTTTCTGTATAAAAACGATTTGAAATTCTTTAAAAAAGAGCATCTTTGACATTTTCATGGTACAATACTATTCTAAAAAGTTGACTATTACTTAGAAAACATATGTTACCCCCGCGTACGTGTTACCTGAGTCGTGAGTAATAATAGTTTCAGGTTAAGAAACTGTTAATCCGACAAAAATGATTTAAAGTCAAAATAGAAATGGAATTTTTCGTTACTTACAAGGTAGTGGACTATTTTCACCGGCTGTTTTTGCAGTAATGGAAAAGAGAGAAGAAACAGAGATGACCAAGAGCAATCTGGTGTTTGCTGTCAATGGAGAGAGGTTTGAGGTGTCTTCCGTTGACCCATCAACTACTTTGCTCGAGTTCTTGCGCTACAACACTCGTTTCAAAAGCGTCAAGCTCGGTTGCGGCGAAGGTAATCTTGTTTTGCTCTTTCTATATGAAGTTTTCTGATGATCATAGGTAATCAATAGAAGTTTTTTTGGTTCCTAAGCTTTCATCTTGTAACACACTGCAGGTGGCTGTGGTGCTTGTGTTGTACTCTTGTCGAAATACGATACTGCGATCGACCAAGTTGAGGATTTCACTATCAGCTCTTGTCTCACACTACTTTGTAGTGTAAATGGATGCTCAATAACGACATCCGAGGGAATCGGGAATACCAAAGACGGTTTCCACTCGATCCACTCTAGAATGAGTGGCTTTCATGCTTCTCAATGCGGATTTTGTACTCCCGGAATGTGTATGTCACTCTATGGAGCGCTCGTGAACGCTGACAAGTCCGACCGTCAAGAACCCTCTCCAGGATTTTCAAAGTTGACTGTTTCTGAAGCAGAAAAGGCTATTGCCGGAAACCTTTGTCGCTGTACTGGTTACCAGCCTATTGTTGATGCTTGTAAAAGTTTCGCTGCTGACGTTGATATGGAAGACTTGGGGTTTAATTCTTTCTGGAAAAAAGGAGAAACAAAAGACCTCGTAGAAAGACTACCACTGTATACACGCGATCACCATACTTCCGCTTTTCCGGAGTTTTTGAAAGAAGAACTCAAGTCTAGTTTGGTTTTGGAGCCTGAAGTATATCACTGGTTCAGTCCGGCTAACGTTATTGAGCTGCAATGGTTATTGGAAGCTAATGAGGGGATCTCGGTGAAATTAATAGTAGGCAATACAGGATCAGGATATTATAAAGAACAAGAACACTATGACAAATACGTAAATATAGGATATATTCGTGAGCTTTCGATGGTAAAGAGAGATCAGGAAGGAATTGAAATCGGAGCAGCTGTCACAATATCCAAAGCTATTGAGGCTTTAAAGGAAGGAGACGATGTCTCGTATGAGGTGTTTGAGAAAATTGCTAGTCATATGGAAAAGATTGCTAATGTTTTCGTAAGAAATTCGGGGTCTGTAGGGGGCAATTTAGTGATGGCGCAGAGGAAACGGTTTCCATCCGATATTGCTACAGTTTTGCTCTCTGTGGGAACAACCGTAGGTATCATGCATGGACGACGATATGAAAAGATTATGCTCGAGGAATTCCTCGAAAGGCCTCCATTAGAGTCACATGGTGTGCTTTTAAGTATTAAAATCCCATTTCCGCATCTGATGTCTAATACAGATGCTGCATTGCTCTTTGAAACTTACCGAGCAGCACCTAGGCCTCTTGGGAGTGCATTGGCTTATCTGAATGCTGCTTTCTTGGCTGAGATATCTCCCTGTAAATCTTCTGGTGCCATTATGGTAAATAAGTGTCGACTTGCTTTTGGGGCTTATGGTACTAAACATGCTATCAGAGCAAGAGAAGTTGAGAGAATTTTGACAGGGAAATTAGTAAGTGAGAGTGTTCTATATGAAGCAATAAAATTTCTTCAACGAGTGATAGTGCCTAGTGATGGTACTTCCGATCCTGCTTATAAATCAAGCTTGGCTATTGGCTTTCTCTTTGAGTTCTTTAGCCCTTTGATTAATTTTAAAGGTGAAGCGAATGACTTCTTAGACAGAAACAAGAGCTCTTTTGCTTTGATATCATCTGCACAACAGGTCTTTGAAAGTAAAGGTTATAATCCCGTTGGTCAACCAATTACAAAATCCGGAGCTTCCCTTCAAGCCTCTGGTGCGTAAAGATTTTTTAACGATGTTTTAACACAACATACAATTTTTCTGGTACAGGAAATAGATTATTAGCATAATCTTTTATATAAAAAACTTCGTAGGTGAGGCTGTTTATGTGGATGACATACCTTCTCCAAAAAATTGCTTATATGGAGCTTATGTATATAGTACGAAGCCTCTGGCACGGATAAAGAGTATAGGGTTCAGGCAAGATACAATTCCTGATGGAGTTTCTGCAGTTCTTACTTACAAAGATATCCCAGAAGGAGGAGTGAACATCGGTTCTACAACTCTTTTCGGAACAGAACCTTTATTTGCAGATGAACTTACACGTAGTGCTGGTCAGACATTAGCCCTTGTGGTAATACCATAATCTCTTACTCCGACATGTATGTTTGGTCATCATGCATCCATGCATATGACTAAGAAAATGAGTTTTCAGGTTGCGGATACGCAGAAACATGCAGATATGGCAGCAAACCTTGTAGTTGTTGTTTATGACACAGAGAACCTAGAACAACCAGTTTTATCAGTAGAAGAAGCTATTGAGAGGTGTAGTTTATTTGAGGTCCCTTCTCTGTTTTACCCTGAACAGGTTGGTGATACTTTAGCAGGGATGGATCAAGCGGATTGCAAAATTATCTCTGCTAAGGTATATCTTAATTTGATCAGATGGGTGTTTGTTTTATGGGAGAATATATGAATCACGAAACATTTGCTCGAACAAATTTTGAATTTGGTCTTCTAATAACTACATTGCAAGCAGATGAGGCTTGGGTCTCAATATTATTTCTACATGGAGACACAAACAGCCCTGGCCATACCTGATGAAGACAACTGCATGGTAATCTACAGTTCAAATCAATGGCCTCAATCTGCACATGACTCAGTTGCTAAATGCCTTGCTATTCCTGCACATAATATTCGTGTGATTACTAGAAGAGCCGGAGGTGGCTTTGGTGGAAAAGCCACCAGAGCTACAGCTGTGAGTCCTATGCTATATCTTTTTGTTTCTTATATTCTTCCTCGTTCTTTTTTTTATGTCTCAAAGTGATGTTTTAGGTTGCAACAGCTTGTGCACTAGCTGCACACAAGCTACAACGTCCAGTGAGAATATATATGAATCGCAAGAGCGATATGATAATGGCAGGAGGAAGACATCCCATGAAGATAACTTATAGTGTTGGATTCAAAGCTAACGGGAACATTACAGCCTTACAACTTGAGATACTTATTGATGCTGGATTCGCAGTTGATTATAGTCCTATTATACCAGACAAAATCATGGGTGCACTGAAAAAGTACAACTGGGGTGCTTTGTCTTTTGATATTAAAGTGTGCAAAACAAACCTTCCGAATCGGTCTCCTATGCGAGCCCCAGGGGAGGTACAAGGATCTTTTATAGCCGAAGCTGTTATAGAACATGTAGCATCTACTCTTTCCATTGACGTGGACACAGTCAGAAGCACTAATCTCCATACGTACGACACCATTAAAATATTCTACGGTACTATGGTTGGTGAACCTCTCGAATACACATTACCATCAATATGGGATAAATTGGCTGAATCTTCAAACTTCAAGAAAAGAGCTGAAATGGTAAAAGAGTTTAATAAGTGTAATACATGGCGCAAAAGGGGAATTTCTCAAACACCGGTTACCTTTCCAGTTCGCCAGAGAGCAACCCCGGGGAAAGTTAGTATTTTATCCGATGGGTCTGTTGTGGTTGAGGTTGGAGGCATTGAGCTTGGCCAGGGGCTATGGACAAAAGTGAAGCAGGTGGTTGGCTATGGTCTCGGTTTAGTACAATGCAATGGAATGGATAACCTAATGGAGAAAATACGAGTAGTACAATCGGACACGTTGAGCATGATTCAAGGAGGTTTAACAGCTGGGAGCACCACGTCTGAGTCTAGCTGCGAAGCTGTTCGAATCTGCTGCAATATCTTAGTAGAAAGGCTGACTGCTCTTAAAGATTCCCTAAATGGTCCTTTAAATTGGCAGCAACTGATTCTCCAGGTAGAATCATATTATGGTTTCTTGTATTCGACTTATTTACATATATAGGTAAACTTCTGAATCTGTGTAAATACAGGCATATGCTCAATCAGTGAACTTGTCTGTAAGTACATTGTTCAAACCAGACCCAGCTTCTATGAAATACCTAAACTATGGTGCTGCAGTGACCGAGGCAAGTTCTTTTACCATCATGTTAGGACTCTTGTTATTATGTTTAATATAGTTTCTTCCATGTATCAAACTTGGAAAATAATATACAAACTAAATCCTTTTGTCTTTAATACTTCACCTAGTTTTTGACCGGTGGTGCAATATTAGTTAACAAAAGCACTAAATGATTTCTGATGGCATTGTAGGTGGAGGTCAACCTTTTGACAGGAGAAACCACAATTTTGCGGACAGATATTATTTACGACTGCGGACAAAGCCTTAATCCTGCAGTGGATTTAGGACAGGTTAGCGACAAAAGTCTTAGCTTTGAAACCGACATAACTTGCATCTTGCACTTCCAAATATCTTAACACCTTAAAACACGACCAAGTTAAATATTTACATAACTTTCCTGGTTTAAATGGGTGATTCGTCCCTCGACTATGGCGATTTCTTTCATATAGTCCTCTAAATCTCAAAATGTTCCGTGAGGGTCTCTCGACTTGTCGATCTCGGTGGTTTCAGCCTTTCAGGGCAAAATCCGCGATAGAGTTGAAATTCCTTATATTGTTGCAGATCGAAGGAGCTTTTGTTCAAGGAATAGGATTTTTTATGCATGAAGAATATACAACCAACACGGATGGATTAGTGATTACAGACAGTACATGGACTTACAAAATCCCTACACTAGACACCATACCGAGGCAGTTCAACGTTGAAGTGCTAAACACTGGACATAACAAAAAACGCATACTCTCTTCAAAAGGTATTGAGCAACGCTGAAATCCTTATGAAAACTGTTAAAGTATAGTCAGTTTGATAAGTCTATATGTCTCAATGGTGCAGCTTCTGGGGAGCCACCGTTGCTTCTAGCAGTGTCGGTTCACTGTGCTACAAGAGGCGCTATAAGAGATGCACTAAAACAGAAACTTTCGTGGAGTAATAATACCGATGAGCTTGATTCGACATTTCAGTTACCGGTACCTGCAACCATGCCGGTGGTGAAGGAGCTATGTGGGCTGGACATTGTGGAGAAATACTTGGAACAGAAAATGAGCCAGAAATGACCTGGACTGGACGGTAACACTAGAAAATATGTGAAGTGAATAGATTGTATAGCTTGGTGTAAATAAAAACAAAATAAAACAAGTACATATTCATCGAAACATAATCATAAACTTCGTTAAAGGATGTAATGACAAAGCTTATCTGATTCATTATTTATCCTTGAACTCTTGATGTTTCTTTAGACTAGAGTTCTAGTTTGTAAAAACTAGAAAAGATTTATTATAACTTAGAATTTCAGTACAAGTTAAAGCCATATATATAGGCTCTCAAAATATCTTATTATTATACTAGTCTACTGTAATAAAATCTAATCTAATAATATCTATAATAGATTACGTTTGAATATTGATTATAATAAATTATTTAGTCAATGTATATTATTATTTCCTTTAACACTCCCCCTCAAGCTTGTGCGAAAGTGTTTGAACTGAAGTACTTGAAGTGCAAGCTTGATCGAAAGACTGAAACGAAATCACACTCCCCCTCAACCTGGAGCATATATATTAATCATACCCAAATTGTTACAAATCTAAGTAATCCGTGATCCATTGAGCGCTTTTATGAATATATCTCATAATTGTTCTCCTGATTTGACATATCTCGTATGAATGAGATTTTGTTGAATCTTTTCACGGATAAAATGACAATCAATTTCAATATGCTTCGTTCTTTCGTGAAAGACAGGATTAGACGCAATGTGCAGCGCCGCTTGATTATCACACCATAATTGCGCAGGCATGGTAGTCTTGATGCCAATATCATTTAACAATTGGAAAATCCAAATTATCTCACAAGTAGATTGAGCCATGGCTCTATATTCAGCTTCAGCACTTGATCGCGATACAACATTTTGTTTCTTACTCTTCCAAGATACCAAATTACCCCCCTACAAAAACACAGTAACCAGTGGTCGATCTTCTATCAGTTTTAGATCCAGCCCAATCTGCATCTGCAAAACACTCTATATTTGTATGACCAATACTGCCATACCACAATCCTAGTCCATGAGCTGATTTGAGATAACACAAGATATGTTCTAGTGCTGCCCAGTGATTAACTGTTGGAGAAGACATAAACTGACTTACAACACTGACTCGATATGCAATATCCGGTCGAGTTATTGTAAGGTAATTGAGTTTTCCTACTAATCGACGATACTTTTCTGGATCACTAAACAATTCTCCGTCATCTTTTAGTAATTGTGAATTAGGAACCATTGGTGTATTACATGGTTTTGCTCATAGCTTTCCTGTTTCCATCAACAAATCTAGAACATATTTTATCTGCGATAAAAGAATACCTTTATTGCTTCTTGTTATTTCAACCCCCAAAAAATACTTCAATGGTCCTAAATCTTTTGTTTGAAATCGCGAATGTAAAAATGTTTTAAGCAATGAAATGCCTTTAGTATTATTCCCAATAATAATGATGTCATCTACATATACAACAACGAGTATAATTTCACTTGCAGAACGTTTATAAAAGACAGAGTGATCACAACTGCTCTTCTTCAACCCAAATTCATTTAATGCATCACTAAACTTGCCGAACCAAGCACGGGGACTTTGTTTTTATCCGTACAATGATTTATACAAACGACATACCTTTCCTCTCTCCCCCTGAGCAACAAATCCAGGTGGTTGCTCCATATAGAATTCTTCTTGAAGGTCTCCGTGTAAAAATGCATTTGTAATATCTAACTGATGTAATGACCAATCATTTGATGCTGCTAAGGAAATAAATAAACGTATAGAAGTAAACTTAGCTACCGGAGAAAATGTTTCAGAGTAATCAACACCATAGGTTTGAGCATATCCTTTTGCAACAAGTCGTGCTTTGAGACGAGCTAGCGTCCCATTTGGATTCATTTTTACATTAAACACCCATCTACAACCGATAGCTTTATTTCCAGTGGGTAAATCAACCAACTTCCAAGTACCAGTGTCTTCTAATGCTCTAATCTCTTCAAACATTACAGCTTGCCAGCCAGAATGACTTAATGCTTCGTGGACAGTTTTTGGAATAGAAATAGAATCAAGAGATGCAAGAAAAGCTCGGGTAGAAGAAGTTAATTGATTATATTTTGCGAAAGAAGAAATTGGATAAGGACATTGTCTTTTACCTTTTCGAAGAGCTATAGGAAGATCAGGAGTGGACTCATTATTGTTTGTAGCAGGATCTGGAGACGAAGGAATTGGTAGTGGACATGATGGAGGAGGTGCTTTACGTCGAGAATAAACATATCTAATAGGAGGTCGATATGGTGGAGGTGGTACATCAGATCTTTGAATGGTGGTGTACATGAGTAAATCATCATCGACAGTAGTGGTTTCTGGATCGACATTAGACACACCAGGAAAAAATGGAACATATTCTAAAAAGGTAACATCCTTAGATACTATGTAACGATCAAGAGATGGGGAAAAACATTTATAGCCTTTTTGAAACCTAGAATATCCAAGAAAAACACATTTTAAGGATTTGGGATCTAATTTTGTACGAGTAGGACTTACATCCCTAACAAAGCAAGTACAGCCAAAAATGTGTGGTTCAACAGGAAATAGAGGTTTAGATGGAAAAAGCACGGAATATGGAATATTATTTGAAAGGATAGTAGATGGCATACGATTAATTAAAAAACATGCAGTGGAAACAACATCTGCCCAAAATAATTTCGGTACTTTCATTTGAAAAAGAAGTGCACGAGTAACCTCTAAAAGATGTCTATTTTTTCTTTCAGCAACACCATTTTGAGATGGCGTGTCCACACACGAAGTTTGGTGAATCATTCCTTTTTGTTCCATAAATAATTGAAATGCATTTGAGCAATATTCTTTACCATTATCACTTCTTAAAATACGAATAGGACAATTAAATTGGGTATTTATTTCTGCAGTAAACGTGCAAAATATTGAAAATAACTCAGAACGATTTTCATTAAATACAGCCATGTAACACGGGAATAATCATCAACAAAACTAACAAAATATTTAAAACCGGTGTTAGAAACAACGGGACAAGGACCCCAAACATCTGAATGAACGATTTCAAAAGGAAATGCAGCCCGTTTATTAATACGAGGATATGATGGAAGACGATGATGTTTAGCAAATCTACATGACTCACACTCTAATGATGTCAGATGCCGAAATTTAGGATAAAGTTGTTTTAAAGAGATTAAAGATGGATGACCCATACGACAATGTGCTTCAAATGGAGATGTAATACTAGAACATGCAGTAGATGTATGATAGTCTTTATCAAGATAGTAGAGACCTCCACTCTCATGCCCTCTACCAATTATTTTATTCGTCGTAAGATCCTGAAACAAACAATGATCGGAATAAAAGGTAAAAAAACAATTTAGTGTTTTAGTGAGTCGGCTAATAAAAATAAGGTTGAATGAAAACTGAGGGAGATGTAAAACAGATGTCAAAGAGATATTTTTGGTGGGATTGACAGTCCCTGAACCTAAAACACGAGATGATGATCCATCTTCCAATGTGACATTAGAATGATGTGTATTTGAAAGAGAAGTAAAAACTTGTTTATTACCTGTCATATGTTCTGTGGCAGCAGAATCAATGACCCAATCAGAGGAAGAAGAAATAATAAGACATGTAGTTGAGTTACCTGACACACAAGCTGCACCTGACACACAAGCTGCAAGGTTTTTAAGATCTTGTGACTTTAGAGACTCTTGGTACTTAGAAAATTGAGCATATTCCTCGGCGGAAAGCACATGAGGTTCCTCGTTCGTTGCCATATTAGCAAATTGAACATTGTTTAGGTCACCACCATGGTTATCGGAACTGTTATGTCTATTGTATCCATCTTGACTATTGTATCCACCACGACTACTGCGATTACTATACCCACCACGATTACCACGATAGTTTGATCTACCACAACTACCATAATCGTTTGATCTACCATAACTACCATAATCGTTATATTTACTATACCCACCACGATTACCACGATAGTTTGATCTACCATGACTACCATAATCATTATATCCACCACGAACACCCATCTAGATTTTTTATCTAGATTTTTTATAGAAACCCTAATGGCTCTGATACCATGTAAAAACTAGAAAAGATTTATTATAACTTAGAATTTCAGTACAAATTAAAGCTATATATATGCTCCGAAAATATCTTATTATTATACTAGTCTACTGTAATAAAATCTAATCTAATAATATCTATAATAGATAACGTTTGAATATTGACTATAATAAATTATTTAGTCAATGTATATTATTATTTCCTTTAACATAGTTACACCTTTCTAGATACTATACATTTGCCTTCTTGTTCGGATAGTATAAATTTTCATACAGCGGACTTATTTGCCTTCTTGTTCTTTCTATGCGAATCATAAATACATTGATCTTGTGATATTTAAATCTTCAAATCCTACTTTTTGGTGGCAGTTTAATTTTTTATTCAGAAAAGAAAAGGTGGACGACTAAATATTTAAAAGGAATTCATGTCTCCCTTGAACTGGCTTTTCAGTGTTTTATTATAAAAACAAATAACATAATTTTATGTTTATTTATTTATAAATTTATCATACAACAAGCATATTTATTTATATTGGGCAGGAGATGTACCGAGGAAAAAAAATATTCTTTTTTTCCTTTCGAGTTATCTCTTATTTTTTCAAAATATCTTCTTATATCCAATATTTAAGAAGATTGGAGGTATCATTAGCCTATTTAAGGTTCTCTATCGTTGATAGAATTATAGTAATTTAGAGCGGAAGGAAAATCAAATGTCTTAATTCAAGATATTATGGAAAAACAAACTTCATCATCTTTCACATCAATCAAAAGATCTTCATCTTGAGGAAGACAAAGTACTACATCATTCAAAATATTTTATTTACGAGCATCATATATTCTTCGTCATCTTCAAGATATACGTATGGTTGAGATTCAAATAATTTTTTAAAACAATCAGTGTTATTAATGGGTTCTAATTGTTTTAAAGTTCTTTTAGTGGCTACAATCGATAAAGCATTTGACATTGGATTAATAGAAGACAAAGGAATAACAGTTTCAAGTGGGGTATCCAAGACTTCATCCCGTATAAGTGTCATTTGATAAGTTAATGATATTTTATATTTAATGTACATCATACATTAACAAGAGGGATATCGGTTACGTTTGCATCTGAATATGTTTGTGCACTAATATTAAATGAGTTACTTAAATAATTGATAAGTGTATTTCATGTCACTTATTACGCTTCCACTATTCTTAAAATCGTCGCCGATTAACAAATTTTTGTTGTGTTTCAACGTGTTTTTCATTCATTCTCGTAGGTATAACAATATGCAGACAGTATAAACTTTTTGGAAATAGAATGCTCATAATATTCTTAATAATTTATAATTTTGTATGTTTTATTTCCCTTTAACATTTTTATGGCTAGATTGACTATTGTTTATGTTCGTAACCTTCATTTTATTTTTTGTGTAAAGGCATGCATATAAGTGACAGTAGTCCTGAGAGATTTCGATAAGAACTGTTCATTATTTAGATTATGATCCAATGATTTTAATATTTCATTTTATTTGGCATCGCGGGAAAATGTTGGTTCCTTTACCTGGACCACTAGGCCTTCTGTTCCTGGGAAATTTGTAGTAAATGGCTGAAGTTGTGCCGCGGGTAAATTGTGATAATATTAATAAATTTGGGATTGAAATTGAAGAAACTGGAAAGTTAATATACTTGAGGAAAATTTTTTGAGCAAGTTTTGGGTTCGTACAAATGGGCTTCATTGGGCTCATGAATCGGAAGAAACAAAAAAGGGAAACATAAGGAAGAAAAAAGTAATTTGGATTTTTTAGGATTTTCGACAGAAGATATAAAGGGACGGAAAGGAGAGAAGGAGGAGGACGGCTTTTTTGGGTTTTCTTTCGTCAAAACATAGAAAAAATAAGAAAAAATACAATTGGCCACTGACTTGGTTTTACAGCAGAATACAGAACAAAGAAGAGAACACGAATTTGGCTTTGTTTTGGGTTTTTAACCTGCAGATTTAAAGCGAGAGAAACAGACAAAAAGGAAGAGAAAACGCAACTTACTGCTTTCGGGTTTTCTTTCGGTAGAACATACAACAAAGGGAGAGGAAGCAGGTGACGGCTGCTTTTGATTTCGATCGGCAGCAATAACCAGACGGAGATCAAAACGCAGGGACGGCTATAGTGATTTCGATCGGCAGCAGCGGGCGACGGCTACGGTGATTTCGATCGGTAGTTTACGGATTGTTTCCGTCAGGCGATACCCAGTGGCTACTATTCGGTTTGACGTTCTCTAAACGCTTATTCATCTATTTACATTCGTCTTAGAGCTATGTTAACTTTTGATCCCATGATGATGATTCGTTCGATTATGAACTAATCGTTGTCATAGAACTCTAACGGATTTGTTTGAATAATACTTATGGTTTGATTTCTTGATTGATTTGTGAGATACATTTATCGGTTACCTAGTATGGTTGTGCTTATCGTTAGATGTGTCGCGAACATCTAGTTTGTTAATCTTTAATGAATGAGAAAGTGGATTTAAGGGTTTAGAACTTTCCATGCTAGCATAGGTTATTGAATGATTCGTATTGTGATTGTTCATGATTCGTAATATGTCACTAATCATATCATATTACCCTATGTAATCGAAATAGATAACTAGTGCTTAAAACCAATTGTACCTCAATTCGTATAGACATGTAGGATTGTCATACAAGCGATGTCTGCTTAACTGCTATCTATTTTGTGGTTGTTTAAGTGGTTTGGTTTACGTGTACAGAGTTGTAGCGTATACTGATTTCGTGTTATCTGATTAGTAATCGCTGTTATCATACATATTGGTTAAGTATCGTAATACTCTGAGTAAAATAAACAATGAAGTTAGGGTTCCATGTTTTCTCTCGCATAAGTAAACTCGTTAGTTAATCTCGTTAGTTAATTTGTTTAGTCATATTCATTCACCCATACTTTATTACTCGTTCAAGCATTAGTCTAATAATCATACGTTGTTGCATAAGTGAATTCTTGTCATATACACCTGGTCTTTTTGGGAACAAACTTACTTACTTATTACTTGCTACTATTTGACCACGTATACTTGCGTGAGAAAAATGACTAACAATAATTATTAAAGTCTTCTTACCATGTGCTCATCGGGTATGGTGAAGGTTCATAATGAGAATCATCAAATTATAATGATAGGATATTTCGTATTGCAATAAGAGTTTAGAGAAATTAAAAGATTTAACGAGAGAAACTCTCAAGAAGAATATTTAGAGAAAAGAATATTGAAGTTGTTCTATCTTTTATATAGGTTACTCATTTAGTCTCCACCGTTCATTTAAAGATAAAATTGACGGTGTATAAGTTATCTAGTCTAATAACTAGTCGTGAAGGCAATTTTTTTTTATCTTTCACATCATTAGACTGTTCATTTTTAGTCGTTGATCCATATTATCGGATAGTCCGTATACAAGATGTTATATCAAGAAATATACTTATTGAATTTAAATAAAATTTTATAATGATATTATTTCTTTAAAGCTATGCTGATAGTCCTTAAATATATGATATGTGTGATTTAAGGGCTATGGTGGAGCCCTGATAAGAGCGTATCCCGCTAGGGGGTCTATACCCTTATTAAAGAGTGAATGGTTCGTAATAAGAGTGTAATGTGATGTTATTTATGGATACATATACAGTTTAATAGACATGCACATGATGATATGTGTTTTGAGGAAGGTTTGAGGTCTGATGATTCGAGCAACATTTAGTAGGATAAATGAGATATAATCCGAAGTTGAGTGGAGTTACATTTGGAATGTTGGTCGATATATATTCGAAAGCCAAGTGAATTTGCATTTAATATGGTAGACGATATATATTTTGAAACATATCTCACTTGGTGAACGAGACATATAGTTGATGCATATAAATAACGAGACATGTCTCGAAATAGGTTTGACAAGCTTAATAGTGTATAATTGACGAAATATAAGAAATTTGATGCGATCAGGAAAGAAAGATGCATATCTTGCAGGATAATTATTAAAATAGTTTAGATTTTATGACATGAATACATGATTGTCCTAAACAGTTTAAGGATATATTAATAATTTTAAAGTATAAAAATGTAATAGATGATAGCCAAGTGTATTATTTGACAATTGTCACACATCCTTATTCTTTTGAATAAAATTTGTATTTGATACAGAGTAGAACGCAAAAGAAGCTAGATAGAGGGATAAACCTTAATTTTATTTAATAAAAAATTCTCCCCCAAACAATGTAAAGAAGATATGTTTATATAAGGTTTCAATTGAAACCCTAAAACTAAAATAAGAAAATTACTAAAATATCTTAGATTATTAAAAACTCGAAATAAGCTGATAGATGAGCCCAAATACCCAAAAAAGCACATATGTCACGAGCAAAGTTGGTGACTTGCATTTGTGGCGTCGTTTCCTTCGAAACAAGGTGTTGTGGGTTAAAATCAAACACCGGAGCTCCAAACTGTCAATTCACCGCATTCTTCGGGTGATCGTCAGTCTTCATAAATTCCAGCGCTAAAATGTCTGCATCATTCCCGCCGGGGTAGAGAAGATTCGCCCTCGAATCAGAACCAGTCTCCTCGTCAAAAGAGTCACCTGCATAAGAAATGAGATGCTTAACATTAAAGACATCAGACGTACAGACATGGCTAGGCAAACGCAGTCGATAAGCATTCGGATTGATCCGCTCCACAATCTCCACCAGGCCAATCTTCCGGGCGACCAATTTGTTGTACTCACTAGCAGAGTACCAATTTTTGGTTAAAATTTCCCACACATAGTCAACAACTTCGAACTGAACAGGACGACGATGAGAATCCGCCTGAGACTTATACTTGGTGGTGCTCAAGACAAGCTGATCGTAAGTCGTCTCGTGGGTTTGGCGAATCTGCGATACAAGCTCCTCAGCAGTTGTGTTAAGGAGAATTTTGCTAGGCAGGGCTAGCAAATCCACAGGACCCCGAGGCACAATACCATACATCATCTGGAAAGGACAAAAACCCGTTGACCGGTTAAGGGCATGGTTGTGGGCGAACTCCGCTTGCGGTAGGCGCTGATCCCATGCCTTCGGCTGATCTCCCACCAGGCTGTGCAACAAGTTACCGAGGGACCGGTTAACCACCTCTGCCTGACCATCAGTCTGGGGGTGGTAAGCACTACTGAAGTTGAGCTGTGTATTCACCATACGCCATAAGCTGCACCAAAAATGACTCACAAACCTGGTGTCACGGTCAGAAACAATGGTACTGGGAAGGCCATGAATGCAGTAAATCTCTCGAAATAAAAGTTGCGCGACACACACTGAATCAGATGTTTTTCTACATGGGATGAAGTGTACCATCTTAGAAAAACGATCAACCACCATAAAAATAGAGTCGAATCCACGCTGAGTCCGGGGTAAACCAAGAACAAAATCCATACTGATGTCGGTCCAGGGCTAAGCAGGAATCAGCAATGGCAAATAAAGACTTGCATTTGTTGATGTTCCCTTGGCCAACTAACAAACTCGACAACGGGAGACAAAACGACCAACTTTCTTCTGCATCGAAGGCCAAAAATAGGATGAGGACAGCAATGGTATGTTCGATCACGGCCCACATGACCCTCATTATGCAGCTCATTGATCAACTGAAGACGCAAGCTACAGTCAGGGATACACAACTGTACTCCACGAAAGAGAAATCCATCCTCTATTAAAAAATCAGATTGTGCTCCCTACTGAATCAGTTCAATAACCCGAGAGAAGAACGAGTCAGTAACATAAAGGTCAACAAAAGAATCAAAGCCAAGAACCTGAACTCGCATCTCAGTCAACAGATTGTGACGACGGCTCAGAGCATCAATAACCTGATTCGTAATACCGGCCTTGTGCTTGATGACAAAAGTGAACTGTTGCAAGTATGCTATCCAAGAAGTATGTCTATGAGATACCTTGTCCTGACTGCCATGATTCAAAGAATCATGATCAATATATAACACAAATAATGACGCCAATGCTTGATAGCCTGAACCATCGCATAAAATTCAATATCATATGTACTAAATCGCAGATTAGCACTCACCGAAAGCCACAGGACGCCCTGACTGGAAAAGAACTGCCCCAATACCAAATTTAGACGCGTCACAATGAAGCTCAAATGGCTGGGAAAAGTCGGACAGCACCAGGATATGCGCAGTGGTGAGACGTCGTTTAACTTCTGCAAATGCCGCATCAGCATCTTCGGACCAACCAAATTCTGTGCCCTTCATGTAATCCGTAATCGGGGCCATAACACTGCTGAAATGGGGAATGAAACGCCGATAAAACGAAGCTAAACCATGAAAACTGCGAACCTCGGTGATGTAAGTAGGTCGAGGCCACTGGTCCACAGTAGCGACTTTGCTCGGATCAGCTCGTAACCCTTCGACAGAGACAATATACCCTAAAAATTGGACAGCTAGGGACATAAACGAGAATTTGGCAGTAACAACATAAAACTTGTCCCGACGCAACACCAATAACACCTCACGTAAATGGGAAAAATGCACAGAATGGTTAACACTATAGATCAGAATATCATCGAAGTAAACAACAACAAATTTACCGATAAAGGCCTCAATGCCTGATTCATGATACGCATGAAAGTGCTCGGCGCGTTGGACAGACCAAACGGCATCACCAGCCACTCGAACAATCCCTCACACGTCTTAAACACCGTCTTCCACTCATCACCAAGACGAATCCAAATCTGATGGTATCCACTCTTCAAATCAAGTTTGCTGAACACAGAAGCATCACCCAATTGGTCTAACGGATCATCCAGACAAGGTATAGTAAACCTGTAGCGAACAATGATCTTGTTGATAGCTCGGATGTCCACACACATACGCTAGAAACCATCTTTCTTCGGTGTCAGCAACGCCGAAACTGCACATGGACTGAGACTTTCTCGAACATGCCCCTTATCCAACAAATCCTCATTGGTCGTCGTAATTCTTCATGCTCCTTCGGGCTCATTCGATAGTGGGGCCGATTTGGGAGAGCAGCACCAGGAACCAGGTCGATTTGATGTTGAATATCCCTCTGAGGAGGTAACTCGGGGGGGCAAATTCTCAGGAAACACATCTGCAAGCTCCTGCAAAATAGACTGAACTACAGGGCTAGGGTCCGCATGAGAATCAGTCACAACAGGATCACAAAACAACAAAAAAACCACACCAGCCTCTTCCATGGCTGCTTGAAAAGGAGCACGGGACAACAAGGTCGTTGTGGAAGGACCAGAGCCAATGCTTAGGGTCGAGGCTTTGCTGGCACAAGAACAATCTTTTTACCCCGAAAGAGGAATGAATAAGTATTTGCACGACCACCATGCACAACATATAAATCATACTGCCAAGGACGGCCAAGCAACAGGTGACAAGCGTCCATAGGGACGATATCACAAAACACCTCATCCTGGTATGTGTGCCCCACAAAAAAAGATACAAACACACGTTTAGACACAGTTATATCAGTACCTTTACTCAGCCAGGCGAGCTTGTATGGCTTGGGGTGCGCTTCTGATTTCAGCCCGAGCTTCGAAACCGCTGTCTCGGAGATGACATTCTCGCAGCTACCAGCATCAATAATGAAGGTGCACACCTTACCGCCAATCGTACAAGTCGACTGAAACATATTATTCCGTAGCCAATCACTCTGATCAGGAACGTGAGGAGACAGAAAAGTACGACGTAGCTTCAAAACTGCACCAACATCACCAGTCACAACTTCCTCCGCAACCTCAGACATATAATCATCATATGTATCAAATTTCGGAGGACCATCAAGAACAATGGGGTTCGGTTCAAACACCTCGTGAGAGAAAAGACCCCTAGCACCCGCAACATTCGGACACTCTACCTGACGATGCCCTAACTCACCACAGCCAAAGCAACGTAAATTACCTGAAGAGCGGCTGGTCGCACCGCACCCAGGAGGGACCTGATCAGGGGTTGGACGGGGAACTGGTTTGGGCACCGAAGTCCCTGGAGGAGCACCAGTCCGTATGCCAATCTGGGTCTGGCGAGCCAACTGTTTTTCTGCCTGGAGGGCACGCCGATGGGCTTTGGAAACAGACAACGGGTCGAACATGTTCAACACATCTTGAAGCTGAAGGCGCAACCCACCAATATAGCGGGATACTCGCTGATGCGGCGACTCGTTCACATCCGTACGAGCCAGCAGCTGATAGAATTCTTTTGTATACTCGTTCATAGATCGTGGTCATTGATGAAGATTCTGGAATCGCTGGAATAGTTCTCGCTCGAAGTTGTAAGGTAGGAAAGCCTTGCGGATTTTTTTTTCTGAACTTCTCCCAACTACGGACTTTCTCCTTGCCTTCACGCTCACGGGTCTTCTTCACTTGCTGCCACCAGGCTTGTGCCCTACCGCGCAGGTGGATTGTGACCAAAGCAACCCTTCTCTCCTCAGGAACGTCCTTGAAGTCCAGCACTTCCTCAACCTGGGATAACCAATCAACAAACGCCTCTGCCTTAAGGCTACCATCAAAGTCAGGAATGTCTACCTTAAATCCAAGCTCCCAACGGCGGCCGTGATAAGTATTCTGTTCTAACCCCTCCCCAAAAGGGTTATCGATACTTTCAACCTCCATACCTTGTTGCTTGGCGTTAAGATCAGCCATCTGACAAGTAAGATCAGCCACCTGACGGCGCAGGTCAGCATCTTTACGATCTCCGAAATCACCTGCATCTCTAGCCACCGCAGCGCCACCGCAACGCCACCGCGACCTCTGGGTCTTCCTCGCACCATCTCGCAGGACTGCCTGTGTCTGATACCAATATGATACAGAGTAGAACGCAAAAGAAGCTAGATAGAGGGATAGAACCTAATTTTATTTAATCAAAAATTCTCCCCCAAACAATGTAAAGAAGATATGTTTATATAAGGTTTCAATTGAAACCCTAAAACTAAAATAAGAAAATTACTAAAATATATTAAATTATTAAAAACTCGAAATAAGCTGATATATGAGCCCAAATTCCCAAAAAACCCCATATGTCACAAGCAAAGCTAGTGGCTTGCATTCGTGACGTCGTTTCCTTCGAAACAAGGTGTTGTGGGTCAAAATCAGACACCACGGCTCCAAACTGTCAATTCATCGCATTCGTCGGGGGATCGCCGGTCTTCATAAATTTCAGCGCTAAACTGTCTGCATCAGTATTAAAAATAGATAGATACACCGTTGATAGTGAAGGTAAACAAAATTATAAGTGAGAGTGATTGTGAAATAAATCTCGTCTATTTCCATCTTTGAGTTGTTTAGCCGTTGGGAAAAGTTGTTATCTTTATATGATTTGTTATTTCTCATGCAAAAATAAAATTGTTTACATACGTCATTGTATTATAAAACTTTTAATTTGACTTCAAATGTACAAATCGTGACCCTAATTCTTAACAAACATAAAATTACATATTCCTTAACCCAACTTATAATATTAAACCTCAAAATTTTAATTTCAAAAATCACAAAAAAATTAAAAACCTTAAATCAAGTTAGGGTAACTAAATCGAAGTAGAAAAAAATGAATAAAGAGCAGAGAATGTCACCCAGACCACTAATAATATATACAAATTACGTTTTTAAATTATAGAATCGAGAAATATTAAAAACCAAGTTCATGAATCCATTGAAAATTTAAAAAAAAATTAAAAAAAAAATATAAGTGTGATTCCAATATAATCATATGTTCTATTTTTTAGAACTAGTTGATTTGGGACCGGTGTTTTAGAATTGTAACTAATGTTTTTCAAAACAACAACTGATACTGAGCTTGTGTCTTATGATTATTTGTTAGATATTAAAAAAAACTTATTTCGAGACATCATCTTAGAGTTTTTTTTGAAATATATTAGCAACTAATTTTGAGAAACACCTCAATCTTAGTTGTTATTTAAAAGTAAAATAAAATTTATTTTGAGATGGTGTTTCATAACAAATTGAATTTAAAAATGGTATCGGATTCTGAAACACCGTTTCAAAATCAATTTTTTTTAACAAATGTATTTGATTTTTTTAAAAGCAATATGATAAAAAATTATATTAAAGTGTTGAAAATACTAATTTGTATCCCAAAGAATATCAAACAACAAATATTGGATTCTTTATTGAGGCGATGTAATGATCCAAATGACTCTGAAAATCCTAAATTGAAACATTCAAAAGACTAATTTTTAAGATTCATACAAAATAAAATTATATATAACGTAGTAGGTAGAAATGGAAAAGGATGCAATGTATTATTTGCAAGTGTATATATATATATAATGTATTATTATTCCACTCGCTTCCAAAAATGATAATTTCATTTATTACCATTTTTTATACATGTGACCATATACATAGTACTTTTATATATGTTACAATATACTTGTTGACATTTGTGCACTTAATAAAATCTAAAATTCAGAGTTCACAATAATACATATATACATATGCTCGTTGAAAGTAACAATTCAAATAGATTACAAAGAATATAAATTAATATCATGAGTTACAAATCTAAGATAAAGAAAACAAATCTATATATAAATTAAAGGTATATTTTTTTATATACTTTGTTATTTTTTATTTAATATTGTTGTTTATGTCTATATATAAAGATCTTTCTACATATTGTGCTAACAAATTAATCTAATGATATCATATCACGTTTGATTCTTAGACCGATTTGAGCATGATTTGATCACTAAATGTTTTTTCATCTTCTGATGTGCGACAGACAGTTCCGCCGGATGAAAATAAAAATATTTGATCATCTTTTTTTTTTGTCTTGGCAAGGTTGTGGTATGTTATTTCAATTTTCTATTAGTTAAATTAGTAGTGTTAATTGTTTGGGTACTATTGTTTATAATTTTGGATTGTTTTGGCATTTTCGATTAGCTTTGAAATTGTTTGGTTTTGATTTACAATTACGATTTTTGTTGGTCTTTGAAATTTTAATAATGGATGTGTGTGATGATTCATTGCAATATATTTGTGTTTAGTAATAGAAGAAAAACAATAGACTTTAGAAGTTATAGATATGGATTTGGGATTTGGTATTTGGTAAATGATATTTGGGTATGAGTTTTGGATTTGAGTTTGATACTAGTTGTGATTTGAGATTTGGATTTGGATTTGGATTTGGTATTTATTTTTGGATTCAGTTTTAATTTTTGTTTTGGTTGGATTTTGAATTTGATTTACCATTTTGATTTGGTTTTGCGTATTTGGATTTGGATTTGGTTTTTTGATTTAGTTTTTTTGTATCTGTTTTTAGGATTTAGTTTTGAGTTTGGTTTTGGTTTCTAATTTGGTTTTGGATATGGTTTTACTATTGAATTTAGATTTTGGATTTTGCGGATTTCTTGCATTTGAAATTTCGAATTTGGATTGAATATTTGAGATTTGGAATTAAAAAATAAAATTAGGATTTCTGAAAAGAAGCTTTGAGGTTTTAGAGTGGATATTTGAGTTTTTAAATTATGATTGGATATATGTTTGAAGAAACATGAAGATAAAGATGAATGAAAAGTATTAATAAGATGATGTTTAAAGGTCGTTTGAAGACAACTTGCGGATTTTTTCACAAAGACCCATTTTTTTCTTAACAAACTCATACTTCTCACTTAATCATCATGAGTTTGGGGGAAAATGTTAGTATATATAGTCTTTTTATATTATGTGTTTATCTTACATCATTATTGTTGTATTTATTGTTGGTGTCTCTATAAATAGAAGAGACAAGAACAATAAATATGAGAATAACGACGTGGGATAAATATATGATATAAAAAATTATGCATGTTAACATCCCCTCTTAAACTTATGAGGCTCCGTGAGAAGCATCAAGAGTTTAAAAAAAACATGTGGGTCTTTTTGAAGAAATTTGCAAGTTATCTTCAATATTCAAATGATCTTTAAAGAACTTTTAAACAACTTTCAAACCTCATATTCTTCGTATATTTCAAACAACTTCTTCACATTTATTCACTCCTAATTTGAAATCTAAAGTATAATCTCATATCCAAAATCTCAAATCATCTCTTCAAAATTCTTGATTTCTAATTTTCAATACCAATTTTCAATATTCAATCCCAATTCTCGATTTCAAATTCAACACATATGTAAAGTTTAAAATCTTAAAATTTAAAATCCAATTCCAAGACCAAAACCAAACCCAAACCCAAAACAGAATACCAAATATCAAAAACCAAAAACCAATCCAAATCCAAACACTAATCTACAAACTCAAAACCAAATCAAAATACTTAATCAAAATTAAAATCCAATCAAAACAAAAACCAAAACCAAAAACCAAAAACCAAAAATCAAATCTAAATCTGAATACGAAATACTAAATAAATCAAATCCAAATACCAAATACATAATACAAATCCAATCTAATCGAATTTGATCAGACTAGAATACCCCAATCAAAATTGAACAAAATTCTAATTGCAAATATTACTACCCAAATGCAAACAATACAATCTCAATTGAAAATACCAAAACAATCCAAAATTACAAACCATTCTACCCAACAACTAATAATGTTAATTTAATAAACATAAAATCGAAATTACGTACTATAGCTTCATCTAAGCCACATAACCAAGAATGCTTGCAATAGCTCAACAACCAAAAAAAAAGAGGACAAACAAGTTTTTTGTTTTCTCTCGACGGACAGCTAAAGCAATTGTACGTTGACACTGAATGCTCTGATACCATGTAGAAATCAAATATGATTTATTATTAGATTGAATTGTGAGTATAATAGACAGAAAGGTCTTTATATATAGATAGAGACACCAATAATAATTAATATATAACGATGTGACATAAACACATAATATAAAAAGACTATATATACTAACAAAAATCTCATAAAAACGGTGGTAAGAAAATTACAAAAAAAAACTAGAGCTCTATAGACAATTATTTTGCATTAATGAATGATTTTAAGTTGTCTCCGAGTTTCAATATTGTGGCACCCGTTAATAAGTAGACTTATCATCAAGCTCTTGATCACTTCGTTTGGTTTGAATTAATCTTGCTACAATTTTTTCACTTCATTTTGGAATACAATATCAGCGAGAACTACATAGTCTATGCAATTTGCCTTTATTAATAAAAGAAAATGACCACCAATATTTAAAAATTGAGGTACATTTCAAGCAAAAACAAAATAGCTAATAATCACCAACTCAATTAAGAATACCCCACAACCAAAAATTAATTAACATAATGGGAAATGTTTATTATACCATATATATATATATAAACAAAAAAGTGAGTCAAGTTCAAACATTAATTAAAAAATAACTAATTTCCCTATAAATGCAAATGCGTTTTCTTTTTAGGAAATAACTCGATTTTGTTTTTATAATAACTAAAATGATGGAGATAATAGACTTACTCATAGCTTTCAAGTCATTGACATTTTATTTTATCGAGGTATTCCCTCATTAAATATTTTTGATTTCATAAAATATTTTTAACGATAAAAATAATTAAGTTACAAAATTACATCTTAAAAAAGACAATACAAACTTTTTATAAAATATAAAATGATATATTATGTAAAAATGTTTATCGATATCTTGACGAATACATATTATAAAATATAATGTTTTAAAAATGATTTTAAAAACAAATATAAAAATTTGAATCGACTACAAATTAAAAATATAAAATTTAATATAAAAAAATGTTAAGATATAAACATAAAATATTGTACCAAAATTTATATATTTTGAAATATTGTTCAAAATAAAAAAAAAATTGATCTAAAATTTTGAAGTTAGTTTATCTAAAATTCAGTTATAATGCAATTCTGTTTTACATTTTTTTTCGGAGGGAACCCGCAACCGTTACTCAGAGTGCAATGAGTGCGCACAGGGTAAACCTTCAGTCTGACGCGATAGCCTGCAAACCAACGCCAGAAGGTAAACCATACAAGGTGACAGGCTCAGCCGAGAAAGCGTATGTAGAGGGATTCGAACTCATGACCTTTGTCACATATCTATCTAAAGCGTATGTAGAAGGACTCAACCGTTTGTCACATTTTTGTTTTGATTAGCTTAGTGGGAGTTAATTACATTGCATTCATCGATATAGATATATATAATGTAAAATAAAAAATGTGTATAAATAAAAATTTCAGCCCATTTTCCGTCCACTCTTTAATATTATTATTATTTTTTATCTTTTTTCATTCACGTTTACATTTCACAAACACAAAAACTTACAAAACTATAATATATTTAAAACTTCTAAAAAATATATATTTAATAATTTTGGATAAAATCTTTAAAAATACATAAATCCTTACAAAACTATAATATGTTTTGAAAAAACTCCAAAAATTATTTAATAATTCTGGATAAAATCATCAATTGTACTTTTACGAATCACTTGATTTGGCTATTAATTAGTCCACCAATCATGTTGCTTAGAAAAAAGAAATTTATTTGATAGACACATTCGAGGCAAATAAACCTTTCTTGAATCACACAATCATTTTGGTCACGGGCTCATCTACTCACCAACTCTACTCACTAACTCGACTACCATTTTCGAAATTTTACGCTTTTGTCATTTTAGTCATAAGCTCATCTACTCTACTAACTCGACTATCCTTTTCGAAGTTTTATGTTTTTGTTTTGATAAACTTAGTCATAATTAATTAGATTGCATTAATCTATTTATGTATTTATTTCATTATTTATTTTTCCCAAGAAAGAATTTATTTATTGGTGTTAAAAAGATATTTACATATATTTTGATAATTGTTACAGGAAGTAGCTCGAATGAATTTTTACACTCTAAGAGTAAAGCTTCTCCTTGTGCATATGTGCTTGTTCCTAGTGCATGTGAGCTTCTCATTCGGCTTCTTCTACTCCTTGTGTTACTCTGATTAGTCAAAGAACCTAAAGTACCTTAGGTTTAATGATTCTAGCAATGTAATAGCAGCAAGTTCCTTTAGTGAATGATTAGCAGTGATTTCAAATTCTATCTGATTTTTAAAAGTATGCTTTGTCAACCAATCAGCGGCCGTATTTTGCTATCTATACACATGTTTTAGAGTCATTTGAGGTATGATTAGATTCCTACAACAGATGATAATTTGCTTAAAGTGCCATGGATATTTTCCTATTGCTAACATGTTGAATAATTCTATGGAGTCTATCTCTATATCTATCATGTTAAGATTTTTCTCTTTGCAACTTAATAAGCCATTTAACATAGCATATATTTAAGAAATTATCAGTGTAAATTTTCCTAATGTATTGCCTTTTTAGCTATAATCAAGTTGCCTAGTTCATTTCTTATAATGAAACCATAACTAGAATCTGCATTCCTTAACGTTGATCCATCACAGTTTAATTTGTATCGATTATGTAAATGGCGGATCGATTTAACATACATATAAGGTTTGGAATTCTTAGTGTGATTAAAGAAACTAAGGTCTTTTGCTATATGATGGTCACCTTTCCAATGTTTTCTGTTAAATAATGATACAAAGTCTAAAGATATAAGCATGAAGGATTTATGATTTATAATTACTTTATGTAAAGTGACAATGTTTTGGTGTTTATGTTTGTTTCTAGCAATCCATATGTTCCAATTTATTAATGCAGGTAAAATAATCCTAATATGAATAGAATTAGTAGTGAATAGTAACCAAATTTTAATGATATGATTTATTGTCATATGTTTGCCTATCTTTATGTTAAATGTTTCAAAGAAATGGGACCATACGATCCAGGAAGATTCACAAGAGACAAAAGCATGGTTAAGTGATTTTATGTTCTGGCAATTTATATATTTTGAAGCAAGTATGAATCCTTTTTTCTACAATATTGTGTCTACACTTATTATATTGTTTATTACTCTCCAAAGGGTGAATGAACACTTCTTTGGAGATATATTATTCCATATTTTTCCTTTTATTAGTGAGGTTGAGTCTTCTTGTTTAATTAAGTTAACAGTGTCTTTTAAGTTAAAAGATCCACCAGTGGAGATCTTCCATATGATGGAATAAAAAATGTTAAAGTTTGGTGTGGATTATTTTTTACTCAGAGTAATTTTGTTAGATGTTTTGTGGTATTTCAAGGGTATTAAATGTTTGGGTGTTTTGTAGTGAGAGATTTAAGCTGTCTGGTTGTATTAAATGTTTATTACCCTCATTAATGAAAGTGATTGGGTATTTATACCCTTAATTATGGGCCATATGGGCTTTCGGGTCAAACTTATGAAATCGGGTCGAGTTCAAAAACCCATTAGTTTATTAAGCACATTAGCAATTAGCTTAGTCAAAAGGTGATTAGTGTTTTTAATACTTTTGTCCTGTCCGGATACGTTAGTGGGTGATTATTGTCCGGATTGCCCCTGTCTGATTTTTACAGTGAGTGATGAATATTTCTGGACTCATCAGTAGCCCTTTTTTTAGGTTTTGTCGAAGGCCTTTGGCAAGACCAAAAAATTCTCTTAGGCCCTAGCAACATTCTCTGGAATGTTTATGTATTCAACTCAGGGTTTATCGGGACTGAATTCTTCTCAGAAGTTCAAGAGTTCTGTTATGGATTGTGGGACACGTGTCACATTTTGATTTGTCTCACCGGCCGTTTTCTTCCTTGAATAATGATCCCATTAATCCTAAAAAACAACTTCTGCATTTAATACTTATGACGTCAGTGCCGCCTTCAATCATTACTTTTGTCTTTTCATTTTCTCCTAGGTATTTGGTAACTTTTTTGCCTTACTAGTATAAATTACTTCCTTTTACTGTTTTACCATCTTCATCACTTTGTCATTTCTCCATTTCAGAGCTTTTTACTTCACTTCTCAAAATCCTTCTCGTGTAGGTTTATGTTCATGGCGAGAAACGCTTTGGTGAAAGGTGGTTGGCTGAATCTTTCAGAGTTAGAAAAAGCGCAAAAGGTTAAGCGAGAGATGCGTATTGCTGAGGGTCTTCCAGTATCCCCAATCAGTAAGCCCGACACACCATCTTCAGAAGCTGATCAAGGATCATCTTCTACCAAAAGTGCCAAACCTAAGCGTTTGTTTCAAACAAGCCTCTCGCCCATTCCGTCAGGTTCCTCTGTTGAGGAGTCTCAACCCTCTGTTGTGTGGTAGAAAGCAGTATCAAGTACAAAAAGACCATTTTCGTTCATTGCTATGGGGTCAGATACTGAGAAATCCCCAGAAAAAGTTACTCTTCGCAGGACAGGTCATCTAATAAAGGGTCAGGCAACTGTCTCTCACCCCAAGTCCCCAAAGTCAGGGCCCTCTAAGTCTGGGACTAAGGATAAAGCCACTGGATCAGGGGAATCTATTAGAGTCCCAAAAGACAAATCCTCTGGTTCAGAGGCTACTAAAATTAGCTCTCATAATGAGCCCTCTAGAACTGAGCCCCTACCGGACACTAGACCCCTAAGTGAGGTTGATGCTCAACCGTTCGGGCAACCTACTGAGCCAGCCACCAGCACTCTCCCACCAACAACGGCTGATAAACCGTCCATGGTAATGGAAGAGGTGATGCAGGACAGTATAGAAGATGCTCCATTTGACACCGACGTTTCTGGGCAGACTGGGGATGCTGTCACTGATAAAAATGGCAAAAGCAAAGATAAACTCTGTCTGAAACATCCGGAGTTGTCGGAGTGTCTGTAAGGTAAGGTGGGTCCTTGTTTCCACAAGGTCAATGTCAAGTATATGTTGGCCATGCAGAATATCAACTATGTATATACTCATATTGCCGAGTTGGGCCGGGTCCGGACACAATGGGGGATCCCTGAATCTGTAAAGGTGAGGATACCGGTCACTCCGAAGACACCAATGGACTGCAAACTCAGCGAGATAGTCATTTATACGGAGCTGTTCAACTGGGGCCTCAGATTTCCCTTGGATCCAGAAATTGTCAGGTATTTTCACCTGATAAAACTCTGTCCAAGCCAGCTGAGTCCCAACGCTTGGTACACCCTTATCGCCTGTATTATGGCGTCGAGGCTCTCCGGAATACCACTTCCAATGGAGATGTTTGCTGCTGTGGCCAGCCTCTGCACGAACCATCACATCCCATTCTACCACTTCAATATGGGAGACAACTTTAAGGTGGTGGATGACTTGTTTGAGTCAGAGAAAAATTGGAAGACCCAATTTGTATTCATCAACGGAGCATGGGAAAATGGGAGGAAAATCAAGGCTGGTGTTAACCCTAGTATGCTCATCAGCAGATGGAAGAGCTCAAGTGAATATCTTATTATGTTTCTCTCTCTTACTTTGTAAAAAATTTGTTTATGAACTGTTTTTTCTTTTCTTTGGTTAGTGTTGCCAAAGGACTTCTCCGGTTTTTTGGAGGAGGGGCAAGCCACATGTGTTAAATTAAACTCTTGGGCTGCCGAACGTTGGGGAAATGCCTTTCACAAGTGCTTCACATCAGACAACTTGGTGAGGTCCCACCTCTGGAACACAACAGGTCGGAGAGACCTTACTTGGGAATAGCTGACCACTCCACCTCTTCCGACTGTCATCCTCAAAAGGAAAAAGGAGAAGAATGGAAAACTGGCCTTGCCTGCTAGAGCTAAAGCTCCAAGAAAGATGAAGGGCAAGAAGAAACAAGCTGCAGCAGAGGTTGTTCAAGGTGCTGTTGAGGAGATCGCCTCAGTGAGTCAAGGAGTATAGGCCCAAGGGGGGAATCAATGCTACTCTACTTCGAGTGGTTGAAGATGAGAGTATTAGGGAGGCAGGTGGACCTCAAGATCCTTCAAAGGCTCCTAAGAAGGACCGAAAACGGGGAGCAACTGGTGAAGAGAGGGTGACCAAGAAGAAGAAAGTCTCCTCGGGGGATGAAGTTTCCCTCCGGCCTTCAGAGTCTCTTCCTCCGGCCGACCCAACAAACCCCACTTTGGCAGAGCAAATTTTAAGTGCTCTACACGCCGAAAAGGGTACCGGAGGGAATATCAACATTGATAAAGTAGACATCAGTGGTCTCCAGAATATCGGCCTTTACTTTGATGACCTTGAGAAAGATGACTTTGCTGGCCCCTACCTTCCCTCAAGTTCCTCTAACATAGTTACTTTCAATGGTAAGTCCTTCACTATTTCAGGGGAGAACAACATGATGACTCACTCTTTGCTGGGCCATATTCAACCAGTGCTCAACTTGGAGAGGCAAGTATGAAGTCAGTCTGCCCTTATCAACACACTTAAAGCAGATAAAGAAAGCTTATTTAATGATCTCCTTAACGCCAACCAAAGTGTTGAAGCATTGAGGAAAGAGCTCGAGGAGTTAAAAAAGGGAAAGAAGACTTGGCAACCAGGCTGGCCACTTCGGAAATGGCTAACACAGAGCTCGAAAACAAGTGTTCTGGCTTGGAGAAAGATCTTTCCACTTTGAATGAAGAGGTGAAGACCAAGGACAATGTCATCCAAACCCTGTCCGGTGACAAGACTTCTCTTGAAGATGCTATGTCCAAAGTTACCAAGGAAAATGAGGACTTGATGAAAGAGTAGGAGAAGATAATCTAGGCCAAGCTCGATGCATACACCAACAAGGTGATAGATTCCCTAGAAGAGAGGTGTGCCGAAGTTAAATCTGACATGGTCTTGCTTTTTCATCGAACATTCCCGAAGAGGACGCTCGGTACTCTGTGGCAACATGTCGAATATGGAGACCTTCTATTCCATACTATGGCAGATGGCAATAAGCACAACTACTCCCATGGTTTTGATGATACCACTGATGAGGAAGAAGGGACCGGAGAGAGCTCCAATGATGAACCTAAAGATCCAAAGAAGAAACAAGATGAAGCGGGAATATCTAAGGGAAACTAGCCCTAAGGTGTTAACTATTTTCTGTTTTTCTTTTATCCTTATGTCAGACTAAAGTCCTTGGATGGCCAAGGCATTTTTGTAATTGTGTCCGGATTGAGTCCGGTCAAGCTTTTCTTTTTTAACTCAAAGTCCTTGGATGTCCAAGGTATTCTATATGTTTTAATATCATCCTCCGGTGTTTAGCCGGGTAATATTACTTTACAAAATTCTTGCCTTGTTTTATATTTTCCCAATCTCAATGGCTCATGTTTGAATAGCCCTCTATTTATTTTACAAGTATTGTAAGATGAGAGCGTTTAAATTCTCCGATGACAAATGTTTAAATGGTCATCATTCCACCAGATCAATCCGATCTGTCAAAGATACTTAGAAGGCTTTAAAGAAACTGTAATCAAACCACTCCGGATATTTTAAGAAGGCATCAAATTTTATTAAAAAACCCGGACACCTCAGTAAAACCTCCCCGTGCCACCAGGGTAGGAAAGAGTATGCCCCATAATATTTACATGTACTTTAAACAAGTAAATATTTACATAACTTTCATTTTAGATACAACCGAAGGTGTTCAATGTTCGAAGGGTGGTTTATGATTCTTCCATCTTTGTCTTGAAGCCTGTATGTCCCAGGCTTAAGCTTTTCAATGACCACATAGGGCCCTTCCCAATTTGGAGCTAGCTTGTCGAACTGCTTCTCTTTAGTATATAAGAAGACTTTTCTCAATACTTTATCCCCTGGTTGAAAATCCCTTCTTCTGATTTTGGAAGCAAACCTGCTTCTCATTAAACCTTGATAATGGGTGGCTCTAAGATGAGCCTTAACCCTTTTTTCTTCTACTAAGTCCAACTGACTCCGGACTGCCACTTCATTAGCATGTTCGGAAAAATTGTGGACTCTATACGATGGAAGAGTTGCCTCTATAGGAGCAATTTCATCCATCCTATATACCAAGGCAAACGGAGATTCTTGTGTAGCAGCCCCAAGAGTAGTCTGGTAGGCCCATAGTACTTCTTGTAGATAACTTGGCCACTTTCCAGCAGCCCCTTCCAAATTCTTTTTGAGACCGGAGAGAATGGTCCTGTTTTCCACTTCAACTTGTCCATTTTCCTGTGGGTAGAAAGGAGAAGAGAAGCAATGCTGAATGCCCCTAGTGGCATATAAACTCTCCATATCCTTGTTATCGAATTGTGGCCCATTATTTGTAGTTATCTTTTTTGAAACCCCAAATCTGCAATAAATATTAGATAGGATAAATTTTATAACAACTTTTGAAGTAGTTCCTACAAAGGGGGCTGCTTCTATCCACTTTGAAAAATAATCAATGGCCACAATAATGGTTCTGCACCCTCCGGATGCCATCGGTAGAGGCCCTACTAGATCCAGTCCCCATTGAGTAAAAGGTATGGGCTCAGAAATCGACTCCAAGGGGACAGCTGGGATGTGAATTTCATTTCCATATTTTTGGCATGGATCATACTTTTTTACCAATTCCTTGGCATGTTCCATTATGGATGGCCAGTAGTATCCGGCCAATAAAACCCTTTAGGTTAAAGCTCTATAACCATAGTGTGTTGACCCCTCACCATCATGTAGTTCGGATAGCACAATTTGAGACTCTTCAGCCCCCAGACAACGCAAGAGAGATCTACTAAATTATTTCTTGTATAGTTTATCTCTAATGACTTAAAAACCACGAGCCTTGTACTTCATTTTCCTAGCCATAGATTTCTGCGGATGCAAAATGCCATTAGTAAGGTACTGAAGAAGGGGATGTCTCCAGTCCTCGGTTTGAACCACTTGCATACTTAAACTTTCCTCTTCTTCCTTACACCAGTTGGGCTGTATGGATGGACATTCTTGTACTTGAATCCATAGGTAGGACTCAGAATAAGCTATAGTGGCCAAGGAGTCTCCCAACGTATTCTCAGATCTGGCTATATGCTCATAGATGATATTCTTGAAGTTAGCTGGCACCTCTTTAAGAATGAATAAATATTTAATCAAGTACTTCTTTTTTGTCTCAGATTGACCTTGGGAGAGATGGATAAGAAGCTGAGAGTCGCTCATTAATCTAACTCTTTTGGCTCCATATAGTAAGGCTAATTTCAAGCCAGCTATAGCAGCTTCGTATCCGGAATCAGTGTTAGAAGCCCTGAAAGCAAAACATATAGCCTGGTATATCTTGTCATCGTACGGAGAGGTTAAACATATCCCAGCACCACAACCCATGGTACTTGATCCACCATCTGTCAGGACAACCCATACTTTCTTAGTTCTTTCATCTGCAGCTTGCTTAGTACTTCTGTCTGAATGGAATTCAACTAGGAAATCATCAATAGATTGAGCTTTGATTGCAGTTCGAGGGGAAAAATCAATATCATAGTCACCCAATTTTATTGACCACTTGGTCATCCTGCTTGATATGTCCGCCTTCTGAAGAACATTTTTCAAGGGAAAAGATGTCCGAACGACAATAGAATGAGACTGAAAATAGGGACTCATTTTTCTGGCAGCAATTACCAAAGCCAGTGCTAACTTTTCGAGTTTTAAAAACCTTTTTTCAGCATCCATCAGGCTTTTGCTGATGTAGTACACCGGACGAGGATAATTGTCCACCTCTATTACTAGCACCGCACTTATGGCACATTCGAAGACTGCTAAATATATATATACAATGTTTCTACATCAATAGGTTTAAACAGGATTTTGGGGAAGATAAATGCTTCTTTATTTCATCAAAAGCTGATCGCACTGTGGAGACCAGTTGAATTATTTAGCACCCTTTAAAGTTTAGAAAAACGGGGCACACCTATCCGAAGACCTTGAGATAAAACAGTTTAGAGCAGCTAACCTCCCTGTCAATCTTTGTACTTCTTTAATATTTTGAGGAGGATCCATCTGCAGTAAAGCATTAAGTTGGTCTGGATCAGGCTGTATCCCTTTCTCACTTATCACATACCCTAAAACCTTACCGGATTGTACTCCAAAAATGCATTTTTTCTGGATTAAATTTTAAATTAACCTTTACCAAGTTGGCAAAAGTCTCTTGCAGATCTGCCAAATGTAATTCTTCTTCCACACTCTTTACCATCATGTCATCAATGTAGACTTCCATATTTCTTCCAATCTGATCAACGAATGCTTTATTCACCAACCTCTGATAAGTAGCCCCGTCATTCTTTAATCCAAAAGGCATAACCTTGTAACAATGGAGGCCCCTATCAGTAACAAAAGTAGTATGTTCCTGGTCCTTTGGATCTACTTGAATCTGATTATAACCGAAGAAGGCATCCATGAAGGACAGCAACTTGTTCCCATATGTGGAGTCTACCAACTGATCTATCTGGGGAACATGATACAAATCTTTTGGGCAAGCCTTATTAAGCTCAGTAAAGTCGATGCACATACGGCACTTCCCATTTTTATTTTTTACTAATACCGGATTGGCTGTACATAAAGGGTACTAAGATTCCTTTATGTGCCCCATCTTAGTAAGTCGGTTAACCTCTTGAACTATGACATCAACTTTCTCCTTAGAAAAAGTTATTCTCTTCTGCACAACGGGTGCTACATCTCTCCGGATGGATAGCTGGTGTGATATAACATTCACAGGCACTCCGGTCACATAAGCATTACACCAAGCAAAAACATGTTGGTGGTCTGCTAAAAAGGATAACACTTTGCTTTTCAGTTCTGATGTCATCTTAGATCCAATCTTGACATTTCTCCCTTCAGCCAGAGAGTGAGTTTCAACCTCTTCAATTGGTATTAAAACACCAGGGGTCTCTCTAGGGTCATCAATTTCACCCTCTCCCTAGAGGGCCCCACCAACTGCTAATCTTTATTTATCAGAACTGCCCCTAAAGTCCTAGGAGCAAGTGCAGTTGCATAACATTCCCTTGCTATTTTTATACTATTCCGGAAAACTTCCACTTGTCCTTGCACAGCGTACTTTAAACATTGGTGAACCGTTGAAGCCACATCATGCATCCTGGAGATCCAAGACCTTCCTAAAATGGCATTGTAGCATGTGGGACAATCTAGCACAACAAAAAGTACTCGGACCATTTTCTTGAAAGGGCCCTTGCCCAACAAAACATCCTCCTCAAACTCTCCGACTACGTTGGCAGAGCTTCCAGTGAAACCCACGATAGACCTGTTCGAACATTGAATTACTGCTGGATTCTTCATTTGTTTATAGGAACTCAAAAAGAGGATATTGCATGAGCTGCCAGTGTCCTCCAAAATTTGTCTAATGTCATTGCCCCCAATCGATGCTCCCACCACCAAAACATCTTCACGGGGACCAGCTATGTCCCTCAAATCATCTTTATCAAAAAAAATGAATGGAAAAGGAATTTGTGATTGATAGGAGGACATGCCTCCTTTCAACTAAGTAGCCAGGGTGTAAACATGCCTCTTCCTTGAAGAAGGAGTTGGTGCAGTCATTGTGTCTCCCCCAAATATGGTAAGTGACTCAAAAAATCTTATGAGCCCGGACACCGTCTTGGTATGCTCTGTTATAACACCCACCTTATTCCGGGCTGGATCATGATCCAAATACTCTGACTCTACATCGAATATGTCAATAATCACCATGGCCCTATCTGGAGCCGACGTCCCTGCATTGTTTGTTGAGCCGGTCCGGTGAGCATTATCAGGCCTATTCCCACTTCTTCTCTTGACATAAGCACCTAATTTTCCTCTTTCAGTCAAATTCTCCACCTCTTTCTTCAAAATGATGCAATCTTCTGTGTTATGGCCAATATCATGGTGATATTGACAAAAACAAGCATTACGACTTTCCCTTGGAGATTGAAGCGTTGCTAGCTTCCTAAAATGCACCTTATCTTTTGTTTTGTCATAGAAGGTTACCACATTCTCTTTTAATTCAGCAAACCACTCCTGTTGGACCCAAGGTCCTCGCTTATTTCTGGACTGCTGAATCTGAGCTGGAGTCGGGTGAGATTGAGCCTTGGCCCTGTTGGGACCCTGTCCGGCCTCCTTAGCCTTGTATCCGGACTGATTCTGGTTCTAGTTTGGTGTAGCTCGGGCAGATCTCACTTGCTTGTGCACCCTAGTCTTTTTTGTTTCATCCACATTGATTTGTTTTCCCACCTGGTCCAGTAAACCACCCCACGTCATGGCCTTCTTCTTGGTTACCAAATCGGCCAGATTGTCAGGGTTTAAACCCTGTCTTAGAGAAGCTATTGTTACTTGCTCAAAGCAATCAGCTAATCCATTCTTTGTGTTCACAAACCGACTTATATATTCTTTCAATAATTCATTTGGCTCCTGGGCACAATGGATAATAGCATCTTCATTTCCCTTCACCTCCTTACTTCCAATAAACTGCCTCTGGAAGGCCACCCAAAAGGTATCAAAGTTTCTGATGTAGCCCTGTGGCAGACTATTATACCACTTCAGAGCACTCCCCGTAAAATATTGAGAGAAAGCTCTACAAAGCAACTTGTCATCATCGTCAAAATTCATCATAAAGTTTTTAAACTACTCCAGATAATTATCTGGATCTTTGCTCCCATCATATTTTTCCATCTTAGTACTGCCAAACCTCTTAGGAAGGTTTCCAGACAGTATCTTGGAAGAAAATGGAGATTGTCTCCAATTCCGGCCATGACTAAAAACAGTATCTTCATTGAGAGTTGCAAAGATACCTGGTTCATCATGGAAAGCGAAAGGATCCATCAACAGCTAGTCTATATGCCTCCGGCCATGGTTGTGGCTATGAGATGACCCTTTATCTAAATGTCTTTTCAACCTTTCATGCTTGTCCCTCTTTTTTGAATATTTTTTTACCAACTTTTGCTTCTTCTTAGACCTGCCTTCATCACTACTAGATGACATGGACTCCTCAACTCCATCTTCATTCGAGGAGCTACTAGAGGATTCTGACTCCGAGCTCTCCACCGGTTTAGACCGGTGAGACTTCTTTGACCTGACATGAGTCTTTTTAGTACTCAAATGGGTCTTTGCTGATGGGCCATGCTCCCTTGGATTGTCAGTGTGGTGAATGGCTGACACCTTTGATTTTTCTTTCAAACCTAATTCCATCTTTTTAGCAGCCCTCAAGGCTTCTATCTCAGCTTTCAACCTGTCTCGCTCTTCGATCGTGTATTCATCGTTTTCTCCCACCACTTCTGCCAAAGTTGGTGGCACTTCTTGCTCATCCAAATTTATTCGAACTGATTTTTCTTGCTGGTTTTGAATGCTAGATTCAAGCACCTTTTTCTCCCACTGTGGTCGCCAATTTGGTATGGATAATTTTTTACTGAGAGTAATTTTATCAGATGTTTTGTGGTATTTCAAGGGTATTAAATGTTTTGGTGTTTTGTAGTGAGAGATTTAAGATGCCTGGTTGTATTAAATGTTCATTACCCTCATTAATGAAAGTGGTTGGGTATTTATACCCTTAATTATGGGCCATATGGGCTTTTGGGTCAAACTTATGAAATCAGATTGAGTTCAAAAACTCATTAGTTTATTAAGTAGATTAGCAATTAGCTTAGTCAAAAGGTGTTTAGTGTTTTTAATACTTTTGTCCTGTTTGGATACGTTAGTGGGTGATTATTGTCCGGATTCCCCCTGTCCGGTTTCTACAGTGAGTGGTGAATATTTCCGGACTCATCAAAGTTAACGTGAGTTTTTGTGATTATGTTTATATAAGCAGAAGGTAAGTATAATTGTAGTTTAGGTATATCACAATTGTTATTAATTCCAAAATTCCGTTACCTTTGTAAGTGAGTAGTGATGTGAATTGATTGATGTTAGAGTTATTAAAGGTTTATCATGGTGCCAACTTTCTAACTAGAAATGAAGTTCACCCTTTTTAAATCTCCACTTAATATGTTTTTCAGCTTCATCTTTAATTTCAAACATCATTTTCCATGTTTTAGAATCTGTTAAACTTAAAGAGGATTGGAGGGGATGAATATTTTGACAATACTTAGAGTGTATTAGATTGGACCATAAAGTTTGTTGTTTCTAAAGTTAAACCAAAGCTTAAATGAATATGCTTTTTAGTGTCCTCTAGGTTCTTTACGTTAAGTCAATTTTCATTGTGAGGTTTACATGTTTTGCTCCAGTTGCACCATAATATTTTTTTTATTGTTTTCACTATAACCCCATAAAAATTTGTTCAATAGTTTGTTAATTATGTTTATCACTTTCAAAGGTAAGTTGATTGACTGTAAATAATAGTTAGGGTAAGATAGTAGTACAGGCTTAATCAATGTTATTCTACCACCAAAAGAGTTATATTTATAGAATTCCATTCATTAATTTTGTTCCGAATCTTTTTCCAATTAAGGTCTAAAAGTTGATAGAGAAATTATTTATATGTATTAGGATTCCTAAGTAAATAAGAGGAAATTTTATTTGTTTAAAGCCTAAAAGGTTTTATAAAGCTTTTGTTCTAGTTCTGTTCATATGTATGAAGGCTATAAAAGTTGTTTTTTGAGTGTTTATTTGTTGGCCAAATAACATTTGATATGTATCTAAAAATTTAGAAAATTTCTTCGTATTAGTTAATGAACCATTTTGAAAGAGAATTAGGTCATCAGCATATGCTAAACAGTTAATTTTTAAAGAACCTTTCATGTTATATGACATTAGTTTATGTTGACCAATTAGTTTGTTTAAGCCTCTTATTGAAAGTTCCTCTGCTATGATAAATAAACTTGGGACAAGGGGTCCCATTGCCTCAAACCATTACTTGAGTTAAAATATCCATTTGCTTTGCCATTAATTATTATATAGTATGAAATGTTTTCAATACTTTTCTTAACCAACTCTATTACTTGTTGATTGAATCCAAAGGAAACCATAACCTCATATATAAACTTAAACTCAAGCTTATCAAAAGCTTTAGCCATATCTAAGCTAATTATTAAGTTGTTCCCTCTAGATTTTCTGTTAAGATCTCTAATCATTTCGTGAGTTATTAAGATGGTATCCTGAATTGTTCTTTTTTCAGTGTAGGCACCTTGTTCATTTGAAATTCTAAGAGGTAATAGTTTGGCTAGTCTGTTATTTAATATTTTAGATACGATTATGTTAAAGACTGAGCATAGGCTTATGGGTCTGAATTGTAACCAAGTTTTAGGTGCTTTGACCTTAGGTATAAGGCAGATGAGGGTTTCATATAGGCCTTTAGGAATTTGAGTTTCAGTGAAGTAATCTGTGACATCTTTAAGAATATTATCTTTTATTATTAACCAGCATGATAAGTAGAATCTGGAGTTGAATCCATCAACTCCAGAAGCAATATTAAAGTTAAGGTTTTTTATAACATTGTACAGTTCATCCATTGTTGGTATTTTTGTTATATCTTCATTGTTTTTATCTGTTATGATATTAGGTATACTATCATGAATCATAGAAAGGTTATTCTGTTTCTTTAGACTATTTAAGAGTGTTTTAAAATATTCTACAGCAGATAAACCAATTCTGATTTCATCTTCAATCCAAATATCATTAATTAAAATGCCATTGATTCTATTTTTTTATTTCTTTTTTTGACATAGCTATGAAATGTTGCTGAGTTATTATCTCCATATTTTAACCACTTCGAATAAATTTTTTGTTTCCAATATGTTTCCTCTCTTTCTAGTAATGTTATAAGCTTAACATTAAGGTTAGATAAATTAGTTTGGTTCTCCAGGTGATCTGTTTCTTCTAGCCTAATTTCTGCATTTTTTATTTTTTCTTCAGTTTTTTTAGACAATAAAAAATGTTACCAAATATGTCATTGTTCCAGTTTCTTGGATGTTTCTTAAGTCTTTTCAGCTTGGACCAAAAAATGTAAATACTAGATGAATCAGTCAGAGTTATGGACCAGTTGCTCTCTACAGTTTTAAGAAAGTCATCATGTTTCAACCACATATTTTGGAATCTAAATGAAGTTTTATGGTTTGTAGTTTTTGGTATAATAGATAATATCGAGGGTGAATGGTCATAACATGTTCTGGCCAGGTGATTCACCCTTGTAATTTGAAATATTTCTCTCCATTTATCATTGTGCATTGATCTGTCTAATCTTTTCCATTTGTGTTTATTTGTCCATGTGAAGTTTGTTCCTATGTTACCAGGGTCTTCTAATTTACAATCTAATATCATGTTATAAAATCATCCATACTTTTGGAACAAAGTATGGAGAAGTGTAGTTGTTCACTTGTGTTGGAGATTGTGTTAAAATCTCCAACAACAAGCCAGGCTAAGTTAGTGTTTGAAATGGTTCTTAAATGGTCCCGCCTCTATGGGATCTGGTATATTTTGCATAAACTATGATAAGCAAAACCTCTTTGTTAGTAGAAGGATGACTTACCATAGAGTTAACAAGTTGATCTGAATTGTCTAGTATAGTGATATTATAGTTATTTTTCTAGAAAATCTAAATTTTGTTATTAATATTTGCAAAGTGAGAATCAAATCCTAATTTATTAACTGTAGATTGCAATTTTTGAACTAATATCATATGTTCTTGTAGAGCTATGATATCAGTTGATAATTTTCTAATAATATTTTTAATTCTTTTCATTGTTTTCTGGTTTCCTAGTCCTCTAACATTCCAGTTGAGTATGGCTCTCTTCATTTTGAAATTTGTTTTGAGGATCTTAATGATCCTTTTAAAGTTACTCGTTTTATTAATATCTTGCCTCTTGAAGATCTTCTTGTATGAGTTTTAGTATAACTTTTATAAGGTTGTTTGGGTGATTGAGGTAGCTCAAACTAATCCTACTAATTTTAGATTCATGTTTTGTATCTGACAGTTCATCTACTTCTTCAACATTGAGTGTTTTAAATGATTTATTTAGTTGAATAGTTTCCAAGGCTTCTGTTATGTCATTCTCAGTAACTTCAGATGGTTCATTAAGTTGGTTAAAAAATAAAATTTCTTCATTTTGGTCTGTATTTTTTTAGTGTTGGTACTTAACTCAGGTGATTTATCTTGTTGTGTTATCAATTTTGTTTCTTCTGTTTTATCAATTATCTTTTTATTTGTATCTTTATCAATTGTTTCATCTAGTTTATTGTTAAATTCTATAACATTCTCAGATGTTATATTATCTATAGCACAATTAGTTAATAAATGATCAGTTTGTTGCTCTTTGTTAAGTTCAATGGTTTCATTTGTTGATTTTGGAATCTAAACTTCTTCTGAGGGAAGTTTGGATTGATTGTTTTTTGTATTGTTTTTTATGATTCTCTTTTGTCATGTTTTGCTCAAATTCATCATTTTTGCAGTATTTTTCTTGATGTCTTATATGTCTACATTTTTTTTGCAGTAAAAAGGTTTGTTTAAGTATGTAATGTCTCGTCAGTAACCGTCATGTTCCCCAAAGCATACCCAGATTCTTTGGGGAAGAGGTTTAGAAATGTCAGCTAGTATCCATGCTTTACTTTTGTTATAACTTGCTATGTTATTTTCTGGTACCCAACTGTTAAGGGCAATCCAATTGCGTTAGCAATATGAGTAACAAATTCATGGTTGTATAGTATTTCAGGAAATTTGGACAGGAAGATCCAAAAAAGAGTCACATGAGACTCCTTTTTGGGGTGAAACTCAGGTGTCCATTTAAGTATTCTAAAAGGTAGCTTGCCTGTGGTTCTAACATGTTTAACCCATAATTTTTAACGTCTTCTAGCAAGTCTAATTCAACAAAAAAATGTCTATAGTCCCATTTATAAATGTTGCATGCACAAGTGAAGAAATATATGTCTTGAACTCACTGAGAGTAGGACTCCCATATGAAAACTTGGCAATCAAAGTGGTTTTAGCTATGGTTGTTAAAGAAAAATTATATGTTAGTTGGAATTGCACCGGAGTGTAGTCCTCGTGCTCCTCGTGGATGACTCATTTGTGAAAGAAACCCTTTTGTTGCTCTTCCTCCAACCATGTCTGCATATGTTCTTCTTTTTGCCCGTCTTCTTTGTTTGGTATCGAGGCTTCAAACACCGGGTTTGAGAACATCTGAGGCAGATCCTTCTTTGTTGTTGCAGTGATGGTCTTGAGTGGTGGAAAGTCATCGGCTTTTTGGTTAGGTTCTTGTTCTGCATGTTTGATTGACTCCATGACTCTGATGAACTCGATCAACGGGTTTTGGTTTGGGAATTTGCAGAGAGAATGAAAAGTCAGAAAAGTTGCATTCATCTATTTATTTATATAAATTATATACAATGCAAAATAAAACGATAGGGATAAATAAAAAATTTCGTCTCTCTTCCACCAACGATTTAATATTTCTTTTATCTGATTTTTTTTTACTATTTTTCCCAATTCAGTTTATATTTCCCAAACACAAATTCTTACGAAAATATAATATATTTAAAAAGCTCTAAAAAAAGTATATTTAATAATTTTAATAAAATATGCAAAAATACATAAATTCTTACAAACTAACATGTGTTTTGAAAAGATATTTCATGAATTAATTAATAATTCTGAGTAAAACCATCGATGGTACTTTTACTAATAATGAAATTATCAATTTATTTGGCTATTCATTAGTCCACTAATAATGTTGTTTAGGAAAAAGAAATTTCTTTAATAAACACATTTCATATAGATAAAAACCTTAGATGGGCCCAATCGTTTTCTTAATCAGATCGGCCAGTAAAAACCTCAACTCTAACTCTAATGACAACAAAACTCGTACAAACCCCGGTTTCTCCCGAGATGAAATTTTAACTCTCTTAAAGAAGACGATCATCTCTTCTCTTCTCAAAATCAATCATGATAGGTAAACAAGCTGGGACGAAACGGATCGGCCGGAGAGTAAACGAGTCGTTCATGACTCGGTCTGTCAACGCCGTGTTCGATTTCGTCCGATTCGCCGAGTTCGAGATCCTCTTCGTTCTGTTCATCTTGATCACGTTTCTCATATTCAAAGATCTGGTGAGTTTTCTCGATATCCCAATGAAGTCAAATCACAGGCAATAGCTGATTGAAACACTGTGTATCTATAAGTTAGAAACCTAAAATATCTGATTCGCAAACTTTTGTGTTCGATTTGTTTCTATTTGTTTTTGACAGACGTCGAGGCCGGAGTACAATCAGATCATGGTGAAGAAGCCTGGTGGACCTGACTTTTGGTCTTACTGAAGATCGATCATGGTGAATATTCTATTCGTGGTATAATTTTCAAGATTCGTTAATTTGGGTATGCTTTCACCTTAGTTGAATCACAGTCACACTGTCATGTAATTAGTTGTATGTTTAATGCTAGTCTTTGATATGGATTACCTAGATATGTTATATGGAAAGGCTTTTTTTAGTAAAGAATTTGTGATTATGAAAGAGTAAACGAAGAGAGACAATGCCATGAAATTTGTGTTGAGATTTGGAAATGGGGAATAATGACTGAGTTCATATGATTGTTCTTCTTATTCCCGGGAAAAAGGGTTATAAGCAATTGCTTACTTCTTATTCACATTTAGCTACCTGTTCATCTGGTTAGTGCACTGCTCCTTTGTATTGCTCTGTGCTCTTTTATGTTAGCACTAGTTAACCTAGAAAAAAAGAGCAGATATGATTAGCAAAGATTTATTTGAAGCTTATATAGAAGAAGTGTGCGATGATAAGTGTTGTAAGTTACATCTACCTAGTTAGGTCTATCTCGTGTTTGCTGTTTAGTTGAGCTGTTTGGAGTTACATCTACTTTATCAGCTCTAACCTAGCCTAGGTGAGCTCTTCAGTTGAACTGTCCGAGATTACATCCTTTTAACTTTATTAGTTCACAAACTGCAAGCTCTTTATAAAGAGAGTTTTTGTACTGCAGCTTCAGTAACTTGATAGCCGTCATCCTCTTCTTTTATTTGCATAAAACTTCCTAAATCCTTTACTAAACCTTTTAACTTCAGAGCAGCATGTTGGGCTGATCTTCATGCCCCTACATGCAATGCACTCCCGAGCAAACATCTCATGACAAAGCTTCTGTCAAAGATCAGAGTAGACAGTAGCGAAATTTCTCCTTGGTGTTAATGTGGTTTAACAACCTATACTTTATACTGATCAGTCAAGCCTAGCAAAATTCTTCTCTGTACAATGTGTCCTCATTACTAGTTATTGTGATCAGTCAATATTGACTGTCTTTTGTCTTCTGTATTATCATTATGATGGTGAATATGAACTTACATCTATATTCCATTTTGTTTCTGCTAACATTGAAGTCATTCATTCCTGCAACCACAGGTCAGGCTTAATTCATTCATGATAATTGTTTTTTTGTGCTCACCACTAGATTTTGGTGTTTGTGGCAATACAAAATTGGTTTCTTGTGCCGGAGTAGCATATATGGTTTTGGCGGATGTTCGCTTTGTGAACCATTAAATTCAATTGAAGAGTCATTTACTTAGGTTCTGTGAGTTTTTCTTTGGACAATCCCAACTCCTATATCATTCTAAAAGCTTTTTAGTTGGCTATCCTTAGCTCTTCATTGTTCATGATCCCCTATTTGAAGAGCAATTCATATCATCCGTAAATTGATCCAGAAAAAGAAAGGATTGACTTAGATTGATTTGTGGTATCCATAGAAGAGAGAAAGGAAGGATTCAATGAGATTGATAATACCTGGTTAAATTATATGTTAACTCTTGTGCTAAAAATTTTGGGTTAATTGATTGTCAACATGTTTATTATTTTGTCATCTTTTTCTCTATTTAACTTTTTAAATAGAATTTACTTCTATTTTTTAACATTTGATGTTTAAAAAAGTATATAAATATAGATTTTGTACAAAAATTAGAATACTTCTAAATAATTTTTTTGAATTGATTACTTTAAATATATTGCTAAGTTAACTAAATTTATATATCTTGATGTTCAAGAAATATTTTGAAGGAAAAGAAAGAATGTATCAACTATGTTATTTCAAGTACTGTGAATTACTCTGTTAAATTTTCATTGACGTGATCACAACTTGAAAACGGCCGAATTCTGAAGTTCCATGTTCTGATATTTTAATATCTATAAAATTATTATTTTATTGAAAAAAATTATTTATTATGTTTTATGTCATTATTATTTTTATAAAATTGTAATATTCAAATATGATTTGTCGGAGGCAATGAAGGATTTAAGGGAACGTTATTTCTCAAAGAAAATTAATAGTCGGTATGAATTTTATATTGTTTAAGATAAGGCCTGAGGAGATTGGTTTGCTTTCGAAGTTAGCTTTATTTCTACGATGCTGCTAGTATTATCTACCAAAGTTATTAACAACACAAATAAAAATATACATTTTGAAAGTTCTAATCTAACATCTGATTTCAGTATCAACAAAGAATTAAGAAACTAATAATATAGATCATTTGGGCATCAATATGCATTTGAATATTTATATGAATATGCATAACTAATATATGCATAACTAAGATTCTTCAAATTACGGTAGGTGAATTATAAAATCAATTATTCAACCCAAAAAAAGGTTAATTAGTAGATTTATAATACACATATTCCTAATAATTGATATCGGAACTTCATAATACTTACCTAAAACTCACTAAAAATTCTAATTAACCAAAATTCTTTTTTTTCAATTTTATAAAATTTAAAAATCATGGCTGAAAATTGAAATGGTAACAAATCAGTTTTTCTACAAACCAATCTAGACTTGGAAGATGTATACATCATTCTATATTTTAAAGTGATTTAAAAGTAAATAAATAAAGAAAAATATAAAATGATTTAAAAGTAAATAAATAAATGCTCGATTTTGCATGACGGTGACATTCCGGTGGTGTTCGTTATAAGATAACATTTTCCGCCAGGAAAATGACCTTAACCTCATGCAATGGACATCCCGGTGGTGTTCATTATAAGAAGATAACATTTTCCGCCAGAAAAATGACGGACGCAATGCCCTTAACCTCATGCAATGGTGGATGCATTGGTGTTGGGACAATGTCATCGCTATTGGTGTTGGTGCCATATCATGGCGGACACAAAAGAGGTATACAACATCCCTATCTTTCAGTTTTTTTAAAAATTGATTTTTTAAAATGCTTGATTTTGCACGATGATGATGCACAAATGGTGTTAGTAGTCATCGTCATGTTGAAGAAGATGACACTTTCCGCCAGAAAAATACCCAACATAATGACATTTGCACCATGCAATAACGGACACAAGGGTGTTGTCGCAGTGTCTTGGCGGACACGACGACCTTAGCGCCAATAGAATGTCACTCAGATTGTTGTGTATGCGAGGACATGGTGCCAATGCCATCGTATTCGTCATGGAATTGGTGGATTGAATTATACCATCCGTTAACAATTGACTTTTTACTTATCCAGCTAAAATACATTCAAAGAAACTACTTGGTAACTGCAACCGAAATCGACAAAACTTCAGATAAATTAACAACATCGAACCGAGTTAACTTAAAAATAATTTATTTAATCGATCAAAATGATTCAAGCAACTTAGTTTTGAAAATCTGAATTAATTGTTGAGCTTAAAAAAGAACTATTGATGAATTTCAATATTTACCCAATTAAGAAATACGGAGAATTGAGGAGGCATTGTATAAATGTAGTGATTATATAATGCTTTGATCGTTCTTACTTACATGGTCCCTTTAGTATTTGTTAGAATATCTTAATAAAATCTTTTAATAGATATTAAACAAACGAAATCACATTAGATTGAAAAAGGACCATGATAGGTTTGCTGCAGAAAACACTTAAGTGTCTTGAAAGACAACAAAAATTAGTAGAAATTTGAGCATGCCGGTGTCATTGTAAAGAGAGGTCGTTGTTCTCTTAGTTGTTGATAGGTATATGTTTTTTCTTTCAAATGAGTTATTTAGTATTAATTTTTTTAGTTTTAGTATTATTTTTTTAGATAAAAAAAATTATGTTTAGATAAAAAAAGCGTGGAGATGGAAGAGAAGAAAGAAGAACAAAATTCAAAAAGAAATAGTAACTTTACTAAGTCATTATATTTCTACGGGGGGTTTTTAAGATCGAAGGTAAAAATGTCAAATATAATAGCTTCACGAAATAGTTTTGTTTTTTCTTTAATATCATTTTAGGGAGTAATGTCGACTATCTTTTTAAACACTTTCTCATAATTTATTATCTATCGTAATTGTTTAGTGGTAATTTATTATGTTTGCTTTTTAAATTGGGTTGGATTTTTCCTCTTTATTTTTTATATTGTTTTATTTTCTTAAATTTGTTATTTTTTTTAACAAAATTTTATTTTTTTACAAAAATTATAACACTGATAGATATCTTCTAGAAAAAAAAAGAAAAATATGTAATAAAAAGAAAAAGATAAAAATTAAATTAACTAAAATTAAATATTAAAATTAGAAATATACATTTTCATAAAACTCTGATTATATTTTTAACAAATATATGAATTATTTAAAGATAAAACTACCCATAAATATCTACTTAAATATGTAATACCAAACTAGTACCCATAAATGTGATAGTTTCATAAAGTACCCCAACCTAAAAAATAGACTACAATACCCCCAAAGATATAAATAGGCTCATTTAGGTTGAAAACCATTTTTTTCTCCTCTAAGCTAGATTTTTTTGTTCTCATTCCCTCTCAAATTTGACTTTCCTAATTTTAAAGAGAGATAAACCCCAGACAAAAGACCCATAAACCATTTTCTTAACCAAAGCATATTAGTGACCGGCCAAACTATCGTCATCGGCCGTACATTTGTCCGGAGATAACAGTCAACTGTATCTGCCCTAATTTCCTACCGCAAGGTAGTGGTTGCGTTGTCGGAGTTGTCGTTGTTGTCGTTCTCACGCCGATAGAGAAGTACAAGTAAATGTTTTTGAAAACAATGTTATTGATCATTGTAGATGTTTTAGGTGTTGAAATCGACGTCTATATAGAAGTAGTTGGTACTATGTGGTAGCAATTTTCATCCACTACCGTTCCTGGGTTGGTTATGATGTTTATTTCTGGGTTTGCTTTTAGGTTATGGTTGTGGATGGTGATACTTGTTTCATGGTTCTTAGTTTGATTTGGTTAGTATTGGTTCGTGGTTTTTAGTTTGATTTGGATGGTGATGCTTGTTTCGTGGCTGTTAGTTTCATTTCTATAAGTAGAGGATGCTAGATTAGTTTTAGAACTGTAGGTAGAAGATGCTAGATTAGTTTTAGAACTGTAGGTAGATGATGCTAGATTAGTTTTAGAACTGTAGGTAGAGGATGCTAGATTATTTTTAGAACTATATGTAGAGGATGCTAGATTAGGTAGAGGATACTAGATTAGTTTTAAAAGATTGCTAGATAAGACCATAGATGGTAATGCTAGATTGGTTTTGTCATGTTATATTAGTTGTAAAAAATTGCTAGATAAGACCATAAATGATAATACTAGAGTGGTTTTGTCATGCTAGATTGTGAATGGTAGATTAGTTTTAAAATATTTTTAGATTAGGCCATGATTTTTCTAGATATGACCATGCAACACATTGCTAGATTAGGTGTGTTAATGATAATGAGATATTCTATGTAACACATCTGTGTTTTGTGGTTGCCAATAGGAATAGGTATATGACATTGTGATTTATGACCATGATTGCTAGATATTACCATGCTTGTAACGTTTGCATAACATTGCTAGATATGACCATGGTTGATAGAGATGACAATGGTTGCTAGATATGACCATGTTTGTAATTGTTGCATAACATTTCTAGATTTGACCATGTTTGCTAGATAGGACATTGCGATTTTATGTCAATATGACTATGATATATACTTGATTCCTAGGTATATTGTCATTACGATTGGAGCGTGACATGCTGATTGTAGTGTCATTGCTAGTTTCCTAGATATGACCATGATTGTTATATATGACCATGATTACTAGATGTGACCATGGTTGTAATTGTTGTATAGCATTGCTAGATATGACCATGGTTGCTAGTAATGTTATGATAACACTTTGTTAGATTGGCATATGATATTGCGATTGTAATGTCATTGCTAGTTTGCTAGAGTGTAGTCTGTTGCATAACATTGCTAGATATGATCATGCTTGATAACGTGATTTTCTATGTAACACATTGCGAATTTGGGTGTATTAATGATAATTCAATTTTCTATGTAAAATATTGCTGCTTTGTGGATGGAAATACAACTTACTGACTCAAACTTGTACAATGCGGGACATAAGAAGAAACTAATTCCATCTAGAGGAGAAATAACAACCAGCCAGTTGCGGTGTGGCCGTTGTTTAAAAGCATGATATAACAGGAGGACCTGTTACGCTCCATTTTGAATTTGCATTTGCTGTGTGATATAAAACATGAGATTTTGTGTTATATTGAAACCATTTGTATTGTACTTTCCTAGATAAGTTCTACTTATCATGCGATTCACGTGCTATGTTTAAATCACTTGTATTGTACTTTGCTAGATAAGTTCTTCTAATCATGTGATTCGTTACTTAATTCTTGTTATGTTTAAACCACTTTTACTTTACTTTGCTAGATAAGTTATTCTTATTATGCGGTTCACGTGTATTACAGTATATAATGTTACTTGTTAAGTTTCAAATCATTGTGATTGGAGTTTACTTCAATATCGTTGTGATTGAACTTCATAAACATGTTATTGCGATTGTAGTAGGCTAAGATATCATACGGTTATATACAAAAGTTTGAAATGATCTAGCATGGTTAATTATAGTAAGTAACTATATTAACGTACAAAAATCGTATATAATATTTACATGGAAAATGTAATAGTCGTAAACTCGTAAAACACATGTTCATCGTTTCTAAACCTACACTAATCTCGCATTTTCATGGCTTCATTTATCTTTCTTGAAAATATAAAAAATAACATCCTCTGTAGTGACAATCGCATCATCAACCTGTCATACTGAAAACTAGATATCATATTATATACAGTCAACCACTACCAAAACAGCTACAATAAGTGAATTAAATACACAATACATGGTGTTTATAACTTAGCAATCAACATAAAAACATGAAACACACAATTACATTGCATCGTACAAGTTTGAATTAGTAAAGTGTTATCATATCTAGCAATGTTATGCAACGTTGTAATATCTAGAAATGTTATGCAACAGACTACAATCTAGAAAATTCATACCCCAATCTAGCAAAGTGTTATCATATCTAGTAATGTTATGCAACACACTATAATCTAGCAAACTAGCAATGACGTTATAATCGTAATGTTATACCCCAATCTAGCAAAGTGTTATCATAACATTTCTAGCAACCATGGCCATATCTAGCAGCCATGGTTATATCTAGAAACCATGGTCATATCTAACAACCATGATCATATCTAGCAATGTTATACAACAATTACAATCATGGTCACATCTAGCAATCATGGATATATCTAGCAATCATGGTCATATCTAGTAATCATGGTCATATCTAGCAAACTAGAAATGACACTACAATATCCATATCATATACCTATTCCTATTGGCAACCACAAAGAACAAATGTGTTACATAGAATCTATAATTATCATTAACACACATACTCTAGCAATGTGTTACATTTTCATATCTACCAATCATGGTGATATCTAGCAATCATGTTTTAAGGTGTAGTGTAATCATGGTCATATCTAGCAATGTTATACAACAATTACAATTATGGTTATATTTAGCAATCATGGTCATACAGTTAACACATAAATCGCAATGTCGTGAACATATTCCTAAATTGCATCATCTTCAGCTACAATCGCATAATGTTTCCGCAACTCTAAAAACTAAAATCAAGCTACTATAGAGCCAACCAAGACAGGAAAATACATTAAAACTCAAACATATACACGTTTAAACCTATTTTTAACTTAGAAATCAACAAAAATACATGAAATCGTGCTATTACAAATTCAGTTCAATAGAAAAAAAACGACGAACCAGATACTTGGCGTACATAAACACTCAAACATATACACGTCGGACTTCAAGATGTTAAGCGCCTTCTATCCAGTGCTACCATATTTTGGTTCTAGCGACTCATCAGTAGGTAATTTACTCGATTACATGTCATTCGTTTAATTTATTGATAGAATTGATTAGTATAACTGAACACTGAAATGTGGAGGTGTGAGATTTTAGAATTTTAGGTCTAGAATGAACCAAGCTTTCGACGGTTAACTCGAGGAGTTTCGAAGAGAGGGGTTTGGTGATTGGTTAGACGAATATGAGGAGGAAACGAGTGTGGATAAGACATATTTTTTGGTGCTTATGGTTTGAGGAGGGAAAGACGGCTGCTTACAAATACAATCCTTTAATATATTTGACTCGGTTAAAAAATCAACCATTCAAAAAAAAGTCTTATATAGTTGGTAGAGGATAGTTAGGATATTAAAAAATGGGTATTGAACGGGAGTTATTTTAATGAGATGGGTCTTTCGTAAGAATAAATCCATTTGTGGATACTAAATGGAAATATATTTGGTGAGTAGGTACTTAAGGTGTCATTTCCCTTATTTAAATGTATTTGTTCAATACATGTATAAGTTATTTTTAATATATTTGGTTATATTTTTAAGAGTATGTTTATAGAAAAAGTCAAAATTAGTGGTGTGATTTTTATAAAAAATTGTAAAACTTTATTTTATTTTCATGAAAAAAGTAAAACTTAACAAAATAAATCTATTTTCATAAAAAAAAAGTAACAAAATAAGTTTCGATTCTGTTGATCATTTGACGAAAAAAAATATCAAATTTGTTAGCTATTGCATTTAATAATTTTTGTTTTTTTAGTCATTTCTTATATTTAATTATTAAAAATATAACTAATAAAAATAATTGTTAATAAGTATTTTACAAAAAAAAAATTGTAAAAAAATTCTTATGTATCAGATATTTTATAGTCAAATTTGAAAAAAAAAACTTGTAAAAAAAACAAACATCATCACCGTAGGTAAAACTGTTGTAGTTTAAGAACAAAAACTCTCATTAAACAAGTATGATGATAATGCATAGAGACATGTCGATAATGGAGCAATAAAAATGCATGGTAATTTCCACTCAATTTGCCAAATCCCACCTATAATTTAAAAATGTCCGTTATAAATACATTGGCATTGGTATGGATAATAATCGCCTGAGGGTAGGCTAGTAATTTGGTTGGTGTTTTATAGTAGTATGTGGGTGTTATGAATTTAGTGTAGAGAGTAGAGAGATAATTAAGTTGGCTGGTAGCAGTTAATTCTCATTACCCACACTTAATGCAGGTGGTTGGGTATTTATACCCTGATGTTTGGGCCCTTATGGGCTTTCGGGTCATGCTTAATGGACTCGGGTCATGTTCAAAGACCCATGAGCTCTAAGTAGGAGAGTAAGTAGCTTAGTCAAGAAGTGTTTAGGTTTTTTAGTACTTTTGTCATAGTTCGAACAGTTCTATGGTCTGAGTGTCCGAAGTGGTCTGTCCGGTCCGGAAGCCTTGGACCGATCTGTCCTTGTCCGGGGAGCATGCAGAATTCGGACTCATGAGGAGCCCCTTTTTTAGGTGTTTGTGCAAAGACTCTTGTCAAAGACCTGAAAAACAGTCCGACATCAGGGTAGTTTTTATCCGGACAGGTCTATCAATTCGGGCTATAAGTTTATCCGGACAGATAAAGCTTCACGAATTTAAAACGGTTTTTGCCAGAGTTCGTGGGACACGTGTCACTCTCTGATTGGTTGCTTCGGTCGTTTTTTCACCTTGAATTTCGAACCCACCTTCTTCGAAAAGCAACCTCTTTAATTACAGGTGGTGACATCAGCGCCGTCTTTTAATCATTGCCAAACTCTTCGAATTCTCCTAGGAATCAACTTCTTTTTTTCAGATTTACTATAAATACAAACTCATTTCTACTGTTTTACCATCTCCTTCAAATTTACTTCTGCAAAAACTCTCAAAGCTTTCTCTCTCTAAAGCAAAACTTAGTTCAATAGTTTATGTTTACAGCGATGAACGCTCTTGTCAAAGGCGGGTGGCTCAACCTTTCTGAGTTAGAGAAGGCTCAAAAAGTCGAAAGAGAAAGACGGATCGCAGCAGGGTTACCCACCTCGCCTGTTGATAGACCAATTACCTCTGCTACTGAGTCAGATCGAGGCTCTTCTTCTTCCAAATGCACTAAGCCTAGAAAACTATTTCAAGCCAACCTCTCCCCCATAATCTCGGGTTCCTCAGTTCAGGAATCGGAGCCTGCTGTCGAGCCAGGAATTACTGCCACTAGCCTCAAAAAACCCTCTCCTTTCTTAGCTATGGGATCGGATACGGAGCGCTCTCCTGAGAAATTAGTCGATAGGAGGAAAGGCCGATTGGTTATAGGCCAGGGGACCAAAAACACTCCCTCAAGGTCGGGGGCAAAGGATAGGAGCACTGGGTCAGAAGTGCCCATTAGAGCCCCCAAGGACAGGCTATCCGGACCGAAGGGCCCCAATCCAAATCTCCAACCAGAAACTTCTGCTCTAGACACTCTACCGGAGAGCAAAAATCAAAGGGGCACTGAGGCCTATCAGTCCGGAGACAAGGCTGAATCAAGTTTGAACCCTCCCCCCACTACAGCTGCTGAAATCCCTTCATCAATCATGAAGGAAGTGATGGAGGACTCTGTTGAAGAGGCCCCATTTGAGTCTGAGCCCTCCGGCCAGACCAGTAAAGAGATAGTTGCCAAGAAGGACAAGGGCAAGGAGAAGCTGTACTTGAGGCATCCAGATCTGCCGGAGAGCCTAGAAGGAAAAGTAGGGCCTTGTTTTCACAAGGTCAACGTCAATTACCTCATCTCCTTACAAAAAATCAACTACGCATTCATCCACACTGCTGAGCTGGGCAGGATGCGTACGAAGTGGGGCATTCCAGAAAATGTAAAGATCAGGATTCCTATACACCCGGAGACCCCCATGGACTGCAAGTTGAGTGAAGTGGTCATATTCACCGAGTTATTCAACTGGGGGCTCAGGTTCCCATTAGATCCAGAGATTGTCAGATATTTCCACCTGATCAAACTCTGTCCGAGCCAGCTGAGCCCCAACGCTTGGTATACCCTTATGTCATGCATCATGGCATCAAGGTTGTCCGGGATCCCTCTACCCATGGAGGAGTTTGTTGCAGTGGCTAGCCTGTGTAGAAACCATCACATCCCCTTCTACCACTTTAACATGGGGGATGACTTCAAGGCGGTGGATGATTTGCTGGAGGCAGAGAGGAATTGGAGGACCCAGTTCCTATTTGTCAGTGGTGCCTGGGAGAATGGCAAGAAGATAAAATCCGGAGAGAACCCAAGCCTCCTCAGAAGCAGATGGAGGAGTGACCGTAAGCATCTTGTCTTTATATTTTTGTCTCTCTTCTCTTTTCTTTTTAGACTTAGTTTTTGTCTTACTTTTGTCTTAGCAGAACTGCCCAAGGAGTTTAGTGACTACTCGAAAGCCGGGCAGGTTACTTGTGGCAAGATTAATGCCTGGGCTGCTGAGGAATGGGGGAACCGATTCCACGCTGCTTTCACCAGTGGAAATTTGGCAAGGTCTCACCTGTGTAACACCACAGGTCGGGGAGACTTGACCTGGGAGGAGCTCACCACCCAGCCTTCTCTGGACGTTGTGCTTAAGAGGTCCCATGAACCAGATGGGACACTCTTCCTGCCAGGCCGGGCCAAAGCCCCGAGCAAGATGAAAGGCAAGAAGAAGAAGGGCAAAAGGATGGTGGGCGATGCCAACCCTGCTGATACTGAGAAGGATGCTCCAACAGACCCGGAGGGGCCAGTTCAGAGCCAAATTGATGCTGCTCTCTTGCAGGTGGTGGAGCAAGAGACTGAAAGGCAGGAAGCGGACCTCCCAAAACCTCCAAGGGCTTCCAAAAGGAATCGTAAACAGGGAAGCGAAGGCGCAGACCGGGAGGCTAAGAAGAAAAAGACATCTAAGGTAGATGAGCTTTCTCTCCGGGCTCCGGAGCCTTCTCTCCAAGCTGATCCTGCAGACCCAACGCATGCTGAGGAGATTCCTGGTGACTTCCACACCGATGAGGTCGAGGGGGGAGATATCAACATAGATGGAGTAGACATCACCGGACTTGGTGAGCTTGGTGAATACTTCCTCAATCTCCCCAGAGATGACTTTGTCGGGCCTTACCTTCCTCCAAGCACCTCCAACACGGTCACTTTTAATGGTAAGACTTTTAGTGTTTCTAGTGAGAGGGGCTATAGCTCACTCCTTGTTAAGAAATGTGCAGCCTGTACTTGCGTTGGAGAGACAAGTTCGGAGCCAGGCTGATATCATCAAAGATCTTAAGTCTGACAAAGAGAAGCTGTCCGAAGACCTTTGCACTGCCACCTCTAATGCTGCCATGTTAAAGGAAGAAAACGAGGAGTTGAAGAGAAACCAACAGACAAACACCACAAAAGTTTCCACTTTAGAGGAAACCATTAAAGAACTCCGGGAGAAACTGTCCGGTCTGGAGAAAGACCTTGCTGCCTCAAAGGAAGAAACCAAGGCAAAGGACAAAGTCATCACCAGCTTAACCACTGACAAGATTTCTCTTGAGAATGCAGTGTCCAAGGCTGCCGAGGAGAAAAATACTTTGTTACTGGAGCATGAGGCCAAGATCCAAGCCAAGATCAATGCTTATGCCAACCAGATGATCAAAAGCGAAGAGCTACTGCTTGCCAAGGTGAGGTCTGACATGGTTCTACTTTTCCATGAAAAGTTTCCGAAGAAGAACTTAGGGGACTTATGGCTTCATGTTGAGCCTGAAGACCTCCCCTACCACACGATGGCCGAAGGCGATAGGTATGGCTACTCTAGTGATTCCTCAGATGATGAAGAACACTCTGGGGAGAAAATTGGTGAAGAGAAAGACGATCCTAAGGGAAAGAAGGTAGTTGAAGGTGAGCCATCTTCAAAGGCTCAACCTTAACTTATGATTTACTTTGTTTACTTTTTGTTCGAACTAAAGTCCTTGGAAGGCCAAGGCATTCTTTTTGTAATTGTGTCCGGTATCTGACCGGATAGGTTTTTTGTTCTTACCTTGACTATTCAAAAGTCCTTGGAAGGCCAAGGCACTTTAAGTTATTTCAATGAATGTTTCTGTTTTGCACAAATCTCTTCTTCTTTCATCGTTTGTTCCAATTTCGATGGCTAGAGTTTAAATAACCTTTAATTATTTCATGTTTAAGTGTATTTAAGTCCTCCTGCTAGAGTTTAAATAGCCCTTAGTTATTTCATAGTGAGAATGTTTAAGTCCTCCGGCTAGAGTTTAAATAGCCCTTAGTTATTTCAATTCGGATAGTGTGACAAGGGACAAAACTTTAAAACACTTAGAAAATTTTTTAAGAAGGCATCAAATTTTATTTAAAAGCCCGGACACCTCATTAAAACCTCCCCGTGCCACCAGGGAGGAAAGAGTATGCCCCTAAATATTTACATGGATGTTTAAACAAGTAAATATTTACACAAATGCTACTCCAAGTACATCCGGAGATGTTCAATATTCCAAGGATGAGTCAAAACCCTTCCATCTTTGTCTTCCAACCAATATGTCCCAGGTTTAATTCTTTCAACGACTATGTAGGGACATTCCCAAGTTGGGGCCAGCTTTCCGAACAACTTTTCCTTAGTGTGCAAGAAGACTTTCCTTAATACCTTGTCCCCTGGTTGGAAATCTCTTCTTTTAACTTTGGAAGCAAACCTGCTTCTCATCAAACCCTGATAGTATGCAACTCTAAGATGAGCTTTAACTCGTCTTTCTTCTATCAGATCAAGTTAACCTCTGATTGCCACCTCGTTAGCGTGTTCGGAGAAGTTGTGAACACGAAAGAAGGGGAGAGTTGCTTCTATGAGAGCTACTGCATCCATCCCATAGACCAAAGCAAAAGGTGATTCTTGTGTTGCAGCCCCAGGTGTTGTCCGGTAGGCCCACAAAACCTCTTGTAGATAACTAGGCCACTTCCCAGCAGCCCCTTCCAAATTCTTCTTTAAGCCGGACAGTATAATCCTATTAGCCACTTCAACTTGCCCATTTTCTTGTGAGTGGAAGGGTGAAGAAAAACAATGTTGTATACCCCTTGAGGCACAGAAGCTTTCCATTTCCCTATTGTCGAACTGTGGCCCATTGTCTGTTGTTATCTTTTGTGGGACACCAAATCTGCAACAGATGTTGGATAAAATGAACTTTATAACAGCTTTTGATGTTGTCCCTGCTTAAGGGGTTGCTTCAATCCACTTCAAGAAGTAGTCTATGGACACAATTATAGTTTTGCGTCCTCCGGACGCCACAGGGAGAGGCCCTACTAAATCCAACCCCCATCGAGCAAAAGGAATAGGCTCAGAAATTGATTCCAAAGGAATAGCTGGGACATGAATCTCATTGTTGTACCTCTGGCATGGGTCACACCTTCTTACCAATTCCTTAGCATCTTTCATGATTGATGGCCAATAGTAACCGGAGAGTAAAACTCTTCTCATTAAGGCTCTAAACCCACAATGGGCTGATCCCTCACCATCATGTAATTCGGAGAGGACTACTTGAGACTCTTCATCCCCCAAGCAGCGCAGGAGAGGTTTACTGTAAGATTTCTTGTACAACACGTCTCTCAATATGATAAAACCACGAGCCTTATATTTCAAAGTTCTGGCTAGTGACTTATTCGGAGGCACAACACCATCGGAGAGATATTGCAAGAGAGGAAACCTCCAGTCTTGAGGCCGTTTCTCTTGTACTTCAAAAGTTTCCTCTTCTTTACCCTTACTAAGTTGAATGGAGAGGCTTTCTAGCACATGGATCCATGGGTACGACTCCGAATATGCTATGGTTGCCAATGAGTCTGCTAGCTCATTTTCTGCCCGGGGGATGTGCTCATAAACAACACTTTTAAACTTGAGTGCTTCATTCTTAAGGAGGAGTAAGTATTTCACAAGCTGCTCCTTCTTAGCCTCATATTGGCCTTGGGCATGGTGGATAAGAAGTTGGGAGTCACTTAGTAGCTTGACCCTCTTAGTCCCACAAATGTAGGCTAACTTTAAACCAGCTATAGCTGCTTCGTATTCGGACTCATTATTAGATGCCCTGAAAGCAAAACAAATAGCTTGGTACATTTTGTCTCCATACGGGAAAGTCAAACACACCCGTGCACCACACCCCATAGTACTAGACCCACCATCTGTTCGGACGACCCACACCTTTTTATCTTTTATATCAGTAGTTTGCTCCGAATCCCTGTCGGAGTGGAATTCAACCAAAAAGTCTGCCACAACTTGGGCCTTGACTGCTGTTCGGGGAGCAAAATCTATGTCGAAGTCCCCCAACTCTACTGACCACTTAGTCATCCTGCTTGAAATGTCTGCCTTTTGGAGGACATTCTTCAGGGGAAAAGAAGTCCGGACGATGATGGGATGAGCCTGGAAATAAGGCATCATCTTCCTGGCAGCTATCACCAGGGCCAATGCTAACTTTTCGAGTTTCAAGTAACGCCTTTCTGCATCTATCAAAATTTTGCTGATGTAGTATACTGGATGGGGATGACCATCGACCTCTCTTACCAATACAACACTGATGGCATAACTTGAAACTGCCAAATATACAAAGAGGGTCTCCCCATCAACTGGTTTAAACAAAGTTTTAGGAGAGGACAAGTGCTTCTTGATCTCATTGAAATCCTCATCACACTGTGGGGTCCAATCGAATCCTTTTGCACCCTTTAAAGTTTGAAAGAAAGGTGCACACCTGTCCGAGGACCTTGAGATAAATCTGTTTAAGGCAGCTAATCTCCCCGTTAACCGCTGTACTTCTTTAATGTTTCGAGAAGGTTCCATCTGAAATAGGGCATTAAGATGGTCCGGGTCAGGTTGTATTCCATGCTCACTTATAATATAGCCCAGAAACTTCCCGGACTGCACTCCGAACACACACTTCTCTGGGTTTAATTTCAAATTTACTTTTACCAAGTTGGCAAAAGTTTCCTGGAGATCGGATAAGTGCAACTGCTCATCCACACTCTTCACCATCATGTCATCAATGTATACTTCCATATTTCTTCCAATTTGATCAGCAAATGCCTTGTTGACTAATCTCTGATAAGTAGCCCCAGCATGTTTCAAACCAAATGGCATTACTTTGTAGCAATGAAGACCTCTGTCAGTGACAAATGTGGTATGCTCTTGATCCTTTGGATCTACTTGAATCTGATTGTACCCGGAGAAGGCATCCATAAAGGAAAGCAGCTTGTTCCCAGAGGTGGAGTCCACTAACTGATCAATCTAGGGAACTGGATACAAATCTTTTGGGCAAGCTCTATTAAGATCGGTGAAGTCAATGCACATGCGCCACTTGCCATTTTTCTTTTTTACCAGAACCGGATTGGCAGTCCACAAAGGATATTGAGATTCCTTGATGTGCCCCATCTTTGTGAGCCTGTCAACTTCTTGCACAATGACATCAGCCTTCTCTTTAGAAAAGGCTCTTCTTTTTTGAACCACTGGTGCTACGTCTCTCCGGACAGATAGGTGATGTGATATTACTTCTGATGGAACCCCAGTAACATCAGCATTGCACCTAGCAAAAACGTGCTGATGGTTCTTCAAAAACTTTAACATTTCATTTTTCAAAACAGGTGGCATCTTAGACCCTATCTTGACGCTTTTCCCATCCACCAAACAGTGTGTTTCTACCTCTTCAACCGGTATCAATACTCCAAGGGTCTCTCTGGGGTCATCAATTTCACCCTCACCCACAGAAAGGCCCTCAAACTGCTATTGTTCGTTAATACGGACTGCCCCCAGCGTTCGAGGAGCCAAGATAGTGGCATAATATTCTCTTGCAATCTTTTGGCTGCTCCGGACGACCCTAACCTATCCCTGAACAGCATATTTCAAGCACTGATGGACTGTTGAAGCCACTGCATGCATCCTAGAGAGCCAAGACCTCCCTAGAATAACATTATAGCAAGTGGGACAATCCACCACAATAAAGAGTACTCTGACCATTTTCTTGAAAGGGCCCTTGCCCAATAAAACTTCTTCTTCGAACTCTCCGATCACATCTACTGAGTTGCCCGTAAAGCCCACGATTGATCTGTCCGAACTCTGAATTACAACTGGATTTTTTATTTTCTTGTATGTGGTTAAGAAAAGGATATTGGCTGAGCTTCCAGTATCCACCAGGATTCGTCTTATATCATTGCCCCATATAGATGCTCCTATGACAACAGCATCCTCATGAGGGCCAGCAATGTCTCTTAGATCATCTTCATCAAAAACAATGAAAGGGAATGAGTTTTGTGACTGATAGGAAGTCATGCCTCCTTCTAGCTGGGAGGCTAAAGTATGAACATGTCTCTTCCTCGAGAAGCAGTAGGAGCTGTCATAGTGTCCCCTCCGAAAATTGTAAGTGACTCGAAAAACTTAATGAGCCCGGAGACCGACCTAGAACATTCCTCAATTTTTCCCACTCTGTTTCGAGTTGGATCAGGATCCAAGTACTAAGATTCCACGTCAAACCTTTCAACTATAACCATGGCTCCCTCCGGTGCAGCATTACTTGGGCCAACCCAGTGAGTGTTATCAGGCATGTTACCCTCTCTTCTTTTCACGTAAGCCCCCAGCTTTCCCCTCTCAATTAAGTTCTGAACTTCTGGTTTCAATATTATACAGTCATCAGTGGTATGACCAATATCGTTGTGATACTGGCAAAAAGAGTTATTACGATGCTCTCTGGGAGACTGCAGTGTAGCCGGTCTCCGGTAATGCACCTCTTCCTTTGTTTTTTCAAAAATAGTGGCCACACTTTCTTTCAACTCTGCGAACCACTCTGGTTGCACCCATGGCCCTCTCTTGTTTCTGGATTGCTGACTTTGAGCAGGAGCAGCTGGCTGAGACTGAGCTTTTGCCCTGCCATGCCCCTGTCCGGTCTCTCTTGTTTTATTTCCGGGCTGATTCTGATTGGGATTTGGTGCCACTGGGGTAGACCTTACCTGCCTGTGCACCCTGGTTTTCTTTGTTTCATCGACGTTTATTTGTTTCCCAACCTGATTTAGCAACCCTCCTCATGTCATGGCCTTCTTCCTGGTCATTGAATCAGCTAGATTGCCTGGGTTCAAACCCTGCCTTAGGGACGCTATTGCCACCTGTTCGAAGCAATCAACCAACCCATTATTGGTATTCACAAAACGGCTTATATATATTCTTTCAATGACTCATTTAGCTCCTGGGCACAATTGATTATTGTGTCTCCATTGCCCTTTAGCTCTTTACTCCCTACAAACTGCCTTCGAAAGGCTACGCAAAAAGTATCGAAGTCTTTAATACAATCCTGAGGCAGGCTGTTGTACCATTTTAGAGCACTCCCCGTAAATGATTGGGAGAATGCCCTACAAAGTACTTTATCGTCGTCGTCAAAGTTCATCATGAAGTTTTTAAATTGCTCCAGATGGTTGTCCGGATCAGTACTGCCATCGTACTTCTCTATTTTGGTGCTGTCAAACCTCTTGGGGAGGTTTCCGGACAGAATTTTAGAAGATAATGGAGATTGTTTCCAATTTCTTCCACGACTGAACACAGTACCTCATTGGGAGTTGCAAAGATACCTGGTTCATCGTGAAAAACGAAGGGATCCATCAGCATCCGGTCCACATGCCTCCGGCTATGAGATGATCCCTTACCAATATGCCTCTTCATCTTTCCTTGTTTATCCCTTTTTCTTGAATATTTTTTAATCTGCTTTTGCTTCTTTCTAGTTCGACCCTCATCGCTGCTAGAGGATAAGGACTTTTCAATTCCCTTACTGTCCGAAGAGCTATCAGAAGATTCTGAGCTTTAGTCAGAACTCTCTACTGGCTTAGACCGGTGAGACTTTTTGGAACTGGCATGAGTCTTTTTGGTGCTCACATGAGTCTTCGAAGACTCATGCTCTCTGGGGTTATCGGTGTGATGAGCAACCGATGCTTTGGACTTTTCTTTCACGCCCATCTTGGCCTTTTCTGCCCTCAGAGCTTCTATTTCACCTTTTAGCCTATCACGCTCTTCGATAGTGTATTCATCGTTCTCTCCCACCACTTCGAGCAAAGCTGGTGGCACTTCTGGATTGTCCGGATTCATTCGGACAGATTTTCTTAGCTTGTTTTGAATGCTTGATTCAGGCACCTTCTGCTCCCACTGTGGTCGCCAATTTGGTATGGATAATAATCGCCTGAGGGTAGGCTAGTAATTTGGTTGGTGTTTTATAGTAGTATGTGGGTATTATGAATTTAGTGTAGAGAGTAGAGAGATAATTAAGCTGGCTGGTAGCAGTTAATTCTCATTACCCACACTTAATGCAGGTGGTTGGGTATTTATACTCTGATGTTTGGGCCCTTATGGGCTTTCGGGTCATGTTTAATGGACCCGGGTCATGTTCAAAGACCCATGAGCTCTAAGTAGGAGAGCAAGTAGCTTAGTCAAGAAGTGTTTAGGTTTTTTAGTACTTTTGTCATAGTTCGAACAGTTCTATGGTCTGAGTGTCCAAAGTGGTCTGTCCGGTCCGGAAGCCTTAGAACGATCTGTCCTTGTCCGGGGAGCATGCAGAATTCGGACTCATCAGACATGACCATATAAAAAGATCAATCGGTAAACCCGACTATATTAAAAGATCAGTCGGTAAACCCACACCCAGGTGTACTGAACTATGACCACTTGGAATGAGGAGAGTACATTGCAAATCACAACCACGTCGCGTCCCAACTAGCACCAACAATATTGGCAACAATGTTTCCTCTAACCACTACAAGACAGATAAATACGATAAGATATATGATCCCATCAAATAGCTTTGAAATAAAATTTCTAGAGTTCAATGGCAAAGACATGATTCTGTGTAGGATTGTTATCGGTCTGATTTGGTTCAGATTTTGACGGAATCGGACCGAATCAGTAATCTTATCGGTTCGGATCATATCATACCGTTAAGCTTTCAGTTTTACTTTTTAGAACCAGATCGGACCGCTAAGTTTTTGGTTCGGTTCGGTTCTGTCCGATTCGGTTTGGTTCTGTCCGGTTCGATTCAGTTCGATCTGAGTTCGGTTTTGGTGTGGATAATAACCGCCTGAGGGTAGGCTAGTAATTTGAAGTGGAATTTTAGGGTGGTGTATGGGTGTTTAACGGTGGTGTGTGGGTGTTTAACGGTTAGAGTAGAGAGTAGAGAGATGATTAAGCAGCTTGGTAGCAGTTAATTCTCATTATCCCTAGTTAATGCGGGTGGTTAGGTATTTATAGTATAATGTTTGGGCCCTTATGGGCTTTCGGGTCATGTTTAATGGACCCGGGTCATGTTTAAAGACCTATGAGCTCTAAGTAGCAGAGCAAGTAGCTTAGTCAAGAAGTGTTTAGGTTTTTTAATACTTTTGTCATAGTTCGAACAGCCTTAAGTTCACAGAATTCTGTCCGGTCCAAATAACCTGTTCGATCCCTGTCCATGTAACATGTCCGGTATTTGGAGAGATTAGACCGATTTGCCCTTGTCCGGGGACCATCCTGAATTCAGACTCATCAGGACCCCTTTTTTAGGTGTTTGAGCAAGTATTCTTGTCAAAGAACTAAAAAACAGTCTGATGTCTGAAGTGGTTTTCAATCCTGACAGATCTATGGGTATACCCGGACAGGTTAAGCTTTACGAATTCAGAACGGTTTTTGCCAGAGTTAGTGGGACACGTGTCGCTTTCTGATTGGACGCTCCAGCCGTTTTTTCACCTTGAATTTCACACCACCTTCTTTAACAAGTAACCTTTTTAATTACAAGTAGTGACATCAATGCCGTCTTTTAATTATTGCCAAACTTTTCAAATTCTCCTAGGAATCAACTCCTTTTCTCAGTTTCACTATAAATTCAAACTCATTTTCCACTGTTTTACCATCTCTTTCACATTTACTCTGCAAATTTACTCAGAGCTTTCTCTCTCTAAAGCAAAAAGTTTCCTTGGCAGTTTATGTTTACAGCAAGAACAGCATTGATCAAAGGTGGTTGGCTCAACCTTTCGGAGTTGGAGAAAGCGCAAAAGGTTGAGAAGGAAAGACGAATAGCAGCAGGGCTACCATCATCACCTATTGAGAGACCAGTTGCTTCTGTTACAGAGTCAGATCGAGGCTCGTCTTCCTCCAAAGGTACTAAGCCCAAAAAACTCTTTCAATCCACCCTCTCGCCCATAGTCTCTGGTTCCTCGGTCCAGGAGTCAATACCTGCTGTTGAGCCAGGAGTTACTGTTACAAGCATTAGGAAACCTTCTCCTTTTATAGCTATGGGATCTGACTCTGATCACTCCCCGGAGAAACTAGTTATTAAGAGGCCAAGCCGGTTAGTTAAGGGGCTAGCCTCCAAATCGGGGGCGAAAAACAGTGGTTCTGGGTCGGGAGTGCCCATTAGAGCTCCCCGGGAGAGGCTATCTGGTCCGGAGGTCAGCAGCCCGGTACTTCCAAAAGAGACTTCTGCCCCCGAGCCCCAACCTGAGGTGAGAAGTCATAAAAACACAGAAGGTCAGCAGTCCGGAAGCCAGGCTGAGCCAAGCTTTAATCCTCCCCGGACCTCTACTACAGACATCCCCCCAACCATTATGGAGGAGAGGATGGAGGACTCTGCTGAAGAGGTCCCTTTCGAGTCTGAGTCTTCCAGCCAGACTGAAAATGCTGCTGTTGTTGCCAAAAAAGGCAAGGAAAATCTATACTTGAGGCATCCGGACCTGCCGGAGTGCCTTAAAGAGAAGGTGGGGCCATGTTTCCACAGAGTTGAGCTCAAATATCTCTTGGCCTTACAAAAGTCCAAGTATGCATTCATCCATACTCTTGACCTGGGGCGAATGCGCACAAAATAGGGGATCCCAAAAAACGTAAAGATAAGGATCCCCATCGATCCGGAGACCCCTATGGATTGCAAGAGGAACGAAATAGTCTTCTTTACAGAGCTATTTAACTGGGGACTCAGGTTCCCATTGGACCCGGAGATCGTTCGATACTTCCACCTGGTGAAACTCTGCCCGAGCCAGCTGAGCCCCAATGGCTGGTTTACTTTGATGTCATGTATCATGGCATCCAGGTTGTCCGGGATCCCTCTCCCTATGGAAGAGTTCGCAGCGGTGGCCAACCTTTGCAAGCATCACCAATTTCCCTTCTATCATTTCAATATGGGGAACGATCTCAAGGCTGTTGATGATCTCTTGGAGTCAGAGAGCAAATGGAGGAGCCAATTTCTGTTCGTCAGTGGCGCTTGGGAAAATGGCAAAAAGATCAAGGTCGGAGAGAACCCAAGCCTCCTCAGGAGTAGGTGGAGGAGTGACCGTAAGTTCCTTACTTTAAATCTCTGTCCGTTTCTCTCTTTTCTTTTTTTAAAGTTAGTTTAAATTAACCAGTTTCTCTTTTGTTCTAACAGAGCTGCCAAAGAAGTTCGGGGATTATTTGAAGGCCGGACAGACTACCTGTGGGAAAATCAATGCTTGGGCCGCAGAGAACTGGGAGAATCGATTCCACAAAGCCTTCACCTCTAGAAATCTAGCAAGGTCTCACCTGTAGAACACCACAGGTCGGAGAGACCTAACTTGGGAGGAGCTCACCACCCAACCTCGAGAAGACATTGTGCTGAGAAGGTCCCGCGAGTTAGATGGGACACTCTACCTGCCTGCCCGGGCTAAAGCCCCAAGCAAAATGAAAGGCAGGAGAAAAGGCAAAAAAGTGGCGAGCGATGCTGAGAAGGATGCCCCAACAGACCCGGAGGGGCCGGCCCAGGTTCAAATCGATGCAGCCCTCTTGCAAGTGGTAGAGCAAGAGACAGAAAGGCAAGAAGTAGACCTCCAAAAACCTCCAAGGGCTCCCAAGAGGACTCGCAAGCAAGTAGGTGAAGGCGCTGACCGGTAAGCCAAGAAGAAAAAGACTTCCCAAGGAGATGAGCTCGCTCTCCGGGATCCGGAGCCTTCTTTCCCCACTGACCCCTCTGACCCAACGCAGGCCGAAGAGATCCCAAGGGACTTTCATACCGATGAGGTAGAGGGGGGAGATCTCAACCTTGATGGAGTGGAAATCACTGGTCTAGCTGGGCTTGGTGAGTATTTCCTTGGCCTCCTCAGAGATGAATTTGTAGGGCCTTACGTTCCTCCAAGCAGCTCCAATACGGTCAATTTCAATGGTAAGACTTTCATGGTTTCTAGTGAAAAGGACACTATAGCCCATTCCTTGCTTAGTAATGTGCAGCCAGTTCTTACATTGGAGAGGCAAGTCCGGAGTTAGGCAGACACCATCAAAGACCTCAAGTCTAAAAAGGAAAAGCTGTCCGAAGACCTCCGCACTGCTACTACCAATGCTGATTTGCTTAAGGAAGCAAATGACGAGCTGAAGAAGAATCAAGATGAAAGCAACACAAAAGTTGTCACCTTAGAAGAAACCATAAAAGATCTCCGGGACAAGCTGTCCGGTATGGAGAAAGACCTTACTGCCTCAAGGGGAGAGACTACTGCAAAGGAGAAGATCATCACCAACTTGACTACTGACAAGATTGCTCTAGAAAATGCAGTGACCCAGGCTGCTGAGGAGAAAAATGATCTGTTAAAGGACCAGGAGGCCACAATCAATGCCAAGATCAACGCCTACGCCAGGGAAATGATTAAAAGCGAAGAGTTAATGATTTAAAGGGTAAAGTCTGATATGGTTCTCCTTTTTCATGAAAAATTTTCGAAGAGGACCCTAGGGGACTTATGGCTCTATGTGGATGACGATGACCTTCCATATTATACAATGGTCGAGGAGGATGGAATTCCCAGTGAGTCTTCATCTGATGATGAAGAGAGGACCGGAGAGAGCCCTGGTGAAGAGGAGAATGATCCCAAGGGAAAGAAAGTAGTCGAAGGGGGAGCGACTCTAAGGGTAAGAAAGTAGATGAAGGGGAGCCATCTTCAAAGGCTCAATCTTAATTTATGATTTACTTGGTTTATCTTTCATTCAAACTAAAGTCCTTGGAAGGCCAAGGCACTCTTTTTGTTGTGGTGTCCGGTATTTGTTCGGACAGGTTTTTTGTGTTGTATCCTGACTTACTCAAAAGTCCTTGGAAGGCCAAGGAAATTTTAAGTTGTTTAATGAATATTTCTGTTTTGCACAACCATTATCTTCTTTCATTGTTTGTTTTAGTTTAGATAGCTAGAGTTTAAGTAGCTTTTAGTTATTGCATTGTGAGAGTGTTTAAATTCTCCGGCTAGAGTTTAAATAGCCCTTAGATCTTTCAGTCCGGGTAGTATAACAAGAGATAGAACTTTGAAAATACTTACAAAATTTTGAAGAAGGCATCAAATTTTATTCAACCATCCGGACACCTCACTAAAACCTCCCCGCGCCACCAGGGAGGAAAGAGCATGCCCCCAAATATTTACATGGAAGTTCAAACAAGTAAATATTTACACAAGTATTATTTCAAGTACATCCGAAGATGCTCAATATTCCAAGGATGAGTTAGAACCCTGCCATCTTTGTCTTCCAACCAATAAGTTCCAGGCTTGATTCTTTCAACCACAATATACGAACCCTCCCAGGTAGGGGCCAGCTTTCCGAAGAGCTTTTCTTTAGTGTGCAAGAAGACCTTCCTTAATACTTTGTCCCCTGGTTGGAAATCTCTTCTTTTAACTTTAGAAGCAAACCTGCTCCTCATCAAGCCCTGATAGTGTGCAACTCTAAGGCGAGCTTTAACTCGTCTTTCTTCTATCAAATCAAGTTGATTTCTGATTGTCATTTCATTAGCGTGTCCGGAGAAGTTGTGAACACGAAAGGAAGGGAGTGTCTTCTCTATGGGGGCTACTGCATCCATTCCATAGACCAAGGCGAAGGGTGATTCTTCTGTTGCAGCCCCAGGTGTTGTCCGGTAAGCCCACAAGACTTCTTGTAAATAACTAGGCCACTTCCCAGCAGCCCCTTCTAGATTCTTCCTTAAACCGGACAGTATAGTCCTATATTAGCCACTTCAACTTGCCCATTTGCTTGTGGATGGAAAGGTGAAGAAAAACAATGCTGTATACCCCTTGAGGCACAGAAGCTTTCCATTTCTCTATTGTCAAACTGTGGCCCATTGTCCGTTGTTATTTTCTGTGGGACACCAAATCTGCAACATATGTTGGACAGAATGAATTTTATGACAACTTTTGATGTTGTCCCTACCAGGGGAGCTGCTTCTATCCACTTTTAGAAGTAGTCAATAGCCACAATTATAGTTTTACGCCCTCCGGACGCCACAGGGAGAGGCCCTACTAAGTCCAACCCCCATCGAGCAAAAGGGATGGGCTCAGAAATTGACTCCAAAGGAATGGCTGGTACATGAATTTCATTGTTGTACCTCTGGCATGGGTCACACCTCCTCACCAATTCCTTAGCATCTTTCATAATCGATGGCCAATAATATCCGGAGAGTAATACTCTTCTTGTTAAAGCTCTAAACCCACAATGGGCTGATCCCTCACCATCATGCAATTCGGAGAGGACCACTTGTGACTCATCATCCCCTAAACAACGTAGGAGAGGTTTACTATAGGATTTTTGTACAACACTTCTCTCAACATAATGAAACCACGAGCCTTGTGTTTCAATGTTCTGGCTTGTGATTTATCTGAAGGCACAATACCATCGGACAGATATTGCATGAGAGGAGATCTCCAATCCTGAGGCTGCTTCACCTGTATTTCCAAAACTTCCTCTTTTTCACCCTTACTAAGTTGAATAGAAGGGCTTTCAAGCACATGGATCCATGGGTAAGACTCTGTATATGCTATTGTTGCCAATGAGTCTAGTAGCTCATTTTCTGCCCGGGGAATGTGTTCGTAGACAACAGTTTTAAATTTTAGTGCTTCATTCTTGAGGAGGAGTAAATAGTTCACCAGTTGCTCCTTTCTAGCCTCAGATTGGCCTAAGGCATGGTGGATAAGCAATTGGGAGTCACTTAGCAGTTTGACCCTCTTAGCCCCACAGATGTAGGCTAACTTTAACCCAGCTATAGCTGCTTCGTATTCTGACTCGTTATTAGATGCCCTAAAAGCAAAACAAATAGCCTGGTACATACTATCTCCATAAGGGGAAGTCAAACATATTCCTGCACCACATCCCATAGTGCTAGATCCACCATCTGTTCGGACGATCCACATTTTCTTGTCTTTTGTATCAGTAGCTTGCTCCGAATCCCTATCGGAGTGAAATTCAACCAAGAAATCAGCCACAGCTTGGGCTTTTACTGCTGTCCGGGGAGCAAAGTCTATGTCGAAATCCCCCAATTCTACTGACCACTTAGTCATTCTGCTCGAAATGTCTGCTTTTTGAAGGACATTTTTTAAGGGAAAAGAGGTCCGGACAATGATAGGATGAGCCTGGAAATAAGGCCTCATCGTCCTTGCAGCTATTACCAGAGTTAATGCCAACTTTTCAAGTTTCAAGTAACGTCTCTCAGCATCTATCAAGCTCTTGCTGATGTAGTACACTGGGTGGGGATACCTATCGACCTCTCTCACCAGCACAGCACTGATGGCACAACTTGAAACTGCCAAATATACAAAGAGAGTCTCCCCATCAACTGGTTTGAACAAAGTTTTGGGGGAGGACATGTGTTTCTTGATTTCATTGAAAGCTTCATCACACTGTGGGGTCCACTCAAAACCCTTTGCACCCTTCAAAGTTTGGAAAAAAGGAGCACACTTGTCCGAAGACCTGGAGATAAATCTGTTTAAAGCTGCTAATCTCCCCGTTAACCGTTGTACTTCTTTGACATTTCGAGGAGGTTCCATATGGAAAAGAGCATTCAGCTGGTCCGAATCGGGCTGTATTCCATGCTCACTTATGATATAGCCTAAAACCTTCCCGGACTGCACTCCGAAGATATATTTCTCAGGGTTTAACTTTAAATTTACTTTTACCAAGTTGGCAAAAGTTTTTTGGAGATCGGACAAGTGTAACTGCTCATCCACACTTTTCACCATCATATCGTCAATGTATACCTCCATATTTCTTCCAATTTGATCAGCAAAGGCTTTGTTCACCAATCTCTGATAAGTAGCCCCAGCATTTTTCAACCCAAATGGCATCACCTTGTAACAATGTAGACCCCTATCAGTGACAAACGTGGTATGCTCTTGATCTTTTGGATCTACTTGAATCTGATTGTACCCGGAGAAGGCATCCATAAAGGAAAGCAGCTTGTTCCCAGAAGTAGAGTCTACCAACTGATCTATCCGGGGGACTGGATACAAATCTTTTGGGCAAGCTCTATTGAGGTCTGTGAAGTCAATGCACATGCGCCACTTGCCGTTTTTCTTTTTCACCAGGTTAGGATTGGCAGTCCACAAAGGATACTGAGATTCCTTAATGTGCCCCATCTTTGTGAGTCTGTCAACCTCTTGTACTATGACATCAGCCTTTTCTTTTGAGAAAGCTCTTCTCTTTTGAACCACTGGTGCTACATCTTGGACCCTATCTTGACACTCTTGCCTTCTTCCAAACAGTGCGTTTCAACCTCTTCAATTGGAATCAACACTCCAGGGGTCTCTCTGGGGTCATCAATTTCACCCTCAGCCCCAGAAAGGCCCTCAAACTGCTATTGATCATTTATTCGGACTGCCCCCAGTGTTCGAGGAGCCAGGGCAGTGGCATAGCATTCTCTTGCAACCTTTTGGCTGCTCCGGACAACCCCAACCTGTCCCTGAACAGCATACTTTAAGCACTAGTGGACTTTTGAAGCCACTGCATGCATTCTAGAGAGCCAAGACCTCCCTAGAATAGCATTATAGCAAGTGGGATAATCCACCACAATAAAGAGTATTCTAACCATTTTCTTGAAAGGTCCCCTGCCCAATAACACATCTTCTTCGAATTCTCCGATCACATCGGCTAAGCTGCCCGTGAAGCCCACGATTGACCTGTCCGACTTTTGAATCACAGCTGGATTTTTTATTTTCTTATAAGTGGTGAGGAAAAGGATATTGGCTGAGCTTCCAGTATCCACCAGGATTCTCCTTATTTCATTGCCTCCTATAGACGCTCCTATGACAACAACATCCTCATGAGGGCCAGCAATGTCTCTCAAATCATCCTCATCAAAGACAATGAAGGGGAATGAGTTTGGTGACTGATAAGATGTCATGCCTCCTTCTAGCTGGGAGGCTAAATTATGAACATGCCTCTTTCTCGAAGAAGCAGTAGGAGCAGTCATAGTGTCCCCTTCGAAAATTGTAAGCGACTCAAAAAACTTAATGAGCCCGGAGACCGATCTAGAACACTCCTCAATAGCACCCACTTTGTTTCGAGTTGGATCAGGATCCAAGTATTCAGATTCCACATCAAACCTTTCAACTATAACCATGGCCCCCTCCGGGGCAGCATTACTTGGACCAACCCGGTGAGTGTTGTCAGGCCTGTTGCCTCATCTTTTCTTAACATATGCCCCCAAATTTCCCCTTTCAATCAGATTTTGAACTTCTTGTTTCAAAGCTATGCAATCATCAGTGGTATGGCCAATATCATTGTGATATTGGCAGAAAGAGTTGTTACGATGCTCTCTAGGAGACTGCAAAATTGCTGGTCTCCGGTAATGTACCTCATCTTTTGTTTTATCAAAGATAGTGGCCACACTTTCTTTTAACTCTGTGAACCACTCCGGTTGGACCCATGGCCCTCTCTTGTTTCTGGATTGTTGACTTTGAGCAGGAGCAGCTGGCTGAGACTGAGCTTTTGCCTTACCATGCCCCTGTCCGGTTTCTCTTGCTTTGTTCCCGGACTGGTTTTGATTTGGAGTTGGTGCCACTGGGGTGGATCTCACCTATCTGTGCACCCTGGTTTTCTTTGTTTCATCAACGCTTATTTGTTTGCCAACTTGATTCAGCAATCCTCCCCAGGTCATGGCCTTCTTTCTGGCCACCGAATCAGCCAGATTGCCTGGGTTCAAACCTTGCCTTAAGGATGCTATTGCCACCTGTTCGAAGCAATCAGCCAACCCATTCTTTGTGTTCACAAAACGGCTTATGTACTCTTTCAAAGACTCATTTGGCTCCTGGGCACAATGGATTATTGTGTCTCCATTGCCCTTCAGCTCCTTACTCCCTACGAACTGCCTTCGAAAGGCCACCCAAAACGTATCGAAATCTTTAATACAACCCTGAGGCAGGCTGTTGTACCATTTCAGAGCACTCCCCGTGAATGACTGGGAGAATGCCCTACAAAGTAGTTTATCATCGTCATCAAAGTTCATCATGAAGTTCTTGAATTGCTCCAGATGGTTGTCCGGATCAGTACTGCCATCGTACTTCTCCATTTTAGTGTTGTCAAACCTCTTGGGGAGGTTTCCGGACAGGATTTTAGAAGACAGTGGAGACTGCCTCCAATTCCTTCCACGACTGAACACAGTATCCTCATTGGGAGTTGCAAAGATACCTGGCTCATCGTGGAAAGCAAAGGGATCCATCAGCATCTTGTCCGTATACCTCCGGTGGTGAGATGACCCCTTTCCAATATGCCTTTTCATCCTTCCATGGTGGTCTCTTTTTTCTTGAATATTTCTTAACCTGCTTTTGCTTTTTCCTGGTTCGACCCTCATCGCTGCTAGAGGACAAGGATTTTTCATTTCCCTCGCTGTCCGAAGAGCTACCTGAAGATTCTGAGCTCGAGTCAGAACTCTCTACAGGCTTGGACCGGTGAGACCTTTTGGAACTAGCATGAGTCTTTTTGGTGCTCACACGAGTTTTTGAATCCTCGGGCTCTTTGGGGTTGTCGGTGTGATGAGCAACTGATGCTTTGGATTTTTCTTTCACGCCCATCCTGGCCTTTTCAGCCCTGAGAGCTTCTATTTCAAGCTTTAACCTGTCGCGCTCTTGGACAGCGTATTCATCGTTCTCTTCCACCACTTCGAGCAAAGCTGGTGGAAGCTCTGGATTGTCCGGATCCATACAGACAGAATTTCTTGGCAGGTTTTGAATGTTTGATTAAGGTACCTTTCTCCTCCCACTGTGGTCGCCAATTTTGTGTGGATAATAACCGCCTGAGGGTAGGCTAGTAATTTCAAGTGGAATTTTAGGGTGGTGTATGGGTGTTTAACGGTTAGAGTAGAGAGTAGAGAGATGATTAAGCAGCTTGGTAGCAGTTAATTCCCATTACCCCTAGTTAATGCGGGTGGTTAGGTATTTATAGTATAATGTTTGGGCCCTTATGGGCTTTCGGGTCATGTTTAATGGACCCGGGTCATGTTTAATGGATCCGGGTCATGTTTAAAGACCCATGAGCTCTAAGTAGGAGAGAAAGTAGCTTAGTCAAGAAGTGTTTAGGTTTTTTAGTACTTTTGTCATAGTTCGAACAGCCTTAAGTTCACAGAATTCTGTCCGGTCCAAATAACCTGTTCGATCCCTGTCCATGTAACCTGTCCGGTATTCGGAGAGACTAGACCGATTTGCCCTTGTCCGGGGACCATCCTGAATTCGGACTCATCAGGTTTGGTCCCGTTTTGATCTATTTCAGGTTAGTGTGGTTTTGGTTCGGTCCATTATTGGTCCAGTTTTGGTCCGGTCTCGTCTACTTAACAAAAATTAAATCCAATTATAATTTGATTTTCAAATTTTTTTACTTAAATAAATGATATAAAGATTAAAGTTTTGGAAGTTAATCTTTGAATTTGTTAACTATTAATTTGGAAATATAATGTATAAAAATAAATAATAATATAAAAAAAATCTTTTCTAATGGTTTTATTGGTTCGATTCCTTATCGGTTATAATAGTTTATCGGTTTTACCGGTTTATCGGTTTTATTGATTCGGTTATGTATCGGTTTCATTCGTTTACTTGTTTTATAGTTTAGTTCCAAATTATAACTACCGGTTTATCGGTTTTATCGGTTCGGTTCCAAACTGGTTTTATTGTTTCGGCTCCTTATTGGTCTCATATTTAATATGGATATGCTAACCGAACTGTTAAGGTTCGATCGGATTTTCGGCCCAGTTCTGAACAGTTTGGTTCCAGTCCGGTTCTTGGTTCTCCAAAACCGTTGATAGCCTTAATTTTATGCATAGCTTTTTCTATTACTTTCTGATGGAGCACACTAACTTGGTCCAGTCAGTTACCTTCGGGTTCGATCAACACCTTCGATGCACTTTAGAACTATTTTTGAGATAATTTATCGGAAGCACGATCATCTAATGTGATAGAGACAATATCATCAGCTACAAATAAGAAACTAGTGAGAGCTTTCGAGCTTATAAGAAGATGTTTATCTTGACCAATAAACACTTCAAGAACTCACGACCTCATGACATGTGTTAGTTATTGATAAGACATCATTCTGGCCTCCTCGCATAAGATATTGTGAAGCATAAGGTATTAACCTTCAGAAAACTCTTGGCTCAAGTGGAGAAACATATCAAGATAGATAAAACCATACACATGAATTTGACAGGTAAGCCTAATGCAAACTCATTCCTATAAATCTAGTTCACACGAATGATGCAGACAGTTTAGCGCTGGAATTTATGAAGACTGGCGATCACCCGAAGAATGCGGTGAATTGACAGTTTGGAGCTCCGGTGTCTGATTTTGACCCACAAGACCTTGTTTCGAAGGAAACAACGTCACGAACGCAAGTCGCCAGCTTCGCTCGTGAGCTATGGGCCTTTTAGGGCATTTGGGCTCATCTATCATCTTATTTTTCATTTTTAATACTTTAGGCTATTTTAATAATTTTCATATTTTTGGTTTTAGGGTTTCACTTGAACCCTTATATAAACATATCTTCTATACATTGTTGAGGCAGTTGTTTTGATTAATAAAATTAGAGTTTTTATCCTTCTTTTAGCTTCTCTTGCGTTTCACTCTGAATCATAGTGGTATCAGACACAGGCAGTCCTGCGAGATGGTGCGAGGAAGAACCAGCGATCGCGGTAGCGCTGCAATGACTAGAGATACAAGTGATTTCGGTGATCGTGAAGTTGCTGACCTACGCCGTCAGGTGGCTGATCTTACCCGTCAGATGGCTGATCTTAACGCCAGGCAACAAGGCACGGAGGTTGAAGGTATCGATAACCCTTTTGGGGAGGGGTTCAAACAGAATACTTCTCACGGCCGACGCTGGGAGCTTGGATTTAAGGTAGACATCCCGGACTTTGATGGTAGCCTTAAGGCAGAGGCGCTTATTGATTGGTTATCCCAGATTGAGGAAGTGCTAGACTTCAAGGAAGTTCCTGAGGAGAGAAGGGTCGCGTTGGTCACCATCCACCTACGCGGTAGAGCATAGGCTTGGTGGCAGCAAGTGAAGAAGAACCGTGAGCGTGAAGGCAAGGATAAAGTCCGCAGTTGGGAAAAGTTTAAAAAAACATCCGCAAGGCTTTCCTTACTTACAACTTCGAGCGGAAACTATACCAGCGACTCCAGAATTTTCGTTAGGGACCTCGATCTGTGGACGAGTATATAGAAGAATTCTATCAGCTGCTGGCTCGTACGGATGTGACCGAGTCGCTACATCAGCGGGTATCCCGCTATATTGGTGGGTTGCGCCTTCAGCTTCAAGATGTGTTGAATATGTTCGACCCGTGCTCTGTTTCCGAAGCCCATCGGCGTGCCCTCCAGTCAGAAAAGCAGTCGGCTCGCCGGACCCAGACTGGCGTACGGACCAGTGCTCCTTCAGGGATTTCGGCGTCCAAACCAGTTCCCCGTCCAACCCCTGATCAGATCCTTCCTGGGCGCGGTGCGCCAAGCCGTTCTTCAAGCAATTTACATTGATATGGCTGTGGCGAGTTAGGGCATCGTCAGGTAGAGTGTCCAAATGCTGCGGGTGCTAGGGGTCTTTTCTCTCACGAGGAGTTTGAACCGAATCCCATTGTTCTTGATGGTCCTCTGAAATTTGATACCTATGATGATGATATGCCTAAGGCTGCGGAGGAAATTGTGACTGGTGATGTTGGAGTAGTGTTGATGCTGCGTCGCACTTTCCTGTCTCCTCGCGTTCCTGATCAGAGTGACTGGCTGCGGCATAACGTGTTCCAGTCGACTTGCACGATCGGCGGGAAGGTGTGCACCTTCATCATTGATGCTGGTAGCTGCGAGAATGTCATCTCCGAGACAGCGGTTTCGAAGCTCGGGTTGAAGTCACAATCACACCCCAAGCCTTACAAGCTCGCCTGGCTAAGTAAAGGTACTGATATCACTATATCTAAACGCGTGCTTGTATCTTTTTTTGTGGGGAAAACATACCAGGATGAAGTGTTTTATGATATTGTACATATGGATGCTTGTCACCTATTACTTGGCCGTCCTTGGCAGTATGATCTGTCTGTTATGCATGATGGTCGTGCAAATACTTATTCTTTCCTCTTTCGGGGAAAAAAGATTGTTCTTGTGCCAGCGAAGCCTCGACCCCTAAGCATTGGTTCTAATCCTTCCACAATGACTTTGTTGTCCCGTGCTCCTTTTCAAACATCCATGGAAGAGGCTGGTGTGGTTTTCTTATTGTTTTGTGATCCTATTGTGACTGATTCCCATGCGGACCCTAGCCCTGTCGTTCAGTCTCTTTTGCAAGAGTTTGCAGATGTGTTTCCTGAGAAGTTGCCACCCGAATTACCTCCTCTAAGGGATATTCAACATCAGATCGACCTGGTCCCTGGTGTTGCTCTCCCAAATCGGCCCCACTATCGAATGAGCCCGAAGGAGCATGAAGAATTACGCCGACAGGTGGAGGATTTGTTGGATAAGGGACATATTCGGGAAATTCTCAGCCCATGTGCAGTTCCGGTATTACTGACACCGAAGAAAGATGGTTCTTGGCGTATGTGTGTGGACAGACGAGCTATCAACAAAATCACTGTTCGCTACAGGTTTCCTATACCTCGCCTGGATGATCCGTTAGACCAGTTGGGTGGTGCTTCTGTGTTCAGCAAGCTTGATTTGAAGAGTGGATACCATCAGATTCGGATTCGTCCTAGTGATGAGTGGAAGATGGCGTTTAAGACGCGTGAGGGTTTGTTTGAGTGGATGGTGATGCTGTTTGGTCTATCCAACGCACCTAGCACGTTCATGCGTATCATGAACGTGGCATTGAGGCCTTTCATCGGTAAATTTGTTGTTGTTTCCTTCGATGATATTCTGATCTATAGTGCTAACCATTCTGTGCATCTATCCCATTTAAGTGAGGTATTATTGGTGTTGCATCGGGACAAGTTTTATGCTACTACTGCCAAATGCTCGTTTATGTCCCCAGTTGTCCAATTTTTGGGGTATATTGTCTCTGTTAAAGGGTTACGAGCTGATCCGAGCAAAGTTGCTGCTATGGACCAGTGGCCTCGACCTACTTCCATCACTGAGGTTCGCAGTTTTCATAGTTTAGCTTTGTTTTATCGGCGTTTCATTCCCCATTTCAGCAGTGTTATGGCCCCGATTACGGATTGCATGAAGGGCACGAAATTTGGTTGGTCCGAAGATGCTGATGCAACATTTGTAGAAGTTAAACGGCGTCTCACCACAGCGCATATTCTGGTGCTGCCCGACTTTTCCCAGCCATTTGAGCTTCATTATGACGCGTCTAAATTTGGTATTAGGGCAGTTCTTTCCCAGTCAGGGCGTCCTGTGGCTTTCTTCAGTGAGAAATTGGTGAGTGTTAAGCTGCGATTTAGTACTTATGATATTGAATTTTATGCGATAGTTCAGGCTATCAAGCATTGGTGTCATTACTTGTTTCAGCGTGAATTTGTGTTATATACTAGATCATGATTCTTTGAAGTATCTTGGCAGTCAAGACAAAGTATCTCATAGACATGCTTCTTGGATAGCTTACTTACAGCAGTTCACTTTTGTCATCAAGCACAAGGCCGGTATTACAAATCGGATTGCTGATGCTTTGAGCCGACGTCACAATCTGCTGACTGAGATGCGCGTTCAGGTTCCTGGCTTTGATTCTTTTGTTGACCTTTATGCTACTGACTCCTTCTTCTCTCGGGTTATTGAACTGATTCAACAGGGCGAACATTCTGATCTTTTACTAGAGGATGGCTTTCTCTTTCGTGGAGTACAGTTGTGTATCCCCGATTGCAACTTGCGTCTTCAGCTGATCAAGGAGCTGCATAATGAAGGTCATGCGGGTCGTGATCGAACATACCAGTTGCTGTCCTCATCCTATTTTTGGCCTTCGATGCGGAAGGAAGTTGGTCGTTTTGTCTCCCGTTGTCGAGTTTGTTAGTTGGCCAAAGGAACATCCACAAATGCAGGTCTTTATTTGCCACTGCCAATTCCTGCTCAGCCCTGGACCGACATCAGTATGGATTTTGTTCTTGGTTTACCCCGGACTCAGCGTGGATTCGACTCTATTTTTGTGGTGGTTGATCGTTTTTCTAAGATGGTACACTTCATCCCATGTTGAAAAACATCTGATGCAGTGTGTGTCGTGCAGCTTTTCTTTCGAGAGATTTATCGTATTCATGGCCTTCCCAGTACCATTGATTCTGACCGTGACACCCGGTTTGTGAGTCATTTTTGGCGTAGCTTATGGCGTATGGTGAATACACAGCTCAACTTCAGTAGTGCTTACCACCCCCAGACGGATGGTCAGACAGAGGTGGTTAACCGATCCCTCGGTAACCTGTTGCGCAGTCTGGTGGGAGATCATCCGAAGGCATGGGATCAGCGCCTACCGCAGGCGGAGTTCACCCACAACCATGCGCCTACCGCAAGATTCTCCTTCACACAACTGTTGAGGAACTTGTCTCACAGATTTGCCAAACCCACTAGTCGACTCACGATCAGCTAGTCTTGAGCACCGCCAAGTATAAGTCTCAGGAAGATTCTCATCGTCGTCCTGTTCAGTTTGAACTTAGTGACTATGGGTGGGCAGTTTTAACCAAAAATCGTTACCCTGCTAGTGAATACAACGAACTGGCTGCCCGGAAGATTGGCCTGGTGGAGATTGTGGAGCGGATCAATCCGAATGCTTATCGACTGCGTTTGCCTAGCCATGTCCGCACGACTGATGTCTTTAATGTTAAGCATCTGATTCCTTATGCAGGTGACTCTTCTGATGAGGAGACTGGTTCTGATTCGAGGGCGAATCTTCTCTACCCCGGCGGGAATGATGCAGACAGTTTAGCACTGGAATTTATGAAGACTGGCGATCACCCGAAGAATGCGGTGAATTGACAGTTTGGAACTCCGGTGTCTGATTTTGACCCACAACACCTTGTTTCGAAGGAAACGACATCACGAACGCAAGTCACCAGCTTCGCTCGTGTGCTATGGGCCTTTTTAGGCATTTGGGCTCATCTATCATCATATTTTGCGCTTTTAATACTTTAGGCTATTTTAGTAATTTTCATATTTTTGGTTTTAGGGTTTCACTTGAACCCTTATATAAACATATCTTCTATACATTGTTGAGGCAGTTGTTTTGATTAATAAAATTAAAGTTTTTATCTCTCTTTTAGCTTCTCTTGCGTTTCACTCTGAATCAACGAACCAACAACCTCATGACCCAACACAAAACAAGCAACCCATCATAATATGGAATATAAACCTGATAAAAAAAGGAGCGCCAAAGGTTCAGATATCTAATATACCAAATTCATTGAGAATATTATAAAAATTTATGACCGAACCAAATATGTAGTCCACTTCCAAAAACCGTAAAGAATATGAAGTATTTGATGGAAAATGATCACACTAGGTTCCATAAGTATTATAATAAAGTTAGTAATTATACAAGATAATACTAAATGTTGTAAGATGAGATCCCAAGTCTCATCGATGATGGTAAGATTATACAATTTGTTAAAACACGAGCTTCTACAATATAAAAAATATGTTGTACCACAACAACCATTAGTACCCATGTCGAGCTCCTTAGGCAGAACCCAAGATGTTGCCCCTGGGTAGTGGAAACGATTGTAATTTATGAAGTTGGTGAATTTTGGATGTGACATTCATGCTTAAATATCAAACTTATCTAGGGCACATAACATATATAGAGATTCAATAAATATACAAGACTTTAACTCACATATACACGAGTGTTTACCTTGTTATTAGTTGTACGTAGTGGTATCATACTTAAACTTAAAGGATCATAAACTAGAAGATTTTTAATTGATACTAGAATTTCATTAGAATATGAACTAAAGAGGTTAGCCATATTGTTTGTAGATATGGTGTCATCATGGTGATAACAACATTTGATATGTTGCAATTACATAAAGAATAATTTAACTTGTTTTGTGGATCAAATGGAATCTATTAACACGTTTCAGTATCCTTCCATCCTCAAGAAAACGAGTAGGTTAGAGTTACTAATTGGACTATAATTGAATGACTATGTCGCTTTCTTGAGATGTTTGCATGGGAGTATCCTGATACACTTCAAGCGGTATGATAGCTCATTGAACTACGCAAAATAGCACAATTGGGAAGACCACATTCTCTTTAACCTACGGGGAAAGGAAAGTTGTAGTTCCATAAAAAACGTTTATTCCCTCATTATGAATCACCAAATAAAATCAAGGCACCAATGAAGATATTTGTGTAATAAAACTTGATTTGATTTAAGAGAAATAAAGCAAAACTCACATGAGCATGGAACACCACTAGAAACTAATGTGCGATACGTATGATTTTAAGGTTATTTTTTGAGAATTTTAAGTATGAGATCAAGTGTTGAAAATTTTCTTCCTCCATACCAAATATAAAGCTCTTGGAAAATAATGGCCAAATTGAGAAGGACCATACATAGTGACCATTAAAGGGAAAATAACGACCTACATGCTTGTAGATTCAACATGATGACCTTTCAAACATCCATAAGAATGTAAAACATCAAAAAATCTACATGTTGTTGCACAAAGGATAAACTATTACATGTTTTTTTAATTCGAGTTTCATTCAATTTTAAAATTTTAAAATTTTATATCCATCGTGTATAATATGTTTCATCTTTAAATTATATTAAAGGTGATGAATTTTGATATATTTTCAACTGTCGGTAAGGTAGGTGGACTTGGAATATTGAATAAGTGAGTATCAATTTGATTTGATCATAATTGAAACAAAAAATCATAACAAAAGCTCTCTTCTATGGATGCCTCGTTTTACATAGAAATTTGGACTATTTTAAAATTTTCAATTAGCATATGTAAATGTTAAGTAATTATCTTCTGGTAGATCATAATATTTTGTGAAAAATCATTATTTTTGTATATAAATGTTTATATTATTTTCAAAAAAGCTATCAACAATAAATGGTTTCTTATATGTTTTGCTGGCAATCATATACTTTAGTGATATGGACTCATCAATCGAAGACATATAGAAAAAATTATAATGAGTTTTGACTTACATTATTGGTTAACAAATTGATAAACATATAAAAAATGATAAACATTTTGCTCATGCTTTTCATGTATTTTTATAATTAAATGTTGTTTATTTTGAAAGTACTGTAATGTTTTTAGTTTATTTATTTTTATTGATTACTAATGATTTACTAACATTTCAAATTTCTTTACAAAAGCAAACGCGCGTGGTTTCAAAAATAGTAAAATGAGATGTCGGTCTCAAGTGAGTCTTGAAAGAAAATTATGCTTTCAAAGCTAATTCTGAAACTATGGAGTAGGTTGATTGAAGATAGTAAGATAAATTCATCGTTTCATAAGGTATTGGTATTTTCCTATGTTACTTTATTTTGGTTGAATTTCAAAATTGAAATTAGCTGTTAACGAAAAAATATTCATAAAATGGAGATTTAAGTTGACTCATCAATGTTAGTATACATTTGTAATGGAATTCGAGGGCCATTATAGTATATGAAAACATAGTTCGTTAAACGAAGTCTTGGCTGAAGTAAGATTTACTTTCAAATTGATGTACTTTTAGATAATGTCATGTTGTGGCCGCTTTTATGAAAAATATAGGAGTTGTGGAGGGGAAAGTTAAATTATCAGACTACGATGATATATCTCATAAAAGCATTTTAAAGCTTGATTTACGAGGATTAACTGTAACAAGGCCTAAATTTTCATGATTAGTTATCAGTGCTGGAAGTAATTTTGAAATGCATAATTTTTTAAATAACAATTGAACATTGAAAATCTTGACAAGCCTTTTAGCTATTATTATTATTATTATTATCATCATCATCATCATCATCATCATCATCATCATCATCATCATCATCATCATCATCATCATCATCATCATCATCATTATTATTATTATATGAGTTTAAATGTGTACTAGTTTTATTATGCAATAACGACATCCTCTCATTTATTTATATGTATGAATAACAATAATAATATTATTAAAAAATATTAAAAAGTTATCAACTTTATACTTTATTTTGATGAAATTGTCACATTACAGTCATTTCTAATTAAAATACACAAAATTGTTTAATTATTTTTATTAATAAAACACGTCTAATGACACGTCGATTCATTAAAATACGCTGGTTTCATAATAAAAATAGATAAAATGACATGAATAAATTTTTTTGATTAAAAATGATATTAGTTTATAAAAAAGATATCTTATATTTTTTGTCAATGTCTATTTTATAATGGTTATACGTTATTTTTGTGTTTCAACGAAACAACCATTTTATTTTTTATGAGGTTTTTAAATTTTAATACCAATTAAAAGCTTCATATTAGTATGATTTGAGTTTTTACCCATCCTTTTTCATTTATGATGACAATAATTAATATTATTTTTTAACACAAATTTTAATTTATTTTATTTTGAAGATTTCTTTTTAAATTCTTTTATATATTTTAATTTTTTCTAAAACATACGAAACATGTCTGCTCGTAGCTCTTTGACCATATTTAAATAAATTGTGTGTATATTTTCTCCATGTGGATCTTCAAATTTTTTACTTTAAATGATCTCTCTCACAAAAATAAAAAAGGTTTGCATGACTAAACGAGAATCATCTCGTTAACGTAAGAGAAATAATAATTTAAGTTATTTATTTACACTCATAATAAACATTTTATTTTATAATATTTTATATTCAGTTAACATGTTATGACCCATTCAAACGCACTATTACATCTCGTTCATATTGTTTGGAGACGATTTTATAAAAAATATAGTATCTATTGGATGAATCCATTATTCGATTAGATTATCAAATATATATATATATATATATATATATATAACTTCATTGAGTAATTAACCTAAAGCATAGTATGACAAACCTTTTCAATGATTAAAAATGTCGACTTTGTAACTTAAGTTTATTGTAAGTTTAGTTTATCAGATTGTTATTTCTAAACTATGTTTGTTGCTTATTGTTATTTATAGACTAAGTTTGTCTACTTATTGTTATTTTCATTAATGACATTGTTGCAATTTCAAACATTTAAGTTAAATAATAGAATAACATAATCAAACAAACACGATATATTCAAAATATAATGAAAACTAAAATAAATTTTAAAAAAAATTTGATGGTTTAAGAACATAAAATAAAAAACAAAAGTACGAAATAAAAATAACATAACACTTTGAGAAGATTTATATATTTTCTTTTCTAGTTCTAGAAGGTAAGCATCATAATCCATTTGTTCTAGTCTCTTATCAACGACTATGAGGTTTAAGTCCAACTCATACAATACATGTCATATTTATAGAATTAGTAATATGTAAATTAAACACTATGTGCGAGTCTTGTTTGGCATCATGCGGGAGGTCGAAAACCCAAAAACTTGTAGCTGATTTAAAATATTCGAACATGGTAGAGACTTCATCACATCGTCGTGCAGGTGACATCATACAGAAACCACATATACGATTCATAATGTACATGTAGTACATTATTCATAGTACTTCATCAAAAAATATTGCAGTTTCATCTCTCTTTGTTTGCTTCACAATTATGGCAGCTTACAAGTAATTATCTTATTGCATAGTCCATTCGTCACAAATATTAATGATTTGGTTTATTATATATTTTGAATATAGAAACATGAGATAATCAATTGGTTAGTATATATATATATATATATATATATATATATATATATATATATATATATATATATATATATGTGTGTGTGTGTGTGTGTGTGTGCGCGCGCGTGCGCGCGTACGTGCGTGTGAATGAGTGAATGTGTGTGTATAATTAGGTCAATGTTAGATAAGGTTGGATAGTTTGACCAATAATATAACACCACGTGTTTAAGTAAAATCATGCAACTGATGTCGGTCGACACTAGTTGTATTGCCTCAAGAATAAAGTTTGTGTTTTTCGAGTAAAATATATAATATCGACAAACTACGTTGATATTAGATGTTAGAGTTTTTCTAACAAAAACACCTAATGTCGAAGGTGTTGGTCGATATTATATTTTTTGTTTGAAAAACATGTTATTTAGTTTACAATGATTTTTTGTTGAGAAAAACACATAATATCGGCGAGGTTGGTCGATGTTATGTATTTCTCTTGACAAAAATCACGATGTTAACTAAAATTATAAGGGGGGGAGGGGCGGAGGTTGAGCAAAAACATTAAATATTGACCAATTCCGTGTCAATATTAAATGTTTAATATTTTTTAAGATAAACATCTAATGTCGATGAGGTTGGTCGATATAAGATGTTTTGCTATAAAAAAATATTTTTTAGTTCATAATGTAATTAACAAGATAAACACCTAATGTATACGGGGTTTGTCAACATTAGGTGTTGTGCATATTATTTTTTAACTAAATAAGAAATGTAAAAAAAACATATATAATCAAAAATAAATATTGAAATAAATAAAATATATATAACATTCAAAATATTACACCCAAATACTAACCAAAATATTACATATTAACTAACATGTAACATATGAAAGTCTAACCACTATATTACATCTGAATACCTAACCAAAATATAACATTGGAATATTTAAACCAAAATATTACATAAAAAAACCTAACAAAAATATAACACCTGAATACTTAACTAAAATATTATATCTTAATACCTTACCAAGATATTACATTTGAATATTATTTGAGAAAACCTTCTTTTAATCGTTTTAACCTTCACAAAAACGTATAGGGTGGATTTTTTGTCGTTTAAAACAAAATCTCAATATATAACTCTTTTAAATTATTAAATTTATATCCCTAGTATTTTTTAAGAATGAATCTCACTAAACATTTGAAAAGTGTTATATCTCTCAAAATATAATATATAGAAATGTGGACATGCATATGAGTTAGTAACTCCAAACAAGATAAGATTTATCGTGTATTTCTTAGAGATTCTACACTACAAAAAAAATCTTGAGTAAGAAGAAACAAAATTGATGAGTGCGACAATTATCATATTTTTATTGGCACTAACTTGTATTTACATGCATTTTTTTGGATGATGTGACTTTTGTAGCAAGTTTTTTTTTTTGTTTTTAAAAGCATTAAATTTATAATAAAAACTTTTACAGTGTAATACAAAATATCCGATGGAAACATATTCCGACATCAGAAGTACTAAATACTGCCGCCGATAAAGATTTCGGCACCTACATCAGAAGTACAATAAAATCGATTCCAGTACCTAAATACGGAATTACAATCCAGACAGATTCTGGCGCATAAATACAACTATGAAAAAGATAGACATAATCTTGCAGCAGACACAAACACAACGTCGTACGAACCAGATCTGATGGATTCTACGTCTTAAACTTCAGATCTGATAAAAGCCATTGTCTCAGACTTCAGATCTGATGGATTCTACGTCGTAGACTTCAGATCTGATGGAATCCATCATCTCAGACTTCAGATCTGATGGAATCCATCATCTCAGACTTCAGATCTGATGGACTCAGACTTCAGATCGAAGAGTACCGCGCGAAAAACGTACGGAGAAATCGCTGAAGTCGCTGAAGTCGCCTGTTTTACTAGTGGATACACCTTCACGGCGAAACCACGGCCAGCAAAGTCTTCTACAATTCTGATACTTATCAATCCTCGTTCAGAGGAGTTGGAAACCAAGGCTATGAAATCCAAATAGGAGGAAGATGAAACAAAAGAAATATAAGGTTTACCAAAGAGACGACCATAACTCGAAAGAGAGGAATGGATAAACTCTAAATTTAAAACTCCAATAAAATCTAGATTGTAAAAGAAAATGATTGAATCGCCTAAAAATGGCAATTGACGGCTGAGTCTTAAACCCTAATTAGGGTTTCTAGAGAGAGGCGAGAGTTTCTCTCTCTAGAAACCCCTTCTCTCCAATTTTACCCGCTTTTGTAGCAAGTTTAGCAACCCAAAAACATATATGTCACGTAATTCTGTCGTTAAATTTATGCATTAATTAAAGCAGAAACAATATACGTTTTTTGGAGTCTATGTTGATAACATCTTAAAGAGAGAAAACAAAACTAGTTAATAAATTAACTAAAAAATATTGAAAATCATATCAAATGCAAGAAACAAATACTCAACATCACTATAATTGTAACCGGTTCTAATTTTCACAACATCATACACTTTTGTATGACCTTTTTTATCGATTGCAGATATCCAAATTATTGTATCGGATAAAGACGACACATTCATCATTTTGAAATTGTCATTTTTTACGAATGCGGAAAATGATTTGAGATTAGATGCCAAAATATTGTATTTCAATAATTATCTTTTGGTTAAGAGTCACACTAACGTCGACCTAGTGTGTCGATATTAGAATGCTAGACTAACATTAGTGGAAACCTGAAGAAAAAAAAAACGAATAACCTAAACCTTAAATCAACAATAACAAATCTCTTATTTAAAACAAAATCCAACAAAATAATTTAAGATACGTGCTTAACGACCAACCATTTAAAACGAAGAACTAGTTTAAATCTTTAAACTTTTTGAAATGTACTTTTTAAATTTTGTAAAAAATTATTAAACACACATGTTAAAATATAATTTTTTTGATTGATTCAAATAAAAAATACTAATCAAAACTAAAAAAAACATCTAATATATATTTACTTACTTTCCATTTGAAAAAAAAAATTAAAATTGATGTATTTTGTGTTAGTGAATTTTGAAAAAATAATTAACAACTTTTATTTATTTATATTTTGTTTTTTGAGTAAATAATATTTATAATGTATAAGCATTCAAAATAAATTATATATTAAAATAAAACGTCAGCAATTTAATACTAGAACCTTGCTGTTCAATTAGATGACGTGCGGTGGGTGAGGTAGCCGTTGGAAGGCGAACGGTAATATAATTTGATTGGTGGAAGAGAGATGGTACCTAGGACTTTGGTCCGTCTCCTTTATCGCCAATTGAAAATGTTGAAACCTAAATTTGGGAATGTGCCCGATGTGACCTTAAACCAATACACTATTTGTACTCTTGTGTTCAGAATCAGATGATGCTTCCTTATCGTCTGTCTTGCTAATGTCGAGAAATGTTAGAAGATAAGGTTAATCCGAATACTTCATCAATTACCTATAATTATGTTTTTTATTGGTCGGCCATTTATTCGAGAGGGAAATACCACTAAATAACCATCCAACTATTAGTTATTTACTAGTACCTTGATTAGTGTCCATAGGTATTTTTATTTAATATTTGGACAAAAATATATTTGATATATTATTAACCTAAAAATTGTTAGCAACTCTTTAGATTTCTTAAGAGTTGTTACTCGTGAAATTTTATTTAAAAAAGAAAATCAGAAAATATCATCAATGGATCTAGTTTTGTTCATCTTAAAAAAAACAAAAACGATGGTATTTTCATTATTTTTTCGAGCTCCGGTTTGAAATATATGGATCTTTTTTAAAAAAATAAAACAAAAATAGAAAATAAGAAAGATAAATTTTGGTTACGTGGTTGTTAACGAAGGATGAGGGTAGTTAGGGTATTAAAATAATATTAGGTATTAAGTGAGAGTTTAATAGTTGAGATGGGTATTAAGAGGTAATAAAACAAAACTTGGTTATTGAGTAGGTACTTCAAAGGTAATTCCCTTTATTCAATTGGTATGAACTTTAAGCATGTATATAATTTTTTTAAAGAACTTTTACCACAAAAAATATAATATTTTTGGGTCATAACTTTTTTATCATAATTTAAACTATTAGTATCACTTCAAAAATATATTGTTTTCAAAACTAATGAAAATGAAAATTATTCGGCTTATAAAATTAAATTTATTGAGCAATTAAATTTCGTTACAAGAATAAATTCAAAAAAGTGTTCAGTCGGAAGGGATGTTACAAACGAACATACACGATCGTAGAAATAGTAATTATTAATGGGCAATTATGATATTAAGAAAGAGTAGATTGAGTCTTCCATGAGTAATTAATAAATTAATATTTTCCAAATGTAAAAAAGTTATGATCTATTCTACATAAAAAGTGAGAAACATAATAACGGGACGATCAATTCTTTTACCCCTATCAAATTGATCACTCCGTTAGTGATGATTTTTTTTACATGTTTTTTCAATCCAAAAATCAAACCAAGTAAAATAAGGCGAATACGATATGTCATAATGGATTCAGATCGAGTAAAAACCTTATCCAATGATACGAGTAACGGTTAGCGACACGACGAATAACAAGATACATCAGCCATCGAGCATATCTTGCAACGAAGTTTCAACAACTGGCAAAAGAACTACAGGAGGAGCAGACGACATGTTGAAAAAAATACATGAGATGATATATTAGACTCCTCATTCGAAGGTGAAATCCAAGATTCATAGACCTGATGAGAAAACTAGAAGTAAAAAGGATAATAATATGAAGTCGACATGGCTATATACCGTTATCGACATGTCACCAACATAAGCAACATTCATTTCAAAAATAAAATGGATGTTGACGAGTCAAATCGACTAAGGCATCCCTCCATCACCAGGAACTGCTCAGGATCAACAACAACCCTTATGGATTAACCCAACGATCCAGTCGAACTAGCAACATGTTCTCTAATAGTTTGGATCGACACCATCAGGTGTACATTAAACATGATATTCAAACTTATAAGGTTATATGTCATTAGAGCATCGTTATCCTTATTATGAAATATAAGGATTCATAATATGTAAAAAATAAAGAAAAAGCGTCGGCTAAAGAGTAAATGTAAAGTTTATGGATAAAATTGGTTATTTTATAGCCGAAACTTTGATCTGGAAAAATATAAAGGTAAAAACATCGTCTATGTTATTACTATGAATAATTAGGATGATGCATGTTTAATAGCATGAAATGATTTTTATATGATAGAATACATATTGATATATAAATGATGCATGGTACTAATATTAATAGATGATTATGGACGATACATGAGATTAAAACTAGATAAGAATGGTGGGTCATAGTAACATCAACAAGAAATAGATGATAACAAAGACTTAGAGCATAACTAATTATTTTACACGTATACTAAAGAAGTTGTGAAGGTTCAAGACATACAGTTATATTTACTAGTTTTCCAAGTGGGTTAAAGTTGAAATATGTAATTATTATAATGAGTGACTACCACATGTCATAAAATACACGTTTCATTCATCCGTATTATTTAGGATATCTAATTGTTATAAATAATAATTATTTATTTATTGAATACACTAAATTTATACTTTTTTATAAACTGTAAAGTTTACTAGTATTAATCGAGCTGACACTTATTTAACAAATGTTTTTCCTTCATCATTTTTGGCGTTGTCTATAGGAAATCTTCGAATAGGTCGTTTGTAAAACAACGGTGATGACTTAATCAAAAGTTGATAGAGGAGAATTGGCAGGACATCCTGTTCATGCATCTTTAGCGGTAATTTCAAAGAGTATAAATGTTGCTTCACCAGCTTGCGGGAATAATGAAGTACAAGGAATTCCAACTAAGGTACCAGAAACATGTAGAATTGCATATTCGATCCATGAAAATAATATTATGCAAAGAAGAATAGTGAATGTTTCATTCAATCCATCGGTTACATCGATACCAAAACATGAAGAAACGATAAATATTAGCTCATTTCACAAGTTACCGATGAGAATTAAAGGTAATATGTTAAAAAAAAATCGTGGTTTAGAAATATATATGAATGAGTTGTGATCGGAAAAACATAAGTTTAATATGTTACAAAATCAACGAGATAAGAAAGGTAGTAACCATTTTGAGATGATGAGTAGAACTTAGCAAATTATAACCAAAAAATAAATAAAGAGGAAATGTGAATCTTGATAAAAAAAGTTAAGAAAGATGGATTAATTCTCAAAAAAAATGTTTCAAAAGAACAAGAAATGATAGCAAGGTCGAGAAGTCTTATAACGAAAAGTCATCTAAGGAATTGAACGATAAAGAAAAATGTAAGATAGTTAACAAAGGTCATAAGGTAGTTAAAAGGCATAAGTTAGCACAATGTACTTTTTTATGATTTATATTGAATCAAAAAATATCTAGAAGAAAACTTGCCAAAGAATTTTGATCCATATATGATGGATAAATATGATGAAAGTAAAGATCCTAAACGAGATGTTGAGAAATTTCTTTTTACTATGTTGAAGTTCAATTTGTATGACACTCTACTTTGTTGAGCTTTCTATGTGACCTTTAGAAGGAATGGTTTATCTTAGTTTAGACGATAGTTTTGAAGATTTTTTAAAGTAATTTATGGGTATGTTCATCAATAATAAAAAAGTTACACGTGATGGTTGGTGTGGATTATTTTAGACTAAGGGTGATTTTGTTAGGTGTTTTGGGGTATTTTAAGGGTATTAAATGTTTGGGTGATTTGTAGTGAGAGATTTAAGTTGTCTGGTTGTATTAAATATTCATTACCCTCATTAATAAAAGTGGTTGGGTATTTATACCCTTAGTTATGGACCCATGGGCTTTCGGGTCAAATTATGAAATCGGGTCGAGTTCAAAGACCCATTACTTTATTAAACAGATTAGCAATTAGCTTAGTCAAAAGGTGTTTAGTGTTTTAATACTTTGTCATGTCCAGACACTTCAGTGGGTAATTATTGTCCGGATTACCCATGTCTGGTTTTCACAGTGAGTGGTGGTGAATAATTCCGGACTCATCAATGGTGATCATAATATGATGTTATTTTAGAAGACTAATGAGTCACTAAGAGATTACTTCAACGGTTTGTTCAATAGATGAACATGTATGAGGGTTGTGAAGATGAGATGGCTTTGAATTTTTTTAATAAGAGGTTAAAATTACTGAAAGATTTGATTAAGTAATTAGATTATTGTATGAGAGATATTTTGATAAGGAAACAATTGTTTATCAACGTCGAATAAGCAAAATAAGAACAGGTTGTGCAAGCTAAAGTATCAGAATAAATGTTGGATACTTTAGAAAGAAAAAAAATGAAGTTTAACGAATTTTAAATATCGTCAATGAACCAGTAAGTCGGCCTCGATTTTCTTATTATGATAATATGAATAAAATGTTCACTTCATCGAATGCACCAACTGTGATGGTTTCTGATTGAACAAAATACGAGTTAAAATACCAAATGTCAAGATAAATGTTTGCACCGGTGATAAACATGAACTTTGTACAATTTTTGGGGGATACAAATTATTTAAGACCACGCGTTCTTCAAGAAATAGGTACATGAAAAATTTGTAAGTTCACCTTATTAATGATTCATCTATGCATCTACACAAGAATGTTGCTTTACATTGTCTTTCACTGATGATGATTTGAGAGGACTGATAACATTGGACGAAGATGATTTGCTAGTGACTTTGGAGAGTTTGAGTGATAATAAGAATAATGATGATTGATAATGTAATCTCACCTGACATATTCTATACGGAAATATATGATTAAATGATTGGTATTGCACTATACAAGAAGACTGACGTAAATTTGGTAAATTTGATTTAACAATCAACCAATTGTGTTTGGGAGTTGATTTAATGGTATCTGATAGAAGATGAGTGACAAATGAATGTGAAATAAAAATATTTATAAATGATACTTAGATATGTTCTTCAGACGATGGTTGTAAAACAACGTCCAAATATTTTCTCTCGAAGATGATCTTCAAATGTTCTATAATTTGTAAAATGACATCCAAACATTTATTGACATTGATTTTTTTATGATTCTAAAAACAAAGTTTATAAAAACAACGCATGCATACATTTTATAAACATGAAATCTATTATTGAAGGTTTATTTACCAGAAGAAATGTTATATTGACAAAAGTAAGGGATGATATATTATCAACGGAAAAATAATAATATCATCCACATGAGTTAAGAACTTTCAAAAAACAAATAATATCAAGGTTCAAAATAAATTAAAGCAAAATTCAGTTGTTAATCGATAAAATTTCCAGGTAGACATAATATAGTTTATACGTAGGATACACTATAAAACGGTTCAACATAAGCCACTAAGAAGAATATAAAAGAGAATATGGTTTCTTGTTAGCATTGATGATGTTGTCTTTAATAGCTAAATATAGATTTTTGTTTCCTTCATTATATACCATATTTTCATTATTAAAAGCATTGTCTTCCAAGGAAATTTCATCGGTAAGAGAAATGTTGTTAGCAAGGTTTGGCCGATGTTATTCAAGAATTTATTGATGTATGGTCCCAATAAGTTTTTTATGCTATGATGAATTAGATTAACAAGAAATTTGTGTTCGATGTCATTCTGTCATAATTTGAGATTCAGATTGGAACTTCCTCAAGCATGCCCATTTTTGAATTGCTCAATGTTGATTTCCTTATTGTTATGATGTCATTACCCTTATTATGAAATATAGGTAAAAATAAATTGAAAGTGTAGGCTAAATAATAAAGGTAAAATGTCGTATAAAATTAATTATGTCATTGCTGACACGTTGATATGGATAAAGATAAAAATAAAAGCGTCGTTTACGTTATTACTATACGAAATTAGGATGATGTATGTCTATTAGATTATAATAATTTATATATGATGGATATATATATAGTGCACGAAACTAACATTAACAAATGATTATAGACGACACATGAGGTGGAAACTAGATAACAATGAATTGAAAATTACATCGTCAACACGAAATAAATGAAAACATATACTTAGAGCATAACTGATAATATTTGGACACGTGGATTAAAGAAGGTTATCAGAAGGTCAAAACAAATGGTTTAATTTAATAGTTTGTCATGGTAATTACGTAACTATTATAATGGATGACTATCACATGTCACAATATACACGTGTTATTCATCATAATTATTTAGAATCTCTAATTTTTATAAATAGTAACATAATCATCGTGAATAAGGGTGTATTGATTCAATATACTAAACATGTATTTTTTTTCTAAATTCTTGAGTTTGCTAGTTTTAATCCAATTGACATTTACTTGACGAATGTTTTTCCTTCATCAGGCCTCAATGACCAAAGCAGGAGTAAACCCCGGTAATCATCACAACCCAATGCCTCTTATTCAACCATCATATCCATAATACCATCCAGCTGCACCTTTTGTCTATCCACATATGCAACCATGATACCTAAGTTCATAAAAAAATAAAAGAAAAGCATCGGTATGAGCATCCTCTAGCTTACATGGGATAAAAAATATCCACAAGTAGGGATGCAAATGATTCAGGATGAGTGGATGTATAACCAAACTCATAATTTATCTCGTTTTTAATTTTCTAAACATGTTAGGTTCGGAGACGAGTAAAAGATGTTTTCCTATGTTGGGTTTTGGATACCCGTCGACGGGTATCCAATATAATTTTTTCCTAAAAACTAACTAATATATATTTAAAAAATAATTATAATATACCGAATATTAGTTCTAAAATTCAATAACGAATCCAACATTTAGTAATATATCTAAAAATTTAGTAACAAATCTACAAACCATATTTATTGTTTAGTATTTTTATTTATTTAATTTTTCAATAAATTATAAATCTTACTTAAATATATAAATTTGATTAAAAAAATTGTAAATAAATTTTAAAAATTTATTTAATATAAACTTTTAGATTTTCTAAATATAAATTAATTTATGGTAAATCTAAATTTAATAAAACATGAATAACGATAAAAATAAAAATAAACAATCATAAATAAATATATCATAAACAATCAAATACTAATGGAATAATATTATGATATAATTTTAGATTTTATAAAATATTAACATATTATATATTAATTTTCTAATATTAGAATAACGAATATTATGTGGGTCAGATTCGGGTTGGGTATCCGTTATAATATTTTTAAGCATGTAACCTATTACAAACTCAGCGAGTAATATATTTTAAAACCCATGATTCATTTTGGTTCCGATCGGGTCCCCATGGGTTAAGAAAAAATTATCATTCATATCCACAATCATAGTATCCGACCACGCAACCAACATCGGGATACTATAACAATGGCCATTGCACGGCTCTTCAATACAAAAATAGAGGTTCGAATGATAGAGGAAACATATTTGGCTAACAACACATTATCTCGGGACAAACAAACAAAAATAAATCTAGTATCTTTTATGATAACTATGATGAGAATGCCTAAGATGAGTCTCATCTGGCGCCTGAAATAGAATGCGGACTCCTACCGTATTTCTTTAATACCCATAAGATAGAAATATTCATATATAAATTCAATATGGACCACAATGTGGATAGTTTACGGAGTGAGAAGTTGAGGTACTCCAAAGTAGATTACAATATGAGATGCAAAACATTAAACACTATATCATTTATTACAATCAAAGACCTAATGAGAGCTTGCTAGCATAAAAATAATGATTCATCAAAACCAAATATGAGCTTCTGTATTACCCCAAAAACATAGCATGCATTCCTTACCAATAAGGAATATTGTCAGGACCCTTATCCAAGGAAATCGTGAAATATAAATCTCATGTTTTTGCTGATCTATATGCGTAAGTTAAACACCATATCAAAATGGACGAAATGGAAAAATAAAGATTGGAATGAGATACAACCACCCCAACAAATTATCCAAGATCAGGTAATGATTAACTACTCTAAATGGTGTTGATTAATTCAAAGCCTTATTATGACATCATAAAATAAAACTATCCCAAAGAATCATATAGTTTGGAGTACTCTAACCAAGGAAGATGGTATAAAGAAGGTCCATAAACAATAATAACAACCATGATAAATATCAAAGGTACAAATGACCCACACATGGCCTATTCACTGAATTAACTAAGAAACTTTGAGTTATATATGAAATAACTAAGAACATACTCATACATAAAAAAATCAGAAAGATTTTATGGCCCTAAGGGAAATAAAGAAAAAACAAAGTATTACAAAATTCATAGCGATATAGGATACCATACAAGGAATTATTCAGTTCTTTAGGACCAAGTTTAAAACAAGGTTGATGAGGGAAAACTATCAGATGTTGTAAAGAAATAGAGTAAAAATAAGTACATAGGTGCTGAAGCTGATAAGGATCGATCAGAAAAACAAGATAGACAAGTGCAAGAATGTATCAAGTAGTCGCAAGCACTTGATATCAATTCCATATTTGAAATAGATACATGAAAATACTTGGATACTGACCTGAATCAGAAAACTATTTGTATCATTTCTGGTGGAGTCCATTTTTAAGACTCAACAACTGATCGAGAAATATGTATATATAAAAAATTTAGAAATACTGGCCTATGCAATCATACCATTCTCTGATGATGATCTTAGAGAAATAACAAGAGCCTATGGAGATTCAATATTTATCAACAACGAATTGCAAGCACTGATGTGAGAAGATTAATGATAGATATGGGAAGCTGCTCTACTATATTATTCAAGAAAACATGGATGTGGTCTTTAGAATACAAGAATTCAAAAAGAGAGACTAACGCATGATCAAATGCATACGGTTGTCTCTACAATTCATTACTGATTTAATTTACCGATCAATGGATGGTATGGGTCATCTAAGGAATTCAAAAGACTCCATAAGAGTGTTACCCAACAACTCTAGCTTGATATACGTGAATTAGTTATCATCAAGGGATGAAATGTTTCTTGTTGATATGAACAATCCTTGTGACCCCCTCCCCCCCCCCCCAAAAAAAATAGAGTTTGGATAAAAAAATATAAAGTGTATGAATAAAATGTGAAAAAATTATAAGAATCTACAAAAATCTCCATACGAATTTCATATATAATATTTTATACTTTTTATAAAATAATATTGACTTGTTTGCTTGAAATTCTCATAATATTACAAGAGTCTCACTCAAATGATTTGTCACAAGTTATTCATCAAATCGAACCTTCGACTAGTCAAACTGGAAAATACGATCTCCATCCCAAGAAAAAACCGAGGAAATTATTCATGAGGTGGAAAAGTTGACCACCATTGGGAATATTCGGAAGGCTAACTACCTATGTTGGACGAAACATCCAATGCTAGTGAAAAGAAAGATGATAACTGGACTATGTGCGTAATTTTCATAGACATAAACATGGTGTGCCATTAAGATTATTCTTTACTGCCATAAGTCGATCAACTAGTATATGTTACTTCTGGAACAATGTTGTCATTTATGGATGCTTACCTCAGATACAATTAAATTCATATGCACAAGGACGATCATGAGTATACAACATTTGTAGCCAAAGAGGGCTTCACAATTATAAGATTAATGAGAATAAACTTATAAAATTATATAGACAACATGTTAGATACAAGAAAATAAGAAGAATAACACATAAACTTTATATCCAAAATCTTCATAAATCTCATAAAGGTCTACTTAAAGTTAAATCTGAAAAATATACCTTCAACTTTTAATATGGAAAATTCCTCGGCTATATGGCCAGTGAAAATGCATTGAAACTGACCTTGTCCAATTAGAAAATTTAACAGGGATGACTCCCCCAATGAATACTAAAGAAGTAAATGTGCATATCGACATATTGACAGCTCTCAACATATCCATCTCTAAGAATTCAGATAAGTATTAAACACTATTTCAAGTTCTGAGATGATTGAAAAATTATGATGGACATCGCCTTGCAAAGAATCTTTTCATAAGATAAAAAAAAGTCCTTACATGTCTATAAATATTAACCAAGTCGAAGCCATAAAAATACTTGTATTTGTACCTTTAAGTTTTGGATTACATTGTTAACGTAATACTAATATAATAAGAAGAGGAAGATTCTAAGTCGATATAATGTGTACGTAAATCTCTACTAAACGTTGAATAAAAATATTTACAGTTGAAGAATATGACATTAACGGCCGTGGTGGTAACAAAAAATATATGACCATACTTCCAAGCTTATACAATCATCGTCTGAATTTTATTTCCATAAAAATATATACTGTAGAATCTAAATGTTTCAGGATGATTAACAAAGTGTTCTTTCGTGTTGTGAGACTATGCTATTCAATATGAATCCAAATTCGCAATTAAAACTCAAGCCTTAACATACTATATTATGGAATCCTAGTCAGAATGACCGATACCTTTGAAAGAATAAACATAGTCCACATGGCAAACAAAACCTGATGGAGGAGGAAAAAACATAAGTCCAATGTATGAATCAAAATTATCTCCCTAGCAAGTGAAAGTTTGGCACATGTCATTAAGTTTAATTTCATTACTTAAAATAATGAGGTCCAATATGAAACTATCATTACAGAATTACGACTAGCCAAAATATATGGGGCCGAACGAGTCCAGTTATATATGTATTCACAACTTGTAGTGAACCAAGTATTGGTCCAAGCCAAATCAAATAAAGACAACATCATTCAATACATGAAAGCGCTTTGACGATAAATATACTTCTTCAAATAGGTTGATTTTGAGCAAGTATCAAGAGCTAAAAACATGGAAGCATATGCCTTAGCATATTTGGCGTGCAGAAGTACTGAAGATTGGTTTATTTTCCAGGATAAAATAATCACCACACTCCCAAATAAGTTCATTAAAATTGTATCCACATAAATTGTTATGGTAATTGAAATGAAAAAAAAGAAGAGAATTACTGAAGAACTCATATAAAAAATACCTACCATAAGGTACGGTACCTAAAAGAAAAGCTAAAGCAAAAAAAAACTCAAGACGAAAAACTCATTATACATGAAGGGATTGTTAAAACCATATCACAAATGTCTTGGTCTAAAGGAAGCATATTCCGTTGTTGATGAACTGCACGATGTAAAAGGTAGTGCACATTATGGTTACAAAGCTTTGCACAAAAAAGTCATGCTACAAGGATATTGTGGGCCAACGTTCATGGAGGATGCAAAAAAGAAAGTGAAGCATTGTGGTAACTGCCAACGTTTCTCAAATTTAATAAAAGTCTCGAAGATTGTATTAGAAACCATATATGAAGTAAAATCATTCGATATATGAGACATAAATATCATGGGACTTTTTTCTCCAGCTTTGGGAGGAACGAAATATATGATCATATAAGTTGATTGCGTCTCCAAATGGGCAGAGGCAAAACCATTCGATGACATCACAACCAAAGAAGTAATTTTCTTTATGGGTTCACACATATGTTGCGGTTACAAAATATTCCAAGTTGTTATTAAAAGAAAATTACACTCAATTTTGGAATAACAAGGTATCCATGACTTCCAAAATAAGGGTGTCAAGTAGATTTTATCACATAGTATCATATCCAAAGGAATCAAGAAGATACTTGGAGAAGCAACAACAACTTGACTAGATGTTTAACTTAAAGTGTTAGGGTCCTATAGAATCATGGTCTATGGAATGAAGGCGGTTGTACCAACTAAAATGATTATATGTTCTTATAGAATCTCCAAATACGAGGAAAAGATGGCTAACAAAATCCAAAAGAATATCATACTAACTTTAAATGATTTGTGATGGCTAACGAACTCTAATGAAGGATTTCCGATTGCTAATTAAGTATGCAAAAAACTCTATGAAAATAATTAAAGTGTTTAAAGTGATTACCTCTTATAGTATTAATAAAATGAATTTCTCTTCTTTGTATTTCAACTCCTTGCTAACTATTAGTGCGTGGTATAAAAAGAGTAAAAGATGCAACTTAATGGTCTATATTTGTGATAATTCCAATGTATCTAGTAAAGGTAACCATGAATAATCTTTAAACAACATATAATATATGCGATGTGCAAAATTAGAGTTACCTTGAAAAAACACAGTTATGCTCTTCCAAAACACTTCAACTTCATAGAGAAGCTCAACAACCGAGACCCTCCCCCTTATACTATGAATCTCAATGGATGAGACCCCCTTTCAGAGTGGTTCTCGACAGTCGAGATACCCACTAAGAATGTCAAGCTTGATATCCAAGACCCTCACTAAGAGTGTAAAGTTCGGCAGTCAAGACCCTCGTTCAAAAAACTTATATCTTGGTACCAAATATCACCCGACTAAAAGTTTGTTACTCGGTGGCCAATTACCAACTCTCCAGTATGGCTATTCAGCCAGGTTTAAGCAATGACACATATATACTAACAATTACCTTTGATCCACATCCCGACAATTATTCTAAAATTCTCAACTACATCTCGACACTAAATATTTACACTTTTACCTTTAGAAAATATAATGTTACTCTTTAAGAAAACGAGGGGTTTAACTAGAAAAATTAGACACAATGACGAGCAAAAAAATCTCATAGGTAGTTTGACATTTATACAATAAATTCCATATCAAACAGTCGCCCAATATGGCTATGTTGTTATCGTCAAACTTACAAGGACTCGAAAAACTAATAAAAAAATTATTAGTCGGGTTGCGACTAGAGTTTGGATCAATATTTAACCATGAATAATAAATTGTGTAAATAAGGTTCAATAAATAGCACATGCGTTATGACCCACTATATTTCAAGACTAAAAATATTATTATAAATACCCATCACTTAATCTAAGATAAAGTAATTATTTCTTTCATTAATAACTTAGGAAAATTCCAAACATTAACGAAATTGTGGATGAGACTTATTCTAAATGCTTCACTAAAATAATGGTCAAAACGAAATCAGGACATGCAAATTTAACGTCCTTAATTGAAGTACACAATATAACCTCATATTTCTAATAAGAGAATTTATCTTCCATTATTAGAATCAAAAGTTATATTTCAAAAAATTATTTTGAATTGGAGATCCTTTTGTTTTATGGCTGGCCGACCACCGGTCTGGTGGGATTCTCTTCCTTATCGATCATGACCACTCTCTCTATTCCAAGACATGAATCAAAAAAATTTCTCCTTAAACTCTGCCTATATTTCCTCTTTCGTGGAAGTCAACCTATCCTCAGCATATGCCTTCCTTGGAATGCTTTGGCCAGCTGCCTCACACCATATAAAGCCAAAATCTGATCCTCTCGAACTAGACTTTCCTTGTTTGTGTATACATGCCCTGCAAAAATAAATTCACCATCAGCATACATGTCTTAACATCCCTATTGAGTCTTATACATCTCATTTTCCATAAACCTAACCCTAAATATGGAAATGCACTGCCTCTATCCTCTCAGACCATTTACCTTATGTTTTTTCCCTTTTAGTGCTAGCCTAAGACAGAGTTCCCACAACTATAATCTCAACTTTCTTGGAAAAAACTTTATCCTAAAACGTTATCATAAAATCTGTCTAAAATCCGTGCCTAAAGAAAGTCACCTAACGTTTTTCCAAAAATCCTGCAACTCATTTTTTTCTCTCCCTAAACCATACATCATACTTCTTCAAAAACCTCTCAACACTCCCTAATTTATCCAAGAACAATATTCAAATTCTTTAAAAACCAAAAAACACTATATTATTATCTTATGACTGCTTATATTTCTGATCCTATTTCTGGTGCCATCTCTCAAACTATCTCCCTGCATCCAGACATCCCAACTGAATCTTGTGGCCTCTTCTTACCGAAGAAAGATTCTCACTTCTCCTCTATTCTCATTATGTTGCCCATTTGTCTAAGCATCTATCAAGTTCTCCTCCGACTGTCCACCAACCACAAAAATCATATGCTCTTAGATTACATAGGCCATCGCCCCTCAAAACACAACCCTCTCATACCTGGTTTCACTCCAGAACATGAAACAGCAATGGTGAAAAATCTCTCTAAATCCATGCATCATATGAAGTAAGGGATGGGAACTCGATTCTCTGATATCCATGGGGCGCTGTTCTCTGTCCATGAGGGGCTAAACTCATCCCTCCGACTTCATTTTTTTCCAAGCTTGAAAATCATATCCAAGCAGCTCCATCTCACATCTCTCACTTGCAATCCACTATCCGTACTGATATCAACAACCCTTCATATGACTCTCTTTTTCAAGACATTATAGACACCATCGAAGGCCTCCATTTTTTGTTACCGTGCTCTGCTCTGATTGAAGAAACCATGTCTGACCCCTTGTCATTTCTCATCGCTCATCTAACCTCAATTTTCAGACCTTATTGCCCTCAAAATCAAAGCTCTTTGACCTATAAATCCTAATCCTAACTACCTGAAAGTTGCTCAAGTCATCCTGCTACTTAATCTTCTTTCGCTACCATCCACTATCTGTCTGCAATCATAGCTCAACCCCCAATGCCCATATCTCCGTCGAAAACTCACTCCTTGGGCCACATGTTGCTGATTAGGATTCAATCTGTGAGATGAGCCTCAATTTCTCTAAAAACTTAGATACTTTTATAGTTGGGCCTTCCACTTAAGCCCGTATCCGTAGACCCTCCCTCAACATCTAAACACCCATCATAATAGATCACTAAACCAGATTTTAGTTGGGCCTTTAAGCCCATGCCATCCTAGGAACTTCATAGACCAACATTTTTGTGAGCCTATGGACCCAACCCATCCCTCATTCTCCATCCCTCCTATTTCCAACCCACTTCAAACCCTCTATAACCATTTAAATATACCTAAAATGGCTTATGTTTCCCACGCATCCAATATAACTCCTCTAAACTCTTTATCGTCCACCTATAATTCCATACCATCATCTACACATTCTTTAAGTCCTCCATCGAATCATAAATTAGGTGTTTCTCACCCTCTTTCGATTTCCTCCCATTGCACCTCCTTATTAACTCCATGTAAGAATAGTGAAAATGACCTCTATAGAAGAAAATTCAAAGCTAACCTATTCACCCAACAACTTAGGAACCATAACTTATTCAATCCTTCATTTTTAGCTTATATTCCTATTTTCATGGAGTCCAATAACTCCACCAAAAACAATCCCTCTCTCTCGATCCTCAAATTTTTATGCATCCTCTCATAGATCCAACGCTTTTGTGAACCTTTCTTTCTCACTTCCCTCTTCTTTGGTTAATGCAGTTTTAGGTTCTGCTAAGCCCTAAATAAATCTTGCCCTTGAAGTTCTCCAAAACAACTTCAATGGTAATACTTTGATTATGGACGATGATACCACCTTTGGAACTCTATAATCTTGGCAATCTTGTTTATCTGGTTACTTCCTTAGATAATCCCCTAGTATTTCTCAACTGAAAGTAGATGTTATTTCCATTTGGGGGAAAATTGGTCTTGAGGAATTCAAATGCACGAGGGGTATTTTTTATTTAATTTTAGTTGAGAAAATAATGTTAAATATATCATGGAAAAGGCTCTTTGACACGTATTTGTATTCTTTTAGTTCTTAAGAATTGGGGACCTTTATTTACCATATCTGAAGATCCCCTCAAAGAGATTCCAATTTGGGTTAAAATATTTAAACTCCCTTTCAAGTCTGGACTTCTAAGGCCCTAAGTCGTATTGGTTATGTTTTGAGGATCATGCTCTACGATGACAAATATACTAAGCAAAAAGACAAACTTAGATTTGTGCATATTTGTGTCTTGATTAATTCAGGTACCCCTTTGCCTACCTCGATTGTGTTCGAGTGCTTGGGTAAAAACACCTTGATTAGAATCGAGTACTAGGGCATCCCGCCCCAATGATATAAATGCATTGTCTTTATACCTTCTTTCATGTTTCTCTCACCCTCGCAGTCCCACTATTTCCATATAGACTTCCACCTTCCCTGATGACCTCCTTTGAGTTTGATCCCTCCAAAGTAAAGACTCATTAGACTGCTACGATGGAAAATAAAGAAGAAGTGAACTCCCCAACATGTATATGCACCCTTTGTTGAGAGGCCTCTGCTAGTCCTTTGTATATGCCCTCCGGCAAGGAAACTACAAAACCATCTGTAAGTATTTTTTTTTATGTTTATCGCTTCTTGGAATGTGAAAGAGTTAAATGATCCCATCAGAAAAAAGATGTTAAGGATTTTATTACGAGTAACAATATATCTATCATTATCCTTGTTGAAACTAAAGTCTGCTCTCACAATGTTATCCATATTATTAGTCAAATGGCCCTTTAATGGCATTATATCACTAACAATGACCCATAACCCTATGCAAAATCTAGATTATTTAAAAAATCCTAGTGTTATCATTATATCTACTCTATCATCCTTATCCTAACACATTCACTATTCGAAGCACCTCAATTCCCTTCATTTTCAGTTTCACTACTATATATGCTTTCAACAAAAGCCATGATATAATCCCCTTTTGGAATATTCTATAATCTATTTCATATCAAGATCGGGGCATCCTTTGGGTTACTCTTAGGGATTTTCATACAATCCGTAGTTCGGGAGAATGTTATAACTCCTCCGGTATTCGGTCTTTTGTGATTGATGAATTCGATAATTGTTGCTTTTATTGCAAACTTAGTGATCTTCGATCCAATGGTTCATTTGATACTTGGAACAACAAATGCCCCTCTAATCCCATCTACTCCAATATTAAATGTGTCCTAGTTCATAATGAATGAGATAAGGATTTCCATGCTATGTAAACGTCAGAAGAAACCTTTCAAATTATTTAATATGTTTTCATTCATTATCATTATTACCTCTAGCTAGAACTATGCTTTCCCCGTACAGGGCAGGAAGCCGGTTTCTTTTAAACTCAATAGAATTCAACTTTCCCTTAGAAACCTCAATTGTAATTCTTATAATGATATTAACTTGAGAGTTTACAACGCTCAAAAGAAACTCTTCTCCACTCAAGCCCTTCTCAGTCAAGATCCTTCTAATTCTACCACTAAGGAAATAAAGGCCTCTTCGTTCTATGTCTTTCTCAATAAAGCTGAAGAATCTTTCCTTAAACAAAAATCTAGTGAAAACTGGCTCAAGCTGGTGGATGGAAACACCAAATTCTTCCATAACAACATTAAAAATCATAGGTTGCGAAACAAAATTGCCTCTATTATGAATATCTATGGTAATTTGATCACAACCCCTGTTGGCATCTCTAATATTCTTGACATACATTAGTAAATCATCACTTGGATTATCCAATGTACCGCCACCCTCTCATACAACACTAACGTCAAAGGTAATCTTACTAAGTTCTTTCAGGAAAGGAAATGACTTAGACAATGAGATCCTCTCTCTCCTTTCCCGTTTTTCCTCATCATGCAAGTTCTCTATGGCATCTTTAAGAAGAAACCCAATGATCTTAATTTCAAATTCCACTTGAAATGCCATAAATTGAAAATTGTTAATCTTTGCTTTAAAGTCGATTTAATAATCTTCTGCTATGGGATATCAACTTCATGCCTCTCATTAAAGAAAGTCCTAATGACTTATTCTTGATCTTAGTGCTTCAAATTAACCATGATAAAAGCATGATTTTTCTTATTAGGATTCAACCCCACTCTTAAGCTTTACCTCATTAACCTCTCTGGTTTTCAAGGTTAGTTCTCTCCCAATTAAATATTTGGGAGTCTCTCTAATCACTAGTCATCTATAACTGTCACCCATTTTTTTTATAAAATTACGGCTTGCATCGGCTCTTGGACCTCTAAATACCTCTCTTATGTTGGTCCTCTCAAACTCATCAAATTTGTTCTTTTTATAAAATAATTCTCTCAAGTCCTCCTTCATTATCTCTAGACTGGTCATGATATGAAAATCTCTGCTGCCAAAGTGGCATGAACCTCTATCAATATGCCTACGTTAGAGGGCAGCCTTGGGATTATGTACTTAAAAACCTAGAATCGGGCGGTCGTCCTTAAGCACATTTGGTCCATCATTAACAAAACTTCTAACTTTATATGGAGCAAATTGATTAAAATTAATTTTTTATAAAAAATAATAACTTTTGGGACATCTTCCTTGGTTCCTCTCTCTCATGGACATGGAGGAAATTTTTATCCCTTATGCCTTTAACCAACAATCTTTTCAGGGTGGCTATCGACAACGACAAGAATACGTTATTTTAGTTTATGCCCTGACTACTCTGTACCTCTCTTGCATATCATTACAGTCATTCAATAATCATTGATTCAAGGTTAAGTAAGAACCTTACCGTCTCTGACTTTATCTCCAAATGACGATGAATGTGGCCTCATAACAGGAGATCATTCCGTACTGGAAACAAAAACAATCTCATAGAAATTCGCAACATTAATCTCTCTTTTCCTCCTCCAAGCGTCATCCCTGATGACATCCTCTATTAGACGACTAAAGATAGATCCCCCAACTTCACGATTACAAATCCTTATGTTGCCATCCTAACGCCTATCCCTGTATTGTATGGGCGGGGTTAGTCTGGAATAAATTTAATACTCCGCGTCATTTTTTCATCCACTAGCTTACTATACATGGCATGCTTACCACCCATGACAAAATTTTGTCTTAGAGTATTAGTACGCATCTTTCACGTGTCTCTGCAACTCCATTGATGAAAATATAAATCATATCCTCTATGATTGTAGCTTCTCCCGGAGCTTGTGGGAACTAACTCGTGCAAAGCTTGGGGTCGCCTACCATAATAAATCCAATTAGAACTCATGGCTTATAGAGGCCTCCAACTGCCCCCATTCTAGCTTACGTCATCTTTGATGAGCTTGTTTTGGTGCTACCATTTACCATATCTGGGGCGAAAGGAAAAATAGAATCTTCGGTTCCTCTTTGAGCCTTACCTCTGTTGTCTCGCTTTGTTTGCTGGTTTATCTTCGTTTCCATTAACATAGAACTAAGATTGACTCGCCTTTTCATCCCCCACCTCCACTAACTTGTTTTTATTTGATTTCTTTCACAGGTTGCTGATTGTTCCCTTGTTGGTACCTTTGTGGTCTTGGTTTATCACTTTTAGTGTGCTTTTTATCAACTTCAGATTGTTGTCTCTGTGCTTTCATTTTGTTTTATTTATTATTGATCTTGTTATGGTCTATTTATGTTTTCTCTTACTCTGACTTTAAAGCCAACCTACGGGTATGCCTAAATATTTATAAAAACATCTTTTTTAATGCATTTATTTCAACAAAAAATAATTAACATTTAATATAAATATAAATATATATAAATTTTAATTAATTTATTTATTTTGATATTGGTGAAAAAAATAACATAATTTTATTAATATTTTAATTTTAAAAACCATTTTGACAATTTTTTTAAATTTAAAAGAAAATAATATTTTTAATTTTATTATTTTAATAATGTAGAACCACCAACAACTTTAGTTTATTATGATTAAAATAATCAATTATATCAATCTATTTCAATAACTTATGCATATAATAAATTTGTATTATTAATAAAATATCTCTTACATTCCATATCAATATAAATTTCATGTTTTTCTAAATGTTGTTGTTTGATAATATTTATTATTATTTTTTTTCCCAAGAAATATAATGATTTATTGATGATAAAGAAAAAGTATACAAATGTTACAAACAGATTTGAACTATAAGTTCATTGACTACAGATGAAAAATACAGTGAAACATTTTCCATCTTATGTTCTTCTCTTCTATTAGACTATTCTCTTGTATCCTTAACAGCATCACCACTATAAATATTTGAACTATAAATATTTATTATTTATTTTTATGAAGGTGATGTATAAAATATATATATATAGACGTTAAAAATAAAACATATTAAAAGTTAACTATAAAAGAAATGACACATTATTAAAATACTAACCTCATAAAATTTATAATAAAAAATAAAAAGATGATTATAAATAATTATATTAAAAAAAAAAAAGAATTCAATCACAATTCACATGCAACCACACCAAAGCCTTTTTTGCTAACTGCATTACTGTTCCGGTGGTTTGTCCTTGTACTGAGCTGTTTTGTCTCTTCCATACCTTCGATCTTTTGGGTCATTTAATGTTTGTTTACTTTTTTCACATTATTTTGACCAATTTGAAACCAACTTTTACTCATTGTTTTTATTTTTTTACTGTTATTTATTTATTTTTTTACTATATGCACTATGTATGTATTTGTAAAAATAGCTTTTATTTTATTTGTTGTTATTTTATTTAATATACTTTCATTCAAAAATATATTAAACCTTTTATTGAATGTATTTTCACAAAAAAATCAATGATCGTTATTTTAATATATAAAATTGTAATATTTATTTGAAAATCAAATGAGAACCACCTTGATACTTCGATTTATTAACAGACTCAACCGACACAGTATAAAAAATCAGCCAACTACGGCGGATGTCGCCGCCGTTGGGCCCAAATAAAAACTTAAACAATAGTCAGATGGCATACAAGTAATTTCAGCTACTAAGAGTTAATCAACTTGACCAACTATCTAAAAACAATGCTTTCAAAATCTCTTCAAATAGCCACCCATCCCACACCATCTTACTCTCACACTCTCTCTCTATCCTTCCGATAAAAAAAAGGCCTAGAAAAATCTCTGTTTCCGAGGAGGACTGAGAAGAAAATCTAACACGCCTCTCTTTCTCTTTCTCTCTCAATCTAATCTTGCTTTGAATCTGCATCTGCTCTCCGCGTAAGATTCTTTTTCTTTTCATTCGTTTAGATCATAAAGATAAGCAAAAGAAAAAAAAAACACGTCTCCTAAGTTTGCTCTCTCTTCATTTGCTCATTTACGTAAATTTTCTTTCTGGGTTTACAAAATCTTAGTTTTTATTCTTATGATATTATCAATGATCTTATTTGCAGATACTAACCAAACCCAAGTTGATTTGAAGAAGTAGAAACAAAAATGGCAAGATTTGCAGGAATACCCATTTTGGGTTTTCTGTTGCTATTCTGCTTAGTGTCCTCATCAGAATCAACGTATCTAAAATACAAAGACCCAAAACAGCCATTAAACGTCAGAATCAAAGATCTAATGGGCAGAATGACTCTAGCTGAAAAGGTCGGTCAGATGGTTCAAATCGAACGCACAGTTGCAACTGCTGATGTTATGAAGAAATACTTCATTGGTATTGTTTCTATTTATATCTTTCTTTGCTTGGTTTAGTTTCGATAATGTTTTTTTAGTGAAATGAGTGATTTGGATCTATATAGGGAGTGTGCTTAGTGGTGGAGGGAGTGTTCCAGCTCCTAAAGCTAGTGCTGAGACTTGGGTGAACATGGTAAATGATTTACAAAAGGGTTCTTTATCAACACGACTTGGTATCCCTATGATTTACGGTATAGACGCTGTTCATGGCCACAATAATGTCTACAATGCTACCATCTTCCCTCACAACGTTGGACTTGGTGTCACCAGGCAAGTTTTAACTTATAGAAATGTTTTGTTTTGATCAGATGGGTTCTTTTAATAATTAGTAGTATGTAAATATGTATAGAGATCCAGCACTTATAAAGAAGATCGGAGAAGCAACTGCTGTTGAAGTTAGAGCCACCGGAATCCCTTACGCCTTTGCTCCTTGTATAGCGGTAAGTCACTGTGATCTGCTTGATTGATTAAAAGATCAGTTTTGTATGTAGTTGATTCATTGTTTTGATAGTTTTGTTTATATGTTTTATGGCCAGGTTTGCCGGGATCCTAGATGGGGACGGTGCTATGAGAGTTATAGTGAGGATCATAAAATTGTTCAACTCATGACTGAAATCATACCTGGTCTACAAGGAGATCTTCCTGCTAACTCTAAAAAGGGTGTTCCTTTTGTTGGTGGAAAGTAAGATCTCTATTTTTTATTCTCTCTAAATTGTTTAAGTTGACCCTTTCAATATTGGTGTGAACTTGTTGATACTGTAGATAAGATCTGATTGTCTCTTAAGTCTTCAGATCTTAATTCCAAGATAATTCAGAGATCACAATATTTATAGGTTGTCTATTTAGTCTTCATAGTGGGTAACATGATAAAGCTAGGCCCTACTATTGTGGTCACACATGTTATTACTCATATGAGTTAATATTTGAATACTGTTTCAAGATCTTCTAGTGTATGTCTTTAACTTTTATTAGACATAGGCACCTCATATCTTTAGTCATGCCCTTTGCATTACACTGCAAGGTTTTGTCAGGTGCTTATTTGAGTAATGCACAAATATGATATTTTTACACTTTTATATGCTCAAGTGGTGCTAGATTTGCTGATGTTTGTTTAACATTTACTTGGACCACACTTCAATTACTTATCTTACTCTAAAGATTTGCTTTCAAAAATGTAAACTAGGGGCGGTGTCTATGTCTAATGAAACTCACTTTCCACAAATTGCATGAATTGTTGTATGTGTACTTTTTATGTGTCAATATCTTTTTATCCATTTATGTGAGTACTAATTATGTGATTTTCTGTCTTCAGTAAGAAGGTTGCGGCCTGTGCAAAGCATTTCGTAGGAGATGGTGGTACCCAAAACGGAATCGACGAGAACAACACTGTTATCAGCTCTAATGAGTTGTTCAGCATTCACATGCCAGCATACTATAACTCCATAAGTAAGGGTGTTGCAACAGTTATGGTCTCCTACTCAGCCTGGAACGGACTCAGAATGCACGCTAATCGTGCTCTCGTCACTGGTTTTCTTAAAAACAAACTCAAATTCAGGGTAACCATGAGTTCTATAATCGTATAAGTTAAATTGTAAAGTTGTTTTCTTTTTGTTACTTACTTTGCGTCATTTGCAGGGTTTTGTCATATCTGATTGGCAAGGTATCGACAGGATTACCACCCCTCCTCATCTCAACTATTCGTATTCGGTTACAGCTGGAGTTGGTGCAGGCATTGACATGGTTAGTCCAACTCAAAAACTAAAATTTGATTTAGTGTCTTTTCTCCTGTGCCTGACGTTTGTTTGGTTTTGTTGTGTCGCAGATTATGGTTCCTTATAACTACACCGAGTTCATTGATGAACTGAACTCTCAGATCAAGAAAAGAATCATTCCATTGAGCAGGATTGATGATGCTGTGAGAAGGATTTTGAGGGTTAAGTTTGTAATGGGTTTATTCGAGAGTCCTTTGGCCGATCTAAGCCTAGCAAACCAGCTCGGTAGTAAGGTTTGTTTTGCATATATCCTTATTCTTTATATACTGAACTGTGCATTCAGTTGACTAACAAACAGACGTGACATATCTGCAATTATCAGGAGCATAGAGAAATTGCCAGAGAAGCTGTAAGGAAATCTCTTGTGTTATTGAAGAATGGAAACAGTAAACCACTACTTCCGCTGCCGAAGAAAGCAGGGAAAATTTTGGTAGCTGGAAGCCATGCTGATAACTTAGGCTTTCAGTGCGGAGGTTGGACGATCACATGGCAAGGTCAAGGTGGCAACGATATCACTTCTGGTACGTTCTATAAATTAATTACTGACTTCCAAGTTTTAACGAACAAACAGTTTTCATGTTAAAGACTAGTGTTTTATTACTTCTGTATGTGCCAAATCAAATCTAAACCTCTTGCATGAATTCAATGTAATCTCTAGGATTAAAAAAGTGATAATGATGTTGAACAGGTACTACAATCCTCAATGCCGTGAAGAAGACAGTTGATCCAAGCACTAACGTTGTCTTTAACGAGAACCCTGATGCAAACTTCGTCAAGTCCAGCAAATTTGACTACGCCATCGTGGTTGTGGGCGAGCCTCCATATGCTGAAATGTTTGGAGACAGCTCAAACCTGACAATATCAGAACCTGGCCTGAACACCATCAAGAATGTGTGTGGTTCAATGAAATGCGTCGTCGTGGTCATTTCTGGACGTCCAGTCGTCATCCAGCCGTACGTTGCGACTATTAACGCTCTTGTAGCTGCTTGGCTTCCAGGAACCGAAGGCCAAGGTGTTGCTGATGTTTTGTTCGGTGACTACGGATTCACCGGAAAACTTGCAAGAACATGGTTCAAGAGCGTTGATCAATTACCGATGAACGTTGGTGATGCGCATTACGATCCTCTATATCCATTCGGGTTTGGGTTAAGTACTAAACCGACTATGGAGGTCTGAAATGTTGGTTCGGCTTAATTTATGTTGAAATACTCTTGGAGAATTTTGTCCTCCGTTGGTGGAGCTCCATCACATTGAGAGGTAGAGGTGTTGTATTATTCAGGAGAAACATTATGTACCGTTCAGAATGATGAATTTTGGAATTTTTACCGAAATCCTTTACATTGAATAAACTTTGGTTTGATTGTATCTTTTATTTACCAAAATTAGAGAACTTCCCAGAAATGAAGAACAAACAACACATGATCGATGTAGTTCACATTGTAGAGAATTTTATGTTTACGAATAATAAATTTGATTTTTAGCTAAAATTATTAAAAAACACAAAATACAAATACATACACTAATTTCGAAATTATGTCCTAAAATTTATAAGTTTTTCTTTAAGTGAAATGAAAAATTATAAATTTTGGTTTGATATGAAACAACTAGTCCAGGTACTGATTAAAGAAAAGTTGTGGTGGCTAGAAGAAAAACAAAGAGAAGAGGATTGGAGGCGAAAACAGCTAGAGGTTCACAAAGGCTAAAACACTAAGTTAAGCGAATCACTTAAAGCTAGATTCACCTTACTCATGAAACTCAAAACGCAGTGTTTAGAGTTTTTAGAGCCATCAATTTTGGTTTTTAGTTTTATTGTCTTTCGAGCCATTCTTTGTTGGGATATTCTACGTAACCAACACTTTTATCAATTAATACGTGACAACACAAAGAGCCGATATTCATTTTTTGACAAGATTTTACATAATACTATAGACAACTCTGATTAATAATATCAGAGAACAATCGTACAAATCAGTGTGTGCATACACTCCAGTATATACAGCTTTAATATTAAAATAAATATACAAGAATTGAAGAGAACAAAATTTAGAGCAAATATTTTTTTCTTACCTTCAACTTTTACTTATTATAAGAGCACCTTAGCCTCCATGACATACAACGATTCACTCTCCTTGAGCACTGATTTCATTGGGTATGTCTTTCAAGGAAGCTCTCCTATGTTACTAAGAACATGCATGTAAACACAATCAATAACCGCAACAACATACGTCTAGACATAAACATCTTCCTCATATGAAAAACTATGGTGATTCCGAAACAAACTAGGAGGTTTTCTAACACGAGAGAAACCATGTCCTCCCAACTGCTAGCAAATGCTCAGGGTAACATAATTGACAACTCATAATATGAAGACTGGGTGGCCAAAGACCATCTTCTCCTTAGGTGGCTCTACTCCACCATGAGCCTTGAAGTTGCAGCTCAGTTGAACGAGAAAGAGACCTTCAAGGATTTGTGAAATGTTGCTGGAAAACTGCATGGTTCACATAAAAAGTCAAAGATAACATATCACAGAGTTCCAAATAACTAAAAAATGGACCTCACATAACTGATAATCTAGCCCTAGCAGGTTTCTCAGTCTCAACCGATGACCTAGTCACTCTGATCGTAGCAGGTTTGAACTCTGAGTATACCCACATTATGGTTAGCTTGGCTAACAAGAAAGCTATCAATTGGCTAAACCTACAAATTATTTTGCTTACCTTTGAAAGCAGACTGTAAAACTTCATGCCCAATCTAAGTCTGACATCTTCCAACTACACAACTGACAAACAAAACAACAAGCAGCAAAACAACAACAACAAATTTCAAAGACTCAGTTCAGGATCAAAGGAAGAGGATACAAGGATGGAAACAATTATTATAGCAATTTCTGTAACAGTTCTAGAGGCAAATAAGGTAGATTTCTGTAGTAAATATGACCATTATGCTCCCGTTTGTTTCTACAGAGATGATCCATCTATTATGAAAATTACTCATAATGATAAGGCCAAAGTTGATGGGGATCAATGAGCCTACTTAGCTACCCAAGATGTAGGGGGTGATGTAGTCTGGTTTGGTGACAGTGGTGCTAGCCATCATGTCACTAACAACCCTAGTCTCATAAATCAGAAAGGTGAATTTTGGAAGTGGTAAAAGACTGCCTATTTTACATATTGGCCAATATGAATTACCTACATGTATTTATAAACCTATTATCCTTAAGAACATTCTACATGTACCTAAGATTAACAAAAAATTTATTGTCTACTTTTAAAAATCTCTAATAACAATCATGTGTTTGATGAATTTCATAATGGTTTTTACTTTGTGAAGGACAATGAAACATAGAGTATTATTCTCAATGGTATATTTGAGAATGGTCTTTATAAGATGGAAGAAAGTCATAAGTTACTAGGTCTCAAGTCACAGTCACCTAAATCTCAAGCTAGTGTTTCTAATATCGAGTCAGTTTGTCCTAAGTCTTAATTTAGTAATTTTTCCAATTCCTTGAAAGATGGGTGACACAAAATACTTGGCCATCCATACCATAGTAGATTGCAACATTTTTACTGTTTAAAAAAATGATATCAACTTTTGTGAGGCTTGCCAGTTAGGAAAATATCACACTTTGCCTTATCTTATATATGCTTCCTATACTGATAATGTTCTAGATCTAATTCATACAAATGTTTGGGAACCATCCATGTTCTATTCTTTGAAGGTTTTAAATACTATGTATTATTTCTAGATGACCACTATGGATTCACACGAGTCTATCCCCCTTAAGGAAAAAAATCATGTTTTATTTGTTTTTAAAGAATTCAAAGCCTTGGTTGAAAAATAATTAAAACAGTTCAATTTGATTGAGGAGAAGAAGAGAGAACCTTGACTAACCTAGATAAGAAGTCTGATTTTGTCTTAAGAAGATCTCATCTTTATACCTCAACCCAAAATAGAAGGGATGAGATGAAGCATATGAACCTTGTTGAGATTGGGTTAACCCTGTTAGCACAATCTGATTTACCATATAGGTATTGGGTTGGGGATTTTGAAACTGATGTATACCTAATTAATAGACTACTTAAATAAGTTTTGAAAAAAAAGAGTCATCTTATGAGGTTTTTTATCACAAGAAACCTTATTACTTAGCCTTGAAAAACTTTAGTTCACTCTGATATATGTGTCTTCCTATGTTATAATTAGTTTCATAAGACTATAGGTGTCTGAGTACTATATGGACAATGTACATTTCTTGAAATGTTGTCTTTAATGAAGATTGTTTTCCTTTTAAAAAAAATATTTCCTAAATAATCAACAACCTGAACACACGTGTGTCTATCCTAGTAACTTTTGGCTTCCTAATATACCTGAAAGACGAGTGAATTGTGACCTAACTTCCTCCTTAAGACAAGTCTAAAGTATTTTTGATGATCAAAACACCGTCTTGTACCCAGACCACCATCAATCTATAGTTTGTACACATTAAACAAATCCATCTTTCCAACACAACTCATCCTATTATCTTAATCTATGGTTTACGATAAAGACAATAAAATCAACACACACATGCTTAAACTTCTATCCTACCAACAAATAACCAAAGTCAGCATACACATACGATCAATCAATTCCCACATTCACACTGTCACAATACACAACCAATTTTTATCAATCAGTCCAATGCATACAATTCACAACCAAGCCATGAAAATGATTCAAATGCTCAAACACCCACCCTATCTATCCAATTACCATTTCCCAACCCAATAAATAACTTATCAGACCATCTAATACATTCAAGAAGATACCCAATACAAACCTGAGCTAGATATGACATTCTAAAACCTAAAACTCCCTACATAGGTTCTACCTCCACCACTGACTACTCTATGGTTGAACCTATCAAGTTTTTCGAGGAACTTAAAGACTCAAATTTGGATAAATGAATGCACATGAAATATATTTATCTAATTCAAAAAAGATATGGTCTCTTGTCCTTTGGTCTTCTAACTTAAATGTTGTAGGTTGTAAGTGGGTCTACAAGCTAAATCACAACCTAAATGGCTCTATTCAATAATACAAGGCCAAATTAATTGCCAATAACTTCCATCAAACCCATAAAATTTACCTCTCTGATACCTTTACCTCAGTAATTAAGGCTTATACAACAAGGCGTGTGTTATCAATAATTGTCTCAAGGAACTGGGATGTTCGACAACTTGATATTACCTTGCTTAAATGTAATTCTGATTGATGATGTCTATATGATCCAACCAGAAGGAGAAAATGATTTTGAGGCGAAGACGACTAGGGTTTCACAGACGTTGAAGTACACTGAGTTAATTGAATCACCTAAGCTAGACTTATTTAACTTATTGAACTCAAAATACAGTGTTTAAAGTTCTTAGAGTCATGGACTATGTTTTTGATTTTAGTGTCACTTGAGAAATTCATTTTTGAGTTGCTCTAATAGCCACTGAATCAATAATCTCACTAACATGTGACAACACAAAAATTCGTTATTTATTCCTTTTTAAATAAGATTTTACATAATACTGTAGACAACTGTATTTGACAATCTCACGAGAATAATTGTAAAAATCAATGTGTGCATGCACTACAATATATATTACTGTAATCTCTAAAAAAATATATAAGAAATAAAGAGAATACAATTTATAACATTTTTTTCTTGCCTACAACTTTACTGAATCGTTCATATTTCAACAAGTTCCGTCAAATTAGAATTTAAATAAATTAGATTGATATGATTGATATACAAAATTTAAAGTGATTTGGCTGGATCCAAAGTAAAAAATAATCTTTAATAGATTATAGAATTTTTTTAGATATTTAATATTGTATAAATATATATTTAAAGATAAGCTAACATATTTTTATGATAGTGTTTAGATTTTTATAAATTATAGACTTTATAGTTAAAAAATATAGGAGAGATATTGAAATATTTAATACTATCTTAATCTAATAATATAGATATCATATATTTGACCGGATCTTTTGAACTTTTAACACTTAAATGACTCACATGTTAATATCGACCGACTATACTACATTTTTATTAAAATCGAGATCAAGTTTTTATTTGAATTTCTGAATGTCTTATATCGAAATTCAGAAATGATAAGTTCTGGTAACCAAAACTAATTTTAAATTAGTCAAAACTAACTTTGTAAGTTGCATAATATTATTTACTATGAGCATTGTAAGTTAAAAGATCGATCTAAAATAAAGTTAAGGTTAAATTATATCTCATGCTATTTTTGTTAGATTTTTTGTTGAAAGTTGACAAACCAAAAATACCTCCAAATAATCTACAAAATTATTTTTTACCGCTCAACCTTAAACTAAAGTTTAGAATTTATTTATATCATTTTGAGAAAAAAAATGTGCACTTTAACTCCGACATGTCAGATTTAAAATAAAACAACAATAATATTTTTTTAATTTTTTTTGTGCTTATAAATCGTATTCTCATATAATAAATATGATTAATATTCATCATATCATATCCAATATAAAACGATCGTCCGAAATAGCATAGCTAATAAATAATATTTGTGCAAAATATCAAACCCAACATTAAGTGTAATGAAGTTTGTTAATAAACAAGTGCAAATATATTTATTTACGGTTTATTATGTCTTTAAGGTTCATTATCATTATCATGCCATCCTGATTTTGCCGGTGTATGATACTTGCATGAAACGAGGGATTTGTATTATTTAATGAGATTTTGTTGGAATATATTTATATAATATATTTATAGACCGATAATAATTTGGACCGATATGTTAAATAAACATATCCGGTCATTGTTTTCAGTTAGTCTAAATTAAAATTAATCGGGTTAATTAAATGGTTAACTGAATTAGATCTATGGATGAAAAGACGTTATGGACCACAATGTGGTAACCGAGTTAAATTTGAGCATTATAAAGAAAAGGCCCAAATCTCAACGCTTATCAATTTAGGTTAATGATTTTTTTTCATCTTAAATCTAAAATAGTATCAACCGCTTCCTCCACTGACTGAAAGATCTTTTCCCTTCTTTAAGATCTTTTTTATTCTAATACATTCTATCGGTGCCCACAAAGATTTCTCAAGTGTCTCTAAAGAACGTTGACGGAGCAGTAGCAGAACAGGAACACTAAAATGGAAAGCAGCAGATTGACCCGTAAGTGTTCTTATATGTTTATTATGAATAAATGCATCGTTTAAATGGCTTCATATTTTTCCATGTTTTGTTTTACTGGTAAGAAACGATTTCTATCCAGTATAACAATTGGTATCAGAGCAAGGTTAAAGCCCTTTTACGATTTGATAGAATAATCGAATGTATATATTGATGTATGTTTTTTCATTGTAAATAATCTATGCCATTGAGTTTATGTGCTGATTGAGTTGGTTAGGGCATGAATTTAGAAAATGTATTAAAAAAGATGTTTATGTGGTTTATTCATATTGAAAATCACATTTATATGATTTATTCATGTTTGATATGAATAAACTGTATATTTAATAGTTATGGATTTTTTTGATTAAATTAGGATTATTTGATGTCTCAAATTTCTCCTCCCAAAATTAGCGTAAAATGAACCATAATTTAATGAATAAATTCAAATTATTGGGATAACGACTTAACCCTTGATGTAAATTCTGATCGAAAACTGTCTAACAATGAGCATCATGGCAAGCGAATTGCGGATGCTGTGGTGAACACCGTGACCTGTGAGGATTTACAAACCCATTGTTATCGCGATGATGGTAGTGAAAGGCTGTTGGATGGGCACAAGCCCAGTGACAGCAGTGTTACTATAAGATGGGCGCACACCCATGACTCGCAACACCTGTTGGAGAGGCAACAATGTTGGTGCAGGCTGGGTGCATGCCCAAGACATGCAGCAGGCCAGGAGAAGATTTTTTTTTTTAAATTAATTATTTTATTAATTTAAAATACATGGTATGATTTATTTCACAAATATGATGTTTTTGGCATGCTAATTATTGTATATTTATTTTTTAATTAAATTGTATATACTTGAATGATTGAACTATGAATCATGACTAAGCTTTCGTAGACCAGTAGATGAAAGTAACGAATTGATTTAATCGACCTTCAGGAAGGTTAAAATTAATATCTTTAAGAATCCCAGGCTTTGAAAGATTGGATGATTAATTTAAATTCAAAATTGCCGACCCTCTGGAAGATTCACGTTTGAGTTTAACTTAATCATAAACGGGAGAAAATCATTGAAATTTTTCATTTTGTTGTTTTTACTTCTAAGTAGGTGCAATCGATCATCCGGAAGGTTTCACTAGTACTTAAGAAAAATTAATTACATCATATAATTATTCTTCGTTCAGATTATTCATGACAACCTATGAGAATATTAGGAGCTCCCCTATTATTCTTCGCGCGGATCAGAAAAGTATGGCTTTTACAAGGATGATTACTGATGTAATTAGGGAATTTGAAGGTATAGTGGAGCTGGGTCGCGGACCGTTTATGAAAGAGGTGACACGATTGTTTATTTTGGTGGATGCACCAACATCATACAATGCAATATTCAGAAGATCTTGGTTGTCTAGAATGTATGCAGTGGCTTTGACTGTTCACCAGTGCCTGGAATATTTTATGGGAAACAATGTGGAAACGATGAAAAGCAGCCAGAAAATGGAAAAAGAATGTAATCGAACGACGTTCGCCCTAAAGTAAATTAAAGAATGTGAGTCTAAGAAAGCATAATAATTAGTGGGTCGTTATCGAGGTCTAATCATATTGGTGATCCAAGGAAGACCCCCGAATTCCTCGTCCTTGACAAGAGTTTTGAAGATTACATTTTTTTAGAATGTGAAGAGTTTAAAGATTGGAACAAAATTATCTCCACAGGTGAAAAAGAGGTTAATTCAGTTCATATCAACAAGATTAGACATGTTTGAGTGGTGCACCAAAGATGTTAATGGGGTGCCTGCTGAAATCAATTGGCACAAACTAGTCATCTGAAGCAATGTACACATAATCATTCAAAAAATATTTTTTTTATAAATAAAAATATGAGGCCATTATGGCCGAAGTAAATCGGTTATCCAAAGTTTGGCACAAACAAGAACCATAGTACCTGTTGTAGACGCTAATTCGGTTTTAATAGAAAATAAAAATGGTAAATGGAGAATGTGTGTGGATTTCACTAACTTGAATATATGATGACCAAAAGATCATTTTCCAGTCCCTCGGATAGATGAGTTAGTGGATTCTACGTCGGGAAATTGATTGCTTTATTTCAAGGATGCATACACGATATAAAATTAGATCAAGATGGATCTGAAGGATCAAGATAGCACTTCGTTCATCACTGGAAATGCATGCATTGTTATGAGGTTATGCCCTTTGTGTTGAAAAATCATTGGGCTAGTTCCTAACGTTTGGTAAAAAAAACTTTTGAGGCTCAGATCAGACGAAATATTGAAGTATATATTGACGATATGCTAGTGAAAAACACAATGGATAATGACTACTTTACATATTTGGAAAGTTTTTTTGCCAACTTAAAGAAGATAATTTGATGATAAATCCGAAGAAGTGTTCGTTCAGGGTGTGGTCCATAAAATTTCTTGGGTACATAGTTTGTAAACAAGAGATAGAAGTTGAACTGGTAGAACTAAACGCTTTGATGACTATGGCTCCGACTTGGACAATCAAAGAGGTGAAAATTCAAATAGGGAGGCTAACAGCCTTGAACAGATTCATATACAGGTCCTCGGATAAATGCGCCCCATTTTTCTAAGTGTTGAGACAAGAAAAATTCTTTAATTGCACCCAAGAGTGTTCTGAAGCGTTTATATGATTAAAGAGTATTTATCCTCCCTGGAAATCTTGACAATACCTAGTACGGGTGACAAGTTGTTCATCTATGTAAGCTGTATTGGATTAAGTTATGAGTGTCGTATTGATCCGAGAGGTAGATAACTGCCCACGATGAGTGTAATATGTCTGGTAAAATCTTGTTAAACACAAAAATATACTTGAACTTAGAAAAATTAGCCTTTGCTTTATTTATTGCAGCTCGAAAGATGAGACCTTACTTCCAAGATCATTCTGTCATTTTTCGAACATTTTTTCCATTGAAGAGCATGTTGCAATGACCTGACGTGTCAGGAAAAATGGCTAAATGCTTCATGGAGTTAGGTGATATTGACATTGATTTTGACCCTCGAATTTCAATTAAAGCACAAGACTTAGCAAATATTCAGAGATACAAATAGATGAAGAAAATTTAGAGACAGAATGGACGGTCCGAATTGACGAAGGTTATAACACTTCGGGATGTGGGTCTATGGTCCAGTTGGTTTCTCCGGATGAGATTTTAATATATCAACCTATACGATTCAGGTTTTGAGCATCGAATAATGAGGAATAGTACAAAGCTGCTTTGGAAGGTTTAGGACTTGCTCATATTTGTGGAGTCAAACAGGTAGGGCTAGTGAGTGACTTACAACTTCTTGTAAATCACGCGTCTGACCAATCCGAGGCTAGAAAATATCATTTAGTGAAGTATTTGAGAGCATTAAAAGCCTTAGAAGTTGTCTTCGAAAGCATCAAGTACGAATATGTTCATAGGGCTGATAATTTTGTGCCTGATTCTCTGGCCACTGCCGCATATTTCGAAGAGTACTCTTGGATTCTTACGTAAGAAAATCCTTCGATAACAAAGGGGTCCGAACAGGTGGAATGATCGAATGAAGTTTTCCAAATTTCTACAAGTACTGAAAAATATTGGAGTTGTGACATCAATGGATATTTAGTTACTAACATTCTCCCAATTGATAAATCGATGACAAAGAAAATACGGCTCAAAGCACATGGTTATGTGGTACTTTTTTGTATAAAAAAAATACTTTAGTAGGCCTTTTCTTCGATGCCTTAGGGGAAATGAATCACAAATGATACAATCCGAGCAACACGATAGATACGGGTCAACATATTGTGGGTACAAGACTTTGATATAAAGATTTCTATTTGCAAGATATCATTGGCCCATAATTGCTTCTGATACCAAAGAGTTGGTTAAAATGTGTGATACTTGTCAAAGATATGCTAATACAATCCACGTACCATGAGTACCTTTTGAATCGATATCCGAGGCACTACCTTTTTATCGGTGGGTGTGGACATAGCCAGACTTTACCGATGGTATTTCCAAAAGGAATTTGGTAGAGAATGCTAGAAATTTCCAAATTACTTACAAGAAGTTCTATGGGCATATCGAACCACCCCTCGAACAACAACTCAGGAATCTCCATTTGTGCTCGTCTATGGGATGTATGTTGTAGTTCATCTGAAGTAGTTTTTCCTTCGTATCGAGTTAGTGAATATTCTAAGGAGGGCAACAATGAGGGAAAACATGCTGAGAGTTAGACGAGCGCAATTGAATTCTTTGCATTACCAAACATGCTGAGAGTATGTGAAACACAGTGATGAAAAAGTAGCTACAGGTTCACGAACCCGAATGATCGTAGCTAAGAAAATAGGGGAGATCATACAATTGGATCGTGCTTTTGTTATGCCGGAGTTTACCGAGAGAGTAGAAAATAGTTAAGGAGTGTATTTGTATTGACAAAAAGTTGATGTGGTTATCAATACTTAAGTTCTAAAACCATGTGGTTATCAGTACTTTCTCAAACCATATTTGATTATTGGTAAATAATTTTGATGTTGGATGATTATTGGTAGATTATCTATAATATTAACACTCTTAAACCATCATAAGTAACATGATTAATCATTAATCACGACTAACATGATTATAGTTTTTATTTTATTTTGTTATGCAAAAATAAACTCTTTGATCATTACTTCTAATATGAATAATATTTTATTCTTATTTAATATTAGAATATAGAGAGTGGAAACATCACTTGGAGTAAAATGATTAAGAAAATCTGTTTGAAATTTCGTCGGAAAGTCGCCAGACACTATGGAAGCCCGAGACATGTAAATGAATACGCTTTTAAAAAATAATTATTATCATCTTTTCTATTACTTAGATCTTGTTTTGGAAGTTCTTTTGGGGTATAACAAGTTTCTAGATTTATATTACAAGAAACAACTTTTTTTAAAAATAAATTGATAGTGTTTGAAATATTAAAGAGAGAGTTTTCACGTATTTGCCATTTTAAAGAGATTTTTTATTCATGTTGTGTTTTTGTTCTTGAGTGATTTAAATATTTATGAAAATGATTAAACATTCCAAAGAGTTATAATCTTTCATAAATCTCTAAGATCACATATATTCATGAAAAACCTTTTCAGAGAACCTTTTCATCGAAAAAATGTTCATTCACTTCATAGAGGGGGGATTTATTGCGAGTGATTAGAAAGTGTTGATCACGACCTCATGAAGTAATAGGCAAGAAAAGCCTATTTTGTCTTGCCTTTGTTGTGATCAACATTTTGCTGATCACGGTAAAGGTCAGCTAATAACTTGGCACGTTTACTATCCTTGCTTACCTTGTGCTTCATTTGCGCTGATAATCGAAAAACTTCTTCCGATCATCCATATTTAATCAATATTTTCAACAATCCTCCACTTAATTGAATGTCATATCTTAAATCTCTCTCTTGAGATAATTCTTGCGCATATAATAAAATATCTTTAAATTTGAATTTTACCTTAGTGTAGAGACAAAAAAGTCAAGTTGGAAAATATTGCTATTCATAACTTTAAATTAACCTCCCATATGACCTAACCATGATCTCACACACAAAATTGTTTCATAAATATTTGTTCATATTACACTTTAGCATAATTTTTATTGTGTACTTTATCTATTTCAAGAATCATAAGTTGAGAGTGACTCATTCTCTCATGAAAGGCCACACCAACTCTAGATTATCATAGGTACAATTCTTATAGTGTTTTTGTTATTTTTGGAAAACACGTGTCACACTTTGAAAAAATTGTATTAGAAGCTTATCCCTCCATGGTAATGACCAACATATCTCACATTCATCACACATAAAACTCTAATTTATTTATATGTTGAACCTTTCACAAATAACTTGTTATTACTTATTACAAATTTGATGTTTACGTTCTCTATAGTCGAATTAGATTGCCATTATTTGCAAAATATTTATTTTAAGATTATTTGTCGCAATCCTCTAGTTGTAGAGTTTACCAATTCTTGGGCTAACAACTTGGTAAATGGATTCGTTAAGTTCTCACTCGAACGTCCATATGAGACCGATATAATTTTACTTTGAATTAGTTTTCTAACGTACTAATGTCTTAGACTTATATATCTAGACTTCCCATTGTAGATTCTATTGTATGCTATATCTAATGTTTCTTGACTATCATAATGTATTTATATTTTCATATTCCCATTTGAAGTGAATGGTCTCTAACAAGACGTCTCTTAACCATTCAACTTTCTTACCCATTGCGACCAATGTTATGAGTATTAAAGAACATTAAGATCCCGTTACAATATTTTTACCGGTAATGTTCTATGAGTGCTTGAAGAAATTGTATTATAATTATCGGGCCCCGAAATAAACAAGAAGCTTTTAATTATTACTCGTACACAAAAGAACACTTTTAGTTTTTGCTCAATTAAGAGGAAAAAACATTGAAGTCTTGTCTTGGAGATTCACTTTTGCAGGAAGAAGCAAGGAGACTTTAGGGAGCCCATAGTATTCCGGAAAGAACTAAAGCCCATAAGGTTGGAAACTAGTTGACTGAGACACTCACGAACTCGTTTGGAGAAGTGACGAGGTCCCCGTTACTGTTACAGATTGTGACTATTATTTTTTTAGGATATAATTTTAATACTTTTATGAATTTTTTTTTATGTTATAATCCCAAAACTTGAGATAATTTTCTTTAGACTTTTTTATGGAAAGATTCCTCGGCACGACTGATGAAGATATACACGGATGAGACAACAATCTCTTCAGATACCAGATTGAGATTCTAGGGGTCATCAGCTAAAAGAGATTGGGCCGAGAAAATATAATTTTGGACGTTGGACACCCTACCGCTTATATAGCTATATTCCATACGATTGAAGAGCCTAAGGGAAAATTGAAGCCAAGTGAGATTACCGATAATCAAATTTTTAACATTAACATGGATCAGAAGGTTCCAATAGTATGAAACCATCTTATTATTTAATGATTGAGACTGCCATATGTTAAAGAATTTGAATGGTTTTTATTATGATCTCTTAGGGTACCCAGTTTTAAATAACAAAGGCAATGGGCATGATGAAAGAATCATCCCAACCACTGTTATCGTTATCAAGGACCCGATCAATTTTAAAAGCATTATGGTTGAGAAGACTTTTGTTGATCCAAGTGAAATGGAAACCATATGAATGAAGCTCACTCAACTTACATTGATAATAATAGTGATTAAACTCGTTAATAAATCTCTGACCAAACAAGCTACTTCATCCCTCAAGATAATGAATTGCATTGAAATCCCATAGTGCGACCCATATGTAATCACAATATATTGCCACTAAAGCCTCCAGGCCAACTAAAAAAGGACGACGATCAGGACCTTCATTGAAAGCACTGATGATAGAATGAAAAAGAAAAACATGAAAATTCAGACTATAAGCTTTACAATTAATCAGATGCGAAGATGAATAAATGGTAGTAATAGAAAAAGATATATTTAGGTTTCATATTATCCAAATCCTACCCGGATTATGGGAGGAATGGTTAATGACATAACTAAAAAAATGAAGTCATAATTCTAATAATGAAATCAACATTATTCGATCGAACTTTAGATTGCACCCATAATCGAAATAAAATTTATAACAATAAAATCAGTAATTTTTTTTGTTGTAATGGTAAACACGCAAAAATTCATAAACATTAATTAAAATTTATAATAGACCCTTTCGATGACCTAACCAATAAACCTATAAATTAGTAACTAAGTTACTTAAATAAAAAATAAGTCGGTTTTCAAACAACCTCAAACACTATTAACTTTAAAACGCGTACGATAATACCAAATTGAATAAGAACGGTTCTACGTCTCTCAATATTTTTATTTTTATTTATTTTTGGAGGGAATCCGCAGCCGCTAATGAATGCGCAAAGAGTAGAGGGGTTTGAACTCATGACCTTTGATCACAAATAATTGATCAAATAGTGCATTACTCAACTAACTCGGCTACCCCTAAAAACTATTTGATACTTATAAAAATATTTAAGGAGTATATTCATTCCCCCTAGAATAGTCCTTCATACACGTGACACCTCATTTTTCTCTTAGAATATATATAAAGCGGCGAAGAATCCCAACTAGACAATCTTCTACCGTGTCGCCAGCCCATTTGTACTTTGAACCGAAACATATTCCAAATAACTTATGGTTAGTGGTGGCAAATGGTTTTGGAACCACGGTTAAAAGCTGGAGAGCTGTTTAAAAACCGGCGGGTAAGCTATTTAACTGACCCATTAGAATCGCAAACCGTCAGGACCGCATAAGGAGTAAACCGCCAGGACCGCAAACCGTTAGGACCGCAAACCGTTAGAACCGCAAATCGCGATTTATTTGTAAATATTATTAGTATTTAGTTATTTTATAATCAAAATCATATCTTAAGTTATATTTAAAAAATATTGAGATATTGTATATGATTATAAAATTATTATTACATATTGGTTAGTATTAATTTGTTTTGGTTATTAATATTTTAAGTGTTGTAATTATTAAATAATCCAAAATTTTAAATATTACTTATGTTATTATTACATTTTGAATATTATTATTATGTTTTGGGATCCAATATTAGTAGTGTTAATATTATGTTACAAACCAAAACTATATCTTATCAGGTTAAAATATTACAAATTTTATGGTTATAATTTTAATATTACATTTTGAATTTTATTATTGTGATTTGGTTTTAAATATTACAAGTGTTATTTATTATTTTTTAAACCAAAATTATATTTTATCATGCTAAAATATTACAAGTTATATTGTTATAATTTTAATATTACATTTTGAATTTTATTATTGTGGTTTGGTTTTAAATATTACAAGTGTTATTTATTATTTTTTAAACCAAAATCATATTTTATCATGCTAAAAATATTACAAGTTATATTATTATAATTTTAATATTACATTTTGAATTTTATTATTGTGATTTGGTTTTAAATATTACAAGTGTTATTTATTATTTTTTAAACCAAAATCATATTTTATCATGCTAAAATATTACAAGTTATATTGTTATAATTTTAATATTACATTTTGAATTTAATTATTGTGATTTTGTTTTAAATATTACAAGTGTTATTTATTATTTTAAAGTTATATTGTTATAATTTTAATATTACATTTTGAATTTTATTATTGTGATTTGGTTTTAAATATTACAAGTGTTATTTATTATTTTTATGTTATGTTGTTATAATTTTAATATTACATTTTGAATTTTATTATTGTGATTTGGTTTTAAATATTACAAGTGTTATTTATTATTTTTTGAACCAAAAACATATTTTATCATGCTAAAATATTACAAGTTATATTAAAATATTTAATATTACAAATGCTAAAATACATTTTTTAGTCTTTTGTCGCTGGACACTTTTTTAGGACGCAAAATTTTCTCAACAGTAACTGCAATTTGTAAAGGATCTCCCAAAATTTGTCCTCGAGTCTCACGATTAACCGTACTTAACGTAGCAGCAATCAAATCGACCATCTTCGTCTTCGTACTAAGACTTTGTTTAGGAACAACGATCTTACTCTTAGTTATAGTCGGGTGTTTGACACTTCGTGTCACATTGTCGACCATTTTGGAACTAAAAGTTTGTTTGGCGGTCTTACTCAAAGTCGTACGTGTAGTACTAGCAGGTTTGACGCTTCGTCTCTCCTTATCGGAAATTTTGAAACTAAAAGTTTGTTTGACGGTCTTACTCATATTCGCAGGTGCAGTGGTAGATTTGACGCGTCGTGTGATCGGATCCCTCTCGGTTGGAAGAGACATCATAAAGGAAGAAAATTCCGAAAAATCAGTTTTCAGAGTTGCTTGTCCTAACCTGTTGTTGAAGCCATAAAACACCATTGAGAATTTGGGATAATCACAAATAATAACTAATAAAAACTAATAACAATTTTTTTTCGGAAAAAAATCTAACTATTTCGAAAGTAGAACTACAATATGTAAAATAAGAAAGTAGAGTTTTATAGAAAATCTAGAACAAGTAGAGAGATTTAGAGTGATGTAGAGTAGATTTAGAGAGTGTGTGAATTTAGAGTTGGGGTCTTCTCTATTTATAGGGGAGACCCAAAAAAAAATTCAGAAAAAAAAATGTCCGAACCATCCGGACGTAATGTACGGACGCCCGGACGGTCCATTCGGGCCATCTGGACATTCGTCCAGATGTCCCGGATGAAAGCAACGACTAGTTAAATTAAACTAGCCGTAGCGCTTTCGACCGTGCGGACCATCCGCACGTCTGACCGGATGGTCCGCACGGGTGACGTCACGAATGATGTCATTTGCTGACGTCATCCACGACTGTTTTAAAAAAAAAATTGTATAATTTTTTTTATAAATATGCAATATGATTTATTAAAAAAAAAATCAAAACTCTATATATAGGATTTGGAACTAATATTTTTTTAAAAATGAATAAAACTATATAAATAGAAAATTTGAACTATTATTTAAAAAAAAAATTATAACTCTATAAATAGAGAATTCGAACTATTTATTTTTAAATCCAGTTTTTCTTGGAACTATCATAAATAGGGAATTCAAACTATTAGGAAAAAATAATAGCCGTAAACTATTTAAATCATCTAAACGTTTGATTGTAATATTGATTGTGGTGCAAGTATGTTTAATAATTTTAGTACTTTTATGAAAAAGAAAATATTAAATTTTCTAGATGCTAAATAAGAATAGAAAAAATAAATATTAGATAATAATTAATAAAATTATTTGGATGCTAAACAAAAAAATGATGATATCGTATTCAATTCTTTGTTTTTGTTCGGTTACACATTTGCTGGACACCACCTCTAGTTTTAGTATTTTAACCCTTCCTTTTTTCTACTTTATTGAAAGAAATTTTATATTATTAACAAGTTAATTTGGATCATAATTATTCTATTGATTGTCTAAAAATTAATATCTGTGTGGATTGAATCCAACGATTATCTATTTTTAATAAAAATAATTTTTTTACTATTCATTTTCGATAAGAATAGATAGTTTCTATTGTTGATAATGTCAATCTCCTAAATAAATATATTTAATTATGTCACCGGGAATATAATTCTTTTTTAGTAACCAAATTACATGTAGTTCTGCAACTGAAACACAATTGATATTTTGAATTTATTTCACAACCAAATTACATGTATATATGGAACATAATCCAAATTTATACAATTTTAAAAACTTTAAATTTATACTTCAAATATTGAATAGTTCGAAAAAAATAGCCGTAATATTAAATAAAACATCTTAATTACATAAACATCTTAAATATCTAGTATGTTCAAACAATATACAAATCATTTTACAATTATATTGTTTACGATATCTTGTTTAAGACAATCAAATTTTTATTTTTATAATCGAAAAAATATTTTTAAAAATATTGAAAGTTGTAATCAAAATACAATTAGATGTATCTATTTTATTTAATATCTACCTAATATTAAATAAAATATCTTAAATACATAAATATAATCAAACATATCAAAATCATATTACAATTATTGTTTTTAGAATGTAATTGCTTCATTATAGAATTTCGAGTAAAATGATAAAATATTTAAATTAAAATACATTAAATATCATAATTAACTCGTTTATATTGTACATATCTCAATTATTGAAATTAGATTCAATTAACACTTACAAATTAATTTTAAATAATATTATAAAATATTTTGATAAACGGTGCCTAAATGGTTTTTCTGATGGTTAAACTGGTGGTTTAACTGCGAAACTGACCCATTAGCACTGCAAACAGCAAGGACCGCAAACCACTAGAACCGCATAAAGAGTAAACCGCCAGAACCGCAAACCGTTAGGATCGCAAACCGGCGGTTCTCTGTTAAACGGTTCCGACGGTTCGAGGTTCGAACCGTTTGCCACCTCTACTTATGGTGAGAGATAATGTTTTTTTAATAAATATCTAATTAAATAATATTTATATACTTTTAATAAAATAAAAATATATAGAAGTAATAAAATAATCTAACAACCCATATAAAATTGATTATAAAACTTAAAAAAAATATGATGTAGCCCTATATATATTAATCCAAGTATATATTTAATAAATCTCTAGGTAGGATCATATATATTCAAGAAAAAACTTTTTGGAAAAATTGTTTTGTCCAATAACACGTTCGTTCACTTTCTGGAGGCTTTGTCACGATAAGTTTTGTCCTGGTCATGGCAAGTCATGCATCAGAACTACTGATGCAGGGACACTAAGATCGCAATCAGTAAGTGTTGATCACGACCTCAGGTACCAAAAGGAAAGACATACATGTTTTCTCCCGCCTTTGCTGCGATGAACACTATGTTGATTGCGACACAACCTTCTTGATGCTTTGGAACATTTTCTATCCTTTCTTACCTTGTGTTTCACTTTCTCCAATGATCGGAACTCTTCTTCCTATCATTCACATTCAATCAATATTTCTGAAGACTCCCCACTTGATTAAATTAACCTCTCTTTTATATCTCTATTGGGATAACTCTTGTGCATGGAATATTGCTAGTCGTAACTTTAAACCAACCTCTCATGTGACCTAACTAGAGATATCACACACAATTGTTTCCATTAAACATTTGTCCACATTTTACTTTAACACATTTTTGACTGTGTGCTATGTCCATTTCAAGAAACGTATCTTGAGAGGAACTCATTCTCTCATGAGAAACGACACCACCTCTAGATTCTCAGAGGTATAATTTTTATGGTGTTTTCACCACCTTTAGAAACACATGTCACACTTATACCAAATTGCATTAAAAGTTCATTTGAACTTATCCCTTTACAGTTGGTGAGAATAGAAATTAACTAGAGAAGATTGACAATATCTACTAAGAATCGACATAGATTTTCAGATGTGAAAAATAGTCTTTCTCCTCTAAATATTTCATAGGTGTAATCAGCCTCTTCGACCTCTTTAAATAGGCCTAGTGAGTTAGTTACAAATTCGGTTACATAAGAGGTTTATTTACAGTTCAGTCCCTATTCTTCTTGTAAAACTTTAATCTTACTCTATATTAATAGAACTTATCATTCAAGTCCTTATTAATTACATTTAAGTCTCTAATGAATATATTTCCTTATCAGTAGCCCCCCTAGTTCTTATACAGACAATTTTATAAGAACTATTCACTCTTCGAACATTACTCCAAGTGAATAAAACTTCTTTCATCCTCTGGATTCATTCGAATTTGATTATATCCTGAAAATGCATCCATAAATGTTAGAATTTTGTTTCCAGAAGTTGAATCCACTAGTTGATCAATTCGAGGTACTGGAAAAGGATCCTTTGGGCAAGCTCTGTTTAAATCTGTGAAGTCTATACACATCCTCCATTTTCCATTCTTCTTTTTCACCACTACAGGATTAGTTGTCCACTTTGGATATTTGGACTCCCGGATATGCCCCATCTTATACAATCTATCTACCTCAGCAACTATGGCCTCAGATTTTTCCAACGAAAAAGCTCTCCTTTTTTGTATTATCGGCTTGATCTTCGAATCCACAGCCAAACTATGACATATAATATCAATTCGGACCCCCACTACATCCTCAGACCTCCAAGCAAACACATCCAAGTTCTTAGACAAAAAACTCAACAATCTTTCTCGCACTGATAAAGACAATAAAGTCCCAATTCGAAGTACTCTGTTATTATCGAAGACGTATTCTTCTATCTCTTCACTTACTACCACAGAACTCGGGGTTGACCTCAGATCATCAATTCCTTCATCTTTACTACCAGAGGGCAACCCCCCAACTTGCTATTTCTCCATTGGATCATCGGTACCTTTATCACGTAGTCTAAATGCAGCAACGTAACACTCTCTAGCTACTTTTTGATCACTTCGAACTACACCAATTCGATCCCCGACTACATATTTCAAACATTGGTGAACTGTAGAAACTATAACGTACATTTTTGCCAGCCATGACCTTCCAAAGATAGCATTGTAGCTCGACGGACAATCTACCACCATAAAAAGTACTTGTACTTTCTTTTTTAAAGGCCCTTTTCCCAGAGAAATTTCACCTTCAAACTCTCCCACTACATTCGCTGTTGCACCAGTAAACCCAATTATAGTTCTTTCTGAACTTTCTATCCGAGGTGGAGCATTTAATCTATCATATGTTGATTTGAACAGCACATTAGCAGAACTCCCAGTATCAATCAATACTCGTCGAATTTCTACCCCACACACTTCTGCTCCAATGACCACTGCATCTTCATGTGGTCCAGTAATTCCTCTCAAATCATCCCCATCGAAAATTATAAATGGGACATTCTTATTGTATAGATGTGCTGATGTTCCTCCTTCAATTTGATGCGTTAAATTCACTATATGTCTTTTCCTCGAATTATTGGTATTATTAGTCATTGAGTCTCTCCCAAATATTGCCAATGACTCAAAGAACGCACACAGATCTCGAACACATCCCTTACACATCGGCTCATCAACTGACATCAACAACAATCGACTAGGGTCTGGGTCGACATATTCCGAAGCCACATCAAATTCATCATCTGCAACATCTAAAATCATCAGTGCAGTTTCCTGCTTAGAGTTAGGATTACTAACCTTTTGAGTCATGGCTTTAGCGTTCTTTTTGACATACTCCAACAATTTTCCATTCTCTATCAAAATCTGCATCTCCTTCTTCAAAGCAATACAATCATTTGTATCATGTCCAACATCATCATGATACCTACAGAACCTGTTATTGCGTTCCTCTCTTGGCCTATTAATCGCTGTCGGCTTTCTGAAATTTACTGTTCCCTTTGCTTTCTCATATATCGATGCCACACTTTCAGTCAAATCCGCATAGTATTCTGGTTTTACCCATACATTCGATCTTGGTTTGAATTGGTATTGATTACTAAAATTGTGATGATTAGAACCCCCTTGATATGAACTCGAACCTCCTCGGTAAGAAACATTTTGATTACCCCTCGCCCTTGACGAGCTATTATTCGAAGCGTTCACTTGATTATTTCCCACTTGATTATTCTCTTTCTGAACACCAACATTTCCTCCTCGAACTCGAGTAGACTCTTCGACCTTGATCTGGTCTTCAACCTGAGCCATGAGAGCTCCAAACGTTAATGCCCTACGCCTTGTTGTTTCATCAGCTAAATCTCCTGGCAACAATCCTTGTCGAAACGCTGCCATAGCCACCACTTCCTCACAATCATCAAATCCTGCTTTTGTTGACACAAATATCTTAGTATAATCCTTCACCTTTTCTCCCACAGCTTGCTTACATTGTATTATTGTATCTCCATTAGCTCTCATTTCTTTGCTTCCCACAAACTGTCTTCGAAAAGCTGTGTAAAAGCCTCTAAAATTTTCAATAGACTCTTTAGGAATCTTGTTATACCATTTTAATGCATTTCCTTTGAATATCTGAGAGAATGCTCTACAAACCAATTTATCATCGTCTTCGAAATTAGTCATATAGTTTTTGAATTGCTCTATATGATCATCTAGATCTTGAGTTCCATCAAACTTGTCAATTTTAGAAATGTCGAACCGCCTCGGAAGTGGCACAGATCTGATCTCACTAATCAACGGTGAGTCCCTCCAATCTACTCCTTGAACAAACTGGTCTTCGTTCCTCATTCCCACAGTAGCATACAAACTTGGTTCACCTTCAAATTTCCGAGGAGAATACACTTTTCGAGGAGAATACACTCGTCTTTCCTTCTTTTTCCTTCCTTCCTCATACATTTTAGCTGGCCTCAATTCATATCCTCCCTCTCTTGAATGACCTCGAAAATGCTTATATCTCGGTGTTTCATCCGATTCCAAATTTTCATCATCTTCTTCACTAGAATCTACATACCGTCGCTTCTGCAACTTTTCCTTTTTTCTCATGTCACTGCGCTCCTTCTTACGCTCAAAATGCATTTTACGCCGAACATTTTGAACGTCGTCGACATCATTCGATGGATCTGACTGATCATCCCGATCACCTCTTGCTATTTCAGATCTAAGCCTAGCATCATTATTATCTTGTTTCATTTTAGCAAATTCATCAAGTTCTGCCACTTTTCTTATCAACTCATTCATTTTACCTTCAAAATCAAATTGGTTCGATCGAAATGGAACTGACTCACCTGCTTCTTTCTCCTGCAGATCAGATTTCAATGTCTCCAAAGCCTTTCGAACAAGCGGATTATTACCTTCCTCTGAATTCATCTCCGATCAACAAAAATATAAACGAAATACTTCAGAAAACGAACAAATTCGAGACTCGATTTTTGATCTATCGATTAAGGTATCTTCGTCCCCTCCTTCTAGCGCCAATTTGGTGAGAACAGAAATTAACTAGAGAAGATTGACAATATCTACTAAGAATCGACAGAGATTTTCAGATGTGAAAAATAGTCTTTCTCCTCTAAATATTTCATAGGTGTAATCAGCCTCTTCGACCTCTTTAAATAGGCCTAGTGAGTTAGTTGCAAATTCGGTTACATAAGAGGTTTATTTACAGTTCAGTCTCTATTCTTCTTGTAAAACTTTAATCTTACTCTATATTAATAGAACTTATCATTCAAGTCCTTATTAATTACATTTAAGTCTCTAATGAATATATTTCCTTATCAGTGGTAACAACCAACATATTTCACAATCATCACGAATGAAACTCTAATATATTTATGTGTTGAACCTTTCACAAATGAATTATTACCACCCATTGTAAATTCTATGTTTAAGTTCTATATAGTCGAATTGGGTTGCCAATATTGGTAAAATATTTATCTTAAGAGTCTTAGTCACATCATTCTAGATGTAGAGTTTACAAACTGTCAAGCTAATAGTTTAGTAACCGGATCCGCTAAGTTCTCACTAGAACATACGTATGAGATCGATATAATTACATTTTGATTTAGTTGTCTAACATACTCATGTCTTAGACTTATATGTCTGGACTTACCATTTTATATTCCATTGTATGCTCTACCTAATATTAGAGACACATGTCTTTAGTATTTTTCAAGTACCTCAAGACCCTTCCAATGTTTCGTACTTGGATTACTCGTATTTTGACTTAATTTACTCACATCAAAAGATATATACGCTATAGTACATAAAGCTTCAAACATTAAACTTTCTATGACCCTACCATATTCTAATTGATCCACTGCTTTTCTTTTATTTTTTCCAAGATTTCAACTATGATCAAATGATGTTTGTACTGCTTTGAATTTTCAATATTTGAACTTATCAAGTACTTTCTCGACATAATGAGATTGACTTAAGTCATAACCCCCATTATTTTTAATACATCAATTCCCAAATAGTATATACTAAGATCTTTCATATTAAAAGTAGAAAATTGAACATCTTAGTTTTATTAATCCATATTATGTCATCACTTAATATAAACAAATCATCTAAATATAGACAAACGCTGACTGTTACATCATCACAAACTTTTATATATAAATATTTGTCCGCCGTTTTATGTTCAAACCCATCGAATACAATAACATGATCAACTTTCATGCCACTTCTTCAGTCCACATAATGACTTAACAAGCCTACATACCTTAGACTCATTTCCCGGAAGTAAAAAACCCCTAGGCTCTTCCTTATAAACCTCCTTATTGAGATCTCCATTTAAGAAATTCGCTTTGACATCTATTTGAGGAATTCTAAAATTGTATACCGATGTAATTGAAAAGAGCATCCTAATGCTTTTCATCCTAGCTACCAAAGCATAGTTGTCCAAGTTTATTCCCTATTTTTTTCAAAAACCTTTTGCTACTAAGTTTGCTTTATAGCTTGAATTGTTTCATCTGTGTGTTATTTATTTCTAGTTACCCACTTATAACTAATTGGTATTGAACCCAAAGGTAAGTCCACTAACTCCTAGTGTGATTTGATATTATTACATGTATTTCATCATTTATAGTCTTTTGCCAAAATACGGAATATCGGGGAGCTATGACTTCCTTATATCATTTAGGATCGTTTTCTAAAGAAAGCCCTATCAAAATGTTTATTCATTGAGTTCAGGTCTATTATCTCATGCATAATGATGTCTTGTTCCTCTTGAAGTTCTCTTGCTAGCTGCTGAAAATCTGTTAGTTGGATAACTGTAGCGGGAGCAGGTTAATTTACCTCGTCGATCACTGATATCATTTATGTCAACATACGAAGTATTCTCTTTATCTAAATTCTCAATGATCTTTGTTTTGCTTTTGGTATTTTATAGATTTTAGGTGAAAACCACTTAGGTACTCGTTGGTTCCCATAGCCAACACTAATTTGTTGAGTATAATTTTGTTCAAATATATCCAAATGAGAATATTAGTCCTAATATGGGTAGCAAAGTCTAATATCAAATAACACAAATAAGAATAAAAAAGTTGAACATGTATTCATTATGTTTGATTCTAGTACAAAGATACAAAATATATTTATTTTCATATAAAAAAATCATATTTATCCATAAAAAACTAGATCTTATTCTAATTTGAATAAAATTTTGTCTCCAACAATTATTGATATTGATGAGTTCGGATATTTGAGCTACTAAACCTTGGCTTTTAATCCGAAGGGCAATTCAGACCAAACCTCTATAATGAAATTCTGAACCGGACAAATGTATTAAGTGTTGACTAAGCTAGCTGTTAATCACTTCAAACCATATTATTAATGGGTCCTTAAACTTGACCTGACTTCACGACCCGACCCAATAAGCCCATGGGGCAGTAATTAAGTATAAATACCCCAACCACTTTCATTAATAAGGGTAATCAGAATTTATTACTAGTAGACAACTTAATTATCTCTCTACTCTACACACTAAACACAAAACACCACAAAATACCCAAAATACCTTTTAAATAGTTTACGAGATTACCCTCAGGCAGAAATAAACAACACCAAATTGGCGACCACAGTGGGAGCACGACGGTGCCTGAATTTTGCATTTAAAACCAGCAAGCAAAGCAGTTCGGATGGATCTGAATGAGCATAATGTTCCACCCATGGAGGTGGAAAGTACAAGAGAAAACAATGAATATACCATCGAGGAGCGAGACCAACTAAGGACTGAAATAGAGGCGTTGAGAGCGATAAAATAATAAATAAAAATGAAATAAGTAGAAATCCAGAAAGTCAGTTCTTCAACATACTGACAATTCTGGAGATAATGAACAATCTTTAAAGACTCATCTCAGCTAAAAAAAGACTCACCAATCTAAACATGTTAAGAGTTCTGCATCTGAGTCCTCCAGCAGTTCATCAAATGAGGCAGAACTTAAAGAATCAGTATCTTCAAGTAGTGATGAAGGAAGATCTAAAAAGAAAATGAGGTTAACTAAAAAGAATTCAAGAAAGAGGAATAGAGATGGCAGGCTCAAGAGGCACCACAGTTAGGGGTTAGCTCACAAGCATATTGATCAACTACTGATTGATTTCTTTGTTTTTTCAGTCCGAACCAGGTATTTTTGCACCCTCTAGTGAAGATACCATTTTCAGTCGTAACAAGAATTGGAGGCAATCACCTTTGTCCACAAAAATACTCTCCGGACATCTACCTAAAAGGTTTGATAGCTCCAAGATGGACAAATACGATGTGAGTCGACATCCGGACAACCATCTGGAACAGTTTAAAATTTTTATGATGAATTTTTACGACGATGACAAGCTTTAGTTGACTGGGCCTTTGTGAAAATATCAGCAACTTTCAAGGCTGATAGAACATATGGAAGTGAGATAGTGTAAATCTGAAGATGATGCCGAGTGAAGTTGATGAGTCTGAATTATACCTGCTCCCCGGACAGGGATAGATCGGTCCAAGCCCTCCGGACCGGACATAGCACTTCGAACACTTAGCCAATGGGACTGTTCGAACTATGACAAAAGTACTAAAAAACCTAAACACTACTTGACTAAGCTACTTGCTCTCCTACTTAGAGCTCATGGGTCTTTGAACATGACCCGGGTCCATTAAACATGACCCGAAATCCCATAAGGGCCCAAACATAAGGGTATAAATACCTAACCACCTGCATTAAGTGTGGGTAATGAGAATTAACTGCAACCAGCCACCTTAATTATCTCTCTACTCTCTACACTAAATATATAACACCCACATACTACTATTAAACACCAAACAAATTACAAGCCTACTCCCAGGCGATAATTATCCTCACCAAATTGGCGACAGAGGGTGCCTGAATCAAGCATTCAAAACCAGCAAAGAAAGTCTGTCTGAATGAATCCGGACAATCCAGAAGTACCACCAGCTCTGCTCGAAGTGGTGGGAGAGAACGATGAGTACACTATCGAAGAGCGTGATAGACTAAAGGGTGAAATAGAAGCTCTGAGGGAAGAAAAGGTTAAGATGGGCATGAAAGAAAAGTCCAAAGCATCAGTTGCTCATCACACTGACAACCCCAGAGAGCATGAGTCTTCAAAGACTCATGTGAGCACAAAAAAGACTCATGCCAGCTCTAAAAAGTCTCACCGGTCTAAGCCAGTGGAGAGTTCTGACTCAAGCTCAGAATCTTCTGATAGCTCTTCGGACAATGAAGGAGTTGAAAAATATTTATCCTCTAGCAGCAATGAGGGTCGAACTAGAAAGAAGCAAAAGCAGATAAAAAAATATTCAAGAAAAAGGGATAGACATGGAAAGATGAAAAAGAATATTGGTAAAAGGTCATCTCACAGCCGGAGGCATGTGGACCGGATGCTGATGGATCCTTTCGCTTTTCACGATGAACCATGTACCTTTGCAACTCCCAATGAGGATACTGTGTTCAGTCGTGGAAGAAATTGGAGGCAATCTCCATTATCTTCTAAAATTCTGTCCGGAAACCTCCCTAAGAGGTTTGACGGCACCAAATTTGTGACCACAGTGGGAGTCTCTGGGTGAATGGGGATCCTAATCTTCACATTCTCCGGTATTCCCCACTTTGTACACATCCGGCCCAGCTCAGCTGTGTGGATGAATGCGTAGTTAATTTTCTGCAGGGAAAGGAGATACTTGACGTTGACCTTGTGAAAGCAAGGCCCCACTTTTCCTTCAAAGCTCTCCGGCAGCTCCGGATGCCTCAAACAAATTTTCTCTTTGCCTTTGTCCTTCTTGGCAACTATAGCACTACTGGTCTGAGCCGGATGTTGTGCTTAAGAGGACCCATGAGCTAGATGGGACAGTCTTCCTGCCAGGCCGGGCCAAAGCCCCGAGCAAGATGAAAGGCAAGAAGAAGAAGGGCAAGAAGGTGGTGGGTGGTGCTAACCCTGCTGATGCAGAGAAGGATGCTCCACTAGACCCGGAGGAGGCTGAGTGGTGAGCTCCTCCCAAGTCAAGTCTCTCCGACCTGTGGTGTTCCACAAGTGAGACCTTGCCAAGTTGCCACTGGTAAAAGCAGTATGAAATCGGTTCCCCCACTTCTCAGCAGCCCAAGCATTAATCTTGCCACAAGTAACCTGCCCGGCTTTCAGGTAGTCACTAAATTGCTTGGGCAGTTCTGCTGAGGCGAAAATAAGAACAATTAGTTTAAACTAACTTTAAAAGAAGAGAGAAAAAGACAAAAGACAAAAGTATAAAGCAGAAAACTTACGGTCACTCCTCCACCTGCTTCTGCGAAGGCTTGGGTTCTCTCCGGACTTGATTTTCCTTCCATTTTCCCAAGCCCCATTTACAAATAGAAATTGAGTCCTCTAGTTCCTCTCTGCCTCTAACAGGTCATCCACAGCTTTGAGATCATCCCCCATGTTGAAATGGTAAAAAGGGATGTTGGGGTTTCTACAAAGTCCGGCCACAGCGGCAAACTCCTCCATAGGCAGAGGAATCCCGGAGAGCCTCAAAGCCATGATGCATGACATGAGGGTGTACCAGGCGTTGGGGCTCAGCTGGCTCGGACAGAGTTTTATCAGATGGAAATATCTGACAATCTCTGGGTCTAATGGGAATCTGAGCCCCCAGTTGAATAACTCTGTGAACATGACGACTTCGCTTAACTTGCAGTCCATGGGAGTCTCTGGGTGAATGGGGATCCTAATCTTCACATTCTCCGGTATTCCCCACTTTGTACGCATCCGGCCCAGCTCAGCTGTGTGGATGAATGCGTAGTTAATTTTCTGCAGGGCAATGAGATACTTGACGTTGACCTTGTGAAAGCAAGGCCCCACTTTTCCTTCAAGGCTCTCCGGCAGCTCCGGATGCCTCAAACACATTTTCTCTTTGCCTTTGTCCTTCTTGGAAACTATAGCACTACTGGTCTGACCGGAGGGCTCAGACTCAAATGGAGCCTCTTCAGCAGAGTCCTCCATAACTTCCTCCATAATTGTTGAAGGGATTTCAGCAGCTGTAGTGGGGGGGAGGGTTCAAGTTTGACTCAGCCTTGTCTCCGGACTGCTGGGCCTCGGTGTTCTTTTGGCTTCTGGCCTCCGGTAGAGTTTCTGGAGCAGGTGCTTCTCTTAGAAGGCTTGGACTGGTGCCCTCCGGACCGGACAGTGTATCCCTGGGGGCTCTAATGGGCACCTATGACCCGGTGCTGCTGTCTTTTTCCCCCGACTTTGAGGGAGTGTTTTTAGACCCTTGGCCTTTAACTAACCGGCCTTTCCTCCTATCGACTAGCTTCTGAGGGAAGTGCTCCGTGTCTGACCCCATTGCTAAAAAGGGTGAGGGTTTTTTGAGGCTAGTAACTGTTACTCCTGGCTCGACAGCAGGCTCCGATTCTTGAACTGAGGAACCAGAGATTATGGGGGAGAGGTTGGTTTGAAATAGTTTTCTAGGCTTAGTGCCTTTAGAAGAAGAAGAGCCTTGATCTGACTCTGTGGCAGAGGTGATTGGTCTATCAACAGGCGAAGTGGGTAACCCTGCCTCAATTCGTCTTTCTCTTTCGACTTTTTGAGCCTTCTCTAACTCAGAAAAGTTGAGCCACCCGCCTTTGACCAGAGCGTTCCTCGCTGTAAACATAAAATATTGAGCAAGTTTTTGCTTTAGAGAGAGAAAGCTTTGAAAGATTTTGCAGAGTAAATATGAAAGAGATGGTAAAACAGTAGAAAGTGAGTTTGAATTTATAGTAAATCTGAAAAAAGGAAGTTGATTCCTAGGAGAATTCAAAAAGATTGGTAATGATTAAAGACGGTGCTAATGTCACCACCTTTAATTAAGAGGTTGCTTTTCGAAGAAGGTGGGTTCGAAATTCAATGTGAAAAAACGGCTGAAGCAACCAATCAGAGAGCGACACGTGTCCCACGAACTCTGGCAAAAACCGTTTTGAATTCGTGAAGCTTTATCAGTCCGGATAAACCCATAGCCCAAATTAACAGACCTGTCCGGATTAAAACTACCCCTGATGTCGGACTGTTTTTCAGGTTTTTGACAAGAATATTTGAACAAACACCTAAAAAAGGGGCTCTTGATGAGTCCGAATTCTGCCTGCTCCCCGGACAGGGACAGATCGGTCCAAGCCCTCCGGACCGGACAGAGCACTTCGAACACTTAGCCAATGGGACTGTTCGAACTATGACAAAAGTACTAAAAAACCTAAACACTACTTGACTAAGCTACTTGCTCTCCTACTTAGAGCTCATGGGTCTTTGAACATGACCCGAGTCCATTAAACATGACCCGAAAGCCCATAAGGGCCCAAACATAAGGGTATAAATACCCAACCACCTGCATTAAGTGTGGGTAATGAGAATTAACTGCAACCAGCCAGCTTAATTATCTCTCTACTCTCTACACTAAATATATAACACCCACATACTACTATTAAACACCAAACAAATTACAAGCCTACCCCCAGGCGATAATTATCCTCACCAGAAGTGACAATCTATTTAAATGTTCTTCGTTCTTTCATGAAAAACAGAATTCTTTGCTATTTGCATGGTGCTTTTGTTATCACAATGTAAGGAAGTAGGTTTAGTAACATTAACCCTCATATCTGCAAGAAACCATCGTAACCAAACAATCTCACATGTGATCACAGCCATAGTACAATATTCAACTTTAGTAGACGATCTAGACACAACATCTTATTTTTTATTTCTCCATGAGATTAATGAATCTCCAAGGAAAATACAGAAACCAGTAGTAGATTTTCGGTCATGAGGATCACTATCCCAATCAGCATTGCTATAGGCATGAAGTTCAAGTGAAGAGGTCGAAGGAAACAAAATGCTTTGGAACTAAGTGTCACGAAGATACCTCAATATTTGAAGAACAGCTCCCTAGTGGACGGATGTGTAAGCAGTAACAAACTGACTAACCACATGAACAACACAAGTTATATATGTTCGAGTAACTGTAAGATAGACCAAGCTCTGTACGAGAGTTCGATATAGAGTTGGGTCTGATAAAAGAACACCATCAGTCAGAGAATACCGAGCATTGGTTTCAAAAGGTGTATCCACGATCCTGTTATCAGAAAGTCGCGCTCGCTCGAATAAATCAGATATATATTTTGTCTGAGAGAAAATATAACCTTTTGGAGAGTGAGCCACCTTAATACCTAAAAAATAACGTAATAGTCCCAAGTCCTTCATCGCAAAGCGCTGAGCTAAATCGCGTTTTACTGCCTCAATATATCACTATCATAACCTGTAATGATTATATCATCTACATATAGGGATAAAATAATTCATCATGCACTCGTACATCTGATAAACAAGGCTGAATCATGATTGCTAGCAACAAAATCAAGTGAATTAATAACCGTAGATAATTTTTTAAACCAAGCACAAAGAGCTTGTTTGAGACCATATAAATCTTTCCTAAGTCGACAAAATTCACCTGTTTTGTAAGAAACACATGGAGGAGGAGCCATGTAAACCTCCCTATGAAGATCACCATTAAAAAAAATGCATTTTTGACATTTAGTTGGAAGATCTTCCATTGGCGAACGGATTCAACCGCAATAAGAATACGGACTGTCATCATTTTTGCCACTGGGGAAAATATCTCATCACAATCCATGGCATACTTATGTGAATACCCTTTTGTAAAAGGAGGAGCTGACTCAGGCCTTGATGGAGAAGAAGTAGTATTATCTGTAGTCGATGTCTCATGAGCTGCCACATCAATATCAATGGGTATGTCGCTATTATTTTCAAAAGGATCAATAGTCTGAAGTTTGGAACTTGTTATATCATGTGATTTAGCTGTAATCGAATAAAACTAGATATGATCAAAAAATGTAACATGTCGAGAGACATAAATTTTCAAACTAGTCGGATCAAAACAACGATAACCTTTATGTCTAACACCATAACCCTATAAAACACACATTACAGATTTAGGGCCCAATTTGTTGCGTTCTACATGAGGACGAAGGACAAAACATGTACATAACACTCGTAAGGAAGAATAATCTGGAAGTTGTCCGTATGACTTTTGAAAGGGAGATATCCGTACATTATGAGAAGTGGGAATTTTATTAATCACATGTACAACAGTATAAATTGCTTATCCCCAAGAAATAGTAGGAACCTCAGCAGATAAAAGAAAAGACCGAGTAGTCTCAATAAAATGACGATGTTTTCTTTCTGCAACACCATTTTGCTGAGGGGTGTCAGTGCAAGAAGACTGATGTATAGTACCATCAGATGCAAGTAACTGAGTAAAATCATTGGATGTATATTCACCCCCTAAGCCACACCTGAAACATTTTATTACAACAGATTGTTAAGTCTTAACAAGTGCTCAAAATTCTCTATAAATTCCAAGGAAATATGATCTCCGTTTCATAAGGTAAACCCAAGTATATCGAGTATAATTATGGATGAAAGAACATAGTAGGACGAACCACCCTTTGCGGAGACGGGAGATAGACCCAGACATCAGAATGAATAATATCAAACGAAGCAATTGATGAAGTAGCACTTTCATTAAACGGTTGGCCGAAATTTTACAAGTTTAAAACCACTACAATCCGAGATATTACAAGTGTTTAACTTACCTAAATCACCAGTAGATACTAAAATTTTTAAACACGATGCAAATACATGTCCTAGATGAGAAATGCCAAAGATAAAACTCAGACAATGAAGGATTCAAACGAGACGAAGACAAATTAACACCAGAGGCAACAATATGAGTCAAGTATGTTTCAACACAATATACATTCACATTTGTTACTTTAAGTTTTTTTAAAACATAGTTCCCCAATTTTCCGACCTGTCCCAATCACTCTATGAGTCTGTTGGTTTTGTATAACACAAACAAAATCAGAAAACAAGACGTAATAACCAGATTTACACAATTGGCCAACCAAAACAAGATTCAAAGCAAGGGTGGGAACGTAGTAAACATCGGATAACAATATATGAGGGGTAAAAATAGAGCCAATACCCTCTATTGACATTGGTGTAGCAGTAGCAGACAAAACAGAATTGGGTGAAACATGAGACAACGAAACAAAGTTCGACATGTGAGGTGACATATAATGAGACGCACCCGAATCCAAAATCCACAATGATGAATCAATACATGAAGTGTAAAATGAAGATATACCTGAATGGTATGCAGATGTAGACATAACAAAGTTCTTCTTATTCAGTTTGTTACTAGTAGACTGTAGAAACGTTTCTTATCATATTTGCAATATGATCCACAATCTCTAATCAAATCAAAATCAAATCAAAATCTTAATCAAACCCCAAATCCAGAATCAAACCCATTCAAAATTCAAAATCTCAATGGTCCAACAAAATCAAATCGAATACTCAATCAAATCCAAATCCAAAACCAGGTCCAGATACCAAGTCCAAATACCAAACAACAAACCTGCTGCACTGTTCTAGTACCAATTTCTCTCGAACCATAACACCGAATCGTAATCCAATCGTTCAGATTGAAGGATTTGATGTCCATGCTCTCCAAAATTAAGCAAAAACGGATAATGTTTTCCTTTCGATCAGACCGTTGGACATGGGCTGCACACAGCAGATCCAAAAACCAAAAAATGTATTTATTCTGATAAAAAACAGATAAAATTTCGAACACAAATCCAATTGAAACACAAGACAACAAATTGGAAACCTCAAAAATCCGATCAAAAATAAAACCAATTAATTCAACTCACTACTGTAATTTTACCAATAATTCAATAGTGCAATTTTATTTAATCTTCTGCAACTTTACCAATTGATTCGACAATAATTCGGTTGCAATTTCACCAATTAATTACAATACCTTCACGAGTGCTCTCATCTTCTTCTTTGTCCGTTACACAAATTAATTCAACTATTGTAATTTTACCAATTAATAGCAGATTAATATCAATTTTATCACACAGTGTTCATCTACGTTATCAGTAATTTTCCCAATTAATACATTAATGACAATACTTATATTTTATATCCGGTTTGTGATCGACCGACTTCCTTGCTGGTAGATCTACAAAATAGGACAATCCCTATGTTTCCCTGATCAAATTATTCCAGACTCTGATACCATGTTAAGAAACAAAGAGAGAAAAGAAAGAAATAGCCTACACGAAGCGACTAAGGTTTATCATTTAGAAAGTATACGTATTACATAGAACATAGGCTTATATTCATAGTTTTTAGTGCCGAGATACGTATCGTTCGTATCGCAATACGTATCGGTTTTTAAAGCCCCAACGACACGTATCGAGTTTTGTTATCGTTAAATTTATGTATTGGACGATATATATAAGATATCGTATGATACGATAAAAATCAATTGTATCGTGTTATCGTCCGATAATTATTTTTCAGAATTCAAAAGTTTAAAAATATAAAAACGAAGGTCTATAACTCTAAATTTAAACAAAAAAACCATAACGCAATATGTATAACTGTAAATGTAATTTAAACCTACTATAACTAAATGTAATTTAGAATTTAGATACAAGCTATTTTTTTAATATATTGGAGTGTGAGAATCAGACCTAGAGACCCCCAAACAATTTAAATTAGTGAATAACGTTTCAGTGTATTATTGATAGATATACATAAACTACTAACACTCTCATCATTATACCGTCTAAATTTCTAAAACATGCCACTACAAGAATTTTCTTTATATACAACAAATTTTTTGACAACAAAAAATAAGTTATTGCCAGAAATAACAATTTACAACCATAATAAATATTCATTGTAAAAACAATATTACAACAACAAATTTATTGTTAAAGAACTATTTATTTACAATGGTTTTAATTATTTATTATAAAAATTTATTTGTAAAAAATCTAGTATTGCCAAAACGGTAATAAAAAGTAATTTAAATTTTCATAAAATTTGAACATAAAATCTGTTTTTATGTTTCTTTCAAATTTAAACCAAATTCAAAGCCGTAAATCTAAAATATAAAGAGGGAATAATTAGGCACTATATTATTTTTAGATAAATACCAAATTCAATTTGTATGAACTTTTCGTCTCTTTCTTTTTCTCCTTTCTTGTTTCCCTCTTGGTTCTTATTCTTGTTTTTTTTCCTCTCATATTTTTCAACAAAAATTATATGTATTCAGTTTATACTTTGTTACTATTCTATTCTATTTTGGTGTTTGTTCTTTGGATTTTGACAGAACTTCGCTGTCAGTCCATACATGGATTTTGGATCTTGCTGCAGTAACCTCCAAAGCCCATATCTATGGGGATTTCGAGTTTTATGGTGAAATTTTTAGTTTTTATTTAGTCTCACCGCAAGGGCTTGCGGTCGCCTCCCTCTCCTTTAGACCCTCAAAACGTTTAGTACGGCAAAAATGCTTGAAGTCGACATACTTCACTATCGCTCTCCGACAAGAAGAAGAGCAAGAAGAAATCTATGGAAGCAGAAACCGAAATCGAGGATTTCACGATCAAGGCGTAGAGCGTCACTCCTTCAGTCCACACACTAGAGTGGCCACTTTTGCTCAAGAACTAAACCCGCCTAAATATCCGTTTCGGGCACTTCACTCCTCTCCCTGCGGGTTTCTCCCCTCTGAACCGTCCTTAAGCCGAATACATCAGGTACGGTGTCATTAATCTCGATAAATCTGCTAAGGCTTCCTCTCATGAGGTTGCTGAGTGGATCAAACTTATCCTCATGATGGAGAAAACCGGTCACACCGGTAGTCTCTATCCTAAAGTGACGGGAAACCTTATCGCTCGTGTGAACCGAGCCACACGATTCGTCAAATCACAACAAGGTGCAGGTAAAAAGTAGGTTTGCGTTGCTCGTTTACACTCCGATATTGTCTGACGTTGCTAATGTAGCTAGAGCTCTAGAAAGCTTAACATGTGCTATCGTTCAAAGACCCCATTGATTTCAGCTGTTAAAAGACAGCTCAGGATTATAACTATTTACGAAAGCCAACTTCTTGAGTACGAGGTAGATAAGGCTTTAGTTGTCTTCTGGATTTCTTGCAAGACGCAGATAAGGCTTTAGTTGTTTTCTGGATTTCTTGCGAGGTTGGTACTTATGTTAGCACTCTGTGTGTTCATTTGGGGTTAATTCTAGGGGTTGGTGGTCATATGTAGAAATTAAAGAGTAAGATCTGGTATTTTAGGTGAGAAAGATAATATGGTTACCATGCATGATACAATGGATGCACAATGGATGTATGGTAACTATAGAGACGAGACTTACTTGAGGAGGGTTCTCACCCGTCGCCATGCCTATGTTGAGTGTCATAATTTCTTAATTTGGGTTTGGGGAGGGTTCTTACCTGTTTTTTATATATTTTTTTGGTAGTTCTTTTTACTCGTTCTTTTATCACACAGTTTTGGCTACATGGAGGCCCTTCAATGAATTAGCATGAGAGATACCGTATTCGACAGGCTTTGTCAACATACTGTCTTCAGGTTCGGTTCATTCTTGTTGATTTTGATTTTTTCATTTAGCTCTCTGTGTAGTATTTTATAGAATTTGCATTTATTGTTCAACATCTTGTAGGTGATTTGGTTTCGAAAATACATATCGCCAATAAAGAGTTAATCTTCCTTCTTTAGAGTTTTTGTTATCTCCTTCTTTTGATGGTATGCAATGAAATATTGTTTATTTGTTGCTTACTCTTTTTACATAGATCATATGTTGGTCCTAAATTAATTTTTTATCAATATAATTTACAAACCTCCATAAGGAACTTAAAAGATATGATTGTGTCTTGTTTGAGATATTGACAAACCGGGAATCTTTTTTAAAACTAAAAAATATCATTGCTGCTGCAGTTGTTACTACAAAAAAACTTAAGGGTTCATGTTAAAAGTCTTTAACATTATAAGTTGTATTCAATAGCAAATGTGGTGGTTCTTACCTTTGATTTTCAGTTGGACTACCTTAATTATCAAGCTCATAATTGCTATCATGCTCATCTTAACTTCCAGACATTTACATTGCTTCAGGTTATATTATTGTGTTTTTCTCTCAGAGCTATACTATACTTTTTATCTAGGAGTAGTGCTAATGTTCTGGTAGGAATATAAACACTATCCAGTATAAGTGATTTTCTGTACATTCTTGGATATAAGTTTATGCTAGCTTTGATCATGGAACATTTGTTTGATTTAGATGTACACGGGTTGCGTGTATCAGTCATATCAAATATTAGTAAAAAACAATACTAATTTGGCCATACCACTTTAAACTAGTCTTTTTACTTCCCATAGTATATAGTCTTATTTCTTTTATCATACCCACCCATTAAGAACTTGCTGACTATAACCTTTAATTAATTACTTTGTTCCACATATTTGAGGTAAGAGATTTAATTTGTTAAAGGATAACTAAATTATATATCTGACGATTATCCTGTAATTTCAATTCAGCGGGAGAAAAGTGAAAGATTTGTCTCGTTTGTGAAAGATATGACTATTAGATCAACAAAAGTGAGACTGCAACATACTTCCGTTCCAGCATTCACTGCTAGATATCTCCTCATCAGCGTCATCGGTCCTTATTAAGACAAAATGATTCTCGTGTCTCTAGATCTTCACTCGTCGCCAACATTCTCTGAAAACCTTCGATGTCGATGTAGCAGCTAGCTCATCAAAATATTGACGTCGCGTGGATTCATCATCCGAGAAATGGTAGGGCTAAGTGGAGCTCACACGCTCAGGTTTTCTTACTGCAAAGAGTTTGTGGGTATTTTTTAGGACACCTTTAGTAGTACTAACTTAGTAGAAAATAAACTGTGAACCATGCTCATCCTTGTTCAGGTAAGGCTAGAAAAGGATGTGATTAGTAACCATATAAACATCCAAATCTCTCCTCTTTATTTTTTTTTGTTTGTCAAAATAGCCAACATGGTGGCAAGCTCGCTTGCCCTTATATTCTCACCATCTCCATTTTTCTTCCAATTCGAAAATCGCAGAATCAGTTTCCACCTCCTCCACTTATCTTCTTTGGCATATAAGCAATTCCAGATTCCCAAACTCGAGACCTAAAGACTCCAAAACCTTGCCAATCAAGGCCTTTTATTCTTCATATTTTTCGGACGAATTCACCGAAGATGGCTCCGAGTTTATGTAGAACCAATTGATTGCAGATTTTATGAGATTCGAGAGAGATGGCGATAATAAAAGCGGTAATATAAAGATTATCTAATATAAGTTTAAGTCTGTCTCGAAACCTTCGATGTCGATGTCGCAGCTCATTCAAATCTCCACGCGGTGTGGATTCTCCATAAAAGTAGATATTCCATGTGATTACTGTTATTTTATAATATAATTATTGTTATCATGATTTGTAGTTTGTACTTTGCTGGCATGCTGTAAGCTGGGAAACCTGATTTTAGTCTCCATTTTGTGTGAGAATTTCTTTTAATCGAAGGGTTATTGAAATGTAATTGGGTTTTCCATTTGTTTAGGGAAGTCTGTAAAATATCCGAAACCGGTGATATATTTGCAGGTTTTGAAGCCATGACCAGTGCGCAGAAGCAATATGCACTCTAGTTTCTACCAGTTATATTCATGTATATATTAATTTGTTTCTAAAATATTGTACAGGCATAAGTGGAACAAAACTAAGTGTGTGGTAGGAAGTTTCGTTACTTGTTTTAAGATTTGTTATTTCTATAAAGGTTAGTTTGTAACCTGATTAACTTAATTTTTTTTTTGCGTGAATCAATTTGGTTTTTATATATATATATATATATATATATATATATATATATATATATATTTATTTATTTGATTGAGCTTTCCTTTTTATCTTATTGTTTAAATTTGATAATATATACTTATGGTTAGAATATAAAAACTAAATAAGTCAAATTTATATGTTAATTGATTAATTACAATAATTAAATTAATTAAATAAAAAAAATCAGATCATGTGTTTTATATGTTGTTGAAATTATATTTAACAAAAATAAATTTCATTGCTAAATATGACCCTATACCAACCAATTTTTTTGTTGCTAAATACAATGCTATTCCAACCAATTTTCTTATTGCAATTAATTTTGTTTACAATGACATAAAAAGTTATTGCAGCTAATAATTTTTTCAAACGATAAAGAAAGTTATTGCAAATATGCATTTTTTACAACGACAAGTACATTAGTTGTTGCTAAGAACTTTAAGCGTCCAACCTAAATCAACAAAAGTTTTGCAATTAATGTTTTGTTGCTAAATTTTTTTAGCAACGAATTTAATTCTTTTGCAATAAATATTTTTCATTGCATATACCAATAATTCTTGTAGTGTGCAGATACACAGTGTAACCTTTAATTTTTGCTTTAAAATTAATATTACAACTATAATATTTTTAAATTTACTAAATAACGGTAAAGCGAAAAGTTTAAGATACATAAAAAGGAACAGTAAAAGAGTGAAAGTCTTTCTTTACGTCTGCCTCATTCTTCTTCTTTTTTCTCAAGTTCTTTTCTCAAACTAAATGGAACCTACTAAAGATAAACTTGAGAACACTATAAGAGTGTTAATCTGAACGATAAGAGAAATTATAGATTGCATTTACAATGCAATTATTTTTCAAAACAATTTTAGGATAATATTAGTAGAATGAAGCACCATCTAGCTCGGATGCGTCAAAATGTTGTGGCATGTAGCAATAATCAAGAAGAAGTCAGGGGTTATTTTTCCAATATTTTAGTAAATCAATACCTTCAAAAGAAAAAAATCAAAAATGGTGCTGTTATGGAATGCTTTGAAAACATGATGATGAAGCCGAGAAAAAAATGTTAATCAATGAACCGTATATGCTCTTATGAAAGGAAAAACAAAAGAAAAGAAGCAATCAACTTTGTCTGGAATGATGAAGGATCGAGAACTAATATGTTTAGACATTTGTAGATTATTTTATGGTCATGCATTAGCTTTTAATATTGTGAAGAGTCTTTTTTTCAAGAAGAAGATGACTTCCGTAGCTAACTATGGAAAATGGCTTAAACTTCATTCTTATCATGAAACTAGGAAGAAATAATGTGAAAATATTAATACAACCTTAGAAAAATATAGAGTTGAATAGAAAATAAAGGGTTGTACCTTTATGTGTGATGGGTGGAGCGATACAAAAGGAATATCCATCACTAATTGTTTAGTGAATAGTCTTAGTGGAACCGTGTTTTTAAAATCTCTTGATACATCTTCTATCTCGAAAAATATGGATGAGTGGTTGAAAATGTTTGAAGAAATTATCGATGAGATTGGGGAAGAAAATATCGTGCAAGTTGTGACGGATAGCGCTTCGGCTTATGTATTGGTCGATGCAAAATTGATGAACAAAAGGCCAATTTTTTGGTCTCCATGCGCTGCACATTGCATTGATTTGATTTTACAAGATATTGGCGATTTAGGAGTACATAAAATAACAATTACAAAATCAAGGATGTTAGCGGTTTACATTTACCGTCATATTTGGATTCTTAGTTTGGTGCGACAGTGTACAAAAAATCGAGAGTTGGTAAGGCCAACCGTTACTAGATTTGCTAGGGCCTATCTCATTTTAAAAAGTGTATTATGTAAAAAAAAATGGGTTGCGAGCTATGTTTACTTCCGACGAATATGTTCGAAGTAGTTATGCAAAAAAAAGATGGCATGGAGATCGAAAAAATTATTTTAGGTGATAATATGTTTTGGAAATCAATCCAATATTGCTTGAAGTGTACCCTTCTTCTTTAGTGAAAGTTTTAACACTTGTTGATGGAGATGCTGTACCGGCAATGAGATATACATATGTGGCAATGGATAGAGCGAAAGAATATATTGAAAAAAAAAAATCAATTTTGTCAAGAAAAGGTACTCAAGTATTTGGAATATAATTGATATTCGTTCGAATTTACAATTGCATCGGCCTCTTTATGCCGCCACATATTATCTCAATTCTAGGTAAACCTCATTTAATATATTTCATTCCATATTAATATATACATTTATGTTTTTTAAAAATTATTATAATTTATTTTAGGTTTCATTATGCTCCAAATTTTGATTCGAGTGTTGAGGTGAAAATAAGGCTTTTCACTACCATAGAGAAGATGTGTCCAGATCGTGAGACAAGGATTGTAGTTGATAAACAACTAGAAAAATTCCAAAATTCGGTAGAGATGTTTGGAATGGATATGGCGATGATTACTCGTGATAAGAACCAACCCGGTAAATTTTAAATAAATTTTACTATTTTTATATTTTTTTTAAAGTTAAAGTTGTTTATAACTTTTATTAAAAAATTTGAATAGATCTATGGTGGGAAAGTAATGGTCGTGAATGTAAAGAGCTCCAAAGACTTGCTATTCGTATTTTAAAGAGCTCCAAAAAAATTGGAGTACGTTTGACCATGTAAAAAAAAGGAAACCGATTGGAACAACAAAGGCTTAATTCACTAGTATATGTGAAATACAATATCAATTTAGAATTAAGATAAAAGAAAAAGACAAGAGAAAGGAGAAACATATGATCCTATTAGTCTCTCCGCGATGATGAATGAATTACGGAGACCAAGGATCCAACTCTTCACGGAGATATTTCATGGATGGACATGCACGGAAATTTTGATGTCCAAATGAATGATGGTGAAGGCGAAAGTTCTAGTGAAAAAAGAGTAAAAGAAGTAAACAAATTTCTAATTTTGTCTATAACCGCAAGTGATTTAAATTTCCAAAACATTATTTAACTATTTTAAGACTAAGAGATTTGAGTTGTCAGTTCAAAAAGAACGACAAATGAAACTTGTTGGATTTAATAGATGAAAATGAAGAAGAGTACGAAGAAGTAATAAACGACGACGGAAAAAATTCAAAATCGACACGATTTGTCAACTATATTTATATTTATAGATAAAATAAACGGGCTAATAACATTATATCTTAAGATCAATCCTTGGATTAACTTCGGCTCTTGAAAATCAATTCCATTAATATTGTATATTAAGAGAATATTCTTAAAAACAAAGTAATAACTACTTTGGAGAAGTCCACCATCTAAGTGCCTAATTCAGCTGTTGTAGGCCAAACAACCAGAGGAGCTAAATTTGTGCACAAAACAAGATTTATACCCAACGGCTATGCATATTGGAAAAATGTAAGTAAGTTTATGGTAAGGCAACACAAAGAAGAAGATAAAATTTAATAGAGAGTAAACAAGATTTTTTCTTGGAGAACAGAAAGATAAAATGTACCAAAACCCTACTCTATTTGGAAACTCATTGTTTAAAAGTTGATAGGGAAATCAGCGGCGTGAATAATATAAGTGAGCACCAAAGCCAGCAGCATCAGCCCGCATGCAATTCCTTGGTCAATCGTAGTCCCGTCGCTGGTTGGCGCAGGAGCAGGAGCAGAAGACTGACCTTGAAAAGTAGCAGCCAATGCAATCGCAAGATCAAGAACAAGAGCGGCCACCATTGCCATAGCTCCCAAACAAACCCTACGTACCGCCATTGTTTTAATGCTTCTGAGTTTCTCTTTAATAGACACAAACGAACAGCGAAATCGTAAACCAAAGCGAAAAGGAAAACGAAAACGATGACTCCTCTCTGCTGAGAGAGAATGGAGGTTTTGTTTGTTTTAGAGAGAAACGGAACGAGAGATTAGGGACTTTGAAAAAAAAATCTAATTTTGCAAATTTTACGGAAATTCAAACCACACCCATATAAATCTCTAAGTTAGTTGGAGTGAAGTAAATCTTATCTTTAATTTTAGATAAAGTTATTACTAGTTGATATCTAAATTCAGATATTGATTTCACCTTATATCTTCTTCCTTATTCACTCTACAAACCTCATTATAAGAGCAATTGAAAGCTGAGTTATTAATTGTGATTGTACAATGAGAATGAAGATTTTAATGTTGTTACTACTGATTTGCTTTGTGCTCCCAACACAAAGTAGATCATCATTAGAGTACGTGAAACACAAAGATGAGAAAATAGGTCACATCATACAATTGGATCGTGGGTCTGTTATGCCGGAGATCCCCAGAGAGTATTCAGTCGTAAGTGTGCCTTCCAAAAAGATTACGCCGGAGATCACAAGGGATTATTCTGTGTTAAGCGGCGGACAAAGTGTCACTTCCGAAAAGACGACTACCCAAACGCCGCAAGAGTGGATTAATATGATTAATCGTTTTATTCCCAAGTACTTTTTAGAATTATGAAATTTCGATTTATAATTTCCCAATCACCGCTGCCATTATTTTAATTTTTTTATCTTATTTTGTTATAGAAAAATAAACTATTATTTTTTATTTGAAAAATCTCACGTGAATAAGATTGTTATTATTTTTTTTTTTTAAAAGTAAACATCCATTTAATTATAAACATGTCCAACAGTCGAAGGGCCATCACAAATGTGACCAACATGTCCAACATCCATTTAATTATAAACATGCCCAAAATTAGGCATACAGACAAAGGATTCGAAATCGATCCCAATTGAAACCCTAATTTCAACTGTCTCTTCCATACCTTCTCTTTTTCACATACACCAATCCCAACTACCACAAATCCAACCCTAACCAGGGTCTATGTACCCTACTCCCATACTGTCGAGTACCACAATTGCTAGTAGTGAGTTAGGAACTTCAAAGCTATCAAAAACCCAGTTCTTCTTCACCACCCTAGACCATTTCGATATCCAATCCGCCGCCGTGTTTTCCGATCTGGATACATGGCTGATCTTCATAGATGGAAGGAGTAGTGTTTTGCACAACTCAATACCCTGGCAGTGCACCGAACCATCCGACACATTGTTAACCAGGGTCAAGCAGTCGAGATCGATATCTACATTCATCCACCCTCTCTTATGGCATAGCAGAAGGGCTTCCAGGAACGCTCGCCTCTCTGCTTGCAGAGGACTGAGCTTTCCAAACAGAAAGCCAGCCCCTTCAATGCAGTTCCCCAGATGATCCCTAACAATGAGGCCTCCAGATGCTTCTCCCGTGAAATCGCACGCCCCATCGGAGTTAATTTTGATTCTTCCCTGAGCAGGCGCTCTCCAACTCCGGTAAGTAGCTTTTCTCTTACAAATAGATTGCACTCCGATTTTAAGTCCTGCATCTTCCACATTTAACCAGTGCTTAGTTTTTAGTTTCGAATCTAATCCCAAAATGAACCTGTTAACCCTATTAACTGCATTATGAAAGCTGTCAATGGGCTTATCATGCTTACAATGGTTTCTGTTATACCAAATTGTCCATATTATCAGTTGTGGTACAATTTGGGTAACATGAAACTTATTGCAATTAGACTTAAACCAGACCCAAAACATATGTCTCAGACTCATGTACCTCCTAACTGGGACATTAAACAAGATACCATAGTAGTTCCATAAGTGCCAGGCATAGCTGCAATTGACGAAGAGGTGAATTAAATCTTCACAGTTGCAGCAAAATTGGAACTTAGAAACTATTATGAAGTGCTTCTTAGAGAGAATGTTATCAGTAGGGATAAAGCTCTTTAGTATCTTCCAACTGAGAAATGAAAACTTTGTAGGTATAAAACTGTGCCAAATTTTTTTGAAAAAGAAAGAACTGTTGTATTTTGTTCTTATGGTTTCCCAAGTTTTCTTTGTGCAAATTTTTTTATCATTTGATAAGCTCCACTCTATATTGTCTTCCCTATCATGGTTGATATTAACACCATTTATGTGTTGCTGCCTTTCATGAGATATAGAAGACAGTATACTGGAGTCCCACCTTTCATTAATCCAAAATGTGTTAACTTTTGCTGGAAGGTACCAAGAGTTTTTATCAGTAATTATAGGAACCATGTTATGCCATGAGTCCCTCCAAAAATCAACATTCCCACAGCCTACATTCCAGTGAATGAATTGTTCAGCCTTTTCCCTAATAGAACAGAGGCCCTTCCATACAATGGAGTCCCCAATCCCACACTTAGCATTTATAGGATGCCTTTCCAAACAATAGGTAATGTTAGAAAATAGGCATTGGGAACATACTTCAACTAAATTGGTTAAAATAGTTTGTACGAAGATTCGTCGGAAAATCGTTAATAAACATGGAGCTTAGTTTATTTTTTAAAAAATAATTTCTGTTTTTTATATTGTTTGGATTTTGTTAGGAAGTTCTTTCGGGTTATAACAAGGTTTTGGTTGTGTTTTTGAATGATTTACCTATTTAGAGAAAGGACTAAGCTTTTTTCAAAGAATTATCTCTTTCATAAATCTTTAGGTAAGATCATATATATTCAAAAAAAAGATTTAGAAAAATTATTTTGTCCAATAACACGGTCCGTTCACTATTTGGAGGCTTCGCCACAATAAGATTTGTCTTGTTCATGGCAAGACTTGTCATGCATCAGAAATACTGATCGCAATCGGTAAGTGTTTATCCACACCTCAAGCAGCAAAAAGAAAGACATACATGTTTTGTCTTGTCTTTGTTGCGATGAGCATTGTGTTGATCGCGACGCAACCTCTCTAATGTTTTGACACGTTTTCTATCTTTTCTTATCCTGCTTCACTTTCTCCAACGATCAGAACTCTTCTTCCGATCATTCATATTTAATAAATAATAAAAAAAAACTCTCACTTAATTAAATTAACCTCTCATTTATCTCTCTCTTGAGATAACTCTTGTGCATAGAATATTGCTAGTCGTATCTTTAAACCAACCTCTCATGTGACCTAACTAAATATCTCACACGTAATTGCTTCTATCCCACATTTTACTTTAGCAATATTTTGATCGTGTGCTATGTACATTTCAAGAAACGTATCTTGTGAGGAACTCATTCTCTCATGAGAGGCGACACCACCTTTAGATTCTCACAGGTACAATTTTTACAGTGTTTTTACTATCTTTAGAAACACATGTCACACTTATACAAAACTGTATTAAAAGTTAATTTGAACTTATCCATTTACGGTAGCGACCAACGTATTTCACAATCATCACAGATGAAACTCTAATTTATTTATATGTTAAACCTTTCACAAATAAATTATTACTATCCATTGTAAATTCTATGTTTAAGTTCTCTATAATCGAATTGGGTTGTCATTATTGGTAAAATATTTATTTCGAGAGTCTTAGTACCATCCTTCTAGATATAGAGTTTACCAACTCTCGAACTAATAGTTTGGTAATCGGAACCGCTAAGTTCTCAATAAACGTAAGTATGAGAGTGATATAATTAAATTTTGAATTAATTGTCTTACATACTGATGTATTAGACTTATATGTTTATATTCCATTGTATGCTCTACCTAATATTGGAGAGCTGTATCTTTAGTCTTTTTCAGGTACCCCAAAACCTTTCCAATTTCATTCCAATATTTCGTACTTGGATTACTCGTATTTTGACTTAATTTACTCACATAATATTACTTCTTTATATCATTTAGGATCGTCTTCTAAAGAAAGCACTATCAAAATGTTTATTCATTGAGTTCACGTCTATTATCTCATGTATATTCCTGCCTTGTTTCTCTTAAGTTCTCTTGTTAGTTGCTGGATATCTGTACTGGCAGCAGGTGAATTTTGCTCGCCAATCGTCGATCACCGATATTATTTATGTCAACAAACGAAGTATTCACTTTATTTGAATTTTTCAAGATCTTTGTTTTGATTTTGGTATTTTCTAGCTTTTAGGTGAAAACCTCTTAGGTACCCGTCGGTTCTCATAGCTCTCACCAATTCTTGAGTATAATTTCGTTCAAATAGATCAAAATGAGAATATGAGACCTAATATGGATAGCAAAGTCTAATATTAAATAACACAAATAAAAAAAACGAATGTTTATCCTTGTGTTTGAGTCTATTTTGTACATTTATATTTATTTTTATAAAAAAAAATCATATTTTATCTATAACAAATTAGATTTTATTCGAATAAAAAAATTCCCCTAACAATTATTGATATAATTTTGAATTAGAAACTACTTCTATTTTTGAGTTATTATTCTTAATTTTCAACATAGGTTACGTCATATATAATATTTTTCTAATAAACCGGCCGAATAGGTCTAATGGAAGGATGAAATGAATTTATAATAAATGAACCGAATAAGTTTTAATCTCGTATAAATCTTATGGACCCAACGATCTATACCCCTGTCCCATCAAATCTTACTGGCCAGCACCAAATGTGATTGAGCTATATATCCCAGTTAAGCCTGATAGAAACTTTGCACCCATGACCATAGATAATTAGGATACAAATAGAACCACCCACTGCATGCAGCATGGGAAAGCACGACGAGACATGGATAAAATTCATCTTTGTAGACATTAAAATTTAATACCATTTATTTTTTAAAATAATTTCAGCATAATGAAAAACTTTAGTCACGATCAATGTTGGAGCAAGCTAGAGCTAGTCTTCTATCCTGTAAACACAGAATTATCTTCATCTCCAACAACAACAACAATGAAATGAAAATGTTGAGGGTAAGTTGAGTTTTTAAAAAGTAGATAAACCGGTGTTCGAAATTCTTTAGTGAAATGACCATATCAAACGGTGATTTCATCGGTTTTAACGAGTAATTTACATTTACCAAATGAAGTTTTGTTTCGATAGGAAACAGCTGTAGGTGGGAATAGATTGAGAGTGATGGTGACAAAGTAAAGAAAAAGTGTAAGAGAAGAAGATTAGAGGTCCATACAATGAAAACGATATGAGCGAATACTAATACATGCTGCATATGCAACTCTGTGGTCCTCAATTCTTTTGGAAGCTACACAACACCCGTATAAACACATTCTAAAATTTTAATATTTAAAAATATAAAAGTATATGAACAGTTCATTGCGTTAGATCCGACCCATTTCGAATTTTGCTATTAAATCGAAATCAAATTCTAAAAAAAGAATTATCATGTTAAAATCCAAATCAGTATATAATTAAAACATTTTTAGAGTTAAAATCATAATTAGTCTTTTATTTTTGTTTTTATAAATGTCGCAATTCCGTTTTTCATAGTCATTTTCTTAAATTTTAGTGTTGGAAAAACATGTAAAATATAAATAAAATTTATTATTTAAAAAAAATTATAATAAATTAAAATATTATAAAAGTACACATAAAAACCCAAAACATATCATTGTTTTTAAAATATGACAATTAAAATATTATAAAATCAATATAAAAAACTATTAATACTTTTTTATTCCATTCTTAACCCAAACTAGCTTTTTTTGGTGTTTAATAAACGAGCTTTAAGTTAGTCCGTATTATTTTTATGAATTGCATAACTATATTTACCATAAACATTCTATTAGTGTAATCACAAAACAAAAAAAATAATTTACTAATCTTCCGACGCACCCACCACCAAATTAGGATAGACTCTTGTAAATAATTGCTTTTAAAATCTTTAGTTAGAATTATAAACAGGTGTTGATTAATTCTGATCTTGATTAATTTTGATGTTAACAAATTTAATCGATATTGGCTATGTTATATTTTTTAAATCATTAGTGTCGAGCATGATTATTAATATTAGTTATATTAAAAAATAATGAATATCGGATAGGAGATCAATGGTAATAATACTATATAGTAAAATTAATTATATTTATACTACCTAATTGTATTTTATTTATCGCGTATTTTATCTATGATATTAATGTTAAAAATCTTACGAAGTTAAATGTAAATTAAAAATAATTCGAAAAAGAATACGATCATATTAAGTTTTGGAACTTAAACATCAATTAAGTCAAAAGTACACAAAACACCTGAACTTATGGGAATGAAATTATAAAAGATTTAGTTTTATAAAAAAGATCTTTATAGACTTAAAGAATATAATAAACATCCCACAATAAAATATAATACTATAATTTATATTATTATTTTAAGACATAATATATATATACTAAACTAACGTCAGAAGGTAAATCACACAAGCTGACAGGTTGAACCAAGAAATCGTTTATAGAGGGTCACAAACTCATCTTATTCCACCAATTTGGCTATCTTTTTCGGAGCTCCCGTTCTATATATTGGACATTAGTGAAATTGAAAATTATTTAAAGGAATAGTCATAAAAAAAATATTTTAAGCATTTTTTCTCTAATTTGATTTTTGTATCAAACCACTATAGGAGTTTTTTTCCATGACTAACAACAATAATTTTCCAATTTTTAGGTCATGGTCACTAGTTTATGAAAGAAGATTTAAGAAACTATTAGTCAGTCACAAAAACTTTTAAAAACAATCAAAATGAACATTTTTAACAAATAAGGTAGGTAAAATCAATTATTTACTAGGAAAGACAATAGTCATTCTAGTCATCTGAGATAATAAGATTGAAAAGTTCATCAATGGTGAAAAATAATGCCCTCCAAAACTAACCACTAAAATAAGTGATAACATAATAGAATAATAAAGGCTATGAGAACTAGATAGTAACATACGAGCTACTACAAAGCTGGATGTATAAGACAATGAGAACTAAAATAACTACTCAATTAATGCAAAAAACTTGTAAAGGGTTATAAGTACAACCACATTGATCTCCGGATCACACACTAGATTCATGATCACCAAGTTTAAATAAAGTTTCAAAAAATAAGAAAAGGTACACAAACTATGAAAGAGTACCTAAAAATAAAACATACATGTCAACCTTACTCTAGATGGTTTTCTTATTTCCCTAAATGACCTAGTCACTCAAGACTTTCATGGTATTGTCTTTGAGTATATACCCATGATGACGAGTCTGGCTGATAAAAACTAATTAACTGGATAAACATACAAACCTTTATACTATTTTTTGAAAGCATGATATAACAATTTAATACTCTACAAACCATAAACGGTAATCTACGCATAACATCTGCCAATTATGATGCAAACAAATAAGAGAATAGAACTCAAAACAACACCAACTATATAGGTATAATAATAGTTACTTCTGATGACAAAGCATATGATATAAATGGCACACCAATAGTTAGAGAGGTCAAAACAACTATAGATGAAATAGGTTCAGAGGTAACAGATGATGAACGTTTGCACCCTTCAAATTCATCTATCAGATTTGTGGAGAATATGAGCATACAAGTGACATGTGTTATTTTAGAGATGATCATACTTACACAGAATTTGTACAAAATGAACAACCAATGAGAGATATAGACCAAAGAGCAAACATGGTCACACAAGAACAGAGAGGTGAAACCTCCTAGTATGTTGGCAGTGGTGCTAGCCACCATGTCACTGAAAACCCATGTCTCATGAGTAAAACGGATGATTATAGTGGTAAGAGATCTATTTTTGTATATAGTGGTGAAAATTTGTATATTTTATATACAAGATAATTTAAACTTTTTACTCACACAAACAAGAACATGTTATTTATCTATCAACTTACTTCATAAAATCTTATGTATGTTTAATTTTATGATTTTGGTTGCTTTGTGAAGGATAAAAAAACATGGAAGGTGATTCTAAGAGAGAAATCTGAGAATGACATTTACAAGAATGAAGAACCTACTAGTTCACTAATGTCAAAACTTGAATCATTAAGTTTTCATTCAAGAGTTTTTAATGTTGAGTTTACACCTTATATAGACCAGTCTAGTTTAGACACTAGTTTTAGTTCCGTAAAATAAGGATGACATATGAGACTTCACCATTCTTCTCGCAAAGTCTTAACAATTATCCTAAAGAAATTATGTGATGCATGTCAATTTGGCAAGCCATATTCCTTACCTTACTTTTATTCCAGTTCAAATTCTAACCCTGTTTTGAGCCGTATACATACATATGATTTGGGTATATTTTCTATTAAATCTCAATCTGGCATTAGGTACTACATTTATTTCTGAAATGATTTTAACATATATACATGGCTATATCTATTAAAAGAGAGAAGTAAAATAATCGATGATATCTTCATTTTTAAGAAATTAGTTTGAAAATAAAATAAAAATCTTACAATCAGATTAGAGAAAAGTAAGTTTATATATTTTTTTCTAATAATTAAAGAACTTGACTATTCGACCTTAAAAACATATGGATGTGTTTATTTTCTCTGCTTAAGACCCTATCTATCTCAAAAATTCAAATTTTATTTAATCAAGTATGTTTTATGGGTTATAATGACACCTATAAAGGATAAAAATGTCTAAGTCCTAGTGGTAATATTTATATTTCAAGGAATATTGTTATTAATGAATTAGATTTTCCATTTAATTCAATTTTTCTAAACATTAAAACTAGTGAGTTTTTATCACTTCTTCTTTCTTCCATGTTGTCTATTATATTTGACTATATAGTAATATATGGTTCTTCTCACTTAAAAATACACGACTTTGACATCTACTTTGATCAACATAATTTTCTTGATCCTAATAAAAAAAATTGAATCTATCAACTAAATTACCAAGCCTATAAATACCTTCATACTATTCAACACATGATACACAAGTTAGTGTACATTTTCATGATATAACTATAGAAAAACCCTAACCAAACCACATATGATATCCCTACTTAAAATCCAACAAATACACAACCATTCACCATACAAAATCACAATGATATGCCAACAAGAGTCAGAAATGGTATCTTTAAACCTAACCTTATATAGGCAAGTGTCATTGGTATCTTATTGGGACTATTTACATAATATAAAAAAAACTCAGAGACTATATGTGATCCTAAGTGGATGCAAGTTATATAGGATGAATATAATGCTCTAAAGCAAAATAAACCTTGGACACTTATTCCCTGGCCACATAACATAAATATTGTTAGTTGTTAATGGGTTTACGAACTCAAATACAACAATTATGGGCATGTTGAGCATTACAAAGAAAAACTTCTTGCCAAAGAGATTTAATCAAAACAAGTGTATTGAATTTTTGGAGACTTTCAGGCCTGTGATTAAGGCTCCCTCTATACGATTTGTTCTAACTATTGATACAACCAAGGTTTGTGATATAAGGCACTATACATCAATAATGCTTTCCTAATATGAAGTTCTTAATGAAAATGTGTATAGGTCATAACTTGAAGGCTCTATACATCCTATAGGTCTTCACATGTGTGTATTTTAAACAAAACTCTATATAGACTCAAACAAGCTCAAAAGGATTGGTATGACAGACTCATGCACACCCTACTCAAATAAAAGTTTCACAATTCTGAAGGAGACTCATCTATGTTATACTACAACTGTAAGTCCGTTATCCTACTTATTCAAGTGTATGCGGAAGTTATAGTTATCACATGAAAAAATACAGGTTATTTAAAATATTTCATTCAACACCTACATTCAACATTTTTTCTCAAATATATGGGGTCACTATACCTATTTTTTGGCATTGAATTCTATAGAGACACTATTGTTTTTCCTAACTCAAACGAAATACATCAAGGACTTACTTTTTTTGCTAAGATTCTCTTCACCCCAAGCCATGTGGCACTCCTATGATTATTGGCCAACCTCTCTCCATCTATTATGGTGATCCACTGTCTAACCCTGTAAAGTAAAAAAGTGTGTCAAGTTCTCTTTAATACTTTCTCCACAATCGATTAGACATTATACTTGCAGCAAATAAACCTAGCAACTTCCTAGAAGCTCCTACCAATATACATTAGAAGTATGTAAATATAATTTTGAGATAATTATCTAGAACTAGATGTGTGATTCTTCATATAAATCCTTATTTTCACCTTCACTTAACTGGCTTCCCTAATGTCGTCGATTGGGCCAGTTTTCCTAATGACTGCAAATCGGTGGGTGGCTAGGTCAAGCACTGAATCAGAGTATTGTGCCTTCAGCATATTTCCGCTGAACTTATATGGCTTCTAATAAGGGTGGATGTCGTCACCGAAGTTGAAGCCTTGTAGCAAAGAATATACTCACAGATGACGTCATGGCGGATGATCTTGACCGATGTCTCTCGTCCAATAGTATCTTTTGGTCGACGACCTTCTGGTTGGTTTCATCAATCAGTTGACACTGCAATGTAGTTAATTATTCATTAAAGATTTACTTGGACTACATTAACACATGTAAGTAAATGTATCAGGTTGTTAGAGTCTTTTATAATTATCAAAGAAATTAATGTTATGTACTAAATGTAAACTGTTACAACTTTCCCTGTATAAGGGAGACAAACTCATTAACAAAATCAATCTACAACCTTTATACCACTTAACTACTTCTTACATGTGTCAATTGGCTACTCGATTGGGGACGAAAGTATACTATAATTTTCTTTAAATCGAATTCAAAAGAGTAACCAAATACAAAGCTACGTAATAATGGTATAAATAGAATGTGAAAATGAGTAGTCTGAGGTGACTAGTTAAAGTAATCAGTCCACCCAAGAGACCAAATCCATCCCTAATGCATAGAGAAATCCTAGAAATACAGTTCAACCTCTTGGTGAAAGAGATTCATGAGAAACATATGGGAACAATGAAAATATATCTAGACGCATTATCTAGATCGATCGAGCCAATGATCATATCTTATATCCACATACATACTAAAAGAAATAAAAAAATAAGGGGCAATATGGATAGTCCAATGTAAATGTATCAATATGTATCAAGCACGTACAACTTTTTTTTATAAGTACAAGGAAGATACGATTGGATCAGATTGGGCATCTTCCAATAACAGCGGTTATCGCAGATGCCGTGACCGACTCAAACCAGCCAAAACACCAACAAAGACCTCAGCTCTATGGACCGACTCTCATGAGTGCCCCTCCAACATGATTTTATAATCATCAGCTTCCAAATAGAGGCCCATTTCATTAGTTATTCTTGTCCGCCGATCATTTCTCTACAATCTCAACAAACTTATCTCCAACATGACTTTGATTTTTCCAAAATAACACAAGACTACCCCTTTGTCCCGGGTGACGCTAACATAAACAACCCATGCTATCTCTCATCAGCATTCATGGACCATTACTGAAGCAAAAAATGAATCAAAACACACCATTATGGCAGAGGTGAAGTCAAAACATGCCACCAGTACCCCGATTATTACCGTTTTGACCAACATATGATCCTTCTTTATAGCAACCAGGCCATGTAAGATAAGGCAACAATGATCGACAAACATCGTATCAATAAAAAAGTATATTTTACAGAGCTATAGCAGGGAGGACCCTTTCTTAGACGGCCTAGAGTTACCACACCATAACCCAAATTCATCAGACTTACATAGTCCATCATATCCCATGTTGGCATTTTCTAATGATGAACTCGAGGTAACACAGCACATCACGAGGATGTATTATTGATTAATATGGAATTAGTTGACACTAGCAACTCAACAAACATTTTATGTAAAAGCACCTACGATCGGATACAAGGCATGTTGCCACTTATCTTCACCTAAAGGATTCTCCTTAGATTTTATGGAGAAAATAATACACATTTAGGGTAACTGACCATGGATATGATCTCAAGAGCCCAAGAGTTTTAAAATACAATTAGTTGACTCTTTATGATTTTGGATGTGAAGTCACCTTATAACCCCATCATGGGACGCTCTTGGGTGATCCAGATGCATATGTTAGTCTTCATGGTTAATCAGTGCGTCAAATATCTAGTCAACATGAAAGTTTGTAGTAATTCGAGAGTACTAGAATAAAGCAGAAGAATATTATGCAACAACCTTGGTCCATACCAACCAGTCATATTTTATGAATACTTTAGACTATAAATATATCCAACCACAAAAAAAATCATCCCATAATTTTCCCATAAAATCAGTGAATCACCTATCAACACAACCCAAAATAATTGGAAGGCTATCATGTATTTTGATAAATAAAATATAGCACTCATACAATATCCTTTCATTTTATCCCATACTCACTCGGCGACTAACACCAACTAAAGCATCAACACACGCACATTACAACACGACTACCCTTTGCAGTGCCAGATATGTCGGTTAAATGAATACCATGCATGCCTTACCTGTGTGTTTGCCTCATGAGTTTTTCCTACAACTTCATGTTATTAGTTTTTACTAGAACAAGTCTCATTTATACAAGGTTATACAACAAGGTGTTAGAAAAGTAATCCAACACAACCCTACAACTCTTCGTTGATGGTGCACAAAAAATTACATAACTGGGTCGGTAAATACATTGAGACATAAAGTTCTGGAATTACCAACCAATGGGTATACCTTCGAACGTCGAACTGATATTTTTTGACTTACAAAGTCAAAAATAGTAACTTCAAGATAATTTTGATCCATCTAACGCATACTTTGCCTTTACTTTTCTCAAAATCTTGCACCGAATTCCTAGTCTTTTTTTAGGTCATTTGATTTTAGTTACGCGTCTCCTACACCATTAGGCCAACGACCGAACTATTCTGTAATACTTCTAACCTATCTTATGTTGAATGCCACAATCTTGTAACACATATCTTATAACACCTATTAGTATACCATTCATTTAATTCAATAGTGAAGATACAATTTATTGATGAACTCATATTATTGTTATGATATTTTCTATCAGTAATTGCATTAAGTCACAATAAAGAAAACTATTGGGCTAACTAACGCGTTAAAGCATACATACTCCATCATATTATTCCATATTATACATTATAGCGGCATTATATACTATGTTGAACGGATTGCAATTCATAAATTGTTCATTTTTATAGTTTTACTTCATTATTTATTGACATTATAATATTCTGCCACATGCATACCTATGCATATTATTGTTCCATGCTATTCTATTATGACCATACTATACGTTATTACTTTATCCAGGGTAAACTAAGAGTTCTCAGCACCCATTTTATAATGCTATGGTATCGTTTTATTCATGTTATGATATTAAACAAAGAATCTAAGCACTCTAACATAGACTGGAATGCCATGAATAATGTTGAATATAATAACACTTATTATATATCACCCCAATATATATTAAGAACGAAATTATGCATATCTTATTTAAACTTGATTTTTCTAACTTGATATCAAAGAAATTCTAGAGTAATGATTTCAAAATAGCAAAACATTTAAACTGTTTCAATCATTCTATCACTAAAAATACTAAACTATATGTTAAATGGGCCCCTCTTTAGGTAATCAACTCAAATTGAATGCCAATGGAGCTTGTTACCTAAATGGATAATCTAGTGGTGGTTTTTTAATGAGAAATTAAAATGGTATTATGATTGTCTATTGTTGTAGATTTTATGGAAAGAAGTCTCCCATACTAGTTGAAACCAGAGCTCTTCTCGATGGTTTAATCTTATGCATCAATCCTGGTCTCAAAAGTTTTGATATTGTTATAGACTCAAAAATTATGTTTGATTTTTTGGCACATGAGCTTGCTCTATGACTCATATCTCATATTATTTATTTCTACCGCAATCTCATATCCTTCGTTATGTCCTTAAGACTTATTTACGGAGAATAAAACTTGGCAGCCGATTGGCTAGCCAAATTTTGTCTCAAAGATAAATCAAATAAAAAATTGTCTCTAGCTTATGCTCCAACCTAGCTTAGAGCTATTTTATTTTCAGAAAGTTTAAATATTGGTTACATGAGACTAAATAATCAGTATTAATAGTTAATTTCAATATGTTTTATCAACTTTAATTATTGGTTAGTTCATTAAATATGATCAAACAATTGTAAGCAGGTTTTGACAATCCTGACCTACTACTTTTGTTGCTTTATATGTAGGTTCTATTACACAAACACCCCGAAGCTCAGTTAAACACTCTTCGAAGAGACAAAAACAAGGTTATCAAAAATAAAAGAACAGTGAAGTTCAAGTGAGGCTACCATACATGCCTATTGAAATGCTACACAATGCAAAGATATGTCCTCTCACTCTCAAACTTCAAAAAACATATATCCCACGACCTTCAGCAATTCACTTAAAGACCTAAAGAAATTTATTTAGCCAAATATGTAACTTTTTTCTCAAATTTCTTTTCAAATATGTAGCAGCAATGCTAAACTCTTGTAACCTTTGACCTACTGTGGTCTTTTAATAAAATGTTGGTTTTTAAAAAATATATAAAAAAACAACAAGTTAAAGTGTTTAAAGTACACTTCATCTAGTTAGGTATTTGAATTCAATAAAAGGTGACTTACTATTTCATATTCACTTTAAAAATTATATTTTAATATTTAAAAGTTTTAATTTAATTTTTATTCGATTTCTCTTAAACATATCACTGATTTTATTTTTTTAGAATAATAAAATTAGATTTATGAATGATAATGTTTTAAAAAAAATTGCAAACCCAATTCATTTACCTTTTTTATCCCGTAAACCATCATCTAAAAATTTCTATTTTACATTGGTATCGCATGTAGCAACAGATCTCACATCTATCATTAAAAGAATCTTTTATATAGGGCTCACATCTAGCAACTAGTCCCGCATTTATCATCTACAAATTCTATTTTACAATGATCTCGTATTTAGCAACGGGTCTCGCATCTATAATCTAAAAGTTCCATTTTACACTAGTTTCGTATCTAACAATTAGTCTCGCAACTATGTCGCATCTAACAACTGATCCTGCATTTATCAAAAAATTATTTAACATTAGTCTCACATCTATTATCTAAAAAAATTCATTTTACACTAGTCTCGCATCTAGCAACTGGTCTCGTATGTATCATCTAAAAAAATCATTTTACATTAGTCTTGTATTTAACAATTGGTTCCGCATCTATCATCTAAAAATTATTTTAAAAACTTCCATCTGGCAACTAATCTCCTATCTGTATAACCATTATTTTATATTAGTCTAGCATCTATCATCTAAAACATATTTTACACTAGTCTCTCTTCTAGTAATGATAGATGATAATGAGATACTAAACACGGATGGTCTCGCATCCAACAATGCCAAACATTGGACACGAGACAGACTTACCTGAAAATTTACAAAACTATATTAAAATTACCTGAAACACATAACCATTTTCTTTCTTTAAATAATCCATTATCATAAATCTTTTTTTAATAAGCTTCTAAATTGGGAAAAAGGATTGGGACTAGTAGTTCTTTTAAACTCATAATTAGTTATACTTTTTTTATAAAATTTCAACTTTAATGATGAAATTTATTTATAAAAAATGTTATTTTTAATATAAGACATATATAAAAATTTAATAAAAATTACAAACTAGCACTAATAAAAATGCATCCTATTATTGTAATCTAGAATAAAAAAATATTTTGAATTTTGGATGAGTAAAATAAAATATTATGTTGTTTATGTGCACCGGATTTTTTTTACTAGAACGTAGCCGTATAGGTCTCTGTGATGGGTCGTGAATCCATCGTGTTTTAGCGGATTCAGGTCAGAACCTTAATCTCGCACGGATCAAACCAACACGCCACACTGTTGTACTAAATCCACCGTAATCGTTTGAGCGGGATGGAACCGAGACGGGACAGTCAGGATTTTACAGTGATCCGAACCGTTAAACATATCTCTTCAATTCCATTGAGTACTTTCCAGGGAGCTAACTCACTTAAAAGTTCGTAGGAGATACGAGTGTCTCCTTGCATCTAAAGACATCATCTATTGGATTCCTGACCAATATATTTAAACTTATCAACTTGGATCCTTCATGATTCACATTATAATGAGCATTATAATCATCTTCATCAACTTCGGCTTCATCATGGATGTTATGTTCAATATCCATTGTTTTCCATTTACCCTCCATAAGTATCCAAACCTTCTCCAAAAGTCGATCGCCCTGAATCCTGAATCTTTCCCCTATAGCCAAATACCCGCCGAGTTCAGTTAACTTGGCCTCTCTGCCGAGTGAGTAAAGAAACTCGAGCGCAACCAAAGAGAACTCTTCCGTCTTCATATCAAATGAATGCAGACTGACCGAGCTTAAGCTTTGAGTGAAAAAGTAAAGCCAATGGATTGATCCATTACAAAACAGACCTTCAGTCAGATTACTAGAATAATCAATAGCTCTCTGATGTAGAGCAGGAAGACTATTGGTCGCCTGTTTCCATGATTTTGTTTTGGAACTGTAAATTAGAACAGCCCTACGTTCTTCAAATACCTTTGAAATATAAACAATTTTGTACTCGGTCATGCTGCTATCAAACCCCAACCCCAACCCTAACCCTAACCTAAAGAAACCAAACAATGTTTCCACCATACCTCTCGAAACAGAAGGCAAATTGATAGATTCTCGTCGTGAAGGGTTCCACAAACAAAGTTTGCCATCGCCAAGCGTAAGAAGAAGAAAGCCTTGGGCAGCACAAAGAACTCAATACACTTCATTGATAAGTGGAAACGCCGTCGTAGTTGGTCTCAGGAAATCGCCATCATTCTTTTGTAATTAAAAGATAATGGAGTTGCGGAACCCGAAGAATAGAATACGACTTGGTCGAGAGCTATAGGTTGTCATGAACTTGGGATCGTCAATTGTTCGGCGATAAAGATTGGATAGACATCGCAAACGAAAAAGAGATTCAATTGGTAATCGGTATAAAATCTCGTTTATGATATCAAAGTGTAAATCCTTCACCTTCCTCCTCCTCCTCATTGTTCGTCGAAGCTAGTTTGACAGAAGAGTCGTCCATTATCATAAATCTAAAAATCACATTTCAGTTCTAATGCCGATCAATCAATGTTAATGAAAATTAAATCGTAGAAAAAATAATAAGAAAAACCCGAAGAAAATGGAGAGATATAAAAAATTATCCACAAAAATAAAAATAAAGTTTTGAATAAAATTATCCACTAAAGATTTTTTGAATGAATATATATGATTATAGTCGATTAGTATAGATCTTTCTAATAAAAATATATAATTTGATAAAAAAAAAGTTATTTTTATATATTGAGTCAAACTTTTTGGAGTAGGGTAAAAAAATAGATAGATAAATATTAAAATAAAATGTTAAATGAGTGGTTGTTAAAAAAACTTGATTATAAAAATAATAAATAATAATTTTGTTTTTTCAATATTTATTCGTATTTATTTTTCAATAAAATATTATAAATATTCGAACTAGATGCTCGGCTATATATTTCATAACTTTTGTCACGATGAACATGTTTACACATTTTATTATTTTTCTTTTATCCTGAAAAATAGTGTATTACGAGATAAAGGTTATATCTTTATTTTTTTAAAGGTTTTATGAAAAACTATGACTAAATCAACTTGTAAACTTTTAGATATTTTTAAGTCTGTTTAAAGATCTACCGAAAATATAGCCTCTTCAATATCCACGATACATGAGTGGATTAACAAAATTTAAAAAAAAAAATTAAATAAAAATATCAGATTTTTTATTTTTTATTATTATACATTAAAACGTGGTATCAAAATACCTATAAATCAGTAAGTTAGTTGGAGTGAAAGTAAATCTTTATCTTTAACCAAACTCGTTTCACACTTTACACTCTATCTTCTTCTTCCTTAGTCACTCTACAAAACCAAGCTTAGTTCTTAAGAAGCGTGATTTTTTATTACTAACTCTATTAAGTTTTAGCAGAATGAGAATGAAGATTTCGATGTTATTTCTACTGACTTGCTTTGTGCTCGCTGCACAAAGTGGATCGTCAGTAGAATACGTGAGATACAGAGATGCAAAAGCACCAGTAGGTGCACGAATGCGTGATCTGATGACGCGAATGACTCTAGCTGAGAAGATAGGTCAGATGGTGCAATTGGACCGTGCGTCTGTTACGCCGGAGATCATGAGAGATTTTTCGATCGGCAGCGTGCTGAGCGGCGGAGGAAGTGTTCCGTCTGAAAAGGCGACGCCGCAAGAGTGGATTAGTATGATCAATTCTTTTCAAAATGGGTCGTTGTCGAGTCGGTTGGGGATTCCATTGATTTATGGTATTGATGCTGTTCATGGCCATAATAATGTTTACAAAGCTACTATTTTTCCTCACAATGTCGGTCTCGGTGCTACAAGGTACTAATATTTATGCTATGGTTTATCTATTATCGGTCCGGTTTGGTCGGGTTTTAAAAAACTAATCTCATTCATTGGTATGGGATCACTAAGTTTTTGTTTTAGTTTTCCTAACCGGACAGCTAAGTTTTCGGTTCGATCCCACTCTAGTTGAATCCCGTTTGGGTTCGATTCTGTTTTAGATTCAATTTTTTTAATTAAATAAATGATATATAATTAAAGTCTAGAAGTTGATCTATGACTTATGACTTTTTTTTACTTGATGTTAATATAATAATATTGAAAAAATAAGTTAAGAAATAACGATCGGTTTTAATGGTTTTATCTGTTCGATTCCGTTTTTACTGGTTTATCGGTTGTATCCGGTGGTTTTTATCGGCTCTGTTTCAAATCAGTACTACTGATTTATCGGTTTGATTTGAAACCGGTTTTATCGGTTTGATTTGAAACCGGTTTTATCACCTCGATTTGAAACCGGTTTTATCACTTCGGTTTTTAGAATAGAACTGCGAACCGAATCGTTAAATTCGTTTGGCCCGGTTCAGTTCGGTTCCTGATTCATAATTTTCAGGAGCCATTAGCCGCCCTTAACTATCACTATTCAGTACATATAGTCCATGCACCGGACTAATTTTACTGAAATCTGCGATTTTACAACTTTATGGCGTTTTCAAATAAATCTTAATATGTATAGAAAATTTGTTGTTTTTATTACAGATACACTATAGTTATTGCTTTTAGGATGATCTAAACTTCAAGTACTGTTTGATTCATATTGTGTCTCTAAACATTAGAATGAAGCAAGTAAAAAACACAATTGTAGTGTGTCTTATTCTAAGACAAGTAACATTGTCTATGTTGTAGAGATCCTGCTCTTGTAAAGAGGATTGGAGCTGCAACTGCACTTGAAGTTCGAGCCACTGGAATTAATTATGCTTTTGCTCCTTGCATCGCGGTAATGTTCACAATTTACGATTCCTACAGTTTTGAGTAAATACTTTCGTTTTAGTATATGAAAATGTCAAAAGTTAGTCACACTTTTTCGACAAAAAAATCTAAACAGGTGTGCAGAGATCCGAGGTGGGGTAGGTGTTACGAGAGCTATAGTGAGGACCCAGCAGTTGTTAAAGAAATGACAGAAATTATAGGTGGATTGCAAGGGGATATTCCGGCAAACGAAAGAAAAGGTGTTCCGTACATCGGAGGACCGTAAGTTTATCTGGCCTAATTTAATGTTTTGTATAGTGTCATTTTATTAAACAATCGAAATGGCCTTTACTGAACTAATGTTGAATATCAGGGACAAAATAGCAGCTTGTGCAAAGCACTTTGTTGGTGACGGTGGAACCAAACGAGGGATTAATATGAACGATACGTTGCTCAATTTCCATGACCTAATGAGAATCCACATGCCTGCTTATTATCCTTCCATCATCAAAGGTGTATCCACCATCATGGCCTCTTATTCGAGCTGGAACGGGAAGAAAATGCACGCTAACCGCATGCTCATTACCGATATTCTCAAGAACACCCTCAAATTCAAGGTACATTTTTTAAGTTTCAACTATATAAGAAAAAGTTAAGGAATTGTGGCTTACTGTAGTTTGCTTTGAAATGGCAGGGTTTCGTAATCTCTGACTGGCAAGGTATCGACGATATTGATAATCCTCCACATGTAAACTATACATCAGAAGTTATGCAAGGGATTCAAGCTGGCATTGATATGGTAAGTTCTGTTAACTTGCTAGAGACTCTATCTAATCCACTTTTTATTTTTGTCTTGAAACTAGTTTAATTTATTTTTTTACTTTTTCAGGTTATGGTTCCAAACAACCATGTTGAGTTTATCAATACTTTAACTGATTTGGTTAAGAGAAATATAGTTTCCATGGAACGTATCGATGATGCTGTTGAGAGAATATTGAGAGTTAAATTCGCATTAGGTTTATTTGAGGAACCATTGGCTGACGAAACTTATGTGCTTCATCTCGGAAGCCAGGTCAGTGACCGATAGTCTTTTTTCTTCGTAATGCTAGGTAAAAAATTAATTTTCTTAAGACATTGTGGTCAATAAGATTGTGATTGTTAATAGGCTCATAGAGACTTGGCCAGAGAAGCAGTAAGGAAATCACTTGTTCTGTTGAAGAATGGAGCAAGTGCAGATGAGCCTGTTTTGCCACTGCCGAAAAATGCACCAAAGATTTTGGTAGCTGGAAGTCATGCTAACAATCTTGGTTACCAATGTGGAGGCTGGTCGCTAACATGGCAGGGTGTCTCCGGCAACAATGTTACCGATGGTATAATCTTAACCTTTTTGCGAAAGCCAACTTTTTTTTTTTAATGTTAAGTTGTCAGCCTATAAGGTAAACACAATATGTTTTCTTCTCACACATTTAGCATTGTGGAACAGGAACTACCATACTTAGTGGTATCTCTGGTGCAATAGACGGAAGCACAGAACTAGTATTCAGTGAGAACCCAGACGTGGATTTCGTGAAGTCCAGCAACTTTTCTTACGGTATCGTTGTCGTAGGAGAGACTCCTTATGCAGAAACAAGCGGGGACAATCAAAACCTGACACTATCAGAAGCTAGTGCATCTGCCATCCACAACGTGTGTGGTTCTCTAAAGTGTGTAGTTGTGCTTGTATCGGGACGGCCTCTTGTAATGCAGCCCATTATTGAACATATAGACGCATTTGTGGCAGCGTGGCTGCCGGGTTCAGAAGGCCAAGGGGTTGCTGACGTTCTGTTTGGAGATTACGGGTTCACGGGCAAACTTCCTCGAACTTGGTTCAAGTCTGCCGATCAGCTTCCTATGAATGTTGGCGACGCTAAGTATGATCCTCTCTTTCCATTTGGTTTCGGGCTCACGACTAATGGTGTTATCTCAAACTAGACAGTTCTTAGTATCTATTTAGTTGATTAGTAGTTAGTTTTGCTTGTACTTATGTTTTCTGCTCATGGATAGTTAGATTGGATTTCATGATTAGCATTTTTAGTATGTTCATAATTTTAAGCTTTTATTGAAGTTTTAAATAAAAGTACCATTTTTCGATTTCATAAGATTGACATGTTCGTAATAATAAAACGATTTTATTTGTAATCACTTAAAAACCAATCATTATTAAAAGTTTATATAATTGTTAATTAGAGTTCAGGTCATGGCTAAATAATTTCATCTTTTAACAACGTTATATTTTATTCTTCATGTTTATTTATTTTTTAGAATATATCACTCATATTTTAATAATGTTTTTATTTTAGTTTTTCATGAATATCCAATATCCCGGTGTTTCAATAATGTTTTATTTTAATTCTTCATCCAAAATATTATTGAATAGTTTTTTATATTTTTTAATGTTAGCAAAAAAATTCATGTTTTAAAATATTTGTAATTTTAGCCCTAGTTAATTATACGAATGTGATTACATATTTTTTTTTTTAAAATATAAGAGATTACTTGAAAACAAAAGTGAACATAAAATACTAGTTTAAGACAAACACGAAATTGAAGGACTAATGGTGATTTTTAACCATGTTGAATCTAATAAAATTTTCTAAAACTTAATAATTCTTTTAAAAGAGGCCTTAAGGTTGAAGAGTAAGAAAAAAAATCATTGAATTATTTTTTAAAGGTATTTTTTTAAAATAAAAATACATTTTGATCTTTTTAGTTTTCTATATTTATATATGGTCAAAATTCCATCATTTTTGTTGAGTTTGAAATTTAATTCACGTGAACTTAAAATTGACGTCCTTTCAACATTTTGTTTGCTTTTACCGTTTATCTTTTAGTGCAAATTGGTTTTTTTGTTAGTTTTGACAATATCTGATCAAATCAATGAGTAAAGAGAAGAACAAGAATACAACTCTTATTAAGAACTCTATTGATGATTTGGACTTTCAAGGTAATGCGTTACATGAATCTACGGTCGTTGTTTAAAAGAAAACCCAAAATACCTAAAAACAGCCATAAAGCTTGAAACATCGTGTTGCTGGTTTGGATGAGGTTTTGGTTGTTGAAGTAGAATTGAGAAAGAAAGATGTGACAATAAATGAGGAGTTCTAGTATGGGAGTTCAAGACTTACCCATAATGGTAAAGAGACTACCATTGTTGAGTTCCCCAACTAAAGAACAACCCAAAGCAAAAAACCTTGACCACAGGTTTGGTGAAACTAGTTGTTGATCCATAATGGTGAAGAAACTACCATTGTTGAGTTCCTCAACTAAAGAACAACCCAAAGCAAAAAACCTTGACTACAGGTTTGGTGAAACTAGTTGTTGATGAGCTTGCAAAGAAGACAGATGAAAGACCAAAACAAGCTCTTGCCGACCATTCTTGATTTAGTTTTAACCAATAAGATTCTAAAGAGGATGAAGACAAATTTTCACCTCTCTTAAGTCATAAGAACAACAACACAAAATTGCTTAAAATGGTATATTTTAATTTAAATTTTGTTAATAGTTCCAATGGTGTTGATGTTCTTGGCCAACCTCATTCTCATAGTGTTTGCCAAACACTTGAGAAAAATGATACAAATGATTAAACATCTTCCATGATATTATTGGGCAGAAATCTTAAAAATAGAGTTACCCAATGGGTTCAATAAAAGTTCTAACCAATGGAAAAATTCCCCACGACTAAATTTTAACAATCGTTTTTTGTACTTTGTAAATCGTCAACTGATATCAAGATTGTTTACAAGGTTGGGATAAACAAGGAAGAAAATGAATAATTTTTTTACATTGGTGATGTGAGAAAACTTTCAGATAGATTAAGCTTCCTCTTGATTGGTTATGTTGTCGGTAAATCAAACGGAAAGCAAACTATTTACAAATATTGTCAAACATGAAAGGTAAGACACCAAATTAACTTTCACCTTAATGGTTGGATTATCTTTAACATATTTGATTAGGGTACTAGATATCATTTCTAAATGGGGATAGGGGTAACTATATTTTAGGTTGGCCACTTATGCTAAAACTATTGTCATAGTTCTTTTAAGGCTACTGTTCATTTAAGAAATCAGTTTCCTAATTATAAAACTAGGCCAATTGTTGCTCCTTCGTCCAAACAACTTCTTTTGGGAAACATTAGTAGTAAAATACATAATATCATGTCAAATGTCCAATAATTTATGTAAATGAGTGAGATTTTTTATGAAAAGCAAGGTATCAGGCTGTTCAAAGCCAATATTGACAACGGTAGTTACTCAATAAGCTACTAAAACTACTACCAACGGTAGTTCAATCTTTAATATAGGCTATGAAATGATGGTTACTCAATCTTTAACATCTTAAACTACTACCAACGGTAGTTCTTCGAGTGAACATGATAATATTGTTCTTTCTTATGATACGGAATTTATGGGAAACATTGGTCGAGTATGGCTAGATACTTAATGTTCTATGGATTTTCATAGGTGACTTTAACAATGCGCTAAATTTCAATAAATATTGTAACGGAACGAATGTGACACTTTATAAGATACATGACTTCGGGAATTATTTTATGGAATTGGGACTGGTCGATCTATTGTTCACTAATAATTTATATACGTGGACTAACAACAAGCTTTTAGCGAGTTGGATAGAGATATTGGAAATATCCATTAGTGCACGTCGATGATGCATTACTCAATATACTTTTGCGCATCATTTTTATTTCTAATCATTCTTTGTGCATTATGGATGCATTTGTTTAATTTTATCATAGAAGATCATTGCTACTATTTTTTAACATGTCGTATGATCATCCGAATTACTTACCCATAATTGAATAAAGTTGGCAAATGCATATCCGAGGGATGGCTTGTGTTGTGTAAGAAAAAAGATTGACTCAAAGAAGAATTGAAAGCTCTAAATTTCTACTATTTTCTCACATATTTTAATGTGTTAAGAGGAAAAAGTATAAGTTTGATCTTGTTAAAATCTAGCTCTGACATTATCCTACAAATATGTTGTTATTTAGTGAAATTTTGGAACTTCGTTGAAAAATGCTCTTCTCTTTAGCGATGCGGAATTAAAAAATTTCCAAAAAAATACCAAAAGTGATTATATGATAAATAATAATGAATGAACTAAAATTTTTATTTTTTACTTAAACAAAATGCAAAGACAAATTACGTTGCAGCGATGTCGTTAGCCGATGGTATTTTGTTTAAGTTGGAAGACCAAGTGATGGATACTTTTGTTAGTTATTTTAAGGATTTTTTTGACACACACATAAATGACTAACCATTGTTTTGCGAGGTCTTTAGGTATGGTCCATAAGAGTAATGATAACTAATGTGTGCTAGTATTACCGAATATGAAACACATATGGCTCTTAACGATCTCGGGAGAAACAAGTCCTCGAGTTTTTTTTTCATTGGAAGGTATTAGTGTAAACCTTATTGTATGATTTTTTTTTCACATTCATCTCTTTTAAAGAAAATTAACCATTTAGTTATTTATTTAATCCCAAAATATTTCTGATGAGGGTGTATTCCCCAGCCGAGCAGAGCGCAAAACGACCGAGCATATGCAAGAAACAAAAAAGACAAAGGATGAGCTTTGGCTAGGAAGATTAACGAAGATGTGGTAGAAATTTGAATAAGCAATGAAGGGAGCAAAGTCAATAGCAATGCAAAGGATAGCAACCACTAGTTCTGATGAGTGAGTTGGTCGGCCGAGCTGGTTATGCAAGAGCCGAAAGATGAACAAACTAACATAGCACTGAACGATCTCAAAGTACTGATGACCAAACATTCTCGAATAAATGAGCTCAGCTTGGACTATGCCGTGTCTCGAGCCGAACAACGGAGACAAGTAAGGAAGTCATTGAGCCTTGCTCGAGTTAGTGCACGAGTGCGGTAGTGGGCACATTAAGTGGGAATAAATGTATCTGTAACCGCCCACTAACAGGGAGAACTATAAGTAGGGAAATTCTCGAAGATAAATGAACTTCTACTCTTTTCTGACTATATGATTTGTTTTATTTTGGCTAAGCTTTGTTATTTCCCGTAAAAAAAATTGGCGTCGTCTGTGGGAATGTAAATGGTGTCGCCTCCATCTTATGCAGCCACGGTCTCCCAATGATGGTATGGTACGCGCTCGGTGCATCAGAAATTATGAATAGTATTTTTAGCTCTTTTTTTGTTGCTCAGTGGCCAATCTTTACCACCAGCTCAACTTCCCCAACGCAGTGCGAAGTTCTTCCCTCGTAGTCGAATAGTGTACGTTGAGTAGGCTGATTGGGGGTACATTTAGCATGCGGTAGAAACTGTCTTTAAATATGATGTTAGGAGAGCTGCCTCCGCCGACTAGAACACGGGTTACCATAACCCCTCCAATGTCCATATGAATAGTTAGTGCATCCTCATGAGGTAGACTGACGCCTCTGAGATCGTCATCATTAAAGGTGAGGTCGGCCACTGGATACCTATAACTGTGGTAGGATTTGGCATCTATTTCGTAAACATCGAACTCTTTTTTCATTTTCATGTCTAGTAAATGAATGAGAACTAAAAAGTCTTCAAAACCGTTTATCTTCGAATCATCAACCTGCCACAAATCGAAAAACAATCTATTCGAAGCCATTGTCTTCGAATAACCAACCTAGTATTTTAAAAATAAATATTCGAAGCTGTTAGCTTAAACTATTATTCGAAGCATATATGCGATATCAAAGCTATAAACTCTTAAAACCATATTCGAACTAATCTTAATAATATATATGAAGCCATGGATGAATTACCTTTGAATAGTAACCAAATGAATCGATGTAATCACTTCGAATAAAAATTTCCCTTAACATATTGTGTAAGTGTTCCTTCCTCGAATGCAACAGTTAAAAGTGTAACGGTTATATTCATCTGTGATGTAGACTTGACAAGTGTCGAACATCCAACCCACCCAGCGATTCGTATTCCAACCTATCACCAAATGGGTCTGTCCATTTTCACACGTCTTCACTATTTCAGTATAAATACCATGCATCTCTCATTTCAACTCTCTTTACACACAATCATTCTAGAGAGAAGTTAGAGCTTTTTTTGCTACCTTCAACTGCTCATCCCCTATTCCCAGAATTCTCACTGCAAAACTCAAATCTTCCGATCAATCTTTATCTTCTCCGATCAACCCATCCCTGGTTTATGAGAAAGAAACCGGTAACCAAAAAGTCGAAGGCCATTTTACCCAAAACATAAGAATCTTATGATACTGATGGTGTTCGGTTCTTACGATTATTTTTGCATAACGCAAAGAGCCAAAAAGTATCGAAGAGCAGGGTTAATTTTTTGTGGCCCAATTGGAACTAAAAATGAAACATTTTACTACGGTAATTTTGATCCTACCAAAGTTCCAGAGCTTTCTCCTTCTCCCAATATCGAATAACAAACGTCATCTAGAATCTCTAGCCCTAAAACCCCTTAAACTTCTTCAACTCAAAGCAGAGTTTCTCCTCTGAAACTGAAAATGAATAACCTTTCCTCAAAGAAATCTTCTTCAATCAAACCTAAAAATACCTTCATCGCAATGGGAGATGAATCAACAATTGTTCGAACTCCATATCCTTCGAAAACCACCACTAACGATCCTCCTCATAGAGAGATGATAGAAGAAGCTGTTCGAACTGTTATTCCTCTTTCAGAAGCAAACATTCCCACTTATAGAGATCCTCAAGAAGGTACTTCCAAAAGCAATGAAGCTGACTCAGAGGCTACAAAATCCGATGTTGAAGCTGAATCTCAAGAAGAAGCTGATGTTTGTTCCATTTCCGAGGAGGAAAGAGCAAAGGTTGGGAAGAATCTGAGAAACCTCGAAAGCAAATATATTATCGCCTTGAAAAAGATTTTATATATATTACAAAGAAATCCAAGCCCCTTTCCTCAAAAAGCAATGGGGAATGGGAGAAAGCATCACCCTTCGACTACCAAAGGAAGGAGAAACTCCCCTTGACTGCAAGGATGATAAACTAGTGGTTTACCCAGAAATCATCAATTGGGGTCTTCGATTTCCACTAGATCTGATGATCGTAGAGTACTTCGAAGTCCTTATCTTTTTCCCTACCCAAGTAACTCCAAACCAATGGTTCACCCTCATGTCAGTGATCATGGCATCTCGCCTATCCAAAATATCGATCAACACCAAAGACTTCATTTCTCTGACTCAACTTTCAAAAGGTCTTAAGCTTCCATTCTATTACCTTACATTATTGGATGATCTTAAAATCATCGACGATCTTAAAATCATCGACGATATTTTGGAGGCTGATAAGTTCTGGAAACAAAGATTTGTTTTCATCTCTGGAGCTTGGGAGAATGGCAAGCCGATTTCTAAAGACAATCCTTCGAAGTTAACTATGGTCTGGAGAAGCAATCGTAAGTTCTCAAAAAAAATTCCTTTCTACATTTTTTTTAATACATATTTTATTTTCTTACTTAATATTTTATTTTGTTTGTTTATACTAGAAATTTCGAAGCGCTACTCCACTCGTCGAGAAGCTGCTAAGGTGATATTCCAAAAATTGGCTGCCTGGGATGAAAAAGAGTGGAATAACGCCTTCCAGCCCATTAACTTCCTCCAATTCCACATGTTTCCGATTACAGAAGGTGGGCTGCCTCCCAAAAATTTATCTTCTGATCCAGATCCGAAGCTCGTACGCCGATGAATTCCTCAAGCCGACTGCAAAGTCTTTCTCCCAATTCGAAATAGATCAGACAACCATCTGCCTAAAAAGAAAAAGGGAAAAATCATCAAAGAAAAGAAAGGCAAAAAGGTAGTTAGCACATCTGGTGCTAACCCTTCCACACTCTCGAAACCGAAGCATCGAAAATACAAAGTTGCAGAACAGCCTCTTTCACCCATCGAAGAGGGAGAAAATCAAGAAAACTCGTCAAAGAAAAAGAAAATATCTTTTGATTCCTTCGGAAAGAAGAAGAAACAAATGAAAATCACTTCGTACAAATTGATTGACGAAAATGAAGATGATGCTGCTGAAAACCAACAACAACACCCCTCCCCCCCCCCCCCCCCCCCCCCCCGCCAAATCCTTCAACCGAAGATCACTCCAAGCAAGACAATCCTGTGATTGTCATTGATCACTATTCTCCTACCGTTTACCATCGTCCTACAAGTTTCGATCCAGATATGTTCATCAACTTTGAAAACACAGAAGCACTTACTGGTGAAGAAGATCCTACCCTTCAAGTCATTCAAAATCACATGCTTGATTTTGCAAGGCCTACTCCAGAGAAAAATCTTCCAAAATCGACTCGTTCCTTCGAACCTGTTACATCTCTGGATATGATTGACAAGCTTAGTACCTCGGAATATCGTAGCCCTCCCCCAAATCCTGCAATTGCTATCGCTCTTCAACCATTTTCCGGTCTTGACACTGCTGCAAAAACTTTTGCTTCTCAAATCGAAGCCTCTCAAGACCATCTCAAACAGTTAGCCAAAGATATAGTTTACTACAAAGAGGCTTACGAAGCTGAAAAAAATCTTAGAGAGACTCTGCACAGCAAAGTATATGAGCAGTTTTATGCCTATGAGATAGCTAGATCCGAGCTGATAAAAGGCGCTCTTTGTATTAAGGATCATCTTCGAATCAAGCATATGGTCGACACAGAACTGCTGACAAAGTCTCATGAAGACAAAATAAATAAACTCAAAATCGAGCATGTCGCTGAATTGAACATTGAAAGGTCCAACTCTACCACACTTCAAAATTCTCTAACTCTTTGTGAAGCAGAAAATAAAGAGTTGTCCGATGAGATAGAGAAATTGAAGAAGAATTTCGAAGCAGAAAAAGTTGTTGCTTTCACTACTGTCGAAGCTCAGCTTTCAAAAAATATACAGACAGCTATTCAGGTCGGAAAAGAAGATGTAATCATCCTTCTCCTTGGAGTACTCCATGCTGTATATCCAAAAATCGACCTCACAAATTTTTGGAACGACATTCTTGAAGAAAAACGTCCAAGCGAGGCATTCGACCCTGTGCTCAACTCATCATCTTCAGGGGACCAATTGTCTGAAGAAGAAGAATCTTCTGACTAGCTACTCTTTTAGTTTTTTTGTCTTTGTCTAATCAGAATATCTCTTTTTGTATTGTAACAACTCGATCTGAATGACAAAGAGTTCTTCCTTTTTATATCTCTGTTCTTTTACATATTATTCGATGCTAAATACCAAATAAATGTAAAATTTTAATAAATATAAGCTTACCACCTCAAATATATTAATAAAAATTAACAAGTAATATCTTTTTCAAAACGATAGGAATGTGTTGTTAAGCTTGATTAGCTCATCAAAATTCTCAGTGAGTTTTAAAACATTCACTTTAAAATTCCAAATGGTTGTAAAACATGGTTATCTCTTCGAAAAGTGTTATAAACACTTCGGAATATACTTCCCTTAACTAATCTCAAAGGTGATCAATCTTTGATGATTTGTTAAGATAGTATCCAAATAAATGTAAAATAACCATTGGCCAAAAAACGAACTTTATTGATAAAGTTGAATATGTACAAGTACATGACGTCTCATTAAAACCTTCTTGGGCCAACAGGGTAGGAAAGAGTGCGCCATTAAAAACAAAAATTCCAAAGTATAAACACATGTCTACTCCTAATAAAGCTTCAAATGTTGAATATTCCATGGATGTTGTAGCATCCTCCCCTCGAAATCACAAAGACGATAAGACGTTGGTTTAACTCTTTCAACAACTGTATAAGGCCCTTCCCAGTTCGAAGCCATTTTGCCGAGGTTCTTTTCCTTTGTGTGTAGAAAAACTTTTCGCAACACTGTATCGCCTTCTTTAAATTCTCTTTTGTTCAGCTTCGAATCATATCTACTTATCATGAGAGTTTGATAATGTATGGTATTCAAATAAGTTTGAACCCTTTTTTTCTTCAATCAAATCCACATTTGCCCTTTGAATTTCATCATTAACTCTTTCAGAATATTGAGATATTCTAAAAGATGACATCATAGATTCAATAGGGCTAACTTCATCCATACCATATGCCAAAGAAAAAAGAGTCTCTTTTGTAGCCTCTCTTGGAGTTGTTCGATAAGCCCAAAACACCTCTTGCAAATAATTTGGCCATTTTCCTGCTGCCCCCGATAGATTATTCTTCAAGCCATCTAAAATTGTTCTATTTGTCACTTCCCCTTGTCAATTAGCTTGAGGATGAAAGGGCGTCGAAAAACATTGCTGAATCCCTTTAGAAATACAGAATGCAGCCATTTCCTTATTATTAAATTATGGGCCATTATATGTTGTAATTTTCCAAGGAACCCCAAAACGACAACAGATATTATTCACAATAAATTTAGTGACATCTTTTTCTTTTGTGCCTGATAGCAGTTCTGCTTCCGCCCATTTCATAAAATAATCCATCGCCACAATTATCATCTGCCTTCCCCCAGAGGCCATCGGTAAAGGTCCCACCAAATCAATTCCCCATCTATCAAATGGTATCGCCTCGGATATAGACATGAGCGGTACTGCTAGTCTGTGAATAGCATTAGAAAATCTCTGACAAGTATCACAACCTCTGACTAAATTTTTAGCGTCGTTCATGATTGTAAGCCAATAAAATCCTGCGAGTAACTCTTCGCGATAAAGCTTTAAACCCACAATGAGCTGGCCCTTCTCCATCATGCAACTCTGATAATACTTATTGTGATTCTTGCTTGCCTAAACATCGTAGTAATGGTCTGCTTAATGCCTTTTTATATAAAATTTCATCCAGAACTATATATCTAAAGGATTTACCCCTTAACTTTTTAGCCAATTGAGAATCATCTGGCAGTAATCCTTGGGTCAAAAAATTAAGAATATCCGATCGCCAATCGCGTCGGCTTTCATCATTGGCCAGGTTGAGCAACAATTCAAGGATTCTCTTGTAGCAAAATCCAAGGATATTCTTCCTTGTAAGCAACATTTGCTAAAGAATCAGCCACCATGTTACTTCCTCGCCCGATATATTCCACAACCACATTGTCAAACATAAGCATTAAATTCCGAAGCTCCCGAAGATATAAAATTAAACGATCATTTCTTGCTTCGGAAAACCCAGATACTTGATTCGCCAATAACTGAGAATCCATTTCCAAACGTACTGAAGTCGCCCCACAAATTTTTTCCAATCTCAAACCTGCCAAAGCATCTTCGTACTCAGCTTCATTGTTTGAAGCATGAAAACCGGATTTAATTGATTGGACCATTGCTTCCTCCGTCGGAGCTATCAATTGAACTCCAGCACTACACCCTGAAATATTGGACCCTCCATCTGTTCGAACAACCCACCTCAAATCTATAGGCAAAGATTTTGTGTTTTCTTCCTCATCCGATCTACTTGAGTGGAACTCAACAAAAAGTCAGCCAATTCTTGTGCCTTGATAGCTGTTCGAGGTGTAAATAAAATAACATAGTCTCCCAACTCCACTGACCATTTACTCATCCTCCCCGAAATATCAGGTCGTTGCAATACATTTTTTAAAGGGAATGTGTTCGGACTTCTATAGTATGAGCTTGAAAATATGGACGCATCTTCCTAGTAGCAATCACCAATGCTAAAGCCAGCTTCTCCAACTTCATATACCTTTTTTCTGCTACCACCATACTTTTACTAACGTAATACACCGACTTCAGAATTCCTGAATCTTCACTAATTAACACTGCGCTGAGTGCAAAATCCGATACGGCTATGTACAAGAATAATTTCTCCCCATTTCGAGGCTTTATTAATATTTCTGGTGATGACAACAAATTTTTAATGCTTGTGAATGTTGCTTTATATTCCGACGTCCATTCGAATCTGTTAGGTCCTCGAAACACTTGAAATAAAGGAAAGCATTTATGAGAAAATCGTGAAATAAATCGATTAAGTGCTGCTAACCTTCCTGTCAATATCTGCACTTCTTTAACTGATCGAGGTGAATTCATTGTTATCAAAGCCTTTAATTGTTCTGGGTCGGCTTCAATTCCTTTCGCTAATAATAAAACCCAAGAACTTCCCCGATCGAACTCCAAAGGCACATTTTTCCGGATTTAGCTTCAACCTAATTGCTCTTATATTCAAAAAAGCTTTTTCTAGATCATCAAGATGCACCGCGTCCCTTCAACGTTTTACTACCATATCGTCTATATATACCTCATATTTCTTCCGATCTGTGTAGCAAAAGCTTTATTCATTAATCTCTGATAAGTGGCCCCAGCATTCTTCAATCCAAAGGGCATCACCCTATAACAATGGAGGTCTCTATTAATTATAAAAGTCGTGCACTCTTGATCCTTCAGATCCATCTGGATCTGATTATACCCTTCGAAAGCATCCATAAAAGTCAAAATTTTATTGCCTGAAGTGGAATCAATCAACTGGTCAATTCGAGGAATATGAAATGGATCTTTCGGGCAAGGTCTATTCAAATCTGTAAAATCCACACACATCCTCAATTTCTCATTCTTCTTTTTATTTACTACCGGATTCACAGTCCACAAAGTATATTGAGATTCCTTTATGTGTCCGACCTTAGATAACCAATCCACTTCTGCAACAATTGCTTCCGTTTTTTCCGATAAAAATGCTCTTCTTTTTAGAATCAATGGTTAGACCTTCAGATCTATGGCCAAGTTATGCCGGATTACTTCAATAGGTACTTTTGTTACATCTTCCGTCTTTTAAGCAAAGATATCCAAATTCTGAGACAAAAAATTAAGCAGTTATTGACGTAGATTAGGGGTCAATAAAGTTCCAATTCAAAGCACTTTTCCTTCTGAAAAAGTAAACTCCTCTACTTCTTCACTCGTTTTTAAAGACCCCGAAATTTCCCTCGGATCGTCAACCCTTTATTTCAACTCCAAGGGAACCCCTTCTAACTTTTATTCTCGCATCAAATCTCCACTGTTGGATCCTCGGACCCGAAGCGCAGTGACATAACATTCTCTGGCAACCTTTTGATTGCCCCAGACCACTCCAACTCTGTCTCTAACCACGTATTTAAAACATTGATGGACTGTTGAAACCACCCCATATATTCTTGAAAGTCGTGATCTTCTAAAAATAGCATTATAACTTGTGGGACGGTCTACCACCACAAAAAGTACCTCCTCGAATAATCTCTTTTTGATTCCCCTTTCGAAGAACCTTTATGCCTTTTAAATCCTGAAACTGAACTTTCTACTTCCTCATCACTGGAGGTTATCAATTTTTGCTTATCTTTTTTCTCCTTTCGAGACGAATATCTCTCCTTAGGAGACACAAAGTATGCTTTTTTATACTCGAACTTAGCATGTCTGCCATCAAAAGATCGATCTGACTGACCTTCCACATTAAATTTTTCCATTTCTTGCCTAACTTCAGATCTGATTCTAGCAGAAAATATCTCTTGCTCCCTTCGTTCATATTTTTCATTCAAAGTATTGATTTTATATAAAAGTTTATTCATTCTTGTCTCAACATCAGATCGAACTTAGACCAGAGACGATCCATCAGTTCTATTCCCATCAGTCCCATTCTTTTGCAAATTATCTCTTACACTTTTTATCCCTAACTGAAGTGTAGGATTATTATTTTCAATATTCATCTTACGAATTTTTGTCAAAGAATACCACTGAATAGTATAACTTTCGAACAAAATAAGCTACTGATTTGTCTTATTCAAGTCCCCAGCGGAGTCGCCAATTTGATAAGGTTTTGATTTGCTAAAGTGAATTGCTAAGGAAAAAATCTAGAGAGAGAAAATGATTAAGAGTTTTTAGAGAGAGAAAACGCAAAATACAAATGAGTTTCAAGTCAAAAGTGTTCAACCCATTTATTAGAACAATCTGGTCCTTTATATAGAGGAGCCAAGACTTAGTCTCAAACTGAATCTGTTACAAAAATGGATTGATTGCTATTTAGTCCTTACAAATTATACAAAGTCACAATAGCTTCCTAAAACTTACATCGTTCACAAATTAAAGAAAAACTTACACTAATTACAATCAAGTCCCTGCATTTACATTGTTTATAAATTAATCCTTAAATACCCATTTTCATATCAGTACTAATTCTTCGTTGTCAATTAGTCGTTGGATCTCCTCCCTGAGTTGCCAACACTCGTCTGTTGAATGCTCATGGTTGTTATAATAAGCACAGAAATATCGGTTGGATCGCTTAAACCCGGGAGCGCTCATCACACGGGGTGTCTGGTACTTCGTTCTCCCCCTCGTTCGATCATGTATTACGAAAATGGCTTCGGTTAATGGGGTGAATAGCCTGGTTGGTTGCTCGATATGATGAGACTGTCGACTGGTCTCTTTCCGGGGTTGCTCTTCAACCCTCTTTAGATCCAATCCTCATTCCTTGGAGTCTGACCCATGTCGCTCAGGCGAGCCACCCCTTTGGGCATCATCAACTCTGATAAAGGTATCATCTCGGGCGAGCAGGTCTCCCGTGTTTTCTATTTTGAATTTGATGAGATCTGCATAGAGCTCCCCTTTTGGTCAAGCCCCCGTTTAAGCGATACCATCGCCATATTTTTGGCTAAATCTAGCAAGGCATTCATAGCATGAACAAATCGTCTAACATAACTTTCAAGGGACTCACCTCGCCGCTGATAAAGATCTATGATCGAACATCGCTCACGCTTAAGCTTTTTGTTTCCAATGAACCGCTCCCTAAACGCTTTCAAAAGACCAGTGAAGTCGTAGATGGACCCTTTTGGTAGGTTACTGAACCAATCCATCGCGTTGCCGTTGAGGGTCATAGACAGTGCACGGCACAGTATCGCGTCATCTGGGTTGAATGCCAGCATCATGTTACGCAAATGCTCTAGATATCTTTCTGGGTTGCCTGTTCCATCATAGGCCTCCATTCGAAAATGAACTTCCTTGAGAGTTGGGCCTCGAGAATTTTTTCAGAGAACGGTGATTCCTTCGGTATGTAAGTTGATAGCCTTGGGCGAACTTGGTTGTAGCGGAGATCCTCATCCTCTCTTGCTTTTTTGGAAGACGTTGGGCCCGACTCCTTTCTAGGCCCTAGCTCATTGGCTCGATTCTTGTCCCAGCTTTATCCTTCGCATTCCTATTTATCGTCGTGCCTAGAAGATCGATCCACTCTGTTAACCTTGCTAGCCTCCGGACCTGATTGATTATTGGCCTGAATAACGTCATTTATTCCGACCATGGTGGCATGCATAGCATGCTCTCTCGTATCGCGCTCACATGCAACCCTTAACTTCTCTCATTAAAGGTACTGGATTTGTTACTCCAGTTGTTGGATCGTCGGATTAACTATTACATTGGCGAGGGTCGACGAGGTTGGGTATCAACGTCGGTGACGATTGTAAGCGGTAGCGGCAGGCCCACCGGCTCTGCTGCCCCGATAGATGCTATGAAATCGGCCCCTTAGGTAGCAACAGGGATATGGTATAGGTTAATTTTCCTGGGTGTGGGATTTGCTACCACCCTCCTGCTGATTGCTATTTCACTCGATTCATGGTTCCATTTCTCGATTCCTGAACTAGTGACTACCATGGCTAATGACTGATTACGATTTCCCACAGACGGCGCCAAATTTTTTGCGGGAAATAACAAAGCTTTTTCAAAGTAGAAAAACTCAAATAGTATAAAAGAGTAGAAGTTCATTTATCTTGGAGAATTCATCTACTTATAGTTCTCCCCGTTAGTGGACAGTTACAGATACATTTATTCCCACTTAATGTGTCCACTACCACACTTACACCACATCGCCTATAATTACGGCTATAATTACTAAGTGGTTTGACTAAAACTTATAACATCATTAAACAGTGACTTAGAAACTGTTTTTTCTTTTAAACAGCTACATCGACTTGCGATGTGCGTTAACCCGAGCAAAGCTTAATGACTTCATTACTCATCTCCGTTATTCGGCTCGAGACACGGCATAGTCCGAGCTAAGCTCAATTGTTCGAGCATGCTCAGTCATCAATACTTTGAGATCGCTCGGTCCTATGTTAGTTCGTTCATCTTTCGACTCTTGCATAACCAGCTCAGCCGGCCAACTCACTCATCAGAATTAGTCTTTGCTATCATTTGCATTGCTATTGAATTTTCTCTCTTCATCGCTTATTCGAATTTCTACCGCATCTTCGCTTATCTTCCTAGCCCGAGCTCATCATTTGTCTTTCTTGTTTCTTGCATATGTTTGGTCATTTTGCGCTCTGTTCGGCTGGGGAGCGCTCACGACTCTTCCGTGATGGAATATAGGCTAATCGTTTTGTGCAACATGTTGTATAAGATAATCGCTAAGTTATTAATTATAAATATGGCACCGATTCTAGATTATTAGTGGATAAAGCTTCATATGTATTTCTGTTAAGATGGTTGATGACAAAAATATACATCTCATGCAAGAGTTGATGTGTGGGTACAATCGAATGCAAATTTTGCTAAAATGTATCATCAATATTGACCTTTGTAAAGCATATGACACGATATCTTTATATTTCTTAGAAAAGATGTTGAAGGGGATAAAATTACCCGATCATTTTGTTCGGTGGGTAATTGAGTGCACAATATCTCCTTTTTATTTGGTTTTTATCAATGGTAGCATTCATGGTGTATTTTAAAGGAGGAAGAGCTGCGTCAATGTGATCCTTTATATATAAACTCTTTATCATTTTTCTTGAGTATCTATCTAGACTTATCAATAGAGAAACATAAAATTCAAATTTTAAGTTCCATTTAAAATATGTTAGCCTCAAAATTACGCATCTTGTTTTTTACAAATGATTTAATATAGTTAACACGAGGTGATGAGTCTTTGATTGAGATTCTTATTAATTTCTCTTATGATTTTGGTTCAAATTCTATGTTACATTTAAAAATATTATATCTAGTATTTATATGACTGGAATGCGAACATAAACAATTGAAGATGTCGAACACAAACACATTTAGTGCAAAGACCCACTCTATTTCAATACCTTGACATTTTATTAGCTTATGTCTCCTTTAAAGGTTATGTAGTTTGGTCTGCTCCTTGACAAAATCAGTTCAATAATTTCTAAGTTGATTGGATAACTCTTGTCCTATGACGGTAGAGTTGAGCTGATTCGATCGGTCCTTCAATATATCAATGTTTTTCTATTGTCTATATATCATTTCTACAACAGTACGGACGCACAATATTAAATTGTGTCGAACTTTCTTTTGGGTTTCAAAAAAGTATTTGGTTGGCAGAAATAAAATATGTTTACCAAAAGCCGATTATGGTCGACATTAAAGATTTGAAATCATGGAATTGTTATCTCCTTTTTAAGTTGGTTTAACATTATTGCAAAGAAGAACTCTCTATGCATCCAATGGGTCAACCAAGTCTATGTAAAAGAATCGTCTGTTTAGGATTTGATGGTAGCACTAGAGACTCGTTGTTGTTCAAAAACATCGTTTCCATTGGGGACAAGCTCCAAAGTCATCACTCTGATAACCAAATAGTCAATGCAAAGTTACAAGTGTATCATTCGAAATATTTGGGACATAATAATAGTGCATACAATAATTTTAGACCAAATGATATTCTTAGATTGTGGGAAACAACCATATAGAGCTCATATATCACACAAATATATAGTTTTTTGTTGTGGCTTCATATGAAATTTAAGTTTCTAACGAGAGAAAGAAACACTTATTTTGAGATTGATCAAACGTGTGACGTGTATGAAGATCATCTTGAAACACCCCGACATCTATTATTCGCATGTTTATTTAGAAATACTATTTGCAATGAGATATGAGACTTGATGGATATTAGAAGAGCAACGACTGCGCTGGAAAACAAATTTCAATGGCTTAAAAATGATGCCAAATAACCTTTATGGATGAAAAAATCCAAAAATGTAGCATTTTGTTTGCACAGTTTATCATATATAGACCCTCTGCAAACTACTGATTTTTTATCAAATGACATGATGCTATAAAATTACATGTTTATAATATTGTTTTATCATAGTGAAATTTTGATTTAATAATAAAATGTTTTACGATTTCAAGAATTATAATAGAATACTAATAATTATTTCAATAATTTTATGTTTAATTAGACATAACAATTATACAAATTATAGTCGGTTTAAAAATAAATATATTAAACATCAAACATAATATCATATCATAATTTTAATGATAAAAATAATTAAAATAGCATAAGACTTTGTGTTGAAAATAAAAATTGAAATAACATGCACATTTTAAAAATATTTATATTAATTTTGAATTATTATCCCCACAAACTTAACATAAATTAAACATTCAAAGAATGGCTATTCTATCACTACAACTCACAATTTTTAATGTTTTATAAATTTTTTTATTTTTTTATTTTAAAATATATTATAATAATAATAATATTCTCATTTAAAAATATATGATAAACCGTGCAAACACAATTTAATGTTTAAATGCAGAAAGATATTTTTCCGAATCCGCAGTTACCCCAACCGACCTGATGGGATGGGTTATGGATTTTAAAAATATCCACGGATGGGTTATGGGTTTGAAAATTCAATTCTCGTCGGGTTTGGGATGGTTTATAGTTTAAGAAATTTCTCACGGGTACCTAACCCGAACCCGACCCACTGGGTAATACCCGACGGGTATCCGTTAAATTAATATTATATCAAATATTATATTATTTAATATTATTTATCAATCTTTAAAATAAAATTATTGATATTAGTTTCTAAATTCTGTAATACCAAAACCATATATTATTTGCTACTATATATAATATATTTAAAAATATATTATTATACATTTCAACATTAAATTTGTTTTTTGAAATTCTTTATTTTATTATTTATTATTTTTCTCTGCAAAACTGATACTATCGGTCTAATATTATTAATATTATTAATTTAGTTAAAAAAAATTACTAACATATACCAAAACCATATATTAATTATTAATAACAGTATATTTAAAAAATATATTTTTACATTTAAACATTAAGTTTGATTTTTTAATTTATCATTGTAAAAAAAATTCTTTTTTGTCTAATAATATTAGTATTAATTAAATTTAAAAAAATACTAACATATACCAAAACCATATATTAATTACTAATAGATAACAAAATACTATTCTACATTGGCCAAAGCTATTTCCTCCATGATAATTTTTATTTCCTCCATAATTTGAAAATAATCCCATCTTGTTATTTCCTCCATAAAGGAAATTACACATTTGTCCTTCTACCCATTTATTCTATCTCTTTCCTTTTCAAGAACGCCATTATTCTACCCATTTTATTCTATTATCCTATCCATTAACAAATTCAAAAAAAAAACCATATTTATCTCTCTCTTCAGTGTTCTACTTTCTTTTGTTTCCCAGTTTCTTTTCAAACCCCTAATCTCTTCATTTTTCTACTGTCTTTTGTTTTCCAGTTTCTTTTGGCTATGGCTCTTCTTGTTAGGTTAGGATTCTTATTTGGTAGATTTAGGGCTCGATTAGGGTTCTTATTTGGTAGATTTAGGGTTCAATTAGGGTTTATGCTTTTGGTTGGATCTGTTTTCGAGTTTTGTTCGATTTTGTGACCATATGGCTTTTCTTTTATATTCTGTTTTTTTTAGCGAAAGCATGTGATTCCGAGAGCATGTTTTTTTTACTGCAAAACATCTGATTCCGAGTGGCCATCTCGGAATCACATGTTTTGCAGTTAAAAAAAAAGCATGTGATTCCGAGATGGCCTCTCGGAATCACATGCTTTCGCTAATGATTAAATTTTTTGGCTAGCAATAGTTTCTTCTGAACAAAACAACTGATTCCGAGATACCGTCTCAGAATCAGTTGTTTTTCGTTCAGAACTGCAGAAATCGGGTTTGGCTGAAAAAAAGAAGTTTCGAAATGGTAAAACATAAAAACAAAGATTACAAAACAAAGATTAAATTACCTTGTTCGTTCCGGTTTAGTTTGGGTTTCTTCATTTTCCATGATTAATCTTCAATAAAATTGAAGTTGTTTGTTTTAGGGTTAATTTTAGAAGTAGAATCATATATGTTGGATTAAAGTTAGGTTATTGGTGTGTCTTTTCATATAAGACTATCTATTAGATCAATGGCATCTAGTGTTAAATTTGAAATAAAAATATGGGTAATTTGGTAAAAGCAAGTCACTAGTGTTTTTAAAAGTTTGAATGATGGAGGAAATAAAAAATAACATGGAGGAAATAGCTTTGGCCTTCTACATTTATATATTAAATTTGATGATTATTTTTTTAAAATATTTTTTCTGACATTAGTATTAAACTCAAGATGGTCTAATAATATAATTAATTAAATTAAAAGAAAAAGATTTACGATCATATACCAAAACTATGTATTAATTATTAATAGATAATAATCAGTAATATGTTCGAGTATTTTTTTTATCGAATTGACTTAAATCTAAGGACTCGTTGATATATTTTTTTAAATCATAACTTCAATGGGTATCTACGGATGGATACCCGAACCCGGCGAGTTTGGGCGTGGAAAAAAATATTATTACCCGAAAATATAAACGGAATGGGTTGCAGGTTTATCTATACTCGCACCCGTCCCGACCTATTGTTATCCCTAAAAAAGGGTTCTTCTATCACTATAACTCACAATTTTAAACGTTTTAAAATTATTTTTATTTTTTTATTTTAAAATATATTATAATAATATTTTCATTTAAAAAAATATATTCTCGTTTTTAATAGATTCACATAAATTATTTAATTGTAATAAAGTAGGATAAATTAAACCTTTTAATTTTTAATCGTTAGAACATGACTGTTTATTCCCCTATAATAATTATTACGGATATTAATATTTCACAATTTTTATTATTTATTTATTTTAAAAAATTATTATTTTATAATATATAAATAATTATTTTAAAATTTTTAAATTTTTTTCATTTCGACATCTTATTTTTTTACCAAATCGATAACACTTATACGTAGAAGTATAAATTTGATTTCATTTGGTATAGTGTTTATGAGTTTTTGTTCATTCAGTAAGTTATTCAAGTTTGAAGTTTTAACAATTTAGAAATCTATTTTTAATATTTTGTAAGTTATTGTGAGATTTTGATATTGAATTTAAACCTATGACTGCAATCAAAGCACAAGCCTTAGTAGATCCTTGTTGAATTTCATTCCAAACGATCATATATGGAGATTGATAAAGAAATTTTTGAGTCACAGTGGACAGTCCGAACATATGGAGATTCAAGCGCATCAAGATATGGAACACGGGTGTAGTTGATCTATTTGGATGGTATTGAAATGCATCAAGTTATTCGTTTCAGGTTTAAAGCATCAAATAATGAGGCTGAGTATGAAGCTACTTTGGCTGGATTAAGACTTGCTTAGATCGGTGGGGCTAAAAAATTTAGGTTGGTAAGCGACTCACAAATTCTCATAAATCATGCATCTCGTAAATCTGAGGGTAGAAAAGACCATTTAATGAAGTACTTGAGAGGGCTTTGAACAGTACATCATCCCTCGACTATCACGTTTGGTGGCAAATAGTCCATTGACTTTCAAATATCCGTTGACAGTCCCTGGACTATCGCGTTTGAATAAAGTTAGTCCACCAGATCCTCTGATCCATGAGAGGCTGCCACGTGTCACCATAGTCCCCAGATTTTTGTATCACCACTAGTCCCTTGAGTTTAGTTTTCTGTAATTTTCTACATTTTGGGTTTGACTTAAACTCAAAGGACTAGTGGTGATACAAAAATCCGGGGACTATGGTGACAGGTGGCAGCCTCTCATGTATTAGAGGATATGGTGGACTAACTTTATCCAAACGCGATAGTCCAGGGACTGTCAACGGACATTTGAAAGTCAAGGGACTATCTACCACCAAACGCGATAGTCGAGGGACGATTTACTGTTTAATGCCTACTTGAGAGTGTTAAAGGTTTTAACGTTAGTATTCGAAAGCGTCAGATGCGAACATGTTCATAGGCCAGGAAATTATGTGGTTGATTCTCTGACTACTGCTTTATATTTTGAAGAATACCCTTGGATTATCACACGAGAAAGTTATTCGATAATAAAGGGGTCCAAGCTAGTGGAAAGGTCACCAGAGGCTTTTCAAATTTTTACAAGTACAAAAAGATTGGATGAGTTAAATTAAATAATTTATGTTAAATGATGTTTTGCCCATTGATAAAGTGATGGAAAAAAGAATACAATTTAAAGAATATGACTCATTGGTCATTGGAAACATCTTATATAAAAAAACCTTTAGCAAACATTTGCTTCGGTATCTTGGAGAAAATGAATCAGAAATGATATTTTCATAATTGCATGATGGGAAAGGATCCACGCATTATGGATAGAAAACTCTGATACGAAGAGTTCTTCTGACAGGATACTATCGGGCTACAATTTCTTTGGATGCCAAAGAGTTGGTTAAGAAATGTGATACTTTCCAAAGATTTGCTAACACAATTCACTTTTTGAGAGTACCTCTTGAGGTTAATATCCGAATCAAGAATTTTTTACCGATGGAGCACTGATCTGGTCGGACCTTTACTAGTGGTATATAGGGGATGGCGGACGATAATTATCGCGGTAGACTAGTTTTCAAAGTTGGTAGAAGCTGAACCATTGGCAGAAACAAAAGCAAAATATATGATCAGATTCATTGTTACTAATATTTGTTATTGATTTGGTGTTCTGATGAGAATGACAATGGATAATGGTCTGCAATTCGACAATAAAGAAATTAAAGATTTTTGTTATGTTAAAGGAATACAACAATTCTTCCCGACACCTTTCCATCCACAAGCAAATGGCCAAGCTGAGATTACTAACCGAACAATTCTTGGTGGACTGAGAAAGAGTTTGGAAGGCAAGGCATGAAAATGGCCATATTATCTACAACAAGTCTTGTGTGCAAATAGAACTACTCCTCGAACAGCAACCCAAGAGTCTCCATTTGCGTTAGTCTATAGGATGGATGTTCTTGTGCCATCCGAAGTAAGTTTCCCTTCATATCGAGTCAATGAGTATTCCAAAGAGGCCAACGATTAGAGGAAGCGTATGGAGTTAGATTTGATAGAAGAAGAAAAAAAGTGCAATTGAATTCTTTACACTACCAAACTTTGATGAGGAGTCGGTACGCTTCCAAGTTAGAGGACGTGAGTTCAAAGTAGAGGACAAGGTTTTGAAGAAAGTATTTCTGCTTATAAAAGAAAAACGGTTGGGAAAGTAATGACCGAATTGTGAGGGCCCATACATGGTAATTTAAAATGTGAACTCTGGGACATATCGACTTAAAGATAAAGAATGAAGAGAGCTTCATCATCCGTGTAATATTGAGCATCTTAAATTATAATTAAAGTGAATATAAAGTTTGTATATTTTTTTTACAATGTATGTAAAGATCGGTGGCATGCTCTTTCCTACCCTTATGGCGCAGGAAGGTTTTAATGCGGTTCCCCTATAACCGACTTATTTATATTATTTCTTTTGCATCTTAAAAAACTTTCAAATTTTTTATTAATCTTGGGCCTAAAGGTTCTTCCAACAAATTATGGTCTCTAACTATTAATCTTGGACATAATGGGTCTTCCAACAAAATTTTCTCTCTGAACTATTAATCTTAGGCCTAAAGAGTATTCCAACAAAAGTTGGTCTTTGACTATTAATCTTAGAAATAAAGGGTTTTCCAACAAAAGTTGGTCTCTAACTATTAATCTTGGACCTAAATGGTTTTCCAACAAAAGTTGATCTTTAATTATTAATTTTGGACCTAAAGGGTCTTCCAACAGAAATTGGTCTTTAATTAAGTTTGAACAAAAAAGATAACAAAAAGAAGGAACAAAAATGCCTCGAACAAAAGCGAGGACGTCACAAAATACAAAGTTTGAACATGAAAACACTTGAAACTTTTTACTTTCAAGAAGATCTGAATGACTCAACGTCAGAGGATTCTGAAGAACTTTCATTATCATCATCTAAAGAAACTCCTACATAACGAAATTCGACGGGAACGAGATTCCAAAAACTGCCCAATTTTAATTCAGGGAAACGTTTTTTAATGTCCAAACAAAACCATACTTGACTTTTGCACCCCTCACATCCACTTTAGAAACACATTTGGCAGCATATGCTTTAACAACTATCTTTTTATTAATTTCGGCTTGGACTCGAAGAGCCAACTTTTCTTTCAAGACTTTCTCTAAATCATTAACAACTCGTTCAAAATATGGTGTGCTCTTATCATTCCCCTCCTTGTAAGTCTTAATGAGCGAATATTTCGCGGCATTTTTCTCAGAGTAAAAATATCTCTATTCTTGACAACACTTGTTAAAAATCATGATATAAACTTCTACACGAGTGAGGTTCTCGTAAATTGCATCAACCTGTTTTTGAATTATGGAGTGTTCTTGTTCAAGTTACTTGATCTTTAATTCCAATTTCAAAACCTCTGATTTATAAAGATTATTTTGATCTCTCAAAGATTGTACTTTTTTCCAAGGATAAATGTGGATCGAAGAAGTTTATGAATCTTAAATGATAAGACATCATCGCAAGGGATTTAAAACGAGTCAGATGAAGAGCCAGCTTCGAGCGAGACAGTCGTCGAGGAATTATCCTCTTGAGCAATATTACTTTCATTTTCTCAAACAACCAGCTTGTCATTTAAAATCTGAAAGGAATCCGAATCAATGATAAAATTTCCCAGGGATGGCAAGTTAGGGTCTGCAGTATCATTCTATATCAATGTTGTTTGTTGGAAAATGATGTTTTCTTTATCTTGTTGTACATATTTATTCATTTTATGTTGACATTTCTTTTCGGGAAGATCACCTTGAGACAGTCTTTTGGAACCTTTGTTCCCTTCATGATTTTTTTCTCAACTTCAACATCAATGTCTTGGGATACCGGTCCAGATATCTTCAGGGATTCATCCTCCTTTGAAAAATCACCAGTGTATTTTTTGTGATGGCTCTGAGCTCTAGCCCTCACATGTAGAAAAACAAGTATATCCCGAGCTTCTAATATATTTGACACGTCGTCCTGAGTAGAAGGAACCATGAGTTCTTGTAAACACAGCTTTTGGATGGATCAACCCTCCAAAGATGACTCTAAGCGAGATTGATTGGAGTAAAGCAACGATGAAATTTGTTGGACTAAAAAGTCATAGCCCAGTTACTCAGTTTATCAAAAGTTAGTGTCACATTGGGTACATGATCTACGAATATTTTGGACACCATTTTCATTTTTTTTAACAATGAAAGACACTAGATGAGAAGAAGAAAGATAACAAAAATAAAAATTGAAAAAAGAGGTAGCTCGGTTCATCCATTTTAGGGATACTCTATGTGGTTTATCGGTTGTTGTATCGGATCTGGTCTCCCAAGTACCAGAGATAAAGAAAACCTATTTCTTCCATTTCTTATCAGATTCAAGTAGCTCGTCCACAATTTTGAATCTATTCCCAAGTGTTAAGAAATATAATGGAAAATATTAATTCTTCGCAACCCATTAAGACCGATGAATTATTCCAGTGAAAATTATATCCAATAAATCCTGGAGGTCATTATACAAACCATTAAAGAAAACCACATATTGGGTCAACTTGGGTCGGACACACGTCGACGATCTCAAAATATTCGACCAAGAAATGATCCAGAGGAAATCGGATCCCCGAATTTAAAAAAATTGGATAACAATCCGTTTATGATCTTGAACTGATATAAGGGTTTTCCCGACAGTTGAAAATTTGATGGAGATTGAAGTAGGGATTCCCAATCGGTCCCTCAACTTAGTCTTCTCGAACGCATCATAGTATTTAAATCTCACCTTATACAAGGCTAAAATATGTTTAGTTTCAATAACTCGAAGATTGTTACCAATGAGAGCATTGATATGTGAAGGAAATTCAATACGATCTTCCGTTGATTTGGATTTTTTTGTTGGAGGAGAGCTTTCCTCAGCAATCTGCGGGCTCGAGACTACTAGCTCTTCTTCACCAGAATGTGGTACTATAGATTTCCCAGCATCAGCAATTTTTTCGGATTGAGCGGTGTTTGTAATATTTTGGTTTATATTTATAGGCTCATCAGTTGAAGCAATTGACACCATTTCTTGAATAGATTTAAGAGATCCTTTCACTTCATGATCCACAGTCGTAGTAGTCTTTAACTTATGAGGATGGGCTTCGAGAGTAGGACGTGGAGTGGTTTATGGTGTGCAGATGAAGTAGCCGGAACATCTGATAGGGCTTTGGTATAAGTTTTTTCTACTGGTTTAGGGATTCGTTTCCGCTTCAAAATATCGTTTTTCAAGAATCCAACGTCCTTTTGCTTATCACTCATTGGAGTACCGAGCAAGTGTGACTATGGGCTGAGGAGTATTATTTGAGAGGATTATCGTGTCGAATGAGTTGTTGGTTGGAGGCCACCTACCGTAATACGTAGTAACAATTGATTGAGGTTCCAGCTCAATGTATAACCCAGCAGATCGTCTCTCCTCAGATTTTTTATTAATAGAATACCACTCTAAGATAGAAAGCCTCTAGGTATAAACTGCAGAAGAAAATTTTGGCAGCAGCCCAAAGCACTTCTCTCTCTAACATTTTTTTGAAATTCTCTTTAAAAAGTTCTGAGAAGAGTTGGGGTGCTTTCAACAAGGTTCAGTCCTAGAAGCTTCTAAATATGTTTTCCTAGGGTAAAAGTGCCTATGATTAGAGGAAATGAATGTCGAGGGTAGGAGTGCGTCGCTTCAAGTCGTTTCCATATCAGATCAGATGGCATGCGTCGACCATATTAATTGTCAACTGATGTCACGCCCAAAAAACGATACACTGACTGTGTCAGAGAGTTCTGAAGTCACACCTAAAAAATATTGACACATGCTAGATAACAAACTGAATTCTTCGAAAATAATACCAATAAAATCTGAGAATAGGTTAGCAACAACATCATAACTCCGATGAGATAAATAGCATCGGATAAATCGAAGTATTGGCAAGCTACAGTCCTCGCTCAAACATCTTCACAAGGACGATGGGGCTACTAATAAGAAAAAAATCATATTAGTGAAAATTGAGATCGGTAAAATAAAAGAGTAATTTGGTGTATTTGAAACTTCATAAGAGAAGTATGATAATAGTGTAGTATTAAAGGATCTCTTTGTAATTAATTATAATTTGGAGGAAAATGATCACAATTAGTCATTTGTTATACATGTTGGAACCATTAATGTACTAATAAAAAGACACATCCTCTCATAGAGAATGGTAATTCGTTTTTTGTTAGATAAATACATTTTTCCAATTTCTCTCTCTAATTAGCTTGTGTTTCTCTCTCTAGAATTTATTCCTCCAAAATTTACTTCATCACTAAAATTATTCTATAAATAACGTTTGGATAAACATGTATTCTTCATATAAATAAATCAAAACATGCATTTACAACCTTAGACACACACTTCTAATTAACCAAGATAACAATTGATTCCAAAAGTGTATACCATTTACATTCATAATTTGAAAACTAAGAACTCTACTATATGAGTGGCTCTGATACCACTTGTTTTGAAATATCATATTTTTAAATATTGTAATACACCTAGAAGTAAGAGTCATCCTATAACAAGACGAAAAAACTTATTGGATGATGATGGCATTCTTAAGTCCAAAATTTTAAAACTTATTGGATGATCAGAATTTCGTTCTTAATGATGTTATTCTTCTAAGAGATGGCGACCAAATCTCTCTTCTAATTGAATCTGAAATTTGAATCAATGATATTGTTAAGTGTGTGGTTGTCTCTTCTTTTCTCTCCCAAACTTTCAGTCGGTGTCTTTCACAAAGTTAAAAAAAACTATTGTATATTAAAACTATAAGTGTATGAATTCTGTTAAAATATCCAGTGTATTAAGTTTCCTTGTATAGGCCTCTAAGTTCTCTATATATTGAGAGCCTTACTATTGGTCAATTCTTGAATTACATCTCTAATGCATCAATAAAACAAAAAGGAACATTTTCTAATAAACACAAAACCATAGCCGCTTCCTGCGGCTACTTCTCTCTTTGTTTTTTAACAAAGACAACAACTGAGATGCTACATAGAACATGTGCATGTTAACATGGTATCAGAGCACGTGTGATTCTGAGAATTCTGAACATCCTCAACAAAGATGGTTGGCATTAAAGTCGTGGTCAGTCAAATCCCTGATGAATTAACAATGCAGATTGCTGCCATTCTGAGAAATGGTCTAGGAACACAACAACAAACAACTAACCCCGAGAATTTATCCCTAGGGATTAAACTCAATAGTGACAACTATGCCTTATGGGAAAACCTGATGAAGAAAGCAATTGGGGGAAGGGGGAGAGGTTCTCACATTACAGGGGAGCCGACACCTCCATCCAAAACTGACAAAACATATACAAGGTGGAAACAAGATGATCAATGTGTTTTCACATGGATTATCCATAATCTTGAATCTAGCTTGGTGAATAATATCTCGCAATATCCCACTGCAAAAGCCCTCTGGGATGGGTTAGCCACCACATACAGTTCTGGTACAGATTTGTTACAGGTGTTTGGCCTTCATAAGAGGGCTAATTCATTAAGGCAAGGGTCCGATACACTAGAAGACTTATGGAACAAACTGCAGAACATCTGGATGTCTATAGATAGGCGAGATCTGAACCTTATGAAAGACCCAGAAGACATTCAGATCTACAATAAGAAAACTCAAGAACAAAGACTCTATTAATTGCTAATGGCGATTAATGACAAGCTGGAACCAGTCAAGAGAGATATCCTGAAAAAGGATCATCTTCCTTCCGTGGAAACAGCATATGCTACAATACGAAGAGAAGTGGCCAGGCTTAATATACTAAAATCAAGTTCTTTTGATAGTGACTCGATTGAAATTGGAATGGGTTTGGCTGCTAAAGATTCTACACAGAGGTTTAAATTCCGATCCAAAGAGAAAGAAGATAAATCCAAGTTGTATTGCACTCATTGTGGGATAAAGAAACACACTAAAGAGACATGTTTCCATCTGGTTGGCTATCCAGAATGGTGGGAGGACGGTCATAAGGAGAAAAATAACCACCGTTTCAGATCTAATGTCAAATGGGCTTTGTATACAAGTGGCGGTGAAGATCCGACTAAAAATGAGCAAGGAAGTGGTACTGGTTTTGGAGGAATGGCGACGAACTCCTATGAAAAACTTGGAGGTAAAGGGTTTGAGAAATCAATGAATTGGATCTTTGATTGCGGGGCTACGAACACCATGTCTTATGATCCTAAAGACTTTGGTGACATATCATCTCCAAAGAAGTCCTATATTGAGAATTCTAGTGGAGAAATTTGTGAAGTCAAATGGGGAGGTTCAATTATTTTTTCGGAAAAAATGGAAATTAAAAATTGTCTCTACATTCCTTCACTGTCCTTAAAGTTATTATCTGTTAGTCAAGTGACAAAACAACTCAACTGTGTGGTTCTTATGTATCCATTTTTTGCATTTTACAGGATATTCGTACGAATGAGATCATTGGGCGTGGTACTGAACAAGGAGGTCTCTATTATGTTGATAAGGTAGTTCATAAGGGACATGCCATGCTTGCTCACGGAACAACCGAAAGGCAACTTTGGTTATGGCACCGGCGACTTGGTTATCCTTCTTTTAGCTATCTTAAGAGTTTGTTTCCTAGTCTTTTTTTGAATAATTCCATTCATGAGAAATGTGAAACCTGCATTCTTGCAAAAAATCGTAGGGTCTCATTTAATCAAAGTAATACTAGAGTTAATTATGCTTTTTCGCTAATCCATTCTGATGTTTGGGGTCTAGCACCAAATTCCACTAACAATCAAATCAGATACTTTGTTTTATTTGTGGATGATTTCTCAAGAATGACTTGGATATACTTCATGAAACATAAATCGGAAGTACCATAAATATTTGTTTGTTTTTACAAAATGATTTTGATTCAATTTGAAAACAAAATACTGATTCTCCGTTCTAATAATAGAATAGAGTTTGTCAACCAAACAATGCATAAGTTTTTCAAAACAAATGGTCTTATCCATCAAACCACTTGTCCAAACACACCTCAACAAAACGGTACTTCAGAACGAAAAAATCGTACTTTACTTGAAAAAACTCGTGCTATTATGATTGAATCTAGAGTTCTTCATTCTCTTTGGCCAGAAGCTCTTGCTACAACTATATATCTTGCAAATCGTCTACCAATCCAATGTCTAGGAAATAAAACTCCATTACAAGTGCTTGCCACCCAAGTTACAATTCCATCTGTTATGACCTTACCACCCCGTGTCTTTGGTTGTTCGGTGTTTGTTCATATCCCTAAAACTAGTCGAAACAAACTTAATCCTTGTGCTGAAAAGTTTGTATTCGTTGGATACGGTGTTCATCAAATGGGATATCGGTGTTACAATCCGGTTACTCGTCGAATCCATGTCACCATGGACTGTGACTTCTTAGAATCCGATTATTTTTTTGACCACCAATCTCGTGCTCAGGAGGAGAAAGTAAGTGCATCACTCGACTGGTTGCTATATGAAAGTTACTTTGAGGATGTACCGACAGAGTCGGTAGATGGCGCCACCGAACACGCCTTTTCCAACATAAAGGAGACTGACGAGGCAGTTCTTACCACCAATGATTTTCCCGAAGACAATGTCCAACAAGAAATAAATGTCATGGATACTACCAGCGAATCAGCTGAAGAAATGTCCCTCAAGAGGTAAACAATTTACAATGTCATAATTCACAAAATGCTATTGACCATGACATTTCAGGAAGTTCATTTGTTGAAACTCAAACTCTGGTTCTTCCCCCAAGAAAAAATAGAGGGGTTCCTCCTGACCGGTATTCACCGGAACACGTTCCTCGTGCTTCTACATATCCGGTAAAAACGGACAGGAAAGGAATGATGAAGATTGCAAAGGCATTTTCAGCTACTATTCTCTCTGAACAAATCCCTAAAACAGCTCAAGAAGCTAAGAAGATGACTGAATGGCATGATGCAATGAATACCGAAATGGAAGCTCTAAAAAGGAATGGTACATGGGAGAATTGTGTGTTACCACAAGGGAAGAAAGCAGTCGGGTGTAGATGGGTGTTTAATATAAAATATAAATCTGATGGCACCATTGAGCGACACAAGGCAAGATTGGTTGCCAAAGGATATACACAAACATATGGTATAGACTACTCTGAAACGTTCTCTCCGGTTGCAAAGATTGACACTATCAGAGTTTTACTTTCAATAGCCGCGAATAAAGATTGGCCTCTTCATCAATTTGATGTAAAGAATGTCAAGAGGAGGGATTTATATCTACCAACGGAAATATATATTGGATTTATTAGCTGAAGTTGGCATGGTGGATTGCAAACAAAATGACACTCCTATGGTTGTGAATCACAAACTAAAGATAATTGAAGGGGCCAGACCAGCGAATAAAGAAAGGTACCAAAGGTTGGTGGGAAAATTGATTTACCTAGCTCACACTCGACCCGACATTGCATACGCGGCGGGAGTAGTTAGCCAGTTCATGCATCATCCTCAGGAACACCATATGGAGGCAGTAATGAGGATTATTCGATATCTCAAAGGCACACCAGGAAGAGGCATAATTTTTAAGAAAAATAGACACCTTGATGTTGAAGTATTCACAGATGCTGATTGGGGAGGGAATCCTAACGACAAGCGATCAACTGCTGGCTACTTTACTCTTCTTGGAGGTAACTTGGTGACTTGGAGGAGTAAGAAACAGAAAGTAGTATCACTATCAAGTGCTGAATCAGAATTTAGAGGAATCGTTAAGGGGATTACCGAGATACTTTGGTTAAAGAAGATAATGAAAGAAATCGGATCCCCTTTGAAGTGTCCAACTCAGTTAATGTGCGATAATAAAGTTGCGATTAAGATTTCAGAGAACCCGGTACAACACGTTGAAATAGATAGGCACTTCATAAAAGAAAATATTGAAGATGGGACAGTCGAACTTCCGTTTGTTAGATCCGAAGACCAACTGGCAGACATCCTGACAAAAGCGGTTGCTGCAAGAACATTCGAATCAGTTTTATCCAAGTTGGGTATTGGTGATCCCACTACACAACTTGAGGGGGAGTGTTAGAATATTCAGTGTATTAAGTTTCCTTGTATAGGCCTCTAAGTTCTCTATATATTGAGAGCCTTACTATTGGTCAATTCTTGAATTACATCTCTAATGCATCAATAAAACAAAAAGGAACATTTTCTAATAAACACAAAACCCTAGCCGCTTCCTGCGGCTACTTCTCTCTTTGTGTTTTAACAAAGACAACAACTAAGATGCTAAGTAGAACATGTGCATGTTAACAAATTCAAATAAATTCAAAGCATCGATAACTTACATTTTTAATTTTTTTAAGTACTGAACTTAATGTTTACAATGCTACACTTTTTCCTTGTCGAGTCGGCTAGGGATTCCTATGATTTATGGTATTGATGCTGTACACGGCCATAATAATGTTTACAATGCTACACTTTTTCCTCATAATGTTGGTCTTGGAGCTACAAGGCAAGTCTATTTTATTAGTATTTTGCGTGAAGGCCAAAAAAACAACTACAGCGAGGATCCTGCGATTGCGGTACTATTCTGAACTCACAAAATTTCATAATTTTTTGGTTAAACAACTTGAATTTTGTATAGATTAGATCATAGGTGTGTAGAGATCCGAGGTGGGGTAGGTGTTACCAGAGCTACAGCGAGGATCCTGCGATTGTGAAAGAGATGACAGAAATTATAGGTGGATTGCAAGGTGACATTCCTGCTAAGCAAAGGAAAGGTGTCCCTTACATTGGCGGCCCGTAAGTACATCATGTTCATAAATCTTGAAATATATAAACTTATAAACTTTATAATTAACTTTTCATTGATCAGGGATAAAGTCGCGGCTTGTGCAAAACACTTTGTTGGCGATGGTGGAACCGTAAGAGGGATAAACGAGAACAACACAGTAATTGATTTTAATGGATTGATGAAGATTCATATGCCTGCTTATTCTCCTTCTATCATCAAAGGTGTCGCAACCGTCATGGTCTCTTATTCGAGCTGGAACGGCGAGAAAATGCATGCCAACCGCATGCTCATTACCGATATTCTCAAGAACACGCTCAAATTCAAGGTTTACAGCATTGTTCTCAACTCTTCTTGTGTGAAGAAGTATGAAAAAATGAATAGAAGAGTTTTGATTGATACTTGTTTCTTTTAAGTGCAGGGTTTTGTCATCTCTGATTGGGAAGGTATCGATAAGATCGATTATCCTCTACATAAGAACTATACTTCAGAAGTTATGCAAGGGATACAGGCTGGCATTGATATGGTAACTCTTCATGTGAAACTGTATATAGCTGGCATTGATATGGTAACTCTTCATGTGAAACTGTATATAGAGATATACACCCTGAAGAGTAGAAGAACATCTGGTCTTAACTAGTTCATGATTTCTTTTTCAGGTGATGGTTCCGACATTCATAGGAAGCTGATCAACTGGCAGGTAAATACTGACATAATCAAACAACAAAATAGCTTAAGATTCACCTTTGTTAATAAATCCTTCTTTGCGGCCTTCAAAGCCGGGACGCATAAGCTTTTTCTCTCGTTTGGCAATGCGCCTATTCTTTTTGTCTTGAATCCTTCCGGATATGTTTTCGGATCTTTTAGTTTGTTTATCTTTCTTCATCTTCGATTGACTTTCAACTCTTTCTTTCCATTTTTGAGAGTTCTTCTCATGCTTCTTCTTATCCTTATGCAAGCTTCGTTTCAACAACTTTGGATCATCGTGAATCTTGATACCAGCAGCTCTGCTCATTGCAGCCTTCCATGCATGCTTCTTCGCAATGATCTCCCCTTTCTCCGGGTCTTTTTTGGCATCCGCCAACTTCACCGCCTTTTGCAGCTCTTGCACCTTTGAGAGCTTTTGTTTCTTCTTCTTTCCACTCTCCTCCTCATCGCCCCATTTAATACGACTGAATGCAAGGTCCTTTGAAGCTTCCATAACTTCCTTCTCCACTTCATCGTTGGACTTAGTCACAGTAGATTTATTCTCCTCCAAACCCATTTCTCTTTTTCGTTTGTTTTGATGCATGAGCCTCTTCTGATGCCTCTCCTCTTTTTTAGAACTATCCGCATTTCCACGTCCTGCTCTAAGCTCTTCGATTTTGCGATGAAGCTTTTGTCTGAGTTCTTCATATGTAATAGACCGATCATCGCTTTCTACACCAGCCATAAGAGGTTGATCATCGTTCTCATCATCCTCACTCTCCTCATCTTCTTTTTCTTTTTCCTTTTCCAAGCTTTGCTTCAACAAATCTAGAGTTGTTTTGGACGATTTCTCTGGATCTAACCTATCTCTTCTAGCTTTCTTGATGTTTTGTATCGACTCCTTTTTCGCAGAAGCCTTTGCCTGCTTGCTGAGACCTTGAAACCATGTCTTTTTATCATCGTCCGTCGAAATATAGAACCTCGCTGGGATGAGCTCTACCAATTTATCAAAGAAGAGTGCATGTTGATGAATCACCGACTTCAAATCAGGAACAGGTACATCAACAGATTCGGAACCACCAATTTTCTTTCTCCCCATCTATACCTAGTGATCATAATTCAAGAGCTTATATTATTAATCATCAAGCGTCTTTACAAATTAATAAGAAAATAGTACGAATTCAAAGCGAAGCAATGGATGTTCCTCGCTAACAAAAATCTAAATAACTGCATCAATTCTGATTTTTCTTAACAGCTCTATGGTACAAGCAAATCAAAACTAGAAACTATATTTTCAAACAAGTAGATAATCTTACTAACAAATTGACAGCTACTACAAAAGAACAATCCAAGAACATACGAAGAAGTAGATTACCTTGATACTAAGGTTTTGCTTCCTGAATTGGTAAAGAAAACGAGGAATAAAGAGGGGATTTGTAATTGCTATAAGCCTATAAGCGAGACAGAAGGGAGTGATTAAAATTAGGGTTTAATGTTGAGAGGAAAAGTGAAAGAAAAGAGAGAACAAGCCATTACCCGTTTTAGATTATTGGGCCCATACTTAACCCGTGGTGCAACCGGTTCAGTTTTAAGCCCCAGTTTGGATTAGTTTAGATAGTCGTTTAAACCCTACCCAAATAAGAATGGCTAAGGAAAAGGCCAAAATTATTGGGGTTAAGATAATGGAAGTCGCACTTTTTCTATAAGATTCTATTTATTTATTTTAACTTCAATTATTTAAAATACTTTATCTATAATAACATTTTATTTTGAACTTAATTATCTATATTTTATCCTGTTAAAAACAATAAACCTAAAAACACGTTTTAATAAAAAAATAATTCTCGATTATCCCCTTATTTTTTTCATTCAGTCCATCGACTTCAAAATCACCTGTGAAGATCTTTAGACTTACTAAAATTTATAAATTTAGTCCATGAGTTACAAAATCTATGAATTTAATCTTTTATTTATAAAATATATTAATTTAGTCCCCTCGACTTGCCAAAATCTATAAATGTAGTCTCTCGTTACTGACTTTTTTTGTGTGGGTACTAAATTTATCGATTTTTCCAAGTCGAGTGACTAAGTTTATAGATTTTACATGTCAATGACTAAATTTATGAATTTTGGTAGGTCTATTAACCCCTACCTGTGATTTTGAAGTCGATCGACTAAATGAAAGAAAACAGGATAATCGATAGACTATTTCATGATTTAATCTTAAACATTTTAATACTCAATTTATGTACATTTTTTATATAAATATAATAAAAATGTACATTTTCGATAGAATTCCACGTTCTTTTTTTTCGGAGGGAACCCGCAGCCGCTACTCAAAGTGCAATGAGTGCGCACAGGGTAAACCATCAGTCTGAGGCGATAGCCTGCAAACCAACGCCATAAGTTAAACCACATAAAGTGACAGGCCCAGCCGAGAAAGTGTATGTAGAGGGACTCGAACTCATGACCTTTTGGTCATAAGAATGCCATACTCAACCAACTCGGCTACCCCTTGGGGCTAGAATTCCACGTTCTTCTTAAAACTACTCTGAGTTCTCTTTTCTGGAATTTGAAACCACATTCAAATTCAAATGTAATTCTAACAAATGTTTATCCTTCTATTAATTGATAATGAAATAATCCCTTCAAGAAATATTCGAGGAAAGAAAGCTCCTATTACCCTCCCCGAAGATATTGCCCCCTTGGTTCAGGAAAACCTAAAACCACTTTGTCCTCGGTACATTCTAGCCCTAAAAAACGTACCCTATACTTACTACCCCGAATCAGAGAAAGAAAAACTTAAGAAACAACGGGGATTAACAGACAACATCGTTCTTCGTCTACCAATAGAAGGAGAAACACCTTTGAGTTGTCAGAAAAACGAATTGGTAGTTTACCCTGAACTTTTCAACTGGGGACTTCGATTTCCTCTCGATCCAATGATTGTAGATTAATTCGGAATTCTTGGGTTGTGCCCAACACAATTCACTCCAAACCAAATGTTCACTTTACTCTCTGTCATTATTGTGTCGAGGTTAGGAGACATCCCCCTCGAAATAGAGGACTTCATTTCACTGACCAAACTCTCAAAGGGGTTATCGATGACTTCCTCGAGGCTGACAAGTTTTGGAAGCAAAGGTTTGTTTTTTTATCAGGAGCCTGGGAAAATGGTAAAGAAATTTCCGATGACAACCCCTCAAAACTTACTCTCATCTGGAGAGATAACAGTAAGTGAATCATGGTTATTATTGTTAATACTTTCTTCCCAATTTATTAAGCCTAGTCAAACTAACCAGGCCTACTTATCTAATTGTATACTCTTTTCCCAGAAATTTCGAGGCGATTCAAAAGTCGTCGGAAGACTGCAAAGACCATCTTCATGAGAATGGCTGAATGGGCTGAGAAAGCCTGGGGAAATGGCTTTCACTCCGCCTTTTGACCAATCAATTTCGTCAACAGCCATCTCTGGCGCATAACCTTGGGAGCTGACTTCCCTGAAAACCCGCAGCTCCCCCCAGATCCCATTGATGCGGTTAAAAGAATACTCAAACCAGATGGGAAAACTTACCTTCCCACGAAGAACCGATCTGACAGTCACCTGCCACCAAAAAAAAAGGGAAAACTGGCCCTCAAAAAGTCCAACACAAGTAATCCTAGCCCTTCTAAAAATTCGAAGCCTACAAGGAAACGAAAAACGCCTGCATCTCAACTTCCCTTAATATCCGAAGAAGGCGAACCTATCCTTAAAAAGAAAAAGAAAGAAGATAATGCTTCACAGAAGAAAAAGGACAAGTCCACTACCCCGAGGAGTAAGAAAAAGAACGAAGCTGAAATGCTCGAAGAGGTATTGGCTTCCGAGGTCTATGAGAAAACCTTTATTGAAGAAAATCCTCAAGGAGGATTGGCACTAGGAGATAGCCAGGAAAACGAATATCTTAACCTCGACGATTTCAACTCGAGTGGGGATTTTGTAGTCACCTGTGAAGATTCTCAGCCTACCAACACCATTCCATCATCTTCTACCGGGGCTGCCATAACTTCAACATCTAACGCAATTATTCCTGTCCATCGCCCATCAAACTTGCCCAACCCTGACAGATCCGATGAGGTAACTTCAATCCTTCGACCTTTTACTAACTTAGGTGCTGCAGCCAAAAAATTGTGTGAAGAAGTAAGCAATTCACATACACAATTGGAGCTCCTTGCACAAGAATTAATCAGGAGCAAAAAGGAAACAGAATCTGAAAAGGCTTCGAAAAATAAAGCACTTCAAAATTTCGAAGCTGAAAAAAGAAAACTTCTTAACGAGCATAAAGAAAAAATCGAAGCTATGGAGACTTCTCATCGTTTGGCTCTTGAAAATATAAATTCTCAACATTCTATTGCCATTTCTGGTGAAAAGAAAAAATCTACTGATGCTGAAGAACTTGTTAAGAAAACTCAAAAAAGCCTGACAAATTGTCAACCTCAATTGACTACGCTTCAAACAGGATTCGAGCAGGAAAAGAAGGACGCCATCAAGAAAGCCGAAGCTGCTGTTGGTTCTTTGATGCTTGATGGTATCAAGAAGGCTCAAACCCAAACAGCTATCGATCTTCTTCGAGAAATTCATGCCGCCTATCCAAGGTTAAATTTAACAGAATTTTGGAAACAAATTCCCGAGGAAGATCGCCCAAACGAAGCATTCGAGGTTGCACCAAGTTCTTCAGAAGAAGATGACGTTTCTGAAGGGTCATCGGAAGACGACTAAACAATATGTCATGTGTTTGTTGTTGTTTTTTTTATTAAGTAGTTTTCTCCTTTTTGTAAGCTTCAAGCTTTATCTGATGAAACAAGCATATTTAAATTTTATGAATCTCTTAACTTTATTTAGCAAACAACTTTCTAAGTATAACAAAATATCATAACTTTCTAATAAATCATGACAAAATTAATACAGTCAACTATCTTAATATTTCAAAGTTCTGGTGCACTCATAAAACGTGGCACCTCGAAAATTTGATGCACTCATAAAACGTGGCACCTCGAAAATTTGATGCACTCATAAAACGTGGCACCTCGAAAATTTGATGCACTCATAAAACGTGGCACCTCGAAAATTTGATACGCTCATAAAACGTGGCATCTCGAAATAGGTTGTTTCTTCAAAGCTATTGCTTTGGAAAATTATTCTTGGTCAACTTTCAAAGATGATCAGTCTCTGCCAAGTTACCAAAATAACAAATCATTCATCATATTAAACAGCCAATGGCCAAAATAAATTTTATTATGAACTTCAATTTTTATCAGACACCTCATTAAAACCTTTCTGGGCCAACATATAAGGAAAGAGTATGTCTGTCTTTTGCAAAACTTCTAAGTTCAATTTTATTCACAATACAATTTCAAATGTTCTATATTCCAAGGGTGTTTAAGCATCCTCCCCTCACAATCAGACAACCTATATGACCCTGGCTTGACCTTCATTTTGACTTCATAAGGACCCTCCCAATTCGGAGCCAATTTTCCGAGGTGTTTATCCTTGGTATGAAGAAATACTTTTCGCAACACTTTATCACCAACTTTGAACTCCCTCTTCTTAACCTTAGCATCGTACCTGCTTCTCATTAAGGTTTGATAATGAACCACATTCAAATGTGCTTTAACCCTCTTTTCTTCTAGCAAATCAAGCCCAATCCTTCTAGCTTCATCATTATCTACTTCGGAATAATGCAATAGCCTATAAGAAGGTAATGTAGATTCAGCAGAGCATACAGCATCCATTCCATACACCAAATAAAAAGGAGTCTCTTTTGTGGCCTCTCTAGGAGTTGTACGATATGCCCACAACACCTCTTGAAGATAATTTGGCCATTTCCCCGCTGCTCCCGCCAAATTTTTCTTCAAACCCTCCAAAATAGATCTATTTATAACTTCCACTTGCCCATTTTCTTGTGGGTGGAAAGGAGTAGAAAAGCATTGCCGTATTCCTTTCGATGAGCAAAAAGAGTCCATTTCCTTGTTATTAAATTGGGGACCGTTGTCTGTTGTTATCTTTCGAGGAACTCCGAAACGGTAGCAGATGTTACTTAGAATAAACTTGATCACATCCTTAGCTTTTGTTCCAGCTAAAGGCTCTGCTTCTGCCCACTTCGAAAAATAATCAACTGCGACAATAATCATCTGTCTTCCACCTAAAGCCATAGGCAATGGTCCTACTAAATCAATCCCCCATCTATCAAAAGGAACCGCCTCAGAGATTATCATTAGAGGTGTCGCTGGTTTATGTATCAAATGTGCATATCTTTGACAAGTATCACAACTTCGAACTAATAACTTGGCATCCTGCAATATAGTAGGCCAATAATATCCTGCCAACAATACCCTACGTGTTAAAGCTCTGAAACCACAATGAGCTGATCCATCTCCATCATGTAATTCAGATAAAATGTTTTGAGATTCTTGCTTACTCAAACATCGTAATAAAGGCCTCGACACAGACTTCTTATACAATACCCCATCCAATACCGCATAACCAAGAGCTTTATTCCTTATTTTCATGAGCAAGTGCTTATCAAGAGGTAGTATTCCCTTTGTAAGAAAATTTAACAAGTCAGTTCTCCAATCACCTCGAATGCGCGCCGAATCATTTACTACCTCCTCAACAAATTCACATTTCTCAGAGCTTAATATAACCGAAGGCAGTGGTTGTGTCACGATCCACGGATATTCTTCAGAGTAAGCCATTGTTGCTAAAGAATCAGCCATAGTGTTATTTCCTCTTCGAATATGCTCAACCTCAACATTTTCAAATTGTGCCATCATACTTCGAAGTTCTTGCAAATACAAAATTAAACGGTCTTTTTTAGCTTCTGATATTCCTTTAACATGGTTAACTACTAACTGCGAATCTGTTTCTAAGTGCACGAATATTGCTCCACAAATTTTTGCTAACCGCAATCCTGCTAACACTGCTTCATATTCAGCTTCATTATTCGAAGCATGAAATCCAAATCTTATAGCTTGAAACATATACTCCCCTGTCGGTGCCACCAATTCTACCCCCGCACTCGACCCTTTATTACTAGATCCTCCATCAGTTCGTACCGTCCACACCGGATTCGTGTGTATTTTTTCATCTTCTTTCTCTTCGAACCTGCTCGAATGAAACTCAACAAAGAAATCTGCTAAGGCCTGAGCTTTGACAGCCGTTCGTGGAGACAACAACACATCGAAATCTCCCAATTCTACAGACCACTTAGTCATTCTTCCTGAGATATCTGGCTTTTGCAATACATTTTTCAATGGATAAGAAGTTCGAACCACAATTGTATGTTCTTGGAAGTAAGGACGCATTTTTCTCGCCGCCACTATTATACACAACGCCAATTTCTCGAGCTTTAAGTAACGTTTTTCAGCATCAACCAAACTTTTACTGACATAATAAACGGGCTTCGAAACTCCCGTATCTTCACTTATCAGATCTGCACTCACTGCATAATCCGATACTGCTACATACAAAAACAGTTGCTCACCTTCTCGAGGCTTTGATAATATTTCAGGAGAGGACAAAAGATTTTTGATCTTAATAAAAGCTTCTTCACAATCCGAAGTCCACTCAATATTCTTCGGTCGACGTAACACCTGGAAAAAGGCAAACATTTATCTGAAAAACGAGAAATGAATCTGTTCAGAGCTGCTAACCTGCCTGTTAATATTTGCACTTCTTTAATATTCCGAGGTGAAGACATTGATATCAAAGCCTTCAACTGTTCTGGATCCACTGCAATTCCTCTTTCACTTATCACATATCCCAGAAACTTACTAGATCGGACTCCAAACGTGTATTTTTCTGGGTTCAACTTCAACTGTATTGCTCTAAGATTCAGAAACGTCTCTTCTAAATCATCAATATGAGCATCATCACTTTTGCTCTTAACTAGCATATCATCGATGTATACCTCGATATTCCTCCCTATTTGTGAAGCAAATGCCTTATTCATCAACCTTTGATATGTAGACCCAGCATTTTTCAATCCAAACGGCATCACTCTATAACAATGTAAACCTCGATCAGTGATAAAGGTTGTGCTTTCTTCATCCTCTGGATTCATTCGAATTTGATTATATCCTGGAAATGCATCCATAAATGTTAGAATTTTGTTTCCAGAAGTAGAATCCACTAATTGATCAATTCGAGGTACTCGAAAAGGATCCTTTGGGCAAACTCTATTTAAATCTGTGAAATCTACACACATTCTCCATTTTCCATTCTTCTTTTTCACCACTACAGGATTAGTTGTCCACTTCAGATATTTGGACTCCCTAATATGCCCCATTTTATACAATCTATCTACTTCAGCAATTATGGCCTCAGATTTTTCCAAAGAAAAAGCTCTCTTTTTTGTATTATTGGTTTGATCTTCGAATCCACAGCCAAACTATGACATATAATATCAATTGGGACCCCCACTACATCCTCAGACTTCCAAGAAAACACATCCAAGTTTTTAGACAAAAAAATCAATAACCTTTCTCGTACTAATAAAGACAATAAAGTCCCAATTCGAAGTACTCTGTTATTATCGAAGACATATTCTTCTATTTCTTCACTTACTATCACAGAACTCGGGGTTGACCTTGGATCATCAATTCCTTCATCTTTACTACTAGAAGGCAACCCCCTAAATTGCTATTTCTCCATTGGATCATCGGTACTTTTATCACGTAGTCTAAATGCAGCAGCATAACACTCTCTAGCTACTTTTTGATCACTTCGAACTACACCAATTCGATCCCCGACTACATATTTCAAATATTGATGAACTGTAGAAACTATAGCATACATTTTTGCCAGCCATGACCTTCCAAAGATAGCATTGTAGCTCGACGGACAGTCTACCACCATAAAAAGTACTTGTACTTTCTTTTTAAAAGGCCATTTTCCCAGAGAAATTTCACCTTCAAATTCCCCTACTACGTTCGCTGTTGCACCAGTAAACCCAATTATAGTTCTTTCTGACCTTTCTATCCGAGGCGGAGTGTTTAATCTATCATATGTTGATTTGAACAACACATTAGCAGAACTTCCAGTATCAATCAATACTCGTCGAACTTCTACCCCACACACTTCTGCTCCAATGACTACTGCATCTTCATGTGGTCCTGTAATTCCTCTCAAATCATCTCCATCGAAAATTATAAATGGGACATTCTTCTTATTATATAGATGTGCTGATGCTCCTCCTTCAATTTGATGAGTTAAATTTACTATATGTCTTTTCCTCGAATTATTAGTATCATTAGTCATTGAGTCTCCCCCAAATATTGCCAATGACTCAAAGAACGCACATAAATCTCGAACACGTCCCTTACACATCGGCTCATCAACTGACATCAACAACAATCGACTGGGGTCTGGGTCGACATATTCTGAAGCCACATCAAATTCATCCTCTGCAACATCTAAAATCATCAATGCACTTTCCTGCTTAGAGTTAGGATTACTTACCTTTTGAGTTACGGCTTTAGCGTTCCTTTTGACATACTCTAACAATTTTCCATTCTCTATCAAAATCTGCATTTCCTTCTTCAAAGCAATACAATCATTTGTATCATGCCCAATATCATCATGATACCTACAGAACCTGCTATTGCGTTCCTCTCTTGGTCTATTAATTGGTGCCGGCTTTCTAAAATTTACTGTTCCCTTGGTTTTCTCATAAATCGATGCCACATTTTCAGTCAAATCAGCATAATATTCTGGTCTTACCCACACATTCGATCTTGGTATGAATTGGTATTGATTACTAAAATTGTGCTGATTAGAACCCCCTTGATATGAGTTCGAACCTCCTCGATTGGAAACATTTTGACTACCCATCGCCCGTGACGAGTTATTATTCGAAGCGTTCACTTGATTATTTCCCACTTGACTATTCACTTTCTGAACACTATTATTCCCTCCTCGAACTCGAGTAAACTCTTCGACTTTGATCTGATCTTCAACTTGAGCCATGAGAGCTCCAAACGTTAATGCCCTACGCCTTGTTGTTTCATCAGCTAAATCTCCTGGCAACAATCCTTGTCGGAATGCTGCCATAGCTACCACTTCCTCACAATCATCTAATCCTGCTTTTGTTGACACAAATCTTTTAGTATAATCCTTCAACTTTTCTCCCACAGCTTGCTTACATTGTATTATTGTATCTCCGTTAGCTCTCATTTCTTTGCTTCCCACAAACTGTCTTCGAAAAGCTGTGTAAAAGCATCTAAAATTTACAATAGACTCCTTAGGGATCTTATTATACCATTTTAATGCAGTTCCTTTGAATGTCTGAGAGAATGCCCTACAAACTAATTTATCATCATCCTCGAAATTAGTCATATAATTCTTGAATTGCTCTATATGATCATCTGGATCTTGAGTTCCATCAAACTTGTCAATTTTAGAAATGTCGAACCGCCTCGGAAGTGGTACAAATCTAATCGCACTAATCAACGGTGAATCCCTCCAATCTACTCCTTGAACAAACTGGTCTTCGTTCCTCATTCCCACAGTAGCATACAAACTTGGTTCGCCATCAAATTTCCAAGGAGAATACACTCGTTTTTCCTTCTTTTGCCTTCCTTCCTTATACATTTTAGCTGGCCAAAATTCGTATCCTCCTTCTTTTGAATGACTTCGAAAATGCTTATATCTTGGTGTTTCATCTGATTCCGAATTTTCAAAATCCTCTTCACTAGAATCTACATACCGTCGCTTCTGCAACTTTTCCTTTTTTCTCATTCCACTATGCTCCTTCTTACGCTCAAAATGTATTTTACGTTGAACACCTTGAACATCGCCGACGTCATTCGATGCATCCGACTGATCATCCCGATCACCTTTTGCTATTTCAGATCTAAGTCTAGCGCCATTATTATCTTGTTTCTTTTGAGAAAATTTATCAAGTTCTGCCACCTTACTTATCAACTCATTCATTTTACCTTCAAAATCAAATTGGTTTGATCGAATCGGAACTGATTCATCTGCTTCTTTCTCTTGCAGATCAGATCTCAATGTCTCCAAAGCCCTTCGAATAGACGGATTATCTCCTTCCTCCGAATTCATCTCCGATCAACGAAAATATAAACGAAATGCTTCGAAAAACGAAAAAATTCGAGACTCGATTTTTGATCTATCGATCAAGGTATCTTCGTCCCCTCCTTCTAGCGCCAATTTGGTGAGAATAGAAATTGGATTGAGAAGATTGAGAATATTGACTAAGAATCAGCAGAGATTTTTAGATGGTGAATATAATCTTTCTCCTCTTATTATTTCATAGGTGTTATCAGTCTCCTCGACCTCTTTAAATAGGCCGAGTGAGTTAGTTACAAATTCGGTTACATAAAAGATTTATTTACAGTTCAGTACCTATTCTTCTTATAAAGCTTTAATCTTATTCCTTATTAATAGAACTTATCATTCAAGTCCTTATTAATAGAACTTATCATTCAAGTCCTTATTAATTACATTTAAGTCCCTTATGAATCTATTTCCTTATCACCGTCCAAAGCTTCAGTTACGGCTTGTTACGTTCTTGCGTTTTGTATACGTCATCTAATTTTTCTTATTCATAAATGAAGTAAGAACAGATGAAAGCTCATTACACTAAGAAAATAAAAAAGAAATATGGAAATCAAAACAGACCATATATATATATAAACACAAACAAAATTACTTAGGTGTTGCCACTTACCCACGAAACCAAACTTTGTTCTTTGTTCGTCCTTGTGTTGCCGATAACTCTTTTTCCACTATCCTAAACTATAGAACTAACCATAAAAAAAAACTACAAATACAAAAAAAAGGAATTTATTTATACATAATTTTCAACCCTAAATATCACTATAAATATATATTTAAATTGAAAAAAATACATAATAGCTAAACAACACATACCTTAACAAAGTTGTGGAGTCAAATTTTGAAAATCTTATTTTTTTTTCGAAGTGGATATTTTGAGAGATTAAGGGTTTGAGTAGAGATTTTACTCCGAATGTTGAGAAAATAAGGGTTATATATCAATGAAAAGTTTGTAAATACAAACGATCGTGACATAACAAAATTGGGTCTTGATCCAACCGAATCTTATTCCAACAAAAATGGGTATTATTTTAGCATAGCCCAAACTACTGTATTTTTAATTTTGTAGTAGTTATAAAATTATCACTCATAATGAACCCCAAAAATCCTTAGAATTCTACTTAATTATGGTTTATGCCATCATTTACTCCATGAAGTTGCAAAAAGAAAAATTTACTCTAACCTAACATTTTACTTCTTAAAACTCACCAAAATCATACAAACTCAACATCTAAACTAACCAAAACTATTTTTCTCTAGACCTCAAGGGGTAGCCGAGTTGGTTGAGTAAGGCATGCTCGTGACCAAAGGTTATGAGTTCGAGTCCCTCTGGCGTTGGTTTACAGACTATTGCCTCAGACTGAGGGTGTTGGTTTGTAGACTATTGCGTCAGACACAGGGTTTACCCTGTGTGCTGCGGGTTCCCTCCGAAAGAAAAAAAAAACTATTTCTCTAACTTTATAAAATTTAAAAATCATGACAAAATAGTAACAAAACATGTTTTTCTAAAGACCAACATAGACAAGTATACACCCTTATATCTTCTTTTTTTTCAAAAAAGTAATTTGAAAAAAAGTATTCGATTACGCGAGACGATAACTCCCATTTAATATTCGTTGACATCATCTTGACAAAAAATATGACATTTTCCGCCAGACAAATGGCAAAAACGATGACATGTCCCCCATGCCATGGCGTTGGTACCATGGGCTGGCGGACACGGCGACGTGGGTGCCAATAGCTTGGCGCTTAAGGTGTTGTGTCCATTAGGACATGGCGCCAATATCGTTGTGTCTTTGGCAGAAGTTTTTTTAATTTGTTAACATTTATCTTTTCATTTTATTTTTGTAATTTATTTTATACATTATCTACCTTTAGCTTTGCACTTAAGGTGTTGTGTCCATCAGGACATGGCGCTAATATCGTTGTGTCCGTCATGACATTGGCAGAATAATTTGCATCGGGGTTTTTTTTAATTTGTTAACATTTATCTTTTATTTTTTTTTAAATTTAATTTATACATTATCACTGAATAAATACAAATACTAACTAAACACAATATCAATATAATGTAAAAAAACGTACGAGTATGATTTGAGAAACTTTTCTAATAACTAAAATATGAAAAATTACAAAGAAATTATTAACTAAAATATGAAAAATTACAAAGAAATTATTAAGTGTTCAGTTAACATGATCGAGCGGTTTTCAAGGTAATAAACGACATTTTAATTAATAGTACTAGTGTTAATTTCTTTAGTATTATTTTTAATTTTTTTAACTTTAAATTAAAAATTATGTTTAGAGATAGAAAGTAAAAAAGGGGAAAGAATAAAAAAATTCAAAAATATTACACTAACTTGACGAAGTAATTAAATTTATAATAGTTTTTTTAGATGAAGGCTAAAAATGTCAAAGATAATAAAATTGGAATTTACAAAAGCTTCTATTGAAAGTTGGGGTTCATCATGTCTTGCTAAAGCTCTTAAATTATTACTTTTATTAATTACTAATTATTATAAATTTAAATATTATATTATTAAAATTTTAGTATAATATTTTTATATTAAAATATTTAGTATAATATTTTTATATTAAAATATTTAGTATAATATTTTTATACTAAAATATTTTGTCACGATTAGACACTCGTTTATTTCCATAAAATGAAACTACATGCAATTAAAAAACATAAGACAAATTAAAAATAAGTTATTTATTTTTCAAGTTAGTTAAAAAATATAATATATCAAATATTTCAACATATATAAAGATTAAAATAAGTATGCTATATTTTTATTAAAATTTAATTAATGTAAATGTACATTTTAATTTGGTTTTTAAAAAATTGATACAATTCTTTTTTACATCTTCAACAAAAAAAAATTATAACTTTGTCTAACTTTATTATTTTGATTTCATATTATTTGTATTACAATTAGGTTTTTATATCTTCACAAATATATATATATATATATAGAGTTATATTTTAAATTTTATAAATAAGTGCATAATCATTTTCTAATTTGATCTAAATTATATTAACAAATATTTAGTTTTTGACAGTTTTGTCATATATTACGAGTTATACGAAGACTTTTCTAACTTTAAAAAGCGTTTCTCGGCATCCAAAATACTTTCATTGATGTAGTACACTAGTCGTGGGCAATATTCTTTTTCTCGAATAAAAAAAACTCGCAAGATAACTTGACACTGCTAAATAAACATATAGCCTCTCTCTGAATTTGGTTTTGTCAAAATTTCTAGCGAAGAAATATATTCTTTGATTCAACAAAACGGTTCGGAACATTCTTGGGTCCGGTCACACTTCAAACTCAACATCATCTACATGCTTTACTCATTTTGCTGATCTTGTTTTAGATCTTCTTCCTTTTCTAAGGTACGAATCCCATTTGAAACTATTTTACTATTTCATTTGTTTACTATTCTATTACAAACTAATATGTCCTTAATGTAGAAGACAGATTCAAGAGGGAAGATAATGAAAATATGGGTGTTGGTGTTGGTGTTGGTAGTCAGCCTGGTGGTCACGGCAGAAGCAGGATCAACATCATCATCAACATTATCGTCATCCGAGTATGTGAAGTATAAAGACGGCACACAATCCATGGGCTTGCGAATACGTGATCTGATGAAGCGAATGGCATTAGCTGAGAAGATCGGCCAGATGGTACAATTAGAACGTGCGTCTGTTACGCCAGAGATCACGAGACATTATTCCATTGGTAGTGTTCTTAGCGGCGGAGGAAGCGTGCCTTCTGATAAGGCCACGCCGCGGGAATGGATTAGTATGGTTAACGCTTTTCAAAATGGTTCCTTGTCGAGTCGGCTAGGGATTCCTATGATTTATGGTATGGATGCTGTACACGGCCATAATAATGTTTACAATGCTACACTTTTTCCTCATAATGTTGGTCTTGGAGCTACAAGGCAAGTCTCTTTTATTAGTATTTTGCGTGAAGGCGAAAAAAACAACTACAAATATGCAAGTTAAAGTGTTCTTCTGATGCAGAGATCCTGGCCTTACTTGTGAAAAAAATTGGAGCTGCAACTGCACTTGAAGTTCGAGCTACTGGAATGTTTTTGCACCATGCATTGCGGTACTATTCTGAACTCACAAAATTTTATAATTTTTTGGTTAAACAACTTGAGTTTTGTATAGATTAGACCATAGGTGTGTAGAGATCCGAGGTGGGGTAGGTGTTATGAGAGCTACATCGAGGATCCTGCGATCGTGAAAGAGATGACAGAAATTATAGGTGGATTGCAAGGTGACATTCCTGCTAACCAAAGGAAAGGTGTCCCTTACATTGGCGGACCGTAAGTACATGTTCATAAATCTTGAAATATATAAACTTATAAACTTTATAACTCACTTTTCATTGGTTAGGGATAAAGTTGCGGCTTGTGCAAAACACTTTGTTGGCGATGGTGGAACCGTAGAAGGGATAAACGAGAACAACACAGTAATTGATTTTGATGGATTGATGAAGATTCATATGCCTGCTTATTCTCCTTCTATCATCAAAGGTGTCGCAACCGTTATGGTCTTTTATTCGAGCTGGAACAGCGAGAAAATGCATGCCAACCGCATGCTCATACCGATATTCTCAAGAACACACTCAAATTCAAGGTTTACAGCATTGTTCTCAACTCTTCTTGTGTGAAGAAGTATGAAAAAATGAAGAGATAGAAGAGTTTTGATTCATACTTGTTTCTCTTAAGTGCAGGGTTTTGTCATCTCTGATTGGGAAGGTATCGATAAGATCGATTATCCTCTACATAAGAACTATACTTCAGAAGTTATGCAAGGGATACAGGCTGGCATTGATATGGTAACTCTTCATGTGAAAATGTATATAGAGATATATACCCTGAAGAGTAGAAGAACATTTGGTCTTAACTAGTTCATGATTTCTTTTTCAGGTGATGGTTCCTAGAGGCCCAACTGAGTTTATCGATGTTTTAACCGACTTGGTTAAAAGGAAAGTGATACCCATCACACGTATTGATGATGCGGTTAGGAGAATTTTAAGAGTCAAGTTCGCATTAGGTCTATTTGAGAAACCCTTGGCTGATGAGACTTTTGTGCCTCATCTTGGAAGTCATGTTAGTAACCATATCATTTCACCTTGGATAGATGCATTTTGTTAGAAAGCTACATCTAGTTTGTTAAACATTTGTAGTTTTTTAATAGGCTCACAGAGACATGGCAAGAGAAGCTGTGAGGAAATCACTTGTTTTGTTGAAGAATGGAGCAACTGCAAATGAACCCGTCCTGCCATTGCCGAAAAATGCATCAAAGATTTTGGTAGCTGGAAGTCATGCTAACAACCTTGGCTACCAAAGCGGCGGTTGGTCTCTCACATGGCAGGGTGCCTCAGGCAACAATGTCACTGCTGGTACTAATTGCATTACTCGTTAGTTTTTGTATTCTCCTCAAAAGTGCAATTTTGTTAAAATACATCTCACATTACTTGCATATGGTGGCATGAACTAGCATATATAGTAAAAGCAACCCTACACTATTTTAGACTGTTTTTTTCGGAGTGAACTAGACAGATTAGCAGCATCCAACATATATTTATTGTCTGGTATTGATGCCGCTACGCGTGACAGGGGGTGTTAATGACACGACCATGGTGATGATAATCACCTTTTTTTCCAAGATCTATTTTCTAAACTACTTAAATTTGAAACAGGAACCACCATACTTGGAGGCATTTCGACTGCTATTGACTCGAGCACAGAGTTAGTTTTCAGCAAGAACCCTGACAAGGATTTCGTGAAATCCAACAACTTCTCTTACTCCGTCATAGTCGTAGGAGAGACGCCGTATGCCGAAACTAATGGAGACAATCTGAACCTAACACTGCCGGATGCAAGTGCATCCACTGTTCAAAACGTTTGTGGCTTAGTAAAGTGTGGTTGTGCTAATCTCAGGTAGACCTCTTGCGATGCAGCCCTTGATGGACAATATAGATGCACTTGTAGCTGCATGGCTACTGGGCACGGAGGGCCAAGGGGTTGCTGACGTTTTGTTTGGAGACTACAGCTTTACAGGTAGTCTGCCAAGGACATGGTTCAAGACAGTTGATCAGCTTCCTATGAATGTCGGCGATGCTCACTATGATCCTCTTTTCCCTTTCGGTTACGGACTCAAGACTCACCCAGTTGTCTCGTTTTAGGCAGTACTAATGATTTCTTTTATCTACTTATGATTTTCTGGATTAGTTGATTAACAATTGACATAATTAATAATTCTGGCAGTAAGCTTTAAAGCTCCATATTCATTTCACCATGTTAACAACAAGTCTAATCAAGGATATGTAATATGGTTATCGAAACTACTGTCATCACCGAGCTATTACAAAAAGAGTTATTACAGAAGTACAACTTCACTGCAATCTGTGAACACAACCAGACTTCTCCAAAACTTACAAACCAAATTACAAGCCAAACAGAACCAGGGCTACATCACACTGTATCCGAAGCTAGTACAACTTTCAATAACTACAGCACAGACAAATATCAAAAGAGCACTTGAACACGATGAGCCCTCAGACCAAATAGTTCTGAGTTAGGCTGGACTCAGAATAGTTAAAGTTCTATTCAATTAAACATTTGAGACGACTTCGAATACCAATATCCTATTACTCAACAACCGTCTGATCGAAAATTTCTCAACAACAAAAATAGCAACACATCAAAGACTATAAAACCGAACGTGACATATATTTATACAAGCACAAACCCATGAGAAACTTTTGAAATGCAAGCACTCAGTTAATCAAAATAAGTATGCAGTCTAAATTAATAGTTTAAAAAAACATGACATGAAAACATACAGAAAGCTAAAAGTACATTCAACAAGTAACATAGAAGGCAGAGTTTTAACATTAGAGTGAAAATAAAAATAAAAAAACAGGATAATATTAAACAAAATTGAGTACTTGGCAGCTTAAAAGTAATAGTAAAAGATAGGCTTCGCTAACCTTTTTAGTCTATTAAAAAGGCCATCCAGCAGGTAAATACTGACATAATCAAACAACAAAATAGCTTAAGATTCACCTTTGTTAATAAATCCTTCTTTGCGGCCTTCAAAGCCGGGACGCATAAGCTTTTTCTCTCGTTTGGCAATGCGCCTATTCTTTTTGTCTTGAATCCTTCCGGATATGTTTTCGGATCTTTTAGTTTGTTTATCTTTCTTCATCTTCGATTGACTTTCAACTCTTTCTTTCCATTTTTGAGAGTTCTTCTCATGCTTCTTCTTATCCTTATGCAAGCTTCGTTTCAACAACTTTGGATCATCGTGAATCTTGATACCAGCAGCTCTGCTCATTGCAGCCTTCCATGCATGCTTCTTCGCAATGATCTCCCCTTTCTCCGGGTCTTTTTTGGCATCCGCCAACTTCATCGCCTTTTGCAGCTCTTGCACCTTTGAGAGCTTTTGTTTCTTCTTCTTTCCACTCTCCTCATCGCCCCATTTAATACGACTGAATGCAAGGTCCTTTGAAGCTTCCATAACTTCCTTCTCCACTTCATCGTTGGACTTAGTCAGAGTAGATTTATTCTCCTCCAAACCCATTTCTCTTTTTCGTTTGTTTTGATGCATGAGCCTCTTCTGATGCCTCTCCTCTTTTTTAGAACTATCCGCATTTCCACGTCCTGCTCTAAGCTCTTCGATTTTGCGATGAAGCTTTTGTCTGAGTTCTTCATATGTAATAGACCGATCATCGCTTTCTACACCAGCCATGAGAGGTTGATCATCGTTCTCATCATCCTCACTCTCCTCATCTTCTTTTTCTTTTTCCTTTTCCAAGCTTTGCTTCAACAAATCTAGAGTTGTTTTGGACGATTTCTCTGGATCTAACCTATCTCTTCTAGCTTTCTTGATGTTTTGTATCGACTCCTTTTTCGCAGAAGCCTTTGCCTGCTTGCTGAGACCTTGAAACCATGTCTTTTTATCATCATCCGTCGAAATATAGAACCTCGCTGGGATGAGCTCTACCAATTTATCAAAGAAGAGTGCATGTTGATGAATCACCGACTTCAAATCAGGAACAGGTACATCAACAGATTCGGAACCACCAATTTTCTTTCTCCCCATCTATACCTAGTGATCATAATTCAAGAGCTTAGATTATTAATCAGTAATCAACTATATACACGATAAGAATCATTCTGCTAGGAACTTATATGAAGCTACACATCAATCTTTAACAATCATGTGTATTTCCTCTACTTGTATATAACGTTATTAAATCACAAACATCAGGTCGTCCCAAGATTTCACATCTTCGTATATACGTACACAACTAATCATCATGCGTCTTTACAAATTAATAAGAAAATAGTATGAATTCAAAGCCATGGATGTTCATCTCTAACGAAAATCTAAATAACTGTATCAATCGTACAAGCAAATTAAAACTAGAAACAGTATTTTCAAACAAGTAGATACATCTTACTAACAAATTGACATCTACTACAAAAGAGGAATCCAAGAACATACGAAGAAGTAGATTACCTTGATGCTAAAAGTAGATTACCTTGATGCTAAGGTTTTGCTCCCTGAATTTGTAAAGAAAAAGAGGGGAAAAGGGGGAATTGTAATTGCTATAAGGGAGATAAGAGGGAGTGATTAAATTAGGGTTTATAATGTTGAGAGGAAAAGTGAAAGAAAAGAGAGAAGAAGCGGATACCCGTTTTAAATTAAAGGGCCCAGACTTACCCGTAGTGCAACCGGTTCATTTGTAAGCCCTAGTTGATTAGTTTAGACAGTATTTTAAATCCTACCTGAATAGGAATGGCTAAAATAAGTCCAAAATTATTCGGATTTTATTTTTATTTTAACTTCAATTATTTAAAATATTTTTATCTGAAAAAAAAATTGAACTTAATTATCCATATTTTATCCATTGTCCTACAAGTGCAATATAAAAACAATAAACCTAAAAAAATATATCTAAATTCATATAAATATTTTGGGCACGGCTAAAACGAGACCCTTTATCTTTATTGTGAGATCTCCATTTGTGATTTTTGTTAACTTGAAATTACCAAAATACCCCCACATATAAAAACCATCAATTTTTCCAACTACCCATTTTCTTCTTCTCCTCCTCTATTTCCCTACCACTTCTCTCTCCAAAATTAAAAAAAAACACAGAATTTAACAATCTCAAACTTCCACCCAAACATTTAATAAACCTTAATTATTAAAAGTTATAACCCAACTACTCCAAACATGGATTTAAGTGACTATAACGACGATTGGAGCTGCAACGTTGATGATTTCCTTTCGGAAGAGGAGGAGCCGCTTACTGACCATATGGAGAGTATCCTTGAGGTAAATTTTTAGTTTTTTATGCACATAACAAATATTCGCACGAAATCGTGCTTTGAAATGTACACTTCCACGCAAGAACGTGAGTGGAAGATGACCAATCTTCGCATGAACATGCGTAGATTTTGGTAAATCTTTGCATGCCAGTGCGAAGATTTACGTAAATGTAAGCATGTTCATGCGAAGATTTTGCACAATCTTGGCGTGATTTTGCAAGGATTGTGCAAAATCTTCGCATGATTGTGCGAAGATTTACCATAATCTACGCACAATCATGCAAATATTTGACCTGTTTTGGTTTCATATGCCTGTTTTTTGTTGAATATTGTGTTTGTCTTCATTATTTGAAGTGTAAATACATGTTTACAATCGATGGAGTTATTTTTGTTGTGATTTTGTGTTATTGAGTAGATTTTTTGTTTGTGTAGGAACCGGCGGAAGCACCATGTAACATGGCCGATTATAGCCAAATTTTTACGACGGATAATTTCTACACCAAGGCGGAATTGATCGAATGGGTTGATAAAGAGAGCAAGGGTATATGATTTATTGTTGTGGTTAATAAAGATGACGATGGTAGTAAAAACGGTAAAACCCCGCGTACCATCTACAACATGCGGCACAAGCACCAATTGGTTGATAAAGCGGGCAAATCCCAAATGCAATACTTGTTCGGTAAGTTAAAGGAAGACGAGTACTATGTTTGGGAGCGCACAAACAAAGAAACTAACGAGATCTTAGAATTGTTTTTCGCACATCCCACAAGCATCGATTTGTTGTGCACTTTTCCTCAAGTGCTTATTAGCACGTACAAGACTACAAGGTATAAAATGCATTTGCTAGAAATAGTTGGCCAAATTTCGACGAAAAAGACCTTTTGTATAGAATTCGTTTTTATGAGCTCGGAGAAAGAAGAGAACTACACATGGGGAATGAGCATTCTAATGAGAGTGATGATGAACAACATGTGCGCATTACCAAATATTATCGTCACGGATAGGGAGTTGGCTTTAATGAACGCTATCGATAAGGTATTTCCGGATGCAACTCATATGTTATGCACTTAGCATATAAATAGGAACGTTAGCTCATACTCTAAGAAAGTTTTTCCCAAAGCGGACATGGGGGAGGAGTTCTTAGAATTTTATGTCGCGGTTTAACATTCGGCGACGATCGAAGAGTATAACAAAAACCTCGCTGAGTTGCACCAAGCGTACGCATATTGTCCTAAGTTTCTCGAGTACGTGATGAAACAATGGATAGACCCTTACACACACAAATTTCCTTAATGTCTAAACGAACAAAATTAAACATTTGGGCAACCACACTAGCAACCGGTGAGTTATATTATCATATATATACATTACTATATTTAATTAATTGTTAGACTTGTAACTAATCTAAGTTTATAGTTTAGGGCGGAGAGTGCTCACTCTAGTCTAAAACGGGCAATCAGCACAAGCCTATGCACGTTTGAGCAATTTTGGGATAAAGTTCATGCATTGCTTCGCATTCAACACTCTATCATCTTTAAAAATTCGAACGAAGTTTGTTTCGTCCTAGACAAGCATCTAGGGGAGCTATCTTTAGCAACATCAAAGGTAAACTTTCATGTACGGCCATTCAAATATTAGAGGAAACTATTAAAAAGGCCGGAGATTTGTGGTTCACTCCCGCAAAGTGTGGTTGTGTAATTAGGACAACACACAATTTACCTTGTGCGTGTGAGCGTGCTATGGTCGCAAGACAAGGTAGGTTGATTCAAAAGAGTGAATGTAATGTGTATTGGAGTACTTTAGCGATCAAGCCTAGGGAAAACGTTGGTACCGAAGATGAGCTTGCAAGAAAGCTATCCTTAATTGATAGTACCATACGCGGTTACGGTCCACAAGTACAAGATCACATAATAAATAGGATAAAGCAAATCCTAGATCCCGCTAGAAGCCATGTTTTGGAAACTAAGGAACCAGTTGTCACAAAAGGTCGAAAAAAGCCGGTCCCGACAAGTCAACTAAGCGGAACTCATGCGAGTGGCAATACGATAGTTTAGGCGCTAGTACTCCCGGCACGATAGGTAGCACGGCCGCGTCGGCGGTTAAGGCATTTTTAGTACCCAAATCCAAGTCTAAAGCTAAAGCGCCACCGAAAAAGGAGAAAGTGACTCGATCTAGAAAATCGAATAAAGGAAAATGATAAGTACCAATTTATAACGAAAGTAAATTAGAGACAAGCAAAATGTGACACGCTTAAGACATAGAGGACTAAGTAGTGTTACTAATAAATAGGTAGGAGTTATTCAATGACTTTTCCTATTGGAGTTAATCTCAGTTACCCAACTTCTACTGTCCTGGACCATGAGCATGTGATTTTTGTACTTATCCAGTGACACTTCAACTCAACATCATCTACATGTTTTACTCATTTTGCTGATCTTGTTTTAGATCTTCTTCCTTTTCTAAGGTATGAATCCCATTGAAACCATTTTACTATTTCATTTTTTCCTATTCTATTACAAAGTAATATGTCCTAAATGTATAAGACAGATTCAAGAAGGAAGATGATAATGAAAATGTTGGTATTGGTGTTGGTAGTCAGCCTGGTGGTCACGGCAGAAGCAGGATCAACATCATCATCATTATCATCACTATCATCATCCAAGTATGTGAAGTATAAAGATGCCACACAATCCATGGGCTTGCGAATACGTGATCTAGTGAAGCGAATGACATTAGCTGAGAAGATCGGTCAGATGGTACAATTAGAACGTGCGTCTGTTACGCCAGAGATCATGAGGGATTATTCCATTGGCAGTGTTCTTAGCGGCGGAGGAAGCGTGCCTTCTGATAAGGCCACGCCGCGGGAATGGATTAGTATGGTTAATGCTTTTCAAAATGGTTCCTTGTCGAGTCGGCTAGGGATTCCTATGATTTATGGTATTGATGCTGTCCACGTCCATAATAATGTTTACAATGCTACACTTTTTCCTCATAATGTTGGTCTTGGAGCTACAAGGCGGGTCTCTTTTATTAGTATTTTGCGTGAAGGCGAAAATATCAACTACAAATAGACAACTTCAAGTGTTTTTCTGATGCAGAGATCCAGCCTTTGTGAAAAAGATTGGAGCTGCAACTGCACTTGAAGTTCGAGCTACTGGAATTCATTATGCCTTTGCACCATGCATTGCGGTACTAATCTGATCTCACAGAATTGATACAGTTATTTAGATTTTCGTTAGAGAGGAACATCCATGGCTTTGAATTCATACTATTTTCTTATTAATTTGTAAAGACGCTTGATGATTAGTTGTGTACGTATATAAGAAGATGTGAAATCTTGGGACGACCTAATGTTTGTGATTTAATAACGTTATATACAAATAGAGGAAATACACAGGATTGTTAAAAGTTTTGAGATTGGTTAGAGTATACATCCTCCCTCTAAAATTTCTCCAGCAACTTGAAACAAAATACCCACAACAATGTATGTATTAGAGAGAGAGAAACAAAAAAGAATATAATTATAATAATTAACTAATGATTGGACCATTTTCCCAAAAGAGGTTGTCCATTATATAGTACAACTACAAGAGGTACATCCTTAATTTACAGATGTATCCTCTCTTAGGTGGATCTTTTCACTCCCATTATTTTACTAACTCTATCTTTAAATACTAATTATTACGTATGACCTCTATATCATTACAGACTTGTCGAGGTTTAACCTCAATGTTTTATTACATTAAATAAACTCATTTATTTACTTAATTTTGCTTATTCATCCCAATATTTTCTTCGCTTATCACTCATAAAGGGAATCTTACTTTATATAGTAAAAGTAGTGGACCCTGACCCACATGAGTGACCCAGTTTATCTTATTTTTAACTTTACTTACTCTAATTATACTAATACATTCATTATTTACAGTACTAGCCCTTCCTATTTCATATTTTATCATTTTTGTTACAAACTATTATTATTTAACAGAATTTCCCTTGTACTTTACCGCCCGCTTAGGCCCGGATAATTTACACACTTATCATGTACGAGACAAAAAGAACAATCATAAACAAGCATAAACAAAGATCATAATAGTCATAAAGAAGCCATAAAAAAGATATAATAGTGATAAAGAATTCATAAACAAAGACTACAATTGTCATAATCACATCACAAACATAGATCGTGAACAAAGTTCATAAATAAAAAGTGAACTATGTGATACAAATAATAAGAACCGCAAACTATGACCTAAGAAAGACCTCGATAGCGTTCGACGATACAAAGACACTCCTCTAATGCATCGATATTATCCTCTAACAACATCATATCACTACGTGACGGAAACACATATCTTATCTAATGCATCATTCGCGGTACTACGAGTTCTTACGAGAGGGTTTGTCCCACATAGATATCGGGACCTACCGTGTTCGGGTGGCCAATATGTACCAAAGGTTAGTCAGAACCCAAACAGGGTACATCAGATATGTACCAATCTGCTCCCCTTCGTATGCATCACCTCTATATGTGATGACATGATGATGCCAACTGAGTCAAGTCCTCTAATCTCATAGAAACCTATACCAAGTTCGTCTACCTGAATTCGGAAATACTACACCTAAAGGGACTAGTATCATCTAAATATGCCCCATATTACGTGATACGCGGTTGGGATAATACGCATCTACTACGTCCAACGAATTTAACGTATGATTGATCCAACTAACCTAATGAAATAACCGCACACCTCATTAAATATACATGTGGAATAAATTTAACCTACAAAATCGTTTAAAATTTAATATAATAAATTAAACAAAATAAAATTAAAATTTTAAAGTGTTAATCGAAATTACATCTATCGCGCAAGATAAATCTAGGGTGTGTCGGATATTAGGAGAGGAGCTCACATCCAACAGTGCATAGTGATACATATGCAGTGAGGCGATATCATACTCATTACACCATAGAACCGTCAAACGAGGAAAATCATAATAAATCCAAGCTTTCTACAATCTAGTAAACCCACATATACCACTAATACCATAGAGCAAACTATGTCCAAGGGCATGGTATAACTGGGCCAAAACCATCCGACCCCATTTATACATAACCAAGATCTGGTAATGGTAAATGAACTATAGATAATCAAGCAAAACCACATTGCTAGTTTTGTTGGCCAATATTGTACAACCTAACGCGTATTGTATATAAGCATGTGTAGCATGATAGGCACACTAATTGTTCACATTACCATCCTAATAACTTTTAGCATTAAAGGTATCCCCCAACCACGATAGAGTAATAATAATCCAACCTCTACCAAGTCTGGAACTCAACTGCTCAGGTGTAATACCAGGTATATCTACACATACCATGTACTTATCGTCATCACCAGCATATGTAACAATTGTGAAAGGTGTGCTTACTACGAGAAGACCTATAATCACGTGTATGTCTTCAAGCGTCACAATCATCTCGCCAAATGAGAAATAGAAAAAACGATGTCTTCACATACCAACACTCGAGAAACACCTCGATCATATGGATGTTGGTATGCCAACTAGAGAAGCATCGATAAGAGGCCCGACCGGATTACGCATAACCCGGTCACGTACTCTAGTTTGATGGTCGCTTAAATCCCATTTCTGAACACTATCGTACATAGAATAGCAGCGTAAGTTCACCTGAGGCTACAAAACGAATTAAAATAGATTAATAAAAATAAAATGGATTATTAATAGTCATACATAAACAATATGAAATACTAATCGAATACTGAAGTTTTAAATAAACTTACATCATCTTGGAAGACATTGTAAGCCTCGTACTTCTTGTATTTGGGATATAAGCTCAGCATGTGGGGATTGACGAGTACAAACACCTCAGTTGGATGTGTTATAATGATCACAATGCAACACTACTACTAACGTTTTGTTATCTTATGAGTACTCTCTTTAGCGGACGACTCTACATATGTGTCACGACGATTATGTCATACAATATGCGAAGACGGATTAGTCCTAACAATCTAGTGTGGTGGTGCTCATCTGGGAAATATTGAGTGATCCTTTACCTTCTTTGTCATCAATTTTGTCTTAACCGTTTTCAAAAAAATGGTGTGTAAATGAATAAAATAAACAACATAATTCACCAATTCTTACGCAAACTATATATTTTATAGACTATACATGCATTGTATAAGTATCGAAAGACATAGAAAACAAGACAACAAAACATGTACGAAAGCAAACGAAGACACTCTAACAACAACTCGCATGAACTATATACCATTTTGATACAAATTCATGTAGAACAGCCGAAAAATATCATCACATTTGTATGTTTTTTCGCAAAAGAATTCATTTTTATCGCACGACTTATGTGACGAACACTAACGATGTCGCGCGATATCCACGCCGACAAGTTTCCACAAACCTCAACCTAAAAAAATTTCTATTATATACAAAATTGCCTTCTGAACATAGATCCATCGCTTCCGAAAAATAATCAATAAAAAAACTAAACCATATAAAATGATATTTTTTGAACATTAAAATTTCAAACATAAATAACTATAAAATTAAAAAACGGGACTAAATAAAACCATACCATTATTGTATACTTTCTTTTTTCTGAAGGAACCTGCCGTTACTCAAACAAAATAATTGCGCACTTTAATATTTTATAATACTACTAAAACACTTCAATATTTCGTAATACTACTAAAAAACTTCGGTAGGCACTTGCTTGTCCGAAGGAAGTCAATTCAGATTCGTAAGGGAAATCAATTCAGAATGGGATTTGCGAAATGAGTATTTGGCAGTGAGATTTACAAGTACGATTTAATGGTAAAAGGAATAAATGAAAAAATATTTATACTTTTTTTACACTAAAAAGAAGGGAAATTATCTCAAAACCAAATATAAAATCTACGTGACATATAACACACTTAATAAGAGTGGATAAAAATAATAAAAATCATATACAATAAAGAAAAGTTTGTAAATAAAAATACGAATACTGGTTTACGATTTTTAACAGGCGACAAACAAAGCAAGCACATTGCCGCCACAGTTTCACAATAAACATCTGCAACCTATACATCCTCCTCTCTAAAATTAACCAAACAAACTAGAAAGAAAAAATGTAGTTTACAAGAATCACAACTACTATTAACTAAATCATGCACATATGGACTAAAATTTCTCTCTAAAAGTTTTGAGATTGGTTAGAGTATACATCCTCCCTCTAAAATTTCTCCAGCAACTTGAAACAAAATACCCACAGCAATGTCTGTATTAGAGAGAAACAAAAAAGAATAAAATTGTAATAATTGACTAATGATTGGACCATTTTCCCAAAAGAGGTTGTCCATTATATAGTACAACTACAAGAGGTGCATCCTTAATTTACAGATGTATCCTCTCTTAAGTGGATCTTTTCATCCCCATTATTTTACTAACTTTATCCTTACATACTAATTATTACATATGACCCCTATATCATTACAGACTTGTCGAGGTTTAACCTCAATGTTTTATTACATTAAATAAACTCATTTATTTACTTAATTTTGCTTATTCATCCTAATATTTTCTTCGCTTATCACTCATAAAGGGAATCTTATTTTATATAGTAAAAGTAGTGGACCCTGACCCACATGGGTGACCCAGTTTATCTTATTTTTAACTTTACCTACTCTAATTATACTAATACATTCATTATTTACAGTACAAGCCCTTTCTATTTCATATTTTATCATTTTTGTTACAAACTATTATTATATAACAGAATTTTCCTTGTACTTTACCGCCCGCTTAGGCCCGGATAATTTACACACTTATCATGTACGAGACAAAAAGAACAATCATAAACAAGCATAAACAAAGATCATAATAGTCATAAAGAAGCCATAAAAAAAGATATAATAGTCATAAAGAATTCATAAACAAAGACTACAATAGTCATAATCACATCACAAACATAGATCGTGAACAAAGTTCATAAATAAAAAGTGAAGTATGTGATACAAATAATAAGAACCGCAAACTACGACTTAAGAAAGACCTCGATAGCGTTCGACGATACAAAGACACTCCTCTAATGCATCGATATTATCCTCTAACAACATCGTATTACTACGTGACGGAAACACATATCTTATCTAATGCATCATTCGCGGTATTACGAGTTCCTACGAGAGGGTTTGTCCCACATATGTATCGGGACCTACCGAGTTCGGGTGGCCAATATGTACTTGATTAGAAAGAAAATAATAAAGAGAATGAAGATATACAAGTATTTTTGAATGACCAGAATGTGAACACAAGCTCTTAGATCGAAGTTATTATTTATAGTATAGGTTGTAAAGTAATATTTACATTAGTTACAAATAATCAACCATTAAGTCATTGTTCGAACGAGTTTAATTATATTAGGTATTGTTAAGCCCTTAATATTACCTCATATAAACTATAGTTTAGCTAAGTTACAATGTTACCCTTTATATAGCTTAGTGCAATAGTTACCATACTTTATCCCTGTTAAAAACCCTTTGCCGATTAGAACCTCTCTATTAAATAAAAAAATCAAGTTTACTAAAATATAAAATATACAAAATGACTAGCTGGATGCTAGAGACCAATACATTTTTCTATGATGAAAAGCCGATGCTGTTAATTTTATTAAACTGAGTAGCTTTTTCTAGTATTTCAAAGTGAAAATAACACTAGTAATTTTCACAAAAATAATTGACAAAAAATGGCCATACCAAAATTTTAGTTTTTGTCCAAACCCTTGGGCGCTAATCCGGAAGAATTCAAGCATTTAAATGGAGTTTTAAATTGTTGGGAAGTTTTAAAGGGGTGTGAGTGTAATAAACACACTTGGAGAATTTTTAATACCGAAACAAAAAAAAACCGATTTTTTTTAATAAATCGGTTTAATAAATTATATACCGAATTATTTCGGGTTGGTTTAAATATATCTCAAAAAACCGACCGAACCTCACCCCTAGGCTCGTCTATTTGTCCTTTAGAGTATGACCAGAGGGTTTTTTTTGGAGTCATCTTTTCGATCATCTTCTTCTAACTGCGATTTGGGATATATCAGTGAGTTTTCTGATTTCGGTTCACTATCTTGTGTATTGGAGTTGTGTATGAAGTTGTCATACTTTGTGTGGTGTATACTCTAGTTTTACCTTGATAATAGTTTTGTAACCCATTTTCTGATAGTGAGTATTTAGTTGGACTCCGAAATCAGTCCCGTGGTTTTTACTTCTTACACTGGAGAGGTTTTCCACGTAAAACGTGTTCTGTGTTATTTGCGTTTATTTTATTCAGACTTGGTATTTTATTTGTGATCATTATCTCTAATCATATTTGATACAAGAAGGAAGATTTCGTCTGTGCTTTGATTTCCTGATAATAGCAACAATCTTGCACAAATAGTTTAGCTTCATCCAACATGAGATGACTTTCAACCAAGTTATCAATTCTATTCCAAAATATTATGACTCTATCGAGTTAGACCTAAAAGGAACTTAATGCGCGAAATATAAATTAAGACTTTCTTCTAGAGGCATCTTATAAAACGATGCAAGAAAGCATCAAACTGAAAAATTAGCACAAGAATGTTGCCTAACAATAACTCGTGCAGATTTTAAAATAATCCATTCAGAGGCAATTTAATGAATGCCTTAAAACAGAAGTTAAAAGGTGCAGTACTAGACCCACACGCAAAGAGAAGCTAACAACATGCGAAAAAAACCTATCACAACTACAAAAAAAGCTAGATCGTCATTAACTCATGCAGGTAAAATGACTCACGTATACAAATGAGATTAGGTAGTTAAATCAGATTAAAATATAGCAATAAATAAAGGTAATTATATATTGTAGACATATACCATAAGTAACAAAAGAAACCCAAAACAGATCGCATGCTAACTATTCAGTATTTTTGCTTTCACAGCAAACAAAAGGATGGTAGAAGTTGTAAGTTTGCATTACAATACCTAGCATGGAGATGTAAAAGAGAAGAGAAAACCTCATAAATACAATATTTTGTAATTTGGATGCTTGACTCAATAAAAAAATGGAAAACATCGATAGACAAATACAAAAAAAGAATGAAATGAATGCCCGTACCAAAGTCTAAGAAACACAGACTGATCCTTTCTTTCAAACATTTTCTCAGGTACTGAGAAAATAATGTTTTCAAGTTAGACTACATGAAGAAGTTCTGCCATCCAACTATAATTCTATATTCCTAAGGAAATAAAAACTCACCACTGTGATTAATAAAATTATTTGAGTGATTGAAGCATTGTGCTTCAATCATTTATCTCCAACGCACTCTTCAATATAAAATAAAACAAAAAGACATCCAAGTCTGTATCCTTTGCAGCTATCTTTCTTGAATGTAATGCAAGAGTCGGGATTTTGTTATCTTAAGGTGCATATTAAAAAGGAAGCATTAACGAATGCTCCGTGTCTTAAATACCTCAATGGAATATACTATTACAGACATCTCATCTCTTCTTTGTTGCAGGTTCTTGTTCGACTTGTCTATGTTGTCCCATATAGTGCTGAAGTCCATCGTCAAGGTAGTCAACGTAGGCAATGACACCTTTAGAGTTCCTATGGAATGCACTATCAATACGACTATTGATACATTTTACTATTATTTATATCGTGCTATAAACAAATATCTTCGAGTTGATGATTTGGATAATACACTTCTTTTTTTCAAATTTCATAGGTGATATAAATCTAAAAAATTACCTAGATATCCAAGTTTTGTATGAAGCATTTTTTAGGCAACATAAATAGGTATTAGCTAGATTCTTGTAATGTACACACTGACGAGGGAGAGAATACCTATGGAGTACTTATATTGCAGCAAAAAGTAAAATCGTACTACATGATATGGAAACCTATAAAGGAAAGGAATCATTACATTTTCTTTTATGTGCAGTAGTTAGAAAAAATTAAAGAAAAATCTCCTCTAGTAGTGCCCACCTTAGGCTTCATCTGTTGTTCAGATTCTTTAAGGTCCTTTAGCTCCTGCATAAAATAATAAGTACTCAGATAAAAAAATCATCTAAAATGAAATTCATGCAGCAATGATGTTAATTAATATAACAAATTACCTTTTCTAGCTGTTGGCAGAGGTTTTGAGAATCAGATGTCTCTTGTCGAGATTTACGCAAGCCTTCCTCCAAAGCTAAAACTTTTGCTCGCAAAGTCGCAACCTCCTAATTTGAGTTGAAAAAGTAATAAGAACAGTAGGAACACATGGCATTTACATGTTCGTGGGCCATAAAGATAATCCCTTCAGGGTAAAGACAATATCTGTTTTTCTTTGCTGAAAAACTACCTGATCAAGTTACCATCAAACGTTGCAAAATATCTAAATCAAAGGGTAGAAAAATAGAATAAAACATACATCTCGTGAAAAACTATCCTCGCTTGAAGACTGCTCTTTTTTCCTACAGATGAAGGATCACCTCATCGTCGGAATCGCTAGAAGAAGCAGGCGAGGGCAAGTTTTGAGGTGATGCAAGAAACTTGATAGATGAAGACCCTGATGACCAAATGTGCTGCTGCTGCTGCTGAGCTGGTGCGGTAAGGGGAGGAGCCTTACCTGTCATGCGCGCTTCGAGTTTAGCGATTTTATCCGGCAAAGATTGGTCTGACTGGTTCGAAGAATTCGAAGTGAAATTCATCACCACATCATCCGACATTGTCAACAACTTATGATACTGCCTTATTTACTCAAGTCAGGTCATTTTACGAGAATTTCGGTTGTCTTTGAGTTCTCAAATAGACCCTAAAAATGCAAGAAAACTAACAGACGAAAATGGGTTCCAGTCAAATTCTTGTTTTGTTGTGGTTGAATGAGAGCTTATAAAAAAAAAACTGAAAGGATATGTAATATGGTTATCGAAACTACTGTCATCACCAAGCTATTACAAAAAGAGTTATTACAGAAATACAACTTTACTGCAATCTGTGAACACAACCAGACTTCTCCAAAACTTACAAACCAAATTACAAGCTAAACAGAACCAGGGCTACATCACACTGTATCCGAAGCTAGTACAACTTTCAATAACTACAGCACAGACAAATATCAAAAGAGCACTTGAACATGATGAACCTTCAGACCAAATAGTTCTGAGTTAGGCTGGACTCAGAATAGTTAAAGTTTCATTCAATGTAACATTTGAGACGACTTCGAATACCAATATCCTATTCCTCAACAACCGTCTGATCGAAAATTTCTCAACAACAAAAATAGCAACACATCAAAGACTATAAAACCAAACATGACATAAATTTATACAAGCACAAACCCATGAGAAACTTTTGAAATGCAAGCACTCAGTTAATCAAAATAAGTATGCAGTCTAAATTAATAATTTAAAAAACATGACATGAAAACATACAGAAAGCTAAAAGTACATTCAACAAGTGAAAGCAAGGTTACATTTGAGAATATTTTAATTCTGTAACATAGAAGACAGAGTTTTGACATTAGAGTGACAATAAAAATAAAAAACAGGATAATATTCAACAAAATTGAATACTTGGCAGCTTAAAAGTAATAGTTAAAGATAGGTTTCGCTAACCTTTTTAGTTTATTAAAAAGGCCAGCAGGTAAATACTGGCATAATCAAACAACAAAGTTCTTTGCTGCCTTCAAAGCCAGGATGCATAAGCTTTTTCTCACGCTTGGCAATGCGCCTATTCTTTTTCTCTTCAATTGCGAAAAAGCATTCATGGAAGGCTGCAACAAGCAGAGCTGCTGGTATCAAGATTCACGATGATTCAACAACTTTGGATCATCGTGAATCTTGATACCAGCAGCTCTGCTTGTTGTTCTTCGCAATTGAAGAGAAAAAGAATAGGCACATTGCCAAGCGTGAGAAAAAGCTTATGCGTCCTGGCTTTGAAGGCCGCAAAGAAGGATTTATTAACAAAGTACTTTGTTCTTTGGCATAATCTTAAGCCTTCCATGAATGCTATTTCGCAATGATCTCCCCTTTCTCCCGCTCTTTTTTGGCATCCGCCAACTTCATCGCCTTTTCCAGCTCTTGAGGTTTTGTTTCTTCTTCTTTCCACTCTCCTCCTCATCGCCCATTTTAATACGACTGAATGCAAGTTGCTTTGAAGCTTCCATAACTTCCTTCTCCACTTCATCGTTGGACTTAGTCACAGTAGATTTATTCTCCTCCAAACCCATTTCTCTTTTTAGTTTGTTTTGATGCATGAGCCTCTTCTGACGCCTCTCCTCTTTTTTAGAATTATCATATTTCCACGTCCTGCTCTAAGCTCTTCGATTTTGCGATGAACCTTTCGTCTGAGTTCTTCATATGTAATAGATCGATCATCACTTTCCTCTTTGCGATTTTAGTTTGTTTTGATGCATGAGCCTCTTCTGACGCCTCTCCTCTTTTTTAGAATTATCATATTTCCACGTCCTGCTCTAAGCTCTTCCATTTTGCGATGAACCTTTCGTCTGAGTTCTTCATATGTAATAGATGGATCATCACTTTCTACACCAGTCATAAGAGGTTGATCATCGTTCTCATCATCCTCACTCTCCTCGTCTTGTTTTTCTTTTTCCTTTTCCTTTTCCAAGTTTTGCTTCAACAAATCTAGAGTTGTTTTGGACGATTTCTCTGGATCTAACCTATCTCTTCTGGCTTTCTTGATGTTTTGTATCGACTCCTTTTTCGTAGAAGCTTTTGCCTGCTGCTTGCTGAGACCTTGAAAACATGTCTTTTTATCATTATGGGAGATAAAAGGGAGTGATTAAATTAGGGTTTAATGTTGAGAGGAAAGTGGAAGAAAAGAGAGAAGAAGCCGATACCCGTTTTAACTTAAAAGAGCCCAGAAAAAGATTAGATTTATTTATACATAATTTTCAACCCTAAATATCATTAAAAATATATATATTGAAATTGAAAAAATATATATTAATAGCTAAACAATATGTATTTTAACAACGTTGTGGAGTCGAATTTTAAAAATCTTAATTTTTTGAAGAGGATATTTTGAGAGATTAATGGTTTGAGTAGAGAGTTTACTCTGAATGTTGAGAAAATGAGGGTTATATATCAATGAAAAATTGTAAATACTAAGGATATAACAAAATTGAGTCTTGATCCAACCGGATTTTTTTTTTGTTAGCTAATTTAAATAAAATCTTTTTATTATATGCTTATATCGATCAATAGAGGAAATCGGAAGTTTTAGAATTAGGAGTACATGGGGGATGATTTGAAGCCCTCAAGAATTAAATCTCGGATTCCTGGCTTGAAGATGAAAGCCTTTTGGTGATTCCATCGAGTTAAATCAACATGGAGCCAGTTTATCAGTCAGTTCATGCTACTAAATCGAAAGTAATAAGAGATTACGTATTTTGATATTCCATCCGTCAAGTAATATCCCTAAATCGAAAGGGAGTAGGGGTTTGGTACCTGCTTATGAAGGTAACTTCCAGGATCTTCCTCTATCTGAGTTGCGACAAAAAGCTCTCGGTTCACTTTTGGCCTCTAATTCTTCGATGGCTGGAGTCTTCTACCGGATCTGATCTCCACCGTTGAAGGATATCGGGATCGGGGTTTGGCTGCGAGTAACGGAAGGGCTGTGTCTGGCGCTAATGGTAGGGCTGTGGCTGGCAATTTGGCACTGGCTAGAGATGGTTTCTGGTTCGCCATACCGGAGGGCTCTCAGATTGGCTAAGGGGCTCTTAATTGGGACGGCCCGCTGGTCCGCCATTCCAGAGAGCTGACAGCTTCATTCTCTAAACGCGTTCGGTAGTGAGAGGAATATCGCCTTGAAAAGAGTCTCTGCCGTTTTGCGTCTGATCCAACCGGATTTTATTCCAACAAAAAAGGTATTGTTTTAGCCTAGTCCAAACTACTGTATTTACAAAAAAAAAACAAAAACAAAACAAAAACAAACTGTATTTTTATTTTTGCAATATTTATAAAATTATCACTCATAAAAGAACCTCAAAAATTCTTAGAAGTCTATTTAATTAAGTTTTATGCCATTATTTTACTCCATGAAGTTGAAAAAACAAAAATTTACTCTAACCTAACATTTTACTTCTTAAAAATCATAAAAACTCAACATCTAAACTAATCAAAACTATTTTTCTCCAACTTTATAAAATTTAAAAATCATGACAAAAATAGTAACAAAACATGTTTTTCAATAGACCAACAAGTCATAAAGTTTTAATATAGTCATTTCTTTAATCTTAAAACTATATTATACTCCTTATTGAACAACAACAATCTCAAACATAATAACCATATAAAATATAGTGAGTAAGCTTTAATAAGAAGTTTTAAATAAATATATTTTGGTTATTAATATCCATGGAAATTAGATGGTGAACTTTCAAGCAAAAGTCTATAAATGTTGTGACAGCAGATAATCTGAGGTGAAAGCTAAGGATAGTAGTAGTAGACTAGCAGTATACACACTTATATCTTTCTGTTTTTTCAAAAAGTGATCTTAAAAAACATTCGATTCTGCGAGACAATAACTCCCATGTAATATTCGTCGACATCGTCGTGACAAAAAATATGACATTTTCGCCAGAAAATGACAGGAAACGATGATATGTCCCCCATGTCATGGCGTCGGCACCATGTGCCGGCGGACACGACGACGTGGGTGCAAATAGCTTAGCGCTTAAGGTGTTGTGTCCATCAGAACATGGCACCAATATCGTTGTGTTTGCCATGGCATTGGCAGATTGATTTGTATCGATTTTTTTTTAATTTGTTAACATTTATCTATTAATTTTGTCTTTTTTGTAATTTATTTAATACATTATCACTAACTAAAGACAAATACTAACTAAAAACAATATCAATATAATGTAAAACAAAATACTCATTGTGATTTGATAAACTTTTCTAATAACTAAGATGTAAAACAAAATACCCACAACAATGTCTGTATGAGAGAGAGGGAAACAAAAAAGAATAAAATTGTAATGATTGACTAATGATTGGACCATTTCCCCAAAAGAGGTTGTCCATTATATAGTACAACTACAAGAGGTACATCCTTAATTTACAGATGTATCATCTCTTAGGTGGATCTTTTCACACCTATTATTTTACTAACTCTATCCTTACATAGTAATTATTACATATGACCTCCTTATCATTACAGACTTGTCGAGGTTTAGCCTCAATGTTTTATTACATTAAATAAACTCATTTATTTACTTAATTTTGCTTATTCATCCAAATATTTTCTTCGCTTATCACTCATAAAGGGAATCTTACTTTATATAGTAAAAATAATGGACCCTGACCCACACGGGTGACCCACTTTATCTTATTTTTAACTTTACTTACTCTAATTATACTAATTCATTCATTATTTACAGTACAATCCCTTCCTATTTCATATTTTATCATTCTTGTTACAAATTATTATTATATAACAGAATTTCCTTTGTACTTTACCGACCCGCTTAGGCCCGGATAATTTGCACACTTATCATGTACGAGACAAAAAGAACAATCATAAACAAGCATAAACAAAGATCATAATAGTCATAAAGAAGCCATAAAAAAGATATAATAATCATAAAGAATTCATAAACGAAGACTACAATACTCATAATTGATGAGAGAATAAATGACTAAGAAGAATCTTGGATCTCGGACCCGATGTGACTAAAGCGTAAAAGTAGAGAGAGAAAGTAGAAAGAGATTATTATATTCAGAATGTCCCACCTACCAAGCATAATGGGTCTCCTTTTATAGTGGAGAAGGGTGGACCCATTAATATCCTTGGTGGGCTTGTATTATTTCACTTTTGGTCATTCTTTAAATACTTTGTTTACAAATTACCCTCTAATAAGCGACAAATGCTATTACAGACATATTACTTTCATTTTATTTACAATTAACTCCTTAGCGTTAATACTGGCGAATTATTCCCTTATCAATAATCACATCACAAACATAGATCGTGAACAAAGTTCATAAATAAAAAGTGAAGTATGTGATACAAATAATAAGAACCGCAAACTACGACCTAAGAAAGACCTCGATAGCGTTCGACGATACAAAGACACTTCTCTAATGCATCGATATTATCCTCTAACATCATCGTATTACTACGTGGCGGAAACACATATTTGATCCAATGCATCCTTCGCGGTACTACGAGTTCCTACGAGAGGGTTTATCCCACATATGTATCGGGACCTCCCGAGTTCGGGTGGCCAATATGTACCAAAGGTTAGTCAGAACCCAAACAGGGTATATCAGATATGTACCAATCTGCTCACCTTCGTATGCATCAACTCTATCCGTGATGACATGATGATGCCAACTAAGCAAGTCCTCTAATCTCATGGAAACCTATACCAAGTTCGTCTACCTGAATTCGGAAATACTACACATAAAGGGACTAGTATCATCTAAATATGCCCCATATTATGTGATACACGGTTGGGATAATACACATCTACTATGTCCAACGAACTTAACGTATGATTGATCCAACTAACCTAATGAAATAACTGCACACCTCATTAATTATACATGTGGAATAAAGTTAACCTACAAAATCGTTTAAAATTTAATATAATAAATTAAACAAAATAAAATTAAAATTTTAAAGTGTTAATCGAAATTACATCTATCGCGCAAAATAAATCTAGGGTGTGTCGGATATTAGGAGAGGAGCTCACATCCAACGGTGCATAGTGATACATATGCAGTGAGGCGATATCATACTCATTACACCATAGAACCGTCAAACGAGGAAAATCATCATAAATCCAAGATTTCTACAATCTAGTATACTCACATATACCACCAATACCATAGAGCAAACTATGTCCAAGGGCATGGTATAACTGGGCCAAAACCATCCGACCCCATTTATACATAACCAAAATCTGGTAATGGTAAATGAACTATAGATAATCAAGCAAAACCACATTGCTAGTTTTGTTGGCCAATATTGTACAACCTAACGCATAATATATATAAGCATGTGTAGCATGATAGGCACACTAATTGTTCACATTACCATCCTAATAACTTTTAGCATTAAAGGTATCCCCCAACCACGACAGAGTAATAATAATCCAATCTCTACCAAGTATGGAACTCAACTACTCAGGTGTAATACCAGGTATATCTACACATACCATGTACTTATCGTCATCACCAGCATATGTAACAATTGTGAAAAGCGTGCTTACTACGAGAAGACCTATAATCACGTGTATGTCGTCAAGCGTCACAATCATCTCGTCAAATGAGAAATAGAAAAACGATGTCTCCACATGCCAACACTCGAGAAACACCTCGATCATGTGGATGTTGGTATGCCAACTAGAGAAGCCATCGATAAGAGGCCCGACCGGATTACGCATAACCCGCTCACGTACTCTAGTTTGATGGTCGCTCAAATCCCATTTCTGAACACTATCGTACATAGAATAGCAGCGTAAGTTCACTTGAGGCTACAAAACGAATTGAAATAGATTAGTAAAAATAAAACAGATTATTAATAGTCAAACATAAACAATATGGAATACTAATCGAATACTGAAGTTTTAAATAAACTTACATCGTCTTGGAAGACATTGTAAGCCTCGTACTTCTTGTATTTGGGATATAAGCTCGACATGTGGGGATTGGCGAGTACAAACACCTCATCTGGATGTGTTATCACGATGACAATGCAACACTACTACTAACATTTTGTTGTCTTATGAGTACTCTCTTTAACGGACGACTCTACATATGTGTCACGACGATTATGTCATACACTATGCGAAGACAGGTTAGTCCTAACAATCTAATGTGGTGGTGCTCATCTGGGAAATATTGAGTGATCCCTTACCTTCCTTGTCATCAATTTTATCTTAACCATATCTAAAAAATGGTGTGTAAATGAATAAAATAAACAACATAATTCACCAATTCTTACACAAACTATATATTTTATAGACTATACATGCATTGTATAAGTATCGAAAGACATAGAAAACAAGACAACAAAACATGTACGAAAGCAAACGAAGACACTATAACAACAACTCGCATGAACTATATACCATTTTGATACAAATTCATGTAGAACAGCCGAAAAACATCATCACATTTGGATGCTTTTTCGCAAAAGAATTCATTTTTATCGCAAGACTTATGCGACGAACACTAACGCTGTCGAGCGATATCCACGCCGACAAGTTTCCACAAACCTCAACCTAAAAAAATTTCCATTATATACAAAATTGCCTTCTGAACATAGATACATCACTTCCGAACAATAATCAATAAAAAAAACTAAACCATATAAAATGATATTTTTTTAACATTAAAATTTCAAACATAAATAACTATAAAATTAAAAAACGGGACTAAATAAAACCATACCATTATAGTATACTTTCTTTTTTCTAAAGGAACCTGCCGCTACTCAAACAAAATAATTGCGCACTTTAATATTTTATAGTACAACTAAAAAACTTCAATATTTCGTAATACTACTAAAATACTTCGGTAGGCACTTGCTCGTCCGAAGGAAAGTCAATTCAGATTCGTAAGGGAAATCAATTCAGAATGAGATTTGCGAAATGAGTATTTGGTAGTGAGATTTACAAGTACGATTTAATGGTAAAAGGAATAAATGAAAAAATATTTATACTTTTTTTACCCTAAAAAGAAGTGAAATTATCTCAAAACCAAATATGAAATCTAAAAAAAAGGTGACATATAACATACACTTATTAAAAGTGGATAAAAATAATAAAAACCATATACAATAAAGAAAAGTTTGTAAATAAAAATATGAATACTGGTTTACGATTTTTAACAGGCGACAAACAAAGCAAGCACGTTGCCGCCACAGTTTCACAATAAACATCTGCAACCTATACATCCTCCTCTCTAAAATTAACCAAACAAACTAGAAAGAAAAAATGTAGTTTACAAGAATAAAACTACTATTAACTAAATCATGCACATATGGACTAAAATGTGTTGAAGTTTTGAGATTGGTTAGAGTATACATCCTCCCTCTAAAATTTCTCGAGCAGCTTGAATCCCTCTCGACCGTTCACCTGCAGAAGCGGGAAAAATATATTTTATATTTTAAATCAATCCCGCACACACAACACACAACACGCACATGTATAAGTGTATATTTTTCATTCCTAATTCTCTGTTGTACATCAATCCACATCTGATTGATGCTAATAACACAAATCAACATGGCTTAGATAGTGGACGTTAAAGGGAACTCCATGGTAAGGAAACAGAACTGCCTTTCTGACAAATTTATCTGCAAATATTAGCTGAATCAAATATATAAATATAAACAGAGGAAATTTATACCTTTTAGTCTACCTATGCATTGTGCGACTGATCATGCTCAATGAAATCCAATGCGTCTTCCTTGTTAACAACACTGACATTGCTAACCCTATTTTTATGTGTCACCCCATATATCTTGTCAGAAACTCTTACTAGCTCGGTACGGAATGTAGTCGTTATAAATTGAGTGTTTGCCACGTCTGCTAACCGACGAATCATATCTAGAAACAGCAGTTATGGACTCCCATATGCATATAGAACTACGAATGCCCACAAGTCATTTTCAGGTTGCCAAATCTAATTGTTAACATATTCACCTTCTGAATTTCATCAGTTTGTTCGTTTTTCTGGTCCAAAAAGACGGTCAAAACCGAAACCTATTTGGATAGAACAGGTCTAACTAAGTATATGGTCAAGTCTAGTGGACAACAGAGGCAGAGACTCTTACATCTAAAGTGAAAATAAACAGTTTAAAATATTTAATAACAGGCCACAACCACAAGGATCTGTTATGATAAGTAAATAGTTGAAAGAATGTTAAATTTAAGGATACTTCCAACAGCAGTTCTGTACTGAGGATCAAGTGCTGCATCGATCTCATCAAAAAGGTAAAATGGTGCAGGATCACATCTCTGTATGGAAAATATTAATGCAAGGGCTACTACAGTCTTCTGACCCCCAGACAATTGCTTCATCGATTGCGTCTCTCCTTGCCCAGTGAAGGAAACCTACGCTTCATCAATGAAGAAAATTAAGCACGCTAGTTTTATCTTTTAGAAAGAGAAAAAAATGAAGTGGAATTGCCATTAAAAAATACTGTGGATGTGAACTATGCAATGCAGTGCAAATGTGCAAACCATACCTTCACTTTCACGCCAATGTATTTTTCAACCCTTCCCTCCGGGTCTGTTTCACGAGGTCCATCTTCATCATGATCCTCATCCCCATGATCTCCATCCTGGATATATAAACAAAGACCATTAACATTTCAACTAGATGTATCTACTAAACGTTAAACCAAGAGATTGCCATTTACATTAAAATCCTCCAATGAAGATAGACATATAAAAGTAATATTAAAACGAAATGCATATTGACGTGTTATTTCTAACATATATAAGCCTTTCGAACCATTGCCTATAATTGGACCTGCTATAAATGAACCAGTTATTTCTATGCACAAAGTCATTATAACGGCGTTGCAAATAAAAATGAGAAGATATGTGCTGAAGGAAGATCTGTTCGGCAATATCTGGGTTGATCAAAATATGGTCAGCATGCAGCTACCATGCTTCCTTACAAGAAGCCACCCTGTGCTCCATCTAATAAGGTTGGGTAGTCCTTCATATGCTTTAATATGACAGAGTTATATGGATAAAAGTTAGTCTAAACACATTCTTGACGTCTTCAACCATTTCATACTCTTTGTGACTAGAAGAAAACTTGCAGAACAATTTAAGGTGAATACTGACTGAAAATAGTATCTTTCACAATAACTAGGAGACTGCAGCACCAGGAAAGTGCTCTCAATTAGACTTTTAACTAAAAGATGACAAGACAAGAAATACAATTAGAAAGACAAATATCTGAAGGTAAAAAATTAAGAAACAGATGAAAATGCAAAGAAAATAAATGATTTTTGTGTTACTTGCTTTTTACATTTTTAAGGTGACTACAGGATTGGTGAACTCCAGCCACTGACATCTTAGTCTCTATAAACAGCAATTGGAATAAACACTAAGAACTCCCTCCTCTCGGGCCCAATGCCTACACTTAAACTCTACATGATGGCCCCTTTAAGTAATAAGGAGAGAAGTTTATACAGAGATAGCAGTACAATAGGAGAGAAGGTTAAATCTTCTCACCTATGTATCCAAAAATACAGTAAAAACAGAGATTTTATTGTCACATAACGGACGAACGAATCTTTTGTTTCATCATAAAAGGAACCAACATGAAAATGATATCCACCAAAAAGTGACCATCAAAGTAACATAGAATAAAGAAAAGAAAGCACACTGCGATGACATGATGAAAAGAAACCATAGAGAAAAAAAGAATAAAATATGTTAGCAAGGGAAAACAAAACCGTTTTCTTCATCATAACTAGACTACCATGGCCACCTTGGACAAGTTCAGAAAATACTTCTCGAAAATGTCGTGCGACACCCTTGAAAGTACGTTCTATTGATTCATCCTTACGTTGATCCAACACTGATATAAGTTCTTTAATTTTCTGGAAAATGGCATCAAATTAAAAATTGACTAATTCTGACAATTCTGATTGATGTTAAATTGAAGAAACGATGTATACCTCATCACCAGCATCAAGTTCAGCTTGCCTTTTCTGAAGTTCTTCCCGCTGCTCGGTGAAGTTTACGTACTGGTCAAGTGCTTTCTTGTTCACATGGCTGAACTTTTTCAGTTCTTCATGGCATTTGTGGAGCATTTTTTGCAACTCTTTGATGTTCTTTCTTTTATACCTATAAATATAGAAGAATTCACCCATTCACATAGGTGCAGTAAGATTCAAAGTCTAGAGCACCATACTACATGTCATGCATCAATCTCTAATAGACTAGACTAAATCGCATGAAGTACACTAAACAAAAAGGTCAAAACATGTTCAGCAAAAGTGACCTAGTATAAATACTAGATAAGTCTAAATTAGAACAGATATCAATATGATTGCTTATAAGGAAAAGATAGAGAGTTAGGAAATAAATTATACTTTTCAAAAGCATCGGCTGGCAAAGGACCCAATTCCTTAATTTTCTTTGCAAACTCTTCCTGTTTTGCATGAAGAGAAGTCCTTTTAATAAACAACTGTTCTAGTTCTTTTGCTTCATCTTGAAGCCTAGCGTTATAGTCATCTTCCTTAGCCTGCGATAGAAGGAGTGCTTATGTCTTGCAGCTTCAACCACTAACTTTGCATCCTCCAGTTCCTTAATTTTTGATTCAGTATCCAGAGGTAAACTGCCAACGTCCACCGAAGATATTATAGCCTTCAACTCTCCTTTTCGCCTCTTTAGGTTAGCTGTTAAATTAGTTTCAAGTTCCGCTTTTCTAGTTTCAGTCTAGCAAAAACAAAACCAAAATATATGCATATGACATCAAAGAACGTACAAGCTAATTGCAAACTTAAGAAGCAATACAAGAGTTCAAGTTCAACAACCTCAATGCGCTTTGTTCTGCAGGAAATGAGATCTTTTTTAAGATTTTTTATTTCAGGGTTCAATCTAGAAAGAGATTCTTTTTCTTTTGGTGTTAAATGATCAACTAGCTCTGTACCCATCTCAGTACTGTACGCTTCATGGTCATGCTAACTTTAAGTTGATCAATTTGAGTCCGGACATCAGCCACCGACTTTTCCTAAAACCAAGGGGCAATAATTTACTTAGCAGAATGCACATTCTAGCATTATATAAAAATTTATGCATTGGTACAATGACTCAGGATACCTTGTTTTCAAGAGCTTTAGAAATTAAGCTTTTCTGTTTCTTAGCATTAGCAAGCTCCTGCTTAAGTTGCTGAAACTCTATTTCATCATGAGCCCGCTTTGCCTCAACTTGCTGTTGCTCGGTGACAAGTTTTGTAATTTTCTGATCTAATTGTAAGACCAGTCAAGGTAAACCTCCAAACTAAAACATTTGGCATAAGAAAGTTCATTAATGCACACAAGTGGACAACTATTTGGTTATGTGGTCATCTTTGTAAGAATCTTAAAAAATGTTTATTGTTTCATAAACTGCTCCCCTTGCAATAAACATTCATCTAAGTTAAGATGTAAATGTCATTCTAATAACATCTAAAGACTCTCAGCCTACTATATACCAAAAATGGTAACTAATCGATCTGTTTTGAGTTCCTTGGTTCTTTTAGGGTAACCTATTTGGTATCGTCAAATAAAACAAAGGTCTCCAATAAAGACAACTACTTGTATAACGTTGGAACAATTGAAATTACATTACGCACAAAAATGCAAGCATAAAACGAAATCGCAATCACCTCTTTCATCACATCGCATAAGCTAAGTTGAACTTCTATCAATGCTAATTTAAAATGCAACCGTGTTGGTCCGTGATTAAAAGAGAAAGGGATATATTCTCCCAGAAAATCTTAATTTAAAAGTAGTGAACAAATTAACACCAGATAGATTTTCCAACTCAGCTTTAGAAAAAGAACTCTCCCAAGTCTTTAAGGATAGGTTAAAAATAAGTATGATACAGAGAGATAATTAAAGGAATTTAAGAGGTTTAACTATGAGAGGAGGCATGCTAAAATTGTTAATGTTATCCCACATTATTTGCTATCATGGCCTAAACCAATATATACGCTCAATACACATTGTATGCATGTACAAAATACTAAGCAACAGCCCCCAAGGGGGTAGCCGAGTTAGTTGAGTATGGCATTTTTATGACCAAAAGGTCATGAGTTCGAGTCCCTCTACATACGCACTCTGAGTAGCGACTGCGGGTTCCCTCCGGAAAAAAAATACTCCATCAATGTTGAGATCTCCCCCTTCGACCTCATCGGTATGGAAGTCACCAGGTATCTCCTCCGCTTGTGTTGGGTCAGTAGGATCAGCTTGGGAGTTCCTTGGTTCTTTTAGGGTAACCTATTTGGTATCGTCAAATAAAACAAAGGTCTGCAATAAAGACAACTACTTGTATAACGTTGGAACAATTGAAATTACATTACGCACAAAAATGCAAGCATAAAACGAAATCGCAATCACCTCTTTCATCACGTCGCATAAGCTAAGTTGAACTTCTATCAATGCTAATTTAAAATGCAACCGTGTTGGTCCGTGATTAAAAGAGAAAATGATATATTCTCCCCGAAAATCTTGATTAAAAAGTAGTGAACAAATTAACACCAGATAGATTTTCCAACTCAGCTTTAGAAAAAGAACTCTCCCAAGTCTTTAAGGATAGGTTAAAAATAAGTTTGATACAGAGAGATAATTAAAGGAATTTAAGAGGTTTAACTATGAGAGGAGGCATGCTAAAATTGTTAATATTATCCCACATTATTTGCTATCATGGCCTAAACCAATATATACACTCAATACACATTGTATGCATGTACAAAATACTAAGCAACGGCCCCCAAGGGGGTAGCCGAGTTAGTTGAGTATGGCATTTTTATGACCAAAAGGTCATGAGTTCGAGTCCCTCTATATACGCACTCTGAGTAGCGACTGCGGGTTCCCTCCGGAAAAAAAATACTCCATCAATGTTGAGATCTCCCCCTTCGACCTCATCGGTATGGAAGTCACCAGGTATCTCCTCCGCTTGTGTTGGGTCAGTAGGATCAGCTTGGGAGGGAGGCTCCGGAGCCCGGAGAGAAAGCTCATCACCCTTAGAGGTCTTCTTCTTCTTGGCCTCCCTGTCTTTGCTTTCACCTCCCTGTTTACGATTTCTTTTGGAAGCCCTTGGAGGTTTTGGGGAGTGCACTTCTTGCCTTTCAGTCTCCTGCTCCACCACTTCCAAGAGGGCAGCATCAATTTGGCTGTGGACTGGCCCCTTCGGATTTATTGGAGCATCCTCCTCCGCCTCAGCAAGGTTAGCTCCACCCACCACCTTCTTGCCTTTATTTTTACCTTTCATCTTGCTTGGGGCCTTGGCCCGGCCTGGCAAGTATAGTGTCCCATCTGGATCATGCGTTCTTTTGAGCACTACGTCCGGAGGAGGCTGGGTGGTGAGCTCTTCCCAGGTTAGGTCTCTCCGACCTATGGTGTTCCAAAGGTGAGACCTTGCTAAGTTACCCCCTGTGAAGGTAGCATGGAACCGGTTCCCCCACTTCTCAGCGGCCCAAGCGTTGATCTTGGTGCAAGTGGTCTGCCCGGTTTTTAAATAGTCACTGAATTCCTTGGGCAGTTCTGCTAAGGCAAAAGTAAGACCAATTAGTTTAAACTAACTCAAAAAAAGGAGATAAACAAAAATATAAAGCAGGAGACTTACAGTCACTCCTCCACCTGCTTCCGAGAAGACTTGGGTTCACTCCGGACTTGATCTTCTTTCCGTTCTCCCAAGCACCACTAACAAACAGGAACTGGGTCCTCCAATTCCTCTCCGCCTCTAACAAATCATCTACAACTTTGAAATTGTCCCCCATGTTGAAATGGTAAAAGGGGATGTGGTGGTTTCTGCAAAGACTGGTCACAACAGCAAATTCCTCCATTGGCAGAGGAATCCCGGAGAGCCTCGAAGCCATGATGCAGGACATGAGGGTGTACCAGGCGTTGGGGCTCAACTGGCTCGGACAGAGCTTTATCAGATGAAAGTATCTGACAATTTCTGGGTCCAAGGGGAGTCTGAGCCCCCAATTGAACAGCTCCGTGAAAATGACAATTTCGCTCAGTTTGCAGTCCATGGAAGTCTCTGGGTGTATAGGGATCCTGATCTTCACGTTCTCCGGTATTCCTCACTTCGTACGCATCCGACCCAGTTCAGCTGTGTGGATGAATGCGTAGTTGATCTTTTGCAAGCCGATGGGGTACTTGACACTGACCTTATGGAAACAAGCCCCCACCCTTCCTTCAAGACTCTCCGGCAGATCTGGATGCCTCAAGCACAACTTCTCTTTGCCTTTGTCTTTTTTGGCAACAACAACACTACTGGTCTGACCGGAGGACTCAGACTCAAATGGAGCCTCTTCGACAGAGTCCTCCATTACTTCCTCCATAATTGTTGAAGGATTTTCAGTAGCAGTGGCAAGGGGAGGATTCGGATCTGGCTCAGCTTGGTCTCCGGACTGCTGGGCTTCAGTGTTCCCTTGGCTTCTGGCCTCCGACTGGGGGTCTGACGCAGAGGTCTCTCTTCGAAGACATGGGCTGCTACCCTCCGGACTAGACAGTCTGTCCTTGGGAGCTCTGATGGGCACTTCTGACCCAGTGCTGCTGTCTTTGGCACCCGACTTTGAAGGAGTGCTCTTAGAGGCCTGGCCCTTGACCAGCCGGCCTTTTCTCCGGTCGACTAACTTTTGAGGGGAGTTTTCAGTGTCTGACCCCATAGCTAAGAAGGGGGAGGGTTTTTTGAAGCTAGTAACTGTTACTCCTGGATCAACAAAAGGTTCCGATTCCTGAACCGAGGAACCAGAGATAATGGGGGAGAGATTAGTTTGGAATAGCTTTTTCGGCTTGGTACCTTTTGAGGAAGAAGGACCTTGATCAGATTCTGTGACTGAAGTCACTGGCTTGTCGATGGGCGAAACGGGTAATCCTACTGCAATACGTCTTTCTCTTTCAACCTTTTGCGCCTTTTCAAGTTCAGAAAGGTTGAGCCACCCACCTTTGATCAGAGCGTTCCTCGCTGTAAACATAAACTATCTGGGTAAATTTTTGCTTTGGAGAGAAAAATCTTTAAGAAGTTGCAGAGTAAATATGAGAGTGATGGTGAAACAGTAGAAAGTGTTTAAATTTATAGTAAATCTGAAAAAGGAGTTTGATTCCTAGGAGAATTCGAAAAGATTGGTAATGATTAAAGACGGCGCTGATGTGACCACCTTTAATTAAGAGATTGCTTTTCGAAGAAGGTGGGTTCGAAATTCAAGGTGAAAAAAATGGATGAGGCAACCAACCAGAAAGCGACACGTGTCCCATGAACTCTGGCACAAAACCGTTTGGATTCATGAAGCTTTATCAGTCCGGATAAAACCATAAGACAAACAGACCTGTCCGGATTAAAACCACCCGTGACATCGGACTGTTTTTCAGGTTTTTGACAAAGGTATTTGAACAAACACCTAAAAAAGGGGCTCCTGATGAGTCTGAATTCTGACTACTCACCGGACAGGGACAGATCGGACCTAGCCCTCCGGACCGGACAGACCACTTCGAACACTTAGCTAATAGGACTGTTCGAACTATGACAAAAGTACTAAAAAACCTAAACACTTCTTGACTAAGCTACTTGCTCTCCTACTTAGAGCTCATGGGTCTTTAAACATGACTCGGGTCCATTAAACATGACCTGAAAGCCCATAAGGGCCCAAATGTAAGGGTATAAATACCCAACCACCTGCATTAAATGTGGGTCCATCATTACTACTACTTTTTAACATGTCGTATGATCATCCTAATTACTTACCCATAATTGAATAAAGTTGGAAAGGGATGGCTCAACTTGTAATGTGTAAGAAAACAGATTGACTCAAAGAAGAATTAAAAGCTCTAAATTTCTACCATTTTCTCACATATTTGAATGTGCTAAGAGGAAAAATTAGAAGTTTGATCTTGTTAAAATCTATCTCTAACATTATCTTGAAAAATATGTTGTTATTTAGTAAAATTGTGGAACTTCGTTGAAAAATTCTCTTCTCTTTAAGTTCCTTTGTTGTTTTTCTTATCTCAGTAGAGACTCCTGAAAGGAAACTATGATCAATTAGTGAATCAATTGAATCTATTTAACCTAGATTATCCACAATAGTAGTTCAAGACACACTTTTGAGCTCCTGTCTTGCAGCTTCAACCACTAACTTTGCATCCTCCAGTTCCTTAATTTTTGATTCAGTATCCAGAGGTAAACTGCCAACGTCCACCGAAGATATTATAGCCTTCAACTCTCATTTTCGCCTCTTTAGGTTAGCTGTTAAATTAGTTTCAAGTTCCGCTTTTCTAGTTTCAGTCTAGCAAAAACAAAACCAGAATATATACATATGACATCTGATGAGTCCGAATTCTGACTACTCACCGGACAGGGACAGATCGCACCTAGCCCTCCGGACCGGACAGACCACTTCGAACACTTAGCTAATGGGACTGTTCGAACTATGACAAAAGTACTAAAAAACCTAAACACTTCTTGACTAAGCTACTTGCTCTCCTACTTAGAGCTCATGGGTCTTTAAACATGACCCGGGTCCATTAAACATGACCTGAAAGCCCTTAAGGGCCCAAATGTAAGGGTATAAATACCCAACCACCTGCATTAAATGTGGGTAATGAAAATTAACTGCAACCAAGCTACTTAATTCTCCCTCTACTCTTTACTAAAAACATTAAACACCTATAAACCTCCACAAAACTCTGAACAGATTACAATTTACCCTCATACTAAAATTAACCACACCAACATCAAAGAATGTACAAGCTAGTTGCAAACTTAAGAAGCAATACAAGAGTTCAAGTTTAAAAACCTCAATGCGCTTTGTTCTGCAGGAAATGAGATCTTTTTAAAGATTTTTTTATTTCAGGGTTCAATCTAGAAAGAGATTCTTTTTCTTTTGGCTTTAAATGATCAACTAGCTCTGTACCCATCTCAGTACGCTTCATGGTCATGCTAACTTTAAGTTGATCAATTTGAGTCCGGACATCAGCCACCGACTTTTCCTAAAACCAATGGGCAATAACTTACTTAGCAGAATGCACATTCTAGCATTACATAAAAATTTATGCATTGCTACAATGACTCAGCATACCTTGTTTTCAAGAGCTTTAGAAATTAAGCTTTTCTGTTTCTTAGCATTAGCAAGCTCCTGCTTAAGTTGCTCCAACTCTGTTTCATCATGAGCCCGCTTTGCCTCAACTTGCTGTTGCTCGGTGACAAGTTTTGTAATTTTCTGATCTAATTGTAATACTAGTCAAGGTAAACCTCCAAACTAAAACATTTGGCATCAGAAAGTTCATTAATGCACACAAGTGGACAACTATTTGGTTATGTGGTCATCTTTGTATGAATCTTAAAAAATGTTTATTGCTTCATAAACTGCTCCCTGTGCAATAAACATTCATCTAAGTTAAGATGTAAATGTCATTCTAATAACATCTAAAGACTCTCAGCCTGCTATATACCAAAAATGGTAACTAATCGATTTGTTTTGAGTTCATTGGTTCTTTTAGGGTAACCTATTTGGTATCGTCAAATAAAACATAGGTCTGCAATAAAGACAACTACTTGTATAACCTTGGAACAATTGAAATTACATTACGCACAAAAATGCAAGCATAAAATGAAATCGCAATCACCTCTTTCATCACGTCGCATAAGCTAAGGTGAACTTCTATCAATGCTTGGTCTATGATTAACAGAGAAAGGGATATATTCTCCCAGAAAATCTTGATTAAAAAGTAGTGAACAAATTAACACCAGATAGATTTTCCAACTCAGCTTTAGAAAAAGAACTCTCCCAAGTCTTTAAGGATAGGTTAAAAAAAAGTATGATACAGAGAGATAATTAAAGGAATTTAAGAGGTTTAACTATGAGAGGAGGCATGCTAAAATTGTTAATGTTATCCCACATTATTTGGTATCATGGCCTAAACCAATATATACGCTCAATACACATTGTATGCATGTACAAAATACTAAGCAACAACCCCCATGGGGGTAGCCGAGTTAGTTGAGTATGGCATTTTTATGACCAAAAGGTCATGAGTTCGAGTCCCTCTACATACGCACTCTGAGTAGCGACTGCGGGTTCCCTCCGAAAAAAAAATACTCCATCAATGTTGAGATCTCCCCCTTCGACCTCATCGGTATGGAAGTCACCAGGTATCTCCTCCGCTTGTGTTGGGTCAGTAGGATCAGCTTGGGAGTTCCTTGGTTCTTTTAGGGTAACCTATTTGGTATCGTCAAATAAAACAAAGGTCTGCAATAAAGACAACTACTTGTATAACGTTGGAACAATTGAAATTACATTACGCACAAAAATGCAAGCATAAAACGAAATCGCAATCACCTCTTTCATCACGTCGCATAAGCTAAGTTGAACTTCTATCAATGCTAATTTAAAATGCAACCGTGTTGGTCCGTGATTAAAAGAGAAAATGATATATTCTCCCCGAAAATCTTGATTAAAAAGTAGTGAACAAATTAACACCAGATAGATTTTCCAACTCAGCTTTAGAAAAAGAACTCTCCCAAGTCTTTAAGGATAGGTTAAAAATAAGTTTGATACAGAGAGATAATTAAAGGAATTTAAGAGGTTTAACTATGAGAGGAGGCATGCTAAAATTGTTAATGTTATCCCACATTATTTGGTATCATGGCCTAAACCAATATATACGCTCAATACCCATTGTATGCATGTACAAAATACTAAGCAACAATGCAAATCTACATCTGAAATATTTCACATTGATAGAGAACGATATGCTGATAAGGAAGAACTACATTAGCAAAAAGGATATCTTGGAGTTCATCGTGAATGCTCTTTAGTTCTCCTTCCTTCTCGTTAATAGATTTCGTATTTTGTGTAACTAAGCTCATAACTTTCAACTTTGATCGTCTATGATCATAAAAGCCTCTAGTCATGCCACCCTTTTTACTTACTTAGTTTTTGCTTGTATCTTGGATTTGCGTTCTTATGTTTTCTCCTCATGGTTAGTTAGATTGGATTTCGTGATTAGTATTTTTAGTATATCTATAATTTTAAGCTTTTATTGAAGTTTTAAATAAAAGTACCATTTTTCGATTTCATAAGATTGACATGTTCATAATAATAAAAGGATTTTATTTGTAATCACTTAAAAACCAATCTGATTATTAAAAGTTTATATAATTGTTAATTAGAGTTTAGCTCATGGCTAAATAATTTCATGTTCTAACAACGTTGTATTTTATTCTTCATGTTTTTTTAATAGAATATATCACTCATATTTTAATAATGTTTTATTTTAGTTTTTCATGAATATTCGATATCACCGGTGTTCAATAATGTTTTATTTAATTCTTCATCCAATATCATTGAATAGTTCTTCATATTTTCTTAATGTTAGTAATTTTATCCTTAGTTAATTATACGAATGGGATTAGATAAAAAAAAATTAAAACATAATAGATTGGAAGACAAAAGTGAACATAAAATACTAGTTTGAGACAAGCACGAAATTGAGGAACTAATAGTGATTTTTAACCATGTTGAATCTAATAGAATTTTCTAAAACTTAATAATTCTTTTAAAGGAGGCCTTTAGGTTGAAGAATAAGAAAAAAATCATTGAATTATTTTTTCAAGGTGTTTTTTTAAATAAAAATACATTTTGATATTTTTAGTTTTTTATATTCATATATGGTCAAAATTCCATCATTTTTGTTAAGTTTGAAAGTTAATTCATGTGAACTTAAAATCGACGTACTTTCAACATTTTGTTTGCTTTTACAGTTTATCTATTAGTGCAAGTTGGTCTTTTTTGTTAGTTTTGACAAGATTTGATCAAATCAATGAGTAAGGAGAAGAACAGGAATACAACTCTTATTAAGATCTCTATTGATGGTTTGGACTTTCAAGGTAATGCATTACATGAATCTACAATCGTTGTTTAAGAGGAAACCCAAAATACCCAAAAAACAACCATGAAGCTTGAACCATCGTGTTGCTGGTTTGGATGAGGTTTTGGTTGTTGAAGTAGAATTGAGAAAGAAAGATGTGATAATAAATGAGGAGTTCCAGTATGGGAGTCATAAGACCAACAACACAGAATTGCTTAAAGTGGTATATTTAAATGTAAATTTTGTTAATGGTTCTAATGGTGTTGATGTTCTTGGCCAACCTCATTCTCATAGTGTTTGTCAAACACTTGACAAAAATGATACAAATGATTAAACATCTTCCATGAGTATTATTGGACAGAAATCTTAAAAAATAGAGTAACCCAATAGGTTCAATAAAAGTTTTAACCAATGGAAAAATTCCCCACGACTAAATTTAAAAATCTTTTTTTGTACTCTAGTAAATCGCCAACCGATATCAAGATTGTTTACAAGGTTGGGATAAACAAGGAAGACAATGAATAGAAAAAATACATTGGTGATGTGAGAAAAGTATCAGATAGATTAAGCTTCCTCTTGATTGGTTATGTTGTCGGTAAATCAAACAGAAAGAAAACTATGTACAAATATTGTCAAACATGAAAGGTAAGACACCAAATTAACTTTCACCTTAATGGTTGGATTATCTTTAATATATTTGATGAGGGTACTAGATTTCATTTCTAAATGGGGATGGGGGGTAACTACATTTTAGATTGGCCACTTATGCTAAAACTATTGTCAGAGTTCTTTAAGTTTACAGCTGAAGCTCTAAACCAAGTTACGATTTGGCTTCAACTCCCAAATTTACCTTTGGAATTCTGGAATGAGAATTATTTGAACAAGTTTGGTATATGAATTTCATGTTATTATGCTTGGATAAATTAATTTACACTATGGAGCATTTTTCATATGTTAGGATCTCGATGGAAGTAGATGTTTCCAAGCCGCTTGTTGCCAATGAGTTATTTATGAGTTTGTTTCCAAAATTTGTGATGGTTTCAAGGCTACTGGTCATTTAAGAAAGCAGTTTCCTAAGTATAAAACTAGGCCAATTGTTGCTCCTTCGTCCAAACAACTTCTTTTGGGCAACAGTAGTCGTAAAACATATAATATCATATCAAATGTCCAATCATTTATGGAAATGAGTGAGACTTTTTATGAAAATCAAGGTATCAGGAAGTTCAAAGCCAATAATAACAACCGAAAACCTAGCATTGAAGTCTTTAATATGAGCTATGAAATGGTGGTTACTCAATCTTTAACATCTCAAACTACTACCAACGGTAGTTCTTCGAGTGAACATGATATTATTGTTCTTTCTTATGATAAATCAAACGATAATAAAAACCACATAACAATACCAAAAAAGAATGGCCCATAATATTTTTGGAAGGGGGATAGAATATTTGCTGAGAAGGAACTGTGAGGGTAGCGCAACCACGCAACGAGGGCATAACAACTCATTGAAATTCCTTCTAAACCAAGAAAATACACCTTATAAAGGTACCATCAATAGGAAAAAGGGGGGCAAGCCCTTCTTACCATCTATGTATATCTTTTGTTGAAATATTTGGGGTTTAACAAACCCATAAAACATAATGGAGTATCTGATTTTATTTATACAACAAAATACACTAAAAGTCATATACAAATCATTTATGCGTACTAAACTCTAAGGTTGTGAGTATTGTGAAAGCTTCAATGAAGTGGTATACGATCGAATAGTTTTAGTTTGGAACCCGCATAAATTGGAAAGTAGATTTTACGAAAGCATTTTTAAGTCATTCATTGTGCAACCAATTGCAAGGTTAACGACTTATTTCTTCGTATTGGCTTTATTTGTGCACTTAATATTCTGGTTGGGATAAGGAATTTATGGGAAAACTTGGTCAAGTATGGCTAGATACTTAATGTTCTATGGATTTTCATGGGTGACTTTAACAATGCGCTAAATTTCAATAAATGTTATAACGGAACGAATGTGACACTTTATAAGCTACATGACTTCGGGAATGGTTATATGCAATTGGGATTGGTCGATATTTTCTTCACTAATAATTTATATACGTGGACTAACAACAAGCTTTTAGTAAGTTGGATAGAGATATTGGAAATATCCACTAGCGTACGTCGATGATGCATTACTCAATATTCTTGTACGCGTCATTTTTATTTCTAATCATTCTTTGTGCATTATGGATGCATTTGTTTAATTTTATCATAGAAGATCATTACTACTATTTTTTAACATGTCGTATGATCATCCTAATTACTTACCCATAATTGAATAAAGTTGGCAATGGATGGCTCAACTTGTGTTGTGTAAGAAAACAAATTGACTCAAAGAAGAATTAAAAGCTCTAAATTTCTACCATTTTCTCACATATTTGAATGTGCTAAGAGGAAAAATTAGAAGTTTGATCTTGTTAAAATCTAGCTCTAACATTATTTTATGAAAATATGTTGTTATTTAGTAAAATTGTGGAACTTTGTTGAAAAATGCTCTTCTCTTTAAGTTCCTTTGTTGTTTTTATTATCTCAGTAGAGACTCCTGAAAGGAAACTATGATCAATTAGTGAATCAATTGAATCTATTTAACCTAGATTATCCACAATAGTAGTTCAAGACACAGTTTTGAGCTCTTGTCTTGCAGCTTCAACCACTAACTTTGCATCCTCCAGTTCCTTAATTTTTGATTCAGTATCCAGAGGTAAACTGCCAACGTCCACCAAAGATATTATAGCCTTCAACTCTCCTTTTCGCCTCTTTAGGTTAGTTGTTAAATTAGTTTCAAGTTCCGTTTTTCTAGTTTCAGTCTAGCAAAAACAAAACCAGAATATATACATATGACATCTAAGGAGTCCGAATTCTGACTACTCACCGAACAGGGACATATCGGACCTAGATACTTAATGTTCTATGGATTTTCATGGGTGACTCTAACAATGCGCTAAATTTCAATAAATGTTATAACGGAACGAATGTGACACTTTATAAGCTACATGACTTCGGGAATGGTTTTATGCAATTGGGATTGGTCGATATTTTCTTCACTAATAATTTATATACGTGGACTAACAACAAGATTTTAGCAAGTTGGATAGAGATATTGGAAATATCCACTAGCGTACGTCGATGATGCATTACTCAATATTCTTGTACGCGTCATTTTTATTTCTAATCATTCTTTGTGCATTATGGATGCATTTGTTTAATTTTATCATAGAAGATCATTGCTACTATTTTTTAACATGTCGTATGATCATCCGAATTACTTACCCATAATTGAATAAAGTTGGCAAGGGATGGCTCAACTTGTGTTGTGTAAGAAAACAGATTGAATCAAAGAAGAATTAAAAGCTCTAAATTTCTACCATCTTCTCACATATTTGAATGTGCTAAGAGGAAAAATTAAAAGTTTGATCTTGTTAAAATCTAGCTCTGACATTATCCTACAAATATGTTGTTATTTAGTAAAATTGTGGAACTTCGTTGAAAAATGCTCTTCTCTTTAGTGATGCAGAATTAAGCTTTTTCCAAAAAATTACCAAAAGTGATTATATGATAAATAATAATGAATGAACTAAATTTTTCATTTTTTAGTTAAACAAAATGCAATGATAAATTACGTTGCAGCGGTGTCGTTAGCCGATGGTACTTTGTTTAACTTGGAAGACCAAGTGATGGATACCTTTGTTAGTTATTTTAAGGATTTTTTGACACACGCATAACTGACTAACCATTGTTTTGCGAGGTCTTTAGGTATGGTCCATGTATTGGATGAGAGTAATGATAACTAATGTGTGCCAGTATTACTGAAGATGAAACATGTATGGCTCTTAACGATCTAGGGAGAAACAAGTCCTCGAGTTTTTTTTCATTGGAAGGTATTAGCTTAAACCTTATTGTATGAATTTTTTTTTGCACATTCATCTCTTTTAAAGAAACTTAACCATTTAGTTATTTCTTTAATCCCAAAATATTTCTGATGAGGGGGTATTCTCTAGCCGAACAGAGTGCAAAACGACCGAGCAGATGCAAGAAACAAGAAAGACAAATCATGAGCTCGGGCTAGGAAGATAAGCAAAAATACAGTAGAAATTCGAATAAGCAATGAAAGGAGAAAATTCAATAGCAATACAAAGGATAACAACGACTAATTCTGATGAGTGAGTTGGCCGGCCAAGCTGGTTATGCAAGAGTCGAAAGATGAACAAACTAATATAGGATCGAGCGACTTTAAAGTATTGACATCCGAGCATGCTCGAAAAATTGAGCTCAGCTCGGACTATGCCGTGTCTCGAGCCAAACAACGGATACGAGTAATGAAATCATTGAGCCTTGCTCGGGTTAGCGCACATCTCAAGTCGAGGTAGCTGTTTAAAAGAAGAAATGGTTTATAAGTCATTGTTTAATGATGTTATAAGTTTTAGTCAAACCACTTAGTAATTATAGTCGTAATTATAGGTGATGTGGTGTAAGTGTGGTATTAGGCACATTAAGTAGGAATAAATGTATTTGTAACTGTCCACTAACAGGGAAAACTATAAGTAGGGGAATTCTCCAAGATACATGAACTTCTACTTTTTTCTGACTATTTGAGTTTTTCTACTTTGGCAAAGCTTTGTTATTTCCCGTAACAAATTTGGCATCGTTTGTGGGAATGTACATGGTGTCGCTTCCATCTTATGCAGCCACGGTCTCCCAATGATGGTATGGTACGAGTTCTGTGCATCAGAAATTATGAATAGTGCTTTTAGCTCTTTTTTTGTTGCTCAGTGGCCAACCTTTACCACCAGCTCAACTTCCCCAACGCACTGCGAAGTTTTCCCCTCGTAGCCGACTAGCGTACGCTGAGTAGGCTGATATGGGGGTACATTTAGCATGCGGTCGAAACTGTCTTTAAAGATGATGTTAGGAGAGCTGCCTCCATCGAGAAGAACCTCTTTGCAGTGACCGAACCTCTTTGCAATGATCTTGGTGTGAGCGTTTGATGCATTGTACTAATTCTCTGTTTTCAATTAGTCGTTGGATCTCCTTCCTGAGTTGCCAACACTCGTCTGTTGAATGCTCCTGGTTGTTATGATAAGCACAAAAATATCGGTTGGATCGCTTAAACCTGGGAGCGCTCATCACACGGGGCATCTGGTACTTCGTTGTCCCCCTCGTTAGATCATATATTATTGTTGTGAATGAGTCGAATAGTGCCTTGACAGTGTACCGTGTCCGGCAGTTCGAATAGTGCCTTGACAGTGTACTGTGTCCGGCAGGACAGTTTTGTGTTGTGATAATGATATTGTCCAATCACTTCAAAAGAGCTAGTCTTGTGGTATGAGCCCATTAGGCCCATAGTCTAGTAAGTCTATTAATTCCCTATAAATAGATTACTAGGGCGACACAAAACATAATCTGAAATCTGTAACCTTTTCTATCATAGTGAAACTCTTTTCTCTAGCGGCGCCCGTGGACGTAGACAATTGTCGAACCACGTTAAATCCTGTGTTACATTTAAATCTTTCATTCGCATATATTCTGTGCTTGAGCCATTTAGTGATAATTGCATAGTATTTTATAACAAAATTGGTATCAGAGCCACGTGGTGAAATTAGGGCTTTTGCAATTAGGGTTTCACAATGGCGTCTACAGCAACAAAATACATGATTGAAAAATTTGATGGGGGATCCAGCTTTGCGTTGTGGAAGATTAAACTGAAATCTTCATTGATAATGCAAGGGCTGTGGAAGGCTGTGGAGAATAAGTTACCAGAAGAGATGAAAGAAGAGGAGAAACAAGATCTTCAAGAAAGGGCTTTGTGCTGGATTTTAATGAGTGTGAAAGACAATGTGCTTCGCGAGATTAGTGGTGAGAAGACTGCTGCCTGCGCATGGAGAAAGCTAGGAGATCTTTACTCAGAGAAATCAGTAGTAAACCGATTATATTTGAAGAAACGTTTGTATGATTTCAGATTGAAAGAAGGTATGTCCATAACAGAGCACCTAGATAATTTTAAATCAATTATAATGGAATTGGAGAACATAGATATCAATATTGAGGATGAGGATCAAGCTTTGTTTGTATTGAGATCGTTACCAGCTCCCTATGAAAACTTCGTAGATACCATTATGTATGGTAAAGATAAGTTATCGCTAGCAGATATCAAAGGGGTACTGAAATCAAAAGAGATGAGACAGTTGCAGCCAGACAATCAAGCTGAAGGGGAAGGTCTTATGACTAGGGGAAGATCTAAAAGCAAAGCGAGTTCTTTAAGAAGGAAGAACTTGAGGTCCAAGTCAAGGGTGAAGCACTCAAACTGTTATGAATGCGGTGAGCAGGGTCATTATAGGAGAGATTGTCCGAAACTGAATGGTAAGAAGGGAAATCAAAAGGAAAATGCAGCAAACATTGTTGAAGGTGTGAACGATTCTGACGATAGTGAAAACAGTGGTAAAGGAGATGTATTGTCCGTGAGTTCAGACTTTGGGCAAAACTCTTGGGTACTTGATACTGGCGCTACATATCACATGTGTCAGTTCAAGCAGTGGTTTGATACGTACAAGCCAATGCAGGGAACTGTCTATTTAGGGAACAATCATTCGTTGACTGTTGGTGGTATTGGTAACGTCAGAATCAGAATTTTTGACGGGGTTGTTAGAATCTTGACGTGCTGGCATGTTCCTGGGTTAAAAAGAAACCTGATTTCTCTTGGGACTCTAGACTCTCGGGGTTACAAGTACCATGCAGAAAATGGTGTAATCAAAGTGACAAAAGGCTCAATGGTATGCATGAAAGGTAGTTTGCAGAAGGGTCTTTACATTCTCCAGGGGAGTGTTGTTATGGGCGATGCTGCAGTAGCATCATCAGGGAGTAATAGCCAAAGTAGGAAGGATCAAAATAAGTTGTGGCATTGGCGTCTTGGTCACATGAGTGACAGAGGATTAGCTGTTTTGGGAAAGAGAGATTTGTTGAAAGGGTATAAAGCAGAATCATTGGGATTTTGTGAGCACTGTGTGTTTGGTAAACAAACTAGAGTCAAATTCAGCAAATCGGCTGTAAGAAAGACTAAAGGCACCGTGGACTACATTCACTCAGATCTTTGGGGTCCAAACAGAATTTCATCCAAGAGCGGAGCCAGATACTACATGAGTTTGATTGATGATTATTCAAGGATGGTGTGGGTTTACTTTCTGAAAACGAAAGATGAGGCATATTCAACCTTTGTCAAATGGAAGACGATGATTGAGAAGCAAACAGGAAGAAAAATCAAACGTCTTAGGACAGATAATGGGTTAGAATATTGCAGTCGTGAGTTCAATGAGTTCTGCGAAGCTGAGGGAATAGTGCGCCACCGCACTTGTTCTAGAACACCACAACAGAATGGAGTCGCAGAAAGAATGAACCGAACGCTTTGTGACAAGGCACGAAGTATGCTCTCACATTCCGGTGTGGGAAAGGATTTTTGGGCTGAAGCTATCAATACAGCGTGTTACTTGGTGAATCGGTCTCCATCAACGGCTATTGATTGTAAAACTCCTTTTGAGATTTGGTCTGGATCGTCGACTGATTATGAACATTTGAGGGTGTTTGGTTGTCCTGCGTATGCTCATGTGAGAGATGGTAAGCTTGAGCCGAGGGCAAAGAGATGCATATTTCTAGGATATGCTACTGGAGTGAAGGGATATAGGTTATGGTGTACCTCTCCAAAGTCTCCAGGTTTTCTCATCAGTAGGGACGTTACTTTTAATGAGTTTGCTTCGATAGACAGTCAGAAGGAAGTAGGAGAAATGGTCGAATCAGGATCGGTTGTGAGTAAACAGGTGGAGCTTGAAGTAGAATCAGTTCCTAGCAGGTCCAATAATTCAAGTGGTTCTGAGGTGGATCCAGATTCAGGAGGTGAAGCGTCAGCATCAGATGATAGTGACGATGATGCGCCTGAACGAGAACAACAACCTTATAGCATAGAATTGGGCAGAGAAAGAAGAGATATTAGACTTCCAAAAAGATATGTGAATGTAGTTGCATATGCTCTGTCAGTTGCAGAAGAAGTTATGATGCAGGAACCTAGTAGCTACAGAGAAGCTATAGCGAGTTCAGAGGCAGATCGATGGATTGGTGCTATAGGGGAAGAGATTGAATCTCTTCAAAAGAATACTGTGAACGTTGGCTTAACTTTTAATAAAACCGATATTGGTGAATCGCTGAATGATGTTGCAGGATCATTGGTTGGTTTTGTTGATTCTGATTTTGCAGGTGATATGGATAAAAGAAGATCTCTGACAGGATATGTATTTACTCTAGCTGGGAGTGCGATCAGTTGGAAAGCACAGTTGCAAGCTACTGTAGCTTTGTCTACAACAGAGGCAGAGTACATGGCGGTAACACGTGGCTCTGATACCACGTGTTGGGAATATGGGTGTTGTGAATTAGGGGTCTGGTCTGCATATTCCGCCTCTGTATATAAGTAAGAACACAATCGATCTCAACACTAGTATGATATTGTCCGCTTTGGCACCCGAAGGCCCTCACGGCTTTGCATTTGGTCCACTACCAAAAGGCCTCATACTAGTTGAGGTATGTTCTTACTTATATACCACTGATCTTTCCCATGTTTAACCGATGTGGGATGTGGGACTTTGGTCGCCACCCTAACAATTATGGAAATGGCTTCGGTTAATGCGGTGAATCGCCTGGTTGGTTGCTCGATCTGATGAGACCGTCGACTGGTCTCTCTCCGGGGTTGCTCTTCAACCCTCTTCAGATCCAATCCTCCTTCCTTGGAGTCTGACCCATGCCGCTCAGGCAAGCCACCCCTTCGGGCATCATAAACTCTGATAAAGGTATCATCTCGGGTGAGCAGGTCTTCCATGTTTTCCATTGGGAATTTGATGAGATCTACATAGAGCTCCCCCTTTTGGTTAATCCCCCGTTTAAGCGATACCACCGCCATGTTTTCCGCTAAATCTGGCAAGGCATTCATGGCATGAAAAAATTGTCTAACATAACTTTCAAGAGACTCACCTCGCCGCTGATAAAGATCCATGATCGAATCTTACTCACGCTTAAGCTCTTTGTTTCCAATTAACCGTTCCCTAAATGCTTTCCAAAGACCAGTGAAGTCGTATATGGACCCTTTTGGTAGGCTACTAAACCAATCCATCTCGTTGCCCTTGAGGATCATGGATAGCGCATGGCACAGTATCGCGTCATCTGGGTTGAATGCCATCATCATGTTGCAGAAATTCTTTAGATGTCTTTCTCGGTCGATTGTTCCATCATAGGCCTCCATTCGAAAATGATCAAACTTCTTTGAGAGCTGGGCCTCGAGAATTTTTTTCAGAGAACGGTGATTCCTTTGGTATGTAAGTTGACAGTCTCGGGTGTGATAAGGAAGAATAAAAGACAAGGGCAAAAATGCATAGAAATAAATGTATAAGGGCCGAAATGCATAGAAATAAATGTATAAGGGCCAAAATGCATAGAAATAAGTGTATAAGGGCTGAAATGCATTAATTGTAAAGATATAGCCAAAATAGGAAGGAACCTTAAAGCGGGGACCAAAAGATGTAATTAAACTGAATTAAAGCGTGTGGGGTCCGCAATTGTACTATAAAAGGACCACATACGCTTCACGAATCTCAAGATGAATAGTACGACTTTCTCTCTCTACTCTTTTAGCATTTTCTCTCTCTAGATCTAACACTCAAATATTCTCCTACCACCTAATCCTCTATCAACAAATCTTCTCATAACAAAATCACCCTCGGACCATCTTTTAACTCTTCAGTGGCGCCGTCTGTGGGAAACGAAAATTGCTCCGACGATAATCGCTTCCTAGAAATAATTCCTGTTCCGAGGAGAATCATGGAAGGCCGAGGGGACGATTTAGCTGATCACTGCGAGGAAAATATGGAGGCGGATGACTTTCGAAATGACTTGGAGTCCGAAGGAGAAGGAGGTCGGCGAGTTGAAAACATTTTTGATGACTCCGCTCTTTTGGCTCAGAGGAATGAACTATTGCTGGAGATCGAAAGGTTGAAGGCGGAGAAGGAAGCTGCGCAAGGAAATGTTTGATCGGAGATAAGAAGAGAACCCGTCGAACAAAAAGAGGAGCGCGAGGTTGAAATTCGACCCAAGAGGAGAGATGACAAGCATCGGAGGCGTGAGCAACGGTCTCCGAGGAGGAGAGAAAGATACCGTTCGGACTCGGTTACTTCAAGCGACTACTCGCGATATAGCACTTCTGAATCATCCCCTCGGAGATACCGCAGAAGGAAAAAGTGTGACCAGAGGCGAACTGGTGCCCGTAGGGGAAGGAGTTCGGAGAGGAAATCTTCGCGGGAAAAGAGTCGCCACGACCGAGTCGGTGATCGCTCTCATGAGCAAGCAAAATGCCTTGGGAAAGAGGATATGGGCCCTCGAAATTCAGAATGGCAGCAGCAGTACACTTTGCCCTCCGAGGAGGGTCTGTACTTTTCAAACAACGATAATTTGAGGTCCAACATTTATCGTACAGGGCATAACTGGAGAGCCTCTCCTTTATCTTCGGAGATCTTAGTGGGAAATCTCCCAAAGCATTTTGACATTTCGAAGCTTGAAAAGTTCGACGGGACTCAGGATCCGGACAACCACATCGAGCAGTTTAAGAACTTTATGATAAACTTCGACGACGATGATAAGCTCTTGTGCAGAGCGTTCTCTCAAACCTTGAAAGGAGTGGCATCCAAATGGTACAACAGGATACCTCAGGGCTCTATTAAGAATTTTGACATGTTCTGGAACATTTTTAGACAACACTTCGTGGGGAGTAAAAAGTTTCGGGCCAACGGAGACACCATAATCTACTGTCGACAAAAAGTGGGGGAGAGCCTCAAAAACTATACCAATCGCTTTGTCAAAACCAAAACAGATATGGAGTACTGTAAGGATTCAGTAGCGCTTGCAGCGTTCAGGATGGGCTTGCTCCCCGGGCTGTGCAAAGACACGGTGGCAGAAAGTCAGGCAATGACCTTCGGAGCATTGCTAGATCAAGTAGAGAAGAGAATCTTGGTGGAAGAAACCCAAGCCTCAGAGAAAGGTTCTGGAGAGCAATTGGACCATAATCAATTTCAGAAGAATGAGCCAAGCTCTCAGGGCCCTCGATCAACCGTTCAAGCTAAAAGCACGGGTCAGTATCCTCCAAGGCAAAAATCAAACCCGCAGTACTATGGCAATCAATCAAACCATAATCAAGGGGGGAGATACATGTCAAACAAATGGACTCGACCCGACTACTATGCGGAGTTAACAGAAAATGTAGCTGCGATCTTTGATAAGGCTAAGTCTTCGGTCACGTTCAGGAAGCCTTTCCCCATACAAACTCCAAGGGAAAGAAGAAGTGTCAACAAATATTGCAAATATCATGAGGATGTGGGCCATGACACTAAGGATTGCATAGCCTTGAAGAAGGAGGTGCAGGCTCTCATTGAGAATGGAATGCTGTTGGAGTATGTCAAGAAACACTCCTAGAAAAGCACCGTGGTAAAAGCTGTCTCGAAGAATACTGACACGACCATGGTAATTTCCGAAGGGGTTGACGATTTTGACATCAAACAAGAATATTTGGACCCAAAAGTAGGGAGGAACAATGTAAACTTGGTCGAAGAAGAAATTCTGAGGGGAAAGGTGGATAGTCTTTGCGCATTTTTCGAGTCCTTAGCAATCTTTGGCGGAGACACTATCGCAGGAAATTCAAACAGCTATCGCAAACGACACATGGTGAATTTGACCACCCAGATCGAAGCTGGAGTCTCCGCACAAATGCATCGATCGCCTTCTCCTATTATTTGTTTTGATGATGATGATATGCGTAATGTCGCAGGCCCTCATGAGGACGCTGTAGTGATCGCGACGGGCATTGCCGGGGATCAGATTCAAAAAATACTCATCGACACAGGAAGCTCTGCGAACATCTTATTTATGAGTACTTACCGCCGCATTTCTGACCCACCGGTCATCCGAAGATCTGACAGGACAATAGTGGGCTTCATTGGTGCCACAGCGGTTGTCGTGGGGGAGTTTCAATGTATGGCGGAGTTGGGTCGTGGACCATTCAAAAAAGAAGTGGAGGCACTCTTCATTGTGGTTGACGCACCCACCTCATATAATGTTATCCTGGGTCGCTCTTGGTTATCTCGGATGCATGCTGTCATCTCCACGGTGCATCAATGTCTAAAGTATGTGATCGGGAACAATATTGAGACGGTCAGAAGTAGCCAGAAGATGGCACGAGAATGTTACCAGATAGCCCTGTCTTCCAAAGGAGTTCGAGGGGGGCCCTCTGATTCAGCATAGCAATTAAAGGGGCCACCCCCCGAGGTCATCCCTTGTGATGATCCGAGGGAGGCCCCCAGATTTCAGGTCCCAGAGGAAGATTCTGCGACACACGAGTTTGCGGCTGGCAAAGTTCTGAGGATAGGGGTCCACCTCTCCCCCGAATTTAAAGGGAAGTTAATTTCTTTTTTATCTGATAAGCTTGATATGTTTGCTTGGTGTGCACAGGATGTCACTGGTGTGCCGACGGAAGTAATGTGTCACAAGCTTGCTCTGCGGTCGGATATCCGACCCATAGTCCAAAAGAGAAGGCATGTCTCCCCGGAAAAGGCCTCAGCAATTTTGTCGGAGGTCGAACGATTGTTAAGTATTGGTCATATTCGCGAGTCGCATTATCCTTTATGGGCGTCAAATCCGGTGTTGGTGAGAAAGAAAAATGGCAAGTGGAGAATGTGTATCGATTTCACGGACTTGAACCGTGCTTGCCCTAAGGATCATTTTCCCGTCCCGCGTATTGATCAGTTAGTGGACTCGACCTCCGAAAATCGATTGCTATCTTTTATGGATGCTTACTCGGGATACAATCAAATCCGATTGGCTTCTAGCGATGAAGAAAGCACTTCTTTTATTACTGGGCGAGGTCTTTACTGTTACAAGGTCATGTCATTCGGGTCAAAAAACGCGGGGGTAACTTACCAGCGCTTGGTTAATAAAACCTTCGAGGAGCAGATTGGGCGGAACATGGAAGCTTATATCGACGATATGTTGGTTAAAAGTGAGAAAGACGACGACCACTTTGCTGACCTCGCAGAGACATTCCACAACTTGCGTAGAGTCAATCTTAAGCTCAATCCAGAAAAGTGTATCTTTGGAGTGCGGTCCGGTAAATTTCTTGGCTACATGATCAGCGAAAAAAGCATTGAGGCGGACCCGGAGCAGTTAAGAGCTTTGATCACCATGAGCCCTCCCCGAAACATTAAAGAGGTGCAAATTCTGACAGGACGATTGGCTGCTCTGAATAGATTCATTTCTCGCTCGTCGGATAAATGTGCCCCGTTCTTTAAAATATTGCGGAATGCGAAGCAATTTTGTTGGACCGAAGAACGTTCGACGACTTTTCGTCAAATTCAGGAGTATCTAACCTCTCCGGAAATTTTGTCTAAACCCTTGGTGGGGGAGACGTTGATTGTTTACATAGCGGTATCTCCGTGTGCTGTCAGCGCCGTTCTCCTCCGAGAAGATGACTCTCTCATAAGGCCAATTTATTATGTCAGCAAGAGTTTGTTGGAAGCCGAGAAGCGTTATCTTACCTTGGAGAAGGTGGCTTTGGCGTTGGTGACAGCAGCACGAAAGATGAGGCCTTATTTTCAAGCCCACCCAATTGTGGTTCGAACGAAGTTTCCCCTGAAGAGTCTATTACAAAGACCAGACATCTCTGGCAGGATGACTAAATGGTCCGTAGAGCTGGGAGACTTCGACATAACTTTTGAGCCTCGAACGGCGATAAAAGCACAGGTTTTAGCAGATTTTTTGGTTGAGTTCCACTCAGACAGGGAAGAGCGGGAGCTACCGGACATAGTCACCAAAGAAGAATGGGTGATACGGACGGATGGGAGACAAGGTCCCACGCAAAGTTTTCTTGCACACTAAGGACAAGAGTTTGGGGAAGTTGGGACCTAACTGGGAAGGCCCTTATGAGGTCACCGAAAGGATAAAGCCGGGCACATATCGGTTGAAAGATAAAGATGGACGATATCTCCGCTTACCTTGGAATATTGAGCATTTGAAGTTGTACCTCGATTAGCAAAGTTTGGCGATGACATTGTATTTCTTTTCATTTTCTATGTATCCCTTGGGAAAAATTTTGGTGAGGACACACTCTTTCCTACCATGTTGGGCACATGAAGGTTTTAATGAGGTGTTTCAGTGATCCCCTTCAATACAAAGTTTCTTTGCCTTTAAACTATTTTTTGAGTCGCAGTAACATGTGCCTCGAATTGTTGTCCCTCACACGATTTTTTGGGTCACAGTAACATGTGCCTCGAATTGTTGCTCTTCGAACTATTTTTTGAGTCGTAGTAAAATGTGCCTCGAATTGTTGTCCCTCACACGATTTTTTGGGTCACAGTAACATGTGCCTCGAATTGCTGCTCTTCGAATTATTTTTTGAGCCACAGTAACATGTGCCTCAAATTATTGTCCCTCGTGCTATTTTTTAGCATCATTATAAACTATTCATCGGGTCACATTAAGGTGTGCCACGATATTCAGGGACCTTCGAACTATTCATCTGGTCATATTAAGGTGTGTCACGATGTTTTGGGACCTTCGAACTATTCTTCGGGTCACAATAGGGTGTGCCTCGAAACAACTCTCAGTTGTGAATCAGAACAGTTGTTCCCTGAAATTGTTTTCAGAGACCCTAAACATTATTCGAAGGCCACGAAAGTTGGAATTCGAAGACTATTGCAAGTATAAAACTTGTTCAATTTATTTAAGTACGAATTGTTCGAAGGCCACGAAAGTTGGAATTCGAAGACTATTGCAAGTATAAAACTTGTTAAATTTATTGAAGTACGAATTGTTCGAAGGCCAATTAAGTCGGAATTCGAAGACCTTATTAAAAACATCAAAAGTTATTCGAAGGCCAATTATTCGAAGGGCTGATGACATTGCAAGTATAAAACTTGTTAAATTTATTTAAGTACGAATTGTTTGACGGCCAAGCACGTTGAAATTCGAAGGCTAATAAATTTTGGAGTTCGATGGCCTTATTATAACCTTAACACTAGTTGTTCGAATGCCGATAAAATTTGTGACTTTATCCAAGTGCTAATTATTCGAAGGGCCAATAAACTCATAATTCGAAGAACAATTTATCTAACTGCTAATCATTATGAACTTGTTCCAAATACAGTACATTGACAAATCAAATATTCAGTGCTCTTACACAGTTAAAGTAGCACAGCAAGTTCAAGACATTACAAAAGGAGGCCTTTTTTAGGCCATGTGCAAAAAACAGAATTACATAAGTACTTTTACTCAATCGGCATTTTTCGAGGAATCACTCGCCTCACCCTCTGAGTCTTCACTCTCACTTACAACTATTTGGGGAGGGCGAAGTTCTGGGGGGACAAGCTTCCAAAAAGGCCCCAGGTCATATTCAGGGTGCTCGGCATATATCTGGGTCAACAAGCCAGCTCGAGTAGCAGCATCGCGGGCCTGTAAGGTCTTCAAACATGTTACTGCATAGGCATCCGCCGCCTTTTCTTTCGCTTCTTCAATTTCTACTAGGAAGCCTCTCATCTTTTTCTCCAAGTTATCGCGTTCTCCAACTACTTTTCGAAGAGCCTCAGTGCACTGCTCGAATCCATCGCAAGCCTTGCGATGTCCCTTTTTGTATTCAGATATCATCAGCTCCTGGGCATCAGTCTTCTCCTTGTACAAATCTCTTTCCTGCTTGCAACACCTCTCTAGCATTGTTACATAATTCTCAGAGGCATAAAGACGCTCGTATAAGGCATCAGCTTGGCCCTCGATCACTGCATACTCCTTCTTGGCCTCCTCGAGTTGAGAGGCTACTAGTGATGCTTTGAACTTGTAGTAATTTTTACGCTTTTCAAGATGGCGCATCCTCTTTCCTCGATTCACTGAAGTATGCAGCAGTCTCCGTAGGCTCATCGAAAACTCATCATCCAAGGGGACCTTGAAGGAGCTCGAAGGAGACCCTAAATCTGCAGAATCAAATTCGGAAAAATTACCACAAGCAACGTCTGGGTGAACGAGTAGTGGAGGGTTTGTTCGAGGAGCAGGAATAGGAGCCAGCCTTGGACTGTCTTCGAAGGAAGCTGGGTGAGAAGCCTCAGTCAGAGGAGAGTGCAAAGATTGGTAGGAAGTTTCCTTGGGTGATTGGCCACCCCTGTTTTCAGCATCAATGGCATCATCATGGACTTCTCTTTCGAAGTTAGTCCCTCCATTGTTGACAGGAATTTCTCCTCCCTCAGACTGTTCTTCGATGGGTTCAAGAAGAACACCCTTCTCCTTCAAGTCTTTTTTCTTGCCATCTTTCTTTGGTGGAAGGATGGGGGCAGGGGGAGGAGGAGTGGGATTTGTTGAAGCAATAACACTTGTTCGGGGGGATTCACTTGTTCGGGGGGCTTCAGTTGTTCGAAGATCATTGGAGTTCGAGGCCTCTGCATTCTTCGAAGAGTGTGCTTTTTGTTTGTTCGTAGATGTTTTGGGATTTATTGGTTGGGTTGGTGTTACTTCATCTTCTGGAGGTTCATCCAGGTGACTTTGTGAGCGAGATCGCTTGGGCAGATAGATTGTGACATCCTGTTGGCTACATCGCTCTAACACTTCCCGTTCCGAAGGAGGAGTCATCAGTCCCCTCATACTTATACGATCTTGGGGATTAAGCCTCCAGAGTCGACTCCTAGCCAGGTTGTCATCAACAAAACAACGGCGAAAGCGATTGTCCCACTGCTCTTTTGCCCACAAGCGAAGGTTTGTAAAAGTAGTGGTAGCTCCTTCGACATAGTCGGTGTAGGGTTTGGACACTCCTGTCATTGCTGAAGCAAGAAAGTAAATATCAAACACAACATACAAATTCGATGGAGCATATTACTTCGAAGACATACAAGTATTCGAGGAGGCTTAAGAGAGCATCAAATTCGAAGGCTTAAGTTCGAAGAGTAAAAGTTGGTGGAATACTTATATTTCATTGTCCATTTTAGTGAAAGTTTGTGAGGATTCGAAGGAGTGGCTTCTGATCCAGTCTCCCAGCAGCCAGAGAAAACGAGGAACTGTTGCCTCCATTTTTTATCGGCCTCCAACAGATCCTTCAGTATTTTTTGCCCCCGATTGAATGTCAATGAATAGAAGGGGAAGTAAGGATTTCGAGCAAGACCAGCAAGACCAATGATTTGCTCCAGAGAAAATTCTTGGCCTGAGAGCCTTGAGGCCATTATGCAAGCCATTAACGTGAACCACATATTGGGCCCAACCTGGGATGGGAAAAGATCTATCTTCGAGAGATATTCAATAAAAAAGGGGTCTAAGGGATACCTTAGCCCCCAATTCATGATTTCTGTGTAGACCACCACCTCGTGATCCCTCACAAATAAGGGTGTTTCTCCCTCAGTAGGAAATCTGATGTTGATATAAGTGGGGATGCCCCATCGAGCCCTCAGCATCGTCTCCTCCTCCCTTGAAAAGTATTTATATTTGATGTTGGCAAGGGCTACCATGTGTTTATTCTCAATGCCCCGAATATTGTTGCCAGCGATGCTGTCCAACTCCAAAGGCAGCACAATATCCCCCTTCAATTTTGGAGCGATCCGGCGAGCTTGCTCCTCGGATATTGTCGAAGAAGATGTTGCACCGTTCGTAGGGCCTGAGGAAGGAATAATGGGCAATTTCTGTCCGAAGGACTTATTGAGAGGTTTTGTAACTTTGGGGTCTAAAGTTTGTTCATGTAAGATACGCATGTCTTCATCGGTAATAAGCGTCCTTGAGGGGGAGAATTGAGTTCCATGAATGGTCATGGATGGCGTGGAGGGCAGACTAGAAACATCTGTTCCATGTCTTCGAGGAGGACTTCCAGAATTCAGTTGCTGATTTTGGTTTCGAGGAAGACTAGCAGAATTATGTTGGTCTTGATTTTGAGGAGGACTAGTTGGGTTTCGAGGAGGACTCCTCGAAGTCCTTCTAGGACTTGAAGATCTCTGGGGAAGGTTTTCAACATTAGTTGGGGAAGTTGGTTCTCGAATTGTTAAGGGAGCTTCCCTGGCCCGTTTTCGATCATGCGAACCTTTTCTATCTCTATGGGATTTCTTCCTCTTCAAACCTGATGAATGCTTGTGTGGTCTATCTTTACCCATTTCTCTAGGAAGGTTTGTTTCGTTGAGCAAGCTTTGACGAGCTACTTCACGAGGTATAATGGCGGTCGAGTTGTTCGAAGGAGGCCAGGCTCCAAAAAAGGTTGTAGTCGATGGTGGGGGATGAGGCCTTACGTCTTCACCAGCAGCAACCCTCTCTTTGAACCGTTTACTAATCAACAACCACTCAGGAATTCGACGGGGCTTGTTCGCCAGCTTTATCTCTCTAGAAATAATTGAACAGAAGTTGCATTAATGAAGAAAAAGGTTGGTATTTATAGAAGACTAGTGGGCTTTCTTGACACATGAAGCCCGGGGACATTTTCATGTTGTTCGCCTAGGGGTACGATGGTCTATATAGGTGGACATTGTTTGGTCGCCTAGCTATAGCAGAAGGTGAAGAGTTTTGTGTCAGAAATTGTCAGGGGAAGGCGAAGAGTTTTCTGACAATAATGTCAGAAGAATTGGTACCATTTTTTGATGACATCAGTGTGTGTAATGACATCATCAATCCTAGCACCCCTTTTTTCGCCTAAGTATATACTTACCCGAAGACCATTTTGCTTAAAAGGTTGCAAGGATTGAGGGGGCTACTCGGTATAACAGAAGCTCGAAGAGGCCGTTTTAGATATTCGAGGAGGCTTGTAAACCATCCGAGGAAGCTTGCAAACCATCCGAAGAGGTTTTATGTTAAAGAGGTTTTGTGGAATGATTTTTCGCCTAAGTAATTCATGGCCTCGATAATTCGAAGGGATTTGTGGAGCAACTTTTCGAGGGACCCATGAAGTTCGAAGACATACAATTTTGGCATGTCAATAGAAATAAATGTATAAGGGCCGAAATGCATAGAAATAAATGTATAAGGGCCAAAATGCATAGAAATAAGTGTATAAGGGCTGAAATGCATTAATTGTAAAGATATAGCCAAAATAGGAAGGAACCTTAAAGCGGGGACCAAAAGATGTAATTAAACTGAATTAAAGCGTGTGGGGTCCGCAATTGTACTATAAAAGGACCACATACGCTTCACGAATCTCAAGATGAATAGTACGACTTTCTCTCTCTACTCTTTTAGCATTTTCTCTCTCTAGATCTAACACTCAAATATTCTCCTACCACCTAATCCTCTATCAACAAATCTTCTCATAACAAAATCACCCTCAGACCATCTTTTAACTCTTCAGGGTGAACTTGGTTGTAGCGGAGATCCTCATCCTCTATTTCTCGCCTGGAAGATGTTGGAGCCGTCTCCTTTCTAGGCGATAGATCCTTGGCTCGATTCTTGTCTTCGTTTTCTCCTTCCCCTTCCTGCTTATCGTCGTGCATGGATGATCGATCCGCCCTGTTAACCTTGCTAGCTTCCGGACCTGATTGATGATTAGCCCGAATAGCGTTGTTCATTTCGGCCATGGTGGCGTGCATAGCCTGCTCTCTCGTGTCGCGCTCACATGCAACCTTTACTGCTCCTATTAAAGGTACTGGATTTTCTGCTCCAGTTGTTGGACCTTCGGATTAACTGTTGCGTTAGCTTCCATCACCTACTGGGTCAGGGGAGTGTCTGCGGGTCGACAAGGTTGGGTGTCACCGTCGGCGACGATAATAGGCGGTAGCGGCTGGCCCACCTGCTCTGCTGCCCCGATAGGTGCTACGAAATAGGCCACTTGGGTAGCAACAGGGACAGGGTATAGGTTACTTTGCCTGGGTGGAGGATTTGCTACCACCCTCTTGCTGATTGTTGTTTCACTCGATTCCTGGTTCTCTCTCTCGATTCTTGACCTAGTGACTACCATGGTTAATGACTGATTACAATTTCCCACAGACGGTGTCAAATTTGTTACGGGAAATAACAAAGCTTTTCCAAAGTAGAAAAACTCAAATAGTCAGAAAAGAGTAGAGGTTCATTTATCTTGGAGAGTTCCCCTACTTATAGTTCTCCTTGTTAGTGGACAGTTACAAATACATTTATTCTCACTTAATGTACCTACTACCAAACTTACACCACATCACCTATAATTACGGCTATAATTACTAAATGGTTTAACTAAAACTTATAAAATTATTAAACAGTAACTTGGAAACCATTTCTTCTTTTAAACAGCTACCTCAGCTTGAGACGTGCGCTAACCCGAGCAAGGCTCAATGACTTTATTACTCGTCTCCGTTGTTTTGCTCGAGACATGGCATAGTCCGAGCTGAGCTTAATTGTTCGAGCATGCTCGGTCGTCAATACTTTAAGGTCGCTCGGTCCTATGTTAGTTTGTTCATTTTTCGACTCTTGCATAACCAGCTCGACCGGCCAACTCACTCATCAGAATTTTTCGTTGCTATCCTTTGCATTGCTATTGAATTTGCTCCTTTCATCGCTTATTTGAATTTATCCTGCATTTTCGCTTATCTTCCTAGCCCGAGCTTATCATTTGTCTTTCTTGTTTCATGCATCTGTTCGGTCATTTTGGGCTCTGCTCGGCTGGGGAGCGCTCACGACTCCTCCGTGATGGAATATAGGCTGATCGTTTTGTGCAACATGTTGTATACGATAATCATTAAGATATTAATTATAAATATGGCACTAATTCTAGAGTATTAGTGAATAAAGCTTCATCTGTCTTTCTGTTCAGACGGTTGATGACAAAAATATACATCTCATGCAAGAGTTGATGTGTGGGTACAATCGAATGCAAATTTTACTAAAATGTATCATCAATATTGACCTCTGTAAAGCATATGACATGATATCTTTAGATTTCTTAGAAAAGATGTTAAAGCGGATAGAATTACCCGATCATTTTGTTCGGTGGGTAATTGAGTGCATAATGTCTCCTTTTTATTTGGTTTTTATCAATGGTAGCATTCATGGTGTATTTTAAAGGAGGGAGAGTTGCGACAATGTGATCCTCTATATATAAACTCTTTATCATTTTTCTTGAGTATTTATCTAGACTTATCAATAGAGAAACATAAAACTCAACTTTTAAGTTCCATCTAAAATATGTTTGCCTCAAAATTACGCATCTTGTTTTTTACAAATGATTTAATATTGTTAACACGAGGCAATGAGTCTTCGATTGAGATTCTTATTAATGTCTCTTATGATTTTGGTTCAAATTCTATGTTACATTTAAAAATATTATATCTAATATTTATATGACTGGAATCCGGACATAAACAATTGAAGATATTGAACACAAACACATTTAGTGCAAAGACCCACTCCATTCCAATACCTTGACATTTTATTAGCTTATATCTCTTTAAAGGTCATGTAGTTTGGTCAGTTCCTTGACAAAATCAGTTTAATAATTTCCAAGTTGATTGGATAATTCTTGTCCTATGACGGTAGAGTTGAGTTGGTTCGATCGGTCCTTAAATGTATCTGTTATGAATGAGGCGAATGGTGCATTGACAGTGTACCGTGTTCAACAGTACAGTTTTGTGTCATTGACAAGCTGTAATACAATGGATGATTTTCCTAAAAGAGTATATGAGCCCATTAGGCCCACTGTCTAGTAAGTCTATTAATTCCTTATAAATAGACTACTAGGACTACACAAAACATAATCTGAAATCTGTAACATTTTCTATCATAGTGAACCTATTTTCTCTGGCGGCGCCCGTGGACGTAGACAATTGTCGAACCACGTAAAATCGTATGTTCATTCAAGGTTTTCCTTCACATATGTTCTGTGCTTGAGCCATTTTGTGATAATTGTATAGAAATTTAATAACAAAATTGGTATGAGAGCCACGTGGTGAAATTAAGGCTTTTGCAATTAGGGTTTCACAATGGCGTCTACAGTAACAAAATATATGATTGCATAGTAATTTAATAACAAAATTGGTATCCAGCTTTGCGTTGTGGAAGATTAAACTGAAATCTTCATTGGTACTGCAAGGGTTGTGGAAGCCTGTGGAGAATAAGTTACCAAAAGAGATGAAATAAGAGGAGAAACAAGATCTTCAAGAAAGGGCTTTGTGTTGGATTTTAATGAGTGTGGAAGACAATGTGCTTCGCGAGATTAGTGGTGAGAAGACTGCTGCTTGCGCATGGAAGAAACTAGGAGATCTTTACTCAGAGAAAGCAGTAGTAAACCAATTATACTTGAAGAAGCGTTTGTATGATTTCAGATTTAAAGAAGGTATGTCCATAACAGAGCACTTAGACAATTTTAAATCAATTATAATGGACTTGGAGAACATAGATATCAATATTGAGGATGAGGATCAAGCTTTGTTTGTGTTGAGATCGTTACGAGTTCTTATGAAAACTTTGTAGATACTATTATGTATGGTAAGGATAAGTTATCGCTAGCAGATGTCAAAGGGGCACTGAAATCAAAGGAGATGAGACAGTTGCAGCCAGACAATCAAGTTGAAGGGGAAGGTATTATGACTAGGGGAAGATCTAGAAGCAAAGCGAGTTCTTTAAGAAGGAAGAACTGGAGGTCAAAGTCAAAGGTAAAGCACCCAAACTGTTATGAATGCGGTAAGCAGGGTCATTATAAGAGAGATTGTCTGAAACTGAATGATAAAAAGGGAAATCAAATGGAAAATACAGCAAACATTGTTGAAGGTGTGAACGATTCCGACGATAGTGAAAATAGTGGTAGAGGAGATGTATTGTCCGTGAGTTCAGACTTTGGGTAAAACTCTTGGATACTCGATACTGGTGCTACATATCACATGTGTCAGTTCAAGCAGTGGTTCGATACTTACAAGCCAATGCATGGAACTGTCTATTTAGGGAAAAATCATTTGTTGACTGTTGGTGGTATTGGTAACGTCGTAATCAGAATGTTTGACGGGGTTGTTAGAATCTTGGCGTGCTGGCATGTTACTGGGTTAAAGAGAAACCTGATTTCTCTTGGGACTCTAGACTCTCGGGGTTACAAGTATCGTGCAGAAGACGGTGTAATGAAAGTGACAAAAGGCTCAATGGTATGCATGAAAGACAGTTTACATAAGGGTCTTTACATTCTCCAGGGAGTGTTGTTATGGGTGATGCTGCAGTAGCATCATCAGAGAGTAATAGCCAAAGTAAGCAGGATCAAAATAAGTTGTGGCATTGGCGTCTTGGTCACGTGAGTGACAAAGGATTAGCTGATTTAGGAAAGAGAGATTTGTTGAAATGGTATAAAGCAGAATCATTGGGATTTTGTGAGCACTGTATGTTTGGTAAACAAACTAGAGTCAAATTCAGCAAATCGGCTGTAAGGAAGACTAAAGGGACAGTGGACTACATTCACTCTGATATTTGGGGTCCAAACATAATTCCATCCAAGAGCGGAGCTAGATACCACATGAGTTTGATTGATGATTATTCAAGGATTGTGTGGGTTTACTTTCTGAAAATGAAAGATGAGGCCTATTCAACCTTTGTCAAATGAAAGACGATGATTGAGAAGCAAACAGGAATAAAAATCAAACGTCTTAGGACAGATAATGGGTTAGAATATTGCAGTCGTGAGTTCAACGAGTTATGCGAAGCTGAGGGAATAGTGCGCCATCGCACTTGTTCTAGAACACCGCAATATAATGGAGTCGCAGAAAGAATGAACAGCACACTTTGTGACAAGGCACGAAGTATGCTCTCGCATTCCGGTGTGGGAAAGGATTTTTGGGCTGAAGCTATCAATACAGCGTGTTACTTGGTGAATCGGTCTCCATCAACAACTATTGATTGTAAAACTCCTTTTGAGATTTGGTATGGATCATCGGTTGATTATGAACATTTGAGGGTGTTCAGTTGTCCTTCGTGTGCTCATATGAGAGATGGTAAGCTTGATTCGAGGGTAAAGGGGTGCATATTTCTAGGATATGCTACTGGAGTGAAGGGATATAAGTTATGATGTACCTCTCCAAAGTTTTCAGGTTTTCTCATCAGTAGGGACATTACTTTTAATGAGTTTTCTTCGATAGACAGTCAGAATAAAGTAGGAGAAATGGTCGAATCAGGATCGGTTGTGAGTAAACGGGTGGATTTTGAAGTAGAATCAGTTCCTAGCAGGTCCAATAATTCAAGTGATTCTGAGGTGGATCCAAAATCAGGAGGTAAAGCGTCAGCATCGGATGATAGTGACAATGATGCACCTGAACCAGAACAACAACCTTATAGCATAACATTTGGCAGAGAAAGAAGAGATATTATACTTCCAAAAAGGTATGCGAATCTAGTTGCATATGCTCTGTTAGTTGTAGAAGAAGTTGAGATGCAGGAACCAGAAGCTATAGCGAGTTCAGAGGCAGATCGACGGATTTGTGCTATGGGGGAAGAGATTGAATCTCTTCATAAAAATCAAACATGGAAGCTTGTTGACTTGCTTAAAGGACAGAATATAGTAGGTAGTAAATAGGTGTTCAAGAAAAAGGAAGATAATCCAGGGGTTGAGGCATCTCGATTCAAAGCAAGATTGGTTGCTAAGGATTTTACTCAAAGGGAAGGAATCGACTTCAATGAAGTGTTTTCTCCAGTGGTGAAGCATAATTCGATTTGATTTTTGTTAGCCATAGTAGTTTTGCATGATTTAGAGCTTGAGCAGTTGGATGTGAAGACTGCGTTTCTACATGGTGAATTGGAGGAGTAAATTTACATGAGACAACTAGAGGGATTTATCGAACCTAAAATGGAGGATAAAGTTTTTATGCTGAAAAAGTCACTGTATGGTTTGAAACAGTCACCTAGGCAATGGTACAAACGGTTTGATACATTTATGGTGTCAAAAGGGTTCACGAGGAGTCCATATGATAGTTGTGTGTATCATCAAAAGATGTCAGATGATTCTTATGTTTACTTGTTATTGTATGTGGATGATATGCTTATTGTTGCTTGTAGTATGTCACACATTGTGCAGTTAAAGAACCAGCTTAGTGCCGAGTTTGAGATGAAAGATCTGGGTAGAGAAAAGAAAATTCTTGGTATGGAGATTATCAGGAACATAAATTTAAGATCATTACACTTGTCTCAACGAAGCTATATTGAGAAAGTGTTACAACGATTCAACATGTTTGATGCTATAGCATTTAGCATTCCATTTACTACTCCTTTCAAGTTGTCTGCAGTAGGAGCGGCCAAGGACGATGCTGAGTTGGAACAAATGTCAAAGGTTCCATATGCAAGTGCAGTTGGTAGTATCATGTATGCTATGGTATGCACACGTCCTGATAGTTCACATGCGGGTAGTGTAGTTAGCAGGTACATGGGATGTCCTGGGAAAGAACACTGGCAGACAGTGAAATTGATACTTCGGTATCTTAAGAATACTGTGAACGTTGGCTTAACTTTTAACAAGACCGATATTTGTGAATCGCTGAATGATGTTGCAGGATCACTAGTTGGCTTTTTTTATTCAAATTTTGCAGGTGATATGGATAAAAGAAGACCTCTGACATGATATGTATTTACTCTAGCTGGGAGTGCGATCAGTTGGAAAGCACAGTTGCAAGCTACTGTAGCTTTGTCTACAACAGAGGCAGAGTGCATGGCGGTAACATAAGCAATTAAAGAGGCGATATGGTTGCAAGTTTTGGTGGCAGATTTGGGCTTAGATAGGACTACTACAAAAGTGTTTTGTGACAGTCAAAGCGCCATACACCTTACAGGGAACCAGATGTACCATGAGCGTACAAAGCACATAGATGGCAGGTATCATTTTATTCGAAATATAATATCAAAGGGAATTGTTGATGTGAAGAAAGTGTCTACATACGATAATCCATCAGATATAATGACCAAGGCAGTATCAGTTCAAAAGTTTAGGGAGTGCCTAAACCGGATTGGTGTTCGCAGTATAGAGTGAATTCCTTAGGGGCATTTGGTGAGTCAGAATAAGATAAGTTTCTTTATTGATAGTGAATAAAGGATTTTCGCCTCAAGGGGAAGATTTGTTATGAATGAATCGAATAGTGCCTTGACAGTGTACCGTTTTCGGCGGTACAGTTTTGTGTCATTGACAAACTGTAATACAATGGATGATTTTCCTAAAAGAGTATATGAGCCCATTAGGCCCACTATTTAGTAAGTCTATTAATTCCCTATAAATAGACTACTATGAATGCACAAAACATAATCTGAAATCTGTAACATTTTCTATCATAATGAAACTCTTTTCTCTGGCGGCGCCCGTGGACGTAGACAATTGTCGAACCACGTTAAATCTTGTGTTCATTCAAGTTTTTCCTTCACATATGTTCTATGCTTGAGCTATTTTATGATAATTGCATAGAAATTTAATAACAGTATCAATCTTTTTCTATTTTTTATTTATCATTTCTGCAGCAGTACGGACGCACAATATTAAATTGTGTCGAACTTTCTTTTGGGTTTCAAAAAAGTATTTGGTTGGTAGAAATAAAATATATTTACCAAAATTCGATTATGGACTTGACATTAAAGATTTGAAATCATGGAATTGTTATCTACTCTGTAAGTTGGTTTAACATTATTGCAAAGAAGAACTCCCTATGGATCCAATGGGTCAACCAAGTTTATATAAAAGAATCCTCTGTTTAGGATGTGATGGTAGCACTAGAGACTCGTTGTTGTTCAAAAACATCGTTTCCATTGGGGACAAGCTTTAAAGTCATCACATTGATAACCAAATAGCCAATGCAAAGTTACAAGTGTATCATTCGAAATATTTGGGAGATAATAATAGTGCATACAATAATTTTAGACCAAATGATATTCTTAGATTGTGGGAAACAACCATATAGAGCTCATATATCACACCAATATATAGTTTTATGTTGTGCCTTCATATGAAATGTAGGTTTCTAACGAGAGAAATAAACACTTCTTTTGAGATTAATGAGACGTGTGACGTGTATGGAGATCATCTCGAAACACCCCGACATCTATTATTCGCATGTTTCTTTAGCAATACTATTTGCAGTGAGATACGAGTATCTCACTGGATGGATATTAGAAGAGCAACGACTGCGCTGGAAAATAAATTTCAATGGCTTAAAAATGATGCCAAATAACTTTTATGGATGAAAAAAGCAAAAATTGTAATATTTTAACGTTTTATCATATATAGACCCTTTGCAAACGACTCATATTTTATCAACTCAGTCATTTACCAAGAAGTATGATGCTATCAAGTTACATGTTTATAATATTATTTTATCATGGTGGAATTTTAATTTAATAATAAACGTTTTACGATTTCACGAATTATAATAGAATATTAATAATTATTCTATAGTTTTATGTTTAATTAGACATAACGATTATACAAATTATAGTTGGTTGAAAAAAAATATTAAACAACAAAGATAAAATCATATCATAATTTTAATATTAAAAATAATTAAAATAGCATGGACGTTGCGTTAAAAACAAAAACTGAAATAACATACCCATTTTAAATATTTACGTTAATTTTGAATTATTATTATCTCCACAAACTTAACGTAAATTAAACATTAAAAAGGGCTATTATATCGCTATAAGCCTATAACTCACAATTTTAAATATTTTATAATTATTTTTATATTTCTATTTTTAAATATATTATAATAATAATATTTTTATTTAAAAAATATATGATAAACTGTGTAAACAAAATTTAATGTTCAAATGTAGAAAGATATTTTTCTGAATCCGCGGATACCCGATCCGAGCGTATCTGATGGGATGGGTTATGAGTTTTAAAAATATCCCACGTATGGGTTGTGGTTTGAAAATTCAATATCCGTCAGATTTGGGATGGGTTATGGGTTTAAAAAATTTCTTAACCCGAACCCGACCCACTGAATAATACACAACGCGTACCCGCTAAATTAATAGTATATAGAATATTATATTATTTAATATTATTTATCAAACTTTAAGATTTTAAGATAAAGTTATTGATATTAGTTTCTAAATGCTGAAATACCAAAACCATATATTACTTGCTAATATATATAATATATTTAAAAAAAATAGTATTATACATTTAAACATTAAATTTGGTTTTTCAAATTCTTTATTTTATTGTTTATTATTTTTCTCGGCAAAACTGATACTAATATCGGTCTAATATTATTAATTAAATTAAAAATATACCAAAACCATATATTAATTATTAATAACATTATAAAAATATAAAATATTTGCTAACTATTACTTAGATACCGTATATTTTAAAAAATATCTTTCTACATTTACACATTAAGTTTGATTTTTTAATTTATCATTTTTTAATTACTAATAGATAACAAAATAGTATTCTACATTTATATATTAAATTTGATGATTATTTTTTTATAATTATTTTTTTTTGACATTAGTATTAAACTCAAGATGGTCTAATAATATAATTAATTATATTAAAAGAAAAATATTTAGGATAATATACCAAAACTATGTATTAATTATTAATAGATAACCATCAGCATTAGGTTGGAGTATTTTTTTATCAAATTGACCTAAATCTAAGGACCCGTTGATATATTTTTTTTTAATTCATAACTGGGTATCTACGGATGGGTACCCGAACTCGGCGGGTTCAGGGGTGGGAAAAAAATATTATTACCCGACGGGTACAAGTTAGGGTACGGGTTTGAAAAAATATAGACGGATGGGTTGCAGGTTTAGCTATACCAGCACACGTCCCGATCGATTGTCATATGTTCAAAAAATGATTATTCTATCAATATAACTCATAATTTTAAATGTTTTATAAATTTTTTTATTTTTAATTTTAAAATATATTATAATAATATTCACATTTTAAAAAAATCTCAGTTTTAATAGATTCACATTATAAATAGTAATAATAAATTATTTGATCCTAATAAAGTACGATAAATTAAACTCTTAGATTTTTAATTGTTAGAATATGACTATTTATTCCACTATAATAATTATTACCGATATTAATACTTTACAAGTTTTATTATTTATTTATTTTAAAAAGTTACTATTTTATGATATATAAATGATATTTTTAAATATTTTAATTTTTTCCATTTTGTTTTAAAAATAACTCATTTCGAAATCTTATTTTTTTTACCAAATCGATTACATAACTACGTAGAAGTGTAAATTTGATTTCATTTGGTATATTGTTTATGATTTTTTGTTCATTCAGTAAGTTATTCAAGTTTGAAGTTTTAAAAATTTAGAAATTTATTTTTAATATTTCGTAAGTTATTTGTTTTTAATTTGTATGTTGTTAAAGGTTGTTTGTTTGTATATTGGATTGTTGAAATAGTGCTAAGATTATTTATTTAGAGGTTTCAAAATATTTTTGTACGACATGCACAAACAAGACGAACATTTTTGCGCATGTTTTGAAAAAAAAAATCCAACCTTTTCACACTATGTGCAAAATAGTCTGATATCTTTGTACATATCTGTGCAAATTTGATATGCCTAGTATGTGTGAAATTAGCATGCTATTTTTCATTATTTTTACAAAATATTTCAGTGGGTAATATTGGTGCTTGTTTGGTTTTATGTTGTTATGCGATAGTTTTATATTAGTTTTGATATATCGATTTACAAAATAATAAATATTGTGTATTTTATGAGTATAATCATGAATTAAGTGTAAATTTTATTTGTTAAAATTTATCCAAACTAATAATTTTTTATTTTTACAGAATGACTCTATGTATATTGTATAAACTTAGAGGTATCTGTAAATGTACTGCAAGTGATGTTGCTGAGCTAGATTTGTAACCTTTAGTCGTTTCTCGTGAAACGTCACATGATCTTTCCTCTCATTAATTACGCATTTATAAATGTGCGTCTATGCATGATTTATCTGGTAAAGAATCTATTAATTCTACTTATCTTTGTCATCATTTTAAAATAAGAGGAGGATCGAGCAGGACTGCTCCAAACAATTCTGAGAAAGTAGTACCAAACAGTTTTACGATGTTTGAAAAAGTACTACCTCACGTCCCCGGTTGGTATAAAGGATACACGAAATATACAATTATAATGCCTTCTAAAAGGATGTAAGTTTATCTAAACCATAGATTTTAATTAATACATAAAACTATTTGGTTTGAATAAGAAATGTTAAATGAGTTTGGTTATTTATATCAGTTGGTTTGATAAGTTATATTATTTGGTTTGATTGGTTTAGATTTGATTATATATTAATTTGGTTATGTTAAATTAAAATTATTGGTTTGGCTGGTTAAATCATATGTAACTAAGTTTTGATTTGTTTGATAACTTGTATGTTTTGTTACTAATATATTTTGGTACATTTTGAACGACCATTTATCCATTGTTATACGTTATACATGACACTAAGAAATGAAACCTGAACGATTAATATGTGATAAAATATGAGTGTTTTATGCCAGAATTTGGTGATCTGATCAACATCTTGCAACGTCTAACAACCAGTGTGCCTCTCGTTGAGGCATTCATCTAATGATGGAACTCATAGATAAATTATTTCCATTTTTTGTAAGGTGTATCGACAGTTAAACTAGATGAGTTTTATGATATTACGAGTCTTCCGGAGAAGAGAGATCTTTTGAACCCCTTAGTATTTTTGGAGATAGAGAGAGGTTCTAGTATTTCTCTCATATGTTTGGAATTAAAGTTCATGTACTAAAAAAAGAGTCGATTTCACCAAACACGAGTAATGACGATATGTATCTTTAATGGCGACGATAAACGTTCCTGATCCGATGTTTTCGGATAATAACATTCATAAAATTCAGGGTCACGTACATCACTATTTCTTGTTTCCAGAATTTTTTGGGATGTTGTATACTTGCGAACAAAATGACTAACATCATTTCTTCAAACTAGTTTTCGCTTATCGGAGCATCCAAAAGAGTTGTCGAAGTATATACGAGGTATGGTGATATTGGCTTAAACAAATTTGTTTCTCAAGAAAAGTTTGCTTTAAAAGATAAAAGGATTTTGTGATATTATAGAGATGTTAGAAGCATAGATTTATGTTCATTTTTAAATATTAACGTGTTCGTTATACGCTAATTATTCTATCAATTGGTCTATTTGTATAACTATTCGCCGAATATAGTGTTTGGATTATTATTATTATTATTTTCACATCGTTATATATAATATAATATTTTTTATTATACCTATAGATTGTTATCATGTATTTCAAGAAAGTTTTATGTTATGACTAATTTTCATGTTATAACTATTGATTCCAATATATGGATGACGTAATCACTTTTATGTTAAATACGCTTTGGCTGTGTCATTTTGAGTGTATATTTGTTAAGCTAAACCTTATTCAAGTAATATATGTCAAACCTGAAACACTTAACGGTATTAAAACTCTATATTCGCACATATTATACAAAACTTACTCCATCATTTCATGTATACGTTGAGCCAAAATGTTAACCTAAAATTTTACATATTGCGTAAATCATGTCTTGCTTATTCACATAACATATGTGAAAAAAATCCAAATTTTTAGCTTTGATTTGACAATCAAGGGAAAACATTTGGACATGTTGTGCAAAACTCACCTAAATTTCCGCACAACATGTGCAAAATGATATTTGTGACTTTCAAATCAGTGCCAAACCGTTGGCCTTGATTCACACATATTTTCCAAATCAATAAGGGAGTATTTTCATTATGTTTGATTTAACGTAAAATATCTGGCCCTGATTCGAAAATCATAAGCAGCATTTTGCACATGTTATAGAAACTTTAAGAAAGTTTTACACAACATTTAAAATAATGCTTCTAATTTTCAAATCATGGCTAAAATTTTGGCCTTGATATGCACAACCTATGCAATTGTGAGCCAAAGCATTGGCTCTAATTTGAAAAGTAGATTAAAATAACATTCGGACAGTCATATTGAGCAATTCAAAACGAATTATGATCAACTATAATGATGATGATAAATTGTTATGTAGATCCTTCTCACAAATATTCAAAAATGCAGCCTCAAAGTGGTATAATCGTTTGCCAGAGGGTTGTATTAAAAAAAAGATAGGTTATGGAATATCTTTCGTTTGTATTTCTTGGGAAGAAAAAAAGTTTCACGCAAATAGTGATACGATTATTTTCTGTACAAAGTGAGAGAAAGCCTTTATTATTACACAAATCATTTTATCAAGGCTAAAACAAACATGGAAAGTTGTGAATAAAGTGGCATTAGCAGCTTTTCGGATGAGACTACTCATCGGTATAATGAAAGATAATGTTGCAGAAAGGCACATCATGACATTTGGGGCCTTGTAAGATCAAGTAGAGAAAACAATTTTGGTTTAGGAAACGCGAGCATCGGAGATGGACTCTTTGGCACAGTTAGAGCAAAATTAATTCCACCAGACTCCGATGACAGCATATAACAATTTGCATCCAACAACTAATGTTTGAGCTCGTGCACCAACTCAAACATAAACCCAAGTAACTCCAAATCCAAAGGTGAATACACGGGTTGTGAATACACAGCAATATGCTCGACTTATATCTAACAAATAGATCCGACCATCACATTACGATGAGCTGACAAAGTATGTAGCAATAATTTTTGACAAAGCACATCCACACATACAATTCTACAAGCCATTTGCGATACAGACTCTCAGGGATAACAGAAGAAAAATACACTGTAAGTATCATGAGACATTGGGCACGATACAAAGAATTGTGTGGCATTGAAAAAATAAATAGAGCCATTGATAAAAAATGTAAAGCTAACAATATTTGTCAAGAAAAACTCTCTTACAGCTCCAAACAAAGAAAACACTCTGATGATTTCAGAACATATTGGTGCATTTGACATTTCCACGGAATATTTAGATCTGAAGGCAGACATGAACAACATTTTGATGGTGGAAGAATTAGTTGTAAGAGGAAAGGTTAGCAAATTATGTGCTTTCTTTGAATCACTAATGATTTTTGGAGGGGATATTATTGCAGGGGCATCGAATTATTTTTTAAAGAGACACATTGTCAGCTTAACAACTCAATTAGAGGTAGGTGCTTCACCATATTTTTACATGAATTCATCTTCAATACTTTATTTTGAACATAATAATATGAGGAATATAGTTGGTCCACATGAAGATGCGGTAGTTATTGTAGCAGAAATTTTTGGGGATGAGATACGGAGAATCTTGATTGATATTGGTTGTTCTGCTAACATTATGTTTATGACCACTTATAGCAAGATAGAGAATCCTCCAACAATTCTTCGATCAGATCGGACGATTGTAGGGTTTACTAGGGTAACAGCTAAAGTGGTAGGAGAATTTGAAGGAATAGTGGAACTATGTCAATGACCATTCAAAAAGGCAGTGGTGGTTTTATTTATCATGGTAGATGCTACAACTTCTTACAATACAATTTTTGGAAGGTCTTGGCTATCTAGAATGCATGTTGTGGCATCAATTGTTCAACAATGTTTGAAATATGTTGTGGGAAACAATGTTGGAATAATAATAATAAGCAGTCAAAAGATGGCAAGAGAATGTTATCGAATGACTATGGCCACAAAAAAATCAACGGGATGTTCAAATAAATCATATCATTAGTAGGGTCTCCCACGCGGTCCGATCTCGTAGATGATCCGAGGGAGACCCCGGGATTTATGGTCCTAGATGAAAGTTTTGAGGATCATGTTTTTTCTAATGAAATTATTTTAAAAATCAACACAAAGTTATCTCTAGAGGTGATAGAGAGTTTAATTTTGTTTATATCGACAAAGTTTCATATGTTTGCGTGGAGTACGGAAGACATGACAGGAGTTCCTGCAGAACTCATTTACCACAGGTTGGTAATTCAAAGCAATGTGCGTCTGATCATCATTTTCTCAAGAAAATTTTGAGGCCATCATGGCTAAGGTAGATTGTTTATACAAGGTCGGGCACATACCGAAATCATAATATTCTTTATGGGTTGCTAATCCGGTTCTGCTAATAAAGAAAATGGTAAATGGATGATGTGTGTGGATTTCACTGACCTAAATAGAGCTTGTCCAAAAGATTCATTCCTAATTCCACGGATAGACCAGTTAGTGGATTCTACCTCAAGGAACCGACTACTCTCATGTATGGATGCATATGTTGGCTATAATCAAATCAAAATGGATCCAAAGGATTAGGAAAGCACTTCGTTCATCACTGGAAGAGGTTTATATTGCTATAATGTTATGCTTTTTAGGTTAAAAAATGTTGAAGCAACTTATCAACGCTTAGTAAATAAAGATGTTGAGACTCAGATCGGGAGAAATGTTGAAGTATATAAGGATGATGACCACTTTACAGATCTAGAAAAAAATTTCTAATTTGACAAAGATAAATTTGAAATTAAATTTAGAAAAGTGTACATTCAGAGTGCGATCTAGAAAGTTTCTTGAGTATATAATTAGTGAGTATGGAATAGAAGCTGATATTGTGCAGTTAAATGCTTTGAGCACTATGGCACCACCTCAAACGATTAAATAAGTACAAATTCTCACATGAAGATTGGAAACTTTGAATAGATTTATATATCGGTCATCGGACAAGTGTGCTTCTTTTTTCCAAATGTTGAGATAATAAAATTATTTTAACTGGACCCCAGAATGTTTTGAAGCGTTTAATCTAATTAAATATTATCTCTATGCGCCATAAATTTTGACAAAGCCAAATCTAAAACAAAATTCTATGTTTGTGTAGTGGTGTCAGATTATGTTGTAAGTGTATTTTGATTCGAGAAGAAGATAATTCACCAAGACCAGTTTATTATGTCAGTAAAAGTATTTTGGATGCTGAGAAATGGTATTTAAAGCTAGAAAAATTAGCCCTCGCATCGGTAACTGTTGCTCAAAAAATGAAACTTTATTTTCAGGCTCGTTCATCGTTGTATGCCACTGAAAAATATACTACAAAGGCATGATGTGTCAGGAAGAATGATCAAATGGTCAACTGAATTGGGAGATTTTGATATTAAATTTAAACTTATGACTGCAATCAAAGCACAAGCCTTAGTAGATTCCTTGTTGAATTTCCTTCCAAACGATCATATATGGAGATTGATAAATAAATTTTTGAGTCACAGTGGACATTCCGAACATATGGGGATTCAAGCGCATCAAGATATGGAACACGGGTGCAGTTGATCTATTTGGATGGTATTGAAATGCATCAAGTTATTCGTTTCGGGTTTAAAGCATCAAATAATGAGGCAGAGTACGAAGCTACTTTGGCTAGATTAAGACTTGCTCAGAATTGTGGGGCTAAAACATTTGGGCTGGTAAGCGATTCGCAAATTCTCATAAATCATGCATCTGTAACTCTGAGGGTAGAAAAGACCATTTAGTGAAGTACTTGAGAGTGTTAAAAGTTTTATCGTTAGTATTCGAAAGCGTCAGATGCGAACATGTTCATAGGCCATGAAATTATGTGGTTGATTCTCTGTCCACTGCTTTATATTTTGAAAAATACCCTTGGATTATCACATAAGAAAGTTATTCGATAACAAAGGGGTCCAAGCTAGTGGAAGGGTCACCAGAGGCTTTTCAAATTTCTACAAGTACAAAAAGATTGGATGAGTGAAATTAAATAATTTATTGTTTTGCCCATCGATAAAGTGATAGAAAATAGAATACAATTTAAAGCATATGGCTAATTGGTCATTGGAGACATCTTATATAAAAATCCTTTAGCAGATATTTGTTTCGGTGTCTTGGAGAAAATGAATCGCCAATGATATTTTCAGAATTGCATGATGGGAAAGGATCCGCGCATTATGGATAGAAAACTCTGATACGAAGAGTTCTTCTTGCATGATATTATTGGCCTACAATTTCTTCGGATTCTAAAGAGTTGGTTAAGAAATGTGATACTTGCCAAAGATTTGCTAACACAATTCATGTACCAGGAGTACCTCTTGAGTTAATATTCAAATCAAGACTTTTTTACCGATGGAGCACTGATTTAGTCGGACCTTTACTAGTGGCATATGGGGGATGATAGACGATAATTGTCGTGGTAGACTAGTTTTAAAAGTTGGTGGAAGCTGAACCATTGGCAGAAAAAAAAAAAGCAAAATATATGATCAGATTTATTGTTACTAATATTTGCTGTTGATTTGGTGTTCCAATGAGAATAACAACGGATAATGGTCCGCAATTCAACAATAAAGAAATTAATATTTTTTATTATATTAAAGGAATACAACAATTCTTCCCGACACCTTTCCATCCACAAGCAAATGACCAAGCTGAGGTTACTAATTGAACAATTCTTGGTAGGCGGAGAAAGAATTTGGAAGGCAAGGCAGGAAAACCTCATATCAGAAGTATGACAATAGTGTAGTATTAAGGGATCTCTTTGTAATTAATTATATTTTGGAGGAAAATGACCACAATTAGTCATTTGTTATAAGTATTAGAACCATTAATGTACTATAAAAAGATGCATCCTCTCATAGAGAATGGTAATTCATTTTTTGTTAGATAAATACATTTTGTTAATTTCTCTCTCTAATTAGCTTGTGTTTCTCTCTCTAGAATTTATTCCTCCAAAATTTACTTCATCGCTAAAATTATTCTCTAAATAATGTTTGGATAAACATGTCTTCTTCCTGTTAAATAAATCAAAACATGCATTTACAACCCTAGACAACACTTCTAATCAACCAAAATAACAATTAATTCCAAAAGTGTATACCATTTACATTCATAATTTGAAAACTAAGAACTCTACTATATGAGTGGCTCTGATACCACTTGTTTTGAAATATTATATTTTTAAATATTGTGATACACCCAAAAGTAAGAGTCATCCCATAACAAGACGAAAAAACTTATTGGATGATGATGGCATTCTTAAGTTTCAGAATTTTAAAACTTATTGGATGATCAGAATTTTGTTCTTGGTGATGTTACTCTTCTTGTCCTTGATGCTTTGATACTTGTTTATAGACTCTTCTAAGAGATGGCGACCAAATTAATCTTATAATTGACTCTGAAAAATGAATCAATGATATTGTCAAGTGTGTGGTTGTCTCTTATTTTCTCTCTCAAACTTTCATCTGGTGTCTTTCACAAAGTTAAAAAAAACTATGGTATATTAAAACTATAAGTGTATGAATTCAAATAAATTCAAAGCATCGATAACTTACCTTTAAAAAAAATTGATACTGAATTTAATGTTATAAAGTATAAATTCAAATTCAAATTCAAACCTATAAACTAAATGAATATCAAACAACTTATAATTATAGATAGATTATATTGTCCTTCCAAAATAATTTTAAAACTTTCTATTTTACTTAAAATATTTATTTACAAAATCAATCATTTACAGTAGTTAGAATAAACTTGATATATATACAATTACCTCCATAATACATATTTATACTTTATATATGATCATTTGTATTGAACTTATATTAATGATGATCCAACACATCGATAAAATATACGATGCATCCCAATAATTAAATTTTAACATACAAACTGTTAGTTAAAAATATTTCAATTAAAAAATCTAATAAGCATACTTAACTTTTATCTTAAAAGCTGAAGTTATTTGGGATGTTATAATTAAAAAAAATGGTATTAAGGACCAATTTATAACGAAAGTAAATTAGAGACCAGCAAAATGTGACACGCTTAAGACATGGAGGACAAGTAGTGTTATTAATACTAGATAAGAGTTTCAATGACTTTTCCTATTGGAGTCGATCTCAGTTACCCAACTTCTACTGTCCTGGACCATGAGCATGTGATTTTTGTATGGCACTTCAACTCAACATCATCTACATGCTTTACTCATTTTGCTGATCTTGTTTTAGATCTTCTTCCTTTTCTAAGGTATGAATCCCATTGAAACCATTTTACTATTTCATTTGTTTTCTATTCTATTACAAACTAATATGTCCTAAATGTAGAAGACAGATTCAAGAAGGAAGATGATAATGAAAATGTTGGCGTTGGTGTTGGTAGTCAGCCTGGTGGTCACGGCAGAAGCAGGATCAACATCATCATCATCATTATCGTCAGCATCATTATCATCATCCGAGTATGTGAAGTATAAAGACGCCACACAACCAATGGGCTTGCGAATACGTGATCTGATGAAGCAAATGACATTAGCTGAGAAGATCGGTCAGATGGTACAATTAGAACGTGTGTCCGTTACGCCAGAGATCATGAGGGATTATTCCATCGGCAGTGTTCTTAGCGGCGGAGGAAGCGGGCCTTATGATAAGGCCACGCCGCGGGAATGGATTAGTATGGTTAATGCTTTTCTAAATGGTTCCTTATCGAGTCGGCTAGGGATTCCTATGATTTATGGTATTGATGCTGTTCACGGTCATAATAATGTTTACTGTGCTACACTTTTTCCTCATAATGTTGCTCTTGGAGCTACAAGGCAAGTCTATTTTACTAGTATTTTGCGTGAAGGAGAAAAAAACAACTACAAATAATATTTTTAAAAGTGTTTTTCTGATGCAGAGATCCTGCCCTTGTGAAAAAGATTGGAGCTGCAACTGCACTTGAAGTTCGAGCCACTGGAATTCATTATGTTTTTGCACCATGCATTGCGGTACTATTCTGAACTCACAAAACTTTATAATATTTTGGTTAAACAACTTGAATTTTGTATATCAGACGGCGAAACGTTTCTTAGATAAGATCATAGGTGTGTAGAGATCCGAGGTGGGGTAGGTGTTACGAGAGCTACAGCGAGGATCCTGCAATTGTGAAAGAGATGACAGAAATTATAGGTGGATTGCAAGGTGACATTCCTGCTAACCAAAGGAAAGGTGTCCCTTACATTGGCGGACTGTAAGTAATACATCATGTTCATAAATCTTGAAATATATAAACTTATAAACTCTATAACTAACTTTTCATTGATCAGGGATAAAGTCGCGGCTTGTGCAAAACACTTTGTTGGCGATGGTGGAACCGTAAGAGGGATAAACGAGAACAACACAGTAATTGATTTTAATGGATTGATGAAGATTCATATGCCTGCTTATTCTCCTTCTATCATCAAAGGTGTCGCAACTGTCATGGTCTCTTATTTGAGCTGGAAGGGCGAGAAAATGCATGCCAACCGCATGCTCATTACCGATATTCTCAAGAACACACTCAAATTCAAGGTTTACAGCATTGTTCTCAACTCTTCTTGTGTGAAGAAGTATGAAAAAATGAATAGAAGAGTTTTGATTGATACTTGTTTCTTTTAAGTGCAGGGTTTTGTCATCTCTGATTGGGAAGGTATCGATAAGATCTATTATCCTCTACATAAGAACTATACTTCAGAAGTTATGCAAGGGATACAGGCTGGCATTGATATGGTAACTCTTCATGTGAAAATGCATATAGAGATATACCCATCACACGTATTGATGATGCGGTTAGGAGAATTTTGAGAGTCAAATTTGCATTAGGTCTATTTGAGAAAGCCTTAGCTGATGAGACGTTTGTGCCTCATCTTGGAAGTCAGGTTAGTAACCATATCATTTCGCCTTGATAGATGCATTTATTAGAAAGCTAAACATTTGTGATTTTTAATAGGCTCATAGAGACTTGGCCAGAGAAGCTGTGAGGAAATCACTTGTTCTGTTGAAGAATGGAGCAACTGCAGATGAACCCATCCTGCCACTGCCGAAAAATGCATCAAAGATTTTGGTAGCTGGAAGTCATGCTAACAACCTTGGTTACCAAAGCGGCGGCTGGTCTCTCACCTGGCAGGGTGTCTCAGGCAACAATGTCACTGCTGGTACTAACTGCATTACGCGTTAGTTTTTGTATTCTCCTCAAAAGTGCAATTTTGTTAAAATACATCTCACATTACTTGCATATAGTGGCATGAACTAGCATATATAGTAAAAGCCACCCTACACTATTTTAGACTGTTTTTTTGGGAGTGAACTAGACAGATTAGCAGCATCCAACATATATCATTGTCTGGTATTGATGCCGCTACGCGTGACAGGGGGTGTTAATGACACGACCATGGTGATGATAATCGCCTTTTCTTCCAATATCTATTTTCTAACCTACTTAAATTTGAAACAGGAACCACCATACTTGGAGGCATTTCGACTGCTATTGACTCGAGCACAGAGTTAGTTTTCAGCAAGAACCCTGACAAGGATTTCGTGAAAACCAGCAACTTCTCTTACGCCATCATAGTCGTAGGAGAGACGCCATATGCCGAAACTAATGGAGACAATTTGAACCTAACACTGCCGGATGCGAGTGCATCGGCTGTTCAAAACGTTTGTGGTTCAGTAAAGTGTGTGGTTGTACTAATCTCAGGTAGACCTCTTGCGATGCAGCCCTTGATGGACAATATAGATGCACTTGTAGCTGCATGGCTACCGGGCACAGAGGGCCAAGGGGTTGCTGACGTTTTGTTTGGAGACTACAGTTTCACAGGTAGTCTGCCAAGGACATGGTTCAAGACAGTTGATCAGCTTCCTATGAATGTCGGCGATGCTCACTATGATCCTCTTTTCCCTTTCGGTTACGGACTCAAGACTCACCCAGTTGTATCGTCTTAGGCAGTACCAATAATTTATTTTATCTACTTTAGATTTTCTGGATTAGTTGATTAACAATTTACATAATTAATAATTTTGGAAGTAAGCTTTAAAGCTCGATATTCATTTCGCCATATTAACAAGTCTAATCAAGGATATGTAAAATAGTTATCTAAACTACTGTCATCACCAAGGTATTACAAAAAGAGTTATTACAGACAGAATAACAGAAGTACAACTTCACTGCAATCTGTTGACACAACCAGACTTCTCCAAAACTTACAAACCAAATTACAAGCCAAACAGAAGCAGGGCTCCATAACACTGTATCCGAAGCTAGTACAACTTTCACTAACTACAGCACAGACAAATATCAAAAGGGCACTAGAACATGATGAGCCATCAGACCAAATACTTCTGAGTTAGGCTGGACACAGAATAGTTAAAAGTTCTATTCAATTTAATATTTGAGACGACTTCGAATACCAATATCCTATTGCTCAACAACTGTCTGATCCAAAATTCCTCAACAACCAAAATAGCAAGACATCAAAGACTATCAAACCAAGAGTTAAGGTTAGTGGTCTAGATTAATACTTAATAATTCACAAACATGACATAAATTCATATAAGCACAAATCCATGAGAAACTTTTAAAAAATAAGTATGCAGTCTAAATTAATAGCTAAAAATACATTCAACAAGTAACATAGAAGGCAGAGTTTTGACATTAGAGTGAAAATAAAAATATATTCAACAAAATTGAGTACTTGGCAGCTTAAAAGTAATAGTAAAAGATAGGCTTCGCTAACCTTTTTAGTCTATTAAAAAGGCCATACAGCAGGTAAATACTGACATAATCAAACAACAAAGTAGCTTAAGATTGACCTTTGTTAATAAATCCTTCTTTGCGGCCTTCAATGCCGGGACGCATAAGCTTTTTCTCTCGTTTCGCAATGCGCCTATTCTTTTTCTCTTGAATCCTTCGGGATATGTTTTCGGATCTTTTAGTTTGTTTAGCTTTCTTCATCTTCGATTGACTTTCAACTCTTTCTTTCCATTTTTGAGAGTTCTTCTCACGCTTCTTCTTTTCCTTATGCAAGCTTCGTTTCAACAACTTTGGATCATCGTGAATCTTGATACCAGCAGCTCTGCTCATTGCAACCTCCCATGAATGCTTCTTCGCAATGATATCCCCTTTCTCCGGGTCTTTTTTGGCATCCGCCAACTTCATCGCCTTTCGCAGCTCTTGCACCTTTGAGAGCTTTCGTTTTTTCTTCTTTCCACTCTCCTCCTCATCGCCCCATTTAACATTGAATACAAGGTCCTTTGAATCTTCCATAACCCATTTCTCCACTTCATCGTTGGACTTAGTCAGAGTAGATTTATTCTCCTCCAAACCCAATTCTCTTTTTCGTTTGTTTTGATGCATGAGCCTCTTCTGAGGCCTCTCCTCTTTTTCTCCACCAATTTTCTTTCTCTCCATCTATAGCTAGTGATCATAATTGAAGAGCTTAGATTATTAAAGTAATCAACTATATACACGACAAGAATCATTCTGCTAGGAACTTATATGAAGTTACACATCAATACACATCAATCTTTAACAATCATGTGTATTTCCTCTATTTGTATATAGAGTTATTAAATCACAAACATGAGGTCGTCCCAAGATTGTCCCAAGATTTTACATCTTATATACGTACACAACTAATCATCATGCGTCTTTACAAATTAATAAGAAAATAGTACAAATTAAAAGCAATGGATGTTCCTCTCTAACAAAAATCTAAATAACTGCATCTACTACAAAAGAGCAATCCAAGAAGAAGTAGATTACCTTGATGCAAACCCTGAATTTGTAAAGAAAAAGAGGGGAAAAAGGAGAATTGTAATTCCTATAAGGGAGATAAGAGGGAGTGATTAAATTATGTTTTAATGTTGATAATATATAAAGAGAAAAATTGGAAACAAATAATTATAATTAACATTGAAATATAGTAATAGATTTTATATTATATTATTAATATTTAAAATCAAATTTTATAATATATCTTTTATATTTAAAAAATCAAAAAAAATATTATTAATATTTAATGTTACCGATCAACTATTTTTTTACTATTTTCGTATAACTTTTCTACCATTTTTAAAATTATTGAAAATTCAAATTAACTTTGAAATATTAAAATCTTATGTTACCATAAAACTTAATTTTGAAATTTTAATTAAATCAAAAGTTTTATTATTAATATTTAACATTACCAATAAGATATTTTTCTATTACTTCGTATAATTTTTTCTACAACTTTTAAAGTTAATGAAAAATTCAAATTAACTTTGAAATATTCAAAATTTTATGGTATCATAAAACTTAATTTTGAAATTTTAATTAATAGAAAATATAAAAATATATTTGATCATAATAATTGCTAATATAAAATATTAATAATAAAACTTTTGATTTTCTTTTTAAATATAAAAAAAAATGTTATAAAAATTTGAATTTAATGATTAATAATATAATATAAAATCTATTTCCATATTTTAATGTTAATTATAACCCATTATTTAACTTTGAATGATTTTAATTTTAATGATTTTAATAAATATATAAAAAAATTTATCATATTTCAAAATTATTGGATATTTATTAGAATAAAAAAATATTCACTTTTACCATTTTTTTAATCTTTAAATCTATTTTAAAATAATTAGATAGAATTATTTGTTTCCATTTTTAAAATATAAAAAATATATTATAAAATTTGATTTTAACTTTTAAATTATTAGTATTTATTAGAGTAAAAACCCGTTTTTTAGTCTTTAAACTCATCTTCTTCTCTTTTAATATAATTAATAATAATTATTTGCTTCCATTTTTTCTCTTTGTATTTATTATCCAATTAGTTTTTTAAATTTTTTTTAATTAAAATGGGCTTTGTCGCATGCGACAAGTACCCATCCTCGTCGCAATTTCGTGTGACCAAAACAACAAATCTGGTTGTCTCGGAACTACATGTTTTTTTTTTAAAAACATGTAATTTTATGACTAATCTTAAGAATAATTGAGTTTTTATGTTTTCTTTTAAAATAGTTTTATCTGGAAAAAAAATCTTAATTTTAATTTAATTATTCATATTTTATCCATTATCTTACCAGTGCTATATAAAATCAATAAACCTAAAAAACATACTTAAATTTATACAAACATTTTGGCTTAAATCAGAAATTAGCTTAAATCAGAAAATAGTCTGGCTTAAATCAGAAATTAGCTTAAATCAGAAAATAGTACATCGACTAGACTTCAAAATAACCGGTGAGGATCTTTGGACTTAGTAAAATCTATAAATTTAGTCCATGAGTTACAAAATCTATAAATTTAGTCCATGAGTTACAAAATCTATGAATTTAGTCCCTCACTTATAAAATCTATTAATTTAGTCGTTCGACTTGCCAAAATCTATAAATATAGTCTCTCGTTAGTGACTTTTTTCTTGGCGTAAGGAATAAATTTATCTATTTTCCAAATCGAGGGACTAAGTTTATAGATTTTACAAGCCAATGACTAAATTTATAATTGTTGCCAAGTCAATGGACCCATATTGGTGATTTTGAAGTCGATGGACTAAATTAAAGAAAACGGGATAGTCGATAGACTATTTCATGATTTAATCTTAAACATTTTAATAATTCATAATTTTAAAATTATTTAAAATGTACATTTTGGATTCTTCTTAAAACTTCTCCGAGTACTCTTTTCTGGAATTTGAAACTCGATCCAAAGCTTCAGTCACGGCTTGTTTACCTTCTTGCGCTTTGTATTCGTCATCTAATTTTTTTTGTTCATATATGAACTAAGAACCGTTGAAAGCTCATTACACTAAGAAAATAAAAAAGAAATATGGAAATCAAAACACACCATGTATATATAAACACAAACAAAATTACTTAGGTGTAGTCACTTACCCACGAGACCAAACTTTGTTCTTTGTTCGTCCTTGTGTTGTCAATAACTCTTTTTCCACTAACATAAACTATGAACTAACCATAAAAAAACTACAAATACAAAAACAATTTATTTATTTATACATAATTTTCAACCCTAAATATCACTAAAAATATATAGTGAAATTGAAAAAAAAAATACATCAATAACTAAACAATACATACTTTAACAACGCTGTGGAGCCGAATTTTAAAAATCTTAATTTTTTGAAGTGGATATTTTGAGAGATTAAGGGTTTGAGTAGAGAGTTTATTCTGAATGTTGAGAAAATAAGGGTTATATATCAATGAAAATTTGTAAAACTAAGGGTCGTGCTATAACAAAATTGGGTCTTGATCTAACCGGATCTTATTCCAACAAAAAGAGGTCGGACTGGCCGGACAATCCGCGGACGTAAACGGGTCGGGTCAGACAAATCTACAACCGGGTTCGGGCCGGGTTCGGGTTCAAAAATCCTAACCCGAAAGCGGGCCGGGTTCGGGTTGATATAAAAAAAATCCGGGTTCAAGCGGGTCTGCCCGAACCCGGCCCGCGACGGCCCATTGCCATCCCTAGTCAATACCTTCAAATTGGGTGTAACCTTTAGCCACCAAACGGGATTTATATCGCTCAATAGTTCCATCAGATATGTATTTGATCTTATAAACCCAACGGCATCCGATAGGTTTGTGCCCTAAAGCAAGAGGAATCATCTGCCAAGTGTTGTTATGCTCTAGAGCCTGAAGTTCAGTGGACATGGCTTGGCGCCAGAGTGGATCAAAATTAGCATGTTCAAAAGATAAAGGCTCTTTTTGTGATGTTAACAAAGCTAGGAAAGCACGATGGTTAGGGGAAAATCGTAAATTTGAAATGTGAGAGGAGAGAGGATACCTTGTAGATTGATGAGTGAGGGTGCTGAATTCTGTAGATGTAAGAGATTTAGAGGTTGAATGTGTGAGATTTTTTGGATTGGATGGAGATGAAAGATATAATGGATGAGGCTCTGAGTCATAAGATGTAGGATTGGGAGATGAATTAGGAATTTGATTGAAAGATGCGATGATGATTGGTTTGGAAAAGGAAAGTTAGAAGATGGAAGGGAAATATATTTTCCTCAAAGTGGACATCACTGAAGAGTTGAAAGTTAGTCCGAGGGAGATTTTGTTAGATGAGGATTTGTTGATAGGGGATTTTGTGATAGAGGAATACTTAAGAATTAAATCTAGAGAGAGAAAGAGTTTAAGTAGTAGAGAGAGAAAGTTGTACTATTCATCCCGAAATTCGTGAAGCGTGTGAGGTCCTTTTATAGTACAATTGTGGACCCCACACGCTTTAATTCGGGTTAATTACATCTCTTGGTCCCTACTCTAAAATTCTTTCCTATTTTGGCTACATTTCTACAATTAACGCATTTTGGCCCATATACATTTATTTCTATGCATTTTGGCCCTTATACATTTATTTCTATGCATTTTGGCCCTTATACATTTATTTCTATGCATTTTGGCCCTTATACATTTATTTCTATGCATTTTGGCCCTTATACATTTATTCTCCTTATCAGTAGCCCCCCAGTCTTAGTAAAAAATTGTTTTGCTAAGACTGAATAATTCTTCTAATCGGCCAAAATCTCTTCGAGCTCCACAGGTCCCTTGGGCATAAAAGTCGCTTCTTCGAAAGATTGCCTCTTCGAACTTCATAAGTCCCTCAGGCATAAAAGTCGCTTCTTCGAAAGATTGTCTCTTCGAATATCATAAGTCCCTCAGGCATAAAAGTCGCTTCTTCGAAAGATTGTCTCTTCGAATATCTACCAAGACCCCTTCGAGTTTCTGCTGTACCAAGTAGCCCCCCAATCCTTGCAACATTTTAAGTAAAATGCTCATCGGACAATTATATACTTAGGCGAAAAATGGTGCTAGGATTGATGATGTCACTGCGCAGATACCAACGTCAGCATGTGTTTGAAGAAACGGTACCTATTCTTTTGTCAGAAAACCCTTCCGCTTCCCATGACAACCTCTGACACAAGACTCTTCATCTTCTACTTTAGCTAGGCTGTCATATATTACTCACCTATAAGGACCATCATGCCCCTAGGCAAACAACACAAAAAATGTCCCCAGGCTCATGTCATCAAAGAAGCCCACTAAGCTTCTATAAATACCAACCTCTTTCTTCATTAATGTAACTTCTGTTCAATCATTTCTAGAGAGATAAAGCTGGCGCATAAAGCTCGTCGAATTCCTGAGTGGCTGTTGATTAGTAAACGGTTCGAGGAGAGGGTTGCCGCTGGTGAAGACGTAAGGCCTCATCCCCCGCCATTGACTACAACATACTTCGGTCCTTGGCCTCCTTCGAACAACTCGACGGCCATTATACCTCGTGAGGTAACTCGTCAAAGCTTACTCAGCGAAAACAACCCTCCGAAAGAAATGGGGAAAGAGAAGTCTCACAAGCACTCGTCAGGTTCGAAGAGGAAAAAGTCCCATAGAGATAGAAAAAATTCTCACGAGCGAAAACGGGCTAGGGGGCTTCCCTAACCATTCGAGAACCCACTGTCTCAACTAATGTTTTACACGCGTCATTCGTGTCTGCATCATAAGTTGCTATTCGATGTGAAGGGAAGAGGATCTCCGACGGGACCACGGCATCCATTCCATAAACTAAGGCAAAAGGTGACACAGCGGTGGCTGTTCGCGGGGTCGTCCGATAAGCCCATAGCACTTCTTGTAAATAGTCGGGCCATTTCCCCGCCTTACCTTCTAGGTTCTTCCTCAGCCCATCGAGGATGGTGCGATTGGTTACTTCTACCTGGCCATTTGCCTGAGGATGAAATGGCGCCGAGAAACATTGCCGTATACCCCTTGATACACAAAAACTCTGAAATTCTTTGTTATCAAATTGTGGACCATTGTCCGTCGTAAGCTGTAATGGCATACCAAAACGACAACAGATATTAGACAAAACAAATTTAATCACATCCTTGGCCTTGGTTCCCGCAAGTGGCTCAGCTTCTACCCACTTAGTAAAGTAATCAACGGCTACAATTATCGTCTGTCTGCCCCCAGAGGCCATAGGTAGAGGTCCAACCAAGTCGATGCCCCATCTGTCAAAAGGAACCGCCTCTGGGATGCTTTCCATCAGTGCTCCTGGCTTGTGGATTATATTAGCGTACCGCTGGCACGTGTCACAACGCTTAACCAAATCTCTTGCATCGGCTGAAATAGTTGGCCAGTAATAACCTGCCAAGAATACTCGGCGAATCAGAGCTTTATATCCACAATGGGCGGATCCTTCGCCATCGTGTAACTCGGAAAGGATAATTTGTGAGTCGGGTCCATTCAGGCACCTCAACAATGGCCGACTCAGAGACTTCTTATACAACGACCCGTCCAACAAAATGTAACCGTGAGACTTGAATCTTATTTTTCTGGCTTCATATTTGTCGGCGGGCAAGATGTCATTAGCCAAAAAATCAATGATGACTGTTCTCCAATCAGGGGTAATCGCATGATTTTCCTCTGAGACATTCATCACATGGTCCTCAGAGATAGAGATCGACGGGCATGTCTGGGTCAAAACCCAAGGATAACCTTCGGTTCGAGAAGCAGAAGCAAGAGAATCCGGGATGGCATTCATTTCCCGTCGGACATGCTCGAACTTGACGCCTTCGAACCCCGACGCCAAATCCTTTATCAGCTTCAAGTACTGTACCAATGTTTCCTTCCTTGCCTCGGACTCTCCTAAAACCTGATTTATTACCAACTGAGAATCACTGACCAACTTTATCCGTCGAGCTCCGCATATCTGAGCTAATCGTAGGCCGGCTAAAGCTGCTTCGTACTCAGCCTCATTATTGGTGGCTTTGAAACCGAAACGGATGGCTTGAAACATGGCAACCCCTTGCGGGGATATTAATTGGACACCTGCCCCGCAGCCTGAAATGTTCGACCCCCCATCCGTTCGAACTACCCATTCTTCCTCAGCAACTGTATCAGATTTTTCCTGTTCGTCCCTGCCAGAGTGAAATTCAACCAAAAAATCCGCTAACACCTGTGCCTTTATTGCCGTGCGAGGTTCAAATGTTATGTCAAAGTCTCCCAACTCAACGGACCATTTGGTCATTCTGCCAGAGACGTCTGGTCGCTGTAATAGATTTTTCAAGGGAAACGTCGTTCGGACCACAATTGGATGCGCTTGAAAATAAGGTCTCATCTTTCGCGCTGCTGTCACCAACGCCAAAGCCACCTTTTCCAAAGTAAGATACCGCTTTTCGGCATCCAGCAAACTTTTGCTGACGTAATATATTGGCCTTAGGAGAGCGTCAGCTTCTCGGAGGAGTACGGAACTGACCGCACACGCGGATACCGCTATATATACAATCAATGTCTCCCCCACCAATGGTTTAGATAAAACCTCCGGAGAGGTTAGATACTCCTGGATTTGACGAAATGCCGTCGAGCATTCTTCGGTCCAACAGAACTGTTTCGCATTCCGCAAAACTTTAAAGAATGGGGCGCATTTGTCCGACGAGCGGGAAATGAATCGATTGAGGGCAGCCAATCGCCCTGTCAGAATTTGTACCTCTTTAATGTTTCGAGGAGGGCTCATAGTGATCAACGCCCTCAATTGCTCCGGGTCCGCCTCAATACCTTTCTCACTGATCATGTAGCCAAGAAATTTACCCGACCGTACTCCAAAAATGCATTTTTCCGGATTGAGTTTTAGGTTAACCCTACGCAAGTTGTGAAATGTCTCTGTAAGGTCGGCAAAATGGTCTTCGTCTTTCTCACTTTTCACCAACATGTCGTCGATATAAGCTTCCATATTCCTCCCAATCTGCTCCTCGAAAGTCTTATTAACCAGTCACTGATAAGTTGCCCCCACATTTTTTAACCCGAATGGCATGACCTTGTAGCAGTATAGACCTCGCCCGGTAATAAAAGAAGTACTCTCCTCATCGTTAGCAGCCAATCGGATTTGATTGTATCCTGAGTACGCATCCATGAAAGATAGCAACCGGTTTCCGGAGGTCGAGTCTACTAACTGATCAATGCGCGGGACGGGAAAAGGATCCTTAGGACAAGCACGGTTTAAATCTGTGAAGTCGATACACATTCTCCATTTGCCATTCTTCTTCCTTACCAACACCGGATTCGATGCCCATAGGGGATAATGCGACTCGCGAATATGACCAATACTTAAAAGCCGTTCGACCTCCAACAAGATCGCGGAGGCCTTTTCCGGGGAGACAGGCCTCCTTTTTTGAACTATTGGTCGGACATCCGATCGCAAGGCGAGCTGGTGACATATAATCTCCGTCGGCACCCCCGTGACATCCTGTGCACACCAAGCAAACATATCGAGCCTGTCAGATAAAAAATTAATTAACTTTCCTCTAAATTCGGGGGAGAGATGAACCCCTATTTTCAGAACTTTCCCAGCCATGAACTCGTGTGTCGTAGAGTCCTCCTCGGGGACCTGAAATCCGGGGGCCTCCCTCGGATCATCACAAGGAATGACCTCGGAGGGTGGCCCCTTTAATTGCTACGCTGAGTCAGAGGGTCCCCCTCGAACTCCCTTAGAAGACAAAGCGATTTGGTAGCATTCTCGTGCCATCTTCTGGCTACTTCTGACCGTGCCAATGTTGTTCCCGATTACATATTTTAGGCACTGATGCACCGTGGAGATGACGCCGTGCATCCGTGACAACCAAGAGCGACCAAGGATAGCATTGTATGAGGTGGGCGCGTCGACCACAATGAAAAGTACCTCTACCTCTTTTTTGAACGGTCCACGACCCAACTCCACCACGCATTGAAATTCTCCCACGACAACTGCCGTAGCGCCAGTGAAACCTATTATCGTTCTGTCAGATCTTCGGATGACCGGTGGGTCAGAAATACGGCGATAGGTACTCATAAACAAAATGTTAGCAGAGCTTCCTGTGTCGATAAGTATTTTCTGAACCTGATCCCCGGCGATGCCTGCCGCGATTACTACGGCGTCCTCATGAGGGCCTGCTACATTACGCATATCATCATCATCGAAACAAATAATAGGGGAAGGCGATCGATGCATTTGTGCGGAGACTCCAGCTTCGATCTGGGTGGTCAAATTCACCATGTGCCTCTTGCGCGAGCTGTTCGAATTCCCTGCGATGGTGTCTCCACCAAAGATTGCTAAAGACTCAAAAAATGCACACAGACTATCCACTTTCCCCCTTGGGATTTCTTCTTCGACCAAGTTCACATTGTTCCTCCCAGCTTTCGGATCCAAATATTCCTGTTCGATGTCAAAATCGTCAACCCCTTCGGAAATTACCATTGTCGTATCAGTATTCTTTGAGACAGCTTTTACCACGGCATTCTTCTGGGAGTGCTTTTTGACATATTCCAACAGCATTCCATTTTCGATGAGAGCCTGCACCTCCTTTTTCAGAGCTATACAATCTTTGGTGTCATGGCCCACATCCTCGTGATACTTGCAATATTTGTTGACGCTTCTGTTCTCCCTCGGTGTTTGTATAGGAAAGGGTTTTCTAAACGTGACCGAATTTTTGGCTTTATCAAATATTGCAGCGACATTTTCCGTCAACTCCGCATAGTAGTCGGGCCGAGTCCATTTGTTTGACATGTATCTTCCCCCCTGATTGTGATTCGATTGATTGCCATAATACTGCTGATTCGATTTTTGCCTTGGAGGATAGTGACCCGTGCTTTTAGCCTGAACGGTCAATCGAGGGCCCTGAGTGCTTGGTTCAACCCGTTGAAGCTGATTGTGGTCCAATTGCTCTCCGGACCCTTTCTCTGAGGCTTGGGTTTCTTCCACCAAGATTCTCTTCTCAACTTGATCCAGCAATGCTCCAAAAGTCATCGCTTGGCTTTCAGCCACTGTGTCTTTCAATAGCCCGGGGAGCAATCCCATTCTGAACGCTGCGAGCGCCACCGAGTCCTTGCAGTATTCCATATCCGTCTTGGTTTTGACAAAACGATTGGTGTAATTTTTGAGGCTCTCCCCCACTTTTTGTCGGCAGTATATTATGGTGTCCCCGTTGGCCCGAAACTTCTTGCTTCCCACGAAGTGCTGTCTAAAAATGTTCCAGAACATGTCAAAGTTCTTAATGGACCCCTGAGGTAACCTGTTGTACCACTTGGACGCCACTCCCTTAAAAGTCTGAGAGAATGCTCTGCACAGGAGTTTATCATCGTCGTCAAAGTTTATCATAAAATTCTTAAATTGCTCGATATGATTATCCGGATCTTGAGTTCCGTCGAATTTTTCAAGCTTCGAAATGTCAAAATGCTTTGGGAGATTCCCTACTAAGATCTCCGAAGACAAAGGAGAGGCTCTCCAATTGTGCCCTGTTCGATAAACATTGGACCTCAGATTATCATTGTTCGAGAAGTACAAGCCCTCCTCGGAGGGCAAAGTGTATTGTTGCTGCCATTCCGAATTCCGAGGACCTACATTATCCTTCCCTGGGCACTTCACCTGTTCATGAGAGCGATCATCTACTCGGTCGTTGCGACTCTTCTCCCGCGAGGATTTCCTCTCCGAGCTCCTTCCCCTCCGGGCTTCATTTTGCCTTCGACCACGCTTTTTCTTCCGGTGGCATCTTCGAGGAGAAGATTCAGAAGTGCTATACCGCGAATAGCCGCTCGAAGAAGCTGAGTCCGAACGGTACTTGTCTTTCCTCCTTGGAGATCGTCGCTCACGCCTCCGGGACCTATCATCCCTTTTCTTGGGACGAGTTTCAACGTCCCGTTCCTCCCTTTGCTCGACGGGCTCTCTCCTTATCTCAGATCGAATGTTTCTTTGGGCGGCTTCTTTCTCCGCCTTCAACTTTTCGATTTCCAGCAACAGTTCATTCCTCTGAGCCAAAAGAGCGGAGTCGTCAAAATCATTTTCAACTCGCCGACCTCCCTCTCCTTCGGACTCCAAGTTATTTCGAAAGTCATCCCCTTCCATGTTTTCCTCGCAGGGATCAACTAGATCGTCCCCCCGACCTTCCATGGTTCTCCTCGGAACAAGAACTATTTCTAGGGAGTGATGATCGTCGGAACGATTCTCGTTTCCCACAGACGGCGCCACTGAAGAGTTGAAAGTTAGTCCGAGGGAGATTTTGTTAGATGAGGATTTGTTGATAGGGGATTTTGTGATAGAGGAATACTTAAGAATTAAATCTAGAGAGAGAAAGAGTTTAAGTAGTAGAGAGAGAAAGTTGTACTATTCATCCCGAAATTCGTGAAGCGTGTGAGGTCCTTTTATAGTACAATTGTGGACCCCACACGCTTTAATTCGGGTTAATTACATCTCTTGGTCCCTACTCTAAAATTCTTTCCTATTTTGGCTACATTTCTACAATTAACGCATTTTGGCCCATATACATTTATTTCTATGCATTTTGGCCCTTATACATTTATTTCTATGCATTTTGGCCCTTATACATTTATTTCTATGCATTTTGGCCCTTATACATTTATTTCTATGCATTTTGGCCCTTATACATTTATTCTCCTTATCAATCACGACTTATGGAAACTTTATAAGTATGTAAATCAAGAAGTTTGTAGCCTTTTTTCCATGTGAATATTCCTAAAAACACAAATGGATGCACGAGAGTCAAATTTATAATTTATGTTTGGGATGAATATTAGTTACATAACATGCACAACCAAAAACGCGTAAGTGCGCGAGTGAGGGAGACCGATAGTAAAGAAGTAGGAATGCAATTGATTAAATAAACAACTGTTAAAATATAATCCCCTAAAATTTAAGTGGTACATTTGATTGAAACATGAGAGAACGATCAACATTTAAAATATGTCTATGTTTTCGTTCGACAACTCCGTGGGGTGTAAACACAAGAATGTCAATGCCTTTGTTTTGAAAAAAAAATACGAAGAGGAAGAAATTCAGTACCATTATCCACCCGTATTGTTTGAACATCCCTTTGAAATTGGGTTTTGACGAATTGCACAAAATAAGTTAATAAAGATTGAAAGAAAATGTCCATGTGCATAACGTGAACCTGTATATGAAGGAACTTTGTGAGGAACCCAGACGTCACAATGTAATAAAGAGAAAGGAAATTTTGTATTTATTGAGCTTTTTGGAAAAGGTAAGCGTGTTTGTTTTGCTTGTGTTTGTTTTGCTTGTGGGAAAATTGTGCAATTATTTCCTAACTCCTTGTGAATACCTGGAATTAAATGTGAAAGTAACTTAAAACGAGACAAAGAAGGATGGCCTAGGCGCCATAGGTCCGTACATATAGTCGATTTATTTGTTGATGGATGCATATAGTATAGACCACCACGCTGTCTACCTGAGCCAATCATCTTCCCCGAAACCAAGTCCTGCAAAATACAATAGTCACGAAAGAAAATGATGCAACAACTATGTTCTTTGGTCAGTTTGCTAGCTGAAATTATATTTAAATTAAAGGAGTGTACACACAAGACATTTGTAAGGGTTAATTTCGAATTAAAATTAATTGTGCCAGTGTGAGTGATTTGTGGTGCTGCACCATTTGGTAAATTAACATTAGTAATAGTGGAAGGCTTGTGATCGATTAAGAGTGATATATGAGAGACAATATGACATGTGGCGCCAGTATCCAGAATCCAAGGACTTGTACTACTAGGATTAACAGACACAATAGTAGATGAAATCAAACCTGTTGCAGACGCATGTGCATCAACATTACCAGAATTATTGTGATCCAGTGTACTGATTTCTTGTGCTAATTGTTGTATTTGTTCGGCAGTAAACCCTTGAACGATGCTATTAGTGTTGAAAGTCTTTGAGGTACTGGTATGGGTTTCCGATGGGAAAGTGTAAGAATAGTCAGCCATGGTGATAAAAAAATATGTTTTTTTTCCTTTTTTTATAAGAATGATAAAATTTTGCTCTGATACCATGATAAAAATAAAGATGTGTATTTTATATAAGAAAATAAATGAAAAGAGACTTAATAAAATTTAATATTATTCTCTTGTTTGAATGATTCACAAAGTGCTACGGTAAGAAGCTATATATACATGGAATACATCTATATTATTACTAATTATGACCATAATCAATATAGTTAGACCATTATCTTAATGGACCATATTGTAACTAGTGTAACTATCAATCTATCTTAATGTCTACAGTTACTTTATAATAAATACAAATCTAATTTAATAATAATTTATAGAGTATAAATTCAAATTCAAATTCAACCCTATAAATGAATGAATATCGCAACTAGTGGTGGCAAATGGTTCTGGAAACGCGGTTGTTTATGAACTGGCGGTTTAATTGCGAAACTGGCCCATTAGGACTGCAAACCGGCAGGACTGCAAACCATTAGGACCGCAAACCGGCAGGACCGCATAAGGACCAAACCGGCAGGACCGCAAACCATTAGGACTGCAAACCGGCAGGACTGCGAAACCACGGTTTATTTGTAAATATTATAAATGTTTTATTTATTTTATAACCAAAATGTTATATTTAAAAAATATTGAGATATTGCATATTATTATAAAATTATTATTACATTTTGGTTAGTATTAATTTGTTTTGGTTATTAATATTTTAAGTGTTATAATTATTATATAGTCCAAAATTTTAAATATTACTTATGTTATTATCACATTTTGAATATTATTATTATGTTTTTAGATCTAATGTTAGTAGTGTTGATTTTAATATTACAAACCAAAACTATATCTTATATTGTTAAAATATTACAAATTCTATGGTTATAGTTTTAATATTACATTTTGATTACTATTGTGATTTGGTTTTAAATATTACAAGTGTTATTTATTATTTTTTAAACCAAAATCATATTTTATCATGCAAAAATATTACAAGTTATATTGTTATAATTTTAATATTACATTTTGAATTTTATTATTGTGAATTGGTTTTAAATATTACAAGTGCTATTTATTATTTTTAAGTTATATTGTGATAATTTAAATATGACATTTTGAATTTTATTATTGTGATTAGGTTTTAAATATTAGAAGTGTTATTTATTATTTTTAAGTTATATTGTTATAATTTTAATATTACATTTTGAATTTTATTATTGTGATTTGGTTTTAAATATTACAAGTGTTATTTATTATTTTTAAGTTATATTGTTATAATTTTAATATTACATTTTGAATTTTATTATTGTGATTTGGTTTTAAAAATTACAATTGTTATTTATTATTTTTAAGTTATATTGTTATAATTTTAATATTACATTTTGAATATTATTATTGTGATTTGGTTTTAAATATTACAAATGTTATTTATTATTTTTTAAACCAAATTCATATTTTATCATGGTAAAAGATTACAAGTTATATTGTTATAATTTTAATATCAAATTTTGAATTTTATTATTGTAATTTTAATAATGATTATAAAATTATTATTACATTTTGGTTAGTATTAATTTGTTTTGGTTATCACAAACATCATTCATAACAAGTGAAAATTAGCGGATTGGTGAGTATTAGTAAGTCTACGATTTATACGCATTTTAAAACTTAAAACAACGTTTTTTTAAATATGCAATAAAATACTAATCGAAACTAATTAATATCGCAAATAATAAAAACTAAATTTAGACTAATACCAACTAATACAACTAATAACAAGCAATAACAACTAATAACAACTAATAAAATTAGAATTAAAAGAACTAATTTAAATTACTATAACAATTAAATAACTTGATAAATTATACGAAGCTCTTAATTGAGCTATTATAATGTTATCCCAACGTTATTTAAGTGTTGTTATCAAATAGAAACAATTTGCGAAAAAAAAATCAAACAATTTCGAAAGTAGGACTACAATATGTAAAATAAGAAATTTGAGTTTTCTAGAATATTTAGAACAAGTAGAGAGATACAGAGAGACATAGAGAGAGGAGTATATGAATATATAAAATTAAAAAAAAAACGAAAAAAAAAATTCTGGACCATCTGGACAGATCTCCGGATGGTCCGGACGTAATCTCCGGATGGTCCGGACGTAATCTCCGGACGCCCGGACTGAAAATTCGGGCCATCCGAAGATTCTTTTGAATTTTTTTTATTTTTTTTTAGAAATTTTTTTAGAAATTTTTTTAATTTTTTTTAACAACTATGTTTCAAGAAGTGTTTGTTTTGCTTCTCTTTTTTATTAAATGTTATTTAAATTACTTTCACTTTCAATTTTTATTTTGTTATTTACAAGTAATTTAAGTTTATGCATATAATTATACAATTCTAAAAATTTTAAATTTAAACTTCTAATATTGAATAGTTCGAAAATATAATAAACTATATAATTCATCTAACCATAAACACTTCAAGCTTGAAAGAATCTAAAGAATCACCTAATAATTTAAAATTAGAATACAATTATATGTCTAATAGGTATATATTATTTAATATGTACATAATATTAAATATAACATCTTAAATATCTAGTATGTTCAAACAATATACAAATCATTTTACAATTATATTGTTTACGATATCTTGTTTAAGACAATCAAATTTTTATTTTTATATTTTTACAAATATTGAAAGTTGTAATCAAAATACAAGTAGATGTATATATTTTATTTAATATCTACCTAATATTAAATAAAATATCTTAAATACATAAATATAATCAAACCGACAGAACCGCAACCCGCCAGGACCGCAAACCGTGGTTCTGATTTAAACGGTTCCGATGGTTCGCAGTTCAAACCGTTTGCCACCTCTAACTGTATCAGTATATCACGACCACCAATACTAGGCTAATATATTGCAAGGATTGGAACAAGAAGATATGACGTCAGTAGTCGTACTTCCTTGCCAGCGTATCGGTTTAGAGATCGTTTCGCATTCCTCAGACTGGATCATGCCTCTACAGCTTCTCTCGCGTTTTTTCTATCAATAATTGTGCACCTATGTTTCCCATAATGCCCCTAGGTAAACAAGAGAAAATATCCCCATGCCTAACTGACCCTAAAAGCCCATTGTCTTCTATAAATACTGATCTCCTTCAATAACAGCTCAAACTTTTCACCCAAAATATTTAGAGAGAGAAAGCTAGCGTCTAGACCTCGTCGGATTCCAGAGTGGCTCCTTATTAGCAAAAGGTTCGAAGAGAGAGTTGCTGTTGGTGAATAAAACACCATAAGCATTCATCTGGGAAAAGGAAAAGACGCCATAAAGATAAAAAAAAAAGCATTCGCAGGAGCGCAAACGTGCCAAGAAAGATCCATTAACTACCCCCAAACCTCCTTGAAATTTGGTGGTGGACAATTATCTTCTGAAGACCAGTAATCCTGTGTCAAGTCTTCCAGTCACTCCATCGATAACAGCAACGGGAAACCCCTGATTTTCTCCAGGAAAGACTATCATTACTGAAGATGAGATTCGAGAGTTGCGTAACAAAGCCTTAGCTGCCAAGGGGAAGGCCATCGCCTCGGACAATCCTGAGCCATCGACTCAAGCGATTCAGGTTGCTGATCAGAGCAAAGTCATCGAAATTCTTGCAAATTCATCTAGCCAAAGGCGCGTCGCCTCGGACAATCCTGAGTCATCGACTCAAGCGATTCAAGTTGCTGATCAGAGCAAAGCCATCGAAATTCCTGCAGAGTCATCTAGCCAAAGGCCCATCGTTCCTCCATCAATATCTGAAGAGCAAGCAATCCGAATTGCCCCTAAGCCATTGTGGGCAACAATATTCGAGGGATCGAGAACAAACATATGGTTGCTCTTCGCAACATATCATACAAGTATTTTTTGCCTTCGGAAGAAATGTTGCTAAGGACTCGGTGGTGCATTCCTTCATACATCGACATTAGGTTCCCCTCGGAGGGCGAGACCCCATTGTCAGTGAGGGATAACGAACTTGTTGTGTATACTGAAATCATGAATTGGGGACTAAGATTTCCTTTAGACCCATTTTTCATTGAGTGTTTTGCTAAGATTGACCTTTGCCCCTCTCAAGCCGGTCTCAATATGTGGTTCACATTGATGGCATGCATCATGGCTTCGAGAATCTCAGGCCAATAATTTTCATTGGAGCAGCTCATCGGACTATCTGGTCTAGCCAGAAACCCTTTCTTCCCATTTTATTCATTGACTTTTAATCGAAGACAAAAAGTGTTGAAGGACTTGCTGGAGGCTGACAAAAAGTGGAGACAACAATTCATCTACTTCTCGGGCCATTGGGGGACAGGCTCAGAGACAACCCCTTCGAACCCTCACAAACTATCCCTTCTGTGGACCAACAAATGTAAGTCCTCGAACTATTTTACTTATAGCAACTCCTCGAATGATGAAGTTCTAATTTGATATCTTTACAGCTATGACTGGTGTCTCAAAACCATACGCAGACCACGTAGAGAGTGCCACTACCATCTTCACCAAACTGAGAAAATGGGCCAAAGAAAATTGGGAAAATAGATTCCACCTATGCTTTAGGGATAACAATTTGGCCTTGAGCAGACTCTGGAGGTTGAACCCCCTTGACCGGTTGTCCTTAAAAGAACTGATGACCCCCCCCCCTTCTCAAGACGAGGTGCTAAAGCGAGTGACTAAGAAGGGCATAGTAATTTACCCTCCGAAGCGTTCTCGCGCTAAAAGTCATTTGAGTGAACCCGATGAGGAAGTTGCCACCAAAGATCATTAGCCAAAAATTGGAGTAGTCACCAACCAAGAGCCATCTTCCTCTGCCATCATTGTGACACCCAGCTCCAACTCTCCCCCCAAGAAGTCTGTCCATCCTCAGAAGAAGAGAGACGCTAAGGCAAAAGATAGAAAGGATAAAGTTGTCTCGGATCTCATCCAGGAATTATCCGATGACGGTAAAATACAAGACGATGCCCCAGAACTTGCCCAAGAAAATGAGCTCCAAAGGGCATCAAGTGAGCCTAAAAAAGAAGTTGGAGATATTTCCCTCAAACAAGACTCAAATCAGACGCCCAGCTCTCCTCTTACCCATGCCTCAAATCCAGCCCCCACCGAAAATCCCCCTGTCTTGGCACCACTTCTCATTCCTCGAAGCAATCCTCCTCAACATGTAGACCTTAATATTCTAGTGGGAGAGTCATCGGATTTTGATCCCGCAGCCTTAGGCTCACCCACCAGCTCCTTCGAAGTTCCTCTTCGTGATGAATTTTCACTAAGTCTTTGAAGCTTTTTGCACACGTCTGTCAACATGGGAAAGAAAATGCAGCATTTATAGGATCAAAAAAATCACTATAAGTTTAAGGAATCCCTGATTGCTTCGTAACTTGAAGAGGTAAAGAAACAATATGCTATTGTGGAGAGTCGAGCAGATGCACTCTTCGAAAAATTATATGTCTTAGAAAATTATGTCATAATGCTCGAATGGTTCTGTCGGGAAGAAAGAGACCTCTATCAAAAGTAGAAAGGGGCTCAAGAAAAACTCCTGGTAGAGCTGCAAAAAGATCATGAACTAGCCTAGCGATGATTTAAGGACTGTTGCGATGACTATGAAAAAATGATGAAGGACTAGGAAAATTTGGTGAAAATAATTGAAGACTTTCCTAGGCAAGTTGAGGAGCAGAAGGAAAAAGCGGTGAATGCTTATGTGGCCAAGTGTGCAAATAACCTTAATGCCCAGGATGCTACAATTCGGGCAGGGCTGATCACCCAGATTCATGCAGAACACCCTGAATATGATCTGGGGAGTTTTTGGAAGATTGTCGCCCCCGACCTTCGTCCTCCAAACATTATGGTGAGTGACAGTGAAGAATCAGACACAAAAGAGAGCACCTCTTCGAAAAATTCTGACTAGGAAAAGATGTTAGGCTATTGTGGCAATTTTTGTGTATAAGTCCTTGTAAGGCAGTTTTTGTAAGCCATCTGATGTTCTTCGAGGAGCGTTTTATAACTTGTAGCTCCTCGATTTTTTTTGTATGCCACCTTGTTTGAATGATAAATTCATGAGTTGTGACTCTCCATGTTTCTCTTAGGAAAAAATGAGTATGCCAACTTGCGTTAAATGGTTGTTGATATATCGATTTGCATCGTAATATTCAGTATATGGTGCACTAAGGCTAGCTAAAAATAATTCGAGGCACCAAAAGGTCGCCATAAAGAATAGTTCGAAGCACAAAATAGCACTTCTCACAGAATAGTCTAAGGAAACACTGCCTCATAGAGAATAGTTCAAGGAGGGAACTATTGCCTCATAATGAATAGTTCGAGGAGGGACATATTGCCTCATAATGAATAGTTCGAGGCACAAAATGTGCTTTCCAAAAGAATAGTATAAGGCAAAAAATGCAGTTGTATTGATTAGCTCATATGGACACCTCATTAAAACCTTCTTGTGCCTAATAGGGTAGGAAAGAGTATGCCCTCACTGTTTTTTGTAAACCTGGAAAGATAAAAAAGACACATAATACATGCTAACTTGCTCCTCATTCGAGGTACAATTTTAAGTGTTCGGTTTTCCATGGAAGCATCAGATATCGCCCTTCCTTGTCTTTTAATCTGTATGTTCCCTGTTTTACCTTCTCCGTTACTCCATAGGGGCCCTCCCAATTTGGTCCCAATTTTCCAAGACTCTTCTCTTTAGTGTGTAGAAAGACTTTGCGTAATAATTTGTCACCCACCTTAAAATCTCTGTGCTTTACTTTAGAAGCATATCAACTCCTCATTAGGGTTTGATTTGCAAAGACTTCAACTGTGCGCGTTGTCTTTTCTCTTCAACCAAATCTAATTCCAGGGCTCTGCTTTGATCGTTTAAATCTTCTGTATAAGTTTCCACGCGATATGATGGGAAGACAATCTCTGAAGGGACAATTGCATCCATACCGTATACTAATGCAAACGGAGATGAAGCAGTGGCAGTTCGAGGCGCTGTCCTATAAGCCCACAATACTTCTTGTAAATAATCAGGCCATCTTCCTGCCTTTCCTTCCAAATTCTTTTTCAACCCATCCAGAATTGTTTGATTGGTCACTTCCACCTGTCCGTTAGCTTGGGGGTGAAATGGGGCAGAAAAACATTGTCGTATGCCCCTGGAAAGACAAAAGCTTTTAAACTCCTTGTTGTCGAACCGAGGTCCATTATCCGTTGTGAACTGCAGTGGTACCCCAAAGTGACAGCAAATATTTGAAACGACGAATTTGATAACATCTTTGGCTTTCGTCCGTGCTAGGGGTTCCGCTTCCACCCACATAGAGAAATAATCCACCGCTACGATTATAGCATGTCTGCCTCCAGACGCCATTGGTAGGGGGGCAACTAAATCAATGCCCCACTTGGCAAATGGGACCGCCTCTGAAAAACTCTCCAATAACACCCCAGGCTTGTGGATTACGTTTGGATAGCGCTGAAACGGATCACATCGTTTTACCAAGTCTTTTACAAAATAGTCGGCCGATAATAACCAGCCAGAAACACCCGTCAAATTAACGCCTTATACCCACAATGGGATGAACCTTCCCCATCGTGCAATTCGGACAGAACAAATTGCGACTCATCCTTGTTCAGACACCTTAGTAATGGTCGTCTCAAAGATTTCTTATACAGAACGCCTCCCAACATGATATACCCGTGAGACTTGAACCTGATCTTCCCAACCTCGTACTTTCCAGCGGGTAAAGTATCTTTTTCCAAGAAGTCAATAATTTATGACCTCCAATCATTTGTGATCACATTTCTGACCTCTTTAATGTTCATTGAATGCTCCGGGTCGATCATGACCGAAGGATGCTCCTGAATCAAGACCCATGGGTATCCCTCCGTTCGCGAGGCTGTGGCCAAAGAATCTGGGACGACAATTGCCTCTCTTCAAACATGTTCATATTTAACCCCATCGAACTCAGAAACCAAATCTTTCAATGCTTGCAGATATTGTATCAGATTATCTTTTCTGGCCTCAGATTTCCCCAAAGCTTGGTTTATCACCAATTGTGAGTCACTGATCAGTTTAATCTTTTGGCCCTACATATCCGAGCTAAACGTAAACCCGCCAATGCTACCTCATACTCCGCCTAATTATTAGTTGCCTTGAAACCAAATCAAATAGCTTGATACATAGCTATCCCTTCTGGAGAAATTAATTGGACACCCGCACCACTTCCAGAGTGACTGGACCCTCCATCTGTGCGAACCAACCATTCTGTGTCATCAAAATGGTCAATGATTTCCATGTCCTCTCTGTCTGAGTGGAATTAAACCAAAAAGTCAGCCAAAACCTGGGCTTTTATCGCCGTCTGAGGCTCAAATGCTATGTCAAAATCTCTCGATTCCACTGACCATTTAGTCATCCTCCCAGATATATCGGGCCTTTGTAACAACTATTGGATGTGCCTGGAAGTAAGGTCGCATCTTTCGGGCAGCTATTACCAAAGCCAAAACTACCTTCTCCAACTTAAGGTACCGTTTCTCTACATCCAACAATCTCTTACTGACATAGTACATAGGTTTCAACAGAGTGTCCTTTTCTCGGAGTAAAATAGCACTGACCGCATAATCTGAAACCGCTACATAGACAATTAATCTTTCCCCCACCAATGGTTTAGACAGTACATCAGGGGATGTCAAATATTCCTGAATTTGGCGAAAAGCTGCTGAACACTCATCAGTCCAATTAAATTGTTTCACGTTTCGTAATACGTTAAAGAAAGGTGCACATTTGTCTGAGGTCCGAGAAATGAATCTATTCAGTGCTGCCAATCTCCTTGTCAAGATTTGGACTTCCTTGATATTCCGAGGTGGAGTCATGGTGATTAAAGCTTTTATCTGTTCTGGGTCAGCCTCGATGCCTTTTTCACTTATCATATATCCAAGGAACTTTCCCAATTGTACCCCAAAAATACACTTTTTCGGGTTCAGTTTCAAATTGACCTTACTCAAATTATTAAAAGTCTCCTCCAGGTCAGCAAAATGATCTTCGTCCCGCAAACTCTTGACAAACATATCATCGATATACGCTTTGACATTCCGACCAATTTGTCCCTCAAAGGTTTTGTTGACCAACCGCTGATAAGTTGCCCCTGCATTTTTTAGGCCAAATGTCATAACCTTGTAACAATATAATCCTCTACTGGTAATAAATGGCGTGCTCTCTTCATCTTGTGCATCCAACCGGATTTGATTATACCCTGAATACGCGTCCAAGAAAGACAACAATCGATTGCACGAGGTTAAATCCACTAACTGATCAATGCGGGGCACCAGAAATGGATCATTTGGACAAGCTATGTTTAGGTCCGTGAAGTCCACGCACATTCTCCACTAGCCATTATTTTTCCTCACTAAGACTGGATTCGAGGCCCATACGGGATAATGCGACTCGCGAATGTGGCCTATGTTTAATAGTCTTTCCACTTACAAAAGAATAGCTGCAGCCTTCTCCTGAGAAACTGGTCTCCTTTTCTGGACAATGGGTCGAACATCAAGTCGTACCGCAAGTTTATGACATATTATCTCTGATGGTACTCCCGTAACATCATGTGCACACCAAGCAAACATATCGAGTTTGTTAGACAAAAATGCAATTAATCTTTCTCTGAATTCAAAAGAAAGTTTTACTCCGATCTTCAGAAATTCGCCATCTCCAAATTTATGTTCCTCGGAATCCACTTCTGGGACCAGAAATCCGGGGGTCTCCCTCGGATCATCACATGGAATGATTTCCGAGGAAGGCCCCTTTAATTGCTATGATTTGTCTGATATTTCTCCCCGAACTCCCTTCGAGGATAAAACGATCTGGTAACATTCGCGGGCCATCTTTTGGGTGCTCCTGATTGTCCCGATGTTGTTTCATACCACATATTTAGACACTGATGCACCATCGAAATCACACCATGCATTCGCGACAGCCAAGAGCGACCCAAAATTCCATTATACGAAGTTGGTGCGTCGACCACAATAAACAATACTTCCACCTCCTTCTTGAACGACCCACAACCTAACTCGACCACACACTAAAATTCTCCAACAACCACTGTTGTGGCACCGGTAAATCCTACTACGGTTCTGTCTGATCGTCGTATAAACGGTGGGTCAGAAATTCTCCTGTAAGTGCTCATAAACAAGATGTTCGCTGAACTTCCTGTATCAACAAGTATCTTCTGAACTTGATCGCCAGCAATGCCCGTGGCAATCACCACAACATCTTCATGCGGGCCCGCGACATTTCGCATATCATCATCATCAAAACATATGATGGGGGAGGGTAATCGGTGCATTTGTGCCAACACCCCTGCTTCAATCTGGGTAGTCAGATTGACCATATGCCTTTTCCGCGAGCTATTAGAATTCCCTGCGATGGTATCCCCTCCAAAGATTGCCAGTGACTCAAAGAAATCATAGAGGTCGTTTACTTTTCCCCTCGGAATAATTTCCTCCACCATATTTACGTTGTTCCTTCCCTCATTGGGATCCAGATACTCTTGCGCAATATAAAAAAAGGTCAACTTTCTCGGAAATCACCATAGCTGTGTCAGCGATTTTTGGAACAACCTTTACCGCCACATTTTTCCAGAGAATGCTTTTTCACAAACTCTAGCAACATTCTATTCTCAATCAAAGCTTGCACTTCTTTTTTCAAAGAAATGCAATCCTTCGTATCATGCCCGATATCCTCGTGATACTTACAATACTTGCTAACACTTCTATTTTCCCTCAGAGTTTGAATAGGAAAAGGTTTCCTGAACGGCACCGTTGATCTTGCCTTATCAAATATCGTGGCAACATTTTCCTTTAACTCCGTGAAATAGTCTGGTCGAACCCATTTGTTCGAAACTGGTCTAGCCCCTTGATTGTAATTTTGTTGGTTGCCATAATACTGTGGGTTTGTTTTCTGCCTCGGCGGATACTGACCCGTACTTTTGGCTTGAACATTGGCACGAGGCCTTTGGTTACTAGATTCAGAGCTCTGAAACTGGTTTTGATCCAATTGATCGTCGGATCTTTTCTCAGATGCATGGGGTCTCCTCCACCAGAATTCTCTTCTCAACCTGATCCAACAATGCACCGAAGGTCATGGCCTGACTCTCCGCCACCGTGTCCTTTAATAGTCTGGGGAGTAGGCCCATCCTAAAAGCTGCAAGTGCCACTGAGTCTTTACAATAATCCATGTATGTTTTCGTTTTGACGAATCGATTGGTATAATTCTTCAAACTTTCCCCAACTTTTTGTTTACAATAGATTATCGTATCTCCATTAGCTCTGAACTTTTTACTCCCCACAAAGTGTTGTCTGAAGATATTTCAAAACATGTTGAAATTTTTTATCGAGCCCTGCGGAAGCCTACTATACCACTTGGAAGCTACCCCTTTGAAGGTCTGAGAAAACGCTCTACACAACAATTTATCATCGTCGTCGAAATTAATCATGAACGTTTTTGAATTGCTCGATGTGGTTATCAGGGTCTTGTGTCCCATCGAACTTTTCTAACTTCGAGATATCGAAATTCTTTGGGAGATTTCCCATCAAACTTTCCGGGAACAAAGGAGAAGCTCTCCAATTATGTCTCATCCGATAAGCATTAGATCTCAAGTTTTCATTGCTCGGAAAATACAATCCCTCCTCGGACGGTAGAGTATATTGATGCTGCCACTCCGAATTTCGCGGGCCAACGTTTTGGTTTCCAGTGGGAAAATTCGTTTGGCCATAACCCCGCTCATTAACTCGAGTATGATAACTCTTCTCCCTCGGAGATTTCCTCTCCGAGCTACTTCCCTTCCGGTGATCTGCGTGTCCTCGGCCATATCTTTTCTTTCTGTGATTTTTCCTAGGAGATGACTCTGACGAGCTGTAACGAGAATAATCGCTCGAGTCAGACGACTCCAGACATCGTTTTTCTTTCCTCCTCGAAGATCTTCGTTCATATCCTCTATATCTATGACTCCGAAGGAGAAGGAGGTCGGCGAGTCGAGAACGTTTTCGATGACTCCGCCCTCCTGGCTCAGAGGAATGAATTGCTGTTGGAAATCGAGAGGTTGAAAGCGGAAAAGGAAGCCGCACAGAAGAATCTTCGATCCGAGATAAGGAGAGAAGCCGTCATTGAAAAGGAGGAACGCGACGTTGAAGTTCGTCCCAAAAATAGAGACGACAGATATCGGAGGCGAGAGCGACGATCTCCGAGGAGAAGAGAGGAACACCGTTCGAACTCGGTTGCTTCAAGCGACTACTCGCGGTATAGCACTTCTGAATCATCCCCTCGGAGATACCACAGGAGGAAAAAGCGTGATCATAGGAGAACTGATTTCCGAAGGGGAAGGAGTTCGGAGAGGAAATCCTCGCGGGAAAAAAGTCGCCACGACCGAGTTGGTGATCGATCTCATGAACAGGTAAAGTGCCCTGGTAAGAATGACATGGGCCCTCGAAATTCAGAGTGGCAGCAGTAATACACTTTGCCCTCCGAGGAGGGGTTGTACTTTTCGAATAACGACAATTTGAGGTCCAACATTTATCGTACGGGACACAATTGGAGAGCCTCTCCCCTGTCCTCGGAGATCTTAGTGGGGAACCTCTCGAAGCACTTTGACATTTCAAAGTTAGAAAAGTTCGATGGGACACAGGATCCGGACAATCACATCGAGCAGTTTAAGAACTTTATGATCAATTTCGACGGTGATGATAAGCTTCTATGCAGAGCATTCTCTCAAACTTTCAAGGGAGTGGCATCTAAGTGGTACAACAGGCTACCTCAGGGCTCTATAAAAATTTCGATATGTTCTGGAACATCTTCAGGCAACACTTCGTGGGGAACAAAACGTTCCGGGCCAACGGAGACACCATAATCTACTGTCGACAAAAGGTGGGGGAGAGCCTTAAAAATTATACCAATCGCTTTGCTAAGACCAAAACGGATATGGAGTACTGTAAGGACTCGGTGGCGCTTGCAGCTTTCAGGATGGGTTTGCTCCCCGGGTTGTTAAAAGACACGATGGCAGAAAGTCAGGCGATGACCTTCGGAGCATTGCTAGATCAAGTTGAGAAGAGAATCTTGGTGGAAGAAACCCAGGCTTCGGAGAAGGGGTCAGGAGAGCAGCTGGACCATAATCAATTCCAAAGGACTAAGCCAAGCACCCAGGGCCCTCGATCGAACGTTCAGGCTAAAAACACGGGTCAGTATCCTCCAAGGAAAAAGTCAAACCCGCAGTACTATGGCAATCAACAAAACTACAATCAAGGAGGAAGATTCATGTCAAACAAATGGGTTCGACCCGATTATTTTGTGGAGTTGACAGAAAATGTTGCTACAATATTTGATAAATCTAAATCTTTGGTCACGTTCAGGAAGCCTTTTCCCATACAGACACCGAGGGAAAGCAGAAGCGTCAACAAATATTGCAAGTATCATGAAGATGTAGGGCATGACACCAAAGATTGCATGGCTTTAAAGAAGGAGTTGCAAGCTCTAATCGAGAATGGAATGCTGTTGGAGTACGTCAAAAAACACTCCCAGAAGAATGCCGTGGTAAAAGCTGTCTCAAAGAATACTAACACAGCCATGGTAATTTCCGAGGGGGTCGACGATTTTGACATCGAACAAGAGTATCTGGACCCCAAAGTAGGGAGGAACAATGTAAACCTGGTAGAGGAAGAAATTCTGAAAGGGAGGGTGGACAGTATTTGTGCATTTTTCGATTCCCTGGCAATTTTCGGGGGAGACACAATCGCGGGAAATTCTAACAGCTCTCGCAAAAGGCACATGGTCAACCTGACCACCCAGATCGAAGCGGGAGTCTCCGCGCAAATGCATCGCTCGCCTTCTCCAATTATTTGTTTCGATGATGATGATATGCGGAATGTTGCAGGCCCTCATGAGGACGCTGTAGTGATTGCGGCGGGCATCGCGGGGGATCAGATTCAGAAAATACTCGTCGATACCGGGAGCTCGGCGAATATCTTGTTTATGAGTACTTACCGCCACATCTCTGACCCACCGGTTATCCGAAGGTCCGACAGGACAATAGTGGGTTTTACTGGTGCCACAGCAGTTGTAGTTGGAGAGTTTCAGTGTATGGTAGAGCTACGCCGTGGACCGTTTAAGAAAGAGGTGGAGGTACTTTTCATTGTGGTCGATACACCAACCTCCTATAATGCTATCCTAGGTCTCTCTTGGTTATCACGGATGCATGGCGTAATCTCCGCAGTGCATCAATGCCTAAAATATGTGATCAGAAACAATATTGGGACAGTCTAAAGTAGCCAGAAGATGGCACGAGAATGCTACCAGGTAGCCCTGTCCTCTAAGGGGGTTCGAGGGGGGCCCTCTGACCCAGCATAGCAATTAAAGCCCCCCCCGAGGTCATTCCTTGTGATGATCCAAGGGGGGCCCCCGGATTTCAGGTTCCAGAGGAAGATTCTGCGATACACAAATTTACGACTGGCAAAGTTCTAAAGATAAGGGTCCACCTCTCTCCAGAATATAAAGAGAAGTTGATTGCTTTCTTGTCCGATAAACTTGATATGTTTGCTTGGTGTGCACAGGATGTCACTGGTGTGCCGGCGGAAGTTATGTGTCATCAGCTCGCAATACGATTGGATGTCCGACCCATAGTACATAAAAGAAGGCCTGTCTCCCCGGAAAAGGCCTCAGCGATTTTGTCGGAGGTCGAAAGGCTGCTGAGCATAGGTCATATTCGCGAGTCGCATTATCCTGTATGTGCGTCGAATCCAGTGTTGGTGAGAAAGAAAAATGGCAACTGGAGAATGTGTATTGACTTCACAGATTTGAACAGAGCTTGTCCTAAGGATCTGTTTCCGGTGCCTCGCATCGATCAATTAGTGGATTCAACCTCCGACAATCGTTTGTTATCTTTTATGGACGCTTACTCGGGATACAACCAAATTCGACTGACTGCCAACGATGAGGAAAGCACTTCTTTTATTACCGGGCGAGGTTTATATTGCTATAAGGTCATGCCGTTCGGGTTAAAAACGCGGGGGCAACCTATCAGCGCCTGGTCAATAAAACTTTTGAGGGACAGATTGGGCGAAACATGGAAGCTTATATCGATGATATGTTAGTCAAAAGTGAGCGAGACGAAGACCACTTTGCTGACCTAGCAGAGACATTCCACAATTTGAGCAGAGTCAATCTCAAACTTAATCCGGAGAAGTGCATTTTCGGGGTAAGGTCGGGTAAATTTCTTGGTTACATGATCAGCGAAAAAGGCATTAAGGCTGATCCCGAACAGCTAAAAGCTCTGATCGCGATGACTCCTCCCCGAAATATTAAGGAGGTGCAAATTCTGACAGGACGATTGGCTGCTTTGAATAGATTCATTTCTCGCTCGTCGGATAAGTGTGCCCCGTTCTTTAAAATATTGCGGAATGCGAAGCATTTCTGTTGGACTGAAGAATGTTCGACCGCTTTTCGTCGAATCCAAGAGTATTTGACCTCTCCGGAAGTCTTATCTAAACCTGTGGTAGGGGAAACATTAATTGTCTACGTAGCAGTATCCGAATGTGCCGTCAGTGCCGTTCTCCTCCGCGAAGATGATTCTCTTCTAAGGCCAATTTATTATGTCAGTAAGAGTTTGCTGGATGCCGAAAAGCGATATCTCACTTTGGAGAAGGTAGCTTTAGCACTGGTGACGGCGGCTCGGAAGATGAGACCTTATTTCCAGGCCCATCCAATTGTTGTTCGGACGACTTTTCCTCTGAAGAGTCTATTACAAAGACCAGACATCTCTGGCAGGATGACTAAGTGGTCCGTAGAGCTGGGAGACTTCGACATAACGTTTGAGCCTCGAACGACGATAAAGGCATAAGTTTTAGCAGATTTTTTGGTTGAGTTCCATTCAGGCAGAGAAGAGCAGGAGGAACATGACATGGCCGACGAAGAGGAATGGGTGATACGGACGGATGGTGGATCAAACATTTCAGGCAGTGGGGCAGGTGTCCAGTTGATATCCCCGCAAGGGGTAGCTATGTTCCAAGCCATTCGTTTTGGTTTCAAAGCTACTAATAATGAAGCTGAGTATGAAGCTGCTCTAGCGGGCTTACGTTTAGCTCAAATATGTGGGGCTCAGCGAATAAAATTGATCAGTGACTCTCATCTAGTGATAAACCAAGCTTCGGGGGAGTGCGAGGCCAGGAAGGAAACACTGATACAGTATTTGAAGCTGATGAAAGATTTGGCATCTGGATTTGAGGGAGTCAAGTTCGAGCATGTTCGAAGAGAGTTAAATGCCGTCCCAGATTCTCTCGCCTCCGCTTCACGAACAAAAGGATATCCGTGGGTGTTGGTTCAGGCATGCCCTTCGATCTCGCTTGGCGAAGAGCATGCAATGAATATCTCGGAGGAAAGCCACGTGATTACGCCTGATTGGAGAGCAGTTCTCATTGATTTTTTAGCTCATGACGTTTTTCCCGTCGACAAACATGAAGCCAGAAAAGTTAGATTCAAGTCCCACGGTTACATTTTGCTGGGAGGATTGCTGTATAAAAAATCTATGAGTCGGCTATTATTAAGGTGTTTGAGTTTGCCTGAGTCACAAATTATCCTCTCCGAGTTACATGACGGTGAATGATCTGCTCATTGTGGATATAAGGCTTTAATCCGTAGGGTATTCTTGGCAGGCTATTATTGGCTAACTATCACGGCCGATGCAAAAGATTTGGTCAAACGCTGCGACACGTGCCAGCGCTATGCTAATGTAATTCACAAACCCGGGGTATTGATGGAAAGCATCTCGGAGGCAGTTCCGTTTGACGAGTGGGGCATCGATCTGGTTGGGCCTCTACCCATGGCATCTGGGGGCAGACAGACGATAATTGTAGCAGTCGACTATTTTTCTAAGTGGGTGGAGGCTGAGCCGCTCGCGGGAACAAAGGCCAAAGACGTGATCAAGTTTGTCCTATCTAACATTTGTTGTCGTTTTGGTGTGCCATTGCAGATTACCACGGACAATGGGCCTCAATTTGATAACAAAGAGTTCCAGAGTTTCTGTGTATCAAGGGGCATACGACAATGTTTTTCGGCACCATTTCACCCTCAGGCGAATGGGCAGGTGGAAGTAACTAATCGTACCATCCTCGACGGTTTGAAAAAGAACTTGGAAGGCAAAGCGGGAAAGTGGCCCGACTATTTGCAGGAGGTGTTGTGGGCATACCGAACAACTCCCCGAACGACCACTGCTGTGTCCCCATTTGCCTTAGTCTACGGGATGGATGTCGTGGTCCCTCCGGAGATCCTCTTCCCCTCACATCGAATAGCAACATATGACTCAGACACAAATGACCAGAGTAGAGCATTGGCGTTAGATTTGGTTGAGGAAAAGAGACAGCGAGCACAGCTGACTTCTCTTAATTATCAAACTCTTATGAGGAGTCGCTATGCATCCAAAGTAAAGCATAGATATTTTCAGGTGGGAGACAAGGTTTTACGCAAAGTTTTCTTGCACACTAAAGACAAGAGCTTGGGGAAGTTGGGACCTAATTGGGAAGGCCCCTATGAGGTCACCGAAAAGATAAAACCAGGCACATATCGGTTGAAAGATAAAGAAGGGCGATTCCTCCGTTTACCTTGGAATATTGAGCATTTAAAATTATATCTTGATTAGCAGAGCCAGTTGACATTGTATTTCTTTTTTCCTCTATATGTATCCCCTGGAACAAATTTTGGTGATGACACACTCTTTCCTACCCTGTTAGGCACAGGAAGGTTTTAATGAGGTGTTTCGATGAGCCCCTTAAATACAAAGATTTCTTTGCCTTAACTATTTTTTGAGTCACATTAACATGTGCCTCGAAGTGTTGTCCTCTCAAATTATTTTTTGAGTCACATTAACATGTGCCTCGAATTGTTGTCCTCTCAAACTATTTTTTGAGTCACATTAACATGTGCCTCGAATTGATGTCCTCTCGAACTATTTTTTGGGTCACAGTAACATGTGCCTCGAATAGTTGTCCCTTCGCACTATTTTTTGGGTCACAGTAAAACGTGCCTCGATTAATTGTCTCTTCAAATTATTCTATGGGGTCACAATGATGTATGCCCCCAGTTTTCTTATTACTTTATTTATAATTGGGTCACACTATGGTGTGCCTCAAAGTTTTGGGACCTTCGAACTATTCTTCGGGTCACGCTATGGTGTGCCTCAAAGTTTTGGGACCTTCGAACTATTCTTCGGGTCACACTATGGTGTGCTTCAAAGTTTTGGGATTTTCGAACTATTCTTCGGGTCACACTATGGTGTGCCTCGAATCCATTATCATTCAGTTATTATTTGATCACAACAATACGACTCAAAATATCATCTTGTTCGAAGGCCCCATAATTGTTCGAAGGACAATATAATTGGGTTCGAAGGCCTTATTGCAAATATAATATGTATAAATTTATCCAAGTCATAATTGTTCGAAGGACAATATAATTGGGTTCGAAGGCCTTATTGCAAATATAATATGTATAAATTTATCCAAGTCATAATTGTTCGAAGGACAATATAATTGGGTTCGAAGGCCTTATTGCAAATATAATATGTATAAATTTATCCAAGTCATAATTGTTCGATGGACAGTGAAATTGGAATTCGAAGGCCTTGTTACATAATATATGTGAATTTAACCAACTAATAATTGTTCGAAGGACACTACAATGGGATGTTTGAAGAACTTGTTACAAGCATAATATATATAGAAGTGACAAGATTTCATTGCACTTACAAAAATTGATTTGTCTCACACAATTAGAACGGTGCAATATGCTCTAATTCATTACAAAAAGAGACCCTATTGGGCCATGCACAAAAAACTAACTCTTTCAGCACTTTTCTCCTCAGTCTGAATTTTTCGAGGAGTGACTCCCCTCCCCTTCAGAGTCTTCACTTTCACTTACGATTATATGGGGAGGGCAAAGTTCCGAGGGAACAAGCTTCCAAAAAGGCCCCAGGTTGTATTCAGGATGCTCAGCATAAATTTGGGTCAACAAACCAGCTCGAGTAGTAGCATCCCGGGCCTACAGTTTACTTGTACATGTTGCCGCATAAGCATCCACAGCTTTATCCTTCGCCTCCTCGACTTCGACAGGGAAACCTTCGATCCGTCTCCGCAACTGATCACGGTCTACTGTTACCGTTCGAAGGGCCTCAGTAATTGGGCGAATCCATCGCAAGCCAAGCGATGCCCCTTTTGATATTCAGCTATAAGTAGCTCTTGAGAATCAGTCTTCTTCTTGTACAAATCCCTCTCCTCTTGACAACATCTTTCTAGTATTGTCACATAATTCTCAGAGGCAAAAAGACGCTCATACAAGGCATCAACTTGGCCCTCGACCACCGCATATTGCTTCTTGGCCTCCTCGAGCTGAGAGGCAGCCAACGACAACTTGAACTTGTAGTGATTTTTGCGTTTTTCAAGATGATGCATCTTCTTTCCTCTGTTGACTGAAGTGTGCAGCAATCTCCGAAGGTTCAATGAGAACTCATCATCTAAAGGAACCTCGAACGAGCTCGAAGGAGACCCTAATGTTGTATAGTCAAATTCGGAGAAACCACCACAAGCAACTTCTGGATCAATGAGTTGAGGAGGGTTGCTTCGAGGAACAGGGATAGGAGCTAGTCTTGGGCTGTCTTCAAGGGGGGTGGATGAGAAGCCTCAGTGAGAGGAGAGTGCAGGGATTGATGAGAAGTTTCCCTGGGCGATTGGCCACCCCTTTCTCAGGATCACTTGCACTCCCATGAACTTCTTTCTCAAGATTAGCCTATTCATTATTGTCAGGGGTTTCTCCTCCCTCGGACTGTTCTTCGATGGGCTCAAGAAGGACACCCTTCCCCTTCGTATCTTTTTTCTTGGCATCCTTCCTTGGAGGAAGGACGGGAGCAGAGGGAGGAGGAATAGGGTTTATTGGAACAGCAGTACTTCGTGGAGGGGCTTGAGAGTTCGACACCCCAGCATCGTCCGAGGAGGGAGGCCTTTGAGTACTAATAGGCCATTTGGGATTCAGTGTTTGGGTCGATAATACTTCATCTTCTGGAGGTTCCCCCAGGTGGCTTTGCGAGCGGGAGCACTTGGGCAGGTAGATTGTAACGTCCTTTTGGCTGCACCGCTCCATCACTTCCCGCTCCGAGGGCGGAGTCATTAATCCTCTCATGCTAATGCGATCGAGGGGATTGAGCCTCCATAGTCGACTCCTAGCCAGATTATCGTCGGTGAAACAAAGACGAAATCGGTTGTCCCGCCGCTCCTTTGCCCACAGGCGAAGATTGGTGAACACAGTTGTAGCGCCCTCGACATAGTCAATATAAGGTTTGGATATTCCAGTCATAGCTGCAACAAATAACTAATTTTTAAACCAATTCCAAGTACAAATTTTCGAGGGAGCATATTATTCGAAGGCAAGTACGTTTTCGAGGGAACATATTATTCAGAGGTAAATACGTTTTCGAGGGAGCATGTTATTCGAAGACAAGTAAGTTTTCGAAGGAGTATATTGTTCAAAGGCATATAAGTTTTCAAGACAGTTCAAAATTCGAGGGAGTATAGATATTCGGGGAATATAAAATTCGCGGAGTAAAAATTGAGGAAATACTTACACTTCATAGTCCACTTTAAAGAAAGCTTGTGATGATTTGAAGGAGAAGCTTCTGATCCGGTCTCCCAGCAACCAGAGAAGAAGAGAAACTGCTGTCTCTATTTGTTATCAGCCTCTAGTAAATATTTCAACACTTTTTGCCCTCGGTTGAACGTCAGCGAGTAAAAGGGGAAGTATGGATTTCGGGCCAACCCAGCAAGGCCAATGAGTTGCTCTAGTAAAAATTCTTGACCTGAGAGTCTAGAGGCCATGATGCAGGCCATTAACGTAAACCACATATTGGGCCCAACCTGTAAGGGGCAAAGGTCTATCTTCGATAAATACTCCATAAAGAAGGGGTCTAAGGGATACCTTAACCCCCAGTTCATGATTTATGTGTAGACCACCACTTCGTTATCCCTCACAGTAAGGGTGTCTCTCCTTCGGAGGGAAATCTGATGTTAATATATGAGGGGATGCACCATCGAGTCCTTAGCATCGTCTCCTCCTCCTTCGAAAAGTACTTGTACCTAATGTTGGCAAGGGCCACCATGTGTTTATTTTCAATGCCCCGAATATTATTGCCAGCAATACTGTCTAACTCCAAGGGCAGCACAATATCCCCTTTAGATTTTGGAGCAATCCGACGAGCTTGCTCCTCGGATATCGTCGTGGAAGAAGACGTTGCAAGGTTCGAAGGACCCAAGGAAGGGGTGAGTGGCACTTTTGGTTCGAGGGGCTTGTTGAGAGGTTTTTTGCCTTTGGGATCTTGAGTCTCCTTATGTCTAACACGCATATCCTCCTCGGTAATAAGCGTCTTCGAGGGGGAAAATTGGGTTCCATGAATAGTCATGGATGGAGTGGAAGGCAGACTAGACGCATCTGCTTCGCGTCTTCGAGGAGGGCTGTTTGTAGTACGTTGAGGGTTTATGGTTCGAAGAGGGATAACAGAGGTTCGAGGAGGGCTCTTTGAAGTTCGTCGAGGACTTGCAGATCTCTGAGGGAGATTTTCAACGTCTGTTGGTTCTCGAATAACCAGGGGAGTTTCCCTGGCTTGTTTCCGCTCATGAGAGCTTTTTCTATCTTTATGGGACTTCTTTCTCTTCCCAGATGAGTGCTTATGTTGTCTATCTTTTCCCATCTCTTCGAGAGGGTTCAACTCACTGAGCAGGCTTCGTTGAGCGACTTCGCGGGGAATAATTGCGGTCGAATCGTTCGAAGGAGGCCAGGCACCAAAGAAGGCAGTCGTCGACGGTGGGGGATGAGGCCTCACGTCTTCACCGGCGGCAATCCTCTCTTCGAACCGTTTACTAATTAACAACCACTCAGGAATTCGACGGGGCTTATTCGCCAGCTTTATCTCTCTAGAATTAATTGAACAAAAGTTGAATTTATGAGGAGAGAAGGTTGGTATTTATAGACATATATGGGCTTTCCTGACACATCAGGCATGGGGACCTTTTTATGATGTTTGCCTAGGGACATAATGGTCCACATAGGTGAGAATTGTTCTGACACTAGCCACGGAGGAAGGCGAAAGGTTTTTCATGTCAGAAAAAGTCAGGAGAAGAGGAAGCGTTTTCTGACACAAATGTCAGAAGAATTGGTAACATTTCCCAAAGAATTATGCTGACACAAGTGCTCGGTAAGTGACGTCAGAAACAAGATAAATCCTGGCACCCCTTTTTTTGCCTGAGTATGAATTCATTCGGGGACTGATTCATCCAAAGTGGTGCAAGGATTGGGGGGCTACTCTGATAACGGAAACAATTCGAGGAGAAACTTTTCGAAGAGGTGATTTGCGGCATCAGTGGTTCGAGGAAGCTTTGTGGAACATTCGAAGAAGTTGATTTTGACCTCGATGAATCGATAGTTAGAGGAGCATTGTACAAATTTCGAAGAGGTTGATTTTGATCTCGATAGTTCGAGAAGCGTTGTTGGAATTCAAAGAGTAACTTTGTCCCCGATGGTTCGAGGAGCTATTTATGAAGTTCGGAGAGGAAATGGGTTCTGTCTGTCAGGAGAATTATTCAGTCCTAGTAAAATAATTTTTACTAAGACTGGGGGGCTACTGATAAGGAAGAATAAAAGACAAGAAGAAAAGTGTAAAAAAGAAACTTGACAGGAGAAAATAGCAAAGGAAAAATATGATAGGAGGAAAATGTATAGAAATAAGTGTAAAAGGGCTGAATTGTATTAATTATAAAGAGGTAGGCAAAATAAGAAGAAGGTAAAGTATAAGGACCAAAAGATGTAATTTATCCAAATTAAAGTGGTGGGGTCCGCAATTGTACTATAAAAGGACCACACACGCTTCACAAATCCCGAGATGAAGAGTACGAGACTTTCTCTCTCTACATTGTTTAGCAATTTAAACTTTCTCTCTCTAGATCTGACACTGAGACATTTCTGTATCACAAAATCCTCTATCAACAATCTTCGTATTGCAAAATTACCCCTGGACCACCTTTAAACTCTTCAATTTCATGTATATGTTGAGCCAAAACGTTAACCTAAAATTTCACATATTGCGTAAATCATGTCTTGCTTATTCACATAACATATGTGAATAAAATCCAAATTTTTAGCTTTGATTTGACAATCAAGGGAAAACATTTGGACATGTTGTGCAAAACTCACCTAAATTTCCGTACAACATGTGCAAAATGATATTTGTGACTTTCAAATCAGTGCCAAACCTTTGGCCTTGATTCACACATATTTTCCAAATCAATAAGGGAGTATTTTCATTATGTGTGATTTAACGTAAAATATCTGGCCCTGATTCGAAAATCATAAGCAAAATTTTGCACATGTTATAGAAACTTTAAGAAAGTTTTACACAACATTTAAAATAATGCTTCTAATTTTCAAATTTTGGCTAAAATTTTGGCCTTGATATGCACAACCTATGCAATTGTGAGCCAAAACATTGGCTCTAATTTGAAAATTAGATTAAAATAACATTCGGACAGCCATATTGAGCAATTCAAAACGAATTATGATCAACTATAATGATGATGATAAATTGTTATGTAGATCCTTCTCACAAATATTCAAAAATGCAGCCTCAAAGTGGTATAATCGTTTGCCAGAGGGTTGTATTAAAAAAAGATAGGTTATGGAGTATCAATTAATTGTATTTCTTGGGAAGAAAAAAAGTTTCACGCAAATAGTGATACGATTATTTTCTGTACAAAGTGAGAGAAAGCCTTTATTATTACACAAATCATTTTATCAAGGCTAAAACAAACATGGAAAGTTGTGAATAAAGTGGCATTAGCAGCTTTTCGGATGAGACTACTCATCGGTATAATGAAAGATAATATTGCAGAAGCGCACATCATGACATTTGGGGCCTTGTAAGATCAAGTAGAGAAAACAATTTTGGTTTAGGAAACGCGAGCATCGGAGATGGAATCTTTGGCACAGTTAGAGCAAAATTAATTCCACCAGACTCCGATGACAGCATATAACAATTTGCATCCAACAACTAATGTTTGAGCTCGTGCACCAACTCAAACATAAACCCAAGTAACTCCAAATCCAAAGGTGAATACACGGGTTGTGAATACACAGCAATATGCTCGACTTATATCTGACAAATGGATCCGACCAACACATTACGATGAGCTCACAAAGTATGTAGCAATAATTTTTGACAAAGCACATCCACACATACAATTCTACAAGCCGTTTGCGATACAGACTCTAAGGGATAACAGAAGAAAAATACACTGTAAGTATCATGAGACATTGGGCACGATACAAAGAATTGTGTGGCATTGAAAAAATAAATAGAGCCATTGATAAAAAATGTAAAGCTAACAATATTTGTCAAGAAAAACTCTCTTACAGCTCCAAACAAAGAAAACACTCTGATGATTTCAGAACATATTGGTGCATTTGACATTTCCACGGAATATTTAGATCTGAAGGCAGACATGAACAACATTTTGATGGTGGAAGAATTAGTTGTAAGAGGAAAGGTTAGCGAATGATATTTTCAGAATTGCATGATGGGGAAGGATCCGCGCATTATGGATAGAAAACTCTGATACGAAGAGTTCTTCTTGCATGATATTATTGGCCTACAATTTCTTCAGATTCTAAAGAGTTGGTTAAGAAATGTGATACTTGCCAAAGATTTGCTAACACAATTCATGTACCAGGAGTACCTCTTGAGTTACTATCTGAATCAAGACTTTTTTACCGATGGAGCATTGATCTAGTCAGACCTTTACTATTGGCATATGGGGGATGATAGACGATAATTGTCGTGGTAGACTAGTTTTAAAAGTTGGTGGAAGCTGAACCATTGGCAGAAAAAAAAAAAGAAGCAAAACATATGATCAAATTTATTGTTACTAATATTTGTTGTTGATTTGGTGTTCCAATGAGAATAACAACGGATAATGGTCCGCAATTCAACAATAAAGAAATTAATATTTTTTATTATATTAAAGGAATACAACAATTCTTCCCGACATCTTTCCATCCACAAGAAAATGACCAAGCTGAGGTTACTAATCGAACAATTCTTGGTAGGCGGAGAAAGAATTTGGAAGGCAAGGCAGGAAAACCTCATATCAGAAGTATGACAATAGTGTAGTATTAAGGGATCTCTTTGTAATTAATTATATTTTGGAGAAAAATGACCATAATTAGTCATTTGTTGTAAGTATTAGAACCATTAATGTACTATAAAAAGACGCTTCCTCTCATAGAGAATGGTAATTCATTTTTTGTTAGATAAATACATTTTGTTAATTTCTCTCTCTAATTAGCTTGTGTTTCTCTCTCTAGAATTTATTCCTCCAAAATTTACTTCATCGCTAAAATTATTCTCTAAATAATGTTTGGATAAACATGTCTTCTTCCTGTTAAATAAATCAAAACATGCATTTACAACCCTAGACAACACTTCTAATCAACCAAAATAACAATTAATTCCAAAAGTATATACCATTTACATTCATAATTTGAAAACTAAGAACTCTACTATATGAGTGGCTCTGATACCACTTGTTTTGAAATATTATATTTTTAAATATTGTAATACACCCAAAAGTAAGAGTCATCCCATAACAAGACGAAAAAACTTATTGGATGATGATGGCATTCTTAAGTTTCAGAATTTTAAAACTTATTGGATGATCAGAATTTTGTTCTTGGTGATGTTACTCTTCTTGTCCTTGATGCTTTGATACTTGTTTATAGACTCTTCTAAGAGATGGCGACCAAATTAATCTTATAATTGACTCTGAAAAATGAATCAATGATATTGTCAAGTGTGTGGTTGTCTCTTATTTTCTCTCTCAAACTTTCATCTGGTGTCTTTCACAAAGTTAAAAAAAACTATGGTATATTAAAACTATAAGTGTATGAATTCAAATAAATTCAAAGCATCGATAACTTACCTTTAAAAAAAATTGATACTGAATTTAATGTTATAAAGTATAAATTCAAATTCAAATTCAAACCTATAAACTAAATGAATATCAAACAACTTATAATTATAGATAGATTATATTGTCCTTCCAAAATAATTTTAAAACTTTCTATTTTACTTAAAATATTTATTTACAAAATCAATCATTTACAGTAGTTAGAATAAACTTGATATATATACAATTACCTCCATAATACATATTTATACTTTATATATGATCATTTGTATTGAACTTATATTAATGATGATCCAACACATCGATAAAATATACGATGCATCCCAATAATTAAATTTTAACATACAAACTGTTAGTTAAAAATATTTCAATTAAAAAATCTAATAAGCATACTTAACTTTTATCTTAAAAGCTGAAGTTATTTGGGATGTTATAATTAAAAAAAATGGTATTAAGGACCAATTTATAACGAAAGTAAATTAGAGACCAGCAAAATGTGACACGCTTAAGACATGGAGGACAAGTAGTGTTATTAATACTAGATAAGAGTTTCAATGACTTTTCCTATTGGAGTCGATCTCAGTTACCCAACTTCTACTGTCCTGGACCATGAGCATGTGATTTTTGTATGGCACTTCAACTCAACATCATCTACATGCTTTACTCATTTTGCTGATCTTGTTTTAGATCTTCTTCCTTTTCTAAGGTATGAATCCCATTGAAACCATTTTACTATTTCATTTGTTTTCTATTCTATTACAAACTAATATGTCCTAAATGTAGAAGACAGATTCAAGAAGGAAGATGATAATGAAAATGTTGGCGTTGGTGTTGGTAGTCAGCCTGGTGGTCACGGCAGAAGCAGGATCAACATCATCATCATCATTATCGTCAGCATCATTATCATCATCCGAGTATGTGAAGTATAAAGACGCCACACAACCAATGGGCTTGCGAATACGTGATCTGATGAAGCAAATGACATTAGCTGAGAAGATCGGTCAGATGGTACAATTAGAACGTGTGTCCGTTACGCCAGAGATCATGAGGGATTATTCCATCGGCAGTGTTCTTAGCGGCGGAGGAAGCGGGCCTTATGATAAGGCCACGCCGCGGGAATGGATTAGTATGGTTAATGCTTTTCTAAATGGTTCCTTATCGAGTCGGCTAGGGATTCCTATGATTTATGGTATTGATGCTGTTCACGGTCATAATAATGTTTACTGTGCTACACTTTTTCCTCATAATGTTGCTCTTGGAGCTACAAGGCAAGTCTATTTTACTAGTATTTTGCGTGAAGGAGAAAAAAACAACTACAAATAATATTTTTAAAAGTGTTTTTCTGATGCAGAGATCCTGCCCTTGTGAAAAAGATTGGAGCTGCAACTGCACTTGAAGTTCGAGCCACTGGAATTCATTATGTTTTTGCACCATGCATTGCGGTACTATTCTGAACTCACAAAACTTTATAATATTTTGGTTAAACAACTTGAATTTTGTATATCAGACGGCGAAACGTTTCTTAGATAAGATCATAGGTGTGTAGAGATCCGAGGTGGGGTAGGTGTTACGAGAGCTACAGCGAGGATCCTGCAATTGTGAAAGAGATGACAGAAATTATAGGTGGATTGCAAGGTGACATTCCTGCTAACCAAAGGAAAGGTGTCCCTTACATTGGCGGACTGTAAGTAATACATCATGTTCATAAATCTTGAAATATATAAACTTATAAACTCTATAACTAACTTTTCATTGATCAGGGATAAAGTCGCGGCTTGTGCAAAACACTTTGTTGGCGATGGTGGAACCGTAAGAGGGATAAACGAGAACAACACAGTAATTGATTTTAATGGATTGATGAAGATTCATATGCCTGCTTATTCTCCTTCTATCATCAAAGGTGTCGCAACTGTCATGGTCTCTTATTTGAGCTGGAAGGGCGAGAAAATGCATGCCAACCGCATGCTCATTACCGATATTCTCAAGAACACACTCAAATTCAAGGTTTACAGCATTGTTCTCAACTCTTCTTGTGTGAAGAAGTATGAAAAAATGAATAGAAGAGTTTTGATTGATACTTGTTTCTTTTAAGTGCAGGGTTTTGTCATCTCTGATTGGGAAGGTATCGATAAGATCTATTATCCTCTACATAAGAACTATACTTCAGAAGTTATGCAAGGGATACAGGCTGGCATTGATATGGTAACTCTTCATGTGAAAATGCATATAGAGATATACCCATCACACGTATTGATGATGCGGTTAGGAGAATTTTGAGAGTCAAATTTGCATTAGGTCTATTTGAGAAAGCCTTAGCTGATGAGACGTTTGTGCCTCATCTTGGAAGTCAGGTTAGTAACCATATCATTTCGCCTTGATAGATGCATTTATTAGAAAGCTAAACATTTGTGATTTTTAATAGGCTCATAGAGACTTGGCCAGAGAAGCTGTGAGGAAATCACTTGTTCTGTTGAAGAATGGAGCAACTGCAGATGAACCCATCCTGCCACTGCCGAAAAATGCATCAAAGATTTTGGTAGCTGGAAGTCATGCTAACAACCTTGGTTACCAAAGCGGCGGCTGGTCTCTCACCTGGCAGGGTGTCTCAGGCAACAATGTCACTGCTGGTACTAACTGCATTACGCGTTAGTTTTTGTATTCTCCTCAAAAGTGCAATTTTGTTAAAATACATCTCACATTACTTGCATATAGTGGCATGAACTAGCATATATAGTAAAAGCCACCCTACACTATTTTAGACTGTTTTTTTGGGAGTGAACTAGACAGATTAGCAGCATCCAACATATATCATTGTCTGGTATTGATGCCGCTACGCGTGACAGGGGGTGTTACGACCATGGTGATGATAATCGCCTTTTCTTCCAATATCTATTTTCTAACCTACTTAAATTTGAAACAGGAACCACCATACTTGGAGGCATTTCGACTGCTATTGACTCGAGCACAGAGTTAGTTTTCAGCAAGAACCCTGACAAGGATTTCGTGAAAACCAGCAACTTCTCTTACGCCATCATAGTCGTAGGAGAGACGCCATATGCCGAAACTAATGGAGACAATTTGAACCTAACACTGCCGGATGCGAGTGCATCGGCTGTTCAAAACGTTTGTGGTTCAGTAAAGTGTGTGGTTGTACTAATCTCAGGTAGACCTCTTGCGATGCAGCCCTTGATGGACAATATAGATGCACTTGTAGCTGCATGGCTACCGGGCACAGAGGGCCAAGGGGTTGCTGACGTTTTGTTTGGAGACTACAGTTTCACAGGTAGTCTGCCAAGGACATGGTTCAAGACAGTTGATCAGCTTCCTATGAATGTCGGCGATGCTCACTATGATCCTCTTTTCCCTTTCGGTTACGGACTCAAGACTCACCCAGTTGTATCGTCTTAGGCAGTACCAATAATTTATTTTATCTACTTTAGATTTTCTGGATTAGTTGATTAACAATTTACATAATTAATAATTTTGGAAGTAAGCTTTAAAGCTCGATATTCATTTCGCCATATTAACAAGTCTAATCAAGGATATGTAAAATAGTTATCTAAACTACTGTCATCACCAAGGTATTACAAAAAGAGTTATTACAGACAGAATAACAGAAGTACAACTTCACTGCAATCTGTTGACACAACCAGACTTCTCCAAAACTTACAAACCAAATTACAAGCCAAACAGAAGCAGGGCTCCATAACACTGTATCCGAAGCTAGTACAACTTTCACTAACTACAGCACAGACAAATATCAAAAGGGCACTAGAACATGATGAGCCATCAGACCAAATACTTCTGAGTTAGGCTGGACACAGAATAGTTAAAAGTTCTATTCAATTTAATATTTGAGACGACTTCGAATACCAATATCCTATTGCTCAACAACTGTCTGATCCAAAATTCCTCAACAACCAAAATAGCAAGACATCAAAGACTATCAAACCAAGAGTTAAGGTTAGTGGTCTAGGATAATACTTAATAATTCACAAACATGACATAAATTCATATAAGCACAAATCCATGAGAAACTTTTAAAAAATAAGTATGCAGTCTAAATTAATAGCTAAAAATACATTCAACAAGTAACATAGAAGGCAGAGTTTTGACATTAGAGTGAAAATAAAAATATATTCAACAAAATTGAGTACTTGGCAGCTTAAAAGTAATAGTAAAAGATAGGCTTCGCTAACCTTTTTAGTCTATTAAAAAGGCCATACAGCAGGTAAATACTGACATAATCAAACAACAAAGTAGCTTAAGATTGACCTTTGTTAATAAATCCTTCTTTGCGGCCTTCAATGCCGGGACGCATAAGCTTTTTCTCTCGTTTCGCAATGCGCCTATTCTTTTTCTCTTGAATCCTTCGGGATATGTTTTCGGATCTTTTAGTTTGTTTAGCTTTCTTCATCTTCGATTGACTTTCAACTCTTTCTTTCCATTTTTGAGAGTTCTTCTCACGCTTCTTCTTTTCCTTATGCAAGCTTCGTTTCAACAACTTTGATACCAGCAGCTCTGCTCATTGCAACCTCCCATGAATGCTTCTTCGCAATGATCTCCCCTTTCTCCGGGTCTTTTTTGGCATCCGCCAACTTCATCGCCTTTCGCAGCTCTTGCACCTTTGAGAGCTTTCGTTTTTTCTTCTTTCCACTCTCCTCCTCATCGCCCCATTTAACATTGAATACAAGGTCCTTTGAAGCTTCCATAACCCATTTCTCCACTTCATCGTTGGACTTAGTCAGAGTAGATTTATTCTCCTCCAAACCCAATTCTCTTTTTCGTTTGTTTTGATGCATGAGCCTCTTCTGAGGCCTCTCCTCTTTTTCTCCACCAATTTTCTTTCTCTCCATCTATACCTAGTGATCATAATTGAAGAGCTTAGATTATTAAAGTAATCAACTATATACACGACAAGAATCATTCTGCTAGGAACTTATATGAAGTTACACATCAATACACATCAATCTTTAACAATCATGTGTATTTCCTCTATTTGTATATAGAGTTATTAAATCACAAACATGAGGTCGTCCCAAGATTGTCCCAAGATTTTACATCTTATATACGTACACAACTAATCATCATGCGTCTTTACAAATTAATAAGAAAATAGTACGAATTAAAAGCAATGGATGTTCCTCTCTAACAAAAATCTAAATAACTGCATCTACTACAAAAGAGCAATCCAAGAAGAAGTAGATTACCTTGATGCAAACCCTGAATTTGTAAAGAAAAAGAGGGGAAAAAGGATAATTGTAATTCCTATAAGGGAGATAAGAGGGAGTGATTAAATTATGGTTTAATGTTGATAATATATAAAGAGAAAAATTGGAAACAAATAATTATAATTAACATTGAAATATAGTAATAGATTTTATATTATATTATTAATATTTAAAATCAAATTTTATAATATATCTTTTATATTTAAAAAATCAAAAAAAAAATTATTAATATTTAATGTTACCGATCAACTATTTTTTTACTATTTTCGTATAACTTTTCTACCATTTTTAAAGTTATTGAAAATTCAAATTAACTTTGAAATATTAAAATTTTATGTTACCATAAAACTTAATTTTGAAATTTTAATTAAATCAAAAGTTTTATTATTAATATTTAACATTACCAATAAGATATTTTTTTATTACTTCGTATAATTTTTTCTACAACTTTTAAAGTTAATGAAAAATTCAAATTAACTTTGAAATATTCAAAATTTTATGGTATCATAAAACTTAATTTTGAAATTTTAATTAATAGAAAATATAAAAATATATTTGATCATAATAATTGCTAATATAAAATATTAATAATAAAACTTTTGATTTTCTTTTTAAATATAAAAAAAATGTTATAAAAATTTGAATTTAATGATTAATAATATAATATAAAATCTATTTCCATATTTTAATGTTAATTATAACCCATTATTTAACTTTGAATGATTTTAATTTTAATGATTTTAATAAATATATAAAAAAATTTATCATATTTCAAAATTATTGGATATTTATTAGAATAAAAAAATATTCACTTTTACCATTTTTTTAATCTTTAAATCTATTTTAAAATAATTAGATAGAATTATTTGTTTCCATTTTTAAAATATAAAAAATATATTATAAAATTTGATTTTAACTTTTAAATTATTAGTATTTATTAGAGTAAAAACCCGTTTTTTAGTCTTTAAACTCATTTTCTTCTCTTTTAAGATAATTAATAATAATTATTTGCTTCCATTTTTTCTCTTTGTATTTATTATCCAATTAGTTTTTTAAATTTTTTTTAATTAAAATGGGCTTTGTCGCATGCCACAAGTACCCATCCTCGTCGCAATTTCGTGTGACCAAAACAACAAATCTGGTTGTCTCGGAACTACATGTTTTTTTTTAAAAAACATGTAATTTTATGACTAATCTTAAGAATAATTGAGTTTTTATGTTTTCTTTTAAAATAGTTTTATCTGGAAAAAAAATCTTAATTTTAATTTAATTATTCATATTTTATCCATTGTCCTACCAGTGCTATATAAAATCAATAAACCTAAAAAAACATACTTAAATTTATACAAACATTTTGGCTTAAATCAGAAATTAGCTTAAATCAGAAAATAGTATGGCTTAAATCAGAAATTAGCTTAAATCAGAAAATAGTCCATCGACTAGACTTCAAAATAACCGGTGAGGATCTTTGGACTTAGTAAAATCTATAAATTTAGTCCATGAGTTACAAAATCTATGAATTTAGTCCCTCACTTATAAAATCTATTAATTTAGTCGTTCGACTTGCCAAAATCTATAAATATAGTCTCTCGTTAGTGACTTTTTTCTTGGCGTAAGGAATAAATTTATCTATTTTCCAAATCGAGGGACTAAGTTTATAGATTTTACAAGCCAATGACTAAATTTATAATTGTTGCCAAGTCAATGGACCCATATTGGTGATTTTGAAGTCGATGGACTAAATTAAAGAAAACGGGATAGTCGATAGACTATTTCATGATTTAATCTTAAACATTTTAATAATTCATAATTTTAAAATTATTTAAAATGTACATTTTAGATAGAATCCACGTTCTTCTTAAAACTTCTCCGAGTACTCTTTTCTGGAATTTGAAACTCGATCCAAAGCTTCAGTCACGGCTTGTTTACCTTCTTGCGCTTTGTATTCGTCATCTAATTTTTTTTTGTTCATATATGAACTAAGAACCGTTGAAAGCTCATTACACTAAGAAAATAAAAAAGAAATATGGAAATCAAAACACACCATGTATATATAAACACAAACAAAATTACTTAGGTGTAGTCACTTACCCACGAAACCAAACTTTGTTCTTTGTTCGTCCTTGTGTTGTCAATAACTCTTTTTCCACTAACATAAACTATGAACTAACCATAAAAAAACTACAAATACAAAAACAATTTATTTATTTATACATAATTTTCAACCCTAAATGTCACTAAAAATATATAGTGAAATTGAAAAAAAAATACATCAATAACTAAACAATACATACTTTAACAACACTGTGGAGCCGAATTTTAAAAATCTTAATTTTTTGAAGTGGATATTTTGAGAGATTAAGGGTTTGAGTAGAGAGTTTATTCTGAATGTTGAGAAAATAAGGGTTATATATCAATGAAAATTTGTAAAACTAAGGGTCGTGCTATAACAAAATTGGGTCTTGATCTAACCGGATCTTATTCCAACAAAAAGAGGTCGGACTGGCCGGACAATCCGCGGACGTAAACGGGTCGGGTCAGACAAATCTACAACCGGGTTCGGGCCGGGTTCGGGTTCAAAAATCCTAACCCGAAAGCGGGCCGGGTTCGGGTTGATATAAAAAAAAATCCGGGTTCAAGCGGGTCTGCCCGAACCCGGCCCGCGGACGGCCCATTGCCATCCCTAGTCAATACCTTCAAATTGGGTGTAACCTTTAGCCACCAAACGGGATTTATATCGCTCAATAGTTCCATCAGATATGTATTTGATCTTATAAACCCAACGGCATCCGATAGGTTTGTGCTCTAAAGCAAGAGGAATCATCTGCCAAGTGTTGTTATGCTCTAGAGCCTGAAGTTCAGTGGACATGGCTTGGCGCCAGAGTGGATCACAATTAGCATGTTCAAAAGATAAAGGCTCTTTTTGTGATGTTAACAAAGCTAGGAAAGCACGATGGTTAGGGGAAAATCGTAAATTTGAAATGTGAGAGGAGAGAGGATACCTTGTAGATTGATGAGTGAGGGTGCTGAATTCATAGCTGATTCTGTAGATGTAAGAGATTTAGAGGTTGAATGTGTGAGATTTTTTGGATTGGATGGAGATGAAAGATATAATGGATGAGGCTCTGAATCATAAGATGTAGGATTGGGAGATGAATTAGGAATTTGATTGAAAGATGCGATGATGATTGGTTTGGAAAAGGAAAGTTAGAAGATGGAAGGGAAATATATTTTCCTCAAAGTGGACATCACGACTTATGGAAACTTTATAAGTATGTAAATCAAGAACTTTGTAGCCTTTTTTCCATGTGAATATTCCTAAAAACACAAATGGATGCACGAGAGTCAAATTTATAATTTATGTTTGGGATGAATATTAGTTACATAACATGCACAACCAAAAACGCGTAAGTGCGCGAGTGAGGGAGACCGATAGTAAAGAAGTAGGAATGCAATTGATTAAATAAACAACTGTTAAAATATAATCCCCTAAAATTTAAGTGGTACATTTGATTGAAACATGAGAGAACGATCAACATTTAAAATATGTCTATGTTTTCGTTCGACAACTCCGTGGGGTGTAAACACAAGAATGTCAATGCCTTTGTTTTGAAAAAAAAATACGAAGAGGAAGAAATTCAGTACCATTATCCACCCGTATTGTTTGAACATCCCTTTGAAATTGGGTTTTGACGAATTGCACAAAATAAGTTAATAAAGATTGAAAGAAAATGTCCATGTGCATAACGTGAACCTGTATATGAAGGAACTTTGTGAGGAACCCAGACGTCACAATGTAATAAAGAGAAAGGAAATTTTGTATTTATTGAGCTTTTTGGAAAAGGTAAGCGTGTTTGTTTTGCTTGTGTTTGTTTTGCTTGTGGGAAAATTGTGCAATTATTTCCTAACTCCTTGTGAATACCTGGAATTAAATGTGAAAGTAACTTAAAACGAGACAAAGAAGGATGGCCTAGGCGCCATAGGTCAGATAACTGAGAAACCGTACATATAGTCGATTTATTTGTTGATGGATGCATATAGTATAGACCACCACGCTGTCTACCTGAGCCAATCATCTTCCCCGAAACCAAGTCCTGCAAAATACAATAGTCACGAAAGAAAATGATGCAACAACTATGTTCTTTGGTCAGTTTGCTAGCTGAAATTATATTTAAATTAAAGGAGTGTACACACAAGACATTTGTAAGGGTTAATTTCGAATTAAAATTAATTGTGCCAGTGTGAGTGATTTGTGGTGCTGCACCATTTGGTAAATTAACATTAGTAATAGTGGAAGGCTTGTGATCGATTAAGAGTAATATATGAGAGACAATATGACATGTGGCGCCAGTATCCAAAATCCAAGGACTTGTACTACTAGGATTAACAGACACAATAGTAGATGAAATCAAACCTGTTGCAGACGCATGTGCATCAACATTACCAGAATTATTGTGATCCAGTGTACTGATTTCTTGTGCTAATTGTTGTATTTGTTCGGCAGTAAACCCTTGAACGATGCTATTAGTGTTGAAAGTCTTTGAGGTACTGGTATGGGTTTCCGATGGGAAAGTGTAAGAATAGTCAGCCATGGTGATAAAAAAATATGTTTTTTTTCCTTTTTTTATAAGAATGATAAAATTTTGCTCTGATACCATGATAAAAATAAAGATGTGTATTTTATATAAGAAAATAAATGAAAAGAGACTTAATAAAATTTAATATTATTCTCTTGTTTGAATGATTCAGAAAGTGCTAAAATAAATGGAATACATCTATATTATTACTAATTATGACCATAATCAATATAGTTAGACCATTATCTTAATGGACCATATTGTAACTAGTGTAACTATCAATCTATCTTAATGTCTACAGTTACTTTATAATAAATACAAATCTAATTTAATAATAATTTATAGAGTATAAATTCAAATTCAAATTCAAACCTATAAATGAATGAATATCGCAACTACTGGTGGCAAATGGTTCTGGAAACGCGGTTCAAAGTTGGCAATCTGTTTATGAACTGGCGGTTTAATTGCGAAACTGGCCCATTAGGACTGCAAACCGGCAGGACTGCAAACCATTAGGACCGCAAACCGGCAGGACCGCATAAGGACCAAACCGGCAGGACCGCAAACCATTAGGACCGCAAACCGGCAGGACCGCATAAGGACCAAACCGGCAGGACCGCAAACCGGCAGGACCGCAAACAATTACAAATAAACCGTGGTTTCGCAGTCCTGCCGGTTTGCAGTCCTAATGGTTTGCGGTCCTGCCGGTTTGGTCCTTATGCGGTCCTGCCGGTTTGCGGTCCTAATGGTTTGCAGTCCTGCCGGTTTGCAGTCCTAATGGGCCAGTTTCGCAATTAAACCGCCAGTTCATAAACAGATTGCCAACTTTGAACCGCGTTTCCAGAACCATTTGCCACCACTAGTTGCGATATTCATTCATTTATAGGTTTAAATTTGAATTTGAATTTATACTCTATTTAAAATTTTGGACTTAAGTGTTATAATTATTATATAGTCCAAAATTTTAAATATTACTTATGTTATTATCACATTTTGAATATTATTATTATGTTTTTAGATCTAATGTTAGTAGTGTTGATTTTAATATTACAAACCAAAACTATATCTTATATTGTTAAAATATTACAAATTCTATGGTTATATTTTTAATATTACATTTTGATTACTATTGTGATTTGGTTTTAAATATTACAAGTGTTATTTATTATTTTTTAAACCAAAATCATATTTTATCATGCAAAAATATTACAAGTTATATTGTTATAATTTTAATATTACATTTTGAATTTTATTATTGTGAATTGGTTTTAAATATTACAAGTGCTATTTATTATTTTTAAGTTATATTGTGATAATTTAAATATGACATTTTGAATTTTATTATTGTGATTAGGTTTTAAATATTAGAAGTGTTATTTATTATTTTTAAGTTATATTGTTATAATTTTAATATTACATTTTGAATTTTATTATTGTGATTTGGTTTTAAATATTACAAGTGTTATTTATTATTTTTAAGTTATATTGTTATAATTTTAATATTACATTTTGAATTTTATTATTGTGATTTGGTTTTAAAAATTAAAGTGTTATTTATTATTTTTAAGTTATATTGTTATAATTTTAATATTACATTTTGAATATTATTATTGTGATTTGGTTTTAAATATTACAAATGTTATTTATTATTTTTTAAACCAAATTCATATTTTATCATGGTAAAAGATTACAAGTTATATTGTTATAATTTTAATATCAAATTTTGAATTTTATTATTGTAATTTTAATAAGGGAAATTGTACCAAAGGTACTTACTCAACTATTCAATTGTCACTTACCACCCAAGGTTTGATCAATTGTTACTTAATACCCATCTCAACTACCTTATTGTCACTTACAACCTAACTTTATTTTAATACCCTAACTACCCTCACCATTCATGAACAGCCACGTAACCAAAATTTTTATTTCCTTCTCTTTCCTTCTCTTTCCTACTTTTCCTTTAATTTTATTTTTAAAAGATCCGTATCTTTCGAACGGGAGCTCGAAAAAAATAAATGAAAGTACCATTACTTTTGTTTTTTAAAAATGAACAAAACTAGATCCATTTATGATATTTTTTGATTTTTTTTAAAAATAAAATTTCACCAGTTGCAAGCAATTCGCATCTTGAGAATTGTACCAGTTGTTTTTTTTTTCATACCAGTTTTTTTTTTTTTTTTTTTATCGTTCAGAAATCCTGAGAGTTGCAAGCAATTCGCATCTTATCATGAGAATCGTTCAGAAATTTGCAAGCAATTCGCATCTTATCATGAGAATCATTCAGAAATTGCAAGCAATTCGCATCTTATCATGAGAATCGTTCAGAAATTGCAAGCAATTCGCATCTTATCCTGAGAATCGTTCAGAATTTGCAAGCAATTCGCATCCTGAGAATTTGCAAGCAATTCGCATCTTGAGAATTGTACCAGTTTTTTTTTTTTTTTTTTTTATCGTTCAGAAATCCTGAGAGTAGCAAGCAATTCGCATCTTATCATGAGAATCGTTCAGAAATTTGCAAGCAATTCGCATCTTATCATGCGAATCGTTCAGAAATTGCAAGCAATTCGCATCTTATCATGAGAATCGTTCAGAAATTGCAAGCAATTCGCATCTTATCCTGAGAATCGTTCAGAATTTGCAAGCAATTCGCATCCTGAGAATTTGCAAGCAATTCGCATCTTGAGAATTGTACCAGTTTTTTTTTTTTTTTTTTTTTTTTTTTATCGTTCAGAAATCTTGAGAGTTGCAAGCAATTCGCATCTTATCATGAGAATCGTTCAGAAATTTGCAAGCAATTCGCATCTTATCATGAGAATCATTCAGAAATTGCAAGCAATTCGCATCTTATCATGAGAATCGTTCAGAAATTGCAAGCAATTCGCATCTTATCCTGAGAATCGTTCAGAATTTGCAAGCAATTCGCATCCTGAGAATTTGCAAGCAATTCGCATCTTGAGAATTGTACCAGTTTTTTTTTTTTTTTTTTTTTTTTTTATCGTTCAGAAATCCTGAGAGTTGCAAGCAATTCGCATCTTATCATGAGAATCGTTCAGAAATTTGCAAGCAATTCGCATCTTATCATGCGAATCGTTCAGAAATTGCAAGCAATTCGCATCTTATCATGAGAATCGTTCAGAAATTGCAAGCAATTCGCATCTTATCCTGAGAATCGTTCAGAATTTGCAAGCAATTCGCATCCTGAGAATTTGCAAGCAATTCGCATCTTGAGAATTGTACCAGTTTTTTTTTTTTTTTTTTTTATCGTTCAGAAATCTTGAGAGTTGCAAGCAATTCGCATCTTATCATGAGAATTGTTCAGAAATTTGCAAGCAATTCGCATCTTATCATGAGAATCATTCAGAAATTGCAAGCAATTCGCATCTTATCATGAGAATCATTCAGAAATTGCAAGCAATTCGCATCTTATCATGAGAATCGTTCAGAAATTGCAAGCAATTCGCATCTTATCCTGAGAATCGTTCAGAATTTGCAAGCAATTCGCATCCTGAGAATTTGCAAGCAATTCGCATCTTGAGAATTGTACCAGTTTTTTTTTTTTTTTTTTTTTATCGTTCAGAAATCCTGAGAGTTGCAAGCAATTCGCATCTTATCATGAGAATCGTTCAGAAATTTGCAAGCAATTCGCATCTTATCATGCGAATCGTTCAGAAATTGCAAGCAATTCGCATCTTATCATGAGAATCGTTCAGAAATTGCAAGCAATTCGCATCTTATCCTGAGAATCGTTCAGAATTTGCAAGCAATTCGCATCCTGAGAATTTGCAAGCAATTCGCATCTTGAGAATTGTACCAGTTTTTTTTTTTTTTTTTTTTTATCGTTTAGAAATCTTGAGAGTTGCAAGCAATTCGCATCTTATCATGAGAATCGTTCAGAATTTTGCAAGCAATTCGCATCTTATCATGAGAATCGTTCAGAAATTGCAAGCAATTCGCATCTTATCATGAGAATCGTTCAGAATTTGCAAGCAATTCGCATCCTGAGAATTTGCAAGCAATTCGCATCCTGAGAATTTGCAAGCAATTCGCATCCTGCGAATTGTACCAGTTTTTTTTTTTTTTTTTATCGTTCAGAAATCCTGAGAGTTGCAAGCAATTCGCATCTTATCATGAGAATCGTTCAGAAATTTGCAAGCAATTCGCATCTTATCATGCGAATCGTTCAGAAATTGCAAGCAATTCGCATCTTATCATGAGAATCGTTCAGAAATTGCAAGCAATTCGCATCTTATCCTGAGAATCGTTCAGAATTTGCAAGCAATTCGCATCCTGAGAATTTGCAAGCAATTCGCATCTTGAGAATTGTACCAGTTTTTTTTTTTTTTTTTTTTTTTTTTTTTATCGTTCAGAAATCTTGAGAGTTGCAAGCAATTCGCATCTTATCATGAGAATCGTTCAGAATTTTGCAAGCAATTCGCATCTTATCATGAGAATCGTTCAGAAATTGCAAGCAATTCGCATCTTATCATGAGAATCGTTCAGAATTTGCAAGCAATTCGCATCCTGAGAATTTGCAAGCAATTCGCATCCTGAGAATTTGCAAGCAATTCGCATCCTGCGAATTGTACCAGTTTTTTTTTTTTTTTTTTTTTTTTTTACCAGCTCGCGCCTTTTTTTAGTCGGGGGTATTTTTGTCCAAATTTTAGTTCGAGGTACCCAGTTACACTATCCAAAAAGCGGGTACCGCCGGGTAATACCATAGTTGAGAAGGTATTTACCGGTACTTTTCTCTTTTAATAATGATTATAAAATTATTATTACATTTTGGTTAGTATTAATTTGTTTTGGTTATCACAAACATCATTCATAACAAGTGAAAATTAGCGGATTGGTGAGTATTAGTAAGTCTACGATTTATACGCATTTTAAAACTTAAAACAACGTTTTTTTAAATATGCAATAAAATACTAATCGAAACTAATTAATATCGCAAATAATAAAAACTAAATTTAGACTAATACCAACTAATACAACTAATAACAAGCAATAACAACTAATAACAACTAATAAAATTAGAATTAAAAGAACTAATTTAAATTACTATAACAATTAAATAACTTGATAAATTATACGAAGCTCTTAATTGAGCTATTATAATGTTATCCCAACGTTATTTAAGTGTTGTTATCAAATAGAAACAATTTGCGAAAAAAAAATCAAACAATTTCGAAAGTAGGACTACAATATGTAAAATAAGAAATTTGAGTTTTCTAGAATATTTAGAACAAGTAGAGAGATACAGAGAGACATAGAGAGAGGAGTATATGAATATATAAAATTTAAAAAAAAAACGAAAAAAAAAATTCTGGACCATCCGGACAGATCTCCGGATGGTCCGGACGTAATCTCCGGACGCCCGGACTGAAAATTCGGGCCATCCGAAGATTCTTTTGAATTTTTTTTATTTTTTTTTAGAATTGTTTTTAGAAATTTTTTTAATTTTTTTTAACAACTATGTTTCAAGAAGTGTTTGTTTTGCTTCTCTTTTTTATTAAATGTTATTTAAATTACTTTCACTTTCAATTTTTATTTTGTTATTTACAAGTAATTTAAGTTTATGCATATAATTATACAATTCTAAAAATTTTAAATTTAAACTTCTAATATTGAATAGTTCGAAAATATAATAAACTATATAATTCATCTAACCATAAACACTTCAAGCTTGAAAGAATCTAAAGAATCACCTAATAATTTAAAATTAGAATACAATTATATGTCTAATAGGTATATATTATTTAATATGTACATAATATTAAATATAACATCTTAAATATCTAGTATGTTCAAACAATATACAAATCATTTTACAATTATATTGTTTACGATATCTTGTTTAAGACAATCAAATTTTTATTTTTATATTTTTACAAATATTGAAAGTTGTAATCAAAATACAAGTAGATGTATATATTTTATTTAATATCTACCTAATATTAAATAAAATATCTTAAATACATAAATATAATCAAACCGACAGAACCGCAACCCGCCAGGACCGCAAACCGTGGTTCTGATTTAAACGGTTCCGATGGTTCGCAGTTCAAACCGTTTGCCACCTCTAACTGTATCAGTATATCACGACCACCAATACTAGGCTAATATATTGCAAGGATTGGAACAAGAAGATATGACGTCAGTAGTCGTACTTCCTTGCCAGCGTATCGGTTTAGAGATCGTTTCGCATTCCTCAGACTGGATCATGCCTCTACAGCTTCTCTCGCGTTTTTTCTATCAATAATTGTGCACCTATGTTTCCCATAATGCCCCTAGGTAAACAAGAGAAAATATCCCCATGCCTAACTGACCCTAAAAGCCCATTGTCTTCTATAAATACTGATCTCCTTCAATAACAGCTCAAACTTTTCACCCAAAATATTTAGAGAGAGAAAGCTAGCGTCTAGACCTCGTCGGATTCCAGAGTGGCTCCTTATTAGCAAAAGGTTCGAAGAGAGAGTTGTTGTTGGTGAATAAAACACCATAAGCATTCATCTGGGAAAAGGAAAAGACACCATAAAGATAAAAAAAAAGCATTCGCAAGAGCGCAAACGTGCCAAGAAAGCTCCATTAACTACCCCCAAACCTCCTTGAAATTTGGTGGTGGACAATTATCTTCTGAAGACCAGTAATCCTGTGTCAAGTCTTCCAGTCACTCCATCGATAACAGCAACGGGAAACCCCTGATTTTCTCCAGGAAAGACTATCATTACTGAAGATGAGATTCGAGAGTTGCGTAACAAAGCCTTAGCTGCCAAGGGGAAGGCCATCGCCTCGGACAATCCTGAGCCATCGACTCAAGCGATTCAGGTTGCTGATCAGAGCAAAGTCATCGAAATTCTTGCAAATTCATCTAGCCAAAGGCGCGTCGCCTCGGAAAATCCTGAGTCATCGACTCAAGCGATTCAAGTTGCTGATCAGAGCAAAGCCATCGAAATTCCTGCAGAGTCATCTAGCCAAAGGCCCATCGTTCCTCCATCAATATCTGAAGAGCAAGCAATCCGAATTGCCCCTAAGCCATTGTGGGCAACAATATTCGAGGGATCGAGAACAAACATATGGTTGCTCTTCGCAACATATCATACAAGTATTTTTTGCCTTCGGAAGAAATGTTGCTAAGGACTCGGTGGTGCATTCCTTCATACATCGACATTAGGTTCCCCTCGGAGGGCGAGACCCCATTGTCAGTGAGGGATAACGAACTTGTTATGTATACTGAAATCATGAATTGGGGACTAAGATTTCCTTTAGACCCATTTTTCATTGAGTGTTTTGCTAAGATTGACCTTTGCCCCTCTCAAGCCGGTCTCAATATGTGGTTCACATTGATGGCATGCATCATGGCTTCGAGAATCTCAGGCCAATAATTTTCATTGGAGCAGCTCATCGGACTATCTGGTCTAGCCAGAAACCCTTTCTTCCCATTTTATTCATTGACTTTTAATCGAAGACAAAAAGTGTTGAAGGACTTGCTGGAGGCTGACAAAAAGTGGAGACAACAATTCATCTACTTCTCGGGCCATTGGGGGACAGGCTCAGAGACAACCCCTTCGAACCCTCACAAACTATCCCTTCTGTGGACCAACAAATGTAAGTCCTCGAACTATTTTACTTATAGCAACTCCTCGAATGATGAAGTTCTAATTTGATATCTTTACAGCTATGACTGGTGTCTCAAAACCATACGCAGACCACGTAGAGAGTGCCACTACCATCTTCACCAAACTGAGAAAATGGGCCAAAGAAAATTGGGAAAATAGATTCCACCTATGCTTTAGGGATAACAATTTGGCCTTGAGCAGACTCTGGAGGTTGAACCCCCTTGACCGGTTGTCCTTAAAAGAACTGATGACCCCCCCCCCCCCTTCTCAAGACGAGGTGCTAAAGCGAGTGACTAAGAAGGGCATAGTAATTTACCCTCCGAAGCGTTCTCGCGCTAAAAGTCATTTGAGTGAACCCGATGAGGAAGTTGCCACCAAAGATCATTAGCCAAAAATTGGAGTAGTCACCAACCAAGAGCCATCTTCCTCTGCCATCATTGTGACACCCAGCTCCAACTCTCCCCCCAAGAAGTCTGTCCATCCTCAGAAGAAGAGAGACGCTAAGGCAAAAGATAGAAAGGATAAAGTTGTCTCGGATCTCATCCAGGAATTATCCGATGACGGTAAAATACAAGACGATGCCCCAGAACTTGCCCAAGAAAATGAGCTCCAAAGGGCATCAAGTGAGCCTAAAAAAGAAGTTGGAGATATTTCCCTCAAACAAGACTCAAATCAGACGCCCAGCTCTCCTCTTACCCATGCCTCAAATCCAGCCCCCACCGAAAATACCCCTGTCTAGCCTAGCGATGATTTAAGGACTGTTGCGATGACTATGAAAAAATGATGAAGGACTAGGAAAATTTGGTGAAAATAATTGAAAACTTTCCTAGGCAAGTTGAGGAGCAGAAGGAAAAAGCGGTGAATGCTTATGTGGCCAAGTGTGCAAATAACCTTAATGCCCAGGATGCTACAATTCGGGCAGGGCTGATCACCCAGATTCATGCAGAACACCCTGAATATGATCTGGGGAGTTTTTGGAAGATTGTCGCCCCCGACCTTCGTCCTCCAAACATTATGGTGAGTGACAGTGAAGAATCAGACACAAAAGAGAGCACCTCTTCGAAAAATTCTGACTAGGAAAAGATGTTAGGCTATTGTGGCAATTTTTGTGTATAAGTCCTTGTAAGGCAGTTTTTGTAAGCCATCTGATGTTCTTCGAGGAGCGTTTTATAACTTGTAGCTCCTCGAATTTTTTTGTATGCCACCTTGTTTGAATGATAAATTCATGAGTTTTGACTCTCCATGTTTCTCTTAGGAAAAAATGAGTATGCCAACTTGCGTTAAATGGTTGTTGATATATCGATTTGCATCGTAATATTCAGTATATGGTGCACTAAGGCTAGCTAAAAATAATTCGAGGCACCAAAAGGTCGCCATAAAGAATAGTTCGAAGCACAAAATAGCACTTCTCACAGAATAGTCTAAGGAAACACTGCCTCATAGAGAATAGTTCAAGGAGGGAACTATTGCCTCATAATGAATAGTTCGAGGAGGGACATATTGCCTCATAATGAATAGTTCGAGGCACAAAATGTGCTTTCCAAAAGAATAGTATAAGGCAAAAAATGCAGTTGTATTGATTAGCTCATATGGACACCTCATTAAAACCTTCTTGTGCCTAATAGGGTAGGAAAGAGTATGCCCTCACTGTTTTTTGTAAACCTGGAAAGATAAAAAAGACACATAATACATGCTAACTTGCTCCTCATTCGAGGTACAATTTTAAGTGTTCGGTTTTCCATGGAAGCATCAGATATCGCCCTTCCTTGTCTTTTAATCTGTATGTTCCCTGTTTTACCTTCTCCGTTACTCCATAGGGGCCCTCCCAATTTGGTCCCAATTTTCCAAGACTCTTCTCTTTAGTGTGTAGAAAGACTTTGCGTAATACTTTGTCACCCACCTTAAAATCTATGTGCTTTACTTTAGAAGCATATCAACTCCTCATTAGGGTTTGATTTGCAAAGACTTCAACTGTGCGCGTTGTCTTTTCTCTTCAACCAAATCTAATTCCAGGGCTCTGCTTTGATCGTTTAAATCTTCTGTATAAGTTTCCACGCGATATGATGGGAAGACAATCTCCGAAGGGACAATTGCATCCATACCGTATACTAATGCAAACGGAGATGAAGCAGTGGCAGTTTGAGGCGTTGTCCTATAAGCCCACAATACTTCTTGTAAATAATCAGGCCATCTTCCTGCCTTTCCTTCCAAATTCTTTTTCAACCCATCCAGAATTGTTTGATTGGTCACTTCCACCTGTCCGTTAGCTTGGGGGTGAAATGGGGCAGAAAAACATTGTCGTATGCCCCTGGAAAGACAAAAGCTTTTAAACTCCTTGTTGTCGAACTGAGGTCCATTATCCGTTGTGAACTGCAGTGGTACCCCAAAGTGACAGCAAATATTTGAAACGACGAATTTGATAACATCTTTGGCTTTCGTCCGTGCTAGGGGTTCCGCTTCCACCCACATAGAGAAATAATCCACCGCTACGATTATAGCATGTCTGCCTCCAGACGCCATTGGTAGGGGGGCAACTAAATCAATGCCCCACTTGGCAAATGGGACCGCCTCTGAAAAACTCTCCAATAACACCCCAGGCTTGTGGATTACGTTTGGATAGCGCTGAAACGGATCACATCGTTTTACCAAGTCTTTTACAAAATAGTCGGCCGATAATAACCAGCCAGAAACACTCGTCAAATTAACGCCTTATACCCACAATGGGATGAACCTTCCCCATCGTGCAATTCGGACAGAACAAATTGCGACTCATCCTTGTTCAGACACCTTAGTAATGGTCGTCTCAAAGATTTCTTATACAGAACGCCTCCCAACATGATATACCCGTGAGACTTGAACCTGATCTTCCCAACCTCGTACTTTCCAGCGGGTAAAGTATATTTTTCCAAGAAGTCAATAATTTATGACCTCCAATCATTTGTGATCACATTTCTGACCTCTTTAATGTTCATTGAATGCTCCGCGTCGATCATGACCGAAGGATGCTCCTGAATCAAGACCCATGGGTATCCCTCCGTTCGCGAGGCTGTGGCCAAAGAATCTGGGACGACAATTGCCTCTCTTCAAACATGTTCATATTTAACCCCATCGAACTCAGAAACCAAATCTTTCAATGCTTGCAGATATTGTATCAGATTATCTTTTCTGGCCTCAGATTTCCCCAAAGCTTGGTTTATCACCAATTGTGAGTCACTGATCAGTTTAATCTTTTGGCCCTACATATCCGAGCTAAACGCAAACCCGCCAATGCTACCTCATACTCCGCCTAATTATTAGTTGCCTTGAAACCAAATCAAATAGCTTGATACATAGCTATCCCTTCTGGAGAAATTAATTGGACACCCGCACCACTTCCAGAGTGACTGGACCCTCCATCTGTGCGAACCAACCATTCTGTGTCATCAAAATGGTCAATGATTTCCATGTCCTCTCTGTCTGAGTGGAATTAAACCAAAAAGTCAGCCAAAACCTGGGCTTTTATCGCCGTCTGAGGCTCAAATGCTATGTCAAAATCTCTCGATTCCACTGACCATTTAGTCATCCTCCCAGATATATCGGGCCTTTGTAACAAAACTTTTAAGAGGAATATCGTTCGAACAACTATTGGATGTGCCTGGAAGTAAGGTCGCATCTTTCGGGCAGCTGTTACCAAAGCCAAAACTACCTTCTCCAACTTAAGGTACCGTTTCTCTACATCCAACAATCTCTTACTGACATAGTACATAGGTTTCAACAGAGTGTCCTTTTCTCGGAGTAAAATAGCACTGACCGCATAATCTGAAACCGCTACATAGACAATTAATCTTTCCCCCACAAATGGTTTAGACAGTATATCAGGGGATGTCAAATATTCCTGAATTTGGCGAAAAGCTGCTGAACACTCATCAGTCCAATTAAATTGTTTCACGTTTCGTAATACCTTAAAGAAAGGTGCACATTTGTCTGAGGTCCGAGAAATGAATCTATTCAGTGCTGCCAATCTCCTTGTCAAGATTTGGACTTCCTTGATATTCCGAGGTGGAGTCATGGTGATTAAAGCTTTTATCTGTTCTGGGTCAGCCTCGATGCCTTTTTCACTTATCATATATCCAAGGAACTTTCCCAATTGTACCCCAAAAATACACTTTTTCGGGTTCAGTTTCAAATTGACCTTACTCAAATTATTAAAAGTCTCCTCCAGGTCAGCAAAATGATCTTCGTCCCGCAAACTCTTGACAAACATATCATCGATATACGCTTTGACATTCCGACCAATTTGTCCCTCAAAGGTTTTGTTGACCAACCGCTGATAAGTTGCCCCTGCATTTTTTAGGCCAAATGTCATAACCTTGTAACAATATAATCCTCTACTGGTAATAAATGGCGTGCTCTCTTCATCTTGTGCATCCAACCGGATTTGATTATACCCTGAATACGCGTCCAAGAAAGACAACAATCGATTGCACGAGGTTAAATCCACTAACTGATCAATGCGGGGCACCAGAAATGGATCATTTGGACAAGCTATGTTTAGGTCCGTGAAGTCCACGCACATTCTCCACTAGCCATTCTTTTTCCTGACTAAGACTGGATTCGAGGCCCATACGGGATAATGCGACTCGCGAATGTGGCCTATGTTTAATAGTCTTTCCACTTACAAAAGAATAGCTGCAGCCTTCTCCTAAGAAACTGGTCTCCTTTTCTAGACAATGGGTCGAACATCAAGTCGTACCGCAAGTTTATGACATATTATCTCTGATGGTACTCCCGTAACATCATGTCCACACCAAGCAAACATATCGAGTTTGTTAGACAAAAATGCAATTAATCTTTCTCTGAATTCAAAAGAAAGTTTTACTCCGATCTTCAGAAATTCGCCATCTCCAAATTTATGTTCCTCGGAATCCACTTCTGGGACCAGAAATCCGGGGGTCTCCCTCGGATCATCACATGGAATGATTTCCAAGGAAGGCCCCTTTAATTGCTATGCTTTGTCTGATATTTCTCCCCGAACTCCCTTCGAGGATAAAACGATCTGGTAACATTCGCGGGCCATCTTTTGGGTGCTCCTGATTGTCCCGATGTTGTTTCATACCACATATTTAGACACTGATGCACCATCGAAATCACACCATGCATTCGCGACAACCAAGAGCGACCCAAAATTCCATTATACGAAGTTGGTGCGTCGACCACAATAAACAATACTTCCACCTCCTTCTTGAACGACCCACAACCTAACTCGACCACACACTAAAATTCTCCAACAACCACTGTTGTGGCACCGGTAAATCCTACTACGGTTCTGTCTGATCGTCGTATAAACGGTGGGTCAGAAATTCTCCTGTAAGTGCTCATAAACAAGATGTTCGCTGAACTTCCTGTATCAACAAGTATCTTCTGAACTTGATCGCCAGCAATGCCCGTGGCAATCACCACAACATCTTCATGCGGGCCCGCGACATTTCGCATATCATCATCATCAAAACATATGATGGGGGAGGGTAATCGGTGCATTTGTGCCAACACCCCTGCTTCAATCTGGGTAGTCAGATTGACCATATGCCTTTTCCGCGAGCTATTAGAATTCCCTGCGATGGTATCCCCTCCAAAGATTTCCAGTGACTCAAAGAAAGCACAGAGGTCGTTTACTTTTCCCCTCGAAATAATTTCCTCCACCATATTTACGTTGTTCCTTCCCTCATTGGGATCCAGATACTCTTGCTCAATATAAAAAAAGGTCAACTTTCTCGGAAATCACCATAGCTGTGTCAGCGATTTTTGGAACAACCTTTACCGCCACATTTTTCCAGAGAATGCTTTTTCACAAACTCTAGCAACATTCTATTCTCAATCAAAGCTTGCACTTCTTTTTTCAAAGAAATGCAATCCTTCGTATCATGCCCGATATCCTCGTGATACTTACAATACTTGCTAACACTTCTATTTTCCCTCAGAGTTTGAATAGGAAAAGGTTTCCTGAACGGCACCGTTGATCTTGCCTTATCAAATATCGTGGCAACATTTTCCTTTAACTCCGTGAAATAGTCCGGTCGAACCCATTTGTTCGAAATTGGTCTAGCCCCTTGATTGTAATTTTGTTGGTTGCCATAATACTGTGGGTTTGTTTTCTGCCTCGGCGGATACTGACCCGTACTTTTGGCTTGAACATTGGCACGAGGCCTTTGGTTACTAGATTCAGAGCTCTGAAACTGGTTTTGATCCAATTGATCGTCGGATCTTTTCTCAGATGCATGGGGTCTCCTCCACCAGAATTCTCTTCTCAACCTGATCCAACAATGCACCGAAGGTCATGGCCTGACTCTCCGCCACCGTGTCCTTTAATAGTCTGGGGAGTAGGCCCATCCTAAAAGCTGCAAGTGCCACTGAGTCTTTACAATAATCCATGTCTGTTTTCGTTTTGACGAATCGATTGGTATAATTCTTCAAACTTTCCCCAACTTTTTGTTTACAATAGATTATCGTATCTCCATTAGCTCTGAACTTTTTACTCCCCACAAAGTGTTGTCTGAAGATATTTCAAAACATGTTGAAATTTTTTATCGAGCCCTGCGTAAGCCTACTATACCACTTGGAAGCTACCCCTTTGAAGGTCTGAGAAAACGCTCTACACAACAATTTATCATCGTCGTCGAAATTAATCATGAAGTTTTTGAATTTCTCGATGTGGTTATCAGGGTCTTGTGTCCCATCGAACTTTTCTAACTTCGAGATATCGAAATTCTTTGGGAGATTTCCCACCAAACTTTCCGGGAACAAAGGAGAAGCTCTCCAATTATGGCTCATCCGATAAGCATTAGATCTCAAGTTTTCATTGCTCGGAAAATACAATCCCTCCTCGGACGGTAGAGTATATTGATGCTGCCACTCCGAATTTCGCGGGCCAACGTTTTGGTTTCCAGTGGGAAAATTCGTTTGGCCATAACCCCGCTCATTAACTCGAGTATGATAACTCTTCTCCCTCGGATATTTCCTCTCCGAGCTACTTCCCTTCCGGTGATCTGCGTGTCCTCGGCCATATCTTTTCTTTCTGTGATTTTTCCTAGGAGATGACTCTGACGAGCTGTAACGAGAATAATCGCTCGAGTCAGACGACTCCAGACATCGTTTTTCTTTCCTCCTCGAAGATCTTCGTTCATATCCTCTATATCTATCATCCCTGGCTTTAGGACGAAAATCGATTTCGCGCTCCTCTTTTCCACTGTCTGGCTCCCTTCTCACCTCAGAGCGAAGATTTGCGTGAACAGTTTCCTTTTTTGCCTTCAATCTTTCGATCTCCAGCAACAATTCGTTCCTCCGAGCCAACAGATCCGAGTCATCAAAAGTGTCTCCGACGCGCTGGCCCCCATGCGCCTCGTACTCCATGTCATTCCGATAATCGTCACCCACCAGATTCTCCTCGGAGTTGTTAACAAAATTGTCCCCTTGCTCTTCCATAATTCCACTCGGATTAGGAACTATTTCCAGGAAGCGATTGTCGTTAGAACAATCTTTGTTTCCTACATACGGCGCCACTGAAGAGTTTTAAGAAGGCTCTGGGGAGATTATGTGTTACAAGAATCTCTTAGTGTCGAAATAGACTTGAATACTTTGTTTAGGAGTCTTTTTAGAGAGAGAAAGCAAAAATTAGATTAAGTAGAGAGAGAAAGTAATATTATATTTATCTCGGGATCTGTAAAGCATGTGTGGTCCTTTTATAGTACAATTACGGGTCTCACACGCTTTAATTCCTGTTTATTACATTTTTAGTCCCTATATTTTTTCATCTTCTCATAATGACTACTTCTTTAGTAGTCTATACAATTTTCCCATAATACAATTTCTTCTTTACAATTCTCTCCTTCTTCTTTGCAATTCTCTCCTAACCAACTTCTTCTTTGCAATTCTACCATGTCTTTTATTCTCCCTCATCAGTGTCCATCAGGCATGGTGCCAATACCGTCGTGTCCGTCATGGCATTTACAGATTGATTTGTATCGGATTTTTTTTAATTTGTTAACATGTATCTTTTAATTTTATCTTTTTTATAATTTATTTAATACGTTATCACTCACTAAAGACAAATACTAACTAAAAACAATGTCAATATAATGTAAAACAAAATATCCACGGCTATTTGAGAAACTTTTCTAATAACTAAGATGTGGAAAATTACAAAAAGTTATTAAGTGTTATGTTAATATGATTTTGCGGGTTTCAATGTTATAAACGACATTTTAATTAATAGTGTTAGTGTTAATTTTTTAGTATTAGTTTTAATTCTTTTAGTTTTAAGGAGGGAAATTATGTTTAGAGATGGAAAAAAGAAAATTTTCCAAAAGTATTACGGTGATTTCACGAAGTAATTAAATTTATACGGTGATTTTTATATGAAGGTTAAAAATGTTAAAAATAATAAAATTGGAATTTACTAAAGCTTTTATCACAACTGGGGGTTCATCTAGTCTGGTTAAACCTCTTAAATTATTACCTTTATTAAATATTAGGTATTAAAAATATAAATATTATATTATTAAATTTTTAGTATAATATTTTTATACTAAAATATTTTGTCATAATTAGACATACTTTATTTCCATTAAATAAAACTACCTGCAATTGAAAAACATAATGCAAATTAAGAATAAGTTATTTATTTTTTCAAGTTAGTTAAAAAATAAAATATATCAAATACGTCCACACTTATAAGATTAAAATAAGTATGCTATATTTTTATTAGAATTTAATTAATGTAAATGTATATGTTAATTTGGTTTTAGAAAAATTTATAACAAATCCTTTTTTACATCTTCAACAAAAGAAAAATGTCAAAACTTTATCTAACCTTATTATTTTGATTTCATATTATTTGTATTACAACTAGATTTTTATATCTTCACAAACATATATATATATAGTTACAATTTAAAAATTATAAATATATGCATAATCATATTTTAATTTGATCTAAATTATATTAATGAATACTGAGTTTTTGACAGTTTTGACATATGTTATGAGATATACGAGGGCCAAATTTTCTAATTTTAAATAGCGTTTCAGCATCCAAAAGGCTTTTACTTATGTAGTACACTGGTCGTGGGTAATATTCTTCCTCTTGAATCAAAACAACACTCGCAACATAACTTGACACCGCTAAATAAACATACAGCCTCTCTCCAAATTTGGCTTTGTCAAAATTTCTGGCGAAGAAATATATTCTTTAATTCGATAAAACGCCTCTGAACATTCTTGGTTCCAGTCAAAATAATTTTCTCGTCTCAACACTTGGAAAAAAAGGAGCACATTTGTCTGACGTGATATGAATATATTTAAAGCTGCCAATATTTCTGTCAGAATTTGAACTTCCTCAATCGTTCGAGGTGGTGTCATAGTGTTCAAATCGTTTAGCTGTACTAGATCGTCTTTTATCTTATGCTCACTGATTTTGTACCCAAACTTTCCGGATGAGGCCCCGAATGTACATTTTTCTAATGTCAATTTCAAATCTATATTTTCTAAATTAGCAAAAGTTTCTTCTAGATCTGCCAAGTGGTCTCCATCCCTTACATCTTTCACTAACATATCATTGAGTATACTACAACATTTCTCCCAATCTGAGTCTCAAAATATTTTTTACAAAGCATTGATAGGTTGCTCCAGTGTTTTTCAACCCAAACGGCATTACCTTATAACAATGTAAACCTATTCCATTAATAAAAGTGGTGCTCTTCTTACCGGCATATGCATTCATGAAAGAAAATAATCGATTCCCAGAAGTATAATCCATTAATTGATAGATTCGTGGAATCGGGAAAGGATTTTTTGGACATGCCATATTTTAATCAGTAAAATCTACACACATTCGTCATTTAACATTCTTCTTTTTTACTAAAACTATATTAGCGGTCCATAAAGGATATTGTGACTCGCGTATGTGCCGACCTTGGGTAAATAGTCTACCTTAGCCATAATTTTTTCAGACTTTATTTGGGGAAAAAATCTCCTACTTTGGATGATCGGACGAACATTATTCCAGACTGCTAACTTATGGCAAATGATATCTGCTGTAACCCATGTCACATATTCTGTACACCATGCAAACATATGTAACTTAGTTGATAAAAACTTAATTAATTATTCCTTTACCTTCAGAAGTAACTTTGTGCCAATTTTTAAAATTTTGCCCTGAGAGAAAACATGATCCTCAACATGGTCGTTTGGCATCAGAAACCCGGGGGTCTCCCTCAGATCAGTTGCGGGATATGATCCGGAAGAAGGCCCCACTTATTTTTATTCTTTATTTGACTTGTCCCCTTTGATTAGATTTGGGGCCAAATTCGTTCAGTAACACTTTCTCATCATTTTTTCATTGCTTCTTACCGTTCCAACATTGTTTTCCACGATACACTTCAACCATTGATGAAGTGTTGATGCTATAACATGAATTTTAGACAACTAATATTATCTAACGATTGCATTGTAAGACGTCGAAGTGTCTACCATAATAAACAAGACTACCACCTTTTTGAATGGTCTTCGACATAGTTCAACTCTCCTTCTGAATTCTTCTACCCCTTCAGCCATTACTCCAGTAAACCCTGATGAGGTCGGATTTATTTGACACTGACCATTGTATATATTTGAGGGGAAGTTCGGACATATCCAGTATCATGCCCCACCGAACAGTATAACTTTGTGAAACATGACTCAGCTAGTTGCTAGTCATTTCATCTTTTGGGCTAATGGGTTTTTAAAATTAACCCAAGCCCATGATCCGACTCTGAAGGCCCACAAATCATTAAATGAGTATAAATATCTCAACTACTTTCATTAATGAGGGTAATAAGAATTTACTTCTAGCACACACATTACTTATCTCTCTACATTTTACACTAAACATTAAATTCCTAAAATACTTTCCTAAAATACCCTTGGTCAAAAATAATCCTCACCAAACCCTACAATATTCTGATCTGATCCAAAGATTGTTGGTGAATTCTTTATTTTGCTGTAAGTAGTCATGAACATAATATTAGCTTCAAAATTCTTCGAATATCATCCTCAACAATCTTTGCTACAATAACTACCGCATCATCATGAGGACAGTTACGTCCCTTATGTCATCGTCTTCAAAACAAATTATTGGATATGGATTTATATATGTGTGGTGAAACACACGCCTCCAACTGAGTTGGTAGGCTAACAATGTGTCTTTTTCGAGACTAATTTGATGTTCATGCAACAGTATCTCCTCCAAAAATTGTTAGTGACTCAAAGAAAGCACATAATTCACTAACTTTACCTCTCATAACTAGCTCTTCCACCATATTGATGTTGTTTCTTGATGGCTTCAAATCCAAATACTCCGTTGAAATATTAAAAACATCAATAGATTATTCGTCAACATGATCTGAGATCATCAGATCATTTTCTTTGTTTATAACATCTTCTTGCTTTGGAGCAACCACATAATTATTCTTCAAAGATTTTGTCAGCTTCCCATTTTCAATTAAGACATATATTTATTTATTTTCAATGCCACACAATCCTTCGTGTCATGCCCAATGTCCTCATGATATTTACAGTACCGATTTCTTATATTCTCTGTTAACTCGACAAAATGTGTTGGCCAGACCCGTTTGTTTGACATCGGTCGGACATTATGTTGACTATTCACAATCAATGCGAAATATTTCACGCTTGGAGGTGCTTGAATTATCGTTTGAACTAGCGTTGGAAGTCAGACAACACTTTTTGGATTCAAATTGTTACATGCTACCATCGAACTTTGACGGAATTGGTTTTGTTCAAATTGTGCTAAAAAATTTATTTCCGATGTTTGTGTTTCCTCTACAAAAAATATTTTCTCTACTTGATCTAGCAATGCCCCGAATGTCATCGATTTTCTCTCTGCTACGTTATCCATCATTATTCATGGCAGGATTCTTATTCGAAAGGCATTCAATGACAATTTATATTCATAATTTTACATGTCCGTCTTAGCCTTGGTAAAATGATTTGTATAATCTTTAAGACACTTTCTGTCTACAGTAAATGATTGTATCACCATTGGCGCGAAATGTTTTGCTTCCTACAAAGTGCTAACGAAACAAATTCCATAACATATAAAAACAATTATGCAACCCTCAAGCAAGTGATTGTACCACTTTGAAATTGCGGTCTTAAATATCTGGGAGAAGATCATGCACGAAAGGTTGTCATCATCGTCGTAGTTAATCATAAAATTCTTGAATTGCTTTATATGATTATCCAGATCTTATGGCCTATCAAACCTTTCCAGCTTATAAATATCAAATCATTTAGGCAGAAGCTCTGAAATAATTTCCATGGAAATAGGAGATTATCTCAAATTATGTCCCACTTTATACGCACTTCCCCCCGAATCTTCATTCAATGTTGTGCATAAACCTTCTTCGGATGGATAGATAAATTGATTACTCACATAAAACTCGAGATTATGACTTCCAAAAGGAATTTGTTATATATGGAGTTACTTGTTCCCGTTGAGTTAAGTTCACAATCCTAGTCGTCTCTTCAGAACCAAACCAATTTTACCCATGTTTAGATTTTTCTCTCTTCGAACCTTTGGCTCTATGAGACGTCTGAGGACCACCTATATGCCTCTTTGAAACTTTTCTCTTGTAACTTTTTTTTATCGATTATCCTCCTCAAAATAAAATAAAAATTCATCCAAATTGTACGATGAATATTCACTTGATTCTTTTGATTCATAACGATGTCCAGATCTTATTCTCTTTTTTGAAGAATAATAGTTTTTCTTATGTCGTCTTTTCTAAATACGAGGAACATTTTCTATATGTTCTTTTAAGATTGTTTGTTCTCTTCTCACATCTGATCCGAGTCTCCTTGAACTTATTATCGCTTTATTTCCAGCATTCAATATTTCAATGTAATCCAAAAGCTCTTCGCGTCCAGCTACTAAGACAGATTCTTCCAGCACCTCTTTGGCATATCGATCATGTTCATTTCCTTCGTTTACAATTTGTTCCTCAATCAAGAGATCTACAGATGAGTATCTGATCACGTGTTTTTCATACAAGTCTCTAGTTCTCCTAACATTTCTGTGTCCATCACTCTCAAAATGTTTTAAGAACAATATTATGGTTTTGGAACAACAATTCCGGGTACCAATCGTTATTCCCACAAGCGGCACCAATGATGAGTTCCAAATATTTCTTAGTGATGTTTACAGTCACAACAATGTTCGTATGAGAGTGCCTGTCACAACAATGTTTGTATGAGAGAGAGAAACAAAAAGAATAAAGTTGTAATAATTAACTAATGATTTGACCATTTTGCCTAAAAGGGGTTGTCATTTATATATGTATCCTCTCTTAGGTGGATCTTTTCACCCCATTATTTTACTAACTCTAACCTTAAATAGTAATTATTACATATGACCCCCTTATCATTACAGATTTGTCAAGTTTTAACCTCAATGTTTTATTACATTAAATAAACTCTTTTATTTACTTAATTTTGTTTATTCATCCCACTATTTTCTTCCTTTATCACTCATAAAGGAAATCTTACTTTATATAGTAAAAGTAGTGGACCCTGACCCACATGAGTGACAAACTCTATCTTATTTCTAACCTTATTTACTCTAATTATACCAATGCATTTATTATTTACAATACAAGCCCTTCCTCTTTCATATTTTATCATTCTTGTTAAAAAAATATTATGTAACAGAATCATCCTTGTACTTTACCGATCCGCTTAAGCGCGAATAATTTACACCCTTATCATGTACGAGACAAAAATAATAATCATAAACAAGCATAAACAAAGATCATAATAGTCATAAATAAGACATAAAAAAGATCATAATAGTCGTAAAGAATTCATAAACAAAGACGACAGTAGTCATAATAACATCATAAACATAGATTGTAAACAAAGTTCATAAATAAAAAGTAAAGTATGTGATACAAATAATAAGAACCGCAAACTACGACCTAAGAAATACCTCGATAACACTCGACGATACAAAGACACTCATTTAATGCATCAATATTATCCTCTAACGACATTGTAGTACTACGTGACGGAAACACATATCTGATCTAATGCATCCTCCGCGGTACCACGAATTCTTACGAGAGGGTTTGTCCCACATATGTATCCGGACCTACCGAGTTCGGGTGGCCAATATGTACCAAAGGTTAGTCAGAACCCAAAAGGGTACATCAGGTATGTACCAATCGGCTCACCTTCGTATGCATCACCTCTATCCGTGATGACGTGATGATGCAAACTGAGCCAAGTCCTTTAATCTCATGGAAACCTATACCAAGTTCTTCTACCTGAATTCGGAAATACTACACATAAAGGGACTAGAATCATCTGAATATGCCCTATATTACGTGATACGCGGTCCGGATAATACGCATATACTATGTCCAACGAAGTTAACGTATGATCGATTCAAATGACCTCATGAAACAACCACACACCTAATCAAATATCCATATGGAATAAAGTTAACCTACAACATCGTATAATAGTTAGTATAATAAATTAAACAAAATAAAATCAAAATTTTAACGTGTTAATCGAAATTACATCTATTGCGCAATATATATATATATATATATATATATATATATATATATATATATATAGGGTGTGTCGGATATTAGCTCGAATAGTTTGAGAGGAGCTCACATCCAACGGTGCATAGTGATACATATGTAGTGAGGCGACATCATATTCGTTGCACCACAGGACCGTCAAACGAGGAAAATCATCATAAATCCAAACCTTTCTACAATCTAGTAAACCCACATATACCACCAATACCATATAGCAAACTATCCAAGGATATGGTATAACTGGACCAAAACCATCCGACCTCATTTATGTAACCAAGATCTGGTAATGGTAAATGAAATATAGGTAATCAAGCAAAACCGCATTGCTAGTTTTTTTGGCCAATATCGTACTTATAATATAAACATGTAGCATGATAGGCACATTAGTTGTTCACATTACCATCCTAATAAATTTTAGCATCCTAATAAATTTTAGCATTAAAGGTGTATCTCAACCACGACAGAGTAATAATAATCCATTTCCTACAAAGTCTGAAACTCAGCTGCTCAGATGTAATACAAGTAGGCATTTGCTCGTCCGAAAGGAGTCAATTCAGAATGAGATTTGCGAAATGAGTATTTGGTAGGGAGATTTACAAGTACGATTTAATGCTAAAAGGAATAAATGAAAAAATATTTAAACATTTCTTTACCCTAAAAAGAAGTGAAATTATCTCAAAACCAAATATGAAAGCTAACAAAAATGTGACATAACACACTTATTGAGAGTGGATAAAAATAATAAACACCAACTGCAATAAAGAAAAGTTAGTAATTAAACATACGAATACTGGTTTGAGATTTAACAGGCGACAACCAAAGCAAGCACGTTACCGCCACAGTTCCACAATAAACATCTGCAACCTATACATCCTCCTCTAAAATTAACCAAACAAACTAAAAAGAAAAAATGTAGTTTACAAGAATAAAACTACTATTAACTAAATCATGCACATATGGACTAAAATGTGTTGAAGTTTTGAGATTGGTTAGAGTATACATCCTCCCTCTAAAATTTCTCGAGCAGCTTGAATCCCTCGCGACCGTTCACCTGCAGAAGCGGGAAAAATATATTTTATATTTTTAATCAATCCTGCACACACAACACACAACACGCACATGTATAAGTGTATATAAATTTGTTTTCATTCCTAATTCTCTGTTGTACATCAATCCACATCTGATTGATGCTAATAACACAAATCAACATGGCTTAGCTAGTGGACGTTAAAGAGAACTCCATGGTAAGGAAACAGAACTGCCTTTCTGACAAATTATCTTCGCAAGTAAGCCGTAGCTGAAAACTGTTCAATTAAGGGATTCATTGAAATTTAAAAAGGAAGTTAAATGACTAATGCAGGTAACATTTCTATTTAAGTGAGTTATTTGTAAAGGGAAAGATTAGTTGAAGGGGAGATTAGAATTAACAAACTATTACATTCCACATGAGAATTTATCTGCAAATATTAGCTGAATCAAATATATAAATATAAACAGAGGAAATTTATACCTTTTAGTCTACCTATGCATTGTGCGACTGATCATGCTCAATGAAATCCAATGCGTCTTCCTTGTTAACAACACTGACATTGCTAACCCTATTTTTATGTGTCACCCCATATATCTTGTCAGAAACTCTTACTAGCTCGGTACGGAATGTAGTCGTTATAAATTGAGTGTTTGCCACGTCTGCTAACCGACGAATCATATCTAGAAACAGCAGTTATGGACTCCCATATGCATATAGAACTACGAATGCCCACAAATCATTTTCAGGTTGCCAAATCTAATTGTTAACATATTCACCTCCTGAATTTCATCAGTTTGTTCGTTTTTCTGGTCCAAAAAGATGGTCAAAACCGAAACCTATTTGGATAGAACAGGTCTAACTAAGTATATGGTCAAGTCTAGTGGACAACAGAGGCAGAGACTCCTACATCTAAAGTGAAAATAAACAGTTTAAAATATTTAATAACAGGGCACAAGGATCTGTTAAGAGAAGTAAATAGTTGAAAGAATGTTAAATTTAAGGATACTTCCAACAGCAGTTCTGTACTGAGGATCAAGTGCTGCATCGATCTCATCAAAAAGGTAAAATGGTGCAGGATCACATCTCTGTATGGAAAATATTAATGCAAGGGCTACTACAGTCTTCTGACCCCCAGACAATTGCTTCATCGATTGCGTCTCTCCTTGCCCAGTGAAGGAAACCTACGCCTCATCAATGAAGAAAATTAAGCACGCTAGTTTTATCTTTTAGAAAGAGAAAAAAATGAAGTGGAATTGCCATTAAAAAATACTGTGGATGTGAACTATGCAATGCAGTGCAAATGTGCAAACAATACCTTCACTTTCACGCCAATGTATTTTTCAACCCTTCCCTCCGGGTCTGTTTCACGAGGTCCATCTTCATCATGATCCTCATCCCCATGATCTCCATCCTGGATATATAAACAAAGACCATTAACATTTCAACTTGATGTATCTACTAAACGTTAAACCAAGAGATTGCCATTTACATTAAAATCCTCCAATGAAGATAGACATATAAAAGTAATATTAAAACGAAATGCATATTGACGTGTTATTTCTAACATATATAGGCCTTTCGAACCATTGCCTATAATTGGACCTGCTATAAATGAACCAGTTATTTCTATGCACAAAGTCGTTATAAAGGCGTTGCAAATAAAAATGAGAAGATATGTGCTGAAGGAAGATCTGTTCGGCAATATCTGGGTTGATCAAAATATGGTCAGCATGCAGCTACCATGCTTCCTTACAAGAAGCCACCCTGTGCTCCATCTAATAAGGTTGGGTAATCCTTCATATGCTTTCATATGACAGAGTTATATGGATAAAAGTTAGTCCAAACACATTCTTGACATCTTCAACCATTTCATACTCTTTGTGACTAGAAGAAAACTTGCAGAACAATTTAAGGTGAATACTGACTGAAAATAGTATCTTTCACAATAACTAGGAGACTGCAGCACCATGAAAGTGCTCTCAATTAGACTTTTAACTAAAAGACGACAAGACAAGAAATACAATTAGAAAGACAAATATCTGAAGGTAAAAAATTAAGAAACAGATGAAAATGCAAAGAAAATAAATGTTTTTTGTGTTACTTGCTTTTTACATTTTTAAGGTGACTACAGGATTGGTGAACTCCAGCCACTGACATCTTAGTCTCTATAAACAGCAATTGGAATAAACACTAAGAACTCCCTCCTCTCGGGCCCAATGCCTACACTTAAACTCTACATGATGGCCCCTTTAAGTAATAAGGAGAGAAGTTTATACAGAGATAGCAGTACAATAGGAGAGAAGGTTAAATCTTCTCACCTATGTATCCAAAAATACAGTAAAAACAGAGATTTTATTGTCACATAACGGACGAACGAATGTTTTGTTTCATCATAAAAGGAACCAACATGAAAATGATATCCACCAAAAAGTGACCATCAAAGTAACATAGAATAAAGAAAAGAAAGCACACTGCGATGACATGATGAAAAGAAACCATAGAGAAAAAAAGAATAAAATATGTTAGCAAGGGAAAACAAAACCTTTTTCTTCATCATAACTAGACTGCCATGGCCACCTTGGACAAGTTCAGAAAATACTTCTCGAAAATGTCGCGCGACACCCTTGAAAGTACGTTCTATTGATTCATCCTTACGTTGATCCAACACTGATATAAGTTCTTTAATTTTCTGGAAAATGGCATCAAATTAAAAATTGACTAATTCTGACAATTCTGATTGATGTTAAATTGAAGAAACGATGTATACCTCATCACCAGCATCAAGTTCAGCTTGCCTTTTCTGAAGTTCTTCCCGCTGCTCGGTGAAGTTTACGTACTGGTCAAGTGCTTTCTTGTTCACATGGCTGAACTTTTTCAGTTCTTCATGGCATTTGTGGAGCATTTTTTGCAACTCTTTGATGTTCTTTCTTTTATACCTATAAATATAGAAGAATTCACCCATTCACATAGGTGCAGTAAGATTCAAAGTCTAGAGCACCATACTACATGTCATGCATCAATCTCTAATAGACTCGACTAAATCGCATAAAGTACACTAAACAAAAAGGTCAAAACATGTTCAGCAAAAGTGACCTAGTATAAATACTAGATAAGTCTAAATTAGAACAGATATCAATATGATTGCCTATAAGGAAAAGATAGAGAGTTAGGAAATAAATTATACGTTTCAAAAGCATCGGCTGGCAAAGGACCCAATTCCTTAATTTTCTTTGCAAACTCTTCCTGTTTTGCATGAAGAGAAGTCCTTTTAATAAACAACTGTTCTAGTTCTTTTGCTTCATCTTGAAGCCTAGCGTTATAGTCATCTTCCTTAGCCTGCGATAGAAGGAGTGCTTATGTGAGGACAACACCGGAAATACACACACACATATATATATAGATAATAAAGACAGGTAGACAATATAAAAGAATACCTTTAATTTACTTTTGTTATCTCTAGTTTCTTTAAGTTCCTTTGTTGTTTTTCCTATCTCAGCAGAGACTCCTGAAAGGAAACTATGATCAATTAGTGAATCAATTGAATCTATTTAACCTAGATTATCCACAATAGTAGTTCAAGACACACTTTTGAGCTCCTGTCTTGCAGCTTCAACCACTAACTTTGCATCCTCCAGTTCCTTAATTTTTGATTCAGTATCCAGAGGTAAACTGCCAACGTCCACCGAAGATATTATAGCCTTCAACTCTCCTTTTCGCCTCTTTAGGTTAGCTGTTAAATTAGTTTCAAGTTCCGCTTTTCTAGTTTCAGTCTAGCAAAAACAAAACCAGAATATATACATATGACATCAAAGAATGTACAAGCTAGTTGCAAACTTAAGAAGCAATACAAGAGTTCAAGTTCAACAACCTCAATGCGCTTTGTTCTGCAGGAAATGAGATCTTTTTTAAGATTTTTAATTTCAGGGTTCAATCTAGAAAGAGATTCTTTTTCTTTTGGTGTTAAATGATCAACTAGCTCTGTACCCATCTCAGTACGCTTCATGGTCATGCTAACTTTAAGTTGATCAATTTGAGTCCGGACATCAGCCACCGACTTTTCCTAAAACAAAGGGGCAATAATTTACTTAGCAGAATGCACATTCTAGCATTACATAAAAATTTATGCATTGGTACAATGACTCAGCATACCTTGTTTTCAAGAGCTTTAGAAATTAAGCTTTTCTGTTTCTTAGCATTAGCAAGCTCCTGCTTAAGTTGCTCCAACTCTGTTTCATCATGAGCACGCTTTGCCTCAACTTGTTGTTGCTCGGTGACAAGTTTTGTAATTTTCTGATCTAATTGTAAGACCAGTCAAGGTAAACCTCCAAACGAAAACATTTGGCATCAGAAAGTTCATTAATGCACACAAGTGGACAACTATTTGGTTATGTGCTCATCTTTGTAAGAATCTTAAAAAATGTTTCTTGTTTCATAAACTGCTCCCTGTGCAATAAACATTCATCTAAGTTAAGATGTAAACGTCATTCTAATAACATCTAAAGACTCTAAGCCTGCTATATACCAAAAATCGTAACTAATCGATCTGTTTTGAGTTCGTTGGTTCTTTTAGGGTAACCTATTTGGTAGCGTCCAATAAAACAAAGGTCTGCAATAAAGACAACTACTTGTATAACGTTGGAACAATTGAAATTACATTACGCACAAAAATGCAAGCATAAAACGAAATCGCAATTACCTCTTTCATCACGTCGCATAAGCTAAGTTGAACTTCTATCAATGCTAATTTAAAATGCAACCGTGTTGGTCCGTGATTAAAAGAGAAAGGGATATATTCTCCCAGAAAATCTTGATTTAAAAGTAGCGAACAAATTAACACCAGATAGATTTTCCAACTCAGCTTTGGAAAAAGAACTCTCCCAAGTCTTTAAGGATAGGTTAAAAATAAGTTTGATACAGAGAGATAATTAAAGGAATTTAAGAGGTTTAACTATGAGACGAGGCATGCTAAAATTGTTAATGTTATCCCACATTATTTGGATACATGGCCTAAACCAATATATACGCCCAATACCCATTGTATGCATGTCCAAAATACTAAGCAACAATGCAAATCTACATCTGAAATATTTCACATTGAAAGAGAACGATATGCTGATAAGGAAGAACTACATTAGCAAAAAGGATATCTTGGAGTTCATCGTGAATGCTCTTTAGTTCTCCTTCCTTCTCGTTAATAGATTTCGTATTTTGTGTAACTAAGCTCATAACTTTCAACTTTGATCGTCTATGATCATAAAAGCCCCCAGTCATGCCACCCTTTTTACTTACTTGGTCACCTGTTAAACGAAAAGAGAATATTCAGGATACAATCATCAAGCTACGAGAAATACATAAAGTCAGAGGCCATCCCGACCTTCCAAAGTGATGCAGTCGAGACCTTCAGATCGAGCAATTCTTGTAGCGACTTCCAGATCTCGACAAATGACTGTTCTAGCAAAAATCTAGGATGAAAGGAAATTTTATAAACAAACCAAACCAAAATAGAAGTTTGACCAAAACAAAGTATTATACGAGCATTGAAACATCAGTAGCTATATCAACATCCACAATTTTCAGAGAAGTACAAATTCATTGTCTATAATCTTGAGCCAAAGCCCATATCGATAGTCATGACTCATGAAAGTGCCTTAATGCCTTACACTTTAATCCTCCTTACTATTCACTCTGAGGTTAGGTGCATAGGTGAAAAAGGTATTAAATTCTTAATATAGGTTTCCATACATAACTAAAATCTGAGATTGAGAGACAAGAGAAGATGAAGGAGTTGTAACAGCACTAAATAAAATAGCAAATGGCTCCATATTTGGCATGCACCTAAAATAGTGTCTCAAAAGCAAAAGGACTAAGAAAATCTAACCTGTGCAAATGCTGATGCAAATTCGGAGTTGAACTTCAATTTTTTCATCAAGGGTATAGCATCAGTAGTGTCTTGTGGGTACTTCACATGTGGTGCCTTCACCCGATTCAGTGGTATAAAGGTAACACGCCCACCTTTTTGTTGATTAAGCTGTTTGATTATTTTTGTTGAAGTCTCGTCAGTATCGACTACCACATGAAATAAGCTGCTCAAAATTTCTAGATTTCAGTAAAGCAAGAGGGGATAAAACTCAACCAAGCCATCACATAGAGGTCAGCCAGTGCGTCAGATAGTGATAACATGCAACTGTAGGACAATATCATGATACCTGGATCCAGCAGTAACTTCAACTGCGGTAAAGAACTTGTCATCACAATTGAGCAACTCAATCACAGGCCCAAACACTCCACCAATGCCATGATCTTTAGAGATTCGTTTGATGGAATTTAAGCCTCTCCTCACATCCTAGTAAAATTAAAGCAAAATGAGGCACGAATGACACAATCTGGATGTGAGATAAAGAACAGTTTCTATCTACTGAACAATATCGTATAAATAGATCATTTTTTCTTTTTGTAGATGAAAGTTAATAATCAAAAAGTAAGCAAGAGGGTGACATCCATGTAGAAGAAGAGACAATGGATAGGCCATATATCCTACACTTTTAAGTCTCCTTTGACAGCGACATAGTAACTTTACTTACGATAGAAATACACGAAGCCCCATATCACTCATTCAGAGAACAGCTCAAATCATCTACATTGGATACTTCAAATATGCAATACCAAAAGTGACCAACCAAAACTTGAATTACAACGTGGCAATAGATTTGTCACCGCCAGAATATTATTTTGTTATATGATGTAAGAAACACCCATATAAAATGTCAAATTTGTTTCTCTTCTGTTTAATGATGTAAGGGGCTCATTCAGAGGACCTGTATGCAGGTTTATGCAAGTCACATTGCCTTATCCCTCCCTTTCATTTCTAAATATTCTCACAGGAAGTAGAAATAGGTGAATGATATCAACAAAACAAATAGGAACAGATGGAGAAAACGCCCACCAATAACTTCTTTGTCAGCCATACACTGATAATGCCAAAGAAAAGGAAAATAAGGAAAACTACTTACTCCTGGAGTTGCTTGATCAAGATTCTTCTTGGCTTTCTCAAGTTCCATCTTCAACTTGTTTATGTTTGAAGATAGTGCACTTTCTTTACCCCATAAAGCCCTGTGCAAGTAAACATTCAGTTCTTTGATTACAAACACTCAATTTAGCATAACAAAGATTGAAACAACAATGAATCTTACTTCCGCTCATCCTGTAGCTTGTCTCTCTGCCTTTTACAGTCCTTGATTTCTTTGTGTGACTGTAAGATGAGAGACTGCAGAGTTTCAATTTCACTATTTCGAGTCTTGATGTAATTATCACCTTTCTCCAAGTCAGCCTCGAGGACACAAATTTCATCTAGAAGTTTTTTTTCCTAGAAAGAGAAGGAAAATGCACTCCAAGTCAATCAAACTCATAATAAACTATAAGCTCAACCAAATTTTCTGTCTCAATATCGAACAAGGTGATAGCTCGAAAAATGACAAAATTTTGAAAGGCTCAGCACCGGTTATGAAACAAAAAATATAGACAAAACAATTAATGCAAGATTGAAGTAAAATTGATAAGAATCCAGCATATAATTATAAACACAAGATTGAAAGTCACAATGAGGATTCGTCCTAATCGGAACCTTAAGCCAATGGCTAGTCTCTTATTGCTGATTGGATGGCTTCACTTCATCATGACTCATTGTGAACCAACAACCTTTTTGCATATTTTCCTCGATTATGAATATATGTGTATAAATGGAACAAGTCCTACAAATTAACAAGTTTTTACCTGAGCCTCATTTGAGGAAAGAATCCGATCAAAATCCTTAATTTCTTTCAGAAGCCATTTGTCTCGAGCAGCTTGACTAGAAAACTGTGTTGCACGGCCTTGTTTTTGATAAAGAATACTCAGCTGCTTCTCACGCTCCATTATTCTGTTGTGTTATCAGAATTAAATATGAGCCCAATAAATTAGCACATCAGGCTGCTCAATCAAAAATGACCTAAAATCTCTATCTTTAATTGCCACTTGCTAAACATACTCACTGACCATGATGTAACAACAGTCATGAACATAATAATTAACAAAAGTACAAAACATGAATAAAATAAAGAGAGGATGCAACAGATAAGAGAACGCCTAAGGAACATATTTTATACTAATGGCAAGAAGGCCATAACTTTTTAGTAAGTATCTACACCCTATACACCTGATAGACATACCCTTTTGTTATATTATTTTCCTCCTCAGCTTGGGTTTCATACAATGGGGTGATTTTGCTAAGCTCTTCCAAGGATTTCTTTATTTCTTCTTCTAATATACGAAGCTGTTTTTCAGCATCATCCTGAAAGCAAACAGTTAATTATTAGCACACAGGCTATTGTATGCATGCCTGCTGCATGAGAATAGAATCTTTTTAATATGCGACATCATTATGTTAGCATAGAAACATACCTTAGCTTGGAAATTTGCAGCATTCTTCTCTTCAAGATCCTTCACGTCAAGCTCAAGTTGTGTCTGCTTCTTTATAGCCTTAGTTTGCTTGCGTTCCTTGTCTTCTTTTTCTTTGTTCAAAGTCTGTACTTCTTGTGTTACCTCTTTCAACTTCTGGTCTAAACTCTTGGATTCTTCATGGGCTTCAAGAACACTCTCGTACATCTTTGCTGATGTTTCAGAGATTCTTGTTCGTGTCTCGTCCACCTAATTTAATGGTGAAGCTTAACTGAAAGGTTTTGCTATGTTGAATAATAACTACTTTATTTAGCATCATCATAAGCACTAGTATATGTAAAAGTTACACAGTAGTTTAGAATGGAAAATTTTGAGTCATTGCTTTTTGGCAGGATTACACTCTCAGATCCAAGCAGACCACAATACTAAATAGCACAACATCATTATATATATATATATACATATGCAATTGATACATGAACGCGTGGACGGATGGAAGTATATATGAAAGTGATACAGATGTTTATAGTTTACTGTTGAAAACAGATAAACATCCACAAAGGTAAGAATACTATGAACTTTCTGTTAATCACATAAAAGAATAATTATAATTCCTTAAAAGGAAAAAACTGACAATCGGATGTAAACTAGAATGTATGTTTGCATCGACATATAAATGCTAAGGAGGAGAAATATGAAAATAGCAATAAAGGGGTAGCTGATTAGATTAATGATAGTTTTAGAAAAAGAAGTAATAAATGATTTCCCCATGCCATGGGGAATTTCAAGATATATGTTTACTAGGGGCAATATGACTTCTGGTTATGAACGTGGGCAAATTAATCAGATTCCAATTATTGACTTAGATTTCCACATTTCACAATCTGCCAAAACAACAAGCCCATAAGAGTACAATATTCCGCTTTATGTGTCAGGTCATTAGATGTTACTCACCTCTTTTAACTCCAATTGAGCATCATGAAGCTCCTTATCATATATGGTATATTCCAGTGATTTCTTCTTCCTGTCAAGCTGCTGATATTTTTTGAGTTCTTCTTTCTCCTCATCCAATTCACTTAACCTCTCATCCAAGTACTGGACAACTTGAATGATCTGTCTCCTTTTATTTCCTAGTAAAAAAGGAATTATAAAATGTGGACAAGAACATCAGACCAATACAAGAACAAAGTGATACAATTACATGAAGATCATCTGAAACTATTAACAACTTGCCAGTGTCTTGCATGATTTTTAAACTTTCGCGTCGTCTTTCCTCGTAAACACGTGTTCCGCCAATTTCTTTCAGCAAATCTATTCGCTCAGAGTCTTTCATCAGCGTCAACTTGGCTATCTATGAATCCACCAGGCATAAATGAGTTAAGCAAGAACACACTGGGCTAAAACTGAAGCTGCAAAACTGTTTAATTTTCCTAGCAATAGAAAACTTGTACCTTTCCTTGCTGCACAACATAGTAAGGATTGGAACGAGAAAATCCAGCACTTTCCAGTAAATTCATAACCTCGTTCTTCCTGTAAATTGTGTTACCTCGCCTCTTATATAAACCATACATTATAGAAGGTACCTATTGTACACAAATAAAAAGAGAAAAAGGGGCTCACGTAATGTGTTTCCCATCCAAGAAATAATCATCTTTCTTTAGAGCAACTGTTCGACGCAAGCGGACTTCCTCCTTATCAACCTGTCAAGATGAGCATAAGTAGGTAAAACAGGAGATAAAAGAAACAGGAATTGTATAGGTAGATAGAAAAAGAAATGAAATTGACCATAAGATTATGAATTAAAATTAAAACCTGACCCATGCTGTTATTAAAGAAAATACAAGAGCAAAGTAAAAAAAGTTAATCAAGTAAGCAGTAATAAAATTATGCCACAAAATATTACCGGGATCCTATTGTCAGAATTATCAAACACAATCTCCACAAATGCAGATAATACTTGGTGCCCTGCACCTTCCTGTTCATTTAAGTATGGCTTGGAGTTAAAAAGAAGAATCATAAGCAAACCAACTAGCTATAGGTTGAAAGAGTGGTTGGATCTAGACGTACATGCAGCAGTTTTTGCCTTTCTTCGGTCCTCAGATTTTGGAAGATGTCACTCAAAACAAATCGAATTGCTGCAACAAAAGTGCTACCAAATTCAGTGACAAACTATGTTTCAATAAAAGTACTTTTGATATCATGAAAACCAATATAGCACTGAGTAAGACCCAATATAGCACTGAGTAAGATGACACTCGCTCACCTTGAAAAAAGTTGGTTTTGCCAGATCCATTAGCACCAACTACAGAAACCAATGTTAAAAAATTCGGGTAAACATAACAATCTAAAACCATAATAAAAATATATTGCTTAGTTGGGTTTATTAAAAGCAGAAAATAAAATTTGTATAGTATTTCCATGTTTCATCCAGCGCTAGGCAATCAAACAAATTTGGGTGTATTGAAGCCCAAAGCAACTGCTGACCCTGATAGATATTGAAAATTATCTTAACCACCTATATAAAATAGATTTTGAACTTCAAATTCAAGGAACCCTAACTTCGGAATTACAAATTATTAGAAAACCAAAGGCCAGGATATAAAAACACGTTACCAACACAATTAACTTTGGGGCTGAAATCATCAGTAGCAATCTGCTCTTTGTAGCTCTTAAAACCTTCAATTATAACCTAAAGATAGAAACACCTCGTATATCAAAATAACAATTAACCACAAATCATAGGGAAAAAAACTAGTGACTAGATCATGCTACTGATGAAGAAACCATATACCTGCTTGATATACATCCGGATAATTCAACCTCTGCCAAAAGATCAATATTAACACACTTTAAATTGGATTAGCTTAAAACAACTTCAATCAAACTTCAAAAACCGACAAATACAGTAAAATAGCATAGCAACTTCGCGTGCACACTTCCAATTCGAGAGAAATGCGCAAGAGGAACAAACTCCTAGCCTAAGGTAAAGTAACGACCTAGTCGAAAGCTAGTTTTCTAGGGTTTTGAACCATCATGGAAGTGAAATGAGCAAAACTTACCTAATTTTGCAGTTGATAAAATGTTGGATTAACGAAAAGGATGAACTTGATTTGCATAAGAAAAATGGAAGACTGGCTTAATATTTTAATTGTACGGTTTGTTTGGGTGGTTTTGGGATAATTGTAGTCAATTGGGAGGCAAACGCGAAAATATAGAGCGGGACGATTCTCACGGGAACATTAAATTACTCTCCTTATTTACTGTGTTTTTTAAGACCATTTACAGTCAAGAGTCGTACTAAATTTAAGTCTTGGTAGGGGACGCCTATAAAAAGAAAAAAAATCGTGTTTTTTAAGTAGTATTTATGATTTTGTTAGATATCTTATAAATAACTATTTCTAAATTATTATTTTATATTTTTAAAAAAGATTTTTTTGTTTACTTTGTTTGGAAGGAACTCACAGCCCCTACTCAGAGTATAATGAGTGCAGACAGGGGTAAATTCTCGGTCTCACGCAATAATTGCAAACCAGCGTCAGAAAATAAATCACACAAAGTGACAAGCTCAGCCGAAAAAACGTATGTAAAAAGACGCGAACTCATGATTTTTTATCACAAACATACCTTACTCAACTTTTGGAGTATTTTTCCTTATGTTTGGTGCACTCTTTGTCTGGCACTCTCCCCTAGTCTCGGCAAAGGTTTGACTATCTTATCGCGTTCTAATTTCTTCTCTTTTGCACTCCCTTCCTACTCTTCCGCTATAACTCTGCTCTTTGTTTGTCTATTTATGTTTATTATCTTCGTATGTTTATTATCATTTTATCAAATTTAAAATTACAAAAATTATTACGAAAAAGATTCAACTGATATATATTATGACAACCAATTTTATATTTTATTTTATATTATAAATCTCAAAATTTAAATCTACCAAACATAAATATCAATTTTATAGTATATTTTTAACCACGTATTTTAGTGGTTAGATAAATACTATCCATTATCCCTGATGTTTATAAGAGGATATGGGGTGATTATGTTTTATTCTAAAAACATAAATATGAATTTATTTTAATGGTAAATTTTTAAGTTAAAATTTGTTTAGTTGATTTGTTCCAATGTTTTTTTTTAACTTGTTTAATTGTTTTAATTGGTTTGTTCGAATTGTATGTATATATTTAATTAATTTGTTTTTGTTTGTTTGACTTGTTTTGTTAAATTGATTTATTTGGATTTATTTAATTGATTCATTTGGATTTATTTAATTAACTCGTTGGATTTGTTTAAATGTGATCCATCGATAAGAATTTGTTTGAAAGATTTGTTTGAATTGTTTAATTGTTTTGTTTAGATTGTTTGTATTTGTTTAATTTATTTGTCTGAATTTTATGAATGTATTTTATCAATTTGTTCAAATTTATTTTAATTTATTTGTTTGATTTGTGTGAATTTGTTTAATTCATATGTTTAAATTTGGCTAATTGATTTGTTAATGTATCTTAAATTTTTTAATTAGTTTTAATGATTTGTTTGAATTTGCATACTATTGGGTTTCACCCCAAATTTTGAGAGTATTAGTTTTATTATTAAACAAATCAAAAATTGGATTATCGAAACTATAAAAGTTGAGTCAACAATCAAGTTTTTTAATTCTTTCAACTGAAAGACCAGTTTTTTTTAAATAATTTTATCAGCTGATCTATCTTCGAATAAAGGTTTTTATTAACTTTTATCTATAACAATTTTGTCATGCCCTATATTTTAATCATAGATCTACCATGATCTATATATATATATAATATTTTCCTCAAAAGGGATAGCCAAGTTGGTAGAGTGGATGAGTTCGTGACCAAAAGGCCATGTGTTTGACCTATTTTACAATCAATTTATTGGTTGAGTCTGTCAGCTTATGTGGTTTACCTTATGCGTTGGTTTGCAGGTTATGGCATCAGACCACACTCGTCGAGTAGCGACTGCGGGTTCCCAGACAACTACCCTAATGAGATTAAGTTATTTCTCAGATCGGGGATATGCCTGACATCTTTTAGTTCCCATACAGACTTATTCAACTTAATATTCATAGTACCTTTACCAATAATATAACAAGGTTTATCATCACCAAGATTTACATTTCTAAGGTTACTAGGGACATACCTCTTAAATAATTTTTTCCTTGAAGTAGCGTGTAATAATGCTTCAGAGTTTAACACCCAATACTATTTCTTGTTTTCTAAAGAGTATATTAATGCATCATCTCATCTTGAAGTGACATTTGCCTCTGTCTTCTTCTCTTGGTCATTTGGTTCTCTCTTTCACTAATCTTTATAATGCCCCGTCTTCCCACAATTCCAACATTCAATGTTTTTGAACCCCTAATAACTTTTAGGATTCATGAACTTGGACCTTCAGTCTTTCAATCTACCTTGGTAGTTTAATTTACCGTGTCCATGCCCTCTGGTTGAATTTCTTCCTCTCGAATCTGTATGTAAGATTAAAGATATTGATGAATCACCCGATTCTTTTATTCGAATTTCTTCACTAAGGACTAGGTCACGAACATCATGAAATTTCAATTTATTTCTTCCTAACGAGCTACTCACCACCATGACAATAGCATTCCAACTATTTATTAGTGAAGATAAGAGTATCAATGCTCGTATTTCTTCATTAAAATCAATTTCAACTGAACTCAACTGGTTATGATTGTATTGATTCCATTGAGGTGTTGAGCTACTAACGTGCCTTCTGTTATTCGCAAATTGGGTAAACGTCTCATCAAGTAAACTTTGTTGGACGTTGGTGGCTTCTTATACATACTGGAGAGATCCTTCATAAGACCGTCATGGTTGTTTCCTTTAGGATCTTGGAAGCAACATTGCGGGATAACGTTAATCAGATGACTCCAAGAGCTTGTCTATAAAAAATGATCAATTCTTCATATTTCATACTCTCTGATTTTATTTCAATATGGGTTGATAAAGTTTCTTCTCGTACAAATAATCTTCAATATGCATTTTCATATCCCAAAATCTACACAGTTGAACCTTTCGAGTTTTTTCTTTCCTTCGCATGTAACCATTGCTCCCACTCAAATTTGACCTCATTTGGATTGCTAACAAACCTGTAGTTCTGATACTAGTTCTTAAAGATCTTACGCAAAATCAAATTAGTGAAAGATAAATCATAGCAATATGTTGTTGGGAAACACAATAAATCAATTGTAAGATCAACCACACAAATTGTTAACGGAATTTATCAAACTATTTATACCTCTCTAGACCTGCTGCATATTAATTTTATTAGAAAGACTTAGTGACTTTGCCCTTTTCGATACATTCACAAAAAACTAGTTTTTTGTTTATAATAAATTTAACACAAAGAATGAGAATAAACAACAACCATTCATAATTAGTAATTTATTACTCACTAAATTACTTAAGTTTTTTTCAAATTCAGACTTCTTCATCTCGCTTTAATTAGTACAATATCCGAGTGGGCATCTCGAAATCATGTGTTATTTAAAAAAAAATGTAATTCCTAAACAACCATTCAAAATCATGTGTTTTTTCAAAAAAAAAAAGTAATTATGAGTAGTTGTCTATAATTTAGTTGTTTCTACAAATCAGTTAATTTAGTTGTTTTTATAAATTAGTTAAATCTGATTAGGTATCTCGGAACTTAATATGCAAAATCGTGATTTTTTATTTTGGCTTTTTAAAACAGATTTTGATGTTAGTTGGATGTACAACTAAAATACATGAATATATTACATTGTTGGTTGTTTGGGTGATGTTATTCGGTGTGGAATCTTTGGTTTGAGTGAGTAATTTTTTTTAGATGATTTTTTAAAATTTTAGGATTTAATTTTAGAAATTAAATGATATATGTTGGGTGTAAATTGATTTAATGATGTTTCTATTGGAATAAGAGTTGTACAGTGAATAATGACATTAAAATATAAATCGGAAAGTAAATAAATGACAATAAGGTAAAAAAAGTGTTGAGTGTTTTTTGAAAATTAAAAATGGAGGAAATATAAAAAATTACGTGAGAAATAACTTTACCCATAAAAGAATCATCAATCCTAACATGGATAATGAAAATAATGACCATGTATTATGAATTTTAGCAAAGAATAATAACAAAAAGACGGATAACTAAGAGTTAATTTGTAGTAAAATATTACATTTGCTTAAAAGGAAGAGAAAATCCTTAGTCAGAGTCCTGCACCCTTATGATACTTAGAAAATTTTAGTAACATTTAAGTAAATTACCATATTATTCTAGAGAATAATTCTCGGTTTATGGTACCCGATCATTCAATAAAAAATAAAGTGTGTCAAATGTGTGTAAGTCATAAAGACTAATTCATAAAAAAACAAAAGGAGTACTAAAAAAAGTCTTAAAAATACAACAAACATAACTTCAAAAAGTATACACACAAAACAATATCAAATAAAAATCATATTTATTTATAAATAGAATAAATAATGGCGGTAGAGTCAACACTCGTCGTTGGAACATCATTCCTTACTACGACATATGCTACATCACCACCAGAACGAGGCATAAAAATAGCAAGCCTCTCTTCATAAGCATTCGAGTTTAAACCATGCAACTTGTTAGCAGTGAGAACACAACACCAAAGGTTAATCAATTCAACCTTAATAAGCAAAGTATGAAAAACTAGGATAATCTTACTACACACCAATAGCTAATTTCCAAGTAGTATAAGTAAATTACCAGTTCAAAGAAGCACTTTCACTCAACTAGTTTTGACCTTCATCAAACAATACCTTACGCACATTAAACAATGCCTTACATGTGATCTCGTAATCAGATTTCACAAGGTTCAATCGCTTTTAAAGCTCAATAACATAAGTTTTAGCAATCATGAGTTGTTAGTCAGCAGAATACTAGAGTTTTTACAAAGTATCACGAATAGAAATACAATCAATAAGTTAAGGATTATCTATATTTATTTATTTTGAAGTTGTTTGCTTCATAAGACAGTGATTATCAAACTTTAAAAGATGTGTAACAGGTTTCTATGGATCTCTACAAATGATAAAATTATTTGGAATTGGGCTAAATGAAGTTTTTTTTGTAAACCATATAATGAATATTGTATCAATATTAGAAGTCTATGGCAATTACAAATTGTTTTCTCTTGTAAAAAATGATTCAAATTTAGAGAAAACACTTCGCTCTAACCCAAGTTCATGTTCAATCTTTATAGTAGGAATGTTTATTTTTTTATTAGCCCATCAATGTATCAATAGCTTTAAAAGATGGATAATATTATATAGAATTAGAAATATTACACAGAACTTCACATTTTGGAAAGTTGGTTACAATACTCATTTTTTGGATGGAAGGATAATGTGATAATAAATATTTTATTCTATTATCCTCACCATTGCCAACCTTTGAGGAATCAATTGATTATTTTTTGAATAACGGAAAATGACACATAACCAAGCTTATAATTGTTGTCATACCCTTATATATCGGAAATATATATACAATTAAACTACAAGCAAATCCAGTTGATGAAATCAAATGGACTATCTCTATTGACATGGATTTCAATACGAATAATACTTGGATATAAATAAGAAAAAAAACAATCTAAAGTGTTTCAACGGTTATGGAGCAACATCATTTATATAAAAATAATATTTTATACTATGGAGGATACTAAAAGGTTGGTTACCTGTCGATTATATTATGCAACGGAAAATCTTCGCTTTGGCCTCTAAATCCCAATTTTGCAAAGAAAGTGAATCCATTAAACACTTATTTTTCAAATTTAAAATAGCTTAGGACACTTGGAAACACTTTTCCGAGCTGTTTGGAATCCATATCTCTAAACATATGACATAATTTCACCTTATAAGAACCTTATTTTGATCAGCTCGTAAAAAAATCCATATTACAACCATCTTCACATTTAACATTTGTTGGTATATATGGAAAGCTTAAATAAAGAAAAATATAAAAAACTATTTATTACACCTCATTTCGTAATAAAATCAAATCACATATTTTATATTTAAGCTATATAGGGCAAACCTTTTCAAACTCTCAAACTCTAATAAGATATAAACATTACCTCGTACATTTGTTGTTATTTGCATACAAAGAAGCCAGATACTTGCACATTAGTAAAATGGTCCCCTCATAGGGAAAATAGATTAAAAACAAACACATACAAGTCTATTATATCAAACGGAGAATCAAGTGGTGGTGGGATTTTGAGAGATAATAAACGATAAATTATTATGGCTTTTAGAAAAATATGTGGCAAAAAATATTAACAAAATGTAGAGTTTTTTTAGATGGTCTGTTTATATACAATGGAAGAAATATAACTAATCTCGACATTAATTAAAATAAATTTAAATGATTCTTATGGAAATGATTGCTAATAAAAAAGTCCATTGGTTTATGATTTCATTAATTGAAAGCTGCGGAATTTCTAAGATTGTAATGTTAACTGACCAAATCTTTTGAGAGCAAAATCAAGTTGTTGTATGACTTGCAAAAGAATATCTAAAGCATTCAAAGTGATTAGACTTTAACAATGATATGAACTACCCAATCTTAGTGAAATTACATTCTTAAAAAATCCATAAATAGGCTATCTTAGAATGTAACATTAAATTTTAACACATTATAACGCGATAATATAAAATTAATATTTTATGATAAGGAAGAGGTAGGCAAATGTACAAACAAAAAATAAGAAACGAAATGTAAAATAAAAAATCTAAAAAAATCCATTGTCATAGCAATGACAAAAATGAACATAATAATCACGAAAATATTGTTCAAACCTGGAAACATGAACAATCTATCAATAATGAAAAAATAAACATAGTGGAAACGTTCTTATGTGGAAAATCATAGAAAAAAAAATACATGGTTAGCTTATGAAATTAGAGGTTGACGCTATCGTCATATAAAAAACATGGTACTCGAATTCATGCTTAAAATGACAAAAAAGAGACTTATCGTGACCAGAGACGTCCTCGTAAAGAAAGATGATAAGAAAAATAAAGAGATCCTAGGACAATGGAGTTAGCGCGACACAAGGCAAATAGACGCACCAAATTTGATTTTAGAATCTATGAGCTGCCATTTGGTTGGACTTCTAATTTAAAAAACTCACTTTATCTTATTACAATCATGGTTATACACATAAGCTTTTTACTTATTTTATTTTAATTAAGAAAACCAGTTTGGTTAAAAAAGAAATCTTTAAATTAATATTTTATTTTATCAAATAATATTTTCAATTTTATTATTTAAAAAAAACACTAATTAAATCAGATATCCAAATTGATTTGATTTTTTTTAAATGATCAATCTCTCATTCATCTTTTCAACAATATTGTTTATCCAAAATCCCTTAAGATCAATTACCACATTATTAATATATGAACCATTACTTTAAAGCCCCAAAATGGTAGCCGATTTGATTGAGTAAGACATGCTCATGATTTTTTATATACGCTTTATTGACAACTTTCTTGGTAGCGACTACGGGGTCCTTAAAAAAACGAGAAGGTATTTACCATTAATCCCCAAACTAGTTATTTTATGTTCACTTTTGTTATTATTCATCGGCAAATATGAGTGTTGCAAAACTGACATCTAACAGCGCACTAACATTTTGTCTTATTAGGTTTCAAAAAAGGATTTGGCTAACCGGTGCCATGGACATCGGTTAAGGAAGAATTTAATTACTTCTTCCGAAAAGATTCCCTCATTTAATGTGCAGATTTGATTTATTTGATTTAATTTAATAAATAAATATTCCGAAAGAAGTAACTAAAGCATTCCTTAACCGGTGCCCGAGAGCACTGGTTAGCATTTTTCTTAAAAAAATCTAAAATCCTAATTTTGAAAAACATATAATCTTCCTCTTACTCGTTTTAAAACCACCCTTCTTTAAATTTTTAAAAGACTAATAGTGAAAATATAAATATTAATATTTGAATTGCTGCATGTCACCTTTTCAAATATCACATGTACGAAGACTAAATTTGAATTGCTACAAGTGGGGAATTAGTCTGATACAAAAGACCAGCCACCAGTTTAAGTGTAGATTCAAAGCCTACTACTTTCAACAATCTCACTCTCGCGCGCACTCTCTCAAATTGAGCGGTTGATTTGAGCTCTGTGCAGTCCAGTCCGGAGCCGGCAAAGAAAAAGACTACCTTAGTTGCGTGTTCTATCCCATTTCCTGGTCGGAGCCACCTCAGAACTTTACTCACTCGATTCACGCATCGAACGGTAGGAATTTGCTTGGCCTGACTGTTAGAATTCTGATTAGGTTTGAATTATGTTCTCAATTCTGATTCGGTTTGGGTTTTATCACTCTTGAATTAGACAATTTTGTTGATTTATTGATTTGAAGTGCCAAGCAATATGATTTTTTTGGTCTATGATTGACCCATTTTGAGTACTTGGTAAAGTATTGGCTTCTCAGTTGTTCAATTAGTGATTAGTATGCTCACAATGTATGCAGTTTTATATGTGTTCAACCATTCGATTTTGAACATGTTCTAAGATTTTTTCTGTGTTTTGTTTTATTTTATTGGTGGCTGGTCAGAAATTATTTACTGGTCACCATGGGCAAAGAAAACAAAGGAGAGAAGACATCAAATCTCATAAGAAGCAGATTATGCAACCCTAATTTTGTATTTAAAGCTTTCTCCGAGTCTCCCGACAGCAACTACAGGTCGATTTTGTGCCTTAGTATTAATTTAGAGTTTTGGATATATAAAACTTGTTCAGCTCTAAGGAACTTTAATTTACTTGGTGTTTATGTTTTTCTGTTGCTTCTTTTTTGTTTTATTACCAGCAAGTTGAAGTTCATGATATCAAGTTCAGTCACCGAGGCGTGCAGTAATTCTATCTTGCTTCTTGGTCCTCGTGGTTCAGGGAAAGTCGCGGTACACTGATTACTTGAAACTTTTGCTTGTGGAGATGTTCATAATTGATTAGTCTGGTTTTTTACTATTTTTTGACTTTGTGTTACAGTTTATAAGCAAGAGACATGACAATGATATTCTTGTTTATGTTATCAGGTATTGGACCTTGTCTTATACGATTTATCTCAAGAATATCCTGATACAATTACTGTGGTATGACTAAACTTAATTTTATTTTTGGTCTGTAGACTCTGTACTACAATCTCTTTTCCTTTTTAATGCTATTGTTTATCATTTTGAGGAATGCATGTATGTATATATATATATATACATATGATCGGATAGATAATCCAATATATAAGACCCAACAATTAGCGAAAACACCTTAAGGCGAATAGTGGTTTAGATTGTCTGAAGGCGAACTTTTTACGGCCCTCTAAATTTGTATTAGAAGAAATTTTCCTTATGAAGATGTTGGAAATTAGTTATAAAACTCCTCAGGCCTGATGTAGTGGCCTTACCATTGTGTTCGTACATTTGAGCTAGTAAAAGCAGCCCTCTCTTATGGTCGATGTTATGTAGATGGACAATCATCTAGCTTTAACCTTCATGGGTTGTTATTTGACAAACAATGACTTGGAACTTACAGTTTGCCTGTTGGCATTATATAGCTTCAGTCAGTTACAACTCTGAGTCGTTAGACCAGTTTTAGACTAGCAATATATATTACTGCAACTCCTGAAAGAGAAATATAATATGTAGCAGATGATTTGTCTTCATAGACAAATTCAGAAACCCTAAAATTTGTGAAAGTCGTGCACTTGTCATTTTACATGCTACCACTTCATATGTTGCAGATAAGGTTAAATGGCCTTTTACATAGTGATGACAATTCTGCAGTAAAGGTCAGATTTCTCCTTTAGCTTTGCATAGTCCTTTTATGATTATTTTGAGTAGAATTTTCAGGTGTTAGTTAATAGCCTAAGTACTTCGGATTCCATCAGAACTCCGCAGTTAAGTGGATACCAAGAATCATACCAACAAGCGTCACTCTTTTGAAAAGAATTGTTAACCCAAGTAACTCGTTTTCTTACAAATTAGTTATTGTGGTTCAAGGTTGTTGGTCATCTTTTAATATTTTGCGAGACTCTAGGAGAGAAACCCTAGGATACGACCATGTTGAGTGGCACTACCATGGTCACATCCAAGTTTAATTGCAAAAGTTAAAGGTTTTATATTCACTGTCATTTATATATGGTAACTGTATATATAATTTATTATTAAAATACTGATAAGGGAGTGTAACGAACATATACTGAATCATGTTTACACTGATATGGTGTTTATATCTCGTTGAGAAATGAATTCCGTTCTCTGTAAGCATGATGATCTTCATGTTTCTGACTTGTATATTTTGAGATTGATGCTTCAGGGAATTGCTAAACAGTTATGCATAGAACATGAGCTCTCATTTTCAAAAATGGTATGGAAGGCTATATAGCTATGTTTGTTTAATCGATAAAGTCAGTTTATATATCTGATTTCAAGAATGTTTTCAGGCATCATTTGATGAGTGCTCTCAGTTCATTGTAGCCATGTTAAGGTGCGTGAAGCATTAAACTTGGTTAATGAGCTCTTCCTTTTCGATGATTCAAAATAACTTATGTAGCTGGTTGCCAGGGAGTGTGGATTAGCACATAAGACAATAATTTTTGTTCTTGATGAGTTTGAGTTGTTTGCTCAGGTAAGAGTTTCACATCAGGCACGCAGTGTTTCTTATCCATTCCTGTAAAATTATAGATTTATGGTTTCTGAAACTATTGTCTGGTTATGTTTAGGGAAAGCAACGTTTACTCTATAGCCTGCTTGATGCCATTCAGTCAGTAACATCTCAAGCTGTTCTCATCGGGATCAGTTGTCAATCGGTATGATCGTTTAAGATATTCTTAATTGCTATTACTATGGTTACATAAAAGCATGCTTATCATTTGTTTCAGTCTTTTAAACCTATTGATTCTATATGCTTCCTCCTTTATGTAGTCATGTCATTATAAGATTTGGCATCCAATCTTGATATTTAGTAAGTGTAGCAGGTGGAAAAGTACTTTTGGACTCATCTACCTGTAGTCATCTATACCTGAAGATAGCTATGACAATTTAGCTTTTTATGAATGCATCAAACGTCACATTTGTTTTATGCAGGACGCCGACCAACTTCTGGAGAAAAGAGTTAGATCACGTTTTTCACAAAGAAAGATGTTATTTCTCCCTCCAGCTAGAGAAGATCTAAACAAGTAATTCTTATTAGGCTTTTTGTGGCTTCTGTCATCAGATCAATTATCTTCCTAGTAAACATTCTTAAAATTGAATGATGCAGGTTGGTGGAACATATATTCTCTTTACCTGCAGACTCTAGTTTTCCTCAGAAATACGTTGCTGAATTCAACGGAAAGCTTAAAGTATCATTTTTCAACTACCTTAAACTGGGTCTTTACCAGTTATTTTTTAAAGTGCAAGAGAACCTTTATTTACAACTTAGGAAGAAGTTATTAATATTTTAGGAGTTTCATCCAACAAGCATGGTAATAGTTTTAGCTGTAAGTTTACATGGTTCAATGTTTTTTAAGACTCACAAAAAGTATATGACTTGAACTATATTTTCTGTATGAGTGAAATGTCAATAATAGATTAAATTGATATTTACTCTGGTTGGATAAGTTTTGCTTTGTATTTACTCGCTTATGACACTGTTACCCATAAGAAATACTTTCAGTTTTTAGGTGGTGCACTTTCTCGTAAGAGTGTCAGTATAAACTAGGATTTCATACAGTTCAGGAAGTTAGTTTGGTAGCAATTGCTGTGATTTTTTATTTTGCATGCGTCAACGATAGCATATACTTATTAATGAAGTCAAAGCTCACAGGCCTCAAACATGAATCAATAAATAAACTCGACTCCAAAATATTTTATATCTTTGAGAAAGGAGAATGTCATTCTTTTTTGAAAGTGCTCCATTGTTTTTGCAGAGTATTCTAGCAGATGGGAAATTTAAAGAAATAATCGATAAATATTTTGATGCAAATTCCACTATCAACAGCTTATTGAGATTTCTGTAAGTTTTCTTCCATTTTGAAAGTTTGTTAAGACTGGCGCCAGTAAGTTACTGCCAAACTGACCTCTTAATGCTAGATTTCGCTCTGTTTCCTATATGGATATGGAATCTGGCTTGCTGTCACTTGATAACTTCGACGGTGCACTTTTGAGCATGCATAAGGAGCTAAAGCTGGAATCTATAAAAGGTACAAGTCAAACTACTTGTAAATTGTTGATTCAGCCTTTTTAGAATCTCGTACTATTTCAATATTCATGCAGAGTCTGGATATTATGCTTTGAATTTGTCTTATAATGCTGCTTGATGCTCATAGCATTAGAATAGATACATTACTCGATCGTTATTTCTTTGTCTTTTGCGATTAACTTTATATGACACTGGTATGTACATGTCAGATTGTTCGGTCTTGGAACTCTATCTTCTTGTATGCATGAAGAGATTAGAAGTCAAGGAGCAAATGTCTTACAGCTTCAATTCAGTTATGAAAGGTCAAACGAGAGTTTTTTTTCTTTGCTATAGCTTGATTACGTGTTTCTAAGAGTAGTTTAGTAATTCGTATATACATTGTATGTGGCAGAGTACAAAAGCATACACGATTCTTTTAAGACATCGGATTACTATTCACAGAATGTTTGTCTTCGGGTATGTAGAGATCAATTATACTACCACACGTGACATTCAAAAGTTTTTAATAGGTTAATTTCTACAGGCATTTGAACACCTTCTACAACGGGGACTAATTTGTTTTGCCGACAGCAGAGGACAAAGCCAATCTATTGAATTCCGGGATGCCAAACTTTTAGTGGCACCGATTGAACTACACCAAGGGATGAAATCTCATCATTCGTGCCCTGTAAGTATTAACACCTGAAAGGTTTTGAGGTTTCTTTCTGCGTAGATCTCACCTTTGCTTTTATATTAACTATTAGCAGTTTGTCTTATCAGAAGCTACTTTATTTACTAAGTTTATGTGTTCACTTAATTTTGCAGCCTATTCTTGTGAAACTGATGGATCGCTGAAAACTGAATGGCAAGTACAGGAGGCACTACTATCCCGGCTACTTCTTTATGATACTTATATACACTAGAGAAATCACCATAATGTCCTTCCTCTTCTAGATCCAATTCGTTACCTTTATAAAAAAATGATATCTTTATCATGTAATCTTAATTTAGTATATGTTCTTTATTTAGATCAATGCTTTCTCTCCAAATTTTGTTTGCTTATCTACACTACTGTGGATTGATCTCACTAGAATTAATATATGACTTTTAGATACGATCATGGTTCGTTGAAATAAGGAGAACCCGGAAATTAAAGATAAAAAGAGGTGATTTATTAATGGGCTATATTCATCTATTATTTATGGGTAGTTTTATGTATAAGTTATCTATAACTATTTAGATAAGTTTTAAATTATAGATAACTAAATAAATTTTTACGTTTATCAAAGTTTACACGTGGTTTGGTTTATTTTGGGGTCGAGGGTAGTTTGGTAAAATGTTTTAATAATTTTGTGGTGTTTTGTGTTTAGTGTGGAGAATTAAGCAGTCCGCTAGTATTAAATTTTGATCACCCTCATTAATGAGAGTGGTTGAGATATTTATACCTTAATTATTGACCATTGGGTGTGCTGGGTCGGGTTGTGAAACCGGGTCGAATTCAAAGACCCATTAGTTTTAAGTAGATTAGCAAATCGCTTAGTCAAAAGTTATTTACGTTTGTCTTGTTCAGATTTTTAGTGGTGTGATATGGTCTGAACTACCCCTGTTCGGATTAATGGGTTGACTGTGACTGTAAGATCCGAACTCATCAGTAGCCCTTTTTTTAGGCCTTGCAAAGTATCTTTGGAAGAGTTAAAAAATTTACCAAGTCAACATCAATTTCGTCCGATCTGCTTGTGTCGTCCGAATTGAAAAACTTCTTTTCACAAACAACCCGGTTCGAATTCTATCAGGACTGATTTTTCTTTCTAGAATTCTAAGAGTTTTTTCTTGAATCGTGGGACACGTGTCAATATCTGGTTTGACCTCCCAGCCGTTATTTCCCCTAGATCGTCACACCGACTAGGTCTAGAAAGTTACCTAAGTTTTGATTTTTCACACGTTGCGCAACCTTAAATTATTGCGAAAAACTCTGGTCACCTTCTCCTCGGTAACTCTCGTTTTTTACTGTTATATATATATATATATATATATATATATATATATCTTTTTACTATTCCATTGTCTTCCAAACTCAAAACTTTTTTAGAGAGAAAAAATCCTATGTCATCTTCATCTTCAAACTGTTCTTAAGAGATATATGTTCACAGCCAGAAACGCCTTAGTTAAAGGAGGTTGGTTGAACTTATCTGAGTTAGAGAGAACAAAGAAAGTAGACAGAGAAAGCCGTATCGCCGCCGATCTCTCTGTTTCTCCAAGTGAGAAGAGCAATCAGCCAAACCAGGACGCCGATTATGGGTCATCTTCCTTAAGAAACCCTAGACCTAAAAAACTTCCATTCATACCAAACCTCTCACCCCTCCCTTCTGGCTCTTCCGTACAATAATATCAACACCCTGTTTCCAAGGAAAAGGCTGTTCCAAGCGTTAGAAAACCCTCACTGTTTATAGTGATGGGCTCAGATACCTAAAGATCACCAGAGAGGATAACTCCTCGCCGGACGACTCGTAAAAAAAACCCAGTCAACACCATCATCTTCAAAACCCTCTGGATCGGAGGTGGCTAAAGTCGCTCCACAGGCTAAGCCCTCCGGACATCAATCTCTACCAGACATCAGGCCCTCAGAGGCAACAAGTGCACAACCATCCGAACAACTTCCGATGAAGGAACCTGAGCAACCTTCTTCAAAGACAATTGAAAAACCTTCCACAGTGATGGAAGATAATATGGAGGAGAATATCGAAGATGCCTCTTTTGAGACCGAGGCGTCAGGTCAGACAGGGGATGCCGCCTTAGAAAGGAAAGGTAAAGTTAAAGTTGGCATGACTTATCCGTACGCTCTTCCGGAGAGTCCTGAGGGTAAAGTAGACCCTTGTTTTAAACATGTCAATGTCAAGTATTTGCTGGCTTTGCAAAATATTAACTATGTCTACACCCATACTGCCGAGTTGGGTCGAATCCGGACAAAATGGGGGATTCCGGAGTCTATAAAAGTGAGGATACCAATGACTCCGTAGACCCCCATGGACTGTAAATTGAACGAGGTGGTAGTATATATCGAAGTGCTGAACTGAGGACTTCGGTTCCCTTTAGACCCAGAGATTGTCAAGTACTTTCATCTGGTCAAACTCTGTCCCAGTCAGCTAAGCCCCAATACCTGGTATACACTCTTGGCTTGCATCATGGCGTCTAGGCTGCCAAAGATCCCTCTTTCAATGGAGAAGTTTGTTGTTGTAGCAAGCTTGTGCAAGAACCACCTAATCCTCTACTATCACTACAATATGAGGAATGACTTGAAAGTTGTGGACGATCTGTTAGAGTCCGAGAAACCTTGGAGGACACAATTATTTTTTGTTAGTGGTGTATGGGAGAATGGTAGGAAGATCAAGGCCAATACAACCCTAGCTTGCTGACTAGTAGATGGAAAAACTCTTGTAAGTTTTTTCTTTCTTTTTCTTTTTATTTCTTGAGTTGCAACTTTTCCTATTCTGACTAATTTATATCTCTCCTTAGTTCTGCCGAAGGAATTCGCAAGCCATTTGGAAGAGGGGAAGAAGACTTGTGCAAAGCTTAATCCGCGGGCTTCGGAAAATTAGGGGAATGCCTTCCACAATTGCTTAAAGTCGGGCAATTTTGTGAGGTCTCACCTGTGGAACACCACGGGCAGAAGAGACCTTTCATGGGAAGAACTAACCACCCCTCCTCTGGCTGACGTAATTTTGGAAAGAACAAAATCCAAAGATGCCAAGCTATACCTGCCTTCGAGGGCTAAAGCCCCCAACAAAATGAAGAATAAAAAGAGGAAGGAAACAACAGACCTGGCTCAAACAACTACAGAGGGGACTGGTTCGGGGAACCAGGATGGTATTGATGTAGCCTTGCTAAAGGCAGTTGAGGTCGAGACTGTAAGGGAAGCTGGAGGGTCAAAGAACCTACTAAAGCCTCCTAAAAAGGATAGAAAACGCAAGGTCAGCATTGATGAAAAAGCTGCCAAGAAGAAGAAGGTTACTCTGGGGGGAAGAGATAATCCTTCGCCCCCCGGAAACCCACCCTCAGTTCCTGCTGACCCCACTATGCAAGAGGAAATCCCAAAAGACCTCCAGTCCGGACAGATTGCTGGTGGAGGAAACGATAAAGTGGACCTTTCTGCCCTTCAAGACATCGATCTGTATTTTAATGACTTTGATAAAGATGATTTTGCAGGTCCTTACTGGTGTGGATAATAATTTCCTGAGGGTAGGCTAGTAATTTCAAGTGGAGTTTTAAGGTGGTGTGTGGGTGTTTAACGGTGGTGTGGAGAGTAGAGAGATGATTAAGCAGCTTGGTAGCAGTTAATTCTCATTACCCATAGTTAATGCGGGTGGTTGGGTATTTATAGTGTGATGTTTGGGCCCTTATGGGCTTTCGGGTCATGTTTAAAGAACCCGGGTCATGTTTAAAGACCCATGAGCTCTAAGCAGGAGAACAAGTAGCTTAGTCAGGAAGTGTTTAGGTTTTTTAGTACTTTTGTCATAGTTCGAACAGCCTTAAGTTCATAGTGTTCAAAGTAATCTGTCCGGTCCAAGTGACCTGTTCGATCCATGTCCATGTAACCTGTCCGGTATTCGGAGAGACTAGACCGATTTGCCCTTGTTCGGGGAGCATGCTGAATTCGGACTCATCAGGAGCCCCTTTTTTAGGTGTTTGAGCAAGTATTCTTGTCAAAGAACTGAAAAACAGTCCGACGTCAGAAGTGGTTTTCAATCCGGACAGATCTATGGGTATACCCGGACAGATTAAGCTTCACGAATTCAAAACGGTTTTTGCCAGGGTTAGTGGGACACGTGTTGCTCTCTGATTGGTCACTCCAGCCATTTTTTCACCTTGAATTTCGCACCACCTTCTTCAACAAGTAACCTCTTTAATTACAAGTAGTGACATCAACGCCGTCTTTTAATCATTGCCAAACTTTTCGAATTCTCCTAGGAATCAACTCCTTTTTTCAGATTTACTATAAATTCAAACTCATTTTCCACTGTTTTACCATCTCTTTCACATTCACTCTGCAAATTTACTCAGAGCTTTCTCTCTCTAAAGCAAAGGTTTTCTGGGTAGTTTATGTTTACAGCAAGAACATCACTGATCAAAGGTGGGTGGCTCAATCTTTCGGAGTTGGAGAGAGCACAAAAAGTTGAGAATGAGAGACGAATAGCAGCAGGGCTACCATCGTCACCTGTTGATAGACCAGTTGCCTCTGTTACAGAGTCAGATCGAGGTTCATCCTCCTCCAAAGGTACTAAGCCCAAAAAACTCTTTCAATCCACTCTTTCGCCCATAGTCTCTGGTTCCTCAGTTCAGGAGTCAGTACCTGCTGTTGAGCCAGGAATTCCAGTCACAAGCGTTAGGAAAACTTCGCCTTTTATTGCAATGGGGTCTGACACAGAGCACTCTCCGGAGAAGCTGGTGGTTAAAAGGTCAAGCCGGCTAGTCAAAGGGCTAGCTTCCAAGAATACTCCCTCCAAATCGGGGGAAAAAAACAGTGGTTCTGGGTCTGGAGTGCCCATCAGAGCTCCCCGGGAAAGGCCATCTGGTCCGGAGGCCAGCGGTCCGGTACCTCCAAGAGAGACTTCTGCCTCTGAGCCCCAGCTTGAGATGAGAAGTCAAAGAAACACAGAGGGCCAGCAGTCCGGAAGCCAGGCTGAGCCAAGCTTTAACCCTCCCCGGACCACTACCACAGACATTCCCCCAACAATTATGGAGGAAAAAATGAAGGATTCTGCTGAAGAGGTCCCTTTTGAGTCTGAGTCCTCCGGCCAGACTGAAAATGCTGCTGCTGCAAAAAAAGGCAAGAAAATACTGTAGTTGAGGCATCCGGACCTGCCGGAGTGCCTTGAAGAGAAGGTGGGGCCGTGTTTCCACAGAGTTGAGCTCAAATATCTCTTGGCCTTACAGAAGACCAAATATGCATTCATCCATACTTCTGACCTGGGTCGAATGCGCACCAAATGGGGGATCCCAGAAAATGTAAAGATAAGGATCCCCATAGATCCGGAGACCCCTATGGATTGCAAGAGGAACGAAATAGTCTTTTTTACAGAGCTATTTAATTGGGGACTCAGGTTCCTACTGGACCCGGAGATCGTTCGATACTTCCACCTGGTGAAACTCTGCCCGAGCCAGCTGAGCCCCAATGGCTGGTATACTTTGATGTCATGTATCATGGCATCTAGGTTGTCTGGGATCCATCTTCCTATGGAAGAGTTCACAGCAGTGGCCAACCTTTGCAAGCATCACCAATTCCCCTTCTACCATTTCAATATGGGGAACGATCTCAAGGCTGTTGATGATCTCTTGGAGTCAGAGAGCAAATGGAGGAGCCAATTTTTGTTTGTCAGTGGCGCTTGGGAAAACGGCAAGAAGATCAAGGCCGGAGAGAACCCAAGCCTCCTCAGGAGTAGGTGGAGGAGTGACCGTAAGTTTCTTATTTTAAATCTCTGTCCATTTCTCTCCTTGTTTTAAAGTTAGTTTAAACTAACTAGTCTCTCTTTTGTTCTATCAGAGCTGCCAAAGGAGTTCGGGGATTATTTGAAGGCCGGACAGGTTACCTGTGGAAAAATCAATGCTTGGGCCGCAGAGAACTGGGAGAATCGATTCCACAAAGCCTTCACCCCTGGAAATCTGGCAAGGTCTCACCTATGGAACACCACAGGTCGGAGAGACCTATCCTGGGAAGAGCTCACCACCCAGCCCCCTGAAGACATTGTGCTTAGAAGGTCCCACGAACTAGATGGAACACTCTTCCTACCTGCCCGGGCCAAAGCCCCAAGCAAAATGAAGGGCTAGAAGAGAGGCAAAAAAGGAGCAAGTGATGCTGAGAAGGATGCTCCAACAGACCCGAAGGGGCCGGCCCAGAGTCTAATTGATGCAGCTCTCTTGCAAGTGGTGGAGCAAGAGACCAAAAGACAGGAAGCAGACCTTCCAAAACCTCCAATGGCTCCCAAGAGGACTCGCAAGCAAGCAGGTGAAGGCGCTGACCGGGAAGCCAAGAAGAAAAAGACTTCACAAGGAGATGAGCTTGCTCTCCGGGATCTGGAGCCCTCTTTCCCCACTGACCCCTCTAACCCAACGCTGGCCGAAGAGATCCCAAGGGACTTTCATACCGATGAGGTAGAGGGGGGAGATCTCAACCTTGATGAAGTGGACATCACTGGTCTGGCTGGGCTTGGTGAGTACTTCCTTGGCCTCCCCAGAGACGAGTTCGCAGGGCCTTACATCCCTCCGAGCAGCTCCAATACGGTCAACTTCAATGGTAAGACTTTCATTGTTTCTAGTGAAAAGGACACCATAGCCCATTCTTTGCTTAACAATGTGCAGCCAGTACTCACACTGGAAAGACAAGTCCGGGGCCAAGCAGACATCATCAAAGACCTCAAGTCTGAGAAGGAAAAGCTGTCCGAAGACCTTCGCACTGCTACTGCAAATGCTGATTTGCTTAAGGAAGCAAATGAGGAGCTGAAGAGGAATCAAGATGAAAGCAACACAAAAGTTGCCACCCTAGAAGAAACCATAAGAGATCTCCGGGAGAAGCTATCTGGTATGGAGAAAGACCTTAGTGTCTCAAAGGGAGAGACCACTGCCAAGGAGAAGATTATCACCAACCTGACCACTGACAAGATCGCTCTTGAGAATGTAGTGACCAGGGCTGCTGAGGAGAAAACTGCTTTGTTAAGGGATCAAGAGGCTACAATCAACGCCAAGATCAATGCCTACGCCAGTGAGATGATTAAAAGCGAAGAGTTATTTCTTCAAAGGGTGAAGTCTGATATGGTTCTCCTTTTTTCATGAAAAAATTCCGAAGAGGACCCTGGGGGACTTATGGCTCTATGTGGATGATGATGACCTTCCATATTATACAATGGTCGAAGAGGATGGAATTTCCAGTGGGTCTTCATCTGATGATGAAGAGAGGACCGGAGAGAGCCCAGGCGAAGAGGAGAATGATCCCAAAGGCAAGAAGGTAGTCGAAGGGGGGAGCGACTCTAAGGGTAAGAAAGCAGATGAAGGGGAGCCATCTTCAAAGGCTCAATCTTAATTTATGGTTTACTTGGTTGATCTTTTATTCAAACTAAAGTCCTTGGAAGGCCAATGCACTCTTTTTGTAGTGGTGTCCGGTATTTGTTCGGACAGGTTTTTTGTGCTGTATCCTGACTTATTCGAAAGTCCTGGGAAGGCCAAGGCAATTTTAAGTTGTTCAATGAATATTTCTGTTTTGCACAACCATCATCTTCTTTCATTGTTTGTTTTAGTTTAGATAGCTAGAGTTTAAGTAGCTTTTAGTTATTGCATTGTGAGAGTGTTTAAATTCTCTGGCTAGAGTTTAAATAGCCCTTAGATCTTTCAGTCCGGGTAGTATAACAAGAGATAGAACTTTGAAAATACTTAGAAAATTTTGAAGAAGGCATCGAATTTTATTCAACCATCCGGACACCTCATTAAAACATCCCCGTTAATCACTGCACTTCTTTAATGTTTCGAGGAGGCTCTATTTGGAATAGAGCATTGAGCTGGTCCGGATCAGGTTGTATTCCATGTTCACTTATGATGTACCCTAGAAACTTCCCGGACTGTACTCCGAAGACACACTTTTCAGGGTTTAATTTCAAATTTACTTTCACTAAGTTGGCAAAAGTTTCTTGGAGATCGGACAGGTGCAACTGCTCATCCACACTTTTCACCATCATATCGTCAATGTATACTTCCATATTTCTTCCAATTTGATCAGCAAATGCCTTGTTGAATAACCTCTGATAAGTAGCCCCAACATTTTTTAAACCAAATGGCATCACCTTGTAGCAATGTAGACCCCTGTCAGTGACAAACGTGGTATGCTCTTGATCTTTTGAATCTACTTGAATCTGATTGTACCCGGAGAAGGCATCCATAAAGGAAAGCATCTTGTTCCCAGAGGTAGAGTCTACTAACGGATCTATCCGGGGGACCGGATACAAATCTTTTGGGCAAGCTCTATTGAGATCTGTGAAGTCAATGCACATGCGCCACTTGCCATTTTTCTTTTTTACTAGGACATGATTGGCAGTCCACAAAGGGTATTGAGATTCTTTAATGTGCCCCATCTTTGTGAGTCTGTCAACCTCTTGTACAATGGCATCAGCCTTTTCTTTTGAGAAAGCTCTTCTCTTTTGAACCACTGGTGCTACATCTCTCCGGACAGATAGGTGATGGGATATCACTTCTGATGGAACTCCAGTAACATCAGCATTGCACCACGCAAAAACGTGCTGATGGTCTTTCAAAAATTTCAACATTTCTTTTTTTAACATTGGTGGCATCTTGGACCCTATCTTGACACTCTTACCTTCTTCCAAACAGTGTGTTTCAACCTCTTCAATTGGTATCAACACTCCAGGGGTCTCTCTGGGGTCATCAATTTCACCCTCACCCCCAGAAAGGCCCTCAAACTGCTATTGATCATTAATACGGACTGCCCCCAGCGTTCGAGGAGCCAGGGCAGTGGCATATCATTCTCTTGCAATCTTTTGGCTGCTCCGGACAACCCCAACCTGTCCTTGAACAGCATACTTTAAGCACTGATGGACTGTTGAAGCCACTGCATGCATCCTAGAGAGCCAAGACCTCCCTAGAATAGCATTATAGCAAGTGGGACAATCCACCACAATAAAGAGTATTCTAACCATTTTCTTGAAAGGGCCCTTGCCCAATAACATCTCTTCTTCGAACTCTCCGATCACATCGACTGAGCTGCCTGTGAAGCCCACGATTGACCTGTCCGACTTTTGAATTACAGCTGGATTTTTCATTTTCTTGTAAGTGGTTAGGAAAAGGATATTGGCTGAGCTTCCAGTATCCACCAGGATTCGCCTTATTTCATTGCCCCTATAGAGGCTCCTATGACAACAGCATCCTCATGAGGGCCAGCAATGTCTCTCAAATCATCTTCATCAAAGACAATGAAGGGGAATGAGTTCGGTGACTGATAAGATGTCATGCCTCCTTATAGCTGGGAGGCTAAATTATGAACGTGCCTCTTTCTCGAAGAAGCAGTACGAGCTATCATAGTGTCCCTTCCGAAAATTGTAAGCGACTCAAAAAACTTAATGAGCCCGGAGACCGTCCTTGAACATTCCTCTATAGCACCCACCCTGTTTCGAGTTGGATAAGGATCCAAGTATTCAGATTCCACATCAAACCTTTCAACTATAACCATGGCCCCCTCCGGAGCAGCATTACTTGGACCAACCCGGTGAGTGTTGTCAGGCCTGTTGCCTCCTCTTCTCTTAACGTATGCTCCCAACTTTCCCCTTTCAATCAGGTTTTGAACTTCTTGTTTCAATGCTATGCAATCATCACTGGTATGGCCAATATCATTGTGATATTGGCAAAAGGAGTTGTTACGATGCTCTCTGGGAGACTGCAAGGTTGCTGGTCTCCGGTAATGTACCTCATCTTTTGTTTTATCAAAGATAGTGGCTACACTTTCTTTTAACTCTGCGAACCACTCCGGTTGGACCCATGGCCCTCTCTTATTTCTGGATTGTTGACTCTGAGCAGGAGCTGCTGGTTGAGACTGAGATTTTTCCCTACCATGCCCTTGTCCGGTTTCTCTCGCTTTGTTCCCGGAATGATTTTGATTTGGAGTTGGTGCCACTGGGGTGGACTTCACCTGTCTGTGCACCCTGGTTTTCTTTTTTTCATGAACGTTTATTTGTTTGCCAACCTGATTTAGCAACCCTCCCCAGGTCATGGCCTTCTTTCTGGTCACTGAATCAGCCAGATTGCCTGGGTTCAAACCTTGCCTTAGGGATGCTATTGCCACCTGTTCGAAGCAATCAGCCAACCCATTCTTTGTGTTCACAAAACGGCTTATGTACTCTTTCAAGGACTCATTTGGCTCCTGGGCACAATGGATTATTGTGTCTCCATTGCCCTTCAGCTCCTTACTCCCTACGAACTGCCTTCGAAAGGCCACCCAAAACGTATCAAAATCTTTAATACAACCCTGAGGCAGGCTGTTGTATCATTTCAGAGCACTCCCCGTGAATGATTGGGAGAATGCCCTACAGAGTAGTTTATCATCGTCATCAAAGTTCATCATGAAGTTCTTAAATTGCTCCAGATGATTGTCCGGATCAGTACTGCCATCGTACTTCTCTATTTTAGTGCTATCAAACCTCTTGGGGAGGTTTCCGGACAGAATTTTAGAAGACAGTGGAGACTGCCTCCAATTCCTTCCACGACTAAACACAGTATCCTCATTGGGAGTTGCAAAGATACCTGGTTCATCGTGGAAAGCAAAGGGATCCATCAGCATCTTGTCCGTATACCTCCGGTGGTGAGATGATCCCTTGCCAATATGCCTTTTCATTCTTCCATGCATGTCTCTTTTTCTTGAATATTTCTTAACCTGCTTTTGCTTTTTTCTGGTTCGACCCTCATCGCTGCTAGAGGACAAGGATTTTTCATTTCCCTCACTGTCCGAAGAGCTATCTGAAGATTCTGAGCTCGAGTCAGAACTCTCCACAGGCTTGGACCGGTGAGACTTTTTAGAACTGGCATGTGTCTTTTTGGTGCTCACATGAGTTTTTGAAGCCTCAGGCTCTCTGGGGTTGTCGGTGTGATGAGCAACTGATGCTTTGGATTTCTCTTTCACGCCCATCTTGGCCTTTTCTGCCCTCAGAGCTTCTATTTCACCCCTCAACCTGTCACGCTCTTCGATAGTGTATTCGTCATTCTCTCCCACCACTTCGAGCAAAGCTGGTGGTAGCTCAGGATTGTCCGGATTCATTCGAACAAATTTTCTTTGCTGGTTTCGAATGCTTGATTCAGGCACTGTCGCCTCCCACTGTGGTCGCCAATTTGGTGTGGATAATAATTGCCTGAGGGTAGGCTGGTAATTTCAAGTGGAGTTTTAAGATGGTGTGTGGGTGTTTAACAGTGGTGTGGAGAGTAGAGAGATGATTAAGCAGCTTGGTAGCAGTTAATTCTCATTACCCATAGTTAATGCGGGTGGTTGGGTATTTATAGTGTGATGTTTGGGCCCTTATGGGCTTTCGGGCATGTTTAAAGAACCCGGGTCATGTTTAAAGACCCATGAGCTCTAAGCAGGAGAGCAAGTAGCTTAGTCAGGAAATGTTTAGGTTTTTTAGTACTTTTGTCATAGTTCGAACAGCCTTAAGTTCATAGTGTTCAAAGTAATCTGTCCGGTCCAAGTGACCTGTTCGATCCATGTCCATGTAACCTGTCCGGTATTCGGAGAGACTAGACCGATTTGCCCTTGTTCGGGGAGCATGCTGAATTCGGACTCATCACTTACCGTCCCTCGATTTCCTCTAACATGGTAACCTACAATGGGAAATATTTTTCCATATCCGGAGAAGAAGATACCTTAAATCATGCTCTCCTTGGTTATATCCGACCAATACTTGATATGGAAAGACAGGTAAAAATTCCAACTAATGTTATCAACTCTCTCACTTCTGACAAGCAAACTCTGTCAGATAGTCTTCAAAGTGCCCAACAAAGCATAGAGGTGCCGAAGAAGGAAATAATGGATTTGGAAACCAAGCTAATTGCATCGGAAGCAACCAATACTGAGCAAACTAAGTACTCCGTCCTGGAGACTTCTTCATCACAAAACCTCACAGCTTTGAAGGAGCAGTTGAAAACTAAGGATGGTGCTATCCAAACCCTAACCAACGAGAATACTAAGTTGGAAGGCAATGTTTCGGAGATGACTAAGGAAAAAGCGGACCTGGAACGTCAGCAAGAGCAAGCTATCAAAGCAGGTATTGAAGAATATACCAATGGAGTAGTAGACTCCTTAGAAAAGAGAGATGATGGAATCAAATCCGACATGGTACTGCTGTTCTATGAGACCTTCCCTAAGAGAACCCTTGGTCCCTTATAGAAGTATGAGGACATCCCATTTCATACCTTGGCCGACGACGGCAAACACAACTATGCTAGTGGAGTTGATTCATTGATGATGAAGAAGGAACGGGTGAAAGTTCAAGTGCTGAACTCAAAAGTCCTAAAAAATATGGTGGTGAAGAACAATCCAAAGGGAACAAGCCCTAAGGTTTTATTATGTATTTTATTTATTTATTTTAACAATCAAAGTCCTTGGATAGCCAAGACATATTTTGTACTACTGTTCGGTTTAAGTCCGAACAGGTTTTTGAACAATCAAAGTCATTGGATGGCCAAGGCATGTTTTGTACTACTGTTCGGTATAAGTCCGAACAAGTTTAATTTATCCAATTTCCCTTTCGTTTAATACTTTGATTTAAATATTTCATGGCTGATGTTTAAGTAGCCCCTAGAATTTCAGAAATATTGAATTGAGAGTGTTTAATATCTCCAATCACATGTATTTAGTAGTCATAATCAATCACTAAGTTTATCCGATCTACTAGAGATCCGGGGTATTGAATAAATGATTCATACTTAAATTGAATTAAAGTAAAATCACATTGAACTTTTAAAGAATGCATCATGTATTATTGAACAAAAAACCGGACACCTCATTAAAACCTTCCCGCGTCACCAGGGTAGGAAAGAGTATACCTCGTAAAATTTACATTGGTATTTAACAAGTAAATATTTACATAAAAACTTTATTCTAAATATAACCTGAGATGCTCAACCTTCCGTGGGTGCTTCAAAGCTCTTCCTTCTTTGTCTTGAAGCCTATATGTCCCAGGTTTGATTTTCTCACATACCTCATAAGGGCCTTCCCAGTTCGGAGCCAGTTTACCAAACTGCTTCTCCTTGGTATGTAAGAAGACTTTCCTTAATACTTTATCCCTGTTTGAAAATCTCTTCTTTTGACTTTGGAAGCAAATGTGCTCCTCATCAAGTCTTTGTAGTGCACTATTAGCCCGTTCGGAATAGTTATGGACCCTGTATGGTGGTAGAGTAGCCTTGATGGGGGTAATTGCATCCATCTCATACACAAAGGAAAAAGGAGATTCTTGTGTAGCAGGCTAAGGAGTAGTTCGGTAGGCCCACAATACTTCTTGTAAATAGATAGGCCATTTCCCCGCAGCCCCCTCTAAATTCGTTTTTAATCTAGACAAAATGGTTATGTTTGCAACTTCAACTTGGCCATTTGCTTGAGGATGGAAATGAGAAGAAAAAAATAATGAATGCCTCTAGAGGCACACAAATCCTCCATATCTTTGTTATCAAACTGTGCCCCATTGTCTGTAGTAATATTTTGGAGGACTCAAAATCTACAGCATATATTGGATAAGATAAATTTAATGACAGCCTTCGACGTGTTCCCAGCCAAGGGAGGTGCCTTTATCCACTTTGAGAAATAGTCAATAGCGACTATAATAGTTCTGCATCCCCCGGATGCCATGGGTAGAGGTCCAACTAAATCCACCCCCCATCTAACAAAATGTATTGGCTCTGAAAAGACTCCATAGGTACTGCTGGCACATGAATTTAATTCCCATAACTTTGACATGGATCACATTTCTTTACCATTTCTTTAGCATATGCCATTATGGTTGGCCAATAGTATCTAGCTAATAAGACTCTCCGGGTTAGTGCCCTGTACCGGCAGTGTGCTGAGCCCTCCCTATCATGTAGTTCGGATAAAAAAACTTGAGATTCTTCAAACCCCAAATAGCGTAGGAGAGGTGTACTGAAAGATTTTTTTTTTTGTATAGAATTCCCCTTATTATAAAAAAACCACGAGCCTTGTATTTAACTTTTTTGCCACAGCTATGTCCGAAGACAACGTTCCATTAGAAATATATTGAAGGAGGGTATATCTCCAATCCTTAGGTAGGATCAATGTATACTCATATTTTCCCCATCTTCTTTCTTCTGATCTAGCTGTATGGACGAGCATTCTTGTATGAGAATCCAAGAGTAGGACTCTAAATATGCTATAGTTGCTAGAGAGTCTGCCAATGTATTCTCCGATCCGAGAATATGTTCATAGCAAACACTTTTGAAGCCTGTTGCCACTTTTTTCAAAATGAGTAAGTACTTGAGCAGTTGTTCCTTCTTGACCTCAGACTGACCTTGAGCATGGTAAATAAGCAATTGGGAGTCACTCATTAATCGGACTCTCTTAGCTCTACAAAGGATAGCTAATTTAAGACCAACTATAGCTGCTTCATATTCAGACTCATTGTTAGAGGCCCTGAATCCAAAATATATAGCTTGATACATTTTGTCACCATACGAAGATGTTAAGCAAATTCCAGCTCCACAACCCATAGTGCTTGATCCACAATCAGTTCAGACCACTCATTCTTTCTTGAAATTATCTTCTGAAGTTTGTTTAGAGCTTTTGTCTGCATGGAATTCTACCAAGAAATCAGCCACTGGTTGAGCTTTAATTGCTGTTCGGGAGGCAAAATCAATGTCATAATCACCCAATTTTACTGACCACTTTGTCATTCTTCTTGATATATATGAATTTTGAAGAACATTCTTTAGCGGGAAAGACGTTTGAACAATAATAAAATAAGATTGGAATTACGACCTCATCTTTCTTGCTGCAATCACTAAGGCTAGTGCCAACTTTTCCAGCTTTAAATATATTCTTTCAGCATCCAACAAACTCTTACTGATGTAATGCACCGAACGAGGATAATTGTCCACTTCTCTTACCAAGACAACACTTATAGCATATTCTGACACAATCAGGTATTCATAAAGCTTTTCTCATTGGATGGGCTTGAAAAGAGTCTTTGGTGAGGATAAGCGTTTCTTTATTTCAAAAAAGATCTGGTCACACTGTAGAGACCAATTAAAGTCTTTAGTATTTTTCAATATTTGAAAAAATGGAGCACATTTATCCGATGACCTTGAAAGAAATTTATTTAATGCAACCAACCTTCCGGTGAGCCTTTGAACTTCTTTAATATTTCGAGGAGGATCCATTTCTAATAATGCATTAAGCTGATCCAGATCGGGCTGGATACCTTTCTTACTTATTATGTAACCCAAAAACTTTCTAGATCGGACCCCAAACATACATTTTTATGGATTTAATTTCAAATACATTTATTGAAGATCAGTTATGTACAAATCCTCCTCCAGGATTTTAACAATCATGTCATCTATGTACACTTCCATATTTATGCCGATCTGATTAACAAATGTTTTGTTCACCAACCTCTCGTAAGTAGCCCCAACATTCTTTAACCCGAAGAGAATTACCTTGTAGTAGTGGAGACCTCTATCTGTAATAAAAGTAGTGTGATCTTGATCCTTCAGATCCACTTGTATCTGATTATACCCTGAGAAGACATCCATGAAGTACAACAACTTATTTCCAGATGTAGAGTTTACCAGCTAATCTATCCGAGGGACATCATAAAGATCCTTTGGGCAAAATATGTTAAGGTCAGTGAAATCAATACACGTACGCCATTTTCCATTCTTTTTCTTGACTAACACCGGATTGGCAGTCCATAAAGGATATTGGGACTCTTTAATGTGCCCCATCTTGGTCAGTCGATCAACCTCTTGAACTATCACATCTGCTTTTTACTTAGAAAAAACTCTTCTTTTCTGTACAACAGGTGCAACATCGCTTCGGATAGACAACTTGTGTGAAATAACACTTGCTGGTACCCCGGTTACATCACTATTACACCAAGAAAACACATGTTGATTGTTTAGGAAAAAAGACAAAAACTTCTTCTTTAACTCTGGTGCCATCTTGGAACCAATCTTGACATTCTTACCCTCTTCAAATGAGTGAGTTTCAACTTCTTCAATGTGTATTATGACATTGGGAGCCTCTCTGGGGTCATCAATCTCACTTTCCTCAGCAGAAGGCTCCAGTAACTGCTAATCTTTATTAATTTGAACTGTCCCCAACATCTTAAGAGTAAGAGCTGTTGCATAACACTCCCTGGCTATCTTCTGACTACTTTGGACAATGCCTACTTGTCCCTGAACTGCATACTTTAAACACTGATGGACTGTTGAGGCCACAACGTACATTCTGGAAAGCCAAGACCTCCCAAAAATTGCGTTGTATGATGTGGGGAAATCTACCACAACAAATAGCACCCTCACCATCTTCTTAAAGGGCCTTTTTCCCAACAACACTTCTTCTTCAAACTCCCCAATTACATCCGCATAACAACTTGTGAAGCCCAAAATAATACTGTTCGAATGTTGAATAACAAACGGATTCCTCATCTATTTGTAGGAGCTTAAGAACATGATGTTTGCCTAACTGCCTGTATCGATCAGAATTTGGCGTATATCATTCCCTCCTATAGAAGCCCCTATAACCACCGCATCCTTGTGAGGCCCAGTAATATCCCTCAAATCATCCTCATCAAAGACTATGAATGGGAAAAAGGGCTGGAACTGATGGGGAGACATTTCTCCTTCCCATTGAGTATCCAAATTGTGGACATGCCTCTTCCTTGATGAAGGGGTAGGTGTAGTTAAGGTATCCACTCCAAAGATAGTTAATGACTCAAAGAAACTAATTAGTCCGGATACCATGTTGGTTTTTTCTGTAATCACCCCCACCTTATTCCGAGTTGGATCTGGATCCAGATACTCAGAGTCCACATCGAACCTTTTAAGGATCTCCGTTGCACCTTCTTGAGAAGACGTCCCAAGATTGTTTAAAGGACCCGTTCAAGGAGCATTACCCAGTGTGTTTGACTTTGTCTTTTAACATATGCTCCCAATTTTCCCCTCTCAATAAGATTATGAAATTCTTGTTTCAATGCTGTGCAATATTGAGTATTATGGCCTATATCATTGTGAAACTGGCAAAAACAAGTGTTTTGGTTTTCTCTGAGGGACTGCAATGCTGTCGGCTTTCGGAAATGTACTTCATCCTTAGTTTTATCATAGATGTTGGCTACATTTTCTCTTAACTCTGCAAACCACTCATGCTGAACCCAATGACCCCTCTTGCCCCTTGATTGTTGGCTCTGGGTCTGGTTCTGATTGGATTGAATTTGCTTAGATATGTTAGATCCTTGTCCGGTCTCCTTAGCCTTGTAACGAGACTGGTTAACGGCTGGAGGAGCTGTTATGGTGGACCTCACCTGACGGTGCACCTTGGTTTTCTTTGTTTCCTCTACATTAATCTGCTTTCCCACTTGGTTTAGCAAGCCAACCCAGGTCATAGCTTTCTTCCGGGTTACAGAATCAGCTAAGTTCCCAAGATTCAACCCCTGTATTAGAGAAACAATTGCCACCTACTCAAAGCAATCTGCTAATCCGTTCTTTGTATTCACAAATCAACTTATATATTCTTTCAAATACTCGTTTGGTTCTTGGGAACAATGGATAATGGTAACCCCCATTACCCTTTAATTCTTTACTCCCAACGAATTGCCTCTGGAAGGCAACCAAAAATGTGTCAAAGTTTCTAATACATCCCTCAGGTATGCTATTATACCATTTAAAAGCACTCCCCATAAAATTTTGGGAGAAAGCTCTGCACAAGAGCTTATCATCGTTATCAAAATTCGTCACGAAGTTCTTGAATTGCTCCAAATGGTTGTCCGGATCTCGACTTCCATCATACTTTTCCATTTTGGAGCTATCAAACCTTTTGGGAAGGTGTCGAGACAGTATTTTTGCGGACAAAGATGACTGCCTCCAGTTTTTATTGCGACTAAAGACTATATCTTCATTAGGAGTTGCAAAAATACCTGGTTCGGATGGAAAAGCAAAAGAATTTATCAGCAACTTATCAACATGCCTATGGGACGACCATTTGTCCAAATGCCTTTTAAGCCTACCATGCATGTCCCTCTTTCTTGAATGTTTTTTGGTTAATTTTATCTTTTTTTTTTCTAGATCTCCTCTCTTCATTGCTTGATGACAAATATTCTTCAAGCTCAGCCTCATTCGAAGAACTACTAGAGGACTCGGACCCGGAACTTTCAACAAGCGTAGACCGATGTGTCTTCTTTGAACCGAGATGAGTCTTTTTTGAACTGAGATGAGTCTTTAGTGATGACTCATTCTCCCCAGGGTTGTCAGTAAGGTGAAAGACTGACGCTCCAGATTTCTCCTCGATACCTTTCTCTGTTTGTTTTATGATCCTTAGTGCCTATATTTCTATCCTCAGCTGATCTCGCTCCTCAATAGTGTATTCCTTATTTTCCTTCACCGTTTCCACCTCAGGAGGTGGAGTATCTTGCTCATTCGGATCCATTCGAACTGTTTTTCCTGGTTTTAAATGTAAAATTCAGGCCGTCTCCTCTCGCTATGGTCGCCTATTTGGTTTGGTTTATTTTGGGGCTGAGGGTAGTTTGGTAAAATGTTTTAATAATTTTGGGGTGTTTTGTGTTTAGTGTGGGGAGTAGTAAGATAATTAAGCATCATTCTAGTATTAAATTCTGATCACCCTCATTAATGAGAGTGGTTGGGGTATTTATACCTTAATTATTGACCCATGGGCTTGCCTGGTCGGGTTGTGAAACTGGGTCGAACTCAAAAACCCATTAGTTTTAAGTAGATTAGCAAATAGCTTAGTCAAAAGTTATTTACGTTTGTCCTGTTCGAATTTTTAGTGGTGTGATATGGTCTGAATTACCCCTGTTTGGATTAATGGGTTGGCTGTGACTGTAAGATCCAAACTCATCAACATGTAGCATCGAATTTTAACAGTATCCGTAAATATATTTAGTGTTTTTGGTCGTGGGTTATCTTAAGATTCCATAATTTTTTAGTATCCAACTTAATTTTTAAGGGAAATTGCACCTAAAGTACCCACTCAATATTCAATTGTCATATAGTATCCAAGGTTTGCATAATTGTCATATAATACCCAACTCAACTACCTAATTGTCACTTAATACCTAATATTATTTTAATACCCTAACTACCCTTAACGCACTATATAAGCAGAAATTTCTGTTCTCTTTCTATTTTTTCTAGCTTTTGAAGATTTGTATTTGTTAGCCGCTCTAACCACCTAACCCTACGAACCACCACGAAACACGGTTGAAAGCACAATTCCAGTGATCGGAGCGTTAGAAGGTCTGTTTATTTATGTAGGTTGTGGTGTTAAACCTGTATAACCACTGTTTTCTACGTACATGAACTGATCGTGCTTTTTGGAATCTATTGTTTTATAAGTAATCGTGTTGCTGCTTTCAGGTAATCGTAATTACCTACCGATTTCGAAGTTATTTGTTGGTTTTCTCAGTTGGAATAGATTTTATTTTACTGTTTTTAGACGCCATAGCCTGATTTTGAGCTTTTCTCTGTTTTTTTATTTTTTGTTCCAGTGATCTGTGCTTGTTTTGTTAATATTTGTCGTTATATACTCATGTCCTTGTTTCTGATGTTATATACTAATTTTGTAGTGTATTAGATTTTTATTTCGGACGTGAAACATGTGTAGACTATGAGTTTTAGCTGTCCAGGCGTTCGACACAAGATGCGAATTGTTTGATGTATTCAATGAGGAAGATGCTAATTGTGTTACGAGTTCACATGGTTACATGCGAATTACATGAAACAATTTCAAAATTTGCTTAAAAATATGCTGCGAATTGTATAAAACTCCAACGTAATGCATGTTCAAACATATATCAGGACTCTTAGTTTCTTGTAAAACTCAGGACGGGTTACGAACTGTGTGGTACTATAAAGTATTGCATTTTCAAACAAATATCAGGACTTTTAGTTACTTTACGATTCGCATGATATGTTGTGAACCTTGTGAAACTTTTAAGTATCTAATTTCCAAACAAATATCAGGACTTTCTTAGTTTCTTTACGAATCGCATGAGATGATGCGAATTGTGTGATATATCATACCTTATCATCTTTCAAACAAATATCAGGGAATTAATAGTTGAGAGAAAATCTCAGGTACAATTGCTAGTTGTTTACATTTTTTGTTAGTGTGAGTGCACCAGTTGATTTACAAACAACTCTAGGGACAGGATGCGAATTGGTCAATTATAGACTAAAATTATGCACAGTTCGCAACTTATAGACATACACAAATTGCAAGATAGGATGCGAGTTGTTTGATGCAGTAATAAATAACTTGCACTTTATTTTTGGGATTAATAACTAATAGCTTGCTCGGGTCCAGGGTAAGGTATGTCCAAATCACGAGTTTGTATTTTTAAACATGGTCACCAAACTGCAATTTTTCTTTTCACAGAGTTTGAAAGCTTTCAAAGTATCCAAGCTTATGTGGAGAACACATGGGAGGAGCTTATCACAGGTGACTACCTAATTACCTACTCCTGCGAGGATCACAATAATTGTTTCTTTAATAACCAGAAGGATTTTGTTGGGTTGGTGTTATATCTTGATTTGGAGCGTTTAAAACGGGTTAGTTTTCTCACAGAACAACACGTCTTCGATAAGGGTTCTGGTGAAAAAAGTTATGGTGATAAGAGTTCATGTGGTAAGGATTGTGGTGTAAAGCGTAAAGAGCATAACTTGAGTTTGGGAGAACCATCTCTTGATCAACTAGTTAGCAGGGAGAGTAGTAACGGTTTAGTTAATTCTGATCAGAGAAAAAAACAACTTGTTGGGCTGATGCTATTACAGGAGTGAGTCAAGCTTTTGAAGAACGTGATGCAGGTCTCAAGTTATCTTTGTGCAAGTTTGCTTTAGAGCATGGTTTTTCTTTCAAATACTTGCACAACACAGCAACCAAGATCAATGCTTATTGTGAAAATAAGTTCACAAGTGGATGCAAATGGAGGCTTTATGTATCTATTGATTCTAACACCGGCTTGATAACGATCAAGAAGTATGTTCCGCACCATACTTGCAGTCCCGTTTTCTCCCAAAAGCATAAGCGACATAGGCATTTGACATCAGATTTAATTGCAGAGGAAATTCAGGATTCTCTCCAGACCTGTCATTCGTTGACAGCCAAAACCATACAATCGATTGTCAAACAAAATTACGGTCTTGACATCTGTTACCGTTTGTCATGGAATGCTTTAGAGAAGGCAAGGAGGGGAGTTTTCGGAGATAGTTCAAGTTCTTTTAGTTTACTAAGCGGATATTTCAAACGATTGAAGAGCCGCGATATTACTTCAGACTGCCAGTTGGAGTTATCAGCTGGAAACCGATTCAACTGTTGTTTTGTAGCATTCGGTTCGTCCCTTTCAGGGTTTTCATTCATGCCGTCCAATGTTGTTTGTTGATGGAACCAACTTATATGGCAAGTATAAGGGTACCTTGCTTACTGCGTTAGCAAAGGACGACAACAACGGTTAGTTACATTTAACTATTAAATCTGAATGTTTATGATGTTTTGTTTGAAATTTTGTCCAACATTTCACATCCTATAGTTGCACACCATTGTCATGGAATCCTGATATTTGAGAACGACTCATATTAGAGGCTGCGAATTAAGCAGTGTTTTTTATTTGATGACACTTCGCAAGAGAGGATGCAAATTAGTTGATGTAACCATAAAACGGTGAACAATTTGCAGCTTATGATTGTACACAATTCACAGCGTATATTTTGAGAACAACTCTCAGGACAACATGCGAGTTGTTTACATTTTTTAAACATTTGAGTGCTGTTGTATTGTTCATTTGAGCTGTTTTTTTCCAGGACTATTCCCTGTTGCTCTTGGTATAGTTAGCATTGAAGATTAGGACAATTGGATGTGGTTTTTGGGGTATTTGAAACCATATTTGTTGGATCACCAAATCACATTTATTTCAGACCGTCATTCTTGTTTTGTTAATGCTGTTTTTGTCTTGTATCCAAACTGCTATCATGCATATTGTTATTTCTATCTCATGCATAATTTGAAAGCAAAACTGGAACATACTAATAGAGACTATAAAAAAAAGATGTTGAGTTTCTTCCATCGTCTTGCTAATGCTCCTAGTCGAGAGGTTTTTAGAGATATACTAACAGTTTTTCTATGTGAAGGTGGTGACAAAATGAATGATTTTTTTACTAATTAACCCTTGGAAAAGTATGTGTAGGCTTACGTAAAAGGGAAACGATACGGCTCTATGGCTTCCATTGTAGTAGAATCGTTTAACAATCAGATCAAAAAATATTGCGGCCTACCGATTGTTGAGTTTATTGACTGGATTAGAGTCTTGCTTATGAATCAAGTTTCACGAAGATACAAAGAGAGTGTAAGCTGGAGTACTAATTTGGTCCTTGAGTATGAGAAGAAGCTAAAGCAGAATGTTGACATGTGCCAAACTTGGGTAGTAAGTAAGTCGTGTTCCACCATGTTCGAAGTCTTTTCAAATCCTGTGGCTGTTGTTAATCTGTTGGATTTCAAATGTTCTTGCGGATCATGGCAACAAGAGTGTTTTCCATGTCCTCACGCTTTAGACACAATACTGTATATTGACCAAGATCCCTTTACCGTAATAGAGCCCTTCTTTACGGTTAAGAATTACAAGAAAAGTTACTCTTTCAGCATACCAGCTATAACGGATTTCGGGGAAGGGTCCAGCGCTAACGATCCTTCGTTTGTTGAACTTCTGCCTCCGAACGTTAAGAGACGCTCTGGAAGGCCTAAGAAAAAGCGAATCCCATCTAGAGGAGAAATCTCAACCAAGCAGTTGAGGTGTGGCCGTTGTTCGAAATCAGGCCATAATAGGAGGACTTGTGATGTTCCAGTTTAAGCACAATTTTTTTTACAGTTGTTTGTTCATCTACACATTTTTTTTTGTTTTTATTACAGTAAAAAAATGCTAAGTGTTTTGAGTTGCATGAAATTCGCATCCAGTATTGCGAATTGTGTACAATATCTTGATATCATGTTGCAAACATCTATCAGGTTTCCATGCGAGTTGTGTGAAATTTCACCAGGATGCGGATCGTTGGTAAAATCATATCAAACAACTATCACTATTTATGCTGCGAATTGTGTTGAGTTCAAACGTAATGCTTTTTCCAACAAATATCAGGACTCTTAGTTGCTTACGATTCGCATGATATGATGCGAATTGCCTTCAACTCTAAAGTATTGCATTTTCAAACAAAATATCACAAAGTGCATGATATGCTGCGAATTATGTTTTCAAACAAATACATGGACTTTTTAATTAACTACGGATCGCATGCTATGCTGCGAATTATGACCGAAACAAATATCAAGACTTATGGTTCTTGTATATCGCATGATATGATGCGATTTGAGAACAACTAGAAGTCCTGATATTTGCTTACACATCGCATGCTAAGCTACGAATCATGGTTTCATACAAATAGCAGGACTTTCAGTTGGTTGCAAATCGCATGATATGCTGTGAATTGAATGGAAATACAAAGCACTATAATACTCAGGTCCGCATGCGAAATTGTGTGTAAGTCAGTAATATTGATAAACAAGTAATATCTCAGGTTACGATGCGAATTGTTTGCAAGTGGTAATGGGATGCGAATTGTATATATGATTAAAAGTTTGTACAAAAAATGGATTTTAAAAAGAGGATTACAGTCTTCATGCACTAACAAATTTTCAAACAAATCACTACAACCTATTAGTGTTTGTTAGTTGCATTAAAAAAACAAACAAAAAAACCCAACTCTATCAGTCATCAGTAGAGGATTTTTCACCATCTTTCTCCTCTTCGTGCTGATCATCAGCCTTTTCATTTTCCTCTTCCTCTTTGTTATCTATGTCCATCATGCATAAAAATTTGGTCCTTGATGAACCGGCTTCGTCGTCCCTCTTCCTTTTGTTGTTTGGAACCTCTGCCGTCTGAGGTAGAACCTCTGTTGGCTGAGGTTCAGCAACAACCATTGGAACCTCTGGTGGTTGAGGTTCAACAACAACCATTGGAACCACTTCCACTGGTTGAGAATCAGCAGAGAAGTAGTCCTCTATGCTTAAATCAATGACAGAGACTGGGCTGTTTGGTGGTGCTGCTGGCATGATCAAGTCATCGCTCCAGTTGGTGGTTAAGGATGACCATGAGTCACCCAGAGAACCAACTGAACCAGAGTATGTGGTGGTGGTTGTGGTGGTGGAAAATGACATGACTGTTGGAATTTGAAGAGAACAAGAGGTGTTTTAAAAAAAATATAGAATTTGTTTTAAAATTAGCCTCAAGTTACTAGTGTTATTTATAAGGATGAAGGGAGTCTGAGCTTGTGAGGTGGTGTGGCTGTATTAATCATAATATAGCCTCCATGTCAAATCAACAATTAATGGGCTCTGGACCTATGTTGATTAGATTGCTTTTTGCGTGCTCAATGCAATTAACATTTACAAAGGCATACACCATAGCCTGTTCGTATTCTTGAACGATAGATTTTGAATTATTTATTTTATACAAGGAGTTGATGCGAACTTTTTAGTGATAATTTCGCAGCCTGTAGTTTGTTAACAGTTTATACCAGGAGTTGATGTGAACTGTTTAGTGATAATTAAGCATCTATCAGGCTAGGATGCAGATTGTTTGGTGATGATCTTTTTTTTAATATATACCAGGGATTGGTAGGAATTGTTCGAATACTAACTAACCCTTATATATCAGGTTAGCATGCGAATTGTTTGATAAGAAATATGTCCTACATATATTTGAGAATTGCACATTTCTGAAATTTAAAAAAGTCTATGTACACCAAAAAATACTATGAATGTATGTACACTAAAAAATTACAATAAATGTATGTACACCAAAAAACCATAATGTCTTACAGAAAATCACCAGTACTTGAAGGTGTCTGTCGTTTAAGAAAAAATCAAACATTTATGCTTTGAAGCTAGCAACCATATCTTCATTATATTTTCTCTGCAGATATCCGTGCTGGATAATATCTCTAGCGTATTTGCAGACAAAAATACCATAGTCCAGGGTGCCACGTTTTTGTTGTGAAATTTTTCTTTAATTTTTCACCTTCCACCCTGTCTTTGAAGAAGGTAGGAATCCTTTTTCTAGTAAATAGTTGATCTGGTTATAATAATTAGTGTTAGGAATCAACACAAAAACTTAAACTGTGGTTGTCAAACAATTCACATCATACATTGCGAATTGTTTGACAACCAAACCAACATGTAGATGTCAAACAATCCGCAGCCTAAGTTGCGAATTGTTTGGTATACAATCCATTTTATATGCAAACATTTCACAGCCTATTTTGTGAAATGTTCTTCATCCAGGACATTTCGCATCATAGGTTGCGAATTCTATTTATGGATACGCTGCGAATTACGACTGATTTGGTCACATTTCGTAGTATATCTTGATCATGCATAATTAAAATGTGTTTAAAAGTAGTTGAATAGTTGGGAATATTACTAGCTTGATAGGTGTCCTTGTGGTGTTGTCGATCGCTTTGAGTTTAGGCAGCAATGGGTTGTAGTTTGTTACCGACCTGCCGTCGACATCAATGACGAGCAACGTCCAATAGTTTATTTTGTCATTCATCTCGGTGCATATTGGAATGATGATGATGTTGGGGTTTTCAGGTGCTTTGCTAAAAACTATGTCGACCAAATTAGTTACTTCCCAGCCTGATTCCATTTGATGCTGCATCAAAGCGAGAGTACATTACAATGAGAACATTTTTCGAAACTTTGAAATTTACCTTAGCTAAACTTACCGTAGTCATGCCCGAAATCATTACGCAGTCATTTAACACTCCTTTAACTTTTTTGCATGGAACTTTGAAGTTTACTTGTACAAGAATCTTTCGAATCCAAGCGCCCACAACCTATGAAAGGAGTTGTTTATTTATGTTAAATATACAAGACATGTTTGAAACATTAAAAAGAGAATTGGTTGACAATTAGATACCTTTCGGACGTGAAACATGTGTAGACTATGAGTTTTAGTTGTCCAGGCGTTCGATACAAGATGCGAATTGTTTGATGTATTCAATGAGGAAGATGCTAATTGTGTTACGAATTCGCATGGTTACATGCGAATTACATGAAACAATTTCAAAATTTGCTTACAAATATGCTGCGAATTGTATGGAACTCCAATGTAATGCATGTTCAAACATATATCAGGACTCTTAGTTACTTGTAAAACTCAGGATGGGTTACGAACTGTGTGGTACTATAAAGTATTGACTTTTCAAACAAATATCAGGACTTTTAGTTACTTTACGATTCGCATGATATGTTGTGAACCTTGTGAAACTTATAAGTATCTAATTTCCAAACAAATATTAGGACTTTTTTAGTTGCTTTACGAATCGCATGAGATAATGCGAATTGTGTGATATATCATACCTTGTCATCTTTCAAACAAATCTCAGGTACAAGTGCGAATTGTTTACATTTCTTGTTAGTGTGAGTGCACCAGTTGATTTACAAACAACTCTAGGGACATGATGCGAATTGGTCAATTATAGACTAAAATTATGCATAGTTCGCAACTTATAGACATACACAAATTGCAAGATAGGATGCGAGTTGTTTGATGCAGTAATAAATAACTTGCAATTTATTTTTGGGATTAATAACTAATAGCTTGCTCGGGTCCAGGGTAAGGTATGTCCAAATCACGAGTTTGTATTTTTAAACATGGTCACCAAACTGTAATTTTGCCTTTCGCGAAGTTTGAAAGCTTTCAAAGTACCAAGCTTATGTGGAGAACACATGGGAGGAGCTTGTCACAGGTGACTACCTAATTACCTACTCCAGCTCCAGTTCTAAAGGTAGCGCCATCACATCACTCGCCTGCACTCTAATTCCGTATGAAAATTTGGACGATGGTAAATTCCATACTACTAGATCAGGGGTGTCATGCTCATAGGCTTTAAGTAACTGTATTTTGTGGTATTCTCTGACATCGATACAGTCAGTTACTTTTGTTTTCTTTGGCCAGCCGCTGTATTTTACTTTTGGCTGTTCCCGTTCTGTTACAATTATCTCTTCTTCTTCCTCTGCCACTAGAGGCTGTGTTGATGTCAATAGATTAAAATTAGGCTCCTCTGTCTCTTTACTTGACTCGAGCTTATTAAATAACAAAAATCAAAAGAGTGTGTCAGTCATTATAATGTTAACGACCCCAAACATTTCGCATGCTAACATGCGGATTGTTTGGTTCTAGCTGAATACATTTTAGGGTATCTATTAGGATAGCATGCGAACTGATCGAGGTTCCACTGAATAGTTCGCATGCTACCCTGATATTTGTTTGTAAAACTTGAAATACATCCACACTATTCTCATGATATGATGCGAAATCATTATAAATAGCCCTTACCACACGGTCAGCGACAACTAATGCCGTTGACTTGTTCGGCATAGGATCTGGATCGTGTCGGCAGAAATCATTAAAGTCATCCTCCGACATGTTCTATAAATACCGTTGTATTACACAATTATAATATACATTATCAATTTCATTTAAAAGTGTCTATCAAATTTGAGTGTAAATACCATCAACAGAAGCATTGGGTAAACCTACTGTGTTATCGTTTGACTCTAGAGCTTGCAGTTGATTTGGTACTGGTACTACAATTTCACGTTGGCTTAGCAATTCTGACTTTGCGCTCACCACTGTTGGTCTTTGAGGTTCATCTCCATATTTGGTTTGGTCTTCTAAGGATGGTCCTTCCTGGCTGAGTAGTTCCATCTTCTCACAGGGATTGACATGTTCTGACTCTTCCGACGCTATCTCTTGTGTTAGCCTTTCTCTCTTTGCCAAGGCTATTTGTTGCTGCTGTTGTTGTTGTTGTTCTTGTTGCTGTTGTTGTTGAACTTGTTGTTGTTGCTGTTGTTGTTGAACTTGTTGTTGTTGCTGTTATTGTTGTTCTTGTTGTTATTGTTGTTGGTGGTGTTGTTGTTGTTGTTGTTGGTGTTGAACTTGTTGCTGTTGTTGTTGGTGTTGGTGTTGAACTTGTTGTTGTTGTTGTTGTCTGTCGGCCTCCAGTTTCAAACAAATTCCAAAATAAAAAGGTGGAAGGGTTAAGCATACTATAATCATAGTTGCGAACGATTCGCATGATAACCTGAGATTTGTTTGATCATATCAAACAATTCGCATGGTAAACGTCGAAATATAAAATAACAAACCAACTAGAGTATAACACAAATCGCAATATATGATGCGAATTGTTTGGACAAGACTACACAACAGTCCTGATATTTGTTTGATATCATCATATTATGTGATGCATTGTTTGAATATGTATTCAACTAGAAAACCCCGCTGACTGTTTTAAATACATACACTGACTTTGTTTGAATATGTATACAACAATAAATATTATTATAGAAACTATTTCATCACAACAATAAATAAGATATTTGAATCTTAGCGAACTTTTGATCCACTTACATCTTCGAGGCTGTCTGGGTCTGCCACTTATTTCTCACGATCTTCTATCTCCTTTCCCATGTGAAGTACGAGCTGTTGGTCATTCGGAAGAGACTCGTGTCTTTCTTTTTCCGTTGGAGAACTCAGAACTGTGGCTGCCTCCTGTGTAGGAGGAGACTTGTCTGTCTGTCTCTCTATGGTGTCCGTCTTTAAGGAGACCAACAAATCTTCTTGCATCCTTCCAGATGGTACCGATATGGGTGAATGGTTCCCATCATCATCCCTCTCTTCTGGCAGTACTCCATCAGCATCAGACACAGATGCCTGCAATTCAGTGGACACTGCTCTATCTGGAAATACTGGTACCTTCTCAACTTCTAGGCTTCCAATCTGGCAAATTGGCTGAGAGATAGCATTGTGGAGTTGTTGTGCTTCAAGCTCCGCTATCTTCCGTTTCAATTCTTCCAGTTGGAAAAATGATAGCAGAAGTTTTATAAACATATTAAGTATTGATTATAACGATTATGTAAGGCTCAATTTCATACTTACTTCTTTGGCCTGTTTTTCTATATTTCTCTCGTACTTGTTCTTGTCGGTGTATGTCTTCAAACGCTTTGATTCACCAACAGTTGCAGACTTCTTTGGAGTAGTCGCTCTGTGTTTGAGGACAAAATTACCGATTGTTTCATTCATACTAGTTGTGACCTCGTCGTCGGGCTCCTACTGGGATGTGCCGATTGGTGGTGGTGGATTTGTTGTCTGGGGGAGTCTTGATGGTGGAATCTTTGGCTGGGGGAGTCTTGGTTGTTGGGTTCTGGGCTGTGATGCTCGTCTCTTTGGTTTTGGGGCTGTGCTTTTCTTCCTCTTTTTTGGTCTTTCTTCCGGTAAAATAGATTCAGCATCCGCCTCTCCACTATCTACTGTTCCTCTGAAAGCTTCGCTTTCAGCCTCAGTAAGACGTAGTGGACCTTCGAAAACCTACCAACAAAGGCACATAAAAATATTATAGTGTAGATAGACTGATTGTTTTTTACAAACAGTTCGCATTATATGCTGCAAAATGTGTGAAAGTCTATCATTTTATAGTTGCAAACAACTCGCAGGTTAGCATGCGACTTGTTTGTAAACAATAAGATGCAAATTGTTCCATACCTTAATTATACATAGTGCAAGACAGAATGCAGCCCAGGCTGCGAAACGTTTGATACATTGTTCTAATATAACACCAAACAAAACGTATGATATGCTGCGAACTGTTTGCAACCCCAATTCAATACCTATATAAAGCTTATACCTGATCATCTTTCAGGTTGGGTATTCTAATAAGCAGTGCCACAGTTGCTGCTTGGCACTCTAATCCCAACCATTTGAAAAACCTTGGTATCGAGGTCGGCTTCGCTACCTCTCGGTCGACTGTTGTGTGCTCCATGATGAATGGCTACATGGGGACAAGTTTTATCATTAAGATTCTCTTTATATAACTATTTTTTATACTGAATAGATCAATCTTACAATTAGAAGGGCGACGCAGCCGACGACTCTATCGGGTTTTTCGATAGCTAAGCAACCCCTTGATAGACTGTCGAAGCTTGAACAGTATTGATCCGGACCAGTCGTAATTTTTTATTTTGCTGAGATCTTCAACAAAATAAAGCGTGCTCCAACCCAGGATATCTCCAGATACGGAGTAGAATAGGGTCGAGCACAAAAACGGTATCAATAGCCTTGCAACATCTTCCAACTCATGCTCCCCCCTCCTTTCGCTTATGGCTTCTTCTATACCTGCCTGTAAAACCCATGACAACATGCTATGTTAGTAAAGTATAACATCCGGCTTTATAAGATGAATTCGATTTTACAGGTACCTTTAAAATGAAATTCGTTATTGTTTTAGTATTTGTCGGTCCTACTTTCCTGGCAGTTTTACCCATGAAGTATTTCTTCATCATTCTCGATTCATCCTCCTCGTCGGGCGGGTATTTGTTGTAAAATGCTCCAGTTTTCGTTAACACCATTTCCTCTGTGCCATGCTTCATCCCGAATATGACCTTCACATCATCTGCAGTTAGTTTTACTAACTTTGAGCCAATATGGAAGCCGTCTTCATCAACAGAGAACCTCTCGACAACATACTGAATGAGCGAGTAAAATTTATTCTTTGGCAGCTCTGCCTCATTACGGATGTCGAAAACCGTTTTCAAAAGCGTGTAGAAGGGTGTGTTTCTTACAGCTTCAATGTGGGCACCGGTAATACGGTTCTCTTTCAGAAGCTTTAGAAAGCTCACCAACCCTGACCTGTAATAGCTTGGTTTTATTGTCATACTTCCTGCACAAACACAAATCAGTTGGAGTGTCACACACCTCGCATCACAACCTGCAAACTTCCTATCTATCAATTAAAGTGTCACACGACTCACATGACAAACTGCGAATTTCCTATATGTCAGTAGAGTATTTACAAACAATTCGCAGGCTGGCCTGCAAATTATTTGTTAATATAAGCTGCAAAATGTATGACATACACATTCAATCAAGCTATAAATTGGTATGAAATATAAACAGATATGAAGCTGCAAATTGTTTGCATCCTAGATGATGAAGATGCGAACTGTACTACAACGCATACGTACAAGCTGCGAACTGTTCTATTTTTTACATGCACGTTGCAAGATCTGGGAAATATCGAAACAACACCAAAATCAACAATCAATTACCTAATGCACATCTAACATACATCACAGTTCTCAGGAAAGTATTAACATTACATGCAACCAAACTTCTACCCTGGGTTCGACGATAAACCCAGAAAGTGACCAACTATCGTCACTAAATACTTCATTTCGGTATAAAAAGCAATGTCGATCGTGAAATAACAGAAAATAATGGTTCGAAGTCATCAAAAACGCAAAAACAAATACACTTTCCACGATATTGCTTACCTGGTTACTTCTAAACACTATAGTATTCACCGACCGGAGACGACAAGACGACAAATTGTCGAATAAGAGGTCGTTACTCGTTGGACGGAGTAAAAGACGGTGACCGGTCCAATTCCGTTGAAGGTGCGAACGATGACTGATTTCAGAGAGAAGCTGTAGGGGTTTCTTGTTGGAGAGAGTATCACGAAGTCGAACGGTTTCTGGTGGTTTCTAAAATTCGACATGTTTGGGTTTGTTTAGGGTGATGGAAATGGAGAAAAAAGTGGGTTTGAAGTGAAAAATGGGTATATATAGTCGGGGGGTAATTTTGTCCAATTTTAAACTCGAGGTACTAAGTAACACTATCCAAAATTTGGGTACTACCGGGTAATTAGATACTTGAGCGGGTATTTACTGGTATTTTTCTCATTTTTGAATGCATATATTTTTTTTTATTTTTAATGACGAACAAAACAAGATTTTTAATGGTATGTTTGATTTGTTTTAAAAAAAATATATATATTTGCAACCAAGTTGTTACTAATTTCGTAATTAAAAATAATTTTTTTTCAACAACCAAATTACTTATACATTTGTAATTTTTTCCAGATTTATTACACAACCAAATTGCGTATAATTCCACAACTCATTTAAAAAAAAGTTTTTCACCATAAAAATATAAATAGTTTCGCAATCACAAAAAGGTTCGTCGTTTCACACTTAATTAACTTTTTTTTTCACAAAACAAAACAAAATTTGTATTTTGTTTTTTCACACTATCATACTTATTTAACAACCAAATCATATTTTTGCAATTGTTTTCTTTTTATTTTTGAAAATATTTTGTACCTAATTTTTCAACTCTAGTCTTTAAAAGTTTTTTCACTACAAAAATACACATATTTTCGCAAGTACAAAAAATTTAGTTGTTTCACACTTAATTAACACTTAATTTTCACAAAAACAAGTTTCTAATCTTTTTCTTCACACAATCAGACTTATTTAACAACCAAAATCCTATTTTCGCAACTATTTTGTTCTTATTTTCACAACATATTTGCAAGTATTTCCGCAACTAGATAATTACACGTAATTCCGCAACTAAAACACAATTATTATTTTTCCAACCAATTTACACGTAACTTTACATAAAAAAAAATCAAAAAAATATATTTAATGAATCTTATTTTATTGATCTTAAAAAAAATAAAATAAATGACATTTTCAGATATTTTTTAAACTATTGTTAGAAAAATATGGTGTTCGAAAAAAAAAAAACGTTAGTTATCTGTGATAGTGATCCATATTATAACAGTTTTTAGTTTATTAGTGCTAAATAAATTTGATATTATACGATGATGATTTTTATTCCTTATAATTTGTATTAGACGATGATGATTTTTATTCCTTATAATTTGTATTAGTCAATTTTTTTATATACGATTTTATAAGCAAGCGCAATTTAGTTTTTTGGATTCATAGGTCACTGAAATAGATTTTTCATTTTAGTTTTCTATTATTTGTTAAACCACGTCATAGTAAAACTATGTTTAATTGACGGACCAAAAAAATTTTTAATAGAAAAACACATATTTATTTATATTTAAATTTACATTACAATTATCTTTTAAATTATTATACAGTGGTTTGTAATATAGATAATAATAAATGGACAATTATTATTGGGGTGAAGCTATTTCCTCCATATGATTTTTTTATTTTTTTCTTGATTAAAAAAAAACTCATGTTGTATTTCTTCTATAAAAGAAATAACATATTTGTCCTTTTTTTTATATTTTATCAATTTATTCTACTTTTTTCATTTTCAAAAACACATTAACTCTCATCTTCCATCAACCCATTAACTCCTACTTTCCCATCTTCCACCAACCAACCTAACCCCATTAACTTAACCCTAGCTACACCCTCTGGCATATAAATTACTCCTACTTTTCCTTTCCTCTCTTTTAACCTAACCCAGAAACCAATCCAAAAAAATAATCTCCTTGTATATCGACTAAACCGAAAGAGCAAGAGCTTGTAATGAACTGAGTTCATGTTCTAACATCATAACCAGATCTATATCTTCTAATCTCGTTTTTTTAACTTTCGTTTTCATGTCTTATCTTCTAATCTCGTTTTTTTTCTTCACTTTTACAGTTTCATATCATAATCTCGTTTTTCAGTTTTTCTTATCTTTTAATCTATTTTTTTTTCTTCTGTATCTTCTATGTATTTTGGTTTGATTTTGGGTTTTTCATTATCGTTCAAGTTGCTTCGTTTTAAGCAAAAACCATAAAAATCCACCATTTTTAATGGAAACAGAAGAAACGCACTTAATTCCGAGATGCCATCTCGGAATTAGGTGTAATTTTTTTTTAAAAAACATCTGATTCTGAGATACCATCTCAGAATCAGGTGTCTTTTTTTTAAATAACGAGCACCTGCTTTCGAGATACTGTCTCGGAATCAGCTCAAAAAAAAAAGTTTTGAAGTGGTATTTTCAAGTTACGGTATTGTAAAACGTAAAAACACGATTAAATTACCTTGTTCCTTGCTTGAGTGTTGTTCTCTGGTAAAGTTTGGGTTTCTTGATTTTCCTTGATTAATCTTCGATAAAATTGAAGTTTTTTGTTTTAGGGTTAATTTTAGAGGGTAAAATCATAGAGGTTGGATTAAAGTTGGGTTAATGATGTGTTTTTTCATGGAAACAAAAATTTCAAAGTGGTATTTTCAAGTTACAATATTGTAAAACGTAAAAACATGATTAAATTACCTTGTTCGTTGCTTGAGTGTTGTTCTCCGGTAAAGTTTGGGTTTCTTGATTTTCCATGATTAATCTTCGATAAAATTGAAGTTTTTTGCTTTAGGGTTAATTTTAGAGGGTAAAATCATATAGGTTGGAATAAATTTGGGTTAATGATGTGTTTTTTACTATAAGACTTTCTATTAGATTAATGACATCTAATGTTAAATTTGAAAGTAAAGTAAGGATAATCTTGTAAAAACAAGTGTCAAGTGTTTTGAAAGTTTAAATCATGGAGGAAATAAAAAATCATATGGGGAAATAGCTTCACCCTTATTTTGTCCACTATTGTGTTTACCATAGTTGTTTGATTTTTAAACAACTAATGTGAAGTAAATTGATTATATATATATATATATTGTAATTTAAAAATAATTTTTATTTTGAATTAATTGAATCTAAGTTGTTGGCTTAATATTTTTGATTTTATTAAAATGATTTTTTTAAATAAAATAAAAAATATTTATTATTATTATTATCTTCTAAAATATAAAGATTTTTATTGAAATAATAAAGATTTACATTAGACCCAAAAAATGGCTAATCAAATATAGAGGGAAACAAAAATTTCGAGCCCAAAACGAATTACATATAGATAGATATCCCCCCTAAATCAATTGATTGATGTTTGAGGAAGATTTCAATCGAAAAAGAATGACAAAAGAGAGATTGTAAGGAGCCGAAATATACTTTTGGGATTGAAAAGGAAATCTAAGACAAAAAAATGAGAACAAAGATTATTATAATGTTAAGAGAAGCTCAAAGGGAGATCAAACCGGTCTTTGACAGATGAAAGAGGACGAAGCTGATAACGAAGAGAAGAAATCGGAGAGCAACCAAGAGGAGATTGATTTAGAACAATTGAAAAATAAATCATACGAGCCTGAGAAGAACGTAGACGAGCTAAAGAGAGAAGTATAGAAATACTTGAAAAAGATGAAGTCAGAATGTGGATTCTGCTTGAAAGAAGGTTAGTTAAACTCAAAAATGATAAATGAAAAGTCATGAACGAATGATAAAGATAAAGATAGAGATAAAATTAGTCATTGATTAAATATCTAATGGAAGCAAGTTCCAGATTATCCAGAATAACAATAACTTTAAGATAGTTAGGAATATTATAAGGGTTCATGTCCAACTTTTTTTTTTACATTTTGAGGTCCACTTCGCTAACAAAACCACAGATTTATTATGTTCCCTGTAAATATGACTTATAGAAGAAGTAGGAGTTATTAGATTCCTGCAACATTCTAACATAGCAGAAAGAAACCAAGGAGATTTACAGCTCATAAGCATCACATATAGAATCGTAGAGTCAATTTCGATATCGATATTTTTGAATATGCATTTTATAACAAATAGTTAAACCGTCGAGGAGAGCTCTGCATTTCAACATACGAGTCTGTTATCCATAAAATCTACCAATGACAACTATAATGTTTCATTTGTTGTTTCTAATAATAACACCTTGAGAAGATTCACAGTTAGGAAGACAACTATCATCAATATTAAGCTTATGTCTGTCATCCTTTGGGGGAGTCCAACTAGTAGTAATGAGCTTTCTAGAATAATTTAAATGATTAAAACAATTAAGATAAAAAGAAATATCATTATCATTAGACCAATGGATTCTTTTAAGGCGTCCAAATTGGTCTAAGCTAATAAGAGTTCTTTTAACATATGTGATAATGTCAATAACAATAGATTTTCTTGGTTGAATTTTGTATGGTTTCTTGATTTTCAGATACTCCAAGTAATAATAAGAGGTAAAATAGTATGTAAATGAATGTTAGTAGGAGACGAATCAAACCAGTAGGTGATTATGTGATGAATTTTCATATGTTGGCCAGTTCTGAGGTTGAATAGGCAGCCAAAATATCTCCAGACCTGCCAAGCTATATCAAAATTAATAAAAACATAGTTCAGAGTTTCTATAGACTTACAGTGTTGACATTTGATGCTAGAGATATGTTTCTATGTTGTATTATTTCATCTGTAGGAATCTAGTTGTGAAGAAGTCTCCAAACTAAGTAAGAACATTTTTTGAGAATAATGTTATTCCCAAGTCTTTTATAGGTTTTAGAGATGTTGCCTTTATTTATGATTTTCTCCAAGTAACATTAATGTTGAAAGTTTAATACTTAGAAAGAGTCTAGTGAGGCTTATCTTTAATGTTAGCTTTAATAGATAAACTTTTGAATTTTCTATGTCAGCAGAGAAAACTAATTCCTGAAGCTTTGTGATATTCCAAGAACCATTAGTATAAAAATCCTTAAGAAGGTCTTGATTGTACCACGAATTATTGTCAGAAATATTAAGGGTTATGAAGGATCTTGGGTTGCCCCAACTACCCAACGAGAACTCCACATTACCTTTACCAAGCTGCCATAAAATATACTTCTCAGCAATAGATCTAACCTTCATAAGTCTTTTCTAAATGTGAGAGCTGTTAAGATTAGGACTAATTTGCATAGGTTATTGTTTATGCTATATTTTTAGTGCATATAGGTAGACAAATGGAGTTTTCTCTTTGAATTTATGCAAAAAAATGTAAGAGAAGACAAGCTTCATATATTCAAGATTTCTAGGATTTAAACCTCCTTCATAATAGCCTTGTGGTCAGTCGTTGAGCCTAAAAGAAAATTACCACATATGCTTTCAATTCTTTTAATGACATCTTTATGAATAGAGAGACTAAGCATGTGGTAATAAAGTTAAATTTAGAACAGTTTGAATAAGAGTCAGTCTTCCTCCATAGGATAGAAGAAGTTTGTTCCATTCAATAGTTTTCTTCATGCGCTTAATGATACGATCCTCAAACTGAGTTAATTTGATTCTGTTGTTGATGTTGATACCTAAATAATTATATGCATATTTTTCGCATGGATGTTGTTGAAAATTTCATTAAAATTTGAGGTTAACATCAAAAGGGAGTTGTCTTCTGTGGAAATAATGTTTGGAATTATGTTATGTAGGTTGGGATAGTCCTGAAGTCACCGTGGCTGGATATAAGGGATTTAAAGTGATCAACAACTGAATCACTCAGATCAGAAGGGTTTTCTATCCAGGTATCATTTAATTTAATCTCGTGAATGTAATTTTTCCTTCTTATATTCTTGACATAATTATGGGAAACAGAAGTATTATGGTCATTATTAAGAGTCCAGTTGATGTTAGCCTTTTGTTTCCTGTAGATGTTTTCTCTTTGTAAGAGTTGCACGTGGTGAGTTTGAGATTTGTTTAGGTTTGGTTTATCCTCAACCTTCTTGGAATATGCAAAAAGTTTTTTATTATAGAAAACTTCATCTTCAAATTGGGTAAAATCTGTAAAAATATTTTCAAAATTGTTTTTATTCTAGTCCTTAAGAAATAGTTTTAAAATATCCTCAACGTTATTAAAATGAATATTATGGTTTGAAGTTATTTATATTCTATATACTTTGATATTTACAATTTCATTATTTTAAGTTTGAACAAACTTAAATATTTTCATGAACAATAGTAATCATAAGTTAAAAAACATCGACATTTATGACATTTATGTATTAAATTATACATGTTCTATTATTATTCTTATATATATATGAACTGACTAAATATATATTTTTAATGATTTTTTTCCTGGTTTTTTTCTTTCAATTTTCTCATTCCAAGATATCTTTAAAAATTATAATAGATGCGTAATTATGTGTTCTGTGTAAATCTTACAAACAATGCAATCCATTGCAAATGAGAAAAGTAATAAGTTTGAAAATACAATCACATTTGTTTTTTGCCGGTGATTTGTTTTTGGCTTTGGTTTGAAGATTTATATTTCTAGGTATTTAGGACTATTCGAAAATAAATAAATAAATAATCTACAAGTATTTATTGTTTTTCATCATTATACAAATGTATACCTAACATGTATTTGAGTTTTTCATCAAATCGTTCTATCAATTCTATTCAATTATGTTCAGTGTAATGTGCATAAATGTTAAATACGTACAAATAACTTTTTAAAAAAACTTGATTTTACAACCACTTTGGTTTCTATAAATTATATATCAATTTATATTCATAAATAGTTAGATATAGGAGAAAAGTACTAGTAAATACCCACTAAACTACCCAATTATCCACTAGTACCCAAAATTAGGATAGTGTCACTTGGTACCTCCACCTAAAAAATAGACAAAAATACCTCAGACTATATATACCCATATTTCTATTCAAACCCGTTTCCCCCCTTTTGAACTCCCATACAGCAACAAAATAATACTTTTTTTTAAAAAACAACCACCCAACTTTTCGACTTCATCCCTTTGTCACCAGAGAAACCCTGAGCGACACAACCCCAAATTCAGCCCTTCTTCACCCAATTTCGACCGTTCACCGTCGTCTAATCCTTCAAACAAGTAACCAACAACCGTTCGACGACGTACCGATCAGTCTACACCGGCCGGTGAAGCAAGAAGCAGTTATAATAACCAGGTTTGTCTAGATTTTGGAAAATATTTTTTTGCGTTTATGGTGACTTCGAAGCACTTGTTGCTGTTATTTGACGATCGACATTGCTTATTTCTACCGAAATCAAGTGGTTATGATTGACAATTGGTATTTTAGTTTCTGGGTTTAACATCATACATAACAGTCTCCTAGGTTGCATGTACTGTTAATTTTTTTGTGCGTGTTGTGATGTATATTAGATGTGGTTTAGGTGGTTGTTTGTTGGTTTTGGTGTTTTTCCTATATTTCCCAGATCCCTGCAACGTGCATGTAAAACATAAAATAATTTGCAGCTCGCTACATGTGTAGTATAGTAAAATTCGCATCTTCATCATGTATGAATGCAAACAACTCGCAAGATAGCCTTACGTATATATATATGTGCAAACAATTCGCAGCCTATTATTTTCGGAGTTGTTGTAAACAATTCGCGTGGAATCTTGAGAGTTGTGTTATAAAAACCCACTCCTGAGAGTTGTTTGCAAGTCTTATTTTTACCTGAGAGTTTTTTTAGAAACACGCTTGAGAGTTGTTTGCAACTAAATCCTGAGAGTTGTTTGCAACTACGAGGTGATTGTGTTGTTGTTCACTTATGGGAGTCTGTTCAGAAATGCAGCTGTTGATTTGTATTTTTACAGGAAGTATGACAACAAAACTAAGCTTTTACAAGTCAGGATTGGCGAGCCTTTTGAAAATGCTGAAAGAGTACCGTATTACTTCTGCCCACATCGAAGCTACAAAAAACATACATTTCTACACGCTTTTGAAGGCAACATTCGACCTCCGGAATGTGGCAGAGCTGCCGAAGAATAAGTTTTATTCGAACATGCAGTGGATTACGGAGATGTTCTTGCTCGATCAAGACATCTTCCGTTTTGGGTCGAAGTTTGTGAATCTAACGACAAACGATGTAAAAGTCATTTTTAGGCTGAAGCACGAGATGAAGGAAATGACTTTAATGAAATTCGGAGCATTCCACAACAGATACATAAACGGGGAGGAGAACGGTTCAAGGATGATGAGAACATACTTCATGGGTGAAACATCGAGGTAGATAGGGTCGAAAAATACTAAAACCATCACGAACATCATCTTAAAGGTACCTGTAAATCTAGTTTCTGTTATAAGCAGGATGTTGAGCTACAATAACATAACATGTTGTGGTGGGTTTTGCAGGCATGTTTAGAAGAGGGAAAACCCGATAGAGTTATCGACTGTGTCATACTTCTAATAGTGAGATTGTTTTACTCAAGTATTAGTTAACACGGAACTTCGATGATAATAATTTTCCTGATGCATCCCTTCGTCATGGAGCACTCAACAATTGGGCTAGAGCTCGTAAAACCATACCCAATCCCAAGGTTCTTCAAATGGTGGGGATTTGAGTCCCAAACATCGACCGTGGAACTGCTTAGAAGACTACCTCTATTGGAGGATGATGAGGTATGAAACATATAGTTATATTGCAAACAACTCTCAGACTAGTTTGAGAGTTGCCTACATCTCTGGCTGGTACTACAGCTCCAAACAACTCTCAGGATATCCTGAGAGCTGTTTGCAACTCCAATATGATAGAGGTCCAGACAACTCTCGTGATATTCTGAGTTGCAAACAACTCTCAAGAATTATAGTTTGCAAACAACTCGCATTATATTCTGAGAGTTGTTTGCACTCTTATACTCTGGTTGCAAAAAACTCCCAGTCTATAACTTGATATTTTCTAAACAAACCGCGTGTAGCTATTTACGTTGATGTTCTTCCCTTTGTAGGTTTTGGAAGCTCCACTATGTCTGACAGAGGTTGAAAGAGAAGCATTCAGAGGAGAAGTAGGAAATGGAGAACCAAACCGGTTTTACCGGAAGAAAGACCGAGGAAAAAGAAGAAAATGGTAACACAGAAACGGAAAGACTCTAATTAGGACATCCCAATCAGAGTCCAACCACAAACAGTCCTCAGAACAATGATTCTGCCAACGCCAATCGAGACATCCCAGCAGGAGGTCGAGGACGAGGAAAACGATAATATGAGTGACATGATCGGTAATTTTTTCCTCAAACGCAGGAAGACTCCAAATAAGTGTGGAACTGAAGCAAGATCAAAGTGATTGAAGACATATACCGATAAGAATATGTACCAGCGCAAGATCGACTAACAAGCAAAAGAAGTAATTATATGCCTTGATATATATAATCTGTTTAATCCGCACTAAACAAATTATAATGCTTCTAGTTTTCTTGTCGCAGCTTGAAGAGTTGAGGTTAGAGGTAGTAAGACTTGAAGAAGAACAACTCCACAATGCTCTTTGGTTGCCCATTTGTTCCACTGGAAGCCAGTCAAATGAGAAGGAACCGGAGCTACCGATATTGCCAGCAGCGGCGGCATCCAGTGAATTGCAGACACTTGTGTCATCTGAAAATTATGATGGAGTACCCGAAAAGGACGATGCAACTAATTGTCAAGAGGTAGACAAAGCATCTTCAAAAAGACCAGAAGAGTTATTGGCCACCACAAAGACAAAAACCACAGAGAGACAGACAGACAAGCCTCATCCTACGAAGGAGGCAGCGACAGGTATGAGTCCTCCAAAGGAGACAAAAAGACACGAGTCTCTACAAATGTCCGACAGCTGGTACCTTACATGCCAGAGGAAGTAGGCTGTCAAGAATACAGAGCTAAGGAAATAGAAGCTCGTGAGAAGGAAGTGGCAGCAGAAGAATCTGGACTTACGGACGTAGAAGACCGTGAAGATGAAAGTGGATCGGAAGTACACTCAGATTCAAATATTTTAATATATTGTTGTGATGATATTGTCTCATAATTTACATTACAAACACTGAGATCTGTTTTAGTTGACAACAATTCATATCTTAATGTGCTTTATCTATTCAAACAATTCTCAGGGTATGTATTTCAATCAATTTTCGTTTGTCTCGTACTAACAATTTGCAAATTATTCTGCTCTATTTTCACACAATTTGCAACATGTTCATTTTCAAAGAGCTCTCAGGGTTGTTATGTTAGTCTAAATAACTCAGGTTTGATATGAAAACAGCATGCCGATTGAGAACAACCACAACAAGAACAACAAAATCAAGGAGGATAACAACAACAACCAGCCTTGGTAAAGAGTGAAAGGCTGACACAGACTGGAGATGCACAAGACATAGCTCCAGAATATTCAAAGTCTACTCATCCACGTAAGAAGTAAGAACTACTCAGCCAGGAAGAAGCACCGATTGAATACCAACGGTGAGACAGAGATGTACCTGAAAAACAAAAAATAGCTTACACAAAGTCGGAATCATTGAGCGAAGCATAAGTGTAGGACCTGTACCGAATCAACCGCAAAATATAGAAGGCCAAGATCTAGAATCATATGATACGCACGATAACACAGTCTGTTTACCAAATGTATTTATTGATGGTTTTTTCCACTCAAGTTTCACAGTCATTTTTATATGAAATTGATAATATTGAAAACAATATTAGTATACAACGGTATTTCGAGAATATTTCGGAAGATGTGATGAATGAATTTGTCGGTGGGATCCGGAGAGTATGCCGGAGCAGTCAACGACATTGGTTTTAGCCAATCGTGTGGTAAGCGGATTTTAAAATGATTTTGCAACGTGTGTATTTCAGTTTTTATAAGTGTTTGGATATTTGTAAAACAATTTTATAACAGCTCTCAACATAGCCTGAGATTTGTTTGGATATCTATTATTCAGAGTTGGAAACAACTCTCAGGATAATCTGAGGGTTGTTTGCTACTCTATTAGATTGGTATACCAAACAACTCTCAGGCTATGCTGAGAGTGGTTTGCAACTGGTAATATCATGATGCCTGACACAAATTATTTTTTATTTTGTATTTTATATGTTTAGTCAAGGGAAGAGACAGTGAAGGAGGATGACCTGCTGCCTAATTTTAATCTACTGACCGACATAGCAGCCGGATGCAGAGGTAAGTGTGGTAGAAGCTCCAAAGGCACCGATAACTCTCACCGACTGGTCAAAGAGAACACCGACAATTGACTTGATCGACGTCTGTGAATACCACAAAATACTTTTAATCAAAGTCATCGAAGACTCACTCGGTTTAAATGTATGGTATTTACTAACATCCTAGTTTTCCTACAAACTTCAAGTGCAAATGAGTGATGTATTGGCATTACCTTTCGGACAGGACCTGGACTACAAGGTATCCAATTGTCAAACAACTCTCGTATATATTTGACGTAAATAAAAAACTCGTTTCCCACTGGTGAGGATAAAAGTAGCCTGAGGGTAGGCTGGTAATTTCAAGTGGAGTTTTAAGACGGTGTAAGGGTGTTTCACGGTGGTGTGAGGGTGTTTCAAAGTGTTTTTAATGTGGAGAGAGAATTAAGCAGCTTGGCAGCAGTTAATTTTTCTTACCCATAGTTAATGCTGGTGGTTGGGTATTTATAGTATGAAATTTGGGCCCTTATGGGCTTTCGGGTCAAGTTTAACGGACCCGGGTCATGTTTAAAGACCCATGAGTTCTAAGCAGGAGGACAGGTAGCTTAGTCAAGAAGTGTTTAGGTTTTTTAGTACTTTTGTCATAGTTCGAACAGCCTTAGGCTCATACTGGTTCGAAGTTATCTGTCCGGTCCAAAAGTTCTGTCCGGATTTTCGGAGAGAATTACACTGATTTGCCCTTCCGGGGAGTATTCTGAATTCGGACTCATCACCCACTGTCGTTTCATAGATTGTGGATGCTTGGATTCTGAGGATATTTAAAGAATTAAATTATAAAGTTCAATGCAAACCTTTCGCTTAAGTGAAATTTGACTGCATACAAATTTATGGAATGACTACGGTAATTTTAGCTATAAACTACAAAAACCTCGCATGTTCTCATTGTAATGTACTCTTCTTTGAATGCAACATCAAATGGAAAAAGGACAGGAAATAACAAATGTAGTCGACGATGTTTTTAGAAATTTGTCTAAAGACGCGAACCTTATGCTCATTCCACTATGCAGCAAGACGAAGGATACAATCAACCATTGGACGTTGCTCGTCATTGATATAGACGCCAGGACGACCGCAAACTACAACACACTCCTGGCACTAAAAATCCAAGCAACAGACTACACAGCAAGGACACCTAAACCGATGGTAAGACACCTAACTACTACTAGACTCTTGGGGTACTTGGAATACCCGTAAAACACATTTATAGAACAACTCTCAGAATAGTTTGCAAATTGTTCGAAACTCTATTTGTCTCTAGTTGCAAACAAATCTCAGGACAGTTTGAGAGTTGCTTGCAACTCAAAATATCATGGGAGTTGTTTACACCTCTAATACCTTGGAGTTGTAAACAACTCTCAGACTATCCTGAGAGTTGTTTGTAACTCTTTTAGGTTGGAGTTGCAAACAACTCTCAGACTCTCCAGAGAGTTGTTTGCAGCTAGAGTATGAGAGTTTTAGGCAGCTTTATTAATTAACTAAGTATTTATTTGTACTGACCCCTGACACAAATTCTTATAACCATTTGGAATATGGTGTCGAGAAACAATACTTACCTCATTCAAATAACGAGTACAAGGTGAAAAAAGACAAGAGGGATTCCACAACAAAAATGAGGAACCCTCGACTGTGGTATTTTCATCTATCAATACGCCAGAGATATTATAAAAAAAGATACGTGCAACAGATTAACCGTGAATAAACAGTAATAGAGGCTAGAGCGGAAATGCTTTATTATTTCCTAAACGATCCAAACACTAACTGACACTGGTAGTAATCTTTTTTGATGTCGAAAACTGTGTAGGGAGCCTATTGGATATAAATACTACCAAACTATTTTTAGTGTACACATATTCTTTGTAATTTTTTGGTGTATATATAGAGTTTTTTTGTTTTAGAAATGTGCAATATATGACATTTTCGAACTCGCTTGAAAAAACAGTGGGTAATTGGGCACAATTCGCATCATTTCTAGAGATAAACAATAAACAAAATTACTACTAAACAATTCCCAATGTATACAAACAACTAATTCTACAAAATTTGTAAGAGTAAATTACACCTAACAGTTCTCATCATCTGATATATACTAAATATTTAGAAAATATCCCAAATAATACAAACAGACTATGACGTCTTCCTTGGTAACCGTTAAGTGCACTGAGCACGCAAAAAACCATCGAATCAAAACAACCCATTAATTGTTGATTGGATAGAAGAGAGTATGTAATGATTAATATAGCCACACCACCATCTCACTAAGACTCCATTCATGCCTATAAATAATAATAACCAGAGGCAAATTTAAAAACAAACTCTATGTTGCAAAAACTCATAACATCTTCAACTTCCAATCACCATGTCTAGCTTCGATTCTTTAGGTGACTCCTGGTCTTCCATAACCACCAACAGAAGCTCCAACTTAATCACTCTGGCGGCACCGCCAAACAGCCCAGTCTCTGTAATGAACTTTGATATCGAGGATTACATTTCTGCTAACTCTGGACCAGTTGAAGTGGTTCCCCTAGTGGCTGCATCTCAGTCAACAGAGGTTCCAAATAGGAAAAGGAAGAGGGAGGACACATAGGAGGAAGATGAGGAAGATGCTGGTCCATCGGGGGAGGGCCATCAGATAGAGGTAGATAACGAGGAGGAATAATATAATAAAGCTGCTGATGATGAGCATGAAGAGGAGGAAGAATACGAAAAATTCTCTAGTGATGACTGATAGTCACTGTTTCTGTTTTTTATTTTTAATACAAACTAACAAACACTAAAGGTAGTAGTGTTTAATTCTAAGTGGTTAGTTCATGAAGCCTGTTTGGCTATGTAATCTCTTTTTTGTATAAACTTTTAATCAATGTAAAATTTTTATGAAGTATTTTTATTTTGCAAACAAATCTCAGGTTACCTTGAAAAGAAATCTCTTAATCTATTTTCAAACAACTATCAGGAACTAATATACACACAATTCGCATTCTCCTATTATACAGACTCATGGGAAGGACATGCAAACAATTTGCATCCTCATATATGTATGTGAAACAATTTGCACCATAGTAGTTGCAAACAACTCTTAGTAATACCTGAGAGTTGCTTGTAATATTATACCGAAATATTGCAAACAATTCTCAATAGTACATGCGAATTGTTTGCAACACTCAAACTATGATGAGAGTTGTTTGAAATTATGTTCTTGAGATTTGTTTGGGAAAAATAACTTTACTAACCAAACGCCTCGCGTTTAATTACTGTAATACAAACAAGAGTGATATGTGTAAATGAACAAACAACTCTAAAAATGTTTAGTGTATTATCCACAACCCAACAAGAATTGTCTGCAACAAGAATTGTCTTTAAACATAAACCTCACAAGTCTTCCTGTTATGACCTGATTTTTAATAACGGCCACACCTCAACTGTTTGGTTGAGGCTTCTCCTCTAGAGGGGATTCACTTTTTTAGGCCTTCTGGGCGTCTTTTAACATTAGGAGGAAGAATTTACACCTCCGAAGGATCGTTAGCGCTTGATCCTTCGACAAAATTGGATATCGCATGTATGCTAAAAGAGTAACTTTCCCTGTAAACTTACGTACTACCCAAGTTCGGCACATGCCAACATTCTGCTTTAGCTTATAATCATACTCGGGGACCAAATTAGTACTCCAGCTCAACCCCTCTTGGTAGCTTATTGAAACTTGAGTCATAAGCAAGGCTCTAATCCAGTCAATAAACTCAACAATGGCTAGGCCGTAATATTTTTTCATCTGATTGTTAAAAGATTCAGCCTCAGTAGAAGCCATAAACCCGTATCCGGAGGTAAATTTCCAAGAAAATTGCTAATTCCTATCACTACCTTCACATAGAAATTATGTTAGTATATCCTTAAAAATATCTCGAGTGGGAGCATAAGCAAGACGATGGAAGAAACAAAACATCATTTTTTATAGTCTTTGTTAGTGTGTTCCAATTTGGTTCTCAAATTCTGGATGAGATGGAAATAACAGTATGTATGATAGCAGTTTGGATACAAGACAAAAACAACATTAACGATACCAGAATGATGGTTTGAAATAAATGTGATTTGGCGCTCTAACAAATGAGGTTTCAAACACCCCAAAAACCGCATCCTGTTGTCACAATCCTCAATGCTAACGATACCAATTGTAACAGGGAATAGTCCTGAAACAAGGCACCTCACATGGTCAAATATAGCACTCAAGCATGAAAAAATGTAAACAATTCGCAATACTACTTGAAAGTCATTCCCAACTATCAGGATTATCAGAGAGTTGTTTGCAACTCTTGGATTTTCTGAGAGTTTTTTGCAACTCTTATATTACATGAGAGTTGTTTGCAACTCTTGGATTTCCTGAGAGTTGTTTGCAACTCTTATATTTGCAAAAGAGTTGTTTGCAACTCTTAGGTTATGCTGAGAGTTGTTGCAACTCTTATATTTGCAAAGAGTTGTTTGCAACTCTCAGGATATGCTGAGAGTTGTTTGCAACTCTTATATTTGCAAAGATTTGTTTGCAACTCTCAGACTATGCTGAGAGTTCTTTGCGACACTTATATTTTCAAAGAGTTGTTAGCAACTCTCAGGCTATGCTGAGAGTTGTTTGCAACACTTATATTACATGGGAGTTGTTAGAAAATATAGGTTGCGAGTTGTTTATAATTGTTTCACAAAACATCATAATCCTTAAGATTAAAAAAAAGAAACTAACCGTTGTTGCCGTCCTTTCCTACGGCAGTAAGCAATACACCCTTACACTTGTCATATAAGAATGTTCCATCGACAAACAATATTGGACGGCATGAATAGAAACCCTGAAGGGATGAACCAAATGCTATAAAACAACGCGTGAAGAGGTTTCCGGCTGATAACTCCAACCGACAGTCTGTAGTAATATCACGGCTCTTCAATCGTTTGAAGTACCCGCTTAGTAAACGAAAAAAACTTAAATTATCTCCTAAAACTCCGTTATTTTCCTTCTCTAGAGAATTCCATGACAAATGGTAGGAGATGTCTAGACCGTAATTTTGTTTGACAGTCGATTGTGTGGTTTTGGCTGTTAACGAATGACAGGTCCGAATAAAATCATGAATTTCCTCCGCAATCAAATCCAATGTCAAATGCATATGCCGCTTATGGTTTTGGGAGAAAAAGAAACTACAAGTATGGTGCCAAACATACTTCTTGATCGCCATTAAGCCGGTGTTGGAATCAATAAATGCATAAAGTCTCCATTTGCATCCGCTTATGAATTTATTTCACAATAAGCAGTGATCTTGTTTAATGCATTGCGCATCTATTTGAAAGAAAAAGCATGCTCTAAATCATATTGACACAAAGATAACTTTAGACATGCAACACCTTCTTCGAAAGCTTGACCAACTCCTCTAATAGCATCAGCCTAACCAGTAGTAGCAAGTTTTTTTTTCTCTGATCAGAATTAACTAAACTGTTACTACACTCCATGCTAATTAGTTGATTATGAGATGGTTCTCCCAAACTTATGCTAGGCTATTTACGCTTTTGACCAGAACCCTTTTCACCAGAATACTTATCACTAGAACCTTTATCAAGGACTTGTTGTTCGATGTGAAAACTAACCCATTTTAAACGCTCCAAATCAAGATATAATACTAAACCAACAAAATATTTCTGGTTATTTAAGAAACAATTCTTGTGATCCCCGCGGGAGTAGGTAATTAAGTACTCACTAGTGACCAGCTCCTCCCATGTGCTCTCCACATACTCTTGGATACTTTTAAAGCTTTCAAAATCCGTGAAAGACACAATTGCAGTTTGGTGACCATGTTTAAAAATACAAACTCGTGATTTAGACATACCTTACCGTGCATTGAACAACCATAAATAAAGTTCTTAGTTCCAGACAATTCGAATTGTCACAAATGAACAACTCGCAATACGGTTGTCAGCTAAACCAAACAACTCGCATCCTCTCCTGAGAGTTGTGTGCAACTGTAAGACGTGAATTGTTTTCAGTTTTATATCCTGAGAGTTGTACGCAACTCTATAAGTTATGAGTTGTTTGCAATTTTATATCCTGAGAGTTGTATACAACTCTATAAGTTGGGAGTTGTTTGCAATTTTATTCCCTGACAGTTGTATATAACTCTACTACACTGGAGATGGATGAAAAACATCCCTGAGAGTTGTTTGATACTATATTATATCAGATCTTGAGAGTTGTTTGCAAATTAATAGTCTGAGTTTTGTTTACGATTCGCAATGCCAACTTTTATCAAGACAACTCTCAGGGAGTAAACAAAATGTACATAATTCGCAGCTTTATTTTACGCAATTCGCGTCTTCTGCATTAGAAAACATTACACAATTCGCATATTCTACGTTAAAAAAAATAAAACAACTCACATCTTTGTCGGGAATGCCTGGACACCAAAAAATCATAGTCTATATATGTTTCACGTTCAAATTCAACATCTAATACGCTAAAAATCAGTATATAACTAGTTAAATAAGGATTAACGACATAGATTAACATAATAACAAACAATCGCTCATAAACAAAACAGAGAAAACACTCGAACTAGATTTACTAACCTCGAAATAACCTCGAAATCAAGAAACAGTATGAGGAGACTTACCTCAACTCAGAAAATCAAGAAATTACCTCGAAATCAGTAGTTAAACAACATTATCTAAATGGAACATGTAAGATCAAAAGAACAGAGGTTGTAAAAACTCGAAGAACGTGTGATTAGCTCATGTACGTAGAAAGCAGTAGTTGAATGCATTTTATACTGAGCTTATATATATAGAGCTTAAAATCCCCGATCACCTGAAAATTGTGTTTTCTTGGTGGTTCACAGTGGTTTGTAAGGTTTGGTGGTTAATGCGACTTCACAATTTCAAATCTTTAAGAACTAGAAAAGGGGGATGAAAACGGAAAATTAAGCTTATATAGTTAGTAGAGGGTAACATGGGTATTAAAATAATGTTAGGTATTAAGTGGGAGTATAATAGTTGAGATGGGTATTAAGAGGTAATAAAACGAAACTTGGGTATCGGATGACCATATAATAGTTGAGTGGGTACTTTAGGTGCAATTTCCCTAAATATAAAATTGTTTTACTATTTTTTGTAAAAAAAATATAAGTAACTTTGATGCCTTAGATCAGAATTAGTTATCACATTGAAAACTCTATAGGACACAGAAAATATGAATTAGTTTATGATGTATTAAACAATATGTAACTAATTACAACCTAATTCGTCAATATCAATAATCACAACCAAATTCACAAAATTAGTAGTCACATAAGACAACCAATTCTGAGGTTTGGGTTAGAATCTTAAGAATATTTTTTTATCAGGTTAGTCGGAATAATCTAGAAAACCATAAGCATTTTCAAAAATTTTAATTTCAAAATAATACTTTTAACATTTTAATCAACTACTATATACCTTGATTGTAAGTTGTTCAATTTTTTGAACTTAGTTCAGATTTTTCCATTCTCTAGAGGTGTATGGTTTGGTTGGAGATGTTAAGATCTCGTGTTTGTCAAATATGATATATTTAAATGGTAAATGATAGAATTATGAGTTTGTAAATAAAATGAATCATAAAAAAATGAGACGAGTAATTTAACATGATTGTAACCCAACCCAGGATTGACTCAAAATTTATAATTTTCTTAACTACCTCTATACCCTCATCTACTTTGAGAAATAAAAAAATATCATATATATAAATATATGTAATTATTTTATAAGAATTGAGAAAATTATTTAAGATAACCAAATTTTGTTGTATCAAGACAAATAGATTGCATATGTTATTTTGGCCATGACTATGTTCCATCATATTAATCTTTATCCATTATGTATTTCTCATTTTGGCATAAAATAAAATAGTTACTTTTCTTTATGTTAGCCGAAGCTCAACTGCTTCAATCAAAATACGTTTGCTTGTAATATTGAATATACAACAAGAACAAAAGAGCCATACAACTTCAGCTCGTACTAAAAGCTTAGTTATGAACCCTAAAATAACATACCAAGAATATATAACGAGAATGTAAAACCAAACACACGCCAAAAATATTTAACGTTGTTGAGACTGTAACAAAATCTTACATACACGGGTAACAAACACATATTTTATATATAAGAGGTCACAAGAAGACTCTCTCAAACAATAAAAACTCAACCACTTGTCTTTGTTACAAAACACTCTCAACCTATAAAGAAATTATCGATCTTAGAATGTCTTTAAGTATATATGTTTTAGCTCAACTATAGCCGAAATCTTCTAGCTTTCTCTCTCAAATCTCACAACTGTTTATAGAAGGTCAATGTTGTGCACACTACTCTCCATAATTATAATAGAGCCTAACGACCCATATAACAGTTAGTCACCAATAACTAAAGAGCGATGCAACATGATACACTATCAAATGAAAAATAATATTAAATTTTTTGGTTGATATTGCTCTTTTCTTTTCAACTTGCGCACTAATATTAAAATAAATCATTCATCTTATATCTGTAAAACAACCTAAATAATTTTCCACTTTGTCTATAATCATAAAGGCTAATGATAATGATGTACTCTACATCGCGACCTACACACTGAATCAATTCGGTCAATTCAAGTTTCATGTAATACTCGTGCGTGTAAATCTACGTGTGTAATCAGTATGAAAAAAAATCTACATGTACAACTTATTCATTCGGTTCCTTAAAAGGTTCATCAATAGCTTTCTCAACATGAGATGTCTATAATATGTAAAAAGTTAATATATAATTAAAATTTGTGAAATATATATAAACAAAATACTTGAGCGATCTTAAACCATAAATGATCTAAACATATACTCACAATTATAAAATTGATGGTGAAATATGCACATACAATATTTTCCAATAGATACCTAAAAATGAATTGAAAATACTAAAATTAGAGGCATAATTTTTCATACTTCATGCGAGATGTAACTACTTTATTTTATGTAATTAAAAAATAATTATTGTCATGTCGTTAATTTTTTGTTAATTTGAGTCAAATTCAAGATATATTAGGTTGGATGTAGTGTTTCATTTCATTTCATGTGATTATATATTGAAAATTTTAAGTTTCTACAAATTAGTGTGAAATAATTATAGATTGTTTAAAAAAATATAAATAAATTAAATTAGGCGGTAACATAATTATTCTATAAATATAGAATAATAAGTAAAAATAAAATATAATATAAAAAAAACGTCTCTAATCTTCCGATAACTATAGCAAAGCTAACGAGGTGTACGATAAATATTAAAAAAATAAAACATTTTGACATACTTTTTTCTACTAAAAGAAATTAACCTAACAAAATCCAACACCTACTCCTCAAGTTCCAAGGGCTTGAAGCATTTACTGTCTAAGAGATAGGTACCAATACTTAACCTTACTGCCCACACATCCTTCGGCTTTCTTGCTACAATTCTGCACAAATATGACTCACACCATCACTTCCATTTCATGCTAAGAAACCCAACAAGAGCGTGATTAAGATGGAGAGATATATACCTTCCGACATCACCCGGGTTGACTAAGCCAGAATTGACCCTGAGGGAAGGCATTGAAGCTGCTGTCTTAATCATTTTAGGAGCCTCGACAATTATAATGGGAGACCCAATTTCGAGTTTTGTTGGTGACCCATCTCCTAATTCACCCTTTAACGCCTGAATTTGGCTACTGTGATTCAACTTCACTGTCGATTTCTTATAGAGGAGGTTGCGTTGAAGTAGTATACAAGAAGAGGTCAAGGATAAACCAGCCATTTGACAAAAAGGATAATATGAGTGAGCGAGTGGTTTATACGATATCTTCACTTCCTTTTATATCACTTCGTCATTTTATTAGAATATATAAGTGATAAGTATGTTTTTAATCTAATATCATAATAATTTCATTGATTTACATTTATAGTATAAAAATAGAAAAAGTGTAAATTATTCCTAGACATTTATTCCGAAGCAAGTGGAGAACCATGCATATTTAAATTTTGAATTTTAAATGACTTACAGATATTTATAAATGAGATTAATATTCATTCGATATATAATATAAAATAAATAAAAGTAATACAATTTTTTTTTCATCTGAGTTCGTCCAAATACAATTTATTAGGCCGAATCATAGCCACTTAGCTGAAATAGTGATAAAAGTTGGTAAACAGCTAACCAAGGGATTGTAGGAGGCAATACGAATTTCGTCCAAACAAGAAGGAACAAAAAAATCATATAATTTTTTTAAACTAATTTACATGGAATTCTCATACAGATCAATTATAAGACACAACTTTACTTTTGGTCCACTTCCAAAATGCCTCACTTTAGTTAAGATATTTTCATTCACTTATATATTGTATATTCTTTTCAGTCTAAGCGATGTGGGATACATGACCAAGTTTATTCTTAACACTCTCCCTTAAACTTGATCCGTGGAATGCATTCTGCCGGCCATACAACGGTGGAAATTTTCCCATCGCTATAAATTAACCACATCTCTTAGAACGCAGCGAAAGTTGCAGAGATAGAAGAAGAACGTTTTTATTCAAGTTTTTGTGATTTTGTTGTTGTTGATTGATACATTGTATATCCTATATTTATATTAGTATATTATTCAGTTTTAATCACAGAATAATGTCTTTGACTAATATAATATTTTCCTAAAAATACAAAATCCAATCTCTAAAAGAATATAAATAATATTTTTACATTAAGAATATATTATCCAAATCTTAGAGCAATATATTATTAATTAATTAATATATTTTAAGCTTAATTTAATTTGGTTCCAATATCATCTATGTGTATCTACATGGAATTATTGGAAATCTCATACATTGATTCTCCTCCTGTAATTACGCAAACTCTTTGCATATTCGATTTAGATCTTATTATTTTTATTCTTCGATATTTATGACGGTGTTGTTATCCAAAACCATTGGTTCATAATTTCTTCTGTAACCTGTCTATCATGCCTTGCTGGATGTTCACACTCAGCTGCAACATGTCTAGGTTTTCTTTCACAAACACTTTAAGTTCTCCTTCATCAATCATATTTTGGAATTCATCTTTAATGCCCATCACTATTGTGTAATTCCCAATGTTATTATGAAATTTACATATATTTTTTTTTGTCTTTAATTACTTATGAGAGAATATTTTATCTGGTCATCGACATTTTATCACATCTTTGGTTTTTTTTAAATCATCACCAAATTATTTGTTAAATCTATGTAGAGACCTTTATTAGCATGTTTTGTCGTTTAACTAGCATTGTTGTTCCATTTATGCTTCCCGCTTGAATTCTGGCATTCACTATAATGTTTCGGGTAAGCCGAGGCTTCATAGTTATTGTGCTTGAAAGTTGAAGCTTTATTATAAGACTTGGAATTAATTTGCGCAACTAAAGTAAGTTTTTTAGTGTTAACCAAATTATGCTAATGAAGATATGGGTTTGGATCTTTAGTGATTTCATCCATTCTATAGCTAGTGATATCTTCTATTTTGATTTGACATTTCATTTGGGTTAACAAGTCTCCAAACTAGAATGATTTCTTCTATATAATGGTTTATTATAAAAGTCTTGACAAAAGCTTTTGTCTATATGTTGTAACTGTCTTCAAATCATAACAATCTTATAACACATTCTTTGTCTCCACAAATCTTATTGTGTAGTATCTCAAAATTTCTTTTGATTTTTATATGTAATAGATGATATATAATATTAATCTCTTTTGATGATTTTGAACCAATAAATTAATTTGTGAATGTTTTTACAATATTTTAGAACTCTTGATACATCTTGAAGAAATGTTGTTAAACTAAGTTAAAGCTCATCCTTAAAGATTATTGAAATGCTTTGCATTTCCTTTTTTCATTAATCCCAAACCGCAACATTTCACTTTTGAATTTCTCTATATGGTGTTCTGGGTCATCCTAGCCATTGTATCCATCCATTTTTGTGATTATTGAATTTTGGTAGAAGCTCTATCTATAACATCTCCGGATCCAAATAAGACTCTCATCAAAGAGATCCTCTTCATAAAGGAATGCACTTGCTTTGGTTTGATTTTCCCCCCTAAAAAGATGTGATGACCAAGTCCCTACCATTGCGTAACAATAGGTTGAGGGTAACCATTTTAAAGAATTTCTAGTGGATAACCTTGAGGGGCTTGTTGCTGATGTGGCACCACCCAATAAGGTCTCGACTGAGTTGATACAGTGAACCTCATAGGGTTCTACTGATTCATGTATTGCTGGGGAGTGAAGTTTTGTTGGTCATTATTATTTGTTGGTGGTTGAATGTTTTATGATATAATAGTGGAAAAATATAATAACTTTGTTATTGAGTCATTGGCATTATGGAGAGATTGGAAGAACTGAAAGGAAGTTCGGCTGAGGTAATTTTTGTGATGCTAGAGCTTGATAAAAAATTGTTTGTGTCATTTATAGAAATGAAGTAAGTTATTAGGAATACACGTTTGAGGATTATGCATACCCGTTTTTGGGCTTAGGTTGGCCTCCCCGGGTACTATTATAGCCATGCTCAAAGGTTGTGGTATTTATCTTCCTCATATTTCAACGATGACGAATTCATTTCTGACTCGTGCTAGATGACCCTTAGTCAAATTTTTCTTTGGGATCATCATCATTAGTTATAAATGGAAACTTGCGTATATTGGTAACACTTTGATAACGGTGTATGATCATAGAGCTTGTAACATCATCACCCTTCTTTTCATCAATATTCTGTAGATGTTGGATCTCAGATTTAGTCGGAGAGTAGGAGTATTCATCATATTTTGCAATATATGTAAATGATCGGTCCACTCCTCCCTTATTTTCTTTATCAATTTTTTAACATCTATATCCAGAGTGGCTATGGAAGTGAGAGGATTCGGTGATATCTTACGAGTCTTTAGGTGTTTCCTCATCAAATCTGAATTCACCAATGCTATTTTTAACTAGTTGGTTACTAGTTTTTAAAATAAAAAAAGTCACGTCGTTAATCGTTTCTCACATACGCTGCCAATTTGATGAGGTTAATTTATGTTAAAGTGTCATCTCATAAACTCAGATGATTAATATGGTGAATATAGTTGTAAAATAAGTTTTTTAGAGGTTGTCCGAAATATAGAAACGTCTGGCCAAAACTTGGAAGAAGATGCAAGAATGTAATAAGTGTCATTAGAAGTAGAAAAAATATTGTTCTTGCTCGAGAGATAATAAATATGTAACTAGAGGATAGTATATTTTGGACTACAGATAGCAAAACAAATAGTATATTTTTGGATTAAAAATCTTATTTGTTAAAAAATTCAAATAATTTTATGGAAGAATTCTAACTTTATTTATAAATGCAGGCTTAAATCAGGAAATAGTCCCTCGACTATCACGTTTTCTTTCATTTAGTCCATCGACTAAAAAATCACCGGTGAGGGTCCCTCGACTATCCCATTTTTTTTCATTTAGTCCTTCGACTTTAAAATCACCGGTGAGGGTCCTTGGACTTTGCAAAAATCTATAAATTTAGTCCATGATTTGGGGTTTTTTATTAGATTCAGGGACTAAATTTATAGATTTTTCAAAGTCGAGGAACCCTCACCGATGATTTTAAAGTCTAAGGATTAAATGAAAGAAAATGGGATAGTCGAGGGACCCTCACCAGTGATTTTTTAGTCGAAGGACTAAATGACAGAAAACGTGATAGTCGATGGACTAGACAGCGATTTAAGCCTATAAATGCATAACCAAATTTGACAAATGTAAATACCCTGAATAAAAAAAATTCAACTTAAACCAACTTTTTTGGACTTAACTTAAGTCATAGTATAGGTTTGGACTTGACATTTTTACTATTTCAAAATTTACGGTTCTTAAACACACAGAAAAATTCAAAAATAAAAACTAGAAAAAACAAAGATTAAAAGATGTATTTAACAAATATCTCACGCACATCTTCCTCAAGATCTCTACAAATATAGATTTTAGTTGAAATTGGATAGACAAGAAAACTTTATGTATATTATTGGATCTTAAAAGAGCCATCTAAAAAGGTCGAGCTATTTTACCTCAGATTCATCATTTCTTAAAAAAAAAATATTGAAGGTTGATTTTAATCCCAACCAATTTTGCGACATTTTTTCTAACTTAGACAGTCAGATCAAGAACGTCGAACTAACCTTATCAAACACATGTAGAGATTTTAATTTCACCGGATACCACTAGTTGATTTAGATTTTGCTATTAGATTTGGTTCTTTCATGTCCGAGTCGTTTCCTTCATGATGCATGAGCGATTTAAAGGGCGGTGGATGAAGTTAGAGAGGAGAGACTTATCGGAGCGACAAAAATATGAATTTCAGTAGTTCGTAGCAGGAAGGTCGTTCTGCCACTTGCAATACCCTTCAGTGTATATAAGTCATTTGTAAAGGAAGATAAATCCGCAAAACATACATAAAATATATGCCTTCCTATTCCCAACAGCTACCGTTATGATAAATTAAAAATAAAAATCAAATCCAACCGATATCCGCTATGCGGTTCTAATAGATATCCACAATGAAACAAATGTTAATATATTTTAACTTTTACCCCAATAATTATTTGTAATTTATTTTTTATATTATGTGTGATAAGTGTTGTTACACTTTGATATTAGTATAAATAAAATAATATATTTTATTTACCAATTAGAATGACGTTTGTGTAAAAGTAAAAGAAAGAAGCATACGAAGAAACTTCGCAAACTAGTAATATCATTAAATCACGACAATAGTAAAAACCATATGAACTATATAAAAAATGGTTACAATTTTTCGTAGTGTGTGGAAAATATTTATTTTTATCGGGGATAAGAATAAAAATGCCAATAATCATCCAGATTTTCAAGTTTATCGAAAATCGTATGCAATATAAAAACTTTTTAGAAACTTAACGTATTTTTAATTTTTTATTCAGCTTGCGAATCCCGTCTTTTCTATAAAATCTCTCAAATGATAGATTTTTTTAACACATTTGAATAAGGAAAATTGCACCTAAAATACCTACTCAACTATTCAATTGTCATCTAGTACGCAATGTTTGATCTATTATCTCTGAATAGCCACCTCAGTTACCTAAATACCACTTAATACCTAACATTATTTTAATACCCTAACTACCCTCAACCCATTATATAAGCACAATTTTCTGTTTTCTTTCCCCTTTTCTAGTTTTAAAGATTTGAATTTGTGAAGTCGCTCTAACCACCTAACCATCCAAACCACCGTGAACCACAAAAAAATCACAATTTTCAGGTGATCGGAGCGTTAGAAGGTCTGTATATTTCGGTAAGTTCTATATAAAATCCAACTAACTACTGTTTTCTATGTACAGGAGCTGATCACACGTTATTCGACATTTTTGGAACTCTATTGTTTTGATTTTACGTGTATCTTTTAGGTAATCGTGATTAACTATCGATTTTGAATTTATTTCTTAGATTTCTGAGTTAGAATAGGTGTTATTGTACTGTTTCTGTTATTAGTAAATCTTGTTCGAGTTTTTCTCTGTTTTTTTTGTTTTTCTTCCAGTGATCTGTGGTAATTTTGTTAATATTTGTTGTTAATCCTTGTTTAACTAGTTATTTAGTGATTTTTAGTGTATTAGATGTTGATTTAGAACGTGAAACATGTGCAGACTATGAGTTTAGTTGACCATGCATTCCCGACAAAAGATGTGAATTGTGCGATGTACCTAACGAGGACGATGTGAATCGTGCGATGTATCTAATGAGGAAGATGCGAATTGTGTTACCAATTCTCAGGGTTTCCTGAGAATTGAAAACAATTCACAGGATACCATGCGAATTGCAATTATAAGATTAGCAAATAATTCTCAAAAAATCCAAGAGTTGCAAACAACTATCAGGAAATCCAACAGTTGCAAACAACTCTCAGGAAATTCAAGAGTTGAGAAATACTCTCAGACACTCATGTGAATTTTTTACATTTTGTCCACGCGTTAGTGTACAAATACTTGATTTGTAAACAACTCTTGGAGTGGATGCGTATTGGGAAACTCCATTGTAGTAGACATAAAAATTAGAACAATTCACATCTTATATTTTTACACAACTCTCGGGGGAGGATGCAAGTTTATCAGTGTAGGAACTAATAACTTGCACTGTATTTTTGGAATTAATAACTAATAGCTTGTTCAGTGCAGGATAATGTATGTCTAAATCACGAGTTTGTATTTTTAAGCATGGTCACCAAATCGCAATTGTATCTTTCACGGAGTTTAAAAGCTTTCAAAGTATCCAAGAGTATGTGGAGAGCACATGGGAGGAGTTGGTTACAAGTGACTACCTAATTACCTACTCCCGCGAGGATCATAAGAATTGTTTCTTTAATAACCAGAAATATTTTGTTAGGTTAGTGTTATATCTTGATTTGGAGTGTTTAAAATGGGTTAGTTTTCTCATAGAACAACACGTCTTCAATAAAGGTTCTGGTGATAAGGATTCTGTTCTAAAGCGTAAAGAGCGTAGCATAATTTTGGGAGAACCATATCTTAATCAACTAATTAGCGGGGAGAGTAGTAACGATTTAGTTAATTCTGATCAGAGAAAAAAACAATTTGCTATTGCTGGTTGGGCTTATGCTATTACAGGAGTGAGTCAAGCTTTTGAAGAAGATGCTGCAGGTCTAAGGTTATCTTTGTGAAAGTTTGCTTTAGAGCATGGTTTTTCTTTTAAATATATGCACAACACAACAAACAAGATCACTGCCTATTGTGAAAATAAATTCACAAGCGGATGCAAATGGAGACAATATGCATCTATTGATTCCAGCACCGGCTTGATGACGATCAAGAAGTATGTTCTGTACCATACTTGCAGTCCCTTTTCTCCCAAAAACATAAGTGGCATCTGCATTTATATCGGATTTGATTGCGGAGAAAATTCAGGATTCTCTCCGGACCTGCCATTTGTTGACAGCCAAAACCATACAATCGACTGTCAAACAAAATTACGGTCTTGACATCTCATACTAGTTGTCATGAAATGCTTTAGAGAAGGAAAGTAGGGGAATTTTTGGAGATAGTTCAAGTTCTTTTAGTTTACTAAGCGGACACTTTAAACGATTGAAGAGCCGTGATATTACTACGGACTACTGGTTGAAGTTATCAGCTGGAAACCGCTCCAAGCGTTGTTTTGTAGCATTTGGTTCATACCTTTAAGATTTCCATTCATGTTGTCTAATGTTTTTTGTCGATATAACATTCTTATATGGCAAGTATAAGGGTACCTTGCTAACTGCCGTAGCTAAGGACGACAATAATGGTTAGTTTCATTTAACTATTTAATTTGAATGATTATGATGTTTTGTTGAAAAATTGTAAACAATTCGTAACCTATAGTTGCAAAAAACTCCCAGGATATCGTGAGATTTCAGTACAATTCTCATGGAAATACAAGAGTTGCAAACAACTCCTAGGATATCTTGAGATTTCATAACAATTCTTTGGAAATACAAGAATTGCAAACAACTCTGAGGCACTCATACGAATTTTTTATATTTTTGACATGCTTGACTTCTATTATATTGTTCATTTGAGGTGATTTTTTCAGGACTATTCCATGTTGCTCGTGGTATACTTATCATTGAATATTATGAAAATTCGATGTGGTTTTTGGGGTGTTTGAAACCTCATTTGTTGGATCGCCAAATCACATTTATTTTAGACCGTCATTCTGGTATTGTTAATGCTGTTTCTGTCTTGTATCTAAACTGCTATCATGCGTACTGTTATTTCCATCTCATGAAGAATTTGAAATCCAAATTGGAACACATTAACAGAGACTATGAAAAAAGGATGTTGAATTTCTTCCATCGTCTTGCTTATGCTCCAAGTCGAGAGCTTTTTCAGGATATACTAATAGATTTTCTATGTGAAGGTGGTGATAGAATGAGTGATTTTCTTGCTAATTTACCCCCAGATAAGTATGCACAAGCATACGTTAAAGGGAAACGATAGGAGTCTATGACTTCTATTGCGGCCAAATCTTTTAATAATCAGATCAAACAATATTGCAGCCTACCCATTGTTGAGTTTATTTACTGGATTAGAGTCTTGCTTATGACTCAAGTTTTACGAAGATACGAAGAGGGGTTAAACTGAAGTACTAATTTGGTCCCCGAGTATGAGAAGAAGCTAAAGCAGAATGTTGACATGTGCCGAACTTGGGTAGTACGTAAGTCTTCTACAGCCATGTTCGAAGTCTTTTCAAATACTGTGGCGGCTGTTAATTTGTTGAATTTTAAATGTTCTTGCGGGTCATGGAAACAAGAGTATTTTCCATGGCCTCACGCTTTAGCGGCTATATAGTATACCGACCAAGATCCCTTTACTATAATAGAACCGCTCTTTACAGTTAAGAATTACAAGGAAAGTTACTCTTTCAGCATACCAGCTATAACCGATTTCAGCGAGGGGTCCAGCGTTACCGATCCTTCGTTTGTTGAAATTCTACCTCTGAATGTTAAAAGACGCTCCGAAAGGCCTAAGAAAAAGTGAATCCCCTCAGGAGGAGAAACCTTTACCAAGCAGTTGAAGTGTGACCGTTGTTTGAAATCAGGCCATAACAGAAGGACTTGTGATGTTCGAGTTTAAAGACAATTCTTGTTGTAGACAATTCTCATTGGCCACATTGATTTGTAATACTGTTATTATTGTGGACAATAAACTAAATTTTTGTAGAGTTGTTTGTTTATTTACAAATATTTCTTTTGTTTGTATTACACTAATGAAATGCTAGATGTTTGGTTAATAAAGCTATTTTTCCCAAGCAACTTTCAGGAATATAGTTACAGGAAATTCGCAGGAAACACCGCGAGTTGCAAGAAATTTCCATCCATTATTGAGAATTGTTTGTAATATCTGGATATCATATTGCAAACATCTCTCAGGGATTCTTGAGAGTGGTTTGCAACCGTTTGGTGTTGCGAATTTTTAGCTTTTCCAACTTATAGAGTTGCATACAATATTTAGGTATAACATTATAAACAACTCGCATGTCGTCCTGAGATTTGTTTGCAACTCCCACTAGGGTGCGAATTATTTGCATATCCACTATATGGGTATAATATTACAAAAAACTCGCATGATGTCCTGAGATTTGTTTGCAACTCTCACTAGGCTGCGAATTATTTGCATCTCAACTATCTGGGTATAATACTGCAAATAACTCTCAGGGTTTCTTGAGAATTATATGCAATTACTACTAAGATGCGAATTGCTTTGCATGTCCAATATCTGGATATAATCTTGCAAACAACTCCCATGATTTGCTGAGAGTTGTTTGCAACTACTAATAGGATGCGAATTGTTTGCATGTCCATTAATATTTGCAAATAACGCGCATGGTCTCCTGAGAGTTGTTTGCAACTACTAATAGGGTGCGAATTGTTTGTATTGTTTTATATTCACAAATTCCGACATTCACATATGATTAAAAGTTTATACAAAAAAGGATTACATATCCATAACAGGCTTCATGCACTAACAACTTAGAAGCAATCACTACAATCTTTAGTGTTTGTTAGTTGCATTCCAAAAAAAACAAAAAACGGAAGCAGACACTATCAGTCATCACTAGAGGATTCTTCACCTTCTTTCTCCTCTTCATGCTCATCATCAGCCTCTCCATTGTGCTCTTCATCCTCGTTATCTACGCCCGTTATGCTTATATATTTGGTCATCGATGGACCAACATCGTCCTCCCTCTTCCGTTTCCTGTTTGGAACCTCTGTTGGCTGAGGTGCAGCAACCAGGGGAACCATTTTAACTGGTTCAGAGTCAGCAGAAAAGTAATTCTCGATATCAAAGTCCATAACAGAGGTTGCGCTGTTTGGTGGTGTCGTCGGAGTGATTAAGTCTGAGCTTATGTTGGTGATTAAGGAAGACTAGGAGTCGCCTAAAGAACCATATGTGGTAAAATTGACATGATGATTGGAAATTGAAGATGTAAAAAGTGTTTCAAATATAGAGTGATGCAGACAGTTTAGCGCTGGAATTTATGAAGACTGGCGATCACCTGAAGAATGCGGTGAATTGACAGTTTGGAGCTCCGGTGTCTAATTTTGACCCACAACACCTTGTTTCGAAGGAAACGACGTCACGAACGCAAGTCACCATCTTTGCTCGTGAACTATGGGCTTTTTTGGGCATTTGGGCTCATCTATCAGCTTATTTCGAGTTTTTAATACTTTAGGATATTTTAGTAATTTTCATATTTTTGGTTTTAGGGTTTCACTTGAACCCTTATATAAACATATCTTCTTTACATTGTTTGGGGAGTTGTTTTTTATTAATAAAATTAGGGTTTATCTCTCTATCTAGCTTCTTTTGCGTTCTACTCTGAATCATAGAGTTTGTTTTTAAATTAGCCTCTGCTTACTAGTGTTATTTACAGGCATGGAGGGAGTTTGAGCTTATGAGGTGGTGTGGCTATATTAATCATTACATAGCCTCCTTGTTCAATCAACAATTAATGGGTTGTGGTGATTAGATGACTTTTTGTGTGCTCAACGCACTTAACGTTTACCAACGCAGACGTCATAGCCTGTTCCCATTCTTCAACCATGTTTTCTAATTATTTAATTTATATCAGGATAAGATGCGAACTGTTAGTGGTAGTTTACTCTTGAGGATTGTGTAGAAGTAGTTGCTTGTATACATTGAGAATTGTTTAGTAAGAATTTTGTTTTCTGTATATATCAGAGAATGATGCGAATTGTGCCAAATACCCATTGTTCTTCAAAGTTAGTTCGAAAATGTCATACATTGCACATTTTTGAAACAAAAAACTCTATATACACCAAACAATTAAAAAAATATGTACACAAAAAAATTACAATGCCATACAAAAAAAAATTAATGCCAGTATGAGTTAGTGTCAACATCATTTCAGAAAAAATAAAACATTTCCGCTCTGAAGTCTCTTACCATATATTTACGGTAAGTATCCCGCACACATCCTCGTTGGATAATATCTCTGGCGTATTGACAGACAAAAATACCACAGTTAAGGGTGCCTGGATTTTGTTGTGCATTTTTTATGCAATTTCTTACCTTGTACCCTGTCTTTGTAGCACGTATGTATTCTTTATCGACTAAATAATTAATCTGGTTATAATAATTCGTGTCAGGGGTCAGCACAAATACTTATACTCTGGATGCCAAACTATTCGCAACCTATCTTTAGAATCATTTGGCAAACCAATCCAAAAGTGTTGCGAATAACTCTCATGATAGATTGCGAATTGTTTGGAACTCAAACGTATTAGAGTTCCAAACAAATATCATGACTTTTAGTTGCAAACATATCTCAGGAAACCCTGAGATTTGTTTGCATTTAAAGACAACTGATTGGGCCCAATTCGCATGATATCCTGAGCATTGTTTTTTAAATGTGTTTAACAGTAATTGTAGCAGTTAGGTGTTTTACCAGCTGTGTCGGTGTCTTTGTTGTGTGGTCTTGTGCTTTGATTTTAGGCAGCAATGGGTTGTAGTTTGTTGTCGTCTTGGCGTCTATATCAATGACGAGCAACGTCTAATGGTTGAATTGGTCCTTCTTTTTGCTACATATTGGAATGAGGATGAGGTTGTAGTTTCCATGCGCTTTGCTAAAAACATCGTCGACTATTTTTTTTTATTTCGTCTCCTATTTCCATTTGATGTTGCATTCAATCAAGAGTACATTACAACGAGAACATGTGAGGTTTTTGTAGTTTATAACTAAACTTACCGTAGTCATGCCAGAAATCTACATGCAATCATATTTCACTTCTGGAAAAGTTTTGCATGGAACTTTCCAATTTACTTCTTCGAGCATCTTTCCAATCCAAGCGTCCATAATCTATGAAACGAGTTATTTATTTACGTCAAATATAAGACTTGTTTGAAACATTCACGAGATTTGGTTGAAAATTGGATACCTTTACGTCCAGCTCTTTTTCAAAAGGTAGCGCCAGCACATCAGACATTTGCACACTAATTATGTAGGAAAACTTGGACATTGATAAATTCCATACTACTGGATCGATGGAGCCTTCTTTGGCTTTAATTATCAGTATTTTGTGGTATTCACGGATATCAATCAGGTTAGTTGTCCATGTTCTCTTTGGCCTACCGGTGAGATTTACTTGTGCCTCTGGAGCTTCTGTCACAATTATCTCTTCCTCTTCATTTGCCTCCAGATGCTGTGTCGGTGTTAGTAGATTAAAATTAGGTTGCTCTATCTCTTCCCTTGAATTGAACATATAAAATAACAAAAATTAAAAGAGTTTGTGTCAGACATCATAATATTACCTTCCCTAAAAAATTCACAGGATAACATGCGAATTATTTGAGTTTCTAGTTAAATATAATACCAAAAAACTATTAGGATAACATGGGAATTATTCGAGATTCCAATTAAATAGAATATCAAACAACTCTCATGATAACATGCGAATTGTTTGAGTTTCCAATTAAATAGAATATTGAACAATTCTCAGTATATCATGAGATTGGTTTATAACTCTTAATATATATCCACACAAGTCTCATGATATGCTGCGAAATCATTTAAAATACCCCTTACCACACAGTCGGCGATAACCAATATCGTTGACTGCTTTGGCATAATCTCTGGATCGTGTCGACAAAAATCATTTATCACATCCTCCGATATATTCTCCAAAGTCCATTGTATTAAATCATCCAACTCAACATTGTCAATTTAATTTTAAAATGTTTGTGAAACTTGAGTGTAAATACCATCAATAGTTACATCAGGTAAACGTACTGTGTTATCATGCGTATCGTTTGACTCTGGAGCTTAGCCTTCTATGTTTTGCGGTTGATTTGGTACTGGTACTATAATTTCACCTTGGCTTAACGATTCTGACTTTGCGTAGGCCATTGTTGATTTTTCAGGTAAATCTCTGTCTCTCTATTGGTCTTCTAACGGTACTTCTCCCTGACTAATTAGTTCCAACTTCTTACAGAGATTGACAAATTCTGACTCTTCTGGAGCTAAGTCTTGTGTTAGCCTTTCTCTCTTTGCCAAGGCTAGGTGTTGTTGTTGTTCTTCTTCTTGATTCTCTTGTTCTTGTTCTTCTTGTGGGTGTTGTTATTGTTCTTGTTACTGATGTTGTTTTTGTTGGTGCTCACCTTTATTTTGTTGTTCTTCTTGTGGGTGTTGTCTGTCGGACTAATGTTTCATACAAAATACCAAATAAAAAAGTGGAGGGGTTAGGCATCACTGCACTCTGAGTTGCAAACAAGTCGCATGATAACCTGAGAGTTGTTTGATTTCAAAATTTATTAGAATATCGAACAACTCGCATGATACCCTACAATTTGTATGATACCCAATTTAATAGAATATATAACAAGTCTCAGGATATCCTGATAATTGTTTGGACTAACATAACAGTCCTGAGATTTGTTTTAAAGTTTCCTAATGCGAATTGTTTGAATATGTATATAATGAGAAAACCGCAGACTATTTTAAATACATACACTGATTTTATTTGAATATGTATACAACAATAAACATTAGTAGACAATTTCATCACAACAATATATTAACATATTTGAATCTTAGTGTACTTTTGATCCACTTACATCTTCACGGCTTTCTGCGTCTGTACGTCCAGATGCTTCCGCTGCCACTTCCTTCTCACGAGCTTCTACCTCCTTGGCTCTGTATTCTTGGCAGTCTACTTTCTCTAGCATGTGAGGTACAAGTTGTCGATCATTCGCAAGAGACTCATGTCTTTCTTTCTCCTTTGGAGAACTCAGACCTGTCCTTGCCTCCTGTGTAGAAGAAGACTTGTCTGTCTGTCTCTCCGTGGTGTCCGTCTCTGTGGATACCAACAACTCTTCAGATCTTTGTTCAGATGGATCCTCTACCTCTTTTTCTAAAACCACAATTTCCGTAGGACAATCATTTGTATCGTTCTTTTCGGGTACAACAGATGGTACCGGTATGGGTGAATGGTTCCCATCATCATCCTTCTCTTTCGGTAGTACTCCATCATGCTTTTCAGCATCCTGCATTTGCCCGTCCTGATTCGAGTCCTTATCATGAATTTCAGCTAGCACAATTGTCTGCAATTCAGTGGACGCCGCTTCTGATGGCACCGCCGGTAGTCCAGGTCCATTTTCCTGTGCAGGGCTTCCAATTTGGAAAATTGGCTGAGAGAGAGCATTGCGGAGTTGTGTGCTTCAAGCTCCGCTATCTTCAATTTTAATTCTTCAAGCTGAAAAGTAATAAAAGACGAATTATAACATATTCAGTGCTGATTAAAATGATTAAATCTACGTTTACGTAAGGCTCAATTTCCTACTTACTTCTTTCTCATGTTTGTCTATCTTCCGTTGGTACTTTTTCTTATCGGTATACGTCTTCAAATGCTTTGATCTTCCTTCAGTTCCAGACTTCTTTGGATTAGCCCCTCTGCGTTTGAGGATAAAATTACCGATCATGTCACTCATACTAGTGGTGCCCTCGTCTTTGGCCTCCTACCGGGATGTCCCGATCGGCGTTGATGGAATCACTGTCAGGGGGACTGTTTGTGGTTGGGCTGAACTGATATCTCCTAATTGTATTCTTTTTATTTCTGTGTAGCTCGTTTCCTTGTTTTGGGGTTGCGCTTTTCTTCCTTTTCTTCGGTCTTCCTTCGGCTAAAATCAATGCAGCATTTTGATCTCTGTTACCTACTTCTCCTCTGAATTCTTTGCTTTCAGCCTCAGTAAGACATAGTGGACCTTCCAAAACCTGCAAAGGGAGGAACATGAAAGTAAATAGCTGCACACGGTTTGTTTGGAAAATATTAGGTTATAGCCCGACTATTTTTTGCAAACAAATCACATGATATTTTGAAGTTGTTCTCAACTCTATCATCTATTGGGTTGCTAACCTCTCTCAGGGTTTCCTGAGCATTGTTCGTAAATTATAAGCTGTGAATTCAATAGAATATCAAACAACTCTCGTGATATCTTGAGAGTTGTTTGGTACTATGACAGAAAAGAGTTTTCAGCAACTCTAATGCCTGATAGTTTTCTATATAACTATATAGACCATACTTCATCATCTTTCAGTAGTGGTGTTCTTAAAAGCAGCGACACGGTCGATGATAGGCACTCCAATCCCCACCATTTGAAAAACCTTGGGATCAAGGTTGGCTTTACGACATCTAGCCCGATTGTTGAGTGCTCCATGGCGAAGGGATGCATCGGGACAAATATTATCATTAAGATGCTCCGTATATAACTAATTTTACATTGAAAATATCAATCTTACGATCACAAGGGCGATGCATCCGACGAATCTATTTGGTTTTTTGATAGCTAAGAAACTCCTGATAGACTGGAGAAACTTCAACGCTACTGATCCAGACCAGTCGTAATCGTTTATTCTGCTGAGGTCTTCAACAAAATAAAGCACACTCCAACCCATTACATCTCCAGGTACCAAAATAGAATAGGGTTGAGCACAAAAACAGTATCAACATCCGTGCAACATCTTCTAACTCATGCTCCCCTCATTTGTTGATGGCTCTAGCTATACCTACCTGTAAAACCCACGACAACATGTTATGTTAGTAAAGTTCAGCATTCTTCTTATAAGATAAAGTCCATTTACATGTACCTTTAAAATGTTGTTCGTGATGGTTTTACTATTCGTCGGTCATATCTTCCTCGACGTTTCACTCATGAAGTATTTTTTCATCCTTGATTCGTTCTCTTCACGTTTACGTATCTGCTGTGGAATGCTCCGGCTTTCGTTAACAGCATTTCCTCTATGTCGTGATTCAACCCGAATATGACCTTCACATCATCCGTCGTTAGCTTCACAAACTTTAACCCAAATTGGAAGGCGTCTTTATCGACGGCGAACCTCTCCACAACCCACTGAATGTTCGAATAAAACGTCTTCTTCGGAAGCTCTGCCACATCTCGGAGGTCGAACACCGCTTTTAAAAGCGTGTAGAAGGGTGTGTTTCTTGCAGCTTCGATGTGGGCAGCAGTAATACGGTACTCTTTCAACAGTTTGAGAAGGCTCACCAATCTTGACCTGTAATAGCTTGGCTTTGTTGTCATACTTCCTGCAAAAACATAAATCATCATCTGCATGCGATTTTTCCCACAAAAGGACTTTATTAGCTTGTAGTTACACAAAACTCGCATGATAGGCTGTGAATTGTTTAGACCTCTATCGGCTTGTATTTGCAAACAACTCTCAGGATAGCCTGCGAATTGTTTGCAACTATAAAATGCGAACTGTATGGTATATACAGGCAATCAAGATGTGAATTGCTTGCAACTATAAAAAAGCGATTAAGCTGCGAACTGTTGCATTCCTATGTGATGAAGATGTGAACTGTACTACAAAGCACATGTACAGGACGTGAATTGTTCTATTTTTTTATGCACGTTACAGGGATCTGGAAAATATCGAAAGAACACCAAAATCAACAAACAACCACCTAATGCACATCTAACATACATCACAACTCTCAAGAAAGTATTAACATTACATGCAACCTAACAAACCCCTGGGTTCGACGATAAACCCAGAAACTAACATACCAACTATCATATCTAAATACTTGATTTCGATAGAAATAACCAACGTCGATCGTTAAATAACAGAAGCAAGTGGTTGGAAGTCATCGGAAACGCAAAAAAAAACATTTTCCACGAGAAAAAAAAGTACCTGGTTACTGTAACACTGTGTTGCTTCACTGACCGACAGACACTTAACGGCAACTTGTCGAACGGGTGCTGGTTACTGGCTTGACGGAGTACAATACGGTGACCGATCGAAATCTAATGAAGGTTGGAAGAACGGTTGATTTTGGGTTAAAGGTTGGAAGGGTTTGGCTGGAGAGAGAGTTTCTAAGAAATCGAACGATTTTCTGGTAGTTTCCAAAAAATTAGACGTGTTTGAGTTGGTTTAGGGTGCTCAGAAAGGGGAAAAATGGGATTGAAGTGAAAAATTGGTATATATAATCGGAAGTAATTTTGTCCAAAATTTAGGTAGAGATACTAAGTGACATTATCCAAAATTTGGATAGGTAGTTACATAGGTATTTACGGGTACTTTTCTCTTTCAATAAATTATAAAAAATTACAAAACATAACACCTATAAATGATGCATCATAAAATATAATAATACTATTTCATCCTAAAAAAATAGTTAGTTTTATATTGCTTTTTAAACTCGTTTTGATTTTAAGGACTTATATCTTTTTAAGCAACCGAAAGTACAATTATTTTAAAACTAAATAAAAACTAAAACTAAAACTAAAAAGATTCGAACCTTATCAAAACTTATGATACATCCAATGGTAAAAACTCAAACTAAAAAGATGGAAAATTATATTAAGATCGTCAAATTGATGAAAACAGAACTGAATAATAGACTATTTCAATAAGTAAAATCTATCCTGAACATAATAAAATGATTTTTTAGACAGCTGATTAGGATAGTTCAATCTTTATATTTTTTTTATCAAAATTACAAATATTAGCGAGTGCTTGTTTTCAAAACAATAGATCACGGTAATTGTAACATTAACGCCCTTCAACAACCAGTAACACTGGTCTCTTTTTTGTCCTGAAGACCTTATAGAAACAACTCACTCAAAAAGCTCAAAAAGACACCAAAAAACAGATCAAGTTTTCCGATAAAAGTCACAAGGAAAAATAAAATCAACACCTTCACCATTTTCACATATACAAATCTTCTATGTGAAGTGTTCGATTTGCCGCTTTCCCTGCTGTGTGCCCCCTCTCAGCTTTATGTGTACACTTTTTTTCATGTTTTCACTTCTTTGTGTATGTGAGATATGGTTCTTGTGCAACCGTTAAAACATCTGGCCTATCTGCTTGGTTATATATTAGACACCGCCGAATCAATTCCTGGAAGAAAATACAGAGATAGTACGGTGATATGGTAGTGACATGTTTCTTCAAAAGAAAATACGGACAGAAGGTTTGCAAAGTAGTTGTTGTTCATTAGATAGTTTAATATAACCAAGCAGAACCAAACAGAAAGCATAAATGCAGACATAAATAAATAGAAAACCTAACTAGTGAAGAACAAACATGAGTCAGAGCAGAAACAAGATTTCTTCATAACAGAGGAAATAAGAGCCCGCAAGATCCTAGAGAAAAGTACTACTTAGTTTTTATATAGGTTAACAGATTACAGGCAAACTGAAATACGAAGAATAGTGAAGATCAAACCAGAGATAAATTTACCTTGGCCTCATTTGAGACAGAAGGTCTAGTAGGGAATTCCACCTTGCGTGCTTTAATAATTGTGTCTTCCCGTAGTATACGTTCCTGGGATTGGTCATGCCCAAAAGGGCGCCTACCAAAGAGCATCTGATAAAACAAGACACCTGCTGACCACACGTCAACCTGTTCCATAAAAGATGTCAACCACAAATGAAAAGATGCAATGGCATTACAAAGATTAGGTTGCAAGAGATCAGAGACGCAACTAAATGTGAAGTTCAACTGAGATGTTATACGAGAGTGGAGTTTTAACAGGCCTTTTAGGGTCTGTATTCAGCATTACTTTTGCTTTTGGGAGTAACTGACCTTTGATGAAATTAGAGGAGTCTTGTTTATCTCAAAACATTCTGGAGGCAAATACCTGAAATAAGAAAATAAATTTGATAAATCAACATCTCTTAGCAATGTGTAATGTGTACTCTCAAACATATCCAAACTATATATTAATTAGATATTTCACGACTTCTTCTACCTCAACAAATTATAATTAATACATACAAGTTACTGAGTTAGAGTGACGTAGATGCAAACATTCAGAACGCGATTACTCACCAATATGTTCCAGCCCCCTGGGAAGTAAGTTCCATACCCATTGATCCAACATCGTCCTCCACTATCTTGCTAAGACCAAAATCAGTCACTTTTGCTATACCAAACTCATTGAAGAGAACATTTCCAGGCTTCAAATCATAATGGATTATTTTTTGTCCTCTTTTGTTCAAATATACAAGGCCTTGGAATATCTGAACAAGAATAATCCTGGCTTCCCTTTCAGATAGTACTGGCGTTGCTTTCAATACAGCATCGAGATCTTTTCCTGATAACACAAATTAAGAATGGGATTCAGATCTGACTGAACTCTTTATATTGTCAACCACAAAGTGGGAAGATTATATTGAGTGTTCTAATCATCTGCTCGAGTCGGATACAAGTGTTTTGCATCATACCGCTACAATACTCTAAGACAGTGCAGAATGTATTCTGGTCGATCTCGAAAATATCCCAAAGACGGACAATGTGATGATGCACCAATGTTTTGTGGATATTATACTCTCGGATAGCATGCCGTATGTAGCTTTGTTTCTTTTCCTCACTCCATTGAGCATTTAGACCGTGGAGCTTACAAGCAACGTATCTGTGATCTACCAAGTCATATGCCTGCTGCAAATTTCTTACTTCAGATCACTGCGAAAATATACAACTTTATGGTTGCCAACATTGGCTAATGATGACTAGACTTTCATCATCACAATAGCCATGCTCCAAAATACTATAAAAGTTTAAAACATATATATATTATAGCCACCAAAATTTTGACCTTGTAAACCTCACTAAATCCACCTTTTCCAAGGAGATTTAGAAGCGCATATCGCGCATTTAACACAGGGAAGTTGTTAAAACGAGAACCATCCTCATCCCTTATCCGTTTCATTTCACGTATAAGCCGTCCCTTCTCCACTTCATAGCGATCTCTCTCACGCAAAACAGTGTCCTCCTCCTGCAAAAGTGTCAGGAACCTATTCATCAAAATATATTATAACCATATATATCTTTTTCAAATACGCACAAGATGTATTAAAATAGTCGAGAATCAAGATAATTATCAGCCATGGAAGCAAATTTACGCGTTTGATGCTGACTAGACGGGATTTATAAATCTCGTCCTGGACGGAAAAATCCTCCTCTTGTACTCCTGATTCTGGGTCAGCTATGTCACTCTTATCTGCAAGCAATGTAAGTACGTACTGACAATATTTCCACAACAAAATAAGAGCCATGAATGATAGTGATTACATTATTTAGAAGGAAGTGATCATAATCACATGACAAAGAAGGAAAACATACAAGAGAATACTCTATCTATGGCAAAAAAATATTCAGCATCCATGTAGTTCACACTTGAGGGGTCTAGAATTCTAGTCTACTAGGCTGATTCAAAAAACTGACAGCTTCTTCTTAAGAAAAGAGCTACTTGCTCGTCAACTTAACAAGAAAGAAAAGAAAAGAAAATTGGAATCTAGGTCTGCCGTCAAAATCAGTGTGCTGAATTCCGACATTAAGGGGAATTTTCTTACAAGAAACTGATGGGGGAAGTCAATATTTCCACAGAAAAAGGGAATCAAAGAAAGGTATGTCTCAAAATTAAATTAATCCATTCTAGAGTATTTATTAACATTCCATATCCCAGTCATCCCACTGCCTTTTCAATTTTTCAGGGTAAAAGCTCCATTAATTTTTTTTTGTTATATTAGCGATACCAGCAATACAACTTTAAATCTAATTGCTACTTTAGCCTCCTGAGGAAAAGCGGCAATACAATATGTAAGGATAGAGCAATTCAGAAACCACAAGCTTCTATAAAGCATTTTCTATAAGATATGTTTCCTACAAATAATTCCTCTAACCATAACAAGTTAAACTATACAAATATCATGATAGAACAAGCAAAGAGAGCTGCTTGTATCTACCGAGTTTGAGACAGCACTCCATCCATTAACTGCTGTAGGAAAACATTGAAGAAAAATTACTTTAAAAAAGTACTTACCAGATGATCGTTTTTTCAGTAATTTCCGCTGCCGGTCAATCACGTCCTTAGTTTCAATAAGTTGTCTCTAATTCGTGCAATAGGCCAAAGGAAAATAAAGAATAAAACAACGGACAAAACTAACATATCAGGACTTATTGTATGAAAACGAACCAAACTTACAAGTTGAGCATTTAAGTCTTTCAACATCTGTCCCTCCTCCCAGGTCTCAGATATGATCGTCCCTGCTCTGCAGTGACCAAATATCAGCACTTTTATACTATCAAGAGAGACTTCATAAAATAACTGCAAGTTCCCGTTTACATATAAAGCTTTGAAAGTCCATATCTATAAATAGTTGCCAAGTAAAAAGATAGATATAGTAATTATGCCAAAAACAATGAAAGGTCGTATAATCATCAGATAGATATGTTACAGCATATATGCCTTTTTACGTTTCAACTGTATTTGCTTTAATTTCTTTTTTCCATCTTCTCATTCACTCACTGTCAGAAGAAAAATGAAGAACAGATCTGCCAAAGGTATAACAGCATACCTTAGTACACCGACATTGCCTAGTCGCAAGGAATCCTGCCTTACTTTCATTCTGGCTTCTTGTCTCTCAGCCTTTGAAACAGATATAAGCAAATCTGAGAAATTTTTTGATCTCTGCACCACAATATGAAACTTTTAGTATGCATTATCAACATGAAATACTAGTAGGAAGCAGTGTATTCAATATACCATAAAGTTGTACTTATTATAGAAAAAAAATTATAACAGTGCGCTAGAGGTAGGACGCAGCAAAAAGTTATTCTCACAAAAGCATGAAATTCTCGCAACGTGTACAATTAGATTGAAATGCATATCACACACGGAGCACCGGACAAGCATCCTTTTATTGCAAAAGCCAAAAAAAAAAAACTTCAATGCCCCACACCAATGCAGAACATTTTCATACTTGAGTAATTAAACAATTGCCTCGGGCTAGAAACAAAAGACTTGGATGAGTACTGAAATTGAGTTAGACCTAAAAGGATCTTAATGCGCGAAATATGAATTTAGACTTTCTTCTAGGCATCTTATAAAACGATGCAAGAAAGCATCAAACTGAAAATCTAGCACAAGTATGTTGCCTAACTATAACTTGTGCAGATTTCAAAATAATCCATTCAGAGGCAATTTAACGAATGCTTTAAAAAAAAGTTAAAAGGTGCAGTACTAGACCCACACGCAAAGAGCAGCTAGCAGCATGCGAAAAAAACCTATCACAACTACAAAAAAAGCTAGATCGTCATACTCACTTATACAAATGAGATTAGGTAGTTAATAAATCAGATTAAATTATAGCAATAACTAAAGGTAATTATAAATTGTAGACATATACAATAAGTAACAAAAGAAACGCCAAAACAGATCGCATGCTAACTATTCAGTATATTTGCTTTAACAGTATAAAAAAAGGATGGTAGAAGTTGTAAGTTTGCATTACAATACCTAACACGAAGATGTAAAAGAGAAGAGAACCTCATAAAATACAATATTTTGTAATTTGGATGCTTGACTCAATTAAAAAATGGAAAATATCGAGAGACAAATACAAAAGAAGCACGAAATGAATGCCCGTACCAAAGTCTAAGAAACACAGACTGATCCTTTCTTTCAAACATTTTCGCAGGTACTTAGAAAATAATGTTTTCAAGTTAGACTGCATGAAGAAGTTCTACCATCCAACTATAATTCTATATTCCTAAGGAAATAAAAACTCACGACTGTGATTAATAAATTATTTGAGTGATTTGAATCATTGTGCTTCGATCATTTATCTCCAACGCATTCTTCAATATAAAATAAAACAAAAAGACACCTAAGTCTGTATCCTTTGTAGCTATCTTTCTTGAAAGTAATGCAAGACTCGGAATTTTGGTATCTTAAGGTGCATATAAAAAACGAAGCATTAACGAATGCTCCGTCTTAGATACCTCAATGGAATATACTATTACAGACATCTCATCTCTTCTTTGTTTCAGGTTCTTGTTCCACTTGCCTATATACTACATTTGTGGTCCCATATAGTGCTGAACTCCACTCGTCGAGTTAGTCAACGTAAGCAAAGCCAGTGAGGAAACTAGGTTTAGTCGGCGATTACACCTTTAGATTTCCTATGGAATGCACTATCAATACGACTATTGATACATTTTACTATTATTTCTATCGTGCTATAAACAAATATCTTCGAGTTGAAGATTTGGAGAATACACTTCTTTTTTTCAAATTTTATAGGTGATATAAATCTAAAAAATTACCTAGATATCCAAGTTTTGTATGAAGCATTTTTAAGGCCACATAGATAGGCATTAGCTAGATTCTTGTAATGTACACACTGACGAGGGAGAGAATACCTAAGGAGTACTTGTATTGCAGCAAAAAGTAAAATCATACTACATGATATGGAAACCTATAAAGGAAAGGAATCATGAAATTTTCTTATCTGAGCATTAGTTAGAAAAAATTAATATTAAATCCCCTTTAGTAGTGCCCACCTTAGGCTTCATCTGTTGTTCAGATTCTTTAAGGTCCTTTAGCTCCTGCATAAATTAATAAGTACTCAGATAAAAAAAAATCATCTAAAATGAAACTCATGCAGCAATGATGTTAATTAATATAACAAATTACCTTTTCTAGCCGTTGGCAGAGGTTATGAGAATCAGAAATCTCTTGTCGAGATTTACGCAAGTCTTCCTCCAAAGCTAAAATTTTTGCTCGCAAAGTCGCAACCTCCTAATTTGAGTTGGAAAAAAAATTATAACAGTAGTAAGTAGTAACACATAGCATTTACATGTTCGTGGGCCATAAAGATAATCCCTTCAGTGTAAAGACAATATCTGCCTTTCTACTTTATAGAGTTGCTGAAAAACTACCTGATCAAGTTACCATCAAACGTTGCAAAATATCTAAACCGAAGGGTAGAAAAATAGAATAAAACATACATCTCGTGAAAAACTTTCCTCGCTTGAAGACTGCTCTTTTTTCCTACTTTCCTGCAAAACAACGGCACGTGGCAGTTCTGATTCAATGAAACATAGTGATTGATTCTAGCAAGAAGTTTGCCAGAAAACACAATGGAAGACATTTTTATAGGGTTTTAGACATTTTTCAGTCTACGGGTCAATGGAGTACAAGGAAGATAGAATGTTTGGCCTAATAAATTTTTCTAATAATAAAACTCTCACGGAGCGCTTACTATGTTATATATATTTGGTTTTGATCTTTCTATAATTCTATATTTTTTATCAACAACATAAAACAAATTAGAAGAGCGGTAGTTTTCCCATTACTGCTGTCTACATAGTTCTTTGTTTGCCACCCTCTCCAGCGTAAATCACAAATATGAAGAGCTCGAAAAACAAATCCTTTTATTTTACTCAAGGCTTAGATGACATTAACTGTATCCTTATTAAAGAACAACCTTCTAATGTCATTTCTTTTCTGCCACATACATAGACACATGCATACACATGAAATGAACCCAACTGTATGGAATAAAAAAAATGAAGAATACAGGTACTACAGTTAATCAGAGGATACCTTTTGGTGTGGGTTCTCCGGCTGACCGTCTAATGGAGATCCTGGAGAGATTGATTGTGACCGAATTTGATCATTTGCTCTAGAACCACGGCCTCTGTTTGAAACAGAGTGCCCCCTACCACGAGCTTTTTTCTTCCTACTTACTTCATTACCTGTCTTCGTCTCAACCGTTTCGACATGCTGTTGCCTTTGATCTACTGCTGGCTGATCATAGTTAAATAAGTATTAGTAAGATAATCATTGTTTGTAACAGAGAGTCAAAAAATATTATTTTTAACTGTCTCTATAATATAGACAAATTTTAGTCACAGACTGAGGACTTGTACATATCGTATGTTATAGCTTGTAATTACAAATCCAAGAAGTGAACGGGCTACCTTCACATGATCAAAAGCATTTGAGCTGTCATCTTCTTGAAGTTTCTGCCGTTTCTGAGTGTTGGCTAAGATTAGAAACTCTCCTCCATTCTGGCAGAGGTGTACAGATGAAATGTTATACGGGTGAAACTAAACAAGATGCTAACAAATGAGTCGTGGATAAGTAAGCAAGAAATGAGACCAGATTTCTCTCAAGTTATAGCAGCTCATACCACTTATATACAGAGACTGAAACACATTCTACAAAAATTTCATCCAATACTACTCATAGAGTAAAACACACTTAAACAAAAATATGCACATCTCCCCTAAAAGTGATTATATTATACATTGCTAGGTAGACGTCGATATCCGATAGCAAATTCCACAATGTCAGCTTATATTTATGCCCCCATATATGTTCTAATAGTAAAAACACCATCATGCTTCCTCATGATTGAAATTTTGTCAAAGTTTGCATATAGAGAATGCAACACCGCCATGAGTAGTATTATCCTTAAGCATTACCATTATATTCAATTCAGGACTTCAGCCAAGCATAAAACTTGCAGTAGAAGCAATTCCAATTTCCATTAGATCTTCGTTTCAAGAATGTACTTCTTTAACAAGAACAGCTAAATCAAGTATTTAAAAGAATAATAATGAAGTACATTACAAAAGGGCCCTTCAAAATTCAGATTCATGTTTTCAAAAGCTACTTGGTATTTAAAATCCAAACTCCAGACTTTTAAATAGAACATATAGAGCTCAAGAAGGAAGAGTTCCTCCTAGATCCCTATTGGTTGGCCGCATATGAAGATAGCATGTTCCAATGAACAACTTAGCCAGAACTATCAATCCATCTCGCATATCCAAGGTGTTCAGGATCAACAAGAGGCCAAAACAACTTCTATGGAATATAACAGTCACCATTCATTCACAATCTAATCGACGAATTCTACACAACCACTAACAACAGCCAAAATTCCATGAAAACGAAAATCTAGAGTTTAATCACATTAAGCAAATAAGGAAAATAACCAAATAAAAATACATGTGTATATGTACATATATATGCAAGGTTAAGAAATATGTATACAGATGAAGGATCACCTCATCGTCGGAATCGCTAGAAGAAGCAGGCGAGGGCAAGTTCTGAGGTGATGCAAGAAACTTGATAGATGAAGACCCTGATGACCAAATGTGCTGCTGCTGCTGCTGAGCTGGTGCGGAAAGGGGAGGAGCCTTACCTGTCATGCGCGCTTCGAGTTTAGCGATTTTATCCGGCAAAGATTGATCTGACTGGTTCGAAGAATTCGAAGTGAAATTCATCACCACATCATCCGACATTGTCAACAACTTATGATACTGCCTTATTTACTCAAGTCAGGTCATTTTACGAGAATTTCGATTGTCTTTGAGTTCTCAAATACACCCTAAAAATGCAAGAAAACTAACAGACGAAAATGGGTTCCAGTCAAATTCTTGTTTTGTTGTGGTTGAACCAGAGCTTATAAAAAAAACTGAACTTGAAATGTTCTGAAGAAAACCAAAGGAAGTAGAGAAGAAAAAAAAAGGATTTGAGACTTTTTAGTGAGAGAAAGAGAGAACTAGGGTTTGGAAGAAGAATGGGTAAAGGAAAACAGAAGAAATTTGGAAGAGAGAATTGAGGAGGAGACTGAGTGAAGAAGAGTGTCGTCTTGGTTCAAGAAAAAAAAGGGGGAAGGGGGGGCGTAGATCTTGTTTGGTTGAAGTAATGGTTTTTTTTGCCTATTGAGGTTTGGTTACAGAGAGACACAATATGGAGTAAAATGCATTGTCGAATTTGGGGTAGAAGAAATGAAAAATTGTAATTTAACAAAGGAGGAAAAACTATGTGCCTAAAAAACAAATAGATCCGTCATTTATACCAACTCTTTGCTCAATAATTTTTCATCAAATATAAGTTATTTTCATCCCATCAATTTTAAGTTGGGTTCCTAAATCAATTTTTTTTAATAATATTTTTGTTTTTTCATATAAAAATCAAATTTTCAACCAAAACACAGTTTTTCTTCCCCTTCCAACCAAACTTTTCCCCTAAACTAACTTAAAACTAAAAAAATAATATTAAATCCATCATACATTATGGATTTGATTTGGTTTGAATTACGGTTTTAGTTGCAAAGGATGATTTTACATCTGGAAACACGAGTTGAGGTATATTTTGATATTTATTTGCTTTCATTACAAATATCGTATTTATTGTGCGCTAAAATGGAAAAACTGCGCACTCAGTATGCGCGAAGATGCATGAATATGGACTTGGTGTTCATGTAAAAATCACGAACAGAATGCTCGTGATTTTGCCCAAATCACACACTCGACGCGAGATTTAGCCCAAATCACACATCTGACACGCGCGATTTTGCCAAACTCGCATATCCAGCACGTGCGATTTTGTTCTTAATACGCGAAATCGCTTAAATTTGTTACATGTACTAATTTGCGCGATTTAAGTAGATTTTGATATAATTACTTATTTAATAAGATTTTGATATGATTTCACGTGTTTCATATGAACTATAGCAACCAGAATGTTCAATGACCGATTAGATACACATTTTTTTCAATGGGCGATTAGAAAAAAAATCCACAAAAAACTATTATACGAAATACGACGAGGTCTTATGAGTTGATTCCAAAATCACAAAGTTAGGTTTCATTTTGGTTATGAATAAAGACCGATGACAAAATTTTCATATTAAATCGTGAATATATTTCTTGTATTTTTGTTTGCGTTTTATTTTAAACATTAAATATATCTATAGCATTTTCATTGTAATTTTTTTTTTCCAGATGGGGATAAATCTAAAATTTAAAAAAAAAATCATTAATGACTAAATATATGTCTAGCATTTTCATTAAAATTGAATATTTTTGTTCTTTTGATAATGAATATATTTTTCGGATGTAATATTTATTTTATAATAAAAATTAGTTTAAAAAGTCAAATAAATATATTGCATATTTATTATGCTATATTTATTTTTTAAATATTTTTACTATAGTTTAAAATAGTCAAATCAATATATTTATTTTTTAAGTTTTTTTATTCTAGTTTAAGATAATAAAATAAATATATTGCATATTTATCAATTTTTAAAATATTTTTATTATAGTTTAAAGAGTCAAATAAATATACTGCATATTTATTATGTAATATTTTTTTAGTTATAGTAAAAAAATATTGTATAATTATTATGTAATATTTAATTTTTAAATCTTTTCATTATAGTTTAAAATAGTCAAACAATATATAAGATATATTGGAACAATAAAGAGAAAGAAAAAAGAGTTTAATTTTAATTCAAATTATTCTTGTGAGAATCTATCATTGGATGAGTAACAAAATAATAAATTAATAACTAAATATTCACATTTAATTAAAAACAATTAATTGTTGAATAAGCGTAAATTCATAACATATTAATGCTGAAGTCTATCGACTAACTACGTAAGCAAAGCCAATGAGGAAAACTAGGTTTAGTCGGCAATGACACCTTTAGAATTCCTATGGAATGCACTATCAATACGACTATTGATACATTTTACTATTATTTCTATCGTGCTATAAACAAATATCTTCGAGTTGATGATTTGGATAATACACTTTTTTTTTCAAATTTCATAGGTGATATAAATCTAAAAAATTACCTAGATATCCAAGTTTTGTATGAAGCATTTTTTAGGCAACATAAATAGGTATTAGCTAGATTCTTGTAATGTACACACTGACGAGGGAGAGAATACCTAAGGAGTATTTATATTGCAGCAAAAATTAAAATCATACTACATGATATGGAAACCTATCATGCATGATCAAGGATGAGCGCGCTCGACTCAAGTTAATATACCAAGCAGAGAAGATATAAAACCGGGCGCGCTCAACGTTTAGCCGAGCAGAGCATAATCAAGGATGAGCGCGCTCGACTCAAGTTGATATGAAATTTAGTACGCACGACCGAAAACTTTACACGCAACATATATGAGGTCGAGCTCGACTCAATCAAGGGCGAGCTAGCACGTGGGCCGACCGAGCAAGAGGACGGAAGCTGCTCTGCTCGGAAAGTCGCCAAACAGACTGTTGACATCAATAGCACTTATGAGGTCAGCATAGAGGACTGTTTTAAAAACTGATGATCAAGGATGGACAGTCAACAATCAAATATTCAGGATCGCTGACTAAGGAGGATATTCAACAATCAATTTAAATTAGGTCTCAACGCATTAAATATTTGTAATTAATAAGAAAGTAACCGTCAAAGATAGTATATATAAGAGTGAAAGACGATGTAAAATGTTATGTTCACAAATCTTCTCGAATCAATAATATTACTCTTTTGGCATTTTGGTGTTTTAGGTTTTTCCCATAACATTTTTGGCGTCGTTTGTGGGAAAAATCAAAAACACTTTTTTTCCAATGGTAGTAACTCGATCCGGGATTGATATTGAACCTAACGAGAGACGTATCACCATGGCCAACCCCAATCAATTGACCGAGCCAACCGGAGGATCAACACTCCCACCGCCACCCAACTAAGGCAACTTGGAAGACACCTTGCACAGAAACCCCCCGGTTGCGGTGGACCCACCGGTGGCACCAGTTATCGCAGAATTGGTTACCAACCTGGTAGATCGCCCCCTACAACCTAGCTTCCTGGAGGACACAACTAAGGTTAGACATTTGGAGCAGCAGATCTTGACAATGCAGGTGGCGCAAGGTAAGGTTGATCGCAACCAGGAAATCAGAGATTTAACAAATAAGGTGACCATGGCGGAGCTGCAAGAAGTTGTTAACACTTTCACAGCAAAACTGCGTTTGGGTGAGCACCAACGTCCCCCAAAGTCCGTCGTCGAAGTGAGCCGAGCAGCGGTACTAGAAGGACCTTCCAAAAGGGATAAGCATGGCGAAGGAACGGGAGAAAGCGATGGGCAAAAGTACCAGAGGCAAACCTCCCTAAACAATGACAAAGGAGGAATGATCGAGCAGTACGATCATATACGCCCGATTATGGCTGCCTACATTCTTAAGGAATCGCCCTTTGTAGAAAAAATCCTCGTCGCCCAGCTCCCAAATAAATTCGACCCCTTTCTCTTGGAGGCATATGACGGATCGGGAGACCCTGAAATGCATTTGGAGCAGTTCAGGAACATGATGCTCACCTTTAACCCGGACGACGCAATGCTATGCATGTCTCTTTCCATGACCCTCAAGAGCAACGCAATGGAATGGTACAACAGCCTCCCCAAAGGCACCATAAGCGATTTTTTAGGACTTTGGAGCGCATTCAGAAACCGGTTCGTGGGAAACAATGCGCTACGCTAGAATCCTGACTCCATCATGGAACTCTACCAAAAAAAAGGGAACCTCTCAAAGGTTATATTAGAAGATTTATCCATGCCATGATCAAGTTCCCGACCTGGCAGAAAATATGGTGGTAGCTTCCCTCAAGCCAGGACTAGATAGGCAAGGTAAAGTATACGCTGATCTAATCATGTTCTCTTGTGATAAAATAGGTGACCTTTTGGCTCGAGCGGATAAATTCATCAAAGTAGATGACGCCACCAAGGTCCCACTGCTGTTAGGAGAAGCTACTCCAGCCATCAAAAATTATGTGGAGGGCAACGGAAGGAACGATGAGGGACATCGCAGGGAATCGTCAAGAAGCGCTGACGGGTATAGGGGACATCTACGAGAGGCAGCGACGGATCCAAAAGATAATTTACGAGGGTCATAACCAACAAATACCCAGTAGCTTGCGAAAACCCTGTGAGACAATTCACCCAACTCACAGAATCAATCCCCACTATTTACGACCGCACCTGAGACAAGATACGATACCAGTCCCCCCGGACAATGTCCGCAACGAGTTACAAACAGTCGACCCGACATTTCTGTGCATACCATAATTATCATGGCAATGCGACCAACGACTGCTGGCAATTACATGAGGAAATACAACGATTGGTATATAACGGCTTGTTAATACAGTTTGTGCGACAACAAGGATCAGGGCAACACATTGGAGGGCCCTCATACTAGACAATAGGAGTCACGTCAAAACGAAGTAACCAACCGACAAGATGATAGAGCTGATGAGTCAAGAAAGCATCAATGGATGCTCGCCATATCTGGATGGGTTTTTTTTTAATTAAGGCAGACCATCAGGTAAGGAAGAGGTCAAGGGATGACGAGTAAGTATTGTCCATAGGTGGAGCCTCCTATAGTCACTACCAAGACCCAATTGTCAACTTAGTATTTAACGATGACGATGTGAGAAGCGTAGCCACCCCTCACGAAGACACTCTAACAATAACCCTAAACGTCCGAGGGGTAATGATGACAAAGATATTGGTTGATGGGGGTAGCTCAACCAATATTATATTCAAAGCTAACTATGATCAAATGTTGGGAGTCATACCATATAAACCCACGCAGCGCACTTTAACCGGGTATGAAGGCAAAACATCTTAATGTGTCGGGGAAGTCGAGTTGCTGGTAAACGCAGGGCTTTGAGTGACAAAAAAGGAGTTCAACACCATATTTCTTATTTCTGATGCCCCGAGCTCGTACCACGCGATCATAGGACGTCCTTGGCTACACATAATGAAAGAAACTCCCTGCCTTTTTCGCCAATGCGTTAAGTACCCCATCGGCAATTCAGTAGGCATTATCCGCGGTAGCCAACGAGCGGCACGAACCTGCTACTCGGTGATCATGGATCCAAGAAAACGAATCAGATAGCAATTAGTCGGCGAGGGGGTGATGAACAACCAGACAAAACCCCCTCGCCTGACATTATGGACGAACCCCGCGACAGTAAAGAGCAAGACGTCGACCCTCAGGGCGTCATCAATGAAACCCTTGCGGGCGGGCGTGTTCTTCGCCTTAGGGCTACGTTGGATTTGGTGTGGATAAAAATAGCCTGAGGGTAGGCTAGTAATTTCAAGTGGAGTTTTAAGGTGGTGTAAGGGTGTTTCAAGGTGGTGTGAGGGTGTTTCAAGGTGTTTCAAGGTGTTTCAAGGTGTTGAGAGAATTAAGCAGTTTGGCAGCAGTTAATTTTTTGTTACCCATAGTTAATGCTGGTGGTTGGGTATTTATAGTATGATAATTGGGCCCTTATGGGCTTTCGGGTCATGTTTAATGGACCCGGGTCATGTTTAAAGACCCATGAGTTTTAAGCAGGTGAGTAGGTGGCTTAGTCAGAAAGTTTTTAGGTTTTTTAGTACTTTAGTCATAGTTCGAACAGCCTTAGGATTACAGTGTTCGAAGTGATCTGTCCGGTCCAAAAGTCCTGTCCGATTTGTGTTCTCAGTGTCTGTCCGGTTTTCGGAGAGATTTACATTGGTCTGCCCTTCCGGGGAGTATTCTGAATTCGGACTCATCAGGATTCATGTTTCAAAACCCTATTAATAGCTTTATTGCATAACAATTTAGATATTTTTGCATGGACTGCTCAGGATGTTACAGGAATTTACCCGACTATCATATGCGATGAGCTAATTATCGATGGGTATGCCAAACCAGTACGACAGAAAGTCGATCTTTTTCAAGCGAGAAGCATGCAACCATCACATCGGAGGTCGCCAAACTACTCGGGCTCGGTCATATTCGACGTGTATGATACCCCGTGTGGATTGCTAACCCTGTATTAGTAAAAAAGAAAAGTGGTGACTTGCGCATGTGCGTTAACTTTACAGACTTAAATAAAGCGTGCCCGAAAGATGCTTACCTTTTTCCATGCATCGACCAATTGGTAGATTCTGCATCCGGTTGTGACTACATGTCATTCATGGACACGTATTCCGGGTGAAACCAGATCCGAATGCTCCTAAGCGACGAGGAGCACACCACTTTCCAAACCGAGCGAGGCCTTTACTACTAGACTGTTATGCCTTTTGGACTGAAGAATCTGGGTGCCACTTACCAGCGTCTCATCAACCAGATCTTCAAAGACCAGTTAGGCCATGACATTGAAGATTAAATTGATGACATGATAGTCAAAACCAATGACGTCAACCGGAATTTACAAGCACTAAGGAACGTCTTCGCAATCTTACATAAGTATAACCTAAAGCTAAACCCACTAAAATGCTCATTTGGTGTCCGAACAAGCAAATTTCTAGGTTTTGTGGTCAACAAAAAAGCAAAGAGGCCGACCCCGCTTAACTACAGGCGTTATTATGAATGGCGCCCCCGTCGAACATCAAAGAAGTTCAATGCCCAACTGGACGCCTTGCGACCTTATCCTGCTTCATATCAAAATCCTCAGATAATAGCCACCCCTTCTTTGGAGTGCTACGAGGTGCAGAGAAATTTTCTTGGAATAACGAATGCAACACCTCTTTCACCGCTCTGAAGGTTTACCTTACCTCTCTTGAAATACTCACCGTCCCGCCTAAAATTTCCAGGTGACTCTCTGTATTTATATTTATCTTTTTCTGCCCACGCTTTCAGTGCGGTATTGGTCAAAGAAACAGACAAACTTCAACTCCCCATTTATTACACTAGCAAATTGTTAGCCGATGTCGAGACGCGTTACATGGATCTCGAGAAACTTGCTTTAGGTCTGGTAGTAGCAGCGCGGAAAATGTGACTATATTTTCAAGGTCGTATTATCACTGTCCGCATATCCTCTCCTATGTGCACTATACTACACAACTCCAACATTTTGGAGCGATTAACTAAGTGGTCGATTAAGCTGGGGGAATACGATATCCAGTTTGAACCATGCAGGGAGATTAAGGGCCAAGTAGTGGCCGATTTTTTAATATAATTCTCTGCCCCCCCCCCCCCCCCCGACCAGCAGACGAGAACCTCAATGCCTATGCAAAGGGGATCACTTGGATCTTAGAAGTCGATGGCGCGTTATCCAATTCAGAGGGAGGTGCAGGCATCCTATTACAACACCAGTCGGGGAGTAAATCAAGCATGCAATCCATTTCAATTTCCCGACAACTAATAACGATGCTGAGTATGAGGCTGTTATTGGGGGCATGCATTTGGCACAAATCTGTGGTGCTGATAATATTCACGTACGCTTGGACTCCCAGCTAGTCATAAATCAGGCTAAGGGAATTTTTGACACAAAACAGGAAGCCACTTGAACTTACCTCACGATTCTTAAGGAGTTTGAATCGGATTTTCATTATGTCAAGTACGAACAAACACCTTGCCTCACTAATTTTGCTGCAGATGCATTAGCCAAAGCGGCCGCGACAGCTGACCACCCTTTTCTCATAACTCAGGAACTTTCTAGCACCGCTCAATTCCTCCAGGCATCTCCGGTATGTTCGATTGACAGTACCCACGATTGGGGCAGCCCTTTCATACTGTATTTCACCCAAAAAATGCTACCAACAGATAAAGCTCTCGATTGCGCTTTCCAGGTCAAAGCAACCAAGTACTGCCTACTCGACAACACACTGTACCAAAAAAGTACAACCAGACCGCTGTTGCGTTGGCTAAATAAAAAGGAAGTTGTGTCAATTCTTCATGATCTACATGCAGAAGATTCTGGGGCACACTGTGGTCATCACAGTCTTTTCCGTCGATTCTTTCTTGCAGGGTTTTATTTGCCTGAACTCGCTGTCGATGTCGAGCTCATCGTCCAACAATTCCACGCTTGACAAAAATATGCTAACACCGCTCATAAGTCAGGCGAGCCGATGACAGCGATCCTTATTCCCTGGCCCTTCGACAAGTGGGGAATCGATCTCGTTGGACCTTTGTCGATGGCCAAGGGCCAACGTCAATTTTTAATTGTCGCGGTCGATTACTTTACAAAATGGGTAGAATCTAAAGCATTGGCGTGAACCCGCTCTCAAGAGGTATGTGACTTCATAGACCACCAGATCCTAACACGCTTTGGTATACCGCAGGTTCTAATGATGGACAATGGGCCTCAATTTCAATACAAGGCACTCTCCACTTTTTGCAAAACATTTAGCATCACGAAACACTTTGCCACCCCTTACTACTCGCAGTCAAATGGGAAGGTTGAGTTTACCAACCGTACAATCCTTGATGGTATTAAAAATAAACTGGAAGGGGCAAAAGGAAAATGGCCGGACAAATTGGCCAAAGTATTGTGGGCTTATCGTACAACCCCTAGGGCCACGACAGTAGCGACTCCCTTCTCACTGGTGCATGGATCTGAGGTCGTCGTACCAGGAGAAATACTAGTCCTCTCTCTTCGCATCACCAACTACTCGGAAGTAGACAATGACGTTGGGCGAGTAACGGATATCAACTTAATCGAAGAAAGGCGAGATCAGGCCCGCATAAGAGCAGAGCACTACAGAAACTTGATGCGTGGTCGTTTTAACTCCAGGCTTCAACCGCGGACTTTCAAGGCGACCTCGTCATGAAAAAAGTTTTCCAAGGAACTGGTGACCATAAGCTAGGGAAACTCGGTCCTAATTGGGAAGGGTCGTACACAATAATTGCCAAAGGCCACCATGGAGCATTCCGCCTTGCCAATGCTAAGGGAAACGCCCTTAAACACCCGTGGAATATCAATCACCTTAAGTTATATCATATTGTGGTGTAAGATTTTAGATGCGCTCTTTTTCCCTTCTGAGGGCGCGAAAGGGTTTTTAATGAGGCATCTACACACCTATTATCAATACATTTATTGTTTTTTGCCATCCCTGTGTTTATACTTGTTTTTCTGTAACTCCGACATAGGGTCACTGACCATGCCCAAAGGGCTAGGCAATAGGGGCCATATTGTGCCATACTTAGACTAGATCTAAAAAACATGACAAACGGGCCAATCGGTTATGCCCACCGGGCTATGTTAACGGGACATACTATGCTCATTATCGCACTTAGGTATTATACTCGCGAACTACTCCAAGCCCAATGGGTTACACAAATGGCCGAACTGGTCGCTCCACAGACTTAACTATAGCCAGTTTATTAGTCATAAGTTACGCATTGAGCGCCACTATGCTCGATCTTACAGAAAACGCTTTAAATACGAACAACTCAAAAGTATAAACACACACCATGCAATTATTATTCATCATCCAGAATCATCAAAATACCCATTAACACATAAGCAACGCCTTTAAAGGTTTAAAAAACAAAAACATTAAGTCTTTACAAACATTTCAAATACTAAGATTTGGCAGGATTCGCCGCTGCCACCTCCGCAACATTTGTCTTTCCCTTCTCCACCACAACGAGCAATTTTTTATGAGAACCCGGATCTATTTGTAAATTCAGTTCTATCAATTCCACCACCAGCTTCACTTTTTCTTTGTGTACTTTCCCCAGGACTACCTGCATCACCTGACGCTTCACGGCTTCAAGATCAACAACGAATTTCTTTTTAAGCTCATCCACTTCGCCATGTTTTTCCTCTCTCTCCCTCTGTAGCTCAGCTAGCTACACTTTCACCTAGGCCAGCTCCACCGACAGATCGGCCACCTTGGCAGCCTACTCCTCTACTTTATTTGCCTGGCGCACATTTTTCTCCAACAAATGAGAATTTTGCGTGATCAGGGACTCATTCTTCATCAGCAATTCATTATTCTGGGAGGTCAGCAACGTGGTGCTATTCATTGTCTCCAAGCAATGTTTATTCCCCACATCTATTTTGGCGTATGTTTTACACAGTTGGCGTAATAGCTCCTCATTCTCCCTTTGTGCTTTTTCCGCTTGTTGCTTCACCATCCCATAGGATTTTTTTAACCGAGCCAATTCGGTAGTCAGACCTCGCACCGAGCCAAAAAGCATAGGCTCTGGCTTCCACTTTTCCATCGTCCGGACATCAACTAATGACATGCGCCGATACGCCAAGGCGTGCGAGTTATACTGCATCCGTGTAAAATCACAACAAATGGATTCAATACGACTTCCTTTTCCAGTACATACGAGTCGAAATAAGTACATAACAAAAGCATACAAGTTAACATTGCTTACCTCCAATGCCAACTCCAGTTGAGGTTGCAAAATTTCACTCATTGGCAGCATATAATAAAATGACATATCAGATTTGTGCCACACTTGGTCGATGGTCATTTGCGAGACCGCATGCATAACCAACTTAGCACAAGGTTCTGGCATCAGCTCGGACTGCTGAGCGGATTGTTGAGCCCCGTCTTCAACCCCTCTTGACCTCTGCAAATGAGGACCTTCAAGCACCACAATATTTGCTAGCAAGGCCCCTTATCCAAGACCATGCACAAAAAAATTCATATGTTGCGCTACTGGTGGTGGAGCATTTTTTCCCTTCACCCCCGGCTCTGGCGCTTTATCATAAATGACAACTAACTCCGGGGACTTGCCGGTAGGTCTCTCCGTTTTCGTTTTTTGTGTAGCATCACTTACCTGCGCCCCCAATATTCCGTCTGCTTCGTCCTCATCCACAAGCGTCATCTTCTGCTGAGAAAAGGGAGCCGAGCTGATGACCCCTTTATTTTCCCTCTTCAACGGACTGACCGCATCCTCCAAATTTTTTTCTCGTGACCAGACCAACTTTTTACTGGCCTCCACTCCCTCGGCCACAGTCGACAACGTTACCTCATTGCTCTGAATTTCTACCCCCTCGCCTTTTTGCGCCTTTTTAAGTGTAAACAATGACCCGCTCGCCTCTCGCGCCTTTCGCCCTACAGCACCGATAGACCTAGCCCTGTAAATTCTCTTTCCTCATACTGTTACTCCATCAATGCTCGCAGCCTCTCCAAAGTCGCCTCATCTTCACTAGTGCTCATAATTACTCTCCCGTCCTCTAAAACAGAAAGCTCAGGAATGCGCCACAAACCAGACTTCAAGTAATTCACCGCACAGAAGACTTGTGTCGGCTCGCCTCCCCAAGCAGCGTGCGCAACAACAGACAATTTTGCCAAAAGATTCACTGACTCTTTAGAGCGACCCTCTTTACACCACTCCTGATACTTCCCTTCACCTGCACCAATACATCACAAGCTATAACACCTTTACAATACACTCTACATACTCAAATATCTAAAAAACCTTACACTTTGACTTCCAACACCTTTCTAATTGAAGATTCAGTTTAGCACTCTCATATTCCCAATTTTCGGGCACGTATATAAACCTATGATTCCAAGTTTTATCAGAATTAGGGAGGTCAACTATGTGTCTCGCTCCATTTAGTTGCAGATAGAAGAACGGCGACCGCGCCAGTTTAGACACCTCCATCCCAGCTAGTACACCAGCCAAACATAGGGGTACCCTAAAGTACTGAGAACTCAGGACGATGCTCAGCAACGTCCTCCAACCATTCGTCGTTAACTGAGTGGGACAAATACCAATAAAACTAAAAAACATCCTTAATTAGCGGTGGTAATGGGAGCCGCAAGCCCTAATCAAATAAAGCGGTAAATAAACAGGTATCCCCTTCTTCAGTGGTGTAAGGTTGATCCCCTGCTCGCGGCGCCCTAATAGTCACATCATCAGGAAACCCATAACTATTTCTAGAATCAATAAGGGAATCATTGGTCAGATACCTATATTTCGGGGTAATTTAGCAAAGTACTCCTCTAATACATCCATCTCCTCACACTCTGATTTAACTTCCGCAGGTTTCTTCTTCATAGTTTTCTTTGGCGCCATGATTAACCGACTGCAATTACCCAATAATGGTTATCAGAATATGGTTTCAACTTATGATACATGGCCCTACTCTCAGTGAACCAGCATTTTGTGAAACAAAGCATATATTTTTAGAACTTCCAAGCCCCTAACGCTATTCAAGGTTTTCCTCATTGGCTATCTAATAAAATTAAAACAGAAAACCAAAAAATGACATACCTATATCAGTACTCTGTTCTCGGCTCGCGTCAAACACCAACAGAAGCCCTTCCTAACAATGAATAAAAACACAACAAAATTCGCGACATAAACTCTCTTTCTCCAAGTCTTCTCTTAAAGGCAATTTCTTTTTCTCAGAAGAGTCTACTAGGTTAAGATTTTCGACTTTATTCAAAATGACTCGGTACTCGATAAACGGTTCTCTCACCCAACCGTCACCACATAATGACCCCCCATCAAATCGTGCATAGAGAAACTCAAACACCTAACATGCATTCCTACAGTATTCTTTCAGAAAATCAAATCAAATACAACACGCGTTATCATATTAGGGAATGACACGCCACCCACGCTTCTCCTTATTTTCTTTCACTTTTTTATTCCACTCAGTAACTATTTTATAATTACTAATTTGACTAGGGGGACCCTGATAAGGGAGTGGATACCAGAAACCAATATAAAAGAGAAGCGTCAAAACAGAGCTGAACAAAGGAAAAATCAAAGAAGATCTAGAATAATAAAGAAGAGCCGACAAACATTCAAACCGAGCAAAGAAGATATAAAACCGGGCGCGCTCACGCTTATTCAAACAGTACATGATCAAGGATGAACGCGCTCAACTCAAGTTGATATACCGAGCAGAGAAGATATAAAACCAGGCGCGCTCAACGTTTAGCCAAGCAGAGCATAATCAAGGATGAGTGCGCTCGACTCAAGTTGATATGAAATTTAGTATGAACGACCGAAAACTTTAGAAGCAACATATATGAGGCCAAGCTTGACTCAATCAAGGGCGAGCTAGCACGAGGGCCGACCGAGCAAGATGACGGAAGTTGCTCTGCTCGGAAAGTCGCCAGACAGACTGTTGACCTCAATAGCATTTATGAGGTCAGCATAGAGGACTGTTTTAAAGACCGTTCATCAAGGATGGACAGTCAACAGTCAAATATTTAGGATCGCTGACTAAGGAGGATATTCAGCAATTAATTTGAATAAGTCTCAACACATTAAATGTTTGTAATTAATAAGAAAGTAGCCGTTAAAGATAGTATACATAAGAGAAAAATACGATGTAAAATTTTATGTTCACAGATCTTCTCGAATCAATAATATTACTATCTTGGCATTTTGGTGTTTTAGGTTTTTCCCATAACAGTTGGACTAAGAAGTCCTAGCCCAGTTACTCAGTTTGTCAAAAGTTAGTGTCGCATTGGGTACATGATCTACGAATGGTTTGGACACCCTTTTCAATTCTTTTTTAACAATGAAAGACACTATATGAGAAGAAAAAAGGTAAAACAAAAATAAAAATTGAAAAAAGAGGTATCTCGGTTCGTCCATTTTAGGGACAGTCTATGTGGTTTATCGGTTGTTATATCGGATCCGGTCTCCCAAGTACCAGAGATAAAGAAAAAATATTGCTTCCATTTCTTATCAGCTTCAAGTAAGTCGTCCACACTTTTGAATCTATTCCCAAGTATTAAGAAGTATAATGGAAAATATGGATTATTCGCAACCCCAATAAAACTGATGAATTATTCTAGTGAAAATTCTATCCCATAAATCCTGGAGGTCATTATACAAGCCATCAAAGTAAACCACGTATTAGGCCTATCTTGGGTCGGACACAAGTCGACCATCTCAAAATATTCGACCAAGAAAAGATCCAGAGGAAATCGGAGCCCCAAATTCAAAATTTTCGGATAACAATCAGTTCATGATCTTGAACTGATAAAAGGGTCTCCCTGACAATCGGAAATCGGATGGTGATTGAAGTAAGGATTCCCAAACGGTCCCTCAGCTTAGTATTCTCGAACGCATCATAGTATTTATATTTCACCTTATACAGGGCTAATATGTGTTTAGTTTCAACAGCTCGAAGATTGTTACTAATGAGAGCATCGATATGTGAAGGAAGCTCAATATGATCTTCCTTTTATTTGGATTTTTTTATTGGAGGAAAGGCTTTCTTCAGCAATCTGCGAGCTTGAGACTACTAGCTCTTCTTCACCAGAATGTGGTACTATGGATTTCCCAACATTAGCAATTTCTTCGAACTGAGCGGTGTTTATAATATTTGGGTCTATATTTATAGGCTCATCAGTTGAAGCACTTGACACCATTTCTTGAATAGGTTCAAAGGATCTTTTCGGTGCAGGATCCACAGTCGTAGTATTCTTTAACTTCCGAGGATGGACATCGAGAGTAGGACGTGGAGTGGTTTATGGTGTGCAGATGAAGTAGTCAGAACATCTGTGAGGCTTTGCTATGAGTCTTTTCCACTGGTTTAGGGGAATTATCATTTTTCGATGATCCAACGTCTTTTTTCTTATCACCCATTGGAGTATTGTAGTCACCCTTAACGATTATCGAGCAAGTGTGACTAAGGGCTGAGGAGTATTATTTGAGAGGATTATCGTGTCGAAAGAGTTGTTGGTTGGAGGCCACCTACCGTAATACGTAGTAACAATTGGTTGAGGTTCTGGCTCAATGTATAACCCAACAACTCGTCTCTCCTTGGATTTTTACTAATAGAATACCACTATAAGATAGAAAGCCTCTAGGTATAAACTGCAGAAGAAAATTTTGGCAGCAGCCTAAAGCACTACTGTCTCTAATATTTTTTTGAACTTCTCTCTAAAAATTCTGAGACAACAATGAAGAGTTGGGGTATTTATAAAAGTTTTTGGGCTTCCAACAAGCTTCAATCCTAGTAGCTTCCAAATATATTTTCCTAAAGTGAAGTGCCTAAGATTAGAGGCAATGAATGTCGAGGGTAGGAGTGCGCCGTTTCAAGTGGTTTCCATATGAGATCAAAATGCATGCGTCGACCATATTAATCGTCAATTGATGTCACGCCCAAAAATTGATACATTGACTGTGTCTAGAGAGTTCTGACGTCACACCTAAAAAATGTTGACACATGCTAGATAACAAACAAAATTCTTTGAAAATAATACCAATAAAATCTGAGAAGAAGTTAGCAACAACATCATAAGTCCGATGAGAGAAATAACATCGGATAAATCAAAGTATTGGCAAACTAAAGTCCTCGCTCGAACATCTTCACAAGGACTGGAGGGCTACTAATAAGTAAAAAATCATATTAGTGGAAATTTAGATCGGTAAAATAAAAGAGTAATTTGGTGTATTGAAAACCTTATAGGAGAAGTATGACAATAGTGTAGTATTAAGGGATCTCTTTGTAATTAATTATAATTTGGAAGAAAATGACCACAAGTAGTCATTTGTTATACATGTTGGAACCATTAATGTACTATAAAAAGACACATCCTCTCATAGAGAATGGTAATTCATTTTTTGTTAGATAAATACATTTTGCCAATTTCTCTCTCTAATTAGCTTGTGTTTCTCTCTCTAGAATTTATTCCTCCAAAATTTACTTCATCGCTACTATTCTCTAAATAACGTTTGGATAAACATGTCTTCTTCATATAAATAAATCAAAACATGCATTTACAACCCTAGACACACACTTCTAATCAACCAAAATAACAATTGATTCCAAAAGTGTATACCATTTACATTCATAATTTGAAAACTAAGAACTCTACTATATGAGTGGCTCTTATACCATTTGTTTTGAAATATCATATTTTTAAATATTGTAATACAGTCAGAAGTAAAAGTCATCCTATAACGAGACAACTAAACTTACTGGATGATGATGGCATTCTTAAGTTTCAGAATTTTAAAACTTATTAGATGATCATAATTTTGTTCTTGATGATGTTACTCTTCTTGTCTTTGATGCTTTGATACTTGTTTATAGACTCTTCTAAGAGATGGTGACCAAATCTCTTTTTTAATTGACTCTGAAGAATGAATCGATACTATTTTTAAGTGTATGGTTGTCTCTTCTTTTCTCTCTCAAACTTTCAGTCGGTGTCTTTCACAAAGGTAAAAAAAACTATCGTATATTAAAACTATAACTGTATAAATTCAAAGCATCGATAACTTACATTTTTAATTTTTTTAAATATTGAACTTAATGATATAGAGTATAAATTTAAATTCAAATTCAAACATATAAACTAAATGAATATCGCAACTTATAACCATAGATAGATTTATATTGTCCTTCCAAAATAATTTTAAAACTTTCTATTTTATTTAAAATATTTATTTGTGAAGTCAATCATTTATAGTATTATAAATAAACCTGGTATTTATACAATTACATCCATGATACATATTTTATCACGGTTACTTTATATTTGATCATTTATATTGAATTGATATTGACGATAGTCCAACACAGCGATAAACCATACAATGCATCCCAATAAATAAACTTCAAATTACAAGTTAAAAATATTTCAATATGTAAATATACTTAACTTTTATTTTAAAAGTTGAAGTGATTTAGGATGCTATAATTAAAAAAAATGGTATAAGGACCAATTTATACCGAAAGTAAATTAGAGACAAGTGACACGCTTAACACATGGAGGACTAAGTAGTGTTATTAATAACTAGATAAGAGTTATTCAATGACTTTTCCTATCGGAGTCAATCTCAGTTACCCAACTTCTATTGTCCTCGACGATGAGCATGTGATTTTTGTACTTATCCAGTGACACTTCAACTCAACATCATCTACATGCTTTACTCATTTTGCTGATCTTGTTTTAGATCTTCTTCCTTTTCTAAGGTATGAATCCCATTGAAACAATTTTACTATTTCATTTGTTTTCTATTCTATTACAAACTAATATGTCCTAAATGTAGAAGACAGATTCAAGAAGGAAGATGATAATGAAAATGTTGGTGTTGGTGTTGGTAGTCAGCCTGGTGGTCACGGCAGAAGCAGGATCAACATCATCATCATTATCATCATCCGAGTATGTGAAGTATAAAGACGCCACACAATCCATGGGCTTGCGAATACGTGATCTGATGAAGCGAATGACATTAGCTGAGAAGATCGGTCAGATGGTACAATTAGAACGTGCGTCTGTTACGCCAGAGATCATGAGGGATTATTCCATCGGCAGTGTTCTTAGCGGCGGAGGAAGCGTGCCTTCTGATAAGGCCACGCCGCGGGAATGGATTAGCATGGTTAATGCTTTTCAAAATGGTTCCTTGTCGAGTCGGCTAGGGATTCCTATGATTTATGGTATTGATGCTGTTCACGGCCATAATAATGTTTACAATGCTACACTTTTTCCTCATAATGTTGGTCTTGGAGCTACAAGGCAAGTCTCTTTTATTAGTATTTTGCGTGAAGGCGAAAAAAACAACTACAAATATGCAAGTTAAAAGTGTTTTTCTGATGCAGAGATCCTGCCCTTGTGAAAAAGATTGGAGCTGCAACGGCACTTGAAGTTCGAGCTACTGGAATTCATTATGCCTTTGCACCATGCATTGCGGTACTATTCTGAACTCACAAAATTTTATAATTTTTTGGTTAAACAACTTGAGTTTTGTATAGATTATTAGACCATAGGTGTGTAGAGATCCGAGGTGGGGTAGGTGTTACGAGAGCTACAGCGAGGATCCTGCGATTGTGAAAGAGATGACAGAAATTATAGGTGGATTGCAAGGTGACATTCCTGCTAACCAAAGGAAAGGTGTCCCTTACATTGGCGGACCGTAAGTACATCATGTTCATAAATCTTGAAATATATAAACTTATAAACTTTATAACTAACTTTTCATTGATCAGGGATAAAGTCGCGGCTTGTGCAAAACACTTTGTTGGCGATGGTGGAACCGTAAGAGGGATAAACGAGAACAACACAGTAATTGATTTTAATGGATTGATGAAGATTCATATGCCTGCTTATTCTCCTTCTATCATCAAAGGTGTCGCAACCGTCATGGTCTCTTATTCGAGCTGGAACGGCGAGAAAATGCATGCCAACCGCATGCTCATTACCGATATTCTCAAGAACACACTCAAATTCAAGGTTTACAGCATTGTTCTCAACTCTTCTTGTGTGAAGAAGTATGAAAAAATGAATAGAAGAGTTTTGATTCATACTTGTTTCTCTTAAGTGCAGGGTTTTGTCATCTCTGATTGGGAAGGTACCGATAAGATCGATTATCCTCTACATAAGAACTATACTTCAGAAGTTATGCAAGGGATACAGGCTGGCATTGATATGGTAACTCTTCTTCTGAAAATGTATATAGAGATATACACCCTGAAGAGTAGAAGAACATCTGGTCTTAACTAGTTCATGATTTCTTTTTCAGGTGATGGTTCCTAATAGCCCTACTGAGTTTATCGATGTTTTGACCGACTTGGTTAAAAGGAAAGTGATACCCATCACACGTATTGATGATGCGGTTAGGAGAATATTGAGAGTCAAGTTCACATTAGGTCTATTTGAGAAACCCTTGGCTGATGAGACGTTTATGCCTCATCTTGGAAGTCAGGTTACTAACCATATCATTTCGCCTTGCATAGATGCATTTTGTTAGAAGGCTACATCTAGTTTGTTAAACATTTGTGATTTTTTATAGGCTCATAGAGACTTGGCAAGAGAAGCTGTGAGGAAATCACTTGTTTTATTGAAGAATGGAGCAACTGCAAATGAACCCGTCCTGCCATTGCCGAAAAATGCATCAAAGATTTTGGTAGCTGGAAGTCATGCTAACAACCTTGGTTACCAAAGCGGCGGTTGGTCTCTCACATGGCAGGGTGTCTCAGGCAACAATGTCACTGCTGGTACTAATTGCGTTATGTGTTCGTTTTTGTATTCTCCTTAAACGTGCAATTTGGTTAAAATACATCTCACATTACTTGCATATAGTTACATGAACTATAGATAGTAAAAGCAACCCTACACTATTTTAAACTGTTTTTTTGGGAGTGAACTAAACGGATATTGGCAGCATTCAACATATATTCATTGTCTGGTATTGATGCTGCTACGCGTGACAGGGGGTGTTAATGGCATGACCGCGTGGTGATGATAATCACCTTTTGTTTACAATATCTATTTTCTAACCTATTTAAATTTGAAACAGGAACCACCATACTTGGAGGCATTTCGACTGCTATTGACTCGAGCACAGAGTTGGTTTTCAGCAAGAACCCTGACAAGGATTTCGTGAAAACCAACAACTTCTCTTACGCCATCATAGTCGTAGGAGAGACGCCATATGCCGAAACTAATGGAGACAATTTGAACCTAACACTGCCGGATGCGAGTGCATCCACTGTTCAAAACGTTTGTGGTTCAGTAAAGTGTGTGGTTGTACTAATCTCAGGTAGACCTCTTGTGATGCAGCCCTTGATGGACAATATAGATGCACTTGTAGCTGCATGGCTACCGGGCTCAGAGGGCCAAGGGGTTGCTGACGTTTTGTTTGGAGACTACAGATTCACAGGTAGTCTGCCAAGGACATGGTTCAAGACAGTTGATCAGCTTCCTATGAATGTCGGCGATGCTCACTATGATCCTCTTTTCCCTTTCGGTTACGGACTCAAGACTCACCCAGTTGTCTCGTCTTAGGCAGTACTAATAATTTCTTTTATCTACTTATGATTTTCTGGATTAGTTGATTAACAATTTACATAATTAATAATTCTGGAAGTAAGCTTTAAAGCTCGATATTCATTTAGTAAGCGATGAATATATCTCTAGTGGTCTTATGGGTTGATTCCAAAATCACAAAGTTAGGTTTCATTTTGGTTATGAATAAACAGATGACGAAATTTTCATATATCTCTAGTATTTTTGTTTGCATTTTATTTTAAACACTAAATATATCTATATCATTTTCATTGTAATTTTTTTTCCAAATGGGGATGAATATAAAATTTAGAAAAATAATCATTAATGACTAAATATATGTCTAGCATTTTCATTAAAATTGAATATTTTTGTTCTTTTTCATAATGAAAATATTTTTCAGATTTTATAATAAAAAATTCAAATAAATATATTGCATATTTATTATGCTATATTTATTTTTTAAATATTTTTATTATAGTTTAAAATATTCAAATCAATATATTTATTTTTTTATTCTAGTTTAAGATAATAAAATAAATACATTGCATATTTATCTATTTTTAAAATCTTTTTATTATAGTTTAAAGAGTCAAATAATATGGAAGAAAAACTATGTGCCTAATGGGAATAATTCATTAATGGTTTTTTTTTTTGTCTATTGTGGTTTGGTTACGGAGAGACACAATAGGGAGTAAAATGCATTGTTGAATTTGGGGTAGAAGAAATGAAAATTTGTAATTTGACAAAAGGAGGAAAAACTATGTGCCTAGAAAACAAATAGATTAGTCATTTATACCAACTCTTTTGCTCAATGATTTTTCATCAAACACAAGTTATTTTCATCCCATCAATTTTAAGTTGGGTTTCTAAATCAAATTTTTTTAATGATATTTTTGTTTTTTAATATAAAAATCAATTTTCAACCAAAACACAGTTTTTCTTCCCCTCCCAATCAAACCTTTTTTTAAATTCTAAAACTAAAAAAATAATATTAAATCCATCATATATTATGGATTTGGATTTGAGTGGTTTGAATTATAGTTTTAGTTGCAAGGGATGATTTTACATCTGAAAACACAAGTTTGATATTTATTTGCTTTGGGTACAAATATCGCATTTATTGTACGCTAAAATGGAAAAACTGCGCACTCAGTATATGCGAAGATGCATGAATATGGACTTGGTGTTCATGTAAAAATCGCGAACAGAATGCTTGTGATTTTGCCCAAATCACACTCGACACGAGATTTAGCCCAAATCACACATCTGACACGTGCGATTTTTCCAAACTCGCATATCCAGCACGTGCGATTTTGTTCTTAATACGCGAAATCACTTAAATTTGTTACATGTACTAATTTGTGTGATTTAAGTAGATTTCGATATAATTACTTTTTTAATAAGATTTTGATATGATTTCACGTGTTTTGTATGAACCATAACAACCATCATGTTCAATCACCGATTAGATACACATATTTTTTTCAATGGACGATTAGAAAAAAAAATCCACCAAAAACTATTATACGAAATACGACGTGGTCTTAGGGGTTGATTCCGAAATCACAAAGTTAGGTTTCATTTTGGTTATGAATAAAGACCCGTGACAAAATTTTCATATTAAATCGTGAATATATCTCTAGTATTTGTGTTTACCTTTTATTATAAACACTAAATATATCTATATCATTTCCATTGTAATTTTTTTTTCAAGATGGGATAAATCTAAATTTTTAAAAAATAATAATTAATGACTAAATATATGTCTAGCATTTTCATTAAAATTGAATATTTTTGTTCTTTTGATAATAAATATATTTTTCAGATGTAATATTTATTTTATAATAAAAATTAGTTTAAAAAGTCAAATAAATATATTGCATATTTATTATGCTATACTTATTTTTTAAATATTTTTATTATAGTTTAAAATAGTCAAATCAATATATTTATTTTTTAAGTTTTTTATTCTAGTTTAAGATAATAAAATAAATACATTCCATATTTATTATGCAATTTTTATTTTTAAGTCGTTTATTCTAGTTTAAAAAATTCAAATAAATATATTGCATATTTATCTATTTTTAAAATCTTTTTACTATAGTTTAAATAGTCAAATAAATATATTACATATTTATTATGTAATATTTTTTTAGTTAGTTATTAAAAAAATATTGTATAATTATTATGTAATATTTAATTTTTAAATCTTTTCATTATAGTTTAAAATAATCAAAGAATATATAAGATATATCGGAGTAATAAAGAGAATTTTTTTTAAATTTTTATTCAAATTATTCTTGTGAGAATCCATCATTGGACGAGTAACAAAATAATAAATTGATAACTAAATATTCACATTTAATTAAAAACAATTAATGGTGGAATAAGCGTAAATTCATAACATAATAGTTACACAGTAGAATTTGGGCTAAATCGCACACAATCTATGCCCAATTTGGGCTAAATCGCACACATTGGATGCCCATAGTAGTCGAATTCACGAACCATGCGTGAATCCGGCTATTATGGGCACCCAGTGTGCGTGAAAATGCACGATCTAAAAGACTTGATGGAAACAGCAACCGTACCCAGATTTCTAAATCCTTCGAAACTTAGCGGAATCTAAAAAAAAACATACCAAAACGTAGATAAACACCGAACTAAACATATACCTATAACTATATTTCCAAACAACAATAAAAATCATAGGAAAAATAGAGATTGGAGTTTTTAAGTTGAAACTAAAACTATAAATATCACTAAAAATATTAAACTAAATTCTAAAATAATTACATCAATAAGTAGAGAATACATAACTTAACGTGTTTGCAAATTTGGATTTGAAAAATCTTGTGTTTTTTGATCGACAAAGTTTAGAGGTTTTAGGTTAGAAAAGAGAGAAAAATGGAGAGTTAACTGAAAGCTAAATCGAATCGGTTGATACATTTCCTCCATAGATCCCAATATGCTTGAACCACCATTAGTTTGGAGCACCACATCGAAGTTTTTAGTAAGAACTCTTTATCTATCCCCTCATCTGTTATGCTTGAATGAAATTCAACCAGAAAATCAGCTAAAGCTTGAGCTTTAATAGTCGTTCGATGAACAAAAGTGATATCAAAATCTCTCATTCTACTAACTATTTGGTCATCCTACCAGAAATATCTGCACGTTGTAACATATTTTTTAGGGGGAAAGAAGTCTGAACCACAATGGTGTGAGCTTGAAAATAAGGATGCATATTCCTAACTTCCACCACTAAAGCTAAAGCCAATTTTTCAAGCTTCAAATATATTTTCTCTAATGCCATTTTTTTTTGCTAACATAATATATTGGCTTTAAAACTGCCTTGTCGTCGCATATGAAAATAACACTAACGACAAAATCATACACCGCTATATATAAAAAAAAGTTGCTCTCCAATTCGAGGCTCAAGCAAGATCTCCGGCGACAACAAAAGTTTTTTAATCTTTAAAAAAACTACTTCATAATCTGGTGTCTACACGGACTCTTTGGGTGTTCGTAATCTTGAAAAAGGAAAACATTTGTCAGAAGATCTCAAAATAAATTGATTTAGAGCAGCTAACCTTTCTGTCAAGATTAGAAACTCCTTTATAGTTCGAGGCAATGTCATCGAAACCAAAGCCTTCAATTATTCACGATCATCCTCTATCCCCTTTTTACTAATAATATACCCTAGAACTTTTCCTCATCGGACACCAAAATTACATATTTCAGAATTTAACTTCAAACGAATAACCCTTAAATTTAAAAAGGTCTCCGCTAAATCTTTCAGGTGTTCACCATCTGTTGGGATTTTAACCAATATATCATCAATGTATACCTCAATATTCCTTCCAATCTGACAAGCAAAATCCTTATTTACTAACCTTTGATATGTCGCTTCAACATTTTTCAACCCAAATAGCATGACTCTATAACAATGTAGTCCTCGATCAGTGATGATTGTAGTAATGTCCTGATCTTTGAGATCCTTTTGAATTTGATTATAACATGCAAAGGCATTCATAAAAGAGAGAATTTTATTCTCGGAAGTAGGATTAGCCAACTGATCTATTCAACGGACAAGAAATGGATCTTTAGGGCATGCTCGATTCAAATATGTGAAGTCAACATGCATTCACCACTTTCTATTCTTATTTTTTACTAGCACTGGGTTTGCAGTCTATAAATGATAGTGTGCCTCCCGAATATGTTTGACCCAAGAGAGACGATCCACCTCTTCCACAATAGCCTATGACTTTTCTATAAAAAAGGATCGTCTCTTCTAAATAACATGCTTTATTCTCGGATTTATAGCTAGGCTGTGACATATTATTTCAGATGGAACTCCTATTAAATCCTCTGTTTTCCAAGCGAAGACATCCAAATTATCAAACTAAAATTGTAACAACTGATTACGCAAAGTAAGAACAACAATGTTCCAATTCGTAAATTATTCCCATTAGAAAAAATATACTTTTCAATATCCACATTCATTGTTAAAGAACATGGGTTTCCCTCGGATTATCTATTACCTCTTCATCCGAGTTTAACCCCTTTGGTTGCTATTCAACCATCTAATCTTTAGAATTAGAACCTCGAACCCGAAGCGTTGTTGCATAACATTCTCTTGCCATTTTTTGGTCACTTCGAACCACTTCAACACGATATTCAATGACATATTTCAAGAATTGATGGACAATAGACACAACAACATACATTTTTGAAAGATAAAATCTCCCAAAAATATCATTGTAACTGGTTGGACATTCAACCACCATGAACAGACTTGAACTTTCTTTTTAAAATGGTATTTTCCCAAAGACATTTCACCTTGGAATTCACCATTACTTGAGTTGTTACCCCTGTAAACCCAATTATAGTACGATCATACCAATAAATTCGAGATAGATTATGCATCTTATCATATGTAGACTTGAATAACACATTTACAGAACTCCTTGTATCTATCAGAACACGTCGAATTTAGTTGCAGATATATCTGCCCCTATAACCACTACATCCTCATGAGGACCATTTATTCCCCTCAAATCATCCTCATCGAACAAAATAAAAATAGTATCACGTTTACCATATAAATGAGTAGACATCGTATACCTGAGTTGCTAAACTGACAACGTGCCTTTTCATGGAACTATTAGTATTACCAGACATATAATTTCCCCCAAAATTTTCTAAATATTTAAAATACTCACATAAGCTTCGAACTCGTCTGTGCTCTACTTGTTCTTCGATAACGAGTAAGATTAATCGATATAGAGTCGTGTCCATATATTCCGAGGTGGCATCTAGCTTATCACATTTAGTATTTAGAATCATCAGTGCACTTTCATACTTTGAATTTGGGTTAACAACTTGATGTGTCGATGTACTTGGAGCTTTCAATCCATTATCTTTCCCTTTAACAAAAGCTGTTAATTTGGAATTCTATATTAATATGTGTATCTCCTTATTTAAAGCTACACAATCGGCAGTGTCGTGCCCAATTTCTTTATGATACTTGTAAAATCTGTTATTGCGCTCTTATTTTGATCTATTTATTGAAGTTGACTTTTTAAAGCTTACATGACCTTTACACCTATCGTAAATAGTAGCAACGTTCTTAGTTAAGTCAGTATAATGTTCTAGCCTTATCTACTAATTTAGCCTTGGTCTGCAATGTTGATTGTTTGTTGTGGCTTGAAAAGGAACTCCTCCTATTAAATTGTTATTTGACATTAGACGTGAAGGTGCCTGATAGCTTTGATTAACATATCCTTGCTCTGAATTTTTATGTTCAAAATCAGGTCTACCTCGAACTCTTGTGGAGTTCTCTACTTTAATCTGATCTTCCACTTGATCCATTAAATCCACAAAAGTTAATGCTTTCCTTTTTGTCATTTGGTTTGTCAAATATACTGGTAACAACCCTTGTCGAAACGCAACCATAACAACCAACTCTTTATAATTATCCAACCTACTTTTGTTAACACAAAATACTTCATATAATCCTTTAATTTCTCTCCCATTGTTTGCTTACATTGTATTATTATATTTCCATTTGCATGCATCTCTTTGCTTCCCAAAAAATATCGTCGAAAAGTTGTATAAAAGTCCCTAAAGTTGGTGTTAAATCCATTCGGCATCTTATTATACCACTTCAATGCAGTGCTTTTAAAGGTCTGAGAAAAAGCTATGCATACCAATCTATCATCATCTTCGAAGTTCATCGTATAGTTCCTGAATTGTTAAATGTGATCATCAGGATCTTGTATCCCATCAAATTTTTCGACCGTGGAGATATTAAAATGTTTCGGAAGAGTAATGAACCTGATATCATCTGTTAAATAAGTATTTCTCCAGTATACTCGTCGTACGTACTGGTCATCTCCTTTTATTCCCATAATATCATATAAATTATGATTTTAGCTACACTTGTGTATTAGTTGGATGTGTTCCTTTCACACCATTCAGTATCCCTCATATAACGATATTTTATTGTCCCTTTTTGGCTAATATTCCTTGCGCAATTTTCAATGTCGTCTTATTTTCCTTTCAAAAATCCCCGATATTTTCTCTGCTTAAAAAATCCTCCCTCGGATTCCTAGCTATCAAATTCATCATGACTAGATGTGATGTACCTATGTTTATATTTCTTTTCTTTTTGTGAAGTTCGATGTTATATGTCATATTCAAAATATGTTTTCTTTCGATCCCTTCGAATCTGATGAGCTATATACAATCGATCATATTGATTTTCAAGCTTATTTTTCTCTTCAACCTGTCGTACTTCAGATCTTATCCGACCTGACTGAATCTGCTGTTTACTTTGAACAGACTTCTCGTTCAATGTTGTTATCTTATCCAATAACTGGTTCATTCAATCTTCAATGTTATAATGACCTTGTTGTACCGGAATTTGATCATCTTATTTACTTTTCCCCTACGTAAATCAGATCTCAAAGTTTTAATAGATTTTTGAACTGTCGGATCAACTTCATTTCCTGGTTCCATATCGATCAAGAACGAATATTGCTTAAAAATTCAATAATTTCTGGTTTTAACGTGAAATCAAGGTACCAATCGACTATTTCTCCCACTATGACCGCGAATTTGTTGAATTAGATTTGTATTTTTAGTAAGAGAAAGTAAAAGAGAGAGTTAGATTGTAAAGAGAGAAAGTAACTTTAGAAATCAGTTTGAGATTCATCAAAAGATTCGTCTTTTCTTCGCCTCTCACCTTATTTATAGGTGAGTCAAACTTCTATATTATAATTATACAATTCATCATATCTAACCTTAGCATTATTACAGCAAGACCCCCAATATTTCATATCCTTATCAGGTACGATCTGGTCTAGGTTTGAATATTTTTTTTAGATTTGACCGTTAAGTTATTGGTCTTATCGTCTTGGACTAGTAATCGGACTGGATTCAAATGTTGACTCATGGACCGCTTGATAACACTATGAGATCAGTCTCATATAGGTTTTATCGGATCGGTCTTGGATGGGTTAACGGGTTCGTTAACTGCTCTAGTTAGACGTAATATGTTAAAAGATGAAATTATATATGATTATAATAAACAATATGGATCATTCATTTATTAATGACATAATGTGTTGTCGAACTAATAAAGTAAATTCTTCCAAAATTAATATTAGTATTTTTAATTATTATATTTCATCATTCATGTTACAACTTCGAATTTAAGATTAATTTTGCATATATTAGTATATATAAATTAAGTTCTTACAGGTTTTACCGGTGCAGACGGATAATCAGATCAGCCTCAATCTTCAGCTTATAGACGCTCGATAAAACCATTGAATCGGTTTCAGACGAGCTTTATCAGATCGGTCATGTATATGTTATCAGACTCTGTAGCTCAATACCAATCTTATTTTGGTCAAGTTTCCTGATGTTATATTCTGGTTAGGTTTTCAGATGTCAAACTTTGGTTAGATATTCAAATGTAATATTTTGGTTAGGTATTCCGATGTTATATTTTGGTTAGGTTTTTGTATGTAATACTTTGTTTAGGTACTCAGATATAATAGTTTGGTTAGATATTCATATGTGATATTTAAATGTTATATATAATTTATTTATTTGATTTTACATTTTACATTTTTAATTATTTAATTTTTTTTATTTTTTATTAGTTAATTTTTATATGCATAAAAATTAATGTTGATGCATCCCATCACCATCAAATGTTGTGTCTAAAATGTAATATAAATTTATTTTTCAACATAACAACTGATGTCGACGGGATGCGCCTATATCAGCTATTGTGCAGACAGAAAAAATGTACTAAATGTATTCCGGTATTTTAAATGATGTTGAGAAATCATGTTGGCATCAGTCACGGTATTAGATTATTGGTCAAATTATCCAACCATATCTATCATTTTTACATAATTATATCATTATTTCTATATATATACCAATCAATAACTATTTGTAATGGATTGGACTACGCAAGAAGATAACTATTTGATATGGAATTGACTACGCAAGAAGATAACTATTTGTTGAGATTCGTAGCCATTGTGATGAATGGATAAAGTTATGAAGGTTTTCTGATGAAGTAATATGCATAATGTACTACATGTATGGTATGACATGTAGTTGGTATATTATGTCGCATGCACGAGGATATGATGAAGTCCCTATAATGTTCAAATATTTGAAATTAGTTTTAAGTTTTCAGGTTTTTGACCTCTTGCACGATGCCGGCCAACATGTATACACAATGTTTGATTTGTTTATTACTAATTTTACAAAAAATGTAAGATTTGGACTTGAACCTTGTTGATAAGAGACTGGAACAAGTAGACGAGGATGCTTATCTCAAAGAACATTAATAAAAACCCCATTTTTAACATAAAAAGAATTCAACCATGCTTATCTAGTAAAGGATTAGCTCATGCTACTCATGAATACAACCAAAATTAGATATAAAGAAGAAGAACATCTAACTAAAAGAAGTTTTTTTGTTGTGATAATCTTCATTTTCCAAAGACCTTATGTTTTTCTATGAAGGTTAAAGTGGTTAATCGTTATTTTTAAATCTCTGGTATAATTTTATGAATGTAATAATATATGATTATTTTGCTTGAACCTTCTTTCCCATTACTTATTAATGAGTGTCAAACTTGTTCGGTCGAAAGGTTTGGTGTCGAAGAAGTTAATTTAGTTAAATTACGGACTGTTCTTTATTAGAAAGAAAATAATAAAGGGAATGAAGATATACAAGTATTTTTTAATGATCAGAATGTGAACACAAGCTCTTAGGTCGAAGTTCTTATTTATAGTATAGGTTGTAAAGTAATATTTACATTAGTTATAAATAATCAACCATTAAGTATAGTTCGAACGAGTTTAATTATATTAGGTATTGTTAAGCCCTTAATGTTACCTCTTATGAACTATAGTTTAGCTAAGTTACAATGTTACCCTTTATATAGCTTAGTGCAATAGTTACCATACTTTTGCCTTGTTAAAAACTTTTTACCGATTAGAACCTCTCTATTAAATAAAAAAGATCAATTTTACTAAAATATAAAATATACGAAATGAATAGCTGGATGCTAGAGACCAATACATTTTTCTATGATGAAAAGCCGATGTTGTTAATTTTATTAAAGTGAGTAGTTCTTCCTAGTATTTCAAAGTGAAAATAACAGTAGTAATTTTCAAAAAAATAATTGACAAAAAAGGGCCATACCAAAATTTTATTTTTTGTCCAAACCCTTGGACTCTAATTCGGAAGAATTCAAACATTTATATGGAGTTTTAAATTGTTGGGAAGTTTTAAAGGGTGTGAGTGTAATAAACACACTTGGAGAATTAAGAATGAGCATGTGCAAATGACGGTTTTCAAGAAAGAATACAAGATGGGCTAGGCTAAAATGAGACCCGTTTTCTTTATAGTGAGACCCGGTTATAGTGAGACCCGGGTTGGTTATAGTGAGACCCCCATTAATTACAAAAATGCCATCCATATAAATAGCTAAAAAATAAAATTTTGTACTCTTTCTTCTCCCCCGAAACCCTAGCTCTCTCTACCTCCAAAAATCAATCTATTTTCAGCCGATTGTTTTTGCAATCCAACTCCAGCAATCTGTTAAGGTAACGATTCTATACTTCATGATGCAATTTTTTTTCATTTTCCATTGTTTTTTCTAGAGATATCTAGAGTTTAGTATTCGGGTAAAAAACTTGGATTTTTATGTATTTGGGGTTGATTTGTTTTATTTTAAGTGCATGTATGTTGTTAGTTAGGAGATTAGGACCATTTAGGGTGTTGGGTTAGAGATTTAGGGTTGATTTCGGGCAGATCTGGGTAGATGGTGGGATTTCTGTCGAACAGGTATTTCCACGCATGTTCGTGCGTGAAAATACCGGATGCACGCAATTTTGTGCGTGCATCCGGTATTTCCACGCTGCGTGGATTTTTCGAAATCTTTGCAATTTCATTCGTGGATTTTCCTAATCCACGAATCAAATTGCGAATTTTCGCAGAATCCTTGACTTTTATTTTTTTTAAACTTTCAATTCGTCTAATTGTTCGGTTTTGTCTTGTGCAGTATGCCTCCTCGCCCACGTCCTCCCGTTACCGATAGAGACTACGAGACGAATCACGAGACAGAGGAGCTCGCTCGTGCTGAGACTTCTCGGAGCGTCCAGGTCCGTGTGAGAGGGACCTTACAGGCCGTCGACCGCCCAGTCCAGCGTTGCATATCTATGGAGCAGCGCTTCCGTAGATATAATGCTCACGTCGTAGACCTATATTCGACGTTTCATTCCTACAGAGAGCACGAGGCTTATAACGTCTTCAAATGCGATGTAAGTTTTTTAGTTGTAATTTACTTTTTAAAGTTATTATTATTATTGGTTTGTGTTAGAAATTTTATTAGTTTAGGTTAGAATCAATTTATATGTTACTGCATTGGATTTTATATTGGTTTGTGTTATAAATTTTATTAGTTTAGTTTAGGTTAGGTTAGAATTCATTTATATGTTACAATGACTTTAGGTTTTAATTTTTAACACTGTCTACTGAAATGGTTTGTGTTTTAAATATAATTAGTTTAGGTTACGTTAGAATTATTTTATATGTTAGAATGAAATTAGGTTTTAATTTTTAACACTGTCTATTGAAATGGTGAATGAATTTATATGTTACTGCATTGGATTTGGTATTGGTTTGTGTTATAAATTTTATTAGTTTAGGTTACAATGAATTTATATGTTATAATGAATTTAGGTTTTAATTTTTAACACTCACTACTGCATTGTATTTGTTGGTTATTGGTTATTGGTTATTGGTTTATCTTAGTTGTTATACTGCATATATATTGAACATGTTGGTTATTGGATTATCTTAACTTTTAGATTGCATATATGTTTATATATATTGTATGTTTTTAATGCATGCAGGCCCGACATTCACTGCGCTGTTATGCGATGTACCACACTCATAGTTCCTGAGACTTGAAAGCCCGTCAGCAAAAGGTACTTGCGCAGGTTAGGAGCACGTGTTTCTGGCCCTTGGTTGAGGCCTTGGGTAAGTGGTTTACTAATGTCCACTTGATTGAGGGCTTTTTAGAGAGATGGCATCCCGAGACGAACACTTTCCACTTCTCGTTCGGGGAGATGACCGTCACCCTGGATGACGTCCACATGATCACGGGGCTCTCAGTTGTCGGTCTCAACTGTGAGATATATGAGTACCCCACTGCTGATGAGCGTACTGCGACATACACTCGCTTACTTGGGTGCAGCGCTGCGGAGCTTGAGGCGGAGATAAAGGAGAACAAAGGCGGCGGTAAGAGGCATGTTCGCCTTGCATGGCTGAAGAGGAGATTCTGCACCCATCAGTATTACGATAATGACATCACTGTGGCGGATGCCAAACGAGCTACGAGGGGCTACTTGTTGCACTTCTTTGGCTGTACCATTTTGGCCAACAAGTCGGGCAACAACATTAGCCTCGACTACTTACAGTTCATCGACGATTACACTAGCTCGGCGAGGTATAACTGGGGGCAGATGATACTGGCGCAGCTCTACTACTAGCTAGGCAGAGGCTGCCTACACGCTACTTCGGGTATATCTGGTTTTTTGGCCATGTTAGAGACGTGGATTTACGACCATTTCACGTCGTTTGCAGTTCATCAGTACCTGAGGTATAGTATCGCACATCCTACTATATGCTTCCATGCGCCTGCTAAGTTTCAACAGAGCCAGGAGTCTCGAGACGGTATTAGAGTTTGTCTGGATAGCTTCACCGAGCAGGATGTAAGTTTTAATCAGTTTCATTTCAATTATCGTATATATAATATAAGTTGGTAATGATAAATGGTATGTTAATATTTTACAAGTATTATTCACGCCGTATGCGGCCATGCGGGATGCTCGAGGTACCGCTGATATAGCTTGGATAGATGCGACGCTGAAGGCGGCGGACATTGTCGAGGCGTACTATCCGCTACGGGTGGCTAGACAGTTCGGTCGCATTCAGCAGGTAATATTTTGTAACTCGAAATATTAATATTGTTTGTATTGCGCATGTGTGGTACATAGTTTAGATTTTTTTTAAATACAGGTTCCTGGTCCATTGCGTCCTCTTCTTAGCGGTTCTACTAGGGTTCATCGTGCGAACACCCTCTACCTCTGGGATGCATTCAGTTGGGAGAACTGGGAGTCACACTGTATTCACCCGAGTCTGAAGGGTGCAGAGTATATTCCTGGTCAGGAGGATGGTACCTCTGTGATCTACTCTTCATGGGTTACGAGGAACTTATGGTACATCATATCTGATCCAGAGGCTCACCGAGATGATGCGGAGATTGGGGTAAACCCTACACCACACACACATGCGACCACACTGCACGAGCTGACTTCGCGCATACTGGAGATAGAGGAGTACGACCTAAGCCACCCCGGCATTAGTGTGGAGGACCTTCGGGAGCCTTTGCAAGAGATATACCGTATATCTCACGAGTACAGAGACTGATTATCATTTATGTTTTTTGTGTTGACAGTTTAAGACTTTATATGTGCTGTTTACTTTTGACCGGTTTATTTTTTGTGATGTGGTACTGGTTCGTTCTTTAATTATGTGTTATGTTAATTTGTTACATTTTACTGATATAACTTTCGAATGTGTGTTCAAACTCCAACTTTAAAACTCCAAGTTTAGGGGTAGGTATCAGAATGCAAAACAAATGCAACATAAACACTTGTAAGATAAGGATAGCGTAATCCATGTTGACGAATGATTGTGCGACACCTAATATGTAAAAAAGTATATAAATGCAGCAGTGCAGTAATAGGGGTCTCATTATAGCGTAACTTCCATTATTAGACGTCTCGCTATAACGAGACACGTGAAAATATTGCCGCAAAAAACACTCGCGTTTAATGCACTTCCCGCCCAAACATCCACGAGCTTATAAGTGGATGCTTATCACTCCCCAAACATAAACAGTGCAAAAATGGAGTTTACCCCTCATGAAGACTACCATTTGCTTCAGGCAGTGAAACTTTTCCTGCGTGAGTTGGGTGAAGATAGTAGCGATGCATTTTTCAAGCTAGTCTTGTGTAACATGTACTACAGCTACGGCCGCTTAGGAACGGAAGGTTTTGTTGTGCGTAACCGTGAACAAATCAAACGAAGGTACATTTATTGCAAACCAATGGATCGTTTGCTGTTCCAACCATTTAAAATTAAGCAAGAAACGGCCGCCGTATGGAACATAACGGTGGTAGATTACATCACTAGGGACATGGTTCTGTATCTTCAGAATAGGATTACTGAAAGGGAAGAGGGGACTGACTCTGACGGAAACTTGGGATATGACTTCGACTAATCGGCATTACTTATGTTTTTAATTGTTTGCTTCTTGGAGTTTCTGTACTGTTTGTTTAAGTTAATGTTTGAATTTTTTGTATTTTACATTTACCATGTACTATTGTTTCTTATTTGACTGCCCATTTTATTTTGTGCCTATTTTTATGTATCCAATGTATCGAATGTATCATTCTTAAAACAACCCAAGGTTTACATTAATTCAATCACATTGCTGACGAATGATTGTGCGACACCTAATATTTAAAAAAGTACACAAATGCAGCAGTGCAATAATAGGGGTCTCATTATAGCGTAACTTCCATTATTAGACGTCTCGCTATAACGAGACACGTGAAAATATTGCCGCCAAACATACCCCCTTTTACGACTTTCCCGCCCATACTTTCCCGCTAATTTTTTAAGAATTGTCACACCGACTTTGAGTCTATAAATACTATAATCTGACTATGAAACAAAACATATTAAGTTACAACAATGGGTGATTCAGAGTGGAACGTGCTCGAAGATGCAAGCCTCCTGGTCGCATTTGACTTCGTCAGATGTACGATGCAAGAGGAGATTCCTGGTTTCATCGATGCGGTTTTGTGCAGGATGTTCTTCAACCACGGTAGGGAGGCATCGTGTCCAGGATGCTTAATGCCCCGACCACACGGACGCGAAGAAGTGTTCGAGAGGCTGGCTTATCTTAAGCCAAAGACTATACAGATTGAGTCATTGGATTACGAGACCCATTTACATGTCCAAGACGTATTCAACATGGGCTCTCAAGGTCCAGTTACGCCAGAGATGGTGTCACATGCGACGCAGCAAAGGGAGCAAGAAATGTCCGACGCAATTGCAAGCACCGTTGAAACGTATTCAACCCCCGAAGGAAGTACTAATTCAGATGATTATGCTTTCGGGAGCGGAATGAACTATCCGATTTCATAAATCTAAGTGTGGAATGTTAACTGAGGGTTAGCCCACCTATCATTTGTCTTCATTTATTTGCTTATGTATTTCTTATTATGCAATGCTTTGGATTAAATTGTAATGTTTTTATGCAATCGACGTATTTTGAAATTTTAGTGCTATTGTTTTCAAGATGAACATCGAAACATAAAACATCGAATGTTTACATTCATTCGATCACAACATAAAATAACAACAACTAACGAAATAAGAAGTTCAAACAAATACTGGAATAAAACATCACAAGTTAAAATAACAACAACTAACGAAATAAGAAGTTCAAACAAATACTGGAAAGAAACATCACAAGTTCAAATAACAACCGATACGAAAATAACAAGTTGAAATAACATCAGTGGAATGGTTATTCGTATCGAAGTTTGTATTCAACATCATCAATTCCCCCCTTGCAATAATCTTATCCTCCAGAAATGCTACCATATCCGTGGTGATGTAGTCTATTGTGCTCAGGTTCCAGACGGTAACAGCTTCTTGCTTAATTAACGATGACAAGAAGCACAAATGCTGTATTGGCTGGCAAAAAATATATCTGTCCTAGATCTGGTCACGAGTACGCACAACGATACCTCTTGTACCCAAACGGCCGTAGCCCATGTACATCGTACATAGGACACGCTCGAAAAACGCATCACTGGTATCTTCACCCAGTATCCGGCGGGCAATCTTCACAGCTTGAAGCATGTGGTAGTCTTCGTCCGCCGTAAACTCCATATGTAAACGTTAACGAGTTTTATATTTATGTTGAATGCTCAGTGTTTGGCAAGTGTATTATGATTTCTTGATTTTATGTCATATTTATAGGGGACGCGTCAATTTTGGTGGGCGAGCAATAGTAGGGGTTTCATTATAGCCTAACTTCTATTATTAGGTGTCTCGCTATCACGAGACCTCTAAAATATCTCCCGCTTTTATTCCTTGGCAGTATATGTTTGGCAGTACGTGATATCTCGATTCCATGTTTTTTTTTTGCACAAACTAATGTTAAGCTTGTTGTTTTTTTTTGTTTAAACTAATGCTCGTAATAGTTGTTTTAGTTTTTGGAATGATTAGCCCTTAAGGCTTGAGTTTCTGTAGACTTTTTTTTTCATTATTTAGTCCTTAATAGGTACCCTTTTGCCATGATTTTTGGCAAAAGGCAAAAAATTAATATTTTTTTTTTGGATTTTCGACCTCAAATGTTGTTAAAACTATGTTTTGAAACCATTGGCAACCATGAATGTTCCAAAAAAAAAAAATCATAAATGCCCCAAAGCCCTAATTTTATTTCTGAACAGAGCCTTTTTTGGCACACGAAAACGTGTGCATGTACATTTGCACGCACGTTTTTGCGTGATCTTGTACATGCACACGTTTTCGTGTGCCAAAAAAGGCTTTGTTCAGAAAAAAAAAATTAGGGCTTTGGGGCATTTATGATTTGTTTTTGGAACATTCATGGTTGCCAATGGTTTCAAAACATGGTTTTAACAACATTTGAGGTTGGAAATCAAAAAAAATAAAAAAATTTGGCCTTCAACCAAAAATCATGGCCAAAGGGTACCTATTAAGGCTCTGTTTTGGTAAAAAAATCATACGGCCGCTTAAAAAACAAATTTTTTTTGGCACATCTACAAAGCATAAGTAAAAGTCATAATTATGATCAAACAAAACAACATAAGTAGAGTAGTCGGAGGTGGCGAAATGTGTCTCGAAAGGATTTAAAAAAAAACAAGTAACACAAAATATTACAATACAACAAAGCATTATGCATCCCCGGTCAAATCGTAGCATTCATGATCCCCATCGTTTAATGTTGGAGGTTGTGCTGGTTTAATTTGGTGATACTTGTTGAGACGTGCGCCTATTGGTATGGCCCAATTTGTAACTTCAGCGCAAGTGCGGAACGCAAACCACATTGGGTATATATCCGGCAACGGTCCATCTAATACAACCTGAAAAATTTCAATTATATAGAAACATTAAATACGTCGCGGATTATTTGATAAAATGAAAACTAAGTATCAAGAATGTACTAGTTTACTTACTTTCACGAAATGATTACCGTGTACGAAACCAATTCCAACTTCGACAATAGGACATGATCTTGGAGGCACACCACGCAAAAGAAGATACGTGTATGATAGTTGGAGAGAGACATGGTATACTATACATTGATACCGGGTGGCTATCACCAACCCATAGTCGGGTAATGTCATCCAGTGCCTAGTTCCGCTCTCGTACATTTTGAAACAATCCAATCTCCGCAATAGATTGTCAACACGTTATGCACCGTCAAAAACCCTTTCCCAAAGATCACGTTGACTTGAAAGTTCAAACATCAAATCCCTTCTCACTGTCTCGCATGCGTCCGCATTGCCTTTAATCGTCAAAGCTACTGCCCTAAATCCGCAATTACCGTCCGGAGCAACGTCTTCAACGCTAGCTATGTACTCGTGCAAGTACTCGGGAAAACAACTCCCGTAGGCGCTCAATCCTTTTCTTTTATTTGATTTTCTAGATCGAGTCGCTTTCCCCTTTTTCGGTGGTGCTTTATCTTTGGATTTGCGTACTATAAATGCCTTAACCGCCGACGCGGCCGTGCTACCTATCGTGGCGGGAGTACTACTAGTGCCTACACTAGGGTATTCAAAACCGGATGGGTTCCGCTTAGTTGACTTGTCTACACCGGCTTTTTTCCGGCCTTTCGTGACAACCGGTTCCTTAGGTTCCAACACATGGCTTGTAGCGGGATCTAGGATTTGCATCATCCTATTTATGATGTGATCTTGCACTTGTGGACCGTAACCGCATATGGTACTATCAATTAAGGATAGCTTTCTTGTAAGCTCATCTTCGGTACCAACGTTTTCCCTAGGCTTGATCGCTAAAGTACTCCAATAAACATCACATTCACTAGTTTGAATCGACCTACCTTCTTTCGCGATCACAGCACACTCACATGCACAAGGCAAATTGTGTGTTGTCCTAATTACACAACTACACTTCGCGGGAGTGAACCACAAATCCCCGGCCTTTCTAATAGTTTCTTCTAATATTTGAATGGCCGTACATGAAAGTTTACCTTTGATGTCGCGAAAGATAGCTCCCCTAGATGCTTGTCTAGGATGAAACAAACTCCGTTCGAACGTTTCGAAGATGGTAGAGTGTTGAATGCGAAGCAACGCATGAACTTTATCCCAAAATTGCTCAAAAGTGCATAGGCTTGTGCCGATTGCCCGTTTTAGACTAGAGTGAGCACTCTCCGCCCTAAACCATAAACTTAGATTAGTTACAAGTCTAACAACTAGTTAAACATAGTAATGTAAAAATATGATAATATAACTCACTGGTAGCTAGTGTGGTTGCCCAAATGTTTAATCTTGTTAGTGTAGACATTAAGGAATTTGTGTCCGTAAGGGTCTATCCATTGTTTCATCAAGTACTCGAGAACCTTAGGACAATATGCGTAGGCTTTGTGAAGGTCGGTGAGGTTTTTGTTATACTCTTCGATCGTCGCCGAATGTTGAACCGCGACATAAAACTCTAAGAACTCCTCCCCCATGTCCGCTTTGAGCAACACTTTCTTAGAGTATGAGCTAATGTTCCTGTTTATATGCCAAGTGCATAACATATGAGTTGCATCCGGGAATACCTCATCGATAGCGTTCATTAAAGCTAAATCCCTATCAGTGAAAATAATATTTGTTAATGCGCACATGTTGTTCACCATCACTCTCCTTAGAACGCTCATTGCCCACGTGTAGTTCTCTTCTTTCTCCGAGCTCATAAAAACAAAAGCTATACCAAAGGTTTTTTTCGTCGAAGTTTGGCCAACTATTTCTAACAAAGGAAGTTTATACCTTGTAGTCTTGTACGTGCTATCCATTATAAGCACTTGAGGAAAAGTGCGCAACAAATCGATGCTCGTGGGATGTGCGAAAAACAATTCTAGGATTTCGTCGGTGTCTTTGTTTGTGCGCTCTCCCAAACATAGTACTCGTGCTCCTTTAACTTACCAAACAAGTATTGCATTTGGGATTCGCCCGCTTTATCAACCAATTGGTGCTTGTGCCGCATGTTGTAGATGGTACACATACTAGATACATTTTCCGGATCTCTTAACTTCAATCCACGATATATATCTCTTGGCCGAGAACCGATTGTTGTGAGTTTACGAACATACTCCTCCTCTTCTGCCTTTAACCTCGCGGCCCGTGAATGACCATCCAAATGCAAGAAGGGTTGGTGGTTGTGTTTTCCAATTATAACTACCAATTTCCAACAACCGGGTGCTTCTAACACCGGATTTCCCCTAAGCATGAACGAACATCCGCATTTTTTGGATGAACAATCTCGTCGTTTCTTCACAATCCCCAGTTTAGGCCTCGACTTGTAAACACCGTGCCTCTCGCACTTAAAATATAACCGCGGTGTTTTACCGTTTTTACTAGCATCGTCATCTTTATCTACCACGACAATAAATCCTATACTCTTGCTCTCTTTGTCAACCCATTCGATCAATTCCGCCTTGGTTAAGAATTTATCCGTCGTAAATATTTGACTATAATCCGCCATGTGACATGGTGCTTCGGCCGCTTCCTACACAAACACAAACATGTATTTACAAGTCAAATAATAAAGACAAACCCCATATTCAACCAAAAAGGCATGTAAAACCAAGACAAACCCAATATTCAACCAAAAAAGCATGTAAAACCAAGACAAACCCAATATTAAACCAAAAAGGCATGTAAAACCAAGACAAACCCAATATTCGCATTAAAATGCAAAGATTTTGCCACATCTTCGCATGAACATGCGAAGATTTGTCACCTTCCACGCGTGTTCTTGCGTGGAAATGTACATTTGAAGGCACGAAAACGCAAATTTTTGTTCTGTGCATAAAAAAACTTGATTTTTACCTCAGCTACGCTCTCCATGTGATCAGTAAGCGGCTCCTCCTCCTCGGAAAGGAAATCATCAGCGTTGCAGCTCCAATTTTCATTTAAGTCGCTTAAATCCATGCTCTGAGTAATTGGGTTTAACTTTAGATAATTAATGTTTATTAAATGTTGTGTGGGAGTTTGCAGAATTTAAAGTTTGTGTTTTTTTTTGAATTTTGGAGAGAGAAGTGGTAGGAAAGAGAGGAGGAAAAGAAGAGAGAATGAGTTGGTGGAAAAGTTATTGTTTTTATATGTGGGGGCAATTTGGTAATTTCACATTTGCAGAATTTTTTTGGATATGAGGTCTCACTATAAAGATTTTGGGTCTCATTTTAGCCTAGCCCATACAAGATATGTGTCCCACGTGAAGCACTGTCTCTAACCTACTTACTTTTTACTATTAAGTAAATTTGTTAACTAGTATTTGCCAAACTTTAACAGTTAAGATCATTGTGGATCTGATATAAGTACCAACGTTGGGTTTTTTGTGCAATTTTTCGTTCGTTTGCTAACTCTTCCGAACCTTATATTTTTTTTCGATCCTCATAGCTGTTGGGCTCTTCCTATGTGGGAGTCCAATTATCATATGGGCTAAGTCCAATTTGGATAACACATAGGATTTTGGTTTATGTATAAATATATATTTATATAGTGTCTTTTGAGATGAGTATCATATTCTATAGTGCAGTTTTAAGAGAAAAAGACGATTCAAGGCGGAATTTTGTGCTTTCAATCGGACTGTCGCCGGTTGTCCAATCGGCTTCAATTTCGGTGAGAAAGCTCGTCTAGGGCTGAGCAAAAATCGAATAAAACCGAACCGACCGACCAAACCAAACCGAAATTGGCCGGTTTGGTCGGTTCTTAAAATATAAAATTTGGTTTCGGTTTTTATTTTTGAAACCGAATTAAATTCGGTCGGTTTTCGGTTTATCTGATTCCAGAACCAAATAAAACCGAACCGACCGAACTAACGGGTATTATATTATCTTTTTACCATCACATACGAGACATTCGCTTTGCCGAGCTGGTTAAAGATGAGGGTTTAGGTTACGAGGATATATATCTTTTTAGACAGATGCTCTTTAACAAGGAAAACACATTTATTAAGTTTGGAAATTAAGTTTATTTTTGTAAGGAAATAAAAAGAAATCAATTTTCTCTAGGAACATTATTGTATGTATAATTTATTACTGTAATTTTTATTATTATTTTATTATTATAAATAAAATAAATAAATAATTAGTTTAACAAATATTTTTTTTAAAAAAATTATTTTTTATATCGAAATTTTAAAAAATATTTTTTAAAAACCGAACCGACCAAACCGAATCACATCGATGTTTAAACCAGAAAACCGACCGAAACCGACCGAAACCGAAAAAACCGAAACCGAAAAAAACCGACTTTTTTTTAATAAATCGGTTTAATAAATTATATACCGAATTATTTCGGTTTGGTTTAAATATATCTCAAAAAACCGACTGAACCGACCGATTCTCACCCCTAGGTTCGTCTATTTGTCCTCTAGAGTATGACCAGAGGGTTTTTTATTTGGAGTCATCTAAGTGTGTTTTTCGATCATCTTCTTCTAACTGCGATTTGGGGATATATCAGTGAGTTTTCTGATTTCGGTTCACTATCTTGTGTATTGGGGTTGTGTATGAAGTTGTCATAATTTGTGTGGTGTATGCTCTAGTTTTATCTAGATAATAGTTTTGTAACCCATTTTCTAATAGTGAGTTAGTTGGACTCCGAAATTAGTCCCGTGGTTTTTCTTCTTACACTGGAGAGGTTTTCCATGTAAAACGTGTTCTGTGTTATTTACGTTTATTTTATTCAGATTTGGTATTTTGTTTGTGATCATTATCTCTAATCATATTTGATACAAAAAGGAAGATTTCGTTTATGCTTTGATTTCCTGATAATAGCAACAATCTTGCACAAGTAGTTTAGCTTCATAAAACATGAGATGACTTTCAACCAAGTTATCAATTCTGATTCGAAAATATTATGACTCTGTGAGGCTCGTTCGTAGATAAACGATAGTGGTGACGCTATCACCGGAGAAAAAACAAGAGTAAGTCATGCAGTGATCGATGTAGCCCATCTTATTGTCACATAAATTTCCAATTTTATGGTAACTGGAAGACCTCATAGTATTTTATCTTGGAAAATATATTGGCAACGGTATCATGTTTTTTCTCATAAAATGTGCATAAAAGACCATTATTTCGTTTAAAAATTTAGGTTCATGAAAAAAATTCTCTGGAAACAATATATTATCCTAAATAAAGGTGATCTTCATCGTAGGTGAGAGCATTGAGAGTTGCAAGAATCTATGGTGATTAAGGTCCCTTTAGATGGTGAAATCACTCACGAACTGCTTATAGTATGATATAATATTTTATACAACCGTATTTTAGTTTGGGGTTTCATTACCTTTGTATCCGGTGCTACAGAACTTCTTCTAGTTGTTAGGATTGTGTCATACTCCATTAAAACTGAAGGACAAGTGATTGTTGACCGCCTCTATTATGGTTGTGAACCATGTGACCTACCCGTACACAATATCAGATCATATCGCGATAGCCCAAGTAAGTTGTTCAAACAAGTTTCTAGTTAATTACTTCTCCATTGGAAAACCATTCAAGATTGTGAATAAGCTACCGAACCTCATACAAGACTTGGAAAAAAGTTTATATTCATGATGAGATATTGGAAAATCAGGAGACATCATCAGCATACGTAGCTCATAAAAAACTAGTTGGATGGCAGTAAGGTTTGGTTATGACTGTCCTTGATTGTATGATTTGAAATAATTTGATATAAATTTTCATTTTAAAGCAGAAATCTTGCATCATTTTTATGAACATGGCTCGATAAGCAAAACAAAGTTCATGCATTTGGGTAAAGCTGGGAAATGTTCGGACACATTATATAACAATTTACTAAGCCTAAGATATTTTAGATTGTTAGGATACTAGAACTTAAAAGATAAGGTATTCAAAGTCAAGCACTCATGGGTAAATTTCATGATAGAAGAGGTCGTTAGTTTGGAAGAGGCTTAAAAAAAGAATGATAAGTCATTCCTTCAGACATTTATCTTAAAACTGAGTTTTTCAAAGAATGTTGGCCCAATAAAAATGGTTATTTTTCATGAAAATGACATGATGTTTAAAGGAGTTTTGGTTGATGGAAAAAGGAAAAATGCCATGATGAGATACCCCGACATCATAGGGAAGGGTGAAATTTGTGCATTCCTGCCGCTTATCCTGATGCATCATCGACTCAAGAAAAATATATATTCCATCGACGATCCGACATATGCACGTTATGAGTACTCCTCGATCTAGTTCAACTCAAGCATTTATAGATTTGGAAGTTCTCACAAGAATGATATAAATTGTCTTGTACATGTTCAACCCTTTTAAAACCCATATCATGGGATCATAGCGAACAATTATTGATAGTACCAATCATCAAGTGGATCTATTTACTTGTCTCATTAGTGAAGATCATATTCAATGAATCTAATTTCTTGGTGTAGGTGCAAAAGTTTACACGTTTACAAATGCATCATCTCAAACTATTGGTGGATATGAAATCCAAACCCCTAAAAACTCAATGACATCTTAGGACCAAATAACCCAAGTGTGAGATCAAATTAAATGGTAATAATTGGAGCAACAAAATTTTGAAACCTTAGTCATGTCATAATTGGCCATATAGGCAGAGAAGAGAAAGAAGACAAAGGTCTCAGTGACCGAACGACGGGAAAACGTTTTGAGCACGAAAAAGGCATGAGATGCTCAGATAGCATTGACTAGGAATATACCCATAACATTACATTTACAAAGGTGAAAGAGTATGTGAAGCTAACAAAAACCAACCTTATTTTATAAATTCACAAAACCCATCATGGTATTAAATGGTTCTGAGAGTTCGTACCGCCTGAGATGTTCTGAGAGTTCGTACCTTATTTTGGCTCATGGCTTCGTAGACACATCTAGTAATGAGCTTTCCACCCAAAATACAGATTTCAAGACCCAGACTGGCACTATCTTGACCCCCAAATATATGTATCCAAGAGTCTCTAATATCAAGAAGCTTCCGAATAAGATGACCGTCTCTATCTCATCTTTGGTAGTCCCATATAGTTTGTCCTCGAAGATAATACTCATGCACCCATTTTATCCATAACGACTCAGAGTCAGAATGTAATAACCAAATCAAACAGGTAAGATGTGCACGATTCCAAACTCTAATATCCATAAGGCCAAGACCTCCTTCATCCTTAAGTTTACAGATTTTGTCCCAAGCAATCAGAGCAGGTCTACCCCCCAGAAGAACTTGAGGTAGAGCGAGCGGATGGTGTGAAGCACCACAGAGTGCAAAAGAAAAGCGCGGAACCAAAAAGATTCGACCCCTTGAAGCACAGAGGTGATCAATTGAAGTTTTCTTGCGTAGGAAAGTTTCATATGTTCCCATTTTTGAATGTAACTTGAGATAGCCTCTGTCAAAGGGGAAAAATCAGTAACTGAGACAGTCATAGGAGTGAGAGGTATCCCCAAGTAACGTACAGGGTAAGTGCCAACTTCAAATCTGACTCTTTCTATGATCCGATCATAAACAATCCCTTTAACCCCAACTAGGTATACTGTGGATTTAGAAGGATTCAGTGATAGTCCCGAAACATCTTCCAAATGGCTCAAGCATTCCATAAGGATGTTAACCGATGTCTCATCTCCTTTTGAAAGTAGCATCAAGTCGTCAGCAAAAGCGAGGTGGGAAGTGTGAGTGCGGGCATATTTCGGATAGAATTTAAAACCCGGTTCGCTCGCTTTCTTCTTTAACAAACGAGATAGATATCAAAGCAAATAATGAATAAAGTAGGGGACATGGGATCACCTTGTCTTAAGCCCCGCTGCCCATGGAAGAAGCCACGAAGCTCACCGTTGATAGAATCCGAGAAGGACGCCGTAGTGACACAAGCAAGAATCCAGCCCACAAATTTCGGAGAAAACCCAATACCATGGAGAATATCTGATAATAAGTCCCATGCGACTGTGTTACATGCTTTGTGAAGATCCACCATGAGCATACATCACGGAGAAACTCTTGCACGGTTCGAACCTCTAACTAAATCTTGGGCAAGGAAAACATTATCAACAAGATTTCAACCACTCACGAAAGCGCCTTGTCCTTTGTCAATGAGAGTCGGAAGTAAATGGGCCATTCGGTTTGCCAAAATTTTGGTAATCACTTTGTAAGTAACATTTGTGAGCCCAATTTGCCTAATGTCACCCACCTTAAGATCATTATATTTCTTCGGAATAAGGGCAATGATGGTGTGATTTGTTGCACAGAGGAGTCTACCAGTATCAAAGAACTCACGAACAAAATCAACCAAATATGTTCCCACAAGTTCCCAATTTTTTTTGAAGAAAGCCGAGGTGCAGTCGTCCGGTCCCGAAGCCTTGTCATTCCCGATATCAAAGAGGGCATTGCGGATTTTATCGACTTCAACATGTTTGAGAATTTGCTCATAATGTTGATCCTCAACGAGGGATCTGTGACTCATGACCGTCGGATCAATGGGGGAGCTTGGCCGAGATAAGCCAAAGAGGTGCGTGTAGAAATCTACAAGGAAAGAGGCAACTTCTGTAGGGGATGTGGTGCGGGTGCCATCATCTCAGACGATGTAGGAAATGTTCTTTCTTGTATTATCTTGTTTGATTAAGCTGTGAAAGTATTTCGTACCTCTGTCGCCGTCAACTAGTTGGGTGGTCCTCATACTCTATTGAAGAAAGCTCTTTTCTGCATTAAGAAGGAAATTCACACGATTCCGTAATCTGTGTACCTCTTCTTTCAAAGAAACGTTATCTGGATTAGCCATGAGTGAGAAGATAGCCTTTTTAAAGGCTGAATTTGCAGTAGCTGTACTCTCTAAAATGCCATCATACTCAGCTTTATTCAAATCTCTTAACGGACGCTTTAAGGATTTCAACTTCTGTGCAAGTATATACTGTTTCGTACCACCATTAGACTGCCCCCATAAACTTTCGAAAATGCTAGTAAATCTAGAATGATCAAGCCACATGTTGAAGAATTTGAAGGGCCGACAACCATGCTAAAAATCTCGAATAATCGAGACAATAACTGGACAGTGATCGGAAACGGGTTCCATCGGAAGGAACGCGGCTTTGCATAAGAGATCTTTATCACTCCACCCATGTTTTATAAGGACTCGATCAAGCTTGGCCCAAACAGTACCATTTTTCCAAGTAAAGAAAGGACCTGTGGAAGGAGCATCGACAAGACCGTGAGATATCCGAAAATTATTTAAATCAATTAACTCACCATTTCGAAGTGGGGCAGCCTCAATTCTTTCTCATGGAGCGCATTAGGTGTTATAATCTCCCGTAATCATCCAAGGTAAACAAATATTGGCCCCTATGGTGGTTAGGTGCTCCCAAAGAACTCTCCTTTGTGGTATAGTATACAAAGGGTAAACAAACGTAACATAAAACTTTTCTTGTGTGACGTTGCAATGGACTTGAAAGTGGATGTCTTGTCTTCCAATTTCAATCACTGTACATGCCACCCTACTAGCATCCCAAACAACAACGATGCCTCTATTTATAACATCAAGATTAGAAACATGATTCCACCTTATGAAACGAGAAGACATAAAATCATCTAAACGTTCTTGCGAGAATTTAGTTTCCAAGAGGCAAAACATGGGCAAATAATTTTGTTTGACGAGCTTACAAACCGTGGAGAGAGAAATGCCTCGATCTGCACGCCCACACAGGCCCCTGATGTTCCAAATAAGTATCTTCATTTATCAACAGAGGAGTTTGTGGGTACTCCGCGCCTCGCATTTTTCTTTGATTGTTTGCTTTGTACGTTTTGCCATGGAACAGTTGATGGATAATCTGCGTTGCTGGTGAAATGTATGGTTTCATCTTTGTCTTGCGGATGGCCAAAAATGGGTTCCCGGTCATTAACATAAGTCATCGGTGTATCAACTAGGGGGCTGATTCGGCTAGGCAAGTAGTCAGTATTATTTGAACGAACGTTTTCTTTATTGGTATTGTTCATCTCTTCTCCAATAAAGGGGGTGGGAATTTCAGATGTTTTAGGGCGTGCGATGAGGTTAATAGTGACTTTCTGAGATGGTGTAGAAGTGATAGGATTACCTCTGGGACCGCTTGTTATGTCACTTGCGTTCTTGCGTGGGTTTTGAGCTGCCCGAGATGGTCATGCCGAGGTTTCTTTCTGCTTCTCGCTGATTTTAGTTTTACCCTGCTCTGTAGATGGACAAGTAGAGTGATTGTGTCCAAATTTTTAACACACATAGCAAAATAGTGGGTAATTTTTGTATATAACAGATTGAGTATATCGCCTACCACAAGGAAGCCTCACACCAAAACTCATAATTGGTTTTTTGCTAGCATCAATTTCTACTAGAATTCTAGCATACTTCATCCGAGTCTTTTCGCATGTAAATTGATCAGTAAAAGAGGCGTACCAATCTTTGAAGAAATCTTACTGAAACCTGTTTCACTCCAAATGCTGAGAGGGACATAATTTAGCACTATCCATGTTGGGATTGTTGTGAACAGATCATCTGCCAACATGACATATTTATCAATTCTTTTAAGCATGAGAGTTTTACCGTAAGTAATGTAGGGTCTGTTAGCTAGCACATTGAACATATCTGATTCAGTGAGGAATTTGAAAACCGTCCATTATTTTCTATACGAATGAGTTTTGCAATTAACACCCCATCTTTTGACAATAGTATCAAGAGCAATTTTCCCCAGGAACTTACCGGTGAAGCATGTGATAAGACAATAGCCCCAACTTTCGATGAACGGAACATCATCTGCCAGATCAAGGATGATATCGCCATCATCTGAAGGAGGAGGGATAAATTTGAGCTTGAGGCCTTTTGAAGCTAAACGAGAACCTTGGAATAAGATGAATAATGATTTAGTAGGATTTTGTGTTGTAGGAATGGCGGAAGGAGTCTGTGTTGTAGGAATGGCGGAAGGATTCTGAGCATTCTTATATAATGGATCCATCTGCTCTATATTACTAGCATTATATACGGCTGGTCCATTATTTCGATTTTCGTTTCTGGTTTGAAATGGATTAAATGTTGCTTCTCCAGACAAATTACCTTATTTACTCATATCATTATCTTTGACGTTACTTGTTTGAAAAACAGTAAATCGGTCTTCTACTTTGCCTTGTGCATTTAATGGGTCTGATTCTTTACAAACATTATAGGAGTTACTTCCCTTTTCGCACGTTCTTTTGAAGAGAACCGTTTCTTTCTTCACGTGCTTTATGAGAATTAAAAACATTTCCATTTGAATTCAAATATATTTAACTATTACCTTTTCCTCCATCTTTCATTGCAGTCAAGTCCCCGAAAATAATGCCATTTCTATTCAAATTCTAAAGCCTTTTTGAAGTAGAAACATTCACATTATCCACTATAATTGCAGTAAAGTCTTTATTCACTTTCATTACAGTAAGTCCCCGGAATTATTGTTTTTTCCATTCAAATTGGAAAACCCCTCTAAAGTAAAATCCCAGGAATTAATGTCTTCTCGGTTCAAATTTAAAATTCTATCTGAAGTAAATTTGTGCACGTTACCTTCTGTAGATGAGATCAGATCTTTATTATTTTCATAAGAATTGATTGCTTTTACATGCAAATTCAAATTATTTCCTTCTGAATTAATTACATGCAGATTACTGTTCCTTCTGACTTTAATTGCAGTGAGGTCCATGCAGCTGTTTCTTTTCTTATTTAAATTTTCTTGGACTGTAATAATCTCATTTTCACGCACATTTAACTATGTATCATTAGTAGTAGATTTGAATTTGAATTCGTCACCACGAGCAGTAGAAGTATCTAATAATAGCCGGTCTTTCTGAGAGTCAATGATTTGTTCTCCCGACTTGAATGCAGTCTTCTCTTTGACCCTATTATGAACCCCTCTTGAATGCGTCGGCGATATTCCATGAATGCCGATAACAAAATTCCGATTGCCGGAAAAAGTTATGTTTGGAGTTTTGGCTACCTCTTGCGGTGGTGGAATGGTTGGAATATTTGTGGTTGCTAAGGATGGTTCGAGGAACAGATTTTCAAACACCGGAATTATTGGTTTCTTCATGTGCTTCTTTTTTTGCCCCAATTTTTCAGTTTTGTTGCTTTCTTTAATAGTGAATCACCATTAACGATAGCCGCCGGAAATGAAAAATCAAAGTCAGCAGAACCTGCAATCTTTTCATCGGAGGTCGTAAGTAGCAGCTTATCGGTTTCACAAACAGCAAAGATGTGTCGATCCTTATTTGTTTCCTTTTGTTCGTCACTCAATTCTCGTTCATCGTTGTAAGTATCAACGTAAAACAACATTCCCCGAGTCAGCAATGGATCGAACAGAACTAAAGCATTAGAAGAAACAAGACAACAAATCGTAATATTACTGGAAACATTTAAAGCATCTCGTCTTCGCTTGTGTACGGTTTTCTTCTCATCATCCGGAACTTCCGAAGCATTAACCTTTGCTAAATCCTCCAATGAAGAAATTAGTGACCGAACCACACTTTTACCGGAAACTTTTGAATCATTTCTTCCTTGCACGTTTTCCATCTTCTTACGAACTAGAACCTTCTGAATATTATCTTCCGGTGAATGCTCTATTTAAATAGAAAATTGGATAAGAATCATTCCAGTTTATAATAAGAACAGAATCTTGAATCTTGCAAAGTAAACAAAAGTGTAAATCGTATACCAAAGTATAAATGGTACAGTAATGTTCCACCAAATATCCGTAATAGGATAAAGCACAAATGAACTTCTGTAACAGTGAATAGAATCTTGCAAATCGAATAAACCAGAATAATCGACTGTGGGACTGTCTGATTCACCAAAAACATAAATCGTCTAGAGAAGCTTTGATACAGTGATTTGCGACCGTACTTTATTACTTAATTCTTGGAGAAGATGGTGCTTAGTGTAAAATCAAGAAGAAAATTAAACTAAAAAAGAAAGAGGAAAGAGACAGGTGAGAAAAAGCTGAGTGTCTAGAGAGAAGGCAGAGTATTTACTTTCTATTAAAAACTTTTCTCCAACTTTTTCTTTGATTAATATATCTATCTATATATATATATAAATTGATTAATATATTTATCTATATATATATATATATATATATATATATATATATATATATATATATATATATATAGTGGTTATTAATAGAAAAATCGGTTATAAATATGGATTATATTTATAATAAATTAACAACCTTAGTAAATTAAGGTGGTAATTTACGTTATTGACTAAAAAATCATGTTAATTTGAATATTGGTTTTTACGTTTATTTGGTTAAGTAAATGTTTGGTCAACATTGCATTATATAATATATACGATTATAGAAGTATATAATTAAATATGTAAAATTTGAAGTAGTAACCGTGATATTAACGTATTACCAAGTATTATTGTATTACTAAGCATTATCGAAGTAGTACCAGCGAGTATTATTGAAGCGAGGCAGAGAGCACATAGGTTCGCTCGGCCGAACTCAGCCCATCTAGCTGTCATCTCTCGCAAAGCACGCATCTGGAGAACGCGGACGAGAAAGCATCCATCGGACAGGTTCGGCAAAGTTGACACACACCGTAGCCTACATGCATATGCATGAATCTGCAATGTACTTTAGTACACAGGTGCAGGGATATAGTACCGGTTATACAGATGGGCACCATGACCATGAGGTATATGTTAACATGACACAAGCACGGACAGCCTCAACGGTTTGTCTCGAAAGCAAAAGTTGTCTCCAGTCGAAAATGGTGATGAGCAGCTGCTAGGGACCATCTTTGAGGGATAGTCTCCAACAACTGCATTTTGGATCCGGAAGTCACCACTTGAGCTACTTTATTCGACCAGGTAAAACGACGAGAAGGCTGTAAAATTCCATTCCGCATAGGAACAACCGGATATGGCTAACCGACGGCAAGACTGTAGTAAATGACTGGAATAAAACCGAGAACGTAGGGAAAAAGTCCCTAAGAATAAAGTCCCTGAGAATAAAGAAGCAGATGCAGAAGAGCAATTATAACTTTCATTTCAAAGATCAATGTACACAAAAAAACAAACAAACGGTTTGATCTTATCTAAATAATTAACATCAAGTTCAATGTTTATCCAACATTCTCCCCCTTAACATTGAACTTGACTGCTGTCTTCTTAGTCATCTGTCTCATCTTACTCTTTATCCGAAGAATTCCTGAAGATCTTGTTGGCACCTCTTTTGCCGTCTGCTTCTCTGCAATTGTCACCTGTGTAATTTTATTCACTTGCCGTTGCACGTTCTTTCTTGACGCGATTGTCACCAACACGACATCTCCCAAGCCTCTTTTGCCATCTGCTTCGGCTTGAGACAGACTGTCTTGCCGTCTGCTTCTCCGCTTGAGAAATGGCTGTCTTGCCTTCTGTAGAAGCAGACTTCAAACTTGTATGAAGCAAAAGTAATGAACTTAATATGGAAAACAAAAACGTTACTATAAATTTGCTGGTACTTCAAGAAATAAAGTGCTTAAAAACAAGCAACTCCGTTCTACATGTTTTATCAAGCAACTCCTACCTATCCAAATAATAACAAATCTACTTAATTTATTTCAAACAATATATTTAGATTATTTCCAACATACTTCTCTAATCTAAAGACTTGTCTGCACCTCCTTCATTCCAAGTAGATCACGCATTTGTGTTTATGTGTTTAATGATTATCTCCCCTCTTTCAACACACTCACGAATAAAATGATAACGTATATCGATATGTTTACTACGCCCATGAAAGACCGGATTCTTCGCCAAATCAATCGCAGATTTATTGTATATGTAAAGAACTACTGGACGAGGTTTTGAGTTTGTTAACTGACCCAGTAAATTTCCCAGCCACACACCTTGACATGCCACTGCAGTAGCAGCCATGAACTCCGCTTCACATGAGGATAACGCCACGCACCTCTGCTTTTGTGATACCCAGACAATTAGACTTTCATTTAGATAGAAAGCCATCTCTCCATTACTTCTTCTGTCCTCAATGTTACCTGCCAAGTCACTATTGGAGTACCCTGCTAACATATAGTCTCAAGCTCCTTTGGTATACATTAACCCATAATGCAGTGTACCTTTGATGTAACAAAATATTCGTTTTACAGCTCCCATGTGTAGTACTGTAGGTCTCTCCATGTACCTGCTAACTACACCAACTGAGTGTGCAATATCAGCACGTGTATGGACTAAATACCTCAAACCTCCAACAAGACTCTTGAACTGTGTAGAGTTAACAACCTTCCCCTTTTCGTCTTTCACAATCTGAATTTTAGGCTCCATCGGATATCGAACAGAGTTGCACTCACTAAGGCCAGCCTTTTCCAATAATTTTTTTGCGTAAGCACTTTTCTTCAACTTGATGCAGCCATCCGTCTAACTCACTTCGATGCCCAAGTAGTAGGAGAGCTTTCCAATGTCGCTCATTTCAAACTCTGTCCCCATCTGCCTTTTGAACTTGATGATGTTATCAACACTTGTTCCTATAATCAACAAGCCATCGACATATACCCCGATGATCAGAATTTCACATCCTTCGCGTTTAAAGTAAACAACGTGTTCATAGGGACACTTGGTGAAGCCTAGATCCTCCAAACATCTGTTAAACCTCGAATACCATGCCCTTGGAGCCTGTCGCAAACCATAAAGAGCCTTCATAAGCTTGTACACCATGTGTTCTTTACCCTTCTTCACAAAACCTTCAGGCTCCGTGACAAACACTGTTTCCTGCACTTCTCTGTTCAAAAACGCTGATTTGACGTCCAAGTAATGGACCTCCCATTCATTCCTTTCCACTAGAGCCAACAATAGGCTAACGGTCTCCATACGTGTAACTGGAGCGAATGTTTCTTCGAAATCTATCCCAGCTTTTTGTACATATCCCTTGGCTACGAGACGAGCCTTGTATTTGATGATCTTCCATCTGAATATCGTTTGGTTTTATAAACCCATTTTAGGCCGATGGGTTTGTGTCCATCTGGTAATGTCACCAACTCCCAGGTGTAGTTCTTTTCTATGGCATCGATCTCATCCTTCATGGCCATTTCCCATTTGTGTTCACCTGCTGCCTGAACACACGTCGTAGGCTCTTCCTTTGTAGTTCCTAGCAAGAGTTCCTGCTCCACCTAAATCTCGTCTGTTTGATCATACACATCACTCAACAATCGAAAACGTCGAGGCCAACTACTTGCACTACTCTGAGAGTCACCACCGCTGCTACTTGACCTACTGCCCTGAGAATCACCACCACCACCACTTGTACTGTCCTGAGAATCGCCACCACTGCTATCTGTACGAACTGCACTGCTTGCAGATATTGTCTCAGAAATACTCTCCCCACATCTGCAAGTGGGGTGTTTCCTGTTGGTGTTGCATCAACAGTGATACTAACCACAGAGAAACTGCCTTGTTGCCCAACGTCGAAAGCGTCTTGATTTTTCCATACCTAGGCTCTGTCTTCCTCAAAAAATACGTCTCGACTCACAGAGATGTTGTTGTCTTCAAGATTGTATAGACGACATCCCTTAGTGCCTGGTTCTCGCCCCAAGTAAATCAACATTTTACTTCGGTCATCAAGCTTGCTAGTATAAATGTTTGGTACCTTGGCACGTGCAATACAACCGAATATACGGAGATGTTCTAAGTCTGGCTTGTCTCCTGTCCAGGCTTTATAAGTCGTCTTTGCTTTCAGTGATCTAGTTGGGAGTATGTTCAACATGTAGACAGAATCACGTGCTGCCTCTCCCATAAATGTGTTGGAAGTCGTTTTTCTTTCAAGAAACTTCGAATCATGGCTACAACCGTTCTGTTCCTCCCTTTGACAACTCCGTTTTGTTGCGGAGAATATGGGATGGTGAGATGTCTGGTAATATCTGTGCTTTTACAATAGAAGTTGAACTTGTTTGAAGTGAATTCACCCTTCGATCGGTTCGAAAGTCTTTATCTCCTTGCACGACTTCTTCTCAACAATTGCTCGAAACCTTTTGAACACCTCCAAAGCTTCGTCTTTCCTCACCATGAAATAAATCCACATCATCTTGCTGAAATCATCCACCAACAAAAAAAAATAGTCCTTTCCAGAGGTTGTAGATGGTGAGATTGGTCCGCACAAATCCCCGTAAACCAGTTGTAGCATCTGTGAAGCATGAAAATTTGTTTGACAAGGAAAAGCTTTCCTTGTTTGTTTTGACATCAAGCAGTCTGTACACACGGTTTTAGGATGAAAAAGTTCTGGAAGGTCATATGCCATTCTATTTTTAGACACCAACAACATAGCTTGGAAGTTTACATGTCCTAATCTCGAGTGCCAATGCCACGATAATTTCTCAGTTTTCGAAAGTAGACATAGAGCCTTGTTAGTTTCTATCACAATCTTATATAAAGAATTTATTGATCGCTTAACATTCATTATCAGCCTCTCAGTATAATTGTACACCCACAAATAATTATCATTCAACACAACTTTATTTCCACTCTAAGATAATTGACCAAGACTTATGATATTGTTACAGAGAGTGGGAATGAAATATACCTCACGAAAAAGTAAATCCTCTCCGGTTTTGCCTTTGAATATAATAGATCAATTTCCTTTGATTGCAACTGTTGAACCATCGCCAAATTTCACCAAACCTGTCACGCTTTCATCAAGCTCCCGGAAATTGGATCGATCCCCCGTCATGTGGTTGCTGGCACCATTGTCCGGGTACCACACATTTGATACACCACGATTCTCTACAACGCTGCTAAGCTTTGGCACAATCTATCTTTCTGCTACAAGGAGGGCGGGTTCATCATCTTGTATCTGAGTCAAGTTGACTTCTGGCTTTGATTCTTTGTCACGTCGTGGGCGTCTACACTAAGCTGCATAATGACCCATCAAACCACAGTTGAAGCATCAAACTTTACTCCTGTCTCATCCGCCTAGATTGCTGCCACTTCCTCTATTTCTCAGGCCTTGGGATTGCTCTATCCCACCTTTCTTTCTTTTTATCCACTATTCCCTCGTGCATAAAAGTTATCCCTCAATGTTTTCTCGTTTCAACCATTCTTCCTCTGTCAGTATTTTCAACCTGTCCACGAAGCCTTTCTTCGTGTGCTTTTAGAGATCCAATAATCTCTTCAACTTACATTTTCTCTAGATCACCAAACTGTTTGATAGATGAAGTAATCTGCAAGAACCGTGATGGCATGTCCCTGAGGAATTTCTTGACAACGTAATACTCCTCAATAGTTTCGCCAAGTGTTCGAATGTTAGTAACCAAAGTACTCAGCTTTATGAAGAAATCGTCTATGGACTCTGTATCCTTCATGAGTAAATTCTCAAACTCAGCTTTTAAAGTTTGAACCTTAGCCTTCTTGACCTTGTCAGCTCTCAAACACATGGTTTGTATTGCCATCCATGCTTCCCTTTCTATCTTTTTTTCAGCAACGATGAGAAGAACATCTTCAGGAATGGCTTGATAAATTACAACCATCGCCATCTTATCTACCTTTACGTCAATCGTGGCTTTGGGGTCCTTCTGTTCAACAACATATCAAATACCATGTGCCTGCATAAACACACGCATTTTCAACGACCAGACCGTGTAGTTCGTCTTCGTCAATAGTGGGTAGCTCAAACTTAACATGCTTTCTTTCTCCTTTGCTGGTTCCATTGTGTCTGTTTTTCTCGCCTTACGTCTAGGCATTCACCACGCCTTTGCTTTGATACCAAATGAACTCTTAAACACCAGGATAGACACACACACAAACTTGTATGAAGAAAAACTAATGAACTTAATATGGAAAACAAAAACATTACTATAAATTTGCTTGACAGAAAGGAAATACAAAGCTGGTACTTAAAGAAATAAACTGCCTAAAAACAAGCAACTGCACTACTCCACGTTCTACATGTTTTTTCAAGCAACTGATACCTATCCAAATAATAACAAAACTACTTAATTTATCTCAAACAATATAATTAGATTATTTCCAACACTAGCTCATCATCGTCTTCTAGCTCTGGTTCGCCATCTAAGTCAATGTCTAGGCCGGTGACTTTGATTTTAAGAAGATCGGAACCAAAATCGCCTGAACCAACAACTGTGATTCTTGGAGGAGCTACACCACCATTAGGGTCGTTGCATCTGCAAAGGATCTCCCTTGGCGGAGCATCGGTGAGAAAATCAGATTCATTACATGCTTCTGATCAGAATGTATTATGGTCTCCAACTTTGTCTATCGGTCATATGAAAAGCACAGTCGCAGTTTCGAATCAGCGGATAAGTCGCCTTCCAAAGTTCACCGGAAAGAAATTCAGAGAGGAAACAAGAGGAATCTATCAAAACATTCAACTATTTGGATCCTAAGGTGCAGTAACCTCTATGATATTCTGCGTCGACTTCAATTTTTGACGTCTTCTGTTCTATCTTCAGCTTCGACTTCACCTCAAAAAGGAAAAAGTTCCTCATTTGCACGAGGACGTTCTTGCTATGGCGCTTCTTACCAGCAGGTCCGACCTTCAGCTAGTTGAGGAATGTTATTATCAGTTGTATGAGCACGTTCTCCTTTTAATCGATCCAGAGCATCTTGAAAAATATTAAAATCTCCACCATCCACGGTTTCCATGCCATCCCAGTTGCACGGTCACGAGTTCCACCATTGCTGATAATATAGAACAGCGCATGCAAGAGCAGGAAATACAGAGGTCCGGTCGACATCTTCCTTTACAAAAGAAGATGAGCTCCCATGTATTGAACCCGAGATACCAGTGGGAAAGACGTCTCGAACTAGTTGAACCCGTACGACATCATATTTCGCATCGAAGCCAATAATATTGCCCCCGGAAACCAGCTCACCATTATCTCTAACGTCGCAAATTTCCATGGTTTTTTAGAAGGGATCCTCGGTTTGGTTTTCGTTTAGGAGTTCTGCAACAAATCCCTCAATTTCGCCATATGCTCTCTCTACAATCGAACGCCAAATGATATCCATCTCCATGTTCGAAAAGGCTATAAGCCAAAGTAATCTTTATCTCCATGATAGAAAAAAGTCTATAAGTTAAATGTGATGAGGGAGAATAAAGATAAGGAGGAAAATTGCAAGGAAGTATTTTTGTTGAGGGATAATAGCGATAGGAGAAAATAGAGATGTTCAGGGACTAAATGTGTAATAGAAATACCCAGGGACTAAATGTAAAATAAATAGTGATTAGAGCGTGTGGGGCCCGTCATAATTCTATAAAAGGACCACACACGATCTGGCCAATGGATGGATTAATAGATAATGACTTTCTCTCTCTAAGTGAATTAATAACTACTTTCTTTCTCTAAAACGGCTCCTTAACAAAGAACTTAAAACTATTTAGACACTAAAAGATACTCGTATCACAAAATTACCTTAGAGCTATTTCCGTATTCTTCAGTGGCGCTGTTTATGGAATCAGTGGCGCCGTCTGTGGAAAATGAGGATTGTTCTGATATCAATCGCTTACTGGAACTTGTTTTCCATTTAAGTGGGATTATGGAAGAGCAAGGGGGTGATTTCATCAACGAGTGCGAGGAAAATCTTATTGGGGACAATTATCAGAACGATGTGGAGTACGAGGCGCGTGGGGGTCGACGCGCCGGAGAAACCGTCGATGATTCAGTTTTGCTGGCTCGAAGGGACGAACTACTGCTGGAAATTGAGAAATTAAGGGTGGAAAAAGAAACCGTACAGGAAAATCTTTGCTCCGAGGTGAGGAGGGAGCCTGACAGTGGAAAGGAAGAGCGTGCGACCGATTTTTATCCTAGAAACAGGGATGCTAGATATAGAGGCCACGAACGACGTTCTCCGAGGAGGAAAGAAAAATGCTACCTGGAATCTGACGATTCAAGTGATTATTCTCGTTACAGCTCATTAGAATCATCTCTTAGGAAGAATCACAGAAAGAAAAGACATGGTTATAGGAATGGGGAGCACCGGAAGGGAAGAAGTTCGGATAGAAAATCTTCAAGGAAAAGAGCCTAGCACGCTCGTACTAATGAGCGGAACCATGACCAGACGAATTTTCCTTCTGGGAACCAGTATGCCAACCAACAGAATTTGGAGTGGCAACATCAGTACACTTTGCCATCCGAAGAGAGACTTTATTTTTCAAACAATGAACATTTGAGAGCAAACATCTACAGGACAGGTCATAATTGGAGAGCATCTTCGTTATCCTCGGAAATTCTAGCTGGAAACCTCCCAAAACACTTTGACATTTCAAAGTTAGAAACGTTTGATGGGACGCAAGATCCTGATAGCCACATCGAACAGTTCAAGAACTTCATGATCAATTTCGATGACGATGATAAGCTGTTGTGTAGGTCGTTCTCTCAAACATTCAAAGGGGTGGCCTCCAAATGGTATAACAGGCTTCCACAGGGCTCGATAAAGAATTTTGACATGTTCTGGAGTATCTTCAGACAGCACTTTGTGGGGAGAAAAAAGTTTAGAGATAACGGGGACACGATAATCTATTGTAGGCAAAAGTGGGGGAGAGCTTGAAGCACTACACCAATCGATTCATCAAAACAAAAACAGACATGGAATATTGTAAAGATTCTGTGGCACTCGCAGCATTCAAAATGGGGCTTCTCCCAGGATTGTTAAAAGATACGGTAGCAAAAAGTCAGGCGATGACTTTTGGGGCACTACTGGATCAAGTTGAGAAAATGATATTAGTGGAGGAGACTCAAGCATCTGAGAAAGGATCATGCGATCAGTTGGAAGAAAACAAATTTCAAAGGACTGATTCTAGTCATCAAGGGCCGCGTACTAACGTTCCAACTAAGAATACGGGTCAGTATCCGCCGAGGCCGAAAGCAAACTATAACAACCAGCAGAATTATAACTAAAACACGAGGCCATTTTCGAACAAATGGATTCGACCGGATTATTTTGTGGAGTTAACGCAGAATGTGGCAACGATATTCGATAAGACAAGATCAACGGTGCAGTTCAGAAAACCTTTTCCGATTCAAACTCCGAGGGAGAGCAGAAATATTAACAAGTTTTGTAAGTACCATGATGATGCTATACATGACACTAAAGAGTGCATTGCTTTGAAAAAATAAGTGCAAGCTTTGATTGAGAATGGAATGTTGTTAGAATTTGTGAAGAAGCACTCCCTGAAGAAGGCCGCGGTAAAAGCTGTCCCCAAAATTGCTAACACAACGATGGTGATTTCTGAGGAGGTGAGATGTCTTCGATATTGAACAAGAGTATTTGGATCCCAAGGAGGGGAGGAACAATGTGAATATGGTGGAGGAAACAATTCCGAGGAAGAAAGTACATCATCTGTGTGCTTTTTTCGAGTCGCTAGCTATCTTCGGGGGAGATACCATGGTAGGAAACTCTAATAGTTCGAGGAAAAAACATATGGTAAACTTGACCACACAAATCGAGGCAGAGGTTTCAGCATAGATGCATCGCTTGCCATCTCCCATCATATGTTTTGACGATGATTATATGAGAAATGTCGCGGGCCCACATGAGGATGCGGTGGTCATCACTGCGGGTATAACTGGAGACCAAGTTCAGAAGATACTCATTGATACAGGGAGCTCCGGGAATATTTTGTTTATGAGTACTTACAGGAGGATTTCTGACCCACCTGTTATACGGCGTTCTGATATAACCATAGTAGGCTTCACAGGAGAAATATCAATAGTCGTTGGAGAGTTTCAGTGTGTGGTAGAGTTGGGTCGTGGGCCGTTTAAGAAGGAAGTGGAAGTATTTTTTATAGTGGTAGACGCACCAACTTCCTACAATGCGATTCTCGGACGATCTTGGTTGTCCCGGATGCATGGGTTTATTTCGACGGTACACCAATTTCTGAAGTATGTGGTAGGGAATAATATAGGAACAATCAGGAGCATCCAAAAAATGGCCCGAGAGTGTTACCAAATAGCTTTATCTTCAAAGGGAATTCGTGGAGAAGCATCAGAAAATGGATAGCAATTAAAGGGGACTTCCTCGGAGACCATTCCCTGTGATGATCCGAGGGAGGCCCCAGGATTTCTGGTTCCAGAAGAAGATTCTGAGGAGCATAAGTTTGAAGAAGGAAAATGTTTGAAGATTGGAGTAAAACTTTCTTTTGAGTTCAGAGAAAGATTGATTGTGTTTTTATCTACTAAGTTACATATGTTTGCTCGGTGTGCACAGGATGTGACAGGAGTACCACCAGAGATAATATGCCATAAACTTGCAGTAAAACTTGATGTTCGACCTATTGTCCAAAAAAGGAGACTAGTTTCTCTGGAGAAATCTGCAGCCATTCTTTCGGAATTAGAGAGGTTATTGAGCATAGGCCACATTCGAGAGTCGCAGTACCCCGTATGGGCTTCGAATCCGGTCTTGGTCAGGAAAAAGAATGGCAAGTGGAGGATGTGCGTGGACTTCACGGACCTGAATAGAGCTTGCCTCAAGGATCCTTTTCCGGTGCCCCGAATTGATCAGTTAGTGGACTCCACTTCGGGTAACCGACTATTATCTTTCATGGATTCTTACTTAGGTTATAATCAAATCAGGCTAGATACGAAAGATGAAGAGAGGATTATATTGCTACAAGGTTATGCCGTTTGGCTTGAAAAATGTAGGGGCAACTTATCAGCGTTTGGTCAACAAAACCTTTGAGGGACAAATTGGTAGGAATGTCGAAGCCTACATCGATGATATGCTTGTAAAAAGTTTGCAGGATGAAGATCATTTCTATGACTTGGAGGAAACCTTTAACAATTTAAGTAAAGTCAATTTGAAGTTGAATCCAGAAAAATGCATATTTGGGGTACGATCAGGTAAATTTCTTGGCTATATGATAAGTGAAAGGGGCATAGAGGCTCACCCATAACAAATAAAAGCCTTGATAATTATGGCCCCACCTCGGAATATCAAGGAAGCCCAGATTCTAACCGGGAGATTGACGGCATTGAACATGTTTATTTCTCGATCATCGGACAAATGTGCACCTTTCTTCAAGATATTACGGAATGCGAAACAGTTTAATTGGACCGAGGAATGTTCAACCGCTTTTCGCCAAATTCAAGAATATTTGATGTCTCCGGATATACTGTCTAAACCATTGGTGGGGGAAAACTTAATTGTCTACGTGTCGGTATCAGATTGTGCAGTCAGTACCGTCTTACTCCGGGAAGAGGTCGATATGTTAAAAGCCATCTATTATGTAAGCAAAAGTTTGTTGGATGCTGAGAAACGGTATCTTACGTTGGAAAAGGTAGCTTTGGCATTGGTTACTGCTGCTCGGAAAATGAGACCATATTTCCAAGCCCACCCTATTATTGTTCGAACGATATTTCCACTGAAAGGATTGTTACAGAGGCCGGATATATCAGGGAGAATGACGAACTGGTCCATTGAACTAGGAGATTTTGACATAACATTCGAGCCTCAGACGGCAATAAAGGCTCAGGCTTTGGCTGATTTCTTGGTCGAATTCCACTCAGAAAGGAACGACATGGAGATTATCGACCAATCAGATCAGGCAGAATGGTTAGTTTGAACGGACGGGGGGGGGGGGGGGGGGGTCGAATTATTCTGGAAGTGGAGCAGGTGTCCAAATAGTTTCTCCGAAAGGGATAGCTATGTTTCAGGCTATTCGATTCGGTTTCAAGGCAACCAATAATGAGTCCGAGTATGAAGCAGCATTAGCGGGTTTACGATTGGCTAGAATATGTGGAGCTAGAAAGTTTAAGTTGATCACTGATTCACAGTTGGTAATAAATCAAGTATTGGGTGAGTCGAGGCACGAAAAGATAAGCTGATCCAATACTTAAAAGTGTTAAAAGATTTGGTTGCCGAATTTGATAGGGTTCAATACGAGCATGTTCGAAGGGAGGCAAATGTCATCCCTGATTCTTTGGCTGCAGCTTCGCGATCAGAGGGTTACCCATGGGTCTTAATTCAGGAGCGCCCTTCGGTTACGGCCGGTACAGAGCATTCGATGAACATTAAGGAAGTAAGATTTGTGATCACCGGTGATTGGAGGTCAGAGATCGTAGACTTCTTGGAAAAAGATAGTTTACCCACATAAAAATCTGAGGCTAGAAGGGTCAGGTTTAAGTCTCAGGAGTATATCCTGTTAAGAGGAGTCGTGTATAAGAAATCCTTGAGCAGACCGTTACTGAGGTGTCTGGCTATGGACGAGTCGCAGTTTATCCTGTCAAAATTGCACGATGGGGAAGGTTCGGCCCATTGTGGGTATAAGGCGTTAATTCGACGAGTGTTTTGGCTGGTTATTATTGGCCGACTATTTCTTCTGATGAGAAAGATTTGGTAAAGCAGTGTGATACATGTCAGCGCTATGCAAACATAATACACAAGCCCGGGGTGCTCTTGGAAAGTATTTCAGAAGTAGTCAAATTCGATAGGTGGGGCATTGACCTAGTTGGACCCCTACCAATGGCGTCTGGTGGAAGGCAGACTATAATCGTAGCAGTGGATTATTTTTCTAAGTGGGTGGAAGCGAAACCTCTAGCAGGAACAAAGGTGAAAAATGTTATCAAGTTTGTTGTATCGAATATTTGCTGCCGTTTTGGAGTACCGATAAAAATCACGACGAATAATAGGCCTCAATTCGATAACAAGGAGTTTAAAAGTTGTTGCCTTTCCAGGGGCATACGACAATGTTTTTATGCCCCATTCCATCGCCAAGCTAACGGTCAGGTGGAAGTGACCAATCGAACAATTTTGGATGGGTTGAAAAAGAATTTGGAAGGAAAGGCTGGAAAATGGCCTGATTATTTACAAGAAGTATTGTGGGCTTATAGGACGACGCCTCGAACCGCAACTGATACATCACCATTTGCTTTAGTGTACGGTATGGATGTAGTTGTTCCTTCGGATATTGTCTTCCCATCATATCGTGTGGAAGCTTATACAAAAAAATTGAACGATCAAAGTAGAGCCCTAGAATTGGAGTTGGTTGAAGAGAAAAGACGACGCGCTCAGTTGAAGTCTTTGCATTATCAAACGTTAATGAGGAATCGGTATGCTTCCAAAGTAAAGCAAATAGATTTCAAGGTGAGGGATAAAGTGTGACGGAAAGTTTTTCTACACACTAAAGAGAAGAGTCTTGGAAAGTTGGGGCCGAATTGGGAGGGCCCTTATGAAATAACGAAGAAAGTAAAGCAGGGCACGTATAGATTAAAAGACAAGGAAGGGCGATATCTTAGGCATCCGTGGAATATCGAACACTTAAACTGTATCTGGAATGAGGAACAGTAAGCATGTATTGTTTGTCTTTTGTGTATTTTCAGGTTTACAAAAACAGTGAGGGCACACTCTTTCCTACCCTGTTAGGCACAAGAAGGTTTTAACGAGGTGCTACTATGAGCTGATTAATACAATTGCAATTTTTTCCTCAAACTATTCTTTCTGTGATAAAATTTTGTACCTCGAACTATACGTTCTAAGGAAATATTGTGTGCCTCGAATTATTATTTCTGAAACGATAATTTTTCCTCACATTATTCTTTTTTGAGACGACATTTTTTGTTGCCTCGAAAAACCTAGCCTTAACGGAGCAAACAACGAATATTACGATGCAAATCGGCATAAAGAAACCATTCAACTCAAGTTGGCACACACTGATTTTTTCATATGACAAATATGAGAATTAAGAAGTTATACGATTGTCATTTCCAGAAGTAAAGTACACAGCGATCCGAGGAGTCGCTCTCCTCGAATAAAATCAGGTGGGTTACAAAATTGCCTTGCAAGGACTTATACACAAAAATTGCTAAACCTGCTAACTAATCAGAATTATTCGAGGGTTGACTCTCCTCCGAATCCGATGCCTCACTATCACTCACTCACCTAAGTCATATTTGGGGTGTTCTTCGTGAATTTGGGTGATTAGGCCTGCTCGGATTGTAGCATCTCGAGCATTGAGGTTGTCTGCACACTTGGCTGCATAAGCATTCACAGCTTTTTATTTCTTTTCTTCAACTTGTCTAGGAAAATCTTCGATTCTTTTCACTAACTTTTTTCTGTCCTCCGAAATTTTCTTGTAATCATCACAACAATCCTTAAATCCTTTGCATGCGATTTGATGAGCTTTCTGGAGTTCGGCCAAAAGTTTCTCTTGAGCCCCTGTCTTCTTTTGGTAGAGGTCTCTTTCTTCCTGACAGTATCTTTCGAGCATGGTAACATAATTTTTGGCGACAGACAACTTCTCATAAAGTGCATCCGCTTGACCCTCTACAATGGAGTGTTGCTTTTTTGCCTCCTCAAATTGGGAAGCTGCAAGAGAAGCCTTGAATTTGTAATGATTCTTTCGGTCTTCTAGATGCCGCATTTTTCTCCCCATGTTGACGGAACCATGAAGAAGATTTCAAAGACTTAATGAAAAGTCGTCATGGGCCGGAATTTCGAAGGAACTAGAACGTGAACCAGGTGCTGTGGGGTCAAAATCTGAAGACTCACCAGTTTGAATACGAAGATCGACATTCTGAGGAGGATCGCTTCGAGGAATTGGGAGCGGTACAAATGTAGGAGAATTTTCAATTGAAGAAGGACTTGAAGCTTGTGTAAAATGAGGGTTGGGAGTTTGACTTGAATTTTCTCCAGCTTTTTTTCAGGCTCACTTGACACATCTTCGGCCTCAGTGCCTTGGGAAATTTCTGGAGCGTCATCTCGTGATTTCGTGTCCTTGGATAATTCTTGTATGGGCTATAGGACAACCTTTTTCTGGCCTTCTTTTTCCTTGGTGTCTTTTTTCTTGCTAGGATCGATAGATTTCTTTGCAGGGGAAGTCGACATAGGTGTCACAGTGTTTGCCGAAGAGGAGGGCTCGTGGTTAGAAATTAACCCCTCGGAATGTGACTGAATGATTTTGGCTTGAGTAGCAAATGGACCACTTAAAGATGATTTCTGGTGGACTATATGAAGTTGAAGCTTACCATCCATCTACCACAAATTAATTTACAGCATTAAATTATGCGATGCATGTGAGCAACTTCCAGCCATGCAAAAATATATATTTTAATAACTATAGTTATCAAGCATGTCAGAAGTAAAACCATTTTTTTCATGGAAAAACAATGATAATGTATGAAAGCAAGAAAATTTGGAAAAGCTAGAAAATAAATAAATGTTTAAGGAGAATTTGAACAATTTTGTTGAGTCATCAAATACTTGCTTTGAGAGGAATTAATCAAGCATGAAAAATATTAAAGTATAGATTCAGAATAACGAAACAAGCTTAAAGAATTTAGAGGTTAAAATAGAACAACTATAGTATACGATGGAATCTAGACTTTAAGGAACTTGGCCAACAATAGTAAAAAAACAAAGCAGATTAATGCAATCACACTAAGAATAAGGAGACAAACGGGTCAAATATAGAAGTTATTCGGTGAGAAACAAAGAAGTGATCACGAAAAAATAGATGAAAAATAAGTTGAACATACATGAGCTCGTTGCCATAAATAAATTGACCATGATCGCGATGAAGGAGTCCTTTTCCGCGACAAAACCTTATGGAATCTTGACCAATGAGACTTAATTGATAAATGTTTCTATGATTGCAACAAATATTGTACTGATCACGGAAACTAGCAATGTCTGATAGTGAGAACCTAATTAGGGAAAGAGATCTTCTGATCACGGCAAGGCTTTTTCTGAATGCAGAAAAGAGACAGCAACTTAAAAAATTTACTTTGATCGTGGTAATGCATCGAGTGATAACGACCAGGACGAGCTACTTGACAAAACTTCTAATGATCGCGTTGAAGCTTCTTTTGGAAGTGACAAAGAGAAAACTAAGATTTCTGGTTGTGGCAAGACTTCGTGTGATTGCGACAACCATGTAGCATCTAACGCGTGTAATATTGATCGTAGCAAGCGAATATGTAATCGTGACCAGAGCGATTTATTCGAAGAAAAACAGTTCTAGTGAATAACTTAATCGAAACAAGGTTTCTAATACTCACAAAAATGTCTCAGAGGCAGTCTAGAGTCTTCCTATCTCAAAATATACACCCCAAATGCCCTATCCAAGCCAAAAAAATAAGCAAAACACTATTAATTATTTTTTAAATTTTTTTGAACTGCTTTATTGTTTGGAAGTTAATACACCTTATGCTGAGTTGGTGGAGCAGATGCATATATATTTTTTATCCAAGCCAAAAAAATAAGCAAAACACTATCAATTTTGATTGTTTTTTTATATTTTTATTTTATTTTCAGAATATCTGATTAAGGTTTCATATGATCTCTATATACGACATCTCATATCATAATCTTACATATCTTTTATTGAAATAAATACCTTTTGACTAAATTATATATATATATATATATTTACCCTTGAATTATGGTTTAGATTATATTTTTTACTTATTTGTTATTGATCCTTACCAATAAAAAAAATCTTAGGGTTAAAAATACCGCTTATGTGACAGATATCTATAGTCGTAGACGTCGAGCATTTTTGTAGGCTGAAGTGAACAATTAATATGTTGAGGGAGCAGTCAACTCAGATGAGCCAATTGATGAATCAGATGAGCCAATTGATGATCTCATTTGGTTTTCGAGTTCCATATCCTAACATTACGTCGGAGGGTAGCGAAAGAGAAAACTATTAAGATGAAAATCTGCTCGCTCAGAAGAGGGTTCAGGAAGAGGTGCTACTCCATGTAATAACCGGGTGGTATGGTGATTATGACCTTCATCTTCATTATAGAAAAAGCTACCAATCGAGTAATCCCCATGTCCGTGATAGAAAAAATGCTATATTCCAAATGATCTCCATCTCCATGTGTTTGTTTATACTTATTTTATGTAACTCCGTCACAGGGTCACGGACCACGCCTAAAAGGCTAGGAAATGGGGCCATACTGTTCCATATTTAGACATGATCTAATGACAAACGGGCTAATTGGCCACATACAGTCGGCTATGTTAACGGGCCATACTATGCTCAATACCACACTACGGTATTATAAACGTGAACTACTCCAAGCCCAATGGGTTACGCAATTAGCAGAACCGGTCGCTACGCGGACTTAACTATGGCTAATTTACTAGTCATAGTTACGCAATGAGCCCCACTGTGCTCGATCTTGCAGAAAAAAGTTTAAAGGTAAACAAGTAAAAAGTATAAACACACATCCTCCCATACATATCTCAAACAAAATATTGTCCAGCGTTCAATACAAAATATTCTCCAGCAACAAGTAATGTATAAAAATACAAACCAGCAAAACAATATCATCGACCATAAAAAATACAAAATCTTTTCTCCATCACCAGGTCCACGACATCGACAACATGCATCCACATATAGTCTTCAGTTCATCCTTCACCAAAGACTAGGGGGGCTACACATCTATATCAACCTTATCCAACAAAAAAGAAAACATGTCGAAGAAGAAAGTAACATCCTAGCAGCCTACTAATTGTTAGTTGTACTATTTTCCTTTGGCAAAATAGAGATTTTTATCCTCAAGGAAGGTTTCGACATGCAAAGGTTTTTAACGAGGCATGAACAATTTAGTACGAACCAAGTTGGAGTCGTCTCCAACAACAGTTCGGCTATGAAAATTAATATATATAACCAAGCCTTATGACTTTTTGAAGTCTAGCCGACATGTCTGGCATAGTTTCTTCGACATGATCAGCGACACCTTAGCGATAAAGATAAACGATGACAGAGCTACGACAACTGACAAAATAAAAGCGAACAAGCTCCTCAAAAGCAAAGAAGATTACACTATCCGGATATTATATGCGACTATTATATCGTCCTTAAGTTTCGCTACACTCCAACTCATGAACTACAGGGACTCTTGATAAGGCAATATTTTGTATAGAATATCCGGATAAAAATACAATTTATTTGTAATTTAATTAGGCTTTATCATAGTATATTTATTATTTATATTCTGTAACGAATATAAATAAATAAATAGAAACGTCTATGTAATAAATAAATTAAAATAAGGGAGACTAAATGTCACGTACAAAGCCTATAAATGGGAGTCGAGCTCCATATGTAAAGTATCTCAAATTATATACAAAAATATATTTATACTATTTTTATTCATTTCTCTCTCTTTTTTCTATTAAAACAATTTAGGTGATTTGTTAGGATTTTTTACCCTAACAGTTATTAGATTTTATGACATAGTTGTAGGAGGACAGAGATTAGAAATATAATGAACCATACAAAAAAGTTAGTCATGTGAGATCGAGAGATGATCACAATATTCTGAAAGAAAAATTGACATCAAACGAAATTATGTTAAGATTTTATTATATTAATACAAAAAATATAAATAAATTATATACGCTATTCAAAATACCACGAAACAAATTCCCATTATTGATTTCAACTTTTTATCTTTCAGTTGCATTTTAGTTTTTCCACTAAAATTTATAATTTTGTGAATCACCCATTGAATTTTTTATTTTATTTTATTTTATTATTAAATAGTAGATGTTTATATAAAGCTATACATTTAAAATCAAGTTTTTTACATAGGGTTCGATAATTTATGAGTTTAAATGCTCATCAAAACTACAACAAAAATTACACACTTACAATTTTTTTATCAAGTTTTGGCGCCATTGTCGGAGAACTAATCTATATTTTTTTAGATTTATTAGTTTATATATTTTTGTGCAAATTTTTTTATTATAATTTTTTTATTGTTAGAGATCTATAAATTAACAATCATCCTAAAAATAATACATGAAAAACTTGTTGTAGTAATAATCAATGACTATGTTAATCTCTCATTTACGAGATTCACTCTAAGCATAGTGAGACCAACAATGGATGCAACACATTTTGATATCAAACTAACGTTAATCAATATGATACATAACATTATGTTTTTTCGGAGACCAAGAATGGTGTCCAAACACCCATATATTCGATATCGTGGAGCTGCGCGATACATGAAAGTACGCTAATATTCAAGCTGATGCAATACATGTAAGACTGTTCCCATTTTATCTCAAAGTAAAAACCAAGGATTGGATTTAATCAATATTGTATAGTTCCATTATAACTTGATACCAACTGGCTCAACTAATCTCTGCTAGTGAAGTCGATAAAATTAAGAAAATATATCAACAATTACGCTCAATGAAACGATGAGTCGTTGTATGACTAATGTGAACAATATAATAAGTTGTTACATATATGTCCTCACTATAAGATTCCAACATGGATGATAGTCCAATTTTTTTACAATGGATTATTAGGGATAATAAACTTGATTGATGTTGAAAATGAAGGGTCTTTAATGAACAAGACGCAACATAAAGCATATGATTTATTAAAGTTTATTCTATCAATAAATATGCATCTGAAAATAAGGTCGGGATGCACATAGTAAATAATGAGACAATCATTCAAGGAAATATAACCGCACTTGAGTAGCAAATGAACCAATGAAAGATGAATTCTGGTGGACAATATGAAGTTGAAGCTTACCATCCATCTACCACAAATTAATTTGCGGCATTAAATTATGCGATGTATGTGAGCAACTTCCAGCCATGCAAAAAAATATATTTTAATAACTATAGTTATCAAGCATGTCAGAAGTAAAACCATTTTTTCATGGAAAAACAATGATAATGTATGAAAGCAAGAAGATTTGGACAAGCTAGAAAATAAATAAATGTTTAAGGAGAATTTGAACAATTTTGTTGAATCATCAAACACTTGCTTTGAGAGGAATCAATCAAGCATGAAAAATATTAAAGTATAGATTCAGAATAACGAAACAAGCTTAAAGAATTTAGAGGTTTAAATAGAACAACTATAATATATGATGGAATCTAGACTTTAAGGAACTTGGCCAACAATAGTAAAAAAACAAAGCAGATTAATGCAATCACACTAAGAATAAGGAGACAAACGGTTCAAATATAGAAGTTATTCGGTGAGAAACAGAGAAGTGATCACGAAAAAATAGATGAAAAATAAGTTGAACATACATGAGCTCGTTGCCATAAATAAATTGACCATGATCGCGATCAAGAAGTCCTTTTCCGCGACAAAACCTTATGGAATCTTGACCGATGAGACTTAATTGATAAATTTTTCTATGATTGCAACAAATATTGTACTGATAAATTTTTCTATGATTGCAACAAATATTGTACTGATCACGGAAACTAGCAATGTCTGATAGTGAGAACCTAATCAGGGAAAGGGATCTTCTGATCACGGCAAGGCTTTTTCTGAATGCAGAAAAGAGACAGCAACTTAAATAATTTACTTTGATCGTGGTAATGCATCGAGTGATAACGACCAGGACGAGCTACTTGAAAAAACTTCTAATGATGGCGTTGAAGCTTCTTTTGGAAGTGACAAAGAGAAAACTAAGATTTCTGGTTATAGCAAGACTTCGTGTGATTGCGACAACCATGTAGCATCTAACGCGTGTAATATTGATCGTAGCAAGCGAATATGTAATCGTGACCAGAGCGAGTTATTCGAAGAAAAACAGTTCTAGTGAATAACTTAATCGAAACAAGGTTTCTAATACTCACAAAAATGTCTCAGAGGCAGTCTAGAGTCTTCCTATCTCAAAATATACACCCAGAATGCCATATCCAAGCCAAAAAAATAAGCGAAACACAATTAATTATTTTTTAAATTTTTTTGAACTACTTTATTGTTTGGAAGTTAATACACCTTATGCAGAGTTGGTGGAGCAGATGCATATATTTTTTATCCAAGCCAAAAAAAATAAGCAAAACACTATCAATTTTGATTGTTTTTTTAATATTTTTATTTTATTTTCAGAATATCTGATTAAGGTTTCGGATGATCTCTATATACAACATCTCATATCATAATCTTACATATCTTTTATTGAAATAAATACGTTTTGACTAAATTATATATATATATATATATATATATATATATATATATATATATATATATATATATATATATATTTACCCTTGAATTATGGTTTAGATTATTTTTTTTACTTATTTGTTATTGTTCGTTACCAATAAAAAAGAATCTTAGGGTTAAAAATACCGCTTATGTGATAGATATCTATAGTCGTAGACATCGAGCATTTTTGTAGGCTGAAGTGAACAATTAATATGTTGAGGGAGCAGTCAACTCAGATGAGCCAATTGATGAATCAGATGAGCCAATTGATGATCTCATTTGGTTTTCGAGTTCCATATCCTAACATTACGTCGGAGGGTATCGAAAGAGAAAACTATTAAGATGAAAATTTGCTCGCTCAGAAGAGGGTTCAGGAAGAGGTGATACTCTATGTAATAACCGGGTGGTATGGTGATTATGAGCATGACTACCAACTAGCAAAACAACCTTATGCAAAGTGGTCTACGCTGTCAACATCGAGAGGTAATACTAACCATGTGATTGCATTAAGGTTTTCTGTAATTTTTATAGTGAGAGAAAATCTAAGACTAATTAGTGTATATTTCTTAGCCTCAATTCCAATAGTGTATATGATGTTGATGGTTTGAACTCCAGATTCTACCAAGAATGTTGAAAAATAATCAAAATCATGATCTATTTGATGCCATAAATTCCTACTTTAATAACAATATCCTCCCCAAGGTATATTTGCTACAATTGTTTGCTTAATCCCAAAATCAACTTCTCCTAAAATATGGCAAGATTTTAGACAATTAGTCTTTGTAAAGTATTTAATAGAATAATGTTAAAGCTAATTAACAATATGCTTGCTAAAATTCTCCTTAAATTTTAATCTATTGAACAAAGAGCTTATGTTGAAAACAGAAGCATTCAAGAAAATATTTTGTTAACTCATGAGTTAACACACGACCTAAATAAAAAATTTAGGGGAGGTAATATAATTATTAACTTAGACATGTCAAAATCCTTTGACAGACTGGAATTCAACTTCATATATCAAATTCTTACATCATTTGGTTTCAATGATCAATTAATTAACCTTATCAAAAGAAGTATTGAAAATATCTATTACTCAATCATTGTTCATGACCAGTCTCTTGGATACTTTTCTTCTAGAAATGGTATCAGGTAGGAAGACCCCATATCTCCAAGCCTGTTATCATTGTTGAAAAATTCTTAATAAGGGGAATTAAAAGATTAATGCATGTTTATCCATCAATGCATTATGTTTCAAGAGGCTCAATCAATATTCAATGTCTAACATTGGCTGACGATATTATAATCTTTACTAATGAATCAATAAATAATGTCAAGAGAATATGTTGATTTCTTGGCATCTATCGAAATATTTTTGGTTAATAAGTTAACAAAGACAAAACCACCTTCATTTCATCTAATCAAATGAATAGAACTGGGATATCTTCCATTGAAAACAGTATAGGCTTCAAACACTAATCCTTACCTTTAAGATATTTAGGCATCCAAATTAACTCAAACCATAATTTAAATTATTTTGAGGATTTGAATTATAATATCAGAAGTAAAATAGCAGATTGGAACACAAAACATAATATTTTGGCGGTAGACTGATTCTAATCAAATTAGTTATACTTGTCATCCCAACCTATCATATGCAAAGTATCCTATTTCCTAACAATGTAATAGCCATAATTAATGTACTAATGAATAAGTTATTGTAGGGATATAATGAGAACAAGAAAATAATAATCTGTTATCAATGGACTAAATTATGAAAACCGTTTGATGAAAATGATTTAAATATCAGAAACCTTTAAGAAACCCAAATAGAAATATACTGTAAACTCTGGTTTTCCTTTAGAAAAAACCAATCACTTTGGTCCAACCTACTACAATCAATTTATTGTCCTAAAATCCATCATTTACAAACTTATAAAAAATAAAAAAATTCTAATGTATGGAAAAAGATTTTAAAATCTAGATATTTAAATGAAAATTCATTCTTTGGTCCTTGGAAAAAGTAAGATAGACATTTGGGTTGATAAATTGAGTTTCACACACCCTTTAATCACTCTCACTGTTAATGAAAATAATTTATGGTATAAACAAGTCAAAGTAAATGAATTCTGGTCAAATAATGAATGAAATATAGGAGAAGTCAGAAATAATGTACTTCAACCAGAATAATGAAGATCTCTCTTATTTTAAATGAGGATGATAATATATTATGGACAGTCTGTCTAAATGGAAAATTTTCTCTAAAGAAAATATGGAATGAAATAAGAGGTAAAGACAACAAGTTTACATTTCTAAGGAATAACATTTCTCCAAAGAAATATTCTTTTAATCTTTGGAGGGTAATAGGCAACTTCATCTCAACATACTCTATTCTTAACCATAAGGGTTTCCATCTATCTTCAATATGTCAAAATTGCCTAAATGTGGAAACAATAGATCACTTATTTGTTGCTTGTCAGAGTTCTTGGAATGTTTGACATTATTTCTCTGATTTATTTGGTATAGTACTAGGTAAACATATGAAAATCAAGCATGTTATATCTATATGGTTCTTTTCAACTTCCAAACATATTCATATTCTGACCATTTTACCTTTTCTAATTACCTGGTCGATCTGGAAGGCTAGGAACATATCAAAACATAAAAACATCACCATATCTGATAATATTATCATTGATAATGTCAAATACTTGATAACTACTCTAGATAATTTAAAAAATTCTAAAAAAATATTGGAAATGTGATTTTAAAGCCGTTAGAGAACTACATTGTTTCAACCACTTGGAAAAACAAACCCAAAGACTCAATGTCAAATGGAACCCTCTATTATTAGGTAAAGTTAAGTTAAACTGTGATGGTTAATCATTATCTAATGGTGAATCAAATGCTGGATTTATATTGAGAAATGCTAATGGTAAACTGATTGCAGCCAAATGTATTCTAATAGGTAAAAACACACATTTAGTGGCATAAATAAGAGCATTACTAGAAGGACTTCTGTATTGCAAACAAAATGGTTATTCTTTGGTTCTCATTGATTCTCTGATATTATTCAATATCTTTAGTTATGGAGCATGACCTTGGTATTTAAACTTAACAATTTAATGTTGTAGAAATCTTATACCATATAGTATGGTAATCAGAAATATCTTAATGGAACAGAATTATGCGACACATTGGCAGTCCTGTGAGATGGTATCAGAATTAAGGCTCTGATACCAATCTGATTCAGAGTCGAACGCAAAAGAAGCTAGATAGAGGGATAAACCCTAATTTTAATTAATCAAAAAGTCTCCCAGAACAATGTAAAGAAGATATGTTTATATAAGGTTTCAATTGAAACCCTAAAACTAAAATAAGAAAATTACTAAAGTATCTTAAGTATTAAAAACTCGAAATAAGCTGATAGATGAGCCCAAATGCCCGAAAAAGCCCATATGACACGAGCGAAGCTGGTGACTTGCGTTCGTGGCGTCGTTTCCTTCGAAACAAGGTGTTGTAGGTCAAAATCAGACACTGGAGCTCCAAACTGTCAATTCACCGCATTCTTCGAGTGATCGCCACTCTTCATAAATTCCAGCGCGAAACCTTCTGCATCAGAAACATACCATAAAGACCAAATTATATTTCCTTTACACAACATCTAATGGCCCTTCCTCACTTAGTTCCATTAATCTTCTTGAAAGCATTATCACTAGATATCTTAGGTTAAAATATTGAATGATTATTCGAAGTTACCAACATCTTGCAAAGTTATCCTTGACCATTCTGAATTTTGATTCTTTTGCAGGTTTAGGTACAAAAACAAGATGATTAATAACATGCAAAAAAATCTTAAAAATAAAAGGGGAGACTCATTCAAGTTGGTGAAGCTCTATAAGCTTATAGAATAAGCTACAGATCACCTAGAAAAATCAACACAATGTACATCAGTACATTATTTCTTACTAAGAAGAATGGAAATATCAAAATGTTCATTCAAGATCATAATATGATCATTCAATATATTGTAATATTACTATAGTTACATTCAAGCCCGAACCTTCCTTAAGCCACATGAGGTTGTTGGCTTGGGCCCCAATTTTCAAGCGGCCCATTGAAAAAAATAGATTAGGGTTAAGAAAAATCGTTAAAGTTTTCTTGTTCATAGTAATAGAATTTGCTTACCGATTGTAATGGATATGCATTATTAATGATTATGTTTTTATATTTCCAATTATTAATAGTATTTTTTAGTGAGATGCTTCCGATAAAATGTAGAAAATATGATTCGGGATAAAAAAAAGAAAAAAAGACAGATGAAGAATTCGCTAAATCACAAGCAAATTCTATCCTTAAGTTCATAACACGATCTGCAATTTTCGAAGATGAAATCAATGAAGATAGAATTAAGATTAATGCTTGTGAGAATGGTGAAGAAGATGTAAATATCGCTGAAGATGAAAATATGTAAGAGGATGAGGGTAAAAGTCATGAAAAATACAATTACAAAAATAAAAACGTTGATTTTAGTGATCCAGGAAGCTGGGAAAAATTTGGGAAAGAGCTACGAGATATTCTGGTGGAAAAAGGTCCTCCACCTAAGAAACCAATTGACTATAAGTTTCTAAAAGGTACCATTGGTAGGTCCTTTTATTATACATCATATACAAGAAACATGAGTAATGGAGAAACGTATAATAGGCGATGACTAGTTTACTCAAAATCAAAAGATCATACTTTTTTTGTAAGTTATTTAGTGAGGTAGAAGATCCTTCTATGCTGATAAGTGTAGGGTATTGTGATTGAAAAAAATTCTTAATGTCGTTTGAAAAGTCATGAAACTAGTCATAATAATATATAATGCATACTTAAATGAAGAGAGTTGGAAATGAAACTTCAAAAGAATGCAACAATTGATAAAATATGCTAAAAGAAATTAAAAAGGGAAAAACGAATTAAAGAGATGTTTTGTTGAGAATAGTTACACTGGTCGAAAAACTTTATTCTTTCTAGCTCAAAATAGTGATAATCCAATGCATATAAGTGAAGTTGAATGTCTTACGGAAAGTGAAACACATGGAATTTGAAGGTTTTATTTCTTGTTTGGAATGATTATTTGGCATGAGCTTCTTTTTGCTTTTAACATAGTAAACAAGACTTTACAATAATAAGACATGGATATTGATGTTGCTATTTGCTAACTAAGAATAATTCTTTTTATTTTTGAAAGAATATAGAGAAACAAGTTTTGGGAAAGCAAGAGTTGAGGCAATAGGGATTTCAAATGAGATGAGAATCGAACCTACCTTTTGTGAGAAGCCAAAACATAACAGAAAAAGAAAAAGACATCTTGATGAAGATGTGTAAAACAATGTTGACAATACAATATTACAAAGCGATGATGGGTTTAAGGTGGATTACTTCATATACATTGCGTATCAAGCTATTGTTTCTATTGAAGCAAGATTCGATCAATTCCAAAGTTACGAAAACACTTTTGCTTCAAGCAAGGGCCTTGATTCGTATATGTGTAAAAACATCTCTACTGAGACTCTCTTATGGTTTAATTGGTGTCAATATGCCAATCTTGGACTAGACATATCTTGTATTCCAACTACTATTTTTTTCTCAATGATGATTGATGAACTACTCTAAAAAGTTCCAGGTATTGCAAGGGCTGCAGAAGATTTCAAGCAATTATGATAGTACCAGAGTTAATAATACGATTGAAGAATCATGGTCATATGAGGCTCTTCCCACGTGTCTGGAAAACATTAGGAGAGATTGTTATTTTGGGTACTGGCTCAACACAACCCAAAAAAAATCTTTGTCTACTCAGCCACTTCACACAGCTCAACAAGCCATATCAAAAAACAGTTAGCTTTCAAGAAGTAATTAGCTCCAAGCGAGTCTTTTTCAGGAACACTGTCATGAACAATTAGAAATATACTAAGGATAACCGGCTATTGTACTAACTTTAAAGAGAGACTTCTGATTTATCCTTATCTATCTAATGCTAGTGTGGCTTATAGGTTTGAAGCAAAACCAACATTAGACTGGTATATAAGAAGAAGGATGTCGAATGTGTTAGGTGCGACCAAAAGTCTCATATCCCACATCGGTTAAACATGGAAAGAAAGATTAGTATATAAGTTAAGAATACATCTCTATTAGAGTGAGGCCTTTTGGAAGTGAACCAACAGCAAAACCGTGCGGGACTAATCGCCCTAAGCGGACAATATCACATTAGTTGGTGGAGATATTTTTTATATGTGATGTGATGAGCCTTTTGAGTGAGGCGGAATGAATTCCGCAGATCAAGTTTAATGGAGAGTGTTAAGAGGGAGTAAAACTTGATCCTTTATCCCACATCGCTTAGACTGAACAAATACTTACAATATATAAGTGAATGAAATGGATGGAAGTCATTTGAGAGGAGGTTATAGTGGGACTAATCACCCAAAGCGGACAATATCACATTAGTTGGTGGAGATATTTATGAAAGAATGGGGGGGTTGTTGTTGGTGATTTTGAGCTGATTAAGCTTATTGACCCTGCTGATACCCATGGCATTCCTTCTGTCCGTTGAACTGTTTGACACATTTAACCTGAGTACCCATCCACGGGTTAGTCATTTGATAAAATAAATATCTTTGGTTTTAGGATTCTTCTACTTGAGCTCATGACCGGAACGAGAACTTTCGAGTTTGGTAAATGGATTACTGACATAGGAGCCAAGACGATGTTTCAAATAGCTTACATTGAGGGCTATGGTAGAAGAGCTACAACAAGTGATGATTTATAATAGAGATGTTTCTTTGTTGATTCCAATTTTCATCCTCCTCCTATATGAGAGGAATATGTGTACAAATCAGATTTGTACCATGTATTGGAGCAGATTGAGGAGATATCCTCTGAAAAAAATATTTGTTTTGTGGAGCATGAAGGAGAAGCAACACCCTAATTCTTCTTTCAAGGCTTACTTTGATTCACTGTCTGAAAAATTTAATACAGGTTTACATTTTGGAATGAACGCACTCATTGGTTCTGATGGTACTTTGTTGTTTGAATTAAATTTACTCAATAATTATTTTATATATCTTTTAGAATATGGTATTAAATTAATTTGTTAAACAATTTATTTATTTATTTTCAACGATAATATTAATATATTCACAGTGAATTGAATTTTTACGGATAGTTTAAGATATTTATTTATTCAAATTCAAATTTGAATCTTAAATATCTTAACTAATTTTATTAACTCTTGATAATAATATAGACAATATTAGTTGGAAGCTAGGAGTAAGTTTGACTGATTTCTGGTTAAATAATTGGTCTAACTCTAAGCATTTATTAACTATTGATAATAATATAGACAATAAATGGTATAAGCCTGAAAAAAAGTGTTAACTTTTATTGGTTAAATAATCATTGGATCTCATTGGTATTAAAGACTTACTGAATCCTATGGACATGAACGAAATCTATACTTGTACTATTAAACCTTACTGTGATGACACTCTTATTTGATTAATATTAGTTTTTTTTATGATGACACTCTTATTTGATTAATATTAGTTTCTTTTATGATCAATCAATTACATTTGGTTATAAATACTAATTGAATTTGTTTTTATTTAACGTATATTGTTCTAGTAAAACAAATAATATTGATAAACTAAATACGATTTTAGATACTGATTAATTATTTTTCTATCTGGTATGGATTCAAAATAGTTGGTTTAAGTTGTTATTTTTCTCGCAAAACATTGAATTCAAGTTGATGGATATTAAAAAAAAGAAAAGTTGATGGATATTAATATTTTTTTAAAATAAAAATTATTGTATATAATTGATTTTATTAATTTATTTTTGAATATTTTGACTCAATAAATTTTATATGTTTTTAAAAATACTAAATTAAATGAATTTATTAAACAATTAATTATTTTTGTTGTATCAGCTATAAAATTAGTAGTATATAAGTGGTTTTAGAAAACTATATATAATGTTGGTTAAATTAAATTTGAATGAATATATTGAAGTATATATTTTTTTATTTAAATTTAAATTTGAAGATAAAATATGATATCGTAACAAACTTCTCCTAGTGAAGAGGAAATCTGAGGAATCATCAATAGCTTAAACACTTCCAGTGTTGCAGGTATGGACAGTTTTAATCAGTTCTTCTATAAAACCTGTTGGAACTTTATAAAAAAAGATCTTACATTAGTTATGCACCACTTCATAAGGGGCTACAATATTCCCAAAGGAGTTTTAGCCACTGGAATCTGTCTTATTCCTAAATCCATAAATCCAATTAATTGGAAGGGTTACATGCCAATTAGCCTATGTTCTCTTCTCAACAGAATTATGTCCAAAGTTCTGAATTATAGGCTTATCTGCATTCTGCTTAAGATCATTTCTAAAACTGTATCCAGGATAACATTCTTATTGCTAAAGAGTTGTTATATGATTTAAATAGAAAAGGTCAAAGACAAAAACATTATCATTCAACTTGATATGTGCAAAGCTTTTGATAAAATGAGTCATTGTTTTATTATCAATGTTCTGAGTAAATTTGGCTTTTCTAAAAGATTTACTTCTCTCATAAGCAAGATGATTTCTAATGTCTCTGTATCTATTATTATCAATGAAGAATCTATTGGGTTTTTCAAAACTGTTAACGGTGTGAGACAAGGTGATCCTATATCACCAAGCCTCTTCATTATTGCTGAAGAGGTTTTACTTAGAGGCCTTAATAATCTTTTTGAAGATAATAGACATATGAATTATAAAAACAGAAGCAGTCTTTGTATTAACAACCTTGCATTTGCAGATGGTATATTACTTTTCACTAACAGTAAGGAAACTACTTTAGTCTCTTTAAGAAACTTCTTACAGAATTATCAAGAATTCTCGTGTTAAGTTATCAATAAAAACAAAACCAAAGTCATCACTGCCTCTGGAATTGATCCAATCAAGATCAATATCATCATAAGTAAGACATGTTTCAGCACTAACTTGCTTCCTACATATTACTTTCGGATCACTATAAACACAAACAACAAAGCTGCAAACAACTGTAACCTCCTTTGTAAAATTAACGGCAAGATCAAAGATTGGGAGTCAAAACATCTCTCTTTCACAGGGAGGTTAACTCTTATGAACTCTATTCTTATGATTATTGTTTTATATTGAATGCAAAGTAATGTTATTCATAATGGTGTGATAGAAAACTTTTGATAAATTCTTGTGGGAGACTACTAGTGTTGATCATAGCATTCATTGGTGTAAATGGAGTCATGTCTGTAAACCTTTTAACGAAGGTGGTTTGAATATCAAAAAGTTGTTTGATATTCAAAAATCTTTATCATGTAGAATGGGAATCAATTACAGATACAACAAAACTTTTTGGGCTAACTTAATGCATAATATATACTACAAGAATCTATATCCTCTTCAGGTTGCTCACAACAAGCTTGGCTCTATGGTGTGGAAAAGACTTACCAGGATACAACAAAAATCTTTGGGCTAACTTTATGCATAATATATACTGCAAGAATCTACATCCTCTTCAAATTGTTGACAACAAGCATGGCTATATGGTGTGGAAGAGACTTACCAAGATTAATCATTTTGCTGGACAACATATTAGTTGGAAGGTAGGAGTAGGTTTGACTGATTACTGGTTAAATAATTGGTCTAACTCTAAGCATTTATTAACTCTTGATAATAATATAGACAATCGATGGTATAAGCCTGAAACTGTTAACTCTTATTGGCTAAATAATCATTGTGATCTTATTGGTATTAAAGACTTACTGAATCCTATGGACATGAACGGAATCTATACTTGTACAATTAAACGTTACTGTGATGACACTCTTATTTGATTAATATTAGTTTTTTTCGATGAATCAATTATATTTGATTATAAATACTAATTGAATTTGTTTTTATTTAACTTATAGGGTTCTCGTGAAACAATAAATATTGATAAACTAAATACGATTTTAGATACTGATTAATTATTTTTCTATATGGTATGGATTGAAAATAGTTGGTTTAAGTTGTTATTTTTCTCGTAAAGCATTGAATTCATGTTGATAGATATTAAAAAAAGAAGAGTTGATGGGTATTAATATTTTTTAAAATAAAAATTATTGTATATAATTGTTTTATCAATTTATTTTTGAATATTTTTACTTAATAATTTATATATATATATATATATATATATATATATATATATATATTATTAAAAATATTATTTAAAATGAATTTATTAAACAATTAATTATTTTTGTTCTTATGAGCTATAAAATTAGTAGTATATAAGTGGTTTTAGAAAACTATACATAATGTTGGTTAAATTAAATTTGAATGAATATATTAAAATACATATTTTTTTATTTAAACTTAAATTTGAAGATGAAATATGAAATATGATATCGTAACAAACTTCTCTATTTCAAACACTCATTATCCTTCTCTCTAATTTGTTCGTTTCCCCTGACAATATTCAAACATGTAATTTTGAAAGATATGGTTACATTAAACGATATTACATTAATGTCTCCTACCACTCACACATAACTTTAACTACTTATAAATTTTTATACCGTTTGAATATATAAATTTAAATGTTTAATTTTAGATATGTATGGGGTTAATATTATCTAATATAACGTCATTCTACTAGGTTATAGATATACATCCACTGCATGAGGCGCGAATCTCTCTCAATTTGAAATATAATTTTCTGTTACCGATATTATAGATAGAATATCTCCTTCTTCCTCTGTTATATCTTTTCCCCTGCAGAAACAAAACAAAAACTAAAGCTTGATCTTCTAGAAATCAAATATTCTTGTCGTTCTGATCTGGCAGAGAAATGGCAGCACACCAAGTGAATGTGGATCCGCCGCAATTTGTCACCACCGAAGGTTTCTCCGACCGCCGTCCGCCGCAAATCCTCTGTCGCGTTGAATCTGTAAAATTTCTTGCCAAGCCTGATACCGACGAAGTCTGTGCTAAGTTCAGGTTAATCCCTTTACCAAACGACAACAACCCTCTTGAATCCCAAGACACCGGCGTATCAGGATCCCAAAGCCGGTCTTCCCAGAATTCCGAGAATTCAGCTTGTTCCTTCGGAAAAATACTGACTCAATCAGACGCTAACGGTGGAGGGTTCTCTGTTCCACAGGCTGGTGCAAAAAGGGTTTTTCCTCCATTGGATTACCAGGACGATCCGCCTGCCCAGACGCTAGTGGTAAAAGACATCCATAGTCGAATATGGAACTTTCGACATGTTTACCGAGGAAACCCAAAGAGACACATGCTGCAAGGCGGATGGAGCCCGTTTGTTAACGAGAAGAAGCTAGTGGCCGGAGATTTGATCCTGTTTTTTAAATCGGAAAATGGAGATATCAATGTAGGGATACGTCGAGCACAACGTAAAGCAGTCGGGTTTGTCAGTGGACTGTCCGACTTATGGGAAAGAGGGAATGAAAAAGCAATCAGAATGATGGAGACTCTAAAACAGAAAGGTGAGGCCGTAATGCAGGTGAGTCACGCGATAGCCTGCAAACTAACGCCAGAAGGTAAACCACACAAGCTGACAGGCTCAGCCGAGAAAGGTAAACCACACAAGCTGACAGGCTCAGCCGAGAAAGTGTATGTAGAGGGACTACACAAGCTGACAGGCTCAGTCGAGAAAGTGTATGTAGAGGGACTACACAAGCTGACAGGCTCAGCCGAGAAAGTGTATGTAGAGGGACTCGAACTCATGACCTTTGGTCACAAGCACACCATACTCAACCAACTCGGCTACCCGCTTGGGGGCTTGGAGGTACGTCTTATTTTTCTTATTAGTTGATGTTTTTTATTCTATTTATCCAACTGTTGCTGCTATCTGCTAATGTGTATTTGGCGTTTCCTGTTTTGCAGCTATGTAGAATTCTACAAGGGCACCGTTATACCAAAAAACTCAACCAAAGACAAGTTAGTGCCTTGCTTATAGCAACTTTTAAGCCCCCACATCAAAGAGAGAATACTATTAAGAAGGTTTGGATTTTCTTTTTCATTTAAATAATATCATTCTTCAAGATATATTCAAGTATGTTTTACACGAAACAACAGTTTTTAACTTGAAATTCATTTACAGACTGTTGTAGGGAATAATTATAGCCATGATAAACTGGAGAGCAATGAATTTGGAATGGATGTGCTCTCTACTCTCTCCATGAATCCCTGGCGTTTCTCTGCTGCTTCCTTATCAGCAGCCTCACGCTTGAGTGCTCGTTTTGCTCGTCGTCTGTTGAGTTGTTTGCAGCCTCTTTCTTCTTCGATTGGCGAGAAGAAGAGCCAGCACCACCTGAATTGTGATTATTATTTGGACGATAGGCAGGCCTGGCTTCTTGTCGGTCAGCACTGACAAAACCGTTATCTCCCCACCTACGACAAGTGGAATATGACGAACCTGGTAAAATATTGACTCTTGGATTCTCTTATAATATATGCTTGGAGGTTATTGCCTTTAAAAAACTTGAAAAGTTGATGAGTTTGACTTTTATTCATCATAGACAGTGACTTTAAATTAAATTACAATCTCTCATATTGCCTTTGGAAAACTTGAAAAGTTGATGATTTTGGCTTTTATTGATCATAGAGAGTGACTATAAATTACAATCTCGGATATTATTTTTTTCTTGCAGCAAGTGATTAATGGTGGCAAAGGAGATCATTGGGCATTTATCAACTTCTCCAGAAACAGCATACATATTGATGCAGCTTCTCATTATTGCTTAAAAAATCAAGAAAATAACATATAATTTTTATATCATATATGTATTAAAAATATATTTATTGATAGTATAATTTGGAATAAAATATAAAATTAAAAGTTTGTCCATTTTTTTAATACAATATTTTCAAGTCAAGTTTAAATCCTTATTAGTCTAAAGAAGATACTTCAGCGCAATTGAAAACAAATGTAAAAAATTTATTTAATTAATAACATCTATTGAATAGTGCATTTGGTACAATGAACCCATGTTGGAATCCTATTTTAGATAACCAAGTTACTACTGCAATCGAGATTAGAATATCTCAGTTTATTTATTGTAACTTGTTATTGCGTTTTTGGTAGTTGGTTTTTCGCTCATAATCTTTTTAGTTTAGATCATTTGTTTAGATCAATTTTAAAATTATAAATTTAGGTCAATTTTAAAATTATAAATTATGTTTCATTTCAAATCTAAAAAATCAAAAGTTTATTATTTTCTATATCCACCCTGTCAGATCAAATTTAAGCTAAGAGCTCTGTTATATGTGTTTCGAATCGGCTAAAAATAAGAAGAATAAACCACAACAAAATAAGCTCAGCGAAAAAAAAGATATAAAACATGATAGAGAAGAGGGTAAAGGAGTGGAGAAGTTTTATGTTGTACTTAGATACATAAAACACATCGGCGATTACATAAAAAAAAGAAATTTGAGGAAAATTAAGAAAACAAAATAGTGACAAACCAATTTTTTTGTTACAAAAATCAAGAAAATAAAATATAATATTTACATCATATATTTATTATATATATATATTGATTATATAATTTGAAATAAAATATAAAATTAAAAGTTTATCCATTTTTTCTAATGCAATAGTTTAAAGTCAATTTAAATCTTTAGATTAATAAAGAAAATACTCCTAGTGCAATTTGAAAGCAAATGCAAAATATTTAATTTATTTAATGAAATCTATTGAGATCATCAATCTTCTTTTACCAAAGATTTTAAATCTTTTTTAATTCGGAGGATTTTTAATAATTTTTTCAAATGAAATTACGAGTAAAGACGGTGTCGTGTTATCGTTTCAAAACTCAGTTGATCGGTCATAAAAATTTAAAAATTTGTTATCTTCCAAATTCACCGTGTCAGATCAATTTTCCAGATATCAATTATCTTACATTTATATAAATCCTCTGTTATACATTTATGGACAACCGACGGCATAATGGAGTGGAGAAGTTTTATGTTGTCCTTAGAAACATAAAACACGTCAGGGATTTCATAAATAAAAAGAAATATGAGAAAAAAAAAACAAAGTCATGACAGAAGGGTGGACTCTATAATTTCAAATCGAAGATTTTAAGGATTACTCACAAATTTATTTAACTTAAAAAACAAGATACATAAGACAAGAAAATAGGAAAAAAAAAAGACCAAAGCTCAAAGCTAACCTCTTAAGCCTCATAAGTAACTTTCAACGTATACATAGGTCATGTTGACTAAAATATAAACATGGACCAAGACATTCTAGTTGATCTGATTTTGTTGATAAACTTGTATTAAAATCATATTATCCAAGTGTTTACCACATGAATTATTTATTTATTAAAAGCTAAAATTAAAGGAGATCCCTCGTATTATTCATCCAACTGTCTTGCCTTGCCTTTCAATCTGCTACTATCGGTGCTGGTGTCCAAGAAATAATAAATGATAGAGTCCACATCACCCTCAAATATACTATAAGCTTCAACCATCTGTACATACCTGAATCCCATTGCCAACACCGTCCTCATTGTACTGCTCACCCCACTGTCATCTTCTGCATTTTTACTTGCGCTTTCTAATGGCCGTATTTTTTTCAATGCCAAAATATTATTAGATATTTTTAAAAATTCCGCTTAGACTTATTAAGAGAGTTGAAGAAGTTTGAATTTGAAAAGACATAGTAATTCAGTGAGTCATAAATTACTAATTGAAGACTGTATTGTTTCTTCTTCTTCTTTGTTTTAAAACTCTCTTGAAAAATAAAAAACTATGTTTTTATGTATGTATAAAAGAACAGAGTCACAAAGTCCTTTCTAATAAAATCGATTTGCGGCAGGTCTGGAGACGTAGGCACAATTTGCTGACCTCCGTTAACAATTTTTTTATTTGATCATACTGATAGTTTATTGTGTCAGACACGTAGACATAGTGTTTGATCTTACTGTTTGTTTATTGTGTCGGAGACGTATGTACAGTATTTGATCTAACTGTTGGTTTATTGTGCCGGAGATGTATGCACAATGTTTTATTTCACTTTTGTTTTGGGTTTTTTATTATTATTTTGATCTGATTGTAGGAAAATTGTGTATTTTCTCAAAACTATTTTTACCTCAAGCCAGTTTAGAAGCACTCTGTAAGGAAAATTGTGTATTTTTCCAATAACTGGTATTAGAGCTACATGCTTGGTAGCGATCCAAAGGAGGTCCGATTTGAATTGGATCAATGGCTACAGATGAAGAAAATGTGAGACTCAAAAAATTTGATGGTGTATATATAAGATTCTGGAATTTGCAGACTGAAGATTATCTTTACTAGAAAAGCTTTATTAACCCATCTCAAGAAAAAAAGTCAGATAGTTTGAGAGATGAAGAATTGACCTTTCTTGACATACAAGATCTTGGAGTCATCTGATTAATGATATCCCGAAATATTTCTTTCAGCATCGTAAAGGATTCAACCACGATGGGTCTTATGAAGGCTCTCTCCAATATGTGTGAGAAGTCATCGGCGTCCAACAAAGCTCACTTGATGAGGCGTTTATTCAATTTGCGATTGACGGAAGGCGCGTCGGTAGCTCAACATCTTAATGAACTCAATACAATCACAACCCAGTTGAGTTCATTTGAAATTAATTTTGATGAAGAAGTACGAGCATGATACTCTTGTCTTCACTACCAGTTAGTTGTAATTCTACTGTCACGATAGTGAGTAGCTCGTCAAGAAGTAATAAGTTGAAATTTGATGATGTTCGTGACCTAATTCTCAGTGAAGAGAATCAAAGGAGAGAATTGGGTGAGTCATTAATCTCTTTAGTTTTACATACAGAATCGAGAGGAAGAAAATTAACAAGAGGTCATGAACGCGGTAAATCGAATTACCGATGTAGATCAAAAGACTAGAGGTTTAAGTCCAAGAATCCTAAAACTTCCCAAGGTTTGAAAAACATAGAGTGTTAGAACTGTGGGAATACTAGGCACTATAAATATCAGCGCAAGAGAGAACCAAAGTACCATGAGAAGAAGACAGAGGAAAATTTCAAATAAAAAAGGAGATGGTGCGTTAATATGCTCCTTAGAAAGCAGGGAAGAATCTTAGATTTTAGACTCTGGAGCATCGTTCCATCCTACTTTGAATAAAGAGTTCTTCGAGAGGTATGCATTTGGTAAGCTTGGAAATGTATATCTTGATGATGATCAACCTTGTGATATTATTGGTAAAGGTACTGTGATGATTAAGTTGAATGGGTTAGTGTGAGAACTGAAAGATGTCAGGTAGATCCCCGATCTCAGAAAAATCTTAATCTCATTAAGGAAGTTGGCTAGCAAAGGCTACACTACGATCTTCCATGGTGACAATTAGAAGATTTCAGAGGGAGCAATGAAAGTTCTCGCGGAAAGAAGAGTGGTAATCTTTAGAAGACAGGAAAGACGAGCTATTCAATTGCAATAGCAGCAGGAAACGAAAATCCAAATGTGTGGCAACAGAGATTCGGCCACATGGGTGAAAAGGGTATGAAAATTATGTACTCGAAGGGGAAGCTTCCAGGTCTTAAGTCAACGATATAGACATGTGCGAATATTGCATATTTAGAAAAGAGAAAAGGGTCAGTTTTTAGATGAGTAGCAGAACCGCAAAGAAAGAAATGATGGAGCTTGTTCACTGTGACGTTTAAGGGCCAACAACTGTTTCATCTATAGGAGAAAAACAGTACTTTCTGACTTTTATCAATGATTATTCTCAAAAGGTATGGGTCTATTTTTCTAAAGCATAAATCTAAAGTGTTTGATGTTTTTAGGATATGGAAATCTATGGTTGAGAATAAGACGGGTATGAAGATAAAAATAGCTTAGAACCGATAATAGTGGTGAATATGAGGACACCAGATTCAAGAACTTTTGCTATGAGTACGGGATCATGATGAAGAGAATCGTGCCAGGAACGCCTCAACACAATAGTATTGGCCAACGTATGAACAGAACATTGACAAAAAAACCAGAAGAATTCGTATACAGTATGGTTTACCGAAGCATTTTCGAGAAGATACAGTCAACACATCGACTTATGTGGTTGACCGAGGCCCATCGGTTTCCTTAGAACATAGAATAACCAGGATGATCCGCCTGCCCAGACGCTAGTGGTAAAAGACATCCATGGTCGAATATGGAACTTTCGACATGTTTACCGAGGAAACCCAAAGAGACACATGCTGCAAGGCGGATGGAGCCCGTTTGTTAACGAGAAGAAGCTAGTGGCCGGAGATTTGATCCTGTTTTTTAAATCGGGAAACGGAGATCTCAATGTAGGGATACGTCGAGCACAACGTAAAGCAGTCGGGTTTCTCAGTCGACTGTCCCACGCGATAGCCTGCAAACCATCGCCAAAAGGCAAACCACACAAGGTGACAGGTTCAGCCGAAAAAGTGTATGTAGGGGGACTCGAACTCATGACCTTTGGTCACAAGCACACCATACTCAACCAACTCGGCTACCCCCTTGGGGGCTTGGAGGTACGTCTTATTTTTCTTATTAGTTGATGTTTTTTATTCTATTTGTCCAACTATTGCTGCTATCTGCTAATGTGTATTTGGCGTTTCCTGTTTTGCAACTATGTAGAATTGTAGAAGTGCAGTGGTATACCAAAAGACTCAACCAGAGACAAGTTAGTGCCTTATTTATGGCAACGTGTAAGCCCCTACATCAAAGAGAGAATACTATTAAGAAGGTTTGGATTCTCTTTTTCGTTTAAATAATATCATTTTTTAAGATATATTCAAGTATGTTTTACACGAAACAGCAGTTTTTAACTTGAAATTCATTTTTAGACTGTTGTAGGGAATAATTATAGCCATGATTAACTGGTGAGCAATGAATTTGGAATGGATGTGCTCTCTACTCTCTCCATGAAGCCCTGACGTTTCTCTACTGCTGCCTTATCAGCAGCCTCACGCTTGAGTGCTCGTTTTGCTCGTCGCCTGTTGAGTTGTTTGCAGCCTATTTCTTCTTCGATTGGCGAGAATAAGAGCCAGCACCACCTGAATTGTGATTATTATTTGGACGATAGGCAAGCCTGGCTTCTTGTCGGTCAGTACTGACAAAACCGTTATCTTCCCACCTACGGCAAATGGAATATGACGGACCTGGTAAAATACTGACTCTTGGATTTTCTTATAATATACTCTTGAAGGTTATTGCGTTTAGAAAACTTAAAAAGTTGATGAGTTTGGCTTTTATTTATTACACTCTGTGATGTTGTCTTTGGAAAACTTGAAAAGTTGATGATTTTGGCTTTTATTCATCATAGGCAGTGACTTTAAATCACAATCTCTAATATTGCTTTTGGAAAACTTGAAAAGTTGATGATTTTGGTTTTTATTCATCATAGACAGTGACTTTAAATTACAATATGTGATATTATTTTTTTCTTGCAGCAAGTGATTAATGGTGGCAAAAGAGATCATTGGGCGTGTATCAACTTCTCCAGAAACAACATACATATTGATGCAGTTTCTCATTGTTGTTTAAAAACTCAAGAAAATAACATATAATTTTTATATCATATATGTATTAAAAATATATTTATTGATAGTATAATTTGGAATAAAATATAAAATTAAAAGTTTGTCCATTTTTTTAATACAATATTTTCAAGTCAAGTTTAAATCCTTATTAATCTAAAGAAGATACTTGAGCGCAATTGAAAACAAATGTAAAAAATTTATTTAATCAATGACATTTATTGAATAGTGCATTTGGAACCATGAACCCATGTTGGAATCCTATTTTAACTACTGCAATCGAGATTAGAATATCTCAGTTTATTTATTGTAACTTGTTATTGAGTTTTTGGTAGTTGGTTTTTCGCTCATAATCTTTTTAGTTTAGATCATTTGTTTAGATCAATTTTAAAATTATAAATTTAGATCAATTTTAAAATTATAAATTATGTTTCGTTTCAAATCTAAAAAATCAAAAGTTTAATATTTTCTATATCCACTCTTCCAGATCAAATTGACAGAGGTTTATGAATAAGCTAAGAGCTCTCTTATATGCGTTTCGAATCGGCTAAAAATAAGAAGAATAAACAACAACAAAATAAGCTCAACGAAAAAAAAGATATAAAACATGATAGAGAAGAGGGTAAAGGAGCGGAGAAGTTTTATATTGTACTTAGATACATGAAACACATCGGCGGTTACATAAACAAAAATAGTGACAAACCAAATTTTTTGTTACAAAAATCAAGAAAACAAAATATAATATTTACATCATATATTTATCAAATATATATATATATATATATATATATATATTTATTGATTATATAATTTGGAATAAAATATAAAAGTAAAAGTTTATCCATTTTTCTAATGCAATACTTTAAAGTCAATTTAAATCTTTAGATTAATAAAGAAAATACTCCTTGTGCAATTTGAAAGCAAATGTAAAATATTTAATTTATTTAATGAAATCTATTGAGATCATCAATCTTCTTTTACAAAAAAATTTAAATCTTTTTTAATTCGGAGGTTTTTTAACAATTTTTTCAAACCAAATTATGAGTAAAGACTCTGTTGTGTTATCGTTTCAAAACTCAGTTGATCGGTCATAAAAATTTAAAAATTTGTTATCTTCCAAATTCACTGTGTCAGATCAATTTGCCAGATATCTACTATCTTACAGTTATGGACAACCGACGACATAATAGAGAAGAAGATGATGGAGTGGAGAAGTTTTATGCTGTCCTTAGAAACATAAAACACGTCATAGATTTCATAAATAAAAAGAAATAGGAGAAAAAAAAGACAAAGTCATGGCAAAAGGATGGACTCTAAAGTTTCAAATCGAAGATTTTAAGGATTACTCACAAATTTATTTAACTTAAAAAAGCAAGGTACATAAGACAAGAAAATAGGAGAAAAAAGAGATCCTACTTTGGACTTCGACCTTTCTTTATTTTCATGCTCAAGGAAACAACAAGTATAAGACAAAAAAAAATTGTAGAGGAAGAGATAAGCTTAGACCTTAATCTACTTTTAGGCCTTTCTCAGTAAAATAAAACTTTGAGATCAAAACCAGGCTTCTTTTTTAGGCTTGAACCGAACTCAATTAGAAAATTGTAGTCATAACTCAAACTCGCATATACTCCGGCCATGTAGTGAGCAACCCCGAGTCCGACAACTATATATTTACTTTTATTAATTGATGAAATGATATTTTACTTTCATTCTTTTATTATATGTTTGAATTAGTTTATAGTTTATGTAAATTACTTTTGAGAGTAAATTTTAAGCTCAGAGCTAACCTCTTAAGGCTCATAAGTAACTTTGAACGTATACATTGGTCATGTTGACTAAAATATAAACATGGACCAAGACATTCTAGTTGATCTGGTTTTATTGATAAACTTGTACTAAAATCATATGATCCAACTGTTGACCACATGAATTATTTATTTATTAAAAGCTAAAATTAAAGGAGATCCCTCGTATCATTCATCCAACTGTCTTGCCTTGCCTTTCAGTCTGCTACTATCGGTGCTTGTGTCCAAGAAATAAAAAATGATAGAGTCCACATCACCTTCAAATATACTATAAGATTCAACCATCTGTACATAGCTGAATCTCATTGCGCTTTCTAATGGCATAGTAATTCAGTGAGTCATAAATTACTAATTAAAGACTGTATCGTTTCTTCTTCTTATGTGTTTTAAAACTCTCTTGAAAAACTAAAAATAATGTTTTTGTGTATGTATAAAGGAGCAGAGTCACAAAGTCCTTTCTAATAAAATTGATTTGCGTCACGTCTGGAGATATAGGCACAATTTGCTGACCTCCGTTAACAATTTGTGTATTTGATCTTACTTGTGATTTATTGTGTCAGACACGTAGACTTAGTGTTTGATCTAACTGTTGGTTTATTGTGTCGGAGACGTATGTACAGTATTTGATCTAACTGTTGGTTTATTGTGCCGGAGACGTATGCACAATATTTTATTTCACTTTTGTTTTTGTGTTTTTTTATTGTTATTTTGATCTCATTGTAGTAAAATTATGTATTTTCTCAAAACTCTTTTTACCTCAAGCCAGTTTAGAAGCAATTTGTAAGGAAAATTGTGTAATTTCCCAATAATTGGTATCAGAGCTACATGCTTGGTAGCGATCCAAAGGAGGTCCGATTTGAATTGGATCAATGGTTACAGATGAAGGAAATGTGAGACTCAAAAAATTTGATGGTGTATATGTAAAATTCTGGAACATGCAGACTGAAGATTATCTTCACTAGAAAAACTTTATCAACCCATCTCAGGAAAAAAAATCAGATAGTTTAAGAGATGAAGAATTGACCTTTCTTGACATACAAACTCTTGGAGTCATCCGATTAATGATATCTCGAAACATTGCTTTCAACATCATAAAGGAAACAACCAAGATGGGTCTTATGAAGGGTCTCTCAAGTATATATGAGATGTCATCGGCGTCCAACAAAGTTTACTTGATGAGGCGTTTATTCAATTTGCGATTGACGGAAGGCGCGTCGGTAGCTCAACATCTTAATGAACTCAATACAATCACAACCCAGTTGAGTTCATTTGAAATTAATTTTGATGAAGAAGTACGAGCATTGATACTCTTGTCTTCACTACCAGTTAGTTGGAATGCTACTGGCACGACAATGAGTAGCTCGTCAGGAAGTAATAAGTCGAAATTCGATGATGTTCGTGACCTAGTTCTCAGTGAAGAGAATCGAATGAGAGAATCAGGTGAGTCATTAATCTCCTCAGTCTTACATACAGAGTCGAGAGGAAGAAAATTAACAAGAGGTCATGAACATGGTAAATTGAATTATAGATGTAGATCAAAAGACTAGAGGTTTAAGTCCAGGATTCCTAAAACTTCCCAGGGGGTGAAAACCATCGAGTGTTAGAACTGTATGAATACTAGGCACTATAAACATCAGCGCAAGAGAGAACCAAAGTACCATGAGAAGAAGAAATAGGAAAATTTCACATGAAAAGGAGATGATGCGTTAATATGCTCCTTAGAAAGTATGGAAGAATCTTAGATTTTAGACTCTAGAGCATCGTTTCACCCTACTTCGAATAAAGAATTCTTCGAGAGGTATGTCCTTGGTAAGCTTGGAAATGTATATCTTGGTGATGATCAACCTTGTTATATTATTGGTAAAGGTACTGTGAAGATTAAGTTGAATGGGTCAGTCTGAGAACTGAAAGATGTCAGGCAGATCCCCAATCTGAGAAAAAACTTAATCTCATTAAGGCAGCTAGCTAGCAAAGGTTACACTACGATCTTCCATGGTGACAATTAGAAGATTTCAAAGGGAGCAATGACAGTTTTCGTGGAAAGAAGAGTGGTAATCTTTAGAAGATAGGAAATACGAGCTATTTAATTGGAATAGCAGCAGGAAAGGAAAATCCAAATGTGTGGCACCAGAGACTTGGCCACATGAGTGAAAAGGGTATGAAAAATATTTACTCGAATGGGAAGCTTCCAGGTCTTAAGTCAATCAATATAGACATGTACGGAGATTTCATATTTAGAAAAGATAAAACGGTCAGTTTTTAGATGAGTAGCAGAACAACAAAGAAAGAAATGTCGGAGCTTGTTCACTGTGACGTTTCATTTATAGGAGAAAAATAGTAGTTTCCAACTTTTATCAATGATTATTCTTGAAATGTATGGGTCTGTTTTCTAAAGCATAAATCTGAAGTGTTTGATGTATTTAGGATATGGAAATCTATGGTTGAGAATGAGACGGGTGTGAAGATAAAAAAGCTTAGAACCGATAATGGTGGTGAATATGAGGACACTAGATTCAAGAACTTTTACTCTAAGCACGGGATCAGGATGGAGAGAATCATGCAAGGAACGCCTCAACACAATAGTATTGGTGAACGTATGAACAGAACATTGACAAAAAGAGCCAGAAGCATTCGTATACAGTCTGGTTTACCGAAGCATTTTCGAGACGATGCAGTCAACACATCGGCTTATCTGGTTGACCAAAGCCCATCAGTTTCCTTTGTAACATAGAATAACCAAGGAATTATAAAGTGGTAAGGATATAACATTATCACATCTAATATTTTTTTGGTTCTACGGTATATGTTCATATAAGTGATCAAGGAAGGAACAAGCTTGATCCCAAATCAAAGATATATTTCCTGATTGGCTATGCAAAGATGAGTTCGTTTATCGTGTTTAGGATAAGGAAAACACGAAGATGATACGAAGCAGAGACGTGGTCTTCAATGAAACAGTGATGTACAAGAACATGCATAAAACCAAAGCAAATGACTCAAATCCATACAGATCAGTATTTGCAGATATCGAGGGAGCCCAAGATAGTCAAGGAATAGTACTGCTAGGATCAATCCCTCAACAAGGAGAGTAAGTTGGTCATGTCGATCAGTAGAAGATCTTCACGACCCCATGTTCCCAACATGAGATACTTACACTATATGTTACTGACCGATTTTGGGGAACCTGAATACTATAATGAATCTTGTCAGACCATTGATGCTAGCAAGTGAGAGCTTTCCATGAAAAATAAGATGAAGTCTTTAATCTTAAATGAGACATGGGAACTAGTTAAGTTACCAATGGGTAAGAAGGCACTTCATAACAAGTGGGTATACCGGGTGAAAAATAAGCATGATGGCTCTAAAAGATACAAAGCCTGACTAGTTATCAAAGGGTTCCAGCAAAATGAATGAATTAATTACACCAATATTTTTTCTTCGGTTGTAAAATTCAATACTATTAGATCAGTGTTGAGTATAGTTGTTATTGAAGACTTGAATTTCTTCACGGAGACTTGGATGAGGAGATATATATGTATCAACCAAAAGGTTTCTTAAAAGAAGGGAAATAAAATTGGTATATGGACTCAAGAAAAGTTTGTATGGTCTAAAACAAGCTCCAAGACAGTGGTACAAGAGTTCTGATGGTTTTATGCACAAAGAGAGTTTTGAGAAGTGTCATGCTGACCAATGTTGCTATTTCAAAATATGTAAGTCCATTTATATCATTTTACTACTCTATGTTGATAATATGTTAGTAGCAGGTTCAAATATAGATGATATTAGAATATTGAAGCTTCAGTTGTCAAAAGAATAGGACATGAAAGACTTGCGACTGGCGAAGAAGATCCTAAAATCCATCATTTATAAGATTATAAAAAACAAAATGATTCTAAGGTATGAAAAGTGATTTTGAAATCTAGAGACTTAGCTAAAAATGCATTCTTAGGTCCCCTGGAAAAAGTAACATAGACTATTGGGTTGATAAATGGAGTTTCACACACCCTGTAATCACTTTCATTGTTAATTAATATATTTTATGGTATAAACAAGTCAACGTAAATAAGTTAGAGTCAAATAATGATTAGAATATAAGAAAACGGAAACAATTTACTTCAATTAGATATAACCAGAATAATGAAGATCTCTCTTATTTTAAATAAGGAGGATAATATATTATGGATAGTCTGTCTAAATGGAGAATTTTCTGTAAAGAAAATATGAAATGAAATAAGAGGTAAAGACAAAAAGTTTACATTTCTAAGGAATAAAATTTCTCCAAAGAAATGTTATTTTATTCTTTGGGGGGTAATAGACAACTTCATCTCAACATACTTTATTCTTTAACATAAGGGTTTCCATCTATCTTCAAAATGTCAAAATTTCCTAAAGATCGAAACAATAGATCATTTGTTTGTTGTTTGTTAGAGTTCTTGAAATGTTTGGCATTATTTCTCTGATTTATTTGGTATAATACTAGGTAAACATATTACAATCAAGCATATTATATCTATATGTTTCTTTTCAACTTCCAAACATATTCATATTAGCAATGGGAACTAGTTAAATTACCAATGGGTAAGAAGGCACTTCATAACAAATAGGTATACCGGGTGAAATATAAGCATGATGGCATGTAAATTGATTCTCTGATAGTATTCAATATCCTTAGTTATGGAGCATCACCTTGGTATTTAAACTTAACAATTCAGTGGTGTAGAAATTTTATACCATCTAGTATGGTAATCAGAAACATCTTCAGGTAACAGAACTATGCGGTAGATTGGGTTGCGGAACATACGATAAAGGCCAAATTAAGCTGCATTTACATAACATCAAATATCCTTGTCTCACTTAGTTCCATTATTCTTCTTGAAAGCATTGTCACTAGATATCTTGGGCTAAAATATTGAATGATTATTCGAAGTTAACATCTGACAAGGTTATCCTTGACTATTATGAATTTTGAATGTTTTGCAGGTCTACGTAAAAAACAAGAGGATTAATAGCATCTAAAGAAAGCTTGAAGATGAAGGAGAAGACTCATTCAAGTTATCAAAGCTATGAAAGCTGATAAAACAAGCTACTGATCACCTAGAGAAATCAACACAATGTACATCAGTAGATTATTTCTTACTATGATGAATGAAAAAATCAACATGTTCATTCAAGATCATAATACGATCGTTCTGTATCTTGTAATATTATTGTAGTTACATTCACGTTCGGCCCTCCCTTAAGCCACATAAATTTGTTGTCTTGGACCCCAATTTTCAAGGGGCCAAAAAAAGAATAATAGGTTAGGTTTAAGTAGAAATTGTCATAGTTCTCTTGTTCATATATTTTTCTTCTCTATGTGCTTGACAAGATCCATCGGTAAAGTTTTTGAGGTATTCTTTGATATCTTTCTTTTGTAATGGAATTGTTTTTTGCCGGTTGTAATGGAAATATATTATTAATTATTATGTTTTTATATTCCTAATTATTAATATAATTTTGTAGTGACACACCTCCGATAAACTGTAGAAAGTATGTTTGTGGATAAAAAAAGAAAAAAAAAAGAAGAAGAATTTTTTAAACCACAAGAAAATTATATCCTTAAGTTCGTAACAAGATCTGCGATTTTTTGAGATAAAATCAATGAAGATAAAATTGAGATTGATGCTTGTGAGAATGGTGAAAAAGATATAAATATCGCTGAAGATGAAAATATGAAAGAGGATGAGGATAAAAGTCATGAAGAATACAATGACGAAAAATAAAAACGTTGATTTTAGTGATCCACGAAGCTAGGGGAAATTAGGAAACATCTAAGAATTATTTTGGTGGAAAAAGGTCCTCCACCTAAGACACCCGTTGACTATAAGTTTATGGAAAGAACTATTGGTAGGTCTTTTTCTTATTCATCATACACAAGATAAAATGAATAATGGAGAAAATTATGATAAACGATGATTAGTTTACTCAAAATCAAAAGATCATATTTTTTATTTTTGTTCTAAGTTATTTAGTAAAGAAGAAGATCCTCATATGCTGATAAGTGTTGGGTATTGTGCTTGGAAAAATGCTTCATGTCGTTTGAAAAGTCATGAAACTAGTCATAATCATATTTAATGCATAGTTAAATGGAGAGATTTGGAAATGAGACTTCAAAAGAATGCAATTATTGATAAGAATATGCTAGAAAAAATTAAAAGGGAGAAAAAACATTGAAGAGATGTTTTGTTGAGAATATCCATATCTAATACTAGAGAGTATTGGCTCAGGTTTTCAAACCTCTACTGTATACTTTTCTTGATAACATTACCCATGAGCCAAATACAAAGAAAAAAAGCCAAATACAGAAAAACAATAAAAAATGAGACTTTTACATTGTCATAACAAAGAACAATATCGAGTATTTGAAGGGTGTTTTGTGGCATTTTGGTTTGTCTACTAAGCAGAAATTCCTTGAGATTGTGCATGTCAGGTTTGGAAGCAATTTTGACAGCAACTTTGAATTGTGGATAGTTGTTCCAGCACAAATGGCAAACATAAAACACATATAAGATCAACCTAAACTTATAATGTCGTTTAAAACACCATAAACACGAAAAGTTAAACAACAATTATTGTATTTTGATTATCTTCCCTCATTTATGGTTCTGGACGTAACAAATATATATATATATATATATATATATATATATATATATATATATATATATATTTGATATTCATTACGATTTTAAGACTATAAGGTAACACCTTTAAAAATATAAACAAACTTTTGAAATTGAGAAATTAAAGCACCCCATCCCTCACCAAACATACCAAAATTTTCCAAAATCCAGTCTAACCAGCTATATATATATATTGATTATATAATTTGGAATAAAATATAAAATTAAAATTTTATCCATTTTTTCTAATGCAATAGTTTAAAGTCACTTTAAATCTTTAGATTAATAAAGAAAATACTCCTAGTGCAATTTGAAAGAAAATGTAACATATTTAATTTATTTAATAATATCTATTGAGATCATCAATCTTTTTTTACCAAAAATTTTAAAACTTTTTTAATTCAGAGGATTTTTAACAATTTTTTCAAACGAAATTACGAGTAAAAACTGTGTCGTGTTATCGTTTCAAAACTCAGTTGATCGGTCATAAAAATTTAAAAATTTGTTACCTTCCAAATTCATCGTGTCAGATCAATTTGCCAAATATCTACTATCTTACATTTATATAAATCCTCTGTTATACATTTATGGACAACCGACGTCATAATAGAGAAAAAGATGATGGAGTGGAAAAATTTTATGTTGTCCTTAGAAACATAAAACACGCCAGGGATTTCATAAATAAAAAGAAATAGGAGAAAAAAAAAGTCATGACAGAAGGGTGGACTCTATAGTTTCAAATCGAAGATTTTAAGGATTACTCACAAATTTATTTAACTTAAAAAAACAAGATACATAAGACAAGAAAATAAGAGAAAAAAGAGATTGTGCTTTGGACTTCAACCTTTCTTTATTTTCATGCTTATTTTCTCTATGCCCGATTAATATAAAAATATAAATGAAAAGTAAGCAAAATTTTATTTCTAAATTGGAATCGAAGTATCAAACACAAGATCAACTGAACAAATCATTTGGAGCACAAGTCGTAATTTGTCGCTGATAAAATAAAAAGAACATAAAGAGACTTTGAAAATGTTGAAAAAACCTCCATGCTCATACTATGACAGAGACCGAAAAGAAAAATAGTAATATTTTGGATACCTAGAAGGTGAAAGAGACCGAAAAGAAAAATAGTAATATTTTGGATACCTAGAAGGTGAAAGAGGGCTACGATAATCAGGTGGAAATCTCATAGCTGAAGGATACAATATGTACTACCAGTGAGCAGCTGACAAAAGCAAAGAACATTTTAATAAGTCAGAAAGTGACTTTATCGCTTCAAGCAAGGGTTGTGGTTCGTATTTGTGTGAAAACATCTCTACTGAGACTCGCTTAAGGTTTTATTGGCGTCCATATGCTAAAATTGGATTATATAGATCTTGTATTCCAAGTAATATTTTTTCCTCAGTGGTGAATGATGAACTACTCTCAGAAATTCCAGGAATTGTAAGGGCTACACAAGATGTTAAGCAGTTATGGTAGGGTAAAAAACACCATAGATCCTCCATGTTTGTCACTTGTAACACATCAGTCCCTATTCTTTGTCTCTGTAATAAACCGGTCCTTTATGTTTTAAAAATGTAACAAACGGATCTTTTTTGTAATAAATAGGTCCTTATGTCTGTAATCAACGGGTCCCTCATGTTTTCAATTTGTAACAAACAGGTCCCTCAAATATTCAGAAAAGGATTTGTTTGTTACGTTTTTAAAACATAGGGGACCGGTTTATTACAGAGACAAAGAATAGGGACCGATGTGTTACAAGTGACACACATGGAGGACCTGTGGTGTTTTTAACCCAGTTATGGTAGTACCAGAAGTTAATAATACGATCGAAGAATCCAGGTCACATGAGACTCTTCACACATGTCTAGAAAACATTAGGAGAGATTGTTCTTTTGGGTACTAGTTCAACACAATCCAACAAATTCTTTGTCTACTCTACCACTTCACACAGCTCAACAAGCCATGTCAAGAAACAATTAGCTTTCAAGAAGCAATTAGCTCCAAGCGAGTATTTATCAGGAACACTGTCACGAGCAATTAGAAATCTGCTAAGGATAACAAAATATTTTACCTCCTCTAAAGATAGACTTATGGTTTATCCTTATTTATCTAATGGTAGTGTGGCTTATAAGCTTAAAGAAAAACCAACATTAGAATGGAACACAAGAAAAATGATATCGAATAGATCAATAAGATATCTTCCATATTTGTACGAGCAGTGTGATCCAAAGATAATACACAGAGTCGTGAAGGCTGCCAATGTGCTGCTGAATGAGTACTTTGGGGCTGTTGTTGGTGATTTTAAGTTGGCTAAGCTTTTTGAACCCGGTGATACTTATGTCACTCCTTATGTTAATCAAACTGTTTGACATATTACACATGAGTACCCATCCACGGGTCAGGCATTCGATAAAATCAATATCTTTGGTTTTAGGATTCTGCTACTTGAGTTCATGACCGGTATGAGAACTTTCGTGTTTGGTAAATGGTTTACTCACATTGGAGCCAATACGATGTTGCAAATAACTTACATTGAGGGCTATGGTTAGTGTGGATTGTTTCTGATCTAAGAGTATATTTGGAAAGAGTTTTATATTTTTCAGGTATTTAATATTGGAGTGAATGGTAGAGAGATAAAAGAAGGCGTCTTCCTAGCAATTAAGTTTTTCTTACCCTCTTTAATGAGGGTGGTTGGGGTATTCATACTTGTTTGATGACCCATGGGTTGTTCGGTTCATAATCTAGATTCAGGAAACCTATAAAGCCCCAAACCTAAATGGGATAGTATAGGTTAGCACATAGCTGAGTCATGATTGGCTTAATCGAACTGTTATCATACGTTGAATGCAAAATATATCCGAACTACCTATTTGGTTTAAACAGTAGTGCTCTTCTAAAAATATCTGAACCTATCAGTAGCCTATTTAGGTATTTTAAAAATATATTAGAAGAGCTAAATTATCAATGAAAAGACTCAGATTATATTCGAAGTATTTTTCGAAGAGTTGGCCATCGAGGAGAAAACCCTTATCGGATCCGAAGTATTTTCTTCTTGTTGATGGAAAAACCAACAGTCAGAATTTTGAGAAATAACACGTGTCCTACTCTAATTTAACCTCTTAATCGTTTCTCTCTCTTAGAACTCGCACCTATCTTTCAAAAGGTAATCATGGTATACTTAATAGCCCTTAATCATCACTTGAATCAATTTATCTCCCCAATGTGAAACACTCAACTGGCTTTTACCTCTATATAAGTCAGTTTTACTGTTTATTTTTCCATAAACAAGAAATTTTTTCTAGAGAGATAAAGCTTGAGTCTGTTATTTCATATTATACCTGGGAATTTGTATGTTCACGGCCAAAACTGCTTTGATCAAAAGAGGTTGGTTAAATCTATCTGACTTGGACAATGCCAGAAAGGAGGCAAGATAGGAGGAAAAAATGGCAGTCGGACTCCGTGCTTCTCCTGGTGGAGTAGTTAGCCTAACGGCACAAGAACCGGACAAGAGTTCATCATCATCTAAAACATTGGTAAATCAAAAACCTCTTTTTATTCCAACTTTATCCACCCTAGAATTTGAACCTTCAGTTCAGGTATCTCGAGATTCGTTTCCTAAGCATAAAGCGGTTTTCAGTGTTAAAAAACCCTCACCCTTTCTCGCCATGGGATCAGACACTAAAAATGTCACACCCCGGAGAGTCACTCGACTCTCCAAGGCTAATGGAACCCTTTCATCGTCAAAAAATATTAGTTCATAGACATTAAACTCTCTTGCTCAACTTTTTGTGGAAGCGAACTCATTAACTCCTCTTAAAGAGGCAACCCAAATTGACAAAGAAGTCATAGGTACTAAATTGGCCGAACAACAGTCGACTATAATGGATGAAAATATGGAAGATAATAAGGAAAATAAGTGGTTTTAGAAAACTATGTATAATGTTGGTTAAATTAAATTTGAATGGATATATTGAAGTATATTTCTTTTATTGAAATTTAAATTTGAAGATGAGATATGATATCGTAACAAACTTGACTATATCCTCCAATCTAACTGTTGAATTTTCAAATATCCTAAATTTTTCCATTTAACCGTTCTCTATTTCAAACCCTCATTTTCCTTCTCTCTAATTTGTTCGTTTCCCCTGACAATGTCGAGTTCTTCTTCCGATTCTTCTTTGTGGTTTTGTTCCCTTTATCCTTCCGGTTCTTTTTCAGATCCTTTGTATAAGTTATACTCCACTTATCACATAGTGGAGGATGAGGATGAGCTGGTAGCCCTTATTAACAACCATAAATATCCCTCTCTTTCTCTTTTATCTTTATGTTTTCCCACCAGCTGAGCATCAGCCTCAGCCTGAGCCTCATAATTCATCATCAGGTTTTTCATCTGTCAACTTCCTTGGATCTCCATCCACCGATTCGAACGACGATCAGGTGATTCTTCATTTATATATATGGTTCTATTATATGATGAACTGGTGCTTGCTTTTTTATGATTTTGTTTATCTATAAGTTAAGGTTATCATATTCTAAATTGAGAATCCTGAATCCTTTACCCATGCACATGACTGGTTGAGTCTACCTGACATAAGTATTGCACGTCAATGTACAAGCTCCACTAAGGTAGCACTGTTTATGTACAAGCGTTTAAATTGAGTTTGCAAAAATAACAATATTAACTTGCTATCTATTAAGATCAGTTTTTAAGAATACAAGATGAATACACAAGTACTAGTTGCTTTCTTATGTTATTTTTAATGTTACCATTCTAAGTTTGAGGAGGTACGATCAAAATCCATCATACAGTTAAGCAGTTGCGCAAATCCGGGTAGTAATAAGTATTCACATAAAAGCTACATGTCTCGAGGAAGATATATTACAAGACAATGTTCAAGTTCCACAAAGGTAGATTATTTCGACTAGGAGGGTGCAGTTAAAGGCGATGAACGAAGTCATTCGGCCACGCGCTATTGCAATAGTTCGACAAGGGTAACTAGCATATAAGATAGACCTATCATAGTTTCTTAATAACGACTCACTCGTACTAAAGAAATTTCATACTGCAGACTTATAATCCTACAACCGATACTCTTATTAGTCAATCTATCCTAGTTAATATGGAGAAAGCAGACGCTACCGTACTTGGAGATGGAGAGAGTACAGATGTATCCCCCGCCCCTAAAGGAAATAAAAAGTATTTAAACATCAATCAGGCATTCTTAAAGTTCAGCAACTGAAATAAAAAGTATTTAAACATCAATCAAGAGGTATGTCCTTGGTAAGCTTGGAAATGTATATCTTGGTGATGATCAACCTTGTGATATTATTGGTAAAGATACTATGAAGATTAAGTTGAATGGGTCAGTTTGAGAACTGAAAGATGTCAGGCAGATCCCCGATCTGAGAAAAAACTTAATCTCATTAAGGCAGTTGGCTAGCAAAGGCTACACTACGATCTTCCATGGTGACAATTAGAAGATTTCAAAGGGAGCAATGACAGTTTTCACGGAAAGAAGAGTGGTAATCTTTAGAAGACAGAAAAGACGAGCTATGCAATTGCAATAGCAGCAGGAAACGAAAATCTAAATGTGTGGCACCAGAGATTTGGCCACATGAGTGAAAACAGTATGAAAATTATGTACTCGAATGGTAAGCTTCCAGGTCTTAAGTCAATCGATATAGACATGTGCAAAGATTGCATATTTAGAAAAGATAAAAGGGTCAGTTTTTGGATGAGTAGCAGAACCGCAAAGAAAGAAAGGCTGGAGCTTGTTCACTATGACGTTTGAGGGCCAACAACTGTTTCTTCTATAGGAGAAACACAGTACTTTCTGACTTTTATCAATGATTATTCTCAAAAGGTATGGGTCTATTTTCTAAAATAAAAATTACTCTATATAATTGTTTTTATTGATTTATTTTTGAATATTTTTACTCAATAATTTTTTTAAAATATATAATATTAAATTGATTTATCAAAAAACAAAATTTTATTTTTATCAACTATAAAATTAGTGTATAAGTGGTTTTAAAAAAAAAATTGTGCTAGGTTAATTTAAATGGATATTTTGAAGTATATTCTTCTATTAATATTTAAATCTAGAAATGAGATATTGTAACAAAATTCATTATATCCGCGAAACTACCAGAATTATCCTCCAACGGTTGAGTTTTCAAATATTCTAAAATTTTCCCTTTAACCGTATGAACAAGACCATATAAGTAAGGGTACAAAAGATAGAAATGATCATGATCACAATACTACTCAAGAAAATGAAGAAGCTAGAACCCAAAAACAAGCAAAAATAATTGATGCTATACAGACTCTTGAATTTGGATACAACGTTTCAAACAACATGTATTATGAAAATCTTGTTTCTGATAGTTCATCTCCAAAACTTGGATACATTGGTAGTTTACAATCCACCCCAATACACAACAACGAGGTCAACCAAGGTTTTCTAGAATTTTATAGAGAAGAAGATAATACTGGTTCTAAATAAATATTTTAAAAGAAACTAAAGATTTCTAAAGGGAATAGGAGCCCAAAAAACAACAATGAGGTCATACAAGGTTGTCCAGAATTTTATAGGGAAGAAGATGATACTCGTTTTAAAGAAATATTTGACAAGAAACTAAAGACTACTAAAAAGAAGAAGAAAACAAAAACCAAGATCATTGGGGAACTTCAATTCACGTTGATATCCATACTAGTTCTCAATGGATGCTATGTGGTGATCTTAAATCGATTAGTTCTATTGATAATCAGATTTGATGTTCTTTTTTTTGTCAGATTAGTACCTGATGATTTCAATAAGAAGATTAGAGAGTGCATAATTGAAGATGCAAGTTATGCTGGATATAAATATACTTGGTCTAACAAATCAAAATGAAAACGTCTTGACTGGGTTTTCATCAACAACAAGTGGAATTATTTTTTCAAAGAAATCAAAATCATTCATAAAGCTAGAATAGGCTCTGATCACCTGGCCATTATTATCAACATATCTAAAGATACTCACAGCCCCAATTTTTTAGATTCTTAAACATGTGTTCTTTAGATAGTGATTTCATTCCTTTTGTGGAAAACAATTGGTATCATGATATTGATGGGGATCCTCTGGTCAGGTTCTGGCTCAAGCTTAAAAATCTTAAGGTTGGTCTTGTTTCTTGGAACAAGCTTCATTTTGGTAACATTTTTAATCAAATTCAAGAACTAGAGGATGAAGTTCAAATGTTGGAAATCAGGCATCAAGATCAGAACAGCATTCACACTAGGTCTGAATTATCAAAAACTAATGCTCTATTATTACATGCTCATAAAATAGAGGAGTTATACTGGCTTCAGAAATGTTATGCTAGTTGGAGAATGGATGGTGATAAAAATACAAAATTGTTTCACAATTATGTTATAAAAATAAAGAAAAAATTTGCATAAATGCTATAAAATCTTACAACACTTGGATTACTAACAGAGAAGCTATTGGCCTCTTTGTTGTTCTCTTATTTCAAATATGCTCTCACTAGCTTCCCTTACAATAGCAAGCAGGATGAAAAAGATAAAATGTTAAATCTTATCTTCAACAACATTCCTACTATTGTCACTGAGGAGGACAAGAAAAAATTGCTTCAGCTTCCTAGTGAAGAAGAAATCTAAGGAATCATTAACAGCTCAAACACTTCCATTGTTGCAGGTATGGACAATTTTAATCAGTTCTTCTCTAAAACCTGTTGGAACTTTATCAAAAAAAATCTTACATTAGTTGTGCACCACTTCATAAGGGGCTACAATATTCCCAAATGAGTTTTAGCCACTGGAATCTGTCTTATTCCTAAATCCACAAATCCAACTAATTGGAAGGGTTACATGCCAATTAGCCTATGTTCTCTTCTCAACAGAATTATGTCCAAAGTTCTGAATAATAGCCTTATCTGAATTCTCCCTAAGATCATTTCTAAAACTGTATCCAGGATAACATTCTTATTGCTAAGGAGTTGTTATATGATTTAAATAGAAAAGGTCAAAGACAAAAAATTATCATATAACTTAATATGTGCAAAGCTTTTGATAAAATAAGTCATTGTTTTATTATCAATATTCTGAGTAAATTTGGATTTTCTAAAAGATTTAGTTCTCTCATAAGCAAGATGAGTTCTAATGTCTCTGTATCCATTATTATCAATGGAGAATCTATTGGGTTTTTTAAAACTGTAAAGGGTGTGAGACAATGTGATCCTATATCACCAAGCCTCTTCATTATTGCTGAAGACTTTTAATGAATATTGTCAGACCATTGATGCTAGCAAGTGAGAGCTTTCCATGAAAAATAAGATGAAGTCTTTAAGTTACCAATTGGTAAGAAGGAACTTCATAACAAATGGGTATGATTATGATTATTGGGAGTCAAAACATCTCTCTTTCAGAGGGAGGTTAACTCTTATGAACTTTATTCTTATGATTATTATTTTATATTGAATCTAAGTAATGTTATTCATAATGGTGTGATTGAAAAATAGAGAAAACTTTTAAGAGATTCTCGTGGGGGACTACTAGTGTTGATCATAGCATGCATTGGTGTAAATGGAACCATGTCTGTAAACCTTTTAATGAAGGTGGTTTGAATATCAAAAAGTTGTTTGATATTAAAACATCTTTATCATGTAGAATGTGGATCAATTACAGATACAACAAAACTCTTCGGGCTAACCTAATGCATAATATATACTGCAAGAATCTACATCCTCTTCAGGTTGCTGACAACAAGCCTGGCTCGATGGTGTGGAAAAGACTTACCAGGATACAACAAAACTCTTTGGGCTAACTTAATGCATAATATATACTACAAGAATCTACATCCTCTTCAGGTTGCTGACAACAAGCATGGCTCTATGGTGTGGAAGAGACTTACAAAGATTAATCATTTTGCTGGACAACATATTAGTTGGAAGATGGGAGTAGGTTTGACTGATTACTGGTTAAATAATTGGTCTAACTCTAAGCAGTTATTAACTCTTGATAATAATATAGACAATAGATAGTATAAGTGTTAACTCTTAATGGCTAAATAATCATTGTGATCTCATTGGTATTAAAGACTTACTGAATCCTATGGATATGGACGGAATCTATACTTGTACTATTAAACCTTACTGTGATGGAACTCTTATTTGATTAATTATTTTTTTCGATCAATCAATTACATTTGATTATAGATACTAATTGAATTTGTTTTCATCTTACAATCCACCCAAAACACAACAACGAGGTCAGCCAAGGTTCTCCAGAATTTTATAGAGAAGAAGATAATAGTGGTTCCAAATAAATATTTTAAACAAAACTAAATGTTTCTAAAAGGAAGAGGAGCCCAAAAAAACATTGAGGTCATACCAGGTTCTCCAGAATTTTACAGGGAAGAAGATGATACTGGTTTAAAAGAAATATTTGACAAGAAACTAAAGACTGCTAAAGGGAAGAAGAAAACAAAAAAATAAGATCATTCGGGCACTTCAATTCACAGGACAAGTAAATCTAAACCTTCTCTCAATAAGGATTAGCTTTCTTAACTCAAATATAAGAGGTATTAGAGACAAATCTTCTTTGAGAAGGCTGAAACATCTTATAAAAAAACAATACTAAACTGGTTGCTATTCAAGAACCCTTAATTGGTAGAGATTATATTGAGACTATAGAAAAAAATATTGGTTTTAATCCATTTAAACCAAACATTTCTAACAAAATATGGCTATTCTAGCATGATGCTATGTGGTGATTTTGAATCGATTAGTTCTATTAATAATCAGATTTGATTTTCTTTTTTTTTTCAGATTAGTACTGATGATTTCAATAAGAAGATTAGAGAGTGCAGAATTGAAGATGCAAGTTATGCTGGATTTAAATATACTTGGTCTAACAAATCAAAATGGAAACGTCTAGACTGGGTTTTCATCAACAACAAGTGGAATGATTTTTTCAAAGAAACCAAAGTCATTCATAAATCTAGAATAGGCTCTGATCACATGGCCATTATTATCAACCTATCTAAAGATACTCACAACCCCAATTTTTTTAGATTCTTAAACATGTGGTCTTTAGATATTGATTTCATTCCTTTTGTGGAAAACAATTGGAATCATGATATTGATGGGGATCCTCTGTTCAGGTTCTGGCTCAAGCTTAAAAGTCTTAAGGTTGGTCTTATTCCTTGGAACAAACTTCATTTTGGTAACATTTTTAATCAAGTGCAAGAACTAGAGGATGCAGTTTAAATCTTGGAAATCAGGCATCAAGATCAGAACAGTATTCACATTAGGTTTGAATTAAGAAAAACTAATGCTCTATTATTACATGCTCATAAAATGGAGGAGTTATACTGGCTTCAAAAAAATTATGCTAGTTGGACGATGGATGGTGATAAAAATACAAAATTGTTTCACAATTATTCTATAAAATCTTACAACACTTGGATTACTGGCAGAGAAGCTACTGGCTCTTTGTTGTTCTATTATTTCAAAGATGCTCTCACTAGCTTCCCTTACAATAGCAAGCAGGTTGAAAAAGATAAAATGTTGAATCATATCTTCAACAACATTCCTACTATTGTCACTCAGGAGGACAATAAGAAATTGCTTCAGCTTCCTAGTGAAGAGGAAATCTGAGGAATCATCACCAGCTTAAACACTTCCAGTGTTGCAGGTATGGGCAGTTTTAATCTGTTCTTCTATAAAACCTGTTGGAACTTTATCAAAAAAGATCTTACATTAGTTGTGCACCACTTCATAAGGGGCTACAATATTCCCAAATGAGTTTTAGCCACTGGAATCTGTCTTATTCCTAAATCTACAAATCCAATTAATTGGAAGGGTTACAGGCCAATTAGCCTATGTTCTCTTGTCAAAAGAATTATGCCCAAAGTTCTGAATAATAGGCTTATCTGCATTCTCCCTAAGATCATTTCTAAAATTGTATCCAGGATAACATTCTTATTGCTAAGGAGTTGTTATATGATTTAAATAGAAAAGGTCAAAGATAAAAAAAAATTATCATTCAACTTGATATGTGCAAAGCTTTTGATAAAATGAGTCATTGTTTTATTATCAATGTTCTGAGTAAATTTGGATTTTCTAAAAGATTTACTTCTCTCATAAGCAAGATGATTTCTAATGTCTCTGTATCTATTATTATCAATGGAGAATCTATTGGGTTTTTTAAAACTGTAAAGGGTGTTAGACAAGGTGATCCTATATCACCAAGCCTCTTCATTATTCCTGAAGACTTTTAATGAATCTTGTCATACCATTGATGCTAGCAAGTGAGAGCTTTCCATGAAAAATGAGATGAATTCTTTAAGTTACCAATGGGTAAGAAGGCACTTCATAACAAATGGGTATGATTATGATTATTGGGAGTCAAAACATCTCTCTTTCACAGGGAGGTTAACTCTTATGAACTCTATTCTTATGATTATTGTTTTATAACGAATCTAAGTAATGTTATTCATAATGGTGTGATAGACAAAATAGAGAAAACTTTTAAGAGATTCTTGTTGGGGACTACCAGCGTTGATCATAGAATTCATTGGTGTAAATGGAGCCATGTCTGTACACCTTTTAACGGAGGTGGTTTGAATATCAAAAGGTTTTTTGATATTCAAAAATCTTTATCATGTAGAATGGGGATCAATTACAGATACAACAAAACTCTTTAGGATAACTTAATGCATAATATATACAGCAAGAATCTACATCCTCTTCAGATTGCTGACAACAAACCGGGCTCTATGGTGTGGAAAAGACTTACCAAGATAAAACAAAAATCTTTGGGCTAACTTAATGCATAATATATACTGCAAGAATCTACATCCTCTTCAAGTTTTTGACAACAAGCATGGCTCTATGGTGTGGAAGAGACTTACCAAGATTGATCATTTTGCTGGACAACATATTAGTTGGAAGCTGGGAGTAGGTTTGACTGTTTACTGGTTAAATAATTGGTCTAACTCTAAGCATTTATTAACTCTTGATAATAATATAGACAATAGATGGTATGAGCCTGAAACTGTTAACTCTTATTGGGTAAATAATCATTGGAATCTCATTGGTATTAAAGACTTACTGAATCCTATGGACATGAACGGAATCTATACTTGTACTATTAAACCTTACTGTGATTGAACTCTTATTTGATTAATTATTATTTTTTCGATCAATCAATTACATCTGATTATAAATACTAATTTAATTTGTTTTCATCTTACAATCCACCCCAAAACACAACAACGAGGTCAGCCAAGGTTCTACAGAATTTTATAGAGAAGAAGATAATACTGGTTCCAAATAAATATTTTAAACGAAACTAAATGTTTCTAAAGGTAAGAGGAGGCCCAAAAAACAACAATAAGGTCATACCAGGTTCTCCAGAATTTTACAGGGAAGAAGATGATACTGGTTTTAAAGAAATATTTGACAAGAAACTAAAGACTGCTGAAAGGAAGAAGAAAACAAAAAATAAGATCATTCGGGAACTTCAATTCACATGACAAGTAAATCTAAACCTTCTCTCAATAAGGATTAGCTTTCTTAACTCCAATATAAGAGGTATTAGAGACAAATCTTCTTTGAGAAGGCTGAAACATCTTATAAAAAAATACTAAACTCGTTGCTATTTAAGAACCCTTAATTGGTAAAGATTACATTAAGACTATAGCAAAAAACATTGGTTTTAATCCATTTAAACCAAACATTTCTAACAAAACATGGATATTCTAGCATGATGCTATGTGGTGATTTTAAATCGATTAGTTCTATTAATAATCAGATTTGATGTTCTTCTTTTTTTCAGATTAGTCCTGATGATTTCTATAAGAAGATTAGAGCGTTCATAATTGAAGATGCAAGTTATGCTGGATCTAAATATACTTGGTCTAACAAATCAAAATGGAAACGTCTAGACTGGGTTTTCATCAACAACAAGTGGAATGATTTTTTCAAAGAAACCAAAGTCATTCATAAATCTAGAATAGGCTCTGATCACATGGCCATTATTATCAACCTATCTAAAGATACTCACAACCCCAATTTTTTTAGATTCTTAAACATGTGGTCTTTAGATATTGATTTCATTCCTTTTGTGGAAAACAATTGGAATTATGATATTGATGGGGATACTCTGGTCAGGTTCTGGCTCAAGCTTAAAAGTCTTAAGGTTGGTCTTATTCCTTGGAACAAGCTTCATTTTGGTAACATTTTTAATCAAGTGCAAGAACTAGAGGATGCAGTTCAAATCTTGGAAATCAGGCATCAAGATCAGAACAGTATTCACATTAGGTTTGAATTAAGAAAAACTAATGCTCTATTATTACATGCTCATAAAATGGAGGAGTTATACTGGCTTCAAAAAAATTATGCTAGTTGGACGATGGATGGTGATAAAAATACAAAATTGTTTCACAATTATTCTATAAAATCTTACAACACTTGGATTACTGGCAGAGAAGCTACTGGCTCTTTGTTGTTCTCTTATTTCAAAGATGCTCTCACTAGCTTCCCTTACAATAGCAAGCAGGTTGAAAAAGATAAAATGTTGAATCATATCTTCAACAACATTCCTACTATTGTCACTCAGGAGGACAATAAGAAATTGCTTCAGCTTCCTAGTGAAGAGGAAATCTGAGGAATCATCACCAGCTTAAACACTTCCAGTGTTGCAGGTATGGGCAGTTTTAATCAGTTCTTCTATAAAACCTGTTGGAACTTTATCAAAAAAGATCTTACATTAGTTGTGCACCACTTCATAAGGGGCTACAATATTCCCAAATGAGTTTTAGCCACTGGAATCTGTCTTATTCCTAAATCTACAAATCCAATTAATTGGAAGGGTTACAGGCCAATTAGCCTATGTTCTCTTGTCAAAAGAATTATGCCCAAAGTTCTGAATAATAGGCTTATCTGCATTCTCCCTAAGATCATTTCTAAAATTGTATCCAGGATAACATTCTTATTGCTAAGGAGTTGTTATATGATTTAAATAGAAAAGGTCAAAGATAAAAAAAAATTATCATTCAACTTGATATGTGCAAAGCTTTTGATAAAATGAGTCATTGTTTTATTATCAATGTTCTGAGTAAATTTGGATTTTCTAAAAGATTTACTTCTCTCATAAGCAAGATGATTTCTAATGTCTCTGTATCTATTATTATCAATGGAGAATCTATTGGGTTTTTTAAAACTGTAAAGGGTGTTAGACAAGGTGATCCTATATCACCAAGCCTCTTCATTATTCCTGAAGACTTTTAATGAATCTTGTCATACCATTGATGCTAGCAAGTGAGAGCTTTCCATGAAAAATGAGATGAATTCTTTAAGTTACCAATGGGTAAGAAGGCACTTCATAACAAATGGGTATGATTATGATTATTGGGAGTCAAAACATCTCTCTTTCACAGGGAGGTTAACTCTTATGAACTCTATTCTTATGATTATTGTTTTATAACGAATCTAAGTAATGTTATTCATAATGGTGTGATAGACAAAATAGAGAAAACTTTTAAGAGATTCTTGTTGGGGACTACCAGCGTTGATCATAGAATTCATTGGTGTAAATGGAGCCATGTCTGTACACCTTTTAACGAAGGTGGTTTGAATATCAAAAGGTTTTTTGATATTCAAAAATCTTTATCATGTAGAATGGGGATCAATTACAGATACAACAAAACTCTTTAGGATAACTTAATGCATAATATATACAGCAAGAATCTACATCCTCTTCAGATTGCTGACAACAAACCGGGCTCTATGGTGTGGAAAAGACTTACCAAGATAAAACAAAAATCTTTGGGCTAACTTAATGCATAATATATACTGCAAGAATCTACATCCTCTTCAAGTTTTTGACAACAAGCATGGCTCTATGGTGTGGAAGAGACTTACCAAGATTGATCATTTTGCTGGACAACATATTAGTTGGAAGCTGGGAGTAGGTTTGACTGTTTACTGGTTAAATAATTGGTCTAACTCTAAGCATTTATTAACTCTTGATAATAATATAGACAATAGATGGTATGAGCCTGAAACTGTTAACTCTTATTGGGTAAATAATCATTGGAATCTCATTGGTATTAAAGACTTACTGAATCCTATGGACATGAACGGAATCTATACTTGTACTATTAAACCTTACTGTGATTGAACTCTTATTTGATTAATTATTATTTTTTCGATCAATCAATTACATCTGATTATAAATACTAATTTAATTTGTTTTCATCTTACAATCCACCCCAAAACACAACAACGAGGTCAGCCAAGGTTCTACAGAATTTTATAGAGAAGAAGATAATACTGGTTCCAAATAAATATTTTAAACGAAACTAAATGTTTCTAAAGGTAAGAGGAGCCCAAAAAACAACAATAAGGTCATACCAGGTTCTCCAGAATTTTACAGGGAAGAAGATGATACTGGTTTTAAAGAAATATTTGACAAGAAACTAAAGACTGCTGAAAGGAAGAAGAAAACAAAAAATAAGATCATTCGGGAACTTCAATTCACATGACAAGTAAATCTAAACCTTCTCTCAATAAGGATTAGCTTTCTTAACTCCAATATAAGAGGTATTAGAGACAAATCTTCTTTGATTGTTTTTTATCCAAGCCAAAAAAAATAAGCAAAACACTATCAATTTTGATTGTTTTTTTAATATTTTTATTTTATTTTCAGAATATCTGATTAAGGTTTCGGATGATCTCTATATACAACATCTCATATCATAATCTTACATATCTTTTATTGAAATAAATACGTTTTGACTAAATTATATATATATATATATATATATATATATATATATATATATATATATATATATATATTTACCCTTGAATTATGGTTTAGATTATTTTTTTTACTTATTTGTTATTGTTCGTTACCAATAAAAAAGAATCTTAGGGTTAAAAATACCGCTTATGTGATAGATATCTATAGTCGTAGACATCGAGCATTTTTGTAGGCTGAAGTGAACAATTAATATGTTGAGGGAGCAGTCAACTCAGATGAGCCAATTGATGAATCAGATGAGCCAATTGATGATCTCATTTGGTTTTCGAGTTCCATATCCTAACATTACGTCGGAGGGTATCGAAAGAGAAAACTATTAAGATGAAAATTTGCTCGCTCAGAAGAGGGTTCAGGAAGAGGTGATACTCTATGTAATAACCGGGTGGTATGGTGATTATGAGCATGACTACCAACTAGCAAAACAACCTTATGCAAAGTGGTCTACGCTGTCAACATCGAGAGGTAATACTAACCATGTGATTGCATTAAGGTTTTCTGTAATTTTTATAGTGAGAGAAAATCTAAGACTAATTAGTGTATATTTCTTAGCCTCAATTCCAATAGTGTATATGATGTTGATGGTTTGAACTCCAGATTCTACCAAGAATGTTGAAAAATAATCAAAATCATGATCTATTTGATGCCATAAATTCCTACTTTAATAACAATATCCTCCCCAAGGTATATTTGCTACAATTGTTTGCTTAATCCCAAAATCAACTTCTCCTAAAATATGGCAAGATTTTAGACAATTAGTCTTTGTAAAGTATTTAATAGAATAATGTTAAAGCTAATTAACAATATGCTTGCTAAAATTCTCCTTAAATTTTAATCTATTGAACAAAGAGCTTATGTTGAAAACAGAAGCATTCAAGAAAATATTTTGTTAACTCATGAGTTAACACACGACCTAAATAAAAAATTTAGGGGAGGTAATATAATTATTAACTTAGACATGTCAAAATCCTTTGACAGACTGGAATTCAACTTCATATATCAAATTCTTACATCATTTGGTTTCAATGATCAATTAATTAACCTTATCAAAAGAAGTATTGAAAATATCTATTACTCAATCATTGTTCATGACCAGTCTCTTGGATACTTTTCTTCTAGAAATGGTATCAGGTAGGAAGACCCCATATCTCCAAGCCTGTTATCATTGTTGAAAAATTCTTAATAAGGGGAATTAAAAGATTAATGCATGTTTATCCATCAATGCATTATGTTTCAAGAGGCTCAATCAATATTCAATGTCTAACATTGGCTGACGATATTATAATCTTTACTAATGAATCAATAAATAATGTCAAGAGAATATGTTGATTTCTTGGCATCTATCGAAATATTTTTGGTTAATAAGTTAACAAAGACAAAACCACCTTCATTTCATCTAATCAAATGAATAGAACTGGGATATCTTCCATTGAAAACAGTATAGGCTTCAAACACTAATCCTTACCTTTAAGATATTTAGGCATCCAAATTAACTCAAACCATAATTTAAATTATTTTGAGGATTTGAATTATAATATCAGAAGTAAAATAGCAGATTGGAACACAAAACATAATATTTTGGCGGTAGACTGATTCTAATCAAATTAGTTATACTTGTCATCCCAACCTATCATATGCAAAGTATCCTATTTCCTAACAATGTAATAGCCATAATTAATGTACTAATGAATAAGTTATTGTAGGGATATAATGAGAACAAGAAAATAATAATCTGTTATCAATGGACTAAATTATGAAAACCGTTTGATGAAAATGATTTAAATATCAGAAACCTTTAAGAAACCCAAATAGAAATATACTGTAAACTCTGGTTTTCCTTTAGAAAAAACCAATCACTTTGGTCCAACCTACTACAATCAATTTATTGTCCTAAAATCCATCATTTACAAACTTATAAAAAATAAAAAAATTCTAATGTATGGAAAAAGATTTTAAAATCTAGATATTTAAATGAAAATTCATTCTTTGGTCCTTGGAAAAAGTAAGATAGACATTTGGGTTGATAAATTGAGTTTCACACACCCTTTAATCACTCTCACTGTTAATGAAAATAATTTATGGTATAAACAAGTCAAAGTAAATGAATTCTGGTCAAATAATGAATGAAATATAGGAGAAGTCAGAAATAATGTACTTCAACCAGAATAATGAAGATCTCTCTTATTTTAAATGAGGATGATAATATATTATGGACAGTCTGTCTAAATGGAAAATTTTCTCTAAAGAAAATATGGAATGAAATAAGAGGTAAAGACAACAAGTTTACATTTCTAAGGAATAACATTTCTCCAAAGAAATATTCTTTTAATCTTTGGAGGGTAATAGGCAACTTCATCTCAACATACTCTATTCTTAACCATAAGGGTTTCCATCTATCTTCAATATGTCAAAATTGCCTAAATGTGGAAACAATAGATCACTTATTTGTTGCTTGTCAGAGTTCTTGGAATGTTTGACATTATTTCTCTGATTTATTTGGTATAGTACTAGGTAAACATATGAAAATCAAGCATGTTATATCTATATGGTTCTTTTCAACTTCCAAACATATTCATATTCTGACCATTTTACCTTTTCTAATTACCTGGTCGATCTGGAAGGCTAGGAACATATCAAAACATAAAAACATCACCATATCTGATAATATTATCATTGATAATGTCAAATACTTGATAACTACTCTAGATAATTTAAAAAATTCTAAAAAAATATTGGAAATGTGATTTTAAAGCCGTTAGAGAACTACATTGTTTCAACCACTTGGAAAAACAAACCCAAAGACTCAATGTCAAATGGAACCCTCTATTATTAGGTAAAGTTAAGTTAAACTGTGATGGTTAATCATTATCTAATGGTGAATCAAATGCTGGATTTATATTGAGAAATGCTAATGGTAAACTGATTGCAGCCAAATGTATTCTAATAGGTAAAAACACACATTTAGTGGCATAAATAAGAGCATTACTAGAAGGACTTCTGTATTGCAAACAAAATGGTTATTCTTTGGTTCTCATTGATTCTCTGATATTATTCAATATCTTTAGTTATGGAGCATGACCTTGGTATTTAAACTTAACAATTTAATGTTGTAGAAATCTTATACCATATAGTATGGTAATCAGAAATATCTTAATGGAACAGAATTATGCGACACATTGGCAGTCCTGTGAGATGGTATCAGAATTAAGGCTCTGATACCAATCTGATTCAGAGTCGAACGCAAAAGAAGCTAGATAGAGGGATAAACCCTAATTTTAATTAATCAAAAAGTCTCCCAGAACAATGTAAAGAAGATATGTTTATATAAGGTTTCAATTGAAACCCTAAAACTAAAATAAGAAAATTACTAAAGTATCTTAAGTATTAAAAACTCGAAATAAGCTGATAGATGAGCCCAAATGCCCGAAAAAGCCCATATGACACGAGCGAAGCTGGTGACTTGCGTTCGTGGCGTCGTTTCCTTCGAAACAAGGTGTTGTAGGTCAAATTCAGACACTGGAGCTCCAAACTGTCAATTCACCGCATTCTTCGAGTGATCGCCACTCTTCATAAATTCCAGCGCGAAACCTTCTGCATCAGAAACATACCATAAAGACCAAATTATATTTCCTTTACACAACATCTAATGGCCCTTCCTCACTTAGTTCCATTAATCTTCTTGAAAGCATTATCACTAGATATCTTAGGTTAAAATATTGAATGATTATTCGAAGTTACCAACATCTTGCAAAGTTATCCTTGACCATTCTGAATTTTGATTCTTTTGCAGGTTTAGGTACAAAAACAAGATGATTAATAACATGCAAAAAAATCTTAAAAATAAAAGGGGAGACTCATTCAAGTTGGTGAAGCTCTATAAGCTTATAGAATAAGCTACAGATCACCTAGAAAAATCAACACAATGTACATCAGTACATTATTTCTTACTAAGAAGAATGGAAATATCAAAATGTTCATTCAAGATCATAATATGATCATTCAATATATTGTAATATTACTATAGTTACATTCAAGCCCGAACCTTCCTTAAGCCACATGAGGTTGTTGGCTTGGGCCCCAATTTTCAAGCGGCCCATTGAAAAAAATAGATTAGGGTTAAGAAAAATCGTTAAAGTTTTCTTGTTCATAGTAATAGAATTTGCTTACCGATTGTAATGGATATGCATTATTAATGATTATGTTTTTATATTTCCAATTATTAATAGTATTTTTTAGTGAGATGCTTCCGATAAAATGTAGAAAATATGATTCGGGATAAAAAAAAAGAAAAAAAGACAGATGAAGAATTCGCTAAATCACAAGCAAATTCTATCCTTAAGTTCATAACACGATCTGCAATTTTCGAAGATGAAATCAATGAAGATAGAATTAAGATTAATGCTTGTGAGAATGGTGAAGAAGATGTAAATATCGCTGAAGATGAAAATATGTAAGAGGATGAGGGTAAAAGTCATGAAAAATACAATTACAAAAATAAAAACGTTGATTTTAGTGATCCAGGAAGCTGGGAAAAATTTGGGAAAGAGCTACGAGATATTCTGGTGGAAAAAGGTCCTCCACCTAAGAAACCAATTGACTATAAGTTTCTAAAAGGTACCATTGGTAGGTCCTTTTATTATACATCATATACAAGAAACATGAGTAATGGAGAAACGTATAATAGGCGATGACTAGTTTACTCAAAATCAAAAGATCATACTTTTTTTGTAAGTTATTTAGTGAGGTAGAAGATCCTTCTATGCTGATAAGTGTAGGGTATTGTGATTGAAAAAAATTCTTAATGTCGTTTGAAAAGTCATGAAACTAGTCATAATAATATATAATGCATACTTAAATGAAGAGAGTTGGAAATGAAACTTCAAAAGAATGCAACAATTGATAAAATATGCTAAAAGAAATTAAAAAGGGAAAAACGAATTAAAGAGATGTTTTGTTGAGAATAGTTACACTGGTCGAAAAACTTTATTCTTTCTAGCTCAAAATAGTGATAATCCAATGCATATAAGTGAAGTTGAATGTCTTACGGAAAGTGAAACACATGGAATTTGAAGGTTTTATTTCTTGTTTGGAATGATTATTTGGCATGAGCTTCTTTTTGCTTTTAACATAGTAAACAAGACTTTACAATAATAAGACATGGATATTGATGTTGCTATTTGCTAACTAAGAATAATTCTTTTTATTTTTGAAAGAATATAGAGAAACAAGTTTTGGGAAAGCAAGAGTTGAGGCAATAGGGATTTCAAATGAGATGAGAATCGAACCTACCTTTTGTGAGAAGCCAAAACATAACAGAAAAAGAAAAAGACATCTTGATGAAGATGTGTAAAACAATGTTGACAATACAATATTACAAAGCGATGATGGGTTTAAGGTGGATTACTTCATATACATTGCGTATCAAGCTATTGTTTCTATTGAAGCAAGATTCGATCAATTCCAAAGTTACGAAAACACTTTTGCTTCAAGCAAGGGCCTTGATTCGTATATGTGTAAAAACATCTCTACTGAGACTCTCTTATGGTTTAATTGGTGTCAATATGCCAATCTTGGACTAGACATATCTTGTATTCCAACTACTATTTTTTTCTCAATGATGATTGATGAACTACTCTAAAAAATTCCAGGTATTGCAAGGGCTGCAGAAGATTTCAAGCAATTATGATAGTACCAGAGTTAATAATACGATTGAAGAATCATGGTCATATGAGGCTCTTCCCACGTGTCTGGAAAACATTAGGAGAGATTGTTATTTTGGGTACTGGCTCAACACAACCCAAAAAAAATCTTTGTCTACTCAGCCACTTCACACAGCTCAACAAGCCATATCAAAAAACAGTTAGCTTTCAAGAAGTAATTAGCTCCAAGCGAGTCTTTTTCAGGAACACTGTCATGAACAATTAGAAATATACTAAGGATAACCGGCTATTGTACTAACTTTAAAGAGAGACTTCTGATTTATCCTTATCTATCTAATGCTAGTGTGGCTTATAGGTTTGAAGCAAAACCAACATTAGACTGGTATATAAGAAGAAGGATGTCGAATGTGTTAGGTGCGACCAAAAGTCTCATATCCCACATCGGTTAAACATGGAAAGAAAGATTAGTATATAAGTTAAGAATACATCTCTATTAGAGTGAGGCCTTTTGGAAGTGAACCAACAGCAAAACCGTGCGGGACTAATCGCCCTAAGCGGACAATATCACATTAGTTGGTGGAGATATTTTTTATATGTGATGTGATGAGCCTTTTGAGTGAGGCGGAATGAATTCCGCAGATCAAGTTTAATGGAGAGTGTTAAGAGGGAGTAAAACTTGATCCTTTATCCCACATCGCTTAGACTGAACAAATACTTACAATATATAAGTGAATGAAATGGATGGAAGTCATTTGAGAGGAGGTTATAGTGGGACTAATCACCCAAAGCGGACAATATCACATTAGTTGGTGGAGATATTTATGAAAGAATGGGGGGGTTGTTGTTGGTGATTTTGAGCTGATTAAGCTTATTGACCCTGCTGATACCCATGGCATTCCTTCTGTCCGTTGAACTGTTTGACACATTTAACCTGAGTACCCATCCACGGGTTAGTCATTTGATAAAATAAATATCTTTGGTTTTAGGATTCTTCTACTTGAGCTCATGACCGGAACGAGAACTTTCGAGTTTGGTAAATGGATTACTGACATAGGAGCCAAGACGATGTTTCAAATAGCTTACATTGAGGGCTATGGTAGAAGAGCTACAACAAGTGATGATTTATAATAGAGATGTTTCTTTGTTGATTCCAATTTTCATCCTCCTCCTATATGAGAGGAATATGTGTACAAATCAGATTTGTACCATGTATTGGAGCAGATTGAGGAGATATCCTCTGAAAAAAATATTTGTTTTGTGGAGCATGAAGGAGAAGCAACACCCTAATTCTTCTTTCAAGGCTTACTTTGATTCACTGTCTGAAAAATTTAATACAGGTTTACATTTTGGAATGAACGCACTCATTGGTTCTGATGGTACTTTGTTGTTTGAATTAAATTTACTCAATAATTATTTTATATATCTTTTAGAATATGGTATTAAATTAATTTGTTAAACAATTTATTTATTTATTTTCAACGATAATATTAATATATTCACAGTGAATTGAATTTTTACGGATAGTTTAAGATATTTATTTATTCAAATTCAAATTTGAATCTTAAATATCTTAACTAATTTTATTAACTCTTGATAATAATATAGACAATATTAGTTGGAAGCTAGGAGTAAGTTTGACTGATTTCTGGTTAAATAATTGGTCTAACTCTAAGCATTTATTAACTATTGATAATAATATAGACAATAAATGGTATAAGCCTGAAAAAAAGTGTTAACTTTTATTGGTTAAATAATCATTGGATCTCATTGGTATTAAAGACTTACTGAATCCTATGGACATGAACGAAATCTATACTTGTACTATTAAACCTTACTGTGATGACACTCTTATTTGATTAATATTAGTTTTTTTTATGATGACACTCTTATTTGATTAATATTAGTTTCTTTTATGATCAATCAATTACATTTGGTTATAAATACTAATTGAATTTGTTTTTATTTAACGTATATTGTTCTAGTAAAACAAATAATATTGATAAACTAAATACGATTTTAGATACTGATTAATTATTTTTCTATCTGGTATGGATTCAAAATAGTTGGTTTAAGTTGTTATTTTTCTCGCAAAACATTGAATTCAAGTTGATGGATATTAAAAAAAAGAAAAGTTGATGGATATTAATATTTTTTTTAAAATAAAAATTATTGTATATAATTGATTTTATTAATTTATTTTTGAATATTTTGACTCAATAAATTTTATATGTTTTTAAAAATACTAAATTAAATGAATTTATTAAACAATTAATTATTTTTGTTGTATCAGCTATAAAATTAGTAGTATATAAGTGGTTTTAGAAAACTATATATAATGTTGGTTAAATTAAATTTGAATGAATATATTGAAGTATATATTTTTTTATTTAAATTTAAATTTGAAGATAAAATATGATATCGTAACAAACTTCTCCTAGTGAAGAGGAAATCTGAGGAATCATCAATAGCTTAAACACTTCCAGTGTTGCAGGTATGGACAGTTTTAATCAGTTCTTCTATAAAACCTGTTGGAACTTTATAAAAAAAGATCTTACATTAGTTATGCACCACTTCATAAGGGGCTACAATATTCCCAAAGGAGTTTTAGCCACTGGAATCTGTCTTATTCCTAAATCCATAAATCCAATTAATTGGAAGGGTTACATGCCAATTAGCCTATGTTCTCTTCTCAACAGAATTATGTCCAAAGTTCTGAATTATAGGCTTATCTGCATTCTCCTTAAGATCATTTCTAAAACTGTATCCAGGATAACATTCTTATTGCTAAAGAGTTGTTATATGATTTAAATAGAAAAGGTCAAAGACAAAAACATTATCATTCAACTTGATATGTGCAAAGCTTTTGATAAAATGAGTCATTGTTTTATTATCAATGTTCTGAGTAAATTTGGCTTTTCTAAAAGATTTACTTCTCTCATAAGCAAGATGATTTCTAATGTCTCTGTATCTATTATTATCAATGAAGAATCTATTGGGTTTTTCAAAACTGTTAACGGTGTGAGACAAGGTGATCCTATATCACCAAGCCTCTTCATTATTGCTGAAGAGGTTTTACTTAGAGGCCTTAATAATCTTTTTGAAGATAATAGACATATGAATTATAAAAACAGAAGCAGTCTTTGTATTAACAACCTTGCATTTGCAGATGGTATATTACTTTTCACTAACAGTAAGGAAACTACTTTAGTCTCTTTAAGAAACTTCTTACAGAATTATCAAGAATTCTCGTGTTAAGTTATCAATAAAAACAAAACCAAAGTCATCACTGCCTCTGGAATTGATCCAATCAAGATCAATATCATCATAAGTAAGACACGTTTCAGCACTAACTTGCTTCCTACATATTACTTTCGGATCACTATAAACACAAACAACAAAGCTGCAAACAACTGTAACCTCCTTTGTAAAATTAACGGCAAGATCAAAGATTGGGAGTCAAAACATCTCTCTTTCACAGGGAGGTTAACTCTTATGAACTCTATTCTTATGATTATTGTTTTATATTGAATGCAAAGTAATGTTATTCATAATGGTGTGATAGAAAACTTTTGATAAATTCTTGTGGGAGACTACTAGTGTTGATCATAGCATTCATTGGTGTAAATGGAGTCATGTCTGTAAACCTTTTAACGAAGGTGGTTTGAATATCAAAAAGTTGTTTGATATTCAAAAATCTTTATCATGTAGAATGGGAATCAATTACAGATACAACAAAAATTTTTGGGCTAACTTAATGCATAATATATACTACAAGAATCTATATCCTCTTCAGGTTGCTGACAACAAGCTTGGCTCTATGGTGTGGAAAAGACTTACCAGGATACAACAAAAATCTTTGGGCTAACTTTATGCATAATATATACTGCAAGAATCTACATCCTCTTCAAATTGTTGACAACAAGCATGGCTATATGGTGTGGAAGAGACTTACCAAGATTAATCATTTTGCTGGACAACATATTAGTTGGAAGGTAGGAGTAGGTTTGACTGATTACTGGTTAAATAATTGGTCTAACTCTAAGCATTTATTAACTCTTGATAATAATATAGACAATAGATGGTATAAGCCTAAAACAAACGGTTAACTTATATTGGCTAAATAATCATTGGTTTTAGCTATAAAATTAATTATTTTTGTTGTATTAGCTATAAAATTAGTAGTATATAAGTGGTTTTAGAAAACTAAAACCAATAAAATTAATTATTTTTGTTGTATTAGCTATAGAATTAGTAGTATATAAGTGGTTTTAGAAAACTATATATAATGTTGGTTAAATTAAATTTGAATGATTATATTAAAATACATATTTTTTTATTTAAATTTAAATTTGAAGATGAAATATGAAATATGATATCGTAACACACTTCTCTATTTCAAACACTCATTATCCTTCTCTCTAATTTGTTCGTTTCCCCTGACAATATTCAAACATGTAATTTTGAAAGATATGGTTACATTAAACGATATTACATTAATGTCTCCTACCACTCACACATAACTTTAACTACTTATAAATTTTTATACCGTTTGAATATATAAATTTAAATGTTTAATTTTAGATATGTATGGGGTTAATATTATCTAATATAACGTCATTCTACTAGGTTATAGATATACATCCACTGCATGAGGCGCGAATCTCTCTCAATTTGAAATATAATTTTCTGTTACCGATATTATAGATAGAATATCTCCTTCTTCCTCTGTTATATCTTTTCCCCTGCAGAAACAAAACAAAAACTAAAGCTTGATCATCTAGAAATCAAATATTCTTGTCGTTCTGATCTGGCAGAGAAATGGCAGCACACCAAGTGAATGTGGATCCGCCGCAATTTGTCACCACCGAAGGTTTCTCCGACCGCCGTCCGCCGCAAATCCTCTGTCGCGTTGAATCTGTAAAATTTCTTGCCAAGCCTGATACCGACGAAGTCTGTGCTAAGTTCAGGTTAATCCCTTTACCAAACGACAACAACCCTCTTGAATCCCAAGACACCGGCGTATCAGGATCCCAAAGCCGGTCTTCCCAGAATTCCGAGAATTCAGCTTGTTCCTTCGGAAAAATACTGACTCAATCAGACGCTAACGGTGGAGGGTTCTCTGTTCCACAGGCTGGTGCAAAAAGGGTTTTTCCTCCATTGGATTACCAGGACGATCCGCCTGCCCAGACGCTAGTGGTAAAAGACATCCATAGTCGAATATGGAACTTTCGACATGTTTACCGAGGAAACCCAAAGAGACACATGCTGCAAGGCGGATGGAGCCCGTTTGTTAACGAGAAGAAGCTAGTGGCCGGAGATTTGATCCTGTTTTTTAAATCGGAAAATGGAGATATCAATGTAGGGATACGTCGAGCACAACGTAAAGCAGTCGGGTTTGTCAGTGGACTGTCCGACTTATGGGAAAGAGGGAATGAAAAAGCAATCAGAATGATGGAGACTCTAAAACAGAAAGGTGAGGCCGTAATGCAGGTGAGTCACGCGATAGCCTGCAAACTAACGCCAGAAGGTAAACCACACAAGCTGACAGGCTCAGCCGAGAAAGGTAAACCACACAAGCTGACAGGCTCAGCCGAGAAAGTGTATGTAGAGGGACTACACAAGCTGACAGGCTCAGTCGAGAAAGTGTATGTAGAGGGACTACACAAGCTGACAGGCTCAGCCGAGAAAGTGTATGTAGAGGGACTCGAACTCATGACCTTTGGTCACAAGCACACCATACTCAACCAACTCGGCTACCCGCTTGGGGGCTTGGAGGTACGTCTTATTTTTCTTATTAGTTGATGTTTTTTATTCTATTTATCCAACTGTTGCTGCTATCTGCTAATGTGTATTTGGCGTTTCCTGTTTTGCAGCTATGTAGAATTCTACAAGGGCACCGTTATACCAAAAAACTCAACCAAAGACAAGTTAGTGCCTTGCTTATAGCAACTTTTAAGCCCCCACATCAAAGAGAGAATACTATTAAGAAGGTTTGGATTTTCTTTTTCATTTAAATAATATCATTCTTCAAGATATATTCAAGTATGTTTTACACGAAACAACAGTTTTTAACTTGAAATTCATTTACAGACTGTTGTAGGGAATAATTATAGCCATGATAAACTGGAGAGCAATGAATTTGGAATGGATGTGCTCTCTACTCTCTCCATGAATCCCTGGCGTTTCTCTGCTGCTTCCTTATCAGCAGCCTCACGCTTGAGTGCTCGTTTTGCTCGTCGTCTGTTGAGTTGTTTGCAGCCTCTTTCTTCTTCGATTGGCGAGAAGAAGAGCCAGCACCACCTGAATTGTGATTATTATTTGGACGATAGGCAGGCCTGACTTCTTGTCGGTCAGCACTGACAAAACCGTTATCTCCCCACCTACGACAAGTGGAATATGACGAACCTGGTAAAATATTGACTCTTGGATTCTCTTATAATATATGCTTGGAGGTTATTGCCTTTAAAAAACTTGAAAAGTTGATGAGTTTGACTTTTATTCATCATAGACAGTGACTTTAAATTAAATTACAATCTCTCATATTGCCTTTGGAAAACTTGAAAAGTTGATGATTTTGGCTTTTATTGATCATAGAGAGTGACTATAAATTACAATCTCGGATATTATTTTTTTCTTGCAGCAAGTGATTAATGGTGGCAAAGGAGATCATTGGGCATTTATCAACTTCTCCAGAAACAGCATACATATTGATGCAGCTTCTCATTATTGCTTAAAAAATCAAGAAAATAACATATAATTTTTATATCATATATGTATTAAAAATATATTTATTGATAGTATAATTTGGAATAAAATATAAAATTAAAAGTTTGTCCATTTTTTTAATACAATATTTTCAAGTCAAGTTTAAATCCTTATTAGTCTAAAGAAGATACTTCAGCGCAATTGAAAACAAATGTAAAAAATTTATTTAATTAATAACATCTATTGAATAGTGCATTTGGTACAATGAACCCATGTTGGAATCCTATTTTAGATAACCAAGTTACTACTGCAATCGAGATTAGAATATCTCAGTTTATTTATTGTAACTTGTTATTGCGTTTTTGGTAGTTGGTTTTTCGCTCATAATCTTTTTAGTTTAGATCATTTGTTTAGATCAATTTTAAAATTATAAATTTAGGTCAATTTTAAAATTATAAATTATGTTTCATTTCAAATCTAAAAAATCAAAAGTTTATTATTTTCTATATCCACCCTGTCAGATCAAATTTAAGCTAAGAGCTCTGTTATATGTGTTTCGAATCGGCTAAAAATAAGAAGAATAAACCACAACAAAATAAGCTCAGCGAAAAAAAAGATATAAAACATGATAGAGAAGAGGGTAAAGGAGTGGAGAAGTTTTATGTTGTACTTAGATACATAAAACACATCGGCGATTACATAAAAAAAAGAAATTTGAGGAAAATTAAGAAAACAAAATAGTGACAAACCAATTTTTTTGTTACAAAAATCAAGAAAATAAAATATAATATTTACATCATATATTTATTATATATATATATTGATTATATAATTTGAAATAAAATATAAAATTAAAAGTTTATCCATTTTTTCTAATGCAATAGTTTAAAGTCAATTTAAATCTTTAGATTAATAAAGAAAATACTCCTAGTGCAATTTGAAAGCAAATGCAAAATATTTAATTTATTTAATGAAATCTATTGAGATCATCAATCTTCTTTTACCAAAGATTTTAAATCTTTATTAATTCGGAGGATTTTTAATAATTTTTTCAAATGAAATTACGAGTAAAGACGGTGTCGTGTTATCGTTTCAAAACTCAGTTGATCGGTCATAAAAATTTAAAAATTTGTTATCTTCCAAATTCACCGTGTCAGATCAATTTTCCAGATATCAATTATCTTACATTTATATAAATCCTCTGTTATACATTTATGGACAACCGACGGCATAATGGAGTGGAGAAGTTTTATGTTGTCCTTAGAAACATAAAACACGTCAGGGATTTCATAAATAAAAAGAAATATGAGAAAAAAAAAACAAAGTCATGACAGAAGGGTGGACTCTATAATTTCAAATCGAAGATTTTAAGGATTACTCACAAATTTATTTAACTTAAAAAACAAGATACATAAGACAAGAAAATAGGAAAAAAAAAAGACCAAAGCTCAAAGCTAACCTCTTAAGCCTCATAAGTAACTTTCAACGTATACATAGGTCATGTTGACTAAAATATAAACATGGACCAAGACATTCTAGTTGATCTGATTTTGTTGATAAACTTGTATTAAAATCATATTATCCAAGTGTTTACCACATGAATTATTTATTTATTAAAAGCTAAAATTAAAGGAGATCCCTCGTATTATTCATCCAACTGTCTTGCCTTGCCTTTCAGTCTGCTACTATCGGTGCTGGTGTCCAAGAAATAATAAATGATAGAGTCCACATCACCCTCAAATATACTATAAGCTTCAACCATCTGTACATACCTGAATCCCATTGCCAACACCGTCCTCATTGTACTGCTCACCCCACTGTCATCTTCTGCATTTTTACTTGCGCTTTCTAATGGCCGTATTTTTTTCAATGCCAAAATATTATTAGATATTTTTAAAAATTCCGCTTAGACTTATTAAGAGAGTTGAAGAAGTTTGAATTTGAAAAGACATAGTAATTCAGTGAGTCATAAATTACTAATTAAAGACTGTATTGTTTCTTCTTCTTCTTTGTTTTAAAACTCTCTTGAAAAATAAAAAACTATGTTTTTATGTATGTATAAAAGAACAGAGTCACAAAGTCCTTTCTAATAAAATCGATTTGCGGCAGGTCTGGAGACGTAGGCACAATTTGCTGACCTCCGTTAACAATTTTTTTATTTGATCATACTGATAGTTTATTGTGTCAGACACGTAGACATAGTGTTTGATCTTACTGTTTGTTTATTGTGTCGGAGACGTATGTACAGTATTTGATCTAACTGTTGGTTTATTGTGCCGGAGATGTATGCACAATGTTTTATTTCACTTTTGTTTTGGGTTTATTATTATTATTTTGATCTGATTGTAGGAAAATTGTGTATTTTCTCAAAACTATTTTTACCTCAAGCCAGTTTAGAAGCACTCTGTAAGGAAAATTGTGTATTTTTCCAATAACTGGTATTAGAGCTACATGCTTGGTAACGATCCAAAGGAGGTCCGATTTGAATTGGATCAATGGCTACAGATGAAGAAAATGTGAGACTCAAAAAATTTGATGGTGTATATATAAGATTCTGGAATTTGCAGACTGAAGATTATCTTTACTAGAAAAGCTTTATTAACCCATCTCAAGAAAAAAAGTCAGATAGTTTGAGAGATGAAGAATTGACCTTTCTTGACATACAAGATCTTGGAGTCATCTGATTAATGATATCCCGAAATATTTCTTTCAGCATCGTAAAGGATTCAACCACGATGGGTCTTATGAAGGCTCTCTCCAATATGTGTGAGAAGTCATCGGCGTCCAACAAAGCTCACTTGATGAGGCGTTTATTCAATTTGCGATTGACGGAAGGCGCGTCGGTAGCTCAACATCTTAATGAACTCAATACAATCACAACCCAGTTGAGTTCATTTGAAATTAATTTTGATGAAGAAGTACGAGCATGATACTCTTGTCTTCACTACCAGTTAGTTGTAATTCTACTGTCACGATAGTGAGTAGCTCGTCAAGAAGTAATAAGTTGAAATTTGATGATGTTCGTGACCTAATTCTCAGTGAAGAGAATCAAAGGAGAGAATTGGGTGAGTCATTAATCTCTTTAGTTTTACATACAGAATCGAGAGGAAGAAAATTAACAAGAGGTCATGAACGCGGTAAATCGAATTACCGATGTAGATCAAAAGACTAGAGGTTTAAGTCCAAGAATCCTAAAACTTCCCAAGGTTTGAAAAACATAGAGTGTTAGAACTGTGGGAATACTAGGCACTATAAATATCAGCGCAAGAGAGAACCAAAGTACCATGAGAAGAAGACAGAGGAAAATTTCAAATAAAAAAGGAGATGGTGCGTTAATATGCTCCTTAGAAAGCAGGGAAGAATCTTAGATTTTAGACTCTGGAGCATCGTTCCATCCTACTTTGAATAAAGAATTCTTCGAGAGGTATGCATTTGGTAAGCTTGGAAATGTATATCTTGATGATGATCAACCTTGTGATATTATTGGTAAAGGTACTGTGATGATTAAGTTGAATGGGTTAGTGTGAGAACTGAAAGATGTCAGGTAGATCCCCGATCTCAGAAAAATCTTAATCTCATTAAGGAAGTTGGCTAGCAAAGGCTACACTACGATCTTCCATGGTGACAATTAGAAGATTTCAGAGGGAGCAATGAAAGTTCTCGCGGAAAGAAGAGTGGTAATCTTTAGAAGACAGGAAAGACGAGCTATTCAATTGCAATAGCAGCAGGAAACGAAAATCCAAATGTGTGGCAACAGAGATTCGGCCACATGGGTGAAAAGGGTATGAAAATTATGTACTCGAAGGGGAAGCTTCCAGGTCTTAAGTCAACGATATAGACATGTGCGAATATTGCATATTTAGAAAAGAGAAAAGGGTCAGTTTTTAGATGAGTAGCAGAACCGCAAAGAAAGAAATGATGGAGCTTGTTCACTGTGACGTTTAAGGGCCAACAACTGTTTCATCTATAGGAGAAAAACAGTACTTTCTGACTTTTATCAATGATTATTCTCAAAAGGTATGGGTCTATTTTTCTAAAGCATAAATCTAAAGTGTTTGATGTTTTTAGGATATGGAAATCTATGGTTGAGAATAAGACGGGTATGAAGATAAAAATAGCTTAGAACCGATAATAGTGGTGAATATGAGGACACCAGATTCAAGAACTTTTGCTATGAGTACGGGATCATGATGAAGAGAATCGTGCCAGGAACGCCTCAACACAATAGTATTGGCCAACGTATGAACAGAACATTGACAAAAAAACCAGAAGAATTCGTATACAGTATGGTTTACCGAAGCATTTTCGAGAAGATACAGTCAACACATCGACTTATCTGGTTGACCGAGGCCCATCGGTTTCCTTAGAACATAGAATAACCAGGATGATCCGCCTGCCCAGACGCTAGTGGTAAAAGACATCCATGGTCGAATATGGAACTTTCGACATGTTTATCGAGGAAACCCAAAGAGACACATGCTGCAAGGCGGATGAAGCCCGTTTGTTAACGAGAAGAAGCTAGTGGCCGGAGATTTGATCCTGTTTTTTAAATCGGGAAACGGAGATCTCAATGTAGGGATACGTCGAGCACAACGTAAAGCAGTCGGGTTTCTCAGTCGACTGTCCCACGCGATAGCCTGCAAACCATCGCCAAAAGGCAAACCACACAAGGTGACAGGTTCAGCCGAAAAAGTGTATGTAGGGGGACTCGAACTCATGACCTTTGGTCACAAGCACACCATACTCAACCAACTCGGCTACCCCCTTGGGGGCTTGGAGGTACGTCTTATTTTTCTTATTAGTTGATGTTTTTTATTCTATTTGTCCAACTATTGCTGCTATCTGCTAATGTGTATTTGGCGTTTCCTGTTTTGCAACTATGTAGAATTGTAGAAGGGCAGTGGTATACCAAAAGACTCAACCAGAGACAAGTTAGTGCCTTATTTATGGCAACGTGTAAGCCCCTACATCAAAGAGAGAATACTATTAAGAAGGTTTGGATTCTCTTTTTCGTTTAAATAATATCATTTTTTAAGATATATTCAAGTATGTTTTACACGAAACAGCAGTTTTTAACTTGAAATTCATTTTTAGACTGTTGTAGGGAATAATTATAGCCATGATTAACTGGTGAGCAATGAATTTGGAATGGATGTGCTCTCTACTCTCTCCATGAAGCCCTGACGTTTCTCTACTGCTGCCTTATCAGCAGCCTCACGCTTGAGTGCTCGTTTTGCTCGTCGCCTGTTGAGTTGTTTGCAGCCTATTTCTTCTTCGATTGGCGAGAATAAGAGCCAGCACCACCTGAATTGTGATTATTATTTGGACGATAGGCAAGCCTGGCTTCTTGTCGGTCAGTACTGACAAAACCGTTATCTTCCCACCTACGGCAAATGGAATATGACGGACCTGGTAAAATACTGACTCTTGGATTTTCTTATAATATACTCTTGAAGGTTATTGCGTTTAGAAAACTTAAAAAGTTGATGAGTTTGGCTTTTATTTATTACACTCTGTGATGTTGTCTTTGGAAAACTTGAAAAGTTGATGATTTTGGCTTTTATTCATCATAGGCAGTGACTTTAAATCACAATCTCTAATATTGCTTTTGGAAAACTTGAAAAGTTGATGATTTTGGTTTTTATTCATCATAGACAGTGACTTTAAATTACAATATGTGATATTATTTTTTTCTTGCAGCAAGTGATTAATGGTGGCAAAAGAGATCATTGGGCGTGTATCAACTTCTCCAGAAACAGCATACATATTGATGCAGTTTCTCATTGTTGTTTAAAAACTCAAGAAAATAACATATAATTTTTATATCATATATGTATTAAAAATATATTTATTGATAGTGTAATTTGGAATAAAATATAAAATTAAAAGTTTGTCCATTTTTTTAATACAATATTTTCAAGTCAAGTTTAAATCCTTATTAATCTAAAGAAGATACTTGAGCGCAATTGAAAACAAATGTAAAAAATTTATTTAATCAATGACATTTATTGAATAGTGCATTTGGAACCATGAACCCATGTTGGAATCCTATTTTAACTACTGCAATCGAGATTAGAATATCTCAGTTTATTTATTGTAACTTGTTATTGAGTTTTTGGTAGTTGGTTTTTCGCTCATAATCTTTTTAGTTTAGATCATTTGTTTAGATCAATTTTAAAATTATAAATTTAGATCAATTTTAAAATTATAAATTATGTTTCGTTTCAAATCTAAAAAATCAAAAGTTTAATATTTTCTATATCCACTCTTCCAGATCAAATTGACAGACGTTTATGAATAAGCTAAGAGCTCTCTTATATGCGTTTCGAATCGGCTAAAAATAAGAAGAATAAACAACAACAAAATAAGCTCAACGAAAAAAAAGATATAAAACATGATAGAGAAGAGGGTAAAGGAGCGGAGAAGTTTTATATTGTACTTAGATACATGAAACACATCGGCGGTTACATAAACAAAAATAGTGACAAACCAAATTTTTTGTTACAAAAATCAAGAAAACAAAATATAATATTTACATCATATATTTATCAAATATATATATATATATATATATATATATATATATATATATATATATATATATTGATTATATAATTTGGAATAAAATATAAAAGTAAAAGTTTATCCATTTTTCTAATGCAATACTTTAAAGTCAATTTAAATCTTTAGATTAATAAAGAAAATACTCCTTGTGCAATTTGAAAGCAAATGTAAAATATTTAATTTATTTAATGAAATCTATTGAGATCATCAATCTTCTTTTACAAAAAAATTTAAATCTTTTTTAATTCGGAGGTTTTTTAACAATTTTTTCAAACCAAATTATGAGTAAAGACTCTGTTGTGTTATCGTTTCAAAACTCAGTTGATCGGTCATAAAACTTTAAAAATTTGTTATCTTCCAAATTCACTGTGTCAGATCAATTTGCCAGATATCTACTATCTTACAGTTATGGACAACCGACGACATAATAGAGAAGAAGATGATGGAGTGGAGAAGTTTTATGCTGTCCTTAGAAACATAAAACACGTCATAGATTTCATAAATAAAAAGAAATAGGAGAAAAAAAAGACAAAGTCATGGCAAAAGGATGGACTCTAAAGTTTCAAATCGAAGATTTTAAGGATTACTCACAAATTTATTTAACTTAAAAAAGCAAGGTACATAAGACAAGAAAATAGGAGAAAAAAGAGATCCTACTTTGGACTTCGACCTTTCTTTATTTTCATGCTCAAGGAAACAACAAGTATAAGACAAAAAAAAATTGTAGAGGAAGAGATAAGCTTAGACCTTAATCTACTTTTAGGCCTTTCTCAGTAAAATAAAACTTTGAGATCAAAACCAGGCTTCTTTTTTAGGCTTGAACTGAACTCAATTAGAAAATTGTAGTCATAACTCAAACTCGCATATACTCCGGCCATGTAGTGAGCAACCCCGAGTCCGACAACTATATATTTACTTTTATTAATTGATGAAATGATATTTTACTTTCATTCTTTTATTATATGTTTGAATTAGTTTATAGTTTATGTAAATTACTTTTGAGAGTAAATTTTAAGCTCAGAGCTAACCTCTTAAGGCTCATAAGTAACTTTGAACGTATACATTGGTCATGTTGACTAAAATATAAACATGGACCAAGACATTCTAGTTGATCTGGTTTTATTGATAAACTTGTACTAAAATCATATGATCCAACTGTTGACCACATGAATTATTTATTTATTAAAAGCTAAAATTAAAGGAGATCCCTCGTATCATTCATCCAACTGTCTTGCCTTGCCTTTCAGTCTGCTACTATCGGTGCTTGTGTCCAAGAAATAAAAAATGATAGAGTCCACATCACCTTCAAATATACTATAAGATTCAACCATCTGTACATAGCTGAATCTCATTGCGCTTTCTAATGACATAGTAATTCAGTGAGTCATAAATTACTAATTAAAGACTGTATCGTTTCTTCTTCTTATGTGTTTTAAAACTCTCTTGAAAAACTAAAAATAATGTTTTTGTGTATGTATAAAGGAGCAGAGTCACAAAGTCCTTTCTAATAAAATTGATTTGCGTCACGTCTGGAGATATAGGCACAATTTGCTGACCTCCGTTAACAATTTGTGTATTTGATCTTACTTGTGATTTATTGTGTCAGACACGTAGACTTAGTGTTTGATCTAACTGTTGGTTTATTGTGTCGGAGACGTATGTACAGTATTTGATCTAACTGTTGGTTTATTGTGCCGGAGACGTATGCACAATATTTTATTTCACTTTTGTTTTTGTGTTTTTTTATTGTTATTTTGATCTCATTGTAGTAAAATTATGTATTTTCTCAAAACTCTTTTTACCTCAAGCCAGTTTAGAAGCAATTTGTAAGGAAAATTGTGTAATTTCCCAATAATTGGTATCAGAGCTACATGCTTGGTAGCGATCCAAAGGAGGTCCGATTTGAATTGGATCAATGGTTACAGATGAAGGAAATGTGAGACTCAAAAAATTTGATGGTGTATATGTAAAATTCTGGAACATGCAGACTGAAGATTATCTTCACTAGAAAAACTTTATCAACCCATCTCAGGAAAAAAAATCAGATAGTTTAAGAGATGAAGAATTGACCTTTCTTGACATACAAACTCTTGGAGTCATCCGATTAATGATATCTCGAAACATTGCTTTCAACATCATAAAGGAAACAACCAAGATGGGTCTTATGAAGGGTCTCTCAAGTATATATGAGATGTCATCGGCGTCCAACAAAGTTTACTTGATGAGGCGTTTATTCAATTTGCGATTGACGGAAGGCGCGTCGGTAGCTCAACATCTTAATGAACTCAATACAATCACAACCCAGTTGAGTTCATTTGAAATTAATTTTGATGAAGAAGTACGAGCATTGATACTCTTGTCTTCACTACCAGTTAGTTGGAATGCTACTGGCACGACAATGAGTAGCTCGTCAGGAAGTAATAAGTCGAAATTCGATGATGTTCGTGACCTAGTTCTCAGTGAAGAGAATCGAATGAGAGAATCAGGTGAGTCATTAATCTCCTCAGTCTTACATACAGAGTCGAGAGGAAGAAAATTAACAAGAGGTCATGAACATGGTAAATTGAATTATAGATGTAGATCAAAAGACTAGAGGTTTAAGTCCAGGATTCCTAAAACTTCCCAGGGGGTGAAAACCATCGAGTGTTAGAACTGTATGAATACTAGGCACTATAAACATCAGCGCAAGAGAGAACCAAAGTACCATGAGAAGAAGAAATAGGAAAATTTCACATGAAAAGGAGATGATGCGTTAATATGCTCCTTAGAAAGTATGGAAGAATCTTAGATTTTAGACTCTAGAGCATCGTTTCACCCTACTTCGAATAAAGAATTCTTCGAGAGGTATGTCCTTGGTAAGCTTGGAAATGTATATCTTGGTGATGATCAACCTTGTTATATTATTGGTAAAGGTACTGTGAAGATTAAGTTGAATGGGTCAGTCTGAGAACTGAAAGATGTCAGGCAGATCCCCAATCTGAGAAAAAACTTAATCTCATTAAGGCAGCTAGCTAGCAAAGGTTACACTACAATCTTCCATGGTGACAATTAGAAGATTTCAAAGGGAGAAATGACAGTTTTCGTGGAAAGAAGAGTGGTAATCTTTAGAAGATAGGAAATACGAGCTATTTAATTGGAATAGCAGCAGGAAAGGAAAATCCAAATGTGTGGCACCAGAGACTTGGCCACATGAGTGAAAAGGGTATGAAAAATATTTACTCGAATGGGAAGCTTCCAGGTCTTAAGTCAATCAATATAGACATGTACGGAGATTTCATATTTAGAAAAGATAAAACGGTCAGTTTTTAGATGAGTAGCAGAACAACAAAGAAAGAAATGTCGGAGCTTGTTCACTGTGACGTTTCATTTATAGGAGAAAAATAGTAGTTTCCAACTTTTATCAATGATTATTCTTGAAATGTATGGGTCTGTTTTCTAAAGCATAAATCTGAAGTGTTTGATGTATTTAGGATATGGAAATCTATGGTTGAGAATGAGACGGGTGTGAAGATAAAAAAGCTTAGAACCGATAATGGTGGTGAATATGAGGACACTAGATTCAAGAACTTTTACTCTAAGCACGGGATCAGGATGGAGAGAATCATGCAAGGAACGCCTCAACACAATAGTATTGGTGAACGTATGAACAGAACATTGACAAAAAGAGCCAGAAGCATTCGTATACAGTCTGGTTTACCGAAGCATTTTCGAGACGATGCAGTCAACACATCGGCTTATCTGGTTGACCAAAGCCCATCAGTTTCCTTTGTAACATAGAATAACCAAGGAATTATAAAGTGGTAAGGATATAACATTATCACATCTAATATTTTTTTGGTTCTACGGTATATGTTCATATAAGTGATCAAGGAAGGAACAAGTTTGATCCCAAATCAAAGATATATTTCCTGATTGGCTATGCAAAGATGAGTTCGTTTATCGTGTTTAGGATAAGGAAAACACGAAGATGATACGAAGCAGAGACGTGGTCTTCAATGAAACAGTGATGTACAAGAACATGCATAAAACCAAAGCAAATGACTCAAATCCATACAGATCAGTATTTGCAGATATCGAGGGAGCCCAAGATAGTCAAGGAATAGTACTGCTAGGATCAATCCCTCAACAAGGAGAGTAAGTTGGTCATGTCGATCAGTAGAAGATCTTCACGACCCCATGTTCCCAACATGAGATACTTACACTATATGTTACTGACCGATTTTGGGGAACCTGAATACTATAATGAATCTTGTCAGACCATTGATGCTAGCAAGTGAGAGCTTTCCATGAAAAATAAGATGAAGTCTTTAATCTTAAATGAGACATGGGAACTAGTTAAGTTACCAATGGGTAAGAAGGCACTTCATAACAAGTGGGTATACCGGGTGAAAAATAAGCATGATGGCTCTAAAAGATACAAAGCCTGACTAGTTATCAAAGGGTTCCAGCAAAATGAATGAATTAATTACACCAATATTTTTTCTTCGGTTGTAAAATTCAATACTATTAGATCAGTGTTGAGTATAGTTGTTATTGAAGACTTGAATTTCTTCACGGAGACTTGGATGAGGAGATATATATGTATCAACCAAAAGGTTTCTTAAAAGAAGGGAAATAAAATTGGTATATGGACTCAAGAAAAGTTTGTATGGTCTAAAACAAGCTCCAAGACAGTGGTACAAGAGTTCTGATGGTTTTATGCACAAAGAGAGTTTCGAGAAGTGTCATGCTGACCAATGTTGCTATTTCAAAATATGTAAGTCCATTTATATCATTTTACTACTCTATGTTGATAATATGTTAGTAGCAGGTTCAAATATAGATGATATTAGAATATTGAAGCTTCAGTTGTCAAAAGAATAGGACATGAAAGACTTGCGACTGGCGAAGAAGATCCTAAAATCCATCATTTATAAGATTATAAAAAACAAAATGATTCTAAGGTATGAAAAGTGATTTTGAAATCTAGAGACTTAGCTAAAAATGCATTCTTAGGTCCCCTGGAAAAAGTAACATAGACTATTGGGTTGATAAATGGAGTTTCACACACCCTGTAATCACTTTCATTGTTAATTAATATATTTTATGGTATAAACAAGTCAACGTAAATAAGTTAGAGTCAAATAATGATTAGAATATAAGAAAACGGAAACAATTTACTTCAATTAGATATAACCAGAATAATGAAGATCTCTCTTATTTTAAATAAGGAGGATAATATATTATGGATAGTCTGTCTAAATGGAGAATTTTCTGTAAAGAAAATATGAAATGAAATAAGAGGTAAAGACAAAAAGTTTACATTTCTAAGGAATAAAATTTCTCCAAAGAAATGTTATTTTATTCTTTGGGGGGTAATAGACAACTTCATCTCAACATACTTTATTCTTTAACATAAGGGTTTCCATCTATCTTCAAAATGTCAAAATTTCCTAAAGATCGAAACAATAGATCATTTGTTTGTTGTTTGTTAGAGTTCTTGAAATGTTTGGCATTATTTCTCTGATTTATTTGGTATAATACTAGGTAAACATATTACAATCAAGCATATTATATCTATATGTTTCTTTTCAACTTCCAAACATATTCATATTAGCAATGGGAACTAGTTAAATTACCAATGGGTAAGAAGGCACTTCATAACAAATAGGTATACCGGGTGAAATATAAGCATGATGGCATGTAAATTGATTCTCTGATAGTATTCAATATCCTTAGTTATGGAGCATCACCTTGGTATTTAAACTTAACAATTCAGTGGTGTAGAAATTTTATACCATCTAGTATGGTAATCAGAAACATCTTCAGGTAACAGAACTATGCGGTAGATTGGGTTGCGGAACATACGATAAAGGCCAAATTAAGCTGCATTTACATAACATCAAATATCCTTGTCTCACTTAGTTCCATTATTCTTCTTGAAAGCATTGTCACTAGATATCTTGGGCTAAAATATTGAATGATTATTCGAAGTTAACATCTGACAAGGTTATCCTTGACTATTATGAATTTTGAATGTTTTGCAGGTCTACGTAAAAAACAAGAGGATTAATAGCATCTAAAGAAAGCTTGAAGATGAAGGAGAAGACTCATTCAAGTTATCAAAGCTATGAAAGCTGATAAAACAAGCTACTGATCACCTAGAGAAATCAACACAATGTACATCAGTAGATTATTTCTTACTATGATGAATGAAAAAATCAACATGTTCATTCAAGATCATAATACGATCGTTCTGTATCTTGTAATATTATTGTAGTTACATTCACGTTCGGCCCTCCCTTAAGCCACATAAATTTGTTGTCTTGGACCCCAATTTTCAAGGGGCCAAAAAAAGAATAATAGGTTAGGTTTAAGTAGAAATTGTCATAGTTCTCTTGTTCATATATTTTTCTTCTCTATGTGCTTGACAAGATCCATCGGTAAAGTTTTTGAGGTATTCTTTGATATCTTTCTTTTGTAATGGAATTGTTTTTTGCCGGTTGTAATGGAAATATATTATTAATTATTATGTTTTTATATTCCTAATTATTAATATAATTTTGTAGTGACACACCTCCGATAAACTGTAGAAAGTATGTTTGTGGATAAAAAAAGAAAAAAAAAAGAAGAAGAATTTTTTAAACCACAAGAAAATTATATCCTTAAGTTCGTAACAAGATCTGCGATTTTTTGAGATAAAATCAATGAAGATAAAATTGAGATTGATGCTTGTGAGAATGGTGAAAAAGATATAAATATCGCTGAAGATGAAAATATGAAAGAGGATGAGGATAAAAGTCATGAAGAATACAATGACGAAAAATAAAAACGTTGATTTTAGTGATCCACGAAGCTAGGGGAAATTAGGAAACATCTAAGAATTATTTTGGTGGAAAAAGGTCCTCCACCTAAGACACCCGTTGACTATAAGTTTATGGAAAGAACTATTGGTAGGTCTTTTTCTTATTCATCATACACAAGATAAAATGAATAATGGAGAAAATTATGATAAACGATGATTAGTTTACTCAAAATCAAAAGATCATATTTTTTATTTTTGTTCTAAGTTATTTAGTAAAGAAGAAGATCCTCATATGCTGATAAGTGTTGGGTATTGTGCTTGGAAAAATGCTTCATGTCGTTTGAAAAGTCATGAAACTAGTCATAATCATATTTAATGCATAGTTAAATGGAGAGATTTGGAAATGAGACTTCAAAAGAATGCAATTATTGATAAGAATATGCTAGAAAAAATTAAAAGGGAGAAAAAACATTGAAGAGATGTTTTGTTGAGAATATCCATATCTAATACTAGAGAGTATTGGCTCAGGTTTTCAAACCTCTACTGTATACTTTTCTTGATAACATTACCCATGAGCCAAATACAAAGAAAAAAAGCCAAATACAGAAAAACAATAAAAAATGAGACTTTTACATTGTCATAACAAAGAACAATATCGAGTATTTGAAGGGTGTTTTGTGGCATTTTGGTTTGTCTACTAAGCAGAAATTCCTTGAGATTGTGCATGTCAGGTTTGGAAGCAATTTTGACAGCAACTTTGAATTGTGGATAGTTGTTCCAGCACAAATGGCAAACATAAAACACATATAAGATCAACCTAAACTTATAATGTCGTTTAAAACACCATAAACACGAAAAGTTAAACAACAATTATTGTATTTTGATTATCTTCCCTCATTTATGGTTCTGGACGTAACAAATATATATATATATATATTTTTTTTTGATATTCATTACGATTTTAAGACTATAAGGTAACACCTTTAAAAATATAAACAAACTTTTGAAATTGAGAAATTAAAGCACCCCATCCCTCACCAAACATACCAAAATTTTCCAAAATCCAGTCTAACCAGCTATATATATATATTGATTATATAATTTGGAATAAAATATAAAATTAAAATTTTATCCATTTTTTCTAATGCAATAGTTTAAAGTCACTTTAAATCTTTAGATTAATAAAGAAAATACTCCTAGTGCAATTTGAAAGAAAATGTAACATATTTAATTTATTTAATAATATCTATTGAGATCATCAATCTTTTTTTACCAAAAATTTTAAAACTTTTTTAATTCAGAGGATTTTTAACAATTTTTTCAAACGAAATTACGAGTAAAAACTGTGTCGTGTTATCGTTTCAAAACTCAGTTGATCGGTCATAAAAATTTAAAAATTTGTTACCTTCCAAATTCATCGTGTCAGATCAATTTGCCAAATATCTACTATCTTACATTTATATAAATCCTCTGTTATACATTTATGGACAACCGACGTCATAATAGAGAAAAAGATGATGGAGTGGAAAAATTTTATGTTGTCCTTAGAAACATAAAACACGCCAGGGATTTCATAAATAAAAAGAAATAGGAGAAAAAAAAAGTCATGACAGAAGGGTGGACTCTATAGTTTCAAATCGAAGATTTTAAGGATTACTCACAAATTTATTTAACTTAAAAAAACAAGATACATAAGACAAGAAAATAAGAGAAAAAAGAGATTGTGCTTTGGACTTCGACCTTTCTTTATTTTCATGCTTATTTTCTCTATGCCCGATTAATATAAAAATATAAATGAAAAGTAAGCAAAATTTTATTTCTAAATTGGAATCGAAGTATCAAACACAAGATCAACTGAACAAATCATTTGGAGCACAAGTCGTAATTTGTCGCTGATAAAATAAAAAGAACATAAAGAGACTTTGAAAATGTTGAAAAAACCTCCATGCTCATACTATGACAGAGACCGAAAAGAAAAATAGTAATATTTTGGATACCTAGAAGGTGAAAGAGACCGAAAAGAAAAATAGTAATATTTTGGATACCTAGAAGGTGAAAGAGGGCTACGATAATCAGGTGGAAATCTCATAGCTGAAGGATACAATATGTACTACCAGTGAGCAGCTGACAAAAGCAAAGAACATTTTAATAAGTCAGAAAGTGACTTTATCGCTTCAAGCAAGGGTTGTGGTTCGTATTTGTGTGAAAACATCTCTACTGAGACTCGCTTAAGGTTTTATTGGCGTCCATATGCTAAAATTGGATTATATAGATCTTGTATTCCAAGTAATATTTTTTCCTCAGTGGTGAATGATGAACTACTCTCAGAAATTCCAGGAATTGTAAGGGCTACACAAGATGTTAAGCAGTTATGGTAGGGTAAAAAACACCATAGATCCTCCATGTTTGTCACTTGTAACACATCAGTCCCTATTCTTTGTCTCTGTAATAAACCGGTCCTTTATGTTTTAAAAATGTAACAAACGGATCTTTTTTGTAATAAATAGGTCCTTATGTCTGTAATCAACGGGTCCCTCATGTTTTCAATTTGTAACAAACAGGTCCCTCAAATATTCAGAAAAGGATTTGTTTGTTACGTTTTTAAAACATAGGGGACCGGTTTATTACAGAGACAAAGAATAGGGACCGATGTGTTACAAGTGACACACATGGAGGACCTGTGGTGTTTTTAACCCAGTTATGGTAGTACCAGAAGTTAATAATACGATCGAAGAATCCAGGTCACATGAGACTCTTCACACATGTCTAGAAAACATTAGGAGAGATTGTTCTTTTGGGTACTAGTTCAACACAATCCAACAAATTCTTTGTCTACTCTACCACTTCACACAGCTCAACAAGCCATGTCAAGAAACAATTAGCTTTCAAGAAGCAATTAGCTCCAAGCGAGTATTTATCAGGAACACTGTCACGAGCAATTAGAAATCTGCTAAGGATAACAAAATATTTTACCTCCTCTAAAGATAGACTTATGGTTTATCCTTATTTATCTAATGGTAGTGTGGCTTATAAGCTTAAAGAAAAACCAACATTAGAATGGAACACAAGAAAAATGATATCGAATAGATCAATAAGATATCTTCCATATTTGTACGAGCAGTGTGATCCAAAGATAATACACAGAGTCGTGAAGGCTGCCAATGTGCTGCTGAATGAGTACTTTGGGGCTGTTGTTGGTGATTTTAAGTTGGCTAAGCTTTTTGAACCCGGTGATACTTATGTCACTCCTTATGTTAATCAAACTGTTTGACATATTACACATGAGTACCCATCCACGGGTCAGGCATTCGATAAAATCAATATCTTTGGTTTTAGGATTCTGCTACTTGAGTTCATGACCGGTATGAGAACTTTCGTGTTTGGTAAATGGTTTACTCACATTGGAGCCAATACGATGTTGCAAATAACTTACATTGAGGGCTATGGTTAGTGTGGATTGTTTCTGATCTAAGAGTATATTTGGAAAGAGTTTTATATTTTTCAGGTATTTAATATTGGAGTGAATGGTAGAGAGATAAAAGAAGGCGTCTTCCTAGCAATTAAGTTTTTCTTACCCTCTTTAATGAGGGTGGTTGGGGTATTCATACTTGTTTGATGACCCATGGGTTGTTCGGTTCATAATCTAGATTCAGGAAACCTATAAAGCCCCAAACCTAAATGGGATAGTATAGGTTAGCACATAGCTGAGTCATGATTGGCTTAATCGAACTGTTATCATACGTTGAATGCAAAATATATCCGAACTACCTATTTGGTTTAAACAGTAGTGCTCTTCTAAAAATATCTGAACCTATCAGTAGCCTATTTAGGTATTTTAAAAATATATTAGAAGAGCTAAATTATCAATGAAAAGACTCAGATTATATTCGAAGTATTTTTCGAAGAGTTGGCCATCGAGGAGAAAACCCTTATCGGATCCGAAGTATTTTCTTCTTGTTGATGGAAAAACCAACAGTCAGAATTTTGAGAAATAACACGTGTCCTACTCTAATTTAACCTCTTAATCGTTTCTCTCTCTTAGAACTCGCACCTATCTTTCAAAAGGTAATCATGGTATACTTAATAGCCCTTAATCATCACTTGAATCAATTTATCTCCCCAATGTGAAACACTCAACTGGCTTTTACCTCTATATAAGTCAGTTTTACTGTTTATTTTTCCATAAACAAGAAATTTTTTCTAGAGAGATAAAGCTTGAGTCTGTTATTTCATATTATACCTGGGAATTTGTATGTTCACGGCCAAAACTGCTTTGATCAAAAGAGGTTGGTTAAATCTATCTGACTTGGACAATGCCAGAAAGGAGGCAAGATAGGAGGAAAAAATGGCAGTCGGACTCCGTGCTTCTCCTGGTGGAGTAGTTAGCCTAACGGCACAAGAACCGGACAAGAATTCATCATCATCTAAAACATTGGTAAATCAAAAACCTCTTTTTATTCCAACTTTATCCACCCTAGAATTTGAACCTTCAGTTCAGGTATCTCGAGATTCGTTTCCTAAGCATAAAGCGGTTTTCAGTGTTAAAAAACCCTCACCCTTTCTCGCCATGGGATCAGACACTAAAAATGTCACACCCCGGAGAGTCACTCGACTCTCCAAGGCTAATGGAACCCTTTCATCGTCAAAAAATATTAGTTCATAGACATTAAACTCTCTTGCTCAACTTTTTGTGGAAGCGAACTCATTAACTCCTCTTAAAGAGGCAACCCAAATTGACAAAGAAGTCATAGGTACTAAATTGGCCGAACAACAGTCGATTATAATGGATGAAAATATGGAAGATAATAAGGAAAATAAGTGGTTTTAGAAAACTATGTATAATGTTGGTTAAATTAAATTTGAATGGATATATTGAAGTATATTTCTTTTATTGAAATTTAAATTTGAAGATGAGATATGATATCGTAACAAACTTGACTATATCCTCCAATCTAACTGTTGAATTTTCAAATATCCTAAATTTTTCCATTTAACCGTTCTCTATTTCAAACCCTCATTTTCCTTCTCTCTAATTTGTTCGTTTCCCCTGACAATGTCGAGTTCTTCTTCCGATTCTTCTTTGTGGTTTTGTTCCCTTTATCCTTCCGGTTCTTTTTCAGATCCTTTGTATAAGTTATACTCCACTTATCACATAGTGGAGGATGAGGATGAGCTGGTAGCCCTTATTAACAACCATAAATATCCCTCTCTTTCTCTTTTATCTTTATGTTTTCCCACCAGCTGAGCATCAGCCTCAGCCTGAGCCTCATAATTCATCATCAGGTTTTTCATCTGTCAACTTCCTTGGATCTCCATCCACCGATTCGAACGACGATCAGGTGATTCTTCATTTATATATATGGTTCTATTATATGATGAACTGGTGCTTGCTTTTTTATGATTTTGTTTATCTATAAGTTAAGGTTATCATATTCTAAATTGAGAATCCTGAATCCTTTACCCATGCACATGACTGGTTGAGTCTACCTGACATAAGTATTGCACGTCAATGTACAAGCTCCACTAAGGTAGCACTGTTTATGTACAAGCGTTTAAATTGAGTTTGCAAAAATAACAATATTAACTTGCTATCTATTAAGATCAGTTTTTAAGAATACAAGATGAATACACAAGTACTAGTTGCTTTCTTATGTTATTTTTAATGTTACCATTCTAAGTTTGAGGAGGTACGATCAAAATCCATCATACAGTTAAGCAGTTGCGCAAATCCGGGTAGTAATAAGTATTCACATAAAAGCTACATGTCTCGAGGAAGATATATTACAAGACAATGTTCAAGTTCCACAAAGGTAGATTATTTCGACTAGGAGGGTGCAGTTAAAGGCGATGAACGAAGTCATTCGGCCACGCGCTATTGCAATAGTTCGACAAGGGTAACTAGCATATAAGATAGACCTATCATAGTTTCTTAATAACGACTCACTCGTACTAAAGAAATTTCATACTGCAGACTTATAATCCTACAACCGATACTCTTATTAGTCAATCTATCCTAGTTAATATGGAGAAAGCAGACGCTACCGTACTTGGAGATGGAGAGAGTACAGATGTATCCCCCGCCCCTAAAGGAAATAAAAAGTATTTAAACATCAATCATGCATTCTTAAAGTTCAGCAACTGAAATAAAAAGTATTTAAACATCAATCGAGAGGTATGTCCTTGGTAAGCTTGGAAATGTATATCTTGGTGATGATCAACCTTGTGATATTATTGGTAAAGATACTATGAAGATTAAGTTGAATGGGTCAGTTTGAGAACTGAAAGATGTCAGGCAGATCCCCGATCTGAGAAAAAACTTAATCTCATTAAGGCAGTTGGCTAGCAAAGGCTACACTACGATCTTCCATGGTGACAATTAGAAGATTTCAAAGGGAGCAATGACAGTTTTCACGGAAAGAAGAGTGGTAATCTTTAGAAGACAGAAAAGACGAGCTATGCAATTGCAATAGCAGCAGGAAACGAAAATCTAAATGTGTGGCACCAGAGATTTGGCCACATGAGTGAAAACAGTATGAAAATTATGTACTCGAATGGTAAGCTTCCAGGTCTTAAGTCAATCGATATAGACATGTGCAAAGATTGCATATTTAGAAAAGATAAAAGGGTCAGTTTTTGGATGAGTAGCAGAACCGCAAAGAAAGAAAGGCTGGAGCTTGTTCACTATGACGTTTGAGGGCCAACAACTGTTTCTTCTATAGGAGAAACACAGTACTTTCTGACTTTTATCAATGATTATTCTCAAAAGGTATGGGTCTATTTTCTAAAATAAAAATTACTCTATATAATTGTTTTTATTGATTTATTTTTGAATATTTTTACTCAATAATTTTTTTAAAATATATAATATTAAATTGATTTATCAAAAAACAAAATTTTATTTTTATCAACTATAAAATTAGTGTATAAGTGGTTTTAAAAAACAAATTGTGCTAGGTTAATTTAAATGGATATTTTGAAGTATATTCTTCTATTAATATTTAAATCTAGAAATGAGATATTGTAACAAAATTCATTATATCCGCGAAACTACCAGAATTATCCTCCAACGGTTGAGTTTTCAAATATTCTAAAATTTTCCCTTTAACCGTATGAACAAGACCATATAAGTAAGGGTACAAAAGATAGAAATGATCATGATCACAATACTACTCAAGAAAATGAAGAAGCTAGAACCCAAAAACAAGCAAAAATAATTGATGCTATACAGACTCTTGAATTTGGATACAACGTTTCAAACAACATGTATTATGAAAATCTTGTTTCTGATAGTTCATCTCCAAAACTTGGATACATTGGTAGTTTACAATCCACCCCAATACACAACAACGAGGTCAACCAAGGTTTTCTAGAATTTTATAGAGAAGAAGATAATACTGGTTCTAAATAAATATTTTAAAAGAAACTAAAGATTTCTAAAGGGAATAGGAGCCCAAAAAACAACAATGAGGTCATACAAGGTTGTCCAGAATTTTATAGGGAAGAAGATGATACTCGTTTTAAAGAAATATTTGACAAGAAACTAAAGACTACTAAAAAGAAGAAGAAAACAAAAACCAAGATCATTGGGGAACTTCAATTCACGTTGATATCCATACTAGTTCTCAATGGATGCTATGTGGTGATCTTAAATCGATTAGTTCTATTGATAATCAGATTTGATGTTCTTTTTTTTGTCAGATTAGTACCTGATGATTTCAATAAGAAGATTAGAGAGTGCATAATTGAAGATGCAAGTTATGCTGGATATAAATATACTTGGTCTAACAAATCAAAATGAAAACGTCTTGACTGGGTTTTCATCAACAACAAGTGGAATTATTTTTTCAAAGAAATCAAAATCATTCATAAAGCTAGAATAGGCTCTGATCACCTGGCCATTATTATCAACATATCTAAAGATACTCACAGCCCCAATTTTTTAGATTCTTAAACATGTGTTCTTTAGATAGTGATTTCATTCCTTTTGTGGAAAACAATTGGTATCATGATATTGATGGGGATCCTCTGGTCAGGTTCTGGCTCAAGCTTAAAAATCTTAAGGTTGGTCTTGTTTCTTGGAACAAGCTTCATTTTGGTAACATTTTTAATCAAATTCAAGAACTAGAGGATGAAGTTCAAATGTTGGAAATCAGGCATCAAGATCAGAACAGCATTCACACTAGGTCTGAATTATCAAAAACTAATGCTCTATTATTACATGCTCATAAAATAGAGGAGTTATACTGGCTTCAGAAATGTTATGCTAGTTGGAGAATGGATGGTGATAAAAATACAAAATTGTTTCACAATTATGTTATAAAAATAAAGAAAAAATTTGCATAAATGCTATAAAATCTTACAACACTTGGATTACTAACAGAGAAGCTATTGGCCTCTTTGTTGTTCTCTTATTTCAAATATGCTCTCACTAGCTTCCCTTACAATAGCAAGCAGGATGAAAAAGATAAAATGTTAAATCTTATCTTCAACAACATTCCTACTATTGTCACTGAGGAGGACAAGAAAAAATTGCTTCAGCTTCCTAGTGAAGAAGAAATCTAAGGAATCATTAACAGCTCAAACACTTCCATTGTTGCAGGTATGGACAATTTTAATCAGTTCTTCTCTAAAACCTGTTGGAACTTTATCAAAAAAAATCTTACATTAGTTGTGCACCACTTCATAAGGGGCTACAATATTCCCAAATGAGTTTTAGCCACTGGAATCTGTCTTATTCCTAAATCCACAAATCCAACTAATTGGAAGGGTTACATGCCAATTAGCCTATGTTCTCTTCTCAACAGAATTATGTCCAAAGTTCTGAATAATAGCCTTATCTGAATTCTCCCTAAGATCATTTCTAAAACTGTATCCAGGATAACATTCTTATTGCTAAGGAGTTGTTATATGATTTAAATAGAAAAGGTCAAAGACAAAAAAATATCATATAACTTAATATGTGCAAAGCTTTTGATAAAATAAGTCATTGTTTTATTATCAATATTCTGAGTAAATTTGGATTTTCTAAAAGATTTACTTCTCTCATAAGCAAGATGAGTTCTAATGTCTCTGTATCCATTATTATCAATGGAGAATCTATTGGGTTTTTTAAAACTGTAAAGGGTGTGAGACAAGGTGATCCTATATCACCAAGCCTCTTCATTATTGCTGAAGACTTTTAATGAATATTGTCAGACCATTGATGCTAGCAAGTGAGAGCTTTCCATGAAAAATAAGATGAAGTCTTTAAGTTACCAATTGGTAAGAAGGAACTTCATAACAAATGGGTATGATTATGATTATTGGGAGTCAAAACATCTCTCTTTCACAGGGAGGTTAACTCTTATGAACTTTATTCTTATGATTATTATTTTATATTGAATCTAAGTAATGTTATTCATAATGGTGTGATTGAAAAATAGAGAAAACTTTTAAGAGATTCTCGTGGGGGACTACTAGTGTTGATCATAGCATGCATTGGTGTAAATGGAACCATGTCTGTAAACCTTTTAATGAAGGTGGTTTGAATATCAAAAAGTTGTTTGATATTAAAACATCTTTATCATGTAGAATGTGGATCAATTACAGATACAACAAAACTCTTCGGGCTAACCTAATGCATAATATATACTGCAAGAATCTACATCCTCTTCAGGTTGCTGACAACAAGCCTGGCTCGATGGTGTGGAAAAGACTTACCAGGATACAACAAAACTCTTTGGGCTAACTTAATGCATAATATATACTACAAGAATCTACATCCTCTTCAGGTTGCTGACAACAAGCATGGCTCTATGGTGTGGAAGAGACTTACAAAGATTAATCATTTTGCTGGACAACATATTAGTTGGAAGATGGGAGTAGGTTTGACTGATTACTGGTTAAATAATTGGTCTAACTCTAAGCAGTTATTAACTCTTGATAATAATATAGACAATAGATAGTATAAGTGTTAACTCTTAATGGCTAAATAATCATTGTGATCTCATTGGTATTAAAGACTTACTGAATCCTATGGACATGGACGGAATCTATACTTGTACTATTAAACCTTACTGTGATGGAACTCTTATTTGATTAATTATTTTTTTCGATCAATCAATTACATTTGATTATAGATACTAATTGAATTTGTTTTCATCTTACAATCCACCCAAAACACAACAACGAGGTCAGCCAAGGTTCTCCAGAATTTTATAGAGAAGAAGATAATAGTGGTTCCAAATAAATATTTTAAACAAAACTAAATGTTTCTAAAAGGAAGAGGAGCCCAAAAAAACATTGAGGTCATACCAGGTTCTCCAGAATTTTACAGGGAAGAAGATGATACTGGTTTAAAAGAAATATTTGACAAGAAACTAAAGACTGCTAAAGGGAAGAAGAAAACAAAAAAATAAGATCATTCGGGCACTTCAATTCACAGGACAAGTAAATCTAAACCTTCTCTCAATAAGGATTAGCTTTCTTAACTCAAATATAAGAGGTATTAGAGACAAATCTTCTTTGAGAAGGCTGAAACATCTTATAAAAAAACAATACTAAACTGGTTGCTATTCAAGAACCCTTAATTGGTAGAGATTATATTGAGACTATAGAAAAAAATATTGGTTTTAATCCATTTAAACCAAACATTTCTAACAAAATATGGCTATTCTAGCATGATGCTATGTGGTGATTTTGAATCGATTAGTTCTATTAATAATCAGATTTGATTTTCTTCTTTTTTTCAGATTAGTACTGATGATTTCAATAAGAAGATTAGAGAGTGCAGAATTGAAGATGCAAGTTATGCTGGATTTAAATATACTTGGTCTAACAAATCAAAATGGAAACGTCTAGACTGGGTTTTCATCAACAACAAGTGGAATGATTTTTTCAAAGAAACCAAAGTCATTCATAAATCTAGAATAGGCTCTGATCACATGGCCATTATTATCAACCTATCTAAAGATACTCACAACCCCAATTTTTTTAGATTCTTAAACATGTGGTCTTTAGATATTGATTTCATTCCTTTTGTGGAAAACAATTGGAATCATGATATTGATGGGGATCCTCTGTTCAGGTTCTGGCTCAAGCTTAAAAGTCTTAAGGTTGGTCTTATTCCTTGGAACAAACTTCATTTTGGTAACATTTTTAATCAAGTGCAAGAACTAGAGGATGCAGTTTAAATCTTGGAAATCAGGCATCAAGATCAGAACAGTATTCACATTAGGTTTGAATTAAGAAAAACTAATGCTCTATTATTACATGCTCATAAAATGGAGGAGTTATACTGGCTTCAAAAAAATTATGCTAGTTGGACGATGGATGGTGATAAAAATACAAAATTGTTTCACAATTATTCTATAAAATCTTACAACACTTGGATTACTGGCAGAGAAGCTACTGGCTCTTTGTTGTTCTCTTATTTCAAAGATGCTCTCACTAGCTTCCCTTACAATAGCAAGCAGGTTGAAAAAGATAAAATGTTGAATCATATCTTCAACAACATTCCTACTATTGTCACTCAGGAGGACAATAAGAAATTGCTTCAGCTTCCTAGTGAAGAGGAAATCTGAGGAATCATCACCAGCTTAAACACTTCCAGTGTTGCAGGTATGGGCAGTTTTAATCAGTTCTTCTATAAAACCTGTTGGAACTTTATCAAAAAAGATCTTACATTAGTTGTGCACCACTTCATAAGGGGCTACAATATTCCCAAATGAGTTTTAGCCACTGGAATCTGTCTTATTCCTAAATCTACAAATCCAATTAATTGGAAGGGTTACATGCCAATTAGCCTATGTTCTCTTGTCAAAAGAATTATGCCCAAAGTTCTGAATAATAGGCTTATCTGCATTCTCCCTAAGATCATTTCTAAAATTGTATCCAGGATAACATTCTTATTGCTAAGGAGTTGTTATATGATTTAAATAGAAAAGGTCAAAGATAAAAAAAATTATCATTCAACTTGATATGTGCAAAGCTTTTGATAAAATGAGTCATTGTTTTATTATCAATGTTCTGAGTAAATTTGGATTTTCTAAAAGATTTACTTCTCTCATAAGCAAGATGATTTCTAATGTCTCTGTATCTATTATTATCAATGGAGAATCTATTGGGTTTTTTAAAACTGTAAAGGGTGTTAGACAAGGTGATCCTATATCACCAAGCCTCTTCATTATTCCTGAAGACTTTTAATGAATCTTGTCATACCATTGATGCTAGCAAGTGAGAGCTTTCCATGAAAAATGAGATGAATTCTTTAAGTTACCAATGGGTAAGAAGGCACTTCATAACAAATGGGTATGATTATGATTATTGGGAGTCAAAACATCTCTCTTTCACAGGGAGGTTAACTCTTATGAACTCTATTCTTATGATTATTGTTTTATAACGAATCTAAGTAATGTTATTCATAATGGTGTGATAGACAAAATAGAGAAAACTTTTAAGAGATTCTTGTTGGGGACTACCAGCGTTGATCATAGAATTCATTGGTGTAAATGGAGCCATGTCTGTACACCTTTTAACGAAGGTGGTTTGAATATCAAAAGGTTTTTTGATATTCAAAAATCTTTATCATGTAGAATGGGGATCAATTACAGATACAACAAAACTCTTTAGGATAACTTAATGCATAATATATACAGCAAGAATCTACATCCTCTTCAGATTGCTGACAACAAACCGGGCTCTATGGTGTGGAAAAGACTTACCAAGATAAAACAAAAATCTTTGGGCTAACTTAATGCATAATATATACTGCAAGAATCTACATCCTCTTCAAGTTTTTGACAACAAGCATGGCTCTATGGTGTGGAAGAGACTTACCAAGATTGATCATTTTGCTGGACAACATATTAGTTGGAAGCTGGGAGTAGGTTTGACTGTTTACTGGTTAAATAATTGGTCTAACTCTAAGCATTTATTAACTCTTGATAATAATATAGACAATAGATGGTATGAGCCTGAAACTGTTAACTCTTATTGGGTAAATAATCATTGGAATCTCATTGGTATTAAAGACTTACTGAATCCTATGGACATGAACGGAATCTATACTTGTACTATTAAACCTTACTGTGATTGAACTCTTATTTGATTAATTATTATTTTTTCGATCAATCAATTACATCTGATTATAAATACTAATTTAATTTGTTTTCATCTTACAATCCACCCCAAAACACAACAACGAGGTCAGCCAAGGTTCTACAGAATTTTATAGAGAAGAAGATAATACTGGTTCCAAATAAATATTTTAAACGAAACTAAATGTTTCTAAAGGTAAGAGGAGGCCCAAAAAACAACAATAAGGTCATACCAGGTTCTCCAGAATTTTACAGGGAAGAAGATGATACTGGTTTTAAAGAAATATTTGACAAGAAACTAAAGACTGCTGAAAGGAAGAAGAAAACAAAAAATAAGATCATTCGGGAACTTCAATTCACATGACAAGTAAATCTAAACCTTCTCTCAATAAGGATTAGCTTTCTTAACTCCAATATAAGAGGTATTAGAGACAAATCTTCTTTGAGAAGGCTGAAACATCTTATAAAAAAATACTAAACTCGTTGATATTTAAGAACCCTTAATTGGTAAAGATTACATTAAGACTATAGCAAAAAACATTGGTTTTAATCCATTTAAACCAAACATTTCTAACAAAACATGGATATTCTAGCATGATGCTATGTGGTGATTTTAAATCGATTAGTTCTATTAATAATCAGATTTGATGTTCTTCTTTTTTTCAGATTAGTCCTGATGATTTCTATAAGAAGATTAGAGCGTTCATAATTGAAGATGCAAGTTATGCTGGATCTAAATATACTTGGTCTAACAAATCAAAATGGAAACGTCTAGACTGGGTTTTCATCAACAACAAGTGGAATGATTTTTTCAAAGAAACCAAAGTCATTCATAAATCTAGAATAGGCTCTGATCACATGGCCATTATTATCAACCTATCTAAAGATACTCACAACCCCAATTTTTTTAGATTCTTAAACATGTGGTCTTTAGATATTGATTTCATTCTTTTTGTGGAAAACAATTGGAATTATGATATTGATGGGGATACTCTGGTCAGGTTCTGGCTCAAGCTTAAAAGTCTTAAGGTTGGTCTTATTCCTTGGAACAAGCTTCATTTTGGTAACATTTTTAATCAAGTGCAAGAACTAGAGGATGCAGTTCAAATCTTGGAAATCTGGCATCAAGATCAGAACAGTATTCACATTAGGTTTGAATTAAGAAAAACTAATGCTCTATTATTACATGCTCATAAAATGGAGGAGTTATACTGGCTTCAAAAAAATTATGCTAGTTGGACGATGGATGGTGATAAAAATACAAAATTGTTTCACAATTATTCTATAAAATCTTACAACACTTGGATTACTGGCAGAGAAGCTACTGGCTCTTTGTTGTTCTCTTATTTCAAAGATGCTCTCACTAGCTTCCCTTACAATAGCAAGCAGGTTGAAAAAGATAAAATGTTGAATCATATCTTCAACAACATTCCTACTATTGTCACTCAGGAGGACAATAAGAAATTGCTTCAGCTTCCTAGTGAAGAGGAAATCTGAGGAATCATCACCAGCTTAAACACTTCCAGTGTTGCAGGTATGGGCAGTTTTAATCAGTTCTTCTATAAAACCTGTTGGAACTTTATCAAAAAAGATCTTACATTAGTTGTGCACCACTTCATAAGGGGCTACAATATTCCCAAATGAGTTTTAGCCACTGGAATCTGTCTTATTCCTAAATCTACAAATCCAATTAATTGGAAGGGTTACAGGCCAATTAGCCTATGTTCTCTTGTCAAAAGAATTATGCCCAAAGTTCTGAATAATAGGCTTATCTGCATTCTCCCTAAGATCATTTCTAAAATTGTATCCAGGATAACATTCTTATTGCTAAGGAGTTGTTATATGATTTAAATAGAAAAGGTCAAAGATAAAAAAAAATTATCATTCAACTTGATATGTGCAAAGCTTTTGATAAAATGAGTCATTGTTTTATTATCAATGTTCTGAGTAAATTTGGATTTTCTAAAAGATTTACTTCTCTCATAAGCAAGATGATTTCTAATGTCTCTGTATCTATTATTATCAATGGAGAATCTATTGGGTTTTTTAAAACTGTAAAGGGTGTTAGACAAGGTGATCCTATATCACCAAGCCTCTTCATTATTCCTGAAGACTTTTAATGAATCTTGTCATACCATTGATGCTAGCAAGTGAGAGCTTTCCATGAAAAATGAGATGAATTCTTTAAGTTACCAATGGGTAAGAAGGCACTTCATAACAAATGGGTATGATTATGATTATTGGGAGTCAAAACATCTCTCTTTCACAGGGAGGTTAACTCTTATGAACTCTATTCTTATGATTATTGTTTTATAACGAATCTAAGTAATGTTATTCATAATGGTGTGATAGACAAAATAGAGAAAACTTTTAAGAGATTCTTGTTGGGGACTACCAGCGTTGATCATAGAATTCATTGGTGTAAATGGAGCCATGTCTGTACACCTTTTAACGAAGGTGGTTTGAATATCAAAAGGTTTTTTGATATTCAAAAATCTTTATCATGTAGAATGGGGATCAATTACAGATACAACAAAACTCTTTAGGATAACTTAATGCATAATATATACAGCAAGAATCTACATCCTCTTCAGATTGCTGACAACAAACCGGGCTCTATGGTGTGGAAAAGACTTACCAAGATAAAACAAAAATCTTTGGGCTAACTTAATGCATAATATATACTGCAAGAATCTACATCCTCTTCAAGTTTTTGACAACAAGCATGGCTCTATGGTGTGGAAGAGACTTACCAAGATTGATCATTTTGCTGGACAACATATTAGTTGGAAGCTGGGAGTAGGTTTGACTGTTTACTGGTTAAATAATTGGTCTAACTCTAAGCATTTATTAACTCTTGATAATAATATAGACAATAGATGGTATGAGCCTGAAACTGTTAACTCTTATTGGGTAAATAATCATTGGAATCTCATTGGTATTAAAGACTTACTGAATCCTATGGACATGAACGGAATCTATACTTGTACTATTAAACCTTACTGTGATTGAACTCTTATTTGATTAATTATTATTTTTTCGATCAATCAATTACATCTGATTATAAATACTAATTTAATTTGTTTTCATCTTACAATCCACCCCAAAACACAACAACGAGGTCAGCCAAGGTTCTACAGAATTTTATAGAGAAGAAGATAATACTGGTTCCAAATAAATATTTTAAACGAAACTAAATGTTTCTAAAGGTAAGAGGAGCCCAAAAAACAACAATAAGGTCATACCAGGTTCTCCAGAATTTTACAGGGAAGAAGATGATACTGGTTTTAAAGAAATATTTGACAAGAAACTAAAGACTGCTGAAAGGAAGAAGACAACAAAAAATAAGATCATTCGGGAACTTCAATTCACATGACAAGTAAATCTAAACCTTCTCTCAATAAGGATTAGCTTTCTTAACTCCAATATAAGAGGTATTAGAGACAAATCTTCTTTGAGAAGGCTGAAACATCTTATAAAAAAATACTAAACTCGTTGCTATTTAAGAACCCTTAATTGGTAAAGATTACATTAAGACTATAGCAAAAAACATTGGTTTTAATCCATTTAAACCAAACATTTCTAACAAAACATGGATATTCTAGCATGATGCTATGTGGTGATTTTAAATCGATTAGTTCTATTAATAATCAGATTTGATGTTCTTCTTTTTTTCAGATTAGTACTGATGATTTCAATAAGAAGATTAGAGCGTGCAGAATTGAAGATGCAAGTTATGCTGGATCTAAATATACTTGGTCTAACAAATCAAAATGGAAACGTCTAGACTGGGTTTTCATCAACAACAAGTGGAATGATTTTTTCAAAGAAACCAAAGTCATTCATAAATCTAGAATAGGCTCTGATCACATGGCCATTATTATCAACCTATCTAAAGATACTCACAACCCCAATTTTTTTAGATTCTTAAACATGTGGTCTTTAGATATTGATTTCATTCCTTTTGTGGAAAACAATTGGAATTATGATATTGATGGGGATACTCTGGTCAGGTTCTAGCTCAAGCTTAAAAGTCTTAAGGTTGGTCTTATTCCTTGGAACAAGCTTCATTTTGGTAACATTTTTAATCAAGTGCAAGAACTAGAGGATGCAGTTGAAATGTTGGAAATCAGGCATCAAGATCAGAACAGCATTCACATTAGGTCTGAATTAAGAAAAACTAATGCTCTATTATTACCTGCTCATAAAATGGAGGAGTTATACTGGCTTCAAAAAATTTATGCTAGTTGGACGATGGATGGTGATAAAAATACAAAATTATTTCACAATTATGTTATAAAAATAAAGAAAAAAACTGCTTAAATGCTATAAAATCTTACAACACCTGGATTATTGACAGAGAAGCTATTGGCCTCTTTGTTGTTCTCTTATTTCAAAGATGCTCTCACTAGCTTCCCTTACAATAGCAAAGGGGATGAAAAATATAAAATGTTGAATCATATCTTCAACGACATTCCTACTATTGTCACTGAGGAGGACAATAAAAAATTACTTCAGCTTCCTAGTGAAGAGGAAATCTGAGGAATCATCAATAGCTTAAACACTTCCAGTGTTGCAGGTATGGACAGTTTTAATCAGTTCTTCTATAAAACCTGTTGGAACTTTATAAAAAAAAGATCTTACATTAGTTGTGCACCACTTCATAATGGGCTACAATATTCCCAAAGGAGTTTTAGCCACTGTAATCTGTCTTATTCCTAAATCCACAAATCCAATTAATTGGAAGGGTTACAGGCCAATTACCTTATGTTCTCTTCTTAACAGAATTATGTCCAAAGTTCTGAATTATAGGCTTATCTGCATTCTCCTTAAGATCATTTCTAAAACTGTATCCAGGATAACCTTCTTATTGCTAAAGAGTTGTTATATGATTTAAATAGAAAAGGTCAAAGACAAAAACATTATCATTCAACTTGATATGTGCAAAGCTTTTGATAAAATGAGTCATTGTTTTATTATCAATATTCTGTATTTATTATTATCAATGAAGAATCTATTGGGTTTTTCAAAACTGTTAACGGTGTGAGACAAGGTGATCCTATATCACCAAGCCTCTTCATTATTGTTGAAGAAGTTTTACTTAGAGGCCTTAATAATATTTTTGAAGATAATAGACATATGAATTATAAAAACAGAAGCAGTCTTTGTATTAACAATCTTGCATTTGCAGATGATATATTACTTTTCACTAACAATAAGGAAACTACTTTAGTCTCTTTAAGAAACTTCTTCCAGAACTATCAAGAATTCTCGGGTTAAGTTATCAATAAAAACAAAACCAAAGTCATTACTGCCTCTGGAATTGATCCAATCAAGATCAATATCATCATAAGTAAGACATGTTTCAGCACTAGCTTGCTTCCTACATATTACTTTCGGATCACTATAAACACAAACAACAAACCTGCAAACTACTGTAACCTCCTTTGTAAAATTAACAGCAAGATCAGAGATTGGGAGTCAAAACATATCTCTTTCACAGGGAGGTTAACTCTTATGAACTATATTCTTATGATTATTGTTTTATATTAGATGCAAAGTAATGTTATTCATAATGGTGTGATAGACAATATAGAGAAAACGTTTAAGAGATTCTTGTGGGGGACTACTAGTGTTGATCATAGCATTTATTGGTGTAAATGGAGTCATGTCTGTAAACCTTTTAACGACGGTGGTTTGAATATCAAAAAGTTGTTTGATATTAAAAAATCTTTATCATGTAGAATGTGGATCAATTATAAATACAACAAAACTCTTTGGGCTAACCTTGATGAGTCCGAATTCTGCATGCTCCCCGGACAAGGACAGATCGGTCCAAGGCCTCCGGACCGGACAGATCACTTCGAACACTTAGCCCATAGGACTGTTCGAACTATGACAAAAGTACTAAAAAACCTAAACACTACTTGACTAAGCTACTTGCTCTCATACTTAGAGCTCATGGGTCTTTGAACATGACCCGGGTCCATTAAACATGACCCGAAAGCCCATAAGGGCCCAAACATAAGGGTATAAATACCCAACCACCTGCATTAAGTGTGGGTAATGAGAATTAACTGCAACCAGCCAGCTTAATTATCTATCTACTCTCTACTCTAAATATTAAACACCTCCATACTACTATAAATTACCAAACAAATTACAAGCCTACCCTCAGGCGATAATTATCATCACCAAATTGGCGACCACATTGGGAGAAGAGGGTGCCTGAATAAAGCATTCAAAACCAGCAAAGAAAGTCAGTCCGAATGAATCCGGACAATATCAGAAGTACTACCAGCTCTGCTCGAAGTGGTGGGAGAGAACGATGAGTACACTATCGAAGAGCGCGATAGGCTAGGATGGGCATGAAAGAAAATTCCAAAGCATCAGTAGCTCATCACACCGACAACCCCAGAGAGCATGAGTCTTCAAAGACTCATGTGAGCACCAAAAAGACTCATGCCAGCTCCAAAAAGTCTCACCGGTCTAAGCCAGTGGAGAGTTCTGACTCAAGCTCAGAATCTTCTGATAGCTCTTCGGACAATGAAGGAGTTGAAAAATCTTTATCCTCTAGTAGCAATGAGGGTCGAACTAGAAAGAAGCAAAAGCAGATAAAAAAATATTCAAGAAAAAAGGATAGACATGGAAAGATGAAGAAGAATATTGGTAAAGGGTCATCTCACAACCGGAGGCATGTGGACCGGATGCTGATGGATCCTTTCGCTTTTCACGATGAACCAGGTATCTTTGCAACTCCCAATGAGGATACTGTGTTTAGTCGTGGAAGAAATTGGAGGCAATCTCCATTATCTTCTAAAATTCTGTCCGGAAACCTCCCTAAGAGGTTTGACAGCACCAAAATAGAAAGTACGATGGTAGTACTGATCCGGACAACCATTTGGAACAATTTAAAAACTTCATGATGAACTTTGACGACGATGATAAACTACTTTGTAGGGCATTCTCCCAATCATTTACGGGGAGTGCTCTAAAATGGTATTACAGCCTGCCTCAGGGTTGTATTAAGGATTTCGATACTTATTGGGTAGCTTTTCGAAGGCAGTTTGTAGGGAGTAAAGAGCTAAAGGGAAATGGAGACACAATAATCCATTGTTCTCAGGAACCAAATGAGTCCTTAAAAGAGTATACAAGTCGTTTTGTGAATACCAAGAATGGGATAGCTGATTGCTTCGAACAGGTAGCGATAGCATCCCTAAGACAGGGCTTGAACCCTGGCAATTTGGCTGACTCAGTGACCAGAAAGAAGGCCATGACATGGGGAGGGTTGCTGAATCAGGTTGGAAAACAAATTAATGTCAATGAAACGAAGAAAACCAGGGTACACAGGCAAGTGAGGTCTACCCCGGTGACACCAAATCCCAATCAGAATCAGTCCGGTAACAAAGCAAGAGAGACCGGACTAGGACATGGTAGGGCAAAATCTCAGTCTCAGCCAGCTGCTCCTGCTTAGAGTCAGCAATCCAGAAACAAAAGAGGGCCATGGGTCCAACCGGAGTGGTTCGCAGAATTAAAAGAAAGTGTGGCCACCATTTTTGATAAAACAAAGGAAGAGGTGCATTATCGGAGACCAGCCACGTTGCAGTCTCCCAGAGAGCATTGCAATAACTCTTTTTTCCAATATCACAATGATATTGGTCATACCACTGATGACTGCATAGCATTGAAACAGAAAGTTCAAAACTTGATTGAGAGGGGAAATCTGGAGGCTTATGTGAAAAGAAGAGGAGGTAATAGGCCCGTTAATACTCACCGGGTTGGTCCAAATAATGCTGCTCCGAAGGGAGCCATGGTTATAATTGAGAGATTTGATGTGGAATCTGAGTACTTGGATCCTGATCCAACTCGAAACAGAGTGGGTGCCATTGAGGAATCTGCTAGAACGGTCTCCGGACTCATTAAGTTTTTTGAGTCACTTACAATTTTCGGAGGGGATACAATGACAGCTCTTACTACTTCTTCGAGGAAGAGGCACGTGCATACTTTAGCCACCCAGCTAGAAGGAGGCATGACTTCCTATCAGTCACAAAATTCATTCCCCTTCATTGTTTTCGATGAAGATGATTTAAGAGATATTGATGGCCCTCATGAGGATGCTGTTGTCATAGGAGCATATATTGGGGGCAACGACATAAGATGAATTCTGGTGGATACTGGAAGCTCAGCCAATATCCTTTTCTTAACCACATACAAGAGAATGAAAAATCCAGCTGTAATTCAGAGTTCGGACAGATCAATTGTGGGCTTTACAGGCAGCTCAGCAGAGGTGATCGGAGAGTTAGAAGAGGAAGTTCTATTGGGCAAGGGCCCTTTCAAGAAAATGGTCAGAATACTCTTTATTGTGGTGGATTGTCCCACTTGCTATAATGCTATTCTAGGGAGGTCTTGGCTCTCTAGGATGCATGCAGTGGATTCAACAGTCCACCAGTGCTTGAAATATGCTGTTCAGGGACAGGTGGGAGTCGTCCGGAGTAGTCAAAAGGTTGCAAGAGAATGTTATGCTACTGCTCTGGCTCCCCGAACACTGGGGGCAGTTCGCATCAACGAGCAATAGCAGTTTGAGGGGATTTCTACGGGTGAGGGTGAAATTGATGACCCCAGAGAGACCCCTAGAGTGTTGATACCGGTCGAAGAGGTAGAGACACACTGTTTGGAAGAATGAAGAAGTGTTAAGATAGGGTCCAAGATGCCACCCGTTTTGAAAAATGAAATGTTAAAGTTTTTGAAGAACCATCAGCACGTTTTTGCTTGGTGCAATACTGATGTTACTGGGGTACCAGCGGATGTGATATCACAACACTTGTCTGTCCGGAAAGAAGTAGCACCAGTGGTTCAAAAGAGAAGGGCTTTTTCCAAAGAAAATGCTGATGTCATAGTGCAAGAGGTTGATAGGCTCACAAAGATGGGGCATATCAAGGAGTCTCAGTATCCTTTGTGGACTGCCAATCCGGTTCTGGTAAAGAAGAAAAATGGCAAGTGGCGCATGTGCATTGACTTCACAGATCTCAATAGAGCTTGCCCAAAAGATTTGTATCCGGTCCCCCGGATTGATCAGTTAGTAGACTCCACCTCTGGGAACAACCTGCTTTCCTTTATGGATGCCTTCTCCGGATACAATCAGATTCAAGTAGATCCGAAGGATCAGGAGCATACCACATTTGTCACTGACAGAGGTCTTCATTGCTATAAGGTAATGTCGTTTTGGTTGAAAATGCTGGGGCTACTTATCAGAGATTAGTAAACAAGGCTTTTGTTGATCAGATTGGAAGAAATATGGAAGTATACATTGATGACATGATGGTGAAGAGTGTGGATGAGCAATTACACTTGTCTGATCTCCAAGAAACTTTTGCCAACTTGGTAAAAGTGAATTTAAAGTTAAACCCAGAAAAATGTGTGTTCGGAGTGCAGTCCGGAAAGTTTCTAGGGTATATTATAAGTGATCATGGGATATAGCCCGATCCGGACCAGCTCAATGCTCTATTCCAGATGGAGCCACCTAGAAATATTAAAGAAGTACAGCGGTTAACGGGGAGATTAGCTGCCTTAAACAGATTTATCTCAAGGTCTTCGGACAGGTGTGCCCCTTTCTTTCAAACCTTGAAGGGTGCAAAGGGATTCGATTGGACCCCACAGTGTGATGAGGCTTTCAATGAGATCAAGAAGCACCTGTCCTCCCCCAAAACTTTGTTTAAACCAGTTGATGGGGAGACACTCTTTGTATATTTGGCAGTTTCAAGTTGTGCCATCAATGCTGTATTGGTAAGGGAGGTCGATGGTCATCCCCATCCAGTATACTACATCAGCAAAAGTTTGATAGATGCAGAAAGACGTTACTTGAAACTCGAAAAATTAGCATTAGCCCTGGTGATAGCTGCCAGGAAGATGAGGCCTTATTTCCAGGCTCATCCCATCATCGTCCGGACTTCTTTTCCCCTGAAGAATGTCCTCCAAAAGGCAGACATTTCAAGCAGGATGACTAAGTGGTCAGTAGAGTTGGGGGACTTCGACATAGACTTTGCTCCTCGAACAGCAGTCAAGGCCCAAGCTGTGGCTGATTTTTTGGTTGAATTTCACTCCGACAGGGATTCGGAGCAGACCACTGACATGAAAGATAAAAAGGTATGGGTCGTCCGAACTGATGGTGGATCTAGCACTATGGGATGTGGTGCAGGGGTGTGTTTGACTTCTCCATATGGTGACAAAATGTACCAGGCTATTTGTTTTGCTTTCAGGGCATCCAATAATGAGTCCGAATATGAAGCAGCTATACCTGGATTAAAATTAGCCTACATTTGTGGGGCCAAGAGGGTTAGGCTACTAAGTGACTCTCAGCTTCTTATCCACCATGCTCAAGGGAAATATGAGGCTAAAAAGGAGAAGCTTGTGAAATATTTACTCCTCCTCAAAAATGAAGCACTCAAGTTTAAAAGTGTTGTTTATGCGCACATACCCCGGGCAGAAAATGAGCTAGCAGACTCGTTAGCAACCATAGCATATACGGAGTCATATCCATGGATCCATGTGCTGGAAAACCCCTCCATTCAACTTAGTATGGGTAAAGAAGAGGAAATTTTTGAAGTGCAAGTGAAACAACCTCGAGACTGGAGGTTTCCTCTCCTGCAATATCTCTCCGATGGTATCGTGCCTCCGGATAAATCACTAGCCAGAACATTGAAACACAAGGCTCATGGTTTCATCATATTGAGAGACGTGTTGTACAAAAAATCTTACAGTAAACCTCTCCTGCGCTGTTTGGGGGATGAAGAGTCTCAAGTAGTCCTCTCAGAATTGCATGATGGCGAGGGATCAGCCCATTGTGGATTCAGGGCTTTAACAAGAAGAGTTTTACAGTCCGGTTACTATTGGCCATCTATCATGAAATATGCTAAGGAATTGGTGAGAAGGTGTGACCCATGCCAGAGGTATAGCAATGAAATTCATGTCCCAGCCATTCCTTTAGAGTCAAATTCTGAGCCTATTCCTTTTGCTCGATGGGGGTTGGATTTAGTAGGGCCTCTCCCTGTCGCGTCCGGAGGACGCAAAACTATAATTTTTGCCATAGACTACTTTTCGAAGTGGATTGAAGTAGCCCCTCTAGCCGGCACAACATCAAAAGCTGTTATAAAATTCATTTTATCCAACATCTGTTGCAGATTTGGTGTCCCACGAAAGATAACAACAGACAATGGGCCACAGTTCGACAATAGAGAAATAGAGAGCTTCTGTGCCTCAAGAGGTATATAACATTGTTTCTCTTCACCTTTCCACCCACAAGAAAATGGGCAAGTTGAAGTGGCTAATAGAACTCTACTGTCCGGTTTGAAGAAGAATTTGGAAGGGGCTGCTGTGAAGTGGCCTAGTTATTTACAAGAGGTCTTGTGGGCCTACCGGGCAACACCTGGGGCTGCAACACAAGAGTCACCCTTTTCTTTGCTCCATGGGATGGATGCAGTAGCTCCCATAGAAGCAACTCTCCCATCATTTCGTGTTCACAACTTCTCCGAACACGCTAACAAGGTGGCAATCAGAAGTTAGCTCGATTTGATAGAAGAAAGACGAGTTAAAGCTCACCTTAGAGTTGCACACTATCAGGGTTTGATGAGAAGCAGGTTTGCTTCCAAAGTCAAAAGAAGAGATTTCCAACCAGGGGACAAGGTATTGAGGAAAGTCTTTTTACACACTAAAGAAAAACTGTTCGGAAAGCTGGCTCCAACTTGGGAAGGTCCATATGTGGTTGTTGAAAGAATTAAACCTGGAACATATTGGTTGGAAGACAAGGATGGAAGAGTTCTGACCGACCCTTGGAACATCGAACATCTCCAGATGTACTTGGAGTAGCATTTGTGTAAATATTTACTTGTTTAAACATCCATGTAAATATTTGGGGGCATATTCTTTCCTCCCTAGTGGTACGGAGAGGTTTTAATGAGGTGTCCGGACTTTTGAATAAAATTTGATGCCTTCTTAGAAATTTTCTAAAGTGTTTTAAGTTTTGAACTTGGTCACACTATCCGGACTGAAATAACTAAGGGCTATTTAAACTCTAGTCGGAGAATTTAAACACTCTCACTATGAAATAACTAAAGGCTATTTAAACTCTAGCCATCAAAATTGGAACAAACAATGAAAGAAGATGAGAATTGTACAAAACAGAAATATTCATTAAAATAACTTGAAATGCATTGGCCTTCCAAAGACTTTTGAATGATCAAAGTAGAACAAAAAACCTATCCGGTCAGATACCGGACACAATTACAAAAAGAATGCCTTGGCCTTCCAAGGACTTTAGTCTGGATAAAAAGTAAAAAAAAGTGGTTTATAAATTAAGACTGAGCCTTTGAAGATGGCTCAGCCTCGTTTACCCTCTTCTTTCCCTTAGGATCATCTTCCTCTTCATCTGGGCTCTCTCCGGTACGTTCTTCGTCATCGGATGAGGAAGCACTAGAATAACCTTTCAAGTCTCCATCAGCCATTGTATGATACAGGAGGTCGTCAGACTCAACATGAAGCCATAAATCCCCTAGGTTCCTCTTCGGAAATTTCTCGTGGAAGAGCAAAACCATGTCAGACCTTATTTTGGCATACTTTTCCTCCTGGGTATCAATCACGTTGTTAGCATAGGCATCGATCTTTGCTTGGATCTTGGCCTCCTGCTCCCTTAGCAAACTGGCTTTCTCCTCGGTAGCCTTGGACACTGTATTCTCAAGAGCAATCTTGTCATTGGTCAAGTTGGTGATGATTTGGTCTTTGGCCTTGGATTCTGCCTTTGAGGTGGTAAGGTCTTTCTCCAGACCGGACAGCTTCTCCCGGAGATCTCTGATGGTGTCCTCTAAAGTAGAGACTTTTGTGGTGCTTGCCTTTTGGTTTCTCTTCAACTCCTCAGTTTCTTCCTTTAAAATGGTAGCATTGGAAGTGGCAGTGCGAAGGTCGTCGGACAACCTCTCTTTGTTAGACTTGAGGTCTTTGATGATATCGGCCTGGTTTCGGACTTGTTTCTCCAACACAAGTACAGGCTGAACGTTGCTTAACAAAGAGTGGGCTATGGCATCCCTTTCACTAGAAACGATAAAGGTCTTACCATTGAAAGTGACCGTGTTTGAGGTGCTTGGAGGGAAGTAAGGCCCGGCAAAGTCGTCTCTGGGAAGATTGATGAAGTATTCACCAAGCCCACCCAGACCGGTAATGTCTACTCCGTCGATATTGATATCTCCCCCCTCTACCTCATCGGTATGGAAGTCACCCGGTATCTCCTCAGCAAGCGTTGGGTCAGTTGGATCAGCTTGGAAAGAAGACTCCGGAGCCCGGAGAGAAAGCTCGTCACCTTTGGAGGTCTTTTTCTTTTTGGCCTCTCTGTCTTTGCTTTCTCCTCCCCGTTTACGATCTCTTTTGGGAGCCCTTGGAGGGACTGGGGAGTGCACTTCTTGCTTTTCAGCCTCCTGCTCCACTGCTTCCAATAGTGCAGCATCAATTTGATTGGGGACTGGCCCCTCCGGTTGCATGAGAGCACCCTCCTCCACCTCTCCAGGGTTGGCCACTTTCTTGCCCTTCTTCTTGCCTTTCATCTTGCTCGGGGCTTTAGCCCGGCCTGGCAAGTAGAGTGTCCCATCTGGTTTATTGGTTCTTTTAAGCACAACATCTGGAGGAGGCTGAGTGGTGAGCTCCTCCCAAGTCAAGTCTCTCCGACCTGTGGTGTTCCACAAGTGAGACCTTGCCAAGTTGCCTCCGGTAAAAGTATATAATCAGGAAATTATGTTAGGGGAAAAGTATATAGACTATTTAAGAAATAGTTAAAATGAGAAGAAGAAAAGATATAGGGACCAAAAGTGTAATAATCAGGAATTAAAGCGTGTGGGACCCGCAATGGTCCACGCTTCACATATCCCAAGATGAATATAATATTACTTTCTCTCTCTACTTAAGCTAAGCTCTCACTTTCTCTCTCTAAAAGGCTCCTAAACAAAGTGGTTCAGATAATATTGGCACTAAGATATTCTCGTATCACAAAATCACCCCGAGACATTCTCAAAACTCTTCATTATTAACTCTTGATAATAATATAGACAATAGATGGTATAAGCCTAAAACAAACGGTTAACTTATATTGGCTAAATAATCATTGGTTTTAGCTATAAAATTAATTATTTTTGTTGTATTAGCTATAAAATTAGTAGTATATAAGTGGTTTTAGAAAACTAAAACCAATAAAATTAATTATTTTTGTTGTATTAGCTATAAAATTAGTAGTATATAAGTCGTTTTAGAAAACTAAAACCAATAAAATTAATTATTTTTGTTGTATTAGCTATAGAATTAGTAGTATATAAGTGGTTTTAGAAAACTATACATAATGTTGGTTAAATTAAATTTGAATGAATATATTAAAATACATATTTTTTTATTTAAATTTAAATTTGAAGATGAAATATGAAATATGATATCGTAACAAACTTCTCTATTTCAAACACTCATTATCCTTCTCTCTAATTTGTTCGTTTCCCCTGACAATATTCAAACATGTAATTTTGAAAGATATGGTTACATTAAACTACTTATAAATTTTTATACCGTTTGAATATATAAATTTAAATGTTTAATTTTAGATATGTATGGGGTTAATATTATCTAATATAACGTCATTCTACTAGGTTATAGATATACATCCACTGCATGAGGCGCGAATCTCTCTCAATTTGAAATATAATTTTCTGTTACCGATATTATAGATAGAATATCTCCTTCTTCCTCTGTTATATCTTTTCCCCTGCAGAAACAAAACAAAAACTAAAGCTTGATCTTCTAGAAATCAAATATTCTTGTCGTTCTGATCTGGCAGAGAAATGGCAGCACACCAAGTGAATGTGGATCCGCCGCAATTTGTCACCACCGAAGGTTTCTCCGACCGCCGTCCGCCGCAAATCCTCTGTCGCGTTGAATCTGTAAAATTTCTTGCCAAGCCTGATACCGACGAAGTCTGTGCTAAGTTCAGGTTAATCCCTTTACCAAACGACAACAACCCTCTTGAATCCCAAGACACCGGCGTATCAGGATCCCAAAGCCGGTCTTCCCAGAATTCCGAGAATTCAGCTTGTTCCTTCGGAAAAATACTGACTCAATCAGACGCTAACGGTGGAGGGTTCTCTGTTCCACAGGCTGGTGCAAAAAGGGTTTTTCCTCCATTGGATTACCAGGACGATCCGCCTGCCCAGACGCTAGTGGTAAAAGACATCCATAGTCGAATATGGAACTTTCGACATGTTTACCGAGGAAACCCAAAGAGACACATGCTGCAAGGCGGATGGAGCCCGTTTGTTAACGAGAAGAAGCTAGTGGCCGGAGATTTGATCCTGTTTTTTAAATCGGAAAATGGAGATATCAATGTAGGGATACGTCGAGCACAACATAAAGCAGTCGGGTTTGTCAGTGGACTGTCCGACTTATGGGAAAGAGGGAATGAAAAAGCAATCAGAATGATGGAGACTCTAAAACAGAAAGGTGAGGCCGTAATGCAGGTGAGTCACGCGATAGCCTGCAAACTAACGCCAGAAGGTAAACCACACAAGCTGACAGGCTCAGCCGAGAAAGGTAAACCACACAAGCTGACAGGCTCAGCCGAGAAAGTGTATGTAGAAGGACTACACAAGCTGACAGGCTCAGCCGAGAAAGTGTATGTAGAGGGACTCGAACTCATGACCTTTGGTCACAAGCACACCATACTCAACCAACTCGGCTACCTCCTTGGGGGCTTGGAGGTACGTCTTATTTTTCTTATTAGCTGATGTTTTTTATTCTATTTATCCAACTGTTGCTGCTATCTGCTAATGTGTATTTGGCGTTTCCTGTTTTGCAGCTATGTAGAATTCTACAAGGGCACCGTTATACCAAAAAACTCAACCAAAGACAAGTTAGTGGCTTGCTTATAGCAACTTTTAAGCCCCCGTTTTTCTTTTTCGTTTAAATAATATCATTCTTCAAGATATATTCAAGTATGTTTTACACGAAACAACCGTTTTTAACTTGAAATTCATTTTCAGACTTTTGTAGGGAATAATTATAGCCATGATAAAACTGGAGAGCAATGAATTTGGAATGGATGTGCTCTCTACTCTCTCCATGAATCCCTGGCGTTTCTCTACTGCTTCCTTATCAGCAGCCTCACGCTTGAGTGCTCGTTTTGCTCGTCGTCTGTTGAGTTGTTTGCAGCCCCTTTCTTCTTCGATTGGCGAGAAGAAGAGCCAGCACCACCTGAATTGTGATTATTATTTGGACGATAGGCAGGCCTGGCTTCTTGTCGGCCAGCACTGACAAAACCGTTATCTTCCCACCTAGGACAAGTGGAATATGACGAACCTGGTAAAATATTGACTCTTGGATTCTCTTATAATATATGCTTGAAGGTTATTGCCTTTAGAAAACTTGAAAAGTTGATGAGTTTGACTTTAATTCATCATAGACATTGACTTTAAATTAAATTACAATCTCTCATATTGCCTTTAGAAAACTTGAAAAGTTGATGATTTTGGCTTTTATTGATCATAGACAGTGACTTTAAATTACAATCTCGGATATTATTTTTTTCTTGCAGCAAGTGATTAATGGTGGCAAAGGAGATGATTGGGCGTTTATCAACTTCTCCAGAAACAGCATACATATTGATGCAGCTTCTCATTATTGCTTAAAAAATCAAGAAAATAACATATAATTTTTATATCATATATGTATTAAAAATATATTTATTGATAGTATAATTTGGAATAAAATATAAAATTAAAAGTTTGTCCATTTTTTTAATACAATATTTTCAAGTCAAGTTTAAATCCTTATTAGTCTAAAGAAGATACTTCAGCGCAATTGAAAACAAATGTAAAAAATTTATTTAATTAATAACATCTATTGAATAGTGCATTTAGTACAATGAAGCCATGTTGGAATCCTATTTTAGATAACCAAGTTACTACTGCAATCGAGATTAGAATATCTCAGTTTATTTATTGTAACTTGTTATTGCGTTTTTGGTAGTTGGTTTTTCGCTCATAATCTTTTTAGTTTAGATCATTTGTTTAGATCATAGACACTGACTTTAAATTACAATCTCGGATATTATTTTTTTCTTGCAGCAAGTGATTAATGGTGGCAAAGGAGATGATTGGGCGTTTATCAACTTCTCCAGAAACAGCATACATATTGATGCAGCTTCTCATTATTGCTTAAAAAATCAAGAAAATAACATATAATTTTTATATCATATATGTATTAAAAATATATTTATTGATAGTATAATTTGGAATAAAATATAAAATTAAAAGTTTGTCCATTTTTTAATACAATATTTTCAAGTCAAGTTTAAATCCTTATTAGTCTAAAGAAGATACTTCAGCGCAATTGAAAACAAATGTAAAAAATTTATTTAATTAATAACATCTATTGAATAGTGCATTTAGTACAATGAAGCCATGTTGGAATCCTATTTTAGATAACCAAGTTACTACTGCAATCGAGATTAGAATATCTCAGTTTATTTATTGTAACTTGTTATTGCGTTTTTGGTAGTTGGTTTTTCGCTCATAATCTTTTTAGTTTAGATCATTTGTTTAGATCAATTTTAAAATTATAAATTTAGGTCAATTTTAAAATTATAAATTATGTTTCATTTCAAATCTAAAAATTCAAAAGTTTATTATTTTCTATATCCATGAAGCCATGTTGGAATCCTATTTTAGATAACCAAGTTACTACTGCAATCGAGATTAGAATATCTGAGTTTATTTATTGTAACTTGTTATTGCATTTTTGGTAGTTGGTTTTTCGCTTATAATCTTTTTAGTTTAGATCATTTGTTTAGATCAATTTTAAAATTATAAATTTAGGTCAATTTTAAAATTATAAATTATGTTTCATTTCAAATCTAAAAATTCAAAAGTTTATTATTTTCTATATCCACTCTGTCAGATCAAATTGACAGACGTTTATGAATAAGCTAAGAGCTCTGTTATATGCGTTTCGAATCGGCTAAAAATAAGAAGAATAAACCACAACAAAATAAGCTCAGCGAAAAAAAAGATATAAAACATGATAGAGAAGAGGGTAAAGGAGTGGAGAAGTTTTATGTTGTACTTAGATACATAAAACACATCGGCGATTACATAAAAAAAAAGAAATTTGAGGAAAATGAAGAAAACAAAATAGTGACAAACCAATTTTTTTGTTACAAAAATCAAGAAAATAAAATAAAATATTTACATCATATATTTATTATATATATATATATATATATATATATATATATATTGATTATATAATTTGAAATAAAATATAAAATTAAAAGTTTATCCATTTTTTCTAATGCAATAGTTTAAAGTCAATTTAAATCTTTAGATTAATAAAGAAAATACTCCTAGTGCAATTTGAAAGCAAATGCAAAATATTTAATTTATTTAATGAAATCTATAGAGATCATCAATCTTCTTTTACCAAAGATTTTAAATCTTTTTTAATTCGGAGGATTTTTAACAATTTTTTCAAATGAAATTACGAGTAAAGACGGTGTCGTGTTATCGTTTCAAAACTCAGTTGATCGGTCATAAAAATTTAAAAATTTGTTATCTTCCAAATTCACCGTGTCAGATCAATTTTCCAGATATCAATTATCTTACATTTATATAAATCCTCTGTTATACATTTATGGACAACCGACGACATAATGGAGTGGAGAAGTTTTATGTTGTCCTTAGAAACATAAAACACGTCAGGGATTTCATAAATAAAAAGAAATATGAGAAAAAAAAACAAAGTCATGACAGAAGGGTGGACTCTATAATTTCAAATCGAAGATTTTAAGGATTACTCACAAATTTATTTAACTTAAAAAACAAGATACATAAGACAAGAAAATAGGAAAAAAAAAAATCAAAGCTCAAAGCTAACCTCTTAAGCCTCATAAGTAACTTTCAGCGTATACATAGGTCATGTTGACTAAAATATAAACATGGACCAAGACATTCTAGTTGATCTGATTTTGTTGATAAACTTGTATTAAAATCATATTATCCAAGTGTTTACCACATGCATTATTTATTTATTAAAAGCTAAAATTAAAGGAGATCCCTCGTATTATTCATCCAACTTCTTGCCTTGCCTTTCAGTCTGCTACTATCGGTGCTGGTGTCCAAGAAATAATAAATGATAGAGTCCACATCACCCTCAAATATACTATAAGCTTCAACCATCTGTACATACCTGAATCCCATTGCCAACACCGTCCTCATTGTACTGCACACCCCACTGTCATCTTCTGCATTTTTACTTGCGCTTTCTAATGGCCGTATTTTTTTCAATGCTAAAATATTATTAGCTATTTTTAAAAATTCCGCTTAGACTTATTAAGAGAGTTGAAGAAGTTTGAATTTGAAAAGACATAGTAATTCAGTGAGTCATAAATTACTAATTAAAGACTGTATCGTTTCTTCTTCTTCTTTGTTTTAAAACTCTCTTGAAAAATCAAAAACTATGTTTTTATGTATGTATAAAAGAACAGAGTCACAAAGTCCTTTCTAATAAAATCGATTTGCGGCAGGTCAGGAGACGTAGGCACAATTTGCTGACCTCCGTTAACAATTTTTTTATTTGATCATACTGATAGTTTATTGTGTCAGACACGTAGACATAGTGTTTGATCTTACTGTTTGTTTATTGTGTCGGAGACGTATGTACAGTATTTGATCTAACTGTTGGTTTATTGTGCCGGAGATGTATGCACAATGTTTTATTTCACTTTTGTTTTGGGTTTTTTTATTATTATTTTGATCTGATTGTAGGAAAATTGTGTATTTTCTCAAAACTATTTTTACCTCAAGCCAGTTTAGAAGCACTCTGTAAGGAAAATTGTGTATTTTTCAAATAACTGGTATTAGAGCTACATGGTTGGTAGCGATCCAAAGGAGGTCCGATTTGAATTGGATCAATGGCTACAGATGAAGAAAATGTGAGACTCAAAAAATTTGATGGTGTATATATAAGATTCTGGAATTTGCAGACTGAAGATTATCTTTACTAGAAAAGCTTTATCAACCCATCTCAGGAAAAAAAGTCAGATAGTTTGAGAGATGAAGAATTGACCTTTCTTGACATACAAGATCTTGGAGTCATCTGATTAATGATATCCCGAAATATTTCTTTCAGCATCGTAAAGGATTCAACCACGATGGGTCTTATGAAGGCTCTCTCCAATATGTGTGAGAAGTCATCGGCGTCCAACAAAGCTCACTTGATGAGGCGTTTATTCAATTTGCGATTGACGGAAGGCGCATCGGTAGCTCAACATCTTAATGAACTCAATACAATCACAACCCAGTTGAGTTCATTTGAAATTAATTTTGATGAAGAAGTACGAGCATGATACTCTTGTCTTCACTACCAGTTAGTTGTAATTCTACTGTCACGATAGTGAGTAGCTTGTCAAGAAGTAATAAGTTGAAATTTGATGATGTTCGTGACCTAATTCTCAGTGAAGAGAATCAAAGGAGAGAATTGGGTGAGTCATTAATCTCTTTAGTTTTACATACAGAGTCGAGAGGAAGAAAATTAACAAGAGGTCATGAACGCGGTAAATCGAATTACCGATGTAGATCAAAAGACTAGAGGTTTAAGTCCAAGAATCCTAAAACTTCCCAAGGGTTGAAAAACATAGAGTGTTAGAACTATGGGAATACTAGGCACTAAAAATATCAGCGCAAGAGAGAACCAAAGTACCATGAGAAGAAGACAGAGGAAAATTTCAAATAAAAAAGGAGATGGTGCGTTAATATGCTCCTTAGAAAGCAGGGAAGAATCTTAGATTTTAGACTCTGGAGCATCGTTCCACCCTACTTCGAATAAAAAATTCTTCGAGAGGTATGCCTTTGGTAAGCTTGGAAATGTATATCTTGATGATGATCAACCTTGTAATATTATTGGTAAAGGTACTGTGAAGATTAAGTTGAATGGGTTAGTGTGAGAACTGAAAGATGTCAGGTAGATCCCCGTTCTCAGAAAAAACTTAATCTCATTAAAGAAGTTGGCTAGCAAAGGCTACACTACGATCTTCCATGGTGACAATTAGAAGATTTCAGAGGGAGCAATGAAAGATTTCGCGGAAAGAAGAGTGGTAATCTTTAGAAGACAGGAAAGACGAGCTATTCAATTGCAATAGCAGCAGGAAACGAAAATCCAAATGTGTGGCAACAGAGATTTGGCCACATGAGTGAAAAGGGTATGAAAATTATGTACTCGAAGGGGAAGCTTCCAGGTCTTAAGTCAACGATATAGACATGTGCGAGGATTGCATATTTAGAAAAGAGAAAAGGGTCAGTTTTTAGATGAGTAGCAGAATCGCAAAGAAAGAAATGATGGAGCTTGTTCACTGTGACGTTTGAGGGCCAACAACTGTTTCATCTATAGGAGAAAAATAGTACTTTCTGACTTTTATCAATGATTATTCTCAAAAGATATGGGTCTAATTTTCTAAAGCATAAATCTAAAGTGTTTGATGTTTTTAGGATATGGAAATCTATGGTTGAGAATAAGACGGGTATGAAGATAAAAATAGCTTAGAACCGATAATAGTGGTGAATATGAGGACACCAGATTCAAGAACTTTTGCTATGAGTACGGGATCAGGATGAAGAGAATCGTGCCAGGAACGCCTCAACACAATATTATTGGCGAACGTATGAACAGAACATTGACAAAAAAAGCCAGAAGGATTCGTATACAGTATGGTTTACCGAAGCATTTTCGAGAAGATACAGTCAACACATCGACTTATCTGGTTGACCGAGGCCCATCGGTTTCCTTAGAACATAGAATAACCAGGATGATCCGCCTGCCCAGACGCTAGTGGTAAAAGACATCCATGGTCGAATATGGAACTTTCGACATGTTTACCGAGAAAACCCAAAGAGACACATGCTGCAAGGCGGATGGAGCCCGTTTGTTAACGAGAAGAAGCTAGTGGCCGGAGATTTGATCCTGTTTTTTAAATCGGGAAACGGAGATCTCAATGGAGGGATACGTCGAGCACAACGTAAAGCAGTCGGGTTTCTCAGTCGACTGTCCCACGCGATAGCCTGCAAACCATCGCCAAAAGGCAAACCACACAAGGTGACAGGTTCAGCCGAAAAAGTGTATGTAGGGGGACTCGAACTCATGACCTTTGGTCACAAGCACACCATACTCAACCAACTCGGCTACCCCCTTGGGGGCTTGGAGGTACGTCTTATTTTTCTTATTAGTTGATGTTTTTTATTCTATTTATCCAACTATTGCTGCTATCTGCTAATGTGTATTTGGCGTTTCCTATTTTGCAGCTATGTAGAATTGTAGAAGGGCAGTGGTATACCAAAAGACTCAACCAGAGACAAGTTAGTGCCTTATTTATGGCAACGTGTAAGCCTCCACATCAAAGAGAGAATACTATTAAGAAGGTTTGGATTCTCTTTTTCGTTTAAATAATATCATTCTTTAAGATATATTCAAGTATGTTTTACACGAAACAGCAGTTTTTAACTTGAAATTCATTTTTAGACGGTTGTAGGGAATAATTATAGCCATGATTAACTGGTGAGCAATGAATTTGGAATGGATGTGCTCTCTACTCTCTCCATGAAGCCCTGGCGTTTCTCTGCTGCTGCCTTATCAGCAGCCTCACGCTTGAGTGCTCGTTTTGCTCGACGCCTGTTGAGTTGTTTGCAGCCTCTTTCTTCTTCGATTGGCGAGAATAAGAGCCAGCACCACCTGAATTGTGATTATTATTTGGACGATAGGCAAGCCTGGCTTCTTGTCGGTCAGTACTGACGAAACCGTTATCTCCCCACCTACGGCAAATGGAATATGACGGACCTGGTAAAATACTGACTCTTGAATTCTCTTATAATATATGCTTGAAGGTTATTGCCTTTAGAAAACTTAAAAATTTGATGAGTTTGGCTTTTATTCATTACACTCTCTGATATTGTCTTTGGAAAACTTGAAAAGTTGATGATTTTGGCTTTTATTCATCATAGACAGTGACTTTAAATCACAATCTCTGATATTGCTTTTGGAAAACTTGAAAAGTTGATGATTTTGGTTTTTATTCATCATAGACAGTGACTTTAAATTACAATATGTGATATTATTATTTTCTTGCAGCAAGTGATTAATGGTGGCAAAAGAGATCATTGGGCGTTTATCAACTTCTCCAGAAACAGCATACATATTGATGCAGCTTCTCATTGTTGCTTAAAAACTCAAGAAAATAACATATAATTTTTATATCATATATGTATTAAAAATATATTTATTGATAGTATAATTTGGAATAAAATATAAAATTAAAAGTTTGTCCATTTTCTTAATACAATATTTTCAAGTCAAGTTTAAATCCTTATTAATTCAAAGAAGATACTTGAGCGCAATTGAAAACGAATGTAAAAAATTTATTTAATCAATGACATTTATTGAATAGTGCATTTGGTACCATGAACCCATGTTGGAATCCTATTTTAACTACTGCAATCGAGATTAGAATATCTCAGTTTATTTATTGTAACTTGTTATTGAGTTTTTGGTAGTTGGTTTTTCGCTCATAATCTTTTTAGTTTAGATCATTTGTTTAGATTAATTTTAAAATTATAAATTTAGATCAATTTTAAAATTATAAATTATGTTTCGTTTCAAATCTAAAAAATCAAAAGTTCATTATTTTTTATATCCACTCTGTCAGATCAAATTGACAGACGTTTATGAATAAGCTAAGAGCTCTCTTATATGCGTTTCGAATCGGCTAAAAATAAGAAGAATAAACAACAACAAAATAAGCTCAACGAAAAAAAGATATAAAACATGATAGAGAAGAGGGTAAAGGAGTGGAGAAGTTTTATGTTGTACTTAGATACATGAAACACATCGGCGGTTACATTAAAAAAAGAAATTGGAGGAAAATGAAGAAAACAAAATAGTGACAAACCAAATTTTTTGTTACAAAAATCAAGAAAACAAAATATAATATTTACATCATATATTTATCAAATATATATATATATATATATATATATATATTGATTATATAATTTGGAATAAAATATAAAAGTAAAAGTTTATCCATTTTTTCTAATGCAATACTTTAAAGTCAATTTAAATCTTTAGATTAATAAAGAAAATAATCCTTCTGCAATTTGAAAGCAAATGTAAAATATTTAATTTATTTAATGAAATCTATTGAGATCATCAATCTTCTTTTACAAAAAAATTTAAATCTTTTTTAATTCGGAGGTTTTTTTAAAAAAATTCAAACGAAATTATGAGTAAAGACTCTGTTGTGTTATCGTTTCAAAACTCAGTTGATCGGTCATAAAAATTTAAAAATTTGTTATCTTCCAAATTCACTGTGTCAGATCAATTTGCCAGATATCTACTATCTTACAGTTATGGACAACCGACGACATAATAGAGAAGAAGATGATGGAGTGGAGAAGTTTTATGTTGTCCTTAGAAACATAAAACACGTCATAGATTTCATAAATAAAAAGAAATATGAGAAAAAAAAAACAAAGTCATGGCAAAAGGATGGACTCTAAAGTTTCAAATCGAAGATTTTAAGGATTACTCACAAATTTATTTAACTTAAAAAAGCAAGATACATAAGACAAGAAAATAGGAGAAAAAAGAGATCCTACTTTGGACTTCGACCTTTCTTTATTTTCATGCTCAAGGAAACAACAAGTATAAGACAAAAAAAATTGTAGAGGAAGAGATAAGCTTAGACCTTAATCTACTTTAAGGCCTTTCTCAGTAAAATAAAACTTTGAGATCAAAACCAGGCTTCTTTTTTAGGCTTGAACCGAACTCAATTAGAAAATTGTAGTCATAACTCAAACTCGCCTATACTTCGGCCATTTAGTGAGCAACCCCGAGTCCGACAACTATATATTTACTTTTATTAATTGATGAAATGATATTTTACTTTCATTCTTTTATTATATGTTTGAATCATAGTTTATAGTTTATGTAAATTACTTTTGAGAGTAAATTTTAAGCTCAAAGCTAACCTCTTAAGGCTCATAAGTAACTTTGAACGTATACATTGGTCATGTTGACTAAAATATAAACATGGACCAAGACATTCTAGTTGATCTGGTTTTGTTGATAAACTTGTACTAAAATCATATGATCCAACTGTTGACCACATGAATTATTTATTTATTAAAAGCTAAAATTAAAGGAGATCCCTCGTATCATTCATCCAACTGTCTTGCCTTGCCTTTCAGTCTGCTACTATCGGTGCTTGTGTCCAAGAAATAAAAAATGATAGAGTCCACATCACCTTCAAATATACTATAAGATTCAACCATCTGTACATAGCTGAATCTCATTGCGCTTTCTAATGGCATAGTAATTCAGTGAGTCATAAATTACTAATTAAAGACTGTATCGTTTCTTCTTCTTATGTGTTTTAAAACTCTCTTGAAAAACTAAAAATAATGTTTTTGTGTATGTATAAAGGAGCAGAGTCACAAAGTCCTTTCTAATAAAATTGATTTGCGTCACGTCTGGAGATATAGGCACAATTTGCTGACCTCCGTTAACAATTTGTGTATTTGATCTTACTTGTGGTTTATTGTGTCAGACACGTAGACTTAGTGTTTGATCTAACTGTTGGTTTATTGTGTCGGAGACGTATGTACAGTATTTGATCTAACTGTTGGTTTATTGTGCCGGAGACGTATGCACAATATTTTATTTCACTTTTGTTTTGGTGTTTTTTTTATTGTTATTTTGATCTCATTGTAGTAAAATTATGTATTTTCTCAAAACTCTTTTTACCTCAAGCCAGTTTAGAAGCAATTTGTAAGGAAAATTGTGTAATTTCCCAATAATTGGTATCAGAGCTACATGCTTGGTAGCGATCCAAAGGAGGTCCGATTTGAATTGGATCAATGGTTACAGATGAAGGAAATGTGAGACTCAAAAAATTTGATGGTGTATATGTAAAATTCTGGAATATGCAGACTGAAGATTATCTTCACTAGAAGAACTTTATCAACCCTTCTCAAGAAAAAAAATCAGATAGTTTGAGAGATGAAGAATTGACCTTTCTTGACATACAAACTCTTGGAGTCATCCGATTAATGATATCTCGAAACATTGCTTTCAACATCATAAAGGAAACAACCAAGATGGGTCTTATGAAGGGTCTCTCAAGTATATATGAGATGTCATCGGCGTCCAACAAAGTTTACTTGATGAGGCGTTTATTCAATTTGTGATTGACGGAAGGCGCGTCGGTAGCTCAACATCTTAATGAACTCAATACAATCACAACCCAGTTGAGTTCATTTGAAATTAATTTTGATGAAGAAGTACGAGCATTGATACTCTTGTCTTCACTACCAGTTAGTTGGAATGCTACTGGCACGACAATGAGTAGCTCGTCAGGAAGTAATAAGTCGAAATTCGATGATGTTCGTGACCTAGTTCTCAGTGAAGAGAATCGAATGAGAGAATCGGGTGAGTCATTAATCTCCTCAGTCTTACATACAGAGTCGAGAGGAAGAAAATTAACAAGAGGTCATGAACATGGTAAATTGAATTATAGATGTAGATCAAAAGACTAGAGGTTTAAGTCCAGGATTCCTAAAACTTCCCAGGGGGTGAAAACCATCGAGTGTTAGAACTGTAGGAATACTAGGCACTATAAACATCAGCGCAAGAGAGAACCAAAGTACCATGAGAAGAAGAAATAGGAAAATTTCACATGAAAAGGAGATGATACGTTAATATGCTCCTTAGAAAGTATGGAAGAATCTTAGATTTTAGACTCTAGAGCATCGTTTCACCCTACTTCGAATAAAGAATTCTTCGAGAGGTGTGTCCTTGGTAAGCTTGGAAATGTATATCTTGGTGATGATCAACCTTGTTATATTATTGGTAAAGGTACTGTGAAGATTAAGTTGAATGGGTCAGTCTGAGAACTGAAAGATGTCAGGCAGATCCCCAATCTGAGAAAAAACTTAATCTCATTAAGGCAGCTAGCTAGCAAAGGTTACACTACGATCTTCCATGGTGACAATTAGAAGATTTCAAAGGGAGCAATGACAGTTTTCGTGGAAAGAAGAGTGGTAATCTTTAGAAGACAGGAAATACGAGTTATTTAATTGGAATAGCAGCAGGAAAGGAAAATCTAAATGTGTGGCACCAGAGACTTGGCCACATGAGTGAAAAGGGTATGAAAAATATGTACTCGAATGGGAAGCTTCCAGGCCTTAAGTCAATCAATATAGACATGTACGGAGATTGCATATTTAGAAAAGATAAAACGGTCAGTTTTTAGATGAGTAGCAGAACAGCAAAGAAAGAAATGCCGGAGCTTGTTCACTGTGACGTTTCATCTATAGGAGAAAAATAGTAGTTTCCAACTTTTATCAATGATTATTCTTGAAATGTATGGGTCTATTTTCTAAAGTATAAATCTGAAGTGTTTGATGTTTTTAGGATATGGAAATCTATGGTTGAGAATGAGACGGGTGTGAAGATAAAAAAGCTTAGAACCGATAATGGTGGTGAATATGAGGACACTAGATTCAAGAACGTTTACTCTGAGCACGAGATCAGGATGGAGAGAATCATGCAAGGAACGCCTCAACACAATAGTATTGGTGAACGTATGAACAAAACATTGACAAAAAGAGCCAGAAGCATTCGTATACAGTCTGGTTTACCGAAGCATTTTCGAGACGATGCAGTCAACACATCGGCTTATCTGGTTGACCAAAGCCCATCAGTTTCCTTTGTAACATTGAATAACCAAGGAATTATAAAGTGGTAAGGATATAACATTATCACATCTAATATTTTTTTGGTTCTACGGTATATGTTCATATAAGTGATCAAGGAAGGAACAAGCTTGATCCCAAATCAAAGATATATTTCCTGATCGGCTATGCAAAGATGAGTTCGTTTATCGTGTTTAGGATAAGAAAAACACGAAGATGATACGAAGCAGAGACGTGGTCTTCAATGAAACAGTGATGTACAAGAACATGCATAAAACCAAAGCAAATGACTCAAAGCCATACAGATCAGTATTTGCAGATATCGAGGGAGGCCAAGATATTCAAGGAATAGTACTGCTAGGATCAACCCCTCAACAAGGAGAGTAAGTTGGTCATGTCGATCAGTAGAAGATCTTCACGACCCCATGTTCCCAACATGAGATACTTACACTATATGTTACTGACCGATTTTGGGGAACCCGAATACTATAATGAATCTTGTCAGACTATTGATGCTAGCAAGTGAGAGCTTTCCATGAAAAATAATATGAAGTCTTTAATCTTAAATGAGACATGGGAACTAGTTAAGTTACCAATGGGTAAGAAGGCACTTCATAACAAATGGGTATACCGGGTGAAAAATGAGCATGATGGCTCTAAAAGATACACAGCCTGACTAGTTATCAAAGGGTTCCAGCAAAATGAATGAATTAATTACACCAATATTTTTTCTTCGGTTGTGAAATTCAATACTATTAGATCAGTGTTGAGTAAAGTTGTTATTGAAGACTTGGATTTCTTCACGGAGACTTGGATGAGGAGATATATATGTATCAACCAAAAGGTTTCTTAAAAGAAGGGAAAGAAAATTGGTATGTGGACTCAAGAAAAGTTTGTATGGTCTAAAACAAGCTCCAAGACAGTGGTACAAGAGTTTGATGGTTTTATGCACAAAGAGAGTTTCCAGAAGTGTCATGCTGACCAATGTTGCTATTTCAAAAGATGTAAGTCCATTTATATCATTTTACTACTCTATGTTGATAATATGTTAGTTGCAGGTTCAAATATAGATGATATTAGAATATTGAAGCTTCAGTTGTCAAAAGAATAGGACATGAAAGACTTGCGACTGGCGAAGAAGATCCTAAAATCCATCATTTATAAGATTATAAAAAACAAAATGATTCTAAGGTATGGAAAGTGATTTTGAAATCTAGAGACTTAGCTAAAAATGCATTCTTAGGTCCCCTGGAAAAAGTAACATAGACTATTGGGTTGATAAATGGAGTTTCACACACCCTGTAATCACTTTCATTGTTAATTAATATATTTTATGGTATAAACAAGTCAACGTAAATAAGTTAGAGTCAAATAATGATTAGAATATAAGAAAACGGAAACAATTTACTTCAATTAGATATAACCAGAATAATGAAGATCTCTCTTATTTTAAATAAGGAGGATAATATATTATGGATAGTGTGTCTAAATGGAGAATTTTCTCTAAAGAAAATATGAAATGAAATAAGAGGTAAAGACAAAAATTTTACATTTCTAAGGAATAAAATTTCTCCAAAGAAATGTTCTTTTATTCTTTGGGGGTTAATAGACAACTTCATCTCAACATACTTTATTCTTTAACATAAGGGTTTCCATCTATCTTCAAAATGTCAAAATTTCCTAAATATGGAAACAATAGATCATTTGTTTGTTGTTTGTTAGAGTTCTTGAAATGTTTGGCATTATTTCTCTGATTTATTTGGTATAATACTAGGTAAACATATTACAATCAAGCATATTATATCTATATGTTTCTTTTCAACTTCCAAACATATTCATATTAGCAATGGGAACTAGTTAAGTTACCAATGGGTAAGAAGGCACTTCATAACAAATGGGTATACCGGGTGAAATATGAGCATGATGGCATGTAAATTGATTCTCTGATAGTATTCAATATCCTTAGTTATGGAGCATCACCTTGGTATTTAAACTTAACAATTCAGTGGTGTAGAAATTTTATACCATCTAGTATGGTAATCAGAAACATCTTCAGGTAACAGAACTATGCGGTAGATTGGGTTGCGAAACATACGATAAAGGCCAAATTAAGCTACATTTACACAACATCAAATATCCTTGTCTCACTTAGTTCCATTATTCTTCTTGAAAGCATTGTCACTAGATATCTTGGGCTAAAATATTGAATGATTATTCGAAGCTAACATCTGACAAGGTTATCCTTGACCATTATGAATTTTGAATGTTTTGCAGGTCTACGTAAAAAACAAGAGGATTAATAGCATCTAAAGAAAGCTTGAAGATAAAGGAGAAGACTCATTCAAGTTATCAAAGCTATGAAAGCTGATAAAACAAGCTACTGATCACCTAGAGAAATCAACACAATGTACATCAGTAGATTATTTCTTACTATGAAGAATGAAAAAATCAACATGTTCATTCAAGATCATAATACGATCGTTTGGTATCTTGTAATATTATTGTAGTTACATTCACGTTCGGCCCTCCCTTAAGCCATATAAATTTGTTGTCTTGGACCCCAATTTTCAAGGGGCCAAAAAAAGAATAATAGGTTAGGTTTAAGTAGAAATTGTCATAGTTCTCTTGTTCATATATTTTTCTTCTCTATGTGCTTGACAAGATCCATCGGTAAAGTTTTTGAGGTATTCTTTGATATCTTTCTTTTGTAATGGAATTGTTTTTTGCCGGTTGTAATGGAAATATATTATTAATTATTATGTTTTTATATTCCTAATTATTAATATAATTTTGTAGTGACACACCTCCGATAAACTGTAGAAAGTATGTGTGTGGATAAAAAAAAAGAAGAAGAATTTTTTAAACCACAAGAAAATTATATCCTTAAGTTCGTAACAAGATCTGCGATTTTTTGAGATAAAATCAATGAAGATAAAATTGAGATTGATGCTTGTGAGAATGGTGAAAAAGATATAAATATCGCTGAAGATGAAAATATGAAAGAGGATGAGGATAAAAGTCATGAAGAATACAATGACGAAAAATAAAAACGTTGATTTTAGTGATCCACGAAGCTAAGGGAAATTAGGAAACATCTAAGAATTATTTTGGTGGAAAAAGGTCCTCCACCTAAGATACCCGTTGACTATAAGTTTCCGGAAAGAACTATTGGTAGGTCTTTTTCTTATTCATCATACACAAGATAAAATGAATAATGGAGAAAATTATGATAAACGATGATTCGTTTACTCAAAATCAAAAGATCATATTTTTTATTTTGGTTCTAAGTTATTTAGTAAAGAAGAAGATCCTCATATGCTGATAAGTGTTGGGTATTGTGCTTGGAAAAATGCTTCATGTCGTTTGAAAAGTCATGAAACTAGTCATAATCATATTTAATGCATAGTTAAATGGAGAGATTTGGAAATGAGACTTCAAAAGAATGCAATTATTGATAAGAATATGCTAGAAAAAATTAAAAGGGAGAAAAAACATTGAAGAGATGTTTTGTTGAGAATATCCATATCTAATACTAGAGAGTATTGGCTCAGGTTTTCAAACCTCTACTGTATAATTTTCTTGATAACATTACCCATGAGCCAAATACAAAGAAAAAAAGCCAAATACAGAAAAACAATAAAAACAATGAGACTTTTACATTGTCATAACAAAGAACAATATCGAGTATTTGAAGGGTGTTTTGTGGCATTTTGGTTTGTCTACTAAGCAGAAATTCCTTGAGATTGTGCATGTCAGGTTTGGAAGCAATTTTGACAGCAACTTTGAATTGTGGATAGTTGTTCCAGCACAAATGGCAAACATAAAACACATATAAGATCAACCTAAACTTATAATGTCGTTTAAAACACCATAAACACGAAAAGTTAAACATTAATTATTGTATTTTGATTATCTTCTTTCATTTATGGTTCTGGACGTAACAAATATAATATATATATATATATATATATATATATATATATTTTGATATTCATTATGATTTTAAGACTATAAGGTAACACCTTTAAAAATATAAACAACTTTTGAAATTGAGAAATTAAAGCACCCCATCCCTCACCAAACATACCAAAATTTTCCAAAATCCAGTCTAACCAGCTATATATATATATTGATTATATAATTTGGAATAAAATATAAAATTAAAATTTTATCTATTTTTTCTAATGCAATAGTTTAAAGTCAGTTTAAATCTTTAGATTAATAAAGAAAATACTCCTAGTGCAATTTGAAAGCAAATGTAACATATTTAATTTATTTAATGATATCTATTGAGATCATCAATCTTTTTTTACCAAAAATTTTAAAACTTTTTTAATTCAGAGGATTTTTAACAATTTTTTCAAACGAAATTACGAGTAAAAACTGTGTCGTGTTATCGTTTCAAAACTCAGTTGATCGGTCATAAAAATTCAAAAATTTGTTATCTTCCAAATTCATCGTGTCAGATCAATTTGCCAAATATCTACTATCTTACATTTATATAAATCCTCGGTTGTACATTTATGGACAACTGACGTCATAATAGAGAAAAAGATGATGGAGTGGAGAAATTTTATGTTTGTCCTTAGAAACATAAAACACGCCAGGGATTTCATAAATAAAAAGAAATAGAAGAAAAAAAAAGTCATGAGAGAAGGGTGGACTCTATAGTTTCAAATCGAAGATTTTAAGGATTACTCACAAATTTATTTAACTTAAAAAAACAAGATACATAAGACAAGAAAATAGGAGAAAAAAGAGATCATGCTTTGGACTTCGACCTTTCTTTATTTTCATGCTCAAGGAAACAAGTATAAGACAAAAACAATTGTAGAGGAAGAGATAAGTTTAGACCTTAATCTACTTTAAGGCCTTTCTCAGTAAAATAAAAATTTGAGATCAAACTCAGGCTTCCTTTTTAGGCTTGAACCGATCTCAATTAGAAAATTGTACTCATAACTCAAACTCGCATATACTCCGGCCATTTAGTGAACAACCTGAGTCCGACAACTATATATTAACTTTTATTAATTGATGAAATGATATTTTACTTTCATTCTTTTATTATATGTTTGAATCATACTTTATAGTTTGTAAATGACTTTTTTTAGAGTAAATTTTAAGCTCAAAGCTAACCTCTTAAGCCTCATAAGTAACTTTGAATGTATACATAGGTCATGTTTACTAAAATATAAACATGGACCAAGACATTCTAGTTGATCTGATTTTGTTGATAAACTTGTACTAAAATCATATTATCCAAGTGTTGACCACATGAATACGCGAAGTTTCTCAAAGATGAACTTTGTACCCACATGAATACATTTGTTGATTTTGGTGGATTAGATGCATGGATACACGAAGTTTCTCAAGGATATCATTTTACTCAAAAGGAAATTTGGTGGAGTAAATGGGGTTGTGATCAAAAGGTCATGCATACTAGATGTGGAGCGCCCCATACATATATAAAACATTTTCTTATCACATTTAAGAAAATTCATTAGTACACGATGTACTAGATGAAAAATGGATTAAAATAAAAAGATAAACATGTAATATAAAAAATTATATTTTTAACTTTGGGATGTTTAGACTTCAAAGTTAAAAGATTAATCATCAAAAGCTGAAAAAATCTAAGTTATAGTCAAAACTCCAACCTCACGTGTCTTGTACATGTATTTGAATGGACCTAAAAATTGTCATCTTATTACTAATGTGATGCAGGTGAGAAGGTCCATTTAAATTATAGCCTTTAGGGTCCAAAACCCTATTTTATTTTATTTTTATTTTATTTTGGCAATTTATTTTAATTAGAAAATTAAATTTGATTGTATCAAGATTTGATACGATTTTTTCTTTAAAAAGGTTATTTATTTCCAGAATATTTGATTAGGGTTTGAGATGTTCTACATCTCTTATCATAATCTTAAATATCTTTTATTGAAATAAATACTTTTTTTTACTGAATTTTAAGCTTGTTTTCCTTAGATTAGGATTACATATATTCTTTTACCTTTGGATTAAGGTTTACATTATATTTCTTTACTTCTTTGCTATTGGTCATGTATTAGTTGGTACATGACCAATAACAAAGAACCTTAGGGTAAAAATACCGCTTATGTGGGAGAAATCTATAATCGTGAAGACTTTGTAGGCTGGAGCAAACCATTGAGATTTTGAGAGAGTCGTCGACTCAAATGAGCCAATTGATGTATTAGATGAGCCAATTGAAGATCTTTGATGGTTTCTGAGTTCCAAACCCTAGCATTCAAACGGAGGGTCGCAAAAAAATACTATCAGGATAAAAATCCACTCGCTCATAAAAGGGATTTGGGAAGAGGACGTGTGACTCCATGAAATAATCGAATGACAAAGTATGGTGATTACGAGGATGACTACTAACTGGAAAAACAACTGCATCTGGAGTGGTCTACGTTGCTAGCCCATGTAATAGCATTATGATTTTCTCTATGCCCGATTAATATCAAAATATAAATGAAAAGTAAGCAAAATTTTATTTCTAAATTGGAATCGAAGTATCAAACACAAGATCATTTAGAACATAACAAATCAATTGGAGCACAAGTCGTAATTTGTGTTGATAAAATAAAAAGAACATAAAGAGACTTTGAAAATGTTGAAAAAACCTCCATGCTCATACTATGACAGAGACCGAAAAGAAAAATAGTAATATTTTGGATACCTAGAAGGTGAAAGAGGGCTACGATAATCAGGTGGAAATCTCATAGCTAAAGGATACAATATGTACTACCAGTGAGCAGCTGACAAAAGCAAAGAACATTTTAATAAGTCAGAAAGTGACTTTATCGCTTCAAGCAAGGGTTGTGGTTCGTATTTGTGTGAAAACATCTCTACTGAGACTCGCTTAAGGTTCTATTGGCGTCCATATGCTAAAATTGGATTATATAGATCTTGTATTCCAAGTAATATTTTTTCCTCAGTGGTGAATGATGAACTACTATCAGAAATTCCAGGAATTGTAAGGGCTACACAAGATGTTAAGCAGTTATGGTAGTACCAGAAGTTAATAATACGATTGAAGAATCCTGGTCACATGAGACTCTTCACACATGTCTAGAAAACATTAGGAGAGATTGTTCTTTTGGGTACTAGTTCAACACAATCCAACAAATTCTTTGTCTACTCTACCACTTCACACAGCTCAACAAGCCATGTCAAGAAACAATTGGCTTTCAAGAAGCAATTAGCTCCAAGCGAGTATTTATCAGGAACACTGTCACGAGCAATTAGAAATCTGCTAAGGATAACAAAATATTTTACCTCCTCTAAAGATAGACTTATGGTTTATCCTTATTTATCTAATGGCAGTGTGGCTTATAAGCTTAAAGAAAAACCAACATTAGAATAGAACACAAGAAAAATGATATCGAATAGATCAATAAGATATCTTCCATATTTGTACGAGCAGTGTGATCCAAAGATAATACACAGAGTTGTGAAGGCTGCCAATGTGCTGCTGAATGAGTACTTTGGGGCTGTTGTTGGTGATTTTAAGCTGGCTAAGCTTTTTGAACCCGGTGATACTTATGTCACTCCTTATGTTAATCAAACTGTTTGACATATTACACTTGAGTACCCATCCACGGGTCAGGCATTCGATAAAATCAATATCTTTGGTTTTAGGATTCTGCTACTTGAGTTCATGGCCGGTATGAGAACTTTCGTGTTTGGTAAATGGTTTACTCACATTGGAGCCAATACGATGTTGCAAATAACTTACATTGAGGGCTATGGTTAGTGTGGATTGTTTCTGATATAAGAGTATATTTGGAAAGAGTTTTATATTTTTCAGGTATTTAATATTGGAGTGAATGGTAGAGAGATAAAAGAAGGCGTCTTCCTAGCAATTAAGTTTTTCTTACCCTCTTTAATGAGGGTGGTTGGGGTATTCATACTTGTTTGATGACCCATGGGTTGTTCGGTTCATAATCTAGATTCAGGAAACCTATAAAGCCCCAAAACTAAATGGGATAGTATAGGTTAGCACATAGCTGAGTCATGATTGGCTTAATCGAACTGTTATCATACGTTGAATGCAAAATATATCCGAACTACCTATTTGGTTTAAACAGTAGTGCTCATCTAAAAATATCTGAACCTATCAGTAGCCTATTTAGGTATTTTAAAAATATATTAGAAGAGCTAAATTATCAATGAAAAGACTCGGATTATATTCGAAGTATTTTTCGAAGAGTTGGCCATCGAGGAGAAAACCCTTATCGGATCCGAAGTATTTTCTTCTGTTGATGGAAAAACCAACAGTCAGAATTTTGAGAAATAACACGTGTCCTACTCTAATTTAACCTCTTAATCGTTTCTCTCTCTTAGAACTCGCACCTATCTTTCAAAAGGTAATCATGGTAGACTTAATAGCCCTTAATCATCACTTGAATCAATTTATCTCCCCAATGTGAAACACTCAACTGGCTTTTACCTCTATATAAGTCAGTTTTACTGTTTATTTTTCCATAAACAAGAAATTTTTTCTAGAGAGATAAAGCTTGAGTCTGTTATTTCATATACCTGGGAATTTATATGTTCACGGCCAGAACTGCTTTGATCAAAAGAGGTTGGTTAAATCTATCTGACTTGGACAATGCCAGAAAGGAGGCAAGACAGGAGGAAAAAATGGCAGTCGGACTCCGTGCTTCTCCTGGTGGAGTAGTTAGCCTAACGGCACAAGAACCGGACAAGAGTTCATCATCATCTAAAACATTGGTAAGTCAAAAACCTCCTTTTATTCCAACTTTATCCACCCTAGAATTTGAACCTTCAGTTCAGGTATCTCGAGATTCGTTTCCTAAGCATAAAGCGGTTTTCAGTGTTAAAAACCCTCACCCTTTCTCGCCATGGGATCAGACACTAAAAATGTCACACCCCGGAGAGTCACACGACTCTCCAAGGCTAATGGAACCCTTTCATCGTCAAAAAATATTAGTTCATAGACATTAAACTCTCTTGCTCAACTTTTTGTGGAAGCGAACTCATTAAATCCTCTTAAAGAGGCAACCCAAATTGACAAAGAAGTCATAGGTACTAAATTGACCGAACAACAGTCGACTATAATGGATGAAAAGATGGAAGATAATAAGGAAAATAAGTGGTTTTAGAAAACTATGTATAATGTTGGTTAAATTAAATTTGAATGGATATATTGAAGTATATTTCTTTTATTGAAATTTAAATTTGAAGATGAGATATGATATCGTAACAAACTTGACTATATCCTCCAATCTAACTGTTGAATTTTCAAATATCCTAAATTTTTCCATTTAACCGTTCTCTATTTCAAACCCTCGTTTTCCTTCTCTCTAATTTGTTCGTTTCCCCTAACAATGTCGAGTTCTTCTTCTGGTTCTTCTTTGTGTTTTTGTTCCCTTTATCCTTCCGGTTCTTTTTCGGATCCTTTGTATAAGTTATACTCCACTTATCACATAGTGGAGGATGAGGATGAGCTGGTAGCCCTTATTAACAACCATAAATATCCCTCTCTTTCTCTTTTATCTTTATGTTTTCCCACGAGCTGAGCATCAGCCTCAGCCTGAGCCTCAGAATTCATCATCAGGTTTTTCATCTGTCAACTTCCTTGGATCTCCATCCACCGATTCGAACGACGATCAGGTGATTCTTTATTTATATATATGGTTCTATTATATGATGAACTGGTGCTTGCTTTTTTATGATTTTGTTTATCCATAAGTTAAGGTTATCATATTCTAAATTGAGAATCCTGAATCCTTTACCCATGCACATGACTGGTTGAGTCTACCTGACATAAGTATTGCAGGTCAATGTACAAGCTCCACTAAGGTAGCACTGTTTATATACAAGCGTTTAAATTGAGTTTGCAAAAATAACAATATTAACTTGCTATCTATTAAGATCAGTTTTTAAGAATACAAGATGAATACACAAGTACTAGTTGCTTTCTTATGTTATTTTTAATGTTACCATTCTAAGTTTGAGGAGGTACGATCAAAATCCATCATACAGTTAAGCAGTTGCGCAAATCCGGGTAGTAATAAGTATTCACATAAAAGCTACATGTCTCGAGGAAGATATATTACAAGACAATGTTCAAGTTCCACAAAGGTAGATTATTTCGACTAGGAGGGTGCAGTTAAAGGCGATGAACGAAGTCATTCGGCCACGCGCTATTGAAATAGTTCGACAAGGGTAAATAGCATATAAGATAGACCTATCATAGTTTCTTAATAACGACTCACTCGTACTAAAGAAATTTCATACTGCAGGCTTATAATCCTACAACCGATACTCTTATTAGTCAATCTATCCTAGTTAATGTGGAGAAAACAGACGCTACCTTACTTGGAGAGGGAGAGAGTACAGATGTATCCCCCGCCCCTAAAGGAAATAAAAAGTATTTAAACATCAATCAGGTATTCTTAAAGTTCAGCAACTGTTGCTCTTTACTAGATTATCTGGAATTCTGGAATATGCAGACTGCAGATTATCTTTACTAGAATAGCTTTATCAACCCATCTCAAGAAAAAAAAGTCAGATAGTTTGAGAGATGAAGAATTGACCTTTTGTTAACATACAAACTCTTGGAGTCATCCGATTAATGATATCTCGAAACATTGCTTTCAACATCATAAAAGAAACAACCACGATGGGTCTTATGAAGGGTCTCTCAAGTATGTATGAGATGTCATCGGCGTCCAACAAAGTTCGTTTGATGAGGCGTTTATTCAATTTGTGATTGACGGAAGGTACGTCGGTAGCTCAACATCGTAATGTACTCAATACAATCACAACCCAGTTGAGTTCATTTGAAATTAATTTTGATGAAAAAGTACGAGCATTGATACTCTTGTCTTCACTACCAGTTAGTTGGAATGCTACTGTCACGACAGTGAGTGGCTCGTCAGGAAGTAATAAGTTGAAATTAGATGATGTTCATGACCTAGTTCTAAGTGAAGATAATCGAATGAGAGAATCGGGTGAGTCATTAATCTCCTCAGTCTTACATAAAGAGTCGAGAGGAAGAAAATTAACAAGAGGTCATGAACGTGGTAAATCGAATTAGCAATGTAGATCAAAAGACTAGAGGTTTAAGTCCAGGAATCCTAAAACCTCCTAGGGGTTGAAAAACATCGAGTGTTAGAACTGTGGGAATAATAGGCACTATAAATATTAGTGCAAGAGAGAACCAAAGTACCATGAGAAGAAGACAGAGGAAAATTTCACATGAAAAGGAAATGATGCGTTAATATGCTCCTTAGAAAGCAAGGAAGAATCTTAGATTTTAGACTCTGGAGCATTGTTCCACCCGACTTCAAATAAAGAATTCTTCGAGAGGTATGTCCTTGGTAAGCTTGGAAATGTATATCTTGGTGATGATCAACCTTGTGATATTATTGGTAAAGATACTATGAAGATTAAGTTGAACAGGTCAGTTTGAGAACTGAAAGATGTCAGGCAGATCCCCGATCTGAGAAAAAACTTAATCTCATTAAGGCAGTTGGCTAGCAAAGGCTACACTACGATCTTCCATGGTGACAATTAGAAGATTTCAAAGGGAGCAATGACAGTTTTCACGGAAAGAAGAGTGGTAATCTTTAGAAGACAGGAAAGACGAGCTATGCAATTGCAATAGCAGTAGGAAACGAAAATCCAAATGTGTGGCACCAGAGATTTGGTCACATGAGTGAAAACAGTATGAAAATTATGTACTCGAATGGTAAGCTTCCAGGTCTTAAGTCAATCGATATAGACATGTGCAAAGATTGCATATTTAGAAAAGATAAAAGGGTCAGTTTTTGGATGAGTAGCAGAACCGCAAAGAAAGAAAGGCTGGAGCTTGTTCACTATGACGTTTGAGGGCCAACAACTGTTTCTTCTATACGAGAAACACAGTACTTTCTGACTTTTATCAATGATTATTCTTAAAAGGTATGGGTATATTTTCTAAAATAAAAATTACTCTATATAATTGTTTTTATTGATTTATTTTTGAATATTTTTACTCAATAATTTTTTTATATTTTTAAATATATAATATTAAATTGATTTATCAAAAAACAAAATTTTATTTTTATCAACTATAAAATTAGTGTATAAGTGGTTTTAAAAAACAAATTGTGCTAGGTTAATTTAAATGGATATTTTGAAGTATATTCTTCTATTAAAATTTAAATCTAGAAATCAGATATTGTAACAAAATTCATTATATCCGCGAAACTACCAGAATTATCCTCCAACGGTTGAGTTTTCAAATATTCTAAAATTTTCCCTTTAACCATATGAACAAGACCATACAAGTAAGGGTACAAAAGATAGAAATGATCATGATCACAATACTACTCAAGAAAATGAAGAAGCTAGAACCCAAAAACAAGCAAAAATAATTGATGCTATACAGACTCTTGAATTTGGATACAACGTTTCAAACAACATGTATTATGAAAATCTTGTTTCTGATAGTTCATCTCCAAAACTTGGATACATTGGTAGTTTAAAATCCACCCCAATACACAACAACGAGGTCAACCAAGGTTTTCTAGAATTTTATAGAGAAGAAGATAATACTGGTTCTAAATAAATATTTTAAAATAAACTAAAGGTTTCTAAAGGGAATAGGAGCCCAAAAACAACAATGAGGTCATACAAGGTTGTCCAGAATTTTATAGAGAAGAAGATGATACTCGTTTTAAAGAAATATTTGACAAGAAACTAAAGACTACTAAAAAGAAGAAGAAAACAAAAACCAAGATCATTGGGGAACTTCAATTCACGTTGATATCCATACTAGTTCTCAACGGATGCTATGTGGTGATCTTAAATCGATTAGTTCTATTGATAATCAGATTTGATGTTCTTTTTTTTGTCAGATTAGTACCTGATGATTTCAATAAGAAGATTAGAGAGTGCATAATTGAAGATGCAAGTTATGCTGGATATAAATATACTTGGTCCAACAAATCAAAATGAAAACGTCTTGACTGGGTTTTCATCAACAACAAGTGGAATGATTTTTTCAAAGAAATCAAAATCATTCATAAAGCTAGAATGGGCTCTGATCACCTAGCCATTATTATCAACATATCTAAAGATACTCACAGCCCCAATTTTTTAGATTCTTAAACATGTGTTCTTTAGATAGTGATTTCATTCCTTTTGTGGAAAACAATTGGAATCATGATATCGATGGGGATCCTTTGGTCAGGTTCTGGCTCAAGCTTAAAAATCTTAAGGTTGGTCTTATTTCTTGGAACAAGCTTCATTTTGGTAACATTTTTAATCAAATGCAAGAACTAGAGGATGAAGTTCAAATGTTGGAAATCAGGCATCAAGATCAGAACAGCATTCACACTAGGTCTGAATTATCAAAAACTAATGCTCTATTATTACATGCTCATAAAATGGAGGAGTTATACTGGCTTCAGAAATGTTATGCTAGTTGGAGAATGGATGGTGATAAAAATACAAAATTGTTTCACAATTATGTTATAAAAATAAAGAAAAAATTTGCATAAATGCTATAAAATCTTACAACACTTGGATTACTAACAGAGAAGCTATTGGTCTCTTTGTTGTTCTCTTATTTCAAATATGCTCTCACTAGCTTCCCTTACAATAGCAAGCAGGATGAAAAAGATAAAATGTTGAATCTTATCTTCAACAACATTCCTATTATTGTCACTCAGGAGGACAATAAGAAATTGCTGCAGCTTCCTAGTGAAGAAGAAATCTAAGGAATCATCAACAGCTCAAACACTTCCATTGTTGCAGGTATGGACAATTTTAATCAGTTCTTCTATAAAACCTGTTGGAACTTTATCAAAAAAGATCTTACATTAGTTGTGCACCACTTCATAAGGGGCTACAATATTCCCAAAGGAGTTTTAGCCACTGGAATCTGTCTTATTCCTAAATCCACAAATCCAACTAATTGGAAGGGTTACATGACAATTAGCCTATGTTCTCTTCTCAATAGAATTATGTCCAAAGTTCTGAATAATAGCCTTATCTGCATTCTCCCTAAGATCATTTCTAAAACTTTATCCAGGATAACCTTCTTATTGCTAAGGAGTTGTTATATGATTTAAATAAAAAAGGTCAAAGACAAAAAATTATCATATAACTTAATATGTGCAAAGCTTTTGATAAAATAAGTCATTGTTTTATTATCAATATTCTGAGTAAATTTGGCTTTTCTAAAAGATTTAATTCTCTCATAAGCAAGATGAGTTCTAATGTCTCTGTATCCATTATTATCAATGGAGAATCTATTGGGTTTTTTAAAACTGTAAAGGGTGTGAGACAAGGTGATCCTATATCAGCAAGCCTCTTCATTATTGCTGAAGACTTTTAATGAATCTTGTCAGACCATTGATGCTAGCAAGTGAGAGCTTTCCATGAAAAATAAGATGAAGTCTTTAAGTTACCAATTGGTAAGAAGGAACTTCATAATAAATGGGTATGATTATGATTATTGGGAGTCAAAACATCTCTCTTTCACAGGGAGGTTAACTCTTATGAACTCTATTCTTATGATTATTATTTTATATTGAATCTAAGTAATGTTATTCATAATGGTGTGATTGAAAAATAGAGAAAACTTTTAAGAGATTCTCGTGGGGGACTACTAGTGTTGATCATAGCATGCATTGGTGTAAATGGAACCATGTCTGTAAACCTTTTAATGAAGGTGGTTTGAATATCAAAAAGTTGTTTGATATTAAAACATCTTTATCATGTAGAATGTGGATCAATTACAGATACAACAAAACTCTTCGGGCTAACCTAATACATAATATATACTGCAAGAATCTACATCCTCTTCAGGTTGCTGACAACAAGCCTGGCTCTATGGTGTGGAAAAGACTTACCAGGATACAACAAAACTCTTTGGGCTAACTTAATGCATAATATATACTACAAGAATCTGCATCCTCTTCAGTTTGCTGACAACAAGCATGGCTCTATGGTGTGGAAGAGACTTACAAAGATTAATCATTTTGCTGGACAACATATTAGTTGGAAGATGGGAGTAGGTTTGACTGATTACTGGTTAAATAATTGGTCTAACTCTAAGCAGTTATTAACTCTTGATAATAATATAGACAATAGATAGTATAAGTGTTAACTCTTATTGGCTAAATAATCATTATGATCTCATTGGTATTAAAGACTTACTGAATCCTATGGACATGGACGGAATCTATACTTGTACTATTAAACCTTACTGTGATGGAACTCTTATTTGATTAATTATTTTTTTCGATCAATCAATTACATTTGATTTTAGATACTAATTGAATTTGTTTTCATCTTACAATCCACCCCAAAACACAACAACGAGGTCAGCCAAGGTTCTCCAGAATTTTATAGAGAAGAAGATAATAGTGGTTCCAAATAAATATTTTAAACGAAACTAAATATTTCTAAAAGGAAGAGGAGCCCAAAAAAACATTGAGGTCATACCAGGTTCTCCAAAATTTTACAGGGAAGAAGATGATACTGGTTTTAAAGAAATATTTGACAAGAAACTAAAGACTGCTAAAGGGAAGAAGAAAACAAAAAAATAAGATCATTCGGGCACTTCAATTCACAGGACAAGTAAATCTAAACCTTCTCTCAATAAGGATTAGCTTTCTTAACTCAAATATAAGAGGTATTAGAGACAAATCTTCTTTGAGAAGGCTGAAACATCTTATAAAAAAACAATACTAAACTGGTTGATATTCAAGAACCCTTAATTGGTAGAGATTACATTGAGACTATAGCAAAAAAATATTGGTTTTAATCCATTTAAACCAAACATTTCTAACAAAATATGGCTATTCTAGCATGATGCTATGTGGTGATTTTAAATCGATTAGTTCTATTAATAATCAGATTTGATTTTCTTCTTTTTTTTTTCAGATTAGTACTGATGATTTCAATAAGAAGATTAGAGAGTGCAGAATTGAAGATGCAAGTTATGCTGGATTTAAATATACTTGGTCTAACAAATCAAAATGGAAACGTCTAGACTGGGTTTTCATCAACAACAAGTGGAATGATTTTTTCAAAGAAACCAAAGTCATTCATAAATCTAGAATAGGCTCTGATCACATGGCCATTATTATCAACCTATCTAAAGATACTCACAACCCCAATTTTTTTAGATTCTTAAACATGTGGTCTTTAGATATTGATTTCATTCCTTTTGTGGAAAACAATTTGAATCATGATATTGATGGGGATCCTCTGGTCAGGTTCTGGCTCAAGCTTAAAAGTCTTAAGGTTGGTCTTATTCCTTGGAACAAGCTTCATTTTGGTAACATTTTTAATCAAGTGCAAGAACTAGAGGATGCAGTTCAAATGTTAGAAATCAGGCATCAAGATCAGAACAGCATTCACATTAAGTTTGAATTAAGAAAAACTAATGCTCTATTATTACATGCTCATAAAATGGAGGAGTTATACTGGCTTCAAAAAAATTATGTTAGTTGGACGATGGATGGTGATAAAAATACAAAATTGTTTCACAATTATTCTATAAAATCTTACAACACTTGGATTACTGGCAGAGAAGCTACTAGCTCTTTGTTGTTCTCTTATTTCAAAGATGCTCTCACTAGCTTCCCTTACAATAGCAAGCAGGTTGAAAAAGATAAAATGTTGAATCATATCTTCAACAACATTCCTACTATTGTCACTGAGGAGGACAATAAGAAATTGCTTCAGCTTCCTAGTGAAGAAGAAATTTGAGGAATCATCACCAGCTTAAACACTTCCAGTGTTGCAGGTATGGACAGTTTTAATCAGTTCTTCTATAAAACCTGTTGGAACTTTATCAAAAAAGATCTTACATTAGTTGTGCACCACTTCATAAGGGGCTACAATATTCCCAAATGAGTTTTAGCCACTGGAATCTGTCTTATTCCTAAATCTACAAATCCAATTAATTGGAAGGGTTACATGCCAATTAGCCTATGTTCTCTTGTCAAAAGAATTATGTCCAAAGTTCTGAATAATAGGCTTATCTGCATTCTCCCTAAGATCATTTCTAAAATTGTATCCAGGATAACATTCTTATTGCTAAGGAGTTGTTATATGATTTAAATAAAAAAGGTCAAAGATAAAAAAAATTATCATTCAACTTGATATGTGCAAAGCTTTTGATAAAATGAGTCATTGTTTTATTATCAATGTTCTGAGTAAATTTGGATTTTCTAAAAGATTTACTTCTCTCATAAGCAAGATGATTTTTAATGTCTCTGTATCTATTATTATCAATGGAGAATCTATTGGGTTTTTTAAAACTGTAAAGGGTGTTAGACAAGGTGATCCTATATCACCAAGCCTCTTCATTATTCCTGAAGACTTTTAATGAATCTTGTCATACCATTGATGCTAGCAAGTGAGAGCTTTCCATGAAAAATGAGATGAATTCTTTAAGTTACCAATGGGTAAGAAGGCACTTCATAACAAATGGGTATGATTATGATTATTGGGAGTCAAAACATCTCTCTTTCACAGGGAGGTTAACTCTTATGAACTCTATTCATAAGAAATGGGTATGATTATGATTATTGTTTGAATATCAAAAAGTTGTTTGATATTAAAAAATCTTTATCATGTAGAATGTGGATCAATTACAAATACAACAAAACTCTTTGGGCTAACCTTGATGAGTCTGAATTCTGCATGCTCCCCGGACAAGGACAGATCGGTCCAAGGCCTCCGGACCGGACAGATCACTTCGAACACTTAGCCCATAGGACTGTTCGAACTATGACAAAAGTACTAAAAAACCCAAACACTACTTGACTAAGCTACTTGCTCTCCTACTTAGAGCTCATGGGTCTTTGATCATGACCCGGGTCCATTAAACATGACCCGAAAGCCCATAAAGGCCCAAACATAAGGGTATAAATACCCAACCACCTGCATTAAGTGTGGGTAATGAGAATTAACTGCAACCAGCCAGCTTAATTATCTATCTACTCTCTACTCTAAATATTAAACACCTCCATACTACTATAAATTACCAAACATATTACAAGCCTACCCTCAGGCGATAATTATCATCACCAAATTGGCGACCACATTGGGAGAAGAGGGTGCCTGAATCAAGCATGCAAAACCAGCAAAGAAAGTCAGTCCGAATGAATCCGGACAATCCAGAAGTACCACCAGCTCTGCTCGAAGTGGTGGGAGAGAACGATGAGTACACTATCGAAGAGCGCGATAGGCTAAAGGGTGAAATAGAAACTCTAAGGGCAGAAAAGGCTAAGATGGGCATGAAAGAAAAGTCCAAAGCATCAGTTGCTCATCACACCGACAACCCCAGAGAACATGAGTCTTCAAAGACTCATGTGAGCACCAAAAAGACTCATGTCAGCTCCAAAAAGTCTCATCGGTCTAAGCCAGTGGAGAGTTCTGACTCAAGCTCAGAATCTTCTGATAGCTCTTCGGACAATGAAGGAGTTGAAAAATCTTTATCCTCTAGCAGCGATGAGGGTCGAATTAGAAAGAAGCAAAAGCAGATAAAAAAATATTCAAGAAAAAGGGATAAACATGGAAAGATGAAGAAGAATATTGGTAAAGGGTCATCTCACAGCCGGAGGCATGTGGACCGGATGCTGATGGATCCTTTCACTTTTCACGATGAACCAGGTATCTTTGCAACTCCCAATGAGGATACTGTGTTTAGTCGTGGAAGAAATTGGAGGCAATCTCCATTATCTTCTAAAATTCTGTCCGGAAACCTCCCTAAGAGGTTTAACAGCACCAAAATAGAAAGTACGATGGTAGTACTGATCCGGACAACCATTTGGAACAATTTAAAAACTTCATGATGAACTTTGACGACGATGATAAACTACTTTGTAGGGCATTCTCCCAATCATTTACGGGGAGTGCTCTAAAATGGTATTACAGCCTGCCTCAGGGTTGTATTAAGGATTTCGATACTTATTGGGTAGCTTTTCGAAGGCAGTTTGTAGGGAGTAAAGAGCTAAAGGGAAATGGAGACACAATAATCCATTGTTCTCAGGAACCAAATGAGTCCTTAAAAGAGTATACAAGTCGTTTTGTGAATACCAAGAATGGGCTAGCTGATTGCTTCGAACAGGTAGCGATAGCATCCCTAAGACAGGGCTTGAACCCTGGCAATTTGGCTGACTCAGTGACCAGAAAGAAGGCCATAACATGGGGAGGGTTGCTGAATCAGGTTGGAAAACAAATTAATGTCAATGAAACGAAGAAAACCAGGGTGCACAGGCAGGTGAGGTCTACCCCGGTGACACCAAATCCCAATCAGAATCAGTCCGGTAACAAAGCAAGAGAGACCGGACTGGGACATGGTAGGGCAAAATCTCAGTCTCAGCCAGCTGCTCCTGCTCAGAGTCAGCAATCCAGAAACAAAAGAGGGCCATGGGTCCAACCGAAGTGGTTTGCAGAATTAAAAGAAAGTGTGGCCACCATTTTTGATAAAACAAAGGAAGAGGTGCATTATCGGAGACCAGCCACGTTGCAGTCTCCCAGAGAGCATTGCAATAACTCTTTTTGCCAATATCACAATGATATTGGTCATACCACTGATGACTGCATAGTATTGAAACAGGAAGTTTAAAACTTGATTGAGAGGGGAAAACTGGGGGCTTATGTGAAAAGAAGAGGAGGTAATAGGCTCGTTAATACTCACCGGGTTGGTCCAAATAATGCTGCTCCGGAGGGAGCCATGGTTATAATTGAGAGATTTGATGTGGAATCTGAGTACTTGGATCCTGATCCAACTCGAAACAGAGTGGGTGCCATTGAGGAATCTGCTAGAACGGTCTCCGGACTCATTAAGTTTTTTGAGTCACTTACAATTTTCGGAGGGGATACAATGACAGCTCTTACTGCTTCTTCGAGGAAGAGGCACGTGCATACTTTAGCCACCCAGCTAGAAGGAGGCATGACTTCCTATCAGTCATAAAATTCATTCCCCTTCATTGTTTTCGATGAAGATGATTTAAGAGATATTGCTGGCCCTCATGAGGATGCTGTTGTCATAGGAGCATCTATTGGGGCCAACGACATAAGACGAATTCTGGTGGATACTGGAAGCTCAGCCAATATCATTTTCTTAACCACATACAAGAGAATGAAAAATCCAGCTGTAATTCAGAGTTCGGACAGATCAATTGTGGGCTTTACAGGCAGCTCAGCAGAGGTGATCGGAGAGTTCGAAGAGGAAGTTCTATTGGGCAAGGGCCCTTTCAAGAAAATGGTCAGAATACTCTTTATTGTGGTGGATTGTCCCACTTGCTATAATGCTATTCTACGGAGGTCTTGGCTCTCTAGGATGCATGCAGTGGATTCAACAGTCCACCAGTGCTTGAAATATGCTGTTCAGGGATAGGTTGGAGTCGTCCGGAGCAGTCAAAAGGTTGCAAGAGAATGTTATGCTACTGCTCTGGCTCCCCGAACACTGGGGGCAGTTCGCATCAACGAGCAATAGCAGTTTGAGGGGCTTTCTACGGGTGAGGGTGAAATTGATGACCCCAGAGAGACCCCTAGAGTGTTGATACCGGTCGAAGAGGTAGATTCACACTGTTTGGAAGAAGGAAGAAGTGTCAAGATAGGGTCCAAGATGCCACCCGTTTTGTAAAATGAAATGTTAAAGTTTTTGAAGAACCATCAGCACGTTTTTGCTTGGTGCAATACTGATGTTACTGGGGTACCAGCGGGTGTGATATCACAGCACTTGTCTGTCCGGAAAGAAGTAGCACCAGTGGTTCTAAAGAGAAGGGCTTTTTCCAAAGAAAATGTTGATGTCATAGTGCAAGAGGTTGATAGGCTCACAAAGATGGGGCATATCAAGGAGTCTCAGTATCCTTTGTGGACTGCCAATCCGGTTCTGGTAAAGAAGAAAAATGGCAAGTGGCGCATGTGCATTGACTTCACAGATCTCAATAGAGCTTGCCCAAAAGATTTGTATCAGGTCCCCCGGATTGATCAGTTAGTAGACTCCACCTCTGGGAACAAGCTGCTTTCCTTTATGGATGCCTTCTCCGGATACAATCAAATTCAAGTAGATCCGAAGGATCAGGAGCATACCACATTTGTCACTGACAGAGGTCTTCATTGCTATAAGGTAATATCGTTTGGGTTGAAAAATGCTGGGGCTACTTATCAGAGATTAGTAAACAAGGCTTTTGTTGATCAGATTGGAAGAAATATGGAAGTATACATTGATGACATGATGGTGAAGAGTGTGGATGAGCAATTGCACTTGTCTGATCTCCAAGAAACTTTTGCCAACTTGGTAAAAGTGAATTTAAAGTTAAACCCAGAAAAATGTGTGTTCGGAGTGCAGTCCGGAAAGTTTCTAGGGTATATTATAAGTGAGCATGGGATATAGCCCGATCCGGACCAGCTATATGCTCTATTCCAGATGGAGCCACCTAGAAATATTAAAGAAGTACAGCGGTTAACGGGGAGATTAGCTGCCTTAAACAGATTTATCTCAAGGTCTTTGGACAGGTGTGCCCCTTTCTTTCAAACCTTGAAGGGTGCAAAGGGATTCGATTGGACCCCACAGTGTGATGAGGCTTTCAATGAGATCAAGAAGCACCTGTCCTCCCTCAAAACTTTGTTTAAACCAGTTGATGGGGAGACACTCTTCGTATATTTGGCAGTTTCAAGTTGTGCCATCAATGCTGTATTGGTAAGGGAGGTCGATGGTCATCCCCATCCAGTATACTACATCAGCAAAAGTTTGATAGATGCAGAAAGGCGTTACTTGAAACTCGAAAAATTAGCATTAGCCCTGGTGATAGCTGCCAGGAAGATGAGGCCTTATTTCCAGGCTCATCCCATCATCGTCCGGACTTCTTTTCCCCTGAAGAATGTCCTCCAAAAGGCAGACATTTCAAGCAGGATGACTAAGTGGTCAGTAGAGTTGGGGGACTTCGACATAGACTTTGCTCCTCGAACAGCAGTCAAGGCCCAAGCTGTGGCTGATTTTTTGGTTGAATTTCACTCCGACAGGGATTCGGAGCAGACCACTGACATGAAAGATAAAAAGGTATGGGTCGTCCGAACAGATGGTGGATCTAGCACTATGGGATGTGGTGCAGGGGTGTGTTTGACTTCTCCATATGGTGACAAAATGTACCAGGCTATTTGTTTTGCTTTCAGGGCATCCAATAATGAGTCCGAATATGAAGCAGCTCTAGCTGGATTAAAATTAGCCTACATTTGTGGGGCCAAGAGGGTCAGACTACTAAGTGACTCCCAGCTTCTTATCCACCATGCTCAAGGAAAATCTGAGGCTAAAAAGGAGAAGCTTGTGAAATATTTACTCCTCCTCAAAAATGAAGCACTCAAGTTTAAAAGTGTTGTTTATGCGCACATACCCCGGGCAGAAAATGAGCTAGCAGACTCGTTAGCAACCATAGCATATACGGAGTCATATCCATGGATCCATGTGCTGGAAAACCCCTCCATTCAACTTAGTATGGGTAAAGAAGAGGAAATTTTTTAAGTGCAAGTGAAACAACCTCGAGACTGGAGGTTTCCTCTCCTGCAATATCTCTCCGATGGTATCGTGCCTCCGGATAAATCACTAGCCAGAACATTGAAACACAAGGCTCGTGGTTTCATCATATTGAGAGACATGTTGTACAAAAAATCTTACAGTAAACCTCTCCTGCGCTGTTTGGGGGATGAAGAGTCTCAAGTAGTCCTCTCCGAATTGCATGATGGCGAGGGATCAGCCCATTGTGGATTCAGGGCTTTAACAAGAAGAGTTTACAGTCCGGTTACTATTGGCCATCTATCATGAAAGATGCTAAGGAATTGGTGAGAAGGTGTGACCCATGCCAGAGGTACATCAATGAAATTCATGTCCCAGCCATTCCTTTAGAGTCAAATTCTGAGCCTATTCCTTTTGCTCGATGGGGGTTGGATTTAGTAAGGCCTCTCCCTGTCGCGTCCGGAGGACGCAAAACTATAATTGTTGCCATAGACTACTTTTCGAAGTGGATTGAAGTAGCCCCTCTAGCCGGCACAACATCAAAAGCTGTTATAAAATTCATTCTATCCAACATCTGTTGCAGAGTTGGTGTCCCACGAAAGATAACAACAGACAATGGGCCACAGTTCGACAATAGAGAAATGGAGAGCTTCTGTGCCTCAAGAGGTATACAACATTGTTTCTCTTCACCTTTCCACCCACAAGCAAATGGGAAAGTTGAAGTGGTTAATAGAACTATACTGTCCGGTTTGAAGAAGAATTTGGAAGGGGCTGCTGTGAAGTGGCCTAGTTATTTACAAGAGGTCTTGTGGGCCTACCGGACAACACCTGGGGCTGCAACACAAGAGTCACCCTTTTCTTTGGTCCATGGGATGGATGCAGTAGCTCCCATAGAAGCAACTCTCCCATCATTTCGTGTTCACAACTTCTCCGAACACGCTAACAAGGTGGCAATCAGAAGTCAGCTCGATTTGATAGAAGAAAGACGAGTTAAAGCTCACCTTAGAGTTGCACACTATCAGGGTTTGATGAGAAGCAGGTTTGCTTCCAAAGTTAAAAGAAGAGATTTCCAACCAGGGGACAAGGTATTGAGGAAAGTCTTTTTACACACTAAAGAAAAACTGTTCGGAAAGCTGGCTCCAACTTGGGAAGGTCCATATGTGGTTGTTGAAAGAATTAAACCTGGAACATATTAGTTGGAAGACAAGGATGGAAGAGTTCTGACCGACCCTTGGAACATCGAACATCTCCGGATGTACTTGGAGTAGCATTTGTCCTCCAAGGACTATGAAATAACTCTCCGGAGAATTTAAACACTCTCACTATGAAATAACTAAAGGCTATTTAAACTCTAGCCATCAAAATTGGAACAAACAATGAAAGAAGATGAGAATTGTACAAAACAGAAATATTCATTAAAATAACTTGAAATGCATTGGCCTTCCAAGGACTTTTGAATGATCAAAGTAGAACAAAAAACATATCCGGTCAGATACCGGACACAATTACAAAAAGAATGCCTTGGCCTTCTAAGGACTTTAGTCTGGATAAAAAAAAAAGTGGTTTATAAATTAAGACTGATCCTTTGAAGATGGCTCAGCCTCGTTTACCTTCTTCTTTCCCTTAGGATAATCTTCCTCTTCATCTGGGCTCTCTCCGGTACGTTCTTCGTCATCGGATGAGGAAGCACTAGAATAACCTTTCAAGTCTCCATCAGCCATTGTATGATACAGGAGGTTGTCAGACTCAACATGAAGCCATAAATCCCCTAGGTTCCTCTTCGGAAATTTCTCGTGGAAGAGAAAAACCATGTCAGACCTTATTTTGGCATAATGTTCCTCCTGGGTATCAATCACGTTGTTAGCATAGGCATCGATCTTGGCTTGGATCTTGGCTTCCTGCTCCCTTAGCAAACTGGCTTTCTCCTCGGCAGCCTTGGACACTGTATTCTCAAGAGCAATCTTGTCATTGGTCAAGTTGGTGATGATTTGGTCTTTGGCCTTGGATTCTGCCTTTGAGGTGGTAAGGTCTTTCTCCAGACCGGACAGCTTCTCCCGGAGATCTCTGATGGTGTCCTATAAAGTAGAGACTTTTGTGGTGCTTGCCTTTTGGTTTCTCTTCAACTCCTCAGTTTCTTCCTTTAAAATGGTAGCATTGGAAGTGGCAGTGCGAAGGTCATCGGACAACCTCTCTTTGTGAGACTTGAGGTCTTTGATGATATCGGCCTGGTTTCGGACTTGTTTCTCCAACACAAGTACAGGCTGAACGTTTCTTAACAAAGAGTGGGCTATGGCATCCCTTTCACTAGAAACGATAAAGGTCTTACCATTGAAAGTGACCGTGTTTGAGGTGCTCGGAGGGAGGTAAGGCCCGGCAAAGTCGTCTCTGGGAAGATTGATGAAGTATTCACCAAGCCCACCCAGACCGGTAATGTCTACTCCGTCGATATTTATATCTCCCCCTTCGACCTCATCGGTATGGAAGTCACCCGGTATCTCCTCAGCAAGCGTTGGGTCAGTTGGATCAGCTTGGAAAGAAGGCTCCGGAGCCCGGAGAGAAAGCTCGTCACCTTTGGAGGTATTTTTCCTCTTTGTCTTTGCTTTCTCCTCTCCGTTTACGATCTCTTTTGGGATCCCTTGGAGGGACTGGGGAGTGCACTTCTTGCTTTTCAGCCTCCTGCTCTACTGCTTCCAATAGTGCAGCATCAATTTGATTGGGGACTGGCCCCTCCGGTTGCATGAGAGAACCCTCCTCCACCTCTCCAGGGTTGGCCACTTTCTTGCCCTTCTTCTTGCCTTTCATCTTGCTCGGGGCTTTAGCCCGGCCTGGCAAGTAGAGTGTCCCATTTGGTTCATTGGTTCTTTTAAGCACAACATCTGGAGGAGGCTGGGTGGTGAGCTCCTCCCAAGTCAAGTCTCTCCGACCTGTAGTGTTCCACAAGTGAGACCTTGCCAAGTTGCCTCCGGTAAAAGCAGCATGGAACCGGTTCCCCCACCTTTCAGCAGCCCAAGCATTAATCTTGGTACAAGTAGCCTGTCCGGCTTTCAGATAATCACTGAATTCCTTGGGCAGTTCTGCAAAGGCCAAAGTAAGAACAATTAGTTTAAACTAACTTTAAAAAAAACAAAAGTATAAAGCGGGAAACTTACAATCACTCCTCCACCTGCTTCTGACAAGACTTGGATTCACTCCGGACTTGATTTTCCTTCCATTTTCCCAAGCCCCACTTGCAAATAGAAATTAAGTCCTCCAGTTCCTCTCCGCCTCTAGCAGGTCATCCACAGCTTTGAGATTGTCCCCCATATTGAAGTGGTAAAAAAGGATGTTGGGGTTTCTACAAAGTCTGGCCACAACGGCAAACTCCTCCATAGGCAGAGGGATCCCGGAGAGCCTCGAAGCCATGATGCTGGCCATGAGGGTGTACCAGGCATTAGGGCTCATTTGGCTCGGATAGAGCTTTATCAGATGAAAATATCTGACAATTTCAGGGTCCAGGGGGAGTCTAAGTCCCCAGTTGAATAGCTCTGTGAAGATGACGACTTCATTCAGTTTGCAGTCCATAGGAGTCTCCGGGTGTATGGGGATCCTGATCTTCACATTCTCCGGTATTCCCCACTTCGTACGCATCCGGCCTAGCTCAACTGTGTGGATGAATGCGTAGTTAATTTTCTGCAGGGCAAGGAGGTACTTGACGTTGACCTTGTGGAAACAAGGCCCAACCTTTCCTTCGAGACTCTCCGGCAGATCTGGATGCCTCAAGCACAGCTTCTCTTTGCCTTTGTCTTTTTTGGCAACAGCAGCGCTACTGGTCTGACCGGAGGGCTCAGACTCAAATGGAGCCTCTTCGACAGAGTCCTCCATTATCTCCTCCATAATTGTTGAAGGGTTTTCAGTAGCAGTGGCACGGGGAAGATTCAGATCTGGCTCAGCTTGGCCTCCGGACTGCTGGGCTTCAGTGTTCTCTTGGCTTATCTCTGGTTGGGGCTCTGAGGCAGAGGACTCTCTTCGAAGAGCTGGGCTGCTACTATCCGGACCAAACAGTCTGTCCATGGGAGCTTTAATAGGCACCTCTGACCCAGTGCTGCTATCTTTTGCCCCTCACTTTGAGGGAGTGTTCTTAGAGGCTTGCCCATTGACCAACCGGCTCTTTCTCCGGTCAACTAGCTTCTGAGGGGAGTGCTCTGTATCTGACCCCATTGCTATAAAGGGTGAAGGTTTTTTAAAACTGGTGGCAGTTACCCCTGGCTCGACAGTGGGTTCTGATTCTTGAACCGAAGAACCAGAGATAATGGGGTCGAGGTTAGTTTGGAATAGCTTTCTCGGCTTGATGCCCTTAGAAGAAGAAGAGCCTTGATCTGACTCTGTGGTAGAAGTGATTGGTCTATCAACAGGCGAAGTGGGTAACCCTGCCGCAATTCGTCTTTCTCTTTCGACTTTTTGAGCCTTCTCTAACTCAGAAAGGTTGAGCCACCCGCCTTTGATCAGAGCGTTCCTCGCTGTAAACATAAACTATTGAGCAAGTTTTTGCTTTAGAGAGAGAAAGCTTTGAGAAATTTTGCAGAGTAAATCTGAAAAAGGAAGTTGATTCCTAGGAGAATTCGAAAAGATTGGTAATGACTAAAGATGGCGCTGATGTCACCACCTTTAATTAAGAGGTTGCTTTTCGAAGAAGGTGGGTTCGAAATTCAAGGTAAAAAAATGGCTGAAGCAACTGATCAGAGAGCGACACGTGTCCCACGAACTCTGGCAAAAACCGTTTTGAATTCGTGAAGCTTTATCAGTCCGGATAAACCCATAGCCCAAATTGACAGACCTGTCCGGATTAAAACTACCCCGAATGTCGGATTGTTTTTCAGGTTTTTGACAAGAGTATTTGAACAAACACCTAAAAAAGGGGCTCCTGATGAGTCCGAATTCTGCATGCTCCCCGGACAAGGACAAATCGGTCCAAGGCCTCCGGACCGGACAGATCACTTCGAACACTTAGCCCATAGGACTGTTCGAACTATGACAAAAGTACTAAAAAACCTAAACACTACTTGACTAAGCTACTTGCTCTCCTACTTAGAGCTCATGGGTCTTTGAACATGACCCGGGTCCATTAAACATGACCCGAAAGCCCATAAAGGCCCAAACATAAGGGTATAAATACCCAACCACCTGCATTAAGTGTGGGTAATGAGAATTAACTGCAACCAGCCAGCTTAATTATCTCTCTACTCTCTACTCTAAATATTAAACACCTCCATACTACTATAAATTACCAAACAAATTACAAGCCTACCCTCAGGCGATAATTATCATCACCAAACCTAATGCATAATATATACAGCAAGAATCTACATCCTCTTCAGGTTGCTGACAACAAACCGGGCTCTATGGTGTGGAAAAGACTTACCAGGATAAAACAAAAATCTTTGGGCTAACTTAATGCATAATATATACTGCAAGAATCTACATCCTCTTCAAGTTTTTGACAACAAGAATGGCTCTATTCGTGGAAGAGACTTACCAAGATTACTCATTTTGCTGGACAACATATTAGTTGGAAGCTGGGAGTAGGTTTGACTGATTACTGGTTAAATAATTGGTCTAACTCTAAGCATTTATTAACTCTTGATAATAATATAGACAATAGATGGTATAAGCCTGAAACAAAATGTTAACTCTTATTGGCTAAATAATCATTGAGATCTCATTGGTATTAAAGACTTACTGAATCCTATGGACATGAACGAAATCTATACTTGTACTATTAAACCTTACTGTGATGACACTCTTATTTGATTAATATTAGTTTTTTGCGATGACACTCGTATTTGATTAATATTAGTTTTTTCGATCAATCAATTACATTTGATTATAAATACTAATTAAATTTGTTTTTATTTAACGTATATTGTTCTAGTAAAACAAATAATATTGATAAACGAAATACGATTTTAGATACTGATTAATTATTTTTCTATCCGGTATGGATTCAAAATAGTTGGTTTAAGTTGTTATTTTTCTCGTAAAGCATTAAATTCAAGTTGATGGATATTAAAAAAAAAGTTGATGGATATTAATATTTTTTAAAATAAAAATTATTGTATATAATTTATTTTATTAATTTATTTTTGAATATGTTGACTCAATATTTTTTATATATTTTTAAAAATATTATATTAAATGAATTTATTAAACAATTAATTATTTTTGTTGTATTAGCTATAAAATTAGTAGTATATAAGTGGTTTTAGAAAACTATACATAATGTTGGTTAAATTAAATTTGAATGAATATATTAAAATACATATTTTTTTATTTAAATTTAAATTTGAAGATGAAATATGAAATATGATATCGTAACAAACTTCTCTATTTCAAACACTCATTATCCTTCTCTCTAATTTGTTCGTTTCCCCTGACAATATTCAAACATGTAATTTTGAAAGATATGGTTACATTAAACTACTTATAAATTTTTATACCGTTTGAATATATAAATTTAAATGTTTAATTTTAGATATGTATGGGGTTAATATTATCTAATATAACGTCATTCTACTAGGTTATAGATATACATCCACTGCATGAGGCGCGAATCTCTCTCAATTTGAAATATAATTTTCTGTTACCGATATTATAGATAGAATATCTCCTTCTTCCTCTGTTATATCTTTTCCCCTGCAGAAACAAAACAAAAACTAAAGCTTGATCATCTAGAAATCAAATATTCTTGTCGTTCTGATCTGGCAGAGAAATGGCAGCACACCAAGTGAATGTGGATCCGCCGCAATTTGTCACCACCGAAGGTTTCTCCGACCGCCGTCCGCCGCAAATCCTCTGTCGCGTTGAATCTGTAAAATTTCTTGCCAAGCCTGATACCGACGAAGTCTGTGCTAAGTTCAGGTTAATCCCTTTACCAAACGACAACAACCCTCTTGAATCCCAAGACACGGGCGTATCAGGATCCCAAAGCCGGTCTTCCCAGAATTCCGAGAATTCAGCTTGTTCCTTCGGAAAAATACTGACTCAATCAGACGCTAACGGTGGAGGGTTCTCTGTTCCACAGGCTGGTGCAAAAAGGGTTTTTCCTCCATTGGATTACCAGGACGATCCGCCTGCCCAGACGCTAGTGGTAAAAGACATCCATAGTCGAATATGGAACTTTCGACATGTTTACCGAGGAAACCCAAAGAGACACATGCTGCAAGGCGGATGGAGCCCGTTTGTTAACGAGAAGAAGCTAGTGGCCGGAGATTTGATCCTGTTTTTTAAATCGGAAAATGGAGATATCAATGTAGGGATACGTCGAGCACAACGTAAAGCAGTCGGGTTTGTCAGTGGACTGTCCGACTTATGGGAAAGAGGGAATGAAAAAGCAATCAGAATGATGGAGACTCTAAAACAGAAAGGTGAGGCCGTAATGCAGGTGAGTCACGCGATAGCCTGCAAACTAACGCCAGAAGGTAAACCACACAAGCTGACAGGTTCAGCCGAGAAAGGTAAACCACACAAGCTGACAGGCTCAGACGAGAAAGTGTATGTAGAAGGACTACACAAGCTGACAGGCTCAGCCGAGAAAGTGTATGTAGAGGGACTCGAACTCATGACCTTTGGTCACAAGCACACCATACTCAACCAACTCGGCTACCCGCTTGGGGGCTTGGAGGTACGTCTTATTTTTTTTATTAGTTGATGTTTTTTATTCTATTTATCCAACTGTTGCTGCTATCTGCTAATGTGTATTTGGCGTTTCTGCTAATGTGTATTTGGCGTTTCCTGTTTTGCAGCTATGTAGAATTCTACAAGGGCACCGTTATACCAAAAAACTCAACCAAAGACAAGTTAGTGCCTTGCTTATAGCAACTTTTAAGCCCCTACATCAAAGAGAGAATACTATTAAGAAGGTTTGGATTTTCTTTTTCGTTTAAATAATATCATTCTTCAAGATATATTCAAGTATGTTTTACACGAAACAGCAGTTTTTAACTTGAAATTCATTTACAGACTGTTGTAGGGAATAATTATAGCCACGATAAACTGGAGAGCAATGAATTTGGAATGGATGTGCTCTCTACTCTCTCCATGAATCCCTGGCGTTTCTCTGCTGCTTCTTTATCAGCAGCCTCACGCTTGAGTGCTCGTTTTGCTCGTCGTCTGTTGAGTTGTTTGCAGCCTCTTTCTTCTTCGATTGGCGAGAAGAAGAGCCAGCACCACCTGAATTGTGATTATTATTTGGACGATAGGCAGGCCTAGCTTCTTGTCGGTCAGCACTGACAAAACCGTTATCTCCCCACCTACGACAAGTGGAATATGACGAACCTGGTAAAATATTGACTCTTGGATTCTCTTATAATATATGCTTGGAGGTTATTGCCTTTAAAAAACTTGAAAAGTTGATGAGTTTGACTTTTATTCATCATAGACAGTGACTTTAAATTAAATTACAATCTCTCATATTGCCTTTGGAAAACTTGAAAAGTTGATGATTTTGGCTTTTATTGATCATAGAGAGTGACTTTAAATTGCAATCTCGGATATTATTTTTTTCTTGCAGCAAGTGATTAATGGTGGCAAAGGAGATCATTGGGCATTTATCAACTTCTCCAGAAACAGCATACATATTGATGCAGCTTCTCATTATTGCTTAAAAAATCAAGAAAATAACATATAATTTTTATATCATATATGTATTAAAAATATATTTATTGATAGTATAATTTGGAATAAAATATAAAATTAAAAGTTTGTCCATTTTTTTAATACAATATTTTCAAGTCAAGTTTAAATCCTTATTAGTCTAAAGAAGATACTTCAGCGCAATTGAAAACAAATGTAAAAAAATTATTTAATTAATAACATCTATTGAATAGTGCATTTGGTACAATGAACCCATGTTGGAATCCTATTTTAGATAACCAAGTTACTACTGCAATCGAGATTAGAATATCTCAGTTTATTTATTGTAACTTGTTATTGCGTTTTTGGTAGTTGGTTTTTCGCTCATAATCTTTTTAGTTTAGATCATTTGTTTAGATCAATTTTAAAATTATAAATTTAGGTCAATTTTAAAATTATAAATTATGTTTCATTTCAAATCTAAAAAATCAAAAGTTTATTATTTTCTATATCCACTCTGTCAGATCAAATTTAAGCTAAGAGCTCTGTTATATGTGTTTCGAATCGGCTAAAAATAAGAAGAATAAACCACAACAAAATAAGCTCAGCGAAAAAAAAGATATAAAACATGATAGAGAAGAGGGTAAAGGAGTGGAGAAGTTTTATGTTGTACTTAGATACATAAAACACATCGGCGATTACATAAAAAAAAGAAATTTGAGGAAAATTAAGAAAACAAAATAGTGACAAACCAATTTTTTTGTTACAAAAATCAAGAAAATAAAATAAAATATTTACATCATATATTTATTATATATATATATATATATATTGATTATATAATTTGAAATAAAATATAAAATTAAAAGTTTATCCATTTTTTCTAATGCAATAGTTTAAAGTCAATTTAAATCTTTAGATTAATAAAGAAAATACTCCTAGTGCAATTTGAAAGCAAATGCAAAATATTTAATTTATTTAATGAAATCTATTGAGATCATCAATCTTCTTTTACCAAAGATTTTAAATCTTTTTTAATTCGGAGGATTTTTAATAATTTTTTCAAATGAAATTACGAGTAAAGACGGTGTCGTGTTATCGTTTCAAAACTCAGTTGATCGGTCATAAAAATTTAAAAATTTGTTATCTTCCAAATTCACCGTGTCAGATCAATTTTCTAGATATCAATTATCTTACATTTATATAAATCCTCTGTTATACATTTATGGACAACCGACGGCATAATGGAGTGGAGAAGTTTTATGTTGTCCTTAGAAACATAAAACACGTCAGGGATTTCATAAATAAAAAGAAATATGAGAAAAAAAAAACAAAGTCATGACAGAAGGGTGGACTCTATAATTTCAAATCGAAGATTTTAAGGATTACTCACAAATTTATTTAACTTAAAAAACAAGATACATAAGACAAGAAAATAGGAAAAAAAAAAGATCAAAGCTCAAAGCTAACCTCTTAAGCCTCATAAGTAACTTTCAACCTATACATAGGTCATGTTGACTAAAATATAAACATGGACCAAGACATTCTAGTTGATCTGATTTTGTTGATAAACTTGTATTAAAATCATATTATCCAAGTGTTTACCACATGAATTATTTATTTATTAAAAGCTAAAATTAAAGGAGATCCCTCGTATTATTCATCCAACTGTCTTGCCTTGCCTTTCAGTCTGCTACTATCGGTGCTGGTGTCCAAGAAATAATAAATGATAGAGTCCACATCACCCTCAAATATACTATAAGCTTCAACCATCTGTACATACCTGAATCCCATTGCCAACACCGTCCTCATTGTACTGCTCACCCCACTGTCATCTTCTGCATTTTTACTTGCGCTTTCTAATGGCCGTATTTTTTTCAATGCCAAAATATTATTAGATATTTTTAAAAATTCCGCTTAGACTTATTAAGAGAGTTGAAGAAGTTTGAATTTGAAAAGACATAGTAATTCAGTGAGTCATAAATTACTAATTAAAGACTGTATCGTTTCTTCTTCTTCTTTGTTTTAAAACTCTCTTGAAAAATCAAAAATTATGTTTTTATGTATGTATAAAAGAACAGAGTCACAAAGTCCTTTCTAATAAAATCGATTTGCGGCAGGTCTGGAGACGTAGGCACAATTTGCTGACCTCCGTTAACAATTTTTTTATTTGATCATACTGATAGTTTATTGTGTCAGACACGTAGACATAGTGTTTGATCTTACTGTTTGTTTATTGTGTCGGAGACGTATGTACAGTATTTGATCTAACTGTTGGTTTATTGTGCCGGAGATGTATGCACAATGTTTTATTTCACTTTTGTTTTGGGTTTTTTATTATTATTTTGATCTGATTGTAGGAAAATTGTGTATTTTCTCAAAACTATTTTTACCTCAAGCCAGTTTAGAAGCACTCTGTAAGGAAAATTGTGTATTTTTCCAATAACTGGTATTAGAGCTACATGCTTGGTAGCGATCCAAAGGAGGTCCGATTTGAATTGGATCAATGGCTACAGATGAAGAAAATGTGAGACTCAAAAAATTTGATGGTGTATATATAAGATTCTGGAATTTGCAGACTGAAGATTATCTTTACTAGAAAAGCTTTATCAACCCATCTCAGGAAAAAAAGTCAGATAGTTTGAGAGATGAAGAATTGACCTTTCTTGACATACAAGATCTCGGAGTCATCTGATTAATGATATCCCGAAATATTTCTTTCAGCATCGTAAAGGATTCAACCACGATGGGTCTTATGAAGGCTCTCTCCAATATGTGTGAAAAGTCATCGGCGTCCAACAAAGCTCACTTGATGAGGCGTTTATTTAATTTGCGATTGACGGAAGGCGCGTCGGTAGCTCAACATCTTAATGAACTCAATACAATCACAACCCAGTTGAGTTCATTTGAAATTAATTTTGATGAAGAAGTACGAGCATGATACTCTTGTCTTCACTACCAGTTAGTTGTAATTCTACTGTCACGATAGTGAGTAGCTCGTCAAGAAGTAATAAGTTGAAATTTGATGATGTTCGTGACCTAATTCTCAGTGAAGAGAATCAAAGGAGAGAATTGGGTGAGTCATTAATCTCTTTAGTTTTACATACAGAATCGAGAGGAAGAAAACTAACAAGAGGTCATGAACGCGGTAAATCGAATTACCGATGTAGATCAAAAGACTAGAGGTTTAAGTCCAAGAATCCTAAAACTTCCCAAGGGTTGAAAAACATAGAGTGTTAGAACTGTGGGAATACTAGGCACTATAAATATCAGCGCAAGAGAGAACCAAAGTACCATGAGAAGAAGACAGAGGAAAATTTCAAATAAAAAAGGAGATGGTGCGTTAATATGCTCCTTAGAAAGCAGGGAAGAATCTTAGATTTTAGACTCTGGAGCATCGTTCCACCCTTCTTCGAATAAAGAATTCTTCGAGAGGTATGCCTTTGGTAAGCTTGGAAATGTATATCTTGATGATGATCAACCTTGTGATATTATTGGTAAAGGTACTGTGAAGATTAAGTTGAATGGGTTAGTGTGAGAACTGAAAGATGTCAGGTAGATCCCCGATCTCAGAAAAATCTTAATCTCATTAAGGAAGTTGGCTAGCAAAGGCTACACTACGATCTTCCATGGTGACAATTAGAAGATTTCAGAGGGAGCAATGAAAGTTCTCGCGGAAAGAAGAGTAGTAATCTTTAGAAGACAGGAAAGACGAGTTATTCAATTGCAATAGCAGCAGGAAACGAAAATCCAAATGTGTGGCAACAGAGATTTGGCCACATGGGTGAAAAGGGTATGAAAATTATGTACTCGAAGGGGAAGCTTCCAGGTCTTAAGTCAACGATATAGACATGTGCGAAGATTGCATATTTAGAAAAGAGAAAAGGGTCAGTTTTTAGATGAGTAGCAGAACCGCAAAGAAAGAAATGATGGAGCTTGTTCACTGTGACGTTTAAGGGCCAACAACTGTTTCATCTATAGGAGAAAAACAGTACTTTCTGACTTTTATCAATGATTATTCTCAAAAGGTATGGGTCTATTTTTCTAAAGCATAAATCTAAAGTGTTTGATGTTTTTAGGATATGGAAATCTATGGTTGAGAATAAGACGAGTATGAAGATAAAAATAGCTTAGAACCGATAATAGTGGTGAATATGAGGACACCAGATTCAAGAACTTTTGCTATGAGTACGGGATCATGATGAAGAGAATCGTGCCAGGAACGCCTCAACACAATAGTATTGGCCAACGTATGAACAGAACATTGACAAAAAAAACCAGAAGCATTCGTATACAGTATGGTTTACCGAAGCATTTTCGAGAAGATACAGTCAACACATCGACTTATCTGGTTGACCGAGGCCCATCGGTTTCCTTAGAACATAGAATAACCAGGATGATCCGCCTGCCCAGACACTAGTGGTAAAAGACATCCATGGTCGAATATGGAACTTTCGACATGTTTACCGAGGAAACCCAAAGAGACACATGCTGCAAGGCGGATGGAGCCCGTTTGTTAACGAGAAGAAGCTAGTGGCCGGAGATTTGATCCTGTTTTTTAAATCGGGAAACGGAGATCTCAATGTAGGGATACGTCGAGCACAACGTAAAGCAGTCGGGTTTCTCAGTCGACTGTCCCACGCGATAGCCTGCAAACCATCGCCAAAAGGCAAACCACACAAGGTGACAGGTTCAGCCGAAAAAGTGTATGTAGGGGGACTCGAACTCATGACCTTTGGTCACAAGCACACCATACTCAACCAACTCGGCTACCCCCTTGGGGGCTTGGAGGTACGTCTTATTTTTCTTATTAGTTGATGTTTTTTATTCTATTTGTCCAACTATTGCTGCTATCTGGTAATGTGTATTTGGCGTTTCCTGTTTTGCAGCTATGTAGAATTGTAGAAGGGCAGTGGTATACCAAAAGACTCAACCAGAGACAAGTTAGTGCCTTATTTATGGCAACGTGTAAGCCCCTACATCAAAGAGAGAATAGTATTAAGAAGGTTTGGATTCTCTTTTTCGTTTAAATAATATCATTTTTTAAGATATATTCAAGTATGTTTTACACGAAACAACAGTTTTTAACTTGAAATTCATTTTTAGACTGTTGTAGGGAATAACTATAGCCATGATTAACTGGTGAGCAATGAATTTGGAATGGATGTGCTCTCTACTCTCTCCATGAAGCCCTGGCGTTTCTCTACTGCTGCCTTATCAGCAGCCTCACGCTTGAGTGCTCGTTTTGCTCGTCGCCTGTTGAGTTGTTTGCAGCCTCTTTCTTCTTCGATTGGCGAGAATAAGAGCCAGCACCACCTGAATTGTGATTATTATTTGGACGATAGGCAAGCCTGGCTTCTTGTCGGTCAGTACTGACAAAACCGTTATCTTCCCACCTACGGTAAATGGAATATGACGGACCTGGTAAAATACTGACTCTTGGATTTTCTTATAATATATGCTTGAAGGTTATTGCGTTTAGAAAACTTAAAAAGTTGATGAGTTTGGCTTTTATTTATTACACTCTGTGATGTTGTCTTTGGAAAACTTGAAAAGTTGATGATTTTGGCTTTTATTCATCATAGACAGTGACTTTAAATCACAATCTCTAATATTGCTTTTGGAAAACTTGAAAAGTTGATGATTTTGGTTTTTATTCATCATAGACAGTGACTTTAAATTACAATATGTGATATTATTTTTTTCTTGCAGCAAGTGATTAATGGTGGCAAAAGAGATCATTGGGCGTGTATCAACTTCTCCAGAAACAGCATACATATTGATGCAGCTTCTCATTGTTGCTTAAAAACTCAAGAAAATAACATATAATTTTTATATCATATATGTATTAAAAATATATTTATTGATAGTATAATTTGGAATAAAATATAAAATTAAAAGTTTGTCCATTTTTTTAATACAATATTTTCAAGTCAAGTTTAAATCCTTATTAATCTAAAGAAGATACTTGAGCGCAATTGAAAACAAATGTAAAAAATTTATTTAATCAATGACATTTATTGAATAGTGCATTTGGAACCATGAACCCATGTTGGAATCCTATTTTAACTACTGCAATCGAGATTAGAATATCTCAGTTTATTTATTGTAACTTGTTATTGAGTTTTTGGTAGTTGGTTTTTCGCTCATAATCTTTTTAGTTTAGATCATTTGTTTAGATCAATTTTAAAATTATAAATTTAGATCAATTTTAAAATTATAAATTATGTTTCGTTTCAAATCTAAAAAATCAAAAGTTTAATATTTTCTATATCCACTCTTCCAGATCAAATTGACAGACGTTTATGAATAAGCTAAGAGCTCTCTTATATGCGTTTCGAATCGGCTAAAAATAAGAAGAATAAACAACAACAAAATAAGCTCAACGAAAAAAAAGATATAAAACATGATAGAGAAGAGGGTAAAGGAGCGGAGAAGTTTTATATTGTACTTAGATACATGAAACACATCGGCGGTTACATAAAAAAAAATAGTGACAAACCAAATTTTTTGTTACAAAAATCAAGAAAACAAAATATAATATTTACATCATATATTTATCAAATATATATATATATATTGATTATATAATTTGGAATAAAATATAAAAGTAAAAGTTTATCCATTTTTTCTAATGCAATACTTTAAAGTCAATTTAAATCTTTAGATTAATAAAGAAAATACTCCTTGTGCAATTTGAAAGCAAATGTAAAATATTTAATTTATTTAATGAAATCTATTGAGATCATCAATCTTCTTTTACAAAAAAATTTAAATCTTTTTTAATTCGGAGGTTTTTTAACAATTTTTTCAAACCAAATTATGAGTAAAGACTCTGTTGTGTTATCGTTTCAAAACTCAGTTGATCGGTCATAAAAATTTAAAAATTTGTTATCTTCCAAATTCACTGTGTCAGATCAATTTGCCAGATATCTACGATCTTACAGTTATGGACAACCGACGACATAATAGAGAAGAAGATGATGGAGTGGAGAAGTTTTATGTTGTCCTTAGAAACATAAAACACGTCATAGATTTCATAAATAAAAAGAAATAGGAGAAAAAAAAGACAAAGTCATGGCAAAAGGATGGACTCTAAAGTTTCAAATCGAAGATTTTAAGGATTACTCACAAATTTATTTAACTTAAAAAAGCAAGGTACATAAGACAAGAAAAGAGGAGAAAAAAGAGATCCTACTTTGGACTTCGACCTTTCTTTATTTTCATGCTCAAGGAAACAACAAGTATAAGACAAAAAAAAATTGTAGAGGAAGAGATAAGCTTAGACCTTAATCTACTTTTAGGCCTTTCTCAGTAAAATAAAACTTTGAGATCAAAACCAGGCTTCTTTTTTAGGCTTGAACCGAACTCAATTAGAAAATTGTAGTCATAACTCAAACTCGCATATACTCCGGCCATGTAGTGAGCAACCCCGAGTCCGACAACTATATATTTACTTTTATTAATTGATGAAATGATATTTTACTTTCATTCTTTTATTATATGTTTGAATCAGTTTATAGTTTATGTAAATTACTTTTGAGAGTAAATTTTAAGCTCAGAGCTAACCTCTTAAGGCTCATAAGTAACTTTGAACGTATACATTGGTCATGTTGACTAAAATATAAACATGGACCAAGACATTCTAGTTGATCTGGTTTTATTGATAAACTTGTACTAAAATCATATGATCCAACTGTTGACCACATGAATTATTTATTTATTAAAAGCTAAAATTAAAGGAGATCCCTCGTATCATTCATCCAACTGTCTTGCCTTGCCTTTCAGTCTGCTACTATCGGTGCTTGTGTCCAAGAAATAAAAAATGATAGAGTCCACATCACCTTCAAATATACTATAAGATTCAACCATCTGTACATAGCTGAATCTCATTGCGCTTTCTAATGGCATAGTAATTCAGTGAGTCATAAATTACTAATTAAAGACTGTATCGTTTCTTCTTCTTATGTGTTTTAAAACTCTCTTGAAAAACTAAAAATAATGTTTTTGTGTATGTATAAAGGAGCAGAGTCACAAAGTCCTTTCTAATAAAATTGATTTGCGTCACGTCTGGAGATATAGGCACAATTTGCTGACCTCCGTTAACAATTTGTGTATTTGATCTTACTTGTGATTTATTGTGTCAGACACGTAGACTTAGTGTTTGATCTAACTGTTGGTTTATTGTGTCGGAGACGTATGTACAGTATTTGATCTAACTGTTGGTTTATTGTGCCGGAGACGTATGCACAATATTTTATTTCACTTTTGTTTTTGTGTTTTTTTATTGTTATTTTGATCTCAATGTAGTAAAATTATGTATTTTCTCAAAACTCTTTTTACCTCAAGCCAGTTTAGAAGCAATTTGTAAGAAAAATTGTGTAATTTCCCAATAATTGGTATCAGAGCTACATGCTTGGTAGCGATCCAAAGGAGGTCCGATTTGAATTGGATCAATGGTTACAGATGAAGGAAATGTGAGACTCAAAAAATTTGATGGTGTATATGTAAAATTCTGGAACATGCAGACTGAAGATTATCTTCACTAGAAAAACTTTATCAACCCATCTCAGGAAAAAAAATCAGATAGTTTAAGAGATGAAGAATTGACCTTTCTTGACATACAAACTCTTGGAGTCATCCGATTAATGATATCTCGAAACATTGCTTTCAACATCATAAAGGAAACAACCAAGATGGGTCTTATGAAGGGTCTCTCAAGTATATATGAGATGTCATCGGCGTCCAACAAAGTTTACTTGATGAGGCGTTTATTCAATTTGCGATTGACGGAAGGCGCGTCGGTAGCTCAACATCTTAATGAACTCAATACAATCACAACCCAGTTGAGTTCATTTGAAATTAATTTTGATGAAGAAGTACGAGCATTGATACTCTTGTCTTCACTACCAGTTAGTTGGAATGCTACTGGCACGACAATGAGTAGCTCGTCAGGAAGTAATAAGTCGAAATTCGATGATGTTCGTGACCTAGTTCTCAGTGAAGAGAATCGAATGAGAGAATCGGGTGAGTCATTAATCTCCTCAGTCTTACATACAGAGTCGAGAGGAAGAAAATTAACAAGAGGTCATGAACATGGTAAATTGAATTATAGATGTAGATCAAAAGACTAGAGGTTTAAGTCCAGGATTCCTAAAACTTCCCAGGGGGTGAAAACCATCGAGTGTTAGAACTGTATGAATACTAGGCACTATAAACATCAGCGCAAGAGAGAACCAAAGTACCATGAGAAGAAGAAATAGGAAAATTTCACATGAAAAGGAGATGATGCGTTAATATGCTCCTTAGAAAGTATGGAAGAATCTTAGATTTTAGACTCTAGAGCATCGTTTCACCCTACTTCGAATAAAGAATTCTTCGAGAGGTATGTCCTTGGTAAGCTTGGAAATGTATATCTTGGTGATGATCAACCTTGTTATATTATTGGTAAAGGTACTGTGAAGATTAAGTTGAATGGGTCAGTCTGAGAACTGAAAGATGTCAGGCAGATCCCCAATCTGAGAAAAAACTTAATCTCATTAAGGCAGCTAGCTAGCAAAGGTTACACTACGATCTTCCATGATGACAATTAGAAGATTTCAAAGGGAGCAATGACAGTTTTCGTGGAAAGAAGAGTGGTAATCTTTAGAAGATAGGAAATACGAGCTATTTAATTGGAATAGCAGCAGGAAAGGAAAATCCAAATGTGTGGCACCAGAGACTTGGCCACATGAGTGAAAAGGGTATGAAAAATATGTACTCGAATGGGAAGCTTCCAGGTCTTAAGTCAATCAATATAGACATGTACGGAGATTGCATATTTAGAAAAGATAAAACGGTCAGTTTTTAGATGAGTAGCAGAACAGCAAAGAAAGAAATGTCGGAGCTTGTTCACTGTGACGTTTCATTTATAAGAGAAAAATAGTAGTTTCCAACTTTTATCAATGATTATTCTTGAAATGTATGGGTCTGTTTTCTAAAGCATAAATCTGAAGTGTTTGATGTTTTTAGGATATGGAAATCTATGGTTGAGAATGAGACGGGTGTGAAGATAAAAAAGCTTAGAACCGATAATGGTGGTGAATATGAGGACACTAGATTCAAGAACTTTTACTCTGAGCACGGGATCAGGATGGAGAGAATCATGCAAGGAACGCCTCAACACAATAGTATTGGTGAACGTATGAACAGAACATTGACAAAAAGAGCCAGAAGCATTCATATACAGTCTGGTTTACCGAAGCATTTTCGAGACGATGCAGTCAACACATCGGCTTATCTGGTTGACCAAAGCCCATCAGTTTCCTTTGTAACATAGAATAACCAAGGAATTATAAAGTGGTAAGGATATAACATTATCACATCTAATATTTTTTTGGTTCTACGGTATATGTTCATATAAGTGATCAAGGAAGGAACAAGCTTGATCCCAAATCAAAGATATATTTCCTGATTGGCTATGCAAAGATGAGTTCGTTTATCGTGTTTAGGATAAGGAAAACACGAAGATGATACGAAGCAGAGACGTGGTCTTCAATGAAACAGTGATGTACAAGAACATGCATAAAACCAAAGCAAATGACTCAAATCCATACAGATCAGTATTTGCAGATATCGAGGGAGCCCAAGATAGTCAAGGAATAGTACTGCTAGGATCAATCCCTCAACAAGGAGAGTAAGTTGGTCATGTCGATCAGTAGAAGATCTTCACGACCCCATGTTCCCAACATGAGATACTTACACTATATGTTACTGACCGATTTTGGGGAACCTGAATACTATAATGAATCTTGTCAGACCATTGATGCTAGCAAGTGAGAGCTTTCCATGAAAAATAAGATGAAGTCTTTAATCTTAAATGAGACATGGGAACTAGTTAAGTTACCAATGGGTAAGAAGGCACTTCATAACAAGTGGGTATACCGGGTGAAAAATAAGCATGATGGCTCTAAAAGATACAAAGCCTGACTAGTTATCAAAGGGTTCCAGCAAAATGAATGAATTAATTACACCAATATTTTTTCTTCGGTTGTAAAATTCAATACTATTAGATCAGTGTTGAGTATAGTTGTTATTGAAGACTTGGATTTCTTCACGGAGACTTGGATGAGGAGATATATATGTATCAACCAAAAGGTTTCTTAAAAGAAGGGAAATAAAATTGGTATATGGACTCAAGAAAAGTTTGTATGGTCTAAAACAAGCTCCAAGACAGTGGTACAAGAGTTCTGATGGTTTTATGCACAAAGAGAGTTTCGAGAAGTGTCATGCTGACCAATGTTGCTATTTCAAAATATGTAAGTCCATTTATATCATTTTACTACTCTATGTTGATAATATGTTAGTAGCAGGTTCAAATATAGATGATATTAGAATATTGAAGCTTCAGTTGTCAAAAGAATAGGACATGAAAGACTTGCGACTGGCGAAGAAGATCCTAAAATCCATCATTTATAAGATTATAAAAAACAAAATGATTCTAAGGTATGAAAAGTGATTTTGAAATCTAGAGACTTAGCTAAAAATGCATTCTTAGGTCCCCTGGAAAAAGTAACATAGACTATTGGGTTGATAAATGGAGTTTCACACACCGTGTAATCACTTTCATTGTTAATTAATATATTTTATGGTATAAACAAGTCAACGTAAATAAGTTAGAGTCAAATAATGATTAGAATATAAGAAAACGGAAACAATTTACTTCAATTAGATATAACCAGAATAATGAAGATCTCTCTTATTTTAAATAAGGAGGATAATATATTATGGATAGTCTGTCTAAATGGAGAATTTTCTCTAAAGAAAATATGAAATGAAATAAGAGGTAAAGACAAAAAGTTTACATTTCTAAGGAATAAAATTTCTCCAAAGAAATGTTATTTTATTCTTTGGGGGGTAATAGACAACTTCATCTCAACATACTTTATTCTTTAACATAAGGGTTTCCATCTATCTTCAAAATGTCAAAATTTCCTAAAGATCGAAACAATAGATCATTTGTTTGTTGTTTGTTAGAGTTCTTGAAATGTTTGGCATTATTTCTCTGATTTATTTGGTATAATACTAGGTAAACATATTACAATCAAGCATATTATATCTATATGTTTCTTTTCAACTTCCAAACATATTCATATTAGCAATGGGAACTAGTTAAATTACCAATGGGTAAGAAGGCACTTCGTAACAAATGGGTATACCGGGTGAAATATGAGCATGATGGCATGTAAATTGATTCTCTGATAGTATTCAATATCCTTAGTTATGGAGCATCACCTTGGTATTTAAACTTAACAATTCAGTGGTGTAGAAATTTTATACCATCTAGTATGGTAATCAGAAACATCTTCAGGTAACAGAACTATGCAGTAGATTGGGTTGCGGAACATACGATAAAGGCCAAATTAAGCTGCATTTACACAACATCAAATATCCTTGTCTCACTTAGTTCCATTATTCTTCTTGAAAGCATTGTCACTAGATATCTTGGGCTAAAATATTGAATGATTATTCGAAGTTAACATCTGATAAGGTTATCCTTGACTATTATGAATTTTGAATGTTTTGCAGGTCTACGTAAAAAACAAGAGGATTAATAGCATCTAAAGAAAGCTTGAAGATGAAGGAGAAGACTCATTCAAGTTATCAAAGCTATGAAAGCTGATAAAACAAGCTACTGATCACCTAGAGAAATCAACACAATGTACATCAGTAGATTATTTCTTACTATGATGAATGAAAAAATCAACATGTTCATTCAAGATCATAATACGATCGTTCTGTATCTTGTAATATTATTGTAGTTACATTCACGTTCGGCCCTCCCTTAAGCCACATAAATTTGTTGTCTTGGACCCCAATTTTCAAGGGGCCAAAAAAAGAATAATAGGTTAGGTTTAAGTGGAAATTGTCATAGTTCTCTTGTTCATATATTTTTCTTCTCTATGTGCTTGACAAGATCCATCGGTAAAGTTTTTGAGGTATTCTTTGATATCTTTCTTTTGTAATGGAATTGTTTTTTGCCGGTTGTAATGGAAATATATTATTAATTATTATGTTTTTATATTCCTAATTATTAATATAATTTTGTAGTGACACACCTCCGATAAACTGTAGAAAGTATGTTTGTGGATAAAAAAAGAAAAAAAAAGAAGAAGAATTTTTTAAACCACAAGAAAATTATATCCTTAAGTTCGTAACAAGATCTGCGATTTTTTGAGATAAAATCAATGAAGATAAAATTGAGATTGATGCTTGTGAGAATGGTGAAAAAGATATAAATATCGCTGAAGATGAAAATATGAAAGAGGATGAGGATAAAAGTCATGAAGAATACAATGACGAAAAATAAAAACATTGATTTTAGTGATCCACGAAGCTAGGGGAAATTAGGAAACATCTAAGAATTATTTTGGTGGAAAAAGGTCCTCCACCTAAGACACCCGTTGACTATAAGTTTCCGGAAAGAACTATTGGTAGGTCTTTTTCTTATTCATCATACACAAGATAAAATGAATAATGGAGAAAATTATGATAAACGATGATTAGTTTACTCAAAATCAAAAGATCATATTTTTTATTTTTGTTCTAAGTTATTTAGTAAAGAAGAAGATCCTCATATGCTGATAAGTGTTGGGTATTGTGCTTGGAAAAATGCTTCATGTCGTTTGAAAAGTCATGAAACTAGTCATAATCATATTTAATGCATAGTTAAATGGAGAGATTTGGAAATGAGACTTCAAAAGAATACAATTATTGATAAGAATATGCTAGAAAAAATTAAAAGGGAGAAAAAACATTGAAGAGATGTTTTGTTGAGAATATCCATATCTAATACTAGAGAGTATTGGCTCAGGTTTTCAAACCTCTACTGTATACTTTTCTTGATAACATTACCCATGAGCCAAATACAAAGAAAAAAAGCCAAATACAGAAAAACAATAAAAACAATGAGACTTTTACATTGTCATAACAAAGAACAATATCGAGTATTTGAAGGGTGTTTTGTGGCATTTTGGTTTGTCTACTAAGCAGAAATTCCTTGAGATTGTGCATGTCAGGTTTGGAAGCAATTTTGAAAGCAACTTTGAATTGTGGATAGTTGTTCCAGCACAAATGGCAAACATAAAACACATATAAGATCAACCTAAACTTATAATGTCGTTTAAAACACCATAAACACGAAAAGTTAAACAACAATTATTGTATTTTGATTATCTTCCCTCATTTATGGTTCTGGACGTAACAAATATATATATATATATATATATATATATATATATATTTTATATTCATTACGATTTTAAGACTATAAGGTAACACCTTTAAAAATATAAACAAACTTTTGAAATTGAGAAATTAAAGCACCCCATCCCTCACCAAACATACCAAAATTTTCCAAAATCCAGTCTAACCAGCTATATATATATATTGATTATATAATTTGGAATAAAATATAAAATTTAAATTTTATCCATTTTTTCTAATGCAATAGTTTAAAGTCACTTTAAATCTTTAGATTAATAAAGAAAATACTCCTAGTGCAATTTGAAAGCAAATGTAACATATTTAATTTATTTAATAATATCTATTGAGATCATCAATCTTTTTTACCAAAAATTTTAAAACTTTTTTAATTCAGAGAATTTTTAACAATTTTTTCAAACGAAATTACGAGTAAAAACTGTGTCGTGTTATCGTTTCAAAACTCAGTTGATCGGTCATAAAAATTTAAAAAATTGTTACCTTCCAAATTCATCGTGTCAGATCAATTTGCCAAATATCTACTATCTTACATTTATATAAATCCTCTGTTATACATTTATGGACAACCGACGTCATAATAGAGAAAAAGATGATGGAGTGGAGAAATTTTATGTTGTCCTTAGAAACATAAAACACGCCAGGGATTTCATAAATAAAAAGAAATAGGAGAAAAAAAAAGTCATGACAGAAGGGTGGACTCTATAGTTTCAAATCGAAGATTTTAAGGATTACTCACAAATTTATTTAACTTAAAAAAACAAGATACATAAGACAAGAAAATAGGAGAAAAAAGAGATCGTGCTTTGGACTTCGACCTTTCTTTATTTTCATGCTTATTTTCTCTATGCCCGATTAATATAAAAATATAAATGAAAAGTAAGCAAAATTTTATTTCTAAATTGGAATCGAAGTATCAAACACAAGATCAACTGAACAAATCATTTGGAGCACAAGTCGTAATTTGTCGCTGATAAAATAAAAAGAACATAAAGAGACTTTGAAAATGTTGAAAAAACCTCCATGCTCATACTATGACAGAGACCGAAAAGAAAAATAGTAATATTTTGGATACCTAGAAGGTGAAAGAGGGCTACGATAATCAGGTGGAAATCTCATAGCTAAAGGATACAATATGTACTACCAGTGAGCAGCTGACAAAAGCAAAGAACATTTTAATAAGTCAGAAAGTGACTTTATCGCTTCAAGCAAGGGTTGTGGTTCGTATTTGTGTGAAAACATCTCTACTGAGACTCGCTTAAGGTTTTATTGGCGTCCATATGCTAAAATTGGATTATATAGATCTTGTATTCCAAGTAATATTTTTTCCTCAGTGGTGAATGATGAACTACTCTCAGAAATTCCAGGAATTGTAAGGGCTACACAAGATGTTAAGCAGTTATGGTAGGGTAAAAAACACCATAGATCCTCCATGTTTGTCACTTGTAACACATCAGTCCCTATTCTTTGTCTCTGTAATAAACCGGTCCTTTATGTTTTAAAAATGTAACAAACGGATCTTTTTTGTAATAAATAGGTCCTTATGTCTGTAATCAACGGGTCCCTCATGTTTTCAATTTGTAACAAACAGGTCCCTCAAATATTCAGAAAAGGATTTGTTTGTTACGTTTTTAAAACATAGGGGACCGGTTTATTACAGAGACAAAGAATAGGGACCGATGTGTTACAAGTGACACACATGGAGGACCTGTGGTGTTTTTAACCCAGTTATGGTAGTACCAGAAGTTAATAATACGATCGAAGAATCCAGGTCACATGAGACTCTTCACACATGTCTAGAAAACATTAGGAGAGATTGTTCTTTTGGGTACTAGTTCAACACAATCCAACAAATTCTTTGTCTACTCTACCACTTCACACAGCTCAACAAGCCATGTCAAGAAACAATTAGCTTTCAAGAATCAATTAGCTCCAAGCGAGTATTTATCAGGAACACTGTCACGAGAAATTAGAAATCTGCTAAGGATAACAAAATATTTTACCTCCTCTAAAGATAGACTTATGGTTTATCCTTATTTATCTAATGGTAGTGTGGCTTATAAGCTTAAAGAAAAACCAACATTAGAATGGAACACAAGAAAAATGATATCGAATAGATCAATAAGATATCTTCCATATTTGTACGAGCAGTGTGATCCAAAGATAATACACAGAGTCGTGAAGGCTGCCAATGTGCTGCTGAATGAGTACTTTGGGGCTGTTGTTGGTGATTTTAAGTTGGCTAAGCTTTTTGAACCCGGTGATACTTATGTCACTCCTTATGTTAATCAAACTGTTTGACATATTACACATGAGTACCCATCCACGGGTCAGGCATTCGATAAAATCAATATCTTTGGTTTTAGGATTCTGCTACTTGAGTTCATGACCGGTATGAGAACTTTCGTGTTTGGTAAATGGTTTACTCACATTGGAGCCAATACGATGTTGCAAATAACTTACATTGAGGGCTATGGTTAGTGTGGATTGTTTCTGATCTAAGAGTATATTTGGAAAGAGTTTTATATTTTTCAGGTATTTAATATTGGAGTGAATGGTAGAGAGATAAAAGAAGGCGTCTTCCTAGCAATTAAGTTTTTCTTACCCTCTTTAATGAGGGTGGTTGGGGTATTCATACTTGTTTGATGACCCATGGGTTGTTCGGTTCATAATCTAGATTCAGGAAACCTATAAAGCCCCAAACCTAAATGGGATAGTATAGGTTAGCACATAGCTGAGTCATGATTGGCTTAATCGAACTGTTATCATACGTTGAATGCAAAATATATCCGAACTACCTATTTGGTTTAAACAGTAGTGCTCTTCTAAAAATATCTGAACCTATCAGTAGTCTATTTAGGTATTTTAAAAATATATTAGAAGAGCTAAATTATCAATGAAAAGACTCGGATTATATTCGAAGTATTTTTCGAAGAGTTGGCCATCGAGGAGAAAACCCTTATCGGATCCGAAGTATTTTCTTCTTGTTGATGGAAAAACCAACAGTCAGAATTTTGAGAAATAACACGTGTCCTACTCTAATTTAACCTCTTAATCGTTTCTCTCTCTTAGAACTCGCACCTATCTTTCAAAAGGTAATCATGGTAGACTTAATAGCCCTTAATCATCACTTGAATCAATTTATCTCCCCAATGTGAAACACTCAACTGGATTTTACCTCTATATAAGTCAGTTTTACTGTTTATTTTTCCATAAACAAGAAATTTTTTCTAGAGAGATAAAGCTTGAGTCTGTTATTTCATATTATACCTGGGAATTTATATGTTCACGGCCAGAACTGCTTTGATCAAAAGAGGTTGGTTAAATCTATCTGACTTGGACAATGCCAGAAAGGAGGCAAGATAGGAGGAAAAAATGGCAGTCGGACTCCGTGCTTCTCCTGGTGGAGTAGTTAGCCTAACGGCACAAGAACCGGACAAGAGTTCATCATCATCTAAAACATTGGTAAATCAAAAACCTCCTTTTATTCCAACTTTATCCACCCTAGAATTTGAACCTTCAGTTCAGGTATCTCGAGATTCGTTTCCTAAGCATAAAGCGGTTTTCAGTGTTAAAAAACCCTCACCCTTTCTCGCCATGGGATCAGACACTAAAAATGTCACACCCCGGAGAGTCACTCGACTCTCCAAGGCTAATGGAACCCTTTCATCGTCAAAAAATATTAGTTCATAGACATTAAACTCTCTTGCTCAACTTTTTGTGGAAGCGAACTCATTAACTCCTCTTAAAGAGGCAACCCAAATTGACAAAGAAGTTATAGGTACTAAATTGGCCGAACAACAGTCGACTATAATGGATGAAAATATGGAAGATAATAAGGAAAATAAGTGGTTTTAGAAAACTATGTATAATGTTGGTTAAATTAAATTTGAATGGATATATTGAAGTATATTTCTTTTATTGAAATTTAAATTTGAAGATGAGATATGATATCGTAACAAACTTGACTATATCCTCCAATCTAACTGTTGAATTTTCAAATATCCTAAATTTTTCCATTTAACCGTTCTCTATTTCAAACCCTCATTTTCCTTCTCTCTAATTTGTTCGTTTCCCCTGACAATGTCGAGTTCTTCTTCTGATTCTTCTTTGTGTTTTTGTTCCCTTTATCCTTCCGGTTCTTTTTCGGATCCTTTGTATAAGTTATACTCCACTTATCACATAGTGGAGGATGAGGATGAGCTGGTAGCCCTTATTAACAACCATAAATATCCCTCTCTTTCTCTTTTATCTTTATGTTTTCCCACCAGCTGAGCATCAGCCTCAGCCTGAGCCTCATAATTCATCATCAGGTTTTTCATCTGTCAACTTCCTTGGATCTCCATCCACCGATTCGAACGACGATCAGGTGATTCTTCATTTATATATATGGTTCTATTATATGATGAATTGGTGCTTGCTTTTTTATGATTTTGTTTATCCATAAGTTAAGGTTATCATATTCTAAATTGAGAATCCTGAATCCTTTACCCATGCACATGACTGGTTGAGTCTACCTGACATAAGTATTGCACGTCAATGTACAAGCTCCACTAAGGTAGCACTGTTTATGTACAAGCGTTTAAATTAAGTTTGCAAAAATAACAATATTAACTTGCTATCTATTAAGATCAGTTTTTAAGAATACAAGATGAATACACAAGTACTAGTTGCTTTCTTATGTTATTTTTAATGTTACCATTCTAAGTTTGAGGAGGTACGATCAAAATCCATCATACAGTTAAGCAGTTGCGCAAATCCGGGTAGTAATAAGTATTCACATAAAAGCTACATGTCTCGAGGAAGATATATTACAAGACAATGTTCAAGTTCCACAAAGGTAGATTATTTCGACTAGGAGGGTGCAGTTAAAGGCGATGAATGAAGTCATTCGGCCACGCGCTATTGCAATAGTTCGACAAGGGTAACTAGCATATAAGATAGACCTATCATAGTTTCTTAATAACGACTCACTCGTACTAAAGAAATTTCATACTGCAGACTTATAATCCTACAACCGATACTCTTATTAGTCAATCTATCCTAGTTAATATGGAGAAAGCAGACGCTACCTTACTTGGAGATGGAGAGAGTACAGATGTATCCCCCGCCCCTAAAGGAAATAAAAAGTATTTAAACATCAATCAGGTATTCTTAAAGTTCAGCAACTGTTGCTCTTTACTAGATTATCTGGAATTCTGGAATATGCAGATTGCAGATTATCTTTACTAGAATAGCTTTATCAACCCATCTCAAGAAAAAAAAGTCAGATAGCTTGAGAGATGAAGAATTGACCTTTTGTTAACATACAAACTCTTGGAGTCATCTGATTAATGATATCTCGAAACATTGCTTTCAACATCATAAAGGAAACAGCCACGATGGGTCTTATGAAGGGTCTCTCAAGTATGTATGAGATGTCATCGGCGTCCAACAAAGTTCGTTTGATGAGGCGTTTATTCAATTTGTGATTGACGGAAGGCGCGTCGGTAGCTCAACATCTTAATGTACTCAATACAATCACAACCCAGTTGAGTTCATTTGAAATTAATTTTGATGAAAAAGTACGAGCATTGATACTCTTGTCTTCACTACCAGTTAGTTGGAATGCTACTGTCACGACAGTGAGTAGCTCGTCAGGAAGTAATAAGTTGAAATTTGATGATGTTCATGACCTAGTTCTAAGTGAAGAGAATCGAATGAGAGAATCGGGTGAGTCATTAATCTCCTCAGTCTTACATAAAGAGTCGAGAGGAAGAAAATTAACAAGAGGTCATGAACGCGGTAAATCGAATTAGCAATGTAGATCAAAAGACTAGAGGTTTAAGTCCAGGAATCCTAAAACCTCCCAGGGGTTGAAAAACATCGAGTGTTAGAACTGTGGGAATAATAGGCACTATATATATTAGTGCAAGAGAGAACCAAAGTACCATGAGAAGAAGACAGAGGAAAATTTCACATGAAAAGGAAATGATGCGTTAATATGCTCCTTAGAAAGCAAGGAAGAATCTTAGATTTTAGACTCTGGAGCATTGTTCCACCCTACTTCAAATAAAGAATTCTTCGAGAGGTATGTCCTTGGTAAGCTTGGAAATGTATATCTTGGTGATGATCAACCTTGTGATATTATTGGTAAAGATACTATGAAGATTAAGTTGAATGGGTCAGTTTGAGAACTGAAAGATGTCAGGCAGATCCCCGATCTGAGAAAAAACTTAATCTCATTAAGGCAGTTGGCTAGCAAAGGCTACACTACGATCTTCCATGGTGACAATTAGAAGATTTCAAAGGGAGCAATGACAGTTTTCACGGAAAGAAGAGTGGTAATCTTTAGAAGACAGGAAAGACGAGCTATGCAATTGCAATAGCAGCAGGAAACGAAAATCCAAATGTGTGGCACCAAAGATTTGGCCACATGAGTGAAAACAGTATGAAAATTATGTACTCGAATGGTAAGCTTCCAGGTCTTAAGTCAATCGATATAGACATGTGCAAAGATTGCATATTTAGAAAAGATAAAAGGGTCAGTTTTTGGATGAGTAGCAGAACCGCAAAGAAAGAAAGGCTGGAGCTTGTTCACTATGACGTTTGAGGGCCAACAACTGTTTCTTCTATAGGAGAAACACAGTACTTTCTGACTTTTATCAATGATTATTCTCAAAAGGTATGGGTCTATTTTCTAAAATAAAAATTACTCTGTATAATTGTTTTTATTGATTTATTTTTGAATATTTTTACTTAATAATTTTTTTAAAATATATAATATTAAATTGATTTATCAAAAAACAAAATTTTATTTTTATCAACTATAAAATTAGTGTATAAGTGGTTTTAAAAAACAAATTGTGCTAGGTTAATTTAAATGGATATTTTGAAGTATATTCTTCTATTAATATTTAAATCTTTTCTAAAATCTAGAAATGAGATATTGTAACAAAATTCATTATATCCGCGAAACTACCAGAATTATCCTCCAACGGTTGAGTTTTCAAATATTCTAAAATTTTCCCTTTAACCGTATGAACAAGACCATATAAGTAAGGGTACAAAAGATAGAAATGATCATGATCACAATACTACTCAAGAAAATGAAGAAGCTAGAACCCAAAAACAAGCAAAAATAATTGATGCTATACAGACTCTTGAATTTGGATACAACGTTTCAAACAACATGTATTATGAAAATCTTGTTTCTGATAGTTCATCTCCAAAACTTGGATACATTGGTAGTTTACAATCCACCCCAATACACAACAACGAGGTCAACCAAGGTTTTCTAGAATTTTATAGAGAAGAAGATAATACTGGTTCTAAATAAATATTTTAAAAGAAACTAAAGGTTTCTAAAGGGAATAGGAGCCCAAAAAACAACAATGAGGTCATACGAGGTTGTCCAGAATTTTATAGGGAAGAAGATGATACTCGTTTTAAAGAAATATTTGACAAGAAACTAAAGACTACTAAAAAGAAGAAGAAAACAAAAACCAAGATCATTGGGGAACTTCAAATCACGTTGATATCCATACTAGTTCTCAATGGATGCTATGTGGTGATCTTAAATCGATTAGTTCTATTGATAATCAGATTTGATGTTCTTTTTTTTGTCAGATTAGTACCTGATGATTTCAATAAGAAGATTAGAGAGTGCATAATTGAAGATGCAAGTTATGCTGGATATAAATATACTTGGTCTAACAAATCAAAATGAAAACGTCTTGACTGGGTTTTCATCAACAACAAGTGGAATGATTTTTTCAAAGAAATCAAAATCATTCATAAAGCTAGAATAGGCTCTGATCACCTGGCCATTATTATCAACATATCTAAAGATACTCACAGCCCCAATTTTTTAGATTCTTAAACATGTGTTCTTTAGATAGTGATTTCATTCCTTTTGTGGAAAACAATTGGTATCATGATATTGATGGGGATCCTCTGGTCAGGTTCTGGCTCAAGCTTAAAAATCTTAAGGTTGGTCTTGTTTCTTGGAACAAGCTTCATTTTGGTAACATTTTTAATCAAATGCAAGAACTAGAGGATGAAGTTCAAATGTTGGAAATCAGGCATCAAGATCAGAACAGCATTCACACTAGGTCTGAATTATCAAAAACTAATGCTCTATTATTACATGCTCATAAAATAGAGGAGTTATACTGGCTTCAGAAATGTTATGCTAGTTGGAGAATGGATGGTGATAAAAATACAAAATTGTTTCACAATTATGTTATAAAAATAAAGAAAAAATTTGCATAAATGCTATAAAATCTTACAACACTTGGATTACTAACAGAGAAGCTATTGGCCTCTTTGTTGTTCTCTTATTTCAAATATGCTCTCACTAGCTTCCCTTACAATAGCAAGCAGGATGAAAAAGATAAAATGTTAAATCTTATCTTCAACAACATTCCTACTATTGTCACTGAGGAGGACAAGAAAAAATTGCTTCAGCTTCCTAGTGAAGAAGAAATCTAAGGAATCATCAACAGCTCAAACACTTCCATTGTTCCAGGTATGGACAAAAAAATAAGATCATTCGGGCACTTCAATTCACAGGACAAGTAAATCTAAACCTTCTCTCAATAAGGATTAGCTTTCTTAACTCAAATATAAGAGGTATTAGAGACAAATCTTCTTTGAGAAGGCTGAAACATCTTATAAAAAAACAATACTAAACTGGTTGCTATTCAAGAACCCTTAATTGGTAGAGATTACATTGAGACTATAGCAAAAAATATTGGTTTTAATCCATTTAAACCCAACATTTCTAACAAAATATGGCTATTCTAGCATGATGATATGTGGTGATTTTGAATCGATTAGTTCTATTAATAATCAGATTTGATTTTCTTCTTTTTTCAGATTAGTACTGATGATTTCAATAAGAAGATTAGAGAGTGCAGAATTGAAGATGCAAGTTATGCTGGATTTAAATATACTTGGTCTAACAAATCAAAATGGAAACGTCTAGACTGGGTTTTTATCAACAACAAGTGGAATGATTTTTTCAAAGAAACCAAAGTCATTCATAAATCTAGAATAGGCTCTGATCACATGGCCATTATTATCAACCTATCTAAAGATACTCACAACCCCAATTTTTTTAGATTCTTAAACATGTGGTCTTTAGATATTGATTTCATTCCTTTTGTGGAAAACAATTGGAATCATGATATTGATGGGGATCCTCTGTTCAGGTTCTGGCTCAAGCTTAAAAGTCTTAAGGTTGGTCTTATTCCTTGGAACAAGCTTCATGTTGGTAACATTTTTAATCAAGTGCAAGAACTAGAGGAGGCAGTTCAAATCTTAGAAATCAGGCATCAAGATCAGAACAGTATTCACATTAGGTTTGAATTAAGAAAAACTAATGCTTTATTATTACATGCTCATAAAATGGAGGAGTTATACTGGCTTCAAAAAAATTATGCTAGTTGGACGATGGATGGTGATAAAAATACAAAATTGTTTCACAATTATTCTATAAAATCTTACAACACTTGGATTACTGGCAGAGAAGCTACTGGCTCTTTGTTGTTCTCTTATTTCAAAGATGCTCTCACTAGCTTCCCTTACAATAGCAAGCAGGTTGAAAAAGATAAAATGTTGAATCATATCTTCAACAACATTCCTACTATTGTCACTCAGGAGGACAATAAGAAATTGCTTCAGCTTCCTAGTGAAGAGGAAATCTGAGGAATCATCACCAGCTTAAACACTTCCAGTGTTGCAGGTATGGGCAGTTTTAATCAGTTCTTCTATAAAACCTGTTGGAACTTTATCAAAAAAGATCTTACATTAGTTGTGCACCACTTCATAAGGGGCTACAATATTCCCAAATGAGTTTTAGCCACTGGAATCTGTCTTATTCCTAAATCTACAAATCCAATTAATTGGAAGGGTTACAGGCCAATTAGCCTATGTCCTCTTGTCAAAAGAATTATGCCCAAAGTTCTGAATAATAGGCTTATCTGCATTCTCCCTAAGATCATTTCTAAAATTGTATCCAGGATAACATTCTTATTGCTAAGGAGTTGTTATATGATTTAAATAGAAAAGGTCAAAGATAAAAAAAATTATCATTCAACTTGATATGTGCAAAGCTTTTGATAAAATGAGTCATTGTTTTATTATCAATGTTCTGAGTAAATTTGGATTTTCTAAAAGATTTACTTCTCTCATAAGCAAGATGATTTCTAATGTCTCTGTATCTATTATTATCAATGGAGAATCTATTGGGTTTTTTAAAACTGTAAAGGGTGTTAGACAAGGTGATCCTATATCACCAAGCCTCTTCATTATTCCTGAAGACTTTTAATGAATCTTGTCATACCATTGATGCTAGCAAGTGAGAGCTTTCCATGAAAAATGAGATGAATTCTTTAAGTTACCAATGGGTAAGAAGGCACTTCATAACAAATGGGTATGATTATGATTATTGGGAGTCAAAACATCTCTCTTTCACAGGGAGGTTAACTCTTATGAACTCTATTCTTATGATTATTGTTTAATAACGAATCTAAGTAATGTTATTCATAATGGTGTGATAGACAAAATAGAGAAAACTTTTAAGAGATTCTTGTTGGGGACTACCAGCGTTGATCATAGAATTCATTGGTGTAAATGGAGCCATGTCTGTACACCTTTTAACGAAGGTGGTTTGAATATCAAAAGGTTTTTTTATATTCAAAAATCTTTATCATGTAGAACGGGGATCAATTACAGATACAACAAAACTCTTTAGGATAACTTAATGCATAATATATACAGCAAGAATCTACATCCTCTTCAGGTTGCTGACAACAAACCGGGCTCTATGGTGTGGAAAAGACTTACCAAGATAAAACAAAAATCTTTGGGCTAACTTAATGCATAATATATACTGCAAGAATCTACATCCTCTTCAAGTTGTTGACAACAAGCATGGCTCTATGGTGTGGAAGAGACTTACCAAGATTGATCATTTTGCTGGACAACATATTAGTTGGAAGCTGGGAGTAGGTTTGACTGTTTACTGGTTAAATAATTGGTCTAACTCTAAGCATTTATTAACTCTTGATAATAATATAGACAATAGATGGTATGAGCCTGAAACTGTTAACTCTTATTGGGTAAATAATCATTGGAATCTCATTGGTATTAAAGACTTACTGAATCCTATGGACATGAACGGAATCTATACTTGTACTATTAAACCTTACTGTGATTGAACTCTTATTTGATTAATTATTATTTTTTCGATCAATCAATTACATCTGATTATAAATACTAATTTAATTTGTTTTCATCTTACAATCCACCCCAAAACACAACAACGAGGTCAGCCAAGGTTCTACAGAATTTTATAGAGAAGAAGATAATACTGGTTCCAAATAAATATTTTAAACGAAACTAAATGTTTCTAAAGGTAAGAGGAGCCCAAAAAACAACAATAAGGTCATACCAGGTTCTCCAGAATTTTACAGGGAAGAAGATGATACTCGTTTTAAAGAAATATTTGACAAGAAACTAAAGACTGCTGAAAGGAAGAAGAAAACAAAAAATAAGATCATTCGGGAACTTCAATTCACATGACAAGTAAATCTAAACCTTCTCTCAATAAGGATTAGCTTTCTTAACTCCAATATAAGAGGTATTAGAGACAAATCTTCTTTGAGAAGGCTGAAACATCTTATAAAAAAATACTAAACTCGTTGCTATTTAAGAACCCTTAATTGGTAAAGATTACATTAAGACTATAGCAAAAAACATTGGTTTTAATCCATTTAAACCAAACATTTCTAACAAAACATGGATATTCTAGCATGATGCTATGTGGTGATTTTAAATCGATTAGTTCTATTAATAATCAGATTTGATGTTCTTCTTTTTTTCAGATTAGTACTGATGATTTCAATAAGAAGATTAGAGCGTGCAGAATTGAAGATGCAAGTTATGCTGGATCTAAATATACTTGGTCTAACAAATCAAAATGGAAACGTCTAGACTGGGTTTTCATCAACAACAAGTGGAATGATTTTTTCAAAGAAACCAAAGTCATTCATAAATCTAGAATAGGCTCTGATCACATGGCCATTATTATCAACCTATCTAAAGATACTCACAACCCCAATTTTTTTAGATTCTTAAACATGTGGTCTTTAGATATTGATTTCATTCCTTTTGTGGAAAACAATTGGAATTATGATATTGATGGGGATACTCTGGTCAGGTTCTGGCTCAAGCTTAAAAGTCTTAAGGTTGGTCTTATTCCTTGGAACAAGCTTCATTTTGGTAACATTTTTAATCAAGTGCAAGAACTAGAGGATGCAGTTCAAATGTTGGAAATCAGGCATCAAGATCAGAACAGCATTCACATTAGGTCTGAATTAAGAAAAACTAATGCTCTATTATTACATGCTCATAAAATGGAGGAGTTATACTGGCTTCAAAAAATTTATGCTAGTTGGACGATGGATGGTGATAAAAATACAAAATTATTTCACAATTATGTTATAAAAATAAAGAAAAAACTGCTTAAATGCTATAAAATCTTACAACACCTGGATTATTGACAGAGAAGCTATTGGCCTCTTTGTTGTTCTCTTATTTCAAAGATGCTCTCACTACCTTCCCTTACAATAGCAAAGGGGATGAAAAATATAAAATGTTGAATCATATCTTCAACAACATTCCTACTATTGTCACTGAGGAGGACAATAAAAAATTACTTCAGCTTCCTAGTGAAGAGGAAATCTGAGGAATCATCAATAGCTTAAACACTTCCAGTGTTGCAGGTATGGACAGTTTTAATCAGTTCTTCTATAAAACCTGTTGGAACTTTATAAAAAAAAGATCTTACATTAGTTGTGCACCACTTCATAATGGGCTACAATATTCCCAAAGGAGTTTTAGCCACTGTAATCTGTCTTATTCCTAAATCCACAAATCCAATTAATTGGAAGGGTTACAGGCCAATTACCTTATGTTCTCTTCTTAACAGAATTATGTCCAAAGTTCTGAATTATAGGTTTATCTGCATTCTCCTTAAGATCATTTCTAAAACTGTATCCAGGATAACCTTCTTATTGCTAAAGAGTTGTTATATGATTTAAATAGAAAAGGTCAAAGACAAAAACATTATCATTCAACTTGATATGTGCAAAGCTTTTGATAAAATGAGTCATTGTTTTATTATCAATATTCTGAGTAAATTTGGCTTTTCTAAAAGATTTACTTCTCTCATAAGCAAGATGATTTCTAATGTCTCTGTATTTATTATTATCAATGAAGAATCTATTGGGTTTTTCAAAACTGTTAACGGTGTGAGACAAGGTGATCCTATATCACCAAGCCTCTTCATTATTGTTGAAGAAGTTTTACTTAGAGGCCTTAATAATATTTTTGAAGATAATAGACATATGAATTATAAAAACAGAAGCAGTCTTTGTATTAACAACCTTGCATTTGCAGATGATATATTACTTTTCACTAACAATAAGGAAACTACTTTAGTCTCTTTAAGAAACTTTTTGCAGAACTATCAAGAATTCTCGGGTTAAGTTATCAATAAAAACAAAACCAAAGTCATTACTGCCTCTGGAATTGATCCAATCAAGATCAATATCATCATATGTAAGACATGTTTCAGCACTAGCTTGCTTCCTACATATTACTTTCGGAACACTATAAACACAAACAACAAACCTGCAAACTACTGTAACCTCCTTTGTAAAATTAACAGCAAGATCAGAGATTGGGAGTCAAAACATATCTCTTTCACAGGGAGGTTAACTCTTATGAACTATATTCTTATGATTATTGTTTTATATTAGATGCAAAGTAATGTTATTCATAATGGTGTGATAGACAATATAGAGAAAACGTTTAAGAGATTCTTGTGGGGGACTACTAGTGTTGATCATAGCATTTATTGGTGTAAATGGAGTCATGTCTGTAAACCTTTTAACGACGGTGGTTTCAATATCAAAAAGTTGTTTGATATTAAAAAATCTTTATCATGTAGAATGTGGATCAATTACAAATACAACAAAACTCTTTGGGCTAACCTTGATGAGTCCGAGTTCTGCATGCTCCCCGGACAAGGACAGATCGGTCCAAGGCCTCCGGACCGGATAGATCACTTCGAACACTTAGCCCATAGGACTGTTCGAACTATGACAAAAGTACTAAAAAACCTAAACACTACTTGACTAAGCTACTTGCTCTCCTACTTAGAGCTCATGAGTCTTTGAACATGACCCGGGTCCATTAAACATGACCCGAAAGCCCATAAGGGCCCAAACATAAGGGTATAAATACCCAACCACCTGCATTAAGTGTGGGTAATGAGAATTAACTGCAACCAGCCAGCTTAATTATTTATCTACTCTCTACTCTAAATATTAAACACCTCCATACTACTATAAATTACCAAACAAATTACAAGCCTACCCTCAGGCGATAATTATCATCACCAAATTGGCGACCACATTGGGAGAAGAGGGTGCCTGAATAAAGCATTCAAAACTAGCAAAGAAAGTCAGTCCGAATGAATCCGGACAATATCAGAAGTACTACCAGCTCTGCTCGAAGTGGTGGGAGAGAACGATGAGTACACTATCGAAGAGCGCGATAGGCTAGGATGGGCATGAAAGAAAATTCCAAAGCATCAGTAGCTCATCACACCGACAACCCCAGAGAGCATGAGTCTTCAAAGACTCATGTGAGCACCAAAAAGACTCATGCCAGCTCCAAAAAGTCTCACCGGTCTAAGCCAATGGAGAGTTCTGACTCAAGCTCAGAATCTTCTGATAGCTCTTCGGACAATGAAGGAGTTGAAAAATCTTTATCCTCTAGCAGCAATGAGGGTCGAACTAGAAAGAAGCAAAAGCAGATAAAAAATATTCAAGAAAAAAGGATAGACATGGAAAGATGAAGAAGAATATTGGTAAAGGGTCATCTCACAGCCGGAGGCATGTGGACCGGATGCTGATGGATCCTTTCGCTTTTCACGATGAACCAGGTATCTTTGCAACTCCCAATGAGGATATTGTGTTTAGTCGTGGAAGAAATTGGAGGCAATCTCCATTATCTTCTAAAATTCTGTCAGGAAACCTCCCTAAGAGGTTTGACAGCACCAAAATAGAAAGTACGATGGCAGTACTGATCCGGACAACCATTTGGAACAATTTAAAAACTTCATGATGAAATTTGACGACGATGATAAACTACTTTGTAGGGCATTCTCCCAATCATTTACGGGGAGTGCTCTAAAATGGTATTACAGCCTGCCTCAGGGTTGTATTGAGGATTTCGATACTTATTGGGTAACTTTTCGAAGGCAGTTTGTAGGGAGTAAAGAGCTAAAGGGAAATGGAGACACAATAATCCATTGTTCTCAGGAACCAAATGAGTCCTTAAAAGAGTATATAAGTCGTTTTGTGAATACCAAGAATGGGCTAGCTGATTGCTTCGAACAGGTAGCGATAGCATCCCTAAGACAGGGCTTCAACCCTGGCAATTTGGCTGACTCAGTGACCAGAAAGAAGGCCATGACATGGGGAGGGTTGCTGAATCAGGTTGGAAAACAAATTAATGTCAATGAAACGAAGAAAACCAGGGTGCACAGGCAGGTGAGGTCTACCCCGGTGACACCAAATCCCAATAGGAATCAGTCCGGTAACAAAGCAAGAGAGACCGGACTAGGACATGGTAGGGCAAAATCTCAGTCTCAGCCAGCTGCTCCTGCTTAGAGTCAGCAATCCAGAAACAAAAGAGGGCCATGGGTCCAACCGGAGTGGTTCGCAGAATTAAAAGAAAGTGTGGCCACCATTTTTGATAAAACAAAGGAAGAGGTGCATTATCGGAGACCAGCCACGTTGCAGTCTCCCAGAGAGCATTGCAATAACTCTTTTTTCCAATATCACAATGATATTGGTCATACCACTGATGACTGCATAGCATTGAAACAGAAAGTTCAAAACTTGATTGAGAGGGGAAATCTGGAGGCTTATGTGAAAAGAAGAGGAGGTAATAGGCCCGTTAATACTCACCGGGTTGGTCCAAATAATGCTGCTCCGGAGGGAGCCATGGTTATAATTGAGAGATTTGATGTGGAATCTGAGTACTTGGATCCTGATCCAACTCGAAACAGAGTGGGTGTCATTGAGGAATCTGCTAGAACGGTCTCCGGACTCATTAAGTTTTTTGAGTCACTTACAATTTTCGGAGGGGATACAATGACAGCTCTTACTGCTTCTTCGAGGAAGAGGCACGTGCATACTTTAGCCACCCAGCTAGAATGAGGCATGACTTCCTATCAGTCACAAAATTCATTCCCCTTCATTGTTTTCGATGAAGATGATTTAAGAGATATTGATGGCCCTCATGAGGATGCTGTTGTCATAGGAGCATCTATTGGGGGCAACGACATAAGATGAATTCTGGTGGATACTGGAAGCTCAGCCAATATCCTTTTCTTAACCACATACAAGAGAATGAAAAATCCAGCTGTAATTCAGAGTTCGGACAGATCAATTGTGGGCTTTACAGGCAGCTCAGCAGAGGTGATCGGAGAGTTCGAAGAGGAAGTTCTATTGGGCAAGGGCCCTTTCAAGAAAATGGTCAGAATACTCTTTATTGTGGTGGATTGTCCCACTTGCTATAATGCTATTCTAGGGAGGTCTTGGCTCTCTAGGATGCATGCAGTGGATTCAACAGTCCACCAGTGCTTGAAATATGCTGTTCAGGGACAGGTGGGAGTCGTCCGGAGTAGTCAAAAGGTTGCAAGAGAATGTTATGCTACTGCTCTGGCTCCCCGAACACTGGGGGCAGTTCGCATCAACGAGCAATAGCAGTTTGAGGGGCTTTCTACGGGTGAGGGTGAAATTGATGACCCCAGAGAGACCCCTAGAGTGTTGATACCGGTCGAAGAGGTAGAGACACACTGTTTGGAAGAAGGAAGAAGTGTTAAGATAGGGTCCAAGATGCCACCCGTTTTGAAAAATGAAATGTTAAAGTTTTTGAAGAACCATCAGCACGTTTTTGCTTGGTGCAATACTGATGTTACTGGGGTACCAGCGGATGTGATATCACAACACTTGTCTGTCCGGAAAGAAGTAGCACCAGTGGTTCAAAAGAGAAGGGCTTTTTCCAAAGAAAATGCTGATGTCATAGTGCAAGAGGTTGATAGGCTCACAAAGATGGGGCATATCCAGGAGTCTCAGTATCCTTTGTGGACTGCCAATCCGGTTCTGGTAAAGAAGAAAAATGGCAAGTGGCGCATGTGCATTGACTTCACAGATCTCAATAGAGCTTGCCCAAAAGATTTGTATCCGGTCCCCCGGATTGATCAGTTAGTAGACTCCACCTCTGGGAACAACCTGCTTTCCTTTATGGATGCCTTCTCCGGATACAATCAGATTCAAGTAGATCCGAAGGATCAGGAGCATACCACATTTGTCACTGACAGAGGTCTTCATTGCTATAAGGTAATGTCGTTTGGGTTGAAAATGCTGGGGCTACTTATCAGAGATTAGTAAACAAGGCTTTTGTTGATCAGATTGGAAGAAATATGGAAGTATACATTGATGGCATGATGGTGAAGAGTGTGGATGAGCAATTGCACTTGTCTGATCTCCAAGAAACTTTTGCCAACTTGGTAAAAGTGAATTTAAAGTTAAACCCAGAAAAATGTGTGTTCGGAGTGCAGTCCGGAAAGTTTCTAGGGTATATTATAAGTGATCATGGGATATAGCCCGATCCGGACCAGCTCAATGCTCTATTCCAGATGGAGCCATCTAGAAATATTAAAGAAGTACAGCGGTTAACGGGGAGATTAGCTGCCTTAAACAGATTTATCTCAAGGTCTTCGGACAGGTGTGCCCCTTTCTTTCAAACCTTGAAGGGTGCAAAGGGATTCGATTGGACCCCACAGTGTGATGAGGCTTTCAATGAGATCAAGAAGCACCTGTCCTCCCCCAAAACTTTGTTTAAACCAGTTGATGGGGAGACACTCTTTGTATATTTGGCAGTTTCAAGTTGTGCCATCAATACTGTATTGGTAAGGGAGGTCGATGGTCATCCCCATCCAGTATACTACATCAGCAAAAGTTTGATAGATGCAGAAAGACGTTACTTGAAACTCGAAAAATTAGCATTAGCCCTGGTGATAGCTGCCAGGAAGATGAGGCCTTATTTCCAGGCTCATCCCATCATCGTCCGGACTTCTTTTCCCCTGAAGAATGTCCTCCAAAAGGCAGACATTTCAAGGAGGATGACTAAGTGGTCAGTAGAGTTGGGGGACTTCGACATAGACTTTGCTCCTCGAACAGCAGTCAAGGCCCAAGCTGTGGCTGATTTTTTGGTTGAATTTCACTCCGACAGGGATTCGGAGCAGAGCACTGACATGAAAGATAAAAAGGTATGGGTCGTCCGAACTGATGGTGGATCTAGCACTATGGGATGTGGTGCAGGGGTGTGTTTGACTTCTCCATATGGTGAGAAAATGTACCAGGCTATTTGTTTTGCTTTCAGGGCATCCAATAATGAGTCCGAATATGAAGCAGCTATAGCTGGATTAAAATTAGCCTACATTTGTGGGGCCAAGAGGGTTAGGCTACTAAGTGACTCCCAGCTTCTTATCCACCATGCTCAAGGGAAATATGAGGCTAAAAAGGAGCAGCTTGTGAAATATTTACTCCTCCTCAAAAATGAAGCACTCAAGTTTAAAAGTGTTGTTTATGCGCACATACCACGGGCAGAAAATGAGCTAGCAGACTCGTTAGCAACCATAGCATATACGGAGTCATATCCATGGATCCATGTGCTGGAAAACCCCTCCATTCAACTTAGTATGGGTAAAGAAGAGGAAATTTTTGAAGTGCAAGTGAAACAACCTCGAGACTGGAGGTTTCCTCTCCTGCAATATCTCTCCGATGGTATCGTGCCTCCGGATAAATCACTAGCCAGAACATTGAAACACAAGGCTCGTGGTTTCATCATATTGAGAGACGTGTTGTACAAAAAATCTTACAGTAAACCTCTCATGCGCTGTTTGGGGGATGAAGAGTCTCAAGTAGTCCTCTCCGAATTGCATGATGGCGAGGGATCAGCCCATTGTGGATTCAGGGCTTTAACAAGAAGAGTTTTACAGTCCGGTTACTATTGGCCATCTATCATGAAAGATGCTAAGGAATTGGTGAGAAGGTGTGACCCATGCCAGAGGTATAGCAATGAAATTCATGTCCCAGCCATTCCTTTAGAGTCAAATTCTGAGCCTATTCCTTTTGCTTGATGGGGGTTGGATTTAGTAGGGCCTCTCCCTGTCGCGTCCGGAGGACGCAAAACTATAATTGTTGCCATAGACTACTTTTCGAAGTGGATTGAAGTAGCCCCTCTAGCCGGCACAACATCAAAAGCTGTTATAAAATTCATTTTATCCAACATCTGTTGCAGATTTGGTGTCCCACGAAAGATAACAACAGACAATGGGCCACAGTTCGACAATAGAGAAATGGAGAGCTTCTGTGCCTCAAGAGGTATACAACATTGTTTCTCTTCACCTTTCCACCCACAAGAAAATGGGCAAGTTGAAGTGGCTAATAGAACTATACTGTCCGGTTTGAAGAAGAATTTGGAAGGGGCTGCTGTGAAGTGGCCTAGTTATTTACAAGAGGTCTTGTGGGCCTACCGGACAACACCTGGGGCTGCAACACAAGAGTCACCCTTTTCTTTGCTCCATGGGATGGATGCAGTAGCTCCCATAGAAGCAACTCTCCCATCATTTCGTGTTCACAACTTCTCCGAACACGCTAACAAGGTGGCAATCAGAAGTTAGATCGATTTTATAGAAGAAAGACGAGTTAAAGCTCCCCTTAGAGTTGCACACTATCAGGGTTTGATGAGAAGCAGGTTTGCTTCCAAAGTCAAAAGAAGAGATTTCCAACCAGGGGACAAGGTATTGAGGAAAGTCTTTTTACACACTAAAGAAAAACTGTTCGGAAAGCTGGCTCCAACTTGGGAAGGTCCATATGTGGTTGTTGAAAGAATTAAACCTGGAACATATTGGTTGGAAGACAAGGATGGAAGAGTTCTGACCGACCCTTGGAACATCGAACATCTCCAGATGTACTTGGAGTAGCATTTGTGTAAATATTTACTTGTTTAAACATCCATGTAAATATTTGGGGGCATACTATTTCCTCCCTAGTGGCACGGAGAGGTTTTAATGAGGTGTCCGGACTTTTGAATAAAATTTGATGCCTTCTTAGAAATTTTCTAAAGTGTTTTAAGTTTTGAACTTGGTCACACTATCCGGACTGAAATAACTAAGGGCTATTTAAACTCTAGCCGGAGAATTTAAACACTCTCACTATGAAATAACTAAAGGCTATTTAAACTCTAGCCATCAAAATTGGAACAAACAATGAAAGAAGATGAGAATTGTACAAAACAGAAATATTCATTAAAATAACTTGAAATGCATTGGCCTTCCAAAGACTTTTGAATGATCAAAGTAGAACAAAAAACCTATCCGGTCAGATACCGGACACAATTACAAAAAGAATGCCTTGGCCTTCCAAGGACTTTAGTCTGGATAAAAAGTAAAAAAAAGTGGTTTATAAATTAAGACTGAGCCTTTGAAGATGGCTCAGCCTCGTTTACCCTCTTCTTTCCCTTAGGATCATCTTCCTCTTCATCCGGGCTCTCTCCGGTACGTTCTTCGTCATCGGATGAGGAAGCACTAGAATAACCTTTCAAGTCTCCATCAGCCATTCTATGATACAGGAGGTCGTCAGACTCAACATGAAGCCATAAATCCCCTAGGTTCCTCTTCGGAAATTTCTCGTGGAAGAGCAAAACCATGTCAGACCTTATTTTGGCATACTTTTCCTCCTGGGTATCAATCACGTTGTTAGCATAGGCATCGATCTTGGCTTGGATCTTGGCCTCCTGCTCCCTTAGCAAACTGGCTTTCTCCTCGGTAGCCTTGGACACTGTATTCTCAAGAGCAATCTTGTCATTGGTCAAGTTGGTGATGATTTGGTCTTTGGCCTTGGATTCTGCCTTTGAGGTGGTAAGGTCTTTCTCCAGACCGGACAGCTTCTCCCGGAGATCTCTGATGGTGTCCTCTAAAGTAGAGACTTTTGTGGTGCTTGCCTTTTGGTTTCTCTTCAACTCCTCAGTTTCTTCCTTTAAAATGGTAGCATTGGAAGTGGCAGTGCGAAGGTCGTCGGACAACCTCTCTTTGTCAGACTTGAGGTCTTTGATGATATCGGCCTGGTTTCGGACTTGTTTCTCCAACACAAGTACAGGCTGAACGTTGCTTAACAAAGAGTGGGCTATGGCATCCCTTTCACTAGAAACGATAAAGGTCTTACCATTGAAAGTGACCGTGTTTGAGGTGCTCGGAGGGAGGTAAGGCCCGGCAAAGTCGTCTCTAGGAAGATTGATGAAGTATTCACCAAGCCCACCCAGACCGGTAATGTCTACTCCGTCGATATTGATATCTCCCCCCTCGACCTCATCGGTATGGAAGTCACCCGGTATCTCCTCAGCAAGCGTTGGGTCAGTTGGATCAGCTTGGAAAGAAGGCTCCGGAGCCCGGAGAGAAAGCTCGTCACCTTTGGAGGTCTTTTTCTTTTTGGCCTCTCTGTCTTTGCTTTCTCCTCCCCGTTTACGATCTCTTTTGGGAGCCCTTGGAGGGACTGGGGAGTGCACTTCTTGCTTTTCAGCCTCCTGCTCCACTGCTTCCAATAGTGCAGCATCAATTTGATTGGGGACTGGCCCCTCCGGTTGCATGAGAGCACCCTCCTCCACCTCTCCAGGGTTGGCCACTTTCTTGCCCTTCTTCTTGCCTTTCATCTTGCTCGGGGCTTTAGCCCGGCCTGGCAAGTAGAGTGTCCCATCTGGTTCATTGGTTCTTTTAAGCACAACATCTGGAGGAGGCTGAGTGGTGAGCTCCTCCCAAGTCAAGTCTCTCCGACCTGTGGTGTTCCACAAGTGAGACCTTGCCAAGTTGCCTCCGGTAAAAGTATATAATCAGGAAATTATGTTAGGGGAAAAGTATATAGACTATTTAAGAAATAGTTAAAATGAGAAGAAGAAAAGATATAGGGACCAAAAGTGTAATAATCAGGAATTAAAGCGTGTGGGACCCGCAATGGTCCACGCTTCACATATCCCAAGATGAATATAATATTACTTTCTCTCTCTACTTAAGCTAAGCTCTCACTTTCTCTCTCTAAAAAGGCTCCTAAACAAAGTGGTTCAGATAATATTGGCACTAAGATATTCTCGTATCACAAAATCACCCCGAGACATTCTCAAAACTCTTCATTATTAACTCTTGATAATAATATAGACAATAGATGGTATAAGCCTAAAACAAACGGTTAACTTATATTGGCTAAATAATCATTGGTTTTAGCTATAAAATTAATTATTTTTGTTGTATTAGCTATAAAATTAGTAGTATATAAGTGGTTTTAGAAAACTATACATAATGTTGGTTAAATTAAATTTGAATGAATATATTAAAATACATATTTTTTTATTTAAATTTAAATTTGAAGATGAAATATGAAATATGATATCGTAACAAACTTCTCTATTTCAAACACTCATTATCCTTCTCTCTAATTTGTTCGTTTCCCCTGACAATATTCAAACATGTAATTTTGAAAGATATGGTTACATTAAACGATATTACATTAATGTCTCCTACCACTCACACATAACTTTAACTACTTATAAATTTTTATACCGTTTGAATATATAAATTTAAATGTTTAATTTTAGATATGTATGGGGTTAATATTATCTAATATAACGTCATTCTACTAGGTTATAGATATACATCCACTGCATGAGGCGCGAATCTCTCTCAATTTGAAATATAATTTTCTGTTACCGATATTATAGATAGAATATCACCTTCTTCCTCTGTTATATCTTTTCCCCTGCAGAAACAAAACAAAAACTAAAGCTTGATCATCTAGAAATCAAATATTCTTGTCGTTCTGATCTGGCAGAGAAATGGCAGCACACCAAGTGAATGTGGATCCGCCGCAATTTGTCACCACCGAAGGTTTCTCCGACCGCCGTCCGCCGCAAATCCTCTGTCGCGTTGAATCTGTAAAATTTCTTGCCAAGCCTGATACCGACGAAGTCTGTGCTAAGTTCAGGTTAATCCCTTTACCAAACGACAACAACCCTCTTGAATCCCAAGACACCGGCGTATCAGGATCCCAAAGCCGGTCTTCCCAGAATTCCGAGAATTCAGCTTGTTCCTTCGGAAAAATACTGACTCAATCAGACGCTAACGGTGGAGGGTTCTCTGTTCCACAGGCTGGTGCAAAAAGGGTTTTTCCTCCATTGGATTACCAGGACGATCCGCCTGCCCAGACGCTAGTGGTAAAAGACATCCATAGTCGAATATGGAACTTTCGACATGTTTACCGAGGAAACCCAAAGAGACACATGCTGCAAGGCGGATGGAGCCCGTTTGTTAACGAGAAGAAGCTAGTGGCCGGAGATTTGATCCTGTTTTTTAAATCGGAAAATGGAGATATCAATGTAGGGATACGTCGAGCACAACGTAAAGCAGTCGGGTTTGTCAGTGGACTGTCCGACTTATGGGAAAGAGGGAATGAAAAAGCAATCAGAATGATGGAGACTCTAAAACAGAAAGGTGAGGCCGTAATGCACGTGAGTCACGCGATAGCCTGCAAACTAACGCCAGAAGGTAAACCACACAAGCTGACAGGCTCAGCCGAGAAAGGTAAACCACACAAGCTGACAGGCTCAGCCGAGAAAGTGTATGTAGAAGGACTACACAAGCTGACAGGCTCAGCCGAGAAAGTGTATGTAGAGGGACTCGAACTCATGACCTTTGGTCACAAGCACACCATACTCAACCAACTCGGCTACCTCCTTGGCGTTTGGAGGTACGTCTTATTTTTCTTATTAGCTGATGTTTTTTATTCTATTTATCCAACTATTGCTGCTACCTGCTAATGTGTATTTGGCGTTTCCTGTTTTGCAGCTATGTAGAATTCTACAAGGGCACCGTTATACCAAAAAACTCAACCAAAGACAAGTTAGTGCCTTGCTTATAGCAACTTTTAAGCCCCCACATCAAAGAGAGAATACTATTAAGAAGGTTTGGATTTTCTTTTTCGTTTAAATAATATCATTCTTCAAGATATATTCAAGTATGTTTTACACGAAACAACCGTTTTTAACTTGAAATTCATTTTCAGACTGTTGTAGGGAATAATTATAGCCATGATAAACTGGAGAGCAATGAATTTGGAATGGATGTGCTCTCTACTCTCTCCATGAATCCCTGGCGTTTCTCTACTGCTTCCTTATCAGCAGCCTCACGCTTGAGTGCTCGTTTTGCTCGTCGTCTGTTGAGTTGTTTGCAGCCCCTTTCTTCTTCGATTGGCGAGAAGAAGAGCCAGCACCACCTGAATTGTGATTATTATTTGGACGATAGGCAGGCCTGGCTTCTTGTCGGCCAGCACTGACAAAACCGTTATCTTCCCACCTAGGACAAGTGGAATATGACGAACCTGGTAAAATATTGACTCTTGGATTCTCTTATAATATATGCTTGAAGGTTATTGCCTTTAGAAAACTTGAAAAGTTGATGAGTTTGACTTTAATTCATCATAGACATTGACTTTAAATTAAATTACAATCTCTCATATTGCCTTTGGAAAACTTGAAAAGTTGATGATTTTGGCTTTTATTGATCATAGACAGTGACTTTAAATTACAATCTCGGATATTATTTTTTTCTTGCAGCAAGTGATTAATGGTGGCAAAGGAGATGATTGGGCGTTTATCAACTTCTCCAGAAACAGCATACATATTGATGCAGCTTCTCATTATTGCTTAAAAAATCAAGAAAATAACATATAATTTTTATATCATATATGTATTAAAAATATATTTATTGATAGTATAATTTGGAATAAAATATAAAATTAAAAGTTTGTCCATTTTTTTAATACAATATTTTCAAGTCAAGTTTAAATCCTTATTAGTCTAAAGAAGATACTTCAGCGCAATTGAAAACAAATGTAAAAAATTTATTTAATTAATAACATCTATTGAATAGTGCATTTAGTACAATGAAGCCATGTTGGAATCCTATTTTAGATAACCAAGTTACTACTGCAATCGAGATTAGAATATCTCAGTTTATTTATTGTAACTTGTTATTGCGTTTTTGGTAGTTGGTTTTTCGCTCATAATCTTTTTAGTTTAGATCATTTGTTTAGATCATAGACAGTGACTTTAAATTACAATCTCGGATATTATTTTTTTCTTGCAGCAAGTGATTAATGGTGGCAAAGGAGATGATTGGGCGTTTATCAACTTCTCCAGAAACAGCATACATATTGATGCAGCTTCTCATTATTGCTTAAAAAATCAAGAAAATAACATATAATTTTTATATCATATATGTATTAAAAATATATTTATTGATAGTATAATTTGGAATAAAATATAAAATTAAAAGTTTGTCCATTTTTTTAATACAATATTTTCAAGTCAAGTTTAAATCCTTATTAGTCTAAAGAAGATACTTCAGCGCAATTGAAAACAAATGTAAAAAAATTATTTAATTAATAACATCTATTGAATAGTGCATTTAGTACAATGAAGCCATGTTGGAATCCTATTTTAGATAACCAAGTTACTACTGCAATCGAGATTAGAATATCTCAGTTTATTTATTGTAACTTGTTATTGCGTTTTTGGTAGTTGGTTTTTCGCTCATAATCTTTTTAGTTTAGATCATTTGTTTAGATCAATTTTAAAATTATAAATTTAGGTCAATTTTAAAATTATAAATTATGTTTCATTTCAAATCTAAAAATTCAAAAGTTTATTATTTTCTATATCCATGAAGCCATGTTGGAATCCTATTTTAGATAACCAAGTTACTACTGCAATCGAGATTAGAATATCTGAGTTTATTTATTGTAACTTGTTATTGCATTTTTGGTAGTTGGTTTTTCGCTTATAATCTTTTTAGTTTAGATCATTTGTTTAGATCAATTTTAAAATTATAAATTTAGGTCAATTTTAAAATTATAAATTATGTTTCATTTCAAATCTAAAAATTCAAAAGTTTATTATTTTCTATATCCACTCTGTCAGATCAAATTGACAGACGTTTATGAATAAGCTAAGAGCTCTGTTATATGCGTTTCGAATCGGCTAAAAATAAGAAGAATAAACCACAACAAAATAAGCTCAGCGAAAAAAAAGATATAAAACATGATAGAGAAGAGGGTAAAGGAGTGGAGAAGTTTTATGTTGTACTTAGATACATAAAACACATCGGCGATTACATAAAAAAAAAAGAAATTTGAGGAAAATTAAGAAAACAAAATAGTGACAAACCAATTTTTTTGTTACAAAAATCAAGAAAATAAAATATAATATTTACATCATATATTTATTATATATATATATATATATATATATATATTGATTATATAATTTGAAATAAAATATAAAATTAAAAGTTTATCCATTTTTTCTAATGCAATAGTTTAAAGTCAATTTAAATCTTTAGATTAATAAAGAAAATACTCCTAGTGCAATTTGAAAGCAAATGCAAAATATTTAATTTATTTAATGAAATCTATTGAGATCATCAATCTTCTTTTACCAAAGATTTTAAATCTTTTTTAATTCGGAGGATTTTTAACAATTTTTTCAAATGAAATTACGAGTAAAGACGGTGTCGTGTTATCGTTTCAAAACTCAGTTGATCGGTCATAAAAATTTAAAAATTTGTTATCTTCCAAATTCACCGTGTCAGATCAATTTTCCAGATATCAATTATCTTACATTTATATAAATCCTCTGTTATACATTTATGGACAACCGACGGCATAATGGAGTGGAGAAGTTTTATGTTGTCCTTAGAAACATAAAACACGTCAGGGATTTCATAAATAAAAAGAAATATGAGAAAAAAAAAACAAAGTCATGACAGAAGGGTGGACTCTATAATTTCAAATCGAAGATTTTAAGGATTACTCACAAATTTATTTAACTTAAAAAACAAGATACATAAGACAAGAAAATAGGAAAAAAAAGATCAAAGCTCAAAGCTAACCTCTTAAGCCTCATAAGTAACTTTCAACGTATACATAGGTCATGTTGACTAAAATATAAACATGGACCAAGACATTCTAGTTGATCTGATTTTGTTGATAAACTTGTATTAAAATCATATTATCCAAGTGTTTACCACATGCATTATTTATTTATTAAAAGCTAAAATTAAAGGAGATCCCTCGTATTATTCATCCAACTGTCTTGCCTTGCCTTTCAGTCTGCTACTATCGGTGCTGGTGTCCAAAAAATAATAAATGATAGAGTCCACATCACCCTCAAATATACTATAAGCTTCAACCATCTGTACATACCTGAATCCCATTGCCAACACCGTCCTCATTGTACTGCACACCCCACTGTCATCTTCTGCATTTTTACTTGCGCTTTCTAATGGCCGTATTTTTTTCAATGCCAAAATATTATTAGCTATTTTTAAAAATTCCGCTTAGACTTATTAAGAGATTTGAAGAAGTTTGAATTTGAAAAGACATAGTAATTCAGTGAGTCATAAATTACTAATTAAAGACTGTATCGTTTCTTCTTCTTCTTTGTTTTAAAACTCTCTTGAAAAATCAAAAACTATGTTTTTATGTATGTATAAAAGAACAGAGTCACAAAGTCCTTTCTAATAAAATCGATTTGCGGCAGGTCTGGAGACGTAGGCACAATTTGCTGACCTCCGTTAACAATTTTTTTATTTGATCATACTGATAGTTTATTGTGTCAGACACGTAGACATAGTGTTTGATCTTACTGTTTGTTTATTGTGTCGGAGACGTATGTACAGTATTTGATCTAACTGTTGGTTTATTGTGCCGGAGATGTATGCACAATGTTTTATTTCACTTTTGTTTTGGGTTTTTTTATTATTATTTTGATCTGATTGTAGGAAAATTGTGTATTTTCTCAAAACTATTTTTACCTCAAGCCAGTTTAGAAGCACTCTGTAAGGAAAATTGTGTATTTTTCAAATAACTAGTATTAGAGCTACATGCTTGGTAGCGATCCAAAGGAGGTCCGATTTGAATTGGATCAACGGCTACAGATAAAGAAAATGTGAGACTCAAAAAATTTGATGGTGTATATATAAGATTCTGGAATTTGCAGACTGAAGATTATCTTTACTAGAAAAGCTTTATCAACCCATCTCAGGAAAAAAAGTCAGATAGTTTGAGAGATGAAGAATTGACCTTTCTTGACATACAAGATCTTGGAGTCATCTGATTAATGATATCCCGAAATATTTCTTTCAGCATCGTAAAGGATTCAACCACGATGGGTCTTATGAAGGCTCTCTCCAATATGTGTGAGAAGTCATCGGCGTCCAACAAAGCTCACTTGATGAGGCGTTTATTCAATTTGCGATTGACGGAAGGCGCATCGGTAGCTCAACATCTTAATGAACTCAATACAATCACAACCCAGTTGAGTTCATTTGAAATTAATTTTGATGAAGAAGTACGAGCATGATACTCTTGTCTTCACTACCAGTTAGTTGTAATTCTACTGTCACGATAGTGAGTAGCTCGTCAAGAAGTAATAAGTTGAAATTTGATGATGTTCGTGACCTAATTCTCAGTGAAGAGAATCAAAGGAGAGAATTGGGTGAGTCCATAATCTCTTTAGTTTTACATACAGAGTCGAGAGGAAGAAAATTAACAAGAGGTCATGAACGCGGTAAATCGAATTACCGATGTAGATCAAAAGACTAGAGGTTTAAGTCCAAGAATCCTAAAACTTCCCAAGGGTTGAAAAACATAGAGTGTTAGAACTGTGGGAATACTAGGCACTAAAAATATCAGCGCAAGAGAGAACCAAAGTACCATGAGAAGAAGACAGAGGAAAATTTCAAATAAAAAAGGAGATGGTGCGTTAATATGCTCCTTAGAAAGCAGGGAAGAATCTTAGATTTTAGACTCTGGAGCATCGTTCCACCCTACTTCGAATAAAAAATTCTTCGAGAGGTATGCCTTTGGTAAGCTTGGAAATGTATATCTTGATGATGATCAACCTTGTGATATTATTGGTAAAGGTACTGTGAAGATTAAGTTGAATGGGTTAGTGTGAGAACTGAAAGATGTCAGGTAGATCCCCGTTCTCAGAAAAAACTTAATCTCATTAAGGAAGTTGGCTAGCAAAGGCTACACTACGATCTTCCATGGTGACAATTAGAAGATTTCAGAGGGAGCAATGAAAGTTTTCGCGGAAAGAAGAGTGGTAATCTTTAGAAGACAGGAAAGACGAGCTATTCAATTGCAATAGCAGCAGGAAACGAAAATCCAAATGTGTGGCAACAGAGATTTGGCCACATGAGTGAAAAGGGTATGAAAATTATGTACTCGAAGGGGAAGCTTCCAGGTCTTAAGTCAACGATATAGACATGTGCGAAGATTGCATATTTAGAAAAGAGAAAAGGGTCAATTTGTTTAGATCAATTTTAAAATTATAAATTATGTTTCATTTCAAATCTAAAAATTCAAAAGTTTATTATTTTCTATATCCACTCTGTCAGATCAAATTGACAGACGTTTATGAATAAGCTAAGAGCTCTGTTATATGCGTTTCGAATCGGCTAAAAATAAGAAGAATAAACCACAACAAAATAAGCTCAGCGAAAAAAAAGATATAAAACATGATAGAGAAGAGGGTAAAGGAGTGGAGAAGTTTTATGTTGTACTTAGATACATAAAACACATCGGCGATTACATAAAAAAAAAAAGAAATTTGAGGAAAATTAAGAAAACAAAATAGTGACAAACCAATTTTTTTGTTACAAAAATCAAGAAAATAAAATATAATATTTACATCATATATTTATTATATATATATATATATATATATATATTGATTATATAATTTGAAATAAAATATAAAATTAAAAGTTTATCCATTTTTTCTAATGCAATAGTTTAAAGTCAATTTAAATCTTTAGATTAATAAAGAAAATACTCCTAGTGCAATTTGAAAGCAAATGCAAAATATTTAATTTATTTAATGAAATCTATTGAGATCATCAATCTTCTTTTACCAAAGATTTTAAATCTTTTTTAATTCGGAGGATTTTTAACAATTTTTTCAAATGAAATTACGAGTAAAGACGGTGTCGTGTTATCGTTTCAAAACTCAGTTGATCGGTCATAAAAATTTAAAAATTTGTTATCTTCCAAATTCACCGTGTCAGATCAATTTTCCAGATATCAATTATCTTACATTTATATAAATCCTCTGTTATACATTTATGGACAACCGACGGCATAATGGAGTGGAGAAGTTTTATGTTGTCCTTAGAAACATAAAACACGTCATAGATTTCATAAATAAAAAGAAGTAGGAGAAAAAAAAGACAAAGTCATGGCAAAAGGATGGACTCTAAAGTTTCAAATCGAAGATTTTAAGGATTACTCACAAATTTATTTAACTTAAAAAAGCAAGATACATAAGACAAGAAAATAGGAGAAAAAAGAGATCCTACTTTGGACTTCGACCTTTCTTTATTTTCATGCTCAAGGAAACAACAAGTATAAGACAAAAAAAATTGTAGAGGAAGAGATAAGCTTAGACCTTAATCTACTTTAAGGCCTTTCTCAGTAAAATAAAACTTTGAGATCAAAACCAGGCTTCTTTTTTAGGCTTGAACCGAACTCAATTAGAAAATTGTAGTCATAACTCAAACTCGCATATACTTCGGCCATTTAGTGAGCAACCCCGAGTCCGACAACTATATATTTACTTTTATTAATTGATGAAATGATATTTTACTTTCATTCTTTTATTATATGTTTGAATCATAGTTTATAGTTTATGTAAATTACTTTTGAGAGTAAATTTTAAGCTCAAAGCTAACCTCTTAAGGCTCATAAGTAACTTTGAACGTATACATTGGTCATGTTGACTAAAATATAAACATGGACCAAGACATTCTAGTTGATCTGGTTTTGTTGATAAACTTGTACTAAAATCATATGATCCAACTGTTGACCACATGAATTATTTATTTATTAAAAGCTAAAATTAAAGGAGATCCCTCGTATCATTCATCCAACTGTCTTGCCTTGCCTTTCAGTCTGCTACTATCGGTGCTTGTGTCCAAGAAATAAAAAATGATAGAGTCCACATCACCTTCAAATATACTATAAGATTTAACCATCTGTACATAGCTGAATCTCATTGCGCTTTCTAATGGCATAGTAATTCAGTGAGTCATAAATTACTAATTAAAGACTGTATCGTTTCTTCTTCTTATGTGTTTTAAAACTCTCTTGAAAAACTAAAAATAATGTTTTTGTGTATGTATAAAGGAGCAGAGTCACAAAGTCCTTTCTAATAAAATTGATTTGCGTCACGTCTGGAGATATAGGCACAATTTGCTGACCTCCGTTAACAATTTGTGTATTTGATCTTACTTGTGGTTTATTGTGTCAGACACGTAGACTTAGTGTTTGATCTAACTGTTGGTTTATTGTGTCGGAGACGTATGTACAGTATTTGATCTAACTGTTGGTTTATTGTGCCGGAGACGTATGCACAATATTTTATTTCACTTTTGTTTTTGTGTTTTTTTATTGTTATTTTGATCTCATTGTAGTAAAATTATGTATTTTCTCAAAAATCTTTTTACCTCAAGCCAGTTTAGAAGCAATTTGTAAGGAAAATTGTGTAATTTCCCAATAATTGGTATCAGAGCTACATGCTTGGTAGCGATCCAAAGGAGGTCCGATTTGAATTGGATCAATGGTTACAGATGAAGGAAATGTGAGACTCAAAAAATTTGATGGTGTATATGTAAAATTCTGGAATATGCAGACTGAAGATTATCTTCACTAGAAGAACTTTATCAACCCTTCTCAAGAAAAAAAATCAGATAGTTTGAGAGATGAAGAATTGACCTTTCTTGACATACAAACTCTTGGAGTCATCCGATTAATGATATCTCGAAACATTGCTTTCAACATCATAAAGGAAACAACCAAGATGGGTCTTATGAAGGGTCTCTCAAGTATATATGAGATGTCATCGGCGTCCAACAAAGTTTACTTGATGAGGCGTTTATTCAATTTGCGATTGACGGAAGGCGCGTCGGTAGCTCAACATCTTAATGAACTCAATACAATCACAACCCAGTTGAGTTCATTTGAAATTAATTTTGATGAAGAAGTACGAGCATTGATACTCTTGTCTTCACTACCAGTTAGTTGGAATGCTACTGGCACGACAATGAGTAGCTCGTCAGGAAGTAATAAGTCGAAATTCGATGATGTTCGTGACCTAGTTCTCAGTGAAGAGAATCGAATGAGAGAATCGGGTGAGTCATTAATCTCCTCAGTCTTACATACAGAGTCGAGAGGAAGAAAATTAACAAGAGGTCATGAACATGGTAAATTGAATTATAGATGTAGATCAAAAGACTAGAGGTTTAAGTCCAGGATTCCTAAAACTTCCCAGGGGGTGAAAACCATCGAGTGTTAGAACTGTAGGAATACTAGGCACTATAAACATCAGCGCAAGAGAGAACCAAAGTACCATGAGAAGAAGAAATAGGAAAATTTCACATGAAAAGGAGATGATACGTTAATATGCTCCTTAGAAATTATGGAAGAATCTTAGATTTTAGACTCTAGAGCATCGTTTCACCCTACTTCGAATAAAGAATTCTTCGAGAGGTGTGTCCTTGGTAAGCTTGGAAATGTATATCTTGGTGATGATCAACCTTGTTATATTATTGGTAAAGGTACTGTGAAGATTAAGTTGAATGGGTCAGTCTGAGAACTGAAAGATGTCAGGCAGATCCCCAATCTGAGAAAAAACTTAATCTCATTAAGGCAGCTAGCTAGCAAAAGTTACACTACGATCTTCCATGGTGACAATTAGAAGATTTCAAAGGGAGCAATGACAGTTTTCGTGGAAAGAAGAGTGGTAATCTTTAGAAGACAGGAAATACGAGCTATTTAATTGGAATAGCAGCAGGAAAGGAAAATCCAAATGTGTGGCACCAGAGACTTGGCCACATGAGTGAAAAGGGTATGAAAAATATGTACTCGAATGGGAAGCTTCCAGGCCTTAAGTCAATCAATATAGACATGTACGGAGATTGCATATTTAGAAAAGATAAAACGGTCAGTTTTTAGATGAGTAGCAGAACAGCAAAGAAAGAAATGCCGGAGCTTGTTCACTGTGACGTTTCATCTATAGGAGAAAAATAGTAGTTTCCAACTTTTATCAATGATTATTCTTGAAATGTATGGGTCTATTTTCTAAAGTATAAATCTGAAGTGTTTGATGTTTTTAGGATATGGAAATCTATGGTTGAGAATGAGACGGGTGTGAAGATAAAAAAGCTTAGAACCGATAATGGTGGTGAATATGAGGACACTAGATTCAAGAACTTTTACTCTGAGCACGAGATTAGGATGGAGAGAATCATGCAAGGAACACCTCAATACAATAGTATTGGTGAACGTATGAACAAAATATTGACAAAAAGAGCCAGAAGCATTCGTATACAGTCTGGTTTACCGAAGCATTTTCGAGACGATGCAGTCAACACATCGGCTTATCTGGTTGACCAAAGCCCATCAGTTTCCTTTGTAACATAGAATAACCAAGGAATTATAAAGTGGTAAGGATATAACATTATCACATCTAATATTTTTTTGGTTCTACGGTATATGTTCATATAAGTGATCAAGGAAGGAACAAGCTTGATCCCAAATCAAAGATATATTTCCTGATCGGCTATGCAAAGATGAGTTCGTTTATCGTGTTTAGGATAAGGAAAACACGAAGATGATACGAAGCAGAGACGTGGTCTTCAATGAAACAGTGATGTACAAGAACATGCATAAAACCAAAGCAAATGACTCAAAGCCATACAGATCAGTATTTGCAGATATCGAGGGAGGCCAAGATAGTCAAGGAATAGTACTGCTAGGATCAACCCCTCAACAAGGAGAGTAAGTTGGTCATGTCGATCAGTAGAAGATCTTCACGACCCCATGTTCCCAACATGAGATACTTACAATATATGTTACTGGCCGATTTTGGGGAACCTGAATACTATAATGAATCTTGTCAGACTATTGATGCTAGCAAGTGAGAGCTTTCCATGAAAAATAAGATGAAGTCTTTAATCTTAAATGAGACATGGGAACTAGTTAAGTTACCAATGGGTAAGAAGGCACTTCATAACAAATGGGTATACCGGGTGAAAAATGAGCATGATGGCTCTAAAAGATACACAACCTGACTAGTTATCAAAGGGTTCCAGCAAAATGAATGAATTAATTACACCAATATTTTTTCTTCGGTTGTGAAATTCAATACTATTAGATCAGTGTTGAGTAAAGTTGTTATTGAAGACTTGGATTTCTTCACGGAGACTTGGATGAGGACATATATATGTATCAACCAAAAGGTTTCTTAAAAGAAGGGAAAGAAAATTGGTATGTGGACTCAAGAAAAGTTTGTATGGTCTAAAACAAGCTCCAAGACAGTGGTACAAGAGTTCTGATGGTTTTATGCACAAAGAGAGTTTCCAGAAGTGTCATGCTGACCAATGTTGCTATTTCAAAAGATGTAAGTCCATTTATATCATTTTACTACTCTATGTTGATAATATGTTAGTTGCAGGTTCAAATATAGATGATATTAGAATATTGAAGCTTCAGTTGTCAAAAGAATAGGACATGAAAGACTTGCGACTGGCGAAGAAGATCCTAAAATCCATCATTTATAAGATTATAAAAAACAAAATGATTCTAAGGTATGGAAAATGATTTTGAAATCTAGAGACTTAGCTAAAAATGCATTCTTAGGTCCCCTGGAAAAAGTAACATAGACTATTGGGTTGATAAATGGAGTTTCACACACCCTGTAATCACTTTCATTGTTAATTAATATATTTTATGGTATAAACAAGTCAACGTAAATAAGTTAGAGTCAAATAATGATTAGAATATAAGAAAACGGAAACAATTTACTTCAATTAGATATAACCAGAATAATGAAGATCTCTCTTATTTTAAATAAGGAGGATAATATATTATGGATAGTGTGTCTAAATGGAGAATTTTCTCTAAAGAAAATATGAAATGAAATAAGAGGTAAAGACAAAAAGTTTACATTTCTAATGAATAAAATTTCTCCAAAGAAATGTTCTTTTATTCTTTGGGGGGTAATAGACAACTTCATCTCAACATACTTTATTCTTTAACATAAGGGTTTCCATCTATCTTCAAAATGTCAAAATTTCCTAAATATGGAAACAATAGATCATTTGTTTGTTGTTTGTTAGAGTTCTTGAAATGTTTGGCATTATTTCTTTGATTTATTTGGTATAATACTAGGTAAACATATTACAATCAAGCATATTATATCTATATGTTTCTTTTCAACTTCCAAACATATTCATATTAGCAATGGGAACTAGTTAAGTTACCAATGGGTAAGAAGGCACTTCATAACAAATGGGTATACCGGGTGAAATATGAGCATGATGGCATGTAAATTGATTCTCTGATAGTATTCAATATCCTTAGTTATGGAGCATCACCTTGGTATTTAAACTTAACAATTCAGTGGTGTAGAAATTTTATACCATCTAGTATGGTAATCAGAAACATCTTCAGGTAACAGAAATATGCGGTAGATTGGGTTGCGAAACATACGATAAAGGCCAAATTAAGCTACATTTACACAACATCAAATATCCTTGTCTCACTTAGTTCCATTATTCTTCTTGAAAGCATTGTCACTAGATATCTTGGGCTAAAATATTGAATGATTATTCGAAGCTAACATCTGACAAGGTTATCCTTGACCATTATGAATTTTGAATGTTTTGCAGGTCTACGTAAAAAACAAGAGGATTAATAGCATCTAAAGAAAGCTTGAAGATAAAGGAGAAGACTCATTCAAGTTATCAAAGCTATGAAAGCTGATAAAACAAGCTACTGATCACCTAGAGAAATCAACACAATGTACATCAGTAGATTATTTCTTACTATGAAGAATGAAAAAATCAACATGTTCATTCAAGATCATAATACGATCGTTTGGTATCTTGTAATATTATTGTAGTTACATTCACGTTCGGCCCTCCCTTAAGCCATATAAATTTGTTGTCTTGGACCCCAATTTTCAAGGGGCCAAAAAAAGAATAATAGGTTAGGTTTAAGTAGAAATTGTCATAGTTCTCTTGTTCATATATTTTTCTTCTCTATGTGCTTGACAAGATCCATCGGTAAAGTTTTTGAGGTATTCTTTGATATCTTTCTTTTGTAATGGAATTGTTTTTTGCCGGTTGTAATGGAAATATATTATTAATTATTATGTTTTTTATATTCCTAATTATTAATATAATTTTGTAGTGACACACCTCCGATAAACTGTAGAAAGTATGTGTGTGGATAAAAAAAAAAGAAGAATTTTTTAAACCACAAGAAAATTATATCCTTAAGTTCGTAACAAGATCTGCGATTTTTTGAGATAAAATCAATGAAGATAAAATTGAGATTGATGCTTGTGAGAATGGTGAAAAAGATATAAATATCGCTGAAGATGAAAATATGAAAGAGGATGAGGATAAAAGTCATGAAGAATACAATGACGAAAAATAAAAAACGTTGATTTTAGTGATCCACGAAGCTAGGGGAAATTAGGAAACATCTAAGAATTATTTTGGTGGAAAAAGGTCATCCACCTAAGATACCCGTTGACTATAAGTTTCCGGAAAGAACTATTGGTAGGTCTTTTTCTTATTCATCATACACAAGATAAAATGAATAATGGAGAAAATTATGATAAACGATGATTAGTTTACTCAAAATCAAAAGATCATATTTTTTATTTTTGTTCTAAGTTATTTAGTAAAGAAGAAGATCCTCATATGCTGATAAGTGTTGGGTATTGTGCTTGGAAAAATGCTTCATGTCGTTTGAAAAGTCATGAAACTAGTCATAATCATATTTAATGCATAGTTAAATGGAGAGATTTGGAAATGAGACTTCAAAAGAATGCAATTATTGATAAGAATATGCTAGAAAAAATTAAAAGGGAGAAAAAACATTGAAGAGATGTTTTGTTGAGAATATCCATATCTAATACTAGAGATTATTGGCTCAGGTTTTCAAACCTCTACTGTATACTTTTCTTGATAACATTACCCATGAGCCAAATACAAAGAAAAAAGCCAAATACAGAAAAACAATAAAAACAATGAGACTTTTACATTGTCATAACAAAGAACAATATCGAGTATTTGAAGGGTGTTTTGTGGCATTTTGGTTTGTCTACTAAGCAGAAATTCCTTGAGATTGTGCATGTCAGGTTTGGAAGCAATTTTGACAGCAACTTTGAATTGTGGATAGTTGTTCCAGCACAAATGGCAAACATAAAACACATATAAGATCAACCTAAACTTATAATGTCGTTTAAAACACCATAAACACGAAAAGTTAAACATTAATTATTGTATATTGATTATCTTCTTTCATTTATGGTTCTGGACGTAACAAATATAATATATATATATATATATATATATATATATATATATATATATATATATATATATATTTGATATTCATTATGATTTTAAGACTATAAGGTAACACCTTTAAAAATATAAACAACTTTTGAAATTGAGAAATTAAAGCACCCCATCCCTCACCAAACATACCAAAATTTTCCAAAATGCAGTCTAACCAGCTATATATATATATATATATTGATTATATAATTTGGAATAAAATATAAAATTAAAATTTTATCTATTTTTTCTAATGCAATAGTTTAAAGTCAGTTTAAATCTTTAGATTAATAAAGAAAATACTCCTAGTGCAATTTGAAAGCAAATGTAACATATTTAATTTATTTAATGATATCTATTGAGATCATCAATCTTTTTTTACCAAAAATTTTAAAACTTTTTTAATTCAGAGGATTTTTAACAATTTTTTCAAACGAAATTACGAGTAAAAACTGTGTCGTGTTATCGTTTCAAAACTCAGTTGATCGGTCATAAAAATTCAAAAATTTGTTATCTTCCAAATTCATTGTGTCAGATCAATTTGCCAAATATCTACTATCTTACATTTATATAAATCCTCTGTTATACATTTATGGACAACCGACGTCATAATAGAGAAAAAGATGATGGAGTGGAGAAATTTTATGTTTGTCCTTAGAAACATAAAACACGCCAGGGATTTCATAAATAAAAAGAAATAGGAGAAAAAAAAAGTCATGACAGAAGGGTGGACTCTATAGTTTCAAATCGAAGATTTTAAGGATTACTCACAAATTTATTTAACTTAAAAAAACAAGATACATAAGACAAGAAAATAGGAGAAAAAAGAGATCGTGCTTTGGACTTCGACCTTTCTTTATTTTCATGCTCAAGGAAACAAGTATAAGACAAAAACAATTGTAGAGGAAGAGATAAGCTTAGACCTTAATCTACTTTAAGGCCTTTCTCAGTAAAATAAAAATTTGAGATCAAACTCAGGCTTCTTTTTTAGGCTTGAACCGATCTCAATTAGAAAATTGTACTCATAACTCAAACTCGCATATACTCCGGCCATTTAGTAAACAACCTGAGTCCGCCAACTATATATTAACTTTTATTAATTGATGAAATGATATTTTACTTTCATTCTTTTATTATATGTTTGAATCATACTTTATAGTTTGTAAATGACTTTTTTTAGAGTAAATTTTAAGCTCAAAGCTAACCTCTTAAGCCTCATAAGTAACTTTGAATGTATACATAGGTCATGTTTACTAAAATATAAACATGGACCAAGACATTCTAGTTGATCTGATTTTGTTGATAAACTTGTACTAAAATCATATTATCCAAGTGTTAACCACATGAATACGCGAAGTTTCTCAAGGATGAACTTTGTACTCACATGAATACATTTGTTGATTTTGGTGGATTAGATGCATGGATACACGAAGTTTCTCAAGGATATCATTTTACTCAAAAGGAAATTTGGTGGAGTAAATGGGGTTGTGATCAAAAGGTCATGCATACTAGATGTGGAGCGCCCCATACATATATAAAACATTTTCTTATCACATTTAAGAAAATTCATTAGTACACGATGTACTAGATGAAAAATGGATTAAAATAAAAAGATAAACATGTAATATAAAAAATTATATTTTTAACTTTGGGATGTTTAGACTTCAAAGTTAAAAGATTAATCATCAAAAGCTGAAAAAATCTAAGTTATAGTCTGATAAGGAAAGATATTCCTTAGGGACTAATATGTAAATGTTAGGGATTAGAGTAATAATTCTTGTAAATATGGGATAAAATTAGACTTTAGGAGAAATATAGGGGTTAGATTGCAAATATGACAATATGTAACCGTTTCTCTAACTAACTCGCCCTGCCTATTTAAAGAGGCTGAAAAGGTTATTTTGACCTATGAAATATTCAGAGGTACTTTTCACTACTTGATTTTTCCATTGCAAACTCTCTGTTCTGAATTCACTCGTTATTACTTTAATTCATACCAAATTGGCGCTAGAAGGAGGGGCGAGGATACCTTGATCAACAGATCAAAAATCGACGCTCGAGTTCTTGTTTTCAAAGGTTTTTCGTTCGAATTTTCACTTCTCGTTTGATTTTTCGCTGTTTGAAGATGAATCCGGAGGAAGGTGACAATCCATCCGTTCGCAAGGTGATAGAAACGCTGAAATCTGATCTGCAAGAGGCAGGTAAATTTGTTCCAGTTCAACCTGTTCAATTTGACTTTGAAGGAAAAATGAATGAAATGATTAGGAAGGTGGCTGAGCTTGACGAATTGGTAAAGAAGAAGGGAGATAATAATGACGGTGCTAGACTTAGATCTAAGATAGCAGGTGGCGATCGTAATGATCAGTCTGATCAGTCGATGGATGAAGCTGATGATCATTATGAGCAGCGTAGGGTACGATCTGAACAAAAAAAAGAGTATAGCGGGATAAAGAAGAGGAAGGAAAAGTTGCAAAGGCGACTGTATGAAAATTTTAGTGATGAGGAAGATTTTGAAGATTCTGAATCTGATGAAACACCGAGGTATGAGCGTTCTCGAGGCCGTTCAGGAGGGGCAGAGCATGAGCTCCGGCCATCTAAAATGTACAGGGAAGGAAGGAAAAAGAAAGAAAGGCGAGTATATTCACCTCGGAAATACTCGCCTCGGAGGTGTTCACCTCGGAGGTATGAAGGTGAGTCCAGCTTGTATGCAACTGTGGGAATGAGAAATGAGGACCAGTATGTCCAGGGGGTTGATTGGAGGGACTCACCATTGGTGAAGGAGATCAGATCAGTGCCATTACCGAGGCGTTTTGATATTTCTAAAGTTGAAAAGTTTGATGGGACTCAGGATCCCGATGACCACATCGAACAATTTAAGAACTACATGACTAATTTTGAAGATGATGATAGATTGGTGTGTAGAGCCTTTTCTCAAACATTTAAGGGAACTGCGCTAAAATGGTTTAATAAGATTCCTAAGGAATCGATTGCAAATTTCAGAAGTTTCTACACTGCTTTTCGCAGACAATTTGTGGGAAGCAAGGAGATGAGAGCCAATGGGGACACGATAATACAGTGCAAGCAGGCTGTAGGAGAGAAGCTGAAGGATTATACTAAGAGGTTTGTGTCAACAAAGGCTGAGCTGGATGACTGTGAGGAAAGTGTGGCTATGGCAGCGTTCAGGCAGGGGCTGTTGCCTGGGGATTTAGCCGATGAGACTACGAGGCGTAGAGCGTTAACGTTTGGAGCTCTTATGGCTCAGGTAGAGGACCAGATTAAGGTCGAAGAATCAACAAGGGTTCGAGGAGGTGCTAGTATTGTTCAAAAAGGGAGTGGACAATCTAACGTCTCAAACAACAATCCCTCGCGTCCGAAGAACAATCCAAATGTTTCTAACCGAGGAGCCTCGAACTCGTATCAAGGGGGATATAATCAACATAATTCTAACAATCAGCAGCAGTATAGGTCCAGGTCGAATGTGTGGGTGAGGCCGGATTACTATGCAGATTTAACTGAGAGTGTGGCTTCAATATATGAAAAAACAAGAGGAACAATCAATTTTAGAAAGCCACCAGCTATCAACAGGCCAAGAGAGGAGCGCAATAATAAATTTTGTAGGTATCATGAGGACATCGGCCATGATACAAATGATTGCATTGCTCTGAAGAAGGAGATGCAAGTTTTGATCGAAAATGGAAAGCTGTTGGAGTATGTCAGGAAGAATGCCAAGGCAACAGCTCCCAAAGGAGGTAATCCCAATTCTAAGCAGGAAACTGCATTAATGATTTTAGATGTTGCAGGTGAGGCAGATGGTTTCGATGTAGCCTCGGAATATGTCGAACCAGACCCCAGTCGACTTTTGTTAATGTCGATAGATGAGCCGATGCGTCAGGGACGTGTTCGAGATCTGTGTGCCTTTTTCGAATCATTAACCATATTTGGAGGGGATTCGATGACCAACAACACCAATAATTCGAGGAAGAGGCATATAGTAAATTTAACACGACAAATTGAGGGAGGTGCATCGGCACATCTAGGCGGCAGAAAGGATGTGCCCTTTATGATATTCGATGGAGATGATTTGAGGGGCATTACAGGGCCACATGAGGATGCGGTGGTCATTGGAGCAGAAATATGTGGGGTGGAGATTCGACGCGTGCTGATCGATACAGGGAGTTCTGCTAACGTGCTTTTTAAGTCAACGTATGATAGGTTGACCTCACCACCTCGAATAGAAAAGTCTGAGAGGACTATCATTGGGTTTACTGGTGCATCAGCAATTGTGATAGGTGAATTCGAAGGTGAAATTTCTTTGGGGAAAGGGCCTTTCAAGAAGAAAGTACAGGTACTTTTTGTGGTGGTGGACTGTCCATCAAGTTACAACGCTATTCTTGGGAGATCATGGTTGGCCAAAATGTACGCTGTAGTTTCTACAGTTCATCAGTGTCTGAAGTATGTGGTCGAGGACAGAGTTGGTGTAGTCCGAAGTGACCAAAAGGTGGCAAGAGAATGTTATGCTGCTGCATTTAGATTACGTGGTAAAGGTTCTGATGATCTCATGGAGAGTTAGCAGTTTGGGGGGTTGTCTTGTGGTGAAACAGACGAGGGAATTGATGATCCGAGGTCAACCCCGAGTTCTGTAGTGGTTAATGAAGAAATAGAGGAATATATCTTTAATAGTGGCAGGGTGCTTCGAATTGGCACTCTGTTATCTTTGTCGATGCGAAAAAAATTGTTGAATTTTTTGTCTGAAAATTTGGATGTGTTTGCTTGGAGATCCGAAGACGTAGTAGGAGTCCCAAGCAGCATCATATGTCATAGCCTGGCGGTTGATCCGAAGGTCAAGCCAATTATCCAAAAAAGAAGGGCTTTTTCATTGGAGAAATCTGAGGCCATAGTTGCCGAAGTGGATCGGTTATACAAGATGGGGCACATTAGGGAGGCCAATTATCCGAGATGGACGGCTAATCCGGTGGTGGTGAAAAAGAAGAATGGAAAATGGCGAATGTGTGTGGACTTCACAGATTTGAATAGAGCCTGTCCAAAAGATCCTTTTCCGGTGCCTCGGATAGATCAGTTAGTGGATTCCACTTCGGGAAATAAAATTCTGACTTTCATGGATGCATTTTCGGGGTATAATCAAATTCAAATGAATCCAGATGATGAAGAAAGCACGACTTTTATTACTGATAGAGGTTTGCATTGCTATAAAGTAATGCCTTTTGGGTTGAAGAATGCTGGATCAACATATCAGAGGCTGATGAATAAGGCGTTTGCTTCACAGATTGGGAGAAATATTGAAGTATACATCGATGACATGCTTGTTAAAAGCAAAGGTGATGATGAACATATTGATGATTTGGAAGAAACGTTTTTGAATCTTAGAGCCATTCAATTGAAGTTGAATCCGGAAAAATGCACATTTGGAGTCCGATCTGGCAAATTTTTGGGGTATATGATTAGTGAAAGAGGAATTGAGGTGGACCCAGAACAGTTGAAGGCTTTGATATCGATGTCATCACCTCGGAATATCAAAGAAGTGCAAATGCTAACAGGCAGGTTAGCAGCCCTGAACAGATTCATTTCTCGTTTTTCAGATAAGTGCTTGCCTTTTTTCCAGGTGCTGCGAAGGCCTAATAATTTTGAGTGGACTTCGGATTGTGAAGAAGCCTTTCTGAAGATCAAAAATCTTTTATCCTCTCCTGAAATATTATCGAAGCCTCGAAAGGGTGAACAGTTGTTTTTGTATATTGCAGTATCGGATTATGCAGTAAGTGCAGTTTTGATCAGCGAGGATACTAAAATTTCGAAGCCTGTTTACTATGTCAGCAAAAGTTTGGTTGATGCTGAGAAACGTTATTTGAAGCTCGAAAAATTGGCACTGTGTATAGTAGTGGCAGCAAGAAAGATGCGCCCTTACTTCCAAGCACATACTATTGTAGTTCGAACTTCATATCCATTAAAGAACGTTTTACAAAAACCAGATATTTCAGGAAGGATGACAAAGTGGTCTGTGGAATTGGGAGATTTCGATGTGCTATTTTCTCCTCGGACAGCTATCAAAGCTCAAGCTTTAGCAGATTTTTTGGTGGAGTTTCATTCGAGCAGACCCGAGGAGAAAGATACAGAAAAGGTGAATGAGAATCCGACGTGGACAATTCGAACTGATGGGGGATCCAGTAGTAAAGGGTCAAGTGCAGGAGTGGAATTGGTGGCACCAACGGGGGAATTTATGTTTCAAGCTATAAAATTTGGCTTTCATGCTTCAAATAACGAAGCTGAGTATGAGGCTGTGCTAGCAGGGTTAAGGTTGGCGAAGATTTGTGGAGCAATGTTTGTACGCTTGGAAACAGATTCACAGTTGGTAGTTAACCACGTTAAAGGGGTATCAGAAGCTAAAAAGGAACGTTTAGTTTTGTATCTGCAAGAGCTTCGGGGGATGATGGCTCAGTTTGAAAATGTCGAAGTGGAGCATATTCGAAGAGGAAGCAACACTATGGCTGATTCTTTGGCAACGATGGCTTATTCAGAAGAATACCCATGGATTGTAACCCAACCATCGCCTTCGATTAGATCGAATTCTGAGCAATGTGAAGTTATTGATGAGGTAGTAAATACTCCGACGTGTGCTCGAGGAGATTGGAGGTTTGACTTGTTAAACTTTATTTCGAATGGAATATTACCTATGGATAAACACTTGCTCAAGAAAATAAAGTACAAATCCCTTGGCTATGTGGTACTGGATGGGGTGCTGTACAAAAGGTCTGCTTCGAAACCTTTACTACGATGTTTAGGCAAGGATGAATCTCAGAATGTTTTGTCCGAACTGCATGATGGAGATGGGTCTGCTCATTGTGGGTTTAGAGCTTTAACGCGTAGGGTATTGTTGGCAGGATATTATTGGCCTACCATTTTACAAGATGCCAAGTCATTAGTTCAAAGTTGTGACACTTGCCAAAAGTATGCAAATTTAATACACAAACCAGCAGTACCACTAATGACAATTTCAGAGGCGGTTCCTTTTGATAGGTGGGGTATTGATTTGGTGGGACCATTACCTATGGCTTCTGGTGGAAGACAAATGATTATTGTTGCGGTTGATTATTTTTCGAAGTGGGCAGAAGCAGAACCCTTAGCTGGGACAAAAGCTAAGGATGTAATCAAGTTTATTCAAAGCAATATTTGCTACCGTTTTGGAGTACCTCGAAAAATAACAACTGATAATGGTCCTCAATTTAATAACAAGGAAATGGACTCTTTTTGCTCTTCGAAAGGGATACAGCAATGTTTTTCCACTCCTTTTCATCCTCAGGCAAATGGACAAGTGGAAGTAACAAATAGATCTATCTTGGATGGCTTAAAGAAAAATTTGGCTGGAGCAGCAGGGAAGTGGCCAAATTTTCTTCAAGAAGTATTATGGGCATATAGGACAACCCCTAGAGAGGCTACAAAAGAGACTCCTTTTTCTCTAGTATATGGGATGGATGCTGTGTGCCCTGCTGAATCCACACTACCTTCTTACAGACTATTACGATATTCCGATGCAGATAACGATGAGGCCAGAAGAGTGGAACTTGATTTGTTGGAAGAAAAAAGGGTCAAGGCACATTTAAATGTGATTCATTATCAAACGTTAATGAGAAGCAGGTACGATGCCAAAGTTAAGAGAAGGGAATTCAAAATTGGCGATCTAGTATTGCGAAAAGTGTTTCTTCACACCAAGGATAAACACCTCGGAAAATTGGCCCCGAATTGGGAAGGTCCTTACAAAGTTACAATGAGAGTCAAACCAGGTTCCTACAGGTTATCAGATCGAGAAGGGAGGATGCTCAAGCACCCTTGGAACATAGAGCACTTGAAATTGTACTGTGAGTAAAACTGAACTTCGAATTTTTGTAAAACAGACATACTCTTTCCTTATCTGTTGGCCCAGAAAGGTTTTAATGAGGTGTCTGATTGATATTGAATTTTTTAATAAAATTTCTTTTGGCCATTGGTTGTTTGTTATGATGTGTGATTTATTATTTTGGTAATTTGGCAAAGATTGATCATCTTTGGAAGTTGACCAAGAATAATTTTCCGAAGCGAAAGCTTTGAAGAAACAACCAAATTTTTCGAGGTGCCACGTCTTATGAGTGCATCTATTTTTCGAGGTGCCACGTCTTATGAGTGCATCTATTTTTCGAGGTGCCACGTCTTATGAGTGCATCTATTTTTCGAGGTGCCACGTCTTATGAGTGCATCTATTTTTTGAGGTGCCACGTCTTATGAGTGCATCTATTTTTCGAGGTGCCACGTCTTATGAGTGCATCTATTTTTCGAGGTGCCACGTCTTATGAGTGCATCACATTTTCGAAGTGCCACGACTTATGAGTGCTTCCATCATTAATAATAATCAGCTCAAACAAGTGTACCAGAAAATTTAAGATAAAAAAAAGATAAGTAGTTTGTTCGTGGGATAACATACGAAGTTTACAAAAAAGAACTGAAGTACTTAGTCACATACACAAAAAACAAAAGCAAACTACTTGGTCTATCAAGCATCATTTTCTTGTTCTTCATCTTCCGATGACGCCTCTTCGGAGGAGGAGCTTGGTGGAGCTTCGAAAGCTTCTTTTGGGCGTTGTTCTTCTGGAACTCGTTTCCAAAGGTTTGATAAGTCTAGCCTTGGACAAGCAGCATGAACTTCTCGAAGGATCTGAATGGATGTATCAATTTGAGTTTTCTTCATGCCTTCAAGCATCACAGAGCTAACTTTGTTTTTCGCCTCTTTAACTGCAGCCTCCTTTTCCTCTTCGAATCCTGCTCGAAGTGTAGTAATTTCAGTCTGGCTTTTTTCCAATTTCTCTTTAGTCTCTTTGATAAGCTCCGTCGCATCGGAAATAGCAGTAGAATGTTCGGCCTTTAGACTTTTAAGAGCTTCCAGATGAGTAGTTTTAAGAGCTTCGACTTCCTCCTTGTGCTTTTTAAGAAGCTGTTCTTTCTCAGCTTCAAATTTTTGGAGTGCTTCATTTTTAGAAGTCTTTTCAGACTCTGTTTCTTTTCTACTCCTAGCTAGCTCTTGGGCAAGACGCTCCAGTTGGGTTTGAGATTTGCTCACTTCTTCGTATAATTTGGTGACTGCAGAAATTAGATTGGGGAAAGGTTGAAGAATTGAAATTACCTCATCAGATTTCTCTGGCTGATGAATGGGAGCAAAAGGATTCGATGTGGAAGTTGTAGCAGCATCGGTAGAAATTGGAGGAGCAACGTTGGCATGTTGAGAACCAGGAAGTACAAAATCTCCACTTGAGTTGAAGTCATCGAGGTTTAGATAGTCATCTATTTGTTTGTCTCCAAGGGTTATACCTCCCTCAGGATTCACCTCGACAAAAGTTTTACCTCGTGCCTCGGAAGCTAGCACATCCTCTAAGAGATCAGCCTCATTCTTTTCATTGGGCTTGTTAGACTTATTATCTTTCTTTTTTGGAGAAGTTTGTTTTTTCTTTGTCTTCTTCAGGATGGGTTGGTCTTCTTCGGATATGGTGGGAAGCGAAGGTGCAGACGTTTTTCTCTTCCTTACACTCTTCGAAGTAGAGGGAGGTTTAGTTTTGCTGGTGGTGTTTTTCTTCTTTCCTTTCTTCTTCAAAGGAAGATGGCTGTCACTCCGATTCCGAAGTGGGAGATAACACTTTCCATCTGGTGCAAGAATCCTTTGAACTACTAGAAGAGGATCTGGTGGCGTCATCGGATCTTCAGGGAAGTCAGCCCCTAGTGATATTCGCCAAAGATGGCTATTAACAAAGTTAATAGGATCAAATGCTGAATGGAAGCCATTTCCCCAAGCCTTTTCAGCCCACTCTGCCATCTTTTGGAAGATAAGCTTGGCCTCTTTTCGACGACCCTTAAACCGCCTCGGAATTTCTAAAGAGAGAAAAATAGTTATATAAGTAGTTTGAATCAAAAACAACTAAATAAGCAAAGGAAGGTATCACTTACTACTGTCTCTCCAGGTAAGGGTGAGTTTAGAAGGGTTGGCATCGGAGATTTCATGTCCATTTTCCCAGGCGCCTGACAGAAAGACGAATCGTTGTTTCCAGAATTTATCGGCTTCGAGGAGATCGTCGATAATTTTCAAGTCATCTTCAAGGGTTAAATAATAAAATGGTAGAACAGGGCCATTTGACACTTTGGTTACTGAGATGAAGTCCTCGATTTCGAGGGGAATACCTCCAAGTCTTGATACCATGATTGCTGAAAATAAAGTGAAGAGCAAGTTTGGAGTAACCTGGGTTGGGCACAGTCTGTGGATTTCGAAGAACTTTACGATCATCGGATCCAGGGGAAACCGAAGTCCCCAGTTAAAGAGCTCAGGGTACACAACCAGCTCATCTTTTTGGCAGTTCAAGGGTGTCTCTCCTTCCACTGGTAGCCGAAGTGTCATATTATCAGTTAACCCCCATAGCTTTCTGAGGTGCTCCTTCTCCGATTCGAGGTAGTAGCTGTAGGGTACATTCTTCAGGGCAAGAATGTACCAAGCAGAAAGAGGCTTGAGATTTTCCTGAACTAATGAGGCAACATTCTCAGGCAATGTAATGAGACTTCTTTTCCCTCGGGGCTTCTTTGGAGGAGCTACGCCTTCAGCATCGGATTCCTCCTCGGCATCGGATTCAGTAGCTTCTGAATCATCCTTTTTGTGACCTTCCTCGGAGTGACTTCGAATTTGGGTTTCTTGTTGAGTCACAGGAATTGGCTGACTACACTCTGGTGTAGTATCATCCACTTCTTGTGGGGGAGGAGGAGAGTGTTGAGGAGTGGAAGAGGTTTTTGTTTCTTCACCCATTACTAAGAAAGATGATTTTTTGGAATGTTTAGCTCTAATAGCCTCGAATTGAGGAGGAAGTGTTTTGGTTTGAGGGTTTTTTGCCTCTTCGAATTGAAGGACAGGAGATTTGAGTTGTGATTTGTTATAAGTGGGTGGTTTGTCTAAAGTAACTATTCTAGGTTTCCGATGAGGTCTTAGTATTGAAGGTTTGGTTGGATTTTGGAAAGAAGAGGTCGTTGAGCTACTTTCTGGGTTAGAAGCTAGAGGTGAAGACGAAGTGGCAAGGTTTGGATTAAAGTTGCCATATTTAAAAGTGGTGCAGGAAGAGTGAGGACCGTTATAGATCAACCCAGCAGCTTTGTATTCTTTGGCTCTTCGAGAAATACAAAGATAATCGTAGGCCCCAAATACTTGGTTACTGGAACCAGGACCAGGAAAGATATTTCTCTTTGATCTTACTGGTCTTCTGGGTTTAAATCTATTGTATCTAGGGTATCTTCTCATACAATGGTTTTTGGAATGAGAGTTTGCTTGGTGAGACAAGAGAAGATGAACAGATTGAAGATGAACAGATTGAAGATGAATAGATTGAAGATGAACAGGTTGAAGATCTGATGAACAGGTTGAAGATCTGATGAACAGGTTGAAGATCTGATGAACAGGTTGAAGATGGTTCAAGAGATGGTTTCACTAAAAAGTGTTTAAGGAGTGAGTAACTGGGTATTTATAGAATGAAGAGGGACGTCGAGAATGTGAAAGGGTAGAAAAAGCAAGTTGTTTTCATTGGCCAGAATATGAAACGAAAAGGGAAATGTGTAATGTCACAGGTCTACTGTCAGGGGTCTAATCAATCCCCTAGGTAGGGATCAGAAATTTCGAAGTGCTATTAAACCATGTTTGAAGTGGTAATATTCGAAGAAGAAATAAAGCTATGCCACAAGAAGTCAGTTTCGAAGCTGAGTTAAAATCAAAGAGAAATCATAAACCATTGAGTTTAGTCACAACAAAGTCATAAAGTGATAAAATTGGTTTTGATACGAGGAAGAATCCGAGGAGTGAAGGATCCGAGGAATGATAAAATTAAGTTAATTCGAGGAAGGATTCGATGATTTAATAGTTCTTATAAATATCTATATAAGAACTAGGGGGGCTACTGATAAGGAAAGATATTCCTTAGGGACTAATATGTAAATGTTAGGGATTAGAGTAATAATTCTTGTAAATATGGGATAAAATTAGACTTTAGGAGAAATATAGGGGTTAGATTGCAAATATGACAATATGTAACCGTTTCTCTAACTAACTCGCCCTGCCTATTTAAAGAGGCTGAAAAGGTTATTTTGACCTATGAAATATTCAGAGGTACTTTTCACTACTTGATTTTTCCATTGCAAACTCTCTGTTCTGAATTCACTCGTTATTACTTTAATTCATACCATAGTCAAAACTCCAACCTCACGTGTCTTGTACATGTATTTGAATGGACCTAAAAATTGTCATCTTATTACTAATGTGATGCAGGTGAGAAGGTCCATTTAAATTATAGCCTTTAGGGTCCAAAACCCTATTTTATTTTATTTTTATTTTATTTTGGCAATGTATTTTAATTAGAAAATTAAATTTGATTGTATCAAGATTTGATACGATTTTTTCTTTAAAAATGTTATTTATTTCCAGAATATTTGATTAGGGTTTGAGATGTTCTACATCTCTTATCATAATCTTAAATATCTTTTATTGAAATAAATACTTTTTTTTACTGAATTTTAAGCTTGTTTTCCTTAGATTAGGATTACATATATTCTTTTACCTTTGGATTAAGGTTTACATTATATTTCTTTACTTCTTTGCTATTGGTCATGTATTAGTTGGTACATGACCAATAACAAAGAACCTTAGGGTAAAAATACCGCTTATGTAGGAGAAATCTATAATCGTGAAGACTTTGTAGGCTGGAGCAAACCATTGAGATTTTGAGAGAGTCGTCGACTCAAATGAGCCAATTGATGTATTAGATGAGCCAATTGAAGATCTTTGATGGTTTCTGAGTTCCAAACCCTAGCATTCAAACGGAGGGTCGCAAAAAAATACTATCAGGATAAAAATCCACTCGCTCATAAAAGGGATTTGGGAAGAGGACGTGTGACTCCATGAAATAATCGAATGACAAAGTATGGTGATTACGAGGATGACTACTAACTGGAAAAACAACTGCATCTGGAGTGGTCTACGTTGCTAGCCCATGTAATAGCATTATGATTTTCTCTATGCCCGATTAATATCAAAATATAAATGAAAAGTAAGCAAAATTTTATTTCTAAATTGGAATCGAAGTATCAAACACAAGATCATTTAGAACATAACAAATCAATTGGAGCACAAGTCGTAATTTGTGTTGATAAAATAAAAAGAACATAAAGAGACTTTGAAAATGTTGAAAAAACCTCCATGCTCATACTATGACAGAGACCGAAAAGAAAAATAGTAATATTTTGGATACCTAGAAGGTGAAAGAGGGCTACGATAATCAGGTGGAAATCTCATAGCTAAAGGATACAATATGTACTACCAGTGAGCAGCTGACAAAAGCAAAGAACATTTTAATAAGTCAGAAAGTGACTTTATCGCTTCAAGCAAGGGTTGTGGTTCGTATTTGTGTGAAAACATCTCTACTGAGACTCGCTTAAGGTTCTATTGGCGTCCATATGCTAAAATTGGATTATATAGATCTTGTATTCCAAGTAATATTTTTTCCTCAGTGGTGAATGATGAACTACTATCAGAAATTCCAGGAATTGTAAGGGCTACACAAGATGTTAAGCAGTTATGGTAGTACCAGAAGTTAATAATACGATTGAAGAATCCTGGTCACATGAGACTCTTCACACATGTCTAGAAAACATTAGGAGAGATTGTTCTTTTGGGTACTAGTTCAACACAATCCAACAAATTCTTTGTCTACTCTACCACTTCACACAGCTCAACAAGCCATGTCAAGAAACAATTGGCTTTCAAGAAGCAATTAGCTCCAAGCGAGTATTTATCAGGAACACTGTCACAAGCAATTAGAAATCTGCTAAGGATAACAAAATATTTTACCTCCTCTAAAGATAGACTTATGGTTTATCCTTATTTATCTAATGGTAGTGTGGCTTATAAGCTTAAAGAAAAACCAACATTAGAATAGAACACAAGAAAAATGATATCGAATAGATCAATAAGATATCTTCCATATTTGTACGAGCAGTGTGATCCAAAGATAATACACAGAGTTGTGAAGGCTGCCAATGTGCTGCTAAATGAGTACTTTGGGGCTGTTGTTGGTGATTTTAAGCTGGCTAAGCTTTTTGAACCCGGTGATACTTATGTCACTCCTTATGTTAATCAAACTGTTTGACATATTACACCTGAGTACCCATCCACGGGTCAGGCATTCGATAAAATCAATATCTTTGGTTTTAGGATTCTGCTACTTGAGTTCATGGCCGGTATGAGAACTTTCGTGTTTGGTAAATGGTTTACTCACATTGGAGCCAATACGATGTTGCAAATAACTTACATTGAGGGTTATGGTTAGTGTGGATTGTTTCTGATATAAGAGTATATTTGGAAAGAGTTTTATATTTTTCAGGTATTTAATATTGGAGTGATATTGGAGTGAATGGTAGAGAGATAAAAGAAGGCGTCTTCCTAGCAATTAAGTTTTTCTTACCCTCTTTAATGAGGGTGGTTGGGGTATTCATACTTGTTTGATGACCCATGGGTTGTTCGGTTCATAATCTAGATTCAAGAAACCTATAAAGCCCCAAACCTAAATGGGATAGTATAGGTTAGCACATAGCTGAGTCATGATTGGCTTAATCGAACTGTTATCATACGTTGAATGCAAAATATATCCGAACTACCTATTTGGTTTAAACAGTAGTGCTCATCTAAAAATATCTGAACCTATCAGTAGCCTATTTAGGTATTTTAAAAATATATTAGAAGAGCTAAATTATCAATGAAAAGACTCGGATTATATTCGAAGTATTTTTCGAAGAGTTGGCCATCGAGGAGAAAACCCTTATCGGATCCGAAGTATTTTCTTCTTGTTGATGGAAAAACCAACAGTCAGAATTTTGAGAAATAACACGTGTCCTACTCTAATTTAACCTCTTAATCGTTTCTCTCTCTTAGAACTCGCACCTATCTTTCAAAAGGTAAGCATGGTAGACTTAATAGCCCTTAATCATCACTTGAATCAATTTATCTCCCCAATGTGAAACACTCAACTGGCTTTTACCTCTATATAAGTCAGTTTTACTGTTTATTTTTCCATAAACAAGAAATTTTTTCTAGAGAGATAAAGCTTGAGTCTGTTATTTCATATACCTGGGAATTTATATGTTCACGGCCAGAACTGCTTTGATCAAAAGAGGTTGGTTAAATCTATCTGACTTGGACAATGCCAGAAAGGAGGCAAGACAGGAGGAAAAAATGGATGTCGGACTCCGTGCTTCTCCTGGTGGAGTAGTTAGCCTAACGGCACAAGAACCGGACAAGAGTTCATCATCATCTAAAACATTGGTAAGTCAAAAACCTCCTTTTATTCCAACTTTATCCACCCTAGAATTTGAACCTTCAGTTCAGGTATCTCGAGATTCGTTTCCTAAGCATAAAGCGGTTTTCAGTGTTAAAAACCCGCACCCTTTCTCGCCATGGGATCAGACACTAAAAATGTCACACCCCGGAGATTCACACGACTCTCCAAGGCTAATGGAACCCTTTCATCGTCAAAAAATATTAGTTCATAGACATTAAACTCTCTTGCTCAACTTTTTGTGGAAGCGAACTCATTAACTCCTCTTAAAGAGGCAACCCAAATTGACAAAGAAGTCATAGGTACTAAATTGGCCGAACAACAGTCGACTATAATGGATGAAAATATGGAAGATAATAAGGAAAATAAGTGGTTTTAGAAAACTATGTATAATGTTGGTTAAATTAAATTTGAATGGATATATTGAAGTATATTTCTTTTATTGAAATTTAAATTTGAAGATGAGATATGATATCGTAACAAACTTGACTATATCCTCCAATCTAACTGTTGAATTTTCAAATATCCTAAATTTTTCCATTTAACCGTTCTCTATTTCAAACCCTCGTTTTCCTTCTCTCTAATTTGTTCGTTTCCCCTAACAATGTCGAGTTCTTCTTCTGGTTCTTCTTTGTGTTTTTGTTCCCTTTATCCTTCCGGTTCTTTTTCGGATCCTTTGTATAAGTTATACTCCACTTATCACATAGTGGAGGATGAGCTGGTAGCCCTTATTAACAACCATAAATATCCCTCTCTTTCTCTTTTATCTTTATGTTTTCCCACGAGCTGAGCATCAGCCTCAGCCTGAGCCTCAGAATTCATCATCAGGTTTTTCATCTGTCAACTTCCTTGGATCTCCATCCACCGATTCGAACGACGATCAGGTGATTCTTTATTTATATATATGGTTCTATTATATGATGAACTGGTGCTTGCTTTTTTATGATTTTGTTTATCCATAAGTTAAGGTTATCATATTCTAAATTGAGAATCCTGAATCCTTTACCCATGCACATGACTGGTTGAGTCTACCTGACATAAGTATTGCAGGTCAATGTACAAGCTCCACTAAGGTAGCACTGTTTATATACAAGCGTTTAAATTGAGTTTGCAAAAATAACAATATTAACTTGCTATCTATTAAGATCAGTTTTTAAGAATACAAGATGAATACACAAGTACTAGTTGCTTTCTTATGTTATTTTTAATGTTACCATTCTAAGTTTGAGGAGGTACGATCAAAATCCATCATACAGTTAAGCAGTTGCGCAAATCCGGGTAGTAATAAGTATTCACATAAAAGCTACATGTCTCGAGGAAGATATATTACAAGACAATGTTCAAGTTCCACAAAGGTAGATTATTTCGACTAGGAGGGTGCAGTTAAAGACGATGAACGAAGTCATTCGGCCACGCGCTATTGCAATAGTTCGACAAGGGTAACTAGCATATAAGATAGACCTATCATAGTTTCTTAATAACGACTCACTCGTACTAAAGAAATTTCATACTGCAGACTTATAATCCTACAACCGATACTCTTATTAGTCAATCTATCCTAGTTAATGTGGAGAAAACAGACGCTACCTTACTTGGAGAGGGAGAGAGTACAGATGTATCCCCCGCCCCTAAAGGAAATAAAAAGTATTTAAACATCAATCAGGTATTCTTAAAGTTCAGCAACTGTTGCTCTTTACTAGATTATCTGGAATTCTGGAATATGCAGACTGCAGATTATCTTTACTAGAATAGCTTTATCAACCCATCTCAAGAAAAAAAAAAGTCAGATAGTTTGAGAGATGAAGAATTGACCTTTTGTTAACATACAAACTCTTGGAGTCATCCGATTAATGATATCTCGAAACATTGCTTTCAACATCATAAAAGAAACAACCACGATGGGTCTTATGAAGGGTCTCTCAAGTATGTATGAGATGTCATCGGCGTCCAACAAAGTTCGTTTGATGAGGCGTTTATTCAATTTGTGATTGACGGAAGGCGCGTCGGTAGCTCAACATCGTAATGTACTCAATACAATCACAACCCAGTTGAGTTCATTTGAAATTAATTTTGATGAAAAAGTACGAGCATTGATACTCTTGTCTTCACTACCAGTTAGTTGGAATGCTACTGTCACGACAGTGAGTGGCTCGTCAGGAAGTAATAAGTTGAAATTTGATGATGTTCATGACCTAGTTCTAAGTGAAGATAATCGAATGAGAGAATCGGGTGAGTCATTAATTTCCTCAGTCTTACATAAAGAGTCGAGAGGAAGAAAATTAACAAGAGGTCATGAACGCGGTAAATCGAATTAGCAATGTAGATCAAAAGACTAGAGGTTTAAGTCCAGGAATCCTAAAACCTCCTAGGGGTTGAAAAACATCGAGTGTTAGAACTGTGGGAATAATAGGCACTATAAATATTAGTGCAAGAGAGAACCAAAGTACCATGAGAAGAAGACAGAGGAAAATTTCACATGAAAAGGAAATGATGCGTTAATATGCTCCTTAGAAAGGAAGGAAGAATCTTAGATTTTAGACTCTGGAGCATTGTTCCACCCGACTTCAAATAAAGAATTCTTCGAGAGGTATGTCCTTGGTAAGCTTGGAAATGTATATCTTGGTGATGATCAACCTTGTGATATTATTGGTAAAGATACTATGAAGATTAAGTTGAACGGGTCAGTTTGAGAACTGAAAGATGTCAGGCAGATCCCCGATCTGAGAAAAAACTTAATCTCATTAAGGCAGTTGGCTAGCAAAGGCTACACTACGATCTTCCATGGTGACAATTAGAAGATTTCAAAGGGAGCAATGACAGTTTTCACGGAAAGAAGAGTGGTAATCTTTAGAAGACAGGAAAGATGAGCTATGCAATTGCAATAGCAGTAGGAAACGAAAATCCAAATGTGTGGCACCAGAGATTTGGCCACATGAGTGAAAACAGTATGAAAATTATGTACTCGAATGGTAAGCTTCCAGGTCTTAAGTCAATCGATATAGACATGTGCAAAGATTGCATATTTAGAAAAGATAAAAGGGTCAGTTTTTGGATGAGTAGCAGAACCGCAAAGAAAGAAAGGCTGGAGCTTGTTCACTATGACGTTTGAGGGCCAACAACTGTTTCTTCTATAGGAGAAACACAGTACTTTCTGACTTTTATCAATGATTATTCTTAAAAGGTATGGGTATATTTTCTAAAATAAAAATTACTCTATATAATTGTTTTTATTGATTTATTTTTGAATATTTTTACTCAATAATTTTTTTATATTTTTAAATATATAATATTAAATTGATTTATCAAAAAACAAAATTTTATTTTTATCAACTATAAAATTAGTGTATAAGTGGTTTTAAAAAACAAATTGTGCTAGGTTAATTTAAATGGATATTTTGAAGTATATTCTTCTATTAAAATTTAAATCTAGAAATGAGATATTGAACAAAATTCATTATATCCGCGAAACTACCAGAATTATCCTCCAACGGTTGAGTTTTCAAATATTCTAAAATTTTCCCTTTAACCATATGAACAAGACCATACAAGTAAGGGTACAAAAGATAGAAATGATCATGATCACAATACTACTCAAGAAAATGAAGAAGCTAGAACCCAAAAACAAGCAAAAATAATTGATGCTATACAGACTCTTGAATTTGGATACAACGTTTCAAACAACATGTATTATGAAAATCTTGTTTCTGATAGTTCATCTCCAAAACTTGGATACATTGGTAGTTTAAAATCCACCCCAATACACAACAACGAGGTCAACCAAGGTTTTCTAGAATTTTATAGAGAAGAAGATAATACTGGTTCTAAATAAATATTTTAAAAGAAACTAAAGGTTTCTAAAGGGAATAGGAGCCCAAAAACAACAATGAGGTCATACAAGGTTGTCCAGAATTTTATAGAGAAGAAGATGATACTCGTTTTAAAGAAATATTTGACAAGAAACTAAAGACTACTAAAAAGAAGAAGAAAACAAAAACCAAGATCATTGGGGAACTTCAATTCACGTTGATATCCATACTAGTTCTCAACGGATGCTATGTGGTGATCTTAAATCGATTAGTTCTATTGATAATCAGATTTGATGTTCTTTTTTTTGTCAGATTAGTACCTGATGATTTCAATAAGAAGATTAGAGAGTGCATAATTGAAGATGCAAGTTATGCTGGATATAAATATACTTGGTCCAACAAATCAAAATGAAAACGTCTTGACTGGGTTTTCATCAACAACAAGTGGAATGATTTTTTCAAAGAAATCAAAATCATTCATAAAGCTAGAATGGGCTCTGATCACCTAGCCATTATTATCAACATATCTAAAGATACTCACAGCCCCAATTTTTTAGATTCTTAAACATGTGTTCTTTAGATAGTGATTTCATTCCTTTTGTGGAAAACAATTGAAATCATGATATTGATGGGGATCCTCTGGTCAGGTTCTGGCTCAAGCTTAAAAATCTTAAGGTTGGTCTTATTTCTTGGAACAAGCTTCATTTTGGTAACATTTTTAATCAAATGCAAGAACTAGAGGATGAAGTTCAAATGTTGGAAATCAGGCATCAAGATCAGAACAGCATTCACACTAGGTCTGAATTATCAAAAACTAATGCTCTATTATTACATGCTCATAAAATGGAGGAGTTATACTGGCTTCAGAAATGTTATGCTAGTTGGAGAATGGATGGTGATAAAAATACAAAATTGTTTCACAATTATGTTATAAAAATAAAGAAAAAATTTGCATAAATGCTATAAAATCTTACAACACTTGGATTACTAACAGAGAAGCTATTGGTCTCTTTGTTGTTCTCTTATTTCAAATATGCTCTCACTAGCTTCCCTTACAATAGCAAGCAGGATGAAAAAGATAAAATGTTGAATCTTATCTTCAACAACATTCCTACTATTGTCACTCAGGAGGACAATAAGAAATTGCTTCAGCTTCCTAGTGAAGAAGAAATCTAAGGAATCATCAACAGCTCAAACACTTCCATTGTTGCAGGTATGGACAATTTTAATCAGTTCTTCTATAAAACCTGTTGGAACTTTATCAAAAAAGATCTTACATTAGTTGTGCACCACTTCATAAGGGGCTACAATATTCCCAAAGGAGTTTTAGCCACTGGAATCTGTCTTATTCCTAAATCCACAAATCCAACTAATTGGAAGGGTTACATGACAATTAGCCTATGTTCTCTTCTCAATAGAATTATGTCCAAAGTTCTGAATAATAGCCTTATCTGCATTCTCCCTAAGATCATTTCTAAAACTGTATCCAGGATAACCTTCTTATTGCTAAGGAGTTGTTATATGATTTAAATAAAAAAGGTCAAAGACAAAAAATTATCATATAACTTAATATGTGCAAAGCTTTTGATAAAATAAGTCATTGTTTTATTATCAATATTCTGAGTAAATTTGGCTTTTCTAAAAGATTTACTTCTCTCATAAGCAAGATGAGTTCTAATGTCTCTGTATCCATTATTATCAATGGAGAATCTATTGGGTTTTTTAAAACTGTAAAGGGTGTGAGACAAGGTGATCCTATATCAGCAAGCCTCTTCATTATTGCTGAAGACTTTTAATGAATCTTGTCAGACCATTGATGCTAGCAAGTGAGAGCTTTCCATGAAAAATAAGATGAAGTCTTTAAGTTACCAATTGGTAAGAAGGAACTTCATAACAAATGGGTATGATTATGATTATTGGGAGTCAAAACATCTCTCTTTCACAGGGAGGTTAACTCTTATGAACTCTATTCTTATGATTATTATTTTATATTGAATCTAAGTAATGTTATTCATAATGGTGTGATTGAAAAATAGAGAAAACTTTTAAGAGATTCTCGTGGGGGACTACTAGTGTTGATCATAGCATGCATTGGTGTAAATGGAACCATGTCTGTAAACCTTTTAATGAAGGTGGTTTGAATATCAAAAAGTTGTTTGATATTAAAACATCTTTATCATGTAGAATGTGGATCAATTACAGATACAACAAAACTCTTCGGGCTAACCTAATGCATAATATATACTGCAAGAATCTACATCCTCTTCAGGTTGCTGACAACAAGCCTGGCTCTATGGTGTGGAAAAGACTTACCAGGATACAACAAAACTCTTTGGGCTAACTTAATGCATAATATATACTACAAGAATCTGCATCCTCTTCAGTTTGCTGACAACAAGCATGGCTCTATGGTGTGGAAGAGACTTACAAAGATTAATCATTTTGCTGGACAACATATTAGTTGGAAGATGGGAGTAGGTTTGACTGATTACTGGTTAAATAATTGGTCTAACTCTAAGCAGTTATTAACTCTTGATAATAATATAGACAATAGATAGTATAAGTGTTAACTCTTATTGGCTAAATAATCATTATGATCTCATTGGTATTAAAGACTTACTGAATCCTATGGACATGGACGGAATCTATACTTGTACTATTAAACCTTACTGTGATGGAACTCTTATTTGATTAATTATTTTTTTCGATCAATCAATTACATTTGATTTTAGATACTAATTGAATTTGTTTTCATCTTACAATCCACCCCAAAACACAACAACGAGGTCAGCCAAGGTTCTCCAGAATTTTATAGAGAAGAAGATAATAGTGGTTCCAAATAAATATTTTAAACGAAACTAAATGTTTCTAAAAGGAAGAGGAGCCCAAAAAAACATTGAGGTCATACCAGGTTCTCCAGAATTTTACAGGGAAGAAGATGATACTGGTTTTAAAGAAATATTTGACAAGAAACTAAAGACTGCTAAAGGGAAGAAGAAAACAAAAAAATAAGATCATTCGGGCACTTCAATTCACAGGACAAGTAAATCTAAACCTTCTCTCAATAAGGATTAGCTTTCTTAACTCAAATATAAGAGGTATTAGAGACAAATCTTCTTTGAGAAGGCTGAAACATCTTATAAAAAAACAATACTAAACTGGTTGATATTCAAGAACCCTTAATTGGTAGAGATTACATTGAGACTATAGCAAACAAATATTGGTTTTAATCCATTTAAACCAAACATTTCTAACAAAATATGGCTATTCTAGCATGATGCTATGTGGTGATTTTAAATCGATTAGTTCTATTAATAATCAGATTTGATTTTCTTCTCTTTTTTTCAGATTAGTACTGATGATTTCAATAAGAAGATTAGAGAGTGCAGAATTGAAGATGCAAGTTATGCTGGATTTAAATATACTTGGTCTAACAAATCAAAATGGAAACGTCTAGACTGGGTTTTCATCAACAACAAGTGGAATGATTTTTTCAACGAAACCAAAGTCATTCATAAATCTAGAATATGCTCTGATCACATGGCCATTATTATCAACCTATCTAAAGATACTCACAACCCCAATTTTTTTAGATTCTTAAACATGTGGTCTTTAGATATTGATTTCATTCCTTTTGTGGAAAACAATTTGAATCATGATATTGATGGGGATCCTCTGGTCAGGTTCTGGCTCAAGCTTAAAAGTCTTAAGGTTGGTCTTATTCCTTGGAACAAGCTTCATTTTGGTAACATTTTTAATCAAGTGCAAGAACTAGATGATGCAGTTCAAATGTTAGAAATCAGGCATCAAGATCAGAACAGCATTCACATTAGGTTTGAATTAAGAAAAACTAATGCTCTATTATTACATGCTCATAAAATGGAGGAGTTATACTGGCTTCAAAAAAATTATGCTAGTTGGACGATGGATGGTGATAAAAATACAAAATTGTTTCACAATTATTCTATAAAATCTTACAACACTTGGATTACTGGCAGAGAAGCTACTAGCTCTTTGTTGTTCTCTTATTTCAAAGATGCTCTCACTAGCTTCCCTTACAATAGCAAGCAGGTTGAAAAAGATAAAATGTTGAATCATATCTTCAACAACATTCCTACTATTGTCACTCAGGAGGACAATAAGAAATTGCTTCAGCTTCCTAGTGAAGAAGAAATTTGAGGAATCATCACCAGCTTAAACACTTCCAGTGTTGCAGGTATGGACAGTTTTAATCAGTTCTTCTATAAAACCTGTTGGAACTTTATCAAAAAAGATCTTACATTAGTTGTGCACCACTTCATAAGGGGCTACAATATTCCCAAATGAGTTTTAGCCACTGGAATCTGTCTTATTCCTAAATCTACAAATCCAATTAATTGGAAGGGTTACATGCCAATTAGCCTATGTTCTCTTGTCAAAAGAATTATGTCCAAAGTTCTGAATAATAGGCTTATCTGCATTCTCCCTAAGATCATTTCTAAAATTGTATCCAGGATAACATTCTTATTGCTAAGGAGTTGTTATATGATTTAAATAGAAAAGGTCAAAGATAAAAAAAATTATCATTCAACTTGATATGTGCAAAGCTTTTGATAAAATGAGTCATTGTTTTATTATCAATGTTCTGAGTAAATTTGGATTTTCTAAAAGATTTACTTCTCTCATAAGCAAGATGATTTCTAATGTCTCTGTATCTATTATTATCAATGGAGAATCTATTGGGTTTTTTAAAACTGTAAAGGGTGTTAGACAAGGTGATCCTATATCACCAAGCCTCTTCATTATTCCTGAAGACTTTTAATGAATCTTGTCATACCATTGATGCTAGCAAGTGAGAGCTTTCCATGAAAAATGAGATGAATTCTTTAAGTTGCCAATGGGTAAGAAGGCACTTCATAAGAAATGGGTATGATTATGATTATTGGGAGTCAAAACATCTCTCTTTCACATGGAGGTTAACTCTTATGAACTCTATTCATAAGAAATGGGTATGATTATGATTATTGTTTGAATATCAAAAAGTTGTTTGATATTAAAAAATCTTTATCATATAGAATGTGGATCAATTACAAATACAACAAAACTCTTTGGGCTAACCTTGATGAGTCCGAATTCTGCATGCTCCCCGGACAAGGACAGATCGGTCCAAGGCCTCCGGACCGGACAGATCACTTCGAACACTTAGCCCATAGGACTGTTCGAACTATGACAAAAGTACTAAAAAACCTAAACACTACTTGACTAAGCTACTTGCTCTCCTACTTAGAGCTCATGGGTCTTTGAACATGACCCGGGTCCATTAAACATGACCCGAAAGCCCATAAAGGCCCAAACATAAGGGTATAAATACCCAACCACCTGCATTAAGTGTGGGTAATGAGAATTAACTGCAACCAGCCAGCTTAATTATCTATCTACTCTCTACTCTAAATATTAAACACCTCCATACTACTATAAATTACCAAACAAATTACAAGCCTACCCTCAGGCGATAATTATCATCACCAAATTGGCGACCACATTGGGAGAAGAGGGTGCCTGAATCAAGCATGCAAAACCAGCAAAGAAAGTCAGTCCGAATGAATCCGGACAATCCAGAAGTACCACCAGCTCTGCTCGAAGTGGTGGGAGAGAACGATGAGTACACTATCGAAGAGCGCGATAGGCTAAAGGGTGAAATAGAAGCTCTAAGGGCAGAAAAGGCTAAGATGGGCATGAAAGAAAAGTCCAAAGCATCAGTTGCTCATCACACCGACAACCCCAGAGAACATGAGTCTTCAAAGACTCATGTGAGCACCAAAAAGACTCATGTCAGCTCCAAAAAGTCTCATCGGTCTAAGCCAGTGGAGAGTTCTGACTCAAGCTCAGAATCTTCTGATAGCTCTTCGGACAATGAAGGAGTTGAAAAATCTTTATCCTCTTGCAGCGATGAGGGTCGAATTAGAAAGAAGCAAAAGCAGATAAAAAAAATATTCAAGAAAAAGGGATAAACATGGAAAGATGAAGAATATTGGTAAAGGGTCATCTCACAGCCGGAGGCATGTGGACCGGATGTTGATGGATCCTTTCGCTTTTCACGATGAACCAGGTATCTTTGCAACTCCCAATGAGGATACTGTGTTTAGTCGTTTAAGAAATTGGAGGCAATCTCCATTATCTTCTAAAATTCTGTCCGGAAACCTCCCTAAGAGGTTTGACAGCACCAAAATAGAAAAGTACGATGGCAGTACTGATCCGGACAACCATTTGGAACAATTTAAAAACTTCATGATGAACTTTGACGACGATGATAAACTACTTTGTAAGGCATTCTCCCAATCATTTACGGGGAGTGCTTTAAAATGGTATTACAGCCTGCCTCAGGGTTGTATTAAGGATTTCAATACTTATTGGGTAGCTTTTCGAAGGCAGTTTGTAGGGAGTAAAGAGCTAAAGGGAAATGGAGACACAATAATCCATTGTGCCCAGGAACCAAATGAGACCTTAGAAGAGTATATAAGTCGTTTTGTGAATACCAAGAATGGGCTAGCTGATTGCTTCGAACAGGTAGCGATAGCATCCCTAAGACAGGGCTTGAACCCTAGCAATTTGGCTGACTCAGTGACCAGAAAGAAGGCCATAACATGGGGAGGGTTGCTGAATCAGGTTGGAAAACAAATTAATGTCAATGAAACGAAGAAAACCAGGGTGCACAGGCAGGTGAGGTCTACCCCGGTGACACCAAATCCCAATCAGAATCAGTCCGGTAACAAAGCAAGAGAGACCGGACTGGGACATGGTAGGGCAAAATCTCAGTCTCAGCCAGCTGCTCCTGCTCAGAGTCAGCAATCCAGAAACAAAAGAGGGCCATGGGTCCAACCGGAGTGGTTCGCAGAATTAAAAGAAAGTGTGGCCACCATTTTTGATAAAACAAAGGAAGAGGTGCATTATCGGAGACCAGCCACGTTGCAGTCTCCCAGAGAGCATTGCAATAACTCTTTTTGCCAATATCACAATGATATTGGTCATACCACTGATGACTGCATAGTATTGAAACAGGAAGTTTAAAACTTGATTGAGAGGGGAAAGCTGGGGGCTTATGTGAAAAGAAGAGGAGGTAATAGGCCCGTTAATACTCACCGGGTTGGTCCAAATAATGCTGCTCCGGAGGGAGCCATGGTTATAATTGAGAGATTTGATGTGGAATCTGAGTACTTGGATCCTGATCCAACTCGAAACAGAGTGGATGCCATTGAGGAATCTGCTAGAACGGTCTCCGGACTCATTAAGTTTTTTGAGTCACTTACAATTTTCGGAGGGGATACAATGACAGCTCTTACTGCTTCTTCGAGGAAGAGGCACGTGCATACTTTAGCCACCTAGCTAGAAGGAGGCATGACTTCCTATCAGTCATAAAATTCATTCCCCTTCATTGTTTTCGATGAAGATGATTTAAGAGATATTGCTGGCCCTCATGAGGATGCTGTTGTCATAGGAGCATCTATTGGGGGCAACGACATAAGACGAATTCTGGTGGATACCGGAAGCTCAGCCAATATCATTTTCTTAACCACATACAAGAGAATGAAAAATCCAGCTGTAATTCAGAGTTCGGACAGATCAATTGTGGGCTTTACAGGCAGCTCAGCAGAGGTGATCGGAGAGTTCGAAGAGGAAGTTCTATTGGGCAAGGGCACTTTCAAGAAAATGGTCAGAATACTCTTTATTGTGGTGGATTGTCCCACTTGCTATAATGCTATTCTAGGGAGGTCTTGGCTCTCTAGGATGCATGCAGTGGATTCAACAGTCCACCAGTGCTTGAAATATGTTGTTCAGGGATAGGTTGGAGTCGTCCGGAGCAGTCAAAAGGTTGCAAGAGAATGTTATGCTACTGCTCTGGCTCCCCGAACACTGGGGGCAGTTCGCATCAACGAGCAATAGCAGTTTGAGGGGCTTTCTACGGGTGAGGGTGAAATTGATGACCCCAGAGAGACCCCTAGAGTGTTGATATCGGTCGAAGAGGTAGATACACACTGTTTGGAAGAAGGAAGAAGTGTCAAGATAGGGTCCAAGATGCCACCCGTTTTGTAAAATGAAATGTTAAAGTTTTTGAAGAACTATCAGCACGTTTTTGCTTGGTGCAATACTGATGTTACTGGGGTACCAGCGGGTGTGATATCACAGCACTTGTCTGTCCGGAAAGAAGTAGCACCAGTGGTTCAAAAGAGAAGGGCTTTTTCCAAAGAAAATGTTGATGTCATAGTGCAAGAGGTTGATAGGCTCACAAAGATGGGGCATATCAAGGAGTCTCAGTATCCTTTGTGGACTGCCAATCCGGTTCTGGTAAAGAAGAAAAATGGCAAGTGGCGCATGTGCATTGACTTCACAGATCTCAATAGAGCTTGCCCAAAAGATTTGTATCAGGTCCCCGGGATTGATCAGTTAGTAGACTCCACCTCTGGGAACAAGCTGCTTTCCTTTATGGATGCCTTCTCCGGATACAATCAAATTCAAGTAGATCCGAAGGATCAGGAGCATACCACATTTGTCACTGACAGAGGTCTTCATTGCTATAAGGTAATATCGTTTGGGTTGAAAAATGCTGGGGCTACTTATCAGAGATTAGTAAACAAGGCTTTTGTTGATCAGATTGGAAGAAATATGGAAGTATACATTGATGACATGATGGTGAAGAGTGTGGATGAGCAATTGCACTTGTCTGATCTCCAAGAAACTTTTGCCAACTTGGTAAAAGTGAATTTAAAGTTAAACCCAGAAAAATGTGTGTTCGGAGTGCAGTCCGAAAAGTTTCTAGGGTATATTATAAGTGAGCATGGGATATAGCCCGATCCGGACCAGCTATATGCTCTATTCCAGATGGAGCCACCTAGAAATATTAAAGAAGTACAGCGGTTAACGGGGAGATTAGCTGCCTTAAACAGATTTATCTCAAGGTCTTTGGATAGGTGTGCCCCTTTCTTTCAAACCTTGAAGGGTGCAAAGGGATTCGATTGGACCCCACAGTGTGATGAGGCTTTCAATGAGATCAAGAAGCACCTGTCCTCCCTCAAAACTTTGTTTAAACCAGTTGATGGGAGACACTCTTCGTATATTTGGCAGTTTCAAGTTGTGCCATCAATGCTGTATTGGTAAGGGAGGTCGATGGTCATCCCCATCCAGTATACTACATCAGCAAAAGTTTGATAGATGCAGAAAGGCGTTACTTGAAACTCGAAAAATTAGCATTAGCCCTGGTGATAGCTGCCAGGAAGATGAGGCCTTATTTCCAGGCTCATCCCATCATCGTCTGGACTTCTTTTCCCCTGAAGAATGTCCTCTAAAAGGCAGACATTTCAAGCAGGATGACTAAGTGGTCAGTAGAGTTGGGGGACTTCGACATAGACTTTGCTCCTCGAACAGCAGTCAAGGCCCAAGCTGTGGCTGATTTTTTGGTTGAATTTCACTCCGACAGGGATTCGGAGCAGACCACTGACATGAAAGATAAAAAGGTATGGGTCGTCCGAACAGATGGTGGATCTAGCACTATGGGATGTGGTGCAGGGGTGTGTTTGACTTCTCCATATGGTGACAAAATGTACCAGGCTATTTGTTTTGCTTTCAGGGCATCCAATAATGAGTCCGAATATGAAGCAGCTCTAGCTGGATTAAAATTAGCCTACATTTGTGGGGCCAAGAGGGTCAGACTAATAAGTGACTCCCAGCTTCTTATCCACCATGCTCAAGGAAAATCTGAGGCTAAAAAGGAGAAGCTTGTGAAATATTTACTCCTCCTCAAAAATGAAGCACTCAAGTTTAAAAGTGTTGTTTATGCGCACATACCCCGGGCAGAAAATGAGCTAGCAGACTCGTTAGCAACCATAGCATATACGGATTCATATCCATGGATCCATGTGCTGGAAAACCCCTCCATTCAACTTAGTATGGGTAAAAAAGAGGAAATTTTTGAAGTGCAAGTGAAACAACCTCGAGACTGGAGGTTTCCTCTCCTGCAATATCTCTCCGATGGTATCGTGCCTCCGGATAAATCACTAGCCAGAACATTGAAACACAAGGCTCGTGGTTTCATCATATTGAGAGACGTGTTGTACAAAAAATCTTACAGTAAACCTCTCCTGCGCTGTTTGGGGGATGAAGAGTCTCAAGTAGTCCTCTCCGAATTGCATGATGGCGAGGGATCAGCCCATTGTAGATTCAGGGCTTTAACAAGAAGAGTTTACAGTCCGGTTACTATTGGCCATCTATCATGAAAGATGCTAAGGAATTGGTGAGAAGGTGTGACCCATGCCAGAGGTACATCAATGAAATTCATGTCCCAGCCATTCCTTTAGAGTCAAATTCTGAGCCTATTCCTTTTGCTCGATGGGGGTTGGATTTAGTAAGGCCTCTCCCTGTCGCGTCCGGAGGACGCAAAACTATAATTTTTGCCATAGACTACTTTTCGAAGTGGATTGAAGTAGCCCCTCTAGCCGGCACAACATCAAAAGCTGTTATAAAATTCATTATATCCAACATCTGTTGCAGAGTTGGTGTCCCACGAAAGATAACAACAGACAATGGGCCACAGTTCGACAATAGAGAAATGGAGAGCTTCTGTGCCTCAAGAGGTATACAACATTGTTTCTCTTCACCTTTCCACCCACAAGCAAATGGGAAAGTTGAAGTGGCTAATAGAACTATACTGTCCGGTTTGAAGAAGAATTTGGAAGGGGCTGCTGTGAAGTGGCCTAGTTATTTACAAGAGGTCTTGTGGGCCTACCGGACAACACCTGGGGCTGCAACACAAGAGTCACCCTTTTCTTTGGTCCATGGGATGGATGCAGTAGCTCCCATAGAAGCAACTCTCCCATCATTTCGTGTTCACAACTTCTCCGAACACGCTAACAAGGTGGCAATCAGAAGTCAGCTCGATTTGATAGAAGAAAGACGAGTTAAAGCTCACCTTAGAGTTGCACACTATCAGGGTTTGATGAGAAGCAGGTTTGCTTCCAAAGTTAAAAGAAGAGATTTCCAACCAGGGGACAAGGTATTGAGGAAAGTCTTTTTACACACTAAAGAAAAACTGTTCGGAAAGCTGGCTCCAACTTGGGAAGGTCCATATGTGGTTGTTGAAAGAATTAAACCTGGAACATATTAGTTGGAAGACAAGGATGGAAGAGTTCTGACCGACCCTTGGAACATCGAACATCTCCGGATGTACTTGGAGTAGCATTTGTGTAAATATTTACTTGTTTAAACATCCATGTAAATATTTGGGGGCATACTCTTTCCTCCCTGGTGGCACGGGGAGGTTTTAATGAGGTGTCCGGACTTTTGAATAAAATTTGATGCCTTCTTAGAAATTTTCTAAAGTGTTTTAAGTTTTAAACTTGGTCACACTATCCGGACTGAAATAACTAAAGGCTATTTAAACTCTAGCATGAGAATTTAAACACTCTCACTATGAAATAACTAAAGGCTATTTAAACTCTAGCCATCAAAATTGGAACAAACAATGAAAGAAGATGAGAATTGTACAAAACAGAAATATTCATTAAAATAACTTGAAATGCATTGGCCTTCCAAGGACTTTTGAATGATCAAAGTAGAACAAAAAACATATCCGGTCATATACCGGACACAATTACAAAAAGAATGCCTTGGCCTTCCAAGGACTTTAGTCTGGATAAAAAAAAAAAAAAAGTGGATTATAAATTAAGACTGAGCCTTTGAAGATGGCTCAGCCTCGTTTACCTTCTTCTTTCCCTTAGGATAATCTTCCTCTTCATCTGGGCTCTCTCCGGTACGTTCTTCGTCATCGGATGAGGAAGCACTAGAATAACCTTTCAAGTCTCCATCAGCCATAGTATGATACAGGAGGTTGTCAGACTCAACATGAAGCCATAAATCCCCTAGGTTCCTCTTCGGAAATTTCTCGTGGAAGAGAAAAACCATGTCAGACCTTATTTTGGCATACTTTTCCTCCTGGGTATCAATCACGTTGTTAGCATAGGCATCGATCTTGGCTTGGATCTTGGCCTCCTGCTCCCTTAGCAAACTGGCTTTCTCCTCGGCAGCCTTGGACACTGTATTCTCAAGAGCAATCTTGTCATTGGTCAAGTTGGTGATGATTTGGTCTTTGGCCTTGGATTCTGCCTTTGAGGTGGTAAGGTCTTTTTCCAGACCGGACAGCTTCTCCCGGAGATCTCTGATGGTGTCCTCTAAAGTAGAGACTTTTGTGGTGCTTGCCTTTTGGTTTCTCTTCAACTCCTCAGTTTCTTCCTTTAAAATGGTAGCATTGGAAGTGGCAGTGCGAAGGTCATCGGACAACCTCTCTTTGTCAGACTTGAGGTCTTTGATGATATCGGCCTGGTTTCGGACTTGTTTCTCCAACACAAGTACAGGCTGAACGTTTCTTAACAAAGAGTGGGCTATGGCATCCCTTTCACTAGAAACGATAAAGGTCTTACCATTGAAAGTGACCGTGTTTGAGGTGCTCGGAGGGAGGTAAGGCCCGGCAAAGTCGTCTCTGGGAAGATTGATGAAGTATTCACCAAGCCCACCCAGACCGGTAATGTCTACTCCGTCGATATTTATATCTCCCCCTTCGACCTCATCGGTATGGAAGTCACCCGGTATCTCCTCAGCAAGCGTTGGGTCAGTTGGATCAGCTTGGAAAGAAGGCTCCGGAGCCCGGAGAGAAAGCTCGTCACCTTTGGAGGTATTTTTCTTTTTGGCCTCTCTGTCTTTGCTTTCTCCTCCCCGTTTACGATCTCTTTTGGGATCCCTTGGAGGGACTGGGGAGTGCACTTCTTGCTTTTCAGCCTCCTGCTCCACTGCTTCCAATAGTGCAGCATCAATTTGATTGGGGACTGGCCCCTCCGGTTGCATGAGAGCACCCTCCTCCACCTCTCCAGGGTTGGCCACTTTCTTGCCCTTCTTCTTGCCTTTCATCTTGCTCGGGGCTTTAGCCCGGCCTGGCAAGTAGAGTGTCCCATTTGGTTCATTGGTTCTTTTAAGCACAACATCTGGAGGAGGCTGGGTGGTGAGCTCCTCCCAAGTCAAGTCTCTCCGACCTGTAGTGTTCCACAAGTGAGACCTTGCCAAGTTGCCTCCGGTAAAAGCAGCATGGAACCGGTTCCCCCACCTTTCAGCAGCCCAAGCATTAATCTTGGTACAAGTAGCCTGTCCGGCTTTCAGATAATCACTGAATTCCTTGGGCAGTTCTGCAAAGGCCAAAGTAAGAACAATTAGTTTAAACTAACTTTAAAAAAAACAAAAGTATAAAGCGGGAAACTTACGATCACTCCTCCACCTGCTTCTGAGAAGACTTGGATTCTCTCCGGACTTGATTTTCCTTCCATTTTCCCAAGCCCCACTTGCAAATAGAAATTGAGTCCTCCAGTTCCTCTCCGCCTCTAGCAGGTCATCCACAGCTTTGAGATTGTCCCCCATATTGAAGTGGTAAAAAGGGATGTTGGGGTTTCTAGAAAGTCTGGCCACAACGGCAAACTCCTCCATAGGCAGAGGGATCCCGGAGAGCCTCGAAGCCATGATGCTGGCCATGAGGGTGTACCAGGCATTAGGGCTCAGTTGGCTCGGATAGAGCTTTATCAGATGAAAATATCTGACAATTTCAGGGTCCAGGGGGAGTCTAAGTCCCCAGTTGAATAGCTCTGTGAAGATGACGACTTCATTCAGTTTGCAGTCCATAGGAGTCTCCGGGTGTATGGGGATCCTGATCTTCACATTCTCCGGTATTCCCCACTTCGTACGCATCCGGCCTAGCTCAACTGTGTGGATGAATGCGTAGTTAATTTTCTGCAGGGCAAGGAGGTACTTGACGTTGACCTTGTGGAAACAAGGCCCAATCTTTCCTTCGAGACTCTCCGGCAGATCTGGATGCCTCAAGCACAGCTTCTCTTTGCCTTTGTCTTTTTTGGCAACAGCAGCGCTACTGGTCTGACCGGAGGGCTCAGACTCAAATGGAGCCTCTTCGACAGAGTCCTCCATTATCTCCTCCATAATTGTTGAAGGGTTTTCAGTAGCAGTGGCACGGGGAAGATTCAGATCTGGCTCAGCTTGGCCTCCGGACTGCTGGGCTTCAGTGTTCTCTTGGCTTATCTCCGGCTGGGGCTCTGAGGCAGAGGACTCTCTTCGAAGAGCTGGGCTGCTACTCTCCGGACCAAACAGTCTGTCCATGGGAGCTTTAATAGGCACCTCTGACCCAGTGCTGCTATCTTTTGCCCCTGACTTTGAGGGAGTGTTCTTAGAGGCTTGCCCATTGACCAACCGGCTCTTTCTCCGGTCAACTAGCTTCTGAGGGGAGTGCTCTGTATCTGACCCCATTGCTATAAAGGGTGAAGGTTTTTTAAAACTGGTGGCAGTTACCCCTGGCTCGACAGTGGGTTCTGATTCTTGAACCGAAGAACCAGAGATAATGGGGTCGAGGTTAGTTTGGAATAGCTTTCTCGGCTTGATGCCCTTAGAAGAAGAAGAGCCTTGATCTGACTCTGTGGCAGAAGTGATTGGTCTATCAACAGGCGAAGTGGGTAACCCTGCCGCAATTCGTCTTTCTCTTTCGACTTTTTGAGCCTTCTCTAACTCAGAAAGGTTGAGCCACCCGCCTTTGATCAGAGCGTTCCTCGCTGTAAACATAAACTATTGAGCAAGTTTTTGCTTTAGAGAGAGAAAGCTTTGAGAAATTTTGCAGAGTAAATGTGAAAGAGATGGTAAAACAGTAGAAAGTGTGTTTGAATTTATAGTAAATCTGAAAAAGGAAGTTGATTCCTAGGAGAATTCGAAAAGATTGGTAATGACTAAAGACGGCGCTGATGTCACCACCTTTAATTAAGAGGTTGCTTTTCGAAGAAGGTGGGTTCGAAATTCAAGGTGAAAAAATGGCTGAAGCAACTGATCAGAGAGCGACACGTGTCCCACGAACTCTGGCAAAAACCGTTTTGAATTCGTGAAGCTTTATCAGTCCGGATAAACCCATAGCCCAAATTGACAGACCTGTCCGGATTAAAACTACCCCTAATGTCGGATTGTTTTTCAGGTTTTTTACAAGAGTATTTGAACAAACACCTAAAAAAGGGGCTCCTGATGAGTCCGAATTCTGCATGCTCCCCGGACAAGGACAAATCGGTCCAAGGCCTCCGGACCGGACAGATCACTTCGAACACTTAGCCCATAGGACTGTTCGAACTATGACAAAAGTACTAAAAAACCTAAACACTACTTGACTAAGCTACTTGCTCTCCTACTTAGAGCTCATGGGTCTTTGAACATGACCCGGGTCCATTAAACATGACCCGAAAGCCCATAAAGGCCCAAACATAAGGGTATAAATACCCAACCACCTGCATTAAGTGTGGGTAATGAGAATTAACTACAACCAGCCAGCTTAATTATCTCTCTACTCTCTACTCTAAATATTAAACACCTCCATACTACTATAAATTACCAAACAAATTACAAGCCTACCCTCAGGCGATAATTATCATCACCAAACCTAATGCATAATATATACAGCAAGAATCTACATCCTCTCCAGGTTGCTGACAACAAACCGGGCTCTATGGTGTGGAAAAGACTTACCAGGATAAAACAAAAATCTTTGGGTTAACTTAATACATAATATATACTGCAAGAATCTACATCCTCTTCAAGTTTTTGACAACAAGAATGGCTCTATTCGTGGAAGAGACTTACCAAGATTACTCATTTTGCTGGACAACATATTAGTTGGAAGCTGGGAGTAGGTTTGACTGATTACTGGTTAAATAATTGGTCTAACTCTAAGCATTTATTAACTCTTGATAATAATATAGACAATAGATGGTATAAGCCTGAAACAAAATGTTAACTCTTATTGGCTAAATAATCATTGAGATCTCATTGGTATTAAAGACTTACTGAATCCTATGGACATGAACGAAATCTATACTTGTACTATTAAACCTTACTGTGATGACACTCTTATTTAATTAATATTAGTTTTTTGCGATGACACTCGTATTTGATTAATATTAGTTTTTTCGATCAATCAATTACATTTGATTATAAATACTAATTAAATTTGTTTTTATTTAACGTATATTGTTCTAGTAAAACAAATAATATTGATAAACAAAATACGATTTTAGATACTGATTAATTATTTTTCTATCCGGTATGGATTCAAAATAGTTGGTTTAAGTTGTTATTTTTCTCGTAAAGCATTAAATTCAAGTTGATGGATATTAAAAAAAAAGTTGATGGATATTAATATTTTTTTAAATAAAAATTATTGTATATAATTTATTTTATTAATTTATTTTTGAATATGTTGACTCAATATTTTTTATATATTTTTAAAAATATTATATTAAATGAATTTATTAAACAATTAATTATTTTTGTTGTATTAGCTATAAAATTAGTAGTATATAAGTGGTTTTAGAAAACTATACATAATGTTGGTTAAATTAAATTTGAATGAATATATTAAAATACATATTTTTTTATTTAAACTTAAATTTGAAGATGAAATATGAAATATGATATCGTAACAAACTTCTCTATTTCAAACACTCATTATCCTTCTCTCTAATTTGTTCGTTTCCCCTGACAATATTCAAACATGTAATTTTGAAAGATATGGTTACATTAAACGATATTACATTAATGTCTCCTACCACTCACACATAACTTTAACTACTTATAAATTTTTATACCGTTTGAATATATAAATTTAAATGTTTAATTTTAGATATGTATGGGGTTAATATTATCTAATATAACGTCATTCTACTAGGTTATAGATATACATCCACTGCATGAGGCGCGAATCTCTCTCAATTTGAAATATAATTTTCTGTTACCGATATTATAGATAGAATATCTCCTTCTTCCTCTGTTATATCTTTTCCCCTGCAGAAACAAAACAAAAACTAAAGCTTGATCTTCTAGAAATCAAATATTCTTGTCGTTCTGATCTGGCAGAGAAATGGCAGCACACCAAGTGAATGTGGATCCGCCGCAATTTGTCACCACCGAAGGTTTCTCCGACCGCCGTCCGCCGCAAATCCTCTGTCGCGTTGAATCTGTAAAATTTCTTGCCAAGCCTGATACCGACGAAGTCTGTGCTAAGTTCAGGTTAATCCCTTTACCAAACGACAACAACCCTCTTGAATCCCAAGACACCGGCGTATCAGGATCCCAAAGCCGGTCTTCCCAGAATTCCGAGAATTCAGCTTGTTCCTTCGGAAAAATACTGACTCAATCAGACGCTAACGGTGGAGGGTTCTCTGTTCCACAGGCTGGTGCAAAAAGGGTTTTTCCTCCATTGGATTACCAGGACGATCCGCCTGCCCAGACGCTAGTGGTAAAAGACATCCATAGTCGAATATGGAACTTTCGACATGTTTACCGAGGAAACCCAAAGAGACACATGCTGCAAGGCGGATGGAGCCCGTTTGTTAACGAGAAGAAGCTAGTGGCCGGAGATTTGATCCTGTTTTTTAAATCGGAAAATGGAGATATCAATGTAGGGATACGTCGAGCACAACGTAAAGCAGTCGGGTTTGTCAGTGGACTGTCCGACTTATGGGAAAGAGGGAATGAAAAAGCAATCAGAATGATGGAGACTCTAAAACAGAAAGGTGAGGCCGTAATGCAGGTGAGTCACGCGATAGCCTGCAAACTAACGCCAGAAGGTAAACCACACAAGCTGACAGGCTCAGCCGAGAAAGGTAAACCACACAAGCTGACAGGCTCAGCCGAGAAAGTGTATGTAGAAGGACTACACAAGCTGACAGGCTCAGCCGAGAAAGTGTATGTAGAGGGACTCGAACTCATGACTTTTGGTCACAAGCACACCATACTCAACCAACTCGGCTACCCGCTTGGGGGCTTGGAGGTACGTCTTATTTTTCTTATTAGTTGATGTTTTTTATTCTATTTATCCAACTGTTGCTGCTATCTGCTAATGTGTATTTGGCGTTTCTGCTAATGTGTATTTGGCGTTTCCTGTTTTGCAGCTATGTAGAATTCTACAAGGGCACCGTTATACCAAAAAACTCAACCAAAGACAAGTTAGTGCCTTGCTTATAGCAACTTTTAAGCCCCCACATCAAAGAGAGAATACTATTAAGAAGGTTTGGATTTTCTTTTTCGTTTAAATAATATCATTCTTCAAGATATATTCAAGTATGTTTTACACGAAACAGCAGTTTTTAACTTGAAATTCATTTACAGACTGTTGTAGGGAATAATTATAGCCATGATAAACTAGAGAGCAATGAATTTGGAATGGATGTGCTCTCTACTCTCTCCATGAATCCCTGGCGTTTCTCTGCTGCATCCTTATCAGCAGCCTCACGCTTGAGTGCTCGTTTTGCTCGTCGTCTATTGAGTTGTTTGCAGCCCCTTTCTTCTTCGATTGGCGAGAAGAAGAGCCAGCACCACCTGAATTGTGATTATTATTTGGACGATAGGCAGGCCTGGCTTCTTGTCGGTCAGCACTGACAAAACCGTTATCTCCCCACCTACGACAAGTGGAATATGACGAACCTCGTAAAATATTGACTCTTGGATTCTCTTATAATATATGCTTGGAGGTTATTGCCTTTAGAAAACTTGAAAAGTTGATGAGTTTGACTTTAATTCATCATAGACAGTGACTTTAAATTAAATTACAATCTCTCATATTGCCTTTGGAAAACTTGAAAAGTTGATGATTTTGGCTTTTATTGATCATAGACAGTGACTTTAAATTACAATCTCAGATATTATTTCTTTCTCGCAGCAAGTGATTAATGGTGGCAAAGGAGATCATAGGGCGTTTATCAACTTCTCCAGAAACACCATACATATTGATGGTGCTTCTCATTATTGCTTAAAAAATCAAGAAAATAACATATAATTTTTATATCATATATGTATTAAAAATATATTTTTTGATAGTATAATTTGGAATAAAATATAAAATTAAAAGTTTGTCCATTTTTTTAATACAATATTTTCAAGTCAAGTTTAAATCCTTATTAGTCTAAAGAAGATACTTCAGCGCAATTGAAAACAAATGTAAAAAATTTATTTAATTAATAACATCTATTGAATAGTGCATTTGGTACAATGAAGCCATGTTGGAATCCTATTTTAGATAATCAAGTTACTACTGCAATCGAGATTAGAATATCTCAGTTTATTTATTGTAACTTGTTATTGCGTTTTTGGTAGTTGGTTTTTCGCTCATAATCTTTTTAGTTTAGATCATTTGTTTAGATCAATTTTAAAATTATAAATTTAGGTCAATTTTAAAATTATAAATTATGTTTCATTTCAAATCTAAAAAATCAAAAGTTTATTATTTTCTATATCCACTCTGTCAGATCAAATTTAAGCTAAGAGCTCTGTTATATGTGTTTCGAATCGGCTAAAAATAAGAAGAATAAACCACAACAAAATAAGCTCAGCGAAAAAAAAAGATATAAAACATGATAGAGAAGAGGGTAAAGGAGTGGAGAAGTTTTATGTTGTAGTTAGATACATAAAACACATCGGCGATTACATAAAAAAAAGAAATTTGAGGAAAATTAAGAAAACAAAATAGTGACAACCCAATTTTTTTGTTACAAAAATCAAGAAAATAAAATAAAATATTTACATCATATATTTATTATATATATATATATATTGATTATATAATTTGAAATAAAATATAAAATTAAAAGTTTATCCATTTTTTCTAATGCAATAGTTTAAAGTCAATTTAAATCTTTAGATTAATAAAGAAAATACTCCTAGTGCAATTTGAAAGCAAATACAAAATATTTAATTTATTTAATGAAATCTATTAAGATCATCAATCTTCTTTTACCAAAGATTTTAAATCTTTTTTAATTCGGAGGATTTTTAAAAAAAATTCAAATGAAATTACGAGTAAAGACGGTGTCGTGTTATCGTTTCAAAACTCAGTTGATCGGTCATAAAAATTTAAAAATTTGTTATCTTCCAAATTCACCGTGTCAGATCAATTTGCCAGATATCTATTATCTTACATTTATATAAATCCTCTGTTATACATTTATGGACAACCGACGGCATAATGGAGTGGAGAATTTTTATGTTGTCCTTAGAAACATAAAACACGTCAGGGATTTCATAAATAAAAAGAAATAGGAGAAAAAAAACAAAGTCATGAGAGAAGGGTGGACTCTATAATTTCAAATCGAAGATTTTAAGGATTACTCACAAATTTATTTAACTTAAAAAACAAGATACATAAGACAAGAAAATAGGAAAAAAAAGAGATCAAAGCTCAAAGCTAACCTCTTAAGCCTCATAAGTAACTTTCAACGTATACATAGGTCATGTTGACTAAAATATAAACATGGACCAAGACATTCTAGTTGATCTGATTTTGTTGATAAACTTGTATTAAAATCATATTATCCAAGTGTTGACCACATGAATTATTTATTTATTAAAAGCTAAAATTAAAGGAGATCCCTCGTATCATTCATCCAACTGTCTTGCCTTGCCTTTCAGTCTGCTACTATCGGTGCTGGTGTCCAAGAAATAATAAATGATAGAGTCTACATCACCCTCAAATATACTATAAGCTTCAACCATTTGTACATAGCTGAATCCCATTGCCAACACCGTCCTCATTGTACTGCTCACCCCACTGCCATCTTCTGCATTTTTGCTTGCGCTTTCTAATGGCCGTATTTTTTTCAATGCCAAAATATTATTAGCTATTTTTAAAAATTCCGCTTAGACTTATTAAGAGAGTTGAAGAAGTTTGAATTTGAAAAGACATAGTAATTCAGTGAGTCATAAATTACTAATTAAAGACTGTATCGTTTCTTCTTCTTCTTTGTTTTAAAACTCTCTTGAAAAATCAAAAACTATGTTTTTATGTATGTATAAAAGAACAGAGTCACAAAGTCCTTTCTAATAAAATCGATTTGCGGCAGGTCTGGAGACGTAGGCACAATTTGCTGACCTCCGTTAACAATTTGTGTATTTGATCATACTGGTAGTTTATTGTGTCACACACGTAGACATAGTGTTTCATCTTACTGTTGGTTTATTGTGTCGGAGACGTATGTACAGTATTTGATCTAACTGTTGGTTTATTGTGCCGGAGATGTATGCATAATGTTTTATTTCACTTTTGTTTTGGGTTTTTTTATTATTATTTTGATCTGATTGTAGGAAAATTGTGATATTATTGGTAAAGGTACTGTGAAGATTAAGTTGAATGGGTTAGTGTGAGAACTGAAAGATGTCAGGTAGATCCCCGTTCTTAGAAAAAACTTAATCTCATTAAGGAAGTTGGCTAGCAAAGGCTACACTACGATCTTCCATGGTGACAATTAGAAGATTTCAGAGGGAGCAATGAAAGTTTTCGCGGAAAGAAGAGTGGTAATCTTTAGAAGACAGGAAAGACGAGCTATTCAATTGCAATAGCAGCAGGAAACGAAAATCCAAATATGTGGCAACAGAGATTTGGCCACATGAGTGAAAAGGGTATGAAAATTATGTACTCGAAGGGGAAGCTTCCAGGTCTTAAGTCAACAATATAGACATGTGCGAAGATTGCATATTTAGAAAAGAGAAAAGGGTCAGTTTTTAGATGAGTAGCAGAACCGCAAAGAAAGAAATGATGGAGCTTGTTCACTGTGACGTTTGAGGGCCAACAACTGTTTCATCTATAGGAGAAAAATAGTACTTCTGACTTTTATCAATGATTATTCTCAAAAGGTATGGGTCTATTTTTCTAAAGCATAAATCTAAAGTGTTTGATGTTTTTAGGATATGGAAATCTATGGTTGAGAATAAGACGGGTATGAAGATAAAAATAACTTAGAACCGATAATAGTGGTGAATATGAGGACACCAGATTCAAGAACTTTTGCTATGAGTACGGGATCAGGATGAAGAGAATCGTGCCAGGAACGCCTCAACACAATAGTATTGGCGAACGTATGAACAGAACATTGACAAAAAGAGCCAGAAGCATTCGTATACAATATGGTTTACCAAAGCATTTTCGAGAAGATACAGTCAACACATCGACTTATCTGGTTGACCGAGGCCCATCGGTTTCCTTAGAACATAGAATAACCAAGGAGGTATAAACTGGTAAGGATATAACATTATCACATCTAAGATTTTTTTGGTTCTACAGTATATGTTCATATAAGTGATCAAGGAAGGAACAAACTTGATCCCAAATCGAAGATATGTTTCCTGATCGGCTATGCAAAAAAGAGTTCGGTTATCGTGTTTATAATAAGGAAAACATGAAGATGATACGAAGCAGAGACGTGGTATTCAATGAAACAGTGATGTACAATAACATACATAAAACCAAAGCAAATTACTCAAAGCCATATAGATCAGTATTTGCAGATATCGAGGGAGTCCCAAATAGTCAAGAAATAGTGCTGATAGGATCAGCCCCTCAACAAGGAGAGTAAGTTGGTCATATCGATCAGTAGAAGATCTTCACGACCCCATGTTCCCAACATGAGATACTTGAACTATATGTTACTGACCGATTTTGGGCAGCCTGAATACTATAATGAATTTTTTCAGACATGCTAGCAAGTGAAAGCTTTCCATGAAAAATAATATGAAGTCTTTAATCTTAAATGAGACATGGGAACTAGTTAAATTACCAATAGGTAAGAAGGCACTTCATAACAAATGGGTGTGCCGGTGAAATATGAGCATGATGGCTCTAAGAGATACTAAGCCTGACTAGTTATCAAAGGGTTCCACCAAAATGAATTAATTAATTACATTGATATTTTTGCTTCGGTTGTGAAGTTCAATACTATTAGATCAGTGTTGAGTATAGTTGCCACTGAAGACCTTTATCTTGAATAGTTAAACGTGAAGACTTCATTTCTTCATGGAGACTTGGATGAGGAGATATATATATATATATGTATCAACCAGAAGGGAAAGAAAAATGGTATGCGGACTCAAAAAAAGTTTGTATGGTCTAAAACATGCTCCAAGACAGTGGTACAATAATTTTGATGGTTTTATGCACAAAGAGAGTTTCCAGAAGTTTCATGCTGACCAATGTTGCTATTTCAAAATATATAAGTCCTTTATATCATGTTGCTACTCTATGTTGATAATATGTTAGTAGCTGGTTCAGATATAGATGATATTAGAATATTGAAGCTTCAGTTGTCAAAATAATTAGACATGAAGGACTTGGGACTGGCGAAGAAGATCCTAAAATCCATCATTTATAAAATTATAAAAAACAAAATGATTCCAAGGTATGGAAAAGGATTTTGAAATCTAAAGACTTAGCTAAACATTCATTCTTAGGTCCCCTGGAAAAAGTAACATAGACTATTGGGTTGATAAATGGAGTTTCACACACCCTTTAATCACTTTCATTTTCATTGTTAATGAATATATTTTATGGTATAGACAAGTCAACGTAAATAAGTTAGAGTCAAATAATGATTAGAATATAGGAAAACGGAAACAATGTACTTCAATTAGATATAACCATAATAATGAAGATCTCTGTTATTTTAAATAATGAGGATAATATATTATGGACAGTCTCTGTAAATAGAAAATTTTCTCTAAAGAAAACATGGAATGAAATAAGAGGTAAAGACAAAAAGTTTACATTTCTAAGGAATAAAATTTCTCCAAAGAAATGTTCTTTAATTCTTTGGAGGGCAATAGACAACTTCATCTCAACATACTCTATTCTTCAACATAAGGGTTTCCATCAATCTTAAAAATGTCAAAATTTCCTAAATATGAAAACAATAGATCATTTGTTTGTTGTTTGTCAGAGTTCTTGAAATGTTTGGCATTATTTCTCTGATTTATTTGGTATAGTACTAGGTAAACATATTACAATCAATCGTATTATATCTATATGGTTCTTTTCAACTTCCAAACATATTCATATTAGGACCACTCTACCTTCTTTAATCATCAGGTTGATCTGGAAGGCTATCAACAAATCTAAACATGAAAACATCACCCTATCTAACAAGATTATCAGTAATAATGTCAAACACTTGATAACTACTCTCGATAATTAAAAGATTGTAAAATACAAACACTTGAAATGTGATTTTCAATCCGCTAGAGTACTACATTATTCCAACCACACTTAAATAAAAACCCTACAACTTTATATCAAATGGCACCATCCATTATTAGGTAGAGTTAAGTCAAACTGTGATGGTTCAGCATTATTTAATGGTGAATCAAGTATTAGATTTATATTAAGAAATGCTAATGGTAAACTGATAGTAGGAAAACGTATTTTAATAGGTAAAAAATCACCTTTAGTCGCAGAAATAAGAGCATTACTACAAGGACTTATGTATTGCAAACAAAATGGTTATTCCTTGGTTGACATTGAAATTGATTCTCTGATAGTATTTAATATCCTTAGTTGTGGAACATCACCTTGGTATTTAAACTTAACAATTCAATGATGTAGAAATCTTATACCATCTAGTATGGTAATCAGAAACATCTTTAAGTAACAGAACTATGCGGCAGATTGGGTTGCGAAACATACCATAAAGGCCAAATTAAGCTGCATTTACACAACATCAAATATCTTTGTCTCACTTAGTTCCATTATTCTTCTTGAAAGCATTGTCACTAGATATCTTAGGCTAGAATATTGAATGATTATTCGAAGTTAACATCTGGCAAGGTTATCCTTGACCATTATGAATTTTGAATGTTTTGTAGGTCTAGGTAAAAAAACAAGAGGATTAATATCATCTAAAAAAAGCTTGAAGATAAAGGAGAAGACTCATTCAAGTTATCAAAGATATGGAAGTTGATAAAATAAGCTACTGATCACCTAGAGAAATCAACACAATGTACATCAGTAGATTATTTCTTACGATGAAGAATGGAAAAATCAACATGTTCATTCAAGATCATAATATGATCCACATAAATTGGTTGCCTTGGACCCCAATTTTCAAGGGGCCCATTAAAAAAAGAATAATAGGTTAGGTTTAAGTAGAAATTGTCATAGTTCTCTTGTTCATGTTTTTTTTCTTCTCTATGTACTTGAGAAGATCCATCGGCATAGTTTTTGAGGTATTCTTTGATGTCTTTATTTTGTAATGGAATTGTTTTTTGCCGGTTGTAATGGAAATATATAATTAATTATTATGTTTTTATATTACTAATTATTAATATTATTTTGTAGTGACATACCTCCGATAAACTGTAAAAAAATATGCTTGTGGATAAAAAAATGAAGATTTTTTTTAACCAAATCAAATTATATCCTTAAGCTCGTAACACGATCTACGGTTTTTTGAGAAAAAAAATGAAGATAGAATTGATATTGATGCTTGTGAGAATGGTGAAGAAGATGTAAATATCGCTGAAGATGAAAATATGAAAGAGGATGAGAATAAAAGTCATAAAGAATACAATGACGAAAAATAATAACGTTTATTTTAGTGATCCACGAAGCTAGGAGAAAATTAGGAAACATCTAAGAAATATTTTGGTGGAAAAAGGTCATCCACCTAAGACACCCGTTGAATATAAGTTTCCGAAAAGAACTGTTGGTAGGTCTTTTTCTTATTCATTATACACAAGGAAAAATAAATAATTGAGAAAATTATGATAAGCAATGGTTAGTTTACTCAAAATTAAAAGATCATATCTTTTATTTTTGTTGTAAGTTATTTAGTGAGGAAGAAGATCCCCATATGCTGATAAGTGTTGGGTGACTCCACTGGGAACCAGAATTAAGGATCAGTGGTTTTATCTGTTCGAATTTAATACGATCTTCTTGTTTTTTCGTTTAAATCTTACATAATGAATCCCGAAAACAATCCATCACTTCGATCGGTGATGGAAACTTTAGAAGATGATTTGCAAAGAAACGAAAATATGCTGGATGGATCATCTCTGATTCAAACTCAGTCAGACATTGAGATGCGTATGAATCAGCTTTTAGACAAAATAAATGCGTTAAATGAAATTTATGAACAACGAGAACAAGAAATCTACTCGGCAAAGCTCAAATCCGAGGTGAGACAAGAGAATGAAAAGACTGATATCGGAGATAAATCTGATTGGTCCTATGCTGATCGGCAAGCTAAAAGTGAACATAAAAAAAACGTGTTTCGTATCTCCTGAAGAGCGCTATTCTTCTCGGAAGGGGAAAAAATACAAGCAAAAGTATGTAACCTTTAGTGATGAAGAAGTGGAAAGCTCTGCTTCCGATTTTAAAAGATACATGGGTTATTCGAAAGAGGAATCGAACAAAGAGCAGTCGAGGAAGCATAAAAAAGAAAACAAATATAAAAGAAACAATATTCCTCGTTCTACATGGTGTGAAGGAAACACATTGAATCTGTATGCTGAGACTGACAGAAATTTATATGCGATAATAGGAACAGATGATCAGTTTGTGCAAGGTGTCGACTGGAGAAATTCTCCATTGACAAGTGAAATTCGCTCTATAACGCTTCCAAAGCGTTTTGACATTACCAAAGTGGAAAAGTTCAATGGGATGCAGGATCCCGATGACCACATTGAACAATTTAAGAACTATATGATGAGCTTTGAAGATGATGACCGTCTGGTGTGTCTTGCATTTTCGTAGACTTTCAAGGGAACATCTTTAAAGTGGTATAATCGGATTCCGAGGGGGTCTATTTCAAATTTTAGGGATTTTTACACTGATTTTCGAGGGCAGTTTGTGGGGAGTAAAGAAATGAGAGCAAATGGAGATACCATTATCCATTGCAAGCAAGCACCTGGAGAGAAGTTGAAGGATTATACGAAGAGATTCATTTTTACCAAAGCAAGTTTGGACAATTGCGAAGAGAATGTGGCGATGGAAGCTGTTCGCCAAAGATTACTGCCAGCGGATATGGCCAATGAAACTACGAAGAGAAGAGCTTTAACTTTTGGAGCTTTGATGGCTCAAGTTGAGGATCAGATTAAAGTCGAGGAACCAACTAGAGTCCAAAGATGACCGGTTAGCACTCCAAAAAATTTGATTCAGGTGGCCAATAACCAAGGGCAACCCTCGAATGGAAATGGTCATCAATAGACACGACAAAAGAATAATAACTTGCCACCTCGGATTGGTGGATATTCAAGTCACACTTCATCTTACAATTATAGCAGACCAAGGCCAAACCAATGGGTTAAGCCAGAGTTTTATGTTGATTTGACAAAGAATGTAACTGTAATTTGGGATAAGAACAAGAGCTTTGTAAATTTTAGGAAGCCATCTCCAATTAATATGTCAATGGAGGAAAGAAACAATAAATATTAGAGATATCATGAGGATATCGAGCATGATACCAATGACTGCATTGCTCTGAAAAAAGAGGTTCAAACTTTTGATCGAAAATAGGAAGCTCCTGACTTGTGTAAAGTCGCAGGGGAGTGGTTTGAAAAATAACGTAGCATCAACTTCGAAGGCTGCAACAACTGAGAATTTGATGATTTTAGATTCAAAGGTTGAAATATTTGATGCTTTTTCGGAATATGTGGAATAGGATTTGAACAATTTTCTTTTTATGACAGTTGAAAAGCCAGTAAAAAAGGGGCATGTGCGAGATTTATGCAAATTCTTTGAGTCATTAGCTATTTTCGGAGGCGATTCGATGACTAAAAAATCAGATAGTTCGAGGAAGAGACATGTTGTCAACCTGACAACTCAAATTTAAGGGAAGATGTCTACATATTTATATGGAAAAAAGGTTATTCCTTTCATTTTGTTTGACGAAGATGATCTGCAAGGAACAACAGGGAAACATGAACATGTTGTGGTTATAAGAGTAGAGGTGGCTGGCGTCGAAATTCGACGTGTGCTTATTGACACTGAATTTCTGCTAATGTTCTTTTTAAGTCAACTTATGATAAAATGATAAATCCACCTCGAATTTCTCAATCAGATCGGAAAATTATAGGATTTACGGGTGTAACGGCTCGTATTGTTGAGGAATTCAAGGGAGAAGTAAGTTTGGGAAAAGGATCATTTAAGAAGAAGCTCCACGTGCTTTTTGTGGTGGTGGACTGCCCCACGAGTTACAATGTTATTTTTGGAAGGTTGTGGCTTTCTAGAATGTATGGGGTTGTATTAATAGTTCACCAGTGTTTCAAGTATGTGGTTGGAGATCGGATTGGGGTCGGTCGAGGCGACCAGAAGGTAGCTAGAGAATGTTATGCCACTACACTCCGGATCCGAGGATCCAGCAGTGGGGATTTAATACATGAATAGAAGTTAGAAGATTGCCCACGGATTTAGAAGAAAAGTTTAACGATCCGAGGGAAACCCCATGGTCTTTAACGGTAAGTGAAGAAATTGAGGAGTATATTTTTTCGGAAAGGAGAGTGCTTCGAATTGGAACCTTACTGATCCCACTCTTACGTCAATGGCTGTTGGATTTTTTATCTGTTAATTTGGATGTTTTCGCTTGGAAGACAGAGGATGTAACAGAAGTACCAATTGAGGTGATTCGTCACAGCTTGGTTATTTATCCGAAGGTGAAGCCGATAATTCAGAAAAGAAGGGCATTTTCCTCGGAGAAAGCGGAAGCAATTTTTGCTGAGATGGATCAATTATCAAATGTCGGACACATAAGGGAGTCATCGTATCCTTTGTGGACAGCAAATCCGGTAGTGGTCAAAAAGAGGAATGGGAAATGGAGAATGTGCGTGGATTTTACAAACTTGAATTGAGCTTGTCCTAAAGATCCATTTCATGTTCCTCGAATAGATCAGCTGATTGATTCTACCTCAGGAAATAAAATACTAACTTTCATGGACGGTTTTGGAGGATACAATCAAATTCAAATGGATCCAAAAGATCAAGAATGCACCACTTTCATAATTGATAGAGGCTTGCACTGTTATAGGGTTATACCTTTTGGATTGAAAAATGTTGGAGCCACTTGTCAAAGGTTGATAAATAAAGATTTTGACACTCAGATCTGAAGAAATATGGAGGTGTATATACACGATATGGTGGTAAAATGTTCAAAGGATGAAGTGCATCTTGATGATTTAGAGGAAGCGTTTTTTAATTTAAAGGAAATCAGGTTAAAACTGAATCCTGAAAAAATGTACCTTCGGAGTTCGGTCAAGGAAGTTTTTGGGTTTTGTCGTTGGTGAAAAAGGAATAGAGGCTGACCCAGAACAGTTGAAAGTTTTGATAACAATGAATTCACCTCGGCCTATTAAAGAAGTGCAAATTCTGACATGAAGGTTAGCAGCACTTAACCGATTTACTTCTAGATTTTCTAACAAATGCTTTCATTTCTTTCAAGTTTTACGAGGACCAAGCAGGTTTGAATGAACATCAGAATGTGAGGTAGCATTCAAAAATATAAAAAAAATATTATCATCACCAAAAATATTGTCAAAACCTTGAAATTGAGAGAAACTCTTTTTGTACATTGTGGTATAGGATTTTGCACTAAGCGCGGTGTTAATCAGTGCAGATTCAGGTATTCTGGAGCCGGTGTACTACATCAGTAAAAGTTTAGTGGCAGCATAAAAGAGGTATTTGAAGTTGGAAAAACTGGCATTAGCATTGGTGATTGCTTCTAGGAAAATGCGCCCCTATTTTCAAGCTCACACTATTGAAGTCCGAACTTCATTCCTATTGAAAAATGTTTTACAACGATTGACATTTCGGGGGAGAATGACCAAGTGGTCAGTGGAATTTGGGGATTATGATATTTTGTTTGCACCTCGAACAACAATAAAAGCGCAAGCGTTGGCAGATTTGTTTTGTTGAATTCCATTCTAGCAGATCGGATGTGGAAGAAAGTAAAGAAGACGCTCCAGTAAATTCAAAGTGAGTTGTTCAAACAGATAGAAGATCTAATATTTTTGGGTGCAGTGTTGGGGTTCAATTAATAGCCCCAACTGGAGAGACGATGATTCAATCTATTAAATTGAGTTTTCATGCTTCGAACAATTAAGCTGAATACGAAGTTGCTTTGGCAGGTTTAAGATTGATAAAAAAATTAGAGCAACTTCAGTACGCTTAGAAATGGATTCTCAGTTGTTAGCAAATTAGGTATCTGGATTTTCCAAAGGAAGAAACGATCGTTTAATTTTATATCTTCGGGAACTTCAGAATTTAATACTTTTGTTTGATAATGTTGTTGTTGAGTATATCGGTTGAAGGAGTAACATGGTGCCTGATTCTTTAGCAAATATTTCTTATAAGGAGGAGTATACTTAGATTTTTCTACAAGAAAATCCTTCAATTGTTACTTAATCTAGTCAGTGCGAATGTATAGAGGAATTATTTTGTCACATATGGTGTGATCCGAGGCGATTGGCGAGCAGATATTCTCAATTTGTTTACTCAAAGAACACTACCAGATGATACGAGGTTGTCCAAAAAATTGAGAGGTAAAGCCTTTGGATATAGAGTGTTAGATATAATATTTTATAAGAAGGCATTGAGACGGCCATTATTACGATGTCTAGGCAAGCAAAAATCACAAGAGGTTTTATCAGAATTACATGATAATGAAGGGTCAACTTATTGCGGGTTTAAAGCTCTACCACGACGAGTTTTACTTACAGGATTTTATTGGCCTACAATCATGAATGATGCTAAGAATTTGGTTCGAAGTTGTGATACTTGTCAAAGATTTGCTAATGTTATTCATAGGCCAGCGGTGCTACTTATGTCTATAACCGAGGCGGTACCATTTGATAGATGGAGGATTGATCTAGTGGGTCATTTGCCGATGGCTTCTGAAGGAAGACAGATGATAATCGTAGCAGTGGATTATTTTACAAAGTGGGCCGAGTCAGAACCGCTATCAGGAACAAAGGCAAAAGATGTGATCAAGTTTATTGTGAACAACATTTGTTGTCGTTTTTGAGTTCCTCAGATTATTACAATGGATAATGGCCCTCAATTTAATAACAATAGATAATTATTATTATTTTCATATTTCTCTTTATCTCTCTTTTTTAACTTTCCCCCACTTTATAAATGGTTCATATACTTTTTTTATAGTAGCCCCGATTTAGTGAAGTCCTAGGTTGGTTCCTCTCAATTGATACAACTTTTTATGGATTTTTTGGTTCTTTATCCAAATATATTACATCATTTTGGTTGTAGCATCATACAATGTAGGTGCTTTATACGTATGGTGTCAGACACGATTTTCCTACTTCTCCCTAATCGTTGGATGTTGTTAATTATAAGGTTCTTTCAGTCGGGGATGTCATTGTGAATAGTAAACGGCTACAAATATCGTAGGTTTAAATGTTTTGGGTATTTATTTTTGTTAAACTTTTTAGTATTGAAGTACTCATTTTGAGGCAAAATTTTAATGTCTCTAAAACTTTATTTTGTCGAAAAATTGTTGGCTTCATATTCATCATATGAATTTTGGTTATCCAATTTTTGATAATATTAATGTTATTTTTTGCTTGCATGCTTTTGGTCAAGTCTTTTAGTATTGATGCCAAAGCAAAGGTTTAACATTCTCTCTTTAATAGAAAATTTGTGTTTTAGTTTCCAACAATTATGTGATGCCATAGTAAGTTTTTAAGGAGAAGAATCGATGTAACAATTATATTATTTTATGTGTTTTTACACAAGAAAAATTATCTCTGGCCTTTTTCAAGGTTATAAGTTGATCAAAGGATATTTATTTTTGATTTTATATTAATTTTTAGTTTTAATAATAAATAAAATGCTCTCATTTGTTTATTTTTTATGTATTAGTAACCTAAAAGCAAAAGAGAATAAAAATTATTTAAATTACAAATATGAGCTATGGTTGAATAAGAGGACTAATGCCAATGACTTGAAGATAAATAAATCAAGAATAAAGAAAATAATAAGAAGAAAATATTTTGAATTAAAAACAATAGAAAAAAAAGATTTGGTCTCTTAAGAATAAATTATAATATTTTGTTATTTAATTAAAAAGAATAAAATAATTATTTTATCTTATTTTATAGAAATTGTGATTTTATTTTTAGAAAAAAAAATTTATATTTAAGAAATAACGTTTCAAAAAAAAACTTATACTTTTCTTATAAATAAAACCCTTACACATCAAAGACGGGGATGAAGACAATGAAGAGTACATCCAACATAATTATTTTCATATTTTATTAGTTCTTATGTTAAAACCTTTGTGTTATGGGGTCTTAGAACATGTTTTTATACATTTTATTATGAATTAGACTTTTTAAGTTATAATTTTTTCTTACATATTTCTTTTTAGTATTAGTATTAATCTTAATATTTTCAACTTCCTATAGCATCAATTGAATGATAATAGATTTATGTTGAGACCGAGAAGTAAAATCTACTTCAGATATACACTAATACCTCTGAGTTGAATGAACAGTATGTTACGACCATGATCCAATATATTATAAACTAGGTTAGTAGGTTTTATGACCTTATTATATGAGGTAAATAAATAAAGATATAATGAACCATAAGCTTAGTCGTGTGAGGTTAGTAGTTGATCACAATATTATGAAAGAGAACCTAACTTAAATAAAAATGTTTAGATTTAATTAGATTAATTATTAAAATTCTAAATAAATTGTATACAGATGTTCAAAAGACAATGAAACAGTTTCCCATATTGATTTCAACTTTTTATCTTTCAATTGTAATTTTAGTTTTTTCACCAAAATTTTAATATTGTGGATCATCAATCAATGTTTTTTAATTAGTAGATTTTTATCTAAAGCTATAAATTTAAAATTAAGATTTTTACCTAAGGTTCGATAATTCACGAGTTTATATACTCATGAAAACTACACTATTTATTGTATGCTTACGATTTTTATATCAAAATTTTAGCACAATTTTCGGGGAACTAATATATTTTTTAGATTTATTAGTTTATATATCTTTGTGCTATTTTTTTGTAAGAATTTTTATCTTTTTCTTTTTATTGTTATAGATCTATATACAGTAATAATGGTCGTCAAAAGAGTATTACATGAAAAACTTGTTGCAAGAATAATCATTGAATATGTTAATCTCTCATTTACGGGATTCACTCCAAGCATAGTGAGACCAGAGTGGATGCAACACATTTTAAGATCAAATCAACATTAATTAATATGATACATAACAATATGTTTGCATGTTTGCCGAAGACTAAGAACAGTGCCCAAACACCAATATATTCGGTTTCGTGGAGTTGTGCAATACGTAAAAGTACACAAATGTTCTAACTGATGCAATACATTTAATATTGTTCTTAATTTATCTCAAGGTAAAATCCAAGGCTTGGCTTCAATCACTATTGTCTAGTTTCATCATAACTTGAGAAAAACTGGTTCAACTATTCTTGTCTAAGTATTTTCCGCTAATGAAGTCGATAATACTGAGAAATGATATCAACAATTACGCTCATCAAAGCGATGAGTTATTGTATGACTAATGAGAACGATATAAGGAGTTGTTACACATATGTCCTCACTATGAGATTCCAACATGGATGATAGTCCAAAAGTTTCACAAAGGATTATTGGGGAATAATATAATTATGATTAATGTTGCGAGTGAAGGGTCTCTAATGAAAAAGACGCCAAAAAAGCATATAGTTTATTAGAAATATTTTCCACTAACAACTATGGTTGTGAAAAAAATTGTCGGGGTGTACGCAGTAAACAATGAGACAATTATTCAAGCAAATATAGTCGCAATTGTGTAGCAAATAGCCCAATTAAATATGAATTATGGTGGATTACATGAGTTTGAAGCTTACCATCCATCTATCACAAATCAGTTTACAGCATTAAATGATGCAATGTATATGAGAAACTTCCAACAAAGCTAACTTCCATGTATCTGAGCAACTTTCAACAATGATAATGAATGAAAGCAAGAATATTTAAACAATCTAAAAAATCAACGTTTAAGGATGATTTGAACAATTTTTTTGAATCCTCTAACATTCGCTTTGAGTGGAATCAATCAAGCATGAAAAGTATTGAAGTGTCGGTTCAGAATCACGAATCAAGCTTGAAGAATTAAGAGGTTCAGATAGAACAACTACACTCTATGATGGAATCTAGAATTCAAGGAACTTGCCTCGGCATTAGTAAAAAAAAGCAAGTTAATGCAATCACATTAAGAACTGATCGCGACAAAGTAGCTAAACCAGAATCTGAATGTACATGAGCTCGTTTCCACGAACAAAGTGACCATGATCACGATGAAGGATAAATTTATCGCAACAAAACCTCATGTGATCTCGACCAATACGACTTAATTGATAAAATTTGCTTTGATTGAAACAAATATTATATTGATCATGCCAAAGAGGAAATGTCTTATAGTGAGAACCTAATCAGAGCAAGGGATTTCTTGATCACGACAAGGCTTGTTCTCAATGCGGAAAAAAACAGCAAGTGAATTTTTTTACATTGATTGTGGTAATGTATTGAGTGATCGCGACCAGGGTGAGCTACTTGATAAAACTTCTTCTGATCGCGTTGAGGCTTCTTTTGGACACGAAAAATAGAAAACTAAGCATTCTGATCGGGGGAAGGCTTCGTGTGATCGTGGTAACAAGGTAACATCTGATACGTGTAATGTTGCGTAGCAAGCCAATGAGTAATTGTGACCATGGAGAGTTTTTCAAAGAAACAAATTCTAGTTAATTAGTTGATTGAAACAAGGTTTACAGTACTTACAACAATTTCCCAGAGGAATCCTAGATTTTCTCAATCTTAAAATATGCACCCCAAATTCCATACCCAAGCCGAAAAAAGAAGAAAAACACTAGCAATCAATTTTTTTCAATTTCTTGAACTGTTTCGATGTTTAGAAGTTAATATACCTTTTGAAGAGTTGGTGGAGCAGATGCATGGATACACGAAGTTTCTCAAAGATATCATTTTACTCAAAAGGAAATTTGGTGGAGTAATTGAGCTCGTGATCAAAAGGTCATGCATACTAGATGTGGCAGAGGCGCCAAGTGATTGATACATATATAAAACATTTTCTTATTACATTTCAGAAAATTCATTAGTACATGATGTATTAGATGAAAAATGGTTAAAATAAAGAAAATAACATGTAATATAAAAATATTATCATTTTAACTTTTGGATGTTTAGACTTCAAAGTTAAAATATTAAGCATCAAAAGCTGAAAAATCTAAGTTATAGTCAAAACCTCAACCTCACATGTCTTGTACATGTATTTGAATGAACCTAACAATTTTCATCTTATTACTAATGTGATGTAGGTGAGAAGGTCCATTTAAATTAGAGTCTTTAGGGTCCAAAAATCTATTTTATTTTGGCAATGTATTTTAATTAGAAAATCAAATTTGATTGTATCAAGATTTGATAGGATTGTTTCTTTAAAAAAGTTATTTATTTCCAGAATATTTGATTAGGGTTTGAGATGTTCTACATCTCTTATCATAATCTTAAATATTTTATTGAAATAAATACTTTTTTTATTGAATTTTAAGTTTGTTTCCCTTATATTAGGATTACATATATTCTTTTACCTTTGGATTAGGGTTTACATTATATTTCTTTACTTCTTTACTATTGGTCATGTATTATTTGGTACATGACCAATAACAAAGAACCTTAGGGTAAAAATACCTCTTATGTGGAAGATGTCTATAATCATGAAGATTTTGTAGGCTGGAGCAAACCATTGAGATTTTGAGGGAGCAATCGACTCAAATGAGCCAATTGATTCATTAGATGGGCCAATTAAATATCTTTGATGGTTTCTGAGTTCCAAACCCTAATATTCAAACGGAGAGTCGCAAAAAAAATACTATCCGGATAAAAATCCACTCGCTCATAAGAGGGATTTGGGAAGAGGACGTGTGACTCCATGAAATAATCGAATGACAAAGTATGGTGATTACGAGGATGACTACTAACTGGAAAAACAACTGCATCTGGAGTGGTCTACGTTGCTGGCCCATGTAGTAGCATTATGGTTTTCTCTATGCCCGATTAATATCAAAATATAAATGAAAAGTAAGCAAAATTTTATTTCTAAATTGGAATCGAAGTATCAAACACAAGATCATTTAGAACATAACAAATCAATTGGAGCACAAGTCGTAATTTGTGTTGATAAAATAAAAAGAACATAAAGAGACTTTAAAAATGTTGAAAAAACCTCCATGCTCATACTATGGCAGAGACTGAAAAGAAAAATAGTAATATTTTGGATACCTAGAAGGTAAAAGAGGGCTACGGTAATCAGGTGGAAATCTCAAAGCTAAAGGATACAATCTGTACTGCCAGTGAGCAGCTGACAAAAGCAAAGAACATTTTAATAAGTCAGAAAGGGACTTTATCGCTTCAAGCAAGGGTTGTGGTTCGTATATGTGTGAAAACATCTCTACTAAGACTCTCTTAAAGTTTTATTGGCGTCCATATGCTAATCTTGGAGAATATAGATCTTGTATTCCAAGTACTATTTTTTTCTCAGTGGTGATTGATGAACTACTCTAAGAAATTCCAGGAATTGTAAGGGATGCACAAGATGTCAAGCAGTTATGGTAGTACCAGAAGTTAATAATACGATTGAAGAATCTTAGTCACATGAGACTCTTCACACATGTCCAAAAAACATTAGGAGAGATTGTTCTTTTGGGTACTGGTTCAACACAATCCAACAAATTCTTTGTCTACTCTACCACTTCACACAGCTCAACAAGTCATGTCAAGAAACAATTAGCTTTCAAGAAGCAATTAGCTCCAAGCGAGTCTTTATCAGGAACACTGTCACGAGAAATTAGAAATCTGTTAAGGATAACCAAATATTTTACCTCCTTTAAAGATAGACTTATGGTTTATCCTTATCTATCTAATGGTAGTGTGCCTTATAATCATAAAGAAACCAACATTCAAAATGGAACACGAGAAAAATGATATCGAATGGATCAGCAAGATATCTTCTATATTTGTACGAGCAGTGTGATCCAAAGATAATCCACAGAGTCGTGAAGGCTGCCAATATGCTGCTGAATGAGTACTTTGGGGCTGTTGTTGGTGATTTTGAGCTGGCTAAGCTTTTTGAATCCGGTAACCTATGTCACTCCTTATGTTATTCGAACTGTTTGACATATTACACCTGAGTGCCCATCCACGGGTCAGGCATTCGATAAAATCAATATCTTTGGTTTTAAGATTCTGCTACTTGAGTTCATGACCGGTATGAGAACTTTCGTGTTTGGTAAATGGTTTACTCACATTGGACCATGACGATGTTGCAAATAGCTTACATTGAGGGCTATGGTTGGTGTGGATTGTTTCTGATCAAAGAGTATATTTGGAAAGAGTTTTATCTTTTTTTCAGGTATTTAATGTTGGAGTGAGGAGTAGAGAGAAAAAAGAAGGCGTCTTCCTAGCAACTAAGTTTTTCTTACCCTCTTTAATGAGGGTGGTTGGGGTATTCATACTTGTTTGATGACCCATGGGTTTTTCAGGTCGGAATCTAGATTCGGGTCAACCTATAAAGCCCAAAACATAAATGGGCTAGTATAGGTTAGCACACAGGTAGTCATGATTGGCTTATTTGTACTGTTATCAATTAAAATACTCTGATTAAATTCGAAGTATTTTTTGAAGAGTTGGCCATCGGAGAGAAAACCCTGCTCGGATCCGAAGTATTTTCTTCTTGTAGATGGAAAAACCAACGGTCAAAATTTTGAGAAATAACACGTGTCATACTCTAAATCGACCTCTTAGCCGTTTCTCTCTCTTAGAACTCGCACGTATCTTTCAAAAGGTAATTATTGTAGACCTAATAGCCCTTAATCATCACTTGAATAAATTTATCTCCCCAATGTGAAATACTCAACTGGCTTTTACCTCTATATAAGTCAATTTTACGTTTATTTTCTATAAACAAGAAAAAATTTCTAGAGAGATAAACCTTGAGTCTGTTATTTCGTTTTATACCTGGGCATTTATATGTTCACGGCCAGAATTGCTCTGATAAAAGGAGGTTGGTTAAACCTATCTTACTTGGACAAGGCCAGAAATGAGGCAAGACATGAGGCAAAAATCACAGCCGGACTCCGTGCTTCTCCTGGTGGAGTAGTTAGCCTAACGGCACAAGAACCGGACAAGAGTTCATCATCATCTAAAACATCAGTAAATCAAAAACTTCCTTTTATTCCAACTTTATCCACCCTAGAATCTGAACCTTCAGTTCATGCATCCCTAGATTCTTTTCCCAAGGATAAAGCGGTTTTCAGTGTTAAAAAACCCTCACCCTTTCTCGTCATGGGATCAGACACTGAAAATGTCACACCCCGGAGAGTCACTCAACTCTCCAAGGCTAATGGAACCCCTTCCTCGTCAAAAAGTATTAATCATAGATATTAAACTCTTTTCCTCAACTTTATGTGGACCCGAACTCATTGCCTCTTCTTAAAGAGGCAACCCAAATTGACAAAAAAATCACAGGTACTAAATTGGCCAAACAACAATCAACTATAATGGAAGAAATTATGGAAGATAGTGAGGAATATACCCCATTGGAAACATCCAGACAGACTGGAAATACTACATCGGGTCAGACAAATAGAGGAAAAGTGGGACTACCAAATACTGAGTCTCTTCCGAAGTACTTGGAAGGGAAAGTTGGGCCCAATTTTTGTAAGGTCAATGTGAAATACTTACTTGCCTTTCAAAAAATTGCCTACGTGTATACATATACTGCCGAATTAGATCGGATAATAACAAAATTGGGCTTTTTAGAGTCCATTCAGTGTTAAAAACCCTCACCCTTTCAACACAACCCAACAAATTCTTTGTCTATTCTACCACTTCACACAGCTCAACAAGCCATGTCAAGAAACAATTAGCTTTCAAATAAAAATAAGCTCCAAGCGATTCTTTTTCGGGAACACTGTCAAGAGCAATTAGAAATCTGCTAAGTATAACCAGATATTGTAGAGACTTCTGGTTTATCCTTATCTATCTAATGGTAGTGTGGCTTATAGGTTTAAAGGAAAACCAACATTAGACTGGTACACACAAAAAAATATCGAATGGATCACCAAGAGGTCTTCCATATTTGTACGAGCGGTGTGATCCAAAGATAATCCATAGAGCCGTGAAGGCTGCCAATGTGCCACTCACTCGTACTAAAGAACTTACATACTGTAAACAGGAAAGAATAAAACTGTAATTGAGCAATCTCCAGCTCCAGTTGAAGAGGGCGGAAGCACAATTGTATCCTCCGTCAGCTTAGGAAATAGAAAGAAAAATACGAAAGCAAGAGGGAGAAGAACCCGAATTGCAAACCAATAAGAAAAATAAAAAGAAAGACAACAAATGAAGATTAGTTTAATTAGCTGGTTAGACTGGATTTTGGAAAATTTTGGTACATTTGGCGAGGGATGGGGTGCTTCAATTTCTTAATTTCAAAAGTTGTTTATATTCTTAAAGGTGTTACCTTATAGTCTTAAAATCGTAATGAATATCAATAAATATATATATATAAATATATATATATATATATATATATATATATATATATATATATATATATATATATGTTTCGTCCAAAACCACTGAAGATAATCAAATTACAATAATTGTAGTTTAACTTTTCGTGTTTATGTTGTTTTAAGCGACATTATAATTTTAGTTTGGCTTTTTCTAACGTTCTCGTGGAGGGTATGATTTTAGGTTTAGGTTGATTTTATATGTGTTTTGTGTTTGCCATTTGTGCCAGAACAACTATCCACAATTCAAAGTTGTTGTCAAAATCGCTTCCAAACCTGACATGCACAATCTCAAGGAATTTCTGCTCAGTAGACAAACCAAAATGCCACAAAACAGCCTTCAAATACTCGATATTGTTCTTTGTTGTGACAATGTAAAAGTCTCATTGTGTTTTTTTTTGTTTTGTTTTTTTTGTATTTTAGGTTTTCCAGAATTTTACAGAGAAGAAGATAATACTGGTTCTAATTAAATATTTTAAAAGAAATTAAAGGTTTCCAAAGGGAAGAGGAGCCCAAAAAACAACAATGAGGTCATACAAGGTTCTCCATAATTTTACAGGGAAGAAGATGATACTGGTTTTAAAGAAATATTTGACAAGAAACTAAAGACTGTTAAAGGAAAGAAGAAAACAAAAAACAAGATCATTCGGGCACTTCAATTCACAGGAACAAGTAAATCTAAACCTTCTCTCAATAATGATTAGCTTTCTTAACTCGAATATAAGAGGTATTAAATACAAATCTTCTTTGAGAATCCTGAAACATCTTATAATAAAAAACAATACTAAAGTGGTTGTTATTCAAGAACCCTTAGTTGGTAGAGATTACATTGAGGCTATAGCAAAAAAGATTGGTTTTAATCCATTTAAACCAAACATTTCTAACAAAATATGGCTATTCTAGCATGATGATATCACTTTTAATGTCTTAATAGATCATATACAATGTAGTCACTCTAAAATTAGTGACTCTTCTCTTAATCATAATTTTTTTTAACTGTTGTGTATGCTAAATGCCAGAGGCTTAGCAGAATAGACCTGTGGAACACGTTGATATCCATATCTAATACTAGTTCTGAATGGATGTTGTGTGGTGATTTTAAATCGATTAGTTCTATTGATAATCAGATTGGATGTTCTTCTTTTTGTCAGATTAGTACTGATGATTTCAATAAGAAGATTAGAGAGTGCAGAACTGAAGATGCAAGTTATGATGGATCTAGATATACTTGGTCTAACAAATCAAAATGGAAACGTCTGGATTGGGTTTTCATTAACAACAAGTGGAATGATTTTTTCAAAGAAACCAAAGTCATTCATAAAGCTAGAATGGACTCTGATCACCTAGCCATTATCATCAAACTATCTAAAGATACTCACAGCCCCAAAACAAAATTTAGATTCTTAAACATGTGGTATTTAGATAATGATTTCATTCATTTTTTGGAAAACAATTGGAATCATGATATTGATGGGGATCCTCTGGTTAGGTTCTGGCTCAAGCTTAAAAGTCTTAAGGTTGGTCTTATTCCTTGGAACAAGCTTCATTTCGGTAATATTTTTAATAAAGTGCAAGAACTAGAGGATGAAGTTCAAATGTTGGAAATCAGGCATCAAGATCAGAACAGCATTCACACTAGGACTGAATTATCAAAAAATAATGCTCTGTTGTTACATTCTCATAAAATGGAAGAGTTATACTAGCTTCAGAAATGTTATGCTAGTTGGACTACGGATGGTGATAAAAATATAAAATTGTTTCACAATTATGTTACAAAAAAAGAAAAAAAACTGTATAAATGCTATAAAATCTGACAACACCTGGATTACTGACACAGAAGCTATTGGCCTCTTTGTTGTCTCTTATTTCAAAGATGCTCTCACTAGCTTCCCTTACAATAGCAAGCAGGATGAAAAAGATAAAATGTTGAATCTTATCTTCAACAACATTCCTACTATTGTTACTGAGGAGGACAATAAAAAAATTGCTTCAGCTTCCTAGTGAAGAGGAAATCTGAGGAATCATCAACAGCTTAAACACTTCCAGTGTTGCAGGTATGGAGAGTTTTAATCAGTTTTTCTACAAAACTTGTTAAAACATTATAAAAACAATCTTACATTAGCGGTGCACCACTTCATAAGGGGCTACAATATTACTAAAGGAGTTTTAGCCACTGGAATTTGTCTTATTCCTAAATCCACAAATCCAATCAATTGGAAGGATTATAGGACAATTAGCCTATATTCTCTTCTCAACATAATTATGTCCAAAGTTCTGAATAATAGGCTTACATGCATTCTCCCTAAGATAATTTCTAAAACTCAAGGTGGTTTTATGCATGAAAATTGTATCCAGGATAACATTCTTATTGCTAAGGAGCTGTTATATGATTTAAATAGAAAAGGTCAAAGACAAAAACATTATCATTCAACTTGATATGTGCAAAGCTTTTGATAAAATGAGTCATTATTTTATTATCAATGTTGTGAGTAAAATTGACTTTTCTAAAAGATTTACTTCTCTCATAACCAAGATGATTTCTAATGTCTTTGTATATATTATTATCAATGGAGAATCTATTGGGTTTTTTAAAACTGTTAAGGGTGTGAGACAAGGTGATCCTATATCACCAAGCCTCTTCATTATTGCTGAAGAGGTTTTACTTAGAGGCCTTAATAATCTTTTTGAAGATAATAGACATATGAATTATAAAAACGGAAGCAGGCTTTGTATTAACAACCTTGCATTTGCAAATGATATATTATTTTTCACTAACAGTAAGGAAACTACTTTAGTCTCTTTAAGAAACTTCTTGGAGAACTGTCAAGAATTCTCGGGTTAAGTTATCAATAAAAACAAAACCAAAGTCATCACTGCGTCTGGAATTGATCCAATCAAGATCAATATCATCACAAGTAAGACATGTTTCAGCACTAACTTGCTTCTTACCGATTACTTTGGGATCACTATAAACACAAACAACAAAGCTGCAAACTATTGTAACCTCCTTAGTAAAATTAACAGCAAGATCAGATATTGGGAGTCAAAACATCTCTCTTTCACAGGGAGGTTAACTCTTATGAACTCTATTCTTATAATTATTGTTTTATATTGGATGCAAAGTAATGTTATTTATAATGGTGTGATAGACAAAATAGATAAAACTTATAAGAGATTCTTGTGGGGGACTACTAGTGTTGATCATAGCATTCATTGGTGTAAATGGAGTCATGTCTGTAAACCTTTTAACGAAATTGGTTTGAATATCAAAAAGTTGTCTGATATTCAAAAAAAATTATCATGTAGAATGTGGATCAATTACAGATACAACAAAACTCTTTGGGCTAATCTAATGCATAATATATACTGCAAGAATTTACATCCTCTCTAGGTTGCTAACAACAAACCTGGCTCTATGGTGTGGAAAAGACTTACCAGGATACAACAAAACTCTTTGGGCTAACTTAATGCATAATATATACTGCAAGAATCTACATCATATTCAGGTTGCTGCCAACAAGCATGGTTCTATGGTGCGGAAAAGACTTACCAGGATTAATCATTTTGCTGGACAACATATTAGTTGGAAGCTGGGAGTAGGTTGAATGATTACTGGTTAAATAATTGGTCTAACTCTAAGCATTTATTAACTCTTGCTAATAATATAAACAATAGATGGTATAAGCCTGAAACTGTTAACTCTTATTGGCTAAATAATCATTGGAATCTCATTGGTATTAAAGACTTACTGAATCGTATAGACATGAACGGAATCTATACTTATACTATTAAACCTTTTGATGACACTCTTATTTGATAATATTAGTTTTTTTCGATCAACCAATTACGTTTGATTATAAATACTAATTGAATTTGTTTTTATTTAAAGTATATTGTTCTCGTGAAACAATAAATATTGATAAACTAAATACGATTTTAAATACTGATTAATTATTTTTCTATCGTGCAGACTCACTCGTACTAAATATTATTAATAAATTTATAAAATTTATTTAAATGTCACCAAAAATTACAACTTCGTATAAAAAATAGACATATTAAATACGTGTTTTGACTTATCTAACTATAGCGTAGGTATATTATTGATAGATATAGATTGAATTTTTCTCATTCAAATTTATAGAATATGTTTTTATTCCGATCACTATTGTAAATATATTTACCGAAAATTAAACAAATAAATATGAATATCTTTAAACATTATGGGAAAGGAAGAAAAAAAAAAGCACATAACAGTTAAAGGTTATGCTAACCATTGTCTTTGGACACCGGTTAACAAACCTTTAATATTAATATTTTATTTAATGATTAGACTGCTCATTGACTAGCTTAAATTACTATGCTATCTGTAAATTGTGCTAATTACCTCCTTTTCACCTTGTGGCGCTGGCATTACCGGAATCATAAAGAAAACAACGACTGTGATGGAATGCCTACAGGCCCTACACCGCTTTTGCCGGGACTGTATTGATAAAGCAATGCGATTAGGGTATGCCAGTGAATTCTCTCTCCTTCTGTGCGCATATTGTTCACTATTTTGGTCCACCAATACATCATATTAGCAAGCCGTATAATTTGAAATGGTCACTATTACTGGGACAAATACTTGTGCTATATGTAGCCTTCCATTACCATTGGGCACCAACTATTTTTCTTATGCAGGAACAATGAGTGCTATATGTAGCCTTCCATTACCATTGGGCACCAACTATTTTTCTTATGCAGGAACAATGAGTGCCCTGCTTGGCGCAAACATTGCACAAGTCGGCGGTTTTTGAGAGATGATCCAAGCTTCGATGCTCTTATCGCATATCTATATCCAAATATAGATCAATACGATGAAGAGGTATATATTTTTTGGCTCTCCCTTTTTATATTTGACAATTGTGCAAATTAGTCACCCTTTTCTTCTTTGGTACTCGGTTCAGGAACTAGTTTTGTGTGAAGAGGATAGAAGTCGCAACCAGCAGGTTAGCTTCCTGAGTAAATGAATGTTTGTTATGTGAAAATATATCCAAAAAGCATAAAACAAAATTAAAAAAATGGTTTTTTTTTCATTTTATTCATATTCGATGGTTATAATTATTACCAGTCAGTCCTGTATAATATTACAAGCTAACACTTTCAATATAATATTCCACTGTTAAATAAGTGACGAATAAACATTCTTAAATTCACTCGTACTAAGAGTCCCAACAGCTAGTTTATAATTTAGCTAAATATAGATTAAATTATGACACTTTATAATTTTAGACTATTAAATAATACAACAGCTAATCTATAATTAAGTTAGTTTTTTAGTTTTGTAAATGTTGAGAAAAATAAAGAAAAAATATACAGATTGTGTAACCGCCTAGGTAAATATAGATTATCAAAATAAAATCTGTAAATTTAGACTACGTTTTAGACTAACTGTTGGAAAACATTTTTAAAGATAATAGGTATTTTTTAAAATAACTGTGAAATAGCGTATCTGTTGGGAATGCTCTAAAGAAATATTGTTAATAACGACTCACTCGTACTAAAGAAATTTCATACTACCGATACTCTTATTAGTCAACCTATCCTAGTTGATGCGAAGAAAGCAGACGCTGCCTTACTTGGAGAGGGAGAGAGTACAGATGTATCCCCCCGCCGCTAAAGGATATAAAAAGTATTTAAACATCAATCAGGTATGCTTAAAGTTCAGCAATTGTTGGTCTTTACTAAATCGTTTTGATTATAACCTATTTTGTATCTATGTATATTTTGCTCCTTAATTTGTCAGGTAAAGAGGGCTTGCAAATCTTTACGGGTGGAATTAGATCATTTTGGCTACAAGAGAAGTATTAAGATATTAGCGTCTCCACGTCCTACAAACCAATTGACGTGGGTTTTTCTCTTTCTTTGTCGTCCATTACTGGAGACTGTAGGATCCCCAACTAAATATAATTGAATTTTCTTTACTTGCAGATTCAGTTTTGGGAACAATATCGCTATTTCAGTGACAGAATATTTCCATGCAAAATACAAATTTAAAGTGATATATCCTAATATGTCTGCTTTTCAATCTGGTAGTGGTTCGAAGCCCGCATATTTCGCAATGGAGGTACGTCTTATTTTTCTTATTAGTTTTTTTATTCAATTTATCCAACTATTGCTGCTATTTGTTAATGTGTATTTGGTGTTTCCTGTTTTGCAGCTATATAGAATTCTACAACGGTAGCGATATACTAAAAAACTCAACCAGAGACAAATTAGTACCTTGCTTATCGCAACTTGTAAGCCCCCACATCAAAGAGAATACTATTAAGAAGGTTTGGATTTCTTTTTCGTTTAAATAATATCATTCTTCAAGATATATTCAAGTATGTTTTACACGAAACAACAGTTTTTAACTTGAAATTCATTTTCAGACTGTTGTAGGGAATAATTATAGCCATGATAAACTGGTGAGCAATGAATTTGGAATGGATGTGCTCTCTACTCTCTCCATGAAGCTCTGGAGTTTCTCTGTTGCTGCCTTATCAGCAGCCTCACGTTTGAGTGCTCGTTTTGCTTGTCGCATGTTGAGTTGTTTGCAGCCTCTTTCTTCTTCGATTGGCGAGAAGAAGAGCCAGCACCACCTGAATTGTGATTATTATTTGGACGATAGGCAGGCCTGGCTTTTTGTCGGCCAGCACTGGCAAAACCGTTATCTCCCCACCTACGGTTACCAATGCGAAGACTGGACAAACTCTGGAAGTTGTAAGAAATACTTTTCGGATTTCTAATATACTTATTGAACCATGAAATTAAATCATCATGTAATAATGCGGAATAAATACTTACAGGATGTAGACATTCTTTTATCTTCAGATTCCTGACTTGAAGCGGATGATCCGTGATCCTTTGCTAGGTTATCGATTCTTCTAAGAGATGGCAACCAAAACAAAATTTTGTAATTGATTCGAAGGAAGAATCAATTTGTTTTTCTTAAAGGATTTTTTCTCTCTGTATTTGATCTCGTGTCTTTTAAGAATGAGGAACTCATTCTTATATAGAACTGAAGTGAGAAAACGGTTCTTCTCTTTTAACCGTCTGTAACTTCCAGACGGTTACTTAATGAAGACCAGTCCTTATTAAATTGCCACCCTTAGGGACCATAACCCGGTATTATTTTGTTTTACAAAATAACCCCAAAACTTTACGTTTTGCTTAAGTTGTTTATTTCCGAATCCTATCCTTCACAGTATTCGGAATTAAACTTGGTATCTATACAATTACCTCCATGATACATATTTTATCTACTGGTCCGTTCTTTTCTTTATGATTACTTTTATTGGACTAATATTAACGATAGTTTGATACATCGATAAAACATGTGACGGTCCAACTTAATGGAGAAATTCCAACAATCTCCCACTTGGATCATCATATGCTACTATAGGATGCATCCACTTAATGAACGTTCTTAATTTCTATCGTCACATAGATAACCTTAACAATCCCATAAATGACCATTAACGACATAGGACTAAAGTCATCATCAATGCATTTCAAGCCGCAAATAGATGCATCAGTAATCACGATATCGCAAAAATCAACTGCATGGATCTATCATGGTGCATAGCATAAGAATAATATGAAATGTAATCTTACATATCTATTCTTAACTAGTCCCACTTAATTGGAGGTCTACTTACAGCAGAGTACGAATAATCAAAGATAAGAGCACATTGAAAACTTATATATAAATATGTTTGCATTAATGACCTTAAGTTCGCGAATATCATAATACAAACAAATTTAATAGCTTAATACAAACTCCCACTGAAACTAACAATCCTCTAAGTACACAACACCCATGTTAATGGTGTGTTCAATAAAAACTTTAGGTACTAATGTCTTTGTAAGAGGATCTGCTAACATCGAGTTTGTCCCTATGTGCTCCACACTGATTTGACCACTCTGTTCTCTCTCTTTAACAGACAGGAACTTGATATCTACATGTTTGGACTTAACCGAGCTCCTGTTACTGTTTGAATATTGAACTGCAGAGTTATTGTCACAATATAATCTAAGGGGTCTTTTTATCCCCTCTACGATTCGCAGTCCCGTGACAAAATTTTGCAGCCAAAGCGCCTGATTGGATGCCTTAAAACAAGCAACAAATTCTGCAGCCATATTGGAAGATGCAATGAGTGTCTGTTTAACATTTTTCCATGATATTGCACCTCCCGCTAAAAGTAATATGATGCCTGAGGTTGAACGACGAGAATCCTCACATCCAGCGAAATACGAGTCGGAATACCCTATGACCTCGAGTTTATCCGACTTCTTATATGTTAATCTGTGATGTTTTGTTTGTTGCAAATACCGGAGAACTCTTTTGACTGATTTCCAGTGTTCCATCCCCGAATTACTTACGTATCTCCCTAACACACCCACCACAAAAGCAATATATGGCCGTGTACAAACTTGAGCATACATCAGACTTCCAACAGCCGAAGCATATGGAACCTTTTGCATTTCCTCAATCTCAAGTTTTGTCTTTGGGCATTGCTTAAGGCTAAACGTTTCACCTTTTGATATAGGGTTTCCTTTCCTTTGCTGTTAGCCATCCAGTAACGTTGTAACATACTCTCAATATACGCCTTTTGTGATAAACTCAAAATTCCATAGGATCGATTCCTATGAATTTGAATTCCTAACACAAATGATGCATCACCAAGATCTTTCATATCGAATTTGTCCGAAACAAATTTCTTGGTCGTATGTAACAATTCTTTATCGTTCGTAGCCAATAATATGTCATCAACATATAGCACTAGAAATATGAATTTACTCCCACTAAACTTTTGATACACACAATCCTCCACTGAATTTATCTCGAAACCAAATGAGACAATAACTTCAAGGAATTTGTGATACCACTGTCGAGACGCTTGCTTGAGACCATAAATAGATTTCTTCGGTTTGCCTACCGTCGACTTTGGATCACCAGAGACAAAGTTTTCAGATTGTAACATATAGATCGTTTCCTCAATATCTCCATTAAGAAAAGCGGTCTTTACATCCATTTGATGGAGCTCAAGGTCGAATTGTGCAACTAATGTCATGATTTTCCGAAAAGAATCCTTCGAACAAACTGGAGAGAAGGTTTTTTTAAAGTCAATCCCTTCATGTTGAGTAAAACCCTTAGCTACAAGTCGCGCTTTATGCCTCTCCACATTACCCTTAGAATCCCGTTTGGTTTTAAAAATCCATTTACAACCAATCGGCTTCTTTCCGTTAGGTAATGGAACAAGCTCCCATACCGCGTTATCTTGCATTGATTTAAACTCTTCGTTCATTGCTTTAATCCATAAGTGAGAATCAGAACTTTTCATGGCTTCACGAACACTTAAAGGATCGTTTTCTGTTGAACCATAAAATTCTTCATGTTCTTGAAGATACACTATATAGTCTGAAGATATAGCGCTCTTTCTTTCTCTAGTAGATCTACGCAAAGGCATAATTTCTTCATTTTGCACTTGAACTTCTTGAGGAGGTAGAGTTTGTTCTTCTTGAACAACTTCATTTTGCTCCATTAGAACAACATCCATAGGAGGAAGATTAACATCATCTTAAGTATCTATATGTTCTAACGAATCTGAAGTGATGATTGGCCTTCTAATTACCATATCATCATCTGACATTATAGTATCATTGTTAGAACCTTCATGAATCTCTATTGATTCTTCCTCAAAATGAATGTTCGTTACTAAGTTCTTCCCCCCAAACTCTATACCCTCAAAGAATTTCGATGTACCCGTCTCAAATATATTCTTGGTGGAAGGATCATAAAATTTAAAACCCCTACTGTGCTCGGGATATCCGATGAAATAACTACTAACCGTTTTGGAGTCCAATTTATTTTCATTCGGCCTATAAGGCTTCGCTTCAGCTGGACATCCCCAAACATGTAAATATTTTAAACTAGGTTTACGTCCAGTCCAAAGTTCATACGGTGTCTTAGTAGTTGCTTTCGTCGGAACTCTATTAAGTAGGTAGGTCTCACATTTTATTGCTTCTCCCCATAGTGATATATGTAATGTTGAATGACTAATCATACTTCTTACCATATCCTTCAATGTACGGTTTCGTCTCTCAAATACTCCATTCATGTTGGGCGAACCCGGCATTGTATACTGAGGGACTATACCACACTCTTCTAGGAACTTTGCAAACGGTCCATGATGTTGTTCACCTGAACCATCATATCTCTCGTAGTATTCACCACCACGGTCTGATCTGGCGCACTTAATGTCTTTACCAAGTTGTTTTTCAACTTCGGTCTTAAAGACTTTGAACTTGTCAATGGCCTCTGATTTTTTGTGAATGAGATATAGATACCCATATCGTCAAAAAGTCGTCAATGAAAGATACAAAATATCGTTGGCCGTTCCATGATGCTGTAGGGAACGGACCGCAAATGTCTGTATGTATCAAATCCAAGACCCCTTTTCGCTCTGTATGCATCTAATCGTTTCACTTTGGTCTGTTTTCCTTTTATACATTCAACGCAAACGTTGAAGTCCAAAAAATCCAGTTCACTTAATAAACCTTCTGAAACAAGATTTTCAATTCTATTTCTAGAAATGTGACCTAATCGCTTGTGCCAAAGTTTTGCTGATTTTTCCATTTTACAATTTAGTTTTCCAGGTACATCTACATTCATTATCTCTTTGTGATCTTTTATAGTATCCAATAAATACAAGTTATCATTTGCTATTAACTTTCCAGAACCAACAACATTACCATGTAAATAAAGACATAAACTTTCATTTCCAAATAGACAAGAATAACTTAATTTGTCCAACAACGGAAAGGAAATTAGGTTCCTTCGAAAAGAAGGTACATACGATACATCTTTTAAATACAAAAAATATCCACTGGTAAGCAACAAATAAAAATCACAAATAGAATGAACTAAACACGAACTGCCATCAGCTGTATAGATGGATGTTTCACCATCACTCAGGCTTCGGTTTCCTATCATACCCTGCAAAGAAATACAAACATGAGTTGTTGCTGTTTTATCAACCCACCAAGTATTTCTTGGCACTGAAACTAAATTGATCTGAGAACAGACCATAGAAGTGAAAATACCTTTGGCTTTCATCATAGCCCTCCATTTTCACATTCTTTCTTAAAGTGCCCCGGTTTCTTACAATGGAAGCAACGCCCTTTACCAGACGTACCCTTATGCTTCTTTTGTCCCGAACCGGATGCATGTGCATCTGAACCTTCATACTTTCTCTTAATTCCCTTATCCACCTGAGCTTTCACCATTTTCACTTCTGGATGTTCTTCTTTCATATTTTCCTCCTCTTGCGCTGCCTGAGAGATGAGCCCGTTGAGAGTCCATTTCTCGCGCTGACAGTTATAAGAAGTTTCAAAGTTCTTATACTGAGGAGGGAAAGAGTGAAAAGCAAAGCTTACCACAACATCTTCGGGAAGGTCAATCTTAAGTGCTTTCAGTTTGGAAGCGATGTTTGACATTCCAAGATGTGCTCACGAACAGTCCATTTGCCATGATATTTCATAGAGGCTAGCTTAATAAGAAGCGTCTTAATCTCTACTTTATCGTTCTTGGCAAAACATTACTCTACCTCTTTGAGAAACATTTTTGCATTATTGATCTCACGTGGAACTGCACCACGGAATGCTAATAGAATCGCTTGCTTCATGATCCCTAGACTTATCCTGTTCGACTTTTCCCACGCCTCTGACTCTTTCTTATCCGTAAGAGAACTGTCATGAGTCAAAGGTTTAGGTTCATCGACCCTTAATGCTAAGTCGTAATCATGGCACATCAAGTGCAGCAACATATCTTCTTTCCACAGCTCAAAGTTGCTCCAATTAAGTATGGATGTCTTTTTGCCTTCCGGGTTATAGAGATACGAATTTGCTAACATAACAAACAACAAACAATAAATAGCCAAAAACATCACTTAACATATAATCTCCATAGTATTTAACAAATAAACATAACATAATAAAACATATTCTTACAACATCAATAAGATACCTTTGGGCAAGCATATTAATTTGTATATGTATGAGTTTGACTATAATTAATGTTGATCCTACTAATTGACTTAAGTAAGAAAATCTTCCTTTGGGCCGATTTTCCTAGTTCAATTGTCTTAATGATCAATTCACAAATAACTATCTCGTGTCTAGAAGTAACTATGTCAAACATTAACCTTCCTTTGTGCCGATCAAAGTTTACATACTTGCCAATCAAAGACTTGTCAAAACTCTAAAATAATTAATCCAGCAATAGGGATCACTTTGGCGATATATTGAATCATTAATTATTTATCGAAGTTCCGACAACTTAAAACATGCTAATTATTTTGAAAAATACTATACGACTGCCTTACTTAATGTCCAAACTATTTCGTAGTCTATATATAAATTTAATAAAATTAAATTTATATCTTAAATTATTATATTATAATATAATACTTAATTAATATATATATATATATATTATTTTTAGTATTAAGAAAAAGTTTTACTAGGGCCGCTGATTAAAAACCTAGCAGATAGGAAAGGTGCAAAATACTGAAACCGTAGATTAAATATCCTATTATGTGATCTAACGGTAACAAAAGCATTCACAGTTTACAGCATTCCTTCAAAATCTTCAAAATCATCCGTCTCCACATCTTCACTAGCTGTTTTTACGGTAACTTAAATTCCACAACTAACGGCAAGGATGTAGAATCAGTTCCACTTTTCATGCAACAGAAAATCACTTCTACTTTTCATGCAACGGTTATATGTTTAACTACATGTTGATTTAGTGGATTGTATTTTTATTTTATTTTATTTCTTCAATTCCACGTCTTTTTACACTAATATTAATAACAGTTATTCATTAAATATATTAACTGCCTGCACGTCTTCAATAATGAAATTAATAATAAAATAAATTTATATATACTAAAATCAACCCACCACTTCTTTATATTTTACGTAAGTAGTGGACCCACCACTAAAATATATATATATATATATATATATATATATATATATATATATATATATATATATATATATATATATATATATATATTATAACTTTAATAATAATATATATTACAGAAACCAAAACATTAACTTTTGCTTGGTCTTTATATAATACTGCAATTTGAAACGACAATAAACTAAGTCTATAATTGTGTTGAAGTCAGTAACCCGTAAGTTGCAAACTAAGCATTTACACTTAATATCAAATTATGGATAGTTTGATGAACAATTACTTATCTCATGTTTGAATTAAACAAACAAATTTTCTTAATGGAATTACTCAATAATTCACTACGATTTGCTATCCTTTTAAACTATCTTGAATATTTATAATTCCATAATTTGAAAATTTAAGAACTTAACTTCATGGTGGTTCTGATACCACTTGTAAGAAATATTTTTCGGATTTTTAATATACTTATTGAACCATGAAATTAAATCATCCTGTAATAATACGGAATAAATACTTACAGGATGTAGACATTCTTTTATCTTCAGATTCCTGACTTGAAGCGGATGATCCGTGATCCTTTGCTAGGTTATCGATTCTTCTAAGAGATGGCAACCAAAACACACTTTTGTAATTGATTCGAATGAAGAATCAATTTGTTTTTCTTAAAGGATTTTTTCTCTCTGTATTTGATATCGTGTCTTTTAAGAATGAGGAACTCATTCTTATATAGAACCGAAGTGAGAAAACGGTTCTTCTCTTTTAACCGTCTGTAACTTCCAGACGGTTACTTAATGAAGACCAGTCCTTATTAAATTCCCACCCTTAGGGACCATAACCCGGTATTATTTTGTTTTACAAAATAACCCCAAAACTTTACGTTTTGCTTAAGTTGTTTATTTCCGAATCCAATCCTTCACAGTATTCGGAATTAAACCTGGAATCTATACAATTACCTTTATGATACATATTTTATCTACTAGTCCGTTCTTTTCTTTATGATTACTTTTATTGAACTAATATTAACGATAGTTCGATACATCGATAAAACATGTGACGGTCCAACTTAATGGAAAAATTCCAACAGAAGTAGGCTTCATCTAGCTCGTAGGCTTCATCCTCGTATTCACATGGAAAGTAGTAATTGTCTTGATCATCATAAATACTATAGCGCTCTTCCACAATCAATGGTTCAAACCATGTGGCTCTAAGAAGCAAGCAAACACTCTCCTTAAACATTACATCATGAATGATGTCATCCAGCGACCGGTGCACATTAAGAGACTCGAATGGATGCTTGCACTTACAATCACCCTGCACCTTACATACCTTGATAATGGCCGTCCCCGCTATGTCACTCCCTGTTACGGCAAGTGGAATATGACGAACCTGGTAGAATACTGACTCTTGGATTCTCTTATAATATATGCTTGGAGGTTATTGCTTATGGAAAACTTGAAAAATTGATGATTTTGGCTTTTATTCATCATAGAGAATGACTTTAAATTATAATCTCTGATATCATTTATTTCTTACAGCAAGTGATTAGTGGTGGCAAAGGAGATCATTGAACCGTTTATTAACTTCTCCAGAAACAGCATACATATTGATGCAGCTTCTAATTGTTACTTAAAAAATTCAAGAAAATAACATAGAATTTTTATATCATATATGTATTAAAAATATATTTATTAATAGTATAATTTGGAATAAAATATAAAATTAAAAGTTTGTCTAATTTTTTAATACAATATTTTCAAGTCAATATTAAACCCTTAGTCTAATTAGGAAGATATCGAGAAGAAATGTAACAAAATTATTTAATTAATGGCATCTATTGAATAGTGAATTTGGTTTGAATAGTGAATTTGGTACAATGAGCCCATGTTGGAATCCTAGTTTAGATAATGAAGTTATTACTGCAATCAGATTAGAATATCTCAGTTTATTTATTGTAACTTGTTACTACGTTTTTCGTAGTTGGTTTTTTACTCATAATTTGAAGTTGAACCGCAAAAAGCCTAAAGAGCCCTAGCTTTTTTTTAGTTTAGATCAATTTTTCTTTTTACCAAAATTTTAAAATCTTTCTTAGTTCAGAGGATTTTCAGCAATTTTTTCCAACGAAATTATAAATTCTGTTTCGTTTCAAAATCTAAAAAATCAAAAATTCATTATTTTTTATATCCACTGTGTCAGATCAAATGATTGACGAAGCTAAGATTTCTATGTGTTTCAAATCGGCTAAAAATAAGAAGAATAAACAATAACAAAATAAGCCCAACGAAAAAAAATAAAAAACATCCATAGAGAAAAGGGTAAATGAGTGGAGAAGTTTTATGTTGTACTTAGATACATAAAACACCGCCGCGATTACAATGAAAGGAAAATGAAGAAAACAAAATAATGACAAACTAATTTTTAAAAAAAATACTATACATACTTTTTTAACCTGAAGAAACAAGATACATACAAAAAAATAAGAGAAAAAAGAAGACCATACTTTGGACCTCAACTTTTATTTAACTTCTTTGTCCAAATAAACAACCAGTACAAGACGATAAAGATGTAAAGGAAGAGAGGCTTAGACCTTACTCTTTCTTTATCTTATACCTCTACCCTGAAAAAAAGAAAATACAAAACCATAAAAAGGATATCTCAAACTTTCTTTATACAATATTTTTGTTATTTATTATAAAAATATGTTAAACAAATCACGTTTATCAGTCTCTTGCTCTATTTTTACATTATTATCATGTATAGGAAATTTCCAATTCTCATTATATACTACTCTTATCAGTCTACTAGACAGTCTTTTATTAGTCTAGTATAGGTAATAACGTAATAATATTCTACCTTGGGTGCTTATAACAACAATTTTGCACAAATAGTTTAGCTCCATATGAGGTGGTTTTCATGAACATGCCCTGATAATCAAAACAAAGTTCATACATTTGGGGAAAGTTAAGAAATGTTCAGACAAATTATATCACAATTTACTAAGCCTAAAATATTTTAGATTGTTAAGGTATTGGAAGTTGAAGGATGAGTTATTCAAAGTCAAGAACCCATGGGAAAATTTCATGATAGAAGAGTTTGTTAGTTTGCGAGAGGCTAAAATAGAGAACGACGAGTCGTTTCTTCGGACATTTATCTTAAAACCGGGTTATTCAAAGAAAATTGTCCCAACAAAAATTATTATATTACATGAAAATGAGACAGTGTTGAGAGCTAGTAGTGTTTGACGAGTCGTGAATTATCACTTAGAAAATTAGCATCATCTAGTTAGGTAGTTTAAAGAGTCGAAGTTACAATTTGATGTCACCTGATGAATGAATATTAAATGATAAATAATGTATGGTGATTTGAAAAGTTGCCAGTAAATTTGAAATATTTAAAAAAAAAGTTAATCAAATTAGCTGAATTAACAAGTAAATATTTTAATGGCTGATAGAATTCCGAATGATGAAAGGAAAATGCACGGTTATGTAAGATAAGTTTAGTGAGAAAACTAAATAATGAAGTTGTAGACTATGAAAATGAAACAAAAATTATTATTATCTATATATAAGATGAATAAGTAACTCTTCGTGAGATGTGTGAGAATCAAAGCGTTTGAAGTTCATTGGTTAGCTATATGTGTAAATTACGTCATTTATTCATTTATTTTAAAACCTAATTAAAAAATTTATTATAGTTTATGATAAATATAATCGTGGTTAAATTTGCATTGTTAAAACAAAAATAGTAAATGATAATAACTAAATTTATATAACGATTATGTGCATAATATTGATATTTATAAGAAGGTTTAATCGAAAATAGTTTAATATTGTTAGGTAAAAAGTAAAAATAAAGTAATAACGATTATATTTTTAGCATTTAGAAGTTATATAGTTTTCTTTCTATTAAAATAGATATATGTACAAAATACGAAAATAATATCAGCAAAATATATGGTAACTATTTTCAAAATTCGTAATGTTATTGAATAATTAAACTTTAAAAATTGATATCATATAAATTTCACCTTTATAAGAATCATAGAACTTTCACAAAGTTATAGGTGGGGTTATAGATGGTCTAGATGTCCGTATATTTTGGAAAAATTGTAAAAATTTATATTACAAATTAAAACTTCAAAGTAGTATCGCTAAAGTTGACTATTTAAACATGGGAGACTTACGTAGTGGGTCTAAAATTTGTCTCTATTTATCCAAACATACCCCAACCGATCCATTTTACAAATAGATCCAGACCATTTAAAAAAAAACTCAATTATCTATAAAAAATAAAATAATTACATCTCCAAATTAAAATATTTAACCCCAATTTCAAAATCAATTCTTTCTCTTCAATTTTTTTTTCTTATTATCAAATTCATTAAGAGTAAAATTGTATTTAACATTTAAATTTGGACTAATAGGTAAATAAAATCATATTTTGGGACGTATTGGTAAAATCTATTTGAGGCTGGATTTATTAGTAAATTGGATACGTTTTTTAAACAACATAGATGATACCGGTAAAAAACAAAAAAATAAATAATTGATTAACAAAAGGGGTCTCCGATAAAAGAAAAATAGTCAAAAACATAGTCGAGAAGATAAAACAACATAACGAGCTAAAAATAATTTTCTCGACGGTTAGAAACTCTGAAAATATAAAAGATTTAGAAATACTAAATATAACAAAAAAAAATCAATATATTATCGAATTACCCGTAACAATTAAAAAGATAAAACATTAATCTTTAATATGTACCCACACTTGACTTGAATAGACATAAATAAAAATCATATCATATATAGAAGGATTGATTATGTCATTAATAATACTATTCTGGATCATTTTCAGTCTTCCGATTTTTGCAATATATAAGCAGAAAGTTTTCTCATCAGTGACTTTGGCTCAACTTGAGCTGCTTTGAGCGAGTTCTAAGACTCACAAAACCATCAAGTACTATCAATATACTATATAATTTACAGTTAAGTAAACCATATAAATCAAAACTCAATACAAAAAAACAAAATCTATACTGAAGCGATTCAAATAGGTTCCTAAAACAAATCGGAAAAAATAACAGCTTAACCTTAGTGGGTTCTGTTGGATCTATTGGTATGCACCCCAGCTTGCACAGTCTGTCTGCACAAGGGCATGGACTACAGGATAAAGGAATAGGGCAGTGAATTATATAACTCTAGAAGGTTTCCAATTTGTGCTATGAGTTCCTCAATAGGGATGTCAATGACAAAATTTTGATGTCACTTATCCCTAACAAACTGTATTCTACCAAGTATTACTGCTTTTGTCCTAATAAAAATTGTTACGTCAATCATCATTGCCATACCTTTCAAATCTTGAAGGTCTATAGTGAGAATTCATCTTGGAAGAGCTTGAATATCCATGGTCATAATTAAAACTAGGACTATCATAATGCTTGTTGGATGATGTCAAGGGAGACTTCCACCGATTGCTTTTTGTCTTTCTTCCAGAGAAATCTTCAGGATCCTCCTTAATCCAATGACCTGTATGATTTGATCTCTTTGGTGTTGTGAAATCTCTTTCTTCGTAATGGTGTTTTTTCCTTTTCATGTTGCCAGGTGAAGATCTAAAGCCATTGTGAATGTTAATCTCCGAGAAAGCTTTATGAGGTGTTGAGAAATTAAGATCTCTCCTACGGATCTGCATAAGTTGAGATCATTGAGGTTTAGTATATATGGGAATACCGAATGAAGGAACAAAAACGCAGAGACTTTTGACATGTCAGCATAAAAAGAAGACCAACATTGGTGGATTTTGTGCACTCGCGCTCAAAAAATGACAAACAAAGGTTAGGAGAATGCAAAATTAACCAGAGCTTGTGTATGAATAGATAGGTGTACTAGGATGCGGAACTTTGAGTATTCAGCTCATGGACAGAAAGATACCTACCTTAGTGCTTGTGCAATCGCGGGAAAAGTGTCCTCCTTCCCCACACTTATAGCAAGAACTAGGTGAATCCAAACCTGTGGACTCCCTCTGTCGTTTACCATATATCTGTGTCAAAGATTTCATGTTAGTATAATTTACTGTCAAGGCTTATAAGGAAAACTTAACAGAACTCAAACAATCCAAGAGTCTAAGAGACTGCTACTACATCAAAGCAATCAAACTATTTAGAAAAGAACTTACTGCTAACCTGCAAAGATAAATCTTGTATTTGCACTTTATTTTATCATAAATATATACTATATATCGAATTCGAGCAACACAACGTCAAATCAGCAAAGAGCGTGAAACCTTTGACACAAATAGTAGCACGAATTATGATATCAAATTGAAAACTAGCATATAATGAACACAGAATTGAAATTATTCCGATTAGAAAGCCTCATCTTTATTTTCTTTTACTAGGAAAACTTAAGTTTGGCCAATTCTTTTCCACTAACACGAGGAAGAATCTACCTTAGTGGAACTTGTATGGTCGCGTGCAAAATGTCCTCCTTCTCCACACTTGTAGCATAAAGTAGGTGAATATTCATTCCCTGCACTATTTCGTCCTGACCATACCTGTATAACAGATTTTCACTTTCTCAAACTTAGGATGGTGAAATTCAAGATACCCACACAAAATCTTTATTCTTCTTGTTTCATAACTTTGGTAGCCGGTGACCAACTATTTTACTGAAATACACATATATCCGCACACGAAAGACAAACTTTATTTTTGTAGATTCAAGTTTTCTTAACTCATAGAACTCTAAATTCAAATATACGGGAGAGTTAAGCTATGCCGAAGAAATCTACGTCAAACTTGATGGGTTATTATTCTGCAATAGGGAAAGTTGAAAACCCTACTGTGCACTCATACGGACTCAGATGAATGGACACTGAGAAAGGGATGATTTCAACGCAACAAACTTACTTTTACAGAAATAAAATACAGGGTAACACTTTTTAAGAATATTAGTGCCGTTTCAAGAGCCGTACCTTAGTAGAACTTGTACACTCACGTGCAATATGCCCTCCTTCTCCACACTTGTAGCATGAACTAGGTGCATACTCTACACTATCCCAACTTGCCCGACCACATGCCTGTGCAAGAAATTCTCACTTAGAAAAGGATAAGCTTAAATTTAGGATAGTAATATTAAGTATATCAAGCAGCTTCATGTCATAATAGTAACGACACGAATTTGATTCTTTTGATCAATGCTTAGATCAGTTAAAGCTCCTACAACTATAGAAAATTTCAAAATTACAAGCAGACACGCAATATGTTTCTTGATAACTTATTGGTAATTTTGTAATAGAAGACCGCTCCAATGCAATGGTCCTGTGAAAGTTTGGTAGTTCCTATTACAATATTATAGCCTAATGGCCTATAGTTAAGCTAAGCTGTGAATCATAAAATATTTAGGATAAGCTACAAACATGTTTGCTGTGGCATTTCATAAGCACTAGTTAAGTATAAAAATTTTTAGCAATATGAATTGTAGTATAATCAAGTAAGACTAAAATAAATGTTCTTGTGTTTTTTATACAAAATAGTCATTAACACCTTGCACGTAGACAAAACAGTTTAAATAATTCACATTATGTCATTCCTAGCTCAGAGCTACAAATCAATAAACATAGCAAATACTCTACACTGCCTACTTAAGCTAAAGGCTCAAGAAGCAGCATAAAACATGCTCCACCTTAATAAAAAAGGAATGCTATCATATAGTAAAGGATTAAAAGCATTCTTTATCCCGTAAAAAATAATATAACAGATCCAATATTTTGATATCTGAAGGCAGCAATTATAGCAATAACCTTAACATATTGTAAACATTACGGATCCATATATGATATAGGATACCCATAAGTCACTAGAACCAAGCGGAAAACAAATGTACAAAAGAAGTCTGGACCAACTTACCAAACCAGTATGACCCAACTGACCACACTTGTAGCAAGACAGTATTCTTGGGCTGGTATCGACAAGATCCACACAACATAAATGGCCATAACTTTTGCACACATAGCACTGTATATCCTGATTTAAGCATGAAACAACAAGAAAATTCAGTAACAGGCGTCGAATATGATATTGACTTAAAAAACTTGAACAATACAGATATAAAGAGATAAAATAAGAGATGAGTTATCATTACAGACCTTCAGATCATCCAGAGAATACTCAAGCTTGCATGTAAACATATCATGGCCAGAAGCTCCACATCTTAAACATATGTTACTGCTTCTAGACCCACTCTTTTGCTTATCTGGACAATCTTTTGCGCGGTGGCCAGATTTTGAGCAAATAAAGCAGTTTTGTGGCTGCGATAAAATTAAGAGCACAAGTTAAGCAAGTGAGTTATTCTTAGCAAAAACTACCGTATATGTTGTGTTCTTGATGCAGCAATGACTAATCATTTGAAATCTTCAAATCGAGTATGATAAGTAGTCCCGGGATATAGCAAAGAGATAAATTTATAACAAACTAACCAGTTATTAGGATGGAGTGATCCATCCTAATAGAACATTAAGCATCATGAGAAAAAACAAAACAGGGGCCGTGCTGGTTCCACAACAGAAAAATCTACTGAGATCTAATATCTTGCTAATAAAGAGGTATGCCAAATCTAGTACCGTCTTCAAGCGCATTGGACACTCCGATAATATTGACAGGCAGACTAGTAAAAGACTACAAACTACAATACGGTGTGTATTTCTATGCAAAAGTCAAAATTAACACTTAACCATGTGGGTCTGATAGTGAAACTTTCTGTGACATCTGAGTAGATGGTATAGTTCATTGAGAGATGCATAAAAAAGAAAAGGTATATTTCTATAGGTAGGAGGAAGGTATACAACCCCTTTCTAATATTCCTCAAAAACAAGGTCGCCAATGGGCCGAGAACCACAGGGACTTTAATCTAGCCTCCACCCCCTTTAAGAGCAGGTAACAGCTATCCCACAATGAGTTCCCTGCCATGAAATCCACAAGATTCATGTGTGTATATCCTCTCACGAAACTCTATTCATGCATATATATCCTCTCACAAGAGGCAAATAGACATATATATATATATAGAAGATAGAAATTTAGCATAGAGCATGTCCTTTTTACCAGACAATATATGTCACCACAATCCAGTCTTTATATTTACGAACCTTTGAGCATTGCTTAGCACCATGATCCAAACTGCCACAAACATAGCAAGCTTTGTCTTTTTTCCATTTGGTAGCAGTTGGACAGTTGATTGCCATGTGCCCTTCTTCCCCACAATTATAACATGTTTCCCAAGCACTATCTGGATCGAAGTATCGGGGTCCACGCTAATAGAAGAAGAAGAAAATGCTAAATAAATCCACAAACAAAATATAACTCCGGAAAACAAGCAACAAAATAATGTTCTTATTCAACTCACAAGAAGTTTACGGAGCACAGTATTATCAGATGTCTCAACAGCGTTATGATCCAAAAGTTCAAGGGGTACTGCTTTTTCATCTGAATCCACCTTCGTGATTGTCTCCGCCTCTTCTTCCGCCTCCGGAACAATCTCCTGATGCAGTCAAAAGGTATAATCATACCATGTCAGAAATGGTAGCTTCCAATCCCACAACAAGCACATGACAGATACGACCAAACTTAAGATATAATGTAGATAGCAAATATAGCACAAAATTGAGTTTAATCAACACCACAAGATACTAAGTTAATTGGCCAAAAATAATGCTTTTATAGACAAACTATGGAGTTAAGAAAGAACCAAAAGTTCCAATGGTATCATAACAGAACATACAAGGTGGGTAGCTTAGCCATAACCACACCATAAATCTTAACTTTAAAAAATATTAAATAAAGGTACATAGCCAACTACACAGCCATTAATCCATATTCTCTAAAAGGTATTGTAACCTAAGTACTTTCCAAACAAATAAAAAATTATGAGTAATAAGAACACTAGTTATTTGACCAAAACCTAAAAAGTTCAATCATAATCCATTAGAAATCTATAATGACTCTTTGGTAATAACATAGATTCGTTGATTACCTTTTTTTTCTTACACTTCTTAACTCTCTTACTATTCTTTCCTTCGCCATTAACAGTAGCAGCAGTAGTAGCAGCAGCAACAACAACCTCCGGTTCCAATGTGCTTAGATCCAGCATACTCGCCTTCTCCGAATCAACCTCGATTACCTTCTTTTTCTTACTCCTTTTAACTCTCTTACTCTTCTTTCCTTCACCACTACCAGTACTAGCAGCAGCAGCAACGACAACCACCTCCGGTTCCAATGTGCATATATCAAACATACTCGTCTCCTTTGAATCGTTGAAAAGGACAGCATTACTCTTTCGGCTACGCTTCTTGCATCGCTTCAAAATAGATTTCTTGACTATCTTCAAGCTTAGATCCTCGTTGGCCTCCCTATCGTCATCGTCGCTTGTTGGCGCAACCAAATCCTGAGGTTGTTCTATTACATCGTTATCGAGCTTCGCTTTGTGGTTCTTTCCCTTCGCCATAATCGGAGAAATCGAAGCTGTAAAGAGTAGAGAAAAGTTTTGGCCGGCGTTAATGGTAGCTTTTGCAGGGTTTTAGGGGATTTTGAATTCCGCCGCCGTCCTGTTATATATTACTATACAGTATTATATGGTATAGAGTCTCGTATGAACGGTCGTATTAGTTCGGTTCGTGGCATAAAGCGTATCTATACAGAATAAACATGGTTAATGTGTTCGGGTCGGATTATTGGCCCAACTTATTATAAGGCCCAGATTATACTTCAGAGTGAGATAGTTGTTGACTTGTTGTCATTTTCCCGATCGAATTTTTAGGAAAATAAATAACTGCCTGTTTCTGTCATTGAGACCCAATTATTTTTATCTTTTAACCAAAAGTTAAATTTAAAATCATTATTATCTTTAAATTTAGTTCATTTTCTAGTCAAATAACATCTTTCAAACAATAATACAAACAAAATTTATATATATATGAGTAGCTATATTCCTTTTATTTTTATTTAAAAGATAAATCGTGATAAATAAATAAAAATGGTTGGAAAAAACATTAAATAAGTGAAAGGTGGTCATACATATATCTAGAGCATATCTTGAAGGTCGGCGTTTAAGTAAGCACGTTATGACGAGCCAAAAGTCCAAACAAGATAGGAGAAACTCACAAAAGGTAGAAATATATCAAAGCGATAAGAATCCATAATAAACAATCTTGGTTCCGATAAATCTAAAAATGGAGATCAGCTAGCATACGGTACGAGACAACAGAGGCTAGGCTCGAAAGAGAGCCGAAATATTTCGTTGTTTCTTTCACCTCAAATATGGTATATAGTAGCGCCAAAGCAAGCCCGCCATAGGTGTTGTGAGCTGGAGGGGGGCAATTGGAAGCCTTTAGGAGCCAAGACATCCAATTTTAGTTATTATGGTAGGGGATCTCAAGCTTGGAACTTGCAAACTCCCAAAGGTTCCAGGAGAAACTAAAATCAAGAGAATGTGATTGGTAGTTTCGTCAGCGGAATTGTAAAGAATGCACATAAGAGGAGTATTAATTTCCCAATTCAGAAGCTTGTCGCGGATGGTTAGCTCGCCATGAACATTAAATTTATGTCACACTAACTCGCATATCCGACATAGGGGATAGGCGAACGAATGTCGTTGTAGGTATTTTTAATTGTGAATTTGGGGAATTTTTCCTTAGCAGTCATGTAGTGGATGTCATCGAGGGGGACATTTCGAAAGGGAATGGAAAGAATGATGTTGCGGATTTCCAGAAGATTGTTTTCGTTTATAGCACTTTTGAATCTTCTGTTAGAGCGCCAGATCCAACGCACATCGGAGATAAAGTCATAGGCATTAAGGTTCTTACCCAACATTGAATCATAGATGATACTTTGTTCGTAGTGAGATGCAAAAGAGGTAGTAAGCAACCAAGGATAAAACCATAAATAGGTATTCTTACTGTTACCGAATGCCATCCTCAAAAAATTACTTACAAGAGGCATAAGTAAATAAAATTTTCCTATAAGTCCAAGAGGGATAAGAGCCACGGTTCATATCCCATAAATTATTGTTTTTTATTTTTTCAGTTTTAATCCAATCGCACCAGATAGAGTTGGAATTATTATTAATAATGGACTAGAGATGTTTAAGGACAACCGTCTGATTCCAGATTTTTAGATCTAGAATTCTGAAACCGCCCTCCAACATGGACACGGTAACAGAAGCCCATACCATTTTAGCCCCCGAGATTTTCACCTCATGGTCGGACCAAAGGAAGTGACGGAGGTTTTGGGAGAGTTCTTTGAGAATTCTCGAAGGGAAGATGAAGATGGAAGACTAATGAATAAGAAACTATTAGAATGTGTTAAACGATAAATAATAAAACGATTTGAATAGTAAAATAATAAATTAAAAAAATGCAATAAAATTTTATCTAATCAAGTTGAATAAAAAATCAAATGAATAGAAAGTAAAAGCACATAAACAAGATAAGACAATTTAAAAGAAAATTATCAAAGATAAAACGATTTGTACGATATATAGTCAAAGTAAAACGACTTACATAAGCAAAATGATGTGGAACAGGTAGTTAGACATGGACAAAGTGAATGAGTCTGGATAAACAAAATAATTAGACATGTCAAAGGAAGATGAATAAGGTAATCAATAGACACGTTAAAACTAAAGTTAACAAGAAGGTGAAATGAGCTAAATGACGTAAAGATGGATGAAATAATATGAATAATGGAAAGAGAGGTCAACGTGACTCTAAGAGTATTCAAAATATTTTTAAGTTGTTATTTAAGATTACTAAACCACCCTAAATGGTAAAAACGTAAATAAGTAATATTTGTACTGGATGAATGTCATATATTTTATAATACATGTGTCATTCATCCATATATTTTAGGATTTATCATATTATGAATAATGATATAATCTTTGATTTAAGAGCTTCAATAGTGTTTTAAAGAGATAATTAATAAATAGATTTAGTTTTAGACAATTCTTGAGTTGTTTAGTCTCTACAATCAATGTCATTTATTTTGACGAGGCCATCCATCGTCAAATTTTCTACCATTTATGGGAATATTTTTAAAAAATCTATACAATTACAAATGACAACGACTCGTTCAAAAGTCGGTATGTATAGTTTTTTTTTGCAGGGTTTTATAAAATGTTAAACTTTGTATGATAAAGACCAATTTGGTAAATTTATGAATCGGCTAGTGATTTGGTCTAATGGGTGTTTATTATTACGAATAAAGGTCCCAAAAACAATCTTTATGTATTTTGGGCCAATAGAGCCACCTAGGCCCAACAGGGTCATTGTTTAAATTGGTACATTATCTCCTATTTACATGTTGTTATTACTTTATCTCTCTAGATTAAATATATAGTCTACACATTAAAATTACGGTAAGCTAGTCCCTATTAATCATGAGCACCTATTAATAATCCAAAGTGTGAAGGTTAACCCATACAATTCTTACTTATCTCGGACTCATCATCAGTTAGAATCATCTGAAGCGCCACCCGCAACACCTAGACTCATCAGTGGCGACTATAGTGGGAGTTTTCTACGAACTGGAACCTCAAAAAAAACTTTCAAAACTAGACTACTCATTTGATTCTGGAACGAGCTTCAGTGGGATGCCTGATTAATGAACATATAGTAACTCATATACCTCTTTGCTACAAGGGGCACGATCGCAAGGTTTGTTTGGTCATTCCCTTAATTCAACTCAACTAGAGGGACGAAGATTGTTACTTGTGTTCCGGGCTCTTAAGTCACAAGCGCAAACAGACTTCTTGGTGAATGTCGTTTGATTGGTTGGAGTGTTTGCACACCAGCGAGAAAGAGTACTCAAACGACCATGGGCGAGATCGGACGTTTGCATCAAGACGTTAGGAGAAGAGATTACTAAGGATGACACTTACGAGCCATTCGCGCTCGGTGGATCGGACCATGTTCGAAAATCAAAAGAAAAAAAACTTTGAAGACGAGCTCGGAGTGTGTAAAATCCGCAAGTGAGAGAAAAAAATGTTTCTTCCCTTATAGTCTATGGTCGGACCCCATGGTAAGCCGAAGCCTGGTCGAGTAAAATGCTCAGCAAAGAGCTTGGACCCCTCGCCTAGGGTCGGCGCCCAAAGCGGTGGAGCCCGTGAGAAGCATGTGTGGGTGCTCACTACATGTATTTGGTACCACGAGAGAAGATTCTATCACAACAGGTTTGGAGTCCAACCCAACGTTGGGAACATCCCAGGACAGGATTATGTGTACGACAATCCAGGATCGGGTTATTATGCGAACCCTATACAGTTCCCGAAGAGGCTTTAGAAGAGGCTTTCTGCAATTGTGCTATAAGAGGGTAGTATATCATTTGGTCCCTAGAATTATGGTGTTCAAATTACCATAAAACTTTGACGTGGAGGGCTAGAGAGTTTTTACATGTTCGATGATGACGCGGTGAAAATAAAAGAAGAAGCAACGATAGTTGAAACTTTAATTTAATGGTAACATGATGAAACCTTAATCTAAGGATAACAAAGACTGAAATATTTTGGGATAAAATATATAGTATTCCAAAAACTTATTTAAAACTTAAAGTATATAAAGTTTTATATAAGGGCTACTCAAAACCCTAAATTATAATACAAGAAAATAAATAAATGTTTTAAAATAAAATAAAATAAAATCTTAATACAATTAGATTTGATTTAAATAATATAAGATATTTGAATAAAATTAAATTAAATTTTAAAAAAAATTGTTTGGACTTTATGGGCTACATCATCCTCCCCTGATTAACAAGAATTTGTTCCCGAATTCACAACATCACCACCATCAACAAGCAAAATTATTTTATTTTATTTTTTCAATTGTTACATTGGGAATTATAATTGTAGGCCTTGTCGGAATAAGATAAATTATTCTCGAGAGTTCCTTATTTGAAGTCACAAAGCCATCTAGTTAATGAAAAATAATTAGTTTTGAAAGCTTTTTCATAGCCCAGAAACAACACTCCATGTCTAGTTGATGAAAAAAATTGGTTTCAAAAACCTCTTCATAGCCTGAGACAGTATCTCGATAAGCAAGTTTTACCTTGATCCGACAATTGGTAGTCAATTTAAACTCCTCCAGTAATCGGTCAATACGACTGTCATCAAAAACGTCTTATGTGTCCCCACATACCAAACTATCTTCGAGATCTTGATGACGATAGATGTTGTTCTCTCATTTAGACCTTGAATTAGATGAAATCATAATTCAGAAATGTGTTTGCCCTGTAGCATGAAATGAAGCTTTAATACCAAATTGATGATGCAACGGAAATAGAAGAAGAAGCGGCGATAGATGAAACCCTAATTCAAGGATGACATGATGAAACCCTAATCTAAGGGTAACAAAGACTAGAATTTCTAGAGATAAAAAATATATTATTCCAAAAACTTATTTAAAACTTAAGATATATTAGGCTTTATATTAGAGCTGTTCAAAACCTTAAATTAGAATACAAGGAATAAAATAAATATTTTAAAATAAATAAAACCATATCTTAATACAATTAGATTTGGTTTAAATAATATAAGATATTTGTTTAAAATAAAATAAAATTAAAAAGGTTTTTTGTTTGGACTTTCTAGGTTACATCATTCGAAGACCTATAGCGACATATTGAGTTTTTTTACAAAGGTAATGACAAGATTTTCCAAGAATTATCGCATGTGGCGTCGTGCGTTTCCTATGACAATTATGGGTCATGCTATTTTAGTTCAATCGGTTAGCCATGAAGTCTAACGCAAGCTTCAAAAAGTTGTAAGCAATTTTCAGACACTATTTTAATGATGGTAATTTTATAAGGGTCCATAAAAACCATATAATACTTTACAATCAGCGTATGGGGGAAAGTCTGAAGGACTATATACAACATTTTATATGTATCAAGAATAGCATTGAGGAGCATCATGAAAAGGTAATTGATGCCTCTTCCAGGCTAGGGATTCATTTAGGTTCCCCCATGACTAAAGGGATGTTAAGTTAGGAGGTCATGACCTTTTGGTGTGTTGTTAGAGAAATGTTTTGTGAAAGTTCACCATGACCAAGTGAAACGTCATCGCTAGCTTGCGGATGTTGCAACCAGTCTGCATAGCCGGACCTCATCCCCGACCTACGTGATCATATCAGAGGCAAGTACAACCTCCATAGAAATTTGGATACAACAACTAACTTCAAACCATTATCTTGTACCAGCTGAGTAGTCGTGTATGACTCAAAGTTCAACTATGAGACAACTACAATTTGCAGCCCAACAAGCTGCAGTTGAAAGGGCATGAGAGGTTTATAGGGGAAGATAAAAAGGCTTCAAGACTATACAGATTTGACATAAAATGTGGCCCTAATTTACCATAAAAAGGCCAAGTTAAATTTAGGACTCCACCTCTAATGAGTAGACCCTTGAAGTATTAGAACGAAAATTTATTTGAATATCAAAATGACACCAGACACAATGCAAAGTATTGAATCCCTTATCGAAGTAATGACAAACGTTTTTTGAGGTGTCATCTGCTACGTGCCTAAAAATATCCATCTAATTATTATAACATTTCTTTCGTTCTTTAGATAACAAGCATTGTAACGTTATTTCTCTTTTATTTTTTAACTTTATTTATGCGATAACTTCAAACTCAAAATACTTGAACGACGATAGTAAATTAACTATTTTTACCAAAATTTCTGTTGCGAATTATTTTATACAGTGAATTTAATAGTGATTCATGATTTAATTTTCCATATGTTCTTACAAAACACCAACACCTGAAGTTTTCTAACAAATTTTGTTTGAATTCGAGATCAGAAAAAAAACGGTTTGTAGAATTAAACTACAGAGTTTTTACTAACATTCCATTGGCGTTCGTAAAATATTCCACTTGGGGTTACTCGAAACACAGACTCGAAGAGAAATATGTTTGTAAAAACTCTGTAGTTAGCCAAAACATGAAACTAATAAAATAAATCGGCATATGGTGAACATTTTAGGTTAAGTTGCGTCCATTGAAAAAGAGTCTGAAGTGGATAAAAACGAATGAGTACGAAATTACCAAAAATAAACGAGTACGAAGTGACCAAAAATGAAAAAGTCTGAAGCGATAAAAAATAAAAGAGTTTGAAGTGACAAAAAATAGTGTGAAACGACAAAAAGTAAAAAAGATTGAAGTGATAAAAGACAAAAAGTCTGAGGAAAATCCAAAACAAAATAGTCAATAACTGACAAAAACAAAAGAGGCTGAAGCGACCAAAGCTAAAAAGTTTGAAATAAACCCAAAATAAAAGATTCCAAATAGGACCAAGTACAACATACTTGAAAGTAAATATAAAAGAAAAAAGTCTGAAGAGTTTTCCAATTAAGTCAGATCTAAAAAGACCGATTTGGACTCCTATGAAATTTTGAGATATTGAACATAGCCTTTTGATTAACAAAATCAGATACAAAATCCCGTAGAGTCCCAGGAAATTTCAATATAATAATATGAATTTGTGAACTAAATACTTTAATTTTAAAAGAAATACAACATAATCCCCTACCCACGGGATTCAAAAAGTAATACGATAAAAAAAATATGAAGCGTCGTTAAATAAGGTGAGCCACGAAACAATTTCAGACAACGAGTCAAAGTCTTTATCACCGAGCTCATCCTCAACATCGTTCATCTCCTTTTCTTTCTCTAAAAAAATAATCTGAAAAGTTTTTCTCAATTGTATGTATGTCGGAAAACTTCTCTTAAAAACCAAAGATCATAATAGAGATGGTCTTTTGGGCTCATCTTTAGCATCAAAAGAGTCTTTTCGGCCTTAGGCGTAGGCACTAGCTTGGCTTGAAACTTTAGTGTGTTAACCTCCTCTAACATCTTATTTATCTTCATATTAAGCTTCTCATTTTTTCCTACAACTTATTGTTCAATTAATAGGTGAATTGCCAACTTATCATAGTAAATATAGTCCCATTGTTTTGGACATGTTTAACATGATCATTCATCAAAATAGAGAATTAAGGGAGCTTCGTGTGGTCCTGATGAGGCATATTTTAAACTATCCCGAAGTTAGTGTGTAATGTCTACAAAAACTTATAAGTCAAAATAAGAAAAAAAATGATATCAAATACGAAAAAATGAGATGAGAAAGTCCCTCAATATTAAGGGGCGTGACCAAAGACGTAGCATTCAGGAGACATCGAATGGTGGAAGCCATCAAAATTTTGGCGCCAACGGCATAACGGGCAACAACTTTACCCAAATATCGACCATTCGTGCTCTCGGTCTTTTTCTTGCTTCTAGTTACAAAAAAGAAGGAGTAGGGTGTATAGATTTAGATTTTTGGGCTGATTTGCTCACCATAGGCGTTTTATTCCTTTTGATATAGTTGGTTGGTATTTTTGCTTCGGAAGAACCGTCCACCAATATGCAAAACTCTAAGGGGATATCTTTCTTCTTTTTTAATTTGGAAGGATCGACTAACTTAATTTTTACCTTTTTACTTTTAGCATGGATCTGTTTTGGAAGAAATAGATTGGTTGATGAGAGTGATATCACCTTCACCACTTTCTTGTCTGAAGCAAGTTCATTGGTAGATGAGGCATATTTTGGTCAGGCATAATCCACAACATGATCCGGGAAAAATTATGAGCGGTAAAGCATTGGTGGAATCTTTTATCGTAGTTGTCTACAACCCAAGTAAAGAGTCACGAAAGGATGGCTTCGGTTCTCTCAATAAATGAGGTATAAATCTTAGAGTATTCTACGTGAGAAAAGTGTTACAAATTATAAAAAATAAAAGGGCAACGACAAGTGTAAAAAAGGTAAATTAAAGCCAAGGTTGGGAGTTCAAACTAAAATATTTACTCTCTCTTTTTCTGAAAACTACTTAGACAGCTCGGGTTTTTCTCAGATTTTGGTTCACCATTCTCTGAAGCACTATTGATGAAAAAGAAATGACGCTTCCACTTCCTTTGAAGCTCCAGTAAGTTGGCAACTACTTTGTGTCGGTTATATAAAAATGAAGTAGGTTGGGTAGGTCGAATTGGGAGTTATAATGCTAAGTGATAGAAGTTCATATAGGTCAAACTCAATCTTCAACAACCTTGAAGTGATGATGCAAGACAATATGGTGCACCATGTATCGAGGTTATCTTGGTTGGAACGCATGTCGAGCAATTCGAATAATCTAATATTGTACGAGCAAAGAAAGAACCAAACTCATTCATTCAACTACTCATGAAACACTACTAACTCATCTTCCTTCGCAATGATAATAGTTTTTCCAGTCGTGGGTAGTCGTATATGGTGTGGATTATTTTAGTCTGAGGGTAATTTGGTCAGGTGTTTTGTGGTGTCTCAAAGGTATTTAATGTTTAAGTGGGTTGTAGTGAGAGATTTGAGCTGCCTGGTTGTATTAAATCTTCATTACCCTCATTAATGAAAGTGGTTGGGTATTTATACCCTTAATTATGGGCCAGGTGGGCTTTCGGGTCATACTTATGAAACCGGGTCGAGTTCAAAAACCCATTAGTTTATTAAGCAGATTAGTAGTTAGCTTAGTCAAAAGGTGATTAGCTTTTAATACTTTAGTCCAGTTCGGATGGTTCATTGGGTGGTTTTTGTCTGAATTGCCCCTGTCCGGCTTCTGCAGTGAGTGGTGAAGATATCCGGACTCATCAGTAACCCTTTTTTTAGGTTTTGTTCGAAGGCCTTTGGCAAGACCTAAAAAATAGCCTTTGAGCACTTGTGACATTGTCCGGAGGGATTTCGAATTGAGTAAAGGACTAATCCTGACTAAAACATTCTTCAGAAGCTCAAAGGTTTTGCCATGGATCGTGGGACACGTGTCCCCTTCTGGTTCGCCTCACCAGCCGTTTTCCTCCTAGAACGGCGCTCCCACTCATTTCAAAAAGCAACCTCTTCAATTAATGTTGGTGACGTCAGCGCCGTTTTTAATCATTACCTCCATCTTTTTGTATTCTCCTAGGTTTCTGTGTATCTTTTTGTCTCTTTAGTATAAATTACCTTATTTTTCACTGTTTTACCATCTTCATCACTTTTTCACTCCTTTTCTTCAAAGCTTTCATCTCTCTTTTCAAAACCTTTTTTGGTGTAAGTTTATGTTTACAGCAAGAAACGCACTTGTAAAAGGTGGGTGGCTTAATCTTTCGGAGTTAGAGAAAGTACAGAGAGTCGAACGAGAAAGGCGCATTGCTGCAGGCCTTCCAGTTTCTCCTATCGACAAACCTGAAACACCAAGCTCAGAGCCTGATCGAGGTTCGTCTTCTGCCAGAAGCTCCAAAGTTAGAAGGTTATTTCAACCTAGTCTTTCACCAATCGTTTTTGGCTCATCGGTTCAAGAGTCACAGCCTATCATCGAACGAGAGCAAGCAGTTACAAGTACCAGGATACCCTCACCATTTATAGCCATGGGATCGGATGCTGATATCTCTCCAGAAAAACTAACACTTCGACAAAGAGGCCGTTTAGTAAAGGGACAGGCTATCGCTCCACAGTCCAAATCTCCAAAATCAGGGCCCCTAAGTCTGGGGCCAAAGACAAAACTACAGGGTCAGAGGCACCCATCAGAGTTCCCAAGGATAAGTTATCTGATCCGGAGGCTACCGGAACAAGCCTTCGAAAAGAACCCTTTGGATCTGAGCCCTAACCGGACATCAGACCACAAAGGGAAACTGAAGCTCAGCCATCCAGACAGCCTACAGAGTCGACCACCAGCGCTCTCCCACCAAAGATAACTGACAATCCTTCCAGGGTGATGGAAGAGGTAATGGAGGACAGTGTTGAAGAAGCCCCTTTTGAGACCGACGTCTCCGGGCAGAGGAGTGAGACTGCCATTGTTAAGAAAAACAAGGGTAAAGAGAAGCTGTGTTTAAAACACCCGGACCTGCCGAAGTGCCTTGAAGGAAGAGTGGGACCTTGCTTCCACAAAGTGAGTGTAAAGTATCTGCTAGCCATGTAAAACATTAACTATGCTTTCATTCACACTGCTGAGCTAGGCCGGATCCGGACGAAGTGGAGGATCCCAGAATCGGTTAAAGTAAGGATACTGGTTGATCCGGAGACGCCAATGGACTGCAAGCTAAGTGAAATAGTTTTCTACACAGAGTTATTCAACCGAGGGCTTAGATTTCCCTTGGACCCATAGATCGTCAGATATTTCCATATGATAAAGCTCTGTCTAAGCCAACTGAGCCCCAACGCTTGGTTCACCCTCATGTCTTGTATCATGGCTTACAGGCTCTCCGGAATCCCGCTTCCGATGGAGAAATTTGTTGTTGTTGCCAGCCTCTGCAAAAATCATGTTATCCCCTTCTACCATTACAATATGGGTGACAACTTTAAAGTGGTAGATGACTTGCTTGAATCGGAGAAGAACTGGAAGACTCAATTCTTGTTCATCAGCTGTGCTTGGGAAAATGAAAGGAATATTAAAGTTGATGTCAACCCAAGCATATTTACCAGTAGATGGAAAATCACATGTAAATATTTCATCATGTCCATCTATATATCCTTATAATAAGTTTGTTTGTTTAAATGCTCTTCTTCTTTTTTTGGTAGTGCTGCCGAAGGAGTTTACTGACTACTTGGAGGCAGGACAGACCACTTGTGCCAAGTTGAATGCTTGGGCTGCTGAAAAATGGGGAAATCGCTTCCACAATTGCTTTATTGGTGGCAACCTGGTGAGATCCCACCTCTGGAACACAACCGGCCGAATAGACTTGTCTTTGGAGGAATTAACCACACCGCCTCCTCCGGGTGTCATTCTACAGAGGACAGATGCAAAGGATGGGAAGCTGGCCTTGCCGGGTAGGGCTAAAGCCCCAAGTAAAATGAAGGGCAAGAAAGGCAAGAGAGGGCCAGAGGTAGCTGAGGTCAACCAAGGTGGTGTTGAGGAGACAGTCCCAGCAAGTCAAGAGGTGCAAGACCAAGGAGGAATTGATGCGGCTTTGCTTCAAGTGGTGGAAAATGAAAGTACCAAAGAAGCAGTTGGACTTCCAAAACCCCCAAAGGCTCCAAAAAAAGACCGGAAACAGGGAGCAGATGGTGATGATAGGGAAGCCAAGAAAAAGAAAATCTCCAAGGGGGATCAGGTAGCTCTTCGGCCTCTGAAGTCTCTTCCTCCGATCAACCCAATAGACCCAACACAAACAGAGCAAATCCCCAGTGATTTTCATACCGAAGAGGGTGCCGGAGGGGATATTAACATTGATGGTGTTGACATCAGTGGCCTTCAATAGATTGGCCTTTACTTTGAAGACCTTAAGAAAGACGACTTTGTTGGCCCTTACCTCCTCCCAAGCTCTTCGAACATTGTCACTTTTAATGGTAAATATTTTTCTGCTTCAGCGGATAAGGATATGGTGACTCACTCCTTGTTGAGTAATATTCAACCGGTGCTCAACTTGGAGAGACGAGTGAGAAATCAATCAGACCTCATCAACACACTCAATTCAGATAAAGAGAGCTTGTCTAAAGACCTCCTTATTGCCAACCAGAATGCTCAGGCACTAAAGAGAGAGATTGAGGAGTTGAAGAAGGGGAAAGAGGATTTGGCCCTCAAGTTAGCCACTTCGGAGGGGGTTAACAAGGAACTTCAATCCAAGTGTTCTGGCTTGGAGAAGGACCTCTCTACTTCAAAAGAGGAGGCAAATGTCAAAGATAATATCATCCAGACCCTAACCAATGACAAAATTTCGCTCAAAAACGATGTGTCTAGAGTTAACCAGGAAAAGGATGAGTTGATAAAGGATCAGGAGAAAACAATTCAAGCGAAGATTGATGCATACACCAACCAGGTGATAGATTCTCAAGAGGAGAGGTATGCATAAGTCAAGTCAGACATGGTCCTGTTCTTTCATAAAAAAATTCCCGAAGAGGACACTTGGAGACTTATGGCGATTTGTGGAGTACGAAGATCTTCCTCACCATACTATGGCCGATGGTGATAAGCGCGGTTATTCCAGTGGTTGGGATGATACTGTTGATGAAGACGAAAGGACTGGAGAGAGTCCAGATGAGGAAACCAGTGATCCCAAGAAGAAAGCAAGTGAGGCTGGGCCATCTAAGGAAGCTCAGTCTTAAAGTATCAACTATCTTTTAATTTTTGTGTTTGAACTAAAGTCCTTGGATGGCCAATGCATTTTTGTAATTGTGTCCGACCCTGTCCGGATAAACCTTTTCCTTTAAAACTTCAAAGTCCTTGGATGGCCAAGGCAGTTTACATATTTTAATATCATTCCTCGGTATTAGCCGGGCAATTTTGTCTTATACAACTCTTACATTGTTTTATAGTTTCCCAATTTCGATGGCTAATGTTTAAACAACCCTTAGTTATTTTACAAGTATTTTAAAGTGAGAGTGTTAAAATTCTCCGATGAAAAATGTTTAAGTAGTCATCACTCTACCGATTCAATCTGGTTTGCCATTGATATACTTTAAAAAAATTCAAAGAAGCTATCAATTGAAACACTCCGAATTTTTCAAGAAGGCATCAAATTTCATTAAAAATCCCGGACACCTCATTAAAACCTCCCCGCGTCACCAGGGTAGGAAAGAGTATGCCCCCTAATATTTACATGGACTTTAAACAAGTAAATATTTACATAGTTTTCATTCTAAATACAACCGGAGGTGTTCAATATTCCAAGGGTGATTCAAAATTCTTCCATCTTTATCTTGAAGCCTGTATGTCCTAGGCTTAAGCTTTTCAGTGACCACATAGGGTCCTTCCCAAGTTGGAGCCAGCTTGCCGAACTACTTCTCCTTAGTATGCAGGAAGACTTTCCTCAACACTTAATCTCCTGGTTGAAAATCCCTCATTTTCACTTTGGAAGCAAACCTGCTTCTCATCAAGCCTTGATAGTGTGTGGCTCTGAGGTGAGCTTTAACTCTTTTTTCTTCAATCAAGTCAAGTTGGCTTCTGATTGCCATTTCGTTAGCCTGTTCGGAGAAATTGTGGACTCGGAACGAAGGGAGAGTGGCCTCAATGGGAGTTATTGCATCCATACCATATACTAAGGCAAATGGGGATTCTTGCGTTGTAGCCCAGGGAGTAGTCCGGTAGGCCCATAATACTTCTTGTAGATAACTTGGCCACTTTCCAGCAGCCCCCTCTAGATTCTTTTCAAAACCGGACAGGATGGTCTTGTTAGCTACTTCAACTTTCCCATTTTCCTGTGGGTGGAAAGGAGAAGAGAAACAGTGTTGAATGCCTCTAAAGGTACATAAATTGTCCACATCCTTATTATCGAATTGTGGCTACTATATCTTTGGCATGGATCACACTTCTTGACCAATTCCTTGGCATCTTTCATTATGGAGGGCGAGTAATATCCAGCTAACAAGACTCTTCTGGTTAGAGCCCTGAATCCATAGTGTGTTGATCCCTCACCATCGTACAATTCGGAGAACACTATTTGGGAACTTCGATCCCCAAACATTGTAAGAGAGGTCTACTAAAAGACTTTTTGTAAAAAACGTCTCTTAGGATGACAAAGCCACGAGCCTTATACTTTACTTTCCTTGCCACTACTTTTTTCGGAGGCAAGATGCCATCTGAGAGGTATTGGAAAAGAGGAAATCTTCAATCTTGAGGTTGATTTACTTGTATATTTAAACTTTCTTCTTCCTTGTTCCGACTGAGTTGAATGGATGGGCACTCTTACACATGAATCCATGGGTAGGACTCAGAATAGGCTATGGTTGCCAAGGAGTCTGCCAGCGTATTTTCTGTTCGGGGAATGTGCTCATAGGTGATGTTTTTTAAATTAAGTGTCACTTCTTTAACAACAAATAAATATTTAACCAATTGCTCCTTTTTTGCCTCAGATTGACCTTGTGCGTGATGGATAAGAAGCTGAGAATCGCTCATTAACCAGACCTTTTTGGCTCCACAAATTAAAGCTAATTTCAAGCCGGCTATAGCAGCTTCATATTCGGACTCATTATTGGAAGCCCTGAAATCAAAACATATAGCCTGGTACATTTTTTCGCCATACGGAGAGGTTAAACATATCCCATCACCAGAACCCATGGTACTTGATCCACCATCAGTCCGGACAACGCACAATTTCTTAGTTTTTTCAACTGTTGCTTGCTTAGTATCTCTGTCTGAATGAAATTCAACTAGGAAATCAGCAACAGTCTGAGCCTTGACTACTGTTCGAGGGGCAAAATTAATATCATAGTCTCCCAGCTCCACTGACCACTTGGTCATTCTGCTTGAAATGCCTGCCTTTTTAAGAATGTTTTTCAAAGGAAAAGACGTCCGGACAATGATAGAATGAGACTGAAAGTAGGACCTCATCTTCCTAGCAGCAATTACTAAGGCCAGTGCTAATTTTTAAAGTTTTAAATATATTTTTTCTGCATCAATCAAGATTTTTCTGATATAGTATACAAGTCGAGGATAATTATCCACCTCCCTTACTAGTACTACACTTAGGGCACACTCAGAAACTGCTAGGTATATGTAAAGTGTCTCTCCATCAACAGGTTAAACAAAGTTGTAGGGGAGGATAAGTGCTTTTTAATTTCATCAAATGCATGGTCACACTAGGGAGACCAATTAAACTCTTTTGCACCTTTTAAAGTTTGAAAAAATGGGCACACCTATTTGAAGACCTCGAGATAAAACGGTTTAGAGCTGCTAACCTCCCTGTCAATCTTTGTACTTCTTTAATATTCCGGGGAGGCTCCATCTGCAATAAAGTACTAAGCTGGTCCGGATCAGGCTGTATCCCTTTCTCACTTATCACATACCCTAAAAATTTCCCGGACTTTACTCCGAAGACACACTTTTCTGGATTGAGCTTTAAATTCACCCTCATCAAGTTGGTAAACGTTTCTTGAAAATCTGCTAGGTGTAGCTCTTCTTATACACTCTTTACCATCATGTCATCGATGTAGAATTCCATGTTTCTTCCGATCTGATCATCAAAAGCCTTGTTCACTAACATTTGATAAGTAGCCCCAGCATTTTTTAACCCAAAACGACATCATTTTGTAACAACGGAGGCCCCTATCAGTAACAAATGTAGTGTGTTATTGATCATTCGGATCTACTTGAATCTGATTATACCCGGAGAAGGCATCCATAAAGGATAATAGCTTGTTCCCAGATGTGGATTCCACCAACTGATCAATTCGGGGGACCGGATATAGGTCTTTTCGGCAAGCTCTATTGAGATCTGTGAAATCGATGCACATACGCCACTTTTCATTTTTCTTCTTCACTAACACCGGATTGACTATCCATAAAAGATACTGAGATTCCTTTATATGCCCCATCTTAGTAAGCCGGTCCACCTCTTGAACTATGACATCAGCTTTTTCCTTAGAAAAATCTCTCATCTTTTGTACAACAGGTGATATATCCCTTCGGATGGATAGTTGATGTGATATAATATCTGCTGGTACTCCGGTTATATCAGCATTGCACCAAGCAAAAACATGCTGATGGTCTTTAAAAAAAGCTAACACTTTACTCTTTAATTCTGATGTCATCTTGGACCCGATCTTGATGGTGTGGATAATAATCGCCTAAGGGTAGGCTAGTAATTTTTGGTTGGTGTTTTATAGTAGTGTGTGGGTGTTATGTATTTAGAGTAGAGAGTAGAGAGATAATTAAGCAGCCTGGTAGCAGTTAATTCTCATTACCCACACTTAATGCAGGTGGTTGGGTATTTATACCCTGATGTTTGGGCCCTTATGGGCTTTCGGGTCATGTTTAATGGACCCGGGTCATGTTCAAAGACCCATGAGCTCTAAGTAGGAGAGCAAGTAGATTAGTCAAGAAGAGTTTAGGTTTTTTAGTACTTTTGTCATAGTTCAAACAGTCCTATGGTCATAGTGTTCAAAGTGATTTGTCCGGTCCGTGTGATTTGTCCGGTCCGGAGGCCTTGGACCGATCTGTCCTTGTCCGGGGAGCGTGCAGAATTCGGACTCATCAGGAGCCCCTTTTTTAGGTGTTTGTGCAAATATTTTTGCCAAAGATCTGAAAAACAGTCCGACGTCAAGGGTAGTTTTAATCCGGACAGGTCTATGGGTTTATCCGGACAGATAAAGCTTCACGAATTCAAAACGGTTTTTGCCAGAGTTCGTGGGACACGTGTCGCTCTCTGATTGGTTGCTTCAGCCGTTTTTTCACCTTGAATTTCGAACCCACCTTCTTCGAAAAGCAACCTCTTTAATTTCAGGTGGTGACATCAGCGCCGTCTTCTAATCATTGCCAAACGTTTCGAATTCTCCTAGGAATCAACTGCTTTTCAGATTTATTATAAATACAAACTCATTTCTACTGTTTTACCATCTCCTTCAAATTTACTTCTGTAAAAACTCTCAAAGCTTTCTCTCTCTAAAGCAAAAAACTTAGTTCAACAGTTTATGTTTACAGCAAGGAACGCTCTTGTCAAAGGCGGGTGGCTCAACCTTTCTGAGTTAGAGAAGGCTCAAAAAGTCGAAAGAGAAAGACGGATTGCTGCAGGATTACCTGCCTCGCCTGTTGACAGACCTATCACATCTGCATCTGAGTCAGATCGAGGCTCGTCCTCTTCCAAAGGTACTAAGCATTGAAAACTATTTCAAACCAACCTTTCCCCTATAATCTCTGGTTCCTCAGTTCAGGAATCGGTGCCTTCTGTCGAGCCAGGAGTTACAGCCACTAGCCTTAGAAAACCTTCTCCCTTTCTTGCAATGGGATCGGATACGGAGCACTCTCCTGAGAAGCTGGTTGACAGGAGGAAAGGCCGGTTGGTTAAAGGCCTGGGGACCAAAAATACTCCCTCAAGGTCGGGGGCAAAGGATAGCAGCACCGGATCAGAGGTGCCTATTAGAGCCCCTAAGGACAGGCTGTCCGGACGGGAGGGCTCCAATCCAAACCTTCAACCAGAAACTTCTGTTCCAAACACTCTACCGGAGAGCAAAAATCAAAGGGGCACTGAGGCCCATCAGTCCGGAGATAAGGATGAATCAAGTTTGAACCCTCCCCCCACTACAGCTGCTGAAATCCCTTCAACAATCATGGAGGAAGTGATGGAGGACTCTGTTGAAGAGGCCCCGTTTGAGTCTGAGCCCTGCGGTCAAACTAGCAAAGAAATAGTTGCCAGGATGGACAAGGGCAAGGAGAAGTTGTACTTGAGGCATCCGGATCTGCCGGAGAGCCTAGAAGTAAAAGTAGGGCCTTGTTTTCACAAGGTCAACGTTAATTATCTTCTCTCCTTACAAAAAATCAACTACGCATTCATCCACACTGTTGAGTTTGGGCAGGATGCGCTCGAAATGGGGTATTCCAGAAGATGTAAAGATCAGGATTCCTATACATCCGGAGACCCTCATGGACTGCAAGTTGAGTGAAGTGGTCATGTTCACGGAGCTATTCAACTGGGGGCTCAGGTTCCCACTAGACCTAGAGATTGTCAGATATTTCCATTTGATCAAACTTTGTCCGAGCCAGCTGAGCCCCAACGCTTGGTATACCCTTATGTCATGCATCATGGCATCAAGGCTGTCCGGGATCCCTCTGCCCATGGAGGAGCTTGCTGCAGTGGCTAGCCTGTGTAGAAACCACCACATCCCCTTCTACCACTTTAACATGGGGGATAACTTCAAGGCGGTGGACGATTTGCTGGAGGCAGAGAGGAATTGGAGGACCCAGTTCCTATTTTTCAGTGGTGCCTGGGAGAACGACAAGAAGATAAAATCCGGAGAGAACCCAGGCCTCCTCAGGATCAGGTGGAGGAGTGATTGTAAGTCTCTTATTTTATTTTTTATTTTTTTCTCCCTTTCTTATCTAATGCAGTTCGAACTGATGGGTCTCACTTTTGCCTTGGCAGTGTTACCCAAGGAGTTCAATGACTATCAGAAAGCCGGACAGATAACTTGTGGCAAGATTAATGCCTGTGCTGCTGAGAATTGGGGGAACCGATTCCACGATGCTTTCACCAGTGGAAATTTGGCAAGGTCTCACCCGTGGAACACCACAGGTCGGAGAGACTTGACATGGGAGAAGCTCACCACCCAGCCTTCTCCAGACGTTGTGCTCAAGATGACCCATGAACCAGATGAGACACTCTTCCTGCCAGGCCGGGCCAAAGCCTCGAGCAAGATGAAAGGCAAGAAGAAGAAGGGCAAAAGGGTGGTGGGTGATGCCAACCCTGCTGATGCTGAGAATGATGCTCCAACAGTCCCGGAGGGGCCAGCCCAGAACCAAATTGATGCTGCTCTCTTGCAAGTAGTGGAGCAAGAGACTGAAAGGCAGGAAACGAATCTCTTAAAACCTCCAAGGGCTTCCAAGAGAATTCGCAAACAGGGAAGCGAAGGCGCAGACCGGGAGGCGAAGAAGAAAAAGACTTCTAAGGGAAACAAGCTTTCTCTCCGGGCTCCAGAGCCTTCTTTCCAAGCTGAGCCTTCTGACCCAACGCATGCTGAAGAGATTCCGGGGGACTTTCACACCGATGAGGTTGAGGGAGGAGATCTCAACATTGATGGAGTAGACATCACCGGTCTTGGTGAGCTTGGTGAATACTTCTTCAATCTCCCTAGAGATGACTTTGCAGGGCCTTACATTCCTCCGAGCAGCTCCAACACAGTCAATTTTAATGGTAAGACTTTTATTGTCTCTAGTGAAAGGGATACCATAACCCACTCCTTGTTAAGCAACGTGCAGCCGGTACTTACGCTGGAGAGACAAGTTCGGAGTCAGGCAGACATCATTAAAGACCTTAAGTCTGACAAGGAGAAGCTGTCCGAAGACCTTCGCACTGCCACTTCCAATGTTGACATGTTAAAGGAAGCAAACGAGGAGTTGAAGAGAAATCAGAAGGAAAGCACCACAAAAGTCGCCACTTTAGAGGAAACCATTAGAGACCTCCGGGAGAAGCTGTCTGGTGTGGAGAAGGACCTTACTGCCTCAAAGGAAGAAACCAAGGCAAAGGACAAAATCATCACCAACTTAACTACTGACAAGATTTCTCTTGAGAATGCAGCATCCAAGGCTGCCGAGGAGAAAACCACTTTGTTAAGGGAGCAAGAGGCTACGATCCAAGCTAAGATCAATGCTTGTGCCAACCAGATGATCAAGAGCGAAGAGCAACTGCTTGAGAAGGTGAGGTCTGACATGGTTCTACTTTTCCATGAAAAGTTTCCGAAGAAGAACCTAGGGGACTTATGGATTTATGTTGAGCTTGAAGACCTCCCATATCACACGATGGCCGAAGGCGACAGGTATGGCTACTCTAGTGACTCCTCAGGTGATGAAGAACATACTGGGGAGAGCCCAGATGAAGAGAAAGGCGATCCTAAGGGCAAGAAGGTAGATGAAGGTGAGCCATCTTCAAAGGCTCAACCTTAACTTATGATCCACTTTGTTTATTTTCTATCCAGACTAAAGTCCTTGGAAGGCCAAGGCACTCTTTTTGTAATGGTGTCTGGTATCTGACCGGATAGGTTTTTTGTGTTCTACTTTGATCATTTAAAAGTCCTTGGAAGGCCAAGGCAATTTTAAGTTATTTATTTCAATGAATATTTCTGTTCTGTGCAACTATCATCTTCTTTCATTGTTTGTTATAATTTTGATAGCCAGAGTTTAAGTAGCTTTTAGTTGTTTTATAGTGAGAGTGTTTAAGTTCTCCGGCTAGAGTTTAAATAGCCCTTAGTTATTTCAATCCGGATAGTATGATAAGGGACAAAACTTTAAAAACACTTAGAAATTTTTTAAGAAGGCATCAAATTTTATTCAACAGGCCAGACACCTCATTAAAACCTCCCCGTGCCACCAGGGAGGAAAGAGTATGCCCCCAAATATTTACATGGATGTTTAAACAAGTAAATATTTACACAAGTGCTACTCCAAGTACATCCGGAGATGCTCGATATTCCAAGGATGAGTTAGAACTCTGCCATCTTTGTCTTCCAACCAATATGTTCCAGGTTTAATTCTTTCAACAACCATATACGGACCCTCCCAAGTTGGGGCCAACTTTCCGAACAGCTTTTCTTTAGTGTGTAAGAAGACCTTCCTTAATACTTTGTCCCCCGGTTGGAAATCTCTTTTTTTAACTTTGGAAGCAAACCTGCTTCTCATCAAGCCCTGATAGTGTGCAACTCTAAGGTGAGCTTTAACCCGTATTTCTTCTATCAAATCAAGTTGACCTCTAATTGCCACCTCGTTAGCGTGTTCGGAGAAGTTGTGAACACGAAAAGAGGGGAGAGTTGCTTCTATGGGAGCTACTGCATCCATCCCATAGACCAAGGCAAAGGGTGACTCTTGTATTGCAGCCCCAGGTGTTGTCCGGTAGGCCCACAAGACCTCTTGTAGATAACTAGGCCACTTCCCAGCAGCCCCTTCCAAATTCTTCTTTAAACCGGACAATATAGTTCTATTAGCCACTTCAACTTGCCCATTTGCTTGTGGGTGGAAAGGTGAAGAAAAACAATGTTGTATACCCCTTGAGGCACAGAAGCTCTCTATTTCCCTATTGTCGAACTGTGGCCCATTGTCTGTTGTTATCTTTTGTGGGACACCAAATCTGCAACAAATGTTGGATAGAATGAATTTTATAACAGCTTTTGATGTTGTCCCTGCTAGAGGGGTTGCTTCTATCCATTTCGAGAAGTAGTCTATGGCCACAATTATAGTTTTGCGTCCTCCGGACGCCACAAGGAGAGGCTCTACTAAATCCAATCCCCATCGAGCAAAAGGAATAGGCTCAGAAATTGACTCTAAAGGAATGACTGGTATATGAATTTTATTGTTGTACCTCTGGCATGGGTCACACCTTCTTACCGATTCCTTAGCATCTTTCATGATTGATGGCCAATAATAACCGGAGAGTAAAGCTCTTCTTGTCAAAGCTCTAAACCCACAATGGGCTGATCCCTCACCATCATGCAATTCGGAGAGGACCACTTGTGACTCTTCATCCCCCAAACAGCGCATAAGTGGCTTACTGTAGGACTTTTTATACAACACTTCTCTCAATATGATGAAACCACGAGCCTTGTGTTTCAAGCTTCTGGCTAGTGACTTATCTGGATGCACGACACCACTGGAGAGATATTGCAGGAGATGAAACCTCCAGTCTTGAGGTTGTTTCACTTGTACTTCAAAAAGTTCCTCTTCTTTACCCTTACTAAGTTGAATAGAGGGGCTTTCGAGCACATGGATCCATGGATATGACTCCGTATATGCTATGGTTGCCAATGAGTCTGCTAGCTCATTTTCTGTCCGGGGAATGTGCTCATAGACAACACCTTTAAACTTAAATGCTTCATTTTTTAGGAGGAGTAAATACTTCACAAGCTGCTCCTTCTTAGCCTCAGATTGGCCTTGGGCATTGTGGATAAGCAGTTGGGAGTCACTTAGCAGCTTGACCCTCTTAGCCCCACAAATGTAGGCTAACTTTAACCCAGCTATAGCTGCTTCATATTCAGACTCGTTATTAGATGTCCTGAAAGCAAAACAGATAGCCTGGTACATTTTGTCTCCATATGGGGAAGTTAAACATACTCCTGCACCACATCCCATAGTGCTAGATCCACCATCTGTTCGGACGACCCATACCTTTTTATTTTTTACGTCAGTAGTTTGCTCTGAATCCCTGTCAGAGTGGAATTCAACCAGAAAATCAGCCACAGCTTGGGCCTTGACTGCTGTTCGGGGAGCAAAGTCTATGTCGAAGTCCCCTAACTCTACTGACCACTTAGTCATCCTGCTCAAAATGTCTGCTTTTTGAAGGAAATTCTTCAGGGGAAAAGAGGTCCGGACGATGATAGGATGACCCTGGAAATAAGGCCTCATCTTCCTGGCAGCTATCACCAGGGCTAATGCCAATTTTTCAAGTTTCAAGTAACGTCTTTCTGCATCTATCAAGCTTTTGCTGATGTAATACACTGGATGGAGATGACCATCGACCTCTCTTACCAACACAGCACTGATGGCACAACTTGAAACTGCCAAATATACGAAGAGCGTCTCCCCATCAACTGGCTTAAACAAAGTTTTGGGAGAGGACAGGTGTTTCTTGATCTCATTGAAAGCCTCATCACAATGTGGGGTCCAATCGAATCCATTTGCACCCTTCAAAGTTTGAAAGAAAGGAGCACACCTGTCCGAAGACCTTGAGATAAATCTGTTTAAGGAAGCTAATCTCCCCATTAACCGCTGTACTTCTTTAATGTTTCGAGGAGGCTCCATTTGGAATAGAGCATTGAGCTGGTCCGGATCGCGTTGTATTCCATGCTCAGTTATGATATAGCCTAAAAACTTCCCGGACTGCACTCCGAACACACATTTTTCTGGGTTTAATTTAAAATTCACCTTTACCAAGTTGGTAAAAGTTTCTTGGAGATCGGACAAGTGTAACTGCTCATCCACACTCTTCACCATCATGTCATCAATGTATACTTCCATATTTCTTCCAATCTGATCAGCAAATGCCTTGTTTACTAATCTCTGATAAGTAGCCCCAGCATTTTTCAAACCAAATGGCATTACCTTGTAGCAATGAAGACCCCTGTCAGTGACAAATGTGGTATGCTCTTGATCCTTCGGATCTACTTGAATCTGATTGTATCCGGAGAAGGCATCCATAAAGGAAAGCAGCTTGTTGCCAGAGGTGGAGTCTACCAACTGATCGATCCGGAGGACCGGATACAAATCTTTTGGGCAAGCTCTATTGAGATCTGTGAAGTCAATGCACATGCTCCACTTGCCATTTTTCTTTTTCACCAAGACCGGATTAGCAGTCCACAAAGGGTATTGAGACACCTTGATGTGCCCCATCTTTGTGAGCCTGTCAACTTCTTGCACAATGACATCAGCCTTCTCTTTAGAAAAAGCTCTTCTTTTCTGAACCACCGGTGTTACGTCTCTCCGGACAGATAGGTGATGTGATATCACTTCTGATGGAACTCCAGTAACATCAGCATTGCACCAAGCAAAAACGTGCTGATGGTTTTTCAAAAACTTCAACATTTCATCTTTCAACACAGGTGACATCTTAGACCCTATCTTGACATTTTTCCCATCTTCCAAACAGTATGTCTCTACCTCTTCGATCGGTATCAGTACTCCAGGGGTCTCTCTGGGGTCATCAATTTCACCCTTACCCCCAGAAAGGCCCTCAAACTGCTATTGTTCATTAATACGGACTGCCCCCAGCGTTCGAGGAGCCAGGGCAGTGGCATAACATTCTCTTGCAATCTTTTGGCTGCTCCGGACGACTCCAACCTGTCCCTGAACAGCATACTTCAAGCACTGGTGGACTGTTGAAGCCACTGCATGCATCCTAGAGAGCCAAGACCTCCCTAGAATAGCATTATAGCAAGTGGGACAATCCACCACAATAAAGAGTATTCTGACCATTTTCTTGAAAGGGCCCTTGCCCAATAACACTTCTTCTTCGAACTCTCCGATCACATCTGCTGAGCTGTCTGTAAAGCTCACGATTGACCTGTCCGAACTCTGAATTATAGCTACATTTTTCATTCTCTTGTATGTGGTTAGGAAAAGGATATTGGCTGAGCTTCCAGTATCCACCAGGATTCGTCTTATGTCATTTCCCCCTATAGATGCTCCTATGACAACAACATCCTCATGAGGGCCAGCAATGTCTCTTAAATCATCTTCATCAAAAACAATGAAGGGGAATGAGTTTTGTGATTGATAGGAAGCCATGCCTCCTTCTAGCTGGGAGGCTAAAGTATGAACATGCCTCTTCCTCGAAGAAGTAGTAGGAGCTGTCATAGTGTCCCCTCCGAAAATGGTAAGTGACTCGAAAAACTTAATGAGTCCGGAGACCGACCTAGAACATTCCTCGATTGCACCCACTCTGTTTCGAGTTGGATTAGGATCCAAGTACTCAGATTCCACGTCAAACCTTTCAATTATAACCATGGCTCCCTCCGGAGCAGCATTACTTGGACCAACCCGGTGAGTGTTGTCAGGCTTGTTGCCTCCTCTTCTTTTGACGTAAGCCCCTAGCTTTCCCCTCTCAATCAAGTTTTGAACTTCTTGTTTCAATGCTATGCAGTCATCAGTGGTATGACCAATATCATTGTGATATTGGCAAAAAGAGTTATTGCGATGCTCTCTGGGAGACTGCAGTGTCGCCGGTCTCCGGTAATGCACCTCTTCCTTTGTTTTCTCAAATATAGTGGCCACATTTTCTTTCAACTCTGCAAACCACTCCGGTTGGACCCATGGCCCTCTCTTGTTTTTGGATTGCTGACTTTGAGCAGGAGCTGCTGGCTGAGACTGAGTTTTTGCCCTACCATGCCCCTGTCCGGTCTCTCTTGCTTTGTTCCCGGACTGATTCTGATTGGGATTTGGTGCCACTGGGGTAGACCTCACCTGCCTGTGTACCCTGGTTTTCTTCGTTTCATCAACATTTATTTCTTTGCCAACCTGATTCAGCAACCCTCCCCATGTCATGGCCTTCTTTCTGGTCACTGAATCAGCTAGATTGCATGGGTTCAAACCCTGTCTCAGGGATGCTATTGCTACCTGTTCGAAGCAATCAGCCAACCCATTCTTGGTGTTCACAAAACGGATTATATATTCTTTCAATGACTCATTTGGTTCCTGGGCACAATGGTTTATTGTGTCTCCATTGCCCTTTAGCTCTTTACTCCCTACGAACTGTCTTCAAAAGGCTACCCAAAAAGTATCAAAATCTTTAATACAACCCTGAGACATGCTGTTGTACCATTTCAGAGCACTCCCCGTGAATGATTGGGAGAATTCCCTACAAAGTAGTTTATCATCGTCGTCAAAGTTCATCATGAAGTTTTTAAATTGCTCCAAATGGTTGTCTGGATCAGTACTGCCATCGTACTTCTCTATTTTGGTGCTGTCAAACCTCTTGGGGAGGTTTCCGGACAGAATTTCAGAAGACAATGGAGATTGCCTCCAATTCCTTCCACGACTGAACACAGTATCCTCATTGGGAGTTGCAAAGATACATGGTTCATCGTGGAAAGCGAAGGGATCCATCAGCATCTGGTCCACATGCCTCCGGCTGTGTGATGACCCTTTACCAATATTCTTCTTCATCCTTCCATGTCTATCCCTTTTTCTTGAATACTTTTTGACCTGCTTTATATGCCCCATCTTAGTAAGCCGGTCCACCTCTTGAACTATGACATCAGCTTTTTCCTTAGAAAAATCTCTCCTCTTCTGTACAACAGGTGATATATCCCTCCGGATGGATAGTTGATGTGATATAATATCTGCTGGTACTCCGATTATATCAGCATTGCACCAAGCAAAAACATGCTGATGGTCTTTAAAAAAAGCTAACACTTTACTCTTTAATTCTGATGTCATCTTGGACCCGATCTTGATGGTGTGGATAATAATCGCCTGAGGGTAGGCTAGTAATTTTTGGTTGGTGTTTTATAGTAGTGTGTGGGTGTTATGTATTTAGAGTAGAGAGTAGAGAGATAATTAAGCAGTCTGGTAGCAGTTAATTCTCATTACCCACACTTAATGCAGGTAGTTGGGTATTTATACCCTGATGTTTGGGCCCTTATGGGCTTTCGGGTCATGTTTAATGAACCCGGGTCATGTTCAAAGACCCATGAGCTCTAAGTAGGAGAGAAAGTAGCTTAGTCAAGAAGTGTTTAGGTTTTTTAGTACTTTTTTCATAGTTCAAACAGTCCTATGGTCATAGTGTTCAAAGTGATCTGTCCGGTCCGTGTGATCTGTCCGGTAAGGAGGCCTTGGACCGATCTGTCCTTGTCCGGGGAGCGTGCAGAATTCGGACTCATCACTTGACATTTCCTCCTTCAGCGAGAGAGTGAGTTTCAACCTCTTCAATTGGTATTAAAACACTAAGGGTCTCTCTGGGGTCATCAATTTCACCCTCTCCCCCAGAGGGCCCTTCAAAATTACTAATCCTCACTGATATGAACGGCCCCCAAAGTTCGAGGGGCTAGAATTGTTGCATAACACTCCCTTGCTACCTTCTGACTGCTTCGGACAACTCCCACTTGTCCTTGTACAGCGTATTTTAAACATTGGTGGACTGTTGAAGCCACAGCATGCATCCTGGAGAGCCAAGATCTCCCCAAAATGGCATTGTAACACGTGGGACAATCCACCACAATAAAGAGTATTCTGACCATCTTCTTAAAAGGGCCCTTGCCCAACAAAACCTCATCTTCAAACTCCCCAATTAAATCAGCTGAGCTTCGAATGAAACCCATTATTGACCTGTTCGAACGCTGAATCACTGTTGGATTTTTCATTTGTTTATAAGAAGTTAAAAAGAGAATATTGGCCGAACTGCCGGTGTCCACCAAAATTCTTCTAATGTCATTGCCCCCAATAGATGCTCCTATCACAACAGCATCTTCATGGGGACCAGCTATGTCCCTCAAGTCATCTTCATCAAAAACAATGAAGGGAAATGGAATTTGAGATTGATAAGAAGTCATGCCTCCTTCCAGTTGGGTAGCTAAAGTATGAACATGCCTCTTTCTCGAAGAAGCAGTTGGTGCAGTCATCGTGGCGATTAGCTTTTAATACTTTAGTCAAGTTCGGATGGTTCAGTGGGTGGTTTTTGTCCGAATTGCCCCTGTCCGACTTCTACTGTGAGTGGTGAATATATCCGGACTCATCAGTATATAGATGTTTGAGGGCATGTATCACTTATTACATACGACACACTGTTCCTCTAGATTGTCAGAAACGTAACAAAAATATCGCATAAGGTTGGGAGTTCACAATCCCTGATGCTTTTGAAGAGATATGACACCTCAATTTAAACTAAACCACTGTTTGATACCGTTTTAACAACCTCTTTCTTCTTATTTTTATTAAGATCTTAGACCCCGTCTATTTCGAACACTCGTTTCCCTTTTTTTAGGATTGTTGGACCCCATGAGGGAATTAGCCTCCATCTGATAAACATTGGTTATCGAATATATCACCCCCTCTGGATATTAACATCCCGATGGGAAGAACTATTAACTTGGTCAGTAATGGGAAGAACTGTTGAAAGACTTTCCAAAATCGCTTCATAAAAGAAACCCCTCGGTTAACAAAAAGATGGGTTAAATTCTTTTAATTTTTAACAACTTGAGAATAATGATCCACTACCTGGATTATTTTGGAGTTGATTTTCCTTTACCATATCATCAGAATGGAACGAGTTTTCGTCTCCTCATTCTCGATCTCGAGGGGGGTATTTTGTAACTTTCATTCCTTTAAAAGACATTAAAATTCTTATCACTTATCAAATTTTAAGAAAAAAAGACGAGAGTTGGAAAAGTGTACGAAACATAGTTCATTTGCTTTGAATATCGATTGGAATCAGATCAAAGCCTTTCAAAATGATTTGTACGGTGGTCTGGTTTGTTGGAAAAAAAATCACGGTGGTAGTCAAGAAAAGCTTCTCTCTATAAGTAACTTTATTTTTTAAAAATATGAGTGCACTAATAAGTATGGACTAGTATTTATATAGGTTTTTTGTGTTGACGCGCCCATATTGATATGACGAGTGTGACTTACGTGTTGAGCCCTGCGAAGAATAAAGCAAACTTTCAAGCCATAAGGTTGACACATGATGTTCAAGTGGCTAGCAAGTTAAAATAGATGATTTATGTCAAAAATGTTTGGATTTTTGAAATGGTCTCCTTGTATTCCCCCGAGCTCCTCGACCCATTTTTTTTACCCAAATACGTCGAACTGGTATTAACCCAAAGAAATCTAAGAACTGTCACAATCGAATTTGGTAAAATCATTATGTTTCGAATGACACAAGGTCGTTTCACTCATCGTTATCCAGTGTTTCACCCTACCCAGATGACACACCTCTTAATTACTGCTCTAATTAAGTGAAACACTTATTTATATCGTATTTTTACTTCAACAGGCTCTATAAGAACATGGGCTACTAATAAGAGGAAATATCATAAATTTATAGGCCAAATAGGAATCCTGTCCAATTGGTGTTTATTATTATGAATAAAATTCCAAAAATGGTCCTTGTGTATCTTGGACCAATATAATCATTTAGGCTTATAGAGGTTATTATAACTAGCACATATCACCTCACTTGGATAAAGCCTTCATTCTTTATTATTTATATGTTGTTATTACTTTTTCTCTCTAGATTAACTATGTAGCTCTGCCCATTACGGTTTTAGTGAGTTGGTCTCATATGAGTCATGATCATTTATTTATACTCCAAAGTGTGAATGTTAATCCAGGAAATTCTCAACGACCTCAGACTCATCATCAGTTAGAGTCATCTGAAGTAATATTTGTAACACCTAGACTCACCATCGTCGATGCGGTAACGGTGTTGTTTGTTTTGTTTATGTTTATATATAATTAACATGGTTAATGTTGAGAATGACCAAATTATTTGAAGGGAAAATCAGACAAATGAGTTATTAAACCAAATCTTATTTTATATTATGATGTAATAAGATATAATAATTAGAGGTATTTTACATATTAATGGGGTTTGTTGGTATTTGGGCTTGGGTAACAAAAATTTCCTTATTGGCCATGTATTGCTATAAATATATTTAAATGGTATTAAATGAGATTTGGAAAAAAAAAATTACTGCATACTTACTTTTCAGAGTGTCTCTCTCTAAAATAGTTCAAATCAACTCAATCATCTCTCTACAACTCATACAAAATTAATTATTTATTCATTTATTACTTAAACACCCTCCTAAAATATTTGACACGATCAATGGCGACCACAATGGGAGCCTACAGAGATACCCGGACAACAACATTCAAACCCTTTGGAGGCTAAATTTATCTTTGGAATATACAGAAAGATGGACTTTCAAATGCAAGTGAATCCTTCTTATGTGATAAAAAAACTCATGATTGGAGAGGGGTCTGATCAAATACCACATATGAACGACAAAAAACAAGAACGGTTACTTATGCAAGAGGAGTGTGACCAGTTGCAAGAGGAGATCAAGGCATTAAAATCCTATAAAGAAGTTGTAATAATCGTTCCAGGTAAAGTTATATCAGAAATCCAAAAACTCAAAGGACAAGAAGGCTCCGATAAAGAAGTTGTAGACTCAGCTCAGCACAATCCAGAAAATTATAAAAAAGGTCAATCATGCAAAATTAACCATTATTCAAAGAGGGAGCGTATGACCAATAAAACGTTATAGTCCTTCATAGTCTTCTGAATACTATGTGTATGAGTTCAAAGAGGCTTTACCATCTTCAAATAGGGATCACCGTCGTAAAAAAAGAAGAAATCATAGTGATAAATATTATTCAAAGAAACATTCAAATCGAAATTAAAGTTCGAGCAAAACAACATACTTTCTCAGATAAACAAGGACATCGAATAGGTAAATCAAAAATAGAAATTGAAGGAAATATATGAGGTTCTGGTAACCACAATATTGACTATCGATTGAATGATCAGTTTGTCATACAATCTGAATAAGAGATTTATGTTAAACTTAATGAGGATCGCCAATTTAGTAAGGGATATAATTGGATACAGTGTTCTCTTCTACAAAATTTATATCCGAACATTTTTCTAGACGGTTCGACATCTCTAAGATAGATAAATTTAATATGAGTAAAGATATGGATAACCACATCGAGTAGTTCAAGAACTTTATAATGAATTATGATAACTATGATAAGTTGTTGCATTGGGCTTCTTCCCAAACTTTCAAATATAGTTCTTTAAAATGTTATAATCGGCTTTCGTAGTGGTCTATCAAGAAATTTGATATGTTTTAGATTGCTTTCTAAAGGCACTTTATGGGAAACAAATAAAAAAAACGAGACACAATAATCCAGTTCCACTAGCTAATAATGGAAAGTTTAAAAAAATTACACTAAACGTTTCGTACAAACTAATAATGGCTTGAAATATTTCTTCAAGCAAGTGGCTACAACTTGTTTTTAGGCAAGGGCTTCTTTTCGGAGAATTAGTTTATAATATGACCTAGAAAAAGAAATATATCTTGGAGGGGTTTTTATCACCGGTTGAGAAACATATTAAGGTAAAAGAGACAAATTGATTAAAATTACCCCTTCTAATAAGCCACGTTACACAAACTACCATCGCGGGCTCTCAGCAAAAATGGGCTCAAATAGCCACCAATTTTCATCTGAAGAACACTAATCAGAATCTAGTTTGAGCTAAGGTAAACCAACGCCCACAAGGTAGGTAGTATAGATTCATAGCAAATCAATAGGTTCAAACTGACCACTTTGTAGAACTGACATAGTATGATGTCATTATCTTTGACAATGCAAGGAATTTCGTTCAGTTTAGAATGTCATTCACAATCTAAATTCTAAAGGAGGATTGAAACACTGGTTTTTTCAAATATCATGATAATGTAGGGCATGATACGAAGGATTGTATCTCTCTAATACAGAAATTCCAACTCTAATTGAGAATGAAAAGTTGACTACTTTTTTCAAAGCGCAATTAAGAGGTCGGTTGGAAGCTTTAGTTGTTGGTCAAACTATAGTCCAAAGAGAGGCGATAAAAGTTTCCCCAAACAAGAAAATACTATGGTTATAATTGGACCCTATAATGAGTTTGATGTGAATTCATAATATCTTAATCTTGATATTAACTCAAGCAGTATCATGGTGACATATGAGCCTAAAATGGTAGGAAATTTTAAATATTTGTGTGATTTTTTCTAGTCATTAACTATTTTTGATGGGGATACAGTATTACGGCCTTCAGGTTACTCATTAAAGAGGCATGTTGTAAGTTTGCTAACTCAGTTAGATGGAAACATATATGTCCATCTTTACCAAGATCTGATGTCATTTATTGTGTTTATTGGTGATGATTTGTGAGAGATGTTGATGGACCACATGAGGATGTTGTGGTAAATGGAATGACAATAAAAAATCAGACGGATTTTGATTGATACACGTAGTTCAGGAAATATTTTGTTCATGTTTACCTACACACAAATAAAAAACCCTCTCGTTATACTTTGGTCAAATATAACGATAGTGGGGTTCATAAAGATTATCGTAAATATAATCTAGAAATTCGGAGGTGATGTTCTACTTGGAAAATAACCCTTCAAAAATACAGTAAGGGTACTTTTTATAGCCGTGGATGGCCTGATTTCGTACAATGTTATCTTTAGTATATCTTGGTTATCAAGAATGCGCATTGTTTTCTCGATTGTCCATCAGTGTTTGAAATATATTATTAGGGTCATGTTGGGATTGTTTTTATTAGCCAGAGAGTGGCTAGAGAGTGTTATGTTGCCGCTCTGACTGGTAAGACACTCCATAATGCGAAAACCAAAAAACAATATCAATTATCTGAGTCCATTTTGGAATAAGACATTGTAGATGATCTGAGGAAGACTTCTTGTTTGGTAATAATCGATGAGGATATTGAGGTATATATTTGAAAAAAGCGCGAGAATTGGAGCCCATTTGCCACCAATTGTAAGGGAATATTTATTATCATTTTAAAAAAAAATCTGCACATGTTTGCATGGTGTACCGATGATATAACAAGCATCCCTACAATTATTATTCTCCATAAGTTAACAATGCGACTTAACGTGTGCTTTGTTATACAAAAATGAAGAGCTATTTTTGATGAAAAATCAGAAGTCATTGTTTGCAGATGTGGGTCGCTAAAAAAGTTTAATGTGTATCCGAGAATCTTAATATTCATTACGAACCCCAAAACTGATACTCATTAAAAAGAAAAATGAGAAGTGGTGTATGTGTGTTGACTTCAAATATCTAAACCGGGCTTGTCCAAATTATATATTCCTCATCCCTATAATAGATTCGAAGTTTGGAAATAAGCTCTTATCAATCATGTATATGTTTGCAGGGTATAAGTGGTTACACGTAGATTCAACACGTTAGGACAACACCATATTTATAACGGGTATGGGTATTTAATTCTATAAAGTAATGCCCTTTGGTTTATCGAATGTTGGGGCTACTTATCAATATTTGGTGAATAAGGCTTAGTTATCCATATCGAAAGAAATGTTGAGGTTTATATTGATGATATGTTGGTAAACAATATGAGATAAATATCCTATTTGATCTAAGGGAAGATTTTGCTAATTTAAAAGCCATCAACTTAAAATTAAATCCAGCAAAATGTACATTTGATGTGCGGTCTGGGAAATTATTAGGTTATATCTTGAGTGAAAACGGCATTCAAGTTGATCTGGTACAATCGAAAGCTTTAATTGCTATAGATCATCCAAAGTTCATCAAATAAGTAAAATGTTTAACTAGAAGATTAACAACTTTAAACAGGTTTGTCTCACGGTCTTCGAATAAATGTGCACAATTATCCAAATATTGAGAAATACAACCAACTTCGGTTGGACTTCAGAATGTGAAGAAGTCTTTGCAAAAATAAAGGAACATATCTCTTCCTCAAAAATGTTAACCAAACAAATTGTTGGAGAAAGATTATATATCTACTTAGCAGTGTCTGATTATGCAGTAAGTGCAGTATTAGTTAGAGAAGTTGAAGGTTATTTGTGCCCCATATAAGTAAAAGGTTACTATAATATGAGAAAATACTAAAAGCCAGAAAAGTTGGCTTTGGGTTTAATAGTTACAACTCAAAAAATTAGATCATATTTCCAAGCTAATTCATTCCAATATTTCATTTCCATTCAAAAATGTATTGCAAAAAAGCATAATTGTTGGGTCGGGTGACTAAGTGGTCAGTAGAACTAGGAAATTATGATATTGAATTTACTTTGTGAACAACATTTAAGGCACAAACTTTGGCATATTTTCTGGTTGAATTCCATTCTAAGCGACCAGAGCCTGCACCAGATATTAATAAACCTCTGAGTGAATGGACAATTCGAACATATTAGGGCTCAATTATTTTGGGTTGTGGAATGGGGTTTTACCTGATATCTTCCTCAGAGATTCAATGTATCAAGCAATACACTTCGGTTTTAAAGTATCAAATAACGAATTATAATACGGGGCAACATTGGCAGGGTTAAGGCTTGTGAACATACAAATCAAAATGAATCACCAAAAAAGTATTTCACGACGGTTACCAGGCTAAAGACTGGAGATTATGGTCGTGGTGGAAATTCAGAGCTTCTCTCTTTAAAATTTATTAAAATAGTAAAATGAGGTTAAAGGGGAGGGAGAAAGCATTTATAATGAATTGTAGAAAATCCCAACAAAACTTTCTCTGAAGCCCAACATATACAAGCCTCGGGAAGTAGAAGAGTTTACAACGGTTATTTTTTCTAAAGAAATGGAATCGTCTCAACATATTACCACGCTTCACTATTCAGAGAAGTGGTCGTGGAACTAAATTTTCCATGACACATATACATGAGCATATCCGAATGATCGTCTCCGAAACATGCATGCAAGTATATCCGAACGACTTCATAAATTAGTTAAATATTATCTTCCCAAGACATGTTCGATTCAACCAGAACTAGTATAAAGTGTTAAGTATTTATAGCTGAATATGAACCAAAATGTAATAAGATTTTACTCATCAATCATCTCGAATGATCTTCACGAGGAGTAGGGGGCTACTGATGAGGACCAAATAATTCTGAAGGGTAAATCACACAAACGTGTTATTAAACTAAAGTTTATTTTATATTATGGTGTAATAACTAGAAGGTATTCTACATAGTAATTGGCTTTGTGGGTATTTAGACTTGAGTTACCAAAATAGGCACATGGACCATGTAAACTTATTGGGCCCATATTACCATAACTAGCCTTGAATATCATTAAAAGAGATCTAAAAAAAATTACAACTTTCTTACGAGTTAGGGTGTCTCCCTCTAAAATATTTCCAAACAACTTAATTATCTTTCCACTTCTCGTCCAAATTTAATTCTTCCTTTATTACTTCGACATCTTTCAAAAATCTTTAACACGAAAAAACCAATACATTATGATGAACAATTAAGTTATTTTAAATGATATTCTAAAACATTTGCTAGATTAATTTTTCTTAAAGACTGAACTAAATTGTTTAGAAGTATATATTAAGAATCTATGAACCAAATAAAAATTTATATATATCAATTTTATTATATAATATTTTTAATTTTTTATATTTAAATTTCAAATTTTATTAAAATTTTATATAATTTTATGGTAGTCCATAGTTTTCTAGCATCATCCGAGTTTAAAAGTGATTAAAAGTGATTGGGAGATGGATAAAATATTAAAATGCTAAACTTTTAGGTTTAATTTAGCTATATATATATATATATATATATATATATATATGATAATTAAAATAGAATCCATATTCTTACTATTAAAAGACAATAAAATTGCATATTTTTGTTTACTTAAACACCTATTAGCATTTTTATCCAAAAGTTTTTCCAAAAATTATATAATAAATTTTAAAATAAAAAAGTTACACAATGTTAATAAATAAATAAATCGAAATTTATAAATAAAAAACCGACAAACAATCTAATATTTGATCATTAACGGTAGTTTGTATATTTATGTTGATTTGTAATTTATAATTTATTTATGGTGTTTAATGTATGAATTAGTATATATAAGTCATTCAATACTTGTTGGGAAAATTGACACGGTTTTGTAGGTTTCAAAAAAAAGATTTAATTTACCATATTCAGGAGGAAGCAATGTGTAATAAAATCAAGCACACAAGGTTGTATTTAACGTGGCTCGAATTGTGAAGAAATTTTATATCTACGAACAACAAACACTTTTTTTTATTTATAAGTATGTTACAGAGAAACTCTCAAACATAAAAGACTCAATCATTTTTTGTAACAAAACATGACGTGATTCAAAGAAATTTATTATCAACATTTATTTCTTACCCCACTCACTCAGAAAATATGTTACTCACAAAACTTGTCATTGCGTAGTAATATTTTCTTATATTTATTTATCAGATCGGATATCTACGAGGTTGTACTAAAGTAATTATGTTTTTATCCGAAAGGCCAATTCAGACATAATGAGCAAAACTTAAGTGAACCTGTTACTCAGCAATTAGCCTAGCACGTTAGTTCTTGGGCTTGGGGGCTCATGTGATTGACCCGAATATAAAATTTGACCCATATGGCCAATGGGTCATATAATAACTATAAATACCCCAACCAACCACATTAAATGGGTTGGACTTTTTCTATGAACATTTCTCTCGTTACTCTCTACTCAAATACTTAATATCAACCTATAAAAGGATCTTTCCTTTTTTACCCATAAACCATATTTTTCCATCACCATTTATAGGTTTAGGAAAACCTTATTTCTTCATCACATACTCCAAATTAATACACATTAATCAACGACTAAAATAAATCATAAACCACTAATATAAGAAACCTCATAAAGAAAAACAATTAATATAGAAAACTCAATTATTTGGAAGTCTAAAATAGGATACCCAATTAATAAATGAGACCTAACAAATTGAATACTCTATTATGGCCCAGGTGTGGTGTTATGGTCCAGCTCGCTTCAGATTAGAACGTTTCAGATCACCTCGTTTCAGACCAGTTTGCCTAGACTCAACATATTTCTCCTTCGACACAATGATCACTAGTATTTGACAGATTGTCTCGGTCCTTAGGATCCATCATACATCTATGTCACTAAGACAAATCTCAAGCTTCACCTAGAGACTTTTAACAGTTTTTTCTTATAAGTGTCTTTGGAAAATCCAACTTTACCCATGTAGTCCTACAACATTACCTATGTTGACGAGTTACTTATAGCGTGCAATTAATATTAAAACATACTAAAAAATTATGATTAAAATTTAAAAGTCGATTAAACAATAAAATCTACAAACCATATAACTAACTAAAATAAAATAAGTTTTTTCCAATTATAGTAACAGTAATATTTTATTATTGTTTTATTTTTAAATTAAAATTAAAATACTCAATTCAAGTTTAAAATAATAATAAAATGTATTGATGATGCATATCCATATCATCTATATATGGATATAGATTTAAAATTTATGCTGACACATAGTGATATGAGCAGAAAATAAAGGAGATAGTTTGATTAATAAAATATTTGATCCTCACAAATGGGAGTGGATCATTAATTTAAAATGGTCGAGATGGACTGGACTTTATAATGTGATAAGCGTAATTTACACAATAATAGTGTTATAAAGAGCATGTATTTAATAATTAACTATAAATCATTATTTGATCAAGTAGTCAATGAGGTTTTATAAATCGAGTATCCTGACTCAGGCTAATCATTCCTTACAATATATGTATTATTTAGATGAATTAAACTCATGATAATAAAAATTTAAGTTTGCAATTTATATTGGCTTTGAAATTTGGATCAAAGAGCAATTATTATTTTTATTTACAATATTTTATAACAGTTTTGGTCACAAAATGATATATATCACTTGATATATTTTATAACTGTGTGTGAATATTAATTCTATCCTTGTATTACTATGATGTTGTCTATTTTGGATATGAGATTCAAAACGGATTATATCATAATTGTACCAAGATAATAGTCCATATTTATATCCCAAATTAAAATATACTACATATAATTTTCAACAAATATTATAAAATATCATACTTAAATCAATTTCAATGTGAGAAATTTTTTACATGTCAAACTAAATAAGTTACCTTTATATCAAGTAAACATTTATGGTTTAATATGGATATCATGTATAAGACTAACATATATAAGAACTGTAAAAAAAATGGCCATTTAATGCGATATTTTGAAATTATGTCAAAGTTTTGTAGTTAAGCTCTATGATTTGAGTGATGTACCTAGTGACTCACTAAAGCATAAGGTGCAAAAGGTTTAAGATTATTTGACATGTGTATATCAATAAATTCATATGTCATAAAGAAAATTATAATGTGATATTTTATCTAAGATGAGGATTATTCGGATACAATCAAAATTTCAAATTAGTAATGTATCAAGTACTTCACTAGTATAAGATGTTTTAAAATAGATAAAAAACAAACAAACATATACATAATGAAAACAATAAACAATATCATATTATTGTAAAATTTATATTAATTTATACTCATATTAAAGATGAAATATGTTGTTACTACTACAAATAATATTGAAAATAGTTTATACAAACACGAATCTCAAAATTGAAAAAATAGAGAAATTCAATAGGAATTATTTAAGTACATAAATGAGTTGTTTATTTCTTAAAATTACACAAGACTTTACCACTATACAAATCCAAAATATGTTAGATGGACCAAAGTCTCACATCCCACATCAGTTAGATATGGAAATAATCAGTACTATATAAGTAAGTACATATTTCAACTAGTATGAGGACTTTTTGAAATGGACAAAAAACAAAGTCATGCGGGTGTTCTTACTTATATACGGAGGTGGAATATGCGCGGTATCCATATTCCCAACACCGTAGTCCCTTATATTTTAGAAATTTACATTATTAGTCTCTTGCACATGTGAGTGCTGAGAAGCTGACATATGGCAACCCAATCATCAGCATTTTGTCTCACTATTGGTCCCTTAAAAATCCGAAGAGTGTGGTTATAGAAACATAACAATGGCAATTTTCTAAAACATAGGAGACCAGTGGAAGAAAAAAATTAACATAAAAATCTAGTTTGATACAAACGCGAAATATAGAGAAGTAATTATGATTTTCAACCCTTAGATGGTTTAAAAAAATAGATCTTAGAGATAATATGATATATTGAAATGTTATAAAATTCGTTATAGATGGAATAGTGGTTAAAGTGTGTGGTCAGAGAATGTATACAATGTTTTTGCTTATTTTTCATAAATTACATAAAAAACTAAACCTTCAATGGAAGAACACCGATAATAATACACCTCGAGACAAATGATTCGTCAATAGTAGATGAAGATACTATTATTATTGGAAGTTAATTAAAATAATAAAGTAAATAGATGAAACGCAAAATATAAAATTTAATAATTAAAATAAAATAAAAAAATAAATACAATAAAAAATATGCAATATTAAATATTAAAATACATTATAATAGTCTTTTTAGATTTTACTTGCGAAAGAGTAATCTATTTTTCCTGACCAGATGCATTGTTCATAAAAAAAACATATACATTAAAAAAACCATAAAATTACAGTTATTTCGATTTTTATTATCTTAACAAAATCCTAACTATCAACCACTAAATAAATCCAAAAAAGATATAATCACAAAACCAACATCACTCTCCACATATATATATATATATATTATAAATACTCTAACCATAGTTTTCTTATTGTTCAAACATTTATTTCATAAAAAAGATTAAGATTTAAATTATAAATAATTAGTATATACATATATATACATGTTTTGTTTTAATGTTTTATAATATAATTTTTTTTAAATAAAATCTCATTTAACAAAAAAAATTTGTTTTTTATATTATAAAATTAAATTTTAATTTTATTTGTATATAAAATATTAATTTTCCTTTGTCAATCGACTTAATACTCAAATAAATTTTATCACTATCAGGGATTAAGGATTAAGTATTAAAATTTAATTTAATCATCGATAAAATAAAATGATTACACTTTATAAAATAAATAGATAAAATGGTGTTCAACTTACTTTAACATATATATAAAATAAACCATTTAGTCCAAAATGAATTTTAGATATAAACTATTAAATAACAAAAATAGATAAAAAGAAAGAAAAGAAGTTAATGGTAGAAGCTTCTAAAAAATGATTATTTTAACAAAAAGTAATATATACAAATCTTTAAATTTTAGAATATCATTTAACCATGAATTTTATCTTTTATATTGTAAATTTCAATTGTATATTTATTTGTACATAAAATATTATAAAAATTAATAAAATATTAATTATATCTTTTCAATTGAATTATGGGAGACTTACTCATCCAACAAACCTATTACGGATGTTCAAAACATTTAAGAGACTTTATACCTAATATATCCTTTTATATAAAATCCAACAAACAACTCGATTATTTTCTTTGTTTTATTTGTTTTTTAATTTAAAATTTTAAAGGCTCATATCTTTTAAACCGTAACTCAAAAGAATGTGAAAATACCATTGTTTTTGTTTTTTAAAGACGAACAAAACTAGTACCACCCATGATATGTTTTGAATTTAAAAAAAAATATATACAAATTTCTCATCTATCTAGTTTCGCATCTAGCCGTACAAAATTTAAACAGGTTTTGCATTGCATGGTTTCGCATCTATTATAGTGGGCTGGTTTCTCATCTAGCATCTATCATAGTGGCCTCAATTCACATCTAGCAGTACAAAGTTTAAACAGGTTTCGCATCTAGCATATAAAATTTAAACAGGTTTCGCATTATATGGTTTCACATCTATCATAGTGGATTCGTTTCGTATGTAACATCTATCATAGTGGGCCTAAATTCGCATATAATAGAACAAAATTTAAACAGGTTTCGCATCTAGGAAAACAAAGAAGGCTTCGCATCTAGAAAAACAAAGAAGGCTTCACAACTTCTTCATTTACACTATAAATTTTAAAAAAATAAAAGTCCGTATTTTTTTAAGAGTAACTCGAAATAAAAAAAAATACTATTGGTTTTTTTTAGACGAACAAAACTAGTACCACTCATGATATGTTTTAATTTTGAAAAATATATATTTTAGACATTTTCTCATCTAAGGGTATTTAGGGTATTATTGTGTTTTAAATGGTAAATATTTGAGTGAAAAGAGGATTTCTTAAAAATGCATGAAAATATGAGTCTTAAATGGATAATAGTATTTCTTTTTGGTCTTAAATGATACTTAACCCTTGAATTAATGTTTAAATATTATTTTAAATTTTTCATAAATAGAAAATAATTATTGATAAAAAACATTAATTATTTTTTTACGAATAATTTTATTTATTTTATTGGTGAAGAAAACATTAAATAGAAAAGATAGTTCATAATAAATACCTAGGGAATACCCCGAGGGAATACAACGACAGAAGGATAGTCGTAAAACAAAAACCTGCTAAGATAAACAAAGGAGAAAAAGAAACATAAACTAGAGAATAATAAAAACTTTTAAAGACAACAAAACAATGGGTGACCACTGACCAGACAAGACACCAAGAGGCACCAAATATGGCAGCAACAAAGGAGGCAACCGTCATGACCAAGAAAGAGGGACCTGCTAAAATAAAATAAAGAAGAAATTTATATTACACATGCCGACTATACTTGGTGTCATGGAATCGGAACCGAAGATCAGAGAGGATTCGATAAAAAATCACGGAGGCAACGACGGAATGGGAACCGAAAACTCTTGACTTTCTCTCCTTCCAAACGTGGTAAATAACCCCACAAAAGCAAGTGCGCTAAATATGAAGCTTTCAAGAGTGAGACCAATTTGACACCTCACATACCCAAGTATGCCAGTAAGAGTTGGAAAATGGGAAACCCAACTTAGTACTAGCGATGCACCAGAGACTCTTAGTGAAACTACAATCAAAGATGAGATGAGAAATGATTTCAGAGTCTGTGTTGCATAAGAAACAAATAGTTGGGGAATTAATACCCCAACAGAGAAGTTTGTCTCTATTATAGAGCTTTCCATGGATGGCGAGCCAAGAAATAAAAGAGTGGCGAGAGATGTTAAATTTATTTCATACTAACCCAGCCCACTCCACGGTGGGGGCACGTGGACTAATGGCATTGTAAGTATCCTTGATTGAAAACTTTGAGCAACCCGCTTTCACAGTCCAGAAAGGAACATCGTTGGAATTGATGTTAGGGGAGGGGAGTGTGAGAATAAGATTGTTAATCTCATGAAGATTACTGTAACTTCTAGCTCTAGCCGATAGGATGTTGGACGACCGATTCCACTGACCAACGAGGATGATGTCGGAGACCTTGAGATTTTTCTCATGTCAAGAATCCTTGATGATATTGGGACTATAGTGCACGACCGTAGAGGTAGAGAGAAGCCAAGGGTCGTATCAGAAATAAGTATTCGAACCATTTCCAATAGCAACCCTATACAAATTACTAGCCATAGGACAGAGCCGTAAAATTTTCCTCTAAGTCCACGACGGAGAGGAACCAATAGTAAGATCCTAAAATTTTTTATTTTTTATTTTTTCATATTTTATCCATTTACACCAGATAGAAAATTTGTTATTACTAATAATAGACTAAAGGTGTTTAAGGACAGCCGCCTGATTTTAGGTTTTTAGATCTAAATTCCCAAGGCGACCCTCTTTTATGAGAGTGGTGACACTAGACTAGACCACTTTGTCCCCTTCGATTTTCATAGTAGAACCCGAACAAAGGAAACGACGAAGATATTGAGGAAATTCTTTAAAGATCTTGGAGGGAAGGATAAAGATGGATGACTAGTAAACTTGGCCAACAAATAAGACAGACTTGATAAGTTGGAGCCTGCCAACATAAGAGAGATGATTAGAAGTCCAAGAATAAATCCTAGAGGTAATTTTATGGAGTAGAGGACGACAATCAGATGGGAGAGACGACCAGTCAACAGAGTAACACCAAGATATTTGACAGGGAGGTAACCTTCCACATAACCCAAAATAGAGAAGTTTAGTGCGAATAGGGTTATTGATTCCAGAAATGAAAATTTGAATTTTAGAGGGACTAACTCCAAAGCCTTAGAGGGAGATAGAAATCATGAATAACTTCTTTAATAAAAAGGAGGGAGTTTAAGTCACCATGAAAAAAAATCATAAGATCCTATGCAAAGCAGAGATTTGTAATATTGAGTTTGTGACATTTCTAATTAAATTAGAAATTATTGTTATTACTTTTCTCCTTATGAGTACTGGATAAGGCTTTCATGATAAGGACAGAAAGAAATGGGGATAGAGGATCTCTTTGTCTCAGACCCTTTCTACCGTGGAAGTTACCGTAAGGATCTTTATTGATGACATTTGATGATCCAAATGATCATCATTTCCGGGAAATTCATTGCAACAAGAATATCGAGAATAAGGTGTCATCGGACATTATCAAAGGCTTTCATCAGGTCGATTTTAAGGGCAACCATTTTATCTCTACAATTGGTATGGTAACCTCTTAAAATTTCCTGGAAAAGAATGATGTTATCAGATATATTTATTCCCGCAACGAAAGCTAATTGAAAATTGTCAATCGGGTTGGGGAAATCATCTTTAATTCGGTTGGCTAAAAATCTTAGAGATGGTCTTATTGATAACATTTCATAGAGCAATAGGTCTAAAGTCATCATCCACATAAGAGGAAGCATTTTTTGGGAATGAGAGCGATGGAGGTGGAATTCCAAGAGGGATCAAAAGATCCAAAGTGGAAGAATTCAAGGACTCCATTACAAATCGTTACCCACAATGTTTCTAAGAGGACTTGAAAAAACTGGAATTAAAGCCATCAGGACCAGAAGATTTATTATTATTAATACTAAAAAGAGTAGACTTAATCTCCTCGCGAGTGACATCACTGATCATTGAAGCCTTATCTGTGTCATTTACTTTGGTAAAGAGGAGAGAAGAGACTCTCTCTAGACCAGGATAACCGGGGGTGCCTAGTACCAAACAAGTCCTCGAAATAACTCGCGATAACCTTTGAAACACTAGCGAGAGTGGAAACACTGACACCATGATTATTACGAATAAAGATAATCTTATTTCAAAAAAGACGAGACTTGATGTTATTGTGAAGAATTTGGTGTTCTTGTCACCAAGCTTGATCTAGTTTTCTCTAGATTTTTTCTTGAGAAAGGATTATTCAGCACGACTAAAAAAGATGAAAACCGCAGAAGCCTCTATTTTTTTGGAGACGAGGGAAGTGTTGAAAGGGTCATGAGCGAGACAAGATTGGGCGTGATACTCCTTATAGTTGAGGCAAGCAAGTTCGTGCTGAAGCCTTTTGAGTTTTTGGCTGACAAGACTCATACCTGAAGAATTAATGGGGAGATTCCAGCTATTGGTGACAATATTTTTGAATTGGGGGTGAGATTTCCACATGTTAAAGAATTTGAAGGGTTTTTTCTGTCTTTGATGGGGGAAACCAAGATTGAGAGTGAAAGTAGTGTGATCAGAGGAGTGAAGAAATCCAAAATGAGCATAAGACATGTAAAAGAGATCATCCCAGTCAGGTTGACCATAACATGGTCGATTTTGGAGATGATGGGTTGAGAAGGTTGTTTATTGATCCAAGAGAATTGGAAACCACTGGAACGAAGATCACTAAGTTTATATTGGTAACAACAATTGTTAGAATCGTCAATAGTTGAGGACCAGTTATCAGTGGAGCCTAAATGCTCTGTCAATTCACAGATGGCATTAAAATCCCCTATGGAGACCCAGGCGATACCAATATCTTGGACAGAAATGGTCTTTAAATCATTCCAAAGAGGAATTCGGTCTAAGGCATCATTGAAGGCATAGATCCCAATGAAACAAAATGTAGAGTGAATGTTATGACATTTAGCCATATAATGGATATACTGAGAGGATTGGGATAGCATAGAAACAATAATAACGCTAGGGTTCCAAATAATCCAAATTCTACCAAGATGATGGGAAAAGTGATTGGTAATAACACGCCGAAAGGGGACCATAGTCCTAATTGTGGCGTCAACTTTAGAGTTTTTAATTTTAGTTTCTACTAAAATTAAAAGGGAAATATTATTATTAATAATAAAATCAGTGACGTATTTTTCCCTAATAAGGTCATTAAGACTCTTCACATTCCAAGAGGCAATAATCATAAGTAGAAATACTTACAGTGCGTCAAGGATGGTCCCGTCCAAAGACAAATCCATATTGACATTAACAAAATCGTGTGCAGAGCGAAGCCTCATAAGAGACATTTTCACTTTCTCACCGCTTTCAACCACAAAAAGTCGAACGATGGTCATTTCGGAAAACAAAACCATATTACTATAAACAGTGTCGCCACATTTGACTTATCACAACTTTCCATCACATCAATTTCTAACAACAAAACCGAAAAAATAATCATAACTGAATCATGATCTAGATCATAAAAGTCGAACCCCTCAAAAATCTGTAAAGAAATAATCGAGAAATTGTTCGTCGACAAAACAATTAAAAGGAGAATGTTGCGTACGAGGCATCATTGGTAACATAATGGTGGTAATAGTTTATTTTGAAATACCTCATTTGTTGTAAGGATAATTTAGAATCATCGTAAAAATTTATCAATTTAAAAATTGGTCAATACAAAGATTAAAAATCAAATCAAACTGAAATAAAAAAGTACCAATTAAAACCAATTAATATTAAAATAATAAAAACATATTAGATATAAATCTTCAAAATTTACCATAAAATTATGGCTTATTCCTCACATTCCAGTATTAATATCAATCATTTGCTAATAATATCTTGTAAAAAATAGAAAGTAAAATTACCACTAATAACAATAGTGTCATAACTTATAAATAATAAAAATAAAAATAGTTTCTCCATTGTTTTCAAATTCAAAAGAAGAAAAAAGCTCATAAATTTAGAAGCAAAAATTTAAAGAAAAAAATATACATCAGTTGAATTTGGTTTTATTTGCAACAAAGTAAATTTTCACATTTATCCATTCATTATAACCAAATTTTTGCTCTCGAAAAGTTAATTTTCGTTCTTCGTTCTCTCAAATCTTCAATCGCTGCGAAAAACAAAAACCTCAATGATAACTCAATTAAAATCCCACAAAATGAAATCCCAACCTAAGGAGACGAAAATAAAAAAAATGATTAAAATCAAATGAGAAGAAATTAAAACCCAAAATTAATAGTTACGATCAGTTAAAAGAAACATGCAATAAAAAAATTATTATCCAAAACTCCTACCTTTCTTTTCTCGTTCTAATTTATGGATAATGTATTTCGTAGTTTTGAAGATTTTGATTTTGTTTCTGAAATATCTCTTATGGATTCAAATATTTTTTTAAAGCATACAACAATCTCAAATCTAAACATAACATTTTTATAATTCTTTCGAATTTGAACATAAAAAAGTCCAAAATGTAAATGAAATTACTTCAAAAAATTACTAAAACATAAGACTTGTGTAAATATTTACAAGATATAAACCCAAATAAAAATTTTAAAAAATAAAATGTGAGAAGGTGTTAGATATTTTATTGTGATTGGACCGACTAGCCGACCAATCTAGTCATAATACATTATCAAACAAGTTGTAGAGTGTGGAGTGCACGCTTGTTAGAATATATTATGATTATCGCGGTCAAGGGGCAAAGCCCCTGGCTGGAATCGACAGAATAAGCTATTCTTGCAAGTCAACATAATTTAAATTTGAAAATTTGTCCATTTTTTCAAATTTCAAATTCAACCATTTTTTCATTCAAAATAAAATCTCGTTTATTTTTTTTACCATAGCTAACTAACTGGTTTTGTTGGTCAAAATGAATATATTTTGGGTTCTGTTAAAAAAGAAGATCACGCAATATTATATATTCTCACCGTTCAATAAAAAAAATTATGACTTTATCCAATCGATTTTTTTAGAGAACCCCAAAAATAATTTTAATTTAAAATTGTTAAAGAAGACTTGAAAGATAAAGAGATTTATATGGAAATCAAACACTATTCCTATATAAATGTTGAAATTATTTGTTCTTGTTTATGAAGATAAAGATGACGAACGAAGGAGAATCAGCGAAGAAAATGACGAGCAAGTTCGCTTAACTGGATAAGTTTGAAAGACATGATTTCAGACGTTGGCAAATAAAGATGCATTTTCTGTTGACTAATCTCAAGGTTGTTTATGTCCTTAGTAAACAATGCCCAAAGTTCATTGAGAATGAAATGTTAGAACAATAAGAAAGCGCAACAAGTGGGAGAATGACGATTACATTTATCGTGGACACATATTAAACTAGTATATCTAATAGTTTGTTTGATGTATACCAAAATGTCGAATCTCTAAAAAAATTATGGGATTATATGAATCGAAATATATAGCAAAAGATGCTTCAAGTAGAATGTTCATGATCAGTAATTTCATTAATTACAAAATGGTTGATTCTCGACATGTGATGGAACAATACAATGAATTATTAAGAATTATAGGTCAATTCGTTTAACACAATACGAAAATAGATGAATGTATTTCAGTGCCTTCTGTTATTGATAAATTATATCCTCCATGAAAGTATTTTAAACACAGTTTGAAACACAACAAGGAAGAAATGACGTTAGTAGAACTTGGTAATACTTTTAAGATTGCTGAGTCTCCAAGGGTTCGAGATGAAATCAGTAATCCTAAGGGTAAAAACCAAGTAGGAAACCTATTTGTAAATATGGCTGAAAACAACAGATTCTTTAAGAATGCAAATACAGATAAGGAGAATAAACGAAAGTTTGAAGACAACAACAAAAATAACAATTATTCCAATAAAAAACCTAAAATGTCATGTTGGAAATGTGGCAAACCTGATCACTTTATGAGTGATTGTCGAGTTTGAATAAGGAAAAACTATGCTCGTCCAAGTGGGAACAATGTTAGTCACAATAGAAACAATGTTGGTTCAAGTGGTTCTAAGGACCTGAAAAGCATCAAGGTCAAATTTTGTTTTAGAATTTTAATTATGGTGAGAATTATACATATATAATATCTAAGGCATTATATGTGCAGGATGACGATGTTTCATGTTGGGTTGATTTGGGAGAAACAAGTCATGTATGTAAGGATGTCCAATGGTTCAGTAATTTGTAACCAACTGAAGATGGATTTTCACTTAAGATGAGAAATGTTACGACCGAACCAATTAAAGGACTATGATATGTTAAGTTATTTTTTACTCTTAGAAAATATATATTATTAAACAATGTATTATATGTTCATGGGATTCGAAAAAATCTATTGTCTAATGTTGTTTTAAATAATTATGGTTTCAAACAAGTGTACGAAAGTGGCAAGTATGTATTGTCAAAACATAGTGTATTTATGGATTCAGATATTTGTGTAATGATATGTTTATGTTAAATATTAATATTTTCGTTCTAAAATGATTCTATTTGCATGGTTTCTACTCGTATGTGTATAAATTTGAATAAAACAAAATTATGGCATGTTAGATTAGGACATGTTGATTATGGAAGAATAAAATACATGTAAAAAAGAGCCTTATTCATCATGTTGATGCAAACAATGAAAAGATTTGCATGATAACTAAGATAACTAGAAAACTTTTCAATAATGTTAAATGAGTTTCTAAAATATTGGAGCTAATAAATATTGATTTATGTGATTCCATGCTACACCTTCGTTGGAAAATAAAAGGTATGTTATTAATTTTATTAGTGATGCATCTAAATAGTGCTATATTTATTTGTTGCATGCTAAAGCTTTTTATAAATTTAAAATATATAAGGAGTAAGTAGAGCTACATAAGAATGATTTGATTAAAGATCTGCGTACTGCTAGAGAAGATGAATATTATGATCCTATATATTTTCAATATACTGGTAGAATTGATCAAACTGCGGTCATTATACATCACAACAGAATGGTATAGTTGAGAGGAGGAATAAGACATTTAAATAAATGGTCAATTTCATGTTGTCCTATTCAGGTTTGAGTAAATGATTCTGGAGTGCGGCTATGTTAACAATAGTTTATTTATTGAATCATATTCTTACTAAAAGGAATAAGATGACCACATATGAGCTTTGGTTTAAGAAGCCTCCAATACTGAATTATCTGAGATTATAGGGTTGTAGAGCAATTGTAAAGCTCGCTAAACCCAAAAGAAAAATTTGGGTGAAAAAGGTATAAATTGTTTCTTCATGAGATATGTTGAGCATCTGTTACGTATAAGTTCTATGTGTTAGAATCTAATGACTATGTGTCGGTGAACACGATTATCGAGTCGAGATATGCAATATTTGATGAAAAGAGATTTATTTTTATACCTAGACCTAGATAAGTGATTCAAAAAAAATTGGATAAAAACTCAATTCAAACTAAAAATATATCAAGTGGTATTGTTTTGTACCTGAACCTTCTGAACCAAGGAGAAGTACTGGAGTTAGAATAGGTAAGTCGTTCGGATCTGATTTTCAAATTTATTTAGGTGAAGGGTCAAGAGATAAGATTGACTATCAATATCAATATTTTTTTATTGAGGATGATCCAATGACTTTTAGTGATGTTATGACATCAAGGGATGCTGCATTATGGAAAGAAATTATCTAAGATGAGATGGAGTTTATCATGCACAATAATATAAAAAAATGGCTGATTTACCCCTTGGTTGCAAATCATTGGGAAATAAATAGATTTTTAAACAAAAAAAATGAAAGTATACGCCACTATTGAAATGTATAAATCTAGATTGGTTATCGAGGGGTTTTAGACAAAGAGAAAGAATTTGACTTATTTGATACTTAAGCTCACGTTTCTACGATTTCTATTATTAGATGATTAATTGCACTTGCATCTGTATACAATCTTGTAATTCATCAAATGGATGTGAAAACTGCATTATTAAAACAAAGATTTTTTTATGAAAAATAGTATATCGATTTCTCAATCTCATTATATTGAGAAGACATTGAATAAAATTAATTTTAAAGATTTTTCTCCAGTAAGATCACATATAGGTCATAGTCTTAAGCTTCCACATAATAGAGGTGTTGTTGTATCTCAACTTGAATACTCAATAACCATCGGGTGTCTTATGTATGCAATGACTAACACTAGGTTGGATGTTTCCTTTGCTGTTGGAAAACTTAATATGTATACTAGAAATCCTAGTTCACATCATTGGCAAGCTTGTATTACTGATTCAACAATGGAATCAGAGTTTGTGGCATTAGCAACAACGAGTAAAGAAGCTAAGTGGCTAAGAAATTTAATGTATGAAATTCTGATGTGGCCAAAATCGATATCATCTATATTTATCAAATGTGATAGTGAAGTTGCATTGGCCAATGTCTACAGACAAGTTTACAAAGACATGTCTAGACATTTAGGTGTTACCATTATGGGATGAATTCAATGTAGAAAGCTTAACATCTAAAGATTGGAACATATTTGTAGTATCATCCCAAAGTATGTGTTCAAACCTGTAAGTTGTGGAGGTTGAAGATTATCTACTTAATAGTTCTTTTGAAAAGTTGCATATGTAGGTGCAAGAAGAAAAGAGCTACCTATTTGAGTATGAAGTTTAGCCACTTCAAAAAGCTAAGATTTGCTCTGATATACTTGAGAAGGATAATGACACAAGACTAGTAAAAGATAACGTCAAGTAAGAACATGTGAGAATATAAATTTATGTGTATATTATCTTGATGTAATAATAATGAATAGTAAAAGTTCAATCCTTGATATATTGATATTAAAATATTTAAAATGTATAATATACTAATGCGAAATTTAATCGCTGCGATATTTAATTTATGCATAATTTTTTTTATTTATTGTCATTGTTTCTAGTTGATCATGAGATTGTTAGATATTTTAATCTAATTGGACCGACTAGTCGACAAGTTGTAAAATGCAGAATGCACGCTTTTTAAATTTGAAAATTTAACCGTTTTAACTATATTTTACATTCAAAATAAAATATCGTTTATAACTAACTTACCTATTTTATTGGTCGAAATGAATATATTTTAGGTTCTATTAGAAAAAAAAGATCGTGCAATATTATCCATTCTTGTTGTTCAATACAGATGATTTTATCCGAATAATTTTTTTAGAAAATTTCAAAAATAATCTCGATCTGAAATGCTTAAACAAAACTTCAAAAATTTATCCGAAATCAAATATTCCCTGAAACTTTAGTTAAAAAATAGAAACATTCTTAATAATAACTAAAAATATAAAATGAAATTAAAAAGAAAACAAGAAAAAATTTAATCTAAATAGTTTAGAAACATACAAAATTACAAACGTGGCAACCATACAAGTGGCAAAAAAAAAATTACCCCCTCAATATAATTTATAATACGACATGCTTTAGTTTACTCATGGGGTAGGGGCTTATTACCTTTTTAACTCGTATGGTATAAAAGCAAAACAATACTTATATCACTATTTAAAGAGACAATATTTAATTGAACGTAATTAATTATGGGTAACTATATTTAATGTTAAAGATAAAAAAAAAATAGGATTATGATATATTAAAAAATCTGACCAAATAAATGAGTAAAATAAATGAGTAAAACACAAGTTTACTTTTCATAAAGACAGTAAACTCATGTTTTATTTTAGTGTATATATAATTTTATATATAAAAACTCTTACAAGTCTTATTATATTTTAAAACTAAGTTATTTATATGTAGAATGGAAGATTTCACTTCCATTATATATTTGATTTAGATCTTAAATTGAAGAACATTGATAATCTTACATCTTTATTTTCTTTTAGTAGGATAATTATGGTTTAGCCAATTCTTTTCCACTAACACAAGGAAGACGAACTTGTACATTAGCGTCCAAAATGTCCTCCTTCTCCACACTTGTGCGTAAAATAGGTGAATATTCATTCCCTGCACTATCCCCACCTGACAATACCTGTATAATGGAAAGTTGAAAACCCTACTGTGCACTCATACAGACTCAGATAGCTGAATGGACACTGAGAACAAACTTACTTTCGAGGAAATAAAATACAGGGAAACACTTTTTACGAATATAAGTGTAGTTTGAAGAGTTGTACCTTAGTAGAACTTGTACACTCAAGTGCAATATGCCCTTCTTCTCCACAGTTGTAGCCTGAACTAGGTGTATAATCATTATCTACACTATCCGAACTTGCCTGAACACATGCCTGTGCAAGAAATTCCCACTTTAGAAAAGGATAAGCTTACATTTAGGATAGTAAAATTAATTATATTAAGCAGCTTCGTGTCATAAAAGTAACTACACAAATTTGATTCTTTTGATCAATGCTTAGATTGATTAAAGCTCCTATAACTAGAAAGCTTTAAATTTACAAGCAATAACTTGATGGGTAATTTTGTATTAGAAGACTGCTACAATGCAATTGTCATGTGCAAGTTTGGTGATTCTATTACAAAATTATAGCCTAATTGCCTATAGTTAAGCTAAGCTGTGAATCATAATATATTTAGGATAGCCTACAAACATGTTTGCTGTGGTTTTTCATAAGCATTACTCCGTTTAAGTATAAGAATTTTTAGCAATATGAATGGGTACTTTAATCAAGCAAGATTAAAATAAATCTTCTTGTGTTTCGTTTTTAAAATTAGCCATAAACACCTTGCAGTTCAAATAATTCACATTAAGTCATTCCTGACCCGAAGCTACGAAATCAGTGAACATAGCAAATATTCTACACTGCCTTCTTAAGCTAAAGGTTTAATAAGCAGCATCAGACATGTTCCACCTCAATAAAAAAGGAACGCTATCATATAGTAAAGGATTAAAAGCATTTTGTATCCCATAAAAAATAATATATAGCAAATCCAATATTTTGAAATCCGGAGGCACCAATTATAGCAATAACCTTAACATATTGTAAACATTCCGGAATCATATATGATGAAGGATATCCCGAAGTCACTAGAACCGAGCGGAAAACAAATGTATAAAAGAAGTCTGGACCAACTTACCAAACCAGTATGACCCAACTGACCACACTTGTAGCAAGAGAGTATTTTTGGGCTGCTATCTACAAGATCCACACAACATAAATGGCCATAACTTTTGCACACATAGCACTGTATATCCTGATTTAAGCATGAAGAAACAAGAAAATTCAGTAACAGACCTCGAATATGATATTCACTTAAAAAACTTGAACAGTACAGATATGGATAAAATAAGAGATGAGTTATAATTACAGACCTTCAAATCATCCTGAGAATACTCGAACTTGCATGTAAACATATCGTGGCCAGAAGCTCCACATTTTAAACATATGTCACTACTTTTAGACCCACTATTTTGCTTATCTGGACAATCTTTCGCACGGTGGCCAGATTTTAAGCAAATAAAGCAGTTTTGTAGCTGCAGTAAAATTAAGTGCACAAGTTAAGCAAGTGAGCTATTCTTCAGCAAAACCTACCATATATGTTGTCTTCTTGATGCAGTAATGACTAAAGCATTTGAAAATTTTCAAATCGTATGATAAGTAGTCCCACGGTATAGCAAAGAGATGAATTTATAACAAACTAACCCGTTATTAGGATGGTTGGATGATCTAGAGCATTAAGCATCATGAGAAAAAACAAAACAGGGGTCGTGCTTGTTCCACAACAGAAATATCTACTGAGATCCAATTTCTAGATAATAAACAGGCATGCCAAATCTGGTACCATTTTCAAGCACATTGGACACTCCCCTAATTTTGACAGGCAGACCAGCAAATGACTACAAACTACAAGGTGTGTATTTCTTTGCTAAAGTCAAAATTAACACTCAATTGACAACCACGCGGGTCTTATAGTGAAAATTTCTGCGACATCTGAGTAGAGGGTATAGTCATTGAGAGAGGCATAAAAAAGAAAGGTATGTTTCTATAGGTAGGAAAGTATACCACTCCTTTCTAATATTCCTTTAAGACAAGGTCACCAATGGGAGAACCACAGGGACTTTAATCTAGCCTCCACCCCCTTTAAGAGCAGGAAACACCTATGTCACAATGAGTGCCCTGCCATGAAATCCACAAGATTCATGCTTGTATCCTCTCACACAACTCTATTCATGCATATATATATCCTCTCACAAGAGGCAAATAGACATATATATAGACATATATATATAGGGAGATAAAAATCTAGCATCGAGCATGTCTTTTTAAGCACATTATATGGCCACCACAATGCAGTCTTTATAATTACGAACCTGTGAGCATTTCTTACCGCGATGACCCAAACTGGCACAAATATAGCAAGCTTTTTTCTTTTTCCATTTGGTAACAGTTGGACAGTCGATTGCCATGTGCCCTTCTTCCCCACAATTATAACATGTTTCCCAAGCACTATCTGGAGGATCAAAGTATCTGGGTCCACGCTAATAGAAGAAGAAGAAAATGCTAAATAAATCCACACATTCAATTTAGCTCCGGAGAACACCGAACATAACAACGTTCTAATTCAACTCACAAGAAGTTTTTGGACCACAGTATCATCATATGTCTCAACAGCATTATGACCCGAAAGTTCAACGGCTACATCATTTTCATCTGAATCCACCTTGGTAATTGTCTTCGTCTCTTCTTCCGTTTCCGGAACAATCTCCTGATTCAACATAAATTTTTACAACATAAAAGTTCAGTCATATTCCATTAATAATCCAAAACAAATAAGACTTCTGTAATAACATAGATTCAACGTCGATTACCTTCTCTCCTTCGCCATTAACTGTAGCAGCAGTAGTAGTAGCAGCAGCAACAACAACCTCCGGTTCCAATGTGCATATATCCGACGTAGTCGTCTTCTCCGAGTCAACCTCGATTGCCTTCGTTTTCTTACTATTTTTTCCTTCAGCACTACCAGTAGTAGCAGCAGCAACAACGACAGCCACATCCGGTTCCAATGTGCATCTATCAATCGTACTCGTCTCAACTATCTTCAAGCTTAGATCCTCGTTGGCCTCCCTGTCGTCGTCGTCGCTTGGTGGCGCAATCAAATCCTGAGGTTGTTCCATTACATCGTTATCGAGCTTCGCTTTCTGGTTCTGTCCCTTCGCCATAATCGGAGAGATCAAAGCTGTAAAGAGTAGTGAAATGTTTTGGTCGACGTCAATGGTAGTCTTTGCAGGGTCTCGGGGTATTTTGAATTCTGCCTATGCCCTCTTATATTATATGTCCCTACATCCCAAAGTACACGTTTTTCTAGAACCTCCCATTTTATTTACGTTCTAATACTCTAGAATGTCAAATATAGTCCATTTTATATTTTTTTAAAGAAAATTATTTTATTTTTATTTTTATTCTTTTGAAAATATAGTATGGCAAATTATTTATTCTTTTTTTTATTTTTGTGAAAAAGTTCCCAAACTACTGTTTTACGTCTTTGAGCATGTATGGAGCCTTGGATTATGTCTCGCCGAAAATCCGATTGTTGTGAATAATCTATCACGTAAGTTTCGATATCGGATTTATTATCAGTAAAAATGACTAGACGTTTGGCTTTTCTTAAACAAAGTTTAAGCTATTATGTTTTCTGGATTTTCTTTTTCTAGTTGTTCAAACTCATTGATTAATTTGTATGACCACCGCAGAACTTTTTTAATGATTTCTTTTATTCCAATATAATTTTTTCTAATTTTTTTTATTGTTAGACTCAGTTATACCGATAACAACATTAAATAAACATTTCAAAATTTTGATTCGATCTTCTGAATTGATTTTTTCTTGTTGGTGTTCTGAAAAAAAAAGTCTTTTTTTTTTCTAATTAAGTCTATTTATTATCTGTTCAAATTTTGGATACTCAGTATTAAGAAGTATATTATGAATTTTATTTATGAAAACACTCCCCATGTTAGGTTTTTTTATATGTTTCAATTATGATTGGGAGTAAAAACATTTTTTGTATTTTTCCACGATAGAGTCCATGTAAGAACGGATTAAAAAAATTAGGTATATATTCTTTTTTAGCCTCATTATTATAGATTCTGTCATTTCACTAATTCGTACTAAATAACGAGCTAATGAGTCTCCTTCTTTTTGCCACTGAACTTCCCAATCAAATTTGTCATAACGCTCATAACGATCAACTTTACGCATATCCCATTTTATTCCAGATGCACGTAGCATTGGTCCGGATAAACCCCAATTGATTGTTTCATCTCCACTAATAATACCTATGCCTTCAACTCGTTCTAAAAAATAGGATTTCGTGTAATAAGTTTTTCATATTCATCAACCTGGCCAACTGGTGGAGCTTTCCTACCAAAAGAAGCCCACTGCTGAGTCCAGGTCCTTCTCGATTGCCCCCACGGAAAAGCTGTTTTGTCGGCCCATCCATGAAAACCCAGCCCTAGCTGAGATGTCGATCTAGTCCTTCAAAATGAATCTGGTTTGTCCGAAAGGTATGTGATTCTTCTTGTTCGCAAAATTTACGATATCCTGTTTTATTAAAAGAACAGTGCGATCAAAGTTCATTATCTCAACTCAAGCCATTTGAGTCGCTAAACAAGACAACTTCAATTCAAATCAACTAATTATGCTTTGAAGTTGCCCAATTCTAGTTCGCTTAAATAAATATTTATATTCCCACTTTAAGAAGTTTAATTTTTTCCTCTATCATACTGTTTTTCGCATGAGGCAAACTCTTAGTGTTCGCTTGCTTATCCAAATCTACAGCTCAACTATATGTTATTATGCCAAGTATAGCAACAAACATGTCCATTGTGTTTTTGAGTAGGCATTCTAATGTTAGTGGATTATTTATGATCAGCGGTAATTTTGTAAAGTGTTTTGGGAATTTAATGTTTAAGGTAAAATGTAGAGAGATAATTAAGGTGTGTGTTAGCAGTAAATTCTTATTACCCTCATTAATGAAAGTGGTTGAGGTATTTATACTTAATTAACAACCCATTGACTTTTCGGGTCGGGTTGTGAGATTGAGTTAAGTTTAAGAATCCATTAGCCCAAGAGATGAAAAGACCAGCACCCAGCTGAGTCATGTTCCACTGATTTATCTTGTTTGGTTGGGCATGGTACTGATGATCTCCGAACAACCCTTCAGATTGATATAAGGTGTAGTGTCAAAAATATCTGACCTCATCAGTACCCCTTTAGGTCTTGCAAATAATCTTTGGAAGAACTAACTCGAAAAAAATCAAAATCAACATATTTTCAAGGTGATCATCTGACCTGTCTTTTGTATCCGAACTGAAGAGATTAACTTTACCGTTAAGAATCCCAAGAGTCAGTCTGATCGGATTTTGAAGAGACTATTTTTACCGTTAAGAATCCTAAGAGCCATTTGTCGACGTGGGACACGTGTCAAGTTTTGGTTTGACCTCTCAGCCATTTTTTTCTCCTAGATTCTTATACCTACCTGGCTAAAAGTTTACTTATGGTGTAACCCCTATACCTCATAGTTCATAAGCATCACTATGATCGGTTTGTCTTCCCCTAGGTAAACTCGCACATTTTCATCTTTATATAAATTGGTTCCACTATTCTATTGTTTCTAAGATCATAAACATTTCTAAAGAGAGAAAGATTGCCAATTTTCTTATATTGGGTCTGAGTAAATTTATGTTCACAGCCAGAAACGCGTTGGTAAAATGAGGTTGGCTTAATTTATCTGATTTGGAGAAAGCAAGAAAAGACGCAAGAGTTGCAGTTGGACTCCATGCCTCGTCGAGCGAAGAAGTCAATCGACAAAAAACAAACGCATACCAAGGCTCATCATCATCGAAGACATCAAAGGTTAGAAAATTACCTTTTATCCAAACCCTATCTCCTCTTTAGTCAAGGTCTTCTGTTCAAGAGTCCCAAAACCCCCTACCAAAAAAGAAGTGTCTAGTGTTAGGAAACCTTCACCTTTCATGGCGATGGGTTTGGATGCTGAGAAATATATTAAGAAAACCACCCCTCGTAGAATAACTCCTCAATTCAAAGCTAAAGCTACTCCTAGTTCTATGAAATCTGCTAGTTCGGAGATGGTAAAGCCCCTAGCAAATACTAAACCATCCGAACACCAGTCAAGCGTAATGAAGGAGACAATGGAGGATAGTATAAAAAGACTGTCCATTTGAGAAGTCCAGACAGACATAAGACACCGCAACAGACCGTAAGGGAAAATTCAAAGTAGGTCTACCTAACACTGAGTCACTTCTGGAGTTCTTGGAAAGGAAAGTGGGGACAAATTTTCAGAAAGTCAGCGTGAAGTACATGATAGCCCTCCAAAACATAGCTTATGTGTACACCCATACTGTTGAGTTAGGTCGTATCCAGGCAAAGTGGGGCTTTCCCGAATCTGTTAAAGTGAGAATCCTAATCACTCTAGAGACTCTTATGGACTGCAAGTCCCACGAGCTAGTAGTATACACTGAAGTGCTGAATTGGGGACTCCGGTTCCCTTTGGATCCAAAGATAGTCAGGTACTTTCATCTGCTTAAACTATGTCCAAGCCAACTAAGTTTGAATGTGTGGTACACTTTGTTGGCCGGTATAATGGAATCAAGGTTGTCAAAGATCCCACTACCCATGGAACAATTTGGTATTGTGGTAATTCTGTGCAAGAACCACGACGTCCCCTTCTACCACTAAAACATGGGGAACGATTATAAAGTGGTAAATGACTTGTTGGAGTCTGAAAAAACCATGGAGGACCCAATTGTGATTTATCAGTGGTGCATGGGAGAAAGGAAGAAGATAAGAGATGCCACTAATCCAAGACAACTGACCAGTCGCTGGAAGAGTATAGGTTATTTTTATTTATTTTTTCCATAATTTCTAAACACTGTGTTGTTATTCCGAACTAAAGGTTATGTTTCTTTGTAGTTTTTTCGAATAAGTTTTTGGATTATTTGGAGGCAGGCCAAAGCACATGTGTTAAGCTAAATAAATGGGCATCATAGAATTGGAGGAACGGATTCTAAAATTGCTTTACCTTATGGAACTTTGTAAGGTCTCACTTGTGGAACACTTCAGGGAATTGAGACCTTACATGGGAACAACTGACCACTCCTCCCCTTGGAGATGTCATCTTGAAAAGAATGAGGCTAAGGATGCCAACCTATATTTACCTTTTAGAGTCAAATCTCCTAGCCACCTAGATAAGATTAAGAACAACAACAAGAAGAAAAACATAACGGACCCATCTCAGCAAGTCACCGAAGAGGTCAGTTTGGAAAACCAAGAAGTGATGAGGGTAGAATTCGCCAAATGTAAATAATAAGGATTTAATTGTGAATAAGAGTTACCTGATGTAGTAATTAAGGAGTTTAGGATTTCTTGGGGACCAATATGTAAATATGATGCTTACTAAGAGGCCTGATCAAATATGTAGACGGCCCACTAAGAACCCAAGCGGGACCACCTTATTTTAGTATAAAAGGTGACCCACTTTCTTGGTAGGTGGGACATTGAATATTTTTCTATTACATTCTCTTTCTCTCTTTATACTTTCTCTCTCTAGTCACATCAGGTTCAAGATCCAAGATATTCTTCCAAACAATTATTGACTCATCATTGGCGCCGTCTGTGGGAACGAGTGATACCAAAAAGGAATCTTTGTTCTTTGAAAATCACGTATTGCGAAATGAGCAACGAAGCTGTGACAGAGAGGGTCGGTAGAGAGGTGATCCGAGCCGTCTCGGTATCAGAGGGCGAAGAAGCGCCTGGTCGGAGGCACTGCGACCAAGGTCGGGACAAGCGGTCGACCCTGATAATGACCCAAAAACAGCTCCTTGAAGACATTGACAGGCTAAACGCAGAAAGGGAACGGGCGCTGGACGAGAAGAGGATCCGGGAAGGAAAAGGCAAGGGACCCCTCGTGGAGGATCGGGAGATGGCCAAACATGATGTTGGGCCGCGCATCGAAGCCCGACCTGTTAGGTATTATCGGGAGCCACATCCCGAGGAGGGGCAAAAGGCCAGGACTCGGCAGTACCCGGAGGACCATCGCGGCGCGACAATTGACTACACCTCGAGCGACTCGTCGGGCAGAGAATATCGGCGACGGGAAAGGGCCCAGCGGACACAAAAGAATCGTTCCCGACGCCTCCGAGGGCCCTGGGCAGAATCACCAAAATACAAGAAGGGGAGCACCGAGAAGCGGACCCCGGTATCCTTCGAGAAGGAGGAGATGCCTACAGCTAGCCGTGAAGAGCGGACAGCGCTGCCTCCAATGCCTTGGCAACCATCGAACAGTCAGAACCAAGTTTACCGAACCGGTAGCCAGTTTGTCAGCCCCAGAGATGAGGGACTTTACGGAGTTCAGACAGAAGGACTTGGAGGATGAGCATATGGGTTCGAAATCAATTGGAGGGCATCCCCGTTGTCCGACGAGATATTAGCGGGGCAGCTCCCGAAACGATTTGACATTTCTAAATTAGAAAAGTACGATGGGAAGAGGGACCCGGATAATCATTTGGAAGCTTTCATGAACTTCATGTTAAGTTTCGACAACGATGACAAACTCCTATGTAGAGCCTTTTCCATGACTTTCAGGGACCGAGCATCCAAATGGTACAATCGTTTACCGCAGGGTTGTATCCAGAACTTCGGGATGTTTTGGACGATGTTTAGACAACACTTTGTGGGGAGTAAAAGCTTTCGGGCCAACAGAGACACTATTATGAATTGCCAGCAGAAATTGGGGGAAAGCCTCAGAGAATATACCAGGCGATTCATCGACGCGAAACCCGACCTAGACCACTGCGAAGAGAACGTGGCCCTAACTGCGTTTCGCTTGGGTTTGCTCCCTGGACCAATGAAGCAAGCGGTGACGAAAAAACAAGCATTCACGTTTTCTGCACTCCTAGCCCAGATAGAAAAACAGATATTGATCGAAGAGACCGAGGCATCTGAGTTGGCAGCACAGATTCAACAAAGCGCCCAAGCATCGGTAGTAATGAGGCAAAGCGCTCGGTCATATTACGCTCGAGCAGTCCAACCGGTCAGCACAATACCACCGAACCCACCTGTGACAGCCAAACCCCCGGCCCTGACAAGCTCGCGACCGAAGCAAACAGGTCCGACAACTTTAGTTCCCATGTCAAACAAGTGGATCCAAACTGCATATTTCACAGATCTTACAGAGTGTGTAGCGTCGATCTACGAGAAGACAAAGAAGAGCGGGATGTATCGAAAACCTTTCCCGATACCAACGCCTCGGGAGCAAAGGAATAACCGTTACTGCCGCTATCACGAGGACGTCGGGCATGACACTAAGGACTGCATCGCTTTGAAGAAGGAAATACAGATGCTCATAGAACACGGAAACCTCTTGGAGTATGTTAAGAAGGCACAACAAAGTACGACCTCGAAGGAAGTCGTGATATTTCCAAAACCTGAAACCACCATGGCAATCTCAGAAGTAACCGATCCGTTCGATGTTTCCATCGAATACCTCGACCCCGAAGCAAACCGCAACATCATCGGGATTATCGAGGAAGAAGCCGAGAAGAACGTCGGTAATGTACAAGGCTTTTGTAAATATTTTGAATCCCTAACTATCTTTGGGGGAGATTCTATGGCAGGAGTTACACATTCGTCCAGGAAGAGGCACATCGTCAACCTAACCACTCAGTTGGAAGCCAGAACCTGCTTCCAAACCAGAAGCGTCCCTTCCCCGATCCTGTACTTTGACGACGACGATATGAGAGACATAACCGGCCCCCATGAAGACACCATTGTGATCGGGGCGGCCATTGCGGGGGAGGAGGTTCGGCGCATCTTGGTGGATACCGGTAGTTCGGCCAACATAATCTTCGCGTCCACTTTTGCCAAGTTTAGAATACCACCAGGGATTGCGCAGTCCGACCGCACCATAGTAGGGTTTACGGGGTCAGCAGCCGACGTTATAGGAGAATTTGAGGGCACAGTCCAATTAGGCCGCGGACCATTCAAGAAAGAGGTTACGGTTTTATTTGTAGTAGTAGACGCGCCGGCTTCCCACAACGCCATTTTCGGCCGATCATGGATATCGCGAATGCACGCAGTATCCTCTACAATTCACCAATGTCTAAAATACGTGGTCGGAAACAACGTGGGAGTGGTCCGAAGTAGCCAGAAAGCAGCACGGGAATGTTACCGGGCGGCATTAGCACCTAAAAAGGATCAAGAGATGATTCAAGCTCGGGAATAGCAGTTAAAGGGGCTCACCCCGGAATCGCACCCCGTTGATGACCCCAGGGAAGCCCCGAGCCTCTTAACGACGGACGATGAATGCGAGCAATACCAATTCGCCACCGGAAAAGCCTTGCAGATTGGGGTACGACTCTTGCCGATCTTCAGGGAACAGCTGCTGACTCTCCTACGGGAAAACTTGGATCTGTTCGCATGGTGCTCAAGAGATATCACCGGGGTACCAGAATCATTTGCTGTTCACAAACTAACCATCAACAGGAACGCCAGACCGATCTCGCAAAAACGTCGGGCATTTTCCGCAGAGAAGGCAGACATTATCTTACGAGAAGTTGAGAGAATGATCAGCGTCGGTCATATCAAGGATGCAAGCTACCCGTTATGGACCTCAAATCCCGTTCTGGTCAAAAAGAAAAATGGGAAGTGGAGAATATGTGTGGATTTCACCGATCTTAATCGGGCGTGCCCGAAGGACCCATTCCCGATGCCAAGGATCGATCAGTTGCTAGATTCGACGTCGGGTAACAAGTTGCTGTCATTCATGGATGCATACGCTGGATATAATCAGATCAAATTGCATGTTGCGGATCAGGAAAGCACCACATTCATCACAAACCAAGGACTGTACTGCTACAAAGTAATGCCCTTCGGTTGAAAAACACCGGCGCAACATACCAAAGGTTGGTCAACAAAACGTTCGAAAGTCAAATTGGGAGGAATATGGAGGTGTACATCGACGATATGCTGGTTAAAAGCGGCGCGGATGAAGCACACCTTACCGATCTGAAAGAAACCTTTGATAACCTGCGGGGAATAAATCTCAAGCTAAACCCGGAAAAATGCTTCTTCAGGGTCCGATCAGGAAAGTTCCTAGGTTTCTTCGTTAGCGAAAAAGGGATTGAAGCCGATCCTATCCAGCTTCGGGCTCTGACCGATATGACTCCGCCCCGAAGCATCAAGGAAGTCCAGATCCTTACTGGGCGCCTGACAACCTTAAATCGATTTATTTCGTGCTCATCTGATAAGTGCGCTCCATTTTTTCAGGTCTTAAGACAAGCTAAAAAATTCGTGTGGACTCCCGAATGTAATGAGGCATTCTTAGGAATCAAACGATATCTGTCATCACCGAACCTTTTGACGAAGCCCGTCGCGGGCAAGACACTTTTTCTTTATGTGGCGGTTACCGACTTCGCGGTCAGTGCAGCTTTGATTAGCGAGTCGGGCCCGGCCCCTACAACAGTTTATTTTGTGAGCAACAGCCTGTTAGATACAGAAACCCGGTATTTAAAGTTGGAAAAAATGGCACTCGCCTTGGTGACGGCGGCGCGAAAAATGCGCCCGTACTTTCAAGCCCACCCCATCATGGTCCGAACATCATTTCCACTCAAGTACATCCTTCAGCGGCCAGACATGTCCGGGAGAATGTCCAAGCCCACCCATCATGGTCCGAACTGGGCGATTTTGACATCGACTACGAACCTAGGACAGCCGTGAAGGGCCAAGTCCTGGCCGATTTTTTAGTAGAATTCCATTCCGAACGACCTGATCAGGACGTGCTATCCCAAGAGGCCGCACTAAGCGAATGGACCGTTCGTACCGATGGAGGGGCTAACGTTAGTGGCTGTGGAGCAGGTATACAATTAGTGACCCCATCGGGTATTAGCATGCACCAAGCCGTCCGATTTGGTTTCCCTGCTTCGAATAATGAAGCTGAATACGAGGCCGCTCTGGCAGGATTACGGCTAGCACAGGTATGTGGGGCAAAGCGAGTGCGCCTCATAAGCGATTCACAACTCGTAATAACCCAAGCTTCGGGAAGCGCGGAAGCTCGGAAAGAACATTTGGTACAATACCTAGCAGCGCTCAGGGTTCTGGCCGCCTCGTTTGACAAGGTCACCTATGAGCATGTCCCCAGAAACGAAAACATAGCCGCTGATTCTTTGGCAACACTCTCCTGTTCCAGTAACTATCCTTGGGTGTTTGAGCAAGAGAACCCATCTATTATCAAGCGTGAAGAATTAGACAACCGACCTGAAATCGCCTGTCAGATCTCTTCGGTAACCCTCTCAAACTGGCGGCGGGACATTATCGCCTTCTTAGCTGAGGGTCGGTTGCCTAGTGATAACGCCTCAGCTCGGAAAATACGCAATAAGGCTCGGGGTTACGTCCTTTTGGGTGAAGTACTATACAAGAAAGCCTTCAGCCGCCCCCTGCTCCGTTGCTTAGGGATCCATGAGTCGCAAATAATTGTATCCGAACTACATGATGGTGAAGGTGCGGCACACTGCGGTTACAAAGCTCCGATCAGAAGGATTTTTCTTGCAGGATTCTATTGGCCGACGATCACATCGGATGCGCGACAGATAGTCAAAACCTGCGATACATGTCAACGGTTCGGAAACGCGATAAACGTCCCCGCGGCTCTCCTAGATTCTATATCCGAAAGACTACCCTTTGACCGATGGGGAATCGACCCGGTCGGGCCGCTACCAATGGCATCGGGAGGAAGACAGACGATCGTCGTGGCGGTGGACTATTTTTCCAAATGGGTCGAAGCCGAACCTTTATCCTCCACCAAGACCAAGGATATCATCAAATTTGTCTGGTCTAACATATGTTGTCGGTTCGGGGTACCGCAGAGGTTGACTATGGATAACGGACCGCAGTTCGACAGCGGGGAAATGAAAGCATTCTGCACCGCCCATAAGATCCAACAATGTTTCTCCGCTCCTTTCCACCCTCAAGCGAACGGGCAAGTCGAAGTAACCAATCAGACCATTTTGGACGGCCTCAGAAAAAACCTTGAAGGAAAGGCCGGGAAATGGCCCAACTACCTACAAGCAGTATTGTGGGCTTACCGAACCACACCCCGGACGGCAACTCAGGAATCACCTTACGCTTTAGTATATGGCATGGATGCGGTCACCCTTGCGGAGTCCATCTTTCCGTCTTTTAGAATCGGGACCTATGCGGAGGAAACGAATAACGACAGCCGACGCCTCGAGCTCGACCTTATAGAAGAGAAACGCAACCGCGTCCGGTTAAACGCCTTACACTATCAGACTATGATGAGAAGTCGATACGCTTCAAAAGTCCGACGTCGGGAGTTTAAGGTCGGTGACAAGGTTTTAAGGCGCGTCTTTCTTCACACCAAGGACAAGAGCCTCGGTAAACTCGCCCCGAATTGGGAAGGGCCCTACGAGATCGCGGAAAAAATCAAGAGCGGGACGTATCGCCTACAAAACAGGCTCGGGCATCTTTTAAGACTACCATGGAACATTGAGCATCTAAAATTGTACCTAGAATAGTGAAGAAATTGTATTTAAAATTGTTGAAAAATAGTATTTAGAATTGTATTGATCGGGGATGCACTCTTTCCTACCTCGGTGGCGCGAGAAGGTTTTAATGAGGCATCATAAACACCCGATCACCCGATTACATTAATCAAGGATTTCTTTTGCCTTCCAAATGTTAAAGTGTTACGACCTTGGTCGGCTGACGAGCCGATTAGCGTCTGTTCCTACTAATATTAATGGATCTACATTTATGATTTTCCCGACCTTTTGGGAGAAGTTTCGATGACACATCGATCTACAGAACCTTAAAAGGTTTTTCAGTTTCTACAACTGATCTACATATATGATTTTCCCGACCTTTTGGGAGAAGTTTCGATGACACATCGATCTACAGAACCTTAAAAGGTTTTTCAGTTTCTACAACTAATCTACATATATGATTTTCCCGACCTTTTGGGAGAAGTTTCGATGACATATCGATCTACAGAACCTTAATGGGTTTTTCAGTTTTTACAACTGATCCACATATATGCTTTTCCAGACCCTCTGGGAAAAAGTTTCAATTTTACGTTGATCTACAGAGCCTACATAGGTTTTTCAGTTCCCGAACTGGTCCACAGTTTGTGATTCCCGATCCTATCATGAATTTTTCAATATAATGTTTGAACTTAGGATTTTTCACAGAAGTACTCTATTTTTCCCGGGTGACAATATGCGAAAAGATATAACCAGAAAAGTAATATATTAATAGGGGACCCCGTGGCCCCCAAAACATAACTAAAAAAAAAGGTTCATCAGAAATATTGATAGGGGACCCCGCGCCCCCCAAAGAGTTACAGCAACAACAAAAAAAGAGAAACAAAAAAAGGGGCTCGATCACTCGTCCTCTTCCTCCTCTTCAACATCATCGGACTCTTCATCATCTTTACAATCGACCCCCTCAGGGCGGTCCCCCTCTGGCACATCCAACCACATTTCCCCGAGGGGAAGGTCTGGAAAGCGGTTGTGGAGCGACAACACATATGCAGCTTTGGCATCGGCAGTTTCTTTCTCCGACCATTTCCTACACCGATTTGCGAAGGCGACGTTCAAAGATTTTAGCTTTTGGACCTCCTGGGCCAATGCAGCAGCACGGTCTTCTGCGGCTTTCTTCGTCTCCTCCGCGACCTTCTTCGCCTCCTCCGCGGCCTTCCTCGCCTCCTCCGCGTCCTTCTTCGCCTCCTCCGCGACACGTTCGGCCTCCGTAATCCGGCCCTCCGCCGACGCCTGAGCCGCCTTGGCTTTCTCCACCTCCCCGGTGAGGATGATAATCTTCGCCTCCGCGCCCTTTAGCTGCTGGCCTAGCTCGATCGCCCGACGCTCTTTCAGAGCAGCAGGTACAAGCAAGTTGTACAGGGATAAAGCCAGACCATCCGATCCCCGCAGCGGGAACGTGTGCGGACTCCCTAGCATTGTCAGCATCGGGAAATTCGGACCGCTTGACGAGGCCGCAGCCGGGTCCGACGCTTGGGGGGGCTCAATATCATCTGGAATCTCCACAAGGTCCGCCGTTTGAATACCTCCCTCAGCACCGCCCTGATCAGACAGCTTCGGCCCTGTGGCACCATCCCCCGCGCCATCAGTAGGCCCGCTCACTGCCTTGGGGTGCTTGGGTTTCTTTGCCTTAGTCCCCTCAGCATCGGTATGACCTTTCCTCTTCTGCACCAGAGCCTGGCCCTGGTTCGCCTCTGCACCTTCATGAGCAGGCGCCTCTTCCCGAATCAGTACACCCGCATTAGCAGCCCCGGTCTCGTTCTCCCCGGCCTCGTCATCTGACTTCGAGCGCTTGCTAGGCGCCTTGTTGCGCTTTGGCAGATACACCTGCGACCCAAGGGCTCCGGTTTTCGCGATCACATCCTCCAAGCTCGGGGGCTGTCGCAACTGCTCGATGGTGAGCACCTCGGACGAGCAACGCCAAAGGTTGCTCATGATTAAATTTGTATCCTTGAAAGTCTCATGCATAGCCCGACCCTAATGCTTCCGAGCATAGCCTTTTAGCACCTCGAATGTGGCCTCGGCGGCTTTCGAGTGATCTTTCTTCAGCCCTTGCAACCACTCATTCGACACTGCACAAAAGGTCGGTATAAAAAACAAAAAAAAAGGGGGAGAAGAGCGGTACCATCGTGGACCCAAGTCCGAAGCAGTTGCCTCCTGTTTTCCGAGGTTTAGGGAAGACCGTTCTCCCAACACCCGCTCAGAAACACAAACCGATGCTTCCAGCCTTTGTCTCCATCCAAGAAGTCATTAACTATCTTCCACTTGTTTCCCAAGGAAGAGTAGAAGAACGGCGACTTCGGGGCCTTGGACAGACCTGACATAGCAATATATTCCTCCATAGGCATAGCCCGACCTGAAAGACGGGAAGCCATTATGCAGGACATCAAAGTATACCAAGCATTCGGCGTCAGCTGCGATGGACAGATCTGGAGGGTGCGGAAGTATAGCGCGATCTCGGGATCTAAGGGGAAGCGCAGACCCCAATTGAACAGTTCGGTGAACACCACAATTTCCCGAGATCGGACGTGTACGGGGGTCTCCCCAGGAACCGGGAACCGAACATTGACGCATTCGGGAATTCTTCAGCGGATCAGCAGATCCTTGTACTCAGACTCATGGAAGTAGAGGTACTTCCCCTCATAGAGAGAAACGATGTCCTTTGACCGAAGCCAGCTGAAATAGGTAGTAGTGATGGCAGCCTCAACTTCTTCGGGCAAAGGATCGTCAGGAGGGTTAGCTGCGTTACCAACAGCAGCAACGCAGACCTCCGCGGGCGCAACATCCGCCTCTGATTCTCCCAGTTCGAGGCCCGGAGCCTGATCAGAGCTTTGGGCAGTAGCGGCATTTGGGTCCGATGATCGGACCCGAGAGGTGAAGGGTTCGGCCGTATTGCCCGAAAAAGCCCGATGAGCCGCTTCCACTTCCTCTGGCGTCAACTGGCGCTTGGGCAAACCTAAAAAAGTTACCGCAGTGTTAATACCGGTCTGATACCCTCGAATCGAGGGCGTAAGTTGAACCATTTCAAGATAGTTACCTCCTACGGGAGATGTAGAGGGACTGTCTTCGCCCATGGTCAAGAATTTGGTTTTACGAGCGCGTCGGGGCGGGAACGGAGGCGGTGGAACGAACGAGTTAACAGACGGAGGGTTCGGATTCTCCGACCGAGTTGCAAGGGAGCGAGAGGAGCTGCTGCTGGAAGAAAGGACGACGGTCTCCGGAGATAGGCTGACATCGGGAGATTGAGAACTGGGAAGGTCGGGCAAAAAGAAGGATTCAGCAGGGATCGGGGTGGATAAAACAGGGTCGTGAAGACGCGGAACGGGAGTAAAGGGTTTTGAGTTAGATCCCCAAATCAAGCCTGCACGTCGGTATTCCTCGGCTCGGTCTCTGATGCTAGCCCACTCTTGGAAACTCCACACATGTTTTTTCTTTTTCTTGGTTGATGTAGGCTTCGGGTACCTATGTTTCATGCAAACATCCTCTTCTCAAGAATGGTCGGACAGCGCTCTTTTAAATGATTTGGCAAACACTTTCTCTCTCTAGAAAACGATCTGACAACACTTTCTCTCTCTAGAATGCCTGTGAGAGAAATCAAGAATTGTGGAGTATTTATAGGCAAGGTTGAATGACCGGGGGATACCAATCGACAAAAGCACAGCGGGAAGACGAAGAGTCTCCCTAAGAGTCTAGTCTGGCAAAGACACATCCTACAAGACGACGACACGTGTCGACCACCCTCTGACGAAGGCTAACCTAGACTATCCCCCTCGAACCGACTGATGATATGGGCCTCCGCAACTGTACCCATTGTGAAAGGCCAGCCCACCACGGAGAATCCTGGGATAAATGAAGAACCGGCCCATCACGGAGAGGCCCGGATCAGAAGCTCGAAAGAACACAGGAACCGACCTGACTCGGAACTACGAACATCGGGTAAGAAAGATCCAACAGAGCCTGAGTATTGGCTTCGGGAGTGCCGTCGGCTGACTGAAGGTCAGGTTGGGACAAACGGAGCCGTGGGACGTCCGACGCAGGAGGAAAAAGAATAATTAGTCCGAAGATAGGCAATTGGTTCGAAGCGCAGGGGGCAGCGGATGGCAGGTGTAGGTTCGGCAATAAGTCTTCGCTCCTAATATTCCCCAAGACTGGGGGGCTACTGATGAGGGTAGAATTCGCCAAATGTAAATAATAAGGATTTAATTGTGAATAAGAGTTACCTGATGTAGTAATTAAGGAGTTTAGGATTTCTTGGGGACCAATATGTAAATATAATGCTTACTAAGAGGCCTGATCAAATATGTAGACGACCCACTAAGAACCCAAGCGGGACCACCTTATTTTAGTATAAAAGGTGACCCACTTTCTTGGTAGGTGGGACATTGAATATTATTTTATTACATTCTCTTTCTCTCTCTATACTTTCTCTCTCTAGTCACGTCAGGTTCAAGATCCAAGATATTTTTCCAAACAATTATTAACTCATCAGAATCAACGATGCTTTGCTGGAGGAAGTTGAAGTTGCAGTTAAAGAGGCTGGTGGATCGGATTATCCACCGTAGATCACAAGGAAGGAGGAGAGACGCAAAGCAAACAGTGATGAAAAAGCTACAAAGAAAAAGAAAGTTACCTTGGATCAGAGATAATTCTGCGTCCTTCTGAACTCCCTCCTCATATTCATGTTGATCCTACTTTGCAAGAAGAAATTCCACCTAACCTTTATTCCGAACAGGAAAATATTGAAGGAAATGTCAATTTGGATGCGTTTCAGAACATTAATATGTATTTTAGTGATCTGGACAAAGATGATTTTGCAGGGCCTTATCCTCACACAAATTAGGCGAATGTTGTAACTCATACCGGTGAGACATACATGATATCAAGCAAACAAGACACTCTGAGTCATGCCCTCTTAGGTTATATTCGTCTGGTGGTTGACCTAGAAAGGCAAGTGAGAGAACAAACAACTACCATAACCTCCCTGACTACAGGAAACCAGGGCTTGACGAATAGCCTCTCTACCGCTCAGTAAAACATTGAATCCTTAAAGAAGGAAAAGAAGGATTTAGCCACCGAACTGTGCAAGTCACAAGATTCTTAAAAATACCTCCAGACCAAGTATTTTGCACTGGAAACTTCTTCCTCTAACGAGATCAAAACTTTGAAGGAGCAACTAGATGCTAGAGATAGTACTGTCAAGACTTTATCCGAAGACAAAGTCACATTGGATAATCTTCTTAAGAAGTAGACAGAGGATAATACATCTCTAGTAAACAAGCAAGCCGATGAGATAGCTGCAAGAATAGGGAAGTATGCTTCCGGAGTGGTGGAATCTTTGGAGAAAAGAGATGATGGGATTAAGTCCGACATGGTCTTGCTATTTCACGAGACTTTCCCGAAGAAGACCCTTGGTCATTTATGGAAATTTGTGGAATACGAAGACCTTCATTTCCATACAATGGCAGATGGTGATAATAATCGATTAATGGGCCATGAATGAGAAGCGAGAAGGCTTGAATTGAAGATGTATTACTTAGCAACTCAAACGATTTGAGTTGAGATAATGGACTTTCATCGCACTATTCTTTTAATGAAATAGAGTACCGTAAATTTTGCGATACTCTATTTTTAGAAGAATAAAAAATAAAAAATATTAAATATTAAAATTTAACGGGTAAAAATGAAATTAAAAGTCAATGGTCGATTTGTGAAACTCATACCATTTAACTATGGGGACACGTGACTGGACCATTAAAGATACCATGTGTGGGGACTAAACTTGTAGATTTTGAATAGTTTAGAGACTCTGACCATTGATTTTTTAGCCGATGGACTAAATGAACGAAAATGCGATCAATCAATGGACTATATCATTATTTGAGCCGATAAATTAATATGAAATATTACTCACTAGTATATATTATCGTATAAATGGTTGTGTTTGTTCGGTTTGCGCATTATGTAAATATACGAATAAACATTGTTAAAGTCTTGGGGTCGGATTATTGGCCCAATTTTATTATAAGACCCCTATTATACTTATTTAGAGTTCCGATAGTTGTCATTTTTTCCAATGAACTTTTATCAAAGTAACTAAGGTTTGAATTACTCTAAGGTTCTTTTACTATCTATTTCCCTTTAGTCTATCAATTTTAAAATTACCGCTCCGAGTTTTTAGATTTGGAAAAATCTATAAATTTGATTCATGGCACGTGATCTTTTCTCTGGTTCAGCCACTTGTCCCCGTAGCCAGTTTGGTTATTCTCTCACAAATAAGTATTCAACTTTCATACCTATTTTGTCTTTTAACTGACATCAAAACGTGGTAATTTATCTCTCCTAGTTGGAATGAGCTCCTTACGTAGACGAATAATATAATTAGACCATCATTTGTCATTTATCTTCTATATATTATATAGTAGACTAGGTTTCTCTGTGAGATTAAAACTCGTCTTTTACTACTGAACTGCATTTTCAATTATTATTTTCTCTTTTTCTTTGTGCCTCTCTTCTCTCTTTCTTACTTTATATGCTTTATTCTCTTCTCTCTCTGTTTCTCTTTCTTTCTTCAATAATTTTTTTATTTCAATTTTAACGCAATTTTTGTCCTGTTTATCACACAATTGAATGGTCTTGAAACTGAAAACACTACTAAGAAGCTTCAAGTTTATCGTTTAAATGTTTCAGTTGTAGTTTATCTTTATGTATTTTTTTCTTTGTTCTTATTGTAGTTGTAGTGTGATAATTTAATTTTGCAATTCATTTTATAAAGCTTCAAAATTTCTAACTATATCGTTTAAAGATTCAAATAGTCATAGTTTTAAAGTTCTTACTATGTAGTTGAAAGCTTTAAATATATTTGATCTATATTTTATTGAATTGTGGACAAATGTTAATATAATTGTATTATTGAATAATCTGTTTTATATTACAAGATTTATAATTGGGATTAGAGTAATATGTTCACAAATTTTGGCATTTTATGGAGATATGGTAACAAACATTTGAACTGTAATGTTTAGATTACACAGAAGCCTATAAATTATCAAGTTACCATATACAATTGTCTGAAATACATTTTGTTACATTGCACACCCCTTACCATTTACCAAGTTAGCAACAACTAATGTTTTGGATTCCTCTTAAGCCTACAAATTAATATACAGACACACAAGGTCATATTAAACCCAAAATAGGCTTTACAAAAAACAAATTTCCATATCAACAAAAAACAGCATTCTATTTCAACAATTATCCTCAAATATTACTCCCTTTTGATGCTAAACTTCTTGATGGTCTATTCTTCTTTCTTAGGTTCTTTCTTAACGCAGTTGAAACTTATTTATATTGTTCTATATCCCAAACTGGATTTCAGGTTTTACCAACTTGTTACAAACATGATTGCAAAATATTATATACCAACACAACTGACAACGAAATCCCAACACTACTGCATACCAAGATATACTAACAAACCATCAAAATACACCAATATTCACCATCAAGATATACCAATAAACCGTTCACCATCAAGACATACCAATAAAACGTTCACCATTAAAACATACCAATAAACCATTCATCATTAAGACATACCAATATTCACCATCAAGACATACTAAGATATATCAATAAACTGTTCATAATCAAGACATACCAATATTGTTGCAACATTCACCATTAACATATACCAATATTGTTGCACACTAGAATTTATCATTTTTTTATAATCATATATCGTCTCCCTTTGATCTCGTAGTTCTTTATTGCCTCTTTGCACTATGTGGTTGTAATAAAACTATACCCGTACGCAGGCTACAACCAGATCAAGTTGCACCCAGCAGACCAGGAAAGCACGACGTTTATAACAGGCCGAGGCTTATATTGCTACAAAGTCATGTCATTCGGTCTAAAAAACGCTGGAGCGACTTATCAGAGGTTGGTTCACAAAACCTTCGACTATCAGATAGGGCGGAATATGGAAGTCTACATCGATGACATGTTAGTAAAGAGCGGCACGGACGAGGAGCATCTCACAGATTTGAAGGAAAATTTTGACAACCTCAGGGGAATAAATCTCAAGCTCAATCCGGAAAAATGTTCCTTCGGGGTAAGGTCGGGCAAGTTCCTGAGTTTCTTTGTTAGCGAAAAAGGAATTGAGGCCGACCCGACGCAACTCCAAGCTTTTACTAACATGACTCCGCCTAAGAATATCAAGGAAGTCCATATATTAACCGGGCGTCTAGCGGCTTTAAATCGGTTTATCTCTCGTTCGTCTGACAAGTGTGCTCTATTTTTTGAGGTCCTGAGAAATGCCAAGAATTTTGTTTGGACAGCGGATTGTAATGCGGCCTTTTGGGAATCAAGACTTATCTATCATCTCCGAACCTTCTCACAAAGCCTCTGACAGGCGAGACTCTTTTCCTTTACATAGCAGTTTCAGATTCTGCGGTGAGTGCGGCATTGATCAGCGAGTCGGGAGCGGCCCCTAAAGCGGTATATTTCGAGAGCAAAAGTTTATTGGACACAGAAACACGATATCTAAGGCTGGAGAAGATGGCATTGGCATTAGTAACCGCGGTGCGAAAAATGCGGCCATACTTTCAAGCGCACCCCATTGTCGTCCGCAACTCGTTTCCACTCAAGTACGTTCTTCAGCGCCCGGACATGTCAGGGATGAATGTCTAAATGGTCGGTCGAGTTAGGAGATTTCGACATCAATTTTGAGCCACGGACGGCCGTTTAAGGCCAAGTTCTGGCTGATTTCATAGTTTAATTTCATTCCGACCGCCCAGACCAAGAAGCATCCTCGGGAGCAGCCGAACCAAATGAATGGACCATCCACACCGATGGGGATTCGAACGTAAATGGCTGCGGAGCGGGCGTACAGATAGTCACCCCAACGGGCATAAGTATGCATCAGGAAATCCGATTTGGCTTTCCCACTTCTAACAACAAAGCCGAGTATGAGGCCGCCCTGGCCGGTATGCGACTAGCACAGGTATGTGGAGCTAGGCATGTACGTCTCGTTAGTGATTCTCAACTTTTGATAAATCAAGCCTCGGGAGCCTCGGAAGCCATAAAAGAACATCTGGTTCAGTACTTAGCCGCATTAAGGGTGTTAGCTGCGTCATTCGCTAAGGTAACATATGAACATGTCCCGAGAGCCGAGAATGTGGTAGCCGACTCTCTAGCGTCGGCCTCTTGCTCAAACAATTACCCCTATATAACCGAACAAGAAAACCCATCAATCATAAAGAGGAAAAAGCTGGATAATTGGCCCGAAATCGCTTGTCAGGTGTCTTCGGTAACTATGTCGGATTGGCGACGGGATATTATTGCTTTCTTAGCCGAAGGTTTATTGCCGACGATGGCGCGTCAGCCCGAAAGGTGCGCAACAAATCCCGAGGCTACGTTTTATTGGGCAACGTATTATACAAAAAATCGTTCAGATGGCCCTTACTGAGGTGCTTGGGGGTCAATGAGTCGCGGATCATTGTGTCCGAGTTGCACGATGGGGAGGGCGCGGCCCACTGTAGTTACAAGGCCTTGATAAGAAGAATTTTTATCGCCGGGTTTTATTGGCCAACGATAACGACAGATGCTCAGCAGATAGTAAAAACCTGCGACACTTGTCAAATATTTGCAAACGCAATAAACGTGCCCGCAACCCCTTTAGAATCTATATCTGAAGGATTACCCTTTGACCGATGGGGAATCGATCTTGTAGGGCCGCTACCAATGGCATCTGGTGGGAGACAAACAATCGTGGTGGCCGTAGACTACTTTTCGAAATGGGTTGAAGCCGAACCATTATCCGCCACCAAGGCTAAGGACATCGTTAGATTTATCTGGTCCAATATCTGTTGTCGGTTCGGGGTACCCCAGAAGCTCACCATGGATAACGGACCCCAATTCGATAGCGGAGAGATGAAATCTTTTTGCACAACTCACAGGATTAGGCAATGTTTTTCTGACCCATTCCACCCTCAAGCGAACAGGCAAGTCGAAGTCACCAACCGGACAATTTTGGACGACCTCAAAAAGAACCTCGAAGGAAAAGCTGGAAAATGGACAGACTATTTGTAGGAAGTATTGTGGGCTTACCGAACTACGCCTCAAACGGCGACTAAAGAATCACCTTATGCTCTGGTCTATGGCATGGACGCGGTCACTCCGGCAGTATCTATCTTTCCGTCCTTCAGGATCGGTACCTATGACGAAGACACAAATGGAGGTAACAGACAGTTAGCCCTCGACCTCATAGAGGAAAAACGGAACCGTGCCCAGCTAAATTCTCTACATTATCAGACCTTGATGAGGAGTCGGTATGTGACTAAAGTACGACGGCGGAAATTCAAATTCGGTGATAAGGTTCTGAGACAAGTTTTTCTGCATACCAAAGACAAAAGCCTCGGTAAGCTCGCCCCAAACTGGGAAGGACCATACGAAGTGATAGAGAAAGTCAAGAGCGGGATATATCGTTTACAAGATAAGCTCGAGCGTTCATTAAGGCTACCATGGAACATCGAACATCTGAAATTGTATTTGGAGTAATTTCATATTTTGTAAACTCTTGGAGACTTATTTGTAAATATTTTTTGGGTCGGGGATGCACTATTTCCTACCTCGTTTGTGCGAGAAGGTTTTAATGAGTCATCGATAGCACCCGACCCCTTTAATCGAAATTTTTTGCCTTTCCATCTTTGAAGCGTTACAGACGAATCTGTCAGCTGACGAGCTGATCGACGAATCTTTTTAACAATTTTGACTACTTTACAGAACCTTCATCGGTTTTTCAGTGTTCGCACTGATCTACATCTTAAATGCCCGACCCTACGGGAAAATTTTCAATTTTACATTGATCAACAGAACCTTCATCGGTTTTTTAGTGTTTGAACTGATCTACATCTTAAATTCCCGATTCTACGGGAAAATTTTCAATTTTACATTGATCAACAGAACCTTCATCGGTTTTTCAGTGTTTGAACTGATCTACATCTTAAATTCCCGACTCTACGGGAAAATTTTCAATTTTACATTGATCAACAGAACCTTCATCGATTTTTTGAGTGTTCGAACTGATCTACATCTTAAATTCCCGATCCTACGGGAGAATTTTCAATCTTACATTGATCAACAGAACCTTTATCGGTTTTTCAGTGATCAAACTGATCTACATCTTAAATTCCCGACCCTTATATTTTGACCAACAGAACTTTCATGGGTTTTTTAGTGACCGAACTGATTAAATCTCAAAATTCCGACCTCACATGGATTTATGAAACCATTGTAGAATGCAACATTCACCCAAAACATAAGTACGAATAAAATATTGATTGTCTGGAAATTTTGTCTACAGAGAAAGTTTATAGGGGATTCCGTAGTCCTCACACTAACAGATCTTAAACAACAAAATATAAAAACACAAAAAACAAGGACGTCGGGAATCAAGCATCATTTTCCTCTGACTCGGTGTCGTCCGATTCATCGTCTTCACAAACAACACCAGAAGGGCGGTCGTCCTCCGGAACGTCCAACTACATCGACCCGAGGGGAAGGTCAAGGAAGCGATGATGAAAAGACAGCACGTATGCGGCCTTGGCCTCGGCCGTCTCCTTCTCCATCCACTTCTTACATTTTTCAGCAAAAAGAGTGTTAACCGTCTTCAGTTCAATGATCTCCCGCGCCAAACCCGCGGCACGATCCTCCTCGGCCTTCCTGACCTGCTCCAAGGCTCCTTCGGTCTCCTTAAGCCGCTCTTCTGCCAGTTCTTGAGCAGCTTTAGCCTTCCGCACCTCCTCTTTCAGACCGGTAACTCTCGCCTCTGCGCCCGACAGCTTCTGGCTCAGTTCCCCTGCCTGACGCTCTTTCAGGGACAAGGGCACAAGCATGTTGTACAAGGAAATGGCTAGTTTGTCAGTGATCTGCAACGGAAAAGTATGCGGACTCCCGGGCACAGACAGCACCGGAAGCTTCGTGCCACTCGACGACGCCACAGCGTGTTTAGAAGCCTTTGAGGGGCTAGCATCGTCGGGGATCACCACTACGGGGTCGGCCATCGAACCACCCTTAGCCCTCCATACTGGTCGAACAGCTCCGGAACGGTAGCATTATCAACACCCGCGACAGACCCGCTTTCTTTCCTTGAGCGTTTAGGCTTCTTAGCCTAAGCCCCCTCTGCATCGACCTTCCCCTTCCGCTTCTTCGCCAGCTCCTGGGTCAGAGGGGCCTCATCACCCTCAGAAGCAGCTTCATCCTGATGAACCTGAGCACCCGCCTCTTCAGCCCCGGCATTGTCTTGCTCGACATCATCGTCTGATTTTGGGCGCTTGCTAGGCGCCTTGTTGCGCTTCGGGAGAAATAGGTGGGCATCAGGCGCATTCGTCTTTGCGATCAAGTCCTCCATACTCGGGGGCTGACACAGCTGCTCGATAGTGATCATCTCTGACGAGCAACGCTAGAGGTTACTCATGATCAGGTTGGTGTTTTTCAAGGCCCGGTGCATTGCCTGACCCCAATGCTGCTTGGCATAGTCATTCAACACTTGGAAGGTGACTTTTCCCGATTTGAAGTAGTCCTTCTTCAGCCTCTGGACGAATTCCTTCGATACTACACAAAGGATCGGTTCAATTAAAAAAAATGAAGCTTACCATCAGGAACCCATGTCTGCAGCAGTTGCCTCGGATTCTCCTTACTATAAGGGCGGTCATTTTCCCAGCAGCCGCTAAGAAAGACGAAGCGGTGTTTCCAACCCTTGTCGCCCTCAAGAAAGTTATTTACTATCTTCCATGTATTTGCCAGAGAAGAATAGAAAAAATAGGACTTGGGAAATTCGACAGCCCGGACATGGCTATGTACTCCTCCATGGGCATGACCCGACCTGAAAGGCGCGAGACCATTATGCAAGACATCAGCGTGTACCATGTATTGGGCTTCAGTTGAGAGGGGTAGATTTTTAGAGTTATGAAATATAGAGCAATCTCGGGGTCCATGGGGAACCTGAGGCCCCAGTTGAACAGCTCGATAAAAATCATAATTTCTCGTGACCGAACATGTACGGGAGTCTCCCCATGAACGGGAAACCGAACGGTAACGCACTCCGGAATGCCCCACCGGATCAGCAGCTCCTCTTGCTCGGCATCAGGGAAGTAAAGATACTTGCCCTCAAAAAGAGAGATAACATTGTCTACGGGCAACCAACAATGATATGTGGTGGTTATGACCGCCTCTATCTCCTCGGGAAGTGGCTCCTCGGGAGGGGCAGCGGTATTGCCAGCAACAGTAATATTGTCTTCTGCGGGCAGGGCATCCACCTCTGATTCTTCAGTATTCACTATCGGGATTTTGTCAGAACTAAGGGCGCTGGCTGCGCCTGGTTTTGGATGGTCGAACAACAAGGTCCGTAGGGTTAGAACTGCTGCCAGTTTGGGCCAGATAAGCCTCGTCTTGTTGTTGACGAGCGCGTTCGGGATCCAGTTTTGCAGGTGTCAGTGGCCGCTGATTAAGACCTAAAAAAGTCACAGCAGTGTTAGTACCGGTTCGGTATCCTCGTATAGAGGGAGTAAGCTGAACCATCTCAGGAGAATTACCTCCCGTGGGAGAAGTTGGAGAGCTGGTTTCTCCCATAGAAAGAATTTGAGCTTTGTCGCAAACGTCGGAGCGGAAAAGGGGGCGGAGTAGCGTAAGAATTGACTGATGAAGGCGTCAGACGATTTAATTGAGCAATTGGGGAGTGCGGAGAGCTACTGCTAGAAGGAATGACAATGGGCTTTTGGGTCCGAGCACCAGATGGTTCGGGAAAGGTAAAGGACTCATCGGGGATCGGATCAGCAAGAACAGGGTCATGGGGCTGCGGTACAGGCGTGAATGGCTTGGTGTCAGGACTCTAAATTAATCCCGCTCGTCGGTATTCTTCAGCACGGTCACCAATACTAGCCCAATCTACAAATCCGAACACTGGTTCTTTCTTCTTTTTGGGCTTTGATTTCTGCTTCGGGTGTAATATAAAATATTTCATGACTCTAAGAAGTAACTTAAGCTTCAACTAAAGAGCGAGAGAAAATTTAAGTTTGTATCCAACGATAAAATATCAAATGAGAACAAATCCAAGAATACAACAAAGGTTGAGGTTTTAAATTACAGGGCATCCAGATCCATTTATATCTAATTTTAAGGATGTGTATTTGGCTTTGGGGAGGATTTGAAGGCGTATCTGATGTGGTAGATGATCAGAGAATCAAACATGATACAAAAATGATAAATTTGAAGGCTCAATATAAAGCTCGCTTGGATAATACAAGTAAGTTTGTTGCTAATGAAAAAAATAAATATGGGAAGACATTTGAGGCTAATGTTATCACGTTTTTCCATGATTATTTGCTTGAAGTTGATATAGTTAATATTAGAAGGCTGGTTTTTATGCACCAACGACCCAAATAAAAAAAGTTATTTTATTTAGATACTTCATTGAGATAAAAATGGTTATTCCTCCACCTTTAATATCGAAGTATGATGGGATTTTCCTTCCAGATAATTCAAAGGAAAAAATGATCATCGTGCTCTATTATGTTCGGTAGACTCCACACACATACGATATTTGATATTTTTCATTTTAACCAATACTAGATTTGTTGTCCATACGAGGTAAAAGACTTCCCTTATATAGTTAATTTGAATTATTCTAGTTACTTCAACAATATTGACATGTAATTTCTATTAATGGATAGTCGATGACACACTACTGTGGTTGGGACACTTTGTACATATTTTACAACCCAAACGAGTGCATCTAAGTTTTTAGAAATGAATTATAACAAGGTACTTTAGAGCACGCCATGTTGGCCATTACCAATACAAACCATGTGTCCTTCTTCCAAGATGACTTCTTCCACTGACTTTGTTGATTTAATAATTATAGGGCCCTTTTTAGGATCATTAATATCGTCTAAAGTGAAAAGATCTCTTTGATTGTTATTATTAAAGGACAAAAAAACAAAATAACATTTACGGGGTGTAAGTTTATTACAATGGACTATATTTATCCTGAAATTGATCGTAAATTTGAAACATTGATGATATAATAGACACAGTGGTGTGTATCTGATTTAACCAAAAGTGCATGAATATAGTGTTGTATGATGACGTACCATCCACCATTATAAAGAGGTATTGCATCATTTTTTTATTCTTTTTTTCATAAGACCACATTTAGTTTTAGTTCACCAAATACTGGGTTTTATGTTTGAGTAAGAAAATGGTCTCTTTGATGGTTCCAGAGATGTTATGTTACAAATTTGATCATATATTTTTTTTAAAGATGTTTGCTAATCTTCCAGTATCAATGAATATTCTTCTGATTTCTACCTTAACGGTCTAAGAAACAATGATCACTGCATTTTAACAAGGGTCAACCAATACTCTCATATCATTATTGTCAAAACAAATAGTAGGGCATGCTTTCTATAATGGTGGGGTGAAGTATGATCAATCTGTTGAACCTTCATATCATCAACGTGGCATTCCATTAATGCGTTTTTATCTCAAAAAGGGTGTCTCTTTTAGAAAGAAAGCCAATTATTTGTCTATTTTTTATTATGGTATAAAAATTACATGCTTCATAGAGGACCATGTTTCTCTTTTTTGAGGTATCATATTTGGTGTTATACCATAAGAGGACCAGTTTGAGGTGCTGGATTTTGTTATGGTGGAGTGTTTTTTGAGGTTGTATCAGCTTGGCTCTTAACAAATTCAATGAGTTTCTCATCACTGATGGGACTATGTATCGCATCTTCTAAAGTTGTGTATTCTTTTTTATGATGACATGTTTTGCCATGATATATATATAGTACCCACTCAAATCTCTTTTCCTTTTAATTTTTATTTATTTATTTATTTTGGAAGTGAACCACATCGTTAGTTTGGTTATATAATATTTATATTTTATTTGAGTCGGGTATATTATATTTTTTTAACCTTATTTTTTTATTAGTTGGGTCTAAGATTCCTGATATGTTAGAATATTATTCTTCATGGTTGGTCACGAAGTTATATGTTGAACTAGATAAGAGTATAAAAAAAACTCAATAATATTATAAACATGGTTTTTTGAATGGAAGTTGAATATTGAATCTTAAAGTTTTACGTGTTTTTCTATTCATAGAGATTTATAGTCTTTTTATTTAAAAACAAGATGAATTAAATAATTTCATTTTTTTATATTCTTTTTTTAAACTACTTTTATTAAAAAACATATTTAATAAGTATAGTATGGGGAAAATGACATTTAATGTTAACGTATATAGTTAACAAATATTTTTAAACTATATTACTATCAAAATAAGCAAAATGACTAAAATATTTGTGGTCAAGCATTTTTTTGGAAATATATTCTTCATTATATATATGAGATTTATTTGTTGGAACATACTATTTAATCAATGTTGTCCATATTCATCAATTTAAATACATGAAGTTCCTTCTTCTATTTTAAGTTTTGATGCAACAACCTTTGAGTCTATTAAGAGAACAAACATGTTGAAACTTTTCTACCGGTTTAAGAGCGTGCATAACACAATTCTCGAATGAGTATAACTGGCATCCTAGAATACCATGTATAAATATGTTAGCAATAAAATAACAAAAAAGGCGTATATTTGAGAAGCGATATAAAATATGATGTCATACTGAAATTATAGTTTAGGGTTAACTTTTATATTAAGTGAAATGTTTCACTTAATTTTATAAAGCCCTTAATCCTAGCTCATTTACTTAATTATCCACTTTTATTTCATTTATTATAAAATCTCATCTTTGATAAGGGCAAGATTTATCTGACGCGCATGTCGAACCTGATGAGTCAGGATTTTCTCACCACTCACTGTAGAAACCGGACAGGGGCAATTCGGACAAAAGCCACACATTGAACTATCCGAACTGGACAAACGTACTAAAAACTAATCACCTTTTGACTAAGCTAATTGCTAATCTGCTTAATAAACTAATGAGTTTTTGAACTCGACCCGGTTCCATAAGTTTGACCCGAAAGCCCATGTAGCCCATAATTAAGGGTATAAATACCCAACCACTTTCATTAATGAGGGTAATGGACATTTAATACCAGGCAGCTCAAATCTCTCACTACAAACCACTTAAACATTAAATACCTTTGAAACATCACAAAACATCTGTCCAAATTATCCTCAGTTGAAATTAATCCATACCAAATTGGCGACCACAGTGGGAGCGAAAGGTGCCTGAATTTAGCATTCGAAACCATCAAGAAATACCAGTTTGGATGAATCCAGACGAGCAAGAAGTGCCACAAACTTTGGCAGAAGTGATGGGTGAAAACGATGAATATACGACCGAAGAACGAGACAAGTTGAAAGCTGAGATAGAAGCCTTAAGGGCTGCTAAAAGGATGGAGATGGGTTTAAAAGAAAAATCAAAAGTGTCAGCTGTTCACCACACTGACAATCCAGAGGAACATGACCCATCAAAGATCCATGTGAGCACTAAAAAGACTCATACTATCTCAAAAAAGTCTCACCGGTCTAAACCGGTGGAGAGCTCAGATTCAGATTCAGAATCTTCTAGTAGCTCCTCTAATGAAGATGGAGTTGAGGAGTCCCTGTCATCCAGCAGCGATGAAGGCCGTTCTAAAAAGAAACAGAGGTTGGTCAAAAAGTATTCAAGAAAGAGGGGCCGGCATAGAAGGTTGAAAAGGCATCTAGGAAAAGGGTCATCTCATGGTCACAGCCATGGCCGGAGACATGTAGACCGACTGTTGATGGATCATTTCGCCTTTTATGATGAACCATGTATCTTTGTGACTCCCAATAAAGATACTGTGTTTAGTCATGGACGGAATCAGAGACAATCTCCATTGTCTTCCAAGATCCTGTCCGGAAACGTTCCTAAGAGGTTTGACAGTACAAAGATGGAAAAATACGATGGGAGTAAAGATCCAGATAATTATCTAGAGCAATTCAAAAACTTTATGATGAATTTTGACGATGATGACAAGTTTCTTTGTAGAGCGTTCTCCCAGTCTTTTACGGGGAGTGCTTTGAAGTGGTACAATAGTTTGCCACAGGGTTGCATTAGAAATTTTGATACTTTTTGGGTGGCCTTCCGGAGGCAGTTCATTGGAAGTAAAGAAGTGAAGGGCAATGGAGACACTATTATCCATTGTTCCCATGAACCAAATGAATCTTTGAAAGAATATATAAGTCGCTTTGTGAACACCAATAATGGATTAGCTGACTGCTTTGAACAAGTAGCAATAGCTTCTCTAAGGCAGGGTTTGAACCCTGGCAATTTGGCTGATTCAGTAACCAGGAAGAAGGTCATGACGTGGGGTGGTTTACTGAATCAGGTCGGCAAACAGATTAATGTGGATGAAACAAAGAAAACTAGGGTGCACCAGCAAGTGAGGTCGACCCCAGCTGCACCAAATCAAAACCAGAATTAGTCCGGGTACAAGGCCAAGGAAGCCGGACAGGGTCATAATATGGCCAAGGCTCAATCCACCCAGCACCAACTCAGAGCTAGCAATCCAGAAATAAGCGAGGACCTTGGGTTCAACCGAAGTGGTTTGCTGAGTTAAAATAAAATGTGGCCACCATTTATGACAAAACAAAAGACGAAGTACATTTCAGGAAGCCGACTGCACTGTAATCTCCCAGGGAAAGTGGTAATAATTGTTTCCGTCAATATCATCATGATATTGGCCATAACACTGAAGATTGCATCGCAATGAAATAAGAAGTGCAAAATTTGATTGAGAGAGGAAAGTTGGGGGCTTATGTAAAAAGAATAAGTGGGAATAGGCCTGATAATGCTCACCGGATTGGCCTAACAAACAACGCAGGAACTTCGCTCCAGATGGGGCTATGGTGATCATGATCCAACCCAGAATAAGGTGGATGTTATCACTGAACACAGCAAGACGGTGTTCGGGCTCATCAGATTTTTTGAGTCACTTACCATATTTGGGGGGGACACCATGACTACACCAACTCCTTCTTCAAGGAAGAGGCATGTTCATACTCTGGCTACTCAACTCGAAGGAGGCATGACTTCCTTTCAATCGCAAATTCCTTTTCCCTTCATTGTTTTTGATGAAGATTATTTGAGGGACATGGCTGGTCCCCATGAAGATGTTATGGTGATAGAAGCATCCATTGGGGGCAATGACATTAGACGAATTTTGGCGGACACCGGCAGTTCGGCCAATATCCTCTTTTTAAATTCCTATAAATAAATGAAGAATCCAACAGTAATTCAACGTTCTAACAGGTTAATTATGGGTTTGACTGGAAGCTCAACTGACGTGATCGGGGAGTTTGAGGAGGAGGTTTTGTTGGGCAAGGGCCCTTTTAAGAAGATGGTCAGAATACTTTTATTGTGGTGGATTGTCCCACGTGTTACAATGCCATTTTGGGGAGGTCTTGGCTCTCCAGGATGCATGTTGTGGCTTCAACAGTCCACCAATGTTTAAAATACGTTGTGGAAGGACAAGTGGGAGTTGTCTGAAGTAGTAAAAATGTAGCAGGGGAGTGTTATGCAACGACACTGGCCCCTCGAACTTTGGGGGCAGTTCGGATCAGTGAGGATTAGTAGTTTGAGGGGCCTTCTGGGGGAGAGGGTGAAATTGATGACCCAAAGAGACCCTTGGTGTTTTAATACCAATTGAAGAAGTTGAAACCCACTCTCTGGCTGAATGAAGAAATGTCAAGATCGAGTCCAAGATGACATCAAAATTAAAGAGTAAAGTGTTAGCTTTTTTGAAAAACCATCAGCATGTTTTCGCTTGGTGCAATGCTGATGTAACTGGAGTGCCAACAAATATTATATTACACCAACTATCCATCCGAAGAGATATAACACCTATTGTACAAAAGATGAGAGCTTTTTATAAGGAGAAAGCTGATGTTATAGTTCAAGAGGTTGACCGACTTACTAAGATGGGGCACATAAAGGAATCTCGGTACCTTTTATGGACAGCCAATCTGGTATTTGTAAAAAAGAAAAATGGAAAGTGGTGTATGTGCATTGATTTTACAGATCTCAATAGAGCTTGTCCAAAAGACCTATATCTGGTCCCCCGAATTGATCAGTTAGTGGACTCCACATCTGGGAACAAGTTGTTGTCCTTTATGGATGCCTTCTCCGGGTATAATCAGATTCAAGTGGATCTGAAGGATCAAGAACACACTACATTTGTTACTGATAGGGGCCTTCATTGTTACAAGGTGATGCCATTTGGATTAAAGAATGATGGGGCTACTTATCAGAGGTTGGTGAACAAAGCTTTCGCTAATCAGATTGGAAGAAACATGGAAGTCTACATCGATGACATGATGGTAAAGAGTGTGGAAGAAGAACTACACTTAACAGATCTCCAAGAAACTTTTGCCAACTTGATATAACTAAATTTAAAGTTGAATCCAGAGAAGTGTGTTTTCGGAGTAAAGTCCGGAAAGTTTTTAGGGTATGTGTTAAGTGAGAAAGGGATACAACCTAATCCATACCAGCTTAGTGTTTTGTTGCAGATGGAGCCTCCCAGAATATTAAAGAAGTACAAAGATTGACAGGGAGGCTAGCTGCTCTAAACCGTTTTATCTCAAGGTTTTCGGATAGGTGTGCCCCGTTTTTTCAAACATTAAAAGGTGCAAAAGAATTTAACTGGTCTCCATAGTGCGACCAGGCTTTCGATGAAATTAAAAAACACTTATCCTCCGCTAAAACTTTGTTTAAACCTGTTGATGGAGAGACACTCTACATATACTTAGCAGTTTCTGATTGTGCCATAAGTGCAGTGCTAGTAAGGGAGATTGATAATTATCCTCTTCCGGTGTACTATATCAGCAAAAGCTTGATAGATGCAGAAAAGAGGTATTTAAAACTTGAGAAATTAGCATTGGCCTTAGTAATTGCAGCTAGTAAAATGAGGCCCTACTTTCAGTCTCATTCTATCATTGTCCGAACGTCTTTTTCCCTTGAAAAATGTTCTTCAGAAGGCAGACGTATCAAGCAGAATGACCAAATGGTCAGTGGAGTTGGGAGACTATGATATTGATTTGTCCCCTCGAGCCGCAGTCAAGGCTCAGTTTGTTGCTGATTTCCTAGTTGAGTTCCATTCGGACAGAGACACTAAGCAAGCAACAGGTGAAAAGACTAAAAAAGTATGGGTTTTCCGGACTGATGGTGGATCAATTACCATGGTTTGTGGTGCTGGGATATGTTTAACCTCTCTGTACGGCGACAAAATGTACCAGGATATATGTTTTGCTTTCAGGGCTTCCAATAATGAGTCCGAATATGAAGCTGCTATAGCTGGTTTAAAGTTAGCCCTAATTTGTGGAGCCAAAAAGGTCAGGTTAATGAGTGATTCTCAGCTTCTTATCCATCATGCACAAGGTAAATCTGAGGCAAAAAAGGAACAGCTGATTAAATACTTATTCATTCTTAAAGAAGTGGCACTTAATTTCAAAAACATCACCTATAAGCACATACCCCGAACATAAAATACGCTAGCAGACTCATTGGCAACCATAGCATATTCTGAGTCTTACCCATGGATTCACGTGCAAGAGTGCCCATTCATTCAACTCAATCAGAGTAAAGAATAAGAAAGTTTAAATATACAAGTGAATCAACCTCAAGGCTAGAGATATCCTATTTTTCAATACATCTCAGATGGCATCTTGCCTCCGGAAAAAGCAGTAGCAAGGAAAGTAAAGTATAAGGCTCGTGGGTTTGTCATCCTAAGATACGTTCTTTACAAGAAGTCTTTTAGTAAACCTCTCTTGCGATGTTTGGGGATCGAAGAGTCCCAAATAGTGATGTCTGAACTACATGATGGCGAGGGATCAACGCACTGTGGATTTAGAGCTCTATCCAGAAGAGTCTTGTTGGCTGGATACTACTGGCCCTCCATAATGCAAGATGTCAAGGAGTTGGTGAAGAAGTGTGATCCATGCCAAAGATACAATAATGAAATTCATATCTCAGTTGTCCCTTTAGAGTCAATTTATGAGCCAATACCTTTTGCTCGTTGGGGGCTGGATTTCGTGGGACCTCTACCTATGGCGTCCGGAGGGTGCAGAATTATAATTGTTGTTATTGATTACTTCTCGAAGTGGATAGAAGCAACCCCATTGGCAGGAACTACTTCAAAATCTGTTATAAAATATATCTTATCTAATATTTGCTGCACATTTGGGGTTCCCCAAAAGACAACTACAAACAATGGGCCACAATTCGATAACAAGGATGTGGAGAGTTTATGTGCCTCTAGAGGCATTCAACATTGCTTCTCTTCTCCTTTCCACCCACAGGAAAATGGTCAAGTTGAAGTAGCTAACAGGACCATTCTGTCCGGCCTTACAAAGAATCTAGAAGGGGCTGCTGGAAAGTGGCCAAGCTATTTACAAGAAGTACTATGGGCCTACCGGACTACTCCCGGGGCTGCAACACAAGAATCCCCATTTTCCTTGGTATATGGTATGGATGCAATAGCTCCTATAGAGGCAACTCTCCCCTCATTCAGAGTCCACAATTTTTTCGAATAGGCTAATGAAGTGGCAATCAGAAGTCAACTTGACTTGATAGAAGAAAAAAGAGTTAAGGCTCATCTCAGAGCCACACACTATCAGGGTTTAATAAGAAGCATGTTTGCTTCCAGAGTCAGAAGGAGGGATTTTCAACCAGGGGATAAAGTGTTGAGAAAAGTCTTCCTACATACTAAGGAGAAGCAGTTCGACAAGCTAGCTCCAACTTGGGAAGGACCCTATGTGGTCAATGAAAATCTTAAGTCTGGGACATACAGGCTTTAAGTTAAAGATAGAAGGATTTTGAATCACCCCTGGAACATTGAACACCTCCGGTTGTATCTAGAATAAGAATTATGTAAATATTTACTTGTTTAAAGTCCATATTAATATTATGGGGCATACTCTTTCCTACCCTGGTGGCGCGGGGAGGTTTTAATGAGGTGTCCGGGTTTTTTAATGAAATCTGATGCCTTCTTAAAAAATTCGGAGTGGTTTGATTGATAGCTTCTTTGAACTTTTTAAAATATCAGTGACAGACCGAAATAATTTGGTGGAGTGATGACCATTTAAACATTTGTCATCGGAGAATTTAAACACTCTCACTTTAAGATACTTGTAAAATAACTAAAGGCTATTTAAACATTAGCCATCAAAATTGGGTAACTATAGAACAATGCAAGAGTTGTGTAAGATAAAATTGCCCGGCTAACACCAGGGAGTGATATTAAAATATGTAAAATGCCTTGGCCATCCAAGGACTTTGAAGTTTTAAAATAAAAGGTTTATCTGGACAAGGGCCGGACACGGTTACAAAAATGCCTTGGCCATCCAAGGACTTTAGTTTAACACAAAAATTAAAGAAAAACAAAAAGATAGTTAAAACTTTAAGGTTGAGCTTCCTTTGATGTTCCAGCCTCATCTGGTTTTTTCTTGGGATCTTTGGGTTCCTCATTAAGGCTCTCTCTGGTCCCTTCTTCTTCATCAGTAGTACTATCCCAACCACTGGAATAGTTATGCTTATCGCCATCGGCCATAGTGTGGTGAGGGAGGTATTCGTATTCCACAAATTGCCATAAATCTCCGAGTGTCCTCTTCGGAATTTTTTTATGAAAGAGCAAGTCCATGTCTGATTTGACTTCGGCATACCTTTCCTTTTGGAAATCTAGCACCTGGTTGGTGTATGCATCGATCTTGGCTTGGATTGTCTTCTTTTGCTCCCTTATCAAATCATTTTTCTCCTGGTTGACGCCAGACACAGTATTTTCGAGCAAAGTTTTGTCACTTGTTAAGGTTTGGATAACATTCTCCTTAGCATTTACCTCCTCTTTCGAAGTGGCGAGATCCTTCTCCAAGCCAGAACACTTAATTTGAAGTTCTCTATTAGCCCCCTCCGAAGTGGCCAGCTTGGTATCCAAGTCTGTTTTCCCCTTCTTCAACTACTCGATTTCTCTCTTTAATGCCTCAACATTCTGGTTGGCATTAAGGAGAGCGTTGGATAAGCTCTCTTTGTCTGTGTTGAGTGCGTTGATGATGGTAGATTGACTTTGTACTTGTCTCTCCAAGTTGAGAACCGGTTGGATGTTTCTCAACAAAGAGTGAGTCACCATGTCCTTCTCTCCTGAAACAGAAAAAGACTTACCTTTGAAAGTAACGATGTTCGAAGAGCTTGGAGGGAGGTAAGGACCAGCAAAATCGTCTTTCTCGAGGTCCTCAAAGTAAAGGCCACTAATGTCTACTCCATCATTGTTAATATCCCCTCCGGCACCCTCTCCGGTGTGAAAATCACTTGGGATTTTATCTGCCTGTGTTGGGTCTGTTGGGTCAATCGGAGGAAGAGACTCTAGAGGCCGGAGAGCTACCTCATCCCCCTTGGAGATTTTCTTCTTCTTGGCTTCCCTATCTCCACTATCTGCTCCCCGTTTCCGGTCTTTTTTGGGAGCTTTTGGGGGTTTTGGAGGTCCAACTGCCTCTTTGGTGCTCTCATCTTCCACCACTTGAAGTAAAGCAACATCGATTCCCCCTTGGTCCTGCACTTCTTGGTTTGCTGGGACGATCTCCTCAGCACCACCTTGATTGACCTCAGCTGCATCTGGTTTTTTCTTGCCTTTCTTGCCCATTATTTTACTTGGGGCTTTAGCTCTGACTGACAAGGCTAGCTTCCCATCCTTCCCATCTATCCTCTATAGGATGACACCCAGAGGAGGTGGTGTGGTCAGTTCTTCCCAAGACAAGTCTCTCCGGTCGGTTGTGTTCCAGAGGTGGGACCTCACTAGGTTGCCGGCAGTAAAATAGTTATGGAAGCGATTTCCCCATTTGTCAGCAGTCCAAGCATTCAGCTTGGCACAAGTTTCCTGCCCCTCATCCAAGTAATCAGAGAACTCTTTCGGCAGCACTACCCAAAGAAGAAGAAGAGCATTTAAGTAAACAAACTTGTTATAAGGAAAGAAAAAAAAAACATAATGAAATATTTACTCGTGCTTTTCCATCTGCTGGTAAGCATGCTTGGGTTGTCACCGGCTTTAATCTTCTTCCCATTTTCCCAAGCTCCACTAATGAAGAAGAACTAGGTCTTCCAATTCTTTTCTGATTCGAGCAGATCATCCACCACTTTATAATTGTCATACATGTTGAAATGGTAGAAGGGGATGACATGATTCTTGCAAAGGCTGGCCACAGCAGCAAATTGCTCCATCGGAAGCGGAATTCTGGAGAGCCTAGAGGCCATGATGCATGCCATGAGGGTGTACCAAGCATTTGGGCTCAGTTGGCTTGGACAGAGCTTTATCAGATGAAAATATCTGACGATCTCTGGGTCCAAGGGAAATCTGAGCCCCCAGTTGAACAATTCTGTATAGAATACTATCTCACTCAGCTTGCAGTCCATTGGCGTCTCCGGATCGACCGGTATCCTCACTTTGATAGATTCTGGGATCCCCCACTTTGTCCGGATCCGGCCTAGTTCAGCAGTATGAATGAAGGCGTAGTTAATATTCTGCATGGCTAGCAGATACTTTACGCTCACCTTGTGGAAGCAAGGTCCTACTCTGCCTTCAAGGGCCTCCGGCAAGTCCGGATGTTTTAAACATAGTTTTTTTTTACACTTGCCCTTCTTGGCAGTGACAGTTTCCCTCGTCTGCCCGGAGAAGTCAGTCTCAAATGGGGCTTCTTCAACACTGTCCTCCATCATCTCTTCCATCAGTTTGGAAGGATTGTTAGTTGTATTTGGTGGAGGAGTGCTGGTAGTTGGTTCAGTAAGCTGTTCGGATGGCTGAGCATCGCTTTCCCTTTGTGGTCTAGTGTCCGGCTGGGGCTCAGATCCAGAGGGTTCATTTCGAAGGCTAGTTCTGGTAGCCTCCAGACCAGACGATTTATCCTTAGGGACTTTGATGGGTGCCTCTGACCCTGCAGCTTTGTCTTTGGCCCCAGACTTAGGGGGCCCTGATTTTGGAGACTTGGACTGTGGAACAACAACCCGGCCTTTTACTAAGCGACCTCTTCGTCGAAGTGACAGTTTTTCTGGGAAATTTTCAGCATCCGATCCCATAGCTTTGAATGGAGAGGGTCTCTTTGTGCTTGTAACAGCTTGTTCCCGTTCGATAGTGGGCTGTGACTCTTGAACCGATGAGCCTGAGACGATGGGTGAAAGACTTGGCTGAAATAAGCTCCTGGGTTTGGAGCTTCTGGCAGAAGATGAACCTCGATCAGGCTCTGAAGATGGTGTTTCAGACTTGTCGATTGGAGAAACTGGAAGACCTACGGCAATGTGCTTTTCTCGCTCAACTCTTTGTGCTTTTTCCAACTCCAAAAGATTGAGCCACCCACCTTTTACTAAAGCGTTTCTTGTTGTAAACATAAACTTACACCAAAAAGATTTTTGAGAAGAGAGCTAAAATCTTTTAGATAAAGGAATGAGAGAGTAATGAAGATGGTAAAACAGTGAAAATGAGGTAATTTATACTAATGAGACAAAAACAATGCAAAAAAACCTAGAGAATACGAAAAGACAAAAGTAATGATTGAAGGCGGCATTGACGTCATAAGCATTCAATGAAGAGGTTACTTGTTGGGGTTAGTGGGAGCGTCGTTCTAGGAGAAAAATGGCTGGTGAGGCCAATCAGGAGATGACATGTGTCCTACGATCCATGGCAAAACCTTTGAACTTCTCAAGAGTTTTTCAGTCCGGATAAGTCATTTGCTAAACACTAAATCCGTCTGGAAAATGTCACAAGTGTCCAAAAGCGATTTTTGAGGTCTTGCCAAAGGCCTTCGAACAAAACCTAAAAGAGGAGCTACTGATGAGTCCAGATTTTCTCACTACTCATTGTAGAAACCGGACAGGGGCAATTCGGATAAAAGCCACCCACTGAACTATCTGAACTGGACAAACGTACTAAATACTAATCACCTTTTGACGAAGTTAATTGCTAATCTGCTTAATAAACTAATGGGTTTTTGAACTCGACCCAGTTCTATAAGTTTGACCCGAAAACCCATGTGGCCCATAATTAAGGGTATAAATACCCAACCACTTTCATTAATGAGGGTAATGAACATTTAATACAACCAGGCAGCTCAAATCTCTCACTACAAACCACTTAAACATTAAATACTTTTGAAACATCACAAAACATCTGTCCAAATTACCCTCAGTTGAAAATAATCCATACCAGAACCGATAAAATATTGAACGGAATTTACTTTGTAGTATAAAATCAATAAGTGTGTAATACTGAGGGTATCTAATGTAATAAAAAATAAATATGTTTAGTATTAATGAATTAAAGCAACAAAAAAATGGGTTAACCATATAAGTCCAAGGGTCCATCACCATTATATCAATTTTTAGACCTTTATATGAATGAGGATACACATTGATTACATTAACCACTTTTGGAAATTTCTCTCTTTATATTTCACAATTTAGTTTCTCTCTCTAACATATGTATGAATCAACTCAAAATTCACTTGACAGGTTTTCCCTTCGAATATTTGTGGATTCATTAATGGCGACCACGGTGGGAGTCTAAACAGATACCCAGATATAAATATCCAAAACTGTTGGCGTGGTAGGCTTGTCTTCATATTTTAGCAAGAGCTGAATTATGAGATACATGTGGATCATGTGATAGTTACTAAATAAATCATAGTTGGATATGGTTCTAATCAATTAACTTGAGATACTCAACCTAAACATCAGCATGAATATTAACAAGAGCAGCTGACACTGGAAGAGCATCGAGATCGTTAGTGTATGCAAATTACTTTGTTAAATTTACAAAAAAATGGTAAATTGACCAAGAAAGGTCCATTCAGAAATTTAAAAAGTTGTGGTAGATTGAAGACTTCTGAAGGAAGTGATGTTGAGTTCAATTCTTTACAAAACCAGGAAAATTATCAAAGGAAGTAGTTTTAGTCGGACATAAGCAACCATTCCTTGAGAAATGAGTGAAATGAAATATATCGTTATAGTCCTTCAGACTCTATGTATTATTATATTTCCGATTCATATGAGTTTTCTTCTTTCCTGGATAGAGATTGTCACTACCAAAAGAAAAGAATGTTTTATGGCAGACGTTATTAGAATGGTCATTTTCATCGATATCAAGGTTCAAAGCGAGAGCGAGAGTAAAAAAATAACATGATTATTTGGATAAGCAAGAACCTTATGAGGGTAATGATAAAGTATTAACATGAGGATATACTGGATCACAAAAGGTCCAATAAAATCCTGTTATATTGTAAGAAAGTTAAATAAACCAGAGTTTTGATTACTAAGTAAATAACTAATTCGTGAATCCGCCTAAACGTGAAATTTAAGCAATAACTAATGATGGGCACCAATATATTCAGGGACACAACTGGAGGCGGTCTCTATTATCAGCTAAAATTATTTCTGGACACCTACTAAAGCGTTTTGACATATCCAAAATGGAAACATTTAATGGGAATAAGGATGTAAATAATCATATAAAGTCATTTAAAATTTTATGATGAATTACGACGATGACGATAAATTGTTATATCGTGCTTTTTCTTAAACCTTCAAAGAAAGTGCTTTAAAATGGTACAACCCGCATCCTCAAGGGTCTATCAAATTTTTGGATATATTTTAAACAATTTTTAGACAAAACTAGTGGGAATTAATGAGATGTGGGGTAATGTAGACACAATAATCAAGTGCATACAGTTGGTTGGAGAGAGTATAAAATATTATACCATACGCTTCGTTCTTATGAAGAATAACATGGATGCTTGTTTTGAGTAATTTGTTAGTGTTTATTTTATACAAGGGCTCCTCCATTGAGATTTAACTGATGAATTAACTAGGAAGAAAGCCCTATCTTTCAGAGATCTACTAGCTCAATTCGAAGACCATGTCAAGATGGAAGAATCTAAGAGATTAAAGTCGATCCCCTTGCAAAGACAGATTCAACAATCAGTTGCCCCAGTTATTAGCAATTATATTCCTCGGTATATCAACAACTATATATCCTAAGTTTCAGCCCTAGACAGTGACTACATTACGCCCAAGCGGCACAAATCAAATGTCGCGTCAACCTAAGGTAAATTAATAACCACATGGTCACAACAAAGATGATGTAGTTACACAAGCCCATGGTTATATGGCCCTTTGGACAAACGAAAAAGAGCTTTATTTGGGGCTCAGTTATCCAAATTAAGTGTTGCGACCATTCAAATCAAATGCATCGAGAAGCCCATAAAATCCATTGATTTAATTTTCTGTATTTTTCTATTTTTATTAGATTTAATTAAAATACTTAACAAGCTCCAATCGCTTCAAAATTGGGCTGGAATTTATTTTATTTCATTAGAAACAATCTGTAATTTTGGCGTAGGGTTTCGAGCGCTTCTATAAAAAAATCTCAAACCCTATTATTGCCGACAAAATTTTTGGAATAAAATTTTAGTTTTTCTTTAAGGTATCTTATACTCTAACCTAGGGTTAGGGTTTATTTATTCTTTGTTTCGTCTTCTTCTCTTTGTGTTTGCAGGCGTCTGCTCTATCTCTCATTTTGCCGCCACTAAAAGGCCTAGAGTAAATCAATGGGTCGGACCTGATAATTATGCATGATTGAAAGAACGTTTCGCTAATATTTATGATGAGACGTGAAATTTTGTTCAATTCGTGAAACCACTCCCGATTCAGAGTCTAAGGGAGGAAAATAATAACATATTTTGCAAGTATCACAACGATATAATCCATGATACAATGGAATGCATAACTTTGAACCATGTAATTCAAAACCTGATTAGGAAAAATAAGCTGAACACATATGTTAAGGCACAAACATGGGGTCGGCATCATGCTCCGATATGTGATCGAGCAACGGTCCGAAGGAAGGTAATCAACGTTACACCAAAGCAGGACAATACAATGGTTATAACCGGACCTTTTATGATTTGTATAAGGATTGAAAATATTTAGTCTTGATCCCAACCAAACGAGTGTTATGGTAATTGACAACCCCAATGTTAAGCGAAGGTTCAGAAGTTTATGCAAATTCTTTGAATTATTGACTATATTCGGTGAGGATCCTGTATCAAAAATCTCAACTTATCCGCAAAAAAAACATGTTATAAGTTTAGAAATAAAGTTAGAGGGAAGAATGCCAATCCACATTTATTGAAATCCATTACCTTTTATCATTTTTTATGATGATGATTTAACGGAGATCACTGGACCCCATGAGTTGTTGTAGTAATCAAATCAACTATTGAGAGAACGAATTGAGGACCATCTTGTTATACTTCGATCAGATACAACATTAGTAGGGTTAACTAAGATCACTGTTGATATCATCAGAGAATTCGAGAATGAGGTATTACTGGGCTGATGGCATTTTAAGAAGATGGTAAAAGTATTTTTTATATTATTAGATGATCTGATGTTGTATAATGTAATTTTGTACAGATATTGGTTGTCAATAATGTACGATATACCTCAATTATCCATCAACTTCTGAAGTAAATGGTTCTGAATCAGGTATGATTATTTGTAGTATCTATAAAGTGGCAAGACAGTGCGACACTACCGCATTGGCCCCTGAGATGATCAAAAATGCTGACACAAAAAGAGACTAGCAGTTACCAGTGTCTACTTCAGAATCAGGTATTTGTATATGATCCGAGGGAGACTCCCAGTTCGATAACACTCGATGAAGATATTAAAGTTTATATATTTCCATGCGGAAAAGGTTTGAAGACTTGTATATAGTTATCGCATGTTGTAAGATGACAACTGATGTTATTTTTGTTAAGAAATTGGCATATGTTCGTTTAGTGTACCGAGGACGTAACGCGAGTACCAGTGCATTTCATTTATCATAAACTCGTCGTACGACCTAATGTATTCCCCATCATATGAAGAACTTTATATGTTAAAAATCCAAAGAAATTATAATAGATGGATCTTTCTCATGTCCCTATAATTGATCAGCTGATAGAGTCGACCGATAGGCTCGACTCAAGTGATAAACTATTATTCTTTATGAATGCATTTGTCTGGTATAATCAGATACATGTGCCTCTGAAGGACCAATACAACACCACATTCATAACTGATGTGGGGTTACATTGCTACAAAGTGACGTCGTTTGGGTATTATAATATTGTGACTACGTAACAACAACTGGTAAATAAATTTTTTGATAGCCACATCGGAAGGAATGTTGAAATCTATATTAACGACATGTTAGTAAAGTGCACGAGAGATGAAGATCATTTCTTTGATCTAGAGGAAACCTTTCAGAACTTGAAGGTCATAAATTTGAAATTGAATATTGGTGGTGGTTGCAATCCGGAGCAAGATTACGAATGAAATCCAAAGTAGCGACATGTTTAGTCCTTCTGAAAAAATCTTTGCAAGGACTAGGGAGGCTACTAATAAGGACAATATTTATCTAAACCACATGTCGAACGCATAAAATATTGGACCTGAATTTACTTTATAGTATAAACTAATAAGTGTGTAATATTAAGGGTATCTAGTGTAATAAAGAATAAATATGTTTAGTATTATTGAATCAAAGGGATAAAATATACAAAAATGGGTTAATCATATAAATCTAAGGGCTCACCATCGTTACAATATAAAGTTTTCCACATTTTATAAGAAGGAGGACACACATTGATTACTATAAACCACTTTTAGCATATTCCTTCTCTCTAGATTTCACATTTTAGCTTCTATTTTTAACAACCACGTGACTCAACTCGAAATCCACTTCACATTTTTTTCTTTTTGGATTTTTTTGGAGTCATCAATATTTACATATTATTATTATTATTATTATTATTAGTATTATTATTATTCGCTAGTCAAATATTGTAATTGATTACTTTAAATGGACTTACTAAAATATACTTGAATACACCAAATTACACACGATGAGATATACTAATTAATATGTTCTTATAATCTTTCATTTGGATCATTCACATGTAATGAATGATACAATGATATCCCTCGTGTAGGTCATTACCCCGAAAGAGGTAAAGTAACGTATTACTACCATTCACCTTGGGTGATACCCTCCAAGAAAAATGATGACTGAACGGTGTAATGCCAATCATGAGAGATCCCTATCAGTAAGGACAATTTATGTAAAGAAAACTTACCGATTGATGACAGCTTAAACCGAGAATGTCATGGGTAAATTAAACTTAAGAAAGGGTCATGGTAGACAGCTTCCCGACCCTAGGTGTCAGTAGTTTCAAATGACAACAGCACGAGAGGAAAAAGACAACGACATTCTGAGGCCATTCACTGGCGATAGGAACTGTAATGACCACTAATCTCACTAAAAATGTGTAGCCGACAAATATGGACATCAACCACAACAGTTATACTCCTCATATTAATAACAACTAAATCAAAGTTGTAATGGATGTTATGTAATAGAGCGATGAAATTCGTAGTAAAGACATTTTTATATAAATATGAGGAGATGAATAATGTTAAGAGATATATTGATTATGAGTAAAAAATAATCATTTTTCTCTCTAGATCAAGTATGTTATTATTTTGGTATTAGTTTGTCATGATAAATCTCAATAGTGACAATAAAACAGATAAACCAGTAGAACGATTCAGAACTGTAACACGAATAAAACCAATAAAATTAAAAACTAAATTTAAAATAAAACTATCAACTATTATATAAAAAATAATTTTAAAACATAATATAAATTATTTAAAAACCGATTAATATATATACCATAAGATAAGATAAGTAAATACATTATAAATTATATAAAAAACTATTTTATTTAGATGATGGAAAAAAACATTTTTTTTTTGTTTCAATTAATTTTTTTGATTTTATGAAGAGTATAACTGTTGTGGTTGATGTCCATATTAAAACCACATCTAAATTCAAACATATTCGTGTGCTCAAATGAGGAGCATTAAAATTAAAATTAAAATTAAAATTAAAATTAAAATTAAAATTATATAAATAAATTATTTTAATTTCCTAACAAATTAGATTGTAATTATATAATTTAGGTAAACATATTATATAACTTTGGATTGGATATTATATAACTTGGATTGGAAAATGAAACGGAATTTCTTTTGTTTTAATTGGAAAAACTTAATTTTGTTAGATTCTTAAGCTAAATTTAAACTAAATTATAATCGTACTATTTTTTGTTGTATGATTTGTACGATTGAAACGGAAATCGAATTCCTCTTTCAAAATTAATTTTATTAAATTCAAAATTTAACGTAAAATTAAGTGACAATAATTGTTTAGAACATCTTATATTATAGTCAACACTAGTGACAAATTGTATAATTAATATATTACTATACAGGGTACACACGTTTTGGAGTGTATAGGAAAATGTAATTATTTTAGGACGTATTGGGGGATTATAAACTTTGATGATTAGAATTTAATAAAATATAAGTTTTGAACATAGAAACTAATATTAAATCAATTAATTATAAATAAAAAAATATTAAATAAAAAAATTATATAAATATTTGTTTATAAATAAATGAAATCCTTGTGTATCCAAAATTTATATCATGTTGTATAAAAAAAATGAAATATTAGAAGATTTTGAAACTACAGTTGTTGCAATTTGTCTTATTCTCTACTTTAATTTCACTATCGTTTCCATCTAACTCAATATACCTAAACAAAAAATATATAATATATATAGAACTAATAGGAATAATACATTATATAACAACCAATAGGAATAAATTAAACATTAAAAAATACAATATTTCAAGTAACATGAACATAAGGTACACAACATTAGATTGGTTGAGTATATTAGTAAGCATACCACTGGAACAAAACATTAGAATTGTTGAATCTATTAGTAAGCAATCCACTGCCAGTTTCAGTTCATCTTTCATAACCACCTGTGAATGATTTTTTTTCTTTTAACTTACCACTAAATCCAAATTTAATGTCAAACCTCAAAAATTCTATAACTCGAGTGAGTAAATATTTTGTTAAATAAAATATAGATACTATGAACTCTATACTTCCACGACAAAGTAGTTTATTATTTATTTTGTTCAGGTTTCGTTTATTATTTCTTTTGTTCAGGTTGTTTTTTGTTAAAGGTTAGTTGAGTTGAAGTTGTTACTTTTTTTTTATTGAGTAGTAGTTGATTTTTTATCCAAAATATACTAATTGTAGCAGTAATTTTATTTATTCTTTATAAATGAAAACATGATTCCAGCCTGGTCATAAAAAATATTATTATATATTTTGTATTCACGAGTTTACAATACTTATAAGTGGTCCGTACTATTTTAATGAGTTTAGATGTTATTTTTGACATACTCTTTAATTATATTATTTCTCCTCTTCTATCTTTGAGATATTCTTTGATTATATTATTTATACTCTTCTATACTCTAATGTTTTGATATATATATATAATTTATAAACCCTAAATATACCATCAATTCATATAAAATTTTAACAAATAAAAAAATCAAATTAAAAAGAAAAAAAACTTACCAAAAAAAATTCGATTGACACATTAATTGTTTTAACAGAAGTCATATTATAAATAAAAATTAAATGTTATTTTAAACTTCATGAACATATTTCATAAAATAATAACCAACATATAATCGAAAATAAAAAAATAAATTTAAAATATTTGTACTTAAAAATATGATATATCTTTTTACTATGTTTGAAAACATGAAAATTATTCAATAACATTTATTTTATTATAATTTATATTTTATAATAGAATTTTGATTGAATAAAGCAAGACATTGAGTCAGATTAATAAATATATGATATAAAAACTAGGCATGCGCATATGGGTATGGAACCGAAAAACCGAAAATAATGGATTCGGTTCGGTTCCGGTTCCTTCTAAATACCCGTTCCTTATCATAAATACCCACGGTTCTCGGCGGAACCGAGAACCGAACAGTACCATTAAGAAGCGAATAAGGAATAATAATTTAGTTTAAATTTATTTATTTAAAATTATTTAAACTAATAATAAAGAATATCACTAATCAGTAATAATTTAATTTATTTTAGTTTGCTCTCAAACCCTAATCGAATATCGATAGACTTTTATATATTTTGCCTCATCCCATCTCGTAGCCTCCATCTTAAGAAACTCATATACCGACGTTTTTTTTTTTCCGATCTTCTCTCCACGGCAGTGCCTAAGCGAATGTGTAATTTATAATCTTAACCCTAAACCAAATGATGGAAAAATCGAGTTCTCATTCATACCCTAACTCAAAAACTGCAATGGAGGAGTCTAGATTATTTCTATCTCATGTATTTTATTCTTATATTTTTGTTTTTCTCTAACGGCATATTTTATTCTTGTAGTTTCGATTGGTTGTTGTATCAGTTATATAATTGAACGACTTTAAATTTTGCTTGATTTTGCTTATACAGTATAAGATTTAGGTATATTTTAAATCATAATTGTTATATAATTGAACGATTTTAAATTTTGCGTATAAAATTTAGGTATATTTTAAATCATAATTATTTATATAATTACTTTACTTTGCAGTATTAGTGCTAAGTTTATATAATTGTTAAAGTAAATTATTTTGCAATTCCTGCAAAATTTGTCACTGTTATATAATTGCTAAGTTTATATTTTATATAATTGTAATTCTACACTTTACTATTGCAGCTGCAGGACTAAATTTGCAATTTTAGACTTTATTGCAATTTGTTGCACTTTACTATTGCAGCTGCAGGACTAAATTTGCAATTTTAGACTTTATTGCAATTTGTTGTTGCAATACTGCAATTTACTATTTTTACTGCTATTTTACACTTTTGCAATTTGTTACTTTGCTGCGATTTGCTACTGTACTGCAATTTTACAATTTTGCAACACTGCAATTTGTTGTAGTTTATTTATAAGTAAATTATTTTATTGCAATTTAGTACTTTATTTATTGCAATTTTTTACGGTACTAATAATACAATATTAAAAAGAACAGTATTAATTTAATACTATACTGCAATTTGTTGCAGTACTAATTTAGTACTGTTCTTTTTTTATATTAGTATTAGTACTTATAAAATATAGTATTAATACTGAAGTAAACTATAAATTATTAATCATTTTTAGTACTTATATTGTTGTATACTGCTGATTTTTTTTCCAGATGGATTCTTCCGCGTATCCTTAGGATGATAATATTAAACCGGTTAATGAAGATGTTAATTTTGAACATGAAGCTGATACCAATAACCAATATAAAAGGAAAAAATATCCGGAAGAAATGTGGAGGATCTAAATCGAAGAAATAAGTCCAAGAAAGATCATGGGTTTGGAAGCATTTTAAGAAGAAGAAAGATAACCTAAACAAATGAAATTGTAACTATTATGGGAGAGAAATGGGGTGTCCTTCAAGTTCAGGTACCTCTAACCTAGTGAAACATTTGAAATCATGCAAGAAATATTAGGCATTCGAACAATCTCAAAATCAGACTACGTTAACTACAGAAGGCAATGGTTCTGTTAAGTATGGAAAAATATATGAAGCTTTATTCAAGGATGCATGTAATGAGTTACTTGTCTTAGGTGAGCTTCCACTGTGTTTTATTGAGAGTTTAGCGTGGAGAAATTTTTGCAATAGAATGAAGCTTCACAAGCCACATTCTCGAAGAACTGCAACTAGAGATATTGTACAGATGTATGTGCAGAAGAAACAAGAGATAAAAAAATTGATTGGTAATAAAAGGGTTTCACTAACAAAAGATATATGGGTCGCTCCAACAACTGGTGCAAGTTACATGGTTATCACAACACATTGGATTGATGATAGTTGGAGCCTCAGGAAGCTCATCATTGGGTTCAAAAATGTCAAAGATCATAAGGGAAAAACAATAGCTTCGGTTCTTCTTGATTGTCTAGCTGAATGGGGAATAAAGAAGATCTTCACCATCACAGTGGATAATGCTACAGCCAACACTGCAGCTCTCAAAATATTTAAAGAAGAATTTAGAGTTATAGGTTATGATTCTATGGTTTTAGGTGGTGAATTTTTGCACATGAGATGTGCTGCTCACATCCTCAACTTAGTTGTGAAGGATGGATTGAAAGAAGCTGATTCAAGTATTATAGCTATTCGCAATGCAATCACATATGTAAGATCATCATCCGAAAGATTAAAGCCCTTTGAATTACGGGTTGTCAATGGTAAGATGAGTAGAGGCAGTCTACCATTAGACGTTAAAACACGATGGAATTCTACTTACTTGATGTTAAATAGAGCGTTGAAGTATAAATTGGATTTTGATAAGATGCAAGTAGAAGATAAGGTTTATAATGATTGGTTTGATGAGAAAATAGACGGGGCAAAAAGAGTTGGACCACCAACAAAGGAGAACTGGGAAGCAATTGATAAATTGGTAAAATTTCTTAGAATATTTTGCCATTCCACTTTGGTTCTTTCAGCTTCTGAATTTGTTAACTCATCTAACTGCTATGCTCAGATTGTCACAATTGAGAGAAATCTTATTACACTTTCTAAATATCACGATAAAGATATGCGAGATAAGGCTGAAGCAATGAGAGTGAAGTTTGACAAATATTGGGAAGGAGTAAAAAAGATCAACAGGCTAGTAATTGTTGCAAGTGTGTTAAACCCAGCAGACAAGATGTGTTTTGCTACCATATGCTTTGAGGAGCTTTATGGAAAGGGTAGTATGGAGTCAATCGATATTGGTCAATCAGTAAATCACGTGATGAACCGGTTGTTTGGAGAATACTCTATTGATTTTGGAAGATCAATGACAATTAGTGGTTTCTCATAATCACATTCTATATTTGAATCAAGTATTGGACAAGAAAGTCTTGCGGTGAACATAAACGAAATGGAAGATGATACTAGTGGGTATGAAAGAATTGAATTCATTTACAAGAAATTGGTTAACGAGAAAGGGCTCCAAGAATCAAGTAATGAGTTGGAGCTTTATTTGAAAGAAAGTGTTGAAAATCCAAATCTGGTACTTGGAACAAAGTATGACATCTTGTCATGGTACAAGGTTAATGCTGGAAAGTATCCAATCATGTCTGAAATTGCTAAAGATATATTTGATATGCAAGTATCGTCTGTTGCTTCGGAATCAGCCTTCAGCACAAGTGGTCGTGTGCTTGACCCTTACAGAAGTCGTCTTACTCATTATATGATAGAAGTTCTCATGTGCACTGAACAATGGCTTAAAAGTTCATTAAATTTAAGAGACAAAGATCGAGATACAACTACTCAAGATATTCTTTCGGAAATTTCATTACAAGATCAACTTGAAAAAGGTAATTTAGTTTCCAATTTCTAATTATATCTTACATTTTTAGATTAAATTTATAAAATTTAATTGTGAAGTCTTTTAATTTTATACGTTTTTACTTTTTAGAGTTTAGCCGTGATTTTCTCAATAGTTAAGCAAATTTTTGGTATTTGCTGGCTTCGTGCATCAGGTCAGGTATCTCTTTAAACATTTTTCTAATTTACATCATTATAATTTATTGTTTGTAATGAAAAGAACATCAGCCCTAAAGGGTTAGGCACTTAATATCTTTCAGCTAGAATTTTTGCCTTTATTAATGAAGTCTTATTGAATTAGTTTTGAATTTGTTGCAACATATTGTCCCTTGGAGCTTACAAAGTTTGGTACGTTGGATGCTATAGAAGTTACGGAGTTAAATTTTGTAACTTATATACAATATTATTAATGTTTTTATGTTGATGGATTTGTGTAATTTATATTATTTTATCAATACTATTTGTAATTTCAAATTTGGATAAATTTCTAGATCAATTATTCTAATTTGGAGGTTGTAATGTGTAACTTGTTATGGGTTATTTTGTTGTTTATTTTTTGGTTCCATTCAAATATAGTTCATTTTAAAAATTTGGTTCCTTTTGGATTAGGTTCCAAACGGTTCTTTTAGGTACAACTACAATATATTTTTCATATCCAAAAGAACCGTTTGGAACCTAATCCGAAAGAAACCAAAATTTTAAAATGAACTATATCTGAATGGAACCAAAAAATAAACAACAAAATAACCCATAACAAGTTACACATTACAACCTCCAAATTACAACAATTGATCCAGAAATTTATCCAAATTTGAAATTACAAATAGTATTGATAAAATAATATAAATTACACAAATCCATCAACATAAAAACATTAATAATATTGTATATAAGTTACAAAATTTAACTCCGTAACTTCTATAGCATCCAACGTACCAAAATTTGTAAGCTCCAATGGACAATATGCTGCAACAAATTCAAAACTTATTCAATAAGGCTTCATTAATAAAGGCAAAAATTCTAGCTGAAAGATATTAAGTGCCTAACCCTTTAGGGCTGATGTTATTTTCATTACAAACAATAAATTAGAATGATGTAAATTAGAAAAATGTTTAAAGAGATACATGGCCTGATGCACGAAGCCAGCAAATACAAAAAATATGCTTAACTATTGAGAAAATCACGGCTAAACTCTAAAAAGTAAAAAAGTATAAAATTAAAAGACTTCCCAATTAAATTTTATAAATTTAATCTAAAAATGTAAGATATAATTAGAAATTGGAAACTAAATTACCTTTTTCAAGTTGATATTGTAATGCAATTTCCGAAAGAATATCTTGAGTAGTTGTATCTCGATCTTTGTCTCTTAAATTTAATGAACTTTTAAGCCATTGTTCAGTGCACATGAGAACTTCTATCATATAATGAGTAAGACGACTTCTGTAAGGGTCAAGCACACGACCACTTGTGCTGAAGGCTGATTCCGAAACAACAGACGATACTTGCATAGCAAATACATCTTAAGCAATTTCAGACATGATTGGATACTTTCCAGCATTAACCTTCCACCATGACAAGATGTCATACTTTGTTCCAAGTACCAGATTTGGATTTTCAACACTTTCTTTCAAATAAAGATCCAACTCATTACTTGATTCTTGGAGCCCTTTCTCGTTAACCAATTTCTTGTAAATGAATTCAATTCTTTCATAACCACTAGTATCATCTTCCATTTCGTTTATGTTCACCGCAAGACTTTCTTGTCTAATACTTGATTCAAATATAGAATGTGATTTTGAGAAAACACTACTTGTCATTGATCTTCCAAAATCAATAGAGTATTCTCCAAACAACTGCTTCATCACGTGATTTACTAATTGACCAATATCGATTGACTCCATACTACCCTTTCCATAAAGCTCATCAAAGCATAGGGTAGCAAAACACATCTTGTTTGTCGGGTTTAACACACTTGCAAAAATTACTAGCCTGTTGATCTATTTTACTCCTTCCCAATATTTGTCAAACTTCACTCTCATTGCTTCAGCCTTATCTCGCATGTCTTTATCGTGATATTTAGAAATTGTAATAAGATTTCTCTCAATTGTGACAATCTCAGCATAGCAGTTAGATGAGTTAACAGATTCAGAAGCTGAAAGAACCAAAGTGGAATGGTAAAATATTATAAGAAATTTTACCAATTTATCAATTGCTTCCCAGTTCTCCTTTATTGGTGGTCCAACTCTTTTTGCCCCGTCTATTTTCTCATCAAACAAATCATTATAAACCTTATCTCCTGCTTGCATCTTATCAAAAGCCAATTTATACTTCAACGCTCTATTTAACATCAAGTAAGTAGAATTCCATCGTGTTTTAACGTCTAATGGTAGACTGCCTCTACTCATCTTACCATTGACAACCCGTAATTCAAAGGACTTTAATCTTTCGGATGATGATCTTACATATGTGATTGCATTGCGAATAGCTATAATACTTGAATCAGCTTCTTTCAATCCATCCTTCACAACTAAGTTGAGGATGTGAGGAGCACATCTCATGTGCAAAACTTCACCACCTAAAACCATAGAATCATAACCTATAGCTCTATATTCTTCTTTAAATATTTTGAGAGCTGGAGTGTTGGCTGTAGCATTATCTACTGTGATGGTGAAGATCTTCTTTATTCCCCATTCAGCTAGATAATCAAGAAGAACCGAAGCTATTATTTTTCCCTTATGATCTATGACATTTTTGAACCCAATGATGAGCTTCCTGAGGCTCCAACTATCATCAATCCAATGTGTTGTGATAACCATATAATTTGCACCAGTTGTTGGAGCAACCCATATATCTGTTGTTAGTGAAACCCTTTTATTACCAATCAATTTTTTTATCTCTTGTTTCTTCTGCACATACATCTGTACAATATCTCTAGTTGTAGTTCTTCGAGAATGTGGCTTGTGAAGCTTCATTCTATTGCAAAACTTTCTCCACGCTAAACTCTCAATAAAACACAGTGGAAGCTCACCTAAGACAAATAACTCATTACATGCATCCTTGAATAAAGCTTCATATATTTTTCCATACTTAACAGAACCATTGCCTTCTGTAGTTAACGTAGTCTGATTTTGAGATTGTTCGAATGCCTGATATTTCTTGCATGATTTCAAATGTTTCACTAGGTTAGAGGTACCTGAACTTGAAGGACACGCCATTTCTCTCCCATAATAGTTACAATTGCATTTGTTTAGGTTATCTTTCTTCTTCTTAAAATGCTTCCAAACCCATGATCTTTCTTGGACTTGTTTTTTCGATTTAGATCCTCCTTCATTTTCTTCCGGATATTTTTTCCTTTTATATTGGTTATTGGTATCAGCTTCATGTTCAAAATTAACATCTTCATTAACCGGTTCAATATTATCATCCGTAGGATACGCGGAAGAATCCATCTGGAAAAAAAAAATCAGTAGTATACAACAATATAAGTACTAAAAATGATTAATAATTTATAGTTTACTGCAGTATTAATACTATATTTTATAAGTACTAATACTAATATAAAAAAGAACAGTACTAAATTAATACTGCAGCAAATTGCAGTACAGTATTAAATTAATACTGTTTTTTTTAATATTGTATTATTAGTACCGTAAAAAATTGCAATAAATAAAGTACTAAATTGCAATAAAATAATTTACTTATAAATAAACTACAACAAATTGCAGTGTTGCAAAATTGTAAAATTGCAGTAAAGTAGCAAATCGCAGCAAATTGCAAAAGTGTAAAATTGCAGTAAAAAATAGTAAATTGCAGTATTGCAACAACAAATTGCAATAAAATCTAAAATTGCAAATTTAGTCCTGCAGCAGCAATAGTAAAATGTAGAATTGCAATTATATAAAATATAAACTTAGCAATGTAGCCGCAATAGTAAAGTGTAGAATTGCAATTATATAAAATATAAACTTAGCAATTATATAACAGTCTACACAATATGTTGGAATGGCAAAGTAATTTACTTTAACAATTATATAAACTTAGCACTAATACTGCAGCAAAGTAAAGTAATTATATAAATAATTATGATTTAAAATATATTTAAATTTTATACTGTATAAACAAAATCAAGCAAAATTTAAAATCGTTCAATTATATAACAATTATGATTTAAAATATACCTAAATTTTATACTGTATAAGAAAAATCAAGCAAAATTTTAAATTCGTTCAATTATATATCTGCGGTCGATACAACAACAAATCGAAACTACAAGAATAAAATTAGAGAAAAACAAAAATATAAGAATAAAATACATGAGATAGAAATAATCTAGACTCCTCCATTGCAGTTTTTGAGTTAGGGCATGAACGAGAACTCGATTTTTCCATGATTTGGTTTAGGGTTAAGATTAGAAATTACACATTCGCTTAGACTGCCGGTGGAGAGAAGATCGGAAAAGAAAAAACGTTGATATATGAGTTTCTAAAGATGGAGGCTACGAGATGGAAGGAGGCAAAATATATAAAAGTCTATCGATATCCGATTAGGGTTTGAGAGCAAACTAAAATAAATTAAATTATTAGTGATTAGTGATATTCTATATTATTAGTTTAAAGAATTTTAAATAAATAAATTTAAACTGAATTATTATTCTTTATTCGGTTCTTAATGGGTATTTAAGATAAGGAACCGAGAACTGTTCGGTTCCATGCCCATATGCCATGCCTACTTGAGACATGTATGGATTCTCAATCGAAAAGTGTATCCAAATTTCCTTTATGTTCTTCAAATTAAAAGGAAATTTAGGATAACTACACCAATTTTTAAATCACTTCAAAAACAAATTAAATCAATTAAGATTCAAACAAAATCAAGCAAATAAAATCTTAATCTAAAAAAAAATCTAATCTTTAGAGAAAATCCCAAAATTCAAAACGATCCTCTCTCTTTGTAATAAGAGTGTATTTCGTTTAGCCCCAATAGGGTAGCTGAGTTGGTTGAGTATGGCATTCTTATGACCAAAAGGTCATGAGTTCGAGTCCCTCTACATACACTTTCTCGGCTGAGCCTGTCACCTTGTGTGGTTTATCTTCTGGCGTTGGTTTGCAGGCTGTCGCCTCAGACTGAGGGTTTACCCTATGCGCACTCATTGCACTCTGAGTAGCGGCTGCAGGTTCCCTCCAAAAAAAAGAAAGTGTATTTCGTTTATCGTTTCTATATTACCCTGTGCGCACTCATTGCACTCTGAGTAGCGGCTGCGGGTTCCCTCGAAAAAGTGTATTTCGTTTATCGTTTCTACATTAATTATGGTTATTTTAAAAAAGTTTAACTCTATTTTTATAACATTTCTTGTAAATATCAAATATAATTTCATTATTTTTTATTTAAATAATCTTTATCTTTGTGTTATATTTTCCTCTGTATGATTTATACACTATTGTTTTCTTTTACTAATATCACAATTATTTTCTAAAAAATATATTTTCTTTATTGTAAACGAAAAAGACAGAAAATAAAAAGTTACCTTATAGATGTTAATGCATAAAATTTATGTAATAAAATATTATAAAATCTAGAGAGAGGACGAAAGGATTTATAAAATTACAAAGAATGAGAGAGGGTGGGCTGCTCAAAGAAGTGAAAAAACACCCATTACAAACTATACACGTGGCAAGTAAATATAATTCCACAGTAAACACAGAAAAAGCCACCTTTTCATTTATAAATTGCTTACCATTTTGGGCTAAAGGCCCATTTAGCTATATATAAAATCCTACCGGTTCGGACTACTTTAGTATATATAATTACATTTTGATTGGGTGTAAATTAATTTTGCTTATCGATTTGGAGAAACTTGATTTCCTCGGCATAAAGCTAAACCTAAGTTTTGTTTGTCTTTATCGCTGTCAATTTGTTTTTTTATTATTATTTCAAGAACGATTTTTTATATAAAAAAAAATCATCTCCTTAATTTCTATATCATCTAATTACGTCATATTCATCTATTTCTTTGGATTCATTTTATTACTATTTATTTATTGTATCTCAGATCATCTATTGGGATTTACCATCGAAAATGATTAGATTTTGAATTCAATTTTTTTAAAGATTTTTTAGATTTACAACACTAATAATCTATGTTGAGCTTTAGTTTTTTTATTAGTCGAGTGTGATAGAAATTGATTAGTTAAGTCTTTTGAATTTATAGCAAGAGTTCTTAGGTTTTATTCTAAAATTTTGTATTCCTTTTAATAATTTCAAAATAAATTTATTTAACTGATACATATTTTTCATGTTATTTTAAGATTTTTCAAGTCCAATGAATAATAATGAATCATTCAAATGCGGTTTTGATGATGATGATGGTGAGATTATAGGAGGGGCTGAGATCGAAGAACTTCATGATATAGATCCTAATTTCGATAGCCAATTTGATGGGTCAATCCCAACCCCTGCTAATACTACTGACAATGTTGATGGAGATCCATCTGCACCTCTTAGAAAAAAGGGCTAAAAATTCTATAATTTGGGAAGAATTTCAAATCGTTACGACGGCATGTGGAGCTTAAAAGTGGAAATGTAAGAGACGTTGTATTCTTACAATGTGAAAGATTGGGTTTGAAACACTTAAAGATTTGTGGGCAGAGAAAAAAAATACTGTAGGTACACAGATATTGTTAGACAGTAGTTCATCCAAAGGAGATGGGACACCAAGTCTTACTACGTGGAGATATGATCATGCTAGTGTTAGAAAGATTATGGCTGAATCAGTATTGGCGCATGATACACCCTTTATCCATTTAGAGGGAACTGTTTGGAACAAAGTATATATCATACTATATCCTTGGTATAAGAGGATTTCTCGGCATCATGTCAAAGCTGAAAGTGTGACATATTATCTAGAGGAGAAGGAGAAAATTAAAAAACCAAAGGTGAAAGTGAGTAAGATATGGCTTGCTACTGATTTTTGGTGGAGTGGGGAGCAGAAAATAGGTTACATGGTTGTCACAATCCATTTTATAGACAATAAGTGGCAACTACACAGTAGAGTATTGGATTTTGTTCATGCATCATCCCCTCATAGTGGCGAAGTTCATGGTCGGGAGTAAATTAAGGTGCTAGAAGCCTGAAAGATTAGGGATAGAGTTGTTTCAATCTCTGTAGGTAATACTACTGTTAATGACGTGTGTCTTACTATACTGAAAATAGACCTTACTAGAAGAAGAAATCTGCCTTTGGTTGGTAAGTTATGCCACGTGATATGTTGTGCACATATATAGAATTTATTGGTGCAAGATGGTCTAAAATTTGTTAAACCATCTGTACAAAATGTTAGGGGGTGCCAAATATATACTTAAGTCTGAGGAGAGATGTGTTGAGTTTGATAAGATAGTGAAAGATATGGGATTGAGAGGAAAATTAATGGTACTTGATGTGAAAACCAAGTGGAATTCCACGTGGTTGATGTTGTCCACTCACTGTGTTATTTTATCGAGAGATGTAGCACAGATATGCAGAAGTCAATTCTATCTATACTAAATTTTTGCCTAGTGATGAAGAGTGGAAGAGCGTGGAGGCCATTTGTAATTTTTTGGAGGTTTTTGAGTGTGTCACTAAAGTTATTAGCGCATAACTTACCGTACAATGAACCTATTTCTTGCCGAACTTTATCAAGTTAAAGTTATGTTGGATAAGTTCGAGTATTGTGACACAAATCCAAAACTAATGCGAGCAGTTAGCGAGATGAGGATCAAGTATAAAAAATATTGGTCGGAGTCAAATTTGTTTATTTTCATTTGTGTTATTATTGACCCAAGGTAATATTTATGAAATTTGTTATATAATTTTTACTTTACATAATATTTCTATTGACAAGGTAACACATGTTATTTGTTTATCAGGTTTATGTTTATGGTTTTGAATTGAAATATACCTGATTATTTTTAGCTTTTCATTTTTATTTCTCCAGCTAAAACAGGAGTGTGTTTTGTTAATAAGTTGTGTTACCTTACGATATGACGCAAATATAATATGAAGTTCATTAAGTAAGTTTACCCATTCTTGTATCATCTTTCAGATGAGGCTAAAAATAGAGAGGAGTTGGTGCAAACCGACTTACAAAATTTGTTTTCAATCTATCAAAAAACACATCAGAAACCTACTTCTCCTTCTTCCCAAACAATAAATAATCCTGGTGTATCTACTTTCTTTACATATCTCGATGAGACTGAGGAGGACAGTGAGACTCGAACTAATCTATAATTCTATTTAGTGGAGAAGCCAAAAAAAATTGATCATGGAGTAGAGTTTGATATAATAACTTGGTGGAGGGCTAATGCTCCAAAATATCATATTCTTAGCATCATGACTAATACAACGGTTGTTTTGGAAGCAACTTTTAGCGCATGGAAGCACGTGATTGATCCGAAACATATCTCATTAAAACCCGAGACCATGAAGATGTTTATGTGTGGAGGTGATTGGGCAAAAGAGTTCCATGGCGTTAAAAAGGACATGGGCGAAGTACTGTAAGAGTTAATTTTCGTTTTTGGTTTAATTGTTCCTCTGCTTATTTTTCAAATGTATTTAATTTATTTTTTTAGCTTGCCAAAGAGGAGTAGGTTGAGATAGAAGTAGAATTTATGTTTGAGTAGATTGAGGAGTCATCCAACTCAACTACGACGGCTTAACTCATACAATTCATGTATGCATACATTATTTGGTTTTCTAATATTTTTCTTTACACTTTAAGTATGCAAGATTTGTAAGGTTTGTCATTACACTTTGAGTATGATGTTACTTAGCTTTAGGTTGATCATAGATTGTTGTTACTTTTTTTGGTTTGATCACATGTTGTTGAGAAACTTTGCTGCAATTTATGTAATATAAGAAGTTTAGCGTTTGAAGTTCAAGTGTTGCTTGGTTTAGTAAGGGTTTTCCGGGTAGTGTTGTTTGGTTTAAGTGTTGTTTGATTTTTGTTAGAGTTTTAAGCTTAAGTGTTGTTTAGTATTAATTAGTGATTTTTATATTGATGTAATTAAAAAGATTCAAATTTGGAATCAAAATTTAGCTATGATAATATATACAGTTTCAATATTGTTCGGTTAAAGTAAGGGTTTTGTGGCTGAGATCTCTGAAAATTAAGGGTTGGAGTCTAGAGAAACTGATAACCCAAATTATCTGTGTCGGATAGATGGGTTCATGAAACTACTGGAAGCAGGGTTGTAAATCTCATTCCTGACTGTCCAGACAGAATCTATGACAAAATTTCAGATAATGGCTGAAATGTTGACTGAATGATCTAATTTTCAAAATGTAGTACAAAATGCTAAAACAAAAATACTCTAAACGAATAGGTATTGATTTTTATTACATCACTCAGACTTTCAACTGGTTCAACACTATAGTTGGCTAAATAAAATTAAAAACAAGAAAATGAACTGTATTAAGTATTTATTTAGCAGCAAATAATATATAAAAAAGTTAGTTACGTCTAACATAATATTTATATATATCGATGGTAGGTGAGAAAAAGAAAAACCCAAAATTTGATTAAAAATCGATTTTTAATGACTTTTAACATTAAAAAATTGTTTCTTAAGAATGTTAAGAAATTAATTAATTTCTCACTTAAGTTTTGTAAATTATTTAAATTTGATTTTTTTAAAATATTTTTAGATCAGACAAGATCAGACTGAACCAAAACCAGACAGATTGAATAAGACCGAACCAAAATCGGACCGATTGAGTCAGACAAAAAACAAACCGAAAAGGATCAGACCGAAACCGAATTGGACCAAAAACAAACCGAAACGAACCAAAAATAACCGGACTGAAACCAAATCGGACAAAAACTTGACCGAACTAAAAATAAGAACCAGACCGAACCAAACCGATTCTTACCGATTCCGGTTTGGTTCCAAAAATCAGAACCGAAAGCTTATCGATTTGATCTGGTCTGAACCGATAAACTTAGCGGTTTGGTCTTGTTCCGGCAAAACCCGGACCGATAACACCCATACCAGTGGATAACTAATAACGAACCAAAGACTTTCACTAGACCTGATATTACATAATGGCTCCACAATAATAATATTTCTAACTACCACTATGTGGTATGATAATATGGCACGACTTTATAGTCAGCACGTGTCCAGTACTCAACTGGTCATATTGAAATGAAATAGTTAAATTTCATATAAATTGAAAACTGAATAATTATATTATAGATCATAATTCAATATGAATTATTGAGAAACAAAATTTTTATATTATTCATTACTAAATTCTTATGTATACAAATATGAAATACTAAAAGTTAATGTGAATTTAGTTATACTAAAGTCAAAACAAGAGTCTCAATATCCTTTAAACTAAGAACGACTATATGAATATTGTTTTCATAAAGTAATATGACTGTTGAAATATTAGTGAAAATATATAGAAAAGAAAAAGATATATCTTTTTATTTTGCTAATAACCTCATTTGAATTAAAGAAGTTTGTTTCGTTTGCTTTATATTAATTTTATTGATTATACGTAATTGAATGCCAATTTTTTATTAATTATTGTTTAGTGTGCTACAAATTTTATTCCAAAAAATGTACATGTCTAAATCATGCTATAATATCCACTTGCCTTATAAATTCATGCAATTAATTTATCTCCTTAGTTGTGTGACTTTTTCTTATGTCATTATGTGATGTTAAATACTTAATATTGGATGAACTATATCATGTGTACAATGGTCCATCACAGTAATCATTTAAGTATTTACTTAAGATAAATTTTATACTTTATCTTAAATTAACCAAGAGAGTACATCAAGAGTTTAACTTTCAAAACATATTAAATCTATCGTACCTATTAAATTTCAAAAACCGGTATTGAGATGTTTGACCTAAAATACTTATTTCAAATCAACTCAAGCAAACTAGAGGTTTGTCATTTTCCTACCATAACCTTTAATATGATATTAATGCTTAACTCATGTAACTATCAAGATTAATCATCATTATTCTTTGTTTTTTAACACATAAGACACCTTACCTATAAATTTCAGACTTAATATCATTAACACATATAACGCTTAATCAGAATCCATTCTCACTGAATTAATGAGATTTATAATAATCTATTAAGTCACTACCAAAACCAAAAGATGTTACAACTTTATAGATTATGACTTAATAGACACTCAGACTTAATATCATAAAACAATTTATAATTGTTACAAACTTGTTAATCTTCCTATGGATTGATTAACTTTACACTCTTTAGTATTAACTAATATATCTCTTAATTGTAATATATATATATATATATATATATATATATATATATATATATCGAGTTTTCTTAATGCTAGCATTAAGAAAGACTTGATCCTAATATTTATTTGATTCTTTTGTTTCACCATAAAAGATTTTAATGTTCGTGTGACACTTTTGAGAGAAATCTTATTACACTTTCTAAATATCACGATAAAGACATGCGAGATAAGGCTGAAGCAATGAGAGTGAAGTTTGACAAATATTGGGAAGGAGTAAAAAAGATCAACAGGCTAGTAATCGTTGCAAGTGTTTTAAACCCGGCAAACAAGATGTGTTTTGCTACCCTATGCTTTGAGGAGCTTTATGGAAAGGGTAGTATGGAGTCAATCGATATTGGTCAATCAGTAAATCACGTGATGAAGCGGTTGTTTGGAGAATACTCTATTGATTTTGGAAGATCAATGACAAGAAGTGGTTTCTCACAATCACATTCTACATTTGAATCAAGTATTGGACAAGAAAGTCTTGCGGTGAACATAAACGAAATGGAAGATGATACTAGTGGGTATGAAAGAATTGAATTCATTTACAAGAAATTGGTTAACGAGAAAGGGCTCCAAGAATCAAGTAATGAGCTGGAGCTTTATTTGAAAGAAAGTGTTGAAAATCCAAATCTGGTACTTGGAACAAAGTATGACATCTTGTCATGGTGGAAGGTTAATGCTGGAAAGTATCCAATCATGTCTGAAATTGCTAAAGATGTATTTGCTATGCAAGTATCGTCTGTTGCTTCGGAATCAGCCTTCAGCACAAGTGGTCGTGTGCTTGACCCTTACAGAAGTCGTCTTACTCATTATATGATAGAAGTTCTCATGTGCACTGAACAATGGCTTAAAAGTTCATTAAATTCAAGAGACAAAGATCGAGATACAACTACTGAAGATATTCTTTCGGAAACTGCATTACAAGATCAACTTGAAAAAGGTAATTTAGTTTCCAATTTCTAATTATATCTTACATTTTTAGATTAAATTTATAAAATTTAATTGTGAAGTCTTTTAATTTTATACGTTTTTACTTTTTAGAGTTTAGCCGTGATTTTTTTAATAGTTAAGCAAATGTTTGGTATTTGCTGGCTTCGTGCATCAGGTCAGGTATCTCTTTAAACAATTTTCTAATTTACATCATTCTAATTTATTGTTTGTAATGAAATGAACATCAGCCCTAAAGGGTTAGGCACTTAATATCTTTCAGCTCGAATTTTTGCCTTTATTAATGAAGTCTTATTGAATTAGTTTTGAATTTGTTGCAGCATATTGTCCCTTGGAGCTTACAAAGTTTGGTACGTTGGATGCTATAGAAGTTATGGAGTTAAATTTTGTAACTTATATACAATATTATTAATGTTTTTATGTTGATGGATTTGTGTAATTTATATTATTTTATCAATACTATTTGTAATTTCAAATTTGGATAAATTTCTGGATCAATTATTGTAATTTGGAGGTTGTAATGTGTAACTTGTTATGGGTTATTTTGTTGTTCATTTTTTGGTTCCATTCAGATATAGATCATTTTAAAAATTTGGTTCCTTTCGGATTAGGTTCCAAACGGTTCTTTTGGGTACAACTACAATATATTTTTCATATCCAAAAGAACCGTTTGGCGACCACAATAGGAGCACGATGGTGCCTGAATTTCACAATTCAAAACCAGAAAAAACAATTGTTCGGATGGACCCGAATGAGCATAATGTTCCACCTCCTGAGGTGGAAGGTGCAAGGGAAAACAAAGAGTATACCATTAAGGAGCGAGACCAGTTGAGGGTTGAGATAGAGGCGTTGAGAGCAATAAAACAAGCATAAAAAAAGAGTTTAGGAAAAGTTTGGAACGTCAGTACTTCACCACACTGACAATCCTGGAGAAAATGAGCAGTATTTGAAAACCTATCTTAGTTTCAAGAAGACACACCGATCTAAGCCTGTTGAGAGTTCTGCATCTGAGTCCTTTAGCAGCTCATCAAATTAGGTGGAACTTGAAGAATCATTATCTTCAAGTAGTGATGAGAGAAGATCTAAAATGAAAATGAGGTTGACTAAAAAACATTCAAGAAAGAGGGATATGTATGGCAGGCTTAAGAAGCACCATAGTAAGGGTAAGGGGTCAGCCAATAAGCATATTGATCAGTTGCTGATTAATCCATTTGCCTTTCAGTTTGAACCGAGTATTTTTGCAACCCCTAATGAAGATATTGTTTTTAGCCTTAGCAAAAATTGGATGCAATCGCCTTTGCCCGCAAAAATACTCTCCGAACATCTTCCTAAGAGGTTTGATAACTACAAGATGGAGAACCACGATGGGAGTCGAGATCCGGAAAACCATCTGGAATATTTTAAGAACTTCATGATGAATTTTGACGACGATGACAAGCTACTGTGTATGGCCTTCTCCCAAAATTCCACAAGAAGTGCCCTCAAATAGTACAACAGTCTCCCTCAATGATGTATAAGAAATTTTGATACGTTCTGGGTTGCTTTCCGGAAGCAATTTATTGGAAGTAAGGAACTCAAGGGTAATGGGGACACCATTATCCACTGAGTCCCTGAAGGAGTACATTAATCATTTTATGAACATAAAGAATGAACTAGAAGATTACTTTGAACAAGTTGCAATTTATTCCCTTAGACAAGGTTTAAATCTAAGAAATCTAGCTGATTCAGTTACTCAAAAGAAGGCTATGACTTGGGGTGGTTTGTTGAATCAAGTGGAAAATTAAATCAATGTAGAAGAGACCAAGAAAACTAGAGTACACCACAAAGTGAGATATACTACTACAACAGCATCTCCTCCGGCTACTAACCAGTCCGGTTATAGAGCAAATGAGACTGAATAGGGGTCCAACCGGTCAAGACATAATCAGTCCAACCAAACTCAGAGCCAACATACTAGAAGTAAGAAAGGACCATGGGTTCAGCCTGAGTGGTTTGCTGAGTTGGGGGAGAGTGTGGTACAATTTATGACAAAACTAAAAATGAGGTGCATTTTAGAAAACCAACATCATTACAGCCCACTAGCGAAAATCGGAGCACTCGCTTATGCCAATACCACAATGATATAGGCCATGATACTCACGATTGTATAGCCTTGAAGCAGGAGGTCAGAACCTCATTGAAAGCGGCAAGTTGGGGCCTACGTTAAAAAGCAAGGGTACAAACCAATGCTCCATGGACTGGTCCTTCAAACAATCCTGGGACATCTACACAAGAGGGTGTAATGGTAATTATCGAAAGATTTGATGTAGACTCTTAGTATGTTGATCCAGATCTGAGTCGGAATCAGGTAAGGGTGATAACAGACAATACCAAATCGGTTTCCAGTCTGATTATCTTTTTTGAGTCACTAACTATTTTCGGAGGGGATACAGTGACTGCGTCTTCTACTTCATCAAAGAAGAGGCACGTCCAAAATTTGGCCACCCAGTTGGATGATGGAATGTCCTCCCACCAGTGTCAATCCCCATCCTCATTTATAGTTTTTGATGAGGATGACCTGAGGGACATTGCATGACCCCATGAATATGCAGTGGTAATAGGGGGTTCAATAGGCGGAAACGATATACGCTGGATTCTGATTGATACAGGTAGTTCAGAAAACATCATGTTTTTAAGATCCTACAAACAAATGAGAAACCCCTTTAATTATACAATGTTCGAACAGAACCATGGTAGGCTTCACAGGAAGTTCTACAGATCTGATTAAGGAGTTCGAAGAGGAAGTATTGTTGGGAAATGAACTCTTTAAAAAGATGGTAAGAGTACTATTTGTTGTAGTGGATTGTCCAACATCTTACAATATAATATTTGGGAGGTCTTGGCTCTCCAGATTGCATGTTGTGGCCTATACGTTCCACCAATGTTTGAAGTATGTTGTTCAAGAACAAGTAGGTGTTGTCCTGAGCAGCCAGAAGATAACCAGGAAATGTTATGCAACAACCATTTCCCCTAAGACTCTAGGGGCAGTCAGAGTTAATAAATATTAGCAGCTATTGGAGCCTTCTATTGCGGAAAATGAAATTGATGATCCTAGGGAGGCTTCCAGTGTTATAATACCAATTGAGGAGGTTGAAACCCACCCCCTCGCAGAGGGCAGGAGTGTTAAGATTGGTTCCAAACTGGCACCAGAATTAAAGCACCAGTTACTATCCTTTTTAATGAATAATTAACATGTTTTTACATGGTGTAACAGTGATGTCATTGGAGTGCCAACATATATTATTTCCCATAAGTTATCCATCCGGAATGATATTGCACCAGCTGTACAGAAGATGAGGTCTTATTCTAAGGAAAAAGCAGATGTAAATTTTCAAGAAGTTGATCGTTTAACCAAGATGGGTCATATTAAAGAACCTCAGTACCCTTTGTGAACTACCAAACACATTTTAGTCAAGAATAAGAATGGCAAGTGGCGCATATGCATTGATTTCACTGACCTTAATAGGACATGCCCAAAAGATCTTTATCCTGTTCCTCTGATAGATCAGTTGGTGGATTCTACTTCTGGAAACAAGCTATTGTTCTTCATTGATGCATTCTCATGGTACAACCAGATGCAAGTAGATCTGAAGGATCAGCATTTTACTACTTTTATCACAGATAAAGGCCTTCATTGTTATGGAAGGATGTCGTTCAGATTGAGAAATGCTTGTGCCACTTATGAAAAATTAGTTAATAAATCTTTTGCTAATAAGATTGACAGAAACGTGGAGGTTTACATAGACGATATGATGGTTAGAAGCTTAAAGGAAGATTCACATATATATGACATTCAAGAAATGTTCTCCAATTTAGAAGCCGTAAATTTAAAATTGAACCCTGAGAAATGTGTGTTTGGGGTTCGATCTAGAAAATTTTTGGGCTACATAATAAGTGAAAAGAGAATTCATCCTGATCCGGATCAACTTATTGTCTTACTAGCAATAGACCCTCCTCGGAATATCAAAGAAGTTCAAAGCCTGACAAGACGATTGGCTATGTTGAATAGGTTTATCTCAAGATCATCAGAAAAGTGCGTTCCATTATTCCAAGTGTTGAGGAATGCTAAAGACTTCAATTGGTCTCCACAATGTGACCAGACTTTTATTGAAATCAAGAAACATTTATCTTCACCTAAAACTCTTTCCAAAACTGTTCGGGGGGAACTCTATGTATATATGGTTGTATCAGAATATGCAATAAGTGATGTGCTAGTAAGAGAGGTGGAAAATTACCCTCGTCCTGTGTATTACATCAGTAAGAGTCTGTTGGATGCTGAAAGAAGATATTTGAAGTTGGAAAAATTGGCATTGGCCCTAGTAGTTACAACAAGAAATATGAGACCATACTTCTAAGTTCATTCAATTGTTGTACGAACATCTTTCCCCTTGAAAAGCATTCTTCAAAAAGCTAATGTATCAAACAGAATGACCAAGTGGTCCGTAAAGCTGGGTGATTACGATATTGACTTTGCACCTCAGACAACAATTAAAGCCCAGTCAGTGGCTGACATCTTAGTAGAATTTCATGCTGATAGATCCTCTGGACATGAATCATAAAACTTTTCCAAGAAAGATTTGGTAGTTCAAACTGATGGTGGATCAAGTATTATGGGTTGTGGAGCTGGGATTTGTCTAACTTCTTCATATGGTGACAATATGTACGAGGCCATATGTTTTGGGTTTAGAGCTTCTAACAATGAGTCTGAATATGAAGCAGCCATAGCTGGTCTTAAGATGACTCTCATGTGTAGGGCAAAGAGAGCCCGGTTAATGAGTGATTCCCAATTTATAATTCACCATGTTCATGACAATCTGAAGAAAATAAAGAACAGTTGATTAAATATTTTCTTGTATTGTGAGAATTTGCCACAAACTTCAAAAATATCCGCTATGACCACATTCCTAGATCAGAAAATACTCTGCCAGACTCTTTGGCAATTATAGCTTATTCTGAATCTTACCCATGGATTCTTGTACACGAATGTCAATCGGTACAAACAGGTCAGGAAAAAGAGAGTGAAGAGAATATGAATATACTTGTTATTCAACCTAAAGATTGAAGATATACTCTTCTCTAATACATCTCTGATGGGATATTACCTCCGGATAAAGATATGGCTAAAAATAACAAGTACAAAGCTTGTGGTTTATTGATATTAAGAGAAGTTTTTTAAACTGAATCTTTCAGTAGACCTATCCTACGTTGCTTAGGATTTGAAGAGCCCCAAGTTGGATTATCTGAGCTACATGATGGAAAAGGCTTTGCACATTTTTGCTATAGGGCCTTAACCAGAAGAATCTTATTAGCAGGATACTATTGGCCAACCATAATGACGGATGCTAAAGAGATGGTGAAAAAGTATGATCATTGTCAAAATTATGGGAGTGAAATTCATGTGCTAGCAGTTCCTATAGAATCTATATATGAATCAATATCTTTTGATAGATGGGATATGAATCTAGTTGGGCCTCTTCTTATGGCAACCAGTGGATGTAAAACAATTATAGTCACTATTAACTATTTTTCTAAGTGGATTGAGGTGGCTCATTTGGCTGGAACCACTTCGAAAACAGTTATTAAATTTATCTTATCTAACATATGTTGCAGATTTAGAGTTCCCCGAAAGATTACCACAGACAATGGGCCACAGTTTGATAATAAAGACATGAAAGCTTTCTGTACCTCCAGAGGAATTCAACATTGTTTTTCGTCCATTTTCCACCCTCAAGAGAATGGCTAGGTTGAGGTTGCAAATAAAACTATCTTGTCCAGATTAAAGAAAAAATTGGAAGAAGCTACAGGAAAGTGGCCAAGTTATTTTAAAAGGGTGTTATGGGCCTATTGAACTACTCATCGAGCTGTCACACAAGAGTCTCATTTTGCTATTGTATATGGGATGGATGCAATTACTCCCATAGAAGCTGCTTTACCATCTCACAGAGTTCAGAAATATTTCGAACATGCTAATGATATAGCAATTAGGAATCAGTTGGATTTAATTGAAGAAAAAAGAGTTAAAGCGCATCTGAGAACAGCGCATTACCAAGGCTTGATGAGGAGCAGATTTGCCTCCAAAGTTAAAAGAAAGTATTTTCGAACATGGGACAAAGTTTTAAGAAAAGAATTTTTACACACCAAGGAAAAGTAGTTCGGTAAGCTAGCTCCAAGCTAGGAAGGCCCTTATGTGGTTTGTGAAAATGTTAAATCAGGAACATACAGGCTCTGGGACAAAGAAGGAAGAGCTCTAAAGCACCTATGGAATGTTGAACATCTCAGGTTATACTTTGTATAAAGCTCATTTGTAAATATTTACTTTTTAAATATCAATGTAAATATTAGGGGGCATATTCTTTCCTACTCTGGTGGTGCGGGGAGTTTTTAATGAGGTGTTTGGGTTTTTCAATAATATATGATGCCTTCTTAAAAAGTCTGGTGCAATGTTTTTACAGTTCGGATAGTAAATAATTATTCAACACCCGGATCTCAAGTATTTTTGAGCTGATCAGATATGTTAAGCACTTGATCACACTTATTAAACACATGTGGTCGAAGATGTTGGATACTTTTGTTCAACACATCTGAAATATTAAAGGTTATTTAAACATTGGCCATAAAAGAGTCAAACAAAAATTAAACAAAAGGGAAGATCTTAATTAGAATCTGGTCAAACTAGAACCAATATCTGATGCACAAAAATTTCCTTGACTATTTAAGGACTTTAAAGTTTTAAAGCATAAATGTTAAACAAACATTGCAACATAATGCATTGACCATCTAAGGACTTAAGTATTTCAAACAAAAAATACACAATTTAACCTTAGGGTTTGTTCATTGCGGTTTAATCTTCACCACCATTCGTTTTGGGACTTTTGAGTTTAACACTTGAACTCTCACCCACTTCTTCGTCGTCCTTGGAGTCTATTCCACTGGAGTAGTTGTGCTTATCACCATCAACCATTGTTTCCAAGGGGAGATCATCATAGTCCCCATATTTCCACAAAGGACCAAGGTTCTTCTTTGGAAAGTTCTCCTGGAAAAGTAAGACCATATCAGACTTAATTCCATCATTCCTCTTCTCCAGAGAATCCACTACTCCCCTAACATACTTCTCTATCCCAGCAGTTATGGCTTGAGCTTATTGGCGTTCTAAGGCATATTTTTCTTCGGTCTTCTCCTAGACAGTATTCTCCAACTTGACTATGTCATCGGATAAAGTTTGGATAGTCTTGTCCTTAGTTTTTAGTTGCTCTTTCAAAATTGTGATGTCATTTGAGGAAGAAGTCTCCAGATTGGAGTACTTGGTTTGGATCTCGTTGCTGTTCTTTTCTGACTCAATTAGTTTGGCAGTTTAATCTTATTTTTCCTTCTTCAATGACTCTATCCTTTGTTGAGCGCTAAGAAGATCGTTTGCCAAGCTTTGCTTTTGTGTGGGCGGGGTGTTGATGGTAACAGTTTGATCCCTCACTTGTCTCTCTAGGTCAAGCACTGGACAAATATAACCCAAGAGGGCATGGATCAAGGTATCTTTCTTGTTAGATATCGCGTAAGTCTCACCATTGTGAGTCACAACGTTTGACGTATTGGGAGGATGGTAAGGCCCCGCGAAATCATCTTTTTCCAAATCATTAAAATATATATTAATGTTCTGAAAAGCGTCACGGTTTACCTCTTCGTTACCATCACCAGTAGCTTATTTGGAATATAGATAAGGTGGAATTTCCTCTTGTAAGGTAGGATTGGAAGGAGCTGGAGTAGGGATTTCAGAAGGATGAAAAATTATCTCTCATCCTAAGTAACTTTCTTCTTCTTGGCAGTTTTTTCTTCACTTTTAGCCTTACGTTTCTTGTCATTCTTCGAAATCTTTGGTGGGTGGTCTGACCCACTAGTTTCATTCACAATGACTTCTACTTCTTCTAGTAAAGCAGCGTTAATATTTCATTGGTTAATTAAACTGGTCCCTTCAGTGGTTGTTTGAGGTGGATTTGTTGTGGTCTTCTTCTTTTTCTTGTTTTTCATCTTGTTCAAATGACTGTGGGATTTGGCCCTGGAAGAGAGGTAAAGTTTAGCATCTTTAGCCTCTGTCCTACTTAGGATGACATCTACAGGTTGAGGGATGGTCAGCTCTTCACAGGAGAGGTCTTTTCTCTCTGTGGTGTTACAGAAATGAGACCTCACAAACCCTGATGTGAAGCAGTTGTGGAAAGTGTTACCCCATTTCTCCAAGGCCCAAGAGTTCAGTTTGGCACAAGTATCTTATCCTAGCTCTACATAGTCCGAAACTCCTTCGGAAACACTGAGAAGAGATATAAGTCAGTTCGAAATAATAACTTATTACTTGAAAGATTAAAGAGAATACAAAAGAAACTCAGCAGTACGCTTCCAACGACTGGTCAGCTAACTTGGGTTTGAGTCAACTCTGATCTTTTTCCCATTCTTCCAGGCCCCACTGATGAATAAGAACTGCATCCTCCACGGCTTTTCTGACTCCAGAAGATCATTCACTACCTTGTAGTCATTCCCCATGGTGTAGTGATAAAAGGGGATGTGATGATTATTATACAAGTTTGCCTCAGTAGCAAACTGCTCCATTGGTAGTGGAATCTTAGAAAACCTGGATGCCATGATGCAGGCCAGTAGAGTATACCAAGCATTGGGACATAGCTTGGTCAGATGGAAGTATCTGACTATTTTCGGATCCAAAGGAAACTAGAGTCCCGAGTTCAGCACTTCTGTATAGACCACAAGTTCATTGGGCTTGCAGTCCATCAGAGTTTCTAGGGTGACTGAAATTTTTACCTTCATAGACTTTGGGATTCCCTATTTTGTACGAATACGACCCAATTCAACAGTGTGGGTGTATACGTAGACTATATTTTGAAGGGACAACAAATACTTCACACTGACCTTCTTGAAGCTTGGCCCCACTCTACCCTCTAGACTCTCCGGGAGCACATCTGGATGAGTCATACCTACTTCGGTATTGCCCTTCCGATCTGTAATTTTATCATTTGTTTGACCGGACGCCGCAAAAGGGGCTTTATCTATACTGTCCTTCATATGTTCTTTCATAATAGTGGAAAGTTGTTCAAAATGGTTGTCCGGGTGGTTGTTTGGATGGTTGTTCAGATGGTTATTCGGATAATCTGGTTTCCGCAAGGGGCTGTTCTCCAGATGGTTTGGTTTTTGCCGCAAACTTTACTACCTCCGAACTGGAGGGTTTTAAATAGGTAGGTGTGGATTTTAATTTGGACTGACGGGTGACTCGGCGTGGGGTTAATTTCTCTGGATATTTCTCTGTATCTGACCCCATTGCGATAAAAGGCAAGGGGTTTTTAGTGCTAGATACAGATTTCTCCTTAGGGATAGGATTTTAGGACTCCTGAATAGAGGACCCTAATGGAAGAGGTGAAAGACTTATGACAAAGGGAATTTTCCTAACCTTAGAAGATTTTGAGGATGATGAACCCTGGTCTGTATATACTTGTGGTTGATTGTTTCCTTCACCAGGAGAAACAGGTAGGCCAGCAGCAATGTGTTCGTCTCTTGCAAATTTTCTAGCTTTCTCTAACTCAGACAAGTTTAACCAACCTCTTTTTAATAAAGCGTTTCTGGTTGTGAGCATATATGATTCAAGCATGAATTTGAAGATGAACTAAGCTTTCTATCACAATATAAGAACGTTGTGAGCATATAAGAACGTTTATACATAATATTGAGAAAATGGCAGTTACCTAGGAGAAGGCAAAACGATTTGGGTAATGATTAAAAGTTTCCAAGTATGGAAGTTAAAGCCTACGTGATTTTCTAGCCTAATGCGTATGAGAATCTAGGTAAAAAACAACTGAGAGGTCGAACCAGATCCTAACACGTGTCTCACGATTGAAAAAATACTCTTAGAATTCTGAATTTAAAAATCAGTTCCACCAAAATTCGAACAAAGTCATTTTTGAAGGAAACGTTTACAGTTCAGACGCAACACCAAATCAGAGAATGTTGGTATTGATTTTTTAAAGTTAGCTCTTCCAAAGGTTCTTTGCAATACCTAAAGGGGCTACTAATGAGATCAGATATTTTAGCTACTGTGTCTTGATTTAATCCGAGGGGCAGTTCAGACCATAACTACTATTATAAAAACCAAACAGGACAAACGTAATAAATATTGACTAGTCTAGTTGTTGGTCACTTCAAACCAGATTATTAATGGGTCCTTAAACTTTACCTAATTTTACGATCTGACCCAATAAGCCAATAAGTCAGTAATTAAGTATAAATACTCCTACCACTTTCATTAATGAGGGTAATCAGAATTTATTACTAGCACATAACTTAATTATCTCACTATTTTCAACTCTAAATATTAAATTCCACAAAACACCCAAAACACTTAAAACACTTTACAAAATTACCCTCAGACAGAAATAAACCACACCAGTAACCACTATACACATATATGAAAAAGTATTTGAACTTAACAATGGACTCTATATATATATATATATATTGCTTTCAATATATATATATATTGAAATATGTGCATAGAGGACCTCAATATATCTATAAACAAAATATCTTATATTTAGTTATATATGAACATGAATGTTTTTATGATAACCATCTATTTTTATTCAAAGAGCTCTATTGCTTTGTATACATCCAATTTCCTTTATTTGGTATGTTCCTACGTATTCATTCTCAATGGGGGGCTCAAGCATCTTATTAACTAGATTGTCGACTTGTTTTTGAAATATATGATATGAATGCTTTTGATAAAATAAAAACACTGTCCTAAAATTTTAATTTATTTTGTTGAATGATACATAAATTTGGATATCATTATCATAAAATTTATTAACTCTAAACGGTGGGTGCCAAAGTGTTATACAATTAATTTGTTTTATAATTATTATATACTTTAATTACCATCATCAATAAATATTTGTTACCATCACTTGATTTTGGTGATTCAATATATCTCTGACTGCATATCAAAGATCTTCGATAACCGTAAATAATCGACTAATTATATTATATATATAATTAAATATCTTTGGAGCATATAAGTAAATGTATTATAGACTTATGAGTATGGTAATCGGGTTGAATTTAAACAATGTAAACGATTGGTCCCAAATCCCAACGCTCGGGTTTAAACTAATAATTCATGACCTAAATTAATCAAATTAATTTAGTGGTCGTGGTCCCCAATCACAAAGCATAATAAGTCAATAAGATTTAGAAACTAGGATAAGTCGTTGTATTTGTTTATAAAAAGTATGAATGGAGTTTAGACATTTCTCTAACCTAAACTCAAAATAACAGTGAGTGTCTTGTTCAGAGGAAGACTAACAACTGTTCTACATGAATATAAACTTGAAGAACAATAAGCATAAATTTTAGTCTCTTGTAGTAAAGATGCATTAAGGATTATGGATAGTACAACACAACCTTATAAGAACAATTTATTCTACGTTTATAATAAATAATATTGACGGTTCAATATTCTGCATGTTTGATAGACTAACTTGATACGATTTATTTAATTACTTTCAATTAATATCATATCGAAGACCTTCTTATGATTCATAAGATAAATAAATTTATATCTATAACTAAATAAAAATATGTTTTCTTTATGTAAAGAGTTCATACCATTGGGATTAATTGACTTTGTAAGGATATGGATTTAGAATTTATGCGAAAATAATGTATACACTGATTTATTCGTAAAAAACATGTTTATGTGTTTAATATTTTTGAATAAATTGATTGTATAATATGATTTGGAATTTCTTTTCTGTTAAATTACGGTTTAATTGATGGTTGGAAATTTTCTCCTAAATTTAGCATAAACTAATATTAAATTTATCAAAACAAACCAAACCTATCACGATAGTGGCTCGTTAATGACGTAACTCATGATGTTATTTTTGGTCGAAGGCTGCCCAACAACGTTCACCATGGCTAACAAACTAATGTCATTTCGGTTAAATGTTGTGGCCTGTGAGGTAATTCGTAACCACAACAGTAGGAGGTTGCTGGCTAGGCAAACTCCTAGTGAAATTAACATCACGTTGTTGTTTTTTTTTCCTGAAAACAAAAATATATTTTTTGTTAATTAATTAGTTTTATATTATTATTTTTCACATGTTAAAGTGTTTAGATATGCTATTTTTGTATACCTTTGTGAACTAAATTAATTGTTTCATTGAATGTTTAATTGAATATGCATGGTTAAAGTTTCAGATTCTGGTAAATGAATCATGAAATCAATTAATCAGCCCGCCAGAAGGTTGATTGATTTTCTTGAGTATCCTAAGATCCGAAAAGAGATTAGAAATTACATGTTAATATGATTTTGCCTATAGTTACCTATTATCTTAGTATATCATGTTCACATGAGGAAACCAAAAAGTATGAGACCTGGGAAAAGTCTAACTGATTATGCAGGCCCATTATACTTCAAGAGATACAAGTTGCATTTCATGGGGCTGTTCCACCATGTGCTACCATTTTTATGGATTTTCTCATTGGGGTTCAAAAACCATTTGTGAAGAATGACAAGGTAGATATGCGATGTATCAGTAATAAGCTCTAAAATACACTCGAAAATATGCTATTAGTGAGCACATTCTAGGCATGTATATGATTGTCACTAAGTTACAGATAATCGAGGTAGACTTAGCCGAAGAGTGTATGGTGAGGTTCATTTTTTAATATTTTCCCGTAAAATTTTAGAATTTTCATTCCACTTATAATTACATGCAGAAAAATGGACAATCAATGAATTGATTGCACCCACTGCACAAGAGGAGAAAAAACTTAATGGGGGGGGGGGGTCTGAAGTGAACATAGCAATGTCCAAGGAATGGATTTGGCTAAAGCAAACGTTTAATAGCAAAAGATCGGGCCTTGGTTTGACTAAGAAGAAAAATGCTCAATAATTTATGGTTGGTCGATGTTTTTTTATGCAAAAAGAATAGATATCCCAAGAAGGATTGTGAATTGTGAGGAATGCTGGATTTACTTGTAAATTAAAGACAATCTAATGCCTATGGTTGTTTAGGAAGTTAATCTTGTTTCTTTAGAAACAAATAGATTGTGGGTTGATTTAGCTGTAATAACTCGTGTCTAAAATTATTTACACAGTACATTTAGGAGTCAAAGGCTAACTAAGGATGAACAGTCTGTTTTCACAACTGATAGGAGCTCGTGTAAATGTTGGTGCAATTTGTGATTTAAATTTACAACTTAGCACATGACATTTATTATTTTGAAGAATGTTATGTATGATCCAACGTTTCAGATGAACTTAATTTTTTTTGGGCTTTAGACATGTATGATTATTCATGTCTTTTGGGAAATAATGGTTTAACTCTCTCTTATAATGATTTAATTTTTATTTACGGTAGCTTGGTCATAGAACTTAACTTGTATTTATTAAATATTTTTTTAACCACATACTTATCATTAATGCGCAACTTATAGTGAGTATGATTAAAAAAACCGGAAACTCCTCTAAATTGTGGCACATATGCTTAGGTCATATGTTCAAATATAGGATGGACAAGCTTGTAGTTTAATTTTTATTGAAGTTCCTTGATTAATGAGACTTCAGTGCATATATCGATTTTATCAAAAAGAAACAGACCAGAAAAAAAGGTATGGGCAAATAGAGCGATTAAAGTTTTAGAATTGTTTCATATCGATATTTGTGGATCGTTTCCAAATAAATCACGTAACGGGCAACAATAAATAATATTATTTATATTATATTATCATGTTTGGGCTACCTCTACCTCATTTATGAAAAGTTTGAGGCTCTGGATAAGTTCAAAGCTTTTGGGACTAAAGTTAAAAAAACAGCTAGGTAAAAGCATTAGATTTTACCATAGTTGTGAATACTATGGTTGATATGAGAGGTCGGATGAACAATTTCAATGGCTATTTGCAAAATACATGAAAGAGTGTGACATAGTCCCTTAGTATACAATCTTAGGTTCATCTCAATGAATGGTGTATTTGATAGAATGAACTTTAAACTAAAAGACATGAATAAAAGTATGATAAGTAAATTTAACTCAGCCAAATTTTTTATATGAGGAAGACACTTAATGTGCCGCATATTTACTCAATAGATTACCCACTCAGGCAACCATTAGGACCCCATATGATCTTTGAAATTGGTGCATACCCAATTTGAAGCGTCTGCACATATAGGGTGCCCAACTTAGACAATAAATTACAAACTTTAGGAAAATAAATTAGACCAAAAAATAGTTAGCTGCCTCTTCATTGGTTATTCTGAATATTGTAGAGGTTGCAAATGTTATAATCCTCTCAGTGGTAGTATATTTAAAATGGTAACACTAAAGTTTCTTACACATATTAAGTTTACGAGGAAAGATTATGGAATTGATGTTGATTTTGAGGAAGAATCTATATATATTCATGAAGGTTTTAACGAAGGTACTCAAGTATAAGAAGTTTGGACTTTAATGTCAATCATTTTGGTCCCGTTAAAACAAAGTTTATACTTAGCATATTGATGTTCCACTTGAGGATTTTAATCAGGATACATATATGGTACAGTTATAATAAGAGGAACCTCAAGGTAATCTTCCACAAGAAGATTAAAATAATATTGTTCATGATTGATGAGTTAATATTTTTCCCCAGTAAATTGTTAAGAGAGCAATATAGAGAGAGAAAGTTCAAGTACAAATGACTTCTAGAGAAAAAGTGTTCAACCACTTTATTAGAGTAGCCTTGCCCTTTATATAGAGGAGTCAAGACTTAGTCTCAAATTGAAATCTCTTACAAAAGATGACTAATTGCTATTTAGTCCTTAACAATTATTCATAGTTATAAATACTCTCTAAAACTTATATTAATTATAATTTGAGGACAAAACTTACATTACTTGTAATTAAATCCTTAAATTTACATTATTTACAACTTAGTCCTCAAAATCCTATTTCCATATCAGAAGCCCCCTAGTTCTCATGTCTACTAAATGAATAAGAACTAAAATATCTTCGAATTCTTTCATATGTCATGCAAACTGTTATAAAATAAACTCAACGCAATCATTTGAAGTGACCACTTGAAGCAACCATTTGAAGTAATAATTTGAAGCGCGTATAAAGAGTAATCATTCAAAGCGCCAGCTAGAAGCGATCAACGTGAATACCCATTAAAAGTAACACTTAAAGCCTGATATCCTCTTCGAAACATTGAAAATAAAACTGTTAGAAAATTTCTTCGAAACTTCTTGGAGAACCTATTCAAAACTTCTAGAAAACCTCTTCAAAACTTCCAGAAAATTTCGTCGAATCTTTGAAAAAATATCTTTGAAACTTCTAGAATACCTCTTCGAAACTTCCAAAAAATCTCTTCGAAACTTTCAAAAGTACTCATCAACTTTTATCCAAACATCGTATAAAAGTAATCGTTCAAATTCATTATAACTCTATACCTTTAAATCCATAGCTAGATTTGTAGCCTGACAGATGTTGAGTATCTAACCATCTTAACACTTTATATTCGAACCTATCATCATCAGAGTCTTTCAAACTTCACACGTCTCTATTTCTTTGTACAAATTCAACCAACATCATCACTTTTCATTCTTAATACGCAAATAATTTTAGAGAGAAATCACAACACTTGGCTACCTTCATCGTGTTCTTCCTTTTTCACATTATTTTTATCGGAAAAAACCTAAATTTCCGATCAACCTTCAACTTCTCTGATCAACCTTCATCTGGTTTATGAGAAAGAAACCAAGAACCAAAAAATCGAAGCTTATCATACCCAAAACACTGGAATCTCCAGAATATGATAACAGCTTAGTCTTCCGATCGTACGACTACTTCTGCATTACTCAAAGGGCTGAAGAATATAGGGCTGTCAGATTAATCAATAGCCTTTCAGTTGGAACGACCACTACAACAATTTATTACGGTAATTTCGATCCAAACAAAGTTCCTAATCTTTCTCCTCTCATAACCAAAAAACGTTCCTCCTCCAAAATCTAAAGCCCTAAAACACCTCGAGCCTCTTCATCTCAGATTTCTCATTTGATTAGTGAAGAATTTAGTTTAAAACAAAATTAAAAAAAAGTCCTCTTCAAATCACTCTTCAATAACCTGAAAAAGAAGAACTTTTATTGTCATGGGAGAAGAATCAAAAATTATCCAAACTTCTTCCCCTTCGAATCCAGATACTGAAAATCCTCCTCAGAGAGAAGTAGCCAAGGAAGCTCCTCGAACAAGCAACCCTTTCCCAAAAGTTGTTAACCCAAGACCTCAACAACCTCGAGAAGAAACATCGAAGGCCAATGAAGCTGATTCTGAGGCTACCAAAACCGATCTCGAGGCTGAATCTGATGATGGGAACTCTGCAACTAATCATAAGCCTCAGGAAGGAGCAGACACTTATTTTGTTTCCGAAGAAGAAAGAGCTAAGATTGGGAGAAATTTGAGAAATCTTGAAGGTAAATACATCACTGCTTTGAAAAAGTTCGTTATATATATTACAAAAATACCCAAGCTTCGGCTCTAAAAAAAAGGGGGAGTGGGAGATAACATAACTCTTCAACTACCTAAAGAAGGAGAAACTCCATTGGATTGCAAAGATGATGAACTAATAGTTTACCCCGAAATCTTCAACTGCGGTCTTCGGTTTCCACTGGATCCTATAATTGTCGAATACTTCGAACTGCTCAGCTTATATCCTACTCAAGTGACACTGAATCAATGGTCACCCTTATGTCAGTGATTATGGCATCTTGACTGTCTCAAATTCCAATCAGCATTAAAGACTTCATCTCCTTGACTCAATTGTCAAAAGGTCTGAAGCTTCCTTTTTACTATCTCACCCTGATGGATAACCTCAAGATCATCAACGACCTTTTAGAAGCTGACATTCTGGAAGTAGAAATTCATCTATATATCAGGAGTGTGGGAAAATGGCAAAGCGATTTCCGATGCCAATCCTTCAAAATTAAATCTTCTCTGGAGAAGCAATCGTAAGCACTTCGAAATTATTACATTCCGAAATAAATTTTATGTTGTATTTTTTTTTAATTTTTTCTGTTTGTCTAATTATTTCAGAAATTTCGAGGCGTTACTCATCATGTCGACCAACTGCTAAGGTGATTTTCCAAAAACTTGCCGCTTGGGTTGAGAAGGAATGGAACAACGCGTTTCACACTTCCTTTCAACCCATCAATTTCCTCAACTACCACATGTTCCCAATTTCAGAGGGTGCCTTGCCAACTCGAAATTTGATTTCAAAGCCAGATCCGAAGATAGTCTGCAAACAATAGTTCAATCCGATTACAAAGTCTTCCTTCCCATTCGCAACAGATGGGAGAGTCATTTGCCAAAAAAGAAAAAAGAAAAATCCATAAAAGAAAAGAAAAGTAAAAAGACAGCTAGCACATCTGGTGCTAGCCCTTCAACTCCATCGAAAAAAACCTCAAAAACGAAAATCTGCAGAACAAACTCTATCACCCATCGAAGAGGGAAAGATCAAGAACCGTCTTAAAAGAAATAGAAACTCCTTTAGGTTCCCATATAAAGAAAAGGAAGCAAACAAGAATCACTTCTTATACATTGGTTGACGAAGATGAAAATACTGTTGCTGGAAACCAACAAAACCCACAAAATCCTTCAATCGAAGAACAGTCAACCAAAGATAACCCTGTGATTATTATCGAATATAGTACTGCCAATGAAAATCAGGTTACTGCAAAATTCGATCCTGATATGTTCATTAACTTTGAGAAAGCTGAAACGCTTACTGGTGAAAACGATCCTGCTCTTCAAGACATCCAAAATCGCATGCTTAGCTTTGGGAGACCAACACCAGCCGCAACACCTCCAGAAAATATCTGTCCTCCTGCTCCTATCATTACTCTAGATATGATTCAACGTCCTAGTGCATCGAAAACAGAATTTCTTCTTCATCCTCCAAATCCTGCAATCGTAGTTTTACTTCAACCATTTAACAATCTTGATATTGCAGCAAAGGCAATTGCTTCTCAAGTCGAAGCTTCTCAAAACAATCTAAAACAATTGGCTAAATATATGGTTTATTACAAAGAAACGTACGGGTTTGAGAAAAAATTTAGAGAAGATTTGCACGACAAAGTGGTTGTTAAATTTAACATGTACGAAGTAGCCATGTCCGAACTTATAAAAGATGCTATTTCCATGAAAAATCATCTGCGAACCACACATATTGCTGACAAAGAAGTGTTGAAGACTTCTCATGAGAAGGAAATGAATAAGCTCAAGACTGATCATGATACTAAATTGGGCACTGAAAAATCCAACTCTACTGAGCTACAAAATTCTCTTACTCTTTGTGAGACAAAAAATAAAGAACTAACCGAAGAGATTGCTAAACTGAAGAGGGATTGCAAAGTGGAAAAAGTTGTTGCTGTAGTTGATGTCGAGGCTGAACTTTCAAAAGACATGTTAACTGCTATCAACATCGGAAAAGAATATGCAATCATTCTCCTTCTTCGAGAACTTCACGCCACTTATCCAAAAAATCAACCTCACAAATTTATGGAACGACATTCGTGTAGAAAAACGTCCAAGTGAAGCTTTCAATCATATCCTCGATTCGTCATCCGAAGATGAAGATGAAGAAGAATCATCCAAAGGGGAAGAATCATCTGATTAACTTTATCATATTTTTTGTGTTTGTCAAGTTAAAGAATTGTTTTTTGTACCTCAACGAATTAACCTAATTGACAAATGGTTTCTTTATTTTATTATTCTCTTCACATTTCATTCAATGCTGAATTTTAAAAACAAATATAATTACCAACTGTAAACTTACCACCTCAATTACCTTAACAAAATTGGTGAATATGATAGCTCTTCGAAAAAATTTCAATGTGTAGTTAAGCTTTAGTAGCTCTTCGAAAAATTCTCAGTGTGCTGTAAAACTTCCTCTTCGAAAAACAAATGTAATATAATTATTAAACTTGGTTGTTTCTTCGAAAAGTGTTATAAACACTTCAGAACCTTCTACTCTTAACCAGTCTCAAAGATGATCAGTCTATGATGATCTGTTAAGATAGTATTAAAAAATGTGTAAACAACCATTGGCAAAAAACAAACTTTATTGATAATAGTGAATATGTACACGACGCCTCGTTAAAACCTTCCTAGACCAACAGGATAAGAAATAGTGCGCAAAAAAAATTCCAAAGTACAAAAACATAATACTCCCAGTATAGTTTCAAGTGTTGGATATTCTATGGAAGTTGAAGCATCCTCCCATCAAAATCATAAAGAAGATAGGACCCCGACTTTATCCTTTCAACAACCATATAAGGCCCTTCCCAGTTCGGAGCCATTTTTCCGAAGTTCTTCTCCTTGTGTGCAACAAAACTATTCTCAACACCTTATCGCATTTTTTAAATTCCATTCTCTTCACCTTTTAATCATATATATTTCTAATAAGAGTTTGATAATGAATTACATTTAGATGAGCTCAAACTCTTTTTTCCTCAATCAGATCCAAATTCGCCTTTCAAACTTCATCATCAAACCATTATGAATACAGAGATATTCTAAAAGATGATATTATAGATTCTACGGTGCTGGCTGCATCCTATTCATATGCCAAAGTAAAAGAAGTCTCGTTTGTAGCCTCTTTAGTAGTTGTTCGATAAGCCCAAAGTACCCTTTGCAAATAGTTTGGCCATTTTCCTGTTGCCCCTGTCAAATTCTTTTTCAAGCTATCTAAAAGTTTTTTATTTGCCACTTCACTTGCCCATTAGCTTGAGGATGAAAAGGCGTCGAAAAATATTGTTGAATTCCTTTAGAAGCACCAAATGAAGCCATCTCCTTGTTATTAAACTGAGGGTCATTATATGTTGTAATCCTTTGAGGAACTCTAAAACGACAACATATGTTATTTACAATAAATTTGATCACGTCTTTTTCTTTTGTTCTTGATAACGGTTTTGCCTCTGCCCACTTTGTAAAATAATCAATCGCTACAATTATCATATGTCTTCCTCCATAAGCCATCGACAAAGGTCCCACCAGATCAATCCTTCATCTATCAAATGGTATTGCCTCATATATAGACATAAGCGCTACTGTCGGTCTGTGAATAGAATTGCCAAATCTCTGACAAGTATCACAGCTTCGAACTAAATTCTTAGCATTGTTCGTGATTGTAGGTCAATAGAGCCCTGCAAGTAAAACTCGACGTGAGTGAGCTTTGAACCCGCAACGAGCTGACCCTTCACCATCATGCAACTCTGATAATACTTCTTGTGATTCCTGTTTGCTTAAACATCGTAATAATAGCTTGCTCAATGCCTTCCTATACAGTATTCTATCCAGTACTATATATCCGAAGGATTTAATTCTCAACGTTTTGGCCAATTGGGAATCATCTGGTAATATTCCTTGAGTAAAAAAACTAAGGATATCTGATCGCCAATTGCCTCGAATTTCATCAGTCGTAAAAAATTCCTCTATACATTCACATTAGCTAGATTGAGTAGCAATTGAAGGATTTTTTTACAACAAAATCGAAGGATATTCTTCCTTGTAAGCAACGTTTGCTAAAGAATCAGCCACCATGTTACTCCATCGCCCGATATATTCCACAACAACATTGTCAAACAGAAACATTAAATTCCAAAGTTCCCGAAGATATAAAATCAAACGATCCTTTCTTGCTTCGGAAAAATCCAGATACCTGATTTGCTAATAATTGAGAATCCGTTTACAAGCGCAATGAAGTTGCACCACAAATTTTTGCCAATCTTAAACCCGTCAAAACAGCTTTGTATTCTGCCTCATTGTTCGAAGCATGAAAACTAAATTTAATAGATTGAATCATTGTCTCTCCCGTTGGAGCTATTAACTAAACCCCAACATTGCACCCTGAAACACTAGAATATTCATCTGTTCGGATAACCCACCTCGAATCAGCTGAAATGACTTCTTTATTTTCTTCCTCATCCGATCGGCTTGAATGGAATTCAACAAAAAAACATGCCAATGCTTGCGCCTTTATTTCTGTTCGAGGTGTAAACAAAATATCATAGTCTCCCAACTCCACTGACCATTTGGTCATTCTCCCCGAAATATCAAGTGGTTATAAAACATTTTTTAAGGGGAATGAAGTTCGGACTTCAATAGTATGAGCTTGAAAATATGGACGCATATTCCTAGCAGCAATCACCAACGCTAATGCCAATTTTTCTAATTTCATATATCTCTTTTCTGCTGCCACCAAACTTTTACTAATGTAATACACCGACTTCGGAATTTCTGAATCCTCACTAATTAACACTGCACTTAGTTCAAAATCTGATACCGTGATGTCCATTCAAACCTGTTGGGTCCTTGTAACACTTGAAAGAAAGGAAAGCATTTGTCAGAAATTTTTGAAATAAATCGATTAAGTGTTGCTAACCTTCATGTCAGAATTTGCACTTCTTTGATAGACCGAGGAGAATTCAATGTTATCAAAGCTTTCAATTGTTATGGGTCAGTTTTTATTACTTTTTCACTGATGAAAAAACCCAAAAACTTCCATGATCGAACTCCAAAGGTGCACTTCTCATGATTTAATTTCAACGTGACTGCCCTTAAATTCAGAAAAAAATCCTTTAAATCATCAAGATGCACTTCATCATTTGAGTTTTTTACTACCATGTCATCTATATATACCTCCATATTTCTTCCGATCTGAGTAGTCAAAGCTTTATTCATCAATCTCTAACAAGTGGCTCCAGCATTTTTCAATCTGAAGGGCATGACCCTATAACAATGCAGGCCCCTATCAGTTATAAAAGTTCTACATTCTTGATCTTTTGCATCCATTTGGATTTGGTTATATCCTGCAAAAACATCCATAAAGGTTAAAAGTTTCTTGCCTGAAGTAAAATCAATCAATTGATCTATTCGAGGAACATGAAATGGAACTTTGGGATAAACTCTATTCAAATCTGTAAAATCCACACACATTCTCCACTTCCCATTCTTCTTTTAACTACCACAGGATTTGCCCTCCGTAAAGGATACTGTGACTCCCTTATGTGTCTGACCTTAGATAATCGATCCACTTCAGCAACAATTGCTTCTGCTTTTCCAAGGAAAACGCTCTTTCATTCTGAATAACCGGCTTAACCTTCGGATCTATAGCCAAGCTATGACGAATTATCTCAATGGGTACTCTTGTTACATCCTCTGTCTTCCAATCGAAGACATCCGAACTTTAGGATAAAAAATCAAGCAATCTTTAGCGTAAAAAATGGGTCAATAAACTTCTAATTTGAAGTACTTTCCCTTCCGAAAAAGTAAACTTCTCTATCTCTTCACTCACCGTTAAAGACCCTGGGTTTTCCCTCGAATCGTCAACCCTTTCTTCCAAATCCGAAGGTATCCCTTCTAACTGTTATTCACACATTAAAAATCTCTACTACTAGACCCTCAGATCTGAAGTAAAGTGGCATAGTATTCCCTCGCAACCTTCTGATCGCCTCGAACGACCCCAACTCTATCTCCAACCACATATTTAAGACACTGATGAACTGTAGACACAACCCTATACATTCTTGAAAGCCGAGATCTTCCAAAAATAACATTATAACTCGTGGGACAGTCCACCACCACAAAAAGTACATGGACCTTTTTTTTAAATGGTCCGTTTCCTAAACCCACCTCACCCTTGAATTCTTCAACCACACGAGTTGTTACACCCGTGAATCCAATAATCGTTCGATCTGATTGAGAAATCCGAGGTGGATTTCTCATTCTATCATAGGTAGATTTAAAAAGGACACGTTGAATTTTGACTCCGGTCATCTCAGCTCCAATCACCACAACATCTGCATGTGGTTTTGCAGTACCTTGCAAATCGTCTTCATCAAACAAATGAAAGGAATATCTTTCTTTCCATACAAGTGCATAGACATCTTCTCTTCAATTCGAGTTATCGAGTTGAAAACATGCCTCTTCCTTAAACTATCTGAATTACCAGTCTCGAATTACCTCCGAAAATAGCTAACGTTTCAAAAATCTTGCACAACTCCTGCACACATCCCTTTTCTATGGGCTCTTCGACTGTCATCGGAAGCAATCTGTTCGGATTTTTTTCAACATACTCAGAAAAAGTATCAAAAGGCTCGGCCTGTGAATCCAAAATTATCAAATTCTCAGTTGGTGGTGCAGTATTCAAAGTTGATGCACCATTATTTTTCGATGCGCTCTCTTGCGACTTCACATAAGTCAGGAGCTTCCCATTTTCAATCAGAATTTGAATTTCTTTCTTCAAAGCAATGCAGTCATTTGTATCATGCACTATATCCTCATGATATCTGCAAAACTTGTTATTCATTTCCTCCACTGGCCTGCTAATTGAGGCTGGCTTCCTAAAATTTACGAAGCTCTTGGTCTTATCCCAGATCACATAAACATTCTCTGTCAGATCAACATAATATTCTGGTTTAACCCATGTATTTGGTCTAGGTCTGTGTTAATTGTTAGATGGAGCGTGATTTGAATAACCATCATTCTGAGGAGGCAAATTGTTGTTATTTTGCCTCGACTGCTGGTCACCATTTCCATTACCATTAGAAGGCTGCCCCTGATTATTGCCTACATGTCCCGAATTCTTCGGAGTGCTGACTGGTCCGTCTTGGACCTTAGTCGACTCTTCCACTTTAATCTGATCCTCAACTTGAGCCATCAAAGCTCTAAAGGTTAAATCTCTTCTCTTTGTCGTCTCATTAACTAGATCTCCTGGAAATAACCCTCGGCAAAAAACTGTCATCGTCATATTCTCCTCACAGTTGTCCAAACTAGCTTTGGTCAAAATAAATCTCTTTGTACAATCCTTCAATTTTTCCCCAGGTGCATGTTTGCACTAAATAATGGTATCACCATTTGCTCTCATCTCTTTGCTTCCCACAAACTGCCTTCGGTATGCAGTATAAAATCTCTAAAATTGGAAATGGACCCCCTCGGAATCCGATTGTACCATTTAAGAGTTGTTCCTTTAAAAGTCTGTGAAAATATGCGACACACCAGCTGGTCATCATCTTCGAAGCTCGTCATATAATTCTTGAATTGTTCGATGTGATCATCAGAATCCTGCATCCCATCAAACTTTTCCACCTTCGAAATATCAAAACGCTTCGGAAGCGTCATGGAGCAAATCTCACTTGTCAACTAAGAATTTCTCCAATCGACCCCTTGAACGAACCGATCATCTGTTCCCATTGTAACATATAAATTGCGATCAGTTTCAGCATATTGATTCGAGGTGTTTCCTTCGTACCATGTAGAACGAGGAACATTATCCCTTTTAGATTTACTCTCACTTTTATGTTTCCTCGACTAATCTGTGTCTGATTCTCCTTTCGAAGAACCTCTGTATCGCTTAAAGCCCGAAGCTTAACTTTTTTACATCTTCGTCACTAGAGGTCACATATTTTTGCTTATTCTTTTTTCTTTTTACAAGACGAATATCGTTCTTTAGGAGACACAAAACATGGTTTTGCGTGCTTAAATTTAGCCCGCCGGTCATCAAAAGATCGATCTGACTGACCTTCCATCTCAGTCTTTTCTACTTCCTGTCTAACTTCAAATCTAAGCTTTGCCGAGTGTATCAATTGTTCCCTTCGTTCATACTTTTCATTTAAAGCATTAATCTTGTCCAAAAGCTAGTTCATTCGGACCTCAATATCAGATTGATCTTGGATTGGAGATGGTCCATCAGTTCTATTTCCATCCCTCTGTAAATCATCTTTCAAAGTTTCTATCACTGACCGAAGCGTTGGATTGTTCTCATAATTCATGGTATCAATTTTGAACAGAAAATACAACAAGATTGTATTAATTTTGAACAGAATAAGCCACTGATTTTTCTTATTCAGCCCCCAGTGGATTTGCCAATTTGATGAGTTAATATTTTGCCTTAGTAAATTGTTAAGAGAGAAATAGTTAGAGAGTTTTTAGAGAGAGAAAGTTCAAGTATAAATGAGTTCCAGAGAAAAAATGTTCAACCCCTTTATTAGAGTAGCCTTGCCCTTTACATAGAGGAGCCAAGACTTAGTCTCAAACTGAAATATGTTACAAAAATGACTAATTGTTATTTAGTCCCTAACAATTATTCATAGTTACAAATACTCTCTAAAACTTACAATAATTACAATTTGAGGAAAAACTTACATTACTTGTAATTAAATCCTTAAATTTACAGTATTTACAGCTTAGTCCTCAAAATCTTATTTCCATATCAATGATGATCAAACTCTACATTCTCAAAAGCTGGGACAATAAGTAATAATGTTATTAAGAAGGTTCACGAGAGAAAATAAGAATGATATACATAATGATTTTATAGTTTATCTTTAGGAACATGATGAGTCATGTGTTGGAACTGTAAATCCATCATTTTACAAACAAACCATGTAAAGCTTTGACTCATATGTAGATTGACACTATGAAGAAAAATTATGAATTGATGTAGGATAATGCGTTATAAAACTTGTCCCCTTACCTATATGGGAAAAGGAAATTGGTTGTAAGTGGGTTTAGAAAACCAAACACAATTCCATGAGTAATGTGAAAATAAATAAAGTATGTCATGTAGCGCAAGGTTTTACCTAGTGTGAATGGGTTGATTTTAAGAAACCTTCTCTCGAGTAAGATAAATGATTCTTTTAGAAAAATCATGAAATTAGTTGCACATTTTGATCTTGAGCTTCATCAAATGGATGTTAAGATCTCTTTTCTCAATAATAATATTGATAAACGGCCTATATAGTATAATAAAAACACTTTAAAATAGGTAACTCAAATAATCTAGTTTGTAGCTTGAAAAACCCATTTATGGTCTCAAATGGGCTACTCGACAATGATACCACAAATTCTTTGAGGTAATAATCTCTTTGGAATTTGAAATCAACTCAGTTAAGGATTGTATGTATCAAAAATTTAGTGAGAGTAATTTCATATTTTGGTCTTTTATGTCAATGACATATTGGAAGTAACCCATACGTGGCACGAAACAGCACAAGTTGATAAATACAAAGTCAGAAAGGTTGAAGATCATTGGGTATTCCACCTTGGTTTTTATTGTATGCAATGGTATACTGAAAAGCACTTCGGGAAACATATTCTTATTAGTTAGGGGTGCAATATCCTAGAAAAGTGTAAAGCAAACACTTATTGTATCGTCTACTATATTTGAAGGATTTTTCGCGTGCTCTAAGGTATTGAACCAAGCATTATGGTTGTGGAAGTTTATTACTCATTTGAAAAATCATGTACAAGGGATAAAAGGTTTCATGAAGTTGTATTACGAAAACAATGCCATAGTATAGTACTTTAACAGTAACATGAGCTCGTCTAAATTCAAATACATAGACATAAAGTTCATATTTGTTAAAAGAGTTCATGTGGATTAGATACGTATAGATCACATAGATACAAAATCCATGCTAGAAAATTATCTTATAAAGACGGTATTGCTTAATATGTTCTAGTAACACACCATTAGTATGAGTGTAGTTGATTTAAAGGATTGTTAGTTTATGTGGGAGTCTTTGCAATGTGATACGATTTATATTTGTGATATTGTATACATAAAAGTTTATTGCACTATATGGATTTGTTATATTTATTGACACCTATTACTTTGTTAGATCTCTAAAAGAAGGATAATGTTTCTTTAACAAATTTAAGAGTATATATGTATGATTAGAATTCATATTACTTTTAAACTACACACCATAATTGACCAAAGTAATTGATTAGTTGGAATAGTATGATTACTGTTGTATCTTATTATTCATGTTAAGAGAAAAGGTCTTTAGTCATTTATTGTTTATTGATCGTGTATAGGTTTGTGTCGTTCATCTATTGACAATGGATTCGGCGAACCCATTAAGTCAAATATATAATTGAGTAACATATCACGATCTATGTGGGAGATTGCTGAAATAATCATGGACCGATATATTAATAATATATTTGGTCATTGTCATAAGGTAGTCCAATAATAAATTAATTATATTTATTATATTATATATAACTAAATAGGTATTAGGCCTATAAATAAAAAAAGTTGTTGTGGACTTATAAGTGTGGTAACCAAGTTGAATTTGGGCATTGTAAATGATTCAAGTCCAATCTCAACACTCAGGTCTGAATTGATAATGTAGGGACTAAATTAATAAAATCAAATTAGTGGTTGTGGACTCCGATCATAAAATGGTATAAGTTAATGAGATTTATACAGCTAGGGTTACTTATTGTATTTGCCATAAAAGCAATGAATGTAGTTCGGACAGTCCTTTAACTTAAACTCAAAAAAACAACCGCTGTTTTGTTAAGAGAAAAACTAATAATTGTTTTACATGAACATAAAATTGGATAACAATAAGCATGTATAGCAACATGAAAACCCGTGAGTATAGTTTATTATATGTATATTATATGTTTATTAGTAAATCACATTAAGAGTTTTCACATGTTTGATAGACTAACTTCATGCGATTCGGTTAATTTATATGATAAATGCAATATAATTATGAAGAGTTTTAAGAATGCTCAGGGGTGATTTTGTGCTACGAAGATCTCTTAGTGCCAAAATAGACTAAAGAACTTAGTTAAGGACTCTTGTAAGTAGAGAGAGAAAGTAGTATTATATTCATCTCGGGATCTGTGAAGCGTGTGTGGTCCTTTTATAGTACAATTGCGGGTCCCACATGCTTTAATCCCCGTTTATTAGATTTTTGGTCCATATACCTTTTCATCTTCTCATAATGGCTACTTCTTTAGTAGTCTATACAATTTTTCCCTAATACAATTTCTTCTTTACAATTGTATCATATCATACTTCTTCTTTACAATTTTCTCCTTAACAAACCTCTTCTTTGCAATTTCATCATGTCTTCTATTCTCCCTCATCAATAGCCCCCCAGTCCTAGTAAAAATAGTTTTACTGGGACTGTAAAGAAGCCTCCACTGCTCCCTCGAACATCTTTTCCTCGGAGAACTCTTTTTCAACTGCAAAATTTCCTCCTCGAAAATGCTTTTGAACAATACCTCAAATACTACATATCTCTTCGAAAAAACGTCTCCTCGAAAAAGCGTCTTCTTAACAAGTACATCCCTTAGACTATAGACTTCTTCTATCTCATATTAACCAGTAGCCCCCCAATCCTTGCAATGTCTTAGCAAGGACTGGCTCAGGCCTTGGTAATGTCACCCGTCGAAATTTGATGTGCTAGCATATCACAACCACCATAATACCATGATAAGACATTGCAAAGATTGACTGAAAAAGGTATGACGTCAGCAGTTGTACTTTCTTGTCAGCGTATCTTTGGGAGATCGTTTCACATTTCTGAGACTGGATTATGCCTCTGAAGCTTCTCCCGCGCTTTTCTGTCAACAATTCTTCACCTAGGGTACCCAGAATGCCCCTAGGCAAATAATAAAAAATGTCTCCAGACCTGACTTTTCCTAAAAGCCCATTGTTTATTATAAATACTGACCTCCTTCATTAATAGCTCAAACTTTCCATCCAGAATTTCTAGAGAGAGAAAGCTAGCTTATAAACCTCGTCGAATTCTAGAGTGGCTCCTTATTAGCAAAAAGTTCGAAGAGAGAGTCGCTGCTGGTGAATACATTGAGCCTCAGCCTCCACCTGCTGTGACTACCTTCTACGGTTCGTGGCCCCCTCCTGCAAATTCGACGGCCATCATTCCCTTCGAAATATCACAAAAGAACCAAATCACCAACCAGACCACCATTGGAGTAATGGGGAAAAAAAGCACCACAAGCACTCCTCGGGAAAGAGAAAGAGACACCATAAAAATAAGCATTCGCAGGAGCGTAAACGTTCTAAAGAAGTGCCACCAACTACCCCTGAACCTCCTCGAACTGTGGTAGTGGATACTTCTCTTCCGAAGACCGGGACTCCTGTGTTAAGCCTTCTAGCCACTCCATCCATAACAGGGACTGTAACTCCCCGATTTTCTCCAGGAAAGACTATAATTACCGAGGAAGAGATTCGAGAGCTGCGCAACAGAGCCCTAGCTGCTAAAGGGAAAGCTATCGCCTCGGACAATCCTGAGTCATCTACTCAAGCTATTCAGGTTGCTGATCGGAACAAAGTCATCGAGATTCCTGCAGAATCATCTGGCGAACAACCCATCACCCCGAACAATATCTGAAGAGTAGGCAAACCGTATTGCCCCCAAGTCAAAGGGAGACGTAACGCTTCCCTGAACTTGACGCCATCATGGGCAACAATATCCGAGGGATTGAGAACAAACATGCGGTTGCTCTTCACAACATATCATACAAGTACTTTTCTCCATCGGAGGAAATGTTACTCCGTACCCGTTGGTGCATCCCTTCGTACATCGATATTAGGTTCCCCTCCGAGGGAGAGACCCCATTATCAGTGAGGGATCATGAGCTTATTGTCTATACCGAAATCATGAATTGGGGACTAAGATTTCCTTTAGACCCATTTTTCATTGAAAATTTTCCTAAAATCAACCTTTGCCCTTCTCAAGCCAGACCCAACATGTGGTTCATATTGATGGCACGCATCATGGCATCGAGAATTTCAGACCAAGAATTCTCCTTGGAGCAGCTCATCGGATTATCTGGGTTAGCCAGGAACCCGTTCTTCACATTCTACTCATAAACTTTTAACCGAAGGCAAAAAGAATTGAAAGATTTGCTAGAGGCTAACAAGAAATGGAGACAGCAATTCATCTTCTTCTCTGGTAATTGGGAAACAGGCTCAGAATCAACCCCTTCAAACCCTCACAAATTATCTCTCCTGTGGACCAACAAATGTAAGTTCTTGAACAAATTTACTTATGGTAACCCTTCGAATAATAGGATTCTAACTTGATATATTTGTAGCTATGACTGGCGTCTCCAAACCATTTGCTGATCATGTAGAGAGTGCCACTACCATTTTTACCAAGCTCAGCGAATGGGCCAAAGACAAATGGGAAAATAGATTTCGTTTGTGTTTCAGGGACAACAATATGGCTTAGAGCAGACTTTGGAGGTAGGACCCCCTTGATCGATTATCCTTAAAAGAGTTGATGACCCCCCTTCTCAAGATGAGGTGCTAGAGCGAGTGACAAAGAAGGATATAGTGATTTATCTTCCAAAGCATTCTCGTGCACAGAGTCACCGGGGTGGATCCAATGAGGAACTCCCTACTAAGGAACAGCAGCCACAAATGGAAGTAGCCATCGACCCAGAGTTGGCCTCCTCGGCCAACATAGTGACTCCCAAACCTGACTCTCCCCACAAAAAGTCCATCCATCCTCGGAAGAAGAAAGACTTGAAAGTCAAAGGAAAAGAGAACAAAGCTGCCCTGGAGCCTATCTAAGAGCTATCCGAGGATGGCAAAATGTAAAACGACGCCCCCGAATCTGCCCAAGAAATTGAGCCCCAAAGGGCATTGGGTGAGCCTGAGAATGAGGTTGGAGATAACTCTCCCAAACAGAACTCAGACTTGATGCCTAGCACTCCTCTCACCCAGGCTTCACATCCAGCTCCCATCGAAGAGCCCCCAATACTAGCTCCACTGCCCATTCCCCGAAGTAAACCTCCCCAACATGTTGACCTTAAAATTCTCGAAGGGGAGTCATCAGATTTTGACATTGTGGCCTTAGGGTCTCCCACCAGTTCCTTCGAAATCCCTCATGATGATGAATTTTCACTAAGTCTGCGGAGCCTGCTGCACACCTCTGTCATTAGGGGAAAGAAAATGCAGCATTTAGAGAATCGAAAAAATCACTATAAGTTCAAAGCCTCCCTGTTGGCTTTGCAACTTGAGGAAGCCAAAAATAATATGCTATTGTGGAAAGCCAAGCGGATGCATTGTATGAGAGACTATCTGCATCTGAAAATTACGTCATCATGCTCGAAAGGTGCTGCCAGGAGGAAAGGGAACTCTACCAAAAAAAGACGGAGGGCCAAGAGAAACTCATTATCGAATATCAAAAAGCTCATGAAGTGGTACGCAAAGGTTTTAACGACTGCTGTAATGATTATGAAAAGATTTACAAAGACAGAGAAAAATTGGTAAAGCGCATCGAAGATTTTCCTCGGCAGGTGGAGGAGGAGAAGAAAAAGGCTGTGAATGCCTATGTGACCAAGTGCACAAACAATCTTACCGATAGAGATGCAACAGTTCGAGCAGGCCTAATAACTCAACTTCATGTAGAGCACCCTGAATACGACCTACGAAGCTTTTGGAAACTCGTGTCTCCGGATCTTCGTCCTCCTCATATTGTTGTCAGTGAAAGTGAGTCATCAGACTCCAAGGAAAGTGATTCCCCAGATAAATTGCAGTAGTAGGTAAAAAATGGTGGCACAGTTTGTAATTTTTGTGTATAAGACCTTATAAGGCAGTTTTTGTTTCCCTTCTCTCTTTATGCGAGGAGATGTACTCCTCGGATTTTTGCGTATGCCCCAACTGGGAATGTTTAACCATGCAACTTATTATTTATCGTTTTATCCTAAATGTTTGCCAACTCGTATCGTTATATCGATTCAATAGTTAATCTATATCTATTCGCGTTGTGGTATGCACCAAGAACTATGCTAAGACTATCTAAAAAGAAATAGGCTAAGGCATGGCGTTGAGAGAGTTTAGGTACCAAATATGATGCCCAAATAATAGTGTAAGGGTTTAAACAATTCGTGGCATAAAATATTGTGACCCAAATAATAGTTTAAGACAAAGAAAAATTCGAGGCACAAATTACTGTGACCCAAACAATAGTTCGAAGGGTGAAACAATTCGAGGCACAACTAATTATGACCCAAATAACAGTTTAAGGCAAATAAAAATTCGAGGCACAAATTATTGTGACCCAAACAATAGTTCGAAGGGTTAAACAATTTGAGGCACAACTTATTAGGACCCAAATAATAGTTTAAGGCAAAGAAAGATTCGAGGCACAAATTATTGTGACCCAAACAATAGTTCGAGGGGTTAAACAATTCGAGTCACAAATTACTGTGACCCAAATAATAGTTTAAGGCAAAGAAAGATTCGAGGCACAAATTATTGTGACCCAAACAATAGTTCGATGGGTTAAACAATTCGAGGCACAAATTACTATGACCCAAATAATAGTTCGAGAGGTTAAACAATTTGAGGCACAAATTACTGTGACCTAAATAATAGTTTAAGGCAAAAAGTACGTTCTATTAAGCAGCTCATTGGGACACCTCGTTAAAACCTTCCTGTGCCTATCAGGGTAGGAAAGAGTATGCCCTCACTATGTTTTGAAACTTTGAGATACAAAAAAGGACAACTGTTACGCTCTAACTAGTTCCTCATTCAAGATACAATTTTAAGTGTTCAATGTTCCATGAGATCCGGAGATATAGCCCTTCTTTGTCTTTTAATCGATACGTGCCCTATTTACTTTCTCGGTTACTTCATAAGGGCCCTCCTAATTTGGTCCCAATTTACCCAGACTTTTTTCTTTAGTGTGTAGGAAGACTTTGCGTAGTACTTTGTCCCCCACCTTAAAATCTATATGCTTTACTTTAGACGCATATCGACTCCTCACAAGAGTTTGATAATGTAAAGACTTCAACTGTACACGATGTCTTTTTTCTTCAACCAAATCTAACGCCATGGCTCTACTTTGATCATTCACGTCTGCTATATACGTTGCCACACGATATGAAGGGAAAATAATATATGAAGGGACAATGGCATCCATGCCATATACTAAAGCAAATATAGATACAACAGTGGTCGTTCGAGGAGTTGTCCTATAAGCCCACAATACTTCTTGTAAATAATCAGGCCATTTTCCCGCCTTTCCTTCGAAATTCTTTTTCAAACCATCGAGAATTGTTCGATTGGTCACTTCCACTTGTCCATTAGCTTGGGGATGAAATGGGGCAGAAAAACATTGTCGTATGCCCCTGGAAAGGCAAAAACTTTTAAACTCATTGTTATCGAACTAAGGCCCGTTATCCGTTGTGATTTGTAATGGTATACCAAAGCGACGGCAAATATTTGACACAACAAATTTAATTGCATCTTTGGCTTTCATCCCTGCTAGGGGTTCCGCTTCCACCCACTTAAAGAAATAATCCACTGCTACTATTATAGTCTCTCTGCCGCCAGACGCCATTGGTAGGGGCCCAACTAAATCAATGCCCCACTCGTCGAATGGGACCGCCTCCGAAATACTCTTCAATAATACCCCAGGCTTGTGGATTACGTTGGCATAGCGCCGACACGTGTCGTATCGTTTTACCAAATCTTTTGCATCTAAAGCGATAGTTGGCCAATAATAACCAGCCAGAAACACCCGTCGAATTAACGCCTTATACCCACAGTGGGCTGAACCTTCCCCATCGTGCAATTCGGATAGGACAAATTGCGACTCATCCTTGTTCAGACACCTTAGTAATGGTCGACTCAAATATTTCTTATACAGAACGCCTCCCAACATGATATACCCATGAGACTTGAACCTTATTTTCCTAGCTTCATACTTTCCAGGAGGTAAAGTATTATTTTCTAAGAAGTCAATAATTGTTGACCTCCAATCATATTTGATCACATTGCTTACCTCGGTAACATTTATTGAATGCTCCGCATCAATTATGACCGAAGGATGTTCCTGAATCAAGACCCATGGGTATCCCTCCATTCGTGAAACTGCGGTCAAAGAATCTGGGACAACATTTGCCTTTCTTTGAACATGTTCATATTTGACCTCCTCGAACTCAGAAACCAAATTTTTTAATAACTTAAGATATTGTATCAGCTTATCTTTTCTGGCCTCAGATTCCCCCAAATCTTGGTGTATTACCAACTGCGAGTCACTGATCTAATAACTTGGCCCCACATATTCGAGCTAAACGTAACCCCGTCAATGCTGCCTCATACTCCGCTTCATTATTAGTTGCTTTGAAACCAAATCTAATAACTTGAAACATAGCTATCCCTTCTGGAGAAATTAATTGGACACATGCTCTACCTCAAAAGTTATTCGACCCTCCATCCGTTCGTATCAACCATTATGTATCATCAAAATGGTCGATAGTCTCCATGTCCTCTCTATCCGAGTGGAATTCAACCAAAAAGTCAACCAACACCTGGGCTTTTATCGCCGTTCGAGGCTCAAATGCTATGTCAAAATCTCCCAATTCGACTGACCATTTAGTCATTCGCCCAGAGATGTCGGGCCTTTGTAACAAACCTTTTAGGGGGAATGTCGTTCGAACAACTATAGGATGTGCCTAGAAGTAAGGTCTCATCTTTCGGGCAGCTGTTACCAAGGCCAAAGCTACCTTTTCCAACTTGAGATATCGTTTTTTTGCATCCAACAAACTCTTAATGACATAATATATAGGTTTCAAAAGAGCTTCCTCTTCTCCGAGTAAAACAGCACTGACCGCGCAATCTGAAACTGCTACATAGACAATTAATCTTTCCCCCTCCAATGGTTTAGACAGTATATCAGGGGATGCCAAATATTTCTGAATTTGGCGAAAAGCTGTCGAACACTCATCAGTCCAATTAAATTGTTTTGCGTTTCGTAAGACCTTAAAGAAAGGCGCACATTTATCCGAGGACCAAGAAATGAATCTATTCAGTGCTGTCAATCTCTCTGTCAAGATTTAGACTTCCTTGATATTTCGAGGTGGAGTCATGGTGATTAAAGCTTTTATCTGTTCTGGGTCAGCCTCGATGCCTTTTTCACTTATCATGTAGCCAATGAACTTACCTGATCGTACCCCAAACACGCATTTTTCCGGGTTCAGTTTCAAATTGACCTTCCTCAAATTATTAAAAGTCTCATCTAGGCCAACAAAATGATCTTCGTCCCTCAAACTCTTGAGGATCATATCATCAATATATGCTTCGACATTCCGACCAATTTTCCCCTCAAAGGTTTTGTTAACCAAGCGCTCGTAAGTGGCCCCTGCATTCTTGAGGCCAAATGGCATAACCTTGTAACAATATAATCCTCTTCCAGTAATAAATGACGTGCTCTCTTCATCTTGTGCATCCAACCGGATTTGGTTATAGCCTGAATATGCATCCATGAAAGACAACAAACGATTGCCCGAGGTTGAATCCATTAATTGATCAATGCGGGGCACCGGAAAAGGATCCTTAGGACAAGCTCTGTTTAGGTCAGTGAAGTCCACGCAAATTCTCCACTTGTCATTCTTCTTCCTGACCAAGACATGATTCGACGCCCATACAAGATAATGCGACTCGCGAATGTGGCCTATGCTTAATAGCCTTTCTACTTCCAACAAAATAGCTGCTCTCCTGAGAGACGGGTCTCCTTTTCCGGACAATGGGTCGAACATCAAGTCGTACCGCAAGTTTATGACATATTATCTCTGATGGTACTCCAGTAACATCCTCTGCACACCAAGCAAACATATCAAGTTTGATAGACAAAAACACAATTAATCTTTCTCTAAACTCAAAAGAAAATTTTACTCTAATCTTCAAAAATTTGCCCTCTCCAAATTTATGTTCCTCGGAGTCTTCTTCTGGGACCAGAAAATCGAGAGTCTCCCTCGAATCATCACAAATAATGATTTCCGAGGGAGGCCCATTTAATTGCTATGCATTATTCGATACTTCTCCCCGAACTCCCTTCGAAGATAAAGCTATCTGGTAACATTCACGTGCCATCTTCTGGCTGCTCCTGATTGTCCCGATGTTGTTGCCTACCACATATTTGAGACACTGATGCACCGTCGATATCACTCCATGCATTTGGGACAGCCAAGAACGACCCAAGATGGCATTATACGAGTTTGGTGCGTCAACAACAATGAACAATACTTCCACCTCTTTCTTGAACGACCCACGACCTAACTCGACCACACACTGAAATTCTCCCACAACCACTGCGGCGGCGCTGGTAAATCCTACTATGGTTCTTTCTGATCGTCGTATAACCGGTGGGTAAGAAATTCTCCTGTAAGTGCTCGTAAACAAGATGTTCGCTGAACTTCCTATATCAACAAGTATCTTCTAAACTTGATCACCAGCAATGCCTGTAGCAATCACCACCGCATCTTCGTGTGGGCCCGCGATATTTCGCATGTCGTCATCATCAAAACGTATGATGGGGGAGGGTAGTAGGTGTATTTGTGCCGACACCCCAGCTTCAATCTGGGAAGTCAGATTGACCATATGCCTTTTCCGCGAGCTATTAGAATTTGCGGCGATGGTATCCCCTCCAAAGATTGCCATTGACTCAAAGAAAGCACATAGGTCGTTTACTTTCCCGATCAGAATAATTTCTTGCACTATATTAACGTTGTTCCTTCCCTCCTTGGGATCCAGGTATTCTTGCTCAATATAAAAAACATCAACCTCCTCGGAAATCACCATGGCTGTGTCAGCGTTTTTTGGGACAGCCTTTACCAAAACATTTTTCTGAGAGTGTTTTTTGACAAATTCTAACAGCATTCCATTTTCGATCAAAGCTTGGACTTCTCTTTTCAAAGCTATGCAGTCCTTGGTGTCGTGCCCGATATCTTTGTGATACTTACAATACTTGTTAACACTTCTGCTTTCCCTCGAATTCTGAATAGGAAAAGGTTTCCTGAACGGCACTGTGGATCTTGCCTTATCAAATATACTGGCAACATTTTCAGTTAACTCCGCGAAATAGTCTGGTCGAACCCACTTGTTTGACATTGGTCTGGCACCTTGCTTGTAATTTTGCTGGTTGCCATAATACTGTGGGTTTGTTTTCTGCCTCGGCGGATATTGACCCGTACTTTTGGCTTGAACATTGGCGCGAGGCCCTTGGTTACTAGGCTCAGATCTCTAAAACTGGTTCTGATCCAATTGATCACCAGATCCTTTCTCAGATGCCTGAGTCTCCTCCACCAGAATTCTCTTCTCAACCTGATCCAACAATGCTCCGAAGGTCATGGCCTGACTCTCCGCCACCGTATCCTTTAATAGTCCGGGGAGTAGGCCCATCCTGAAAGCTGCAAGTGCCACTGAGTCTTTACAATACTCCATGTCTGTTTTCGTTTTGACAAATCGATTGGTGTAGTTTTTCAAGCTCTCCCCAAATTTTTGTTTACAATATATTATCGTGTCTTTGTTAGCTCTGAACTTTTTACTCCCCACAAAGTGTTGTCTGAAGATATTCCAGAACATGTCGAAATTCTTTATCGAGCCCTGTGGAATCCTATTATACATTTGGAAGCTACCCCTTGAAGGTATGAGAAAACGCTCTACACAACAATTTATCATCGTCGTCGAAATTAATCATGAAGTTTTTGAATTGTTCGATGTGATTATCAGGGTGTTGTGTCCCATCGAACTATCTAACTTCGAGATATCAAAATGCTTTGGGAGGTTGCCCACCAAAATGTCCGGGGATAAAGGAGAAGCTCTCCAATTATGACCCGTCCGATAAACATTGGATCTTAAGTTTTCATTACTCGGAAAATACAATCCCTCCTCGGATGGTAGAGTATATTGATGCTGCCACTCCAAATTTCGTGGGCCTACGTCTTCTTTTCCAGCAGGAAACTTTGTTTGGCCATAACCCCGCTCAATAACTTGAGTACGGTAACTCTTCTCCCTCGAAGATTTCCTCTCCGAGCTTATTTTCCTTCGGTAATCAGCGTGTCCTCGACCATGTCTTTTCTTTCTGTGATTTTTCCTAGGAGATGACTCTGAAGAGCTGTATCGAGAATAATCGCTTGAGTCAGATGAATCCAAACGTCGTTTTTCTTTCCTCTTCGACGATCTTCGTTCGTATACCCTGTATCCGTCGTCCCTGGCTTTAGGACGAAAATCGGTTTCGCGCTCCTCTTTTCCACTAACTGGCTCCCTTCTTATCTCGGAGCGAAGATTTTCCTAAACGGTTTCCTTTTCTGCCTTCAATCTTTCGATCTCCATCAACAGTTCATTCCTTCGAGCCAACATGTCTGAGTCATCAAAAGTGTCTCCGACTCGCTGGCCCCCACGCGCCTCGTATTCCATGTCATTCCGATAATCATCGCCCACCAGATTCTCCTCGCAATTGTTAACAAAATCGTCCCCTTGCTCTTCCATAATTTCCTCTGAATAGGAACTATTTCCAGGAAGCGATTGTCGTCAGAACAATCTTCGTTTCCCACAGACGACGCCACTGAAGAGTTTTAAGAATGCTCAGGGCTGATTTTGTACTACGAAGATCTCTTAGCGCCAAAATAGACTAAAGAACTTAGCTAAGGACTTTTGTAAGTAAAGATAAAAAGTAGTATTATATTCATCTCGAGATCTGTGAAGCGTGTGTGGTCCTTTTATAGTACAATTGCGGGTCCCGCACGCTTTAATTCCCGTTTATTACATTTTTTGTCCCTATACCTTTTCATCTTCTCATAATGGCTACTTCTTTAGTAGTTTGTACAATTTTCCCCTAATACAATTTATTCTTTACAATTCTCTCCTATCATACTTCTTCTTTACAATTTTCTCCTTAACAAACCTCTTATTTGCAATTTCACCATGTCTTCTATTCTCCCTCATCAAATTATATTCATTCAAGTCATTCTCAAATAATATAATCAAACAACAAAACCAAAAATAAAAATAAAAGTTTACAGTTCTTTGAAAAAAAGATAAATAGAAGTTTTAAAAACTAATATAAACCTTTTTAAAAAAAAATATATAATTTTTTAAAAAACATATTTACTAAAGATATTTAACATTATAAATCAATAAAGTTATTTTTCAAATAAAAATAAATATTAAATCATCAAAAAATACAATTTAAGTATAGTATCACTCAAAAAGAAGTAAGTATATTACAAAACCACTACTCGAAAGTTAAGATGATAAAAATAATAAAGCGTTTTTGATGAGTCCGAATTCGAAGAGCTCCCCGGAAGGGTAGTCCAAAGTAAAACTCCCCGAAAATCGGACAGACTCCAAGACTATAATCCGAACAGGACTGTTTGATCCGGACAGGTGATTTTGGACACAGCGAACATAAGACGATTCGAACTATGACTAAAGTACTTTTAAACCTAATCACTATCTGACTAAGCTACCTGTGCATTTGCTTAAACTTCATGGGTCTTTAAACATGACCCGGGTCCATGAAACTTGACCCGAAAGCCCATAAGGGCCCAAATTACACACTATAAATACCCAACCACCAGCATTAACTATGGGGAAGAAAAATTAACTGCTGCCAGGCTGCTCAATTCTCTCACCACCCTTAAAACACCTTGAAATACCCTGAAATATCTTGAAACACCACCACATCACCGTGAAACACCCTTACGCCGCCTTAAAACTCCACTTAAAATTACCAGCCTACCCTCAGGCTACTTTTATCCACACCAAATTGGCGACCACAGTGGGAGGCGACGGTGCCTGAATCAAACATTCAAAACCAAGTAAAAGAATTCTGTCCGAATGAATCCGGATAATCCAGAGCTTCCACCAGCTTTGCTCGAAGTGGTGGAAGAGAACGATGAATATACTGTCCAAGAGCGTGACAGGTTGAGGGTTGAAATAGAAGCTCTGAGGGCTGAGAAGGCCAAGATGGGCATGAAGGAGAAGTCCAAAGCATCAGTTGCTCATCGCTCTGATAACCCTCGAGAGCATGAGGCTTCGAAGACTCATGTGAGCACTAAAAAGACACATGCTAGTTCTAAAAAGTCTCACCGGTCCAAGCCTGTGGAGAGTTCTGACTCAAGTTCAGAATCTTCGGACAGCTCTTCGGACAGTGAGGGGAATGAAAAGTCCTTGTCCTCCAACAGTGACGAAGGGCGAACCAGGAAAAAACAAAAGCAAGTTAAAAAGTATTCCAGGAAAAGAGACCATCATGGAAGAATGAAAAGACACATTGGAAAAGGATCATCTCACAGCCGGAAGCATACAGACCGGTTGCTGATGGATCCATTTGCTTTCCATGATGAACCAGGTATCTTTGCAACACCTAATGAGGATACCGTGTTCAGTCGTGGAAGGAATTGGAGGCAGTCTCCACTGTCTTCTAAAATCCTATCCGGGAACCTCCCCAAGAGGTTTGACAGCACAAAGATGGAGAAGTACGACGGCAGTACTGATCCGGACAATCATCTGGAGCAATTCAAGAACTTCATGATGAACTTTGATGATGATGATAAACTACTCTGCAGGGCATTCTCCCAATCCTTTACGGGGAGTGCTCTGAAGTGGTACAACAGCCTTCCTCAGGGTTGTATCAGAGATTTTGACACCTTCTGGGTGGCCTTTCGAAGGCAGTTTGTGGGAAGTAAGGAGCTCAAGGGCAATGGAGATACCATAATCCATTGTGCCCAAGAGCCAAATGAATCATTGAAAGAATACATAAGTCGTTTTGTGAATACAAAGAACGGGCTGGCTGATTGTTTTGAACAAGTGGCAATAGCATCCCTGAGACAGGGTTTGAACCCGGGCAACCTGGCCGATTCAGTAACAAGGAAGAAAGCCATGACCTGGGGTGGATTGCTAAATCAAGTCGGCAAGCAAATAAATGTTGATGAAACAAAAAAGACCAGGGTGCACAGGCAGGTGAGATCCACCCCGGTAACACCAACTCCCAATCCAAACCAGTCCGGCAACAAAGCTAGAGAAACCGGACAGGGGCATGGAAGAGGAAAAGCTCAGTCTCAACCAGCTGCTCCTGCACAAAGTCAACAGTCTAGAAACAAAAGGGGGCCGTGGGTCCAACCGGAGTGGTTTGCAGAGCTCAAAGAGAGTGTGGCAACCATTTTCGAGAAAACTAAAGATGAAGTACACTACAGGAGACCGGCAACCTTGCAGTCTCCCAGAGAACATCGAAACAGTTCTTTTTGTCAATATCACAATGATATTGGCCATACTACTGATGATTGTATAGCCTTGAAGCAAGAGGTTCAGAACCTGATTGAAAGAGGGAAGTTGGGTGCGTATGTCAAAAGAAGAGGAGGCAACAGGCCTGATAACACTCACCGGGCTGGTCCGGTTAATGCTGCCCCAGAAGGGGCCATGGTAATTGTTGAAAGGTTTGATGTGGAATCAGAATACTTGGATCCTGATCCAACAAGGAACAGAGTGGGTGCAATAGAGGAACGTTCCAGGTCGGTCTCCGGGCTCATTAAATTCTTTGAGTCCTTGACAATTTTTGGAGGGGACACCGTAACAGCTCCTACCACTTCATCAAGAAAAAGGCATGTTCATAATTTGGCAACCCAACTAGAAGGGGGCATGACCTCTTATCAATCGTCAAATCTATTTCCATTCATTGTCTTTGATGGGGATGATTTGAGAGACATTGCTGGTCCTCATGAAGATGCTGTTGTCATAGGAGCATCGATAGGGGGCAATGAGATAAGGCGAATCCTGGTAGATACTGGGAGCTCGGCCAATATCCTTTTCCTGGATACTTACAAGAAAATGAAAAATCCAGCTGTGATTCAAAAGTCAGACCGATCGATTGTAGGTTTCACGGGCAGTTCAGCTGATGTAATTGGTGAGATCGAAGAAGAAGTATTGTTGGGCAGAGGCCCTTTCAAGAAAACAGTCAGAATACTTTTCATTGTGGTGGACTGTCCCACTTGTTACAATGCTATTTTAGGGAGATCTTGGCTCTCTAGGATGCATGCAGTGGCTTCAACAGTTCATCAGTGTCTAAAATATGCTGTTCAGGGGCAGGTTGGGGTTGTCCGGAGCAGTCAAAAAGTTGCAAGAGAATGCTATGCCACTGCCTTGGCTCCACGAACGCTGGGGGCAGTCCGTATGAATGACCAATAGCAGTTTGAGGGCCTTTCTGGGGGTGAGGGTGAAATTGATGACCCCAGGGAGACCCCCGGAGTGTTGATCCCAGTTGAGGAGGTTGAGACACATTGCTTAGAAGAAGGGAAATCTGTCAAGATAGGGTCCAAAATGCCACAAGTATTGAAAGAACAAATGTTAAAATTCTTAAAAGACCATCAGCATGTTTTTGCCTGGTGCAATGCTGATGTTACTGGAGTGCCGTCAGAAGTGATTTCTCATCACTTATTTGTCCGGAGAGACGTAGCACCAGTGGTGCAAAAAAGGAGAGCTTTCTCAAAAGAAAAGGCTGATGTCATTGTACAAGAGGTTGACAGACTCACAAAGATGGGGCACATTAAAGAAGCTCAGTATCCTTTGTGGACTGCCAATCCAGTCTTAGTAAAAAAGAAAAACGGTAAATGGCGAATGTGCATAGACTTCACGGATCTCAATCGAGCTTGCCCAAAAGACTTGTATCCGGTCTATTCCGGATAGATCAGCTGGTAGATTCTACTTCTGGGAACAAGCTACTCTCCTTCATGGATGCTTTCTCCGGATATAATCAGATCCAGGTGGATCCAAGAGATCAAGAGCATACCACTTTTGTTACTGATAGAGGATTACACTGCTACAAGGTGATGCCTTTTGGTTTGAAGAATGCTGGGGCTACTTATCAAAGGTTAGTCAATAAAACCTTTGCTGATCAAATTGGAAGAAATATAGAGGTTTACATTGACGATATGATGGTGAAAAGTGTGGATGAGCAGCTACACTTGTCCGACCTCCAGGAGACTTTTACCAACCTGGCCAAGGTGAATTTAAAGCTAAATCCTGAAAAATGTGTGTTTGGAGTGCAGTCCGGGAAGTTCTTAGGGTACATTATAAGTGAGCATGGAATCCAGCCCGACCCGGACCAGCTCAATGCTTTGTTTCAAATGGAGCCTCCTCGAAATGTTAAAGAAGTGCAGCGGTTAACGGGGAGGTTAGCAGCTTTGAACAGGTTTATCTCTAGGTCTTCGGACATATGTGCTCCTTTCTTTCAAACTCTGAAAGGTGCAAAGGGGTTTGAGTGGACACCACAGTGTGATGAGGCGTTCAATGAAATTAAGAAGCATCTGTCCTCTCCGAAGACCTTATTCAAACCAATCAATGGGGAGACTCTATTTGTGTACCTGGCTGTTTCAAGTTATGCCATCAGTGCTGTGTTGGTTAGAGAGGTTGATGGGTATCCTCACCCCGTATACTACATCAGCAAAAGCCTGGTTGATGCTGAACGGCGCTACTTAAAACTTGAAAAATTAGCGTTAGCCTTGGTGATAGCTGCAAGAAAGATGAGGCCTTATTTTCAGGCTCATCCTATCGTAGTCCGGACATCTTTCCCTTTAAAAAATGTCCTTCAGAAAGCGGATATTTCGAGCAGAATGACAAAGTGGTCAGTAGAGTTGGGGGACTTCGACATAGACTTTGCTCCTCGAACAGCAGTAAAAGCTCAGGCTGTGGCTGATTTTCTGGTCGAATTCCATTCTGATAGGGACTCAGAACAACTTGCTGATTCAAAAGACAAAAAAGTATGGATTGTCCGAACAGATGGGGGATCCAGTGCCATAGGATCTGGGGCAGGAATATGTCTAACCTCTCCTTATGGGGACAACATGTTTCAAGCTATTTGTTTTGCTTTTAGGGCGTCCAATAACGAGTCCGAATACGAAGCAGCTATAGCTGGATTAAAATTGGCTTATATTTGTGGAGCAAAAAGGGTCAAGCTACTAAGCGACTCCCAATTGCTTGTCCACCATGCTTTGGGCCTATCAGAGGCTAGAAAAGAGCAGTTAATCAAGTATTTGCTTCTTTTGAAAAATGAGGCAATGAAGTTTAAAGCTGTTGTCTATGAGCATATTCCCCGGGCAGAGAATGAATTGGCAGACTCATTGGCAACAATATCATATACGGAGTCCTATCCGTGGATCCATGTGCTTGAAAGTCCTTCTATTCAACTTGATGAAGGGGAGAAAGAGGAAGTTTTTGAAATACAAGCAAATAAACCTCAAGATTGGAGGTCTCCACTTATACAATATCTGTCTGACGGTATTGTGCCTTTGGAAAAATCACAAGCCAGAACGTTAAAGCACAAGGCTCGTGGTTTCATCATGATTAGAGAGATCTTGTACAAGAAATCCTATAGTAAACCTCTCCTACGCTGTTTAGGAGATAATGAGTCACAAATGGTTCTCTCCGAATTGCATGATGGTGAGGGATCAGCCCATTGTGGATTTAGAGCATTAACAAGAAGAGTGCTTCTCTCCGGATATTATTGGCCTTCAATAATGAAAGATGCCAAGGAACTGGTAAGAAGGTGTGACCCATGCCAGAGGTACAGCAATGAAATTCATGTACCAACCATTCCTATGGAATCAATTTCTGAGCCTATCCCTTTTGCTCGATGGGGATTAGACTTAGTTGGGCCTCTCCCTATGGCGTCCGGAGGACGCAAAACCATAATTGTGGCCATTGATTACTTTTCGAAGTGGATAGAAGCAGCCCCCTTGGCAGGAACAACATCAAAGGCTGTTATAAAATTCATCTTATCCAACATATGTTGCAGATTTGGTGTCCCTCAGAAAATAACAACAGATAATGGGCCACAGTTTGACAACCGAGAAATGGAGAGCTTCTGTGCCTCAAGGGGTATTCAGCACTGCTTTTCTTCCCCATTCCACCCACAAGCCAATGGGCAAGTTGAGGTGGCTAATAGAACAATACTGTCCGGCTTAAAGAAAAATCTGGAAGGGGCTGCTGGGAAGTGGCCTAGTTATTTACAAGAAGTCTTGTGGGCATACCGGACAACGCCTGGGGCTGCCACACAAGAATCACCTTTTGCCTTGGTCTATGGGATGGATGCAGTAGCTCCCATAGAGAAGACACTCCCCTCTTTTCGTGTTCATAACTTCTCCGGACAGGCTAATGAAATAGCAATCAGAAATCAGCTTGATTTAATTGAAGAAAGGCGAATAAAAGCTCATCTTAGAATGGCACACTATCAGGGCTTGATGAGAAGCAGGTTTGCTTCCAAGGTTAAAAGAAGGGACTTTCAACCAGGAGATAAAGTATTGAGGAAAGTTTTCCTGCACACCAAGGAAAAGCTCTTCGGAAAGTTGGCCCCAACCTGGGAGGGTCCGTATACTGTGGTTGAAAGAATCAAGCCTGGCACATATTGGCTGGAAGACAAAGATGGTAGGGTTTTAACTCACCCTTGGAATATTGAACACCTTCGAATGTATTTGGAATAAAATTTATGTAAATATTTACTTGTTAAACATCCATGTAAATATTTGGGGGCATACCACTATCTCTCTCTGGCGCCACAGAGAGCTTTAAATGAAACTTGGAGCTTTTTTGAATAAATTTTCTAAGTTTTTACAAAATTCTGTTGATTGCCATACTACCCGGACTGAAAGATCTAAGGGCTATTTAAATTCTAGCCGGAAAAATTAAACACTCTCACAATGAGAAGTACTTAAACAAACTTTAGAATAAGAGAAAGGTTGTGCAAGATAAAACATTCATTCAATAAACTTAAAGTTGCCTTGGCCTTCCAAGGACTTTGTGAACAAGTTTAAACACAATACAAATATCTGTCCGGTCAAAACGGACAGCATCACAAAAAAGGAGCCTTGGCCTTCCAAGGACTTTGGTTCAAACAAACATTAAACAAAACAAATTACCATTTAAGGTGGAGCCTTTGAAGATGGCTCACCCTCATCAGTTCCCTTGGTCTTAACATCGCTTTTGTCTTCAATGACCTTCTTTCCTTTGGGGTCAGCCTCTTCTTCTCCCGGACTCTCTCCGGTTTCCTCCTCATCACCAGATGAGGATATATCAGTATACCCTTCATCAACCATGGTCCAATATGGGAGATCGTCGTCATCCACATAACGCCATAAGTCCCCAAGTCTTCTCTTCGGGAACTTCTCGTGAAATAAGAGGACCATGTCAGACTTTACCTTTTCGATCAGTAGTTCTTCACTCCGTAGCATCTCCTTGGCATAAGCATTGACTTTGGCCTTGATCATGGCCTCTTGATCCTTCACCAGGGCAGCTTTCTCACCAATAGCCTGAGTCACTGCATTCTCCAAAGTAAGTTTGTCAGTAGTCAGATTGGTGACAATCTTTTCTTTTGCTGCAGTCTCATCTTTTGAGGTTTTCAAGTCTTTCTCCAACTCGGAAAGCTTAGCCTGGAGATCTTCTAGGGTTTTCTCCAAAGAGGCAACTTTTGTGTTGCTCTCATCTTTACTCCTCTTCAGCTGCTCGTTCGACTCCTTAAGCAAGTCAACCTGGGTAGTGGCACCCCGGAGGTTATCGGACAGTTTTTCCTTCTCGGACTTAAGCTCCTTAATGGTTTCTGCCTGACTCCGGACTTGCCTTTCCAAGGTAAGCACAGGTTGCACGTTGCTAAGGAGAGAGTGAGCTATGATATCCCTTTCGCTGGAGACCAAGAAAGTTTTGCCATTAAAATTTACCGTGTTGGAATTACTTGGAGGAACATATGGCCCTGCAAACTCGTCCCTAGACAAACCAAGGAAGTAGTCACCTAGAGGACCCAGTCCGGTGACATCCACTTCATCCATGTTGATCTCTCCCCGTTCAATGTCATCAGTGTGAAGCTCCCCTGGAATCCCTTCGTTAAGGTTTTCTGGGATCTCTTCGGCTAATGTAGGATCAACTGGAAAAGTGGGCTCCGGGTCCCGGAGAGCAAATTCTTCTTCTTGAGAAGTTTTCTTCTTTTTTACTTCTCTCTCAACACCCTCACTTACTTGTTTACGGGTTCGTTTGGAGACCCTCGTAGGTTTTGAGGGAGTCTCTCCGTGCTCTTTACTTTCCACTTCTACCACCTGTAGAAGGCTTGCATCAACTTGAACTGGAATTGGCGCCTCTGTGTCAGTCAGGGCCTTTTTCTCTGAATCTCCTGCTGTTTTCTTCCCTTTCTTCTTCTGGCCCTTCATCTTACTTGGGGCTTTGGCCCGAAGAGGGAGGAAAAGGGTCCCATCTAGCTCGTGAGACCTTCTTAGCACTATGTCATCATCAGGAGGGGTGGAGAACTCCTCCCAGGTTAAATCCCTCCGACCTGTGGTGTTCCACAGGTGAGATCTGGCTAAGTTTCCCGGAGTGAAAGCCTTGTGGAACCGGTTCTCCCAGTTCTCTGCGGCCCATGTGTTTATTTTGCCACAGGTAACCTGTCCGGCTTTCGCATAGTCTCCGAACTCTTTTGGCAGTTCTGGCAAAACAAAAGAGCAACTAGTTAGTGAAAGCTTAAAGAGAAGAAATTCGAACAGAAACTTAAGGAAAGAACTTACGATCGCTCCTCCATCTACTTCGAAGAAGGCTAGGATTCTCCCCAACCTTGATCTTCTTCCCGTTCTCCCATGAGCCACTTATAAACAAGAACTGGCTCCTCCACTTATTCTCCGATTCTAGGAGATCATCAACTGCTTTCAGATTGTTCCCCATATTGAAGTGATAAAAGGGGAACTGGTGGTGTTTGCACAGACTGGCAACAGCAGCGAACTCTTCCATTGGAAGAGGAATTCCGGACAGCCTGGATGCCATAATACATGACATCAGGGTGTACCATCCGTTGGGGCTCAGCTGCGATGGGCATAGCTTCACTAAGTGGAAATAGCGCACTATCTCCGGATCCAATGGGAACCTGAGTCCCCAATTAAACAGCTCTGTAAAAAACACGATCTCATTCCTCTTACAATCCATCGGGGTCTCTGGATCGATGGGAATTCGGATCTTTACGTTTTCAGGGATCCCCCACTTAGTGCGAAGCCGTCCCAAGTCTCTAGTGTGAATAAATGCATACTTGGTTTTTAACAAAGATAAGAGATACTTAAACTCTACCTTGTGAAAGCAGGGCCCAACTTTCCCTTCAAGGCACTCCGGCAGATCCGGACGGCTCAAGAACGAGTCCTCTTTGCCTTTCTTGGCAACGACTATGGCAGTATCAGCTTGTCCGGACGACTCGGACTCAAACCTAGCCTCCTCAATGGAGTCTTCCATCCTCTCCTCCATAACTGTTGGGGGAGCTTCTGCAGAAACAGCCCGGGGAGGGATGAAGCTTGGTACAGCTGATCCTCCGGACTGGCGACTCGTTGTATGTTTTTGAATTTTCACCTCAGCTTGAGTCTCTGAGGTCGAGGTTTCCTTTGGAGGTAATGGACTGCTGGCCTCTGGACCGACCGGCCTCTCCCGGAGGGTCCTAACAGTTGTTCCGGACCCAGACTCACTGGTGTTTTTCGAGGAGAGTCCCTTAACCAGTCGACTTGGTCTTTTCATGATCAGTTTCTCTGGGGAATGATCAGAGTCGGACCCCATAGCTATAAAGGTAGTTTTCTTCCTAACACTTGTAACAACAACCTCCGGTTCGACGGTGGGAATTGACTCTTGGACTGATGAGCCAGAAACTATGGGGGAGAGTGTTGAGTGGAAGAGTTTTCTGGGTTTTGTACCTTTTGAAGAAGACGAACCCCTATCAGATTCTTCGATTGAAGTGGCTGGTCTCTCAACTGGCGATGCTGGTAGCCCTGCTGCTATCCGTTTCTCTTTTTCAACCCTTTGAGCTCTCTCTAATTCTGAAAGATTGAGCCAGCCACCCTTGATTAAAGCTGTTCTTGCTGTGAACATAAAACGATTAAGGAAATCTCAAGGTTTTAGAAAGATGAAGTTTTGAGTAAAATGGCAAAGTGAAAATGATACTGTGAAAGATGAATAGTATTTATAGTAAAGGTAAAAAAGGGGGTTTGATTCCTAGGAGAATCCGAAAAGTTGAGCAATGATTAAAAGACGGCGCTGACGTCATCAAAACCATTTAAAGAAGTTACCTATTCAATAAAGTGGTGTAATTTTCGAGGTAGAAAAACGGCTGGAGTGGCCAACCGGAGGGTGACACGTGTCCCACTACTCCTGACAAAGAACCGTTTGGAATTCGTAACGGTTGGCCTGTCCGGGCCTGTCTCAACTCTCTTCGAATCAGAGGACCACTTCCGAAATCGAACTGTTTTTCAGTTCTTTAACAAGGACACTTGTTCAAATACCTAAAAAAGGGGCTCCTGATGAGTCCGAATTCGAAGAGCTCCCCGGAAGGGTAGTCCAAAGTAAAACTCCCCGAAAATCGGACAGACTCCAAGACTATAATCCGAACAGGACTGTTTGATCCGGACAGGTGATTTTGGACACAGCGAACATAAGACGATTCGAACTATGACTAAAGTACTTTTAAACCTAATCACTATCTGACTAAGCTACCTGTGCATTTGCTTAAACTTCATGGGTCTTTAAACATGACCCGGGTCCATGAAACTTGACCCGAAAGCCCATAAGGGCCCAAATTACACACTATAAATACCCAACCACCAGCATTAACTATGGGGAAGAAAAATTAACTGCTGCCAGGCTGCTCAATTCTCTCACCACCCTTAAAACACCTTGAAATACCCTGAAATATCTTGAAACACCACCACATCACCGTGAAACACCCTTACGCCGCCTTAAAACTCCACTTAAAATTACCAGCCTACCCTCAGGCTACTTTTATCCACACCAGTTTTAATAACATAAACCCTATAAGAAATAGGCTATTAAAGAAAAGACTTATATACAACGCCTAATTTCATGTTTTGAAAATGGATAAACACACCTAAAGTCAAGGAAAATATATAATAAAAAATTGTTTATATAAGTCATGTATATATAGCGAGTAAACTTTATTCATGGAGGAAAAATATATGTATTTGAGAGAAAAAACAAATGTATATAATTACATCGAATTACATGGTTATTGAGAAAGTGTATTTGAAAAATCTAAAACATTTCAATCAACATGTAATAAGTAATACAACTATATGAATTTATGTGACTATAAATCATAATTTAGTCAATGTGTAAGTCGAATAAAAAAAATTCGAATAAAACATATAAAATTACTTACTTAAAAGTAAATTATTATATTTATCTACAAAATGACATAAATAAACCTAAATACTTACTTAAACGAGACTAAAAATACACGAGAAGTTGAGTATGCAAGATGAGCACAAACAACTTTGACAATAAAAAAATAAAATGAGAAAACTAATATGAAACGATGTATAAATGATATTTGTAATATATATATATAAGATAAAATTTGACGGTTTTAACATTTTGTAAATATTTGATGTACCAAAACATTTAATAGGGTGATAGACTTAAAATGATATACATGATGTATTGATCAACATATATATAAAATTTTATAAATACAATGTAAAATAATATAAATATAAAATATAACATTTTTTAGATAAACCATCACATTTATTTTATTTTATTAGATTTATACAAATATTTTAGTTTTTCTTATAAATAGTTAATTTTTCTAATTAAAAATTAACATCTAGTCGATGGTATGTTGTGCCACCATGGGAAAACAATCGATGATTAACATCAAATATTTCACATTACTTCTAATTTCATCGACTTTTATGAAAGAAAAATCATTATATGTTTTATATAATTTTTTAATAATTTAATGACCTTATATAAATCAAATGTTAGTTTGATTTTTTATTGTGTGAATGTCAAAACTGAAATTAGTTTGAATGATGTTTTTATCAAAATTAATCTTATAAAATATCAATACATGAGATAAAAATATTAACATTTATTACTTTAAATTTTTTGACTTTAAGTCTATATTTTTTTTCGTGAATAAATATTTTAAACCCAAAATATTATGTAAGTTAAATCATTATAATATAAACCTATAATATTTTTTTAAATTCTATGTTTGACTTTAGAGATAAAACCATAAAACTGAATCGAAAATAAACATTTTTAAAATTATTAGTGATGAGACTAAGCTATATATTCATAAGAATAAAGTGTATAAATAGAGAAAGTAATAAGAAATTGAAAAATTATTAAAACAAAATCACAATCTCTCATTTTGAGAAATGTTTTAGCACACACTTGGCCAATGAGTACATATGAGCTCTTATAAGTCCAATAATTTCAACACCATGTCGATATTAGCATCTTGAATCTAAAAATAACATTTTACTTTATGTTGTAGAATTCAAACGTTGATCTTCATCGATATGATATTATATAGCTTATCATTGATCCAAGAACTTATATTTTTTATTCGCGGTTAAAAATTGTTTTCAATATGGGTTTTGGCCTATAAAGAACAAAAAAAACCAACACAAAGAACCATATTGGAGTCAAAGTGACTCGTGAGAAAATTGAAGCCCAATTAGCTGAGGGTTGGAAGCATATTTGGATAATTTATTACTCCCAATACGAGTAAGATGTCTAAGCAAGTGACAAAAAATACAGAGGTCTACCCCTTCGTCGAAGTGTCTTAAGAAGTAATGAGCAATTTATAAACAAACTCTCATCTCATTTCAAAAGTTGCCAAGCTAAATTAAAGTTATTGATATCAATTAATAATACTAATGTTCGTTCTTCAAGGGTCTCATTAAAGATTGACTGATTATCCTACGTTGAACCCCATAAAAAAAATATCGTTAAACAACCGCATAACACTTGTGGGAACCAAAAATACAAAAGGTTCAATGAGGATCTCTAGTTTGAAATTTCAAGATTTAGGGCATGTTATAACTAAATTTGTGCAAGCAGCCAAATAGCTCCCTATCTGTGCCTTTGAAATACAACGGTTGATATTTGTGCATAAATCATGTCTTATAACCTCGAGTTAATTTCTAAACATTTTTATAATTTATACATGGTAAATATCACGATATGTACTTGCTGTTTTCCTTATTCAGAACTACGGATGATGCACAATATATTTAACATAATCTCGTGCCTACTTTAAAAAAACAACGTGTTTATCATAAATTTTCCAATCTAATGAAAACCCCAATTAATAAGACTATAGATGTTGATTAAATTAAATAATATATCATAAGAAAGAGTACCTCTAACATCGAGCACAGTAATTATTGAGAAATCATGATAAGAAAAAGTCAAAAATTTAAAAAACATTAAAATGAAGCATAAGGTTCATAGCAAAAAAGCGTTTAGATCTCGGATATAGAGAATAAGTTTAAGAACATCGGGTCTTCCAAAGAGGAACTTATCATGACATTTATATAGTGGAATTTGAATGTTGTTAAGGTGCATGACCAAGATTATAACTATTACGATCCTCGACTTTCACCAAATGTTTTATAACCTGTGTGCGTATGACTTATAACTTTACACTCCTAAATTCGAACGACGTCAAATGGTTTAGTTTCCCATCTCGGAGAATGAGTAATATGAATGTGATGGGATAATAATTACCTTTTTCTACATTAGAAATTGGAACAAAGGAATAATAATGGTTTACCTTATCAAAATAAGGAATTTTTTTCTCGATTGTTACTTCTTTGGAGTAATATTGAAACTATCCACATTTGATGAAATATTGGTTTTGATATCTCCTCAAAATCCAACGAACCCAACGAGTCTTCTTCAACGACCCTAATTTTGGTGTTCCAGTATTCTTGACATGTTGTTTCACTTATGGTTGCTTATCATGAAATACTTTTTTGGTTGTTCTTTCTGGTACACCAATTTTGGAGAGATATTTGACAAAAAATAATCATCATTATTTTCTTTATAAACTGGATTTTCAAATAAATCATTCTTTATTAGTCTCACCCATTTGTAATTAGGGTTATGGTTGGATTCGTTGAAAGAGGTTTTCACCTTAAAAATTAAAAGGTATAAACGCAGCCGTAAGATGATTCACAAATTTAACACAAGTCAATATTTTTTATTTACTTTGTCTCAAGCGCGTCTGTTTCACATGCTGCCACCATGAAGCAACCCAAACGCGAAATTTGTTTGCAACTAACTCGACTCTTTTATCGTTATGGACATCCTTGAAATGTAGGATTTCTTCTACAAATGAGAATTAAACTACAAATTCATTCGTTGAAGACCCCCGTGGAATTCAAAGATCTCAAGTCTAAATCTTGGCTCCCAGTAATTTCTTATATTTTGTTAAAATCACGATATAAAGGCTGTTCATAGGCTTGATCACGATAATTTTGAGAAGAAAAACGTCCACCACAGTACACTCTCCTCAAAGCGAACAGATTATAATCCTGAATGTACTCTCTTGCAAGATCCGATGGTAGGTAGCTCGACTATGGAGCTCAGAATCTGGTGGTACTCATCTTCTGCATCGTCTTTTCTATTTGCTTCATTTGATTTCCTAAGGTATTCAAATTCTCTCGAATTTCCCGGATCTTCCTAATGTTGGCGTGCTCCATCAAGCCGACATGCAATAATACCAAGATGATAGATGGAGAATTATCAATTGAAGCGTATAACATATTTCTATTTAACAAAAGTTAATCGTTTAAGCCATGGTTTATAATGCCTAAAATATGAATCACTCAAAACCCACTAAAATCAAATAATATCAAATATGAACATAATCATATTTGATTTGCTATTTTAATTAAATACTTAATTTTTTTTTGCAAAACACACTAAAATAAAGTTTTGGAGCCTTAAAACCTAGATTTTGTAACCCAAATTTTGTGACAAACTTTCACGTTTCTAATATTTTATTGGCTATTCAATATGTTCGATTTGAGTACCCATTTCGCCCAAATCCGATACCTAATTCATAAATAAGGCTCGTTTTTTTAACGATATTAGTAACCACAGAAGATTTGTGATTGTTGTGGCACCGTCCAGTAAGGTATCGATTGAGTTGTTGGAACAAACCCCGCATTCTTCATCTAATTCACATATTATTAGAGAGGTAAATTATGTTGGCTATTATTTTTAGATGTGAAGGGTAACCTGTGAAAATTGTTTGATAAAATGGAGAATGTTAGAAAAACTTTGTTATTGAGCGGTGATATTGTTAAAATGATCGAGGTAAGTAGGGATGAGGCATTACTTGTCCTTCATAACTTATTGAATATTTTTGATATGTTATTTGAGGCAACGAAATATGTATTGGGACATGCAGCTGAGGATCAATCTACTGAAAATATACATGTTGAGTACTTTGATGGTTATACATACATGTTCAGAGGTTAAGCTAACTTCCTCTATTATCATTCACTTGGTGATGAGCTGTAGGGTGCTCAAATACATATCGTTTCTTATATATTTCATGGTCTTGCTTTAAGATTGAATTATTGCTAATCATTTTGCTACGACAACGGCGTCACCATTACTTATTCATTGTGGATGACCCTTGGTCTATTTTATTTATTTAAGATAATTATTATGAGTTCTAAAAGACAACTCGTGCATGCTGGCAACATTTTGATAATAATTCTTTATCATAGATCTTGTGGTATCACCACCATAATTTTTATAATTATTTTATTAACGTTAGATCTCATATTTATCCGTGGAGTAGGAGTGGTCATTGTAGTATGCAAAATTGCAAAATGGTTAGTATATTCCTCATTTATCTCATTTACAAACTCTTAAATATCCATAGGTGGAACAATTATGAAAATATGAGCGAATGATTGTCCCTTAGGTGTCTCATTATTGATGAAATTGTAAGATTATATATACGAATTTGTCATTTATATTTGTTGACTTTTTGTTACTTTTTAAAAAGAAAACTAGTCAAGATAATAATCAGTTCTCATAGAAGGTGCCAATTTGGTGAATTTTATTTGTGTTAGGATGTTATATGGAGAAGTTATATAATAAAAAGACGAAATAGTCAATAAGATATGTTTTTTAAAATTGGCCAAAAATTGGATAAGGTTGGCCGAAGCTTTAAAGATGATGTTGGAGCCTATAAACTGTTAGGAGAAGAAGTAAGAGAGTTCTTATGGTTATTGGAGGGAAAATAGATAGTTAGTTAGAGCATAATATATTTTGAGTTTGAGAAAAATGTAAAAAACAAAAACAATAGATTTTTTCATTGCAAAATGATAAAGTGATTCACTCGATGAAAGTCTCTCTCTATTTATAGACAGAGACATGGAGTAAAAGTATAGTTTGGCTTTTGGCTTAAATCTCTTAGTGTTACGAGATAAACTCTTATAACTTTAACATTTTCGAATACAATCTTAAATTCGATCCTAGATATGTCAGTTATAACTAGTAACACATTTACAGAGGACTTGAACTTATACAATTTATATCACTATAAAAAATATTATATATTTTAAAATACATGTATTAGTAATTATATATTTTAAAATAATATGGTGTGGTAAAATATCGTTGATAATTTATTTATTTATAATCAAAATAATATCATTTGTTAAAAAAATACTAATTATTTTAAATTATATATATATATATACACGTACGTACATACATGCATACATACATACATACATACATACATACATACATACATATATATATATATATATATACATACACTTCCGAAAAATAAACCAATTAGTTATATTTTTTATTATATTTAAAAATATATCATATATATAATCACAACAAATAAACCAATTAATTATAGATATTTTTACTACATTTAAAAGTATATTTGATTATTTATAAGATAAATTTGAAGAAACAACAAAACAAGTTTGTAATTTTAAGTGGTATCAAATAATATGGTTTATTTTTGTTTGTTACTAATTGTTAAAATATTAACTAAATAAAGTGATCATAACAATCATAGTTACGAGTTTGGATTAACATAATGAATATGAGCCATGATGAGGAAGACATATATACTTAGTCGTAACGGCCTATAATATGACGTTTTTCAGTTTTGAGTTGTCATGGTGTCACTACGGTGATGAGGTATTTCACTATGATGCTCAAGGCCTCGTTAGGGTAAAAATCATCGCAGTTGGCAATGATCATTAATCGTTGAAATCCTCACAACAAGCTTTATTATCCGTTACATTAATGACAAACAAATGTCCGTTTGAAAAACTATATTCAATTTTTTTTGATATGATACCTTTATGACCAGATATAGCTTTTATGTACGGGTTTACTGAATCTTATACATAATCTATTGGGCTTAGAGATTAATAGTAAAATGTTATAACTCTATATAAATATATAAAATAATTTTTTTTCCTATTTATCAAATCTTTATCAATTCGATTATTGATTTTTAGTTGCTTGTATCGCAAGTCACAATACTTTGTATATCATAAAAAACTTCCATAAAAAGGATATAAGCAATAAAGATACTGAAATAATTATTTTTAGAAATCATATTTATACGTATCTCAAGTCTATACTTCTAACATTTTTTCCGACAAGAGTTATGCTTCGTATTTTGCATGCATTATTTTAATTATACTTAAAAAAACAATTAACATCTATGAGAGAGGAAACAAAGATGATCACTACTAAGGTCGTGAATTTAAACTTAATTTGTTCAGACCGTTTTGATGAAACAAACTTCACTCGTTGGTAAAACAAGTTGACGTTATTGATGATTGCATTAACCATTCATTACATCATTGATCCCACATTGGATAAAATTATAGAGTTTGCCAATAATGATACCGGTGTGATCAAGGAAAAAAAAATACCAAATGGGAAAGCCATGATCTTATATGTCAAATAATATATCTTGAGTACACTTTTGAGCGATCATTCGATTTTTACATTAGCGAGACCTCGATACTAAATATATAAAACTCTCTTCAAGATAAGTATTAAACCAAAGAACAAATAACAAATATTTTTTAATACCTTTATATTTTATAGCTATTTTTTTTATATGACTTTTTCTCCTTTATATACACGAGTTACAAATCATAATCAACAAGCCCTTTGTATATTTAATTTTTTTAAAGTGGAATAAGTTATAGCAAAATAACCCTAGTGTGTGAACAGTTACTAGAAGAAATACTTCACAAGTTTGAATCATACAATTTGGAACAAATGTGACAACACTTAAAGATTGACAAAAAACCGCGTGATATGAATGTGAAAGAATAATCTAATGTAGGAATTTCTGGATACATAAATGACATAGAGCCTTTCACAACAAGCAAAAAAAAAGTACATGTATTTTAACACCAAGAAAAATAATATATTTAAGAGTGGAAAATGTATGTAGGCTTGTTAAGTCATTATATAGCCTGAAACAAAAACCCAAGAAATGATATAAAAAGTTTAATCAATTGATGTAACTGTTTACGCAATAAGATATACAGTAATATGATGATCATTGTGTGTTTATACATAATTATATTGCGTAGTAACATAAAACGGATTATCAAAAAATAAAGATTTATATATGATGTTTGTTAGATAAAAGATCTTGAAAAAATGAATACCGTATCATGGATAAATATATTCAAAAGTAGTAGAAGTTTTGCTCTAAGTCGATTTCTTATGCATTGAACGATAAAACATTATAATACAACATTGTTATATTGATATAAAGATTATTGACCTTTAAAACAACAATTCTCTTAATAATAATAATAATAACCGATTCTCTGACAGAGGTGCTGGTTAACGAAGTTTTAGTGCATGGATAATATTTTGGAGCTTTTAAAATTATTGGAGGATGCTGATAAAAAAGGTAATTTAAAAATGATATTTCTAAAAGTAATCATTTAAGATCTGATTAGCTTAACAAAAATAAATAAGCCTATGTGTAATATAATTTTATGTCATTATAATCTTCTACGTTCATCATTACCATCCATAACCAACCGTTTTGGTTTTATTTAGTTTTTCTTTAAAATCATTCGGAAATATAAACACTCCCAACAGTTTGGGAAAGAGAAGTGACCCTCTTTTACCTATCCGTTTCGCGTTTTTTACAGCCGGTATTGCGATTTGGCGAAACTACCCCTCCAGGGTAACACCGACCCCATTTTACCCCTCTTGACCGACCACCTTCTGGTGAAGAAGATCTTCTCTAAAGTCTTACTTTGCGAAATCCCCCTCTCCCCCTCGCTCTCTCTACAATTCTCGCACCATGACTGTGATACCTCCTGCACCAGCCGATGTACGCAACTTAATCTATCTTCTTTTTCTTTATCCATTACTACGCATCTGTATATATCTATGCACTTCTGTGGACGAAGATGCACGCATTTCTGCACACTAATCAACTTGTCTATATAAGTTTACAGCTAGCGTTTCTTGATTTTCTTGGAATCTTGTTCTTTTCCGTTCCTGTTAGCTTGGTTGTTAGGTTTCTTGGTCTTTTAGGGTTCTGTTTGCGATTTAGGCTAGCTTGAATTTGGAAGCAGATTGGCGTGATTAGAGCTTTTAGGGTTTCAATTTTTGTTCTTAACTTCAGTTAGGTTCGATTACAGTGATCTAAGTGATTTGATCCGCGTCTTTCTTTGTGTTCATTATACTTCTCATTTCTACTTCTTTAATTTTCTATAGCAACAAGAAGACGAGGAGATGCTTATGCCACCCATGATCGACGGTCACCAACCTATGGATGGTAAAGTTTACTCTCTTTGCTTATGGAATCTACCTTGCTGTATGTGAATCCTGGGTCTAAGCATTTGTCATTGATTTTTTAACTTTCTTGATTGCATCCGGGGTCTCTGTTTTGAGCAAGAAAACCTTACATGGCTGTAAAAGTTATCTATCAATTCATCACTTTTTGTATTAATATTAATGGCAGCTACCATTCTGTAGTTCTTGACGTGGGTAGAATATGTTCAGGAAAGAAAATGTTCAGATCTCCTCGGAAGATTATTACAAGAAGTTTGATATTAAATAAATTTAATAAGGGATTTGACGTCAAAAGATTGTCGTCATTAGTTCTTTTGCTGTTTTTCAACCATACCATTATTGAAGTTATGGTTTTAGGCTTCCGAAGTTAGATCTTGTAAACCCGGGGTTTCCTACCCAAGCTGTAAAAGCTACTATAACTTGCATAAGAATGTATCAAGGGTTACTGAAGTAAACATATAAGACTCATTTAGATAGGAAATAACTAAACGTGCAGGTCGATGCATGCCGTGTATTAAAAATATTTAAAATATTTAGTACGTGAAATGCATGTTTGAGTTCTTACTTTTTATTCCTCTATTTCAGATGTAGTGCAATCTGAAACTGCCACTACTGCAGAGAATCAGCCAGTAGAGGATCCTTCTTCCTCAAGATTTACTTGGAAAATTGAGAACTTCTCTAGGCTGAATACAAAGAAGCTTTATTCAGATGTGTTTGTTGTCGGCAGTTATAAATGGTATGGATGAATTCATTCTAATGTCTGTTTAGTTGTCCATATATTTTGCTTGGTGGCGACGTCATTGTTTTCTTTTCAGGCGGATTCTTATTTTTCCAAAAGGAAACAACGTGGACCATTTGTCTATGTATCTGGATGTTGCAGATTCAACAAGCTTGCCATATGGTTGGAGCCGATACGCACAGTTTAGTCTTGCCGTAGTTAATCACATCCATAACAAATATTCCGTGAGGAAAGGTGCGGCTTCATAATTGCAGCCAACTTGAATATACCTTAAATGTTAAACTGTACAAGGCTAATTAGAGTTATTGATAACATGTTATGTTTCATAATATCGAAGTTTTTAGCATGCTTAAAATCTCAAATGTACCTTATATCCTTAGCATGTTCGATAATATCAAATCACCGGGTTTTGTGTCGAATCATACCTAGTTTCTTCAAGATTTTCTTATCGACCATTCATACTGGGTAAAAATTATGTTACCATGCATACTGGGTAGTACTTGAGGTATGTACTATTAATTTTCTCTTATCGTGTAATCCTTGATCATAGTTGTCAAATCGTGTATCGATTTTAAATTTTCTCTTATCGTGTATTGTTTATCGAATCCTACGATACGGTGATCTATTAAAGTATTATTATATATAATATAATAATTTACCAATTCACTAATCAAATAATTTCAAATTAATAAAATTAGGAAAGAAGCTATAAGCAAAATGTTAAATAGTTGTTATTGTATGTAATATGTTAGAATTCTATTATATATATATATATATACACACACACATATATTATTTGTTTATATTATACATATAAATAATTATTGAATATGAGACAATCATTTCCCATCTTTCAAACTATACAAAACAGAGTTTGAACAACTATTTTTTTTTTTTTGAAAACTGTAACTGTATTCTACTTTAAAAGTTGCATTCTTTTATATTCCTACTTTAAAAACTGCATTCTTTTAAATCAGCTTTTTTCTAGCAATCTCTCAATATTTAGAAAAGATGATTTGATTAATGGTATGTGCATTCTTCAACTTTAATTTTTGGTTATGTTTACAATTTCAAAACGTGTTTTGTCTTTCAAATTATTTTTGTTCACACAATTTTGAAGATGATTTCCATTATCGATACAAAACATATGGCCGATACAGATTTATTGTAAATACGAGCATCTGTATAGACTGATGATGGTATCCAATGATACGCATTGTTGGACATCAGAATTGCGATACGTATCGCGATAGGTATCGCGATTTTGACATATGTAGCTAATCGAGATTTAGGGGCATTTCTTCGATCAAGAATATAGATAATGTAAGCACTGGGGTTGTAACTTACTTGTAGATATGGTAATGTATATTATGGTTTAATGGTAAGTAGATTTACTTGTCACTTGTTTACTTTGAATATTTCAGTCGTACAAAAGATTTTGAGGCTTGATTCTGTTTCATGGTTAATTTCTCTGTTCTTGTGTTATTTGATTGCATTTAGCTACTATGCTAAAAGCGATGTAAGACAAGAAGCCAAGCTAAGCTTGTATGAACATCTTATCTGAATTCCCTTAATCGAGATTACGGGGCATTACATCGATCAAGAATATAGCATAAGCACTGAGGTTGTAACTTACTAGAAGATATGTTAGTGAAAAATATGGTTTGTATGGTAAGTAGATGTCATTATGTCACAAAATATGGTTTATTTGTCTGCTATGAATTTTTCAGTCAGAAAAGATTTTGCGAGGGCTATATTCCGGGCCATTCTATCGGTCACTGGGTCGATTTCTCTGTTCTTGTTTTCTTTGATTACATTTAGCTAATACCATTTGGACAGTGTCTCACTCCTTTCAACATTCTTTGCAAGAAATAATTGCATGCATTTCCATCATCAAAAAAGTTTCGACATAGACCTGTGAATATTGCGGGCAGGAACGTGTTCCTGATTCACAGTCCTACTTGATATGATTCCTTCTTTGCAATTGATGATGTATGTGACGCTGTCGCTGGCTAGATTTGTAATTTTTTTTGTGCTAACTGTCCTGCCCTTGATTCTGCAGATACGCAGCACCAGTTCAATGCCAGGGAAAGTGACTGGGGATTTACATCCTTTATGCCTCTGGCTGAGCTGTATGATCCTAGTAGGGGATATCTTCTCAATGATACTATGATCATTGAGGCCGAAGTTGTTGTTCGTAAGGTTGTCGACTATTGGACTTATGACTCAAAGAAAGAGACTGGTTATGTTGGACTTAAAAACCAGGGAGCTACATGTTATATGAATTCCCTTCTTCAAACTCTCTACCATATTCCATACTTTAGGAAGGTTGGACTTTACACCATCTATAATTCATATACCAGTTCCTGATCTAAGTTATATACATGGTATTTAGTGCTTTGGTTTACATATATCAGGCAGTGTACCACATGCCAACAACTGAGAATGACATGCCATCTGGGAGCATCCCTTTGGCTCTGCAGAGTTTATTTTACAAGCTGCAGTACAGCGACTGCAGTGTGGCGACAAAAGACTTGACCAAGTCGTTTGGATGGGACACATATGATTCTTTTTTGCAACATGATGTTCAAGAGCTTAACAGGGTTTTATGTGAAAAACTTGAAGAAAAAATGAAGGTATGTTGGGAGCCTTAGTACTTGTCAGGTTTGCTAATTTGAAATCTGACTGTTCTATCGTGTTCTGTTGACGTCTCACCAGGGGACTGTCGTGGAAGGTACTATACAGAAGTTATTTGAAGGTCATCATATGAACTACATAGAATGTATCAATGTTGATTACAAATCAACAAGGAAAGAATCCTTTTATGGTACCTCTCTTATGAGTTGCTTATTTTAAATTGTGTTTGTGTTTAAGCGATAGACTCCTTTCTAACCTCTATTTGCTTGTGATAGACCTTCAGCTCGATGTTAAAGGTTGCCGTGATGTTTATGCGTCTTTTGACAAGTATGTAGAGGTTGAACGTCTTGAAGGTGATAACAAATACCAGGCCGAAGACTACGGGTTGCAAGTAAGTTGTTACTTGTAAATTATGGCGTATAACATAGTTTCGACTTTGAGTTGAGCGTTCTAGAGAGGTTCTTTTGGTTTAACTTGATTCTTGTGTAGTATAATTCCACCACTACTGATGCTGAAATTTGGTGTACAGTTTCATAGAATGATGCAGTTGGTAGAATACTAGAATCTAAATGCGTAAATAGTGAATTGGTTTAGGGTCTACATTAACTGTTACGCAAATGAAAACCGAGTATCGATTATAGTATGATTATAGGTATAGTCATCGAGGCTGTGAATGTCATACTTGGGACCGTAAATGTGATAATTTTTATTGGTGGATGTTTAGATGGTTTTGCAGTTTGGTTTTAATAGGCATTGTTCTTAAGATATTACCATTGAGGATGAGTCTTTTCTGTGTGTTGTATTAGTTGGCTGACCAAAGCCTATGTGATTGTCGCAGGATGCGAAAAAGGGTGTCCTATTTATTGACTTCCCGCCTGTCCTTCAGCTTCAGCTGAAGCGTTTTGAATATGATTTCATGCGTGATACTATGATCAAGGTAAGCTGCCAGACTGCTTGTTATTGTTTTAACTTTTCTTCGTAAAAACCTTTTTAGTTTTTTTCGCTTTTAAATTTTTTCCTGACATTGCAAATTATATTCTGACATAAAAAATATTTATTGTTTTTCTCTGGGTGCCTTTCCTTTTACTAGTAAGAATAAGAGTAGATTGGTTGTTAATTATATTACTTTTTGTGATTGCCATTAAAAATGTTGGAGAGACTAATTGTCATTTTAGGAAATGATATTCCAAGGAGGCTAGTATTTTAGGTGACTGTCTTAATAGTATTATTGCAAGTGACGTGGTCTTCTGAATATTCACATCTTTCTATGTATGCTTTTATTTAATTCTTACTCTACCTTTTCTTTCGCGGATAAGAGAAAGTATACTATCATATCTAGTTTTACCTATTTTGTTAATATATCCCAGATAGTTGTGCTGTGGTTGTTATATATTTCATTTGTGGGTTTTTTTGCTAGTGGCTGTCGTTAGAGGCTTTTTCTTCTTTGATGTTGTTTATTGATATTCTAAGGAGGCTAGTATTATAGGTGATTGTCTTAATAGTATTATTGCAAGTGACGTGGCCTTCCGGTTATTCACATCTTTCTATCTATGCTTTTTTTAAATTCGCAATCTACCTTTTCTTTCGCGGATAAGAGAAAGTATGCTGTCGTATCTAATTTTACCTATTTTGTTAATATATCCCATATAGTTGTACTGTGGTTGTTATATAGTTCATTTGTCAGTTTTTTTGCTAGTGGCGTTTGTTGGAGGCTTTTTTTTCTTTGCTGTTGTTTAGTGAATCTAAGTATCAAAACTTCCTCAAGTGACGAATAAATTTGTTTCCTTTATATATTAAAACTCTGTGTGATGTGGCAAGAGAATAAAGACTCTACTTTCCTTTTCTAGATAAATGACCGGTATGAGTTCCCTTTGCAACTTGACCTAGATCGAGATGATGGAAAGTATTTATCACCTGATGCTGATAGGAGTGTCCGCAACCTTTACACTCTTCACAGGTACTGTATCTACTTCTGACATCGTACTAATTGACTTATTCTTTCATGTCATTTATCTTCTGTTTGCTTTCTTTCCCCCTCATGTTGTTTGAAAGTTTGCATCTGAAAACTTCTACTTCATCTTGATGGTAAGTCGGTTGAAACGAGTTTATGTAGCTCAATTTCGCACATCAGAGGCAAACTTGTATATGATGTTTTGTTAGGTATTTAATCAGGATGATACCAAAATAGTTCAAAGGGTTAGAGTAATAATATATGATAGGTCCTTGTGGCTCCCTTTTTACTGAACTCTTGTACTATGTTTTCGATATCAATACGGTGCTCTTGAACGGATAATTTTGGTTTGGCTTACTATCTTGTGTTTGTCTGCAGTGTTCTAGTTCACAGTGGCGGCGTTCATGGAGGACATTACTATGCCTATATCAGGCCAAATCTCTCTGATCAATGGTATTATGCTTGACAACATTTGTGGGTTATTTTGGATGGTTTTTAACTCATTATAGAAATGTCAAATACTTTGTTTTTGATGGATCATATAGTTTCCTGCTGACCTTAATACTTGGTTCCTTATCAAACTGTTAAGGCACTGGGTGTCTGATTATTTAGCTCTCGTCTTTACAATTTATATTGTCCGGGGATAAAAGGTCAATTGCCAATGCAACTGTTTCTGGTCCTCTTTATGCCAATACAATATAGAAACCTTATAGGTATATGTATATGGAATTCGTTGCATGTTAAAGACCACTGGAATTTTGCTTGCAGATGTTAAGTTACCAGATTATTGGCTTGAGTATGAAGTTCCTTTTCTTTTAGTTTGATAGATGTGTTGGACCCGTGTAACTATCATTCTGTATTCATCTTTTGTGCTGAGCTCAAGTCGATTTCAGGTATAAGTTCGACGATGAAAGGGTTACAAAAGAAGATATAAAAAGGGCACTGGAAGAACAGTATGGCGGTGAAGAAGAAGTATTTTACTTGCTTTAATTCTTGACTCCGTTTTCCTCTTTTGCTCTAGGCTCTTTTTTACATAGTTATTTGACCTTTTGTTTTCTTCTTCATATTTTTGGTTTTACAGTTGCCGCAGACAAATCCTGGCTTCAACAATGCTCCTTTTAAATTTACAAAGTATTCCAATGCATACATGCTGGTTTATATCCGTGAAACCGACACAGACAAGATCATGTGTAATGTGGATGAGAAGGATATTGCCGAACATCTTAGGGTAAGTTTGCTCTCGTACCTCGTATTTGTCTTTTTATTCTACGTTCTTTTTTGTTACTTGATGTGCATAATCTGAAACTTGTCCGTATTGGCCCAGGTGAGGTTGAAGAAAGAACAGGAAGAGAAGGAGCATAAAAAGAAAGAAAAAGCAGAGGCACACCTATACACAATTATCAAGGTGTCACCTTTCTCGACTTTTTTTTGATTGCGCTCTTTACATTTTGCACATGCGTAGTCTTTATAATCGTCTGAGCATGCTTGCTTATAAATAATGTGGTCGCGTGTAGGTTGCACGAGATGAAGATCTTCTCGCGCAGATTGGGAAAGATATTTATTTTGATCTTGTGGATCATGAGAAAGTTAAAAGTTTCCGCATCCAAAAGCAGATGCCGTTCAACTTATTTAAGGTAGTATTCCGGTTCTTTCATTATTCTTTATTTGTGCTGCACCCCTTTTTTGGAAGGATTGTTTTGTTCATTTTTAAATACCATTATGCTACGTGGCTATATCTGTATTCATATTGCTCCCACAATAATATGCTCTAACTTTTTTTTTGGGATGCTTAAAATAGTTTTTAGTCTTTCCGAATTGAGAATATCCTAGTTAGATGTTAGTAATATTTTTTTCTCCTTCAACATACCTGGATGGGTAATGATGGATAACGGAGAAGCACCATTATTTTTATCTTTTTCCCGTCTGTTAGAAAAAGTAGGGTCGAACTTGCTGATTAGTATCTTGCAGTTTCAACTCAATTTAAGTGTATATTTCTCTCCCTCTTCTCTTTTCCCTCTTAGTGTTCTTTTCTTCTGAAGCTGTGGCTATTAGTCGATGAATTGATCTCTACCTAATCACAACAAGGCTACATAGCTTTATCGTGTGTAAGTAACAATGCCAAGCCCCACTAAGCTTCCTGGACTTGGTCACAGCTCATAAGTCTTAAATGTAGTTGCTTCTAGACACGAGATGCCTTTCTATAAGTTGGAGGTCCAAGTGTCTTCTTCCTGGTTATGCATGATCATAACTTCTATGATGTTTTCTTCCAAGTTGCGGTCAAAATCTTTGTTTTTTTGTTGTTTTTTTCTATTCTTAAAAAATATTTGATCGTGTTCTTGTCGGCGGTTGTTCATCAACTTCTAATTCTATCTGTGTGATTTTTGATTCTTGCAGGAAGAGGTAGCTAAAGAGTGTGGCATACCAGTGCAATTTCAACGCTTTTGGCTGTGGGCAAAGCGTCAAAATCATACTTATCGTCCTAACAGGCCATTGACACCGATGGAGGAGACGCAGTCTGTAAGTACACCTTTACTCTCTAATTGCATTGCTTATTGGCAACTATAATTTTAGAGTGCTTTTTTTCTTTATATATTCTCTTATATGGGATATTGGAAGATTGTTAGAGATTACATTGGTATAAAATTCTATCAGGCTTGATCAAGATAGAAATATACTTGTTAATTACATATTTCGATCGGGCTATATAGTCTGATTTCGAAGAGCCCGATGTGCTTGATTAAAGGATGATGATGTGCATGGAACTCATTATAATGTAAAAAGATACTCAAAGAAAATAGAGTGAACTAGAATTATGGGGTTCTTCCAGACTTGCTTTACATTTTAAGAATCCTTTCCCAAAGAACATGTCTGATTTTTGTTGATCCTGTGTAAACTAAGGAAAGACTTCATGAGAATTTTAAATCGTAGAGCACATGGACAAGGTTTGACTATCTACAACAGTGACAGGGTCAGTAAGGTGTTTACTGATTCATGAGAATGATTGATCCATTTTTAAATTCCATGTGCATTCTTGTTCTTCATGAGAAACATCTGGACATATGCCTTATCTATACTTCTTTTTGAGTTTGGATCTAAAGGTTTCAGTTAAGTCCTGTGGTCTGTGGTGTCTTCTGGAAGCCAAATTTTGCAGATCTGTTTTCTTTCCCCTCGAATTATTTTTACATGTTGATCAGTCTTATCTTTTCGATGCATCTGTAGGTTGGAACACTAAGAGAGGTATCAAATAAGGTCAATAATGCTGAATTGAAATTGTTCTTGGAAGTGGAGCTTGGACTGGTAATCATTTTGTGCTAACTGCTAACTAGACATGCTTGTTAATGCAATATGATTTTCATTTTGTTTTGACTGCATTTGTATATATCATATTTCATAATCCAGGATTTACGGCCTATTGCTTCACCTGATAAGACCAAGGAAGATATTTTACTTTTCTTCAAGATTTATGATCCTGAGAAGGAAGAGCTACGGTGATTTATTGTATTTTCTTGGCTATTATGCATAATATTGTTTTTGAAGCATGTACCTCACCGATGTTCTCTTTTACTTGGCTTGATCAGATATGTTGGAAGGCTGTTTGTAAAAAGTACTGGTAAGCCGATAGAATATGTGCCAAAGTTAAATGAAATGGCTGGCTTTGCTCTCGACGAAGAGGTTGACCTTTATGAGGTTCGTTTGCAGTAACATATCTTTTCAATGCTGCTATTATTTATTGCCGATCCTTCAAGACTTCAAGTATAGCATGAGAATTAATTATTATAAAATTACATATATTTACGAGGGGGTTATGGCTTATTTTGACATCGTATATATATAAAAAGGTTTTGGCTGACTTTGATATGGGGCAAGATGCTTTTGCCATGTTTATAAAAACAATTCTCTTTACAATGACATGCCTCACTTAAGTTTATCATGGGGTTATTCTAAAGTATTTTCAAAGCATTTTAGAAATTTTAATGGATTATATCTCCTTTTTGTATATATATTATTATACATATTTTTAAAAGGGTAAATTTGTTATATCTTACTGTGTAATTTAATTTTAAAATGTTTTAAAAATTGTGTACATACTACAATTTTTTTTTCCATTCCTGTCACATGTCACATCTTTTGTTTTTGCCCAATGTTATGAATAAACAGGATGCTTTTTTTTTTTTTTTTTTTTTTACAGAATACGTTGTATGCTCACATCATATGCACTCATATAAGACCTCTTCTATTGAATTCTCATGATTGTCCTTGTGATATTTAACACTGTCTTTCTTGCTCTTGATTTAGGAAATCAAGTTTGAGCCGACTGTTATGTGCGAGTCAATTGACAAGAAATTCACTTTCCGGGCCAGCCAGGTATATATCTTGTATCATTGTTGCATATTGACTTTTGTGCACTCAACCGTTTGATGCATTCTTTATTTTTATAGCTGGAGGATGGAGACATTGTTTGTTTTCAAAAGTCTGTTCCTGCGGAAAGTAATGAACAAATCCGGTATCCAGATATTCCATCTTTTCTGGAATACGTTCATAATCGGCAGGTATGCTTCTGTAATTAGTGAAGTCGTTAAATCTCTCATGGAAAACTGTTTTTACTATTACTAAATTATTAATGACTGAGTGGAAAGCTGTTTTACATTTAGATCCTTTACCTGCCTGCCTGTATATACTTCAAGTATCTTCATATATATGTATAATTTTAGCTCAAGGTGCATCGCCTAATATTTGCTTGGCTTAGGAAAATGGCTAAAGAGTTCTTTTTAAGTCTGGTCAGCTATACGAATAAAGAAATACACTTAGTTGTTTATAGATTCCTTGATGTACAATGAGTAGTAGAGTCTGTTTGTTTTTTAATAGGTATTTGGTGGTTACAGGGCTTATGGGTCTAGAATCTTTAATATGTACGACAAAAGGGTTTTTTATCTATTCTATGTAATTAGCGGATAGTTTCTTCACTTAGTTTGAACTTGAGAAAAATTGTGATAGTGAGGTGACTGGGAGGAGTAAAAACTATATGTTGTGGCAGAACTGACACCATGAATGTTTTTGCTTCAACTATCTAGATGTTTCTGTAAGCAGTTTAGTCCTCTTATCCTTTATTGCCTCATAGATCTTAGATGTGACTTCATTGCTTTAACTGACCAGTGTGCTGTTTATAAAAGAAAAACTGATCAGTATAATTATTGGAGCAATAGCTATTTTGCTATTTCTATTAATGCATTGGCTATGCACACAAGTATTCTATATGAATAAATCTGATATTTTCCGTTTGTCATCCTGAGCCTTAATTTCTCTAAACTTAGTTTTCCATAAGATCTGCATCACCATGGAGCTTGTTTCTATTTATTTTTACAACACTGTGTCTCCTAAACTTTAGTTATTGTGGTTGCATCCTGCGATTCTTGGCTGAAATTGCTAATTGTGGTACAATCTTCTGTATTTTAGGTTGTCCGCTTCCGATCTCTAGAAAAGCCCAAGGAAGATGATTTCAGTTTGGAGCTGTGAGTTAAATTTAAATTGGAATGATCTTACTGTTTTGGGTACTTCATTAAGTTACTGAAGTGATTACTAATCCTCTACACTACAATTTTTTTTGAAATTCAAGGTCAAAGCTTCATACTTATGATGATGTTGTTGAAAAAGTAGCTCACCGTCTCAGTTTGGACGATCCATCCAAACTTCGGTTGACATCTCACAACTGTTACTCTCAGCAACCTAAACCTCAGCCTATCAAGTACCGGGGTGTTGATCATTTGTCTGATATGCTGGTTCATTACAATCAGGTAATAAAATACCAGGAAGAAGTAGTACAGAAATGTACCAGAAAGAATCAGAGAAAAAGAAACAAACACATCTGACTCGTTTTATCATGATTCTGGCAGACTTCTGACATACTATACTATGAAGTACTAGATATTCCTTTACCAGAGTTGCAAGGCTTGAAAACCCTGAAAATAGCATTTCATCATGCTACTAAGGATGAAGTGAGTATTATAATTTGATTATTTAGCAGTGTTTTAAGAATAAGACATTGCTGTTTCTTTGCATGCAATAAAAGTTACATATGCGATTGCCAGGTCGTCATTCATACTATCAGATTGCCAAAACAGAGCACTGTTGGGGATGTGCTCAATGATCTCAAAACAAAGGTAATTTACTCATCCTCATGGCACGCTTGTGTTTTTATCGGTGTTATTTTTGTAAATGAGTTTTGAGTTCTTTTCTATTAGTTTTGGTTGTACTCACTTCGTTTCTGGATCAGGTGGACTTGTCAGATTCTAATGTTGAGCTTCGGTTGCTTGAAGTCTTCTACCACAAAATTTATAAGGCAAGAATTTCAGTGTTGATTCATTATTTACAAAGATACTTGTGCTAGTTCGTATCAGATATTTTGGGGGTGGCAAAGTTGTACTCCATGGACGGCTCTCATTTCTATTTCTTTTTCTATCTACTTCTGGGTGGACTACCATTAGATAAATTAAGTAGTAGAACACTTGATGAGGGACAATAAGTCCACGGATTTATTTATAAAAAATGGTAAAGGTTGTGAGAGCAATTTTGTATTTGAACCCTAGTTAACGGATGAGAGTGAGTGGTATTATATACTTAGGTGTCTTCTAATAACCTCCACGGATTTATTTACTAAAAATGGTGAAGGTTGTGAGAGCAATTTCGTATTTGAACCCTAGTGAACGGAAGAGAGTGCTATTATATACTTAGGTGTCTTCTAATAACGTCCCTAGTGTCATTTCTATTTCCTTCTCTCTTCCGAAGTGTCATTTCTATTTCGTTCTCTCTTCCGAATGGACTGCTATAAGACAAATTTAGTAGTCAAAAGGTTAATGGGGTACTGGAAGTCTGGGTATTAATTTATAAAGAACGGTAACGCTTGAGAGGGCAATTGTATTTCTGAATCCTAGTTTACTGATGAAATTAAGTGATGTTATATACTTATGTGTCTTCTAATATGGTCTGATTCTTTTTACTGTTTCCGAGACCTAATCTCCGGATCTCTTTGATGCAGATTTTCCCACCTAATGAAAAGATTGAAAACATAAATGATCAGTACTGGACATTACGAGCTGAAGAGGCCAGTGATTTTATCTCTATCTTTCTCAGTGGATGAGGAAACCTTTTGTGGATTTCTCATACCTTGTAATTACTTGAAAATTCAATCTTGGTTGGATGTGTGTGTCACAGGTCCCAGAAGAAGAGAAAAATCTTGGTCCAAATGATCGTCTGATTCATGTCTATCACTTTAATAAAGAGACTGCTCAGAATCAGATGGTAGGTGGCTCTAACTTTGATTTCACAGCAGTTAAATATCTTCGTTTGCTTATTATTAATGAGATAATCAAGAAGCTTTCCACACTGGAACTTCCTAAGGTTGTAATCTTCTCATAATATTCTGTTTCTGCTGACAGCAAATTCAAAACTTTGGTGAGCCCTTTTTCTTGCTAATTCATGAAGGCGAAATTTTGGCGGACATAAAAGTTCGAATAGCAAAAAAACTGCAAGTACCAGATGAGGAGTTTGCCAAGGTATGTTCTTGAGACATCTAGAGTCTCAAAATTTAGCTTGTTTAAATTTCTATTGTTAGTCTGCAACTGACTAGCTCGTTGGTATGGCATCGTCTTAGGTATTCTTTTGAGGTCTTGAGTTGAGTAAGAGGTGCTGCTGATAAATAAATGTCAAATAAAATAAAATTATATTGTGATAAATATAATATATATGTTAATGGTCTTGGGTTTAGAAGGATTAACAGTCATTTTTACAACGATTATTGATTTTCTACCAAGTTGCAAATGCATATATGAGATTAAACTATAAACACACTGCTTCGATCTGTGACTAATTGGTTGAGCCATAGAGCTGGATATCTATCGAAGGTCAATCCAGTTTGTATAACTCAATCAGATTCACTTGGGTCTTTAACCTCTATGTTGAGCTGTTTGAAGGCAGGTTTATTGAGCCTCGGGAAACCAATTTCACTTCTGGTTTTGTGTTATGCAGTGGAAATTTGCTTTCCTTTCTCTTGGACGGCCGGATTATCTTAACGACACTGATGTCGTGTCAAATCGCTTTCAGGTGAGTCTTCATTTCAACTATCCCCTTCTTTCATAAACAGGTTAAAATTAGTTCATGTGATTACCATGTATGTTGTTCTGTCACCTCAGCGAAGAGATGTTTATGGTGCTTGGGAGCAGTACCTTGGCTTGGAGCACTCTGACAATACTCCTAAAAGATCGTATTCAGCTAATCAGGTAAACTGCCAGTCTTGTAAAAATTAGAATAATGCTTACGTGGCTATAATAGTTCAGTTAATATTGTCTTGTGGAAATCCTAGCGAGGCTATGAACGCTCTACTAGGTTGGAGTTATATAATTAAAATGATAATGTCTCTCTATATTATATTCCTGGCATGCCAAGGTTGTTTCTTTGATATTCATTGTTTTCATTGTATCCTTGCAGAACCGACACACCTATGAGAAGCCGGTGAAAATTTACAACTAGATGCTGATTAGATGAATGAATCTCCTTCATACACCTGGTATATGTCAAAAGTATTTGTTTGTAAGAAGCGCAAAGAGCTGAAAATGAGATAGTACTATCAACGCAGAAGTTAGATTCCCGAACGCAGTTATGTTAGCTGTTTGACGCTGTTTGTCAGTTTTTGTTGTTTCTTTAGAATGCTGTGTAATTCTTAATTCATGTTTGGTTGGGTGAGGGATTTTTCCTCGGGTGTGTTAGTCCAAACTGCGTCAATCACTTACTCCGGTTCGCGCATTTGTCTGGCTGTTAAATGGAGGATGTCTCCAAATTATAGGTGTAGATGGTGTTTGTATCGCAGTAGTACATAAAATGAGATTTTGGAATAGTGTATACAGGTTTATATAGTTGGGTATTTTTTCCAGCGGATTTTTTAATCAAATTAACCTCTTGTATGTTTATATCCGCCCTCATTTTCTCATGTTGCGTCAGCTCAGGCTATACATTCTTGAACTGGAAAGAATAATTGTTGGTTTAATTATAAGGTGTGTTATCCAATAACAAAATTAATATCTTGAAGAATGTACTTTAGTTACCTTTTTAGTACGAATTGCTAAAACCTCTTTTTTCCCTTCCTCGTTCTTCTGTTTTTGATTTTAAAACTGCGTCTTTCACTTTAGTTGGAAAAAAAATTCTGAAAATGTTAACTGTTTTGGATTTTTAAAACTGCATCTTTCACACTTTTGTCTGTTTTCTAATTTCTTTTGCTCAACGATTATTTTTGTATTCTTGAGCATCCAGTCACTTTTGTTTTTAATCACTAGAAGTTTTTTTCGTTATTTAGATAGGTGACAATCTGATTATTGGTAGTTGGAACTTTTTTATTGATTATTGGTAGTTGGAACTTTTTTATTTATTTTATATTGGCTTTGAAGAGTAACTCGTCCCTGGACTATCGATTTTAGTGACAAATAGTCTCTAGATTTTTAAAAGTCCGTTGGTAGTCCCGGGACTATCCATTTTGGTGACATGTAGTCCCTGGACTTTTAAAAGTCCGTTGGTAGTCTTTGGACTATCCAGTTTGGATAAAGTTAGTCCTATGCGCATGTTTATTAAGGGGACTAACTTTATCAAAAATAAAAATTTAAATGACTAGGTTTATCGGTTGATAGACTATCTGTCACAAAAATTGATAGTCAACACCTGTAAGGGGATTAACTTTATCCAAACTGGATAGTCCAAAGACTACGAACGAACTTTTGAAAGTGGACTATCTGTCACCAAATACGGTAGTCCAGGGACGAGCTATTGTTCAAAGCCATCTTATATTTATTATATATTTATTATTCTCCTTTAAGTGGTTCAAAAGTTTTGTTTGCTAAGTTAAGTGGTTCAAAAGCTTTATTTCCTGCCTCAACAAGCGTGAGTTTAATAGTATTGATGGTTCATTTTTTTTAAATCTAACACGATTTATTTTATCATTTTTCAAGTCCAATACGATTTAGTTGAAAATCTTTCCGAAAAAGCCTTATGAAACCTAATTCAAATTGGGGAATATAATTTCAGGTTCTTTCCTAACATTATCAGACCACGTATTTTTAGAAATAAAATAATTTTTACTTCTGACTTTTGGAGTAATCCTGTTTTCAACTCCAGGGGTGTCGACGACGTTTTCATTAGCCATTTCACTAACCTCTTCCCACTAAAAATCTACCTGTGTTTTGATGGAGTTAGAAATTTGACTATATCCCGACTTAACAACTCTGACAAAATCCCCTCTTACTCATGAGGAATTAAGAATGCTTTGTTAAGTATTGACATCAATAACTGGTCCGTATGGCTATAATGCTGCTTTGCTTAAGACATCTTACACAATCATTAACACCGACTTTTGTAAAGGGGTCCATCATTTTTCCATCAGAGTTGTGAGATCCCAATTGGAACAAAACCCTCATTGCCATCTTCCGTAAGTCAGACAACCTTTTGCTTCCCCTTTCTTCAGACCTTTTGTCTACTGAAATGTATTCTACAATGTCATTGCTAAAATCCTCACCAGTAGGACTAAGGATTCATTCCCTTCTCTCACCGATCCCTACCAATCAAAATTCTTTCCAAGTCGTAGTATTTCCCCCAACAGTCTTCTCTCGCAGGTGTTTCTTAATGTTTGTTAAACCAACATGATAGGTCCTAGAGCAGCTCTTAAGATCGACCTTATGAAAACCTTTGATAATTTCCGTTGGTGTCTCCTCTTGGATGTCCTATATGTTATGGATTTTTCCACTCGAATGATTGGTTAGATTATCCAATATATATCATCTTCTTCATACCCGATAATCTTTAACATCAATGTTTTTGGTTCATTCCACAGTAAAAAGGTCCGTCATCAAGGGACCCCTTATCTCCATTTCTTTTTGTTCTCATCATGCAAGTACTATATAGTATTCTTAAAGAAAAAAGTAAACATCCCTCATTTGGCTTCCACTAGAAGTGCCATAAACTCAAAATTATTAACTTCTGCTTCGCGGATGACCTAATGCTATTTTTTTCATGCCAACACCAACTCTATTAACCTTCTTAAAGACGAAATTTAGATATTCACTGTCCTTTTGCACCTTCGTCTTACTCCTAACAAGACCCAAATTTTACTCCATGATGTCTTCGATTTGATCCGCCGCTCCATCGTCTCTTCCTTGGGATTCGAGAATGGCTCCTTGTTGTCCGCTAAACAAGTGTTCCCTTTATCATATCTCGCTTCTCTTACAATGATTGTAGGTCGTTTTTCAATAAGATCACCCGTCGTATCAGCTTGTGGACTCCAAATACCCATCATATGATGGTATACGATAGCTTATCAAGGTTGTTATGTTTATTTGAATATTTTACTAGTCCTCTGTATTTACTCTCCCTGTTTGTATCCTCAAGGATCTCTCACAAATTGTTTTGTAGATTTCTTTGGTTATGACTCGATTTTAAAATCTACGATTCTAAAGTCGCATGATCCAAGATTACATTTTCTTCGTCGGAGGACAAGCTTGGGATTCTAGACATCAGGGTCTGAAATCAGGCGGCTACCTTCAAACACTCTTGGTCCATCATTTGTCTCTAACGAATGAATAATCATTTTAGTACCTAGAAATAAGATTTAAATTTATCTAATGCAAAGAAAACTTCCATGATTTTTTTTGTGGTAGTGAAATAATTTAATTAAGCTCCTATGAGTGTTTGACTAGCACAGTAAATGACATGATTTTCTACTGTCCAAGAACAACCCTTATTACATACTAGTGCCACATATTAATTCAAATGGTAAAGTCCAATCTGGTGAAACAATTATGGGTGCAAAGATGAGTTTGGAATTTTTAGCATGAAATTCACCTAAACACTTTTTTAAAATATGAACTCAACATCTTTAATCAATAGATCTTATATAAGGGTTGATATCTCTGAAAAATCTATTATGAACCGTCTATAAAATCCTACATGACCAATGAAACTTCTTATCCATTTTACCGAATTTAGAGGAAGTATTTTTTTTCAATTACCTTTACTTAGACTAGATCGACCTCGATTCCCTTTTCTAATATCTTATGACGTAACATGATCTCATCATGTTCCATGAAATGACACTTTTCTGAATTTAACACGAGATTAGTGTCTATGCATCACTGCAAAATAAAAAATAATTTAGGTAGGCATATATGAAAAGAATCCCCAAAACTGAAAAGTCATCCATAAAAATTTCAATCGATTTTTTAACTATATTAAAGAAAGTCAACATCATGCATCTCTGAAATATAGTAGGGACGTTGTATGGACCAAACGACATCCTTCGATACCGTGAAAGTCTCATATAGACACGTGAATGTTGTTTTTTTATCCTCTGGTGGGATAGAAATATTATTATATCCAGAGTACCCATATAAAAATAATAAAATATGTGTTCGCCCAGTCTCTCCAACATTTGATCAATAAACGAAAATGAAAAATGATATTTTGTTTTCATATTATTAATTGTTTGAAGTCGATACAAACCATCATTGAGTTACTTTCCTTGTCAATATATGTTAATTATTAAGCTTTATGATCATTTTCATTATTCTTAATTACTTAGAAATCAATAAGGCTGGACTCACCCATGTACTATATGAGATATGATATATGATTTTCGCACGTAATAGTTTTAAAAAATTCTTTCATCACCACCTCTTGTATCACTGGATTTAATCACCTTTGAGGTTGAACGATTGATTGATAAACAATCTATATCAATATTTTATAATGACACAAAGACGAACTGATTTTCTTTATGCCCATAATTGTCCATCTAATGACCTCTTTGTTTTTTCTCAACAGTCTCAACAAATTTCCTATAGCTGTATCACTCACTAAGACATTAATAATCACTAGAAAACTATTAGGTTCCTCTATAAAAATATAATGCAAGTGTGATGGTAAGAGTTTTAATTCCAGTGTAGACGTTTCAACTTTTAGACATTCAAAGGTTGAGTACTTAGATTATTCAAATCCTTAATACATTATGTTACCTCTCCATTTTCAATTTCAACTTCATTTAGTCTAGTATGTACTATATAATTTTTTAAAGTAGAAAAAGATAATAACTCATGCAAACATTTATCCACAAGATTATGTACCACATCTATTGATAAACATGCATTCATATATTTTTGAAAATTTAAATATTCTAATACACTGAATTCCACATGTTTATCTCCTAGCTGAACTGCTGGCTCTACGCGAACTTCCTCGAGTCCAATGACTGCAACCAGAGTGTTTGATCCAACCTCCCCTGGATCTACCTCTAGATTCCTTCGAGCCATATTTTTAGCCTCTGTGTCACCCCACAACCTCAAATCCCTCCTACGAATTATGCATTCAAAGTTTCCTTGTTGGTGCCTCTGTCTGCGTGGGGAAGAGAGCTACTCACCCTCACTTATCGATACTGATAGATATTAATCCTTCACTCAATATTCTCTCCTTAAGGAGTTATGAGCATGATACGAACCGTAAGGTCGAATAATTTCGTTAGTTTTATCCTCTCTGGACCGCTTAAAGGTGGAAATGTCCCTACTAATATGCGTAACAACCACCTCGGGTCCAGGAGCGGTGCTTGTTCCTCATTTTGAGCTTGAAGAGTCACGATTCGTGATATAAGCTTTTATCTTTTTTGTTCGAATTGAGAAGGCAAAATAGAGGAGTCTAGTGGGTTTTGAGACCCCAAACTCTCTTGCGATGGGTGAGTGTCTAGGTTCGCTTCAGGAGCGGTAAATGTTCCCCTCTCCCCAAATGGATGACAAATTGTATTTATAGTGACTAATATAGACCTTTAAGCTCTATTGGTCCAGTAATTCATAAATTCTTTTTAGAGCTTAAGTTTAACCTATAAGACCTATAATCGGCCCAAAACAAAGCCTTTTAGCCTAGTATATAATTATCTTATCATTTTTTTCTCATACATCGCATTTAACCTTTACTTCACACGTCGCATTTCATTTAACCCATATTTACTTCACATGTCGTATTATCTTACATTTCACATTTAGTATTTTTTTCTCACATTTTGATTTTGATTTTTTTGCATTTAACTTTTTTTAGTTTCATTAAACCCTTATTTCAATTTTCCCATTTTATTTAACCCTTATTTTGAATTTCACATCTCAGATGTTTTTTCGTATTTATATCTTATTTCACATTTTGATTTAATCCTTATTTTTCATTTCGAATTTCACTTAACCATCATGTTGCAATTTGCATTTCAACTTTGCATTTCACATTTTGATTTTTTCCGCATTTATTGCTTATTTCACATTTTATTTAACCCGCATCTCGCATGTCAAATCTCTTTTTTTGTATTTTGATTTTTTTTGGTATTCAATCTTTATTTTACATCAAACTATGTATTTGAACGATCATTTTCGTATTTTACATTTTAAATTTTTTATATTTAATTTTTTCCACATTTCGTATTTTGGTTAACTTTTATTATACATCTTACATTTTAAATTTTTTTCTACATTTAACTCTTTCGCATTTTATTCAACGCTTATTTTCCATTGTTTTTCGCGTTTTACATAAAATAAAGCACTTAAATTCTCTACCAACATAAACACAATTTAACATTTGTACTCAAATAACAATTCAAACTCTTCAACATGCAAAACGTTGCATGAGTACTCAAGTAGTAAAGTAACAATCAAAGCAGGACCCATATCCACACTCACCTATCAAAATCAATAGACGACTTTAAAAAAGGTTGTGAGAGCCAAAAACGAATTCTTAAAACACCAAATTCAAATAATAAAAAAGATAGAGACAATATGAAGAGACAGTCAAATACAAATGCAAGGGATGACGGAAAAAAACATTCAAACATAAAAATAAAAAAAACTATTTTTTTTAAAAAAAGAATCCTAAGTCGTTATTCAATAAATGCGCACATGATAAATTATGAGTCTGACACAATAACCTTCAAACCAAAGTAAGAAGATAAACCACATCAGATGACAAATTAAAACCAAAAATACTTTTGTAGAGAAGATCCAACGCACAACCTTATGGTGACAAACACATCTACTCCTCCACCTCAACTACCCTTTTTTTAAAAAACCAACCATTTAGAAATAATTTTTTTAACATCTAAGAGCTTATCACGGGCCAAAGCTTGAACAAAAACTAAAAGCCCACTATATTCGAATCACAATTAATAACTAAAGTAATTCGATTTAAAAAAACCGAAATAAAAAGGCAATCGGTTTAAAGCTATCGATTTAAGGTTTCCATTTAAAGGGAGAGAAAGAAGCTCGGGGGAAGGATGAAGAAAATCTATTACAAAAATGGCATTATATAACTGGTAAAAACATTGGAATACTTTTAAAAGTTGATATTAAATGATAATTAATAATAATAATATTTTAATACTAGATAGTAATAGTTGAAGAATTAAAAAAATGTATAATTTCTTTTATGGTTACATAACGGCTAAAAGCACTATTGTATTTTTAAAAAATTAGTATTAAATGGTAATTAATATTATTATTTACTATTAAATAAAAATGGTTAATCTGGGGGATCACAACAAAAAATAAATTTGGTTTTTGACAATGGGAGTTCAACAATATTTTTCATTCCCTTTAGTTGAGTGTAAAAGAAGAGATATTTGGCAAGTTTAGTCACTTCAGTAGCTAATAATAAGTCAGCCATACATATTGTAATCCCTAGGAAACGTGAGCTAAGGACTACACTAAGTAGCATCCTCCACCAGTTAGCAGATAATTGGGTGGGACAAATACCTATCACGTTAAAGAAATCACGAATCAACATGGGCAACGGAAGGCGCAGTCCCCAATCGAACACAGTTGTAAGCAAGCAAGTCTCCATTTCACGGGTATTGTATGGATGCTCGTCGACTAGGGGTTTCTGGAATGTCACACCTAGCCCTACAACTGAGCAATCCAACATCGTCTAGATACCTATATTTGTGAGCTATCTGTGGGAAATAGCTTTCCAAGAATACAAGGTCTTCAAATTCAAATACTTGAGTTTTCTCCAAGTTTCTCCTTGTCGACCTTTTTCTGGTGCCATGGATTCTACTTGGACTACAATGAGTTAATGTCACGAATAAGCATGATTATAGCAGGCGAGATGTGATTGGTTCAACATCCTGTGTATACAAGTTTCTTTTTGTCTCCATAATCACACACTCCTTATTCCATAATATAGGGTTCTAAACTATTATCAAACACTACATGTATGCACAAGTTAAGCAAAAATGGTGTACCTGGTTTGCAGTTTGAAAATAAAAAATATGCCTTTTAATAGTAGACGCTAACGACATACTTAGCAAATGCGCAACACAAGTAAGAGTTTTTAGAGAAACTATGATTTCAAATTAAGGTAATTTGATCTTTTGCAAAATAAATCATGATATACGTTGGGTAAACGTCAGTAACAACTTGCACACCTCTTCAAAACCCAAGCGCCATACATTGTTTCCTAAATACGGTAATGTCAGAACCGTCACAGTTACACTCTATCTACGTGTCGACTAAACAGAAAGCAATGATGGCAAATAAAACACCATTAGGCACTTGGCTTTGCATTCACCTACAATGAAAATATATTTATCCTCAAAGGTATTTTTAATTTATAGATTTATCATTTTAATTAAATGCTAAATCCATAAACTAGGGGGATGCCCTGATGATGGGGTATTCCCCAGTCGAGCAGAACACAAAAGACCGAGCAGACACGACGAACGAGAAAGATAAACGACAAGCCCGAGCTAGAAAGATAAGCAAAGATGCAGTAGGAAGTTAAATAAGCGACGTAAGGAACAAAGTCAATAGCAACACAAATGGATAGTAACGGCCAATTCTGACGAGCGAGTTGGCCGACCGAGCTAGTTATGCAAGAGCTGAAGGCTGAATAAGCTAACAAAGGGCTGAGCGAGCTTAAACAATCGAGCCCAGTTCGGACTACTTTGTGTCTCGAACCGAGCGATGAAGATAAGTAAAGAGATCACTAAGTCTTGCTCGAACTACCGCGCGTCCAGAGCTGAGGTTGCGTATTTTAAAGGATAAACGTTTTTTAAATCATTACTTAATGATGTTCTAAGTTTTAGTCAAACCACTCAGTAATTCCAGCCACAACTATAGGCAACGTGATGTAAGTGGGAATAAATGTCCTTGTAACCGCCCATAAATGAGAAGAACTATAAGTAAGGGAATTCTCTAAGATAAATGTAACTTATCTTTTCTGACAAATTTAGTTTTTCTACTTTGGCAAAGCTTTGTTATTTCCCGTAACAGTTTTAAATACAACGATGATATATAATAATTTTTTTAATTAAATAAAAAGAGAATATTAACAAAAATAAAATAAAATAAAACTTATATAAAATTAACAAGTAAATTGTGGGACATCAACTACTACCAAATCAGAATTTATCATTAATTTTATTATATTTTTATATTTTTGATTTGAACTTGTAAATATAATATAAACATGATTATTGTTAGAATTAAGTTAAATTCACCAATAAAGTCTGATCTTGCTCCAAATTCTTTTTAATAACAAATTTATTTTTAAAATTTATTTACGAAACTATCATTAATAGTAAAAAAATATTAAGTGTTCCTAATCTCACCCAACATCAAACACAACCTAAATAGTTAATCTTGCCCAAAACATTTTAACATATTCTTCAACTTGTTCTTCAACATTTTCAACATTTTCTTCAACTTGTTCTTCAACATTTAAATCTCTTCTACAATTTATTCTTCAATACTAAACTTGATTTTCAATTTGATATTAAATTTTTACTTCAATAAAAAAACCTCACTAAACCTCACTAAAATTCACTACATTTCAACAAAATTTCAAAAAAACATAACCAAAGATATGAATCAATCAGAGGATAAAATTTCTATAGAGGAGCTACACTCTCTAGAGGAGGATCTACACTCGTCAAAGAAGGTAAACCTTTCTTTTTATTTTTTTTCAAACTTGGTGCACCTATGCACCATCGGTTCAGTGGGGTTAAACCAGTGGTGTGTAGATGCACCTAGCTCCGTTCTACTCACTTGCACCATTGGTGAAAAAGCCCTGAACCTATGGTGCAGAGCCTCAAAACCACTTGTCCTAACCGCTTGAACCATCGGTTCAAACCTCAAGTGCTACTCGTTAGAATACAATTTATTTTAGTAGTTGTTGTTTTATTTTTTTGAGCTACGTTTTGTTTATTTAGTTCGAGTTTTTTTGAAATTTGGAATTACATAGGGAGGATACACAAATCGATACGCGGAGGATTTCAGTACCGATTACACTCATGTTTGTTTGACAACTTAATATTATACGCAATACGAATTGGTTGAGTGGGCTAAAAATATTAGGATACAAAACGGTTTGGTTATCAACATAAAACATTACGATCAAATAAACAGTAGAAATAATCCGCGAATATTCTTTGAATGCAAGAGGTTAGGATGGTACATTCACCAAAAAAAAATCTCAACAGAAAGTCGACTAGAACAAAAAATGTGGTTTTGGTTTCGAGCTTAAAAGTACCATGGTAACTCTGAATCAATGGTTGTTAGAAGATATATTTGACATTCACAACCATTCAAGTTCTAAACACTTAAACAATTATATATACGCGTGACATTTGAATAAAGATGAGTTTGGAATTTATATAACGTTCAACCTTCATGGGGACTTGCCCTAGATAAATTTTGAACGAAGTAAAAAAGGTAATCGAAGATAATCTATTTTCTATGTGTACTATATTCAACGATTGACAGAAAAACCTGATGTTAGAGAAAGCCGGTTGGTTACAGTTGCAATGCATTTTTAGGGAATCTCAAAAGACCTAATTATTTTGAATGACATAAATCTAGCGAAGATGAAGGTTGTATTATTACTGATATTTTCTTTGTGCATCCAGCTAGTGTGGATTTGTTACATACATTTTTAAAAGTGTTAATAACTGATAGCACTTACAAGATAATAAGGTATAAAATTCCTTTGTTTGAGATCGTCGATGTAACATCTACTGGTTTGACTTACTGTGTTGTTTTTGCATTTATGTTCAGGAAAAAGTAAAAAATTTGAAGTGGGTATTAGATTGTTTGAAATCCTTGATTGTATCTCAAGACATTGAAGAACCATCAATGTTTGACAGATAGATCTTTGACGTGATGAATACTCTATAACAAGTTTTTTTGAAAATAACGCACATGCTATATCGATAGCACATTAACCAAAATGTTCAAGCGAATACAAAGAAATAATTTAATGAGAAAACAAATCATGCTTTATTTGTGTCTATGTGGAAAAAGATAGCGTGCTCGACATCAAAAAAATTCGTCCACGCTAGGATTGAAATGCATCGTGACTACAAAATATATCTTGAACCAATCAAATACACCAAAAATTCTTAGTTATCAACATACATTGATAAATTTATGGTTTGGAAAACTAATAAGTTCATGCATTTGGGACATACCACTAGTATCCAGATGCAGAGCCCTCATTCTAACCTAAAGTGTTATATACGTACAAGTAAACATATGGTGTATTTTGCTTTGGTAACACTTGTTATTTTTTTTAAAATGATGTTAAAACTATTATTTACTAACAATTTGTTGGTTTCATTAGTGTATGATTTAAAACCTAAGTATATTTGTAAAAATTTTATGCATTTTGAGTTGATAAATATGTTTGTCATTTTTATGGTTGACTTATTTTAAATATTATGTAACGGTTATTTGAGTAAACATAAATATTAAAGCAAACATACACTACATGAATGATTAATATAAAAACCTTACAATAAAAAATAATAATCTTAAATACATAATCAAACTACTTATATGTGGTTCAATACAAAATATAAAGAAAAAATAACCAATATCAAGAAATCAAATCCAAAATAAGTTCTATAACAAAAAATAAGCTAAAGAGAACTGACCTGCAACACTTGTTGCTTGAAGAGCCTCAAACTATCCAAGTCATCTCTTGTACGTATAATGTTGATCGTACGAACAATCTCAAAGAGTCTGTTATCACCGGACTGCACATATAGGGTGATAACATACCATCCAAAGCAAGAAATGTAATCAACATACCTAGTAGTTATGTACCTACCATATATAGCAATCACAACTGTCAAACGATCATCTCAAAGTAAATGGTGACCTAATATTGCCAAACTACCTCACGCTAAAGGTAACAAGACAAATCTTCATCTTATAGGAAACTTTTTTAAAATAAGAGGTGTTGGTGCATCATAGATCTATCCGAACTGTATATGACTCTGTCACACATATATCCTTCTACCATTTTCATCATTTGTATTGGCTAATCAAGTAGATTGTATATACTTTACATGAAATTTAGCTCTCATGTGCTCGTACGACTCGAAGATGACTTGTAAAACAGAACAATACAACATGTTATAAAAAATGTCAAGTTAAGTTAAACATACAAATATTATTAGGCATATAATAGATATAATATTGGTTCCCTTACATCATTATCCTTTAGATATGAAAGAAGAATACGGACGTTGGATTTGGATTTCATATTTGAGCCCACCATTCTCCTCAATAACCAACTTGTAATCTTTGGGTTACTCACGATATAAGTTGGGTTTTGTAGAGATTTTAGAACTAGAAAGTGATCGTATATCCAACAGTCTAACGTGCCTATGAAACCATATGGGTTCTGGTTTGAAGATTTCAAAACATCTTCCAAAATACGATAAATGGAAACCAACACACTAGCCCCCCAAAGCTATATCCCAAAACCCAGAAGTGATGTTCTTAACACCGCAGATATAGTCAGCCTTCACCTTTTTGTGAGTAATATCCATGAATATAATGTACCCAAATAAAAATAAATATATGCGCGTGATATCCGACATATAACCTATTGGTTGGTCAAGTTAAGGAACGGTTCCCTAGTAAATATTTTGCAGAGATATTTCAATTTAAACCCCACTCATCGTGTGGACTCGAACTCGGTATTAACCTTGCAAGTGTGAGTCCCAAAAATACCGTATAATATATATATGACATTGATGTCATCTAAAGTGAGTTTTATCTTCCCAAAACTGAACTAAAATGTGTCGGTCTCTTAGTGTCAACGCACAAAATATACCTCAACCAACACTAAATGAGTGTAATAATTTCAGAGGTGAGCAATGAGAGGTTCAAATGTAGTACGAGCAAGATGACTAGCTACTGTGGGTTGTGTTATCAAGTCCTACCGCGAATGACATTAATGTGCCTGAATGTCGAGAGAACTACGTGACTGTAAATAAACAAATATCTAGTAACAAAAGAACACTTAATAAAAAAAATAGATATTTGTTAAACTTTTAAGTTAATAATTAAAACTTTACACTCCCCACAAAAGTGCTGAATTCCTCGTGCTTTCTGTAGTCAGAAGCAACAGTGTTTTATTACATCCTAAAATTGTATAAAACTTCATCCACTCTTCTCTCTGAGCCGCGATTTCTCCTCTTCCTCTAGTAACACATAATCTACGTCACCAACATCGACGCTACTGGTAGCCACATTTGAGTGTGGTGCATGATGAACTAATTGTGAAAGATGAGGTGATAATAGTGAACGATATAATGGTGGTGGGGAATGATGACCTAAAGATGGTGGTGGTGCAATCTGTCTAGAAATGATCTGTCCCTTACAGGATCAACTTATTTGTCAACTTGTTTTGTAACATGTCTCGAACCCTTATGGATGCGGTGCAATGATCGTTCAATGTTCTCATCCGCTTCATATTCTATGTTAGTTTTTCCGATCTTTTTGCAGGAAAATTTGACATTTTCTGCTTCAATGAACTTGATAAAGGAAATATTTTTTCTTAGAGTGCTAAAGTCTACAGCTTGGCAGGTGGTCCTTCTGCGTATCGGACGACCTGAGTCAATAAATAATAAATATTAGATAAAAAAACTAAAATAAACACGAAAAAATAATTATTAGTAACCATATTGTACAACAAACAAATACTAAAAACTAAATAAGAACGAAAAAACAAAATAATTAGGTTAGCAAATTCAAAAAAATCAAAGGGAATTTCTGTTCAAAAGTTCGAAAAATAATCGGAAAATTAAAAATTATTTGGCCATGCACCATAACTGTATCGGCTACGCACCTATTGTGCAGGTGTTACACACCGACTGTACGCAAGAGTGGTACCATCATGTCATTCATCTTTCTCCTGATTCTGGCGACGAATATGAAGATTACACCATAAATTTTAAACCCTAGGTACACCAAAATCTCTAAATTGAATCCAAATTCATAAAATTTATCATTAACCCATCGATTTCATAAAAACTTCAACCCAAAAATTACTACAAACATATAATTAATTAGCTAATAGTTTCATAAATCAACAAACTATTTTTTTAAAAAATAGAACGAATAAAATAAAAAAGTTCACTTTAATGGAGGATGACAGGATCACATTTCTTCACCATTGAGGAAGAGGAGCTTTCTGGAGGAGAAATATATCACTAAAGGATCACCGAAGGAGGAGCTACTTGGCCAGATTTTATAGAACGAGAATGATGAAGGTAAAACGTGAGAGAAATGAGAGAAATAGTATCCTTGACTCGACGAGTAGGTTTTAGGAAAAAATTCTTTATATCCTCCCAAAAGAAATCTTTTGTCTGAACCTGGTGAGGTTATATTACTTTCGATGCAGTTAAGATTAAATGATATTAGACCATATTTGAGTGAATTTAGCTTGATCCATGTTATTATCCGATCAATATTAATATAAATTTATTTTTGAGACACTTACCATATAAGGCACATCCAACAAACCTATTACGGATAAATGACTAATTTTTCAAATATAATTTATACCTAAAATACACTTTTATACAAAATACAGCAAACAAGCGGGCATATTATCTTTCTTTTATTTTTTTAATTTAATTTTTTAAAGGTTTATATCTTTTAAATCATAACTCGAAAGAAAAATCTGAAATACCATTAATTTTGTTTTTAAAGAAGAACAAAACTAGTACCACTCATGATGTGTTTTGATTTTTTTTAAAATTATATTTGACACTCATCTCTCATTATATGGTTTCGCATCCATCATAGTGTGCATGACATCTATCATAATGGGTATGGTTTCACATCTACCATAGTGAGCTTGGTTTCACATCTAGTAGTACAAAATTTAAACACGTTTCACATCTATAAAAAACATGGTTTCACATCTTCTTTAAAAGAGTTGTCTTCTTCGTTTATGGTGTAAAATAAAAAAATTAAAAAGTTCGTATCTTTTGAACCGTAACTCAAAAACAAAATCCGAAACTACCATTGGTTTTGTTTTTTAAGACAAAAAAAACTAGATCCATTCATCATATGTTTGATTTTTTTTAAAAAATTATATTTTACACTAGTTTCTCATTACCTTACACTGGTTCCGCATCAATCATATATCTGAATTCACATCTAGTATCTAACATCTATCATAATTGGTATGGTTTCTCATCTATCATAGTTGTTCTGATTTTTAGGTTACACATATATCAGTATAAAAACTAAAAAGGTTTCAGATCCAGCAAAAAAAATGTTTCGCATCTTCTCATCTATCTTGTTTCGCATCTATTAGTATTTAAAGTAAAAAGGTTTCATATCTATTATTACAAAGGTTTTGAATCTACGAGTACAGAAAATAAACATGTTTCGCATCTATCACTACAAACAAAAAATATGTTGTATATCTTCAAAAACTTCATCTTCTTCGGTGAAGCTTGAACTGGTTTCTCAGACCAGATTTTCCAGAAACACAAAAATACACCAAAAACGATCAAAACCTTACTGCAATACAACAATTTAACTACAAAATCAAAGAAATATTAGATGAATTTCAAAAAACACAAAGAAAACAAAAATCTAATAACCTATTTCAAAATAAAAATAAAATAAAAAAGTCGAGTTAACTAAATAGCCAAATCGACTTACCTAAATAGAAATCCAAAATCAAATGTTGAAATCAAATAAAAATACAATCAAAATCATACGAAAACAAAAAATCGAATCAGTTATTGATATTGTATAGTAGCCTCACGTAAAATAAAAAGAGAAAGAGAAAGAAGAAAAAAACTTAGAGTTCAAAAAAAGATATACTTTTATATAATTAGCTAAAGACATTTATGGTATTAGCGGTCTCAAGCGGTAAATATTCAAATGAAATAAATATTTCTAATATATATATATATATATATATATAAATATGAATAATAAATAGATAATACTGTTTTATTTAGATCTTAAATGATACTAAACCTTCTATTTTCACAGTAATAATACTTAATGGGAGGAACTTTGAGTTGTGGAAAGAAGATATGTTGCTGCACTTGATGTACCATGATTACGACTTAGCATTAAGGGTCGATGAACCTAAACCTCTGACTGACGACAGTTCTCCTACGGAGAAGAAAGAGTCAGAGGCGTGGGAAAAGTCGAACAGGATAAGTTTAGGGATCATGAAGCAAGAAATTCCATTAGCATTCCGAGGTGCAGTTCCACCTGAGATCACCAATGCGAAAACATTTTTTGAAGAGGTAGATAAATGTTTTTCCAAGAACGATAAAGTAGAGATTAAGACGCTGCTTATTAAGCTAGCCTCTATGAAATATCGTGGCAAATTGACTGTTCGTGATTGGAAATGTCAAACACCGCTTCCAAATTGAAAGCACTTAAGACTGACCTTCCAAAAGATGTTGTGGTAGGCTTTGCTTTTCACATTTTCCCTCCTCAATATAAGAACTTTGAAACTTCTTATAACTATCAGCGCGAGAAATGGACTCTCAACGAGCTCATCTCTCAGGCAGCAAGAGAAGGAAAAGATAAAGGAAGAACATCTAGAAAAGCAAATGGTGAAAGCTCAAGTGGATAAGGAAATTAAGAGAAAGTATGTAGGTTCAGATGCAAATGCATCTGGTTCGGGACAAAAGAAGCATAAGGGTACGTCTGATAAACGGCGTTGCTTCCATTATAAGAAACTGGGGCACTTTAAGAAAGAATATGAAAAATGGAGGGCTATGATGAAAGCCAAATATATTTTCACTTCTATGGTCTGTTCTCAAATCAATTTAGTTTAAGTACCGAGAAATAATTGGTGGGTTGATACAGCAGCAACAACTCATGTTTGTATTTCTTTGCAGGGTATGATAAGAAACCGAAGCCTAAGTGATGGTGAAATATCCATCTATACAACTGATGGCAGTTCGTGTTTACTTCATTCTATTTGTGATTTTCGTTTGTTGCTTACTAGTGGACATTTTTTGTATTTAAAAGACGTATTGTATGTACCTTATTTTAGAATGAACTTAATTTCCTTTCCGTTGTTGGACAAATTAAGTTATTCTTGTCTATTTGGAAATGAAAGTACATGTCTTTATTTACATGGTGATGTTGTTGGTTCTGGAAAGTTAATAGAAAATGATAACTTGTATTTGTTGGATACTATAAAGGATTACAAATATATAATGAATTTAGGCGTACCTGGAAAACTAAATTGTAAACTAGAAAATTCAGCAAAACTTTGGCACAAGAGATTAGGTCACATTTCTAGAAATAGAATTGAAAAGCTTGTTTCGGAAGGTTTATTAAGTGAATTGGATTTTTTGGACTTCAACATTTGCGTTGAATGTATAAAAGGAAAATAAACCAAAGTGAAATGATTAGATGCATACAGAGTGAAAAAGGTCTTGTATTTGATACATACAGACATTTGCGGTCCGTTCCCTACAGCATCATGGAACGACCAACGATATTTTGTATCTTTCATTGACGACTTTTCAAAATATGGGTATCTATATCTTATTCACAAAAAATCAGAGGCCATTGAAAAGTTCAAAGTCTTTAAGACCGAAGTTGAAAAAAAACTTGGTAAAGACATTAAGTGCGTCAAATCGGACCGTGGTGGTGAATACTACGGAAGATATGATGGTTTAGGTGAACAACGTCATGGACCGTTTGCAAAGTTCCTAGAGGAGTGTGGGATAGTCCCTCAGTTTACGATGCCGGGTTCGTCCAGTATGAATGAAGTATCTGAGATACGAAACCGTACATTGGAGGATATGATAAGAAGTATGATTAGTCATTCAACATTACCTATATCAGTCTGAGGAGAAGCAATAAAATGTGCGACCTACCTACTTAATAGATTTCCGACGAAAGCAACTACTAAGATACCATATGAACTTTGGACTGGGCGTAAACCTAGTTTTAAACATTTACATGTTTGGGATGTCCAGCTGAAGCGAAGCCTTATAGTCCAAATGAAAAGAAATTGGACTCCAAAATGGTTAGTAGTTATTTCATCGGATATCCCGAGCACAGTAGGGGTTTTAAGTTTTATGATCCTTTTTCAAAGAATATATTTGAGACAGGTACAATGAAATTCTTTGAGGATATAGAGTTTGGAGGGAAGAATTTAGTAACGAACATTCATTTTGAGGAAGAATCAGTAGAGATTCATGAAGGTTCTAACAATGATACCATAGTGTCAGATGATGATATAGTAATTAGAAGGCCAATAATCACTTCAGATTCGTTAGAACATGTAGATACTCAAGATGATGTTAATCTTCCTCCTATGGATGTTGTTCCAATGGAGCAAAATAAAGTTGTTCAAGAAGAACAAACTCTACATTCTCAAGAAGTTCAAGTGCAAAATAAAGAAATTTTGCCTTTGCATAGATTTACTAGAGAAAGAAAGAGAGCTATATCTTCAAGAACATGAAGAATTTTATGGTTCAACAGAAAACAATCCTTTAAGTGTTCGTGAAGCCATGAAAATTTCTAATTCTCATTTGTGGATTAAAGCAATGAACGAAGAGTTTAAATTAATGCAAGATAACGCAGTATGGGAGCTTGTTCCATTACCTGAAGGAAATAAGCCGATTGGTTGTAAATAGATTTTTAAAACCAAACGCGATTCTAAGGGTAATGTGGAGAGGCATAAAGCGTGACTTGTAGCTAAGGGTTTTACTCAACGTGAAGGGATTGACTTTAAATAAACCTTCTATCCAGTTTCATCGAAGGATTTTTTTTTGGACAATCATGGCATTAATTGCACACTTCAACCTTGAGCTCCATCAAATGGATGTAAAGACTATTTTTAATGGAGAGATTGAGGAAACGATTTATATGTTGCAACCTGAAAACTTTGTCTCCGGTGATCCAAAGTCGACGGTATGCAAACTAAAGAAATCTATTTATGGTCTCAAGCAAGCGTCTCGATTGTGGTATCACAAATTCCTTGAAGTTATTGTCTCATCTGGTTTCGAGATAAATTCAATGGAGGATTGTGTATATCAAAAGTTCAGTGGGAGTAATTTCATATTTCTAGTGTTATATGTTGATGACATATTATTGGCCACGAACGATAATGAATTGTTACATACGACCAAGAAATATCTTCGGACAAATTGGATATGAAATATCTTGGTGATGCATCATTTGTGTTAGGAATTCAAATTCATAGTAACCGATCCCATGGAATTTTGAGTTTATCACAAGAGGCGTATATTGAAAGTATGTTACAACGCTACATGATGGCTAACAACAAAGGAAAGGAAACCCCTATATCAAAAGACGAAAAGTTTAGCCTTAAGCAATGCCCAAAGCCAAAACTTGAGATTGAGGAAATGCAAAAGGTTCTATATGCTTCAGCTGTTGGAAGTCTAATGTATGCTCAAGTTTGTACATGGCCAAATATTGCTTTCGTGGTGGGTGGGTTAGGGAGATACGTAAGTAATCCGGGGATGGAACACTGGAAAGAAGTCAAAAGAGTTCTCTGGTATTTGCAACAAACAAAACATCACATGTTAACATATAAGAGGTCGGATAAACTAGAGGTCATAGGGTATTCTGACTCAAATTTTGCTGGATGTGAGGATTCTCGTCATTCAACCTCAGGCATTATATTCCTTTTAGCGGGAGGTGTAATATCATGGAAAAATGTTAAACAAACACTCATTGCGTCTTCCACTATGTCTGCGAAATTTTTCGTTTGTTTCGAGGCATCCAATCAGGCGCTTTGGCTGCAAAATTTTGTCACGGGATTGCGAATCCTAGAGGGGATAGGATGACCCCTTAGATTATAATGTGACTATAACTCGGGAGTTCAGTATTCAAACAGTAACATGAGATCAGTTAAGTCCAAACATGTAGATATCAAGTTCCTTCCTGTTAAAGAGAGAGTACAGAGTGGTCAAATCAGTGTGGAGCACATAGGGACAAACTCGATGTTAGCAGATCCTCTTACAGAGGCATTAGTGCCTAAGACTTTTATTGAACACACCATTAACATGGATGTTGTGTACTTAGAGGATTGTTAGTTTCAGTGTGAGTTTGTATTAAGCTATTAAATTTGTTTGTATTATAATAATCGTGAACTTAAGGTCATTAATGCAAACATATTTATATATAAGTTCTCAGTGTGCTCTTATCTTTGATTATTCGTACTCTGCTGTAAGTAGACCTCCAATTAAGTGGGACCAGTTAAGAATAGATATGTAATATTACATTTCATATTATTCTTATGCTATGCACCATAATAAATCCATGTAGTTGATTATTGTGATATCGTGATTACTGATGCATCTATTTGCGGCTTGAAATGCATTGATGATGACTTTAGTCCTATATCGTTAATGGTCATTTACAACATTGTTAAGGTCATCTATGTGACGATAGAGATTAAGAACGTTCATTAAATGGATGCATCCTATAGTAGCATATGATGATCGAAGTGGGAGATTGTTGAAATTTCTCCATTGAGTTGGACCGTCACATGTTTTATCGATGTATCGGACTATCGTTAATATTAGTCCAATAAAAGTAATCATAAAGAAAGAACAGACTAGTAGATAAAATATGTATCATGGAGGTAATTGTATAGATACCAGGTTTAATTCCGAATACTGTGAATGATTGGATTCAGAAATAAACAACTTAAGCAAAACGTAAAGTTTTGGGGTTATTTTGTAAAATAAAATAATACCGGGTTGTGGTCCCTAAGGGTGGAAATCTAATAAGGAATGATTTTAATTAAGTAACTGTCTGGAAGTTACAAACAGTTAAAAGAAAAGAACCGTTTTCTAACTTTAGTTCTATATAAGAATGAGTTTCTCATTATTAAAAGACACGACATTAAATACATAAAGAAAAAAAAGGCTTTTAAGAAAAAAAGATTGGTTTTTTCTTCATAATCAATCATTGGATTTTGGTTGCCATCTCTTAGAAGATCATAATCTAGCAAATGATTCAAAGATCATCTGCTGCAACTGCGGAATCTGAAGATTAAAGAATGTCTACATCTTTGTAAATATTTCTTCCGCATTATTACAGGATGATTTAACTTTATGGTTTAATAAGTTAGATAAAAAATCCAAAAAGTATTTCTTACAAGATCAAAATGAGAGCCTTAAATTATCTGCTGTGCATCAGAAACTGGAAACCCTCATCCTATTTTATGATTCCAAATTCGTTTGTTTTAAGAATTTGTTAATCAATGTTTGACTCTCTAATTTTTGGACCTACTTACTCCTTTTTCTTTCTTACTTGCTTGTGTTGGGTTGTTTTTGCATGTTGAAAGTTGAAAGTCTTCTGTTTTTATTTTTGAATAGTGATATAAAAGTAAGTTGTAAGAGTTGATTTTTCTTTGATAATCTTTTAATACTAGAATTTTGAAGACCTGATTTTTATTTTTCTCTGCCTGGGCCAATTGATTTTGTAGGGTTTTGTACTCACTGCTGATGACAATGGTGAAGAATAATGAAACAGAATATCGCAAATTTTACGATACTAATCAAAAGATTTTCACCCGTGATTTTTTAATCGATGGACTAAATGATCGTGATAGTCGAAAGACTAGACATCGATTTAAACAATTCAGCAAGTATAAAGTTTGGTAGACAATTGCGTAATGTGTAATGACTATCAAATGTATGTGCGTGTGTAAACAAATCAGCGGGCTAATGAAAACAAAGTTAAAAGCATCCAAGGAATAGTATTACGAAAATAAATCTCTATACATTAAAAACCAGTATGCAGTAAAGGTGTGTGTCAGCGTAATAAATAGCCCAATTTTGTTATATCTTATAATGTCTTTTATAATCATGCATAATTATATGCAATTGTAGTGAACTTATATGCAGAATGCAAGGTATTAAACTAAGTGGACTAGCATACAGAAAACATTACAGACTATAGCATGATGCACGAGGACATTTCACGTGCACAGTAACAATATGCATGAGATAAATACACATAGAGACAAAACATGGGACCATAAAGATGTTATGAAACTTACAGAGTAACATATACAAACACAAAATACATGATGCACAGAGGACAAATATTAAAATCAGGGTGAACGAGATACACACAACGACATGGAAAACAGACTACACAAACAGCACGCAAATCACCCATATCAGAAGTTTTTTTGGAGGCTGGAGACGAGCTCGGGGAGTAAAGCAGGCCAAGGCTTGAGGAAATCGCCAATAACATTTAGGGCTTCACTTGTCGACTCCTGATACATGGAGATGCTGAAAGCGTGACGATTAGGGATTTGATGTGTTCTTTCTCCGGGCCGGAGTACGGCGGCATGGTGAATCTATTCACCTTTGGATAGTTACGCCACAATCTGAAGTACGACGAGGTCGCAGTTAAGCTGATCGGAGGCTTGTTCGATGACTTTCTACATATTTGACGTAATAAATACGGACATACAATATATTATGTTTAAATAAATATAAATCTGTATTTTATGTTTTATAATTATTTAGATATTATTTATCCGTATGTATTGGTTTATCCTTTAGTTGCCTCATGTTATTTTGTTGTCTTTTTTTTTTCTCGTACTCACCATCTTCGTCTTCTATATTTCACCCTCGTACCATGTGCCATTTATCTTTTGTTAGGTTTTGGTATAAATTTAGTTTAAAATTTATCATTATATTCCAATAAATAATCATTTCTTTTTGAATTTACTTATTTTAATTTGTATAATATATTAATACCCTGTATAATAGTTTTTTTTTGTTTTTTTTCACTACTTAAAAGTATTTGTTCCATTCAGAACCGTTAAGTTTAAAAAGTTAAGTCTCTTACTTCCTTCGTTTTATTAGGATGGACGATTTTGCAAGCTATTAATAAAAGCAATGATAATTTTGTGTTTTTTAGAAAGCTAAAAAAAAGATGGACCGATTTTACCAAATAAGTTGTTTTCTCTTTCTTTTGAAAGACCGGAAATAAAAATAATTGATTGCTGAATAAATAATTTGTTAATCGTATTTAATACAAGAACTACACTCGAATCGGAATATTGATATATTTCTAAAACGACAACGGAGAGTATTTATCCATTTTTTTCATTTGTTGTTTAATTACTTTTTCTTCCTTGATATTTGCAAAGAAAATAGCTACCCTAATATATATATATATATACAATATCTATTAAAAATTTAGACTGTCAAAATTTTCGGTACATTTACCTGAAAAGTAAACAAATGGATGATGATGATGATCTAAGATCTGCGATGTTCACCACCATCATGCAGGTTAATATGCGGCTGTTATAATTTTATTTTTGAAACAATGCATACCCTAAACTTTTTGTTATTGTGGTTGCATTCTGCCATTATTGAGTGAAATTGTTAATTTTGGTGTGTTTTAGGTTGTCCACTTCCGATCTCTAGAAGAGCCCGAGGAAGATGATTTCTGTTTGGAGCTGTGAGTTAATTTTTGTTAAAATGTTCTTATTATTTAGGGTACTGCATTAAGTTGCTGAGGTGATTACTAATCCTGTACACTACTAAACGTCTATAATTTCAAGGTCAAAGCTGTGTACTTATGATGCCGTTGCTGAAGAAGTAGCTCAGTGTCTCGGTTTGGACGATCCATCTAAACTTCGGTTCACATGTCACAACTGTTACACTAAGGAACCTGCAGCTCATCCTATCGACTACCAAGGTGTTGATTATTTGGTTAATATGCTGTTTCATCGCAATCAGGTAAATAAATACCAGCACGAAATAGTACAGAAATATGCCAGAAGTAATAAGTGAAAAAGAAAACATATCTGACCCAATCTATTTTGGTTTTGACAGACTACTGACATCCTATACTATGAAGTACTAGATATTCCGTTGCCGGAGTTGCAACTCTTGAAAACGCTGAGAATAGCATTTCAAGATGCTACTCAGGATGAAGTGAGTATGATAATTTTATTATTTAGCGTTTTATGCATAGGACATTGGTGTTTTTTTGCATGCAATAAAATTTGGCTAAGAATACTTGTTAGTTACAGGAATGGGTGTGATGTGTATAAAAAAAAGCAACTGATATACCAAAACGATCATTTTTGTTCGCTTTGTTTTGCATCTGTAGTTATTCACGGGTTACGAGAAATGCAAATCGAGACAAACAAAAGTCTTTATATACGCGAGATAAAAAAAAATGATCATTTTGATAAAAGGAAAAAATCAAAGACCCTTTTTTTTATACACATGACCAATTGACTAACCAGGATTTTAGCCAATAAAAATTACATACGTCGCAATTGTCTTCAGGTCGTCATTTATACTATCACATTGCCAAAAAATAGCACTGTTGGGGATTTGCTCAATGATCTCAAAACAAAGGTAATTTACTCATGCTCATGGCACACTTATGTATCTACCGGTGTTACTTTTGTAAATGAGTTTTGAGTTTTATTCTATTAGTTTTGGTTGTACTCACTTTGCTTTTGGACCAGGTGGACTTGTCAGATTCTAGTGTTGAGCTTCGGTTGCTTAAAGTCTTCGACAGCAAAATTTATAAGGTTGGAGTTTCGATGTTGATCCGTTATTGACAAATGACAAAGATACGTGTGTTAATTCGTATCAGATATTTTTACTGTTTCCAAGACGTAATCTCCGGATCTTATTGATGCAGATTTACCAACCTAATGAGAAGATTGAATACATACATGATCAGCGCTGGACAATACAAGCTGAAGAGGCTAGTGATTTTATCTCTTGCTTTCTTAGCGGAAGAGGGAACTTTGCGTTTCAATTGATTTTTACTAGAAAATATTATCTTGGTTTGATGTGCGCGTCACAGGTCCCAGAAGAAGAGAGATATCTTGGCCCAAATGATTTCCTGATTCATGTGTATCACTTTTATAGAGATATCTTTGAGAAAGAGATTGTAGGTGGCTCTAACTTTGATTTTACAGGACCTTCTTAAAGTTGTAATATTCTCGTAATGTTCTGATTCTGTTGACAGCTAATTCAAACCTTTGGTGAGCCTTTTCTCTTGCTAATTCATACATGCGAAACTTTGGCGGACATAAAAGTTAAAATAGCAAATAAACTGAATTTGCCATATCAGGAGTTAGCCAAGGTATGTTCTTCAGACATCTAGATCTTAAACTTTAGCTTGTTCAAATTTCTATTGTTAGTCTTCAACTGACTAGCTGTTTGGTATGGCATTTTCTAAGTATTGTTTTGAAGGCTTGAGTTTGAAAATGCATAAATTTATTTTTTGTGATCTTGTACTATAAACAATTGGTTCAATCTGTGCGATAAAGCTGGTCATCTATCCGGGTCAATCCAGTTTGTATAACAATCAGATTCACTTGGGTCTTTAACTTCAACGTTGATCTGTTTGAACGCGGTTTTATACAGCCTTCGGAAACCAATTTCACTTCTGGTTTTTTATTATGCAGTGGAAATTTGCTTTTGTTTCTCCTGGTCAGCTGGTGTATCTTCACAACACTGATTTCGTTTCAAATTACTTTCCGGTGAGTCTTCATTTCCTTTATCCCCTTCATTCATAAGCAGGTTAAAATTACTTAATGTGATTACCATGTATGTTGTTCTGTCGCCTCAGAAAAGAGATGTGTTATCTCCTTGGGTGTACTACCTTGGCTTGGAACACTATGACAATATTCCTCAAAGATGGTATTTAGCTAATGAGGTAAACTACTATTCTTGTAGAAATATTATAATTATACTTAGGTGGCTATTGTGAGTTTCTATCTTCCCTAAAGCAATGCTAGTACCACAAGCGAATACTAGCCTTTAGACAACTCTACAATCTAATCTAAAAGAGTGCTACCTAGTCTTCACTATAATATCGATGACGATATGACTCGGGTATTGGTTAGGCCCATTCTTGAACAATTTGAGTTTAATAAATTGCAAGAGCTGACTGATTTAGCCATAAAGCCGAAGACGGAACAATAAAAAACCTTAATGCTCTCTTAAGAAGTGCTATTGTTTGCATGTCTCCAAGAGTGGCTGTACCACAACATTCTATCCACAGACCCAAAACGAAGACGTCTGACTCCAAATATCTCATTAACCAAGCATTACCAAACTTACACACCATGAATTATCATGACCCAAGCTTCTGAAAGACTAAACATGATGTTTTGCTCATAAAGATGCCCTCCCCAAGAAACAGTTTCTCTAATATATGAATTACTACACTCTTGCAGAAGTCCTTGGCAGACTTGCAGACCAAGATGCTCTCCCCAACAAGCATTTACTCTAATAGTGCAGGTATAGTGTTTGGTTTCTTGGATAATCTCTGAAGTTCTTGTAAACAATTTCATATTGATGGTTCTCCAAAATTTCAACGAGATAAAATCAGAGTTTTCTTTCGAACAAGAGAATAAAAATGTTGTGTTATTCTTTTCTGAGCCATGCATTTCAGTATATTCTTACAAGTGTGTGCACTCTTTAGTTCCGACTTGTTCGATAAAATATTATAACTAGTGAATCCAATTATACTAAAATATCTAACAAATAGTTGAGTGAATATAGTCTAGTGGAAAACCTGGCCAAGGCTACTAGATTGAAGTTATAGAATAAAAATGATAGTATCTGTCCGTTTTTTAATCCTATAATGCCAAGGGTTTTGTTTTGGTTTTGGTATTCAATGTGTTCATTGCATCCTTGCAGAATCGACAGACCTATGTGACCTCGGTGAAATTTTTTCAACTAAATGCAATTAAGATGAATAAATCTCCTTCATACACCTTAGTAATGGTCAAAACAATTTGTAAAAAGCGCAAAAGGCCCAAATTTGATACTACTATCAACGCAGAAGTTAGTTTCCCGGACGCAGTTATGTTAGCTGACGGTGTACGTCAGTTTTTGGTTGTTTATTTGGTCTTCTATGTGATTATTTTTGCTTGTTTGGTTGGGCGAGGGTTTTTTTCCTCCAGTGTGTCAGTCCAAACTGCGTGAATCACTTCCACCTGTTAGTGCATTTGTCTGGCTGTTAAATGGATTGTTTCTCCAAACTATAGCTGTAGATGGCATTTGTATTGCAGTAGTACGAGTCAATTAGAGAGTGAAGATGGAAAATAAATTTGCTGTAAATTGTTTGTATTTCTCTCGGCTAACTATTCACTATACACAGGATGGTTACAAAATTTGTTACAGATTTCTATAGTGACAATATTTAGTTACATTGTAATGGTTTTATTCATAACAACTTATATTCTTCACATAGAAGCTTTTGTATAGCATTTAAATTATTGTTTCATGAATACCAACTGTTGGGCTTAATGAAATAATAGTTTAGGCCGCATGGGCCACTCGACAGCCCAAGGTGTGATTAAGACACTACTGTGACACCTCTGGCCTTCAGGGTTTAGATAAGTCATCGTCAGTTCTCTCGGGTTGCCCGGGAGGTTTTGGTTCAAGTCAGTCTTGTTCGCACAAATTTCTAGCTCTCCGAACTCTTTCCTTTCCCCGAACATCACCATCTTCCTTTTTAGCAAACTTTATGTTCTATCATCCTTTCAAACGTTAGCGGAGAGATTTGAAGCGACCGTTTGTCTCGAAGAAATTCGATGTGAGACGTTGGGTCGTGGAGAGGTATATACCAAACCTCAAAAGCATGATGGAAAATTCGATCACGTATGAAGTGCACATTAATTTCTATGTGCTTCGTAAGAGCATAAAAGACGGGATTGAAGGCCAAAAAAGCAGTTATGATGAGGGGTATTCCCCGTTCGAGCAGAACACAAAAGACCGAGCAGCCGCGGGGACGAGAAGGACAAAGGACGAGCCCGAACTAGAAAGAGGAGCAAAGATGCAGTAGGAAGTCAAATAAGCGATGTAAAGAACAAAGTTAATAACAACACCAAAGGAGAGTAACGACCAATTCTGACGAGCAAGTGACAGACCTAGCTAGTTATGCAAGAGCTAGAGTCTGAACGAGCTAACAAAGGGCTGGACGAGCTTAAACAATTGAGTCCAGTTCGGACCATACAGTGTCTTGAACCAAGCAATGAAGATAAGTAAAAAGGTCAAGAAGTCTTGCTCGGACTAGAGCGCGTCCAGAGCCGAGGCAGCGTATTTTAAAGGATAAATCCAAATCACTATTTAATGATGTTCTAAGTTTTAGTCAAACCACTTAGTAATTCCAGTCATAATTGTAGGTAACGTGAGGTAAATGGAGTAGTGGGTGTATTAAGTGGGAGTAAATGTCCTTGTAACCGCCCATAAATGGAAAGAACTATAAGTAGATGAATTTTCTAAGATAAATCTAACTTCTCTTTTCTCACAAATTTAGTTCTTCTACTTTGGCAAAGCTTTGTTATTTTCAGTAACAAATTTGACGTCGTTTGTGGGAAATCGTGACAAGTCACTAACCATGGTAGTCACTAGGTCAGGAATCAAGAGAGAAAACCAAGAATTTAGTGAGACAATAATCAACATTCCGTCCCTGCTACTCAAGAGGCCGATGTTTTAGCACTTGTTGGGATAGGAGAGCCAGTGGGTCAACCGCTGCCGCTTGCAATCGTCACCGGGGTCGATGCCCAACCTCGTTGGTCCGCAGAAGCTCCCGTGAGTCAGGACGCGAAGAAAGACAAAACAACAGTTAATCCGACCTTCTAGCAACTGGAATAACAAATCCAGCACCTTCAACAAGAGCAGTTAAGAGTTGCATGGGAGCGCGATGCGAGAGAGCATGCCATGCACGCAACCAATATAGGAATGAACGACGCTATCCGCGCCCTAACAACTAAGGCCAGGGGAGAAAGTCGGACAAATAATCAATCCGGTCTGGAGGCTAACAAGGTTAACATGGTGGAACGGTCGTCTAGGCGCAATGACGAGCTCCCGTGAGTCAGGACGCGAAGAAAGACAAAACAACAGTTAATCCGACCTTCTAGCAACTGGAATAACAAATCCAGCACCTTCAACAAGAGCAGTTAAGAGTTGCATGGGAACGCGATGCGAGAGAGTAGGCCATGCACGCAACCAATATAGGAATAACGACGCTATCCGCGCCCTAACAACTAAGGCCATGGGAGAAAGTCGGACAAATAATCAATCCGGTCCGGAGGCTAACAAGGTTAACATGGTGGAACGGTCGTCTAGGCGCAATGACGAGCAAGAGGGCGAAGGAAAAAGTGGAGGCAAGAATCGATCTAAGGAGCTAAAGCCTAGGAATGAGGCAGACCCTATATCATCTAAGCGAGCAAGGGAGGATGGGGACCTCTGCTATAACCAAGTTCTCCCGAGGTTATCAGCTTACATACTGAAGGAATTGCCATTCTCCGAAAAGACTCCTAAGGAAGTTTGATCCCTTTCGAATGGAAGCCTATGATGGAACAAGCGATCCAGAAAGACATCTGGTTTGCAACATTATGATGACGTCCAACCGGACAATGCGATGATGTGCCGAGCATTGTCTATGACCCTCAAAGGAAATGCAATGGATTGGTTCATCAACTTGCGGAAAGGTTCCATCTATGATTTCACTAGTCTCTGGAAAGCGTTCAAGGAGAGGTTCATTGGGAACAAATAGCTTAAACGTGAGCGAGATTCGATCATGGATCTTTATCGGCGACAAGGTGAGTCCCTTAAAAGTTATGTTATACGATTTGTTCGTATTACGAATGCCTTTCTAGATTTAGCGGAAAACATGGCAGTGACATCACTTAAACGAGGGCTTGACCGGAAGGGGGATCTCTAAGCGGATCTTATCTAAGTCTTAACGAGAACTATGGGAGACCTACTCGCCCGAGCAGATACCTTTATCAAAGTCGATGATGCCTGAAGGGGTGGCTCGCCGGATATGGATGGATCGGACTCCAAAGAAGGGGGATCAGAACGAAAGAGGGTTGAAGAGCAGCCCCAGAGAGAAATCAGCCGACGTCCCCATCAATTTGAGAATCCAAATAGACGATTCATTCTCCTAACCGAAGCCATTTCTGTAATATACGATCGAACGAGGGGGAGAACAAAGTACCAGACGGCCCCTGTAATGAGCGGTCACGGGTTCAAGCGATCTAACCAATATTTCTGCATTTATCATAACGACAATGGGCATTCAACAGACGAGTGCTGGAAACTTAGGGAGGAAATCCAAAGACTCATCGACAACAGAGAGCTAGTGCAGTTAATCAAACGCTCGCATCAGGATCGCAGAGAAGAGGTTCATTCGCCCATTGACGAAAAAGTCTAAAAATGAGGAAGGAAGAGAGGCTAACAAGCAAGAATGGCCCTTGCCCGACCCGGTTGATGATCTGCGTGAACTCGATCAACCAGTTGACACGATTTCAGAAGCAGTAAAGGAACCAATAGCTGCGGGTCGCCTACTCCGGACGGGGGGTAAGTTATCTCCAAATTTTAAGAAATTTTTAATTACATTGTTAGCCAAGAACTTGGATGTGTTCGCATGGGAAACAAGTGATGTTTCAAGGGTCAACCCTTCTATCATATGTCACGAATTGGCCATTAACCAGTGTGCTAAGCCGGTAAGCCAGAAGCGCAGATCTTCTTTCATGGAAAAGCAAGAGGCCATATTAGAGAAGGTGGCCAAGTTATCTCGCATCGGACACATCAGAAAAGCATGGTACCCTGTCTGGATAGTCATCCCCATATTAGTAAAGAAGAAAGGTGGTCAATGACGGATGCACGTGATTTTACCGATTTAAACCAAGCATGTCCTAAAGATGCATTTCCCTTGCCTCGTATTAATCAACTTGTAGATTCAGCATCTGGTTGTAAATACCTTTCGTTTATGGATGATTATTCAGAGCATAATCAAATTCGACTCCATCCTTCAGATCAAGAGCACACTGCTTTTCAAACCGAGCGAGGCTTATACTGTTATACAGTCATGCCTTTCAGATTAAAGAACACATGGTCCACATATCAAAGATTGATAAATCATATTTCTCAGGATCATTTGGGAAAGCATTTAGAGGCATATATCGATGATATGATTGTTAAAACCCAAGCTTAACTCGGTTAACTCAATCTCAAGCTTAACTTGGTTACAAGAACAACATCTAGAGACATTGCAGATAGTCTTTGACCTACTCTGACAATTCAATCTCAAGCTTAACTCGGTTAAACGTTCGTTTGGGCTCGCTAGAGGTAAGTTCCTTGGTTATGTAGTGAGTCAGCGAGGCATCGAAGCTGATTCCGTTCAATTGAATGTAAATTTAGAAATAGAACCCCCCAAACACTATCAAGGAGGTGTAGTTCCTTACAGGGCGCCTAGCAGCGCTATCACGGTTTATTTTTCGCGCATCAGACAAAAGTCACCACTTTTATGAAATTTAAGAGGAGCAAAAAAATTCACCTGGACAAAAGACTGTGATAAATCCTTCGCCGATCTCGAGTTATATCTTACTTCAGTGGAAATTTTATCTGCACAGGTTGTCGGTGTATCGGTATCCCCATTCTTTTTCAGTTCAGTTTTGGTTCGCGAGCCCAACGAAGTACAAAGGGTGGTATATTATACTAGTAAAACACTAGTGCACGCAGAAACCATATAACTTAACCTCAAGAAGCTAGCCTTGGGGATTAGTCACCACTGCGAGGCAGATGCGCCCATATTTCCACGGATATGTGATCAATGTGCGAACAACCTTTCCCTTACAAGCACTATTGCGGAAACCCGATGTCTCGGGACGCCTGACTAAGTGGAGTGTGGAGCTCGGTGAGTATGATATATCGAACCATATACAACTATTAAAGGTCAGGTGATCGCTTATTTCCTGGAAGAATTCTCGTCCTGCAAGCAGGAATCCAATGAAAATGAGCAGCCTATTGCGCCAGACCATAATGAGTGGGTTATTGAGGTCGATGGCGCATCTAGCACATCGGGCGGAGGGGCTGGAGTCGTGCTGTGGTTGCCAGATGGCGAATAGATTAAGTAGGAGATCAGATTCAATTTCATGGTCACGAATAACGTAGTAGAATATGAGGCCATCCTGTGTGGTATGAAATTGGCTTTGATTTGCGGAGTACATAGTATTAAAATCAAACCTGATTCACAGTTAGTGGTTAATCAAACAGTGGGCGCTTATGATGTTAAACATGAAAAAATCCGAAGGTACCTTTTTATAATAAAGGAATACAAATCCAAGTTCAACCGAGTTTCATATGAACAAGTTCCACGCTTGGCAAATTCTGCCACAGATCTGTTAGCTAAGACAGCCGCGTTGGGAGAAAATCCTCTGGTCCTCCTTCAACAACTACCAACAACAGAGCTAGTCCCCAAAGAAAAAGTCATCCATGCAATCGATCAGACTACTGATTGGAGACAACCCTATCTGCAATATTTGACATCCATAGTACTGTCAGTTAATAAGAGTAATGCTTTAGCCTTGCAACTCAAGGCAACAAAATAATATGTGCTAGACAATATTCTCTACATGAAAAGCGCCACCCGACCGCTACTTCAATGCCTTGATCGTGTGGAGGAAAATTTGATCCTGCACGACTTACATTTAGGAGAAGCAGGTGCTCATTGTGGGCACCAAAGTCTGATTCGACGATTTCTGCTGACAGGGTACTATTGGCCAGAGTTGGCAATCGATGCGAAAAATTTAGTGCATCAGTGTCATCAATGTCAGCAATACACTAATAAACAACATCTTACAAGTGAACCTATACAATCCATTCATGTTCCATGCCCTTTCGATAAATGGGGAATAGATTTTGTTGGACCTTTACCAATGGCTATCAGGAAGAGACAGTTCTTGATTGTGGCGGTGGACTACTTCTCCAAATGGGCTGAGGAAAAAGCTTTATTTTGAACCAGGGTGCATGAGGTATGTGATTTCATTCACAATCAAATTCTGACTCGATATGGCATTCCACGAATCCTGATGACCGGTAACGACCCGCAGTTCCAGAATTCAATACTCACCACCTTCTATAAACGATATGGGATCACCCAATATTTCTCCACTTCATATCACCCCTAGGCCAATGGTCAAGTGTAGGTAACTAACAGAACGATACTCGAAGGAATTAAGAAGAAGCTTGAATGAGCCAAGGGAAAATGGCCAAAAAAGTTAGCCGAGGTCTTATGGGCCTATAGAACTACGCCACAGGCGACGACGGAGGATACACCTTTCGTCCTAGTTTATGGTAACGAGGCACTCATACTAGAAGAAATCATTGTGCTAAGCCACCATATAGAAAATTATGAGGAATAAGCGAACTTGGTTGCCAGAGCGACAAGCATAGACCTTTTTAAACGAGCAGCGCGACCAAGCACAAGTCCGAGCAAAGTATTATAGAAGCCTGATGAGGGGGCGATTTATTGATCGGTTTAAGCCCCACAGTTTTAAGGTAGGTGACCCAGTGATGAAAAATACGTTCCAAGGATCAGCTAGAAGAGCAAGTGGCAAGTTAGGCACTAATTAGGAGGGGCCGTACACAATCATCTATATAGGACATTGTGGGGCATATCGACTGGCTGAAAAAGAAGCTTGTCCTTCTTCTTCACTATCTTCTACCAGATTGATAGGACCTGCATTGATCTCGAGCCCTTTATCTTGTCATTACGTTGTTGGAGGGGGAGCTGGAGGATCAACATAATTTCCTTGTACAACCTCCCCTCTACCACTTTCCTAATCTCTCAGTTGAAGCTTCTAGGTGGTTAGAGGAATATCATCCAGAATCAATTTCTGCTTCTTATTCAAGGGCTTTACCAAAGAGGTAGAATCCTTGTCATCTTCTTTATTGTTTGTCCAGGCCGCACTCGATTCCCATCAGCAGCTCTTTGCACCTCAGGAACACTCCCTCCACCTTGATTCACCTCGTCGACCCCTTGAATGGCCAGCGTCCCCCCTTGTCCCTCATGCTGGCAATGAACTAATGATGACCCCTCAAATTCTTTACCTTTGTGGGTCTAAGGCACTGATAGCCAAATGCCACTTCTATTCTTCACTCGATACCTCTTTTCCATCAGTGCGTGGATGTGGTCCATCGTGGCTTCTGCACCATCTGTCATTATCACCCTTCTGTCCTTTGTCACTTTCAACTCTGGTACTCGCCACAAACCAGGCTTAAGGTAGTTAAACTGTGTGAATAACAGCTTCGGCTCTTGAAACCAAGTGGAGCTGGCTAGATTCCCGACCTCAATCAATGGATTTACGTAGTCTTTTGTCATTCCTTCCTTCCACCACTCTTGGTTGGTTGTTTCACCTCAATAAAATACACAGAAGGGTTCAATATCCAACATTTAATTACAGGATAATTCAGTATAAAGATTATGCTACTGATGCTTACACTTCACTATAATTTCCTCTCCAATTGGAGGTTCATAATCAGTTTTTCATGTTCCTAATTACCAGACACAAACACGAAGGAGTTCTTCCAGTTCTTATCTGACGAGGGAGTTCATTAAATTTTTTCATTCCCTTTAGTTGAGTGTAAAAGAAGGAGGATTTGGCAAGTTTAGTCACGTCGGTAGCTAATAATAAGTCAACCAGGAAAATATTAATCCCTAGTAAGCGTGAACTAAAAAATACACTAAGTAGCATCCTCCATCTGTTATCAGATAATTGGGTGGGACAAATTCCTATCACGCTAAAAAAATCACGAATCAGCATGGACAAGGGAAGCCGCAGAGCACAGTTGTAAACAAACAAGTCTCCGTTTCACGGGCATGGTATGGATGCTCGCCCACCAGGGGTACTCTCATTGTAACATATTTTCGAATAACATACCTAGTCCTAAAACTGAGCAATCGAGCATCGTCAAGATAACCATATTTGTGAGCTATCTATGAGAAGTAGCTTTCCAAGAATACAGGGTCTTCAAATTCAGATACTGGAGTTTTCTCTAAGTTTCTAATAGTCTCCCTTTTTGGTGCCATGGTTTCTACTTGGACTGTAATGAGTTAATGTCACAAATAAGAATGATTATTGCAGGCGATGGTTGATTAGTTTAATATCCTGTGTATACAAGTTTCTTTTTGTCACTATAATCACAGACTCTTTATTCCAGAATCTAGGGTTCTAAACTATTATCAAACACTACATATATGCACAAGTTAAGCAAAAATTGTGTACCTGGTTTGTAGTCTAAAAATCAACAATATGCCCTTCAATAACAGACGACAACGATAAACTTAGCGAATGCGCAACACAAGTAAGAGTTTTTAGAGAAACTATGATTCCAAATTAAGGTAATTTGATTTTTTGCAAAATAAATCATGAGATACGTTGGGTAAACGTTAGCAACAACTTACACGCCTCTTTAAAATCCAAGCGCCAGACGTTGTTTCCAATTTACGGCTGTGTCAGATCAGAATTTTCGCAGTTACACTCCATCCACGTGTCGACTAAACAGAAAGAAATGATGGCAAATAAAATTCCATAAGCCAGTTGGCTATGCATTCACCTGCAAGGAAAATATATTTCTCCTCAAAGGTATTTGAAATTTATAGATTTATTATTTTAATTAAATGCTAAATCCATAAACTAGGAGGGTGGCATGATAAGGGTGTATTCCCCATTCGATCAGAACACAAAAGTTCGAGCAGTCGCGGGGGACGAGACAGATAAAGGACGAGCCCGAGCTAGAAAGACGGCTGCTAGAAAATTTTAGTCAAACCACTTAGTAATTCCAGCCATAATTGTAGGCAACGTGCTGTAAATGGACTAGTGGGTGTATTAAGTGGGAGTAAATATCCTTTTAACCACCCATAAATGGGAAGAACTATAAGTAGAGGAATTCCCTAAGATAAATCCAACTTCTCTTTTTTCTTACAAATTTAGTTTTTCTACTTTGTCAAAGCTTTGTTATTTCCCGTAACACCAGACAATGGGCGCACAAAAAAAATGCAGTTCACTAAGAACTGACTATAGTCTTATTAATTCAAATGATAAATTTGCTAACGACATGCATTCTGATTTCGTGCTTGATCTTGCGACAACATGTTTGTTGAAGGACAATGACACCACTGAGTCACCAAAGAATACACAATAGCCTCTAACAAACTTTCTATCGTTATGAGAACTAGCCTAATTAGTGTAAAAAATCCTATTGTAGTGAATCCTTGAGATGAAAACCCAGATACTTTATGCCAGATAATTATCGTAAAACCCTTTAAACATATTTGTACTGAGTAGAAGTAGAGTCTTGCAAAAGTTGCCTTAACTTATTAATTACAAAGGCTATATAAGGCCTTATATTAAGTAAGTATTACAATGAGCCTAACAAACTCATATACAATGTAGGATCAAATAGATGATGGCATGAATAACATCATGAAGAGAATGAAGATGCACAATTAGCATATGAGTATCACAAGTCTTGCAGTTTTCCGTCTCAACTGAAATAAATTACTTTTCAATATACCTCTTTTCTATAATGTACAATTTAGTATTATATATGACCACTTTGATTCTTAGAAATAAATGTAGCGCTACAATGTATTTGAATGCAAAATTAAGATTTAACTTATTGATAAATTTGTGAAGATATTGTGACATATCACAATTATGTCATCTACATACACTAGGATGATTTAAACAACCCATGTAGTTACATAGAAATACGTAGATTAGAAAGATTAAAAGTTTGGAAACCCCAACTAAGTAACACATCATTTAGCCTTGAATATCATGCCATAGGAGCCTACTTCAGCATATATAGAGCCTTGTTGAGCTTGCATACATGATGAGAATTCAAGGGATCTTCAAATATATGAGATTGAGTCCTATAGATTTTCTCGTGTACTAACCTATTTAGTAAGGAATTATTGATGTCTAGCTGACGAATGCCACAATTTGTAGACACGAGAATGCTTAGAACCAAACTTATAGTGGAGGCTTTTACAACAAGACTATATATCTCATCAAAATCTATACAAGGTGACTCATGAAACCTCTTAGCCACCAAACGATCCTTTTTATTTTGTACAGATCCATTCATTACAAACTTAAGTCTGAGAACACATTTACAACCAACCAGGTTCATAGTAGAGTTCACAGGTATGAGTGTCCAGGTTTGATTTCTATGTAAACCTGGCATTTTGTTTTTATAGCCTGATTCAAATTTGGATCAGAAAAAAGATGAGAAACTTTTATTTGTTTAGTAGGCCGAGTTAATGGATAATGTAGCAAGACTAGTGTAAATGATTTTAGGTTTACAAATGTCAGCTTGGAACTTGTTTATATACCATGGATGTTTGATAAAATGGAAACATGATATTTATTTGTAGACTTTATTTGTACTGTATTTGTGAAATACTATGATATTGTTTTGTTGGCTAGATAGTGGATGATGTATATGTAGCTGTAGGTTAGAGGATGATGATAGATTATAACCATTTTTTTAGAAAACAACTTGTATTAGAACATGAAAAGTATTAGTATTATGTTTTTGAACGTGAATGGAAGATGTTTGTTGTGTGTTGGGTAACTGAGTAAGGGATGACTGATTAGGTACTAGTGCATAATAAAAACATTCACTCTTCCAGCAGACTCTATTAATTTAAAACTGCATTACATTGATTTCCTTGCATATTCTTCAAAATTAGGACATATAGAAAACCAACTAGACCGTGCCAATCATATAAGAAATAAACATGCTATATCATATAAAAAATTAAATGAAATGGAAAGTCAAACTCATTGAAGTTGATATTCTTGAAAATAAAGATCTTTCCAATATAAGCTAGACATTTATATCCATTATGTGTATAAGATTAACCAATAAAAATACATTTTAAGAAATCAAATTGGAATTTATGTTGTTGGTAAGGCCTCATACATGGATATCAAGCATAAGCAAATATTCTAAGAAAATAATAGTCACGCTCTCTATAGTAAAGTGTTTCGTAAGGTAATTAATAGCTTAAGGTAGCGGTAGGAAAACTATTGATTAAAAATTTAGTTATTGTAAGTACTTCATATAAATAAGAATAGGATAGTTGAGACTGAACCAATAAGGTTAGACTAATCTTAACTATATGCTTGTGCTTCCTCTTTATCCTACCATTTTAGACAGATGTGTGAGGATGAAATGTCTTGAAATGAATACTCTCTTGTTTTGTCAGTGACAATAAAGCTTTGAATTCACCTCCCTCATTTGCCTAAATAAACTTAATTTTTCTTACAAATTATGTTTCAACAAGATTTTTGAATAAAATAAAAATTGAAAAGCATCATTTTTCAAATTTAAAGGGTAAATCCAAGGAAGTCTACAAAAATAATCTAAAAGTATGATATAATATTCATAATTTAGTTTGAATAGGAATTGATCCCTAAAGATTAGTGTGAACCAAGTCAAGTACATTTAGCATGAGAATATAAAATAAAGTAAAATTGATCATGAGATATACCAAATTGACAAGAATCACAGAGAAACGTCTTATATTCAATAGGAGAATTATATTTACTTAATATTATAAATAAGATTTGATGAGAGGGAAAACCTAATCTCATATGTCATCCCTTTATTTTAGAAAATAATTACATATTCAACACTGAATACTATATGGCTTAATTCTTTAGAAGCATCAGATCCATCAATATAGTACAACCCATGTTTCAATGTCATTGTTGGTAATCTTTTCCCCGTTTGAATATCCTTCACAAAATAATAATTCTTATAAAATTCATTATTGAGTTATAGTCTCTCGATGCTTTTGTTTAATTTAAAAGAAGTAATTCTTAATAGAAGATATGCGTCAGGAGGAAACAAGTCTCAACAATGAGGGAACTAACTTTAGTATTTGCTTATGAAAAGTTTGAAACCTTTGATTGTCAGTTGTAAATCAGTCAAGTTGATTTGGTGTATTGGAAAGGGTTTAATTGAATGATAACTAATTTGTCAAAGTTGTACAAGTTTGTTATAATTGAATGGAGGTATTGTTTAATCAAAATTATTTATATGGAATATTATACATGTTGTTATATCAACTTGTTGTAACAATATTGGTTTGCTATTATAAGTATGATGCATCCTACACTCTTTTGAATTCTATGTTTAACTATGATACAACACATGTTCAAGTATGACTCTCCTAAAAAATCTAATTTTGAAAAGTAGAGAGAGATAGTATTCTTACTGAATACGAAGTTTCCATTGACATGAAGTTTTGTTCGTAAGCGGAAACACTCAAGAAATTAAGTGACTTTTTGTGCCTAAAATAACTAGGCATGGTTTTACTACAAGTAAAATAACTTTTGTAAAACAAATGTAAAAACGACAAGAAAGGAAGAATAGACAAATAGCTCACCATCACGATTTATTTCTGCCCTACAATCATCTAAGAAACCAACGAACAAAGAGACATAAAGGTTATTTATTTCAGTTGTTAATCCTTTTACGGGGTCACAGAACAACCATCGACACCGTGGATATTAGAGTCGCAGTCATAGAAAATCCAATGTTTTTTAGTAGTGCATCAAATAAAGACCAGTAGTATACTATGATAGTTGCATATCTGAAACCAGAGGTGGTTGCGAGAGAGAACGTTTGTCATTGAAACAAAATGATCACAAAACAAACATGTCTTGGCTAAGTTGGCTCTACAGAAAAAAAACAAGAGAAAAAGATATAAGAAAATGATTCTATAAGTAATATTTAAAATAAAATTATTTTAATGAATATAAATAATTAAATTAAATATAAGATTTAGTACCGATAAGCCAAGCTATTATCCACTTAATACCCTTGTTTTCATATGTTTTTAAGAAAACCTCATTTAACTTTATTATTTATTATCTAAGACCCAACTGTTTTTTATAATATCCTTAATAGCCTCTTATATAAAATTAAGAGACCGTGTAATATATCATAAAGAAAATTTGAGGGTTCATCAACGACATAAAAATAGATAAATTTTGGGGGTTTGTTACATCGTAAATAAAATTTGCGGTATGTCAACATAAAAATTAAAATTATGAGGTTATGCAAGACTTAGCTCTAACTTAAAGTGTCAAATTAGAAAAAAATGATTAATATTCCAAGCCTAAAGTGAAAAGACTATGAGGTTACATAAATAGACATTATGAGCCCTAACTTAAAATGTAAAATTAGCAAAAATGTTTAATAAACAAAACATAAGGTTGAACACCTGAAGGTTATGCAAGTGATCATATTGAAACCTGACTTAAAATCTCAAATTCGTGAAAATGGTTAGTGAACCAAGCCTAAGGTTGAAAAATTATAAGGTTGTGCAAGTGACCATATTGTGGCCTCATGTAATAATCAAATATATATATATATACCAACCTCACTTAATGATTTAAAAGATATTCAAAACAACTTGGAAGGCATTAAACCTAACAAATAAGATCAGATTTAAATCAATAAACTGATAAACTTAGAGTTAAGTAATTAAATCAAATCATATTATTTTTCATATATAAGGTTGAAATATTACAACAGTTTATAATACATGATTTTGACAAACATCAACATATTTGGGCATTTATCATAAAAAAATAAAAATGGTGCCTAATTAATTCAAGTATGAACCAGAGGCATTATATTCATGAAGAATGATGGATTTGAATATTACAATATGTGAATATTATATTCGACCATTTTTAATCATTAAGTTTCATTATATTCTAACTCAATGACTATGAGGATTCCTAATAAGGATATAATACTCACATAGTGATAAAAACATAAAGGACAGTTAAGGAACTCGTCTTTAGTTAAAGACCTCATCATGCTCAGTCGAAGACCTCGTTTCATCATGTTTAATTGAGGATCTCATCTTCCGTCTAAAACCTCCTCTCCTTAAGTTCAGTTGAGGACCTTGTCTCATCAAGTTTAGTTGATGACCTCATCTCGCAAAATTTAGTGGATGACCCCGTCTTCAATACCTCATCTTTAGTTGATGACCTTATCTCGTCAAGTTCAGTGGAGGACCTCATCTTCAGAATATCATATTTAATTGAGGACCTCATCTTTAGGACATCATCTTCACTTAAGGACCTTTTTTTTTAGTTTAAGAGATCATTTTCATTTGAAAATATAACCCCGCATAATGATAAAAGATGAGGGATTTTTATGTAATTATAAAATATAGAAACATTTACTTTATTTTAAAAGATAATATATTTATTGATAAGGACATATTAGACTTGAACACTCGTAATGATTTATGATTATATATATGGATGAGAGCACCTTGAGGGGGATATTTATTGGAGAATAAAACATATTTTCTTTATAGTTTATCTCTTTAAAAGTTATTTTCTTTCTTTAGAAAACTTTTTTGGTATTTAATTAAGTTTTAGACCTTAACAGTTTAAAAGAGTTTTTTGTAAAAGTTGTGTATTGGGTAAAATCAAGATGGTAAAGTGCAGCTGAGCAATCAGAATATCCAAGGAAGTACTTGATTATGTTCATCCAGACAATTGGGATCCAACACAAAACCTACCATAGTTAATCCAAGGTACTCTATGTCATTGATTAATGACTATTTCTAGGAAATTATGGGTTTTACTTTTGAAGATCAAATATAAAGTGTTTGAGGTCTTTATGATTTGGAAGACTTTGGTGGAGAATCAAACAAAACAAGTGTTGAAGAAACTTCAAGCTGATAAGGGCTTGGAGTATGCAAACAAGAAGTTTACTAGCTATTATGCAAAGCTTGGAATTACTAGACATCAAACCATAACTGGGGATTTATGAGAGAATGAATATAACCTTGCTGGAATAGGTCAAAGATTTTGGAGAGAAGACATGATATAACTACATATATCATCAACATGATACCATCTACAACGTTTAACTTTCTTTGTTCTCAAGAGTCATGGACTAGAGGGAACCTTAATTATAAACTTTGAGAGTAATTGGATGTCCTGCATATGCACATGTGAAGCAAAATAAGCTTAGGCAAAAAATATTAAAATGTTTAGTCCTCAACTTTCCGGGAGTAAAAAGGTATAGGTTATGGTACCTTAAACATGGACGTAAAAAATATTTGATAACAGAGATGTGGTTTTTAATAAGGAGGACATGCCAATTAAGAAGACGACATAAACTCACCTAGTACCATCAGGAAAATATGTGAAGTTAAAGATGGATCTAATCAACAAAGTGAAGTCGAAGACACTTTTGCTGAAAAATATTTTGGGCATGGTTTCGCTTCGGGTCTTAGAAAGAAACTTCAACCACTGAATCAGTCCGAAGCAAGCTAAGATTCTAGTGTTTCAGAGCCTTTAGATTATCAAATGAGAGAGCAACATGATCTTGATAGTTTTCTACAGTCGAGGGATAAAGTATGAAGACCATGAAAGCATGCACATAAGTATGATTTTCCAATATAGTTAGTTATAATCTATCTATTGAAATGCATGGATAGGTTCTTGAACACAAGATATTAGTGATAAAGAGATATAGCTCATGACCATGAAAAAACTAAAATATATCAAGAAAACGAACACCTGATTTTTGTATATCACCCAAAGGTTCAGAAGTTGGTTATGAGTAAATGGATATTTTAATGGAAGATATGTATTCATGGTATTGAGTTAGCCAGATGCAAGGCTAGGCTCAGGCTAACGGATTTATGCAAAAAGAGGGTGTTAATTTTTAGGAAATATTCTCTTCGGTTGTGAAAGAAACCTCAATTAGGATTACAATGTTAATTTTCCTTAATTTAATCTTTATTTGGATCAACTGAAGTCACTACTTCCTTTCTGCATGATTAACTGGAAGAGATAATTTGTATGTGTCAACCAAAAGGTTTGAAGAAGGGAAAAATGGTGATGTCTGTTTGTAAAAAAACCATATATGGGCTTACACAATCATCAAGGTAGTTAAATAGAAGATTTAATTATTTTATAAGATCTCCAATACGTTCGTAGTTGTTTTGATAACTTTTTCTATTGGAATGAAGAAACACACATAAAGTGACAAGTTTTATTGTTGTTGTATGTGAATGTCATACTAATAGCTGGAAGAGATATGATGAAAATTGAAATGGTAAGTCTCAGCTGAAATGATAGTTTAAGATGAAGGATATGTGAGAGGATAAAATGATTTTTGGTGTTCATATCAAGATGAATATGCTGAAGGGGAATTAATTCTTATCTCAACCAGAATATATACAGAAGTTCTCGATGTACAAAGCAAAAGTGGTTGGAACTCCCATGGGTTCCCAATTCAAACTTAGTGCCCCTCAAGCACCAACCGAAGCAGTACATAAGAACTAAATGCTGGATATACTTTATGTCAATATTATTTGTAACATTATATATGTTATAATCTGTACGAGACCTACTATCGCCTACGCCATAAATGTTTTGAGAAGATTAATACCAGATTCAGGGAACCTGCATTGACAAGCACTCAAGTAGCTCATGAGATCTTGAAGGCCTCGACTGATGTAAGTTTGTGTTAAAATACAAATGATTCATTAATATAGTGCTAAAAGGGTATGTTAACTTCGATTATGCAGGCTGGCTCAACATAAAAAAGTCTATTTTGGGTTATCTGTTTACTATACTTGGAAGAATGGTTAGTTAGAAGTCTTGTATACATAAGTTCGCTGTGATGTCATCTATCGAAGCCGAATATATGGGTGTTATGAAATCCATGAAGGAAGCTATTTTGATGGAGGGATTGTTAAGTGAACTCAATAGTGTGGAGCAATATGTGGTATTGTTCTATGATAACACTAGTCGTATTTATTTAATGAAAATCCAACATTCCATAAGAGAACTAAATATGTAGATTTTAAGCTACACTTTATCCGATTAAACAAACTTATATTAATTAGGTCTTCTATATTAATTATAATTTTCTATTTATGAGGTTTCCTATATTAATAGATTATTAATTATTATAGTTGTTGATAAATGAGCTTAAATCTGGAGTGTACGAAGAAAAATTGGAGTTTTCCTTACACTGATAAATAAGAGAAGATATTGTTATACAATGTGTGGTATGACTATGTCAATGCAATCATGTAAGCATAATAGTTCATAGAAAAATGAAATAACTATAGGTCTTTTAAAAAAATAGATGAGGTGAGAAATTAACACTAACTGAAGGGCTCTTTGAGTCACTTAATATTGTTGTTTTAAGAGTGATTGAGTCATTTGAGTTTGAGAGTCTTTATATAACCTACTTATATATAAAAGATGGTATGTTACCCATAAATGTAGGATTTCTTCACAATCGGAACCATGTTAAATATTGTTTTGTGTGTTTAATTTTATTACATTTTCTATTATTTGTTACTCGTATATTACAAGGTAATTAGGTCGTTCTTAAGTAGGTTCGTTTAATTATATATCGATTTTTTCCTCATCCGAACGATAGTGGTTTCCAATATATAAACAATATCCATATAATTTTAGACCGAGTTCTAACAAGAATGACTTGGGTGTAAATTTAGCCACTGGCAGCCAAAACAATGGCCGAAGTTGGTGACAACCTTTTGAAAGGCTCGAGAGGGTTATCAGTTGTTTAGATCTTTATCATTTCAAACAAAAAATTATAAAAAATGAACATAAAGTACATCAATCACACATAAGAGATTTAATATGGTTTAAACCATGAAGAAAATCCTAAATCTACACGCGACAAACATAAATTATATAAGAAGTTATGATAAGTCTATTCAAATACTAAACATTTAACTACGCATCTTTTGTTACAAATCACTCACAAGTTACATAAGAAACTATGGATATTAGATTGTTTCTTCACGTTTTAATCTTCTACCTCAACACACTCATAAGATAAACCAAATGTTTTTCTCTTACTAAAATTCTTAATATCTTATAGTCACTCAATAAGTGAAGGCGGACTCAATGAGTTTGTTAAGAAGAAGGAAAAATAGGAACCAATGCAAGGTTCCGGAGCAGTTCAAAACAAGCTTCGATCTTATTAGAAGAACAAAAAACGTTGGATACAAACATTATCATAATGGCCAAAGTAAATGGAGGATTTTAGGACTTAGATCCAAATAGATAGAAAATTTGCATGATTGTTGGAGGAGATTTATACTATGGAGTTCAAAAAAATTGAGGAAGAGGTATCGAGATGAAATAGATGGGTTTTTCCATGAGAAAATATCCCAAATTTTTTTGGAATATGATGTTATCATTCTCCGGTGATGATTTAACAAGAGTGGTGTCCCAAAATAATAATACGTATAATAATGGTAAAATTGGTTAGATATAAATCAAGAGGGTGATTATTGATATTGGTCGTTCAGAAAACACCATGTACAAATTTACTTATAAGAAGATGAGAGGAGTCATAATGCTTACCCAAACATAAACAATCCTTACTAGCTTCAACGTAGCAAATGTACTTTAAATTGGGAAGACAAATATAGATGTTTCTCTCGACAAGAAAGAGTACATAAAGAAGGTAAAATTATTGTTCATGGTGGTAGATGCACCATTATATTACAATATTAAATTGGATAGACCTTGGCTTTATCAGATGCAGGTCGTAGTATCCATGACTCAGCAATGCCTAAGATAGACAATAAATGGCAAAATGGTCATCATTAGAGGAAATCAAAAGACCTAAAGGAAATGTTATGTAACGTCCATGTCACTTAATTATAACAATAAAAATAATAATGAATCATCTTAGAAAATATGAATGACCCTAGAGAAGGCCCTCACCTGGTGCAGCAGTGAGGACGTAAAAAATACAATGATAGAAGCATGATTGACTTTGAAGATCGGCCAAAATAACCCAACTGATCAGATGTACAAAATTGTTACTTTATTAGAAAATAATTTCAATATGTTTTCATGGAGTATGTAAGATGTAACTGGAGTCTCAATATAATTTATTTTCCACCGGTTATGTATCAATACTTTTTTTTGACCTGCCATACAAAAAAAGAGATCTTAGTCCAACAAATAGAAGCAATTGTTGAAGAAGTAAATAGAATGACTATTTTATGACATATAAAAGAGTCTTATTATTCAATATGGACATCAAATCATGATTTGACAAAGGTAACAATTTACAAGTGATAGATATGTGTGGACTTTATGGACCTCAACAAAGCATATTCAACGAACCCCTTTCTATTGTAAAGGATTGACTAGATGATATATGCGAGCGAAGACAAGTAACATACAACTTTCATCACCATGGTAGGGCTACATTTCAATAAAGTAATGTTTTCATACTAAAGAACTCCATAATAACATATTAATGACAAGTGAACAAGATATTTATAACTAAAATGTGTCAAAATATATAGGTCTGCATTTATGATATGCTGGTAACAAGTCATCATGTAGAAGATCACCTAGCCGGACTTGATCAAGACATTTTAAAATCTCAGACGATTCAATTTTAAGTTAAATCCATAAAAGTTTAACTTCACCAAAAGGCCAGAAAAATTCTTGGGCTACATGGTGATATAAAGAGTAATAAAAGTACATCCAGTGCAACTTGCAAATCTAGCAGCAATGTAGCCTCCCATGAATGCACAATAAGTTGAATCTTGAATGGAAGACTAGTAATAATTAACATGTTCTTCTCAATATTCTTGAATAAGTATAATCATTTCTTTCAAGTCTTAAGATGATCAGTAACTTGAAGTGGACTCTTAGTTTCCGAAGAAGCGTTTAATAACATACAATGAACTCTTAGCTTTCCAAAGTTTATAACAAAACCTCAACTATGAGAAACCTTTTATATGTATCTTCAAGTCTCGGACTATGCGGCCATCATAGTACTAGTAAAAGAGGAATGAAATTATTTTAAATCGTTGTAATATGTTAAGAAATGTCTATTACAGAGCAAAATTACATACTTACAATTAGAATTTTTTTTAATAACATTAGTAGTTGCAGCTAGGAAACTGAGACCATATTTCGAAGAGCATACAATAATAGTTACAAGTTCATCTTCTTTGAGCAACATGTTGAAAAAGGCTGATATATTAGAAATATTGACCAAATTATAGAATTAGAGGATTATAAAATCCATTTTTAGCTCAGAATGACAATTAATGCCTGAGTGTTGTTAAATTGTTTAATGGAAATTCAGCTCAAGTATGAAGATACTTGGAGACTTAAAGCGGATTCATGAAGTATTAATCATGAATTAGAAGAATGAGCCCAACTTATATCTCTGTAAAGGGACATATCCTAAATCAATATATAAAGTTTTAATTTATATCATCCAATAATAGTGTCGAGTACAAAGCTACAAGCGTAAAAATTAAATGGAAAAGATCTGCGAATCTAGGGGAGTACAACTCTCCCATCGAATTTCAGTTAGTCATCCAGGAATTAGGGCAAGCCAAAACAGAAAAAATGGGAATATACCAACTAATTATTCAGTTCGAGAAACTGGAATTTAAACAAATCCGAGAGCTTAGAATTCAGCAATTGCACTTGCATCTTCAGCTTATACATCTTCAGCTAGGAGAATAATCCTCTAAGAAAATTTGTTTATATTACCTACCTGGTTTGTATTGACACGCACTTCCATATAAATAATGGTAATATAAGGTGAAAAAGAATAAAAAATTAGATAACTTCAATCAATAAGTACCTTATAGAAAGAATGCTCCCCGAACACAAATGAGAAATGTAAAAGATAACTATTAAGTCAACAAGATTTATCTTGACTTTGGAGACACTGTACAAATATGGACTAACTAAGCCATTACTCGAGTTATTAAAAACATATGAAGGAACTTAATTATGGAAGAAGTACACAATGGAGAAGGAAGCACTCACTATGAACATAAATAACTTTATTAATAAATCCTCTTCCAGATTTATTATTGAAAAAACATGATATAGGACGCAAATAAAAAATTAAAGTAGTGTGCCACTTGCCAGTGATTTGTAAACTCCATACAATCCCTGATGGTACTATTAAAGATAATAACCAAAGCAATCACATTAGAAAAATGAGGTTTAAAGATCGCAGGCCCTTTACTAATCAGCTACATGAGAAATAAAGTTTATATAGTCTGTCATAGATTATTTATCAAAATAGATGGAAGCACAACCGCTAATGAATATTACGTCAAAAATATTATAACTTTCTAAATATATATATATATTACAAGTTTATATTTTAAGGGTCATAGCCACATATAATGGATCTGAATTCTAAAATGATAAAATCACAAGGTTATGTGCTTAAAAGAGAATAAAGAAGACTTTTATTATCCTTTTCATCCTCAATCCAATGGTCAATTCGAAATAAACAAAATGAAATAGCATACCGTATCACAAAGATGCTAGATAAAGCGGTTGTAACGTGGTCGGAGTTTCTACAAAAAGTCTTATGGTCATACATAACAACCTCTAGAACCGCAACATAAGAAGCACCATATTCTATGGTATATGGAATGAGGGTAGTAGTGCTAACCAAAATATGTATGTCTTCTTATATGATTAGAGTATATGATGAAGCAACATACACACTGCCGAAGTTCTGAGTTAGACATAATTGAAAAACAAAAAATTCAAACCGCACTTTTGGTCTGAGCAATTAAGGCGTTATTTATATATACATATAATTCTAAGGTGCAGTTAAGTGAACCTGGAGATAAAGTTTTACAAATATTTTTTACTTAACACTAAAGAAAATAGGATCGAAAAACTAGCATTAAAATGGGATGGTTATTTCACGCTCAAAGCAAAAAGGAAGCCATAAACTTACAAATTACTTGTTGAACAAGGAAACCAAGTTTAGCACTGTGGTAAAAGTACTTAAATCTCTATCATAGTTCTTAAGACTAAAGTTCGTAACTTACAACTATATATATATATATATATATATATATATATATAAGTGTGGGGATGTACTTTTTTCTCACTCAGTGGAAGGATAAAGTTTAAAGGAATCATTTGACATTAATAAACAAAATTCGTGCAAAAAAACTAAATCTTTTAGTTATAATATAAAAACATAAATTAAACAACAAAACACCAACAATCTGAAGCAATGAATTCCATTAAGAAAACCCAAACCTCTTTTAAGTCTATCACATTAAATTTCTCATGCATGTACATTGAATGATTTATAAAATCATAATAATAAGTATTGTATGAATTAAATCTTAGATAAAAAACAATTTTCAATTGCATAAAAAAAGGAAATAGAAAAACCTTAACGAGAGTCGTCATCTTAAACATGCTTCGTAAATTCTAAAAAATCTAAGCAACGAAAAAAATGTTCAACAATAAACTCTCGGTCTTTTGAGATTAATCTACCAATACAAAAAACAAAGAACATTAGGTTTTTAATAACTGCACAAAGACTCATCAAATAATATTATAGCAAAGAGTACCTCATCGTCTATGATGATTCTACGACTTATGAGTTTATTTACAAGCTCTTGAAAGTCACACAATCTCTCTACCATGATTCAGCAATATTTGGATTAAAAATTCATAATTATTCTTATGAATAAGGTTATCTTCACGCAAGTTTATCAAAAAAAATGTAGGGTTACGCTTGTTCCATAACTCATATATATTATTCTCGTAAGTTACATCATCAGTTACATTATCGAAAAAATGTAGGGTTAAGCTTGTTCCATAACTCATATACATTATTCTCGTAAGTTACATCATCAGTTATATTATTATTAATTTATCGTCGAGTCATTCTAATGGTTTTAAATGTAACACTTACCATAATTTTTATTTTATTTTATAGGTTTGTCTTAAATTATAATAGACTCGTACAGATCTATATTGTACAAGATGCTCACCATCTTCTCTTTTGATGGTGGAAAGGTACACGTGAAGGAGATACTGTCTATGGTGGAACAAGATTAGGGTTTCGTGTTTGATTTGGGGCTTGTGTCTGAAAGGGTTTAAGAGAGTAGTGGAAGGCTTGATGAATATATATGTCGGGTCGCTGTGTAGGTCGAGCCGGTAAAAGCCCGTTTGTTATATCAAAGATGGTTTGTGTTGTGAATTGGGTTTGAGATAAAGCCCAAGTTCTTCAATATGTAAATAGGCATAATAAGTGTAACTAGAATTAGTTGTAGACGTGACAATAATTTTTATGTAACAAACTAAACAAACATTATATAAATAGTAGAATTGTGAATGTAAGTGAATAATAAGAAAATACAATTTCTTCAAATTGTTTCTATCTCTCTTGGTTTGACTTGGTATTAGAGCCTTTCCTATTCAATGGCTGAAACTGGCTCTCCTTCATAACTAACTTTCTGGTGTGGAAAATAATGGTATTACCTATCATAAGGGGTAATAAGCTGGAATAGTCCTGATGGACTGATAATTGAAAACATGGAGTATAATAACTGGGTCGCAAATGATCAGTTATTGCTGGGATGTTTTATAACACAATGAGTCCAGAAATGGCATCCCAAGTAATGAAGGAAGAAACTTCCAAAGACCTTTGGGATGCCATAGTTCGCTTATCTAGATCCCAAACCAAATCCAAAGTAATGTTTTTCAAGGCAAAGTTTCAAAGGATGAGAAAAGAAAGTTTGTCAATGGAAGAGTTCCTGGCTAGAATGAAAAATGTTGCTGATAATCTAGCTTTAGCAGGCTCTCTTGTGACTTTGGATGATTTGGTGACTCAAGTATTAGCTGGTCTAGATATTGAGTACACACCAATTGCAGTTCACCTAGCTGATAAAGAGGTGAAAAGTTGGGTTGATGATCAAACTATTCTACTGACTTATGAAAGTAGATTGGATCAACAAGGCAATTTACAATCAGCTATGGCTGATGTTAATTTGACCTATTCTAACAAGACTAATGCTAGGTATTTCAGTAACAACTACAGTGTTGCTTCAAGGAACACAGTAAGAGGACATGAAAGAGGTACTTACAGAGGAAGGTATTCACAAAATTACAATAATAACTACAGAGGCAGATGTGCTTACAGAGTAAGATGCGGAGGTAGATTCAATTCTAATAACAAGCTTATCTGCCAAATCTGTGGTAAGTATGGCCATGGAGGTGCTTATTGTTACTATAGGGATGATCCTAGTGTTATGGGGAAACTTTCTTCTGATCAGAATAATAATGTTCAGGATCAGTCTGCTTTAATTGTCTCTCAAGAGTCTGAAGGTACAAATGCAGGGTGGTATTTGGACAGTGGTGTTAGTTACCATGTCTCTAACTCTACTAAGATGATGACTCAAAAGGCAGAATACTCAGGTAACAAATCTGTGGCAGTAGGTAATGGAACTAAGCTTAGAATTAAACATCTTGGGCAGACTTGTCTACCTACTAAAATTGACCAAACCCTTCATCTAGACAACATTTTACATGTACCTAAAATCAACAGAAAATTGCTATATGTCTCTTAACTTACCTTACATAACAACATTTTCATTGAATCTCATAACTCTAAATGTTTTGTGAAGGACAAGAGAATATGGAGGATCCTTCTTACAGGGAAATTTGAGAGTGGCCTATATAGATTGGAGTTTTCATCTGGTCTTATTCATCCTAAAATTGAGGTCTTAGAGTCTGTTTCAAGAGTTTCTCATGTTTCAGTCCAGTCTAGTTCTGTATCTTCTTTAAAAAAGGGCTGACATAGGAGGTTATGCCACCCTTTTATAAGGGTAATGTCTGATGTTCTAATAAAATGTAATCTACCTATCAGTTTTAATAATGAGAAGTTATTTTGTGATGACTGCCAACTAGGCAAGTCTCACTCTCTTCCTTACACTAAGTCTCTTTATTTCTGCTAATGTGCTTGATCTCATACACTCTGACCTATGGGGACCTTCTCTTGTGGTTTCTAAGGATGGATACAGGTTTTACATTCTATTTGTGGATGATCTTTCTAGATTCACTTGGATGTATCCACTAAAACTTAAAAGTGATGCTATATAAGCTTTCAAAGAGTTCAAAAACTTGGTGTAAAATCAGTTTGATAGGAAAATTAAATTCTTTCAGTCAAATGAGGGTGGTGAGTTCAAATTTTTAGTTCATTGGCAAAGGAGTTTGGGATCCAACTCAGGACATCCTGTCCTTACTCTTTTGATCAGAATGGGAGAGCAGAGAGAAATCATAGACATGTCACTGAGACTGGTCTGACTTGCTATCTCAGTCTAGTCTTCCTTTCAACTATTGACCAGAGTCATGTCACACTACTATGTATCTAATTAATATGCTTCATACTCCTGTTCTACAAGGGAAGTCTCCATTCGAAAAGCTGTTTGCTGTTAAACCAAACTATGGGTTCCTAAGGGTGTTTGGGTGTGCTTGTTTCCCTTGTCTTAGACCTTATTAGATAAACAATTTTTAATATCACTCTGTTAAATGTGTGTTTCTAGGTTACAGTTCTATCCACAAAGGGTATAGGTGTCTAAGTTCTACGGGGAGTGTCTACATTTCTAGAAATGTCATCTTCAATGAAGATGAATTTCTATGTTCTACTGGGTTCTTAAGTTTAGTTGTTTGTTCTTTTAAGTCTAGGTCAATGTGTCTACCTCAGTTTCCTAATGTTAGGACATATGGTGAGACTCTTAATCTATCAAACATTTCCTCTGCTTCTATACACAATCATTTACCTGACTCTAACAATAATGATTATTCACCCACAGTGACTCAATCAACACATACAATAAACTTACCTCACCAAAACTTACCTTTAACCCAAATATTTATCCAACCTCATGTTCCCTCTTCTCCCACTGTTACTGATAACCTTGATCTGCCAAGTCCAAAACCTGTTATAAGAAATTCCTATACATCTCATTTAATCATTGAACTACCTATTACTACAAATACACCACAACTTCAGCCCCAAAACACACATTTCATGATTACCAGAGCTAAAAATGGCATTTTTAAGCCTAAAGTTGTTTTTTGTATGGTTACATTACCTAATGCTACTGACACAGAAACTACAAATTATTCTGAGGCTATTAAAAGTCCCTAGTGGTCTCAGGCTATGCAAGCAGAATACAATGCATTAATGAATAATCAGACTTGGGCTCTTGTTTCTTATATTAGTGGTATGCGCCGTGTTGGGTGTAAATGGGTATACAAGTTAAAGTATAACCCAAATGGTTTTGTTCAGAGGTATAAGGCCAGACTTGTGGCTAAGGGATTTCATCAGCAACCTGGAATTGACTTCACAGAGACTTTTAGCCCTATGATTAAAGCCTCCACCATTAGGCTTGTGTTGACTCTAGCTGTGTCAAGAGACTGGATTATAAGGCAGTTGGACATCAACAACGCCTTCTTAAATGATGATCTTAAAGAATAAGTCTTTATGGTTCAGCCTCAAGGGTTTGTAGACTCAGAGGCTCCTAATCATGTCTGCAAACTACATAAGGCTTTATATGGGTTGAAGCAAGCTCCTAGAGCCTGGTATCCCAAGCTCAAGGAGACTTTACTTAAATGGGGTTTTAAGAACTCGAAAGCAGACAATTCTATGTTCTTTTTAATGACTAAGGAAGTGTCAGTGGTACTATTAATCTATGTTGATGACATTATAGTCACCAGGAACAGTTCTAGTTTTCTATTGAAGTTCATACAGCAACTGAATTCTCAGTTTGCACTTAAAGACATGGGGAATCTATTTTTTTTTGGAATAAAGGTTTATCGTGATGACACTGGGCTGTATCTGACTCAAACAAAATATATACATGACTTACTCACCAAAGAGGGTGTCTCTAAAGCCAACCCTTGCTTCATCCCTATGGGAGTAAGTCCTTCTGTCTCCAAGCTTGATGGTGAAGTCCTTCAGTTTCCTACAAAATATAGAAGCATGTTAGGCTCCTTACAGTATCTGTTGCATACTCGACCGGACATTGCTTTTGTTGTTAATAAATTGAGTAAGTATCAAAGATGCCCAACAACTTCCCATCTACAAATTGTCAAAAGAATATTGCGTTACTTATCTAGGACTTCAACGCTTGGGTTACACATCAAGCCGAGTGATGCGCATCAGCTTACTAGCTTTACTGACGCTGATTGGGCTGGTTCTGTGGATGATCGACGCTCTGTGGGAGAATATTGTGTCTTTCTGGGTGACACCATGGGTATCCTGGTCTTCTAAGAAGCAGGGAGTGGTGTCTCGTTCCAGCATGGAGTCTGAGTATCGCTCGCTGGTAAATTTGTCTTCAGAACTCATATGGTTACGTTCTGTGTTTGACGAATTCGGACTTCCTCTTCACCGATCTCCAGTTATATGGTGCGACAACCTTGGAGCAGCGTCCCTGGCTCCCAATCCCGTTTTTCATGCTCGGAAAAAATATATTGAAATCGATCTCCATTTCGTTCGTGATTAGGTAGTGCAAGGGTTGCTCGACATTCACTATGTTCCTTTGCACGATCAGATTGCAGATCTTCTCACCAAGCCATTATCACAGCCTCGTTTTGTGTTTTTACGAGACAAACTTGGCCTCAGTGTTCCTCCGCTTAGTTTGAGGGGGGAAGTTAAGGATAACAATGTCGATGATGGTGGAAAGGTACAAGTGAAAAAGAGACTGGCTATAGTGGAACAAGATTAAAGATTCGTGTCTGATTTGGAGCTTGTGTCTGAAAGGATTGAAAAGAGTAGTGAAAGACTTGATAAATATATATGTCGGATCGCTGTGTGGATCCAGCTGATAGAAGCCCGTTGGTCATATGAAAGACGGTTTGTGTTGTCAATTGGGTTTGAGTTAAAACCCGAGCTCTTCCATAGATAAATAAACCTAATAAACGTAACTAGAATCAATTATAGATGTAACCATAAATTGTTACGTAACAAACTAAACCAACATTGTATTAATAGTAGAATTGTGAAGGTAACGGATTAATAAGAAAAATACAATTTCTTCAAATTGTTTCTATCTCTTGGTTTGACTATTTGAACATATTAGTTTATATTGCTTACAGACTAGAAGATTTATCCGTTGTATTAAATAAGATAATAAAAAATACCGAGTTGTGATATCGTCATGTTGGAAAATGTCATTAAATATGGAGGAAAAAATAATCACATATAGTTTTGTCTGTTTGTGAAATAGAGATGAAGAAAGTAATTGGGAATCCAATCGAAACTTCGAAACTTATGTTGTATAATTTTTGTTTTTAAACTTTCATTGTTTACTTTTTTTACTTAAAAAAAAGGATACGTAGCCTAATAGACACTTTATTATATAGTTGATAGTAGAAAGACTTATTATTTGTAAAACTTTAATTTCCAATAGTTAATTTAAAAATAAAATTAATAGGTATATTAAAATATTTTGATTTGAGTATCTATATTTATAGCAGGTACCAGATATTTTTAAATTCTCTAGTTTTTTCTCTTACAACTAAAAAAATAAATATAAATAAATATATGACGTAGTTATAAGTATTTTGTTGTCTTATCTAAAATTTTAAAAGAGTAAGTTACTAATAACAACACAAGATGAATTAAAAGTATCAATAACCATCAAAATTTTCAAATTTACAAAAAACATCTACGATATAAAATTTACCGAAAGTAGAAAAATGAAACTTATCATATTTTTAGTTTCTTCTTACTTGAACCCTATATATATATATATATATATATATATAGATATATTTTAAAATTTAAGTTCTAAAATATTTTAAATTACAAAATTCTTCTACTATTTTTTTTAATTCTAAAGTCATTCATGAGAAATCAACTCTAAAATTAGGATTTCACGATAAAACTATTATATTTTATTTTTAATTTGTCAATTGTTGTGTTCTTACCCTAAGAATTATTTGTTTATTTTGGATGAATGCATGTATTTTTATGAAAGAAAACTACAATTAGTAACCTAAGAACAATTTGTGTACCTGTTTAAGATTTTTGATGATTTTATTTTCTTTTTTTGCAACCATTTACAACATATTTACACAACTTAGTGCATGCAGTTTCAAAAACTTTCTTTCTTGTTTTTCAAACCTAGAGTATTTTTATGTGGCCAATTTGAATGTAATTGTGCACCCATTTCTATCTTGTTTTTCAAACTAAAAAGGCTTTCAAACAACCAATATTCACCTATTTTTGCACTCAAACACAATTTGTTTACAAACCAACTTTAGTTTTGGTATTTCAAACCCAAAAAAACTTTTAGACAACCAATTTGAACGTAACTTCAGACCCAACTTGCAATAAGTTTCATGGATAAACTTTCTTTTTTGTTTTTCAATCTTAAAAAGCTTTTATGCAACCTATTTGAACATAATTTCGCACTGAACTTACAGTAAGTTTCGAGAAAATGTTTATATTTTCTTTTTAAACCTAAAAAAGCGTTTACGCAACTATTTAAATGTAATTTTGCACCCAACTAAAATAATTTATCTCCAAACAAACTTTCTTTCTTGTTTTTCAAACATAAAAAACTTTTATGCAACCTATTTGAACGTTATTTTGCATCCAACTAACAATAGTTAAAATACTAATGTACATATATTTTTGACTTTGTAGTTTATATAAAAAATGAAAAAATGAACAATATATTGTAGATCACGATTTGTAGCTCTAATACAACTACTGAATTCATCACATATATGAGAAGCTCACTTAAAAGCTTGGCAAAGCACACAGTTCTACCATTTAATTAAAGGTGCATATGATTGTAAGCATCTTGCAAATGCTTCAAATAAGAATTTTTTTGAAGATCATAACATAAATAATAAAATCTTTTGACACTAAGAATGAAGCTTTTATATTTTTTCGAAAATCTGTTAAAATTATAAGAAAAAACGTAATGGTCATTTTGAGAGTCAAGTAAGGAGAAATCAAAATTAACATGCACAAAATAATATTCGAAGCTTTTATAAAGGAAGAACAAAAATGAAGAATTATCACAACTTATTTGCCAGATTCGTAGCTCATTAAAAACGATAACGGTAATAAAATGTATTTTTGTTTTGTTTATTATAGCAATTAAAAACCTATTTTTGCTACCACTTTACTGGTAATTATGAAACCAAAACATTGCTATTTTTTCACAAATGAAAGACGTATTTACCCACCCATGTTAGACATAATTTCGCAACCAAAAGTAACAATTAAAAAAATGTTTTACATGATGCAATCAAGGTGGCTATAAATTTACTAGGAAACCATGATATCAAAGATGTTAGTGTACTCATAATAGTGTACGTTTATGCAGCATTAAGTTTCACAACATCTGGCGAAAGATTAGATACTTCAACAATCAATTATATTGAATATTTTTTTAAAAATCAATGATTATGGTTGGATAAAACTATAAAAGAAAAACTAATAAGTTTAACTAAAAAATATTGCGTAAGAAAACCAGAAACAACAATTGATTTTGTAGCACTACTTACTGTAAGTACTAATTCAAATATATTAATAAGGTATAATAAAAACAGTAATTCATATATACTAATTCCATATCGTTGTGCAGTCATTTTTTCTCGAACATACAACCGTCTATCTCTATACAAGATATAAAAAAAACTATTCCACGAGGTTTAAGGTGGATGACATTGGAAAGAAGTTTACAAATAAGTTTTGTTAGCTGTAAGTTTATAGATGATTTTTTCTTCACAAAAATCATTTTAAGTTATAACTTCAATTAATAAACGTTTCTATTATAATAAAAAATTATAATGAGAAAACTAGAAATAACAGATAAAGAGAGGTTGAAATTTATAAATAAAGTCATGAATGTGTTAATGTTGATGAAAATATCCATGTTAATGAAGAAGTAAACAAATGTTTTGAATTTTATATTGTTAAACCTATTGATGAATGTATTGATGGTGGTGCTCAAAAGCCTCATATTCTACCAACCAGTGCTCCAAAAAGGGAGAAAAAGAAAAAGAACAAAAATCAATGTGAAATCCATATATGAGATAACTCCTACACACAAATTTTAAAACATTTGGAAATAGCACGTGATGAAGGTAGCATTATTTTAAATGAAATGTCAGAGAACATGGGGCTTAAGGAAAAATAAGAGAACTTCGGAAAAATGCAATAGCCTCTATAATCAAACTAAATATGCTACTTATTTATATTTACACAAAAGAAATATTTATTTTCACAACCATTTTACTTGTAATTTTGTAACCACTTAACTTATAATTTTGCAATGAATTTTTGACACTTCATTCGCAACCAGTTAGCATGTACTTTTGCACCCATGTTTAATCACATATGAAACTTGTATTTTTGCAACCTAATTGCGCTTAATTTTGAAACCTGAATCTGACACAGATATGGTCCAATAGACGCTAACCGATAGAGTAACACGTGATATTGTTCTTGCTTTAAACGATCAAATAAAAAAAAGTAGTGATTCAAATACACTCTTAACCGATACAGTAACTAAACACGACCGTCTAGTCAAATCTAATAATGACGATGTTCTGAAACACAAGAATTATAAATCAATAGATATAGTCTATCAATAGTATTGGTACTCACTATGCAACAACCTTCGTGGGTAGTTGAACAAAATCCTAATCAGGTTGATATAATAAAAAATATAAATAAAATAAAGGAAACATATCATATATTGACAGAAACTACATAAAAAAGAATGAATGTTGAAAAATAGACTCAAATGAAGAAATAACAATAACAATAAAAAGAGGTTATATGATTTGTAGAAGCTTCTAATTTTTCATTTGAAAATTAAAAATAAGGTTAAAAAAATGTGTTCAAGCTCCTAATCAATGAGAAAAACTAAAAGAGTTGTCACATGTTCAAAAACAAAGGTTGAAGCAGGTGTAATAATTATTCATAAAACAATAGAATCTAAAACAATTAACAAAAAGAAAGAAAGACGAACAAACACGTTTACAACCAGTTTTAATTCTTACTCCTCCTCCTCTTCCTTCTCAGCATCCTCAGCAAACATATGTACAATCAGTTGTACAAGATCTTCAAGAAGTTGTAATACATGAAGATGATATATATATTTATTCTATGATCCAAAAAATTTGGAAAAAAACATAAAAGTGAAGTATGCTTTGCCTATCAACAACGATACAAATAAACTAATCTTAGAAGAATATGTTAAATATTTGTTCATTTTGAATGAGACAGTAGAAATTAAGTTCGTTCTCAATCCGGTTGTATGGTCATTCCCATTAAGAACTTTTTATGTTCAATTAGAAAATGTATTGGAATTTGCACATGATGGTGAGTTGGACTACAATTTTTACATACCAATTTTTGTCATATTTACACCACCCGTATTACACTTAATTATGCGACCAATTATTTTTTATTTCAACAACTAGATTGTACGTAATTGCCAACCTACTCAACACTTGGCAATTTAAAAAAATAGTTAACACATAATTCTGCATCCTTATATTTCTATTGTTTATGTATGCCATTGATGCAAATATATTTCTCAAATTAGAAAAGGTAAATAATAATTTAAATGTTTCACACATGGCTTAAATATTCTAAATTGGAGAAAATCAATCTTCATATCAGCTCATGCACTAGTAAGTTAATTTATTATGTTAAAATAAAACTCTTAAATTTCTTGTTTTTTATTATTAATTTGATTATATATATATATATATATATCCTATTATAGACATTAGTACAAGATAAAATCAATGTCATCGTAATGACTGATTATATATACAAAGCACGATCTACAAAAATGGGATATAACATCATTTTAATCTGTACAAGAACTAAAGTAAAAAATTGATCAAAGTCATTGTAAATTATGTGTATTTGATTTGTAGGAATGTATTATATACAACTACAACTCGTAACTACATAGTAAAATTTACCAAACAATAAAGTGAGCTAAATAATTCGTAAATATTATCAAAATATAATTGTTTTATTTATATTTATATTTAAAAAATATATATAAATGATTGTGCCAATTATATTTTACTGTAGAAATACTTTATCAAAATGAAACTCATGATACCAAAACTAGAATTGTAATTTGAAAGTCCATCAAACATTCCATAACAAAAACCTAGCTATGTTGATTGTGGAGCTTTTGTCTAGGAGCTTGCGATGTGCTTCATTAAAACTAGAAAATACTAAAACATTTGACCCAAATTTTGCGACAATGAAAAAACTTGAAATTGTTACTTTATTTTTTTTTACAATAGACATACAATGATATGTTGGTATATGATTGTATGTTACATTCACAACAATGTTTTATTTGTAAAAGTTGTATCTCTGTAAACAATAACATTTTTATTTGAAGTCTATATTTTGTTTTATCATTTATTTATATATTGTTATTTTACAACTGTAGTCATTTGTAAAGTAATTATGCAACAAATTAAACCATAAATTTGCAACCCAACTATACTCACATTTTACATAACCAAATATAACGTAATATCACAACCCTTTTATGCAACCACCTATAACGTAATTTCGCAATCCTTCCACACAACGACCTATAACGTAATTTTGCAGCCCTCTAATGCAACCACCTATAACTTAATTTCGCAACCAGTTAACACATAATTTCGCCCCCAGATTTGTTAATCTATAATCACAATTTTCAGATAATTGTCAAAACACTTATGTGAATATATGAAAATACGGAATCAACATAATTAAAAAAATGATATAATCATAAAGCAACAACAAAGTAACTACAAACATTCAAAAATACTAAAAAACAAAAAACAAAAAATCACATGTGAATCAATAAACAATCGAAATGTAGAAGACCAAAAAACAAACAAACGATCGACAATTGCAGAAGATATTAATTAAAAAACAAATACAAATTGATTTTAAATCGAAAAACAGATTGATTGAATAAAAATAACAAATCAAGACCAATAGAAACTGGTGTATAATAGATATTAAAAAAATATAAAAATAATTATCAGTAATTTAATTTCAAAATCAAAAAATCATAAATATTTTCTCAAAACCAGAAATCAATTTATATATATATATATAAATAGTTCTGACTAATGTATGAAAATATTATATATAGATATATAGATTATAGATTCCTAGTTGGATAATTTTTACATAATTATGCACTAATTTAATATAAAAATATTGTAAAACCAAGTAGATTTGTTTTGTTCACTCATTTATTAAAACAAAAATTAAATATATTCTTATTGACATAAACCAAAAATTAAATATTTATGAAAAAAACCTATAACTTATGCATCTATTTAGGTAGCATCCAATGGCGTTTTTTCCAAAACTGAATAAGAACCTTCTTGCAGAGTAAACTTTATCTCATACTTGGTCTAGAATCCTACATTGCTGATTTAAAAAAAGAATAGAGTGTATATAAGTGTGAGCCCACCACAACTAGTAAGAGGCCTTTTGGATAAATGTCGGATTCTAAACAAATATGTTAAATATCCAGCGATGTGTTTCCACTGTGATTGAGCAACGTTTATTCCACTGATTAATGAGATCAAGTTTAAGGGGGGATGTTGGAGAGTAAATTTCATCCCATACTTAGTCCAGAATCTCACTGCTAACATTGAAAAGAACATAGTGTATATAAGTCTTCAACCAACAAGAGGCCTTTTGGGAGTGTACCAAAGGAAAACCCGTGCGGGCCTTCGAGCCTAAACATGACAATATCTTGCTAGTGTGTGAGGCCTAGTTTCAAACCTACTCATCTATTCTAATATGGTATCAGAGTTAGAATAAATGATCCGTGCTATATATCCAGAGCATATTTGGAGCATGCCCTCCGCTGCATTCGAAGCAATGTGAGATATTATTCAGCGATGTTGATTCCGCTGTAATTGGGTGAGGTTCATTTCTCCCGACGACGTTTATTTCGCCGATTAATAGGATCAACTTTAAATATGTTGGAGAGTAAACTTCATCCCATACTTGGTCCAAAATCTCATTGCTAACATTGAAAATAATATAGTGTATATAAGTGTGAACCCTCCCTCAACCAGCAAGAGGCCTTTTGGGAGTGTACAAAAGGCAAACCCGTGCGGGCCTTCGAGCCTAAAGCGGACAATATCTTGCTAGTGTGTGAGGACTATTTACACCCATACACATCTATTCTAACATGGTATTAAAGCCGGAATAAATGATACGTGCTATCTATCAAGAGCGTGATAGGAACATGTCCTCCGCTGTTTTTGTTTCAGAGGGAACCCTAGCCGCTACTCAGAGTGCAATGAGTGCGCACAGGGTAAACCCTCAGTCTGACGTAATAGCCTGCAAACCAACGCTAGAAGGTAAACCACACAAGGTGACAGGCTCAGCCGAGAAAGAGTATGTAGAGGGACTCGAACCCATGACCTTTGGTCACAAACATGCCTTCTCAACCAACTCGGCTACCCCCTTAGGGGCTAAACTATAATCAAGAAAGCGTATGTAGAGGGACTCGAACTCATGACCTTTGGTCACAAACATGCCATACTCAACCAACTCGGCTACCCCCTTGGGGGCATATGTCCTCCGTTGTTTTTGAAGAAATGTAGGATATTATCCAACGATGTTGATTCCGCTGTAATTGGGCGAGGTTCATTCCCCCGGACAAAATTTATTCTGTCGATTAATGAGATCAAGTTTAAAGGGGGAGGGGGTGTTGGAGAGTAAACTTCATCCCATACTTGGTCCAGAATCCCACATTGCTAATATTGAAAAACATATAATGTATGTAAGTGTGAGCCCACGACAACTAGTAAGAGACTTTTTTGGAGTGTACCAAAAGCAGACATGTGAGAGCATTTAGACTCAAAGCGGACAATATCTTGCTAGTATGTGAGGCACACTTATATATTCTAACAAAACCCTTTCTTACTATATTGCTTTTTAGGCTTATATATTCTATGGGTGTGACACAATTAAATATTATAAATCCAAACACAAATTAGCCGTGCAAAAGAGAGAGAAAGTTACGATAAATATCTATTTAGCCAAAAATTAAATGAATGAGATATAATAAACTAATATTTTAAGGAGTTTAGGTGATATACGATCAAAATTAATTTAGACCATTCAGCAGTGTTTGGATATTCCATCTCCTTATAATGTGTCACATTAGTCTTAAATTAGCATAATCATCAAATAATTCTTCAAAAACTCATACTCCACACAAGATAGTATATTTCATTTTCCAGTATACCCCACCATATTTCACTCTATTCCATATCATTCTACCATATAATATCATACTATATATTTTTATTATTTTTCTTATTATTTAATATATATTTACATTAAAGTTATATATATTAAAATAAATAATTTTCATAGTATATTATCTTTATAAATTTAAATTATAAAATTTAAATAATTTATTTTAATAAAATAATACATGATATATTATCTAAAAATCTAACCTTCTCCCCCAACCTTCTACTTATATACAAAATATAACATTTTATTAAAAAGAAAATCAAAACCTCATGAATAGCCAAAAGCTCTAAAAACCTCCGAAAATCTCCAAACCTTAGAAAATAATTTTCGGATGAAAAACGAGAAAAAGAACCTTGGTGAGGAGCTTGAAACTCCAAATAAGATAGTCTTTCTAACCAATTTGTTATGAAGTTTCCATTTTGTAGTTCTTCCTGGTTTCGAAAGAACTGAACCATGTAGCCTCATCGGTTGAGAACCTGCACTCCGACAGGGATGCCATTGAATTCCTCTTAAAATTAGCTTTTATCACAACCATCATTGGCTTATATAGACCGTCGGTGTTAGCTTATGTAGACCACCAGTACAGTCTAGTGAATCCTTCTGAGGGTCAGATGGTTTAACCAAAGACTGTTAGGACCCTCCCCGTGGGTGCAAAGAACAAATAAAAATAGGGTTTCATGTTAATTTGTAGAAATGGTTCTCCGATGGGAGATAATTTTCTAACCATCGGGGTAGTATTTTCCACCCACTAGAGGGAACTTCCTCGGCGGTTTTGAATTTCTTACCGCGTAGGTCGGCCCCCAGTCGGGTGGTAATAAGTAAAGTTTTTATATACTTTTCACTTTGACAATGTATGTAGGAGAAAAATCTAATTGATTCTTGCATGATAAAGAGGAGCATTACTCCATCGATTATAGTCATTTTCTCAAAACGAAATCTTACTACACACAACAAGAATTGATTGATTGGGATAAGTAAACCACGATAGACAACGAGTTTGTAATTATATTACGGTGTCACGACGATGCCGAAAGTAGAAATATTCTGATCATCATTTTTATGTGCGAGAGATCCGGAGAGTACAAAAAGTTGGTAGATCCGAAGGATCTTAAGAGTAAGTCTACCTGGACAAAAAAAAGTGGATGTCCTTTTACCCTTAAAGGAAATAAGGTAGATGATGATTTATGGTCCTTAGGTGTTAAATGCGGTGTTCACAATCATGATACTAAAAAGTTCAATGAAAGTCATTCGTACTTGGGACAATTTTCCAAAGAAGAGATCGATTTTATAGTTAGTTTTACGAAAATAGGATCTTGTCCTCGTGATATTCTCGAGGGAGTGAAAAAAATAAACCTTAAGAGTTCGTCGTCTATGCGCATCGTGTACAATGCACAACTAAAACAACGGAAGTTCGAGAAAGGCGGTCGGTCGCAATTCCAATACTTATTAGGTGAACTAAAAATATTAAACTATTAAGAATGACATAGATCGTGCGAAGACGGAAACGATATCCTAAGTGAGTATTTCTTCGCACACCCGGTTAGTTTGGATTTATTACAGACGTTTTGAAATGTCATAGTAATAGATAATACATACAAGATAATAAAATGCGGGATGTCGTTATATGAGGTTGTTGGAGCCACTTTTACCAGGAAAAATTTATACATATAATTTTCTTTTATGTCCGGGGAGAAACTAACGAGCTATAAATGGGTGTTATAATATTTATAATGGTTGACGACCAATCACTCCATTGAACCATCCTCCATTGTTTTAACAGATATAGACTTAGTGTTCGTGAATGCGGTTGATGAAGTATTCCTCAATACAACACACATGTTGTATCGATCACACATGAACATGAACGTCATAGGGAAAACGAAAAAAATCATCAATGACAAGAAATTGAATATCCGAATAACTATCGGTCAGAAATATACACTGTGACTTCAAAGAATATCTGAACGAAATTGAATATACCAAAAAGTTGGTCAGGAGCGTAACGTGATCAGTTTATCGTATGAAGAACAAACAAGTCATTGCATTTCAGTACCTAAACCATAAACCACGTGAAGAGTGCTCATTCCACCCTCAAGTGTTTTTTTGGTACGAGCATATGTAACTTCGAGTCTTTTTGGTGGAAGGTGCATACTTTGATCGAATTACAACAGAGGGACACCAAAGGGTCATCTGAAAAGAGACACTTGTTAGCTCAAAATAAATTCTAAAAAATGTGTACGAGAAGCTAATAATAAATATCTCCTACTATGCTTTGGAAACTCTTTTCGACAAAGTAGAACGTGGCCGCAACATGACAATCACGGACGACATGCCTTGCGGTTTGTGATACGAAATATACACCGTATACCTTGTCTGCTTGATATCTACATATACCTTGTGCCTCTATATTTGTTTCACAATGATTGGAAGAGGTTAGACATTGTTGTCTGTAGCAATTTCACGATGATCGAGCAATTGAAAGAAAAAACCGATTAATTAGTACTCGATGTCATGGACTCCAAGGATAGAAGCACACATAGAGTATGTTTACAAGAAATGATTTTCCATCGTCTATAAAAAATAACTTCCCTTTTAGAGTATTTGGTCAAACTACAAGCACACTTTCGTGCACGTTCTAAACGTAAATTTTCTATTACCGCATCCAAATCATCCACTAAACTTCATAAATCATACCACGAGAATGTGCTAGTTTCTGAGAAAGAGAGTGTGCCATCGCTCAAAAAAAATGTTCAGAACTTCGACCCCAACTTCGCGTAAACGAAACAAAACATCGAGCCCTAAAAATTGCTAGGGAAAGCGCCACTCGAACAAAATGGAGCGTTATTCCAACACAATCAAGTAGAACGATGCTTTCTAGTGGAACGTTCGGTTGTAGGTCAAGTTCTACGATGCCAACTAAGAAAGTTTGGTTGATCCCAAAGGGTACCAGAACCAATTCACCATATTTTTTAGGCCTTTTATAACGCCCATCACCGATGTTAAAGCCGATGGCCATTACTGGTACCTCTTGTCTTTATTTTTGCTTGAATGGGCAATAAGATGGGTGAAGGTTGATTAGGGATACCCTATACAACAAACTTATGGATTACACATCTGTGTACATGAATATATTTACAAGCATTAAAGATTTAATATATATAGCGGAACGTGTGCAGTGCTCTAGTGATGAGGCTGCTATCGATAATTGGATGTCGATGTCTGAGATAGGAGTCGCGATCGCATATATATGTTTAACTCCATACTTGACTTTGTAGGACAATACATACTCATGGATGTTGGTGTCACTTTTCTTCGTTAAGATGTGCACCTTCTATGATGTCAAACCGGTTGGAAATCGGATTTAGGTTGGGTCAACTACAACCACTTTGTGAATGTAAGTATTTCTTTATATTTCCGGTTTATTTAAACTTTTAAACATCCCGCACAGTATATGTCATTGTGATTTTTTTATCGTGTTTTCTTTTGGTAGCTTGGGATTGCGGTGGATGCCCCATGTACGAGGATACATCCTTGTTGCCCAAAATTGAATTCAGCAGAAGCAGAAGGTTGGGCATTAACAATTCATTCTCATTGCAAGAGATACAAAGAAATAAAAAATCATAGCCTCAAAGTAACCGATTTAGCCATTTTTGTTTAAACACCCGGTCATTGTAATATATGTATAATTTATCACGCTTAAAACTTGTACGTTTTTGAGTTTATGATAGTGTTAATTTACAAATATCATCATTAACTTCTTAATTGGTTCACATAATTTAAAACATTAAATAATTAGAAATATAAATGCAAACAACGAAAATAGATAGATATTAGACATAGTTGACACAGTAGACGCTTGAGGTGCGCGTTCATGGTGAAGTATAATTCCATCCATGCTCAAAGTATTTCTCGAAAGGATATTCTTCATCCTCTCTACGTCCATCAGGACTTGGGTAAGTTCTAACACCGGTGGCTATTACGTCTATTTTCTGTTATAGTTCCTGCATCACATGTTCCAAGATATCTTTTGTAATAGTACTTTGAAACGCCATATTGAATACATCACGAGTTTCGCATTGGACTTTGTAAGTTAGTGACTTTATCGGTATAGTTGGCACAATGTTCAAATAAGCTAAGATGTCGGCCATTTCTTCGCGTCCGTGTGGTCGGGGCATCATACAACCCGAACACGTTGCCTCCTTACCGCGCATAAAGTACATTCTACATAAAACATCATCGGTAAAGTCAGATGTCTCTTGCAACATCGTGTCTTTCATAATCTCACAAGCTTTAGGAAGGTTTGTATCTTTGTGCATAATCCAGTTTGAATCACATATTGGTAATTGTTTTACGTATAATGCTCGAGTGTGGTTTTATTAATTATAGATGGGTATTCGTGAGAATTTTAATAATTTAACAAGAATTCGATAACATTTGAGGGCTATCCAAAATTGGCGGGAATATTAGAAGAACTTTGTTACCATACTACACCTGGTGGGGTGGGAATCTTCAACAATCCGACCACAAATTTTCAAATGTCGGGTACAAAAATTAACGAGGGGGCTATAGTTTTTAAACCGACAGGTTACGAGTCATAAAAACTATAAGTATTCAATTACTTTGACTGGGTGCAACCCACCAATTGAAAGTTTCATAGCTGTCAGTGTACAAATTATCAACAGCTGGGGGTTAACCGGTGGTTTATGATTTATTGACCGACGGGGAGGCGTAACAAATAAATAACCTCTTCAAATTTTCAAAATTGGCTTCCAACCGGGGGGCTAGTAATTATCACGTGTCGGGGGAAAACTACCCTCCCGGTTGAAAATATTTCCATCCGTCGGATTGTGTATTCTGCTTCGGTGGGGAGAGTACCAACAACTTGGCCAAGTTAGTTGTGCATTTATGCCTCCATCCCGCCGGATGCAAAAATTCTAACCGACGGCTGAAAATCTGCCACCCGGTGGGATGGTACCAAGATTGTAACTTAATGTATAAGTTTGTAATTGGTTAGGTCCCACCGACGCGAGAATTATCACGTGACGGAGGTAAACTACCCCGTCGGGTGGTAATTTTTCAAGTACCAGATCGCGTACTCGGCCCCACCGGGGATAAATAGTATTTCAACCATAAACTATCCATTAAACTAACTTAAAACCTCCGTACGGAGTTCACCAAATAAACAAATGAGTACAACCACAACAATATCACATACAAACCATAAGTTTTATTTTGGAAAACCTACAAACCACATAAATTCATAAGAAAACATACATCAATAAAACTAAAATCCAATACAACATAAAAACCTTCAATGTTATGTTGCAAACCATGTAAAATACCTAATAATTTGTTCGAGATAGTACGCAACTAAAACTTCAAACATAGTATCAACAAACATAGCATGATAACTTCACCCAGCGGTTGAAAATTGTTCATCCGCCGATAGATGAAGATAAATAAAACAGTGATTATAGATTTTCTAAATTACTACCCCGATTAGGAAATTATCAACCGACAGTGGATAATGTCCCCCACGGTTGAAAATTGTTCAACCGCCGATGTCGAAATCCAGTGGTTGTAAGATCGCGATCCGTCGGCGCCTCCCCCGGTGGTTGACAAATTTACAACCGAGGGGGTTAATTTTCAACCGTCGGTTGAAAATTATCAAACATGCGGGGCCCCACCGGTTGTAAGATCGCGATCCGTTGGCGTCTCCCCCGGTGGATGACAAATTTACAACCGGGGGGGGAGGGTTAATTGTCAACCGGTCGGTTGAAAATTATCAAGCCCGCGGGTGACTTAATATATTTGGAAGACCATATTCCAGATGAAGTTGGACTACCTACCCGGCGGTGTGAAAATTCCAAACCGTCGGGGGATTATTTACCCCGCCGATTGATAATTCCCACAATGTCGGGTTATAAATCTTAAGCTGGAGACGTATATGTTGTCCGTACCCGGCAGATTAAAAATTCCCACTCAATGGGGGGGGGGGATTATCACCCGCTAGTTGAGAATTACTCACCCGCCGACTGATAATGTTTCAACCGGCGGGTAATGGTTTTTTAAAGTCTATATAATACTTTGTTTCATTCCCGCCAAAAATTGTTTACCGGCCAAAAAATATATTTCATTCCCGCTAAGTTTTTTGAAGAATTCTCTCCTACTATCCATCTATAAGTAGTAGAACCAAGTTATAGAATTAAACATCGAATAATAAAAATGAGTGATTCTAATTGGAACGTGCACGAAGATTCAAACCTCCTAAATGTATTTGAGTTCGTCAAAGGCACAATGCGGGATGAGAATGGCTTTGTCGATGCTATATATGCAGAATATTCTTCAACCACGGTAGGGAGGCGTCGTGTCCGGGGTATATAATACCCCGACCACGAGGACGCGAAGAAGTGGCCGACATGTTAGCTTATTTAAACATATTGGCTATACCAATTGAGTCACTTTCTTATGAATTCCGAAGCGAAACCCGCAATATATTTAGTATGAAATTTCAAAATACTATTACGCAAGAGATGGTGGAACATGCGATGTAGAAAATGCAAGAGAGAGCAGATGCGATAGACACCAATGTTAGAATTAACCAACTCCTGAAGGAAGAAACGAAGATGAGAACTATCATTTCAAGAAACATTTCAAGCATGGATGTTACAATGACATAGTGCTCAAACAAAACCGAATAAATCGGTTACTTCGGAGCTACAACTTCTAAGATCTTCATATCTCTTGCAACGAGAGATAATCGCTAATGTCCAACCTTCTACTTTCGGTGAACGCAACTTTAAGAAACAAGGATGAATCCTCGCACATGGGGACTCCGCCCTAATCCCAAGCTACTAAATGAAAACACGATGAAATGGATGTCTTAATATTTAATCATCAATGTAAATAAGTACTTACGTTCACGAATGGTTGGAGTTGACCCAACCCAATCCGATTTCCAACCGGTTTGGAATTTGAGAGGTGCATCTATTAACTGAAGAAAAGTGAAGCCAACATCCATACTTTGGTATTGTCCTATGAAATGGAGTATGCAGTTAAACGCAGATATGATTGCGACTTCCATCTCGGGCATGGACATCCAATGGTATTTAGCACTCACATTACTAGAGTACTTCACACGCTCCACAACATCAATCAAATCCTCCATAGTTGTAAATATTTTAACATACACGGGTGCGTAATCCATCAGCTCATTGTAAAGAGCATCCATAATCAACCTCCACCGATCTTGTTGGCCGTTCAAGGAAAATGCTATCGAGCGGTACCCGCAATGGCCATCGGATTCAAAGTTGCTGATGGACGATACGAAAGGTGTGACATAGATAAGGAATTGGTTCAAGTATCCTTGGGATCAACAAAACTTTCCTTAGCCGACATCGTAGAGCTTGACCTACAACCGACCGTTCCACTAGAAAGCATCATCCCACTTGTTTGCGTTAGAATAACACAGTTTTTTTTGAAGCGTGGGCTCTTTACCAACCACGTTTTGGACCCAATATTTCCTTCTCTTTACTTAAGGTTGCAGTCGTAGGTTTGAACGTTTTAGTAAACAAGGGTGAACGTTTCAGTGTCCTCCAGCAGTCATGAATGTCGCTCGAAAAAGAAAATGAGGTTGATTAAAAAACATTTTAAAAAAAGGGATATGCATAGCAAGCTTAAAAAGCACTATGGGAAGGGAAAAGGTTAAGCTGATCAGCATATTGACCGTATGTTGGTTGATCTATTTGCTTTCTAGTCCAAACCAGGTATTTTTGCTACTCTAAATGAAGATACTATTTTTAGCCATAACAAGAACTTAAGGCAATCTCTTTTATCTGCGAAAATACTTTCCGGACACCTTCCCAAGAGGTTTGGTAGCTCTAAGATGGAGAAATATTATGGGAGCAAAGATCTGGACAACCATCTGGAGCAGTTTACGAACTTTATGATAAATTTTGACGCCGACGACAGACTGTTGTGTAGGGCCTTCTCTCAAACTTTCACGGGAAGTGCCCTCAAATAGTATAATAGTCTTCCTCACGGATCTATAAACGCTTTTGATAAATTAGGTAGGGAAATAAATCAATGTTGATGAAACTAAAAAAACCAGGGTGCCTCGCCAGATAAGGTCCACCACTACAACATCAACACCTCAGGCTGCTAATCAATCCGGTTACAGGTCAAAGGAGACTAGACAAGGATCTAATCGGTCAGGGCGGAATCAGTCTAACAATAATCAGATTCAACGAGTCAAAAACAAGACGGGACCATGGGTTCAACTTGAGTGGTTTACTGAATTGGGGGAAAATGTAGCTACAATTTATGACAAGACTAAAAACGAAGTTCACTTTAGAAAGCCAGCAGCATTACAATCCTCCAAAGAAAACCGGAGTACCCGTTTCTGAAAATACCATAATGACATAGGGCATGATACCCATGATTCTATGGATTTAAAACAAGAGGTTGGAACCTCATTGAGAGAGGAAAGTTGGGGGCCTATATCAAAAAACGAGGGGGAGCAGAACGGATTATACACAATCAAATGCCAACACTCCCCGGACTACTCTTTCAAGCAATCTTGGAACGTTTAAACACGAAGATGCTATGGTGATTACTGGAAGGTTTGATATAGGTTCTGAGGACCTTGATCTGGATCTGAGTCAGAATCGGGTAGGGGTAATAACGGACAAGACTAAAACTCTCTCTGGTTTGATTAAATTTTTTAAATCTTTAACCATCTTTGGAGGAGCCGTTGTCACTGCACCTTCTAGTTTATCAAGTAAGAGGCATGTTCACAGTTTGACCACCTAGTTGGATGGAAGAATGTCCACACATCTGTATCAATCCCCATCTCATTTAATAGTTTTTTATGTGGATGCCCTAAGAGATATTGCAGGGCCTTATGAAGACGTCGTGGTAATAAGAGCATCAATAGGTGGAAATGATATACGTTGGATCCTGATTGACACAGGCAGTTCGGAAAATATCTTGTTTTTAAGTTTTTACAAGCAGATGAGAAACCCTTCGGTTATACAATGTTCGAACAAAATCATCGTGGGCTTCACATGAAGTTTTGAAGATGTGATTGGGGAATTTGAAGAAGAAGTATTGCTAGGAAAATGAACTTTTAAGAAAATAGCGAGAGTATTGCTTGTTGTGGTAGATTGCCCAACATCCTATAATGCAATCTTTGGGAGGTCTTCGCTCTCCAGAATGCATGTTGTGGCATCTAGGGTCCATCAATGTTTAAAATACGTTGTCCAGGGACAAGTAGGTGTTGTCCGGAGCAGCTAGAAGGTAGATAGGGAATGTTATGCAACAACCCTTGCCTCTAAATCTGTGGAGGCAGTCAAGATTAACAGCTATTTGAGCCTTCCACCGATGAAAATGAATTTGATGATCCCAGGGAGGCTCCCAGTGTCATAATTCTTATAGAGGAGGCTCCCAGTGTCATAATTCTTATAGAGGAGGGAAAAAATATTAAAATTGGTACCAAGTTAGCACCAAGTTTGAAACACATGTTGTTATCCTTTTTAATGAGTAATCAACATGTATTTTCATGGCGCAATGATGATATCACTAGAGTGTCAGCTGATATTATTTGTCATAAGTTGTTCATACGAACAAATGTTGCGCCGATTTTGCAAAGAAGGAGGTCTTTCTCAAAAGAGAAAACAGATGTTATTGTTCAAGAAGTTGATCATCTGACCAAGATGGTTCACATAAAAGAGTCTCAATACCCTTCGTGGACTGCCAACCCTGCTCTGGTCAAGAAAAAGAATGAAAAATGTTGCATGTGCATTATCTTTACTGATCTTGACAGGGCATGCCCCAAGGATCCTTATCATGTTCCTCAGATAGAACAGTAGGAGGATTTTACTTCTGGGAATAAACATTTATCCGAGGAACAGGATAAGGATCCTTGGGGTATGCCCTATTAAGATCAGTAAAGACAATGCATGATAGATCAGTTGGTGGATTCTACTCGTGGTAATAAATTTTTATCTTTCATGGATGCATTTTTGGGGTACAACGAGATACAAGTAGATCCGATGGATCAAGACCATAACATTTTTATTACAAACAGAGGACTTCATTGTTATAAAGTGATGTCGTTCAGATTGTAAAATGTTGAGGCTACCTATCAAAGGTTAGTAAATAAATTTTTTGCTAATCAGATTGGAAAAAACATAGAAGTTTATATAGATGACATGATGGATAAAAGCTTGGAGGAAGATGCACATATATATGAACTTCAAGAAACATTTTCTAACTTAGATGCTGTGAACTTGAAACTAAACCCTGATAACTGTGTTTTCAGGGTCTGATCTGGAAAGTTCTCGGTTTATATAATAAGTGAGAAAGGAATCCAACCTGATCCGGATCATCTTAATGCTCCACTAGCTATGGATCCTCCTCGGAACACCAAAGAAGTTCAAAGGCTGACCAGACGGTTGGCTGCTTTGAACAGGTTTTTATCAAGATCGTTAGACAAATGTGCTCTTTTTTTCCAGGTGTTGAGGAATGCCAAATATTTTAATTGGTCTCCACAATGTGATCAAGCATTTTTTTAAATTAAGAAGCATTTGTCTTCACCTAAGACTCTCTTCAAACCTTTTTGGGGGGGAAAAAATCTACATATACTTAGTAGTATCAGAGTGTGAAATAAGTGTTGTGCTCGTAAGAGAGGCTCGCCCGTTGTATTACATTAGTAAAAGTCTGTCGGATGATGAAAGAAGATATTTGAAGTTAGAAACACTAGCATTGGCCTTGGTAATTACGGCAAGAAAAATGAGACCATACTTCCAAGCTCATTCCATTGTTGTTCGAACATCTTATCCTTTAAAGACTATTCTTCAAAAGCTGATGTATCAAGCAGAATGACCAAGTTGTCAGTTGAGCTGGGTGATTATGATATTTATTTTGCTCCCCGAACAACAATTAAAGCCCAGTCAGTGGCCGATTTCTTGGTAGAAATTCATGTTGATGGATCCTCCAGACATATACTAGAAAGCCCGTCTAAGAAATAATGGGTAGTCCGAACTGATGGTTGATCTAGTACTATTAGATGTGAGGCTGGAATTTGTTGAACTTCTCCCTATGGTGATACCATGTACCAGGCTATATGTTTTGGTTTCAGGGCTTGAAACAATGAATCTGAATATGAAGAAACTATAGGTGATCTTAAGCTAGTCCTCATATGCGGCGCCAAAAGAGTCCGATTAATGAGTGACTCTCAATTAATGATTCACCATGCTCAAGGGCAATCTGAAGCAAAGAAGGATCAATTGATTAAATACTTGCTAATGTTGAGAGAAGTTGCTGCAAGATTCAAGAGTATCTAGTATGAAGATATCCCTAGATCAGAGAATACTATGGCAGACTCTTTGGCTATCATAGCTTATTCTGAATCTTACTCATGGATTCTCGTGCAAGAATGTCCATCAATACAGACGGGCCAGGAAAAAGGTAAAGATAATGAAAAAAGTATGAGCATACTTGTTATTCAACCTAAGGACTGAAGGTATGATATTTTCCAGTTTATTTCCGATGAGGTTTTACCTTCGGATAAAGCCATGGCTAAGAAAATTAAATATAAAGCTCGTGGTTTCTTGGTATTAAGGGAAATTCTTTACAATAAATATTTCAGCAGACCCTTCTTGCGTTGTTTAGGATTTGAAGAATCCCAAGTGGTGCTATCTGAGTTGCATGATAGTGAAGAACGCACACTGTGGCTATAAAGCCTTAACCAGGAGAGTCTTATTAGGGGGGGGGGAGGGCTACTGGCCAACCATAATGACAGATGCTAGAGATATGGTTAAGAAGTGTGATCCTTGCAAGAGATATAAGAATGAAATTCATGTGCTAGCAGTTCCTATAGAATCCATATCCAAACCAATACCCTTTGATAGAAGGGGGTTGGATCTGGTGGGGCCTCTTCCTATGGCATCCGGTGGATGTCGAACAATCCTAGTTGCTATTGACTATTTCTCTAAATGGATAGAGGCATCTCCATTAGCTAGAACCACATCTAAGACAGTTATTAAATTCATTTTGTCTAATATATGTTGCAGATTCAGAGTTCTACGAAGGATCATCACAGACGGTAAGCCACAATTCGATAATAAAGATATGGAAATGTTTTGCACCTCCAGAGGAATTCAACACTGTTTTTCTTCTCCTTTCCACCCTGAAGAAAATGGGCAAGTTGAAGTTGCTAATCGGATAGTCTTGTCCCGGCTGAAAAAACATATGGAGGGATTTGTAGGAAGAATCATTATGGGCTTACCGAACTACACCTCGGGTTGCTACACAAGAATCTCCTTTTGCCTTTGTATATGGGATGGATGCAAACACTCCCATAGAAGATACTTTACTATCTTACAGAGTCTAAAACTATTCCGAACATGCCAATGATATGGCTGTCAGGAATCAGTTGGATTTGATTAAAGAAAGAAGAGTTAAAGCACATCTAAGAACGGCGCATTACAAGGTCTGATGAGGAGAAAATTTGCCTCCAAAGTTAAAATAAGAGATTTTCAATTAGGGGAAAAAGTCTTAAGAAAAGTCTTTTTACACACTAAGGAAAAACAGTTCGGTAAGTTGGCTCCAAATTGGGAAGGTCCTTATATGGCATGTGGGAAAGTTAAACCGGGAACATACAGGCTGCAAGACAAGGAAGGGAGAACATTAAAACATCCATGGAACGTTGGACATATCAGGTGATAATTAGAATAGAACTCTCTTGTAGATATTTACCTTTTGAATGTTAATGTAAATATTAGGGGGCATACTCTTTCCTACCCCGGTGGCGCAGGGAGGTTTTAACGAGGTGTCAGAGTTTTTCAATAATATTTTATGCCTTCTTCAAAAGTCTGGTGCAATTTTTCTCTTAACTTAACCATAGTGTAAGGTGGTCGGATATTAAAAACTTATTAAACACCCCGGCTCTCAAACATCTTTGAGTTGATCGGATGTATTAAACACTTGATCATATTTATTAAACACATGTCATTGGAATCATTTAATACCCTTACTTAACAAATCTGAAATATTGAAGGCTATTTAAGAATTCGAAATAAAGAGTTAAACAGAATTCAAACGAAAGGAAATATGATATTAAAGTCCGAGCGGAAAAAACCCGATCCATGATACACTAGTTCTTTAACTATTCAAGGACTTCGAGTTTTAGGAACAAAAATTAAATAAATAACATAACAAAATGCCTTGGCTATCCAAGGACTTTAGTTTTTCAACAAAAAACATATAGCATATCGATATAACCTTAGGGCTTGTTCCCTTCAGTTTGTTCATCACCATCGCCTTTCTTTGGACTTTTGAGTTCAACACTTGAACTCTCACCAACTCCTTCATTATCTTCAGAATCTTCTCCACTTGAATAGTTGTGCTTGTCACCATCCTCCATTATATGAAAAGGATGGTAATCATATTCCATAAATTTCCACGAAGGATCAAGAGTTCTCTTAGGAAAAGTCTCATGAAACAGTAAGACCATATCAAATTTAATTTCATCATCTCTTTTCTCCAAAGAGTCTACCACTCTAGAGGCATACTTCTCTATTCTAGCAGCTATCTCTTCGGCTTGTTTTTGTACCAGAGATGTATTCTCCTCTGTTTTCTTCTTACCAAGATCCTCCAGGTTGACTTTGTCTTCGGATAAAGTATTGACAGTTTTATCTCTAGCTTCTAGTTGCTCCTTCAAAGCTTTGACCTCGTTGGAGGAAGAAGTTTCCATTCCGGAATACTTGGTCAGGAGATCTTGTTGAGCCTTTTCTGACTTGAGCAGTTTGGCAGCCAAATCCTCTTTTTCCTTCTATAGAGATTATATGCTTTGCTGAGCGTTATAAAGACTATTCGTCATAATTTGGTTTGCTCTGGTCTGGGAAGTTATAGTATTTGTTTGTTCCCTCACTTGCCTTTCCAAGTCAATTTCCAAGCGGATGTAACCTAAGAGGGCATGACTTAGGCTGTCTTGTTCACTTAATATCACATAAGTCTCACCATTATGGGTCACGATATTGGATGAATTAGTAGGACGATAAGGACCCGCGTAATTATCCTTGTCCAGATCATTAAAATACATATTAATGTTCTGAAATGCATCAAGATTTACCTCTCCATCGGTAGTGGCATGTTTGGAATAAAGGTTGGGTGGAATTTCTTCTTGAATAGAACGATCAACAGGAACCGGAGGAGGAAGTTCAGAAGGACGTAGAATTATCTCTGGTCCTAGAGTGACTTTCTTCTTATTTGTAGCTTTTTCATCACTACTAGCTTTGTTCTTCTTATCATTCTTTGTGATTTGTGGTGGGTCATTTAATCCAGCAGCCTCTTTGACTGTAACTTCGACTACCTCTAGCAGAACAACGTTTATTCCTCCTGATTCTTTGAACTGACCCTTTCCGTAATAGGCTGAGGTGGGCCTGTTGTGGTTTATTTATTTCTCTTGTTCTTCATCTTGTCCAAATGGCTAGGGGCTTTACCCCCGGAGGGCAAGTAGAGTTTAGATTCCTTAGCCTCAGTTCTCCTCGGGATAAAGTTTGCAGAAGGAGGAGTGGTCAGTTCTTCCCAGATGAGGTCTCTTATCCTTGTAGTATTCCACAGATGAGACCTCACAAAGTTCCCTAAGGTGAAGCAGTTGTGAAAACCATTCCCCCATTTCCAAGGCCCATGCGTTTAACTTGGCCCAGGCGCTTTGGCCAGCCTCTAGATCGTTCGAAAACTTCTTCAGAAAACTGAAAAATATATAAGTTAGTTCGAAATAACCACATCGTATTTAAAAAAACTAAAAGAAACATAAATAAAATGTTACTTATGCTCTTACATCGGCTAGTCAGTTGGCTTGGATTTGTGTCAACTTTAATTTTTTCCCGTTTTCCCACGCCCTACCGATGAACAAGAACTGGGCCATCCATGGTTTCTTAGACTCCAGTAAGTCAGTTACTACCTTGTAGTCATTCCCCATATAGATATGGTAAAAGATAATATGGTGGTTCTTGTATAAGCTCACCACAACAACAAATTGATGCATCAGTAATGGAATCTTTGACAAACGTGAAGCCATTATGCCAACACACAAAGTATACCACGCGTTCAGACTTAGCTGACTTAGGCATAGTTTTACCGGATGAAAGTACCTGACTATCTATGGATCCAAAAGAAACCGGAGTCCCCAATTCAGTATCTCAGTGTATACTACTAATTCATTGGACTTGTAGTCCATTAGAGTCTCCGGGGTGATTGGGATTCTCACCTTGACGGATTCAGGAAAACCCCGCTTAGTTCGAATACGGCCCAATTCAGCAGTATAGGTGTAAGCGATGTTCTGGAGGGCTATCAGGTACTTCACACTAACCTTCTGGAAGTTTGGCTGCACTTTCCCTTCCAAACACTCCGGAAATGACTCCGTATTGGGCATGCCCACTTTTACCTTGCCCTTCTGATCTGCTGTGACATCCTTCGTTTGTACGAACTCCTCAAAAGAAGTATCTTCTATATTGTTCTCAATCTTTTCCTCCATTATGCTTGATTGTTTTTCGAAGGGTTTGGTCTCTGTCGAGGGCTTTATCGTCTCCGAATTGGCAAGTTTTGAAGAGCTAGGGGTAGAGTTAGCTTTGGATTGCGAGTTATTCGATGAGGGGTGGTATTCTCAGTAGATTTCTTAGCATCCGAACCCATGGCTATAAAAGACGAAAGACTACTAAAACTGGAAAATGATTTTTCTTTAGGGAGAGGGTTTTGAGATTCTTGAACAGAGGATCCTAATTGAAGAGGAGAAAGAGTTGGGACACAAGGCAATTTTCTGACCTTAGATGTCTTTGATGACGATGAATCTTGGTCTGGGTTTTCGTTTGGTTGATTGATTTCTTCACCAGGAGAAAATGAAGACCAACAACTATTCTTTTGTCTCTTGTAATTTTTCACGCTTTCTCTAATTCAGTCAAATTCAGCCAACCTCCTTTTACCAATGCATTACTAGTTGTGAACATAAATTACCCAGACACGGTTTGAAAGAATTATCAAGCTTTATCTCTCTAGAAGTATTTGTGTTTTTGAAGACAATAAAACAGTGAAATTGATTTATATAACTGTGAAAATATGGGAAGTTACTAAGGAGAAAACAAACCGATCGGAGTGATGATTAAGGGCTATAAAGTAGGGAGGTTACACCTTTAGTAATTTTCTAGCCTAGTAGGTACGAGAATCTCGGAGAAAAACGAATGAGAGGTCGAACTAGAACCTGACACGTGTTCTACGTTGAAAAACGACTCTTGAAATTCTTAGCGGTAAATAGTCCCACCAAATTCTGATCGGGCCGACTCTTGAAATCTTAACAGAAAAAGATGATCTCCTCATTTCCGGTACAGAAACAAATCGGAATGAGCTGATTTTTATTCTTGAAAGTTAGCTCTTCCAAATATTCTTTGCAAGATCTAAAGGGGCTACTGATAAAGTCAGATATTTTTGACACTACCCCTTACCTCTATCCGAAAGATTGTTCGGAACAAACCTACCATGAAAACCCGAACATGATAAGTTTAGTAGAATGTGACTAAGCTAGGTGTTGGTCATTTCACTCTTGGGCTAATGGGTTCTTATACTTAACCGAAGCCCACAATTCAACCCGAAAGGCCCGTGGGTCATTCATTAAGTATAAATACCCCAACTACTTTCATTAATGAGTGTGATCAGAATTTAATACAAGCACACACCTTAATTATCACTCTACATTCTACCCCAAACCTTAAATTCTCAAAACACTTTACAAAACTACCCTCAATCAGAAATAATCCATACTAACCTTGATGTCCCCGTGTTGCAACTCTATCAAAGTATGCAACTTCAACCAAAAGGACTTGAAGTTACCTTTGCTTGTACCGATGAAACACTTGAGGCTCGAATGAGCACTCTCCAAGCGCTTTGTGGTTTGGTTACCGAAATGCATCCACTTGTTAGTTCTCCACGTGAAAAACTTATCAACATACGGCCCTAACCAACTTTCGATATATTCAATTTCTTTCGGATACTCTTTGAAGTCACGGTGCAAATGGTCTACTTTATAAAAATTGAAAAAACATAAATTGAACCTAAGAAAACTTAAAGACTTGCAAAACACTTTTTCATGCAAGCTCTGGTTTATATTTAGAGATAAAAAACATTATGGGCCAAATATATGTCCTCGATTTATGGCTAGTCTAAGAATTCTCTCCAAACATAAACTATAATTAATAACTCAAAATTTTTAAAAAGATTGTTAAGCATTATAAATATAGTAGAAAAGCTTTATCTTTTGGACAATTGGCGATGGTGATATTAATTATTGGCCTGAGAGATAAAATCACTCATTTTCTCTTATCATTCTATCACACAACTCAAACAAAAATTAGTACAAAGTAGATATAATAAGACATATGACAAAATAAAAACTGGAATTTAGAAAAATTACACGAAACTCTTATTCCTTATGATGTCGAAAGAATCATAAATATTACCCTTCATGATGATATAGATGACTCAATTAAATATAAATAATCCATAATGGCCTTTTTAACATTAAGATAACATGAAACAACATTAGAATAAAGATTAACCTTCCAATCATTTAAAAAAATGGAATAATAATACTCGAAAGAAATTCTCTTTCATCATTTGAAGGATACTAAAAGGCATTATTTATGTGGATACAATTATTTAAAAAAACTAGTTCATTGTATCGAAATGTTGTTATGCAATAATATATAATTAACGAATCATCTCTTTGTCAATTGCAACACAACCTGTGAAATCTTGAAGTTCTTTGCAATTATTTTGGAATGTTAATTGGTAAACGTATCACCAGTTCAACATCTTACCAAATGTTGGTTCTAGTTAACTAATAAACCTACCCATATTAGTAGTGTAATTCTTCCTATATTTTATTGGGTCATCTAGTCTGCGAAAAATAAAATCAAAGTTTAATAATCAACAAACCTCAGTTAACATTATGGTGGAAAATATCATATATATACTAGATTGTCCCAAACTAATTAAAAACGATTTTTGGTATGGTGACCAATATATAGCCTATGAAATAGGCTCTTTTCACCATCTAAATAAAACCAATAAAGCCACTACTCTTAAATGGATAACTCCTGCAAACAATAGACCTAAACTCAATTCTGATGGTTGTTGCCTCACTAATGGGGAATCCAGTGGTTGTTGTATTATCATAGAATCTAATGGAGACATAGTTGCCGCAATAGGCACGCTATATGGTAAACATTCACCAACTAGAGCCCTACCGGATGGTCTTCTTCTGTGTAAAGAAAGAAGCTTTATGCATCTAGACATTGAAATTTATTTTATACTCTTATTAGAAATGGTAAATTATCGTAAAGCTCTTTGGTATTTAGCTCAAATCATTAAATGTTTCATAAACTTGATTTCTCCATCTATGATCCTAAACCACATCTATAACAATTTTTTTTGTTCATTAGCTAACCAAATGGATATTAAAATGCAAGAAGAAAGTTGATATTAATCAAGACCATGCCTCGATCATACTACGAGCAATCACTTTGCTGGAAAGTTTACAAGTGGGTTATTTGAGAATTCATCATTACTAGCTCATCTTGACAAATGAGTCGTATATAAAAGTACAACATATGATTCTTGAGAATGGTCGTCCCCGTGAATTATTGCAACTTTATTATTTCTAGCCTATCTGATGTTTCCTAAATGAGGATTATCAGTAATAGTGGGGAGTTTTACCCCTACTATGCTGACGAAAGCTGCTATGGCCGCCAATGCGTTAAGGGTTATTGATAGGTCGCCCATAAAATAGGGTTTGGCCATTCGAGACATCTCTTCCCTTTCCAAGTCTTGTACGTGAGCTCCTACCGAGTTATGGTCAGTTTTGTACCCAGGAGCTCCACTAGTCGTACTTTGACCCCGATGAACTGGCTTAGGGTGCTTATCCGTCTGTCGATGCTAATCGTGGCATCCTAGATTCTTCCTCTTCATGTTAACTTGAGACCGGTAGAAGGGTTCCAAACCGAACTTATGATGGTCAGCAGCCGCGAGATGGCTATATTGATTTTTCGTGGCCAGCTGGAGCTGTGGCTAGAGTTTATTTCCTCGACCAGGGAGCTTAAGGGGAACAAATGATTAGTTTCATTCTAGGAAATGCTGATGTATTTTAGACTGGTACCAGCTCACTAACTTGCTGGGTTAAACCGTTGATCTTTTCATTGGTTAAATGATCGTTTTTTCATCTACCTCGTCGTTATGAGATGTGATGAAGTTATGCTGTCAGCTGGAGTACAATGCACCGCGACTGCCCTTTCATGCTAAAGACTTTCCGCCTTGGTAGAGATCTCATGCTCGTCTTCTAAGCCTATCTCTTTGGACGAGGTCAGTTGAAGAGCTAACATTCTTTGTCTAGTCCTTCATGGTCTCAATTCACCATGGATGCTGGCTGGACTTTTTCTCGTCAACGAAACTAAAATAGTGAGGTATAACAAGTTTAATTTTAAATGTAAAAAAGTGGAAAAGACACATAATATAAGAAGTTAATAAACTTTCTAATGAACACTTGTATTTATGTCTTAAGGAGGATTACAATTGCTATAATAAATTGTTTTCAGTATCCACTCGAACTTTCTCCTACTTTTAGAATGATTCTTTTACTCTTTATATAGCAGCCTCGATTTGGAGGTATCAGAGGTAAGTGTCTACGCACTGGTTCAATTGCTGCATCGTCATACATAATCACGTGTTTTATACCTACATTATGAGATACGATTTGTGTACTTGTAAGACGTGGCATCCGCACCGTCAAATTTAAAACAGTTAGAAATTTTATAAAATACTAATATTTCATGTTTAAGCGTTAACTAATTTATTTATTTATTTTAGATGGTTCTTTTTATTCGATTAAGATGGTAGAAAGATAAAGCGTCGGATTACTAAATAATAAATAACCATTATGTTTGAATACCTATTATCCCATTAAAAACAAGTGATATATCTTAAATATTAGTATTTGAATCATGTGTATAGAAGATCTATTATAAAGAGATTCAGAGGGTAAGTTTGGTTTCTAGTAATACATCCAGTATAAATATACAACTACAACGGGTAACCAGAAAAGGAATAACTTTGAAACTTTGTCGACTAAACCGCTTACGTTGGTCTGCGATTAAGAGCAATTGTTGCTTTGTACAATACAAATTATTTAGGATTTATTTGTACAGTGTCATATTTATAAGGTGAAGTTAAACACCAAAAGATTTTCTCAACAATAATAGTTAATTCGGAAAAAAACCATCAATTAAGAAAAAAGAATAAGTTGAATAAACTACAAAAACGAATAGAAAGAAAGTAGATAGACTAGAAAAAGAGTAACTTGAAATTAGAAAAAGAGCTCGGGTGGTAGTAGTAGTTCTGAATCAACAATATGGCGAAACTAGAGTCTCCAAGTATGTCACCATACACTCCGTGTCAGAAGGGAGGTTCTGTTTCTTATAATCAGATTCTAGTACCGTGTTTTCTGAAACATTTAACCGAAGGTGGTACACACACTTATCCTCAATCTTTAGTTTAGGTAGTTTAGTCCAAGATTCTTCCACTCCATACTCTTTCATTATCCAAAAACTACCATCATCACTTATATAACAAAGGTATCCATTTTCACCTACTAGGTATCCATTTTCACCTACTAAGCGATACACAGAGTCATCCGGCATTGATAGTTTTGTAAAATGCTCACTACTCAAATCAAACACATGAATGTAGTTGCTGCCCTGAAAATTCCAATGTAGGGCTCCATTGGAAAAAATCCCAGCCCACTCGAATGTACGACCCACATAAAAAGTATCATCAACCCTATCTGAAACACATCTCCATCGACCCGTTTTAAGGGAAAGAACACTGGGTCTGGTTTTACCAACCAATGCAAAAACTTTGTAATCCTCAGTAGATTCATCATAACCGAATCCATATCTGATTATAGACAAATCCCTAGTTTTAAAATTAAAACTAGGAAGGGCTGGTAATTCTCTAGAAACACCGGTTGATGGATTCCAAACAAGTATGTTATTGACGTCACGGCTGAGTAAACAAAGCAAACCATTGCATGAACCTACTATGTCGGAATATCTACTCAAGGATGAACACCCAATATATCGGTAAGATTCTTTGCTGTCAAAGGTTTGAAAATAAACGGATTGTGATGCTCCTAGGCCTAGCATAACTTTTTTGTTTTTAGGGTTTAGTGATCCTCGTTTATGATGCAGTTTAACAAAAGGATCACTTGAGATAAGAGAGAGCCATGATTTCGAAACACACCTGAACCTGAGTAGAGACTTCACCGGCAACCTGGGCAGAATCTCCTCCTCCAGTAATTCTCCGTGAATAGACATCGTTGTTTATTCAATGATTACTTTTTTCTAAACCTATGATTACCAAATTTATAAGAATTGTGAGTATCGGTTTAGGGTTAAGATTAGGTTAATATGTTTTTTACTCTTTGGGCTTCTATCATTAGCCCACCCGTGTGTATATATATTTTAACAATTGGAAGATTTATTTCATAATGGGAGAAATTACAAGAATCCTTAAAAAGTAGGAATAGTTAGAGCTGTTAATGGTTACTGAGAACCGAATTTTTAAAACCGAAACCGATAAGGAACCGAAATAAGAAAACCGATAAGGTACCGAACCGATAAATCGGTAAAACCGATTCGGAATCGAAAAAAAAATCGGTAAAAATTTACTACAAACTAATATATTTTAAAAATTATCCGGCAATAGATACCATTAAAAAATTATTTATCCCACACTATAAATCATATCTACAAATTATAACAATTAACTTTAACACAATTTTTAAGAAGAAATATTAATAACTAAACTTTTAGTATACATTTTTATTATTAATGCAATTGAACGTCTTACTGAATTATAATAAATAAAGAATATTTAATAGTATTAAGGAAGAAGAAAAAAATAAGAAACACTTAATAAGGAATAATATTAAAGAACAACATTAGTTTTGTGTAATAAATAATAGTATTAAAGAAGAAATTTTGTGTGGTTTTGCTTGTGGTATAAAATCTCACATCGTTAGTTTCAATTGGAGATAAAACATTATTTTTATATAAAAGGAGACCCAAATCTATTTAGAAATCTACTACTAAAGCAGCCACCATGGCTTAGGCGTTAAACCATTGAGCCGCTGTCTTGTTAGTCAAAAATTATAAATAAATATTCTTAATGTGGTTGTCGGTTCGGTAAACCGGACCGAACCGAACCGATTCTTATCGGTTTCGGTTTGGGTTTGGTTTTTAAAACCGAAATCTTTTCGGTTCGGTTCGGTTCAAACCGACAAGATTAACGGTCCGGTTCGGTTTTGTAAAAACCCGGACCAGACCGGACCGATAACACCCCTAGAAATAGTTAGACAAAATCTAACTTTACCAAAATCTCTAAATCTAAGCACTATCAAAATCTCTAAATCAGATGAACGCTCCTTAAAAAAACCCTAAAAACCGGTAGCCTTATTTTGAAAATCGAGACCAAATCAACATGAAGCTTTACTAAAAAAAAGCCACCCGTATATATTAATTACTCTCTTTTATTTGGGCTTTTATTTTGCTTATAAATTCATTAATTTTTATATCCATATTAATACATAGTTTTTTTTTAATACATAGGTGTTTTGTAAATATAGAATTTAAGGTTATTTTTTTAGACGTATTAATATATAACACTTATTTTTATATACATATTAACACTTTTCTTAAATATCAATCTTTAAAAAAAGGGTTAACCTTTTTTCATCCACGTTTAATCTATCTCCGAATATAATGGTATAACCCACTCTTTTTCGAATAAAAATATTTTTATGAAATTATATATAATATTTTTTTTGGTAATACCAATCCACTCATCCTTAAACGAGCACTATTTTTTCAATTTTTTATTCCTTTTTTCTCTAGTCTATAAAATTCGGCCACCCAGTTTCTCCTTCGGTGACATATTATTCCTCTTCTGGAAACCTTTTTTTATGGTGATTTTTTTTATCTTCTTTTTTCACGAAGATGAGCCTTATTGATTTTTTTTTTTCATTTTTTCAATTTTTTTCATTGGTAGAGTTATTAGTTGGTTAATTAGATGTTTGTTGTTGTGGTTTAATGTTATTTTTTATGAAATTGATGGGTTAATGTTAAGGTTTATGAGTTTAGATTGAATTCGGGGGTTTGGGTATGATTTGGGATAACTAGGTGTTCATTTATTTCGCTAAAACCGGGAGGAAGACGAACAGTACCAACAGTGTCAGGGTTGTGCATCATATAAGCACCGGTACAACACAACACTTGCATTATAAGGGCATAGTCGATGAATCTATGGTGCATGTACCGATTTTTTTACTTTTTTATTTTTTCCAAATTTTCGAACGAAAGTCATACAAAAATAAGTTTTACTTTTAACTTATTATTTTTTAACACTTTTATTTGTTTGTTTTTGTTTTTGCTAACATCTTCGGTTTAACCACTTTGGATCTAGACAAATTTATTCGAGAAGTTAAAGAGAAGATATAACTAAATTTTAGTTTTAGCGAATTATTTTATTACGTAACTTTCGGAGTCCCTTAATGATATTAAAAAATATATATTTTTTAAAAATCGAAACGTATCATGAATAGATCTAGTTTTGTTTATCTTAAAAAAATCAATGGTATTTTTGGATTTTCTTCCGAGTTATGGTTTAAATGATACAAACTTTTTAATTTTTAATTTTATAGTGTAAACGAAGAAGACGACTATGATAAATGTGAAACTTTTTTTGCTAGATGCGAAACTTTTTTAATTTTTGTAATGCTAGATGTGAAACCAGACAACTATGATAGATGTTTCATTTGAAACGAGACCAACTATGATATATGCTAAACCATACCAACTGTGATAGATGTTAGATGCGAATCAGACATATGATAGATACGAAACCATATAATGAGAAACCAATGTAAAATATTTTTTTAAAATAAAAATAAAAACATATCATGAATGGATCTAGTTTTGTTCGTCTTAACAAAAACAAAATCAATTAGATTTTCAGATTTTTTTTCCGAATTACGGTTTAAAAGATACGAACTTTTAAAATTTTAATTTTACAGTTTAAAAAAAATGACCTAAACCTTTTTAATTTTTGTACCACTAGATACGAAACCAAACAACTATGATAAATGCTAGATGCAAAACCACACCAATTATAATAGATGGTAAGCCAGACCAACTATGCTAAATGCTAGATGCGAAACCATATAATGAGAAATCAGTGTAAAATATATTTATTTAAAAAAAATTATATCATGAATGGATCTAGTTTTGTTCGTCTTAAAATAATAAAAAAAACCAATAGTATTTTCGAATTATTGTTTGAGAAATATAAACATTTAAAATTATAAATTAACAAAAATACAAAAGAAAAAAAATATGTACCCGTTCACTGATTTTATAAATAAATATATTTTAGCTACAAATTTTGTTAATTTTGTTAGACTATTTTCCATAGTAGATTTTTGTACTAAGTCATGAAGAGTGGTTCTCCACTTTATATTTTGTAAGGCAAATATTTGTAATCTCCTCTTTACTAAATCTATATAATGAGAAATTAGTGTAAAAGAAAAAGAATTTTAAAAGTGAATCAAAACATATCATGAATGAGTCTAGTTTTGTTCGTCTTAGAAAAAACAAAATCAATGGTATTTTCAGTTTGTTTTTCCGAATTAAGGTTCAAAATATACGAACTTTTCAATTTTTAATTTTACAGTTCAAACGAAGAAGGTGCGAAACCTATACCTTTTTTAATTTTTGTACAACAGATACCAAACCAAGCAACTATGATAGATGTTAGATGCAAAATCAGACCAATTATAATCGATGCCAAGCCAGACTAACTATGCTAGATGCAGATTCGAAACTAAGCATATGATTTATGTAACGAGTGTAAAAAATATATTTTTTAAAAAAAAATTCAAAACATATCATATCATGAATAGATCTAGTTTTGTTCGTCTGAAAATAACAAAACTAATAGTATTTTCAAACTTTGTTCGATTTATTATTTAATTTAAAACATTTAAAATTATAAATTAACAAAAATACAAAATAAAGAAAATATTTACCCGTTAACTAATTTTATATATAAATATATTTTAGATACGAATTTTGTTAGTTTTGTTTTCCATAATAGATTTTTGTACTAAGTCATGAAGAGTGGTTCTCCACTCTATATCTTGTAAGGCAAATATTTGTAATCGCAGCAACCGGATATATTCCTAGTTATTACTATCTATAGTAGTAGTATTTTGTTCCAAGGGGTAGCTGAGTTGGTTGAGTATGACATTCTTATAACCAAAAGGTCATGAATTCGAGTCCCTCTATATACGCTTTTTAGGCTGAACCTGTTACCTTGTGTGGTTTACCTTCTGGCGTTGGTTTGCAGGCTATCGCGTCAGACTGAGGGTTTATCCTATGCGCACTCATTGCACTTTGAGTAGCGGCTGCGGGTTCCCTCCAAAAAAAAATAAAAAATAGTAGTAGTATTTTAGATATTCTATTTTATAATAGAAACTTTAATATTGCATACTGAATTGATACAAAAGCATTCTACATCACTTCTTTTCGACCTTCTATGTCTATCACAGATGTTTTGATTTTGTAACCCTAACCTAATGATCTATCAATTCTTAAGATATTTTAATGGTTAGATTCTATTAATCAAATATTCGATAGGTTAATATCTAAAATTTATTTTATCTAGTAACACTTCTAAACTTAAATATCTATTTTAAATACTAAAATAAAAATAATTATAAAAAGTACTCATGGAAAAACACAAATGTTAAAAAACTTTATTATGGAAAACATCAGAATTACATATTCTTTAGAAATAGCAACATATTTTGTGGGAACACAATCCGTGGTGACGGACATCTGTGGCACCCCACTATTATTTCTATCGATCTCTTTTCAGAATCATATAAATTTAAATTCCAAGGTTTTTGAAGCAGTGGAAACAAAACATTAAAAATTATTAAAATTGAAAGCATGATATTCAGATGTAAAATTAAGAATCATCTGACCTCTGATCTTTCTTCTTTTATTTTAAGAAGAAATTATCATCGTTTTCTCCAGAGAAGCTTGAAGTTTAACTTAAGCATGAAATCATCAATAAAATTTAAACAATGCGATACTTTGCATAGGTTCGATCTTGTGGTCTAGACTTTCATCTTATTATTTTTAAGTTTTTTATAAATGAGAGACCAATATTCTTATAAAGTTTCACGAGCTGATTAAAAATTAACTAACTTATTCTTACAATAAGCCAAAATATTGTCTCAAATATAGGCTATTTTTTCAAAAACCTCTCCAAAACGATAGCTTTTCGATAACTCATCATGGGAATAAAGCAAAATGCTACCCAATTGAGTATTTATGAAAGTATTTACTTTTAATTTCTCATTTGTCAACCTCTTATCCACTTGACTAGATTCAAGCTCAATCCTCACTTGTTTTTATTTTATTTTAATCTTCTCTTTCAAGATACCTTTAACAATAACATCTCCCTCAATTGATTCATCAAAGTTTTTAGAAAAGTCCGAAAATCAACAACATGAGTGAGGGATTAACATTGGTTTGATGCAACATGATTGAACCATTATAGATGATCTGAGAAAAAAAGATAAGTATACACAATACCTAGTAAGGCTTTATATAACAAATTTGTATGTGGGAAATATGAAGGTACAGATCGATCATTAAGACTTTTTCCTGTTCTAGAAAGCTCGGGTAGTAAGCTAAGCTACGGGGTAGTCAACCTCTGTACCAAACGAAGACCCAGGTGAATAAGTATAGCAACTTTACCGGCACTCGACGCATTCCATACGAGATAACAGTTTAAAAAGAGAAAAATACCTCAATGCCATCTTTAAATGGAAAAAAATAAATAGGAAGATTCCTCTGACCAGTTAGTGCCGCAAACTAAGTAACAATTCTAGGGATTTTATCTAATAAAAATATCTTAAATGATGAACCTGCAGCTTAAGTTGAACAAATACCCTATAGAGGCAAATTGACTAACAAAATTATTAGAATTGGGGAAACTAACTTAAGGAAGTGAACATAAAAATAATCTTGAACAACTTTAGACAAAAAATCATCAACATTGGTAAGAGAAATCATTAGAAAATATAGGAAGAAACGACACTACAACAAGTGGTATAATACATCCAAATTGTTACAACCACTTAGACACTTTAGCCCCAACTTATTCAGTGATGGCAATATGTTATAATTTGTGTGCGAGTGTGTGACGGACCTCACAGACTAACAAGATATTGTCCGCTTTGCGCCCGTAGGCGCGCACGGATATACTCTTGGGTGTAATCCAAAAATGCCTCTTACTAGTTGAGGTTGATTAACACTTATATACACTCTTTTTATGTTCAATCTTGGCAATGTGGGATCGGGGTTCCTCTATGGGATGAAGTTTGACAATTAAACTCTAACTTATTTTAAAGTAAATGGAGTAGCTATGAGGAAAGAGGACTTGAAATAACAAGATGTTTTTATTATTTTATTCATGACGAAGCTTAATAACCTCCCTACAGTCACAATGAGGGGCCTGCACTTGTGCTGAAACATTACTCATAAAAAAATTAAGATCAGGTTTAGAAACTGATTTCGCCATAACTGTACATAATATATTTCAGTAGAGTAAGAGAAGAATATGCAAAAATACTGAAAAACAGATTTAATAACAGGATCTAAAATAAACACTGAATAAACAGTAAGATGAATTATAGTAAAATAAGGATACATTTTTTATTAGCCACTTTAAAAACAACTGGCTCACTAACACCTCCAACATTTACTCCAATAGTATCTACAGTAGAAGGGGATAAATTTTTCCTCGGGAGATGTCTTTCGCCGCTTGCTTGGAGCCTTACTTTGAAAAATATTCTACTGCCATAATAATCATTTGAATTCCTTTCGAAGCCATAGGTAGTGGCCCTACTAGATCAATTCCCTATCTGTAAAAATGAACCGCTTCGGATATGGAACTAAGTGGTACTGCTGGTTTATGAATAGAATTAGCGAAACGTTGACAAGTGTCACATCATCATACCACATTTTTAGCATCACTCATAATAACCTACCAACAAAACCGTCTGCGTCAAAGACTTGAATCTACAATGAGCTGAACCTTCCCCATCATGTAATTTTGATCAAATTTCTTAAGATTCCTGCTTACCTAAACATTATAATAACGATCTACGTGTAGACTTCTTATAAAACACCCCATCTAACACTGTATAACCATGAACATTGTACCTTAGTCTCTGAGATGACTTAACATATTGAGTAAGCACTCCATATAAGGAAAAACTCTACTATGTTAGATCGCTAGTCGCATCAAACTACTTCTAGAGTGAAAAATTCCTATTCCGCATACTTACATTGTTCTGATCTTGTTAAAATCGAAGGTATTTTCTATAGGAATATTTATGGATATTTTCCTGTGTATGTAATAGTTGTTAAAGAATCACCAACGGTGTTATCTCCACGATTGTTATGCTCAACAATCACTTCATCAAAAAAAGTTAACCATTAAAGATCAGAAAAATACAAAACTAACTGATCTTTCTTAGCCTCAGATATTTATGTTATGTGATTTCACACCCATTGTGAATCTATCTCTAGTTGAACTCATTTCGCCCAAAAAATACTTGGAAGCCTTAAAACAACTAATGCAACCTCGTATTCGGCCTCGTTATTTGAGGTATAAAATCCAAATCGAATAGCCATGTACGTAGCTTCTCTAGAAAGAGAATTAATTGAACCTCCGCGCTTGATCCCAATATTCTAGAATCACCATCAATGTAAACCACCCATATTGAAACTTCTACCAGTTACTCCTTAACTGTCCTCTCAACTGATCGAATTGAATGGAAGTCAACCAAAACATCTGCTAAGGCCCGAGCCTTAATTGTTGTTCAAGAATCGAAATTTATAGCAAATTCCCCCAACTCTACTTATCATTTAGCTATTCAACTAATAATTTATGGTCGTTGTAGCACATTGTTTAATTGAAAAGAAGTTCGGACAACAATTGTATGAGCTTGAAAGTAAAGGTGTATTTTTCTAGCAGCCACCACTAAAGTTAGGGCCAACTTTTCAAGCCTCAAATATCTTTTCTCTGATGCCAACAAACTTTTGCTTACATAATAAACTAGCTTAGAAGTTCCCCTTTCCTCTCTTATCAGCACTATGCTAACAGCAAAATCCGACATCAATATATACAAAAATAACTATTCTCGTATTCGATTCTTAGACAAAATTTCGAGCCACAACATATGGTCTTTAATATTTGGAAACGCCATTTGAAACTCAAGTGTCCACATCAACTCTTTTGGGCTTCGTAAAAATCTGAAAAAATGAGCACACTTATCATAAAACCACGAAATAAATCAATTAAGAGCTGCTAACCTTCCTGTCAAAATTTGCACCTATTTGATACCAAAGCTTTTAACTGATCAAGGTCAGCCTATATTCCATTTTCACTTATGATATCTCCAAAAGACTTACACGACCTTACACCAAAAGTACACTTTCTAGATTTAACTTTAATTAAATGACTTTTAAGTTCAAAAAAGTTTCTTCTAAATATTCTAATTGTTCACCATATGTTGGACTTTTAACGAGAACATTGTCAATGGAAACTTCCATGTTTCTACCAATAGGAGAAACAAATGCTTTGTTCACCAATCTTTGGTATGTCACCTCTGCATTCATTAGACCAAATGGCATAACTCTATAATAATGTAATCCTTGATCAATTATAAACGTAGTAGTCTCCTGATCTTTTGGATCCATCTGAATCTGGTTATAACCCACGAATGCATCCATAAAAGAAAGAATTTTATTCTTCAATTTTGAATCAATCAGTTGATCTATTCGAGGAATGAGAAATGGGTCTTTGGGACATGCACGATTTAAATCTGTGAATTCAACACACATTTGTGATGTTCTATTTTTCCTTTGAACTAGTGACGGGTTAGAAGTTGAAACTGGATATTTTGCTTCCTGAATATATCCAACCATGGATAAACGATTCACCTCTTTCACAATGGCCTAAAAGTTTTCCACACAAAAAGGCAGCATCTTATGAATAATAGGCATGACCTTCGGATTTAAAGTTAAGCTATGACATATCACCTTAGGTGGAAGCCCTACTACGTCGTCTGTTTTCCAAGAAACAACATCCAGATTATCAAACAAAAATTGTAACAACTGATAACACAAAATAGGTGACAGTAATGTCCATATCTGCAAAGATTTCCCATTGGCAAATGCATTCTCATCGACATTATCGCTTATTGCTAAAGAACCCAGGGTTTCTCTCAGATTATCCATGCTATCTTCATCCGAGGTTAACCCTCTTGAGTTTTATTCAGTCATCTAGTCACTAGTAGTGGGTCTTTAAGAATGAAAATTTATTGCACAACAATCTCTAGCTACTTGTTGGTCACTTCGAACCACCCCGACACGATCCCCCATGATATATTTCAAACACTGATGGATAGTGAAGACAACATCCTCCATTCTCTATAACAAATATCTTCCAAATATAACATTATATATGGTTGGGAATTCGACCACCATAAACAAGACTTGGAATTTTTTTTAAATGGCCATTTTCCTATACATAATTCCCATATGAATGCTTCGATCACTTAAGCAATCACTCCCGTAAACCAAATTATAGTACGATCATATCGAAGAATCTTAAGTGGATTACACATCATATCATACGTGGACTTGAACAATACATTTGTTGAACTTTTTGTATCTATCAAAGTACGTTAAATTTCAACCCTAGCAATGTCAGTTCCTATAACCACTGCATCTTTATGGAGTCATACAATTCCCCTTAGATCATCCTCGTCAAACAAGATAAAAGGCGTTTCCATTTTTCTATATAATTGAGTGGACATTTTACCTTTTAATTAGGTAGCCAAACTCACTACATTTCTTTTTCTAGAACTGTTTGCAGTTCAAGACAAAGTGTATTTTCTGAAAATTCCTAGAGATTCAAAATATTCACACAAGCTTCGAACTCGTCCCTGAACAACTGGTTAATCCATCGCTAACAAGATCACCTGATCCGGGTCTGAATCCAAATATTCTGAAGCTGTATCAAATTTATCAAACTTTGAATCCATGATCATCAATGTATTCTTTTGATTCGAATTTGAATTAACAACTTGATGTACTAACGTGCTCGGAGGTTTCTTCTCACTGCTTTTCCCTTTAGCGAAAGCTGGTAACTTTCCATTTTCTATTAAAATATGTATATTTCTTTAACGCTATACAATCAGCAGTGTTATGCTAAATGTCATTGTGATACTTGCAAAGCCTATTAATGCGTTCTTCCCTTAGCCTGTTTATGAGGGTTGGCTTTCTAAAGCTCACATGACTTTTTGATTTCTAAAAAATAGGAGTTATATTCTCAATTAACTCTGCAAAATATTTCAGTCTTATCGATTGATTGGGCCTCGGTCGATGAGATTGATAGCTAGAAACTTGAGTATGAGCCCCTTTTATTTGAGGAGGTAAATTATTGTTCACCCTTGGATGATATGGTGCTTGGGAATTCAATGTGTTACCTTCTTTCCCTTGGCCATCAAAGCTATGCCACATATTTATTTGAATGGAGCTAGACCATCCTCGAACTCTAGTTGACTCATCTACTTTAATATGTTCTTAAACCTGAGCCACCAAAGCTCCAAATGTCAAAGATCTTCTTCTAATAGCCTCATTTGGAAAATATTTTGGAAGAATTCCTTGTCTAAAAGTTTCCATAACAACAAGTTCTTCACAATCTTCCAATTTTGTCTTCGTTAATACGAACCCTCTAGTATAGTATTTTAACTTCCCCCCACTACTTGTTTCCATTGTATGATTGTATCATCATTGGCTCACATTTCCTTGCTTCCTATAAATTATCTTCGGAAACAGTGCAAAAAATCTTAAAGTTGGTAATAGATCCCCTCAGAATCTGATTATACCATTTTAAATAAGTACCCTTAAAAGTCCAAGAAAATGCTCTACAAACCAGCCTATCATCAACCTCAGAATTCATCATATAGTTCTTGAACTATTCAATGTGATCATCATGATCTTGTTTGCATCAAAGTTTTCTATATTTGAAATATCAAAGCACCACAGAAGCGCTATTGACCTGATGTCAGCAGAAAAAGGAGATTTCTTCCAATATACTCCTTTGATATACTGATCATCTCCATTGGTTCCCATAATTGTATACAAGTTTTGATCTACTGTATTAATATATTGGATGGACGTATTCCCCCATACCATAAGATGTCCCTCACATTTCGAGGTCTACTTTCCCTCTTTGATCTGTATTCTTTGCGTGATTTTCGATGCATACTCTATTCTCCCTTCTAATAATTTTGGTAACTCCCTTGTTAACGGAAATTGCCCTTAGAATTCGAGCTAGAAAATTCGCTATCGCTGGATGAGATATATCGATGTTTATCTTTCTTGTATTTATATAAAAATGGTGTTCTCTATCTGATTGAAAATAAGCTTTCTAACAATCACTTCGAATTCGATGAGTTGGGTAAGACTCATCAGATGGGTTTCCCAATTCATCTTTTTCCTCAACTGGACGTACTTCAGATTTCAATCTACCAGATTAAATTTGTTGCTCTCTTCGAACGTACTCATTATTTAAATTAGTTATCTTTTCCAACAACTAATTTATACAATTTTCAATATTAGATTGATCATGGTGCGCTGGAACTTGACTATTATCTCGATTTTCTTCCATGTCTAAATCCGATTTAATAGCCTAAATTTCTTCATGAACTGCATGATCAGTTTTGTTTTCTCCGGTTCCACTATGATCAATATTAATAACTATGAATTTTGTGTTTTGTGGTTTTAGATTCGCAATTTAAGTACATAGCTAACTCCCACTGTTATTGCCAATGTTAAGTGTAAGATATTTCTAATATGAGAATTGAATTACATTTAAATTCTAGAGAGAGAAAGAGAACGATTAAGTTGTAGTGAGAGAATCAAGTAATAAGATTTAATTCGAATATAAAAAGTCTAATCCATTTATTCATAACGTTTTAGTCTTATCTATAAGAACGCTGGGCAATTAATAAAAGTAGTTATACAATTAAGCAAATTGCATTGTTCCCTTTATATTTATAACTAATACCAATCTCATATAAATAACTTTATAAAAAGACTTATAACAACTTTTCTCGAATTGTCTTAAGTCCTTAATAATTTGTATCCTTATCAAAAGCGTCTTCGTGACGATGACAACACCCCTCAGATAAGAATCATAAAACTTCAAGTTGGGTATCGACTTCCTGTAACGATGGTATAAAGGCTCATCTACCAAGTGAACCTTTAAACCTTTGTGTATCTTTTCTTAGAGTCTAGTAGTGTGTCTATGCTATAAATAGTGCGTGGTTGCTACTGTTTTCCCCTATCATCTCGCCTTTGATCATATCCTTCATCCACTAGCTCTTTGGTATTATTTTATTCACGACACTCACCTTCTTTAGTTTGACAAATTAAACAAGTTCTCGGATGTCATTTCACCTTTAGATCTCCTTCTATAATTTCCTACAGTCAATAATCGAATGACCGTGATCGTTATGGTATATATAAAAATACTTACGAGATCTTTTATTTCTAGGACCAACATGCCACAACCATGTCCTATTTACATGTAGACAGTGTTCATTTTATGAACAGATCTATGAACATAGCTCTTAAGTGTTTCTCCCTTGATTTGATATATATTCATAATGGAATCACTGTTCTTCTTATGCTCTTTTTTATCTCCGATAAACCGGTTCGACTCCACATGCCTTCGAAATCATGAATTTTCCCTTTATAAAGGATGTTGAACCAATCGACAGTGTTACATTTAAATGTCACGGAAAAGGCTTTGTAGAGTATAGTATCATCTAGGTTGAATATCATAATATTTTGGAATTGTTCTGGGGATGTTCTGGGTCCCATATGCCGTTGTAAGTATCCATTTAGTAATAATCAAGTTTTCCGGAGAGCTTTTCCTCAAGGATTTTCCTTACGAAGAGAGACTCATAGAGTACGTAAGCCGCTATTTTTTGGTCTTTCGCCGTTATATTCTACCTTATTCTTTTTTGCTATTTTTATAGACCTTGTTACTTGACTCGCCCTCGTACTCAACATATTTCAACTTACTTTTTTTTGCCGCTGTTCTAGCTTTCATGTTCGTCATTCTTCGCCATTTCTCTTTTCGTTTCTGTGCAGCTTGATTTACTATTTTTTTTTCCATTTTCTTTTTTTCTTTTATCTTCCAACAAAATTTTATTCTTTAATAGTTTTAGTGCTTTGCTTATCTTTTCCATCCTTATTTTAGCCTCACAGATTGTAGCTGATTTTCTTTGTATTGCTCCCATTTTAATTCTTGAATATGTATTTACAAAATCTGGATATTAAACAGCGTAGCCGACATACCTTCGCCTCTTGAAAAATTTACTTCTTGCATTGGAATAAGATTGGTGGGTGCATGATTTGTCGCATCTATTGAACATCCTTGAGTTTGATTAACCCCATATTAGGTTCCAGACGCTACTCCGATCAGTTGCTCATCAATTAATACCTCGACCACTTGAGTCTTCTTTCCTAGCATGACCAGTGTCGACGCCGACTCATCCAAGGGCTAGTCATGCCCTAAGTTGCTTCTATCAGTCAACCGATTTCCTACGATCCTTGGAGAAATTACTAGATTGCCTCGACTTGGACGAGTTTCCAAATTTTATCTTTCGATTCTCGATCTTGTCATCAATATTGGTTTATTTATACTCGGATCCTTGAATACGAGAAAGAAGTTTCCATAGACGATATCAAATTTGTTACAGTATTTCCTTTTCAAACACAGAGCCAAGATGACGAAAATATAATCAATAAAGAAGTTGGAAATTTTTTATAATAGTCTTATATGTTCAAATTTTGATCACCATTTATATTTAGTGTTCTACTACAATTAATACCATTTCCATATGACTTTCTCTCTATGCATTTAATGTTTATTCGTTACATGTTTGAATGTGTTACATTGTCTTTAATACTGGTCGTATTAGTAATAAATGCGCAAACACGTTGTCTGGTAACTTATAATATGATGATATTTATTACTCCATCATGATTGTTCGAATGCTTTATATGCTCGTCTTATGTGTTCATTATAACACTCGTTTCATATTTCTTATCGACATAATCTTGTGCATGTAAGTTTCTTTCTTTGGTTTGTTGGTAATGTATGCTCCATGATACTCGTCTTATATCGTTTATCATCCTCGGTTCGTATGCATTGGTTTCATCCTTTAGTTGTTTCATATTATCTTATTGTCCTTGTTTTTGTATGACGCCCGTTACATATTGGTCGTTATCCTCGTCTTCTATGTTTCACCTTCGTCTTTTAATTGCCTCGTATTATCAATTATTTATCTTTTGTTAGTTTTTTTTATAAATTTACCTCGTCTAGCTTAAAAATATACTACTTATCATTGTATTTCAATAAATAATCAATTTTTTTTTTATTTTTTTATTTGTATAATATGTAAAAACCCTATATAATGGTTTTTTGTTTTATTTTACAACTTAAAAGTATAAGTGACTCCCGCATAAGTCCCAAGATTAGTATAAAATCAGTATTTGATACCAAATAAGATGATTATCCATATTTGGTACTAATCACTTAACCAAATAGTATGATACCCTAGTTTGTAATATTATACACTAAATTTAACATTTTTTTGAAAGATCGTATTTTATGATTTATAATTCAAAAATAAAATTGAAACCATCATTGTATTTATATTTACGAGACGAATCAAACAAACGGTTTTGATATGTTTTGGAAAAATAAAATTTAAAAATAAAATTAATATTGGTATAATTTAAAAATACTAATTAGCGATATTAATTATTTTAATACTAATCAACAATAATATTAAAATAGGTCGCGTGTTCGATCTATGCTCACCGTAAAAGTAATTTCTTTGATTGGAGATTTTTTTAACAAGTAATATAAGATGAGACTGATTTTGCTCTGTTCTTCTCCTCCAAGAACAGAGTCTTTGGTTCTTGATTTAGGCTCTTTAATGGTTAATATTGTCATCCTCTGGGCGTTCGGATCCATCCTCATCAATGTAATAAAGAGAGATCTCGCCGACTATTAATCAATCACCCTCTTCAAGATCTTCCCTTGAAAATCTTAACCTTGATTGTCTTCACCTGCTCCGGAAGCAAAGCCAGTTATTTGACAAAGAATTTCCTCGTCTCAGTAAGATTAATTCTCCTAAAACCTATTCGCATATGTTGGTTGGTAACAACACCAACATTAGAGTCAATCCTAATTTCGATGACTCAAGCAAAGGAAATCAGAATCCTGTGAAATCTTCAACTTCTGTCCTATCGTACGCTGAAACCCTAAAACCAAGAAACAGAGAGTTTCATCATAGTAATGTAACTGTTTCCCTTAAGGATGATAATCCTATTACCACATTTGAGGCCAATGATAGAGAATTGCTGATCAATTTGTCTAACCATACTCTAATCACAAAATTTTCTACAGGCAAGCCATCTTTAGAAATCATCAAAAGCTAGCTGGGGAAATTTAGGTTTTCTGGAAAATTGAGTGTTTCAGTTTGGGATTATAGGAATTTTTTCATAGAATTTAACAATCTTGAATACTTCAAGATGTTATGGTCAATAAATGTGTGGGTTGTGGACTCCTCAGTTCAATCCTAACCTTGAATGTCCCTATACTCCTATCCGGGCATCCCTCCCTAATATTCCCGAGTTTATGTTTAATGAGTCAACTATAAGTTAAATAGCTAAATTTCTTGACACTCCTCTTAAGTTTTGGGTCCCCTCAATCAATCAGGCCAAGCAAAACTGTTGTAGGATATGGGTTGAAATCGATATTTCTAAACCTTTGACTCATAAAGTTTTGATTAAGTTTGGTGAGAAAGACAATATATGGGTCAACATTACCTATGATAATCATCCTAACTATTGCAAAATATGTTCTCATATTGGTCACTCTTAAGACAACTGTAAAAAGAAGATTCCTCTAGTCACGCTTCACAGTTCAATCCAAAATCAAAATCTGCATAGTACCCTTCCTGATATTATTATTTCTGCAAAGTTGTAATAAATTATTATCAATAAAGATGAGTCTACCAATCACAGTGAGTATGCTAAATATTATATTTCAATTCCTAATGAAATTTTTTCTAAGTCTTACCAAGAAAAGATTAGCTCTGATCCTTTAAGCCAAGATGATTATTCTAGATCTAATAATTTATCCTCTTTGCCAAATGAACCTAAAATTATTGATGCTCTGAGAACCTTAGATAGAAGAACCTTATTCACACAACATCTCCCTCCTGAAGATGATTCATCACCAACCAGAGAGAATGTAGGTAGCCTTCAGAATTCATCTGCAAAAGATTTCAAAGAAACTGAGTTTAAAAAGATTAAGAACAGGAAGAGCAAGAAGAATAAAGTTTGGAACACAAATGGTCCTACTTCATCTAAATTAATCAAGCTCAGAAGAGCCACACCACCTTTAGTTAATCAATGACAATAAATATTCTGAGTTGGAATACAAGAGGCTTGAGAAACAAAAATACTACCAAGTCTAAGTAGTTCACAAGATTGATCAATTTTGATTGTAAAAAGAAAAAATAGATCTAATTGCTCTGACTTTTTAATTAATTTAATTTATAGTTTAGTTGTTAGCTTATGTTCGATATTGTTTCTTTGATTGTGATTATACACGATATTTTTTCTTTAAGATTATATTTTATTCTTAATCAAGTTCTTAATTAATTTAGCGATTCAAGATTATGTGTAAATGTAATTGTAATCTATCAACAATATGCGTAGTTACATTATATGTCTTATAAGATTCAATATGTGTATCTACATTACTACATTTATGATGCAATCGTTAAAAGTAAGAAATTATAATTAAATGTGTTAATAATATATTTGGACTTGAAATGTGTTTAGTTTGTGTGAAAATAATTTGATTCAATCAAACGTCTAACTATGTTGTGTATAATAGTTGACAGTTTTCATTATTCCGTGATAATTATACATTATCATAACTTACGATTATAACACATGACTAATGATATGTTGTGTTATTGTGAGTGAGATACTAATCATGTTGGTTTGCGTGATATCGTATGTATACAAAATTTATAAGTTTTAATTATAATTGTGAAAGCTTATATATTATCTGCATTTATTACCATGCTTGATTGTGCTTTTCGATGTTTTACATGATGATAACTATAACTAAAAGAATCACCAAGCTTGTATTACATAACCTAGTTTCGATTAGTAAATTTTTATTTTTTGAAACAATTGTATTATAAATAACATGTAGTTCGCACTATTGCGATTATATGTCAACAAACATATGTAGGTGTATATATTGTCACCACAACAGATGATGTGTATGTAAGTTGTTATAGTATTGACACATGTATGTATTACACACATCATACAATGTGATTCTGTATGTATATCAATTCATTGTAATATTTTTGTTGACAATATTTGTAGCATTGTGTAGTGTTTATGCTTTATGCCGATTCAAGTTACATAAATCAACAACCCAAGTCACTTTTTAATGAAGAATAAAGACCAACAAAGTTAGTTACAATAAATCTAGTGATATGCCCAGTAGCCATAAAAAATATGGAGGTATAATTTTAAGCCAATATGCTCGTTACATTTGATGATAGAGTATGGAGAGAGAGTAAAGCTAAAATTGTGCTACAAATTTTCAAGTTCAATGAATATAATTTCACAATTAAAATCTCATGAATGCAAGGTACTCGTACAAAATAATTTAATTTTAGTAGTATGGGTTAACAAACTTGTATACATATGCTATGATATGAAAAAAGAAAGATAAACACTGGAGCTTAGAGTTTTGTACTGGAAGCTAGTGGAATCTTTTTAAGGGTCATAATATTCATGTTGCATCAATTAAGAACATCCATATCCCAAGGGTTTTCTTGATAGAGAATAATGATAACATTACAAGTAACTTTTCATTTTTCCGTAGTTATAAGTACTTGCGACAAATAGAAAACGGTGTTGAGATCACTTTAAGTCCTCATATATTGTACTAAAGAGTCAAGTTCGTCAAAGTTAAATTCGTCAAAATGAAGAAGTGAAAATAAAAAGTTCAATTTGTCAAAGTGAGGAATTATTTTTCCTTAAGATTTATGGGCTGGAGAGAAAATTAAGTTAGAATAGTTAATAGTGATCGGATCAGCTGCATACGAACATGTGAAATAAGATAATCTTAGGCCAAATCATAAAATGTTACTCCTAGACTATCTAGAATGAGTAAAAAGGTATAAGTTATGGTGCCTTGAACCTGGATGCCAGGAGGCTTTGATAACCAGAGACATGGTTTTTAGTAAGAAGGACATGCCAATTAAGAAGATAGTGGAGACTCAACCTAGTAATTCTGGGAAAATATGTGAAGTTAATGATGCATCTGATCAAACTAAAGACACTTATGTCGAATAAGATTTTGAGCATGATCCTGCTTCGAATCTTACAAAATAAATTCAACCACTGCATGAATATGAAGCAAGCCAAGGTTTTAGTGTTCTAGAGCATTCAGATGATCAGATGGAAGAGCAACATGATCTTGATAGTTCTCAACATGCGAGGGATAAAGCATAGAAACCTAGGAAACATGCGCATAAGTATGATTTTTTTGATATATTTAGTTATGATTTATATATTGAAATGCATGAATATTTTATTGAAACCAAGACATGTCATGATCGTATTAATAACGATGATAAAAAGAAATAACTCATGACCATGAAAGAAAAATTAAGATGTATAAAAATGATGAACACCTGGATTCTTAAGTAGCTGCCACATATTCAGAAGTTGGTTGAGAGTAAATGGATATTTAAGAGGAAGCTAGGTATTCCGGGTATTGAGTTACCTAGATACAAGTCTAGGGTCGTGGTTAACATATTTATGCAAAACGAGGGTGTTAATTTCTATTAAATATTCTTGTCGGTTGTGAAACAAACCTCTATTAAGGTTATATTGTCAATTATTGATAAATTTAATATTATGTTAGATCAAATCTATGTTACTCACCGGTTGTGAAACAAAACTCCGTTAGAGGTTTGAAGAAAAGAAATATGATGATGTGTGTTTGTTAAAAAAACCCCTATATGGGCCAATACAATCGTTGGTGCAGTGGAATAGAAGATTTGATTATTTCATAAGATATATCAAATATATTGGTAGCTATTATGACAAACGTGTCTATTGGAATGAGGAAACACACATAGGGAGACAAGTTGTATTACTGTTGTATGTCGATGTCATATTAATAGCTGGAAGATATATAAGGAATAAGAGATTGGGATGAAAGATATAGGAGAGGCTAAGGGGATACTTGGTGTTGATATCAAGATGAACATGTTGAAGGGGTATTAATTCTTATCTCAACGAGAATATATATATATATATACAAACATTCATAAGGAAGTTCTTGGTTTACAAAGAAACAATGGTTGGAACTCAAATGGGTTCCCAATTCAATTTCATTACAGTAGATAAGAATTACATGATGAAAATACCTTATGAAAATATTATTGGTATCATTATGTATGCTATGGTTAGTACGAGACCAACTATTGCCTATGCCATAAGTGTTTTAAGCAGATTGATGCCACATATGAGAAACTCGCATTGACAAGCACTAAAGTGGCTCATGAGATACTTGAAGGCCTCAAATGTGTAGGGTTGTGTGATAATAAGAATGATTAATTTAATATAATGTTGAAAGAGTATGTTGACTCCAATTACGCAGGGTGTCTCGACACAAGTAAGTATACTTCGGGTTATTTGGGTGAAGAATTGTTAAGGGAACTTATTGGTGTAGATCAAAATATGGTTTTGTTCTATGATAACACTAGTCCTCTTTATTTAATGAAGAGTACAAAGTTCCATTAGAGAACTAAAGATGTAGATATTCAACTACACTTCATTCAAGACATTGTGGAGAAAGAGCAAGTGAAGGTGCCTAATATTTCTAGAAAGCAAAAACATTCAGATGCTCTACCAAGGTATTACTGATTTAAACTCTCACGAACTAAATAAGAATAGTAGAAGTCTGAGATGCAGGTGAGGTGGTCTATAAAAATTAGAACATTGGCAGCAACTGATACTTGAGTTACTATAAGCCTAGGTGGAGATTTTATTTAGGTGTTGGATAAAACTAAATCGTCAATAGATATACTGTCGTAAGACTATATATGTGAATAATTGGATATATTAAAGACCACTATTAGGCAAGAACTGTTGAAACTCTCTTAGTAAAGCTTAAGTTGTGACTTAGTGGCAGAGACGTCTATTGTATCCTAAAATCTGAGACAACATGTCAAAGAATGGTGACCATTGTATCAAAGTATATGTGATCAGCCAAAACAGGCTGGTCCAAAGCAGGATGGTCTGAAGCGAGCTGATACGAAGTACAACTTGATCTCAAACATGCTACACCGTACCAATCCAACTGGACCGAAACAGATTTCTAATTTCCTAGGTCTTTTATATTAATTTAGTCTCTTATTTTGGTGTTCCTATATGAATTATATTGTCTAGATTAATATGGATATCTATACAAATTATGATTTTCTATTTATGAGGTTTCATATATTAATAGATTATTAGTTCTTTCAACCGTTGATTAATCAGCTTCAATAAAGAATGTATGATGAATAATTAGAGTTTTCCGTACACTTATAAATAAGAGAAGATATTGCTATACAATATGTGACATGACTTTGGTAGTGCAATTATATCAGGATAATAGTTCCAAGAATAGTGAAATATATTTAGGTTTTTTAAGAGATAAGTGAGGTGAGAAATTAACAGTGAAAGAAGGGTTCTTTGATTCACCTACAATTTTTTTTACTAAGACTGGCTGAGACATTTATGTTTGAGAGTATTTTTGTACCTACTTATATATAACATAGGGTATGTTACATGTGGATGTAAGATTTTTTCACAATTTGAACCACATTAAATATTGTTTTATGTGCTTGATTGTTTTTATATTTTCTATTATTTGTTACTCGCCTTGAACAAGGTAATTAGATCGTTCTTCAGTAAGGTTGTTTAATTTTATATCGGCTCTTTAGTGAGCACCTCTCGAGAGGTTCGATGAGGTGTGGAGTTATTTAAGAAAATAAAGTAAATTAACCATACAATAATAGATTTAGTATGATTTGGATCGTGAATAAATCCTAAATCTACGCGCGACAGACACAATTTATATAAAAGTTACAATAAGACTCATCAAATACTAAACACTCAACTAGTCACCTTTTGTTATAGATCACTCATAAGTTACATAAGAAAATATGGATCTTAGACTATCTCCTCAAGTGTTAATCTTCTAACTTACAACACTCTTAAGATAAACAACATATTTTTCTCATATTAAAAATTCTTCAAGTCATACAGTCATCCCACAAGCCTTGGATATTCTCTTTCACATAACACTGAATCAAAGATGAGGAGCATATCAAACACGACTCTTTCCTCAACCAAAATATTTGCAAAGAAATAGGCTTACAGATATAACCTTTAGCCTCCACGGTTCCCACATCCCTTCATACTCACCTTGAGCGACTGTTTCAATATTTGAGTGAGTAACAAGCTAATATGTTTTGGTAGTTACATGGACATAGATTCTTTTCAGCCCATATATTCAAATTTGTTATGCAACATGTTTATAAGGAGGAAGGGGAAGCTACAAGTACAAATATTCAGAGGGACCTTATGTTGAACAAAACTCAAAGTAGGAAGAAAACTTGCACCAGAGGTCCTCAAGGTGAATCAAAAAGTGACAAAAACATCACCAAAGAAAAATAATAAGTTCAAATTCTACTTAAATGCATAACCAAAGAGAGGAGAATGGTAGGGAACCTTCTAGATCATGACAAGTAAAATCAAGAACCAATTATTCCCATAATGAAAACTAGAACACCATTATCAACTCAGATACAACCCAGATACATGTTGCCTTAGCCAGGGTACCGAAAGTTCTATGAGCTTCATCCGTGATTCCAGCAAGCCGAAGCTGCCTAATTGAGAATTCATCTTAACCAACAACAAGTACCAGCCTCTAGGTTGTGGATACGCAAGAACAACCTTAGAGCATAAAATGGTTTTTGCGAAACTTTGTAAAGGTACATACGTTAGATCCGAATAGTGTAAATACATACTAAAATTCGAATATGATGATATAAAAAACAGATTCTGTGTGGATGATTAATATTGTTCAGATAAAGAGTCCCCACTACCCTCAGATATTTTCCATAGCATTATTCTACAACTATTTGAAAACTACAATAAGGATAAGTAACTCCGTAAAGGAGAGCTAAAGTATTATATTTAGTATTTTAAAAATTCGATTATGTTGTATGGAGTTGATGACAAGAGAAAGTACATATATTTTACAATGACACTCTAAGAAAGCTCAATGCAGTGATTCAATGGTCTCCAAAAAGATGCATCAAAATCTAAGATGTTATTGCGATATTTATGAGCCATTTTGCAGGTTAAAAAATGAATAAGGGAGATGAAGACTACATAATCCATTACAAATAATGTATACTAAAGTTTAAGAGAGTTCAATCTGATGAACTCAAACAATTCTTAGGTAAGTTCAGATGTGGAAATCTTTGTAGGAGAGAGTCTGTCTAAAAAATGTTCGTATCAAACGATTCTACCGAGGGAATCAATATTTAGTAGAGAGAGAAAGAGACAAAAAGAATAAATGTAGCAATAATTGACTAATTATTCATTTTTTTGCCAAAAGGGAATGTTCTTTATATAATACATGAGGTGAATAGTAAAATTACATGATTACCACTATTAAAGTGGATTTCTCACCCCATTTGTTTACACTTTAGAAACAAGTTTTAAGGGTATATTAATTAGCCCCTCTATCTTTTATGTTTGCTTTAATTTAGTCCTTGATCACTAAATACATGAATTTATTCTCTATATTTAATATAATGAACCTTGTTATTATTTATATTTTCATTACCTTATTAGTAGCCCCCCGTCCGTGTGAAGATATCTGAATGAGGACTGACTGACAAATGCCATTATTCCCTCTTTTCGAACCTCCTCAAACTTTATAACATTCTAACTTCTTCATATGACCTTCTGTACTTCTCCCTGGATTGCTCTTACCTCATGCTTTGATCGGACGAGTTCATTACTTGTGTTCTGTTAATAAATTGCTATTGGCAAACCCCTCGGATTGTGTGGTATGGGACTTATTCAGATTTATGACCTCACCTCTGGTCATCATGACCTCACCTAAGCCATCATTCCTTTTAACTTTGCGTGTCTTTTCCTAGCCGTTATAATGTCAAAAATAACTTAGGCAATAAATTCATTTCTAGCCACGTGTCACGTATCAACCACTGCATGCCGGCACGCTATTTGAAACGGTTTATGAAAGAGGTAATGTGTCAAAAAAATCATTGAAACTAACTTTTCACCTTCTGCCCCTTATCACCATAGTTTCACTATAAATACTCATTTCGTTCTTTAGTTCTAAGTTCACATATTTTATTTATGCTTACCCTTGTGTAGAGAACGTTTGTTCTAGAAAAAGAGAGGAATAACCTTCAAACCGAATTCTTTTCCAGCCTTTCATGCCCGAAGAGTTTATCAATCTCGAAAAACATAAACCTTGGAGGTGGTTCAATATCTCAGACAAAGCTGCTGCACGTAGAACTTCCGGTGGTAGAGGGTATCCAACGCCTGTAGACGTTTCTTAGGAAAATTTCTGGTCTATTCTTTGGGAACACATTTCCCTTGCTGCTCAGCCCCCAGTCAAGCTTGTTCAATAAACAACAAGTTGGACCCTTCTTCATCTAAACCTACTCGCAAGTCTTCTCTTTTCTTAACAGTGGGAAATGAAAAAGAGATATTTCCTGAAGTAAATAAAGGAGATCATGCTAAGAGTAAGAGATCCTCAGATCCACTTACAAAGTCTATCCGAGTTAAAATTTCGTCTTCTGCCACAACCTCTCAGGTAACTCCTTAAGGGTCCCCTCAAACGACTCCCGAAGTCAGCCCCCAAGAATATTCTTCAAGGAATGTTCGTTTGGAATAAGTTTTTAAATCCATCGCTGAAATCCAAGAGAAAAATCTTATCGACGAGTCGGACATTGATCATGAAAATAATGATATGGTTGTGGTTGAAGCGCAGCCCCTACAAGCTGTCCCTGCGGTGATTCTTCTCCCCAGACCATATGTACCATGTCAGGGGGTCTCTTCTCCTCCCCCGGAAATTATAATTGACCCCACTCTTCAGTGAGAAGAAACTTCCTCGGTGAAGAGGGATAAGAAAAAGAAGAAGAAGAAGAGACGTGCCTCAAACCTGTCCTCGAATATAGAAGATATTTTGGGGGAAAATCTTTGTGACATTTAAGCGAAGCATCTACTTTCCCTTTCAAGGTGAAATACAAATATTTCCACCCAACTGATGAGGTAAAACTTAGAGACCAATGGGATATCCTTGGAAATATTACCATTCGATTTCCCACTGATGGAGAGACGCCATTATCCGTTCACAATCATGAGTTAATTCTTTACACCGAACTTATGAATTGGGGCCTTTTCCTACCTCTCGATCCTTCTCTAGTGGAGTATTTCAATCTTATTGGACTTGACCCCTCTCAAACTAGCCCTAACATGTGGTATATACTCATGGCCTGCATCATGGCCTCTAGGATTTCTGAGACAACATTTTCTTTGGAGCAACTCATCTCCATGTCAGGTGTAGCTAAGAAATCTCATTACCCATTTTATTCTCTTAGTTTTGCAAGGCAATACGAGGTGATGAAAGATTTCTTAGAAGCCGACAAAAAATGGAAGCAACAATTTTTTTTATCTCTGGCTATGGGAGACCGGTTTTGAAGATTCCGACGGATGAGTTATATTTTTGCCTTAGTAAATTGTTAGGAGTGAATTCTAGCGAGAGAAACAGTTAGAGAGCTTTTAGAGAGAGAAACTACAAGTACAAATGTGTTTTTTAAAGTAAAATTATTCAAACCCTTTATTAGAGTAGCTTTGCCCTTTATATCGAGAAGCTAAGACTTAGTCTCAAACTGAAATCTGTTACAAAAGAGGGATAATTACTGTTTAGTCCTCAATAATTATACATAATTACAAATACTCTCTAAAACTTATATTAGTTACAATTTAAGGAAAAACTTACAATACTTATAATTAAATCCTTAAATTTACATTATTTACAATTTAGTCCTCAAAATCTTATTTCCATATCAGAAGCCCCCTTAGTTCTCATGTCAGTAAATGAATGAGAATTAAAAAAGAATCTTCGAATCCAATTGTCTTCAGATCTTAATATCTTCGAATACTTCCATATGTTATGTAACCTGTGATAAACTTAAAGTAATCATTCAAAGCAATCATCTTAGACATCCATTCAAAGCACTCATGAAATACAATCATTCGAAGCGTACTCAAACCAAATAGAAATTAGCAATCATGCTAAAATCTGATAACCTTTCAAAAGCAAAAATCGCCTCGAAATAGTGTAATAGAATGTTACTTCGAAATATTATGTAAACAAATCGTCTTCGAATATAACCGTTGCACATATGAAAGTAACCGTTGCTCATAACCGCTAAATCTATCATAACCCTAGAGGGCTAGCCTGACAGATGTCGAACATCTGATGAACTCACCGATTTGTATTCCAACCTATCATCATAAGAGTCTTTCTACCTTCACACGTATTCACTTCCTTTGTATAAATACAATCTTCCTTTCATTTTTTATTCTCATTACAGAAACTCTTTTAGAGAGAAGTCAGAGATTTTGGCTACCCTCACCGTGTTCTTCCCCTTTTCTCAGTATTCTCATCAGAAAATTTAAACTTTCTGACCAATCTTCATCCTCTCCGATAAACCTTCATTTGGTTTATGAGAAAGAAACCAAAAACCAAAAAATCGAAGGCTATCCTACCCAAAACACCAGAATCTTCTGACTATGACAGTAATTTAGTCTTTGGATCGTACGACTATTTCTATATTACACAAAGAGCTGAAGAATATAGGAGATCAGGATTGATTCGAGGAGGTCCAATTGGAACTACCACTGAAACAATCTATTACGGTAATTTCGATCCCCCTAAAATTCCTGTTTTTTCGCATTCTCCTATAGTCGAAGAACATTCCTCATTTAAAAACTTAGGGCCTAAAACACCTCGAGCCTCCTCGTCTCAGAGTAAAATTTCTCCTCTGATTAGTGAAAAATCCCCTCTAAAACCAAAGGCAAATATCCCCTTTTCGAATCGCTCTTTAGTAACCAAAAAAAGAAGAGCTTTCATCACTATGGGAGATGAATAAAAAATTACTCGAAGTCCTTTCCCTCCAAATCCAAACACTAAAAATCCTCCTCAAAGAGAAATAAGTGAAGAAACTCCTCGAACAGGTAACCCTTCACCAGAAGCTCTTAACCCAACATCTCAAAATCCTCGAGAAGAGACTTCGAAATCCAACAAAGTTAATTCAGAAGCTACGAAAACCGATATCGAGGCTGAATCTGACGATGAGAACTCCACAAATACTCAGATCCTCAAGAAGAAACTGAAACTTGCTTCATTTCTGAAGAAGAAACCTAAGAAATCTTGAAGCCAAATACATCATCTTTCTAAGAAAGGTCCGCTACATATACTACAAAGATAGCCAAGCTTCGGTTCTGAAAAAGCAATGGGGAATGGGAGAGAACATAACGCTTCGACTACCCAAAAAAGAAGAAACACCTTTAGATTGCAAAGACGACGAGCTAATAGTCTACCCCGAGATCATTAACTGGGGTCTTTGGTTTCCACTAGATTCTATGATTGTGAAATACTTCAAATTATTGAGCTTATGTTCTACTCAGGTGACACCGAATCAATAACCTGATCTATTCGAGGAACATGAAACGGATCTTTAGGACAAGCTCTATTCAAATTTGTAAAATCCACACACATTCTCTATTTCCCATTTTTCTTTTTTACCATCACAGGATTTTCCGTCCACAAAGGGTACTGTGACTCCCTTATATGTCCGACCTTAGATAACCGATCCATTTTAGAAACAATCGTTTCTGCTTTTTCCAAGGAAACGGCTCTTCTTTTCTGAATAACCGGTTTAACCTTCAGATCGATGGCCAAATTGTCACGAATTAATTCAATGGGCACTCCCGTTACATCCTCTGTTCTCCAAGCGAAGACATCCAAATTTTGAGTTAAAAAATCCAACAATTGTTGACGTAGAAAAGGGGTCAATAATGTTCTGATGCGAAGTACCTTCCCTTCCGAAAAAGTAAACTCCTATTTCTCTTCGCTCACCGTTAAAGACCCCGAGATTTCCTTCGGATCGTCAACCCTTTCTTTCAAATCCAAGGGTACCCCCTCTAATTGCTATTCTCGCATTAAATCTCCACTGTTGGACCCTTGGATTGGGAGTACAATGGCATAACATTCCTTGGAAACCTTCTGAACGCCTCGAACAACCCCAACTCTATCTTCAACCAGATACTTAAAGCACTAATGAACTGTAGACACCACCCCATACATTCTTGAAAGCCACGATCTTTCAAAAATATCATTATAACTTGTGAGACAGTCCACCACCACAAAGAGTACCTGGACCTTTTTATTAAATGGTCCTTTTCCCAAACTCACCTCACTTTCGAATTCTCCAACAACACGAGCTGTTACAGCCGTGAATCCAATAATCGTTCGATCCGACTGCGAAATCCGAGGTGGATTTGTCATTCTATCATAGGTGGATTTAAAAAGAACATTGGCAGAACTACTGGTGTCAATCAACACACGTCGAATTTAGACGCCAGCCACTTCAGCTCCAATCACCACAACATATTCATGTGGTCCTGCAGTACCTCGCAGATCGTCTTCGTCAAACAAAATGAAAGGAATATCTTTCTTCCAATACAAGTGCGTAGACATCTTCGCAGTAAATTTGAGTTATCAAGTTGACAACATGACTCTTCCTCGAACTATCCGAGTTTCCAGTCATTGAATCGCCTCCGAAAATAGCCAACGATTAAAAAAACTTGCATAACTCCCGAACACGTCCCTTTTCCACAGGATTTACGACTGTCATCAGAAGCAACCTGTTCGGATATTTTTCAACATACTCGGAAGAAGCATTCAAAGGCTCAGTCTGCGAATCCAAAATTATCATATTCTCAGTTGATGCACCATTATTTTTTTATGCGCTCCCATGTGACTTCACATAAGTCAAGAGCTTTCCATTCTCAATAGAATACTGGATCTCTTTCTTCAGAGCAATGCAATTATTTGTATCATGCCCACTGTCATCATGATATCTGCAAAACTTGTTATTCCTCTCCTTCATTGGCCTACTGATTGGGGTTGGCTTCATAAAATTTATGAAGCTCTTGGTCTTATCCTAAATTATAGAAACATTCTCTGTAAGATCAGCATAGTATTCTGATTTGACCCATGTATTTGGTTTAGTCCTGTTCTAAGTAATAGATGGAGCGTGATTTGAATAACCACCACTCCGAGGAGGAAAATTGCTGTTCTTTTACCTCGACTGCTGATTGTCATTGTCATTACCATTCGAATACTGCCCCAGATTATTGACTGCCTGTCTCGAATTATTTTGAGTGTTGATTGGGCCACCGCGGACTCGAGTCGACTCCTTTACATTTATTTGATCCTCAACTTGAGCCATCAAAGCTCCAAAGGTCAAGGCCCTTCTCTTTGTCGTCTCATCAGCCATATACCCTATCAATAACCCTTGGCAAAAAGCTGCCATCGCCTATTTTCCTCACAATTGTCGAAACTAGCCTTGGTCAACACAAAACTCTTTGTATAGTTTTTCAACTTTTCTTCAGGTGCCTGCTTGCACTGAATAATGGTATCACCATTTTCTCTCATCTCTTTTCTTCCTACAATCTGCCTTCGAAATGCAGTATAAAAATCTCTGAAATTTGAAATGGACCCCCTCGAAATCGGGTTATACCACTTAAGAGTTGTTCCTTTAAAAGTATGAGAAAATGTACGACACACCAGCCGGTTGTCATCTTCGAAGTTCATCATATAATTCTTGAATTGTTCGATGTGATCATCAGGATCTTGCATCCCATCGAACTTTTCAACCTTCGAAATGTCAAAACGCTTCGGAAGCATCATAGAACGAATTTCATTCGTCAATGGAGAATTTCTCTAGTCAACTCCTTGAACGAACTGGTCATCCGGTCCCATAGTAACATACAAACTTCGATCAGTTTCAACATACTGATTCGAGGGATTTCCTTCGTACCAAGTTGAACGAGGAGCATTATCCTTCTTAGATTTACTCTCCTTTTTGTGTTTCCTCGACTGATCTTTGTCTGATTCCTCTCTCGAAGAACCTCTAAATCTCTTGAAGCCTGAAGCTGAACTCTCTACCTTCTCGTCACTAGAGGTTACATATTTCCGTTTATCGTTTTTCTCCTTACGAGACGAATATAACTCTTTTGGAGACACAAAAGATGTTTTTTTATGCTCAGATTTAGCCCGTCGATCATCAAAATATTGATCTGATTGAGCTCCTACCTTAGTCTTTTCTGTTTCCTGTCTATCCTCAAATCTAACCTTTGTCGAGGGAATTTCTTGCTCCCTCCGTTCATACTTTTGTTTCAAAACATTAATTTTGTCCAAAAGTTGATTCATTCGAACCTCAATATCAGATTGAGTTTCAATCGGAGATGGTTCACCAGGTCTACCTACCTGTAAATCATCCTTAAGAGTCTCTATAGATGATCGAATTGTAGGATTGTTCTCACGATTCATCATTTTGAACATAAAATACAACAATATCGTATTAATTTCGAGCTGAATAGGTCACTGATTTATTTGGTTCAAGTCCCGAGTGGAGTCACCAATTTGATGAGTTATGATTTTTGCTTAGTAAATTGTTAGGATCGAATACAGAGAGAGAAAGAGTTAGAGAGCTTTTAGAGATAAAAAGTACAAGTACAAATAAGTTTTCAAAGTAAAAGTATTCAACCCTTTTATTAGAGTAGGCTTGCCATTAATATAGAGGAGCCAAGACTTAGTCTCAAACTGAAATCTGTTACAAAAGAGGGTTAATTGTTGTTTAGTCCTCAACAATTATACATAATTACAAATACTCTCTAAAACGTATATTAGTTATAATTTAAGGACAAAAATTACATTACTTATAATTAAATCCTTAAATTTACATTATTTACAATTTAGTCCTCAAAATCCTATTTTCATATCACCGACAACCTTCCCCATTGGTTGACTTTGAAGTGGTCTGGGCAAGGTATGTATCTTCATACTTTATTCTGTTTTACTTATTAAAATTTGTTAACTTAAGGTTTTTGTTTTAAATAGCTATGAAGGGAATTTCTAAACCCTTTAAAGATTATGCGAAATCTGCAAAGAAAATATTTGAGTAGCTAAGTATCTGGGCGGGTGATAACTGGAGCCATAAAATTTTATCTGAACTCATGGTACCCCTTCCCCAAAGAAGATGTTATTCTCAAGCGCCTGGAAGGCTTTGACGATATGGTGTTTTTTCCCACTCGGGCTCGGGCTCCCAGTTATCAAGATGTTGAGAACTCCGAAGAGGAGGATGAAAAGATCGAGGAGGACGTAGGCTCAAGAATAATGTCCACGAAGAGAAAATGACTGAAGTCGAAGGAGACCAGCATAATGAAACCCAAGAAGAAAGGACAACTAAGATCCAACAAGAAAAACAAGTCTATATCCGGGTAAGCCCTCGGGCTAGTGTCCCAGAAGAAACCAGATGAATATTGATAATGAAACTTTAGTTGAAGTAAGACCAGTTGGAAGAGCAGGGGCTGTGAGGTGGAAGAGGATCCCTAATAAGGAGAAAAAAAGAAGGTAGTCGATAGTTAAGAGGGAAATGACAACACAACTTGTCCGAGCTTACCTCCCATAAAGAAAGTTGTTATAATCGACTCATATTCTGGAGGAGAATTTGTCCTTCAGAAGAAGAAAACTGCTGGTTAAGAAAAGATTATTGAGGAAGGTGAACATCTCTCCCCTGCCTCAGCTTACTTTTACGTTTAGGAAAACGAATTTGTTGCAAACGAGTTAAACAAATTTCTTCATGCTGCTACTCTCCTCGAAAGGAAAGATAATCGAAAAGATCGTTATAAAAATGAAGTCCTCCAAAGAATGGGTAAAGTAAAAAGATTGACCACTGAGGTAACCAACTTGAAAATTGAAGTGGAAAACTTGAAAGATGAACTTTGAAAATATCTTTCGAGTTGAAGGAGGTTAAAGATGAACTTACTCAAGAGAAGAAGATGTTCGCTGATTGCTTATCTAGCATCACTTCCTTAGAGACTAAACTCTCCGAGAAAAAAAGAAAGTGACGATGAGAGAGAGAGATTTATCACAAGGGACATCGAAAGGACCACCAATGTTGATGGTCTTTATGATTCTTTTCAGATGAGTAAGTCATATCTTGAACGGGCTATGATAGACATTGAAAAGTTTTCAAAAACCCACGAATCTCTGAAGAAGAACTTTGAATTTTATAAGAAGAAAAGTTTAGAAGTGTATACAGCCAGTATTGCGTCTCACTTGGAAGAAATAGATGCTAACATAAAGTCCGCTCTGGTGTGAGAGTTGCATGAAAACTTTACTGACTTGAAGTTAGGTAGCCTTTGGCATCGCGTTATTTCAAGAAATCGTCCAATGGGTGTCTCTATGGAAGACTTGGAAACTAGCAGTGACTCAGATAGTTCTTCCTCTACATCTGGCTCTTCAGAAGGTAGTAAAGAATATATCGCAAACATCTGGAACTTTCTTTTGTAAGACCACCCTCATATTGTAAGGACTTTTGATGATGCATTTCTGCTTGTCAAATTTATTCTCATACTACAAAATTTCCCATACGAAAATGTTTGACCTGCGAATCTGTTACCCATGTTCTAGTTTCTTAATATAATAATTTTTCATAACTCCAATTTTGGTAAAACATCCTTCATATTAAAAAAGGTTTAAATCGACTTATTTCTTAAGTAAAAGATCTTTTAATGTGAGCGTGGTTGACCTAGGTTTAAAGCGATAAAAACTTTGTTAACCACTTTTCATGGTTCAAAATAATTAACATTTTCTGCGGAATGTCTTTTGAGTTCAAAAAGATGAACATTATTGCCGAAATATTTTTAAAAGGGTTGAGTTCAAAAAGATGGAAATTATTGTCCAAACGTTTTTGGAATGGTTGAGGTAAAAAATATGAACATTATTCGAGTCATTTTAAGATGGTAAAGGGATTTTATATATAAGTTGGCTAATTATAGTACCTCATTAAAACCTTCCTGAACCACCAAGGTAGAAAAGAGTATGCCACCGATAGTTACATAAGCTGATAGAGAAAATATTTATATAGTTACTCATTCACTCTAAATAAATTTTGAGGTGCTTAATGTTCGAAGGATGGGGAAGATCTCTTCTTTCTTTATCTTTGAGTATGTACGTCCCCGACTTGATCTTCTTTGTTACCGTGTACGAACCCTCCCAATTAGAAGCCAACTTTCCCAGCCTCTTTTCTTTCGTATGAAGGAAGACTTTCCTCAAAACTTTGTCTCCGACTTTGAACTCCATTCTTCTAACTTTTTACGCATATAGTGTAGAGAATTTAGTTGTGCATTTCTTCTCTTTTCCTCTATCAGATCCAACTCTGTGCGCTTTCTCTTGTCATTTTTTTCCATGTAATATTTACTAACCCTAAATGATGGGAACATTGTTTCCGACGGTACAACTGCATCCATCCCAAAAATGAGTGCGAATGGTGACTCTTGCATTGCAGTTCGAAGAGTTGTTCTATAAGCCCACAAAACTTCTTGTAGTTAATATGGCCATTTTCTAGCCTTACCCTCCAAATTCTTCTTTATCCCATCCAAAATTGTCCGATTAGTCACCTTGACATGTCCATTTGATTGGGGAAGGAAAGGTGCTGAGAAGCATTGTTATATCCCCTTTGACGCGCAAAAAGTTTTCATCTCTTTGTTATCGAACTGTGGTCCATTATCCATTGTAATTTTTCTTGGAACCCCAAAACGAAAATAGATGTTAGAAACAATACACCTGATCACATCCTTAGCTCTTGTGCCTGCCAAAGGCTCAATTTCCACCCATTTTGAGAAATATTCGATTGCAACGATGATTGTCTGCTGACCTCCTGATGCAACCAGTAAAGGTCCGACCAGATCAAGGCCCCATCGGTCCAATGGTAAAGACTCATCTATCGATTCGAGGGGTATGCCCGGGGCATGGACTGCGTTAGCAAATCTTTGGTAGGTATCACACTTCTGAACTAACTCTTTTGCATCCGAGGAGAGGGTCGGCCAATAATACCCAACAAGAAGGACTCTTCGTATCAATGATTTATAGCCAGAATGTGCTGATCCTTCCCCATCATGCAATTCTGAAAGTATCATTTGCGATTCATCCTTCCCTAAACATCAAAGTAAACAGCAACTAAAGGATTTCCTGTATAATACGTCTCTGAGTACAACATAACCATATGCCTTGAATCGTATCCATCACCTTATTGACTGGTAATATGTCATTCACCAAGAATTCTTATATCTCACTCCTCAAATCTTTTGTTGTTCCTGTAGAAATATCGAAGGCTTCAACACACCCTTCAATTGATTCGGACCCCTTATTGATCGAAGGGTATTCTTGTATGCCTATCCAAGAATGCTCCTCTGGGTAAAATGCTTTATCCAAAGACTCGGACACTGAATTCCCAGCCCTATGGACATGTTCGTATCTGACACCCTCGAAAGTTAAGGTTAAAGCCTTCAAAACACCTAGATATTTTATCAAGTGGTATTTTCTTGCTTCTGACCTGCCAGATGCGTGGTTTACGAGAAGTTACGAATCACTTATCAGCCTTACTCTTTTAGCTCCATAAATATTTTCAAGTCTTAAGCCTGCCAAAACAACTTCGTACTTGGCTTTATTATTTGATTCTTTAACCCGAATCAAATGGCTTGATACATAGTGATTACCTCTGGAGAAATCAATTGCAAAACTGCTCAACAACTATACGAGCTTGAACCCCCATCGGTTCAGATTGTCCATTATATTCCAAATTCTTCTTTATCAACTTTCATTTCATTCCGATCAGAGTGAAACTCAACTAATGCTTGTGATTTAATTGCCGTTCTTGGTTCAAACTCGATATCAAAATCTCCAAGCTCCACTGAACACTTCGTGATTCATTCCAACACATCGGGCCTTTGTAATATGTTCTTCAACAGAAAAGATGTTTGTACAACAATTGAATGAAACCTAAAAGTAAGACCTCATATTTCGTGCAGCTGTAACTAATGCAAGAGCTAACTTTTTAACTTGAGATATCGCTTCTTAGCATCCAAAAGACTTTTACTCATGTAATAAACCGGCCTCTGAACATTGCCCTCTTCTCGGATTAAAACCGCACTTACCGTGAAATATGATACTAGTAAATAGATGTATAGCTTCGCCCCCAGATTTGGCTTGGTCAAGATTTCTAGGAAAGAAAGGTATTATTTGATCCGGTGAAAAGCATCTGAACATTCTTGAGTTCAGTCTCAACAATTTACTTTTCTTAACACCCGAAAGAATGGAGCACACTTATCCGAGGACTGCGAAATGAACTTGTTCAATGCTGCCAATCTTCTTGTCAAGATTTTTACTTCTTTGATTGTTCTTGGTGGTGCCATAGTACGCAGAGGCTTTAACTGCACCGGATCAGATTCAATACCATGCTCACTGACTATGTAACCTAAAACGTTTCTGGATATATCCCCGAACGTGCATTTTTTCGGATTCAACTTCAAATTTTTCTTTGCCAAATTGGCGAAAGTTTCTTCTAAGTCAGCCAAGTGATTTTCATATTTGGAACTTTTTACTAACATGTCGTCAATGTAAACCTCAACATTTCTTCCAATTGAGACTAAAAATCTTTGTTTACTAATCTTTGGTAAGTTGCTCCAACATTCTTCAACCCGAATGACATTACCTTGTAGCAGTGTAAACCTCTTTCGGTAATAAAAGTTGTTATCTCTTGATCTCTCAGATCCATTTGGATCTTATTATACCGGACATAAGTGTCCATAAAAGACAATAACTGATTTCCAGACTTTGAATCAACCAACCGGATTTTTAACCCGGTCGAATTTTAAGCAGCCCGAAGATTTAACGGGTCGGGTACGGATATACGAATTATGACCCGTAGGCAGTCGGGTCAGGTATGGATTTTTAATTTGTCCAACCCGATCCGGCCCGCAAATATAAAGTATATATAAAAAATAAAAAATATACTAAAAATTAATATAAATTTGTAAAAGTATAACTAAAAAATATACTTAATAATTACTAAAAACTAACATTTATATGTTTTCCAATAATATATCGTTTTTAGTAATTATTATTTTACTTTCAGAGTCAAGTAATATATTTATTAATTATATTCTCTTTCCATACACTAATTCCATAAATTTTAAATATATTTCTTAAGATTTTTGCCTATATATACTTCCAATCTAAATTTATAACCTTTCAAGTTCTTTGGATCTTTTTCTCTTCTGATATTGTGTTTCAGATATATTAGTTCAAAATTTTATGTCATAAAATTTTGTTTTAAATTAAAAATAAACTCAAATTTGACCTCGTTTGGATCGGATCGGACCGGTTCGGCCAACCCGAATAGTAAAAATAATGTTTACGGGTCGGGTTGGGCTCACCCACGGACATAAACGGGACGGCCTCGGATTCGAAAATATTAAACCCACTACGGGTCGAGCCGAGTTTGGGTTTGAGTAAAAAACAGTGGGCCTAAGTGGGTCGGCCTGAACCCGGTCCGAACCCGACCCATTGCCATCCCTACGTCCAGTTGTGTTGCTAGATTGAAGATATGTCTCTTCCGAGAATAATTTGATATTCCTGCAACTGTATCTCCCCCAAAATTTGTTAGTGACTCAAAGAAAGCACATAACTCACTAACCTTTCCTCTTGTTATCGGTTTTTCTACCATGCTTATGATATTTCTTCCTGGCTTTGGGTCTAAATACTCAGCAAAGATATCGAATGCATCTATGGACTCTTCACCGATTGCTTCTGATATCATCATGGCATCCTCATGCTTAGGAGCAGCTTCTTGCTTGAGAGAAACTGTAGCAGCAATCTTCACAAAATTGACTAACTTCCCATATTCTATCAAATATTGCACTTCTCTTTTTAGCGCCACACAATCTTTTGTCTCATGCCCAATATCCCCATGGTAGTGGCAATCTTATTTTAAGCTCCTTAGGAATCTCTATCGGGAAACGCTTACGAGAATGCACATTCGAGCATACTTTCTCATAAATATTTGATATGCATTCATTCAACTCAACATAATTAGTAGGTCGGACCCACTTGTTAGACATAAGTTGGATATACCGCTAATTGTTGGCTAAAGGTTTATACTGTTGTGTGTTAACTACCTTTTGAGGTACATGATTTATAGCTTGAACTGATGCTCGTGGTCGGACTGTGGTTATTGGATGCAACACCTGTGGGTAGAACTGAGACATCGAATCTATCTTTGAAGCTCTCGCTTCTTCAACTAGAATTCATTTCTCTATCTGATCCAACAATGCTCCAAACGTCATAGCCTGCGCCTCTACGATATTATCTTTCATTTTCCTCGGAAGCAAAATCATTCAGAAAAATCCAGAGCCACTTTGTCTTCACAAAATTCCATATATGTCTTAACTTGAATAAAACGCTTCATATACTCTTTTATACTCTCCCCAACCTTTCGCATGCAATAAATGATAGTATCTTCGTTTGCTCGGAATGTTTTGCTTCCAACAAAGTGTTTTCAGAACATACTCCATAACATATTAAAATTATTTATACACCCTTGAGGTAGACGATTGTACCACTTTGATGCAGTATTCTTGAAAGTTTGAGAAAAATCCCTGCACAGTAACTTCTCATCATCATCGTAATTGATCATGATATTTTGGAACTGCCCAATGTGATTATCGAGATCTTGTGTCCCATCAAACGTTTCCAGCTTAGATATGTCGAACCACTTGGGGAGATTTGTGGACAAAATCTTAGGAAAGAGTCAAGATGACCTCCAATTATGCCTGACCTTGTAAGCACTTCCCCTCGGACCTTCATTCGCAGCCATATAAAGTATTTCCTCTGTAGGAAAAGTAAATTGATTACTGACTCGGTAATCCTGATTGTAGCTATCATAATGAAGTTGTCTCTAAGGGGTTACATATTCCGGTCGAACTGCATTTACCATTTTGTCGGGCTCTTCAAAGTGTAACTTTCTATTCCCATGATCGCGCTTCTTCTTCCTTGAACCTTTAGTTCTCTGACTAATCCAAAGATGAAAAATCATCTGAACTAATAGAAGTATACTCACTAGATTCTGATGATTCGTATCGTTGCTGAGATCTACCTCGTCTTTTGGAAGATCGATGACTTTTCCTACGACGCCTTTCCTCAGGCTGAATGACATCTTGAGTCTGATCTGCCACGACGCGCTCTCGTCAAACTTCTGATATGACTCTTCTCGAGCTTATTATCGCTTCTTTTTCATCGGTCAGCCTTTCAATATCCTCCAACAACTATTTTTTCCTAACCACCAAGACAAATTCTTCAAGGACCTCCTCAGCATATCGATTATGGTCGTTTCCTTCATTTGTTAGTTGTTCTTCCATCAGATGGTCTCTAGATGAGACTTTTACCAATTTACTTGTCAGATTTACCTCTAACGCACCACGGAATTCAGTTTCCATTGTTTTTTTAAAATTATTTTAATAAGTTTGGAATGTTGATTCGGGTACCACTCAGGTTCCCACACACGGCGCCACTGATTAACTCAGATAATTCTTAGGTAAGTTCAAATGTGGAAATGTTCGTGGGAGAGCGTATGTATAGAAAATATTCGTATCAAAATTTTCTAGTAAGCGAATCAGTATTTATTAGAGAGAGAAAGAGACAAAAATAATAAATGTAGCAATAATTGAGTAATCATTGGCCCTTTTCTCCAAAAAGGAATATTCTTTATATTGTACACGAGGTGAAAAGTAAAATTATATGATTAGCACTATTAAAGTAGATTTCACACCCCGCTTCTTTACTCTTTACAAACAAGTTCTAAAAGTATATCAATTAACCCCTCTATCTCTTATGCTTGCTTTAATTTAGTCATTGATCACTAAATACATAAATTTATTCTTTATATTTAATATAATGAACATTGTTATTATTTGTATTTTCATTCCCTTATCACAATCTATGTTCCGTGGATATAAAAACCAAATTATAAAATTTTCACAATCTTGTAGACATAGGTACATTCAACCATGGGGTTAAGGTAGGTGCATTCTCTAATAATATAATGATTAAAAAATCTAAGAATTTGGTAGATCTACTACTTCAGGTGGAGTGATATATTAAAATAGATGAATTTAATGTAGTAAAAAAAGTAGAGGATATTGAAACTCCAACGACATGTAGTTTAGCCTAAACCATAGACACAATGCATAGATTAATATAAATAAAGATACACAATTAAGACTCAAGTTTAGAAGATGAAATCTTAAAGTGGTTATAACACAAGCAATATCAACAGAACTGAATACCCCCAAAAGGACAATTTAGAGAGCTCACAGAAGCTCTAGCGATAATCTATTACAAAATAAAAGATATTCTCAAGTGAAACCATTTTTGGCGAAGTTTTATGGAGTAATTGAACATATAAAAAAATAATTACTATAACTTCGATGGTGATATTGGTAATTTTAGTAGAGATTTTTGGGTTTGGCAGAATGAGTTATCTCAGACGAACAATAGTGGTTTTCCCAACATCAATAATATCCATACAATTCCATATCCATGTCTAGCAAGGATTACTTGGGTCAAAATTTAGCCACTGTCAGGGGAAGCAATTGGCAAAGTTGGTGAGCACCTCTCGAGAGGTTGGAGGAGGTATGCAATTTTTTGGATCTTTGTTCTTTGAAAAAAAAATTAAAACATAAACATAAAGTAAACCAATCACGCAATAAGCGATTTAATATGATTTGTATTATGAATAAAATCCTAAATCTACGCCCGACATACACAATTTATATAAAGGTTACAATAAAACTCTTCAAATACTAAATACTCAACTAGTCACCTTTGGTTATAGATCACTCATAAGTTACATAAGAAACTATAGATCTTAGAATATCTCTTCAAGATTTAATCTTCTACCTCACATCACTCTTAAGATAAATAAAATATTTTTCTCATACTAAAAAATCTTCAATTCTTACACTCATCCCACAATGTTTGATCTTCTCTTTCAAATTATACTAACTCAAGGATGAGGAGCATATCACATACGACTCACAATAGCACATCGCGGAGTAAAACATTTCCTCAAGCAAAAGAGAAAATGTGTCATGCCACAGTGACAAAATACGATTGCCGGGTAGTCAAAATATTTATTGACGCATGTTCTTGGCTAAATCATATTTGTTTTTCTCGTCTCTTCTTGAAATGCAGGTTGTTGAGTAATACTCTTAATAAACAACATATATATTTTATTCATTCCTAATCGTCCTATACAAGTGATCATATTCATTTCATGAAAATATAAGCATATCCACAAATATTTGACAAACCGGTAACTCCACCATCGGTCTAACAAGATTTTAAATTGTACTTTTGGTTCTAGTAGTAATTAATAATACAGTTATCTTCGAATATGCTAAGATCTGAAGTTCTAATAAGCCTCTTAACACCTAAGTCTAGTTGAGCATCAAACCACTCACAAAGCCATCATACACAATGTTTTACCTTTCAGCTTGCTCAACTTCAACTGAGTCTCATGACTCTTCTGACCAGACAATATCTTCAACTCCATGCTCCTCTCAAGGTAAGGTCACTTCTCACACTACACAAACTCATGATGTTCACACTACCTTCTCTACCAATACACCCTCTAACACTAGAACCACTAGTTCCCCTCACAGTGACACTACATCACCTCTTAGCCCTAACTCAGCTTCTCCTAAGACCACAACCACCTTTCAGCACATGAATCCTACACTAACCATACAACTACCACTTGACCCTTCTGTTTGCACAAAACACCAATCTTCTTCTCTCATTACTCACACTATGAAAACCAGATCCCAAGATGGTACACTTAAACCTAAAATACCCTATGTTGGCTCTATGACCACTACTACACCACTCACCCTTGAACCTACCAAATACTCAGGAGCTGCTACTAGTCCTTACTGGGTTCCTGCTATGAACTCTGAGTTTCAAGCCCTCATGAACAATAAGACCTGGACTCTGATTCCATGGTCACCTAAACTAAATGTAGTGGGCTGCAAATGGGTTTTCAAGGTGAAATACAACAGAGATGGTTCAGTTCAAAGACACAAGGCAAGGTTGGTAGCTAAGGGGTTTCATCAAACCCCTATATTGATTTTTCAGAAACTTTCAGTCATGTAATTAAACCATCTACTATCAGGTTGGTGTTAGCCATTGGGAGGTACGTCAATTAGACATAAACAATGCGTTTTTGAATGGTTTTCGAAGTGAAGATGTATATATGGCTCAACCAGAGGGGTTCAGCGACTCTGTGTATTCTACACACGTGTGCAAGCTCCACAAAGCTCTGTATGGGCTAAAACAGGCTCCAAGAGCCTGGTACTCTAGACTGAAGGACACCCTACTAAGTTGGGGGTTCAATAACTCACGAGCAGATTGCTCTTTGTTTTATTTTTTCTCTCACTCAACTATTATTCTAATCTTGGTTTATGTGGACAAAATTATAGTAATATGGACACAGTCTACATGCTTGACCCAGTTCATACACAAGCTTAATGCTCTTTTCTCCTTAAAGGACATGGGGTCACTCCATATATTCCTGGGAATAGAAGCTCATCGTGACCAGATCGGTATTTATTTGACACAACATCAATATATAACAAACTTACTTGCAAGAAAGGGACTCTCCATGTCCAAGCCATGTCCAATGCCTATGGCAGCTTGGGTGCATCTTTCCAGCTCATCTGGCACGCTCCTTACTGATCCTACACCATTGCGAAGCTTATTAGGGGCTCTTCAGTATCTCACTCACACACCTCCATATATTGCTTTTGCTGTCAATAAATGAAGCCAGTATCAACAAAATCCTACTACTACATATTGGTAATATTTGAAGCGGGTCTTGAGATACTTATCTGGCTCGAGATGGACCGGTCTTCACATTAAACCATCCAATCATCTTTATCTTCATGGATTCTCTGATGCAGACTGGGCCTCCTCAATTGATGACAGAAGAAGTGTTGGGGAGTACTGTGTCTACTTTGGGATTCACTGATTTCCTGGTCTTCAAACAAGCAATATGTTGTTGCACGGTCCTCCACTGAGTCAGAATATCGTGCACTGGCTAACCTGTCCTCCGAATTGATATGGCTTCGCTCTGTTCTGATGAAAATCAAACTCCCGATCACACCACCATCGGTCATATGGTGTGACTACTGAGTGCCAGCTCCTTTGCCTCAAACCTAGTGTTTCATGCACGAACGAAGCACATCGAACTCGATGTTCACTTCATTCGTGACCAGGTTCTTCAAGGGTCTTTACAAATCCACTATGTCCCAACTCAGGATCAGCTTGCCGACTGCCTCACGAAGCCCTTGACTCACTCACGATTCGTCTTCCTTCGAGACAAACTCGGTCTCGTAAACTCACCCCTTCGTTTGCGGGGGTGTCAAGACTAAAGTTGTGGCTCCTCCTAGGGTTGTCACCGGCGACAAGAATGAAGCTGTGGATCTTCCTAGAGCTGTCACCGGCGACGTTGGTAAAGAACGGCGAAAGGAAGAAGGAAAGGGAAATGAGGAGGAGCTGATCTAGGGATTTGGTTTGAGATCGGACTCTCTCCTCTTTCTGAAGAAACGACTCTCCTAAGAGTCATTTCTGAGCCTATTAGTCTTGGGCTTGGATAAGTTTAATCCATCAAACCCGACTCACCTAAGCCCATCGTCCAGCCTATCACACGAGAATAAGTTGTGTGACAAATTGTTATTAATCAAGCAACACACAAATATTTAGTCACATGCTCCAAACAATAAAATGTAACAGAATGTACTATCTTATCTACAAAATTGTTGTAACTCAAAAGATTCTCTACTGCTGCACTAACTATGTATAAATAGCATCAATGTGAATCACAAAGTTTTTAAGAAAGAAGAAATAGAAAATATACAGGCCTTCTTCCTATTCCATACTCTTCATCTTCTTCATCTTTCTTCACAAATCTGACTTATGCCAACAAAAAGAACCGATAAGAAATGTTGAGTTTCTTTCGATTTGTTTTTTTCACATAAGAAGAAAGGTAACATGAACACTTGTTGAACAATTGAAGATAATTGTTTTTTTTTTTAGTTTTGAATAGGTTAATTCATTTTAGGTGTGTTGTGATTCAATAGAAAATTGATAACTACTTTCCAACTACAATGTATACCGCTTTTTTTCCGTAGAAAACAAGATCCGATCTTCCTTCATTTCTTAACTCAACTTCAAACTCATCGTAAAGATTGAAAATAGTCATATAGAGTATCTTCATATATGATGGTAGGTCATCAGCTGCACAAGATTCCCACCTGCAGCAGAAGATTAAGTTTACATACATATCTAATTTTTGTTTTGCATATTGGGAAAGAAACAGAAAGGAAATTTTAATATTGTTGTACCTTTCAATTGCGCGAGTGAAGAGATAGAGTTCATCAATGGTACCAAAAAGATCATATGTGTCATCAAGAAGTGATATGACAGCTATTATTTTAGCTAGCATGACCCGAGCACGCTAAACTGAGGCTCAAAACATGTCCCATACGCCCAAAAGTAAAACTCCACAACTCGGTCCCTTGCATACGGCAGCTGAGATGCTATGTTTAAATCCTTATACCACCTGCATAGTAACCACGTCAATCCCAGCCTAACTAAACAATTAATTTGTGACAACATTTGGCTAAGAACTTACTTATGTAGTCCTTTTATTTCTTCTCGGTTCAAAAGCTGAAGTAAATTAAAATCCATCTTTGCAAATTTTAGTAAACTTTCGTTCTTCAATTCCTCTTGTTCGTAGAAAGAACTGTACTTTCTTGTCTCTATTCTCTCCATGCTTTTGAGATGAGGACTGGATTGGTTTGCTAAAGCCTCTAAGTGAGACGAAGTGAAAGAAAGAGCTTCCTCAAGAATGTCTTCACCATGTGTCCTTACATGAGAAGCTTCATACAAACTTAGCATTCCTCTTGCGTCCCCTTTTAGAGTTTCTTTAAATTTACAACCATCATCCATGAACTTGCTAAACGCATCTGCTTCGCAATACATCAAGTTATATAAACTAGAATTCTAAAACTTGAAAACTTTCTTACATGAAATTTAATTAGAAGCATACATAAAACTATATATTTTGTTTCCATTATTCAAATTGAACAAATCATACTACCATTGAACACATAAATGTTGAGCTAAATAATAAACCTTATTCAAGTAGACAGGTCATATCAACCCGGATAGTATGTTATCGAATTTGCAATGCTGCTTGGCAACCAATTATACCGACTAGTAATTTTACTTACCACATGAAACGTTGAAGCCATGCTGTCTTGAAACACGGAATAAATGAGCGACTATGTACAAATCATAGTCACTGATGACACTGATTGGTTGCACTTGATGAAACTGGTGAAGTTGGGCTTCTATCATGTTGTTAAAGTGATATGAAAGACCAAGGCGGCATAATTTATCATATTTGACAAATGTAAAGAGGAACGATCCAATTTGATTTCTCCTGGTAAAATCAGATAGCTAAAGAAGAAAAATCCGACATTATCATTTCTCTTGGTCAAATCTGAAGCTTTCACAAGTAGGGTTTTAAATGAGGACCTCATATGATTAGGGGAGGACCTTATCTTGTCGGTTTCAGTTAATGATCTTGGCTTGTTAAATTTAGTGGGACCTCATCTTCACTTTAAGATATTTTTTTTTGAGCTGAGGACCTTGTTTTTCAGTTGAAGACGCAATACCCAAGTAATGATAGAATACATAAGGATATTTATAAGAAGGGTATAAATATTCATATGAATATTCATTGATTTTAAAAGAGAAAAAATACCTGAAAATACCCACTCAACTATCTTATTACCCGGCGGTATCCGCTTTTAACATAGTGTTACTTAATATCCAGACTAATAAATTGGACAAAAATACCCTTCCACTATATATACCCATTTTTCAATTCCATCCCACTTTTTCGACCCTCCTATCACCCTAAACAAACGCAAAATTCTAATCTTAGAAACCACCAGAAAACAAACCGTTCGACTTCGTGATACTCTCTCTCTCTCAAACCCAGAAACCCTACAGCTTCTCACCTTCGTCACTATCGCACCGGTCAGCCTCTTTTACTCAGACAGACTACACACCTTCAATCTCGTTCGACAAAGTTGTCGTGAAGTCGTCTCTGAAAGCTTCAATCTCGTTCTCCGGCCGTTGAAATTTAACATGTATGCATTATGGTGGAAAGCGTACTTCTTTTTGCGTTTTTTTCGAATCTGAACCACTGTTTTCTCTTAATTCACGATAGGCATTGCTTTTGGTACTAGAATGAAGTATCTACTGACGATAGTTACTCAGTTTATGGGTTTATAGTCGAAGCCAGGGTAGAATTTTAGTTGCATGTAACACTGATACTCTCCTGAGAAATATTATGTATGTTAGATCTGCATTAGGTAGTTCATTGTTGATTTTGGTGTTTGTTGCATAATTCCCAGATCCGTGCAACGTGCATGTAAAAAGTGTAACAGTTCGCATCCTGATAACCTACTATTCATGCAATTCGCAGCTCAGTTAATGTTTATACACAATTCGCATATAGTTCGCAGCTTGAGTTATCGAATTCGCATCATGTCAGAACTTATTTCGCAGCTTGTCTGTTAAGCCATTATTTATATGTATGCGATTCGCAGCTTGTGATGCGAATTATTTGTGACATTCCAACTGATTTGTGTTTGTGCAGGAAGAATGACAACAAAACCCAGCTACTACAGATCAGGGTTGGTGAGCCTTCTAAAGCTACTAAAAGACATGCGTATTACAAGGGCCCACATTGAAGCTGCAAAAAACACACCCTTCTACACGCTTCTGAAAACAGCGTTCGAAATCCGTAATGAGGAAGAGCTGCCTAGGAAAAAATTCTACTCAATCATACAGTATATCCTTGAGAAATTCTCTCTAGAACGAGACGCCTTTAGGATTGGCAACAAGTATGTAAAGCTAACTACAAACGATATCAAGATCATATTCGGGCTGAGGCATGGCACCGAGAAAATGGAGTTAACAAAAACCGGCGCTTTTCACAACAAGTATGAAGCCGGCCATGAGGACGAATCAAGGATGATGAAGAAATACTTCATGTCAAAAACTGGCAGGAAAGCATCAGCTAGTAATACCAAAACAATAACAAATGCCATCATAAAGGTACGTCTAAAATGGACTTCATCTTTATAAAGCAAGATTCTGTACATTTCTAACATAGAATGTTGTCATTGGTTTTACAGGAGGGTATAGAGAAGGCCATAAACGAAGGAGGGAACATGAATTGGAAGACGTGGCGAGGCTGTTGATACTGTTTTTGTGCTCCACACTATTCTACTCCGTATCTGGAGATATCTTGGGCTGGAGCACGGTTTATTACGTTGAAGACCTCAACAGAATAAACAATTACGACTGGGCTGGATCGATTCTGTTCAAGCTTCGACAGTCTATCAGGAGTTGCTTAGCAGTAGAAAGAGCCGATAAAGTCGTCGGCTGCGTCGCCCTTGTAGTTGTAAGATTGATCTATTCAATATAACAATTAGTTATGTACATAGCATCGTGTTGATAAAACTTGTCCTCATGCAGCCCTTCATCATGGAGCACACAACAATCGGCCACGAGGTAGCGAAGCCAACCTCGATACCAAGGTTCTTCAAATGGTTGGGGTTAGAGTGCCACGCATCAACCATGGGGTATCTTATTAAAACACCCTTGCTGGATGCTGACCAGGTATAAGCTTAATATATGTATTGAACTTGGGGTGCAAACCGTTTGCAGCATATGATGCGAACGGCTTATAAAAATATCTCAAACATTTCGCAGCCTGATATGAATTTTACTTCGCAGCTTCATGTTCAGTACCGTTCGCATGATATGTTTAATACTTAGTTCGCATCATATGTTTAATACTTAGTTCGCATCATATGGTTTACACTTAGTTCCCATGATATGCTTTACATATAGTTCGCATCGTACTGTCCCATAATAATTTCGCAGCTTAACATGCGAAATGTGATTTAAAACCACACCATTCGCATCATATGATGCGAACTGCTTATAAAACACAATTTGTTTGTCTACACCCTCATACTTTCGAAACAATTAATTTACTTACATGTGCATCTGTTGGTAGGTTTTAGAAGGTCCATTACAGCTTACCGAGGCTGAAATTGAAGCTTTCGGAGAAAGAGAAGATGATGAACATGGTGAAGATGCAGAAGTAACGGTACCTCCTTCACCGGAAGAAAGACCTAGGAAGAGGTCGAAAAGCACAGCATCAAAACCAAAAAAAAGGAGACCAGCATCACAGAATGTAACAAATAAGGTGATGTCTCCCACACTCGAACACCCAACACCACCAGAGCCATCAATTCCACCACCAAGACTCCCAAAGAAAACAATTCCACCACAACCCAAAGGCAAATCCAGGCAAGAGCCCTCCGACACCGACACAACCAGTATGAGTGAAACGATCGGTGATTATTTATTCAAACGCAGAGACCCTAATCCCGATATTGCTGCTCAATCAAAGCGTTTGAAGACGTACGCCGACAAGAACAAGTACGAGCGAAAAATAGAAAAACAGGCCAGAGAAGTAAGTATGACTTGAACCTTAAATAATCACTACAATCAGCACTTAATATGTTTATAAAAAGTTTGCTATCATTTTTGCAGCTGAAAGAATTGAAACGCAAGATAAAGGAACTTGAAGCACAACAACTCCACAATGCTATCTCTCTGCCAATCTGTCGTACTGAAAGCCCAATAAAGCAGGTACAAGCAGCACTTCCAGAGGGACAAAAATCCACTGATCAGCAAGCATCCGTGTCTAATGCTGATCAGCACACATTTCTTCCTGGAGTACTGCCGGAAGAAAGGGACGATGATGCCCACAATTCACCCATCATGGAGACACATACACAGGAGGTAGATAATGTAAGTAGATGATATGATGTTATCAAACAAATATCAGGTTGACCTGCGAATTATGTAATAAAGTGGTTGGTTATTGCTGGTTGGTCATTCCAAACGTTTCGCAGGTTGAGCTGCGAATTATGTAATAAACTGGTTGGTTTTTACACAATTCGCATGCTGAGCTGCGAATTGTTAGGAGTGAATAACATAGATATCAGGTCAGGATGCGAAATGTGATTACACAATGATTAACTTATGCTTAACCCTTCCACCTTTTTTTTTTATTTTTGTATGAAATAGGAGACCGAAAGACAACAACAACACCAGCAGAAACAGCAAGCCCAACAACAACAACAGCAACAACAACAACAACACGAACAGCAACAACACGAACAGCAACAACAACAACACGAACACGAACAGCAACAACAGCAACAACAACAACAACAGCAGCAACAAGAAGAAGAACACCGCAAGCAAAAGCAAGAAGAAGAAGAACAACAACAACACCCCCAACAACAGGAACAACATGAAGACCGGCAACAAGACCCCCAGCAACAAGAACAACACCAGCAGCCACACGAAGACCGGCAACAAGAACAACAAGACCCCCAGCAACACCAGCAGCCACAGGTCCAACACGAAGACCGGCAACAAGGACAAGAAGAACAACAACAGCAGCAACAGATAACCTTGGCGAAGAGAGAAAGGCTAACTCAAGAGGTAGCACCTCAAGAGTCAGAACCTGTCCATCCCGGTGAGAAGACAGAATTACTCAGCCAGGAAGGACCATCCTTAGAAGACAAAATCACTTCTTCGGTGGAACCTCAAAGACCAACGGTGATGTCAGCAAAGTTAGAATTGCTAAGCCAACGTCAAACTGTAGGCCCGGTAACAAATCAACTGCCAGCTCCAGAGTCCCACGATAACACAGTAGGTTTACCTGATGCTTTTGTTGATGGTATTAGTACTCAAGTTTCACAGACATTTTTAAATGAAATTGATAATGTATATTACGGTTCTATAATACAACGGTCTCTGGAGAACATGTCGGAGGATGACATTAATGATTTCTACCGACACGATCCAGCCTCTATGCCGAACAAGTCAACGGCAATGGTTGTCGCTGACCGTGCGGTAAGGCCTACTTACAATGATTTCGCATCATAGCATGTGACTTGTGGCAAATGCTGATTGGAGTATTACAAACAAATATCAGGGTATGATGCGAACTGTTCAGTGGAACCTCAAATAGTTCGCACCCTACCCATATATAATAATAAATTTATTTAACTGCTACCTTACATTTCGCAGCCTAAGCTGCGAACTGTTTGGACTCGTTGCACTTATAACTACTGGCGCCCTCTACTTTTGATCTTCGTTTCATACTAAGCTCGAGACATTTAATGAGATAGAGGAGCCAACTTTTGCACTACTGACACAAACGCCGCCTCAAGTGGCAGAGGAAGAAGAGTTCGTAATAACAATGCGGGAACCGCCAGTAGTAGAATACAGCGACTGGCTAAAGAAAACCAAAGTAACTGCGCGTATCGATCTGGCACAATACCACAAAATACAGTTGGTTAAAGCCTACGAGAGCGACAACCCTGATCCAGTGGTATGGCAGTTACCGGAGTCCAAGTTTACGTACGGAATCAGGGTGCAAGCGAGTGATCTCATGGCACTACCTTTAGAACAGGAGCTGGACGTAAAGGTATCCAATTGTCAACCAACTTTATTTTCAATGTTTCAAATATGTATTCTATATTTAACATAAATCTACAACTCCTTTGTTAGCTTATCGATGCTTGGATTCGAAAGATGCTTGAAGATGCAGACTACAAAGTTCCATGCACTAAAGCTAAAGGAGAGCATCACGACGCCATACTGATTTCTGGCATGACTCCGGTAAGTTTAGCTCACGTAAATAGACCAAAGTTCTCAGAAATGTTATCACTTTAATATACTCTTGCTTAGATGCAGCATCAAATGAAAGCAGGGTGGCAAGTGGAAAATCTGGTGAACATGGCTTTTAGGAAGGGGCGCAAAAATGCCAACATCATCATGGTTCCAGTGTGCACCGAGTCGAAGGACAATACAAACCACTGGACGTTGCTCGTCATCGACGTTGACGCCTGCACAATTTCAAACTACAACTCGCTTCTGCCTAAGCTTCATGCCATAGACAACACCACAAGAACACCTGCACTACTGGTAAATATTCCAAACTATACACTTACATTCTAAGTATGCATGCTGCAAAATGAGATCTGATATGCTGCGAATTGTGAGTAATCAAGATGTTTTTCGCAGCCTATCCATAACTTAATTCGCAGCCTATCTATGTTGGATACAATTCGCAGCTTGTTCATAACTCAATTCGCATCCTATCAAGGCTGTCATACAATTCGCAACCTAAGATGCGAATTATGTATGATTTATTGTCATATAATTCGCAGCCTGAGGATGCGAATTGTATGTCACCAATTGTTTTTGTTTTTGTGCATATTCCTAACACTAATTATTATACAGATCAAATATTTGTTGGATAGAGGATTCCTACCCAAATATAGTACAGGGTGGAAGGTGAAAGTGGAAAGAGGCTTCCCACAACAAAAAAAAGGCACCGTGGACTGTGGTGTCTTCGTCTGCAAATATGCAAGCGATATTATTAAGCATGGATCAGTCCAGAAAAAATACGATACAGATATGGTGAATGCCTTAAGAGCAGAAATGTTCTATTACTTTTTAAATGACATAGACACCGTAACATATGGCTGATTCGTGTATTGGTTGTAAATACGTTAGTTGCTTGTAAATACATGTCTGTTGTGAATTTTATTTTTGTTGTGCATACATAAACAAATTGTGATATATAATGAATCTTCATTATCTTTTAGTTCGCATCATAACCTGATATATAATGATTGATTATTATCATGGTATGTATGAACAGTTCGCAGCAAAACCTATATGAATACTTCGCAGCCTAAATTATATCAAATAGTTCGCAGCCTAACCTGATAGATGGTTATCAATACACACACAAATCGCATCCTGGTATACCAGCTTTATAACCTGTTCGCAGCCTGGTGCATAAATAAAATATTAAATAATATCAAGAATACGAACCGGCTATGGCGTATGCCTTGGTAAACGTTTTCTGCATTGAGCACGCAAAAAACAATCTAATCATGTCCAGAACCCATTAATTACTGATTGGACATGGAGGCTATGTAATGATCACCTCCTTTCCCTATAAATAACACTACAAAACCAGAGGCTATTTTGAAAAACAAACTCTACATTTTAAACAGAGCTATTTTTTAACAAACTCATTTCCCTCGTCTCTTCGAATTCAAAAAGTCATGTCTTTTTCCACCACCACAACCACCACCTCATACTCAAACTCTGGTTCACTCGGTTCTCTGGGTGACTCCGGGTCATCCTTAACCGTTAACCTGAGTGATGAGTTGATCATGCCAGCAGCACCACCAAACAGCCCAGTATCTGTTTTTGGGTTAGACATATATGATGACTACTACTCAGCTGACTCTCAACCATTGGAAGTTGTTCAACAGCTTGCTGCTGAACCTCAGCCAGAACAGGTTCCAATGCTTCATGCTGCACCTCAGCCAGAGGTTAAAAACAACAAAAGGAAGAGGGAAGACGAAGCTGGTCCATCGAGGACAAAATTTTTAAGCATGATGGACGTTGATGTTGAAGCTGAGGATAAAGAAGAGAAAGAGAAAGAGAAAGTCGAAGACAAAGAGAAGAAAGACAAAGATGATCAACACAAAAAGGAGAAAGAGGAAACAGTTGGTGATGAATCATCTACCAACTGCTAGAGTTGGTTTTTGTTTTTTGTTTTTTTGAAATGCAACTAACCAGCACCAGAAGCTTGTAGTGATATGTGTAAACAATTGTTAGTTTCTGGATATATTTTGTAATCCTCCTTTTTGTAATCCAACTTGTAATCCTCCATTTTGTAATCCAAATATATTTTGTACATCATTCGCAGCCACCTGCTATATTACTCATTTTCAACCTTACTGAATATCCTGGTATTTTATTAAATAACAATTCGCAGCTTATCACATGACAAATATCAGGACTCCTAACTGAACTCAATTCGCATCATAATTCTGGTCCTAATTCGCAGCCTATCATGCGAAACGTAAGATATGCCAAATGTTTGATCTGATTTACCAATGATTCGCATCCTGTTAGCTGTTTGTAATCCAACTTATAATCCTCCTTTTTGTAAGGGAAATATATTTTGTACATCATTCGTATGTTAACCTGCTATATTACTCATTTTCAACCTTAATGAATATCCTGGTATTTTTATTAAATAACAATTCGCAGCTTATCACATGACAAATATCAGGACACCTTAACTGAACTCCATTCGCATCATAAATCTAGCCCTACTTCGCAGCCTATCATGCGAAACGTAAGATATGATAAATGTTTGATCTGATTTTACCAATGATTCGCATCCTGTTAAAATTTCACATAATTGTACATAATTCGCATGTGATTCGAATGTACAAATGTCTACTTTGCTGTACAGAACAATAACTATGCACAACAAATAAATGTCCTTAAACTGGAACATCACAAGTCCTTCGGTTATGGCCTGATTTCGAACATCGGCCACACCTTAACTTCTTGGTTGAGATTTCTCCTCTCGAAGGGATTCGCTTTTTCTTAGGCCTTCCGGAGCGTCTCTTAACGTTCGGAGGCAGAACTTCAACAAAAGAAGGATCATTAGCGCTGGACCCTTCGCCGAAATCAGTTAGAGCTGGTATGCTGAAAGAGTAACTTTCCCTGTAATTCTTAACCGTAAAGAAGGCTTCTATTACAGTCAATGGATCTTGGTCAGTGTATTGTAATGCCGCTAGAGCATGAGCACATGGAAAACACTCTTGTTGCCATGATCCGCATGAACATTTGAAATCCAACAGATTAACAACAGCCACAGGAGTCGAAAAGACTTCGAACATGGCGGAAGACGACTTACGTACTACCCAACTTCGGCACATGTCAACATTCTGCTTTAGCTTCTTCTCGTACTCGGGAACCAAATTAGTACTCCAGCTGAGACCTTCTTCGTATCTCCGTGAAACCTGAGTCATAAGCAAGACTCTAATCCAATCAATAAACTCAACAATTGGTAAGCCACAATATTTTTTGATCTGATTGTTAAACGATTCAGCTGCGGTAGAAGCCATAGAGCCGTATCGCTTCCCTTTTACGTAAGCCTGCGCATACTTTTCAGGGGGTAAATTTGCAAGAAAATCACTCATTCTCTCACCACCTTTACATAAAAAACCTGTTAGTATCTCTTTAAAAAGCTCTTGATTGGGAGCATAAGCAAGACGGTGGAAGAAACTCAACATCTTTTTTTTATACTCCCTGTTAGTATGCTCCAGTTTGACTCTCAAATTCTGCATGAGATGGAAATAACAGTACGCATGATAGCAGTTTGGATACAAGACAGAAACAGCATTAACAATACCAGAATGACGGTCTGAAATAAATGTGATCTGGCGATCTAGCAAATGTGTTTTCAAACACCCCAAAAACCACATCCAATTGTCCCAATCTTCAATGCTAACTACAACAATAGCAACAGGGAATAGTCCTGGAAAAAAGGCAGATCAATTAAACACTACAACAGTATGCAAACGTTTAAAAATTGTAAACAATTCGCATGTTGTCTTGTAACATTTCGCAGCTTGTCATGCGAAATGTGTGTGACATTTTAATTGATCATGCAAACAGTTCACATCGTGTTATGTGAATTCACAGCTTGTGGAAACTTTAAATAATACCTAACTCAAGCTGCGATGTAAGTACAGTTTATTCAGCATAATACCTAATTCGCAGCCTCAGCTGCGAAATGTGAGGATCACAACCCTGCTTAATTCGCATCACCTGCTGCGAATTACATCAGCATTTTCACACAAAAACATCGTTCATTAATTAGATAAATGTAACTAACCGTTGTTTCCGTCGTTTGCTACAGCAGTGAGCAATGTACCCTTGTACTTGCCATATAAGTGGGTTCCATCGACAAACAACATTGGACGGCATGAATGAAAACCACTAAGGGACGAACCGAATGCTACAAAACAGCGCTTGAATCGGTTTCCAGCTGACAACTCCAACTGGCAGTCTGAAGTAATATCCCGGCTCTTCAAGCGTTTGAAGTATCCGCTTAGTAAACTAAAAGAGCTTGAACTATCTCCAAAAACTCCCCTCCTAGCCTTCTCTAAAGCATTCCATGACAAACGATAAGAGATATCAAGACCGTAATCTTGTTTGACAGTCGATTGTATGGTTTTGGCTGTCAACGAATGGCAGGTCCGGAGAGAATCCTGAATTTCCTCTGCAATCAAATCTGATGTCAAATGCCTGTGTCGCTTATGCTTATGCTTCTGGGAGAAAACAGGACTGCAAGTATGGTTCGGGAAATACTTCTTTATCGTCATAAGGTCGGTGCTTGAGTCAATAGATGCATAAACCCTCCATTTGCACCCGCTTGTGAGCTTATTTTCACAATAAGCAGTGATCTCTATTTGTTGTGTTGTGCAGGTATTTGAAAGAAAAACCATGCTCTAACGCAAACTTGCACAAGGATAACCTCAGACCGGCAGCACCTTCTTCAAAAGCTTGACCCACCCCTGTAATAGCATCAGCCCAACCAGCAGTAGCAAGTTGTTTTTTCCTCTGATCAGAATTAACTAAACCGTTACTACTCTCCCCGCTAACTATTTGATCAAAAGATGGTTCTACCAAAACCAAGCTACGCTCTTTACGCTTACCACCAGAATCCTTACCACCAGAGCTCTTATCAACAGAACTTTTATTACCAGAACCCTTATCGAAGACGTGTTGTTCTATGAGAAAACTAACCCGTTTTATACGCTCCAAATCAAGATATAACACCAACCCAACAAAATCACTCTGGTTATTAAAGAAACAATTATTGTGATCCCCGCAGGAGTAAGTAATTAGGTACTCACCTGTGGCAAGCTCCTCCCACGTGTTCTCTACATAAGCTTGGATACTTTCGAAGCTTTCAAACTCCGTGAAAGGCACAATTGCAGTTTGGTGACCATATTTAAAAATACAAACTCGTGATTTAGACATCTCTTAACCTGGACAATACAAGTTATTTGTTATTAGTCTCAAAAACTAGGTGCAAAATATTTACTACTGCACCAAACAATTCGCATCCTAAGGTGCGAATTGTGTGTACCTACAACCATCTATTCGCATCCTGTCCTGATATTTGTAGGTAACAAAGTCCTGATATTTGTCATTAGTCACAAAACTGTGCAGATTATTTACTGCACCATCAAACAATTCGCATCATAACATGCGAAATGTGTATACCTACAACTATCTATTCGCATCATGTCCTGGTATTTGTAGGTACCAAAGTCCTGATATTTGTCATTAGTCACAAAACTGTGCAGATTATTTACTGCACCATCAAACAATTCGCATCATAACGTGCGAAATGTGTACATACATCGAGTAATTCGCAGCCTGTAACACCGGTCCTGATATCTGTTTCGAAATACAATACTCTAACTGACCTAAAAACTCGTAATCTACACATTACCCACAAACTAAAGCACTACCAAATTAGAATATAACATCAGAAAACATAGACGTAACTATATAGCGAACAATATTAACGAAACAGATCACTATAACAAAAAAAAACCAGAGAAAAGCTCGAAATCAGTCAATGGCATCTAAAAACAGTAGACTAGAACCTATTCCAACAGAGAAAACGAATAAAAAACTTCGAAATCGGTAGGTAATTACCTAAAAAGCTCGCAACACGATTACTTGTAAGCTACAAGATTCCAAAAAGTCGTGATGAACTCCTGTACGTATAAAATAGAGGTTAGACAGGTCTAACACAACAACTTACATAAAGAAACAAACCTTTAGCAGCTTCCGATCACCGGAAAATGTGATTTAAACCCAGCTCGTGGTGGTTAGTAGGGTTAGGTGGTTAGAGCGGCTAACAAATTCAAATCTTCAAAAAGCAAGAAAAAATAGAAAGAAAACAGAAAATAACGTTTATATAGTGGGTTAAGGGTAGTTAGGGTATTAAAATAAAGTTAGGTTGTTAGTGACAATAAGGTAGTTGAGATGGATATTAAGTAACAATTGATCAAACCTTGGGTGGTAAGTGACAATTGAATAGTTGAGTGGGTACTTTAAGTGCAATTTCCCATTTTAAAATTCTATAAATATCATTTTATTTCAAAATATATATATATTTCATCACTTTCCTCAAATAAAATTGTTGATTTTGTTATATAAATATATTTAATTTTATAAATAGCAGATTTGTTTGTAGATTATAAATAGTATACATTATAATAAATGAATGTTTAATATTTTAAAACTTCTATAAAAATAATTTATTTCAAAGTATATATATTTAGTCCATTTTTTTAAAATAAAATAGCTGATTTTACTATATAACTATATTCAATTTTATAAATAGTAGATTTGTTTGTAGATTATAAATAGTAAATATTATAATAAATGAATTTTCATTATTCGATTATGAAAATATATTAACTAAAGTTTAAATATAATTTGTACTATTCATATAATTTGCACTATTCATATAAAATATTATTCTAATGGAATGTTCATTATTTTTTGCAACAACTGTATTATAAAATTAACGTGTTATATAATCATTGATAGAGAATACTTGTGCATAACATAAGAGTCACATGTAGTCATATAACATTGTATTATCTCATAGTTGATCTAGTAGTTTGCACTATTGTGATTATATGTCCACACACACATGTAGGTTTATATATTGTCACCGCAACAGATGATGTGTATGTAAATTGTTATAGTATTGACACATGTATGTATAGACACACTATACAATGTGATTATGTATGTATATCGATTCATTGTAATATTTTTGTTGACAATATTTGTAGTACTGTCTAGTGTTTATGCTTTATACCGATTCAAGTTACATAACTCACCACCCCAAGTCACTTTTTTAAAGAAGAATGAGGACCAACAAAGTTAGTTACAAAAAAACGAGTGATATGCCGAGTAGCCATAAAACAAATATGGAGTTGGTATAATTTTAAGCCAATATTTTTGTTACATTTGATGATAGAGGATGGAGAGAGCCTAAAGCTAAAATTGTGCTACAAATTTTCAGGTATAATGAATATAATTTCATATTTAAATCTCATAGAATACAAGGTACTCGTAAAAAATAATTTAATTTTAGTAGTATGAGTTAACAAACCGGTATACATATGCTATGATATGGAAAAAAATATAAACATTAGAGCTTAGACTTTTGTGCTAGAATCGAGTGGAATCTTTTTAAGGGTCGTAATATTTATGCTGCATCAATTAAGAACATCCATATCCCTAGGGTTTTTTTGTTAGAGAATAATGATAACATTGCAAGTGACTTTGCATTTTTCCGCAGTTGTAAGTACTTGTGACAAATAGAAAACGATGTTTCCGCAGTTGTAAGTACTTGTGACAAATAGAAAACGATGTTGAGATCACTTTGAGTCCTTCTCATACATTGTACTAAAGAGTCCAATTTGTCAATTAAATTCGTCAAAATGAAGAAGTGAAAGTAAAAAGTCCAATTTGTCAAAGTAAAGAATTATAAGTATACTTCGTCTTCATTATTAAAAGTATAAGGTTGGCAAAAAATAAGAACTTATTTTATTACACTTCAGAAACTTGAAGAATAGAAAAAACATCGTTAACTGAAAAAGCTTTATCTTCAGCATTTGAGTTGAACAGATCCTCAAAATAGAGTTCTTCAATTTGAATTAAATCATGATTTATTTGAGTTAAAAAAGAAAAGACTTGACCTCATTAATTGAAGAATGCATGACCTCGCCAATTCAAGAGAACGATTAAGTTAAGTTGAAGACTTCGATCAAAGGTTCTCCAAAATATCAAACTAAAAATAAAATAGCCTCATGAAAGTAATGGAGAAGCTTTGGTAAGTAAAATTATCTCATTATCAAATATCATATCTCATATTCGAGTGAAGATAGAAAATTTCACCTCGTCAAATGTAATAAACCTCATCTCGTCAAATATGGAGTCGAAGGCATTGAACTAAATATAATATTGGGTTTGTGACATTATAACTTCTTCATATTCGATAATTACATCTTATTCCTCTGAAGAAGGAGGTACTGGGTTTATCAATTGAAGAAAGTAATGTTTTCTTTTATTGTGATTAACTATCATATGAGATTGATTGTTTTCTTATACACCTTCTCAAATAAAATGGAATTTCCAGCTATTCAATAGTTAAATATTATTCCTCTGGTGAATGAAGTAATATGTTCGTCAATTGAGAAATTAATGGTTTCTTTTGTTTAAGTAATGTGCTCAAATGGATGCCTCAGTTATTTGATAGAGAGAAAATATTATTTAAGTAAAATTTTAATTTTTTTAAAATATATATTATTATTTATGCAAAGTAATAATTAAAAAATATTAAAATTATAATAAAAATGTTAATTCTTAGAAAGGGCTCTACCATCAACCTCAACTATAGAATAGTTATGCTTCAACAACTAGACCATTTATACCCTCGTATAAATATTTTCAACCTGGTACCTTTAAGTTCGTAGAAGCAATGCTGTAACCAACATGTCCGTCAGGATTGGTGGTAATTATACCCTCCTTAGGGTTCATAAGTCCTCGTCAGTAAGTAAAAAAGGGACGTATATATTATAACTTAAGTTAATAATCATAAAACATATTAGTGAACTTGCATATATTTAAAAACAATTCGTGATTTTGTATATATTTCAGAACTTTAATTTCCTTTTGCACGCATATAACATAAATTAGGCGTGATTTTAGACGAGGCTATAAACCTAAATTCAGCATCAATAAAAAGGAAAATTGTGAGTAATTCTTTAAAGTACAAACCAAATGCATAAAGAAGAAGGGATTTGAAGATTATAATATGCGGACATTATATTTGACCATTGTTTAGTCCTTAAGTTTCACTATACTCTAAATCAATGACTAGGGGCGTCCCGATGATGATATAATACTTAAATAGTGATAAAACACGAGGGACATTTTAGGAGTTCGTCTTTAGTTAATGACCTCATCATGCTTAGTTGAGGACCTCCTTTCACCATGTTTAATTAAGGACCCTGTTTTCAGTTTAAGACTTCGTTTTGTCAAGTTTAGTTGAGGACCGCGTCTCATAAAGTTCAGTCGAAAAGCTCATCTTCAGGAGCTTATCTACAGTTGAGGACCTCATATTTCCAATTTTAGTGGAGGACTTCATATCTTCAATTAAGGACTTTATCTTTACGACCTCATCTAATGGAATATTAGACTTTAACACTTGTAACAGCTTATGATTATATTTCTAAATTACTTTTTCTTAATAGTATATCTTTCTAAAAGCTCTATTCTTTCTCTAGATAACATGTTTTGGTATTTAATTAGGTTTCATTAGAATTTGAGATTTTATAAAAGTTGTGTATTAGGTAAAAGCAAGAGGGTGAAGTTTCTTCCCAACAACCATACATCCAAATAAGTACATGATTATGTTTATTCAGACCTCTGGCGTTTAACATGGGAACCTACCATAGGTGGCCCAATGTACTTTATGTCACCAATTTATGACTATTCATGAAAATTATGGGTTTTACTTATGAAGACCAAATATGAATCGTTTGAAGCCTTTGTGACCTGGAAGACTTTGGTGGAAAATCAAACACACAAAGTGATGAATAAGCTTGAAACTGATAATAGCGTACAATATATAAACAAGGAAATCAATAGCTATTATACAAAGATTGACATTGCTAGATATAGAACCATAAGTGCGATTGTCCAAAAGAATGAGTCTATTGAGAGAATGATTCGAACCCTGCTGGAATAGGTCAAAGATTTTGGGGAGAAGTCAAGACAACAGTTGCATATATTATAAACATGATTAATCTTCGACTTTTAAGTTTATTTGTCCTTAGGATTCATGGACTGGAGAGAAAATTAAGTTAGAATAGTTGAGAGTGATTGGATCAGCTGCATACGCACATGTGAAATAAGATTAGCTTAGGCCAAAAGCATTAAAATATTACTCCTCTGCTATCCAGAATGAGTAAAAAGGTATAGGTTATGGTTACTTCAACCTGGATGTCAGGAGGCTTTGATAACCAGAGACGTGGTTTTTAATAAGAAGGACGTGCCAATTAAAAAGACGGTGGAGACTCAACCTAGTAATTCTGAGAAAATATGTGAAGTTAATGATGTATCTGATCAACAAAGTGAAGCTAAAGACACTTATGTCGAATAAAATTTTGAGCATGGTTCTGCTTTGGGTCTTACAAAATAAATTCAACCAATGCATGAGTCTGAAGAAAGCCAAGGTTTTAGTGTTCTAGACCCTTCATATGATCAGATGGAAGAGCAACATGATCCTGATAGTTCTCAATAGGCGAGGGATAAAGCATAAAGACCAAAGAAACAAACGCATAAGTATGATTTTTTTTTATATATTTAGTTATGATTTATGTATTGAAATGTATGAATATTTTATTGAAACCAAGACATGTCAAGTTTCGATTCGATTAGTAAATTTTTATTTTTTTTGCAACAATTGGATTATAAAATTAACGAGTTATATAATCATTGATAGAGAATACATGTGCATAACTTAAGAGTGACATGTAGTCATATAACATTGTATTATGTCATAGTTGATCCAGTAGTTTGCATTATTGCGATTATATGTCAACACAAACATGTACGTGTATATATGGTCACTGCAACACATGATGTGCATGTAAGTTTTTATAGTATTGCCATATGTATGTATTACACACATCATACAATGTGATTATGTATGTATATCGATTCATTGTAATATTTTTGTTGACAATATTTGTAGCATTGTGTAGTTTTTATGCTTTATAATGATTCAAGTTACATAACACAACACCCAAAGTCACTTTTTCATAGAAGAATAAGACCCAACAAAGTTAATTATAAAAAATATAGGGATATGCCCAGTAGCCCTAACAAATAATGGAGTTGGTAAATTTATGCCAATATGTTGGTTACATTTGATGATATAGGATGGATAGATCGTAAACTAAAATTGTGCTACAAATTTAAAGTTTAATGAATATAATTTCAAAGTTAAAATCTCATGGAATACAAGGTACTCGTATAAAATAATTTAATTTTAATAGTATGGGTTAACAAACCGGTATACATATGCTATAATATAGAGACAAGATAAATGCTGGTGCTTAGAATTTTGTGCTAGAAGCTAGTGGAAACTTTTTAAGGGTCGTAATATTCATGTCGCATCAATTAAGAACATCAATATCCCTGGGGTTTGCTTGATAGAGAATAATGATAACATTGCAAGTGACTTTGCATTTTTCTGCATTTATAAGTACTTGAGACAAATAAAAAACGATGTTAAGATCACTTTGGGTCCTTCTCGTATTTTGTACTCAAGAGTTCAGTTCGTCAAAGTTAAATTCGTCAAAATGAAGAAGTGAAAATAAAAAGTCCAATTAGTCAAAGTAAAAAATTATAAATATAATCCGTCTTCATTATTAGAAGTATAATGCTGGGAAAAAAGAAGAAGTTATTTGATTAAACTTCAAAAACTTGAAGAAAAGAAAAAACATCATTAACTTGAAAAGCTTCATCTTCACCATTTAAGTTAAACATATCGTCAAAATAGGGTTCTTCAATTTGAATTAAATCATGATTTATTTGGGTTAAAAAAAGAAAATATTTGACCTCATGAATTGAATAATCCATGACCTCGCCAATTCAAGAGAACGATTAAGTTAAGTTGAAGACTTCGATCAAAGGTTCTCCAAAATATCAAACTAAAAATAAAATAGCCTCATGAAAGTAATGGAGAAGCTTTGGTAAGTAAAATTATCTCATTATCAAATATCATATCTCATATTCGAGTGAAGATAGAAAATTTCACCTCTTCAAATGTAATAAACCCCATCTCGTCAAATATGGAGTCGAAGGCATTGAACTAAATATAATATTGGGTTTGTGGCATTTTAACTTCTTCATATTCGATAATTACATCTTATTCCTCTGAAGAAGGAGGTAATGGGTTTATCAATTGAAGAAAGTAATGTTTTCTTTTATTGTGATTAACTATCATATGAGATTGATTGTTTTCTTATACACCTTCTCAAATAAAATGGAATTTTCAGCTATTCAATAGTTAAATATTATTCTTCTGGTGAATGAAGTAATAGGTTCGTCAATTGAGAAATTAATGGTTTCTTTTGTTTAAGTAATGTGCTCAAATGGATGCCTCAGTTATTTGATAGAGAGAAAATATTATTTAAGTAAAATTTTAATTTTTTTAAAATATATATTATTATTTATGCAAAGTAATAATTAAAAAATATTAAAAGTATAATAAAAATGTTAATTCTTAGAAAGGGCTCTACCATCAACCTCAACTGTAGAATAGTTATGCTTCAACAACTAGACCATTTATACCATCGTATAAATATTTTCAACCTGGTACCTTTAAGTTCGTAGAAGCAATGCTGTAACCAACATGCCCGTCAGGATTGGTGGTAATTATACCCTCCTTAGGGTTCATAAGTCCTCGTCAGTAAGTAAAAAAGGGACGTATATATTATAACTTAAGTTAATAATCATAAAACATATTAGTGAACTTGCATTTATTTAAAAACAATTCGTGATTTTGTATATATTTCAGAACTTTAATTTCCTTTTGCACGCATATAACATAAATTAGGCGTGATTTTAGACGAGGCTATAAACCTAAATTCAGCATCAATAAAAAGGAAAATTGTGAGTAATTATTTAAAGTACAAACCAAATGCATAAAGAAGAAGGGATTTGAAGATTATAATATGCGGACATTATATTTGACCATTGTTTAGTCCTTAAGTTTCACTATACTCTAAATCAATGACTAGGGGCATCCCGATGATGATATAATACTTAAATAGTGATAAAACACGAGGGACATTTTAGGAGTTCGTCTTTAGTTAATGACCTCATCATGCTTAGTTGAGGACCTCCTTTCACCATGTTTAATTAAGGACCCTGTTTTCAGTTTAAGACTTCGTTTTGTCAAGTTTAGTTGAGGACCGCGTCTCATAAAGTTCAGTCGAAAAGCTCATCTTCAGGAGCTTATCTCTAGTTGAGGACCTCATATTTCCAATTTTAGTGGAGGACTTCATATCTTCAATTAAGGACTTTATCTTTACGACCTCATCTAATGGAATATTAGACTTTAACACTTGTAACAGCTTATGATTATATTTCTAAATTACTTTTTCTTAATAGTATATCTTTCTAAAAGCTCTATTCTTTCTCTAGATAACATGTTTTGGTATTTAATTAGGTTTCATTAGAGTTTGAGATTTTATAAAAGTTGTGTATTATGTAAAAGCAAGAGGGTGAAGTTTCTTCCCAACAACCATACATCCAAATAAGTACATGATTATGTTTATTCAGACCTCTGGCGTTTAACATGGGAACCTACCATAGGTGGCCCAATGTACTTTATGTCACCAATTTATGACTATTCATGAAAATTATGGGTTTTACTTATGGAGACCAAATATGAATCGTTTGAAGCCTTTGTGACCTGGAAGAATTTGGTGGAAAATCAAACACACAAAGTTATGAATAAGCTTCAAACTGATAATAGCGTACAATATATAAACAAGGAAATCAATAGCTATTATACAAATATTGACATTGCTAGATATAGAACCATAAGTGCGAGTGTCCAAAAGAATGAGTCTATTGAGAGAATGATTCGAACCCTGCTGGAATAGGTCAAAGATTTTGGGGAGAAGTCAAGACAATAGTTGCATATATTATAAACATGATTAATCTTCGACGTTTAAGTTTATTTGTCCTTAGGATTCATGGACTGGAGAGAAAATTAAGTTAGAATAGTTGAGAGTGATTGGATCAGCTGCATACGCACATGTGAAATAAGATTAGCTTAGGCCAAAAGCATTAAAATATTACTCCTCTGCTATCCAGAATGTGTAAAGAGGTATAGGTTATGGTTACTTCAACCTGGATGTCAGGAGGCTTTGATAACCAGAGACGTGGTTTTTAATAAGAAGGACGTGCTAATTAAGAAGACGGTGGAGACTCAACCTAGTAATTCTGAGAAAATATGTGAAGTTAATGATGTATCTGATCAACAAAGTGAAGCTAAAGACACTTATGTCGAATAAAATTTTGAGCATGGTTCTGCTTTGGGTCTTACAAAATAAATTCAACCAATGCATGAGTCTGAAGACAGCCAAGGTTTTAGTGTTCTAGACCCTTCATATGATCAGATGGAAGAGCAACATGATCCTGATAGTTCTCAATAGGCGAGGGATAAAGCATAAAGACCAAAGAAACAAACGCATAAGTATGATTTTTTTTATATATTTAGTTATGATTTATGTATTGAAATGTATGAATATTTTATTGAAACCAAGACATGTCAAGTTTCGATTCGATTAGTAAATTTTTATTTTTTTGCAACAACTGGATTATAAAATTAACGAGTTATATAATCATTGATAGAGAATACATGTGCATAACTTAAGAGTGACATGTAGTCATATAACATTGTATTATGTCATAGTTGATCCAGTAGTTTGCATTATTGCGATTCTATGTCAACACAAACATGTACGTGTATATATGGTCACTGCAACACATGATGTGTATGTAAGTTTTTATAGTATTGCCATATGTATGTATTACACACATCATACAATGTGATTATGTATGTATATCGATTCATTGTAATATTTTTGTTGACAATATTTGTAGCATTGTGTAGTTTTTATGCTTTATAATGATTCAAGTTACATAACACAACACCCAAAGTCACTTTTTCATAGAAGAATAAGACCCAACAAAGTTAATTATAAAAAATATAGGGATATGCCCAGTAGCCCTAACAAATAATGGAGTTGGTAAATTTATGCCAATATGTTGGTTACATTTGATGATATAGGATGGATAGAGCGTAAACTAAAATTGTGCTACAAATTTAAAGTTTAATGAATATAATTTCAAAGTTAAAATCTCATGGAATACAAGGTACTCGTATAAAATAATTTAATTTTAATAGTATGGGTTAACAAACCGGTATACATATGCTATAATATAGAGAGAAGATAAATGTTGGTGCTTAGAGTTTTGTGCTAGAAGCTAGTGGAAACTTTTTAAGGGTCGTAATATTCATGTCGCATCAATTAAAAACATCAATATCCCTGGGGTTTGCTTGATAGAGAATAATGATAACATTGCAAGTGACTTTGCATTTTTCTGCATTTATAAGTACTTGAAACAAATAAAAATTGATGTTAAGATCACTTTGGGTCCTTCTTGTATTTTGTACTCAAGAGTTCAGTTCGTCAAAGTTAAATTCGTCAAAATGAATAAGTGAAAATAAAAAGTCCAATTAGTCAAAGTAAAAAATTATAAATATAATCCTTCTTCATTATTAGAAGTATAATGCTGGGAAAAAAGAAGAAGTTATTTGATTAAACTTCAAAAACTTGAAGAAAAGAAAAAACATCATTAACTTGAAAAGCTTCATCTTCACCATTTAAGTTAAACAGATCGTCAAAATAGGGTTCTTCAATTTGAATTAAATCATGATTTATTTGGGTTAAAAAAAGAAAATATTTGACCTCATGAATTGAAGAATCCATGACCTCACCAATTCAAGAGAATGATTGAGTTAAGTTGAAGACTTCGATCAAAGGTTCTCCAAAACATCAAATTAAAAATAAAATAGGCCCATCAAAGTAATTGAGATGCTTTGGTAAGTAAAATTATCTCATTATCAAATATGATATCTCATATTCGATTGAAGATAGAAAATTTCACCTCGCCAAATGTAATAAATTCCATCTCGTCAAATATGGAGTCGAAGGCATTGAACTGAATATTATTTTGGATTCCTCACATTATAACTTCTTCATATTCTAGTAAGACCTCGTCAGTATTTTGAAAGTGCTCGTCTTCATATTTTTTTAGTAGGACTTCGTTAGATATTTTGAAAGAGCTCATTTCTATTTTTTAGTAACTCAATTTGAGGGCTCGTCTTACTAAATAATTTTCAAGAAACTGTACGGTTGGTAAAATTGAATATATATCCTTACTTCACCAACTTGAAGAAACAATTTATCAAGAAGAAATGGGTTTGTCAGTTATTCGATGGTTACATCATATTCCTCTGAAGAAGGAGGTAATGGGTTCATCAAAGTAAGTAATGGTTTCTTTTATTGAGATTAACTATCATCTGAGATTGATTGTTTCCTTATATACCTTCTCAAATAAAATGGGCTTGTTAGTTATTCAATAGTTAAATCTTATTCCTCTCGTGAATGAAGTAATAGTTTCGTCAACTGAAGAAAGTAATGGTTTCCTTTGTTGAAGTAATGTGCTTAAATGGATTCCTCAGTTATTTGATAGAAAGAAAACATTTTTAAGTGAAATGTTAAAATTTTTAAAATATATATTTTTATTTATGCAAATAAGAATAATTAAAAAAGTTTAAAATTATAGTAAAAGTGTTAGTTCTTGGAAATTGCTCAACCATCAACCTCAACTAAAGGAGAGTTATGCTTCACCAACTAGACATTTTATCAATGTAAATAAAAATTACTCATCAGTATAAAATAAAACTTTGACGGAAAATCCATCCATAACATCACAAAGAAAATGTGGAGGTTCGTCAATAAGATAAAAATAAAGAAAATTTAGGGGTTCGTTAACATCGTAAATAAAATATGGGGTTTTTCAATAACTTAAAATGAAAGAAAATTTAGTAGTTTTCCAACAAAAAATAAGATTTAGAGATTCATTAACAGAGATGTCATACAAGGGGTCATAAAGATGAGTCATATAAAGATAAATATTTGAATTCGAGAAGAATATGATAATTAAGACATTTAATTGAAGTATATATATATATATATATATATATATATATATGTGAGTTACAATTTTTTTATAAATCAGGCAAGGATACCATGAAAAGGGGGTTATATAGAATTACAACTAATCAAGCCTAAGGTTAGAAAACCACGAGGTTATGCAAGTGGGCCTACTAAACTCTGATTTAATGTGCTAAATTGGCAAAAATGATTAATAGATCAAGCCTATTTGAAATACCATGAGGTTACAGAAGTAGACATACTAATCCCTAGCTTAAAATGTCAAATTACTAAAGCTATTTAATAAACAAAACCTAAGATTGAAAAACCATAAGGTTATGCAAGAGGTAATATTGATGCCTGACTTAAAGTCTCAAATTCACGGAAATAGTTAATAAAACAAGCTTAAGGTTGAAAAATATAAGGTTATTCAAGTGACCATAATATGGCATGATGTAATAATACAAATATATATATGCCAACCTCATGACAAGAATAAAGAGAAACTTCGTCGTTAGAAAGCGATCTAATACTCAATTTAGCATAACTTGACAACCTGAAAGATAACAACATTTAAAACATTCATTTGACGGATTAAAAGGAATTTCACTTAATGATTTAGAAAATATTTAATTCAATACTTAGGAAGACATTAGAATTGATGAATAAGATCATATTTAAATCAATAGATTCACAAATTTGAGCTATGAAATTAAATAAAATCATATTATTTTTCATATATAAGGTTAGAATATTACCACAGTTTATTATATATTCTTTTGATAACTATCTATGTCATATTAATATATTTCAGAATTTATTATCAAAAGAAGAAATATGGTGGCTAATTAAGTAAAGTACGAACCAAAGGCATAAAGAAGAAAGGATATGAAGATTATAATATGAGAATATTATATTTGATCATTGTTTAGTCTTTAAGTTTCATTATACTCTAAATCAATGACTAGGAGGAGTCCCTATGAGAATATAATACCGAGATAGTAATATAACACGAGGGATATTTAAGGAGCCCGTCTTTAGTTAATGACCTCATCATGATTAGTTGAGGACCTCGTTTCGTCATGTTTAATGAAAGACCTCGTTTTCAGTTTAGGACTTCGTTTTGCCAAGTTTAGTTGAGGACCTTGTCTCATAAAGTTTAGTCAAATACCTCATCTTCAGCAGCTTATCTCCTGTCGAGGACCTCATCGTGCCAAGTTTAGTGGAGAACCTCATATCTTCAATTAAGGACCTTATTTTTACAACTTCATATATTGGAATGTTAGAATTTAACACTTGTAACAACTTATGATTATATTTCTAAAACACTTTTTCTCAATAGTTTATCTTTATAAAAGCTCTCTTCTTTCTCTAGAAAACACATTTTGGTAGTTGATTAGGTTTCATTAGAGTTTGAACTTTTATAAAAGTTTTGTATTATGTAAAAAAAAAGGGTGAAGTTTCTGCCCAACAACCATACATCCAATTAAGTACCTAATTATGTTCATTCAGACCTCTGGCGTTTAACATGACAACCTACCATAGGTGGCCCAATGTACTTTATGTCACCAATTTATGACTATTCATGAAAATTATGGGTTTTACTTATGGAGACCAAATATGAATCATTTAAATCCTTTGTGACCTGGAAGACTTTGGTAGAAAATCAAATATAAAATATGATGAATAAGATTCAAACTGATAATAGCTTAGAGTATATAAACAAGGAAATCACTAGCTATTATACAAAGATTGATATTTCTAGACACCCAACCATAACTGTGATTATTCAAAAGAATGAGGTTATAGAGAGAATGAATCGAACCCTACTGGAATAGGTCAAAGATTTTGGGAAGAAGTCACGACAACGGCTGCATATATCATCAACATGATTCAATCTTCGACTTTTAAGTTTATTTGTCCTTCAAATTCATGGACTAGAGAGAAAATTAAGTTAGAATAGTTGAGAGTGATTGGATCAGCCGCATACGCACATGTGAAATAAGATTAGCTTAGGCCAAAAGCATTAAAATGTTACTCCTCTGCTATCCAGAATGAGTAAAAATGTATAGGTTATAGTGCTTTGAACCTGGATGTCAGGAGGCTTTGATAACCAGAGACGTGGTTTTAGTAAGAAGGACATACAATTAAGAAGACAGTGGAGACCCAACCTAGTAATTATGAGAAAATATGTGAATTTAATGATGTATCTGATCAACAAAGTTAAGCTAAAGACACTTATGTCGAATACGATTCTGAGCATGGTTCTGCTTCAGGTCTTACAAAATAAATTCAACCACTACATGAGTCGGAAGCAAGCTAAGGTTTTAGTGTTCCAGGGTCTTTAGATGATAAGATGGAAGAGCAACATGATCCTTATAGTTCTCAACAGGGGAGGGATAAAGCTTGAATACAAAGGAAACATGCGCATAAGAATGGTGTTTTGATATATTCAATTATGATTTATGTATTGAAATGTATGAATATTTTAGTAAAACCGAGACATGTCAAGATCCTGTTAATAGCGGTGATAAAGAGAAATAACTCATGACCATGAAAGAAAAACTAAGATATATAAAAATGACGAACACCTCTATTCTTAAGTAGCTGCCAAATATTTATAAGTTGGTTGCGAGTAAATGGATAATAAAAGGGAAGCTAGGTATTCTGGGTATTGAGTTACCTAGATACAAGTCTAGGGTCGTGGCTAACATATTTATGCAAAATGAGGGTGTTAATTTCTATGAAATATTCTCGTCGGTTGTGACAAAACCTCTATTAGGGTTATACTATCAATCATTGCTAAATTTAGTATTGTGTTAAATCAAATCTATGTTACTCACTGGTTGTGAAACAAAACTCCGTTAGAGGTTTGAAGAAAGGAAATATGATGATGTATGCTTGTTAAAAAAACCCTATATGGGGAAATACAATCGTTGGTGCAGTGTAATAGAAGATTTGATTATTTTATGAGATATATCAAATATATTGGTAGCTGCTATGACAAACTTGTCTATTGGAATGAGGAAACACACATAGAGAGACAAGTTGTATTACTGTTGTTTGTGGATGTCATATTAATATCTGGAAGACATATAAGGAATATTAAAGTGGTAAAGTCTCATGTGAAATAGGAGATTGAGATGAAAGATATAAGATACGCTAAGGGGATACTTGGTGTTAATATCAAGAGGAACATGTTGAAGGGGTATTTATTCTTAACTCAACAAAAATATATATACAAACGTTCATAAGGAAGTTCTTGGTTTATAAAACAAATATGGTTGGAACTCAAATGGGTTCCCAATTCAATTTCACTACAACAGATAAGAAGTACATAATGAATATACCTTATGAAAATATTATTGGTAGCATTATGTATGCTATGATTAGTACGATGCTAACTATTACCTACAACATAAGTGTTTTAAGCAGATTAATGTCACATATGAGGAAATCATATTGACAAGCACTAAAGTGGCTAATGAGATACTTGAAGGTCTCAAATGTGTAGGGTTGTGTGATAATAAGAATGATTTATTTAATATAATTTTGAAAGAATATGTTGACTCCGATTACGTAGGGTGGCTCGACACAAGGAACTATACTTCGGGTTATTTCCTTACTATGCTTAGAGGAATGGTTAGTTGGTGTATGCATAATTTTGTTCAGATGTTAACTATCGAAGCCGAGTATATGGATTCCATGGAAGCCATAAAGGAAGCTATTTGGCTGAAGAGATTGTTAAGAGAACTTACGGGTGTGGATCAAAATATAGTTTTGTTCTATGCTAACACTAGTCTTCTTTATTTAATGAAGAGTTCAAAGTTCTATTAGAGAACTAAAGATGTAGATATTCAACTACACTTCATCCAAGATGTTGTGGAGAAAGAGAAAGTGAAGGTGCCTAATACTTCTAGAAAGGAAAAACATTTGGATGCTCTACCAAGGTTGTACTTATTTAAATTCTCACGAACTAAATGAGAATAATAGAAGTCTAGAATGCAGGTGAGGTAGTCTATAAAAATTAGAACATTGGGAGCAACTGATATTGGAGTTACTTTAAGCCTAGGTGGAGAGTTTTTAAGTGTTGGATAAAAATAAATCATCAATAGATATATTGTCGTAAGACTATATGGGAATATCTCGATATACTAAAGACCACTATTAGGCAAGAACTGTTGAAACTCTCTTAGTAAAGCTTAAGTCGTGACTTAACGGTAGAGACGTCTATTGTATCTTAAGATTTGAGACAACATATCAAATAATGGTGACCATTGTATCAAAGTAGATATATGAGATCAGCCAAAACAGGTTGGTCCAAAGCAGGATGGTCTGAAGTGAGCTGATACGAAGTACCACTTGATCTGAAACATGCTACACCATAGCACCCCAATTGGACAAAAGCAGATTTCTCTATCTCCTAGGTATTTTATATTAGTTTGGTCTCTTATTTTGGTGTTCCTATATTAATTATATTATCTATATTAATTTGGTCTTTTATACTAAACATGATTTTCTATTTATGAGGTTTCATATATTAATAGATTATTAGTTATCTAAACCGTTGATTAATCAGCTTTAATATTGAATGTACGATGACGAATTATATTTTTTCGTATACTTTTAAATAAGAGAAGATATTGCTATACAATATGTGGCATGACTATGGCAGTGCAATTATATTAGCATTATAGTTCCAAGAAGAGTAAAATATATTTATTTTTGTAAGAGATAAGTGAGGTGAAAAATTAACACCGAAAGGAGGGTTCTTTGATTCACCTACAATATTTTTACTAAGAGTGGCTCAGTCATTTGTGTTTGAGAGTATTTTTTACATACTTATATATAAAAGAGGGTATGTTGCATGTGGATGTATGATTTTTTCACAATCTGAACCATGTTAAATATTGTTTTATGTGCTTGATTGTTTTATATTTTTTCTATTATTTTTCACAATTAGATCGTTCTTTAGTAGGTTTGTTTAATTTTATATCGGATTTTTCCTCCGATGAACAATAGTGCTTTCCCCAACATCAATAAAATCCATAAAATTCTAGACCCAGGTCTAACAAGGAGTACTTGGTCAAAATTTAACCACTATCAGCCAAAACAATTGGCGAAGTTGGTGAGCATCTTTTGAGATGTTGGATGAGGTGTGCAGTTCTTTGGACCTTTATTCTTTGAAACAAAAAATTAAAAAATTAAAATAAAGTAAATTAAACATATAATAAGAAATTTAATATGATTTGGATCGTGAATAAAATCCTAAATCTATGCGTGACAGACATAATCTATATAAAGGTTACAATAAGACTCTTCAAATAGTAAACACTCAACTAGTCACCTTTTGTTATAGATCAGTTATAAGTTACATAAGAAGATATGGATCCTAGACTATCTGTTCAAGTGTTAATCTTCTACCTCACAACACTATTAAGATAAACAACATATTTTTCTCATATTAAAAATTCTTCAAGTCCTACATTCATCTTACAAGCCTTGGATCTTCTCTTTTACACTACAATGAATAAAAGATGAGGAGCATATCACACAAGAATCACAATAGCGCATTGCTAGGTACAAACTTTCCTCAACCAAAAGAGGAAATGTGTCATGCCACACTGACAAAGTACGACTGTCGGGTAGTCACAATATTTCCTAACGCATGTTGTTGGCTATATCATATTTCTCTTTCTCATCTCTTCTTGAAATGCAGGTTGTTGAGTAATAATCTTAATAAACGACATAGATATTTCATTGGTTCCCAATATTCCCATACAAGTGATCGATTCCTTTTATGAAAATGTAAGCATATCCATAAATATTTGACAAACCGGTAACTACACCATCGGTCTAACAAGAGTTTAACTTGCATTTTCGCTTCCAGTAATAATAAATGATAACGTTATCTTCGGCTATACTCAAATCTTAGATTCTAAGAAGCCTCTTAACACCTAAGTTTGGTTGAGCATCAAGCCATTCACAAAGCCAACATACACAACCTTTAAGGTCCATGTGAACTACCGAATCACATTTCTATAACTTTAATACTTAGTTATAGCTTTTGGTACCTAGTCCAAGCTTCAACACTTATTTCTACTTTCAGCCCTTTAGTTCAAGCCTTTCATACTTAGTCTTAGCTTCACTCTACAACTTCAGGTTTATGTTATAACATACAACATCAAGTTACAAGCTTCACACTTAATTATAGCTTCAACACCAAGTTATATCCTTCAACAACAAGTCACAGTCTTTGACAATGATCTTGCAATAGTCACGTTGAGCATATACTTAACATACTTAAAAGTCCAGAAGACTTGGTAAAAGTAATGATATATATGTGGTTAGAGTAAGATTGTATCAAATATACCTTATATCTAAGAGATATACAATATAACAATAAACTTCATAAATAGAGCTCTAATGATCATCAATAAAATATTTATTCATTTATTTTATTATCATTCTCAAGTAACGTTAATAATCTACATTTTTCTTTATTCTTCAAATTTTTAGGATATCTTTGGCTTTAGATCTGCTCAGTCATTCTAATGTTTTCAAATAAATTGGCGTTATCTATGGCAATAAAAATGTTTCCTTCTAAAATATCAAAGCAAAGAAGAAAGCTCAAACTAGCTGATTTCAAATTCTAGAGAAAGATTTGATATGTTCGTGGTTGAGGAGTTGCAATAAAGGCTTACGGATATAACCTTTAGCCTCCACGGTTCCCACATTCCTTCCTACTAACCTTGAGCAACTGTTTCAATATTTGAGTGAGTAACAAGCTAATATGTTTTGGTAGTTACATGAACATATAATCTTTTAAACCCATATATTCAAATCTGTTATGCAAGGGGAAGATACAAGTACAAATATTCAGAGGGACCTTATGTTGAACAAAACTCAAAGGAGGAAGAAAACTTGGACCAGAGGTCCTCAAGCTAAATCAAAAAGTGAAAAAAACATCACAAAAAAAAAATTGAAATTCTACTTAAAGGAATAACCAAAGAGGGGAGAATGTTAGGGAACCTTAGCTAGATCATGACAAATAAAAGCAAGAACCAATTCTTCTCATAATGAAAACTAGAACACTATTATCGACTCAGACACAACCCAGATACATGTTGCCTTAGCTAGGGTACCAAACGTTCTATGAGCTTCATCCGTGATTCTAGCAAGCCGAAGCTTTCTAATTGAGAATTCATCTTAACCAACAACAAGCACCAGCCTCGAGGCTGTGGATGCGCAAGAACAACCTTGGAGCATAAAATGGTTTTTGCGAAAACTTCGTAGAGGTACATATATTAGATTCGAATGGTATAACTCCATACTAAAATTCAAATATGATGACATAAAAAACAGATTCTATATCGATGAGTAATATTTTCATGACGAAGAGTCCCTAATATCCTTAGATATTTTCTATAGCATTATGCTACAGCTATCTGACAAGTATAATATGGATAAGTAACTCCGTAAATGAGATCTAGAGTATTATATTTAGTAGTTTAAAAAATAGATTATGTTGTATGGAGTTGATGACAAGAGAAAGTGCATACATTTTACTATGACACTCTAAGAAAGCGCGATGCAGTGATTCAATGGTCTCTTAAAAGGATGCATCAAAATCTAAGATGTTATGGCGACATTCATGAGCCATTTTGTAGGTTCAAAGATGAATAAGAGAGATGGAGACTACATAATCCATTGCGAATAAATGTGTACTAAAACTTTAAGAGAGTTCAATTTGATGAACTCAGACAATTCTTAGGTAATTTCAGATGCGAAAATGTTCGTGGGAGAGTGTCTTTCTAAGAATTGTTTGTATCAGACGTCTCTAGTGAGGGAATTAATACTTAGTAGAGAAAGAGACAAAAAGAATAAATGTACCAATAATTGAGTAATCATTGGTCCTTTTCACCAAAAGAGAATGTCCTTTATATAGTACATAAGGTGAATAGTAAAATTACATGATTACCACTATTAAAGTAGATTTCTCACTCCAAAGAAGTGTTCATTTCACCTTTTGGAGAGTATTAAACAACCTAATCAGTGTTAACATAGTAATGCAGAAAAAAAGTTTTGATATTGCTTTAAATGTATAAATTTCCAGAATATAGAATCCCTTAACCATGCTTTTGTTGCTTGTGAATCTTCTTGGATAGTATTGTCTTATTTTTCTGAAAAATTTGACATAAAGATAAGAAAACACATGACAATAAACCATATTATTAACCTCTGGTTTTTATCTACTGCTAAGGCTACCCACATTAGGACTATTTTACCTGCATTAATAACATGGAATATTTAGAATACTAGGAACAAACATGAGCATCAAAATGTTTCCACGTCATATAAAGCAATCATAAATCACATAATATCCATGCTTATAACTATAGACTCTGCATCATTGTTTGATAGAAAACACTGGAAAGGTGACCACCATATAGCAAAATACTTTAGTTGTTTTAACCATATAAATAACTCCAAACCTTTTATATATATCAAATGAATCTGTCCCACCATTAACAGATACAAATTAAACTGTGATGGATCAACCTTAAGGAATGGGGAAGCTAGCTACGGTTTTATTTAAAGAAATAGCTTAGGTAACTTGATTATAGCCAAAGGAAATAGATTAGGCAGATGCACACCTATTATTGCTGAGATGCTCTGTTAAATGGTCTATTAACATGTAAAGAGAAACAATTCAATATGGTAGATATAGAGATAGACTCCTTAGGATTATTTAACATGTTAGCAATAGGAAACTTCCCTTGGCATCTCGAACAGATCATCATTTGCAGAAAAAAAAAACTAACTATGCCTTAGATGACTATAAGACATGTTTATAGAGAGAAAAATATGGCGGTTGATTGGTTAGCAAAGCATGCCTTTAGTACTCAAAAGAAATTTTAAATTTGATACTAACCCTTCTCCGAAGGAACTGACTGCTATTATTTTGCTAGAATCTTTAAACTTAGGAAACTTTAGGTTTTTTTACTAATCTGTTTCATGGTAGGTTTTTAACTTGACCAAATCAAACTAGCAGGTACGAGGCACAATGAACCTGTACGAAGCAAAAGAAGGTTAGGAATATGAGGAGCAACACTAAGTAAAGGAGATAGAAGATGCATAAAGAAGAAGAGACATAAGCTAGCACAAATGAACAAGGAACAAGAACAGACACTGAAAAAAGAAAGAGAATAACCAAACATATATTAGGAGATAACCTCTTGTAATAAACATCTGTATAAATTTTCAATTCAATAAATAAATTCTTTCTTGGGAAAAAAGGTAGATTTCTCACTCCACTTATTTACTCTTTACAAACAAGTTCTAAAGGTATATCAATAAGCCCCTCTATCTCTTATGTTTGCTTTAATTTAGTCATTGATCACTAAATACATGAATTTATTCTTTATATTTAATATAATGGACCTTGTTATTATTTATATTTTCCTTCCCTTATCAGTAGCCCCCAAGTCCTTGTGAAGATATCTGAATGAGGACTGACTAACGAACACCATTATTCCCACTTTTCGAACCTCCTCAAACTTTATAACATCCTAACTTCTTCGTATAACCTTCTATACTTCACCCTGGATTGCTCTTACCTCATATGTTTTGATGAGACGAGTTTGTTACTTGTGTTTTGTTAATAAATTGCTTTGGAAAACCGCTCAGATTGTGTGGTATGACACTTGTTCAGATTTATGACCTCACCTCTGGTTATCATGACCTCACCTAAGTCATCATTAATTTTAACTTTGGCAATGAAGTCAATTATGGCCCGTGTCGCGTATCTACCACTACATGCCAGCGCGCTATTTAAACGGTTTATGAAAAAGGTAACGTGTCAAAGGAAATCCTTGAAACTAACTTTTCACCTTCTGCCCCTTATCACCAATAGTTTCACTATAAATACTCATCTCTTTCTTCAGTTCTAAGTTTACATCTTTTATTTTTGATTACCCTTGTGTAGAGAACGTCTGTTCTTGAGAAAGAGAGGAATCACCTTCAAACTGAATTGTTTTCCAGTCTTTCATGCCTGAAGAGTTTATCAATCTCGAAAAATATAAACCTTCGAGGTGGTTCAATATCTCAAACAAAGTTGTTGCACGTAAACATTCTAGTGGTAGAGGGTATCCAACGTTTGTAGACTTTTTTTAGGAAATTTCCGCGATAATTGGTCTCTTCTTCGGGAACGTATTTCCCTTGCTGCTACGCCTCCCGGTCAAGCTTGTTCAAGAAATAACAAGGTTGACCCTTCTCCATCTGAACCTACTCGCAAGTCTTCTCCTTTTTTAACGATGGGAAATGAAAAGGAGAACTTTTGTGAAGTAAATAAAGGAGATCATGCTAAGAAGAAGAGATCCCCAGATCCACTTACAAAGTCTATCCGAGTTAAAATTTTGTCTTCTGCTGGAACCTCTCAAGTAACTCCTCAAGAATCCCCCCAAACGACTCCCGAAGTCAGCCCCAAAAATATTCTTCAATGAATGTTTGTTTGGAACAAGTTTTGAAATCCATCGCTGAAATCCAAGAGAAAAATCCGATCGACGAGTCTGACAGTGATTAGCAAAAGAATGATATCGTTGTGGTTGATGCGCAACCCCAAGACCATATGTATCTTGGCAGGGGGTATTATAACTGACCCCACTCCTCAGTGAGGAGAAACTTCCTCCGTGAAGAGGGATACACAAAAGTAGAAGAAGAGACGTGCCTCAAACTTGTCCTCGAATATTGAAGATATTGTGGGAGATAATCGTCATGACATTGAAGCGAAGCATCTACTTACCTTTTATAATGTTAAATAAAAATATTTCCACCCGACCGAGGAGGTAAAACTCATAGACCGATGGGTGATCCCCAGAATATTACTATTCAATTTCCCACTGCTAGAGAAACGCCATTATCCATTCGCAATCATGAGTTAATTCTTTACACTGAACTTATGAATTGGGGCCTTCGCCTGCCTCTCAATCCTACTCTAGTGGAGTATTTCAATCTTATTGGACTTTTCCCCTCTCAACCTGGACCTAACATGTGGTATACGAGGTTATCAAATATTTCTTAGAAGCCGACAAAAAATAGAAGCAACAATTTATTTTTATCTCTAGGCTATTGGAGATCGGTTTTGAAGATTCTGACGACCTTCCCCATCAGTTGACTTTGAAGTGGTCCAGGAAAGGTATGTATCTTCATACTTTATTCTGTTTTACTTATTAAAATTGGTTAACTTAAGGTATTTATTTTAAATAACTATGAATCGAATTTTCAAACCCTGCAAAAAAATTATGTGAGAAGCTAAGTATCTGAGTGGGTGATAACTTGAACCATAAATTTCATCGGAGCTTTATGTCAATGAAATTTCTAAGAAGTAATCTTTGGAGATACAATCCTAGTCAGAAAAAATCCATGTCCGAACTCATTGTACCCCCCACAGAATATTTTATTCTCAAGCGCCTAGAAGGCTTGGACAATATGGTTTATTTTTCCCACTCGGGCTCGGCTCCCAGTCATCAAGATGTTGAGAAACCCGAAGACGAGGATGAACAGACAGAGGAGGATGCAGGCTCGAGAATGATATCAACAAAGAGCAAAGGTCTGAAGTCCAAGGAGACCAACATAATGAAACCCAAGAAAAAAGGCCAACAAAGGTCCAACAAGAAAAACAAGTTGATATGCGGGTAAGCCCTCGGGCTAGTGTTCATAAAGAAAACCAGATGAATGCTGATAATGAAACTTTAATTGTAGTAAGACCAGCTGGACGAGCAGGGGCTGTGAGGCCAAAGAGGCTCACTGCTGAGGAGAAGCAAAAGAAGGTAGTCGATAGTGAATGGAAAGTGACATTACAACTTTTCCGAGCTTACCCCCCCCCCCCCCCTCCCCCCCACATAAAGAAAGTTGTTATAATCGACTTATATTCTGGAGGAGAATTTGTCCTTCAGAAGAAGCAAACTGTTGGTCAAGAAAAAATTATTGAGGAAGGTGAACATCTCTCCCCTGCCTCAGCTTACTTTTACATTTATGATAACGAATTTGTTGCCAACGAGTTAAACAAATTGCTTCGTGTTGCTGCTCTCCTCGAAAGGAAAGTTAATCGCAAAGATCATTATAAAAATGAAGTCCTCCAAAGAAAGGGTAAAGTAAAAAGATTGACCAATGAGGTAACCAACTTGAAAAATGAAGTGGAAAACTTGAAAGATGAACTGATACGATATCGTCCCAGTTGAAAGAGGTTGAGGATGAACTTACTCAAGAGAAGAAAATATCCAATGAACGCTTATCTAGCATCACTTTATTAGAAACTAAACTCTCCGAAGAAAAAAGAAAGTTTGAAGATGAGAGGGAGTGCTTTATCAGAAAGTTCCTCCTCTGCATCTGGCTCTTCAGAAGGTTGTAAAGAAAATATCGCATCCGAATAGTGTTGTTAAAAGTGATTATCCTAGTTTTGTTGATCATCTATAAATGTAAACATGTGGAAATTTCATTTGTAAGACCACTCTCATATTGTAAGAACTTTTGATGATGCATTTCTGCTTGTCAAATTTATTTTCATACTACAAAATTTCTCATATGAAAATGTTTGACCTGAAAATCTTTTACCCATGTTCCCCCTCGGATAAATAGTTTCTTGATATGAAATTTTTTCATAACTCTAATTTTCGGAAAACATCCTTCATATTAAAAAAAATGTTTAAATCATATTATTTATTAGGTAAAATATCTTTTAATGTGAGAGTGTTTGACGCAGGTTTAAAGCGATAAAAACTTTGTTAAACACTTTTGGGTTCAAAATAATGAACGTTTTGTGCGGAATGTCTTATGTGTTCAAGAAGAGGAACATTATTTCCCCAACGTTTTTAGAATGCTTGAGTTCAAAGAGATGGACATTATTATCCAAACTTTTTTGGAATGGTTGAGTTCCAAAAGATGAAAACTATGCGAGTCATTTTAAGATGGCAACGAGATTTTATATATAAATCGGCTATTAGGGCACCTCATTAAAACCTTCATGCGCCACCAGGGTAGGAGAGAGTATGCCACTGATACTTACATAAGCTCATAGAGAAAATATTTACATAGTTACTCATTCACTCTAAATAAATTTAAAAGTCCTCAATGTTCTAAGGATGGGGAATCTGTTATTTCTTTATCTCTGAGTCTGTACGTCCCCGGCTTGATCTTCTTTTTTACCGTGTATAGACCCTCCCAGTTATGAGCCAACTTTCCCAACCTCTTTTCTTTGGTATGAAGGAAGACTTTCCCCAAAACTTTGTCCCCTGCTTTGAACTCCATTCTCCTAAATTTTAACGCATGTCGACTTCCCATTAGAGTCTGATAGTGTAAAGAATTTAGTTGTGCCCTTTTTCTCTTTTCCTTTATCAGATCCAACACTGTGTGCTTTCCCTTGTCATTTATTTCCTCAGAAAATTCACTAAGCCTGAATGATGGGAACATTATTTCTGACGGTACTACTGCATGCATCCCATAAACCAATGCGAATGGTGACTCTTGGGTTGCAGTCTGAGGAGTTATTCTATAAGCCCACAGATTTTCTTGTAGATAATCTGGTCGTTTTGCTGCCTTACCGTCCAAATTCTTGTTTATCCCATCCAAAATTATCCGATTGGTCACCTCGACTTGGTCATTTTCTTCGGGATGGAAAGGTGTTGAGAAGCATTGTTGTATCCCCTTTGACGCGCAAACAAGTTTCATATATTTGTTATCGAACTATGGTCCATTATCTATTATAATTTTTCTTAGAACCCCAAAACGGCAACAAATGTTAGAAACAATACATCTGATCACAACCTTCGCTTTTGTGCCTGCCAAAGGCTCAACTTTCACCCACTGAGAGAAATAGTCGACTCCAACGATGATTGTGTGCCGACCTCTTGATTCAACTGGTAAAGGTCCGACTAAATCAAGGCCCCATCGATCAAATGCTAAAGACACAGGTATTGATTCGAGGGGTACGCCCAATGCATGGACTGCACTAGCAAATCTTTGGCAGGTATCACACTTCTGCACTAACTCTTTTGAATCCTTGGAAAGGGTCGACCAATAATACCCAGCAAGAAGGACTCTTCGTATCAATGTTTTATAGCCACAACGTGTTGATCCTTCCCATCATGCAACTCTGAAAGTATCATTCGTGATTCATCCTTCCCTAAATGTCGAAGTAAAGGGGGACTAAAGGATTTCTTATATAGTACGTTGCCGAGTACAACATACCCATATGCCTTGAATCATATTATTTTAGCCATCACCTTATCGACTGGTTAGCATTGTCTTGTCATTCTCTGGCTGCTTCTTACTGTTCCAACATTACTTCTCGGTACGTACTTCAAACATTGACGGGCAGTAGATGGCACAATGTGCATTTTAGATAACCAAGACCTTCCGAAGATAGGATTGTAAGAACTGGGAGCATCCACCACTACAAATAAGACTGTAACTATCTTCTTGAATGGTCCTTGCCCCAATTCTACCGTCCCATCAAACTTTCCGACTACTTTGGCAGTAGCTCCGGTGAATCCAACTATTGTTCGGTCCGATTGCAAGATTGTTGGTGGGTTTTTGATCTGGCTATAACTAGACATAAACATTATGTTAGCGGAACTACAAATATCAATCAGATTTTTTCTTATCTCATTTCCCATTATCTTTGCTCCGATAACTACTGCATCCTCATGCGGACCAACTACATCTCTCATATCATCATCTTTGAAGTAAAGTATTGGGGAGGGATTTCTATACAGATGTGTTGAAACACCCGCTTCCAGTTGTGTTGCTAGATTGACGATGTGTCTCTTCCGAGAATAATTTCGATATTCCTGCAACTGGATCTCCCCCAAAAATTGTTAGTGACTCAAAGAAAGCACATAACTTACTAACTTTTCCTCTTGCTATCGGTTCTTCTACCATGCTTATGTTGTTTCTTCCCGGCTTCGGGTCTAAATACTCAGCAGAGATATCGAATGCATCCATGGACTCTCCATTGATTGCTGATATCATCATGACATCTTACTGTTTAGGAGCAACTGCTTGCTTGAGAGCAACTGTAGCATTCTTCTTCACAAAATTGACTAACTTCCTATTTTCTATCAAATATTGCACTTCTCTTTTTAGCGTCACACAATCTTTTGTCTCATGCCCAATATCCTCATGATAGTGAAAATATTTATTTTTTCTATGCTTCCTAGGAGTCTGCATAGGAAAAGACTTACAAAAATGCACATTCGAGCGTGCTTTCTCATAAATAGTTGATACACATTCAGTCAACTCAGAATAATTAGCGGGCCAGACCCACTTGTTAAATATAGGTCGGATATACTGTTGATTGTTGGCTAAATGTCTATATTATTGAGTGTTAACTACCCTTTAAGGTACATGATTTATAGCTTGCACTGGTGCTCGTGGTTGGACTGTGGTCGTTGGATGCGATACTTGTGGTCGGGCATTCATTGGCGGCGCACTGGCTCTTATCACGGTCGGATCCTGGTAAAACTAAGACATAAAATCTATCTTCGAAGCTCTCATTTATTCAACTAGAATCCATTTCTCTATTTGATCTAACAATGCTCCAAACGTTATAGCCTGCGTCTCTACGACATTATCTTTCATCGCTCCCGGAAGTAAACCCATTCGGAAAGCAGCCAGAGCCACTTTGTTTTTACAAAATTCCATATTTGTCTTCACTTAAGTAAAACGCTCCGTATACTCTTATAGAATCTCCTCAAGTTTCTGCCTACAATAAATGATAGTATCATCGTTTTCTCAGAATGTTTTACTTCGAAAAAGTGTTATCGGAACATACACCAGGACATATCAAAATTCGTTACACACCATTGAGGTAGTCGATTGTACCACTTTGATGCAGCATTCTTAAAAGTTTGATAATGAAATTTTTGAACTGCTCAATGTAATTATCGAGATATTTTGTCCCATCAAACGTTTCCAGCTTAGATATGTCGAACCACTTGGGGAGATTTCCAGACAAAATCTCAAGAGAAAGTAAAGATGACCTCTAATCATGCCTGACCTTATAAGCACTTCCCCTTGGATGTTCATTCACAGCCATATAGAGCCTTTCCTCTGTAGGAAAAGTAAATTGATTACTGACTCGGTAATCCTGATTGTAGATGTCAGATTGAAATTGTCTCCGAGGGGTTACATATTATGGTCGAACTGCATTCACCGCTTTGTCGGGCTCTTCGTAGTATAACTTTCTATTCCCATGATCGTGATACTTCTTCCTTTACCCTTTAGTTATCCGACCGGTCCGATGAGAACTTTTGTGCACCTTTGAATCTCTTTGTCCCTGATCTGCTTTATACCTAGCATCTGTATCTGAAGATGAAAATTCATCTGAACTAAGAGAATTATACTCACTAGATTCTGATGATTCGTATCATTGCTCAGATCTAGCTCGTCTTTTGGAAGATCGATGAATTTTCCTTTGATGTATTTCCTCATGCTGAATGACATCTTTAGTCTGGTCTGCCACGACACGCTCTCGTCGGACTTCCGATTAGACTCTTCTCATGCTTATTATCGCTTCTTTTTCATCGTTTCGTCTTTCAATATCCTCCCAAAACACTTTTTTCCTGGCCACCAAGACATATCCTTCAAGGAGCTCCTCAACATATTGATTATGGTCGTTTCCTTCATTTGTCACTTGTTCTTCCATCAGATGGTCTCCAGACGAGACTTCGACCAAGTTACTTGTCAGATTTACCTCCAACTCACCATGAACTTCAGTTGTCATTGTTTTTTTAAAAATTATTTTTTGGTTTTTGGAATGTTGATTCGGGTAGCACTCAGGTTCCCACAGACGGTGCCACTAATGAACTCATACAATTCTTAGATAAGTTCAAATGTGAAAATGTTTGTCATAGAGCGTGTGTCTAAGAAATGTTTGTATCTGACGTTTTTAATGAGGGAATCAGTATTTAAGAGAGAAAGAATGAGACAAAAAGAATAAATTTAGCAATAATTGACTAATCATTGGTCATTTTCCCCAAAAAGGAATGTTCTTTATATAGTACACGACGTGAATAGTAAAATTACACGATTACCACTGTTAAAGTAGATTTCACACCCCAGTTCTTTACTCTTTACAAACAAGTTTTAAGGGTATATCAATTAGCCCCTCTATCTCTTATATTTAATATAATAAACCTTGTTATTATTTGTATTTTCCTTCCCTTATCACAATCAATGTTCTGTGGATGTAAAAACCAAATTACAAAATTGTCACAATCTTGTAGTCATAGGTACATTCAACCATAGAGTTAAGGTAGGTTCATTCTCTAATAAAATAATGAAGAAAAAATCTATAAACTTTGTAGATCTACTAGCTCAGATGGAGAAATATATTTAGATAGATGAATTTGATGTAATAAAAAAATAGAGGATATTGATACTCCAATGACATATCTTTTAGCCTAAAAGATAGACACAATGCCTAGATTAATACAAATAAAGATACACCAATGAATAATGGTTCTTTAACTTTAGTAAGGTCTCAAACAGTTTAGACTCAAGTTTAGATGAAATCTTAAAGTTGTTATTGGTGTTATTATTTCTGTTTGAGGTTAATTTAGTAAAGTGTTTTGGGAATTTAATATTTAAGGTAGAGTTTAGTGAGATAATTAAGCTGTGTGCTTGTATTAAATTATGATCACACTCATTAATGAAAGTAGTTGGGGTATTTATACTTAATTAATGACACATGGGCCTATCAGGTCGTATTGTGAAGTCTGGTCAAGTTTAAGAACCTATTAGCCCAAGATGTGAAATGACCAGCACCTAGCTTAGTCATATTCCATTACATTTGTCCTGTTTGGTTTTTCGTGGTAGTGGTTTGGTCCAAACAACCCTCCGGATAAAAGCAAGTTAAAGTGCCTAAAAAATCCGACCTCATCGGTAGCCCCTTTAGGTCTTGAAAATAATCTTTGGAAGACATAACTTTTAAGAATCAAAATCAACTATTTCTGATCTGTTTCTATGTCCGAATAAAAAGAGACTATCTATCTTTGTTAAGAAGTTCAGGAGTCAATCTGTCCGGTATTTGGTAGAACTAATTTTACCTTTAAGAATTCCAAGAGTCTTTTTTTGACGTGGGACACGTGTCAGGTCCTGGTTTGACCTCCTAACCATTTTTCTCCTAGATTCTCGTACCTACAAGGCTATAAAGTTACCTAGGTTTTAGTTCCCATACTTTGTAGTCCTTAATCATTGCTTTGATCGGTCTATCTTCTCCCCAGTAATCTCCAATTTTCAAAGTTATATAAATCTATTCTACTATTTTAGTGTCTTCACAAACACTATACGTTTCTAAAGAGAGAAAGCTTAGTGATTCTTTTTTCAAATTGCGCCTGAGTAATTTATGTTCACAACCAGAAACACACTAGTAAAAAGAGATTGGATGAACTTGTTTGAATTGGAAAAAGAAAGGAATGTTGCAAGAAAAGAGAGGATCGGAGATGGTCTTCCTGTTATCCTGGTGAAGAAAGCAATCAATCACAAGCAAACACAGACCAAGGGTCATCGTCATCAAAAACACTTAAGGCCAGAAAACTCCGTATTTTCCCAACTCTTTCTCCTCTTCACTCAAGATCCTCTGTCCAAGAATCTCATAACCCTCTCCCAAAAGAAAAAGTCATTTCTAGTGTTAGGAAGCCTTCACCCTTTATTTCAATGGGTTCAGACGCTGAGAAGTCCCCTGAGAAGAATACCGCTTGCCGAATAACTCGATAATCCAAGGCTAAGTCCACCCCTACCTCTTCGAAACACACTAATCCGGGAACAATAATGCCTTTGCTAGAACCCAAACTATCCGGACAGCAACCCCTAGCAGAAGCAAAGCCATCCGAACAACCTTCCATTGTAATGGAAGAAACCATGGAGGATAGTATGGATGATACTCTTTTTGAGGCATCCGGACAGACAGAGGACATTGTTGTAGATCGAAAGGGCAAAACTAAAGTGCGTCGGGCCAATCCGGATATGCTTCTGGAATGTCTGGAAGGGAAAGTAGGGAAAAATTTCCAGAAGGTCAACGTAAAATACAAGCTATCCCTCCAAAATATAGCCTACGTATACACCCATACCGCTGAATTGAGTCATATTCGTACAAAGTATGGGATTCATGAGTTTGTCAAGGTGAGAATCCCGGTCACTCCGGAAACTCCGATGGATTGCAAAGCTAACGAGCTAGTGGTCTATACAGAGGTGCTAAACTGGGGACTCCGGTTTCCTTTGGATTCGGAGATAGTCAGGTACTTTCACATGATTAAGCTATATCCGAGTCAGTTGAGCCCAAACGTGTGGTACACTCTGATGGCTGGCATTATGGCTTCCAGGCTATCCAAGATCCCACTACCAATGGAACAATTCGTTGTTGTGGCGAATTTGTGTAAGAATCACCATATTCTCTTCTATCATTACAATATGGAGAATGATTACAAGTTAGTAAAATAACCTTATATAGTTAGAAACGCCATGGAGGACACAGTTCATGTTCATCAGCGGAGCCTGGGAGAATGGGAAAAAGATCAAAGTTGACTCTAACCCAAGATAACTGACTAGCCGCTGGACAAGATGAAGAACAAAAGAAAGAAGAAAACCACAATAGACCTACCTCACACAACCACCGAAGAAACCGGTTCAAAAAACAAATGAGGGATTAATGTTGTTATGTTGGAAGTAGAGAAAGTTACTGTTTAGGAGGCCGGTGGATTGGACAACCCACCAAATATTACGAACAAGGATAAGAACCACAAGACAAGAAGTGATGAAAAAGTTGCAGAGAAGAAAAAAGTCACTATGGGATTAGAGATAATTCTACGTCCTTCTGAAATCCCTCCTCTGACTCCTACTGATCCTACTTTGCAAGAAGAAATTCCACCCAACCTTTATTCCGAACAGACCGCTGCTGATGGAGAGGTAAATCTTGATGCCTTTCAAAATATTAACATATATTTCAATGATCTAGACAAAGATGACTTCATGGGGCCTTATCGCCATGCCAACTCGTCCAATGTTGTGACCTATAATGGTGAGACTTATGTGATATTAAGCGAGAAAGACACCCTGATTCACACCCTCCTAGGTTACATCCGTCCGGTAGTTGACCTGTAAAGCCAACTGAGGGAACATACAAACACTATCAATTCCCTGATCACAGCTAACCAAGGCTTGACTAATAGTCTCTTTACTTCCCAACAAAGTATAAAATCTCTGAATAAAGAGAAATAATATTTGGCTGCCAAACTGCTCAAGTCATAAGAGGCTCAAAGAGATCTCCAGACCAAGTATTCCGGACTGGAAACTTCTTCTTCCGGTGAGATCAAAACTTTGAAAGGGAAACTATAGGCTAAAGACAAAACCATCAAGACTCTATCCGAGGACAAAGCCAGCTTGAAGGATGTTGTTAAGAAAAAAACAGAGGAGAATACAACTCTAGTACAAAAACAAGCTCAAGAGATAGTTGCCGGAATGGAGAAGTATGCCTCTCGAGTGGTAGACAAATTGGAAAAAAAATGATGGCATCAAATCTGGCATGGTCTTGCTGTTTCATGAGACATTTCCTAAGAGGACTCTTGGTCCTTTGTTGAAATTTATGGAATACGATGACCTCCTTTTTGATACAATGGCTGATGGTGACATGCATAACTATTCAAGTGGGGAATATTCCAAAGACAATGAAGGAGTTGATGAGATTTCATGTGTTGAACTCAAAAGTCCGAAAAACGATGGCGGTGAAGAAAGAACTGAAGGGGACAAGCCCTAAGGTTGTATTGTATTGTTGTTTATTTTTTGTTGATAAACTAAAAGGCCTTGGATGGCCAAGGAATTTTGTTGCATTGTTTGTTTAATCTCTGTTCTGTAAAACTTAAAGTCCTTGAATGGTCAAGGAATTTGTAAATCATGGATCAGTTCTAGTTCGATCAGACTCTAATGTCATATTTCCCTTCGTTTGAATTTTGTTTAACTCTTTATGGCCAATGTTTAGATAGCCTTCAATATTTCAGAGGTTTTTAGTAAAGGACTTAAATATCCTCAACCACATGTGTTTAATATATCCAATCAACTAAAACTATTCAAGAGCTGGGGTATTTAATAAGCATTTAATATCAGACCACCTTACACTATGGCTAAAAGTCAAAAACAGAGTTGCACCCAAATTTTGAAGAAGGCATAAAATAATATTGAAAAACTCAGACACCTCGTTAAAACATCCCCGCCCCACCAGGGTAGGAAAGAGTATGCCCCCTAATATTTATATTGATACTTAAAAAGTTAATATTTACAAGAGAGGTCTACTCTACATATAATCTGAGTTGTTCAATGTTCCAGGGGTGCTTTAGTGCTCTCCCTTCCTTTTCTTGGAGCTTGTATGTTCTTGGTTTAGCTTTTCCACATATCATATAAGGGCCTTCCTGATTCCGAGCCAGCTTACCGAACTTTTTTTCCTTGGTGTGTAACAAGACTTTTCTTAAGACTTTGTCGTCCCCTAACTAAAAAAATTTCTTTTGACTTTGGAGGAAAATCTACTCCTTTCAAACCCTGGTAATGCACCATCCTTAAATGTTCTTTAACTCTTCTTTCTTCAATCAAATCCAACTGATTCCTCATAGCTATATCATTAGCCTGTTTAGAATATTTTTGGACTCTGTCAAATGGTAAAGTAGCTTCTATAGGAGTGATGGCATCCATCCCATACAAAATAGCAAAAGGAGATTCTTGTGTAGCAGCCCGAGGTGTAGTTTTGTAGGCCTACAACACTTCTTGTAAATAACTTGGCTAGTTTTCTGCAGCTCCATCTAGATTCTTCTTCAACCCGGACAAGATTATCCGATTTGCAACTTCGACTTGCCCATTTTCTTGAGGGTGGAAAGAAGAAGAAAAATAGTGTTGAATTCCTCTAGAGGTGGAAAATATTTTAATGTCTTGATTATCAAACTGTGGCCTATTATCTGTAGTAATCTTTCGGGGAACCCCAAATCTGCAACATATGTTAGATAAAATAAATTTAATGATTCCCTTAGAAGTGGTTCTAGCTAAAGGAGCTGCCTCTATCCACTTAGAGAAATAGTCAATAGCAGCTATGATTTTTTTAAATCCACCAGATGCCATGGGAGGAGGCCTGACTAGTTCCAACCCCAATCTGTCGAAGGGTATCGGTTCGGATATGGATTCCATAGGAATTCCTGGCACATGAATTTCATTTCCATATATTTGGCAAGGATCACACTTTGTTAACATCTCTTTAGCATCTACCATTATGGTTGGCCAGTAGTTACCTGCTAATAAAACTCTCTTGGTTAGGGCTTTATAGCCACAGTGTGCAGAACCTTCCCCATCATGTAGTTCAGATAACACAACTTGGGATTCTTCAATTCCTAAGCAATGCAAAAGAGGTCTGCTGAAAGATTTCTTGTAAATAACATCCCTTAGTATCAAGAAACCACGAGCCTTATACTTAATTTTCTTTGCTATGGCCTTATCTGGAGGCAAAATCCCATCGGAAATAATCTGAAGAATATCATACCTCCAGTCCTTGGGCTTAATGGTTACTATGCTCATACTTTCTTTATCTTCTTTACCTTTTTCTGGGCCCGTCTATATTGATGGACATTCTTGCATCATAATCCAAGGGTAAGATTCAGAATAAGTTATGGTTTCCAAAGATTCTACCACAGTATTCTCCGATCCAGGGATGTGTTCATGGTAGATGCTCTTGAAGCTTGCAACAACTTCCCTTAAAATTAACAAGTATTTAATAAATTTTTATTTTTTTGCTTCTGACTGCCCTTGAGCATGGTGAATTAGTAATTGAGAATCACTCATTAACCGGACACTCTTTGCCCCACATATGAGAGCTAGCTTAAGACCAGCTATCGCTACTTCATATTCAGATTCATTGTTAGAATCCCTAACATATTATTACCATAAGGAGAAGTTAAACAAATTCCAGCCTCACAACCCATAGTACTTGATCCACCATAAGTTCGAACTATCCATTCTTTCTTAGACTGGTTTTCTGACATCTGTTCGGAGGATCTATCAGCATAACATTCTACCATGAAATCAGCCACTGACTGGGCTTTAATCGCCATCTGAGGTGCAAAATCAATATCATAATCACCCAGCTCCACTGACCACTTGGTCATTCTGCTTGACACATCAGCTTTCTGGAGAACACTTATCAAGGGAAAAGATGTTCGAACGACAATGGAATGAGCTTGGAAGTATGGTCTCATCTTTATGGCTGCAATTACCAAGGCCAATGCTAGTTTTTCCAACTTCAAATATCTTCTTTCAACATCCAACAGATTTTTGCTAATGTAATACACCGGACGAGGGTAATTGTCCACCTCTCTTACTAGCACAACACTTATTGCATACTCTAATACAACTAGATATATGTAGAGTTTTTTCCCCCAAACAGGTTTGAAGAGAGTCTTAGGTGAAGACATATGCTTCTTGATTTGAGTAAAATCATGATCACACTATGGAGACCAATTAATTTTTTTGGCATTCCTCAATTCTTGGAAGAACGTGGGACATTTGTCTAATGATCTTGAAATAAACCTGTTCAAAGTAGCCACTCATTCGGATAGCCTTAAAACTTCTTTGGTGCTCTAAGGAGGTTCCATAGCTAGTAAGGCATTCAATTGATCCGAATCAGGCTGAATTCTTTTCTCACTTATTATGTAACCCAAGAACTTTCTAGATCGAACCCCAAATACACACTTTTCAGGGTTTGGTTTCAAATTCACGACCTCTAGAAAATGTTTCTTGAAGGTCAAATATATGTGCATCTTCCTCCAAGCTTTTAACCATCATATTATCTATATAAACTTCCATGTTTCTGCCAATCTGATTAGCAAAGGCTTTATTCACTAATCTTTGGTAAGTGGCATCAACATTTGTCATTCTAAATGACATCACCTTATAACAATGAAGACCTCTGTCTGTAATGAAAGTAGTGTAGTTTTGATACTTCGGATCTACTTGTATCTGGCTGTACCCTGAAAATGCATCCATGAATGACAATAAATTATTTCTAGAAGTCGAATCCACTAACGAATCTATCAGAGAAACAAGATAAATATATTTAAGGAATTCCCTGTTAAGATTAGTAAAATCAACGCATATGCACCATTTGTTATTCTTTTTCATGACCAGAACAGGGTGGGCAGTCCACAAAGAATACTGAGATTCTTTAATGTGACCCATCTTGGTCATACGATAAACTTCCTGAACAATCACATCTGCTTTCCTTAGAGAAATACATTCTCGTTTTTACAACTGGCGCAAGATCATTGTGTATGGAAAACTTATGAGAAATAATATCAGTTGGCATTCTAGTAACAATACTTTTGTACCACGTGAAGACATGTTGGTTATTCATCAAAAAGGACAACAGTCGGTGTTTCAAATCTGGTGCTAACATAGTACTATTTTTAACATTCTTTCCCTCAGCGAGGGAGTGAGTTTCAACCTCCTCAATACGTATTATAATACTGGGAGACTCCCTAGGACCATCAATTTCATTCTCATCAGTGGAAGGCTCCAATAGCTGCTAATCTTTGTTAACCTTGATTGCCTCTAAAGGATTAGAGGCAAGGGTTGTTGCATAATATTCTCTGGCTACCTTATGGCTGCTCCGGACAACACCTACTTGTCCTTGGACAGTATATTAAAACATTAGTGGACCGTAGAGGCCATAACATGCATTCTGGAGAGCCAAGACCTCCCAAATATTGCATTGTAAGATGTTGGGCAATCCACCACAACGAACAGTACTCTTACAATTTTCTTAAAGGGCCTATTGCCCACTAACACTTCTTCTTTGAATTCGTCAATCACATCTGCAAAACTTCATGTGAAGCCTAAGATGGTTTTGTTCAAACGTTGTATGACAGAAAAGTTTCTCATCTTCTTGTAGAAGCTTAAAAACATGATCTTTGTCGAATGCTTGTGTCAATCCAAATTTGGCGTATATTGTTTCCTCCAATTGATGCCCCTATTACCACAACGTCTTCATGAGGCCGTGCAATGTCTCTCAATTCATCCTCATCGAAAATTATAAAGGGAGATGAGGTTTGATACAGGTGGGTGGATATCCATCCATCCAACTAGGTAGCCAAACTGTCGACATGCATCTTCCTTGATGAACTAGAAGGTGCAGTCACAATATCCCCTCCGAAAATGTTCAATGATTCAAACAAGTTAATCAAACCGAGACAATTTCAGTTACAATTATTACCATTGCATCTTCCTATGTGGATGTTCCCGGATTGTTTGAAGGACCAACTCGTGGAGTATTAGCATTGGCTTGTGCATTATCTGGTCTGCTTTCCCCTCGTTTTTTGACATAGGCTCTAAACTTACCCCTTTCAATGAGGTTTTGGACCTCCTTCTTCAATCATGGGTACCATTGCCGATGTCATTGTGGTATTTATGGAAACGGGTGCTCTAGGTTTCTCTAGGGGATTGTAATGTTGCTGGATTTCTAAAATGCACTTCGTTTCTAGTTTTTTCGTAGATTGTAGCCACACTTTCCCCAATTCAGCAAATTACTCAGGTTGAACCCAGGGTCCTCTCTTATTTCTGACCTTTTGGATTTGAGTCTGGTTTTGGCTTTAACCAGACTGATAAGCAGCTAGAGGAGTTGTTATTGTAGTACTGGACCTAACCTGACGGTGTACTTTGGTTTTCTTACTCTCCTCAACGTTGATTTATTTCCCCACCTGATTCAGCAAACCACCCCAGGTCGTAGCATTCTTCCGAGTCACTGAATCGGCTAAATTACCTGGATTCAAACCTTATCTGAGGGAAGAAATTGCAACTTGTTCAAAGTAATCTGTTAGCCCATTCTTTGTATTCACAAACCGTTTGATGTACTCCTTTACAGACTCATTTGGCTCCTGAGTATAATGGATAATGGTGTCCCTATTAACCTTAAGCTCCTTACTTCCACCGAATTGCCTCCGGAAGGCAACCCAAAATATATCAAAATTTCTTATGCATCCCTGAGAGAGACTATTATACCATTTGAGGGCACTTTCTGTGAAAGTTTGTGAGAAATACCTACACAATAGTTTTTCGTCGTCGTCAAAATTCATCATGAATTTCTTAAACTTCTCCAGATGGTTGACCGGATCTCGTCTCCAATCATATTTCTCCATGTTGGAGCTGTCAAACCTCTTAGGAAGATGTCCGGAGAGTGTTTTCGTAGACAAAGGCGATTGTCTCGAATTTTTGTTACGGCTAAAAACAGTATTTTCATTTGGAGTAGCAAAAACATCTGGTTTGGACTGAAAGGCAAATGGATCAATCAACAGCTAGTCAATATGCTGGTTCGCTGAACCCTTATCCTTACCATGGTGCTTCTTAAGCCTGTCAAGTCTATCCTTTTTTCTTGAATATTTTTTAGTCAGCCTCATTTTTGTTTTTGCCGCCCTTCATCGCTGTTTAAAGACACTGATTCTTCAAGCTCTACCTCATTAGATGAGCTACTAGAGGACTCAGATGTAGAACTCTTTACATGTTTAGATTGGTGTGTCTTCCTAGAATTGAGATGGGTCTTAAGACACTGGTCGTTCTCTCCAGGGGGTGTCAGTGTGGTAAAGTATTGTCGCACAAGATTTTTATTTAACCCCTTTCTCTGCTTGTTTTATTGCTCTCAGTGCCTCTATCTCAGCTCTCAACTGATCACGCTCCTCAATAATATATTCATTATTTATCTTTACAACTTCCACATCCCGAGATGGAATATTCTGCTCATTCAGATACATCTGAACTACTTTGTTTGCTGGTTTTGAATTGTGAAATTAAGGCATCGTCGTGCTCCCACCGTGGTCGCCAATTTGGTGTGGTTTATTTCTGTTTGAGGGTAATTTAGTAAATTTTTTTGGGAATTTAATGTTTAAGATAGAGTGTAGTGAAATAATTAAGCTTTGTGCTTGTATTAAATTTTGATCACACTCATTAATGAAAGTGGTTGGGGTATTTATACTTAATTAGTGACCCATGGGCCTATGGGGTCGGGTTGTTGAGTCGGGTCAAGTTTAAGAACCCATTAGCCCAAGATGTGAAATGACCAACACCTAGCTTAGTCATATTCCATTACATTTATCCTGTTTGGTTTTTCATGGTAGTGGTTTGGTCCGAACAACCCTCCGGATAAAAGCAAGTTACAATGCCTAAAATATCCAACCTCATTAGTTATAACACTGACAATATGAAGAGAAATGAATACCCCCAAGAGGACAATTTACAGAGCTCATAGAAGCTCTACGGATACTCTATTACAAAACAATAGACATTCTCAAGTTAAACCATTTTTGGCGAAGTTTTATGGTGGTATTGGTAATTTTAGTAGAGATTGTTGGGTTTGGCAGAATCAATTACCTCGGACGAACAATAGTGGTTTCCCCAACATCAATAATATCCATACAATTCCAGACCCAGGTCTAACAAGGATTACTTGGGTTAAAATTTAGTCGCTGTCAGGGGGGGAAATGGAAAAGTTGGTGAGCACCTCACGAGAGGTTGATTCGGATCATGAATAAAATCCTAAATCTAGGCACGACAAACACAATTTATATAGAGGTTACAATAAAACTCTTCAAATACTAAACACTCAACTAGTCACCTTTTGTTATAGATCACTCATAAGTTACATAAGAAACTCTGGGTTTTAGACTCTCTCTTCAACATTTAATCTTCTATCTCCCAACACTCTTAAGATAAACGAAATATTTTTCTCATACTAAAAATTATTCAAGTCTTACAGTCTTCCCACAAGCCTTGGATCTTCTCTTTTAGATTAAACTAACTCAAGGATGAGGAGCATATCACATACGACTCACAGTAGCACATCACTAGGTACAAATTTTCCTCAACGAAAAGAGAAAATGTGTCATGCCCCATTGACAAAATACGACTGTCAGCTAGTCACAATATTTTCTGACGCATGTTGTTAGCTATATCATATTTGTTTTTCTCGTCTCTTCTTCAAATGCATGCTGCTGAGTAATGCTCTTAATAAACGACATAGATATTTCATTCATTCCTAATATTCTTATACAAGTGATTATATTCTTTTCATGAAAATATAAGCATATCCACAAATATTTGACAAACTGGTAACTACACCATCGGTCTAACAAGATTATAACTTGCACTTTCGGTTCCAGTAGTAATAAATAATACAGTTTTCTTCGGCTATGCTTAACTCTTAGGTTCTAATAAGCCTCTTAACACCTAAGTCTTGTTGAGCATCAAACCACTCACAAAGCCAGCATACACAACCTTTTACCTTTCAGCTTGCTCAACTTCAACTTTTAACTTCCATGTGAACTACCGAATCACATTTCTATAACTTTAATACTTAGTTAGAGCTTTCGGCACCTAGTCTAAGCTTCAACACTTATTTCTTTGTTCAGCCATTAGTTCAAGCTTTCGGTACTTATTCTCAACTTCACTCTACAGCTTCAGGTCTATGTTCTAACATACAACACCAAGTTACAAGTTCAACACTTAATATTAGCTTTAACACCTAGTTATATCCTTCAACAACAAGTCAAAGTCTTTGACAATGATCTTGCCATAATAATTTTGAGCATATAATTAACATACTCAAAAGTCTAAAAGACTTGGTAAGATAAATGATATATATGTAGTTAGAGTAAGATAGTATCGAATATACCTTATATCTAACTAGGAGATATACTATATGACAATAAACTCTATAAATAGAGGTCTAATGATCATCACTAGAATATTTATTCATTTATTTCATTATCATTCTCAAGTAACAAAAACATGTCTCACAAAAGGGAAAAGAAAACATGGACCAGAGGTCCTCAAGCTGAATCAAAAAGTGACAAAAACATCACTAAAGCAAAATAATAAGTCGAAATTCTACTTCAAGTCATAATGAATGAGAGGAGAACACTAGGGAACCTTAACTAGATCATGACAAGTAAAAGCAAGAACCAATTATTCCCATAACTATGAAAACTAGAGAACCGATATCGACTCAGACACAACCCAGATACATATTGCCTTAGCCAGTGTACAAAACGTTCTATGAGCTTTATCCGTGATTCTAGCAACCCAAAGTTTCCTAATTGAGAATTCATCATAACCAACAACAAGTACCAGCCTTTAGATTGTGGATGCGCAAGAACAACCTTGGAGCATAAAATGGTTATTTGTGAACCTTTGTAGAGGTATAGATGTTAGAGCCGAATGGTGTACATCCATACTAAAATTCGAATAAGATTACATAAAAAGAAGAACAAAAAAGGGTAGAATTAGTCACAACCAAACAAAAATTTCCAAGGAACATGTCACCCATGTCAAAGTACAATGCAAATTCGTCAGGTGAAAATGATATGGAGTTAGTTTCCGGTTGGCATACCCATTAAAGTATAGATTCTATGTGGATGAGTATTATTTTCATGATAAAAAGTCCCCACTACCCTATATATTTTCTACAGCATTATGCTCAAGTATCTGACAACTACAATATGGATAAGTAACTCCATAAACGAGATCAAGAGTATCATATTTAGTAGTTTAAAAATTAGATTATGTTGTATGGAGTTGATGACAAGAGAAAGTGTAGGTATTTTACTATGACACTCTAAGGAAGCGCAATACAGTGATTTAATGGTCTCCCAAAAGGATGCATCAAAATCTAAAATGTTATGGCGACATTGAAGGACCATTTTGTAGGTTCACGGATGAATGAGAGAGATAAAGACTATATAATCCATTGCGAATAAATATGGAATAAAAGTTTAAGAGAGTTCAATCAACGTTCTGTGGATATGAAAACCAAATTACAAAATTGTCACAATCTTGTAGCTATATGCACATTCAACCAGAGAGTTGAGGTATCTTCATTCTCAAATAAAATAATGAAGAAACAATCTCTGAACTTTGTAGATCTACTAGCTAAGGTGGAGCGATATATTAAAATAGATGAATTTGATGTAGTAAAAAAATTAAAGAATATTTAAACTCCGATGGCATGTCTTTTAGCCTAAAAGATAGAGACAATGCCTAGATTAGTATAAATAAAGATACACCAATGAACAATAATGCTTTAACTTTAGTTAGGTCTCAAACAATTTAGACTCAAGTTTAGAAGATGAAATCTAAAAGTGGTTATAATACCACCAATATCAAGAGAACTTAATACCCCAGAGAGGTAAATTTACATAGCTCACAGAAGCTCTTGTGATAATCTATTACAAAACAAAAAAATATTCTCCACTTATACCATTTTTGGCAAAATTTTATGGAGTAACTAAACATATTAAAAAAATAATTACTATAAGTTTCATGGTGATATTGGTAATTTTAGTAGAGATTGTTGGATTTTGCATAATCAAGTCCAAAGTTAGTTAATAGAGGCAGACTCGTCAAGTTTGTTAAAAATAATGAAGGAGAGAAACCAATGTAAGGTTCTGGAGAAAATGAAAAATAAGCTTCGGCCTCATCATAAAAATAAAGACCACTGGAACAAACACTATCACAATGTCCAAAGTAGATGAAAGATATACTAGGACCTAGATCCAAACAGATAGATAATTTGCATGACTGTTGGAGGAAATCTATGTTATAAAATATTTGAAAAAATTGAGGAAGTGGTATGCATATAAAATGGATGTGGTGTGCAATAAGAAAATGTTCCCAAGTTTATACGAAATCCATGATATTATCATTTTTGGATGATTATTTAATAAGAATGGTGTTCCCATATAATGATGCGTATAATAATGGTAAAGTTGGCTGAAGTAGAAATCAAGAGGGTGATGATTGATATGGGGCGTTTAGAAAATATCATGTACAAAGTTACCTATTAGAAGATGAGAGGAGTCATAATGCTTACCCAAATAGAAACAATCCTTACTAGCTTCAATGTAGCAAATGTAGTTTAAATTGGGGAGATAAATATGCATGTTTCTCTCGACAAGCAAGAGTACATAAAGAAGGTGAATTCTTGTTCATAGTGGTAGATGCACCATCATATTAGAATATTAAATTGGGTAGACTTTGGTTATATCAGATGCATGTCGTAGTATCCATGATTTACTAATGCCTAAGATGGAAAATAAATGGCAAAGTGTCCATCATTAGAGGAAATCAAAAGACTTTACGAAATGTTATGTAGCATCCCTATTACTTAAGTATAGCAATCAAAAGAATAATGAGTCATCTTAGAAAGGATATAGGACCCCAAAGAAGTCCCTCACCTGATGCAGCAGTGAGCGCGTAAAAAATATGATGATGGAAGCAAGAAATACTTTGAAGATCGGATGAGATATCCCAACCAATCATATGTACAAAATTATTACTTTCTTAGAAAATAAATTGAATCTATTTACACGGAATATGTAAGATGTAACTGGATTCTCAATGTAATGTATGTTCCACCAGTTCTGTATCCATGAAACATTTGGCCTCCTATACAAAAAAGAGATCTTAGTCCAACAAATAGAGGCAATTGTTGAAAAAGTAAATAGAGTGATTTTTGTATGACACAAACAAGAGTCTTATTATTCAATATGGACGTCAAATCCTGATTTGAGAAAATAAAAAATATTACAAGTAGGGATATCCTGATCAGGAAGTTGAAGTGGAATCTAGTTTGTGTAGAAGCTTTTAATAATATATAAGGAACTCTTAGCTTCTCCAAAGTTTATAACAAAACCTCAACTATGAGAAACCTTTTTTCGTATTTTACAGTCTCAGATTATGCGACCATCACAGTATTAATGAAAGAGGAATGAAATGATTTTAAATTGGTGTACTATGCTAATAAATATATATTACTAGCCAAAACTACATACTTATAATTAGCAAAACTTGTTTTAACATCAGTAGTTGCAGCTAGGAAACTGAGACAATATTTTGAAGAGCATACAATAATAGTTATAACTTCTTTTCCTTCAAGGAACATGTTAAAAAATCCTGATATATAAGAAATATTGACCAAATGGACAACAAAATTAGAGTATTATAAAATCCATTTCTAGCCGAGAATGACAATCAATGCTGATTGTTGGCAATTTTTTTGATGAAGTTCCAGCTTGAGTATGATTCTAACTTATATATCTGTAACATGATATTCTAAACCAATATATAAAGTTTTAATTTTCATCGTCCAATAATAGTGCCGAGTACAACGCTACAACGGTAAGAATTTAACTCGTAAAGATATGCGAATATAGGGGAGTACAACTCCCATATCGACTGTCAATTAGTCATCCAAGCATTAGGGAAAGCCAAAACAAAAAAAATGAGAATATTATTAAGTAATTGAAAGAGCTACACTGACTAATTATTCAGTTCGAGCAACTGGAATTTAACAAGCCTAAGAGCCTATAATTCAACAATTTCACTTGCATCTTCAGCTTGTACATCTTTAGCTAGGGGAATGATCTTTTAAGAAAATTCATTTAATATATTATCTACAGGGTTCGTATCAACATTCACTTGCATACAAATAATGGTAATATAAGGTGAATAAGAAGAAACAAATTGAGGAACTTCTATCAAGCAGTACCTTATAGAAGAAATACTCCCCGAAGACAAATGAGAAACATAAAAGATAACCATTAAGTCAGCAACATTTATCTGGACTTTGAAGAAACTGTACAAATATAGACTACACATTTATGAGCTACACATATAGGACATATAGATTTCCTTGCATCTTCTTCAAAATTTAGACATATAGAAAACCAACTAGACTGTGACACTCATCTTGGAGACAACCGTGCTCTAGCATATAAAAATAAAATACTCCATGTTTGAATATCCTTCACCGAAAAATAATTTATATAAAATTCAATATTTTCCAATTCTTTTTTTTATTATTTTAAATGAAGTAAATAACAATAGAAGATAATTTTTGGGAGGAAACAATTCTCAATAATGTGAGAACTAACTTTAGAATTTGCTTCTGAAAAAGTTAAAATCTTTGATTAGTTGTAAATGTGTCAAGTTAAATTGGTATATTGGAAAGGGTTTAACCAAATGATAACTAATTTGTCAAAGTTGTACAAGTTTGTTATAATTGAATGCAGATATTGTTCTATCAAATTTGTTGACGTGGAATATTATACATGTTGTTATAACAACTTGTTGTATGAGTTTATCGAACCCATTGACTTGGATCTTGTGGTAAAAATATTGGTTTACTATTATGAGTATGATGTATTCTCCACTTTTTCGAATTCCAAGTTTAACTATGATGCAACACATGTTCAAGTATGATGCTATTCAAAAATCTAACTTTAGAAATTAGAGAGATAAAGTGTTCTTACTGAATATAAAGTTTCTATCGACACAAAATTTTGTTTGTAAGAGAAAACACTCAAGTAATTAAGTGATTTTCTGTTTGTCCAAAAGAACTAAGCATGGTTTCACTACACGTAAAATAACCTTTTGCAAAACTAATTTAAAAATCACAAAAAAAAAAGACAAATACCTCATCATCGCAATTTATTTTACCCCTACACTCATCTAAGACACCAACCAAAATAGAGAATAATGGTTTTTTCAGTTGCTAATGCTTTCATGGGACACACTCTTGCGAATTATAAACCGAACAACCGTAGCGCATGACTGAAGCAATGTTTTTCAGTAGCGCATCGAACATAGACCGATCATGGGCTACAATAGTCTTAGTTTTAGATATGACCACATGTGGTTGCAAGAGAAAACCTTAACTGTTTTAACCAAATGATCGCAAAACCAACATTTCTTAAAAAATAAGAGAAGGAGATATAAGAAAATGAGTATTTTAGGAATATTAAAAATAAAATTAAGAATATAAATAAATGAATTAATTAAATATACAGTTTAGTACCGGTTAAGACCTAAAAGTCAAACTAGTATCCAATTATCACTCTCGCTCTCTCTGAATATTATTTTTACTACTCAGATTGTCGTCCCGAACTCAAATTTGACTTTACTTTTAATTTAAACAAAATTTTAAGATATTTTTTTAACCAAATCAAATATAACCAAATAAACAATTAAATATTATTAGAAGAAATAAACATAAATTTTTAATAAAATGAGTAATATATAATATCAAATAAAATAAAATATCAAAATAAAGCCGTAATATTATGTTAAATAATAAAGATTAATTGTAAATTAGGATTGAAAGTATATGAAAAGATCCGAAAAAATATATTTATAATTTATAAAATTAATTTTATCAGAACTATAATATAATTAATAAATATATTATAAAATAAATAATAATTACTCAAAAAAGTATATTATTCGAAATGATATATATGTTCGTCTTTTAGTAATAAGTAAATATAATTTTAGTTATGTTTTACAAATTTACACTTATTTTTTATATATATTTTATATTTGCGGATCGGGGTGGGTAGGACAAATTAAAAACTCATACACGGTGTGACCCATCTACAAATTATAATATGTATATTCATATTAGTCCGTTATATGTTCGGACGAAAAAAACCCGACCAAATTAGGTCATATCTGACTAACATTGTCGTGCCTAGCTGAATTATTTAGTTAGTAACACATTTTTTTTACCGATTTGTTCTCGTATTCATCTTAATAGTAATATAAAATTAGAAAGATATCCCACGGTCATTATATTTGTTTAGGTTATTGCTAAAATAAAATACGAAACTAATCTGCGAAGTCGTCTTTTTCCGGTTTTCAATATTTACAAATTTTCTAATAAGGAAAAACCCAAAAAACCAATGTACCTATTTTTTAAAAACATCAAAACCAAAGTGACCGGAAAAAAGTCGGAACTATTTTCCATGCAGAGTAACATGGACGCCGATGAGGTACATTGCTTTCCTCCCTCTTATTTTTATAAAAAACAGAATTTTTAAAAAAACCCATTTTGTGTTCTTCCCCATACATTGGCATCGGTGTTGTGGCCTACGCCAACAGTAGTGGTGAAGAACACAATCACCACGCCATCCTATGATGTATGGACCCTTTAGTTTGCCACACGTGTGGCATCGAGTGGGTTGATTACGCCAGTGGGTGGCGTGGGGATTGTGTTCTTCTTCATACCCATGTCGAAGTGGCTTAGACAAATCCGGATTGACGGTTTAATTGAATTTTCTAATTTTTACATATTGCAGGCGGTAACCCAATGCAAAATTTTGCCTGTTTCGGACTATGCTCACCATTTCACCACTCACAACGAGTATAGCTTAGACTCGGTGACCGAGTAGGTAAAAACTACGGGAAAATCGTTAGGTTTCTCGATTAACATAGCATGTAAGGTGATTGGGAGAAAATGGAGAACACCGAGAGTAGATTATCGGTGTGAGTGATCCAGAAATTTTAAGTCGGTCATTAAAGAGTGCGACCGTAAGCGTAAGGCTACCGATAGCAAACAAATAAATTGCTCTTTTCATTTGGTAGGCAATCCGGTAAAAGGATACGATAAGTGGGCTCTTAGTATCCTTTCTGGCAAGCACAATCACGAACAGAATAAGTACGGCCAATGATATTTGCTATGGTCCAAGTTAAAACAGAAGGAAAAAGAGCTCGTTGATCATTTAACGGTGAACGAAACAAGTACGCGACAAATATTTGGTGCTTTGAAAAAGGCCGATCCAGAGAATGCTTCAAATATCCATCACGTTTACAATCACCATCAAAGAATGAAGATGGTTGAAAACGGTGGTTGATCCCAAAATGCAATGTTTGTTAGCTAAATTACAAATGCACAAGTACAAGTATTAGGTAAGAACGGGAAATGATGGCTCTAACATTATAACCGGTTTATTTTTTGCCACCAGCTTAGTATTGATTTATTACGGACCTTCTCACGCTTGCTAATCATGGATATTACGTATAAAGTTATTCGTTACGGGATGCATTTGTTCGAAGTAGTCAGGTTAACATCGACCAACAAAACATTTTGCATTGGTTTCACGTTTATGGTGTTTAAAAAAGAGGACAACTACGAATGGCCATTGGGATGCTTGAAAACGATGATGGAGGAGAATGATTATGAATTGCCTTATGTTATAATTACAGATCGTGAACTAGCCTTGATGAATAACATTGACAAAATATTTCCTAGCACTAGTCACATGTTATGCGAGTGGCATATCAACAAGAATGTTAGCGGGAAAACAAAAAAAATGTTTGAAGATGGGAAAGTGTTTAACAATTTTTTGGCAGCTTTGAAAGGCGTTGTTTCATCCACTAACGTGACGTGATGAACGAGAGGTTGGCTAAGAGGCGGTCGGTATTCAAAGAGAAAAATAAAGCGGTTGATTATGTCGTAGACTCATGGATTACGCTTTATAAAGAGAGATTCGTTTAGGTTTATACTAACAAAATCATGCATCAATAATCACACCTCTAATAGGCCGGAAAGCTTGCATGCTAGTTTAAAACAATATATCGGGTCAAGCCACTTGGATTTCGATGGGTTTTGGGATAAAGTACATGGTTTGTTAGTGATGCAACATTCAACCATTAAAGAATCGATGGAGCTTAGCAAATGTCTTACAATTCACAAATTTCAAGATTTTAAACGGCTCAAATTTTTACGGCGGTACGTATCACCTATTGCATTGGCGATAGTATACGATAACTTTGTTGATAAAAATGGCGATGATATATCTTTGTGCGTTTGCACCGATCGTATGATCCATGGTTTACCGTGTACCCACGAACTTGAGGCAATCCGAAGAGCCGCTGGTAATGTACCTACTAGGATTATAGACGAGCATTGGAATAGACTATACATCATTCCTCAAGTTAAACTCACCAGCGAAGAAGAGGTGAAATTTAATTTTGCCATTTACTGGACTTGAATTGATTTAAATTTTATACAAAATGTGTATTGATAATAATAACAATCAATTTTCTACTAGAAACGAAAGTAGTGATCCATTTCATAACAAAGGTAGTGTTCGAAAGAACAGTTAAATGGAAGGGTAATCTAAAACACCAATCATGGAAAAATTCAAATAGGTGCGTACAGATTAAGATAGTTAAAACAACAACTAATTGAAACATAAAAACTTTAAAGCTCAATGCTCAGTTGTCGAAGTCGTATCCTATATTGTCTTTTGAATCATCACTCTCCTCCCTTTCTGCAATCTTATCCTCCAGATATGCTACCATATCCCTAGTGATGTAGTCTACTAACATCATGTTCCACATTGAAGCCGCTTCTTGCTTAATTTTAAATGGCAAGAACAACAAACGCTAGAGCGGTTGGACAAAAAGGTACATGCGTTTTATTTCGTCATGACTGCGCACAACAAGACATGTTGTTCTTGCACGGCCAAAACTGAAATACATCATGCATAGATTTCATGTGTTTTTTATAAGCGGGAGCTACACTTGGCGGGATTTATTTTATTTAGGTGTCGCTTTTGGCAGGAGTTGATATTGGGTCCCAGTAGAATTTAATCATTCATGCAACTTCATGGAGTAAATTTGGCCTTTATCATTTTCCATATCTTACATATGTCATGTGTTTATAGGTCTACTTAGAATACGTTGTCCTTATCTTACATGTGTCATGTGTCATGTATTGATTGATCTATCTGGATTAAGTTATCTTTATTTTACATGTGTTATGTGTTGGTTGGTCTATTTGGATTACGTTATCTAAAGATAAAATGCTCAATAAATATACGCTCTCCAACCATTAAAGGATAAACTACAAACAAATTCTGCAAAAATGTCTCTATGGACTGAGTTGAAAGATGAATATGTGATGAAAGCATCAATCAAAGTTGGTAAAATATACGATCAAGAATGGGGTAAACACTACTGGGAGGAAATTCTATGCCAGATGTATTTTCTAGACAGCAGGGATGGCGTCCACCCACCTAGAATTTCAAGGCGTTTGAATGAGGTGAAAGTTAGGTGGTCCGTTGTAGTGAAATTTCATGTACATCTGGTTTCCGACCTCAACGACTTGAAACGTCATGTTGCATTTAACCGGTTCAACTGCCAACTCACGGATACTATAACGGAGGAGCAGCTGGATCATATCCATTTTGATATTGTTACCATCAAGAAAGAGAAAATGTGTGACTACCAGATTGCGAGAGAAGAAAGGAAGTTGATGAAATGGAACTGGCCTACTAGATAAATTATGATTATTACAAGTAATTGCATATGTTTGAGTTTTCGTTTGAGTTTATGTTTGAATTTATGTTTCCCTTAGTTCATGTTGTAGTTCACGCTTTCCTTGAATGTTGTTTTTATTTTTATGAGTTATGCTCCACTTTCTATCAGCCTTAAGGTACTATTAAGTTTTTATTAGACCTGGTTGGAGCATGAAATTTTTTATTTTATTCACACATTTTTTCAGTAATGGTGGCAAGAAGGGTAACGATAATCGTAAAAAATGTACCAAAATAACACTCACAAGATACCAATATAAGACATTAAAATATCTAACAACAACCAAGCCATTAAAGTAACTAACAAAAATCATAAACTATCATACCAAAATAACGAACATTAGACCATCAATATATCGTAAATAATATCATACAACCTGAAACATAAAACGTAATGTCTAAGCAAGTCTCATGGCAGTAGACACTACATCCTCGTAAGCCGCAACTAAACGATCAAAATCATGATGAAACTCGCCAACTCTGGGAAACAACGAGATCCTACGCATATCGGCACACAAATATCGAATGATAGCTCCTTCACGATCCTCGTAAACATAGTCATCGAGCGAGTAGATTGTAGTGTTGATGAGGTTGAACCAACTAATCTTCTGTTGGAACAGAAGGTAATCAGGAGTACAAAAAGATTGCATCTCGTCTTTCACCAACACTCCCCTAAAAACCTCTTCCAAATAGTTAAGTCGCCAGTCCTCCCAACTATCATCCTCGAATGTATAGGCCATCGTCTTTGGCTTTCTTTTCGACTTTGATTTCATCTTCAACTACAGATACTGGATAAACCTCTAGGTACGACCAAACTACCTCAACACCCGCTCTGGATAGTATGCCTGTGGGTACTATACACCTTAGATGACATCTCGAAACCATACTATACATTCGAACGGAAAATGATCGCATATCGCACAATAAGGATCGAACAATATCTGCAATACAAACCAATACGTACACAAACACATATAAATTCCTCAAAACTTAACCAACGCAACACACAACAAACTATAAAACAGTTCTACCTTATTCAACTATTACAGTAGGTTAAACTATAAAACAGTTCTACTTTCTTCAACTACCGCAGTAGGTTAAATTATAAAACACTTCCGCTTTATTCAACTATCGCAGTAGGTTAAACTATAAAACAACTCTACCTTATTCAACTATTGCACTAAGTTAAAATATAAAACAGTTCTACCTTATTCAACTATTGGTCTAGGTTAAAGTATTGTCATTACTCAATAATAGGACTTACACCTGCCTCTTGTAGGTTGTTGACGGTAATCCAAAGGTTCACATTCTTCCGGGAGTGAGATACTGCGATAGCTATATCTCATCTCGCAATAGTGGGGTTCCGCTCGGTGTAAGCGGAACGAATAAACGGCGGGGCATGAAAAAATGATCATGTATCCACGTGTCCAGCAAACCGATACATCGCCCATAGTCCTGTTGTCGTGAAGCGAGGCTTCGCACAGATAGTGGTACAAGTAAGCAAGCACAACATTACTCCATGAGTAACATCCGGCACCCTCCTTAGTCAAATCGTACAATAGAAACAAATACTTGAAATTAACGTACATGTTACTCTTGTCGCGGAATCAAATGGTGTCGAACATAAGTAATATATAGGTACCACAGGTACATAAGATCAGTGAGATCAGGGTTGTCGTCCTAGAACTGTGGCCCACTAAACCTACTCTGGAGCCATTTAAACCGTAAACCGATGCCCTTGTATTTCTCAACCTCCTTCATGAACGATACCTCATCCATCAAAAGTAGTTCAGCGCCCTCATGCATAGCCATAGACCTGTCCGATATAACGGAAAAAACAACAAGCTGACTCCGAACTGGGAGTCTTAAAATGGCGTGGACGTCGTCGAGAGTGATCTTCATCTCACCGAATGAAAAATAGAAACTATTTGTTTCCATATGCCACGGCTCCAAAAAAACCTCCTTCATGTTGGAGTGCGTGTGGATGTAAGAGAATGGCTCGATGAGTCTACCGAAAGAATGCCATCAACTACAACGCCCACCCTACTCTGTGAGGCCAAACTCCAACCTCTATAGTTTGGATAATAGGCGTATAGTCGCATCTCGCGTCCTTAAAAATATTCGTTTAATATATTAGTATATATTACAAATCAACCGAAGTAAACTGCAAATGTAAATATTACCTCTCTTATCTAAAGGTGGTATATAGCGTGGGCGGTTAACGCCTCACCGAATAGCGATGGAAGTTTGGAGGGGGGAGGAGCTCTAGACTGCCCTCTAGGTAGGGGAGCATGGCGTCCTCTGCGGGAAGCGAAAGAGAACGGGATCCGGAAGCATCCGGTCCAGAAACTATAAGGAGCTCCTGCATCGGAACCGCTGAGTCGGCTACTAATTCAGGCTGGCCAACTTCTCGTACCCTTGTCCGCTTCTTTACTCTCTTCGTCCGAGAGCCATCATCGCAACCTGAAGCGTCAACGAGATCCATAACCTGAAATAAAAAATGTACAAAATGTCAAGGTTTCTTCGAAATACCAGATGTTAATCACGAATCGTTTATAGAGAAATAATATCATAAACGAGTAAAACACACACCAACCAACAAGAATAAACTGATCCCGGATTACTCCGGTGACCAGAGCATCCCACGCCATCAAGATAGTGTGGGTCTATTGGTGTACGCCACGTTGATGGCGTAAACCAATCGGCCCACACCATTTTGATGACATGGATCTGGCATACTACACCATACGTGTGGCATAGGCAAGGGAGCTCACGCCTTCGCTATGGCGTGGGATCCTATAAGTACGTCGTATTAAGCCATCACGTGTGGCGTAGGCAAGGATGCTACGCTTTTGCTATGGTGCTGGATCTTCTGAGTACGTCGGTATTATAACGTACTCAGAAAATCCCACGCCATAACAAAAGCGTGGGCATCCTTGCCTACGCCACGTGATGGCGTAAAAATAGTTCGACGCCTCTGTGACGAAAAACACTATCCACCATAAATAAAACTTCAAGCTTCTCTAAGATCAAACCACCATAAAAAAACACCGACCACAAACACTCTAATCGACCATCTAAACCTAATTAACGCATTGAATAACAACAAAATACATTTACAATAAAAAAAATCGAATATGCTCGGTGGATTTTCTCGCCGGTGTTTATTTGGTCTTCCGGTGAACTTTGGTTGATGGTTTCGCTGTGGACGATATGTGCTGGGATAGGTGGGTTTCGATATATGCAGATGGGTTTCGGCTGACTAGGAGAGAAGGTAGAGAGTGGTAGTCTGAATTTAATTTTAGTTTAGTCTTAATTTACATTTAATATATATTTTAGTTTTGCTTTCTATTAGTTTAAGTTTACTTTTAGTTTAGTTTTGGTTTTAGTTTTAAAATTTTTGAATTTCTTCAAAAGAATAGATAGGGAAAAGAGAGAAAATTTGGTATTTTTTGAAAATTATGATAACTTCGCGGAATAGGTTTTAAAAAAAATTAAAAACAATTTCGCGGACTAGTTTTGGATTTCCCTTTTGCAACTCGCATCTCTTTATTACTTAAAGGGTATATAATTTACCTAAAATCACGAATACTGTTATAATTAGAAAAGATTGCCTATATTCAAATATAGGTAACTTAATCTATCATCCAATAATTTCAAAATCAAATTAATATTTTAAATAACCATATTAAACATAATGGAGTATCTAGCTCAACTTATATTAAAAAGGACGAAGCACGCCCTTTAAGTGGTAATCTTTGCATTACAAACTTTAGAATACAGTAGGAGCCAAACACGAAATTCAGTATATTCATTGAACTGAAACGAATGAGGCAAATGTTCCTATTTTTCAGAGAGAAAAACTGTGAATGAACAAGAAGTTGATGTGATCTTTAATAGCTTCTCCATTTGTGTACCCATCGTCGTACTTGTAAATAATATCAGAAATGCGGCCTTGGTTCAGTACTGCCTTCAAAAGATGTGTTGGGACCTTGGTTGGACTCAAGCTCTCCTCATTGATGTCTTTCCATGCATCCCTTATCCGTTCACGGATATTCCTATTTGCCTCTTCACGCGTCACATTGTGCTCTTTCATATAACACTCAACACCTGAAGCCACATCTCCTATCTTCTTCTCTCTCTTTCAAACAAGAAAAAAGAGAATCCCAGTTTGTAAATACAATGTATGAGCCCTTCCTTGCATATAATTTCATAAGGACAGAAAATGTCATACCTCGTGCGATACGACATCATTCATTAGGCGACCAATTGCTTGGACAGCTCTTAAAATCTTAGGCCTTTGACTAAGCCATATAAAGGCTTCAAGGTCGGCAGTATTTCCGAGGCCAATAAAAGAGCCTGCGGTAATTGGATGAAAGGCGCTTGTGAATAAACCATTGCTTAGATATTCTTCAAACTTCGCTACGTAGCCTTCTTTTGCCCACTTTGCCTCTTGATGGTATGCTTTTACCAACTCTGTCAACTAGTTATCGCAGTGAAAGGAGTAGATATATAAATAAAAAGTGATGTTGAAGAAAAAAGTAGTATAAAATGTCAGTTTTTTTTAAGTTTTGAAAATGTTAATTCATTTTGGGTGTGTTGTGATTCAATAGAAAATTTATAACTACTTTCCAGCTACAATGTATACCGCATTTTTTGCGTAGGAAACAAGATCCGATCTTCCTTCATTTCTTAACTCAACTTCAAATTCATCATAAAGATTGAAAATAGTCATATAGAGTATCTTCATATATGGTGGTAGGTCATCAGGTGCACAAGATTCCCACCTGCAACAGAAGATTAAGTTTACGTACATATCTAATTTTTGTTTTGCATATTGGGAAAGAAACAGAAAGGAAATTTTAATATTGTTGTACCTTTCAATTGCACGAGTGAAGAGATTGAGTTCATCAATGGTACCATAAACATCATATGTATCATCAAGAAGTGATATGATAGCTATTATTTTAGTTAGCATGACCCGAGCACGCGAAAACTGAGGCTCAAAATATGTCCCATACGCCCAAAAGTATAACTCCACAACTCGGTCCCTTGCATACGGCAGCTGAGATGCTATGTTTAAATCCTTATACCACCTGCATAGTAACCACATCAATCCCAGCCTAACTAAACAATTAATTTGTTACAGCATTTGGCTAAAAACTTACTTATGTAGCCCTTTTAGTTCTTCTCGGTGCAAAAGCTGAAGTAAATTAAAATCCATCTTTGCGAATTCAAGTAAAGTTTCGTTCTTCGCTTCCTCTTGTTCGTAGAAAGAGATGTATTTTCTTGTCTCTATTCTCTCCATGCTTTTGTGATAAGTATAATTAAGTGCGTTAATTATATGGGTTGCGAGATGAGGACTCGATCGGTTTGCTAAAGCCTCTAAGTGAGATGAAGTAAAAGCAAGAGCCTCCTCAAGAATGTCTTCACCATGTGTCCTTACATGAGAAGCTTCATACAAACTTAGCATTCCTCTTGCATCACCTTTTAGAGTTTCTTTAAATTTACAACCATCATCCATGAACTTGCTAAACACATCTGCTTCGCAATACATCAAGTTATATAAATTAGAATTCTAAAACTTAAACAATTTCTTACATGTAACTTTATTGGATGCATACATATATATATATATATATATTGAAGTAGACAAGTCATATCAACTGGGATAGTATGTTATCAAATTTGCAATGCTGCTTGGCAACCAATTTAGCTACTAGTCATTTTACTTACCACATGAAACTTTGAAACCATGTTGTCTTAAAACCCGGAATACAAGTGCGACGGTGTACAAGTCATAGTCACTGAAGACACTGATTGGTTGAATTTGCTGAAACTGGTGAAGTTGCGCTTGTATCATGCTCTCAAAGTGATATGAAACACCAAGTCGGCATAATTGATCAATGAATATGAGATTGTCGATTGGATCAACTGTTGAGGATACCAGCATCTCCAATACTGTTTCCTTTTGTAATTTTGTTTTTGCAGAATATGATTCATATTCCTATCATCAAAATAACAAAAAAAAAAAAATTATTTCTTCCGGTACATCTAAAGAACGATGCGACCAGATAAATTTGTGGCCTGAGTTAAAAGTAATAAAAGAAGAAGAAAGAGGAAGTCAGTCACTCACCGAATCAGATAAAGAGAAAGAAGTGAAAGTGTCTTTCCATATGGGGGGATCAAATTTAAAGGCTGGACGAATAATTTCTCCTTCTGAATCATTTAAAGTAGCCATTGATTAAATGTCTGTAAATTTGGAACCAAGACCAAGTCCTTATATAGCCACCTCGTTTTTTTTTTAAGCAAAAGAGAATTTTATTGAAACTTAGAATCACAAATGTGATTTGGGTCCAAAAAATTACCGAATTAAGATGGGTCCAATAGACCCGATTATAAAAACACCGAAAAACTAATTCAAAACAAAGAGCTTATTTCTATTCAATCCTGATCGACGTCCCTTTTCAAAACAACAGTACAAATTAGAGAGCTAGATTAAGCTTAATCTTGGAGCTTAAAAAAACTGATTAGCCACCTCGTACTTAGTTTGAGCTTTAGACGCATTTTCTTTAAATAATATGGTCATCATCTGTCGGTTCACTACGCATACAAAAAGTAACTAGTAAATTATAAGCACATAAAAGTATAATTAATTGTCCCATATTTGAATCGTGCATTTCATATTTGACAAATGTAAAGAGGAAAGACGCAATTTGATTTCTCTTGGTCAAATACGATGGCTAAAGAAGAAAACTCCGAGATTAGGATTTCTCTTTGTCAAATACTAATTCTGTCCCAAAATATTTGTCGTTTTAAAGTTATGCACAAATATTAAGAAATGTAATAATTTTTTTTTTATAGAAAGTAAAAAAAAAAAATAGATATCTAATTGGTAGTTGATTATAAATAATATTTAAATTTGTAAACGAGAACGATATATATTATGGGACAAAAAATACTCCCTCTATCCCAAAATATTTGTTGTTTTAAGGTTATGCATAGATATTAAGGAATGTAATAATTGCTTCTCTTTTTCATAAAAAGTAGGAAAGAGAAGAGATTTAATTGGTACAGGATTATAAATAATATTTAAATTTGCATTAATAAACGAGAACGACAAACATTTTGGGCTAAAAAATATTTCCTAGAATGACAAACATTTTGGGACGGAGGGAGTATTTCCTAATACGACAAACATTTTGGGACAGAGGGAGTAGAGTTTTAAAGGAGGTTGTTGAACATTCTATACAAGCATTCCTTCACGCCTTCACGAAGTATCAATAAGTCTTTTTATAAAAAAAATATTGAGAATAAAAAAAGGTTTACAAACTTCGCACGACGAAAACAAGGATAAATAAAAGTTTTTGTTGGGTGGCTTATCATTGCATTACATGCTAAAGGATGTGGTAGGCTAGCTAATTATGCGATGCGTCATGGAATTTGGGATCTGTAGAATCTATATTTTATGTTCGAAAGCGATTTGCAAACAGCTGTGAAGGTCACAAAATATATATCGTTGAAGATTTTGGTGTTCCTCTGTTTCTATTTGTGTTAGATGACTACACAAAAGGTGGTTCTCCATATGTTAGCCAATATTATTATTGGACGTGTGCCAGTTTGAGGCAGTGAGGAGCCATAGTGGTCCTCTTGTGCTGATAGGCGGCATATGCATGTTTCTGGTCATATTGTCTCATATCTACTTGACGAAAAAGAAATCCAGGAGAATGTGGCACAGCGGACACAATCTGGTGTGGAATGGTGGTCCTATGAAATAAGTTTGAGGCGAGTTGTCTATTTGTTATGAATAGCCAATCAGGTTATAACGAATGCTTTGGAATATTGTATTTATTCCAGATTAAGGTAGCCCAAAGAACTTTAGGGGCCACCGACCGAATATGCCAGGTAGGTTTTGTTGATGGAGAATAAGCCATTATTCTTATTTGGGATCCAATGAATTTTTTATTCCTCCATTGAATGAGGGGGGAACAGGTTGATGCTATTGATAATCTCAGATTAATGGCGTTGGTGAGATTTACTCCTATATCGGATTAGCAAGGGTCAATTTCATGAAATGTTGCTAATGATGTGTGAAACCATATTTTTACCATGCATTGTGACACTCCTAATTATGCTAGTTTCATAACGCTCGACTAACGAGTTGGAGAAAAGCCATGGGTCGTACCATAATGAGGTGAAGTCACCGTTACCAATACAAACCACGTAGAGTCTTGAGGCTAACGGTCTGACCTTGAGGTTTTTCCGTCATCCCCACCTAAGGGACGAGCCTGACAGTAGCTCCATACTTTTGGTTTTAATCTTTTATGCGTGTATCCATCTAGACCAAATCGAAGCGAAATTATTGGTAAAGATGGACCAAAAGTATTTTGGGATGGTCGTCTGATTCCAAGTTTTTATGTTTTAAAACCCAAGGTGGTCCTCATTAAAGGGAAGTGTAAGGCTTTGCCAAGCGACTTTAGCGCCAATAATGTTTATTTCTGGGCCACTCCAAAAAAATCTACAGAAAAGCTGGGCGAGCTTTTAAAGAACTCAAATTAGGATTATGATAACTAATGACTAGTAAACATGGCTAGGAAATAGGACAAATTTTAGAAGTTGGAGCCTCCTTGCGTACGAAAGGTATTTCGAGATCCATGAGGAGATACAGCGTGTAACGTTTTGAAATAAAGGACGGTAGTCATTATATGTTATCCTCCAGGTGATAAGAGGGACGCCCATGTATTTGATAGGTAAGATGCATTCTTGAAATCCCATCAAATATTTAATGTCATCCCGAGTATCTAAAGAGGTGTCACGTAGGAATACTTGACTCTTATCTGGATTGAACCAGAGCATATAGAGTCTGTAAAATTCATTCATGGGGCCGTTGGGGCGACAGAAAATCATTAAGTCATCTGCAAAGCCAAAGTTGATGATTTCAGTTTATGATAATTCCAATGATAGCCAAAATTAGGGTTACATCCTTTCTCATAGAGAATGTTGGAGAGTACCTGTATAATAATGACAGAAAAATAGAGAAAGAGAGGATCTTCTTGTCAAAGGCCTTTTTTACATTTGAATGATCCCTGACTTTTTCCATTTATGGTAATGGAGAATGATGTCGTTGATATGTATTGGATGATCCAACCAATCATTTTAGTGGAAAATCCATTGCAAAAGAAGCATCAAATAGGAGCATCCAGTTGATGTTGTTGAAAGCTTTCATGATGTAAATCCTTTGCGCATATGGGGGCGCTTTTCTATTAGTGTGGTAGCCATATATGAGGTCCAGAGAGAGGAGGATATTGTCCGAGATGCTTTCGTACAAAATAAATGCTTCTTGAAAATGATCAATAATTGTAGGTTGGACATTCTTTATTCTCAAAGCAAGGGGTCGGGTGCTTTGTTGCTTTCAATACTAAAAAGGGCTTTCTTGATATCCTCATGAGTAACAGGTTTGGTCATTTGAGTTTTATGATATGTCACGGTTATAAAGTTCATGACGCTCTCCAATCCAGTGTAGTCCAACTCACTATTGGTATCTAATTGGTTTTTGAAATGATTAAGAAAAATATCAACCACCTCTAGAGGGTTGGTGCAGGTGTAACCCTCAGGGTTTTAATACCCAAAATATTTTTTCTAGCCATATAAGCCCTAATGCTATTATAGAAGAAATTGGAGTTGCGATCTTTAAGCTTAAGCCATGTTTTGCGAGACTTTTTCTTGAGAAACGATTTCTCCGCACGGTGATAAATCTATATTTCCTAGATGCATTCTTTTCCTCTTTAATAAAGAGGGAATTATCAGGATCATTTTGGAGCGTAAGTTAGACATGGAAGAGTTTTGTTTGGGCATGGTCTATTTTGTCACTAATGTTACAGAATTCTCGTTTGTTGAGGGACAAAACCTTAGATTGGAGTCTTTCTACTATATTGGTAATGATGGCCATGTCATTACCATAACAAGGCTCATTACAGCTTTTGGCAATAATATGGTGAAGCTTGGGCGGCTCTGCCACATGTTAATATATTTGAATGTGTGGATTTTGGATAGGTAAGGATGACCGAGGCAAATCCAGATAGAAAAAGGAGTTGGGGAAAATGTTATTAACAAAAACCATATCTAGTTTTGAAGACATTGGGTTGTCGATTCCCTTATTGGTTCAAGAGTATTAAAACCTGGTTGTACGGAGGTCTCTTACCTAACTTGAGTAGCAACAATGATTGAACTCGCTTATGGAGTGGGTCCAACAGTCATGGGTTTCTAATCTTTCAGATGGGTTCCTTATCGCGTTGAAGTCCTCTAGGACAACCCAAGAGAGTATTTGTCTAGTGGTCGCGAGCCTGGAAATACTTGTCCAGATGGGGGTTCGCTCAACTGGCTCGTTAAAGCCATAGAATGCAAAGAGTTGGAAGGCCAAGTTTTTGGCTAAGTAAGAAATGGTACAGTTCATAATTTTGAAGGAGGTGATCCTAATTTTAACCCGATAGATGCTTAGGTTCCAAGCAATCTAAATTTTACCTAAAGGGTGGTCTGCATGGTTGGATCTATGATGCCCGAAAAAGAATATCGAGTTTCATAACTCTGTCAACATTATTACTAATTTCTTTGAACTCTAACAAACATATTAGAGTACTTGGTTCTATGATGCCAGAAAAAGAATATCGAGTTTCACAACTCTATCAACATTATTACTACTTTCTTTGAACTCTAACAAACATTTGAGAGGACTACTATTGGAGAAAACATATTCTTTAACATCCTTTTCTTTAATGGGTTCATTCATACCCCTCACGTTCCAAGATGCAACTCTTATAAGAATTTCTTAACAAAAACAGGAAAAAAGTTAAAAGTGAAATGCATAAAACACTAGAGTTAAGGATTAGGCATAATGCAAATTTAATACTTCCATCGAGAGGCTGATAAATCACCAACCCGTATCCCTTGATGCTCATCCTAAAATTTTCTAGTTTAGTGTCGGAGAAGTATCACTATCTCTTGAAAATATATAGACACGTTCCGAGCTATCAAGCATCGAATCTTTTCCAAGTCATTTTGTGGGTAGGTTATCTTAAGATACCTCAGAAAGATCAATGCAACTTGCTGCAGTATGTCCAAACATCTCGGAGATGATGCATGTTGGTGAATACCCTTGATATTCCATGTTGAGAATATGTTCCTTATCCAAGCAGCTTATGCTGATGGTGGTTGATAAATAATTTCTGGTATTCATTATTATACACAGACGAGCGAAACTTAATATTGCCCGATTGGCAATATGCGTCTAAACATAGAACAACATGGAAAGCTCATGAGGTAAGCCATGGAACCTAACCCAGAGAGTTAGGGTCTTCATGGTGGTGTGGTTTATTTTTGTCTGAGGGTAAGTTTGTAATTTTTGTTTAAAGTTTTGTGGAAGTTTGTGAGTATTTAATGTTTGGGTAGAGTGTAGATGGAGAATTAAGCAGTCTGGTTGTATTTAATTTTCATTACCCTCATTTAATGTTGGTGGTTGGGTATTTATACCCTCATATTTGGGCCTTATGGTCTTTCGGGTCGTGTTTAATAGACCCGGGTCGAGTTTAAGGACCCATAAGTTCTAAGTAGGAGAACATGCACCTTAGTCAAGAAGTGATTAGGTTTTAAGTACTTTAGTTATGTTCGAACAGTCCAATGGATGATGGTGTCCGAACTGCTCCTGTCCGGTTAGGTGGACATTGTCCGAACTGACCCTGTCCAAAGTGGTGACGGAATCTGGACTGATCAATAACCCCTTTTTTACGTGGTGTTCAAAAACCTTTGGCAAGACCTAAAAAACAGTCTATTGCTAGTGACAGTTACATCCGGGCAGGTCTTTCGAATTGTGTTATAGTTTTATCCGGACTGCAAAAAGCTCTTTGAATCTAAACGGTTTTTTGACAGAGTTCGTGGGACACGTGTCTCGCTCTTGTTCGCTATTTCAGCCTTTTTTTCACCTTGAATTTCACTCCCACCTTCTCTGAAAAGCAACCTTTTCATTAAATGAAGGTGACATCAGTGTTGTTTCTTAATCATTGCAAATCCTTTCGAATTCTCCTAGGAATCAAAGCACATTTTTTGGGTTTACTATAAATTAAACACTTTTCCATTGTTTTACCATCATCTTCATATTCACTTTGCTAATTTTCAGAGCTTTCTCTCTCAAACACAAGTTCTTCTTTTTTGGTTGTGAGTTTATGTTCACGGCTAGGAACGCTTTAATCAGAGGTGGGTGGCTTAATCTATTAGAGCTAGAAAATGCACAAAAAGTTGAAAGGGAAAGGCGCATTGCAGCAGGCCTACCTACCTCCCCCATCGACAAACCAATAACCTCAAACACAGAGCCTGACCAGGGTTCCTCCTCAACAAGAAGTGCCAAACCGAGGATATTGTTTCAAACCAGCCTTTCCCCCATTGTCTCAGGCTCATCGGTTCAAGAATCAGAACCCACCGTTGAACCAGGGCTAGCAGTTACTAGTTTAAAAAAGCTTTCCCCATTTATAGCCATGGGGTCAGATGCAGATACCTCTCCCAATAAACTGGTCGATCGAAGAAGAGGCCGGCTGGTTAAAGGGCAGGCTTCCAAAGGCACCCCTTCAAAATCAGGAGCCAAAGACAGTAATACAGGGTCAGAGGCACCCATAAAAGCACCTCAGGACAGGCTGTCCGGACCGGAAGCCACTAGCTCAAGCCTTCGAAGAGAAACTACTACATCGGAGCCCCAGCTGGAGGCCAGAGTTCAGGAGAGTATTGAAGCTCAACAGTCCGGAGGTCAGACTGATCCAACTTCTAATTCCCCCTCCCAAAGATAACTGAAAACCCTTCCTCGGTAATAAAGGAAATAATGGAGGATTCTATCAAAGATGCTCCATTTGAGTCTGAACCCTCCGGACAAACTTCTGATGCTGTTGTTTTCAAGAAGGATAAAGGCAAAGATAAACTATGCCTTAGGCACCCAGAATTACCAGAAATCCTCGAAGGAAAAGTGGGACCTTGTTTCCACAAGGTAAACGTTAAATATCTTCTTGTCTTACAAAAAATCAACTATGCTTTCATCCATACAGTCGAATTGGGCCGGATGTGTACGGAGTGGAGGATTCCGGAGAACGTGAAAATAAGAATCCCTATAGATCCTGAAACTCCAATGGATTGTAAGCTTAGTGAAATATTTATCTTCACTGAGCTATTTAACTGGGGGCTAAGGTTTCCCTTAGACCCGGAGATAGTTAGGTACTTCCACCTCATCAAGCTCTGCCCTAGTCAACTGAGCCCCAACGCCTGGTACACTTTTATGGCCTGTATCATGGCTTCTAGACTCTTCGGAATTCCTTTACTAATGGAGAAATTCGCAGTTGTGGCCAGTCTCTGCAGAAACCACCACATTCCCTTCTATCACTTCAACATGGGTGATAATTATAAAGCAGTGGATGACCTGCTTGAGTCGGAGAGAAACTGGAGGATTCAATTCTTGTTCGTAAGCGGCACTTGGGAGAACGGGAGGAAGATCAAAGCCGGAGTCAACTCGAGTCTCCTCACCAGCAGATGGAGAAGTGATCGTAAGGATCCTACCTTGCATTCTCATTTTTACCTTTATCAAATTTGTTTAAACTGACTGGTCCTGTCTTTTTTCTTGACAGAGCTGCCCAAAGACTTCAACGATTATTTAAAGGTCGGGCAGACCACTTGCACCAAGATCAACACTTGGGCTGCTGAAAAGTGGGGTAACCGGTTTCATGATGCCTTTATCGGAGGAAATCTCGCAATGTCTCACCTCTGGAAAACTACTGGCCAGATGGATTTGACCTGGGAAGAACTCACCACTCCACCCCCTCCAGATGTATTCCTCAAGAGAACACATGAACCGGACGGGTCACTATACTTTCCAGGTCGAGCCAAGGCCCCAAGTAAAATGAAAGGCAAGAAAGGGAAGGGTAAGAAGAGTGCGGTTGAGGCCAACCCTGCTCAAGTGGAGGAAACTGCTCCAAAAACCCAAGAGAGGCCAACTCCAAGTCAGATTGATGCTGCTCTCCTAGAAGTGGTGGAGCAGGAGAGTGCTAAGGAAGAGGTAGGGTCTTCCATACCTCCAAGGGTTCCCAAGAGAGATCGAAAACGTGGAGCAGAAAACAAAGAGAGGGAGGCCAAAAAGAAAAAGACCTCCAGGGGTGATGAACTTTCTCTCCAGTCTCCGAAGCCTCTTCCTCCTGTTGACCCTACTGATCCAACAAGAGCAAAGGAGATCTCTGGTGACTTCCGAACTGACGAGGTTGGAGGAGGAGACCTCAGCATTGATGGTGTTGACATCACAGGGCTTGATGGACTTGGCGACTATTTCGCAAACCTTCCCAAAGATGACTTTGTCGGGCCTTACCTCCCTCCGAGCACTTCAAACACCGTCACCTTTAATGGTAAGACTTTTACTGTTTCAAGTGAAAGAGATGTTATAACCCACACTATTCTGAGTACTGTTCAGCCAGTGTTAATCCTGGAGAAGCAAGTACAAGGTCAGGCAGCGATCATCACCTCCCTTAACTCTGACAAGGAAAAACTGTCCAACGACCTCCTCACTGCCACCCAAAATGCTGATGTTTTGAAAGGAGAAAACGAGGAGCTAAAGAAGAGTCAAGAGGGGTTGACCACAAAGGTTGCCACCTAAGAGAATACTATCAAAAATCTCCGGGAAAAGCTGTCCGGATTAGAGAAAGATCTCACCTCTTCAAAAGAGGAGGCGAAGGCCAAGGACCAAGTCATCCATTACTTGACAAGTGACAAAATTTCGCTCGAGAATTAAGTGTCCAAGGCTGCAGAGGAGAAAACTGATCTGCTAAGGGAGCAAGAGGCTAAAATTCAGGCCAAGATTGATGCTTATGCCAACAACGTAATAGATACTCAAGAGCAGATGTATGCCAAAGTGAGGTCGGACATGGTCCTGCTTTTTCATGAGAAGTTCCCGAAGAGGAACCTGGGAGATTTGTGGCTTTATGTAGAGTACGAAGACCTTCCCTTCCACACTATGGCTGATGGAGACTTACATGATTATTCTAGTGCTTCCTCCTCTGACGAAGAAGAGAACACCAGGGAGAGCCCAAATGAGGAGGAGGACGATCCCAAGAAGAAGAAGACAAGTGAGACTGAGCCGTCTTCAAAGGCTCAGTCTTAGATTATGAATTATCTTTTGTGTGTGTGTTTTTTTTGTTTTGATTAAACTAAAGTCCTTGGAAGGCCAAGGAATTTTTGTAACCGTGTCCGGTGTCTGTTTGGACAGATATGCTTGTTTTGAAAACTTAAAGTCCTTGGATGGCCAAGGCACTTCGGTTGTTTTAATGGATGTTCTTTATTTTGCACAACTCTTGCATTCTTTCATAGTTTGTTTCAATTTTGGTGGCTAGTGTTTAAACAGTCTTTAGTTATTTCATAAATATTCTAAAGCGAGAGTGTTTAAATTCTCCGATGACAAATGTTTAAGTAGTCATCATTCCTTTAATTCAATCTGGATAGTGTGACAAGAAACAAAGTAAGAACACTTCGAATTTTTAAGAAGGCATCAAATTTTATAAAAAATCTTGGACACCTCATTAAAACCTCCCCGCGCCACCAGGGTAGGAAAGTGTATGCCCCCAAATATTTACATGGATTTTTAAACAAGTAAATATTTACATAGCTTCTACTCCAAGTACATCCGGATATGCTCAATATTCCAAGGGTGATTCAAAACCCTTCCATCATTGTCTTCTAGCCAGTATGTTCCAGGTTTAAGCCTTTCAATGACCATGTAAGGTCCTTCCCAAGTTGGGGCTAGTCTGCCGAGCAGCTTCTCTTTAGTGTGTAAGAAGACTTTCCTTAACACCTTGTCCCCCGGCTGAAAATCTCTTCTTTTAACTCTGGAAGCAAACCTGCTTCTCATCAAACCCTGATAGTGTGCAGCTCTAAGGTGAGCCTCAACTCATATTTCCTCTATTAGGTCAAGCTGACCCCTGATTGCCACTTCGTTAGCGTGTTCGGAGAAATTGTGAACTCGAAAGGAAGGGAGAGTTGCTTCTATGGGAGCTATGGCATCGATCCCATAGACCAAGGAAAAAGATGACTCTTGTGTTGCAGCCCTAGGTGTAGAGAAACAATGTTGTATACCTCTAGAGGCACATAAACTCTCCATTTCCTTGTTGTCAAACTATGGCCCATTGTCTGTCGTTATCTTCCGTGGAACACCAAATCTGCAACAGATATTGGATAAAATGAATTTTATGACAGCTTTTGATGTTGTTCCTGCCAGTGGGGCTGCTTCGATCCACTTCGAGAAATAATCAATAGCAACAATTATCGTCCTGCATCCTCCAGATGCCATAGGAAGAGGTCCCACCAAATCCAACCCCCATCGAGCAAAAGGCATAGGCTCAGAAATTGACTCTAAAGGGATGGTTGGGACATGAATTTCATTGCTATATCTCTGGCATGGGTCACACCTTCTCACCAGCTCCTTAGCATCTTGTATTATAGAGGGCCAATAATAGCCAGCCAATAAAACTCTCCTTGTTAGAGCCCTGAATCCACAGTGAGCTGATCCCTCACCATCATGTAATTCGGAGAGGACTATTTGAGACTCTTCATCCCCCAAACATCGCAAAAGAGGTTTACTGTAAGACTTTTTATACAAAACATCTCTTAGTATGATAAAACCACGAGCTTTGTGCTTCATTTTTCTTGCTAGTGATTTATCAGGAGGCAAGATGCCATCGGAGAGATACTGCAGGAGAGGAAATCTCCAATCTTGAGGTTGTTTCATCTGTACATCGAATTTTTCTTCCTCTTTACCCACATTGAGTTGAATAGAAGGGCACTCCAGCACATGGATCCAAGGGTATGACTTTGTATAGGCTATGGTTGCCAAGGAATCTGCTAGTTCATTTTCTGTTCGGGGTATGTGCTCATAGACGATGCTGTTGAACTCAAGTGCCTCATTTTTAAGAAGAAGTAAGTACTTCACTAGTTGCTCCTTTTTAGCTTCGGATTGACCTGTGCATGATAGATAAGAAGCTGGGAATCGCTCATTAACTTGACCATTTTGGCTCCACAAATGAAAGCCAACTTCAAACCAGCTATAGCTGCTTTGTATTCGGATTCATTTTTAGAAGCCCTAAAAGCAAAGCATATAGCCTGGTACATTTTGTCACCATACGGAGAGGTCAAGCATACCCCTGCACCACATCCCATAGTACTTGATCCACCATATGTTCGGACGAGCCAGACTTTTTATCTTTCATCTCAGTCGTTTGCTCTGTACCCCTATCAGAGTGGAATTCAACTAAAAAATCAGCCACAACCTGGGCTTTGATTGTTGTTCGAGGAGCAAAATCAATATCGAAGTCCCCCAACTTCACTGACCATTTAGTCATTCTACTTTAAACGTCTGCCTTTTGAAGAACATTTTTCAAGGGATAGGATGTTCAGACGATAATAGGATGAGCCTGAAAATAAGGCCTCATCTTCTTTGCAGCAATTACCAAGGCTAATGCTAATTTTTCGAGCTTTAAATAGTGTTTTTCTGCATCTATCAAGCTCTTGCTGATGTAGTACACCAGATGGGGGTAATTATCCACCTCTCTTACAAATACAGCACTGGTGGCACAACTAGAAACTGCCAAGTATACGAAGAGTGTCTCTCCATCAACAGGTTTAAACCAAATCTTGGGGGAGGACAGATTTTTCTTAATCTCATTGAAGGCCTCATCACACTGTAAAGTCCGGTCAAATCCCTTTGCACCCTTTAAAGTTTGAAAAAGCGGGGCACATCTGTCCGAAGACCTCGAGATGAATCGATTTAAAGCAGCCAACCTCCTAGCCAACTGTTGTACTTCTTTAATATTCCGAGGAGGCTCCATTTGGAATAAAGCATTAAGCTAGTCCGGATCGGGCTGTATCCCTTTCTCACTTATTATATACCCCAGGAATTTCCCGGACTGCACTCCGAACACATATTTCTCTGGATTCAGTTTCAAATTTACTTTTACTAAGCTAGATAAAGTTTCTTGAAGATCCGCCAAGTGTAATTCTTTATCCACACTTTTTACCATCATGTCATCAAGTGTACACTTTTTAACCCAAATGGCATCACCTTGTAATAATGAAGACCCCTATCAGTGACAAATGTGGTATACTCTTGATCTTTTGGGTCTACTTAAATCTGATTGTATATGGAGAAGGCATCCATGAAAGACAGTAGCTTATTCCTAGAAGTGGAGTCCACAAGCTGATCAATCCGTGGGACCGAGTATAAATCTTTTGGGCAAGCCCTATTGAGATCTGTGAAGTCAATGCACATACGCCACTTGCCATTTTTCTTTTTTACTAAGACCGGATTGGCTGTCAACAAAGGATACTGAGACTCCTTTATATGCCCCATTTTAGTAATCCTGTCAACCTCTTGAACAATAACATCAGCCTTTTCCTTGGAAAAAGCCCTTCTTTTTTGTACCACAGGTGCTACGTCTCTCCGGGCGGATAGGTGATGTGATATAATATTTTCTGGAACTCCGGTAACATCAGCATTGCACCAAGCAAAAACATGTTGATGGTCTTTTAGGAACTTCAACATTTTACTCTTCAGTTCGGATGACATTTTGGACCCTATCTTAACACTTTTTCCTTCTTCCAAATAATGTGTTTCAACTTCTTCAATTGGTATCAACACTCCAGGGGTCTCTTTGGGGTCATCAATTTCACCCTCACCCCCAGAAATCCCCTCAAACTGCTATTCTTCATTGATACGAACTGCCCCCAGCGTCCGTGGAGCCAGTGCTGTGGCATAACACTCTTTTGCAATCTTTTGACTGCTCCGAACAACTCCCACTTGTCCTTGAACAGCATATTTCAAACATTAGTGGACTGTTGAGGCCACTGCATGCATCCTAGAGAGCCAAGACCTCCCTAAAATAGCGTTATAGCAAGTGGGACAATCCACCACAATAAAAAGTACTCTAACCATCTTCTTAAAAGGGCCCTTGCCCAACAAGACTTCCTCTTCGAACTCCCCGATCACATCTGTTGAGATTCCAGTGAAACCCACAATTGATGTGTCTGAATGCTGAATTATAGCTGGGTTTTTCATCTTCTTATAAGAGGTTAAAAAGAGGATATTAGCCGAACTCCCAGTATCCACCAAGATTCGTCTTATGTCATTGCCCCCAATGGATGCTCCTATGACAACAACATCTTCATGAGGGCTAGCTATATCCCTTAAGTCATCCTCATCGAAAACAATGAAGGGAAATGGAATTTGTGATTGATAGGAGGTCATGCCTCCTTCCAGCTGGGTAGCTAAAGTATGAACGTGCCTCTTCCTTGAAGAAGCAGTAGGAGTTGTCATAGTATCCCCTCCGAAAATTGTGAGTGACTCAAAAAACTTAATAAACCCGGAGACTGTTTTACAACGTTCCTCAATGGCACCCACTCTATTTCGAGTTCGATCAGGATCCAAGTACTCTGACTCTACATCGAATCTTTCGATTATAACCATAGCTCCCTCCGGAGCGGATGTGCCTGCATTGTTTGGACCAGCCCGATGAGCATTATCATGCCTATTTCCTCCTCTTCTTTTGACATATGCCCCCAGCTTTCCTCTTTCAATTAAATTCTGTACTTCTTTCTTTAAAGCAATACAATCGTCAGTGGTATGGCCAGTATCATTATGGTACTGACAGAAGGAATTGTTACGATGTTCCCTAGGAGATTGTAGTGCAGCCGGCCTTCTATAGTGTACTTCTTCCTTTGTTTTGTCATAAATGGCGGCTACACTTTCTTTTAACTCTGCAAACCACTCCGGTTGAACCCAAGGCCCTCTCTTATTTCTAGATTGTTGACTATGGGCAGGCGCAGCTGCCTGAGACTGAGCTTTAGCTCTGTTATGAACCTGCCCGGCCTCCCTTGCCTTGTTCCCGGACTGATTTTGGTTGGGGTTTGGTGCAACCGGGGCAGACCTCACCTGCCTGTGCACCTTAGTTTTCTTTGTTTCATCAACGTTGATTTGCTTTCTGACCTGGTTCAGTAGACCTCCCCAAGTCATGGCTTTCTTTCTGGTCACTGAATTAGCTAAATTTCTAGGGTTTAAGTCCTGCCTCAAAGATGCTATTGCTACTTGTTCAAAGCAATCAGCCAACCCATTTTTAGTGTTTACAAAAAGACTTATGTATTCTTTCAGTGATTTGTTTGGTTCTTGGGCACAATGGATTATTGTGTCCCCATTGCCCTTCAATTCCTTACTCCCAACAAACTGCCTTCGAAAGGCCACCCAAAAGGTATCAAAATTTCTGATGTAGCCTTGTGGTACGCTGTTATACCACTTCAGAGCACTCCCCGTAAAGGATTGGGAGAATTCTCTACAGAGTAACTTGTCATCATCATCGAAATTCATCATGAAGTTTTTAAATTGCTCCAAGTGGTTGTCCGGATCTTTACTACCATCGTATTTCTCCATTTTTGTGCTATCGAACCTCTTAGGGAGGTTTCCAGACAGAATCTTGGAAGACAATGGAGATTGTCTCCAATTCCGGCCACAACTGAAAACAGTATCCTCATTGGGAGTTGCAAAGATACCTGGTTCATCGTGGAAGGCAAAAGGATCCACCAGCATCCGGTCTACATGCGTCTGGCTATGAGATGATCCTTTGCCTATATTCATCTTTAACTCCCATGTTTATTCCTTTTTCTTGAATACTTTTTAATCAACTTTTGTTTCTTTTAGATCGACCCTCATCGCTGCTGGAAGACAAGGATTCTTCAACTCTATCTTCGTTCGAGGAGCTACTAGAAGACTCTGAGTCTGAATCAGAGCTCTCCACTGGCTTGGACCGGTGAGACGTTTTGGAGCTAACATGAGTCTTCTTGGTACTCACATGGGTCTTCGAAGGCTCATGCTCCCTAGGGTTGTCGGTATGATGAGCAACTGATGCCTTTGACTTCTCTTTTAAGCCCATTTTTGCCTTCTCATCCCTCAGAGCTTCTATCTTTCCCTTTAATCTATCACGCTCCTCGATGGTATATTCATCATTTTCACCCACCACTTCAAGCAAAGCTGGTGGTACTTCCGGGGCGTCCAGATTCATTCAGACTGATTTTTTCTGATGGTTTCGAATGCTAGATTCAAGCACCGTCGTGCTCCCACTGTGGTCGCCAATTTGGTGTGGTTTATTTTTGTCTGAGGGTAAGTTTGTAATTTTTGTTTAGAGTTTTGTGGAAGTTTGTGAGTATTTAATGTTTAGCTAGAGTGTAGAGGGAGAATTAAGCAGCCTGGTTGTATTTAATTTTCATTACCCTCATTTAATGTTGGTGGTTGGGTATTTATACCCTCATATTTGGGCCTTATGGGCTTTTGGGTCGTGTTTAATAGACCCAGGTCAAGTGTAAGGACCCATAAGTTCTAAGTAGGAGAACATGCAGCTTAGTCAAGAAGTCATTAGGTTAGGTAGACATTGTCCGAACTGACCCTGTCCGAAGTGGTGACGGAATCCGGGCTCATCACATGGAATTTATGGTGAGTTTACCATTGGTTCCCACCGCTTAAAGAAAATGGGATGGTTGTTGAAAAACCATGGGGCCATTTCTAAAATTTGAGTGACGTTATCGACAGCGGAGAACTTGAAACATTAATGGCCTGAACGGGGTTAGCTTGCACTCCTGAAGTCCATGGCTACCCCATATCCTGGTACCAATGGACTGAACGTGGAAAAAGGCTCGTTTCTTCGTAAGGAAATAGCTAAAGAGGTATTTAGTCCATTCAGCGTGATTTGTAATTATGGCGTCAAGAGGGAAAACTAGAATTCCCTTTTCAATTCTTAGGGTGAAGATCTTCTCAACATGCATGCTACATCCGATGTCCTAGGGAGTAGCCATAAAACTGGTTTGTATTTGACTTACAGTGAGAGGGATGGCAGTGGGAATAATATTTGATGTTATGGAGTTTTGGCTATGGATCGGTGGTTGCTTATTGGCGAGAGAGGTTGGGGGGTTTTAGACCATAAGGAAGCTCTGCGGAAATTCGGGAGAGGGTTTCCAAGAGAGAAGAGAGGGCTAACGGTGAAGGTGCTATTAACAAGGGGGTAGAGGCTCAAATCATCTACCAAGAGGATGTTTGCATTCCCCGCGTAAATGACCTTTAGAAATTGTAGCTTAGACATGAAGAGTTTAGCAGGCAAGTTCTCAGGATCGTCCTCCTAGTCGATCTGCATGTCATCACTTTCCATCGAGAAGGAAATCGAAAAAAAATTAACCTCCATCTGACTCATTATCTCATGTCTGGCGGCTCTATTTTCCTCGATAATGTTAAGGTTTTATTTATGAGTTTAGGAGGCCTTGCATGAGGAAGAAAAAGCTTGTGTTAGTAGATAGGGACCTGAATGGAGATGTGTTTGGGGTGGATGATGAGGTTTTAGTTTCCAAGGATAGCATGGTGTCACACGGGCTTTGAGCACGGTAGATGGAAACAATGAGCAGAAGCTCATCGTTATTGATGGTAGGTTTAAGTTTCTCGTTGAACTTGGGGTTATCTTTCTCATTATACTAGCTTTCTTAGAGAAAGATGACTTCTTCTTTTTTGGTTTTGAGTTGGTACGGGTGATAGCCATATTAAGAAAGTTGGAAAAATGACAGAGTATGTGTTTTGTGTTGAGAGGAGAGCGGTGGAGATGGTGGTAGGAATGATGATTTATACAGAGACCATGAACTCAATGAGTATATAAATACTCAGGGTGAAGTCTCTACCAGAGAGGCCAAGGATTTGAAAAATCAGTATAACAGAGGCAGGATCGTAGGTTATAATTGCCTCGATAGTAGCGAAAATTTGATTTAGAATTTGGAAACATTTATCCATGCATTTAATGCACTGGGTAATAATGGAGAAGGAATGAAAGGTTTGTTGGTGAGGTTTGAGCGTGTGGGAAAGGAGACCAAGCTCCCTATTGAGGCACCCAAGAAGGTTTATAATGTGAGGTGGGTAAAATTGTGATCAGTGTAGTACTAATAAAAGTTAAAGCATTTTCCATACAAAAGTCAAACACTCGAAGAGATTGGGAAGCTCTTGAGAGACTCTTTAGTTCTAAGTTTTTTTTAAATATACATGCAATTCTCTAAAAAAATAGAGCGTGGGGTGAAACAAATTGAACAGATACATGAACTGAAAGAATAAGCACAAAAAAGTTGATTTTTATTACTTGAAGAAATGAAACAAAAGAGTTCAGTACTTATAGAAAATATGATTCTCACTATCCACTAACATCACTTAATTATTTGAGACTTTCACACTTCTTAATATAACTCTCACTACTTCACTAAGTCATTTAATAGTTGAGAATTGATTTGGAGCTATCTGCTTCTTTGCGGGTCCTTTCGAGAACTTAGTCTGTCTGCTTCTTGTAACTTGGATTAAAGAGTGCACTAATTTTTTGAAACCGCCTCTTAGTGCATTCTTTCGATAAGCTAGACCGAGAGATCCTTTCAACTCTTCGAAATTTGATTTAGGAAGAGCTTTAGTAAGACCATCAACAACATGTTTATTAAACTTATCTGCCAAGTACTCACCCAGGCGCAACTCCCAGTTTTAACCTCCTAGTACAGCTTGTCCAAAATAAGGAGGAACATAAATAACAGCATCCTGAACTAGAATTTTGGAATGGAACTCTGCTAAATATGAGGCATAGCTCAAAATCATACCCAACAACTCCTCAATAGAATAAACAGTATCTCTATCATCAACTTTAAAACCAACAAGACATCCTTGAGCTGTGAATACACCTTTTCAAGATACTGAACCATTGTCCCATCAGTTTTTTCACCTTTAACAGTTTCTTCGAGTACTTATGAACATAGCCCCATTTTCAGTTTCTTATTTTTCGACAGTTTCTTCTCCAAATCATTCACTCGATGGGTCAGGCTTGATATTGCGTCAAGTTTCTCCTTCCCTGCTCCCACAAAATTCTCTATCATCTTCATTAGACTTTGATTATGCTCAATCAATTTTTGATTCTCATCCATTAGTTCATTATATTCGAGAGCAGTCTGTCCCTCACCAAGCGATTCTTGCTTGACTAAATCAGCAGGCTGTTGGAACAATGTATTCTCACCAACAACAACGTCTTTGTTTTTACATCTTGATTTCTCCTGCAACTTTACCTCCTCCTGAACAGAAGTCATCGCGTCCATCTGCAATGTAGTTTCAATGGGTGTGGTTTCTTCAACTAAAGTATTGCAAACACTCTTAAAATCCAAGCTACTAACTATTCCTTTACATATACATCAGTAACTCCTTAAATTAGAGAACCCATGTGTCACACAGGTGTTTCTGTGATTATAAAGTTTCCCTTCAACTTGGATGATTGTGCAGAAGAAGGCTCTGAAGATTCATTCTTATCTGTCTTTGTTAAATCATTATCTTTTTCATTGATGTTGTCTTCTGTACCCACAAAGCTAAAAGTATTTTTACTGTTAACATCTGTAGGTTTAACAGGGGATATATCCCTCTCCTCGTTGAGTGATTCAGACACCTTTAAAAAGTCAAGTACCTCTTGAAGTTTCAGAAGCTCATTTGCCAAGGATTTTTTTATTTTTCGGAGAGATAGACGTAGATCCTGAATTGTGTCGAGTTGTAATAGAAGGCTCATTATTGTCTATCCAATAAATAATTTTTGCCTTTCCATCTCTTGTTTAATAGTTAAAGACCCAAGAGCATGAATCCGAGTTTTGATCTCATCCACCTGCTTAAGAATTCTGCAGGGTTGCTTCAGCTTCTTCAGTGATTCACATCTTCTAACGTCATACCCACGGTACACAGACTGAATGATAATAGCTACCTCTGCATCTGATAACTTCTTTCTTGCTGTTTCTCATTCATATTTTTTGTCTGAACTTTTCCTATTATGACCAGGGATAAGATACCTTGAACCGTTTCCTTTTTTCGGCAATGGATTCACTCTTAGACAAGTATGAGGTAACTTAGATTGTTACAATGTAGATGATGATCCTCTTCCAGTGGCTCTTCTAGCATCTCCTTCTCGTTTCGAAACAACATGATCTTCGTCGACCTTCGCTTCTATCTTCTTACGAACCAAAACTGCATTCGACTCAGATAAACTCGCTTGACATTCACCATCATGGCATGTTGACGTACTAATACCGATTTTAAAAGAGCCCTGCAAAACCTTCAAGATAACCTTGAACGATTTAATTTTGCTCTCACGCGGACTATTTTCAGTTATGATACCACTTTTTGGTTTCTCTACCTTATTATTACCACTAGGAAACACAGCCGAACCATTTTGTACTTTCTTCGGTGTGGGGTGTGTAACTAGAAAAGGCCCGAGTCCAGGCATCAGTGCACCACAGACAACTGAGGCACCAAGGGAAACTCGTTGATTAATAACCAAAGTCACGTTGTCGGGTTGATTAACAACCTCAACCGAGAAACAACTTTCCCACTGTCTTTCATTGCTATCTTCTGCATCGTATGCAACATTTGGATCTGATATTACGATTTTCGAATAACAATTTGGTTTAATGCGGCCTGGTTTTCCACACTTCTTGCAAATAAGCTTTGCACAACAATCTGATTTCATGTGTCCAGTCCTTCCACATCTAAAACATGTCAGTGTAGAGTGGTTTGCTGACTCCCCCTCAATCTTTATCTACTTGCCACAATTTTGAAAATGACTTTGTGTGGTTTTCCACCTTAACCCGTCTTTAGTAAACAGTGTATCTTCAACATCAGCAGAATACTTACCAAACATTTGTTTAACCAATCCTTCATGGTTAGAGAGTAGGTTCTCTAACTCAACAATTGATGGTTGATTGACCCATCCTTGTATTAATCATATAAACGACATGAAGTCAGATCGTAAATCACGAATCAAATAACCTCTTAGCCTTGCATACCTGATAGGTTCATCACTATCCAAACTTGAAATTTTCGAACATACTTTCTTAACCTTAAGAGAGTAATTAGATATCGACATATTACCTTGGGTTAATGAAGCATGCTCATTCTCAAGGTATTGAAGCCGCATAGTATTTTTCTGGGTAAATAACCTGTCAAGAGTATCCTAGATATCCTTTGGGGAATCCAATGCAGGAACATGATCAATAAATTTCTTACCCATCGAATTTTATAACGTGAATAAAGCCTTTCCGCACCTTACTTTCCCTTTCCTCCTTAACTCAACGTGTTCCAGAGTATCACTAGGAAGTATCTCGGTACCGGAAACAAGATCCCACAAATCTTATCCTTAAAGGAAATCTTTCATACACAACCGCCAATATTGGTAATTAGTTCCAACAAGCTTATCTGTAGACATAAGATAAGGTGAATTACTTTCATTCATATTCATTTAAAAAGTAATAACACTTTACAGGAATTTTATTCAATGGGTAATAAAATCAAACACTTGATATGCAGAGACCTGACTTTGATACCATAAAACAAATTGAACAGACAGAGAACTGAAATAATAAGCACACAAGAGTTGATTTTTATTACTTAAAGAAATGAAACAAAAGAGTTTAGTACTTATAGAAATATGATTCTCACTATCCACTAAGATCACTTAATGATTTGAATTTTCAGACTTCTTCATATGAGTCTCACTGCTTCACTAAGTCATTTAATAGTTGAAAATTGATTTGGAGTTGTGTGCTTATTTGCAGGTCCTTTGCGGGAACTTAAACTGTCTGCTTCTGGTAACTTGGATTAAAAACTGCTGACATTGAGGAAACCATTTTATTTTTGGTGCATGTGATGAATAGTTTGTACGTATAATTAAACTCAATAAACTAGTGGTTATACAAAAATCTGGGGACTATGATGACAAGTGGCAGCCTCTCATGGATCAGAGGATGTGGTGGACTAACTTTATCCAAACACAATAGTCGAGGGACTGTCAATGGACATTTGAAAGTCAAGGGACTATCTGCCACCAAACGAGATAGTCGAGGGACGATGTACTGTTCAAAGCATAATTTTTCACCTTCTGCCCCTTATCACCCATAGTTTCACTATAAATACTCATCTCTTTCTTCAGTTCTAAGTTTATATCTTTTATTTCTGCTTACCCTTGTGTAGAAAATGCATGTTCTAGAGAAAGATAGGAATAACCTTCAAGCCGAATTCTTTTCGAGTCTTTCATTCCTAAAGAGTTTATCATTCTCGAAAAATATAAACCTTGGAAGTGGTTCAATATCTCAAACAAAGTTGTTGCACGTAGAACTTCTGGTGGTAAAGGGTATCCAACGTCTGTAGATGTTTTCAGGGAAATTTCTGCGATAACTGGTCTCGTCTTCGAGAATACATTTCCCTTGCCGCTAAGCCTCCCAGTCAAGCTTGTTCAAGAAATAACAAGGCGGACCCTTCTTCATCTGAACCTACTCGCAAATATTCTCCTTTCTTAATGATGGGTAATGAAAAAGAGAAGTTTTCTGAAGTAAATAAAGGAGATCGTGTTAAGACGAAGAGATCTCCAGATCCACTTACAAAGTCTATCCGAGCTAAAATTTTGTCTTCTGCTGCAACCTCTCAGGTAACTCCTCAAGGGTCCCCTCAAACGACTCCCAAAGTCAGCCTTTAGAAATATTCTCCAAGGAATGTTCATTTGGAACAAGTTTTGAAATCCATCTCTTAAATCCAAGACAAAAATCTGATCGACGAGTCTGACATTGATCAGAAAAAGAATGATATGGTTGTGGTTGAAGTGCAACCCCTACAAGCTGTCTACGCGGTGATTCTTCCCCCCATACCATATGTGTCATGTCAGGGGGTATCTTCTCCTCCCCCATAAATTATAACTAACCTTACTCCTTAGTGAGGAGTAACTTCCTCGGCGAAGAGGGATACAAAAAAGAAGAAGAAGAGACGTGCCTCAAACCTGTCCTCGAATATAGAAGATATTTTGGGGATAATATTCGTGACATTGAAGTGAAGCATCTACTTACCCTTTACAAGGTGAAATATAAATATTTCCACCCGACCGAGGAGGTAAAACGCAGAGAACGATGGTCGATTCCCACAAATATTACCATTCGATTTCCTACTGTTGGAGAGACGCCATTATTCGTTTGCAATCATGATTTAATTTTTTACACCAAACTTATGAATTGGGGCCTTCTTCTGGCTCTCGATCCTACTCTAGTGGATTATTTAAATCTTATTGGACTTTGTGCCTCTCAAGTTGGCCCTAACATGTGGTATACACTCATGGCCTGCATCACGGCCTCTAGGATTCTTGAGACAACATTTTCCATAGAGCAACTCATCACCATCTCAGGTATAGCTAAGAATTCTCATTACCTATTTATTCTCTTAGTTTTGCAAGGCAATACGAGGCGATCAAAGATTTCTTAGAAGCTCACAAAAAATGGAAGCAAGAATTTATTTTTAACTATGGGCTATGGGAGATTGGTTTTGAAGAACCTGACGGCCTTCCCCATCGGTTGACTTTGAAGTGGTATGGGCAAGGTATGTATCTTCATACTTTATTCTGTTTTACTTAGTCAAATTGGTTAACTTAAGTTATTTCTTTTAAATAGATATGAATGGAATTTACAAACCTTCCAAATAAAATATATGAGATGCTAAGTATCTAGGCGGGTGATAACTGGAGCCATAAATTTCATCGGCGCTTCATGCCAATGAACTTGGTAAGAAATATTCTTTGGAGTTACAATGCTGCTCAGAAAAAATTCATGTCCTAACTCATGGTACCCCCCACGGAGGATCCTATTCTCAAGCGCCTGGAAGGATTGGAGAATATGGTTGTTTCCCACTCGGGCTGGGGCTCCGAGTCATCAAGATGTTGAGAAACCCAAAGAGGAGGATGAACAAACAAGAAGGACGCATGTTTGAGAATGATATCCAAGAATATCAAATGACTGAAGTCCAAGGAGACCTATATAATGAAACCCAAGAAGAAATGACAAAAAAGCTCCAACAAGAAAAACAAGTTGATATCCAAGAGAAAAATCTGATCGACATGTCTGAGAACAATCGAGAAAAGAATGATATGGTTGTCATTGAAGCGCAACCCCTCCAAGCTGTCCACGCGGTGATTCTCCCCCCCCCCCAGACCATCTGTGCTATGTCAGGGGCTATCTTCTCCTGCCCCAGAAATTATAACTGACTTCACTTCTCAGTGAGGTGAAACCTCTTCGCTGAAGAGGGATACAAAAAAAAGACGCGCCGTAAGGCATTAAGGTGAGGTTAAAACAACATTACTGTCATACCGTTATTCTCAGATGCACCAAACAACATTACTGCCATACCGTTATTCTCGGTTAAAACAATTACGGTGAGGTTACCAAATATGCCAGACTCAAGATATTCGAAAGATATACCTCAATTTATGTGTCCTTTCATAAGCCGAATTACAAACGTTATGCCCGACGGTAATTTTGGTTTTAGAACCATCGCGCATGATATGGTTGGGTACGAAAAATGATGTCAAATGGTCAGAGAATCCATGGTTAATGAGCTAAAGAACAATCGAGAGTTTTATAAACGCGTTACATATTGTAAGGATGAAAGCGAAGTCGATAAGGAAGTACATTGGTTAACTTATAATAAAGAGACACGTGTTGTAATATTAGATTGAAACCGGATTAAGTGTTTGTTTTGTTATTTTTATGTTGTAAAATATTTTAATTTTATATTCACGAAACATTAAACTTGCATGAAATATCATCCATCCATTTTTTTTTTGCCACACAGAAATAAGTGGCATTTCGCCACTAATATGGCGTTTGGGATGATGCCACGCCAACCGTTGGCGTGAAGTTTTGTCACCATGCCAACCGTTGGCATGTGCATCATCGCGCACTGCATATTTGTGGAGAAAAGCCACTTATTTATGTGTGGTTTTTAAAAAGAACATAAGTTTCCAATGGTGTTTTCTTATTGCCGCCAGACAACGGCAAAATGGCCTTCCATTACGCCATTGTGTGGCGACAATAGGCGAACACCATTCTATTTGTCAATTATAGTTAGGGAATATGTATGCATTATTTTTTTTATTTTTTTAAATTCTACTTATTCCATATTTTAACATTAAAAAATATTTAAAAACCTAAAACTTTAATCATTTATTGTTAATGCAACTTCACCGAATAATTTTGGGTGTTTTTTAGTCATTCTAATTTAGGGGAATTGAATTGATTTAAATTTTATACAAAATGCGTACAATCAATTTTCTACAAGAAACGAAAGTAGTGTTCCATTTCATAACAAAGGTAGTGTTCGAAAGAATAGTTAAAAGAAAGGTTAATCTAAAACACCAATCATGGAAAGCTTCAAATATGTGCGTACACAGTAAGATAGTTAAAACAACAACTAATCGAAACATAAAAACTTTAAAGCTGAATGCTCATTTGTCGAAGTCGTATCTCACATTGTCTTCTGAATCATCCCCATCCTCCTTTCTGCAATCATATCCTCCAAATACGCTACATATCCCTAGTGATGTAGTCTACTACCGTCATGTTCCAGACCGAAGTCGTTTCTTGCTAAAATTTAAATGGCATGAACAAAAAACGTTAGAGCGGTTGGACAAAAAGGTACATGCGTTTTATTTTTTCACGGCTGCGCACAACAAGACCTGTTGTTCCTGCATGTCTAGAACTGAAATACATCATGCATAGGACACGCTAAAAAATGCATCGCTGGTATCTTCCCCCAACTTTCGGCGGGCAACCTTCACGGCTTGAAGCATCTGGTTGTCTTCAACAACGTTAAAATATATTTATGAAAGTCTATGTGTTTTTTTAGTTAGTAGATGTTTGGTTTCTCTTTTATGAGACTATATTTGATGTCTATTTTGTAGGCGGGAGTTACGCTTGGCGGGATTTATTTTATTGGCAGGAGTTTCTTTTGGCAGAAGTTGATATTGGGTCTCTGTCAAATTTAATCATTCATGCAACTTCACGGAGTAAATTTGGCCTTTATCCTTTTCCTTATCTTACATGTGTCATATGCTGATAGGTCTACTTGGATTACGTTATCCTTATCTTACATGTGTCATGTGTCATGTATTGATTGGTTTATTTGGATTACGTTATCCTTATTTTACATGTGTTATGTGTTGGTTGGTCTATTTGAATTACGTTATCTAAAGATTAAATGGTAAATAAATATACGCTCTCCAACCATTAAAGGATAAACTACAAACAAATTCTGCAAAAATGTCTCTATGGACTGAGTTGGAAGATGAATATGTGATGAAAGCATCAATCGAAGTTGGTAAAATATATGAGCAAGAATGGGGTAAACACTATTGGGAGGCAATGTTATGCCAGATGTATTTCCTATACGAAAAGGGATGACGTCCCTAAAATTTCAAGGCGTTTGGATGAGGTGAAAGCTAGGTAGTCTGTTGTAGTAAAATTTCATGTACATCTGGTTTCCGACCTCAACGACTTGGAACGTCATGTTGCATTTAACCGGTTCAACTGCCAACTCACAGATATCATAACGGAGGAGCAGCTGGATCATGTCCGTTTTGATATTATTACCTATTAAGAAAGAGAAAATGCGTGACTACCAAATTGTGAAAGAAGAAAGGAAGTTGATGAAATGGAACTGGCCAGTTAGATAAATTATGATTACTACAAGTAGTTGCAAATGTTTGAGTTTGAGTTTGAGTTTATGTTTGATTTTATGTTTGAATTTATGTTTCTTTTAGTTCATGTTGTACTTCACGCTTTCCTTGAATGTTGTTTTTATTTTTATGAGTTATGCTCCACTTTTTATCAGCCTTAAGGTACTATTAAGTTGTTATTAGACCTGATTTAAGCATGAAATTTTTTATTTTATTTTGCACATTTTTTCAGTAATGGTGGCAAGAAGGGTAACGACAATGGTAAAAAATATACCGAAAGAACACTAACAAGATACCAAAATAAGACATTAGAATATCTAACAACAATGCTAAAGTATCATACAACAGCCGAACCATCAAAGTAACTAACAACAATCATAAAGTATCATACCAAAATAACAAACACTAGACCACCAAAATATTGTAAATAGTATCATACAACCTGAAACATAAAGTGTAATGTTTAAGCAAGTCTCATGGCAGTAGACACTACATCCTCGTAAGCCACAACCAAACGATTAAAACCGTGGTCAAACTCACCAACTCCGAGAAACAACAAGATCATACGCATGCGGCACACAAATGTAGAATGATAGCTCCTTCACGATCCTCGTAAACATAGTCATCGAGAGAGTAGATTGCAGTGTTGATGAGGTTAAACCAGTTAATCTTCTGTTGGAGCAGAAGGTAATCAGGAGTACAAAAAGACTCCATCTCGTCTCTCATCATTACTCCCCTAAAAACCGCTTCCAAATAGTTAAGTCGCCAGTCCTTCCACTCATCCTCCTCGAATGCATATGACATCGTCATTCGTTTTATATTCGACTTTGACTGCATCTTTAACTACAGATAGGGGATAAACCTCTTGGCACGACCAAACTGCCTTAACACCCGCAGTGGATAGTATGCCTGCGAGTGCTCTAAACCACCGATGACATCTCGAAACCATGCTATGCGTTCGAACGGAAAATGATCGCGTATCGGACAATAAGGATCAAACAGTATCTGCGATACAAACCAATACGTACACAAACCCATATAAATGCCTTTAAACCCAACAAACACAACTCATAACAAACTATAAAACAGTTCTACCTTATTCAACTATCGCAATAGGTTAAACTATAAAACAGTTCTACTTTATTCAACCACCGCAGTAGGTTAAACTATAAAACAGTTCTGCCTTATTCAACTATCGCAGTAGGTTAAACTATAAAACAGGTCTACCTTATTCAACTATCGCACTAAGCTAAACTATAAAAAGTTCTATCTTATTCAACTATTGGTGTAGGTTAAACTATAAAACAGTTTTGGCATTACTCAATAATAAGACTTACATCTGTCTTTTGTAGGTTGTTGACGGTGATCTGAAGGTCCACCTTCATCCGGGAGTCAGATACTGCGATAGTTGTATCATATCTTGTAATAGTAGGCTGGCGCTCGGTGTAAGTGGAACGCATAAACGACGGGGCATGAAAAAATGATCATGTATCCATGTGTCCAGCAAACCGATACATCCGGCCATATTCATGTGTCGTGAAGCGATGCCTCACCCAGATAGTGGTACAAATAAGCAAGCAAAAAACTATCCCATGAGTTATCTGCGACATCTACCTCGGTCGAATCGTGCAATAGAAACAAATACTTGAAATTATCGTATATGTTACTTTTTTCGGAGAATTGAACGGTGTCGAACATATGTAATATATAGGTGCCGCATGTATCGTAAGATCAGTGAGATCAGGGTTGTCCTCCTAGAACATTGGCCCACTAAACCTACTTTAGAGCCATTTATACCCTAAACTGATGCCCTTGCATTTCTCAACATCCTTCACGAACGATACCTCGTCCACCAAAAGAAGTTCAGCGCCGTCATACATGGTCATAGACTTGTCCAATATAACAAGAAAAACAACAAGTTGACTACGAACTGGGAGTCCTAAAATGGTGTGGACGTCGTCGAGAGTGATCGTCATCTCACCGAACAAAAGATAGAAACTATTTTTTTCCATATGACACCGCTCCAAAAAACCTACATCATGTTGGAGTGCGTGTAGAGAACGACTCGATGAGTCTACCGAAAGGATGCCATCAACTACAACGCGCACATTACTCTGTGAGGCCAAACTCCAACCTCTATAGCTGAGATAATGGGCGTATAACGCGCCCCTGAAAATATTCGTTTAATATATTAGTATATATTACAAATCAACCGAAGTAAAATATCAACTGCAAATGTAAATATTACCTCTCTTATCCAAAAGTGGTATACAACGTGGGCGGTGAACACCTCACCGAATAATGATGGAAGTTTGGATGTGAGAGGAGCTCTAGATTTCCCTCTAGGTGGTGGAGGATGGAGTCCTATACGGGAAGCGAAAGCGAAATTGGATCCGGAAGCATGCGGTCCAGGAACTATAAGGAGCTCCTCCATCGGAACCGCTGAGTCGGCATATAGTTAAGTTGGACATCATGGAGAATTTGTTTTTTTTTAGCTTTTTATTTTGAAACTCCCATCTTTGTATTACTTAAGGTATATCATTTATCTAAAATCACGAATCATGTTATAATTAAAAAAAGATTGCCTATATTCAAATATAGGCATATAGTTAACTTAATCTATCATCCAATAATTTCAAAATCAAATTAATATTTTAAATAACCATATTAAAGATGATTGAGTATCTAGCTCAACTTATATTAAAAAGGATGTCAAAGCTATTTCCTCCATGAAAATTATTATTTCCTCCATAATTTGAAATTTCTAAAACTAGTGAAACGTAATTTTACTATTTTACCCTTGTTTTGTATTCAAATTTAATGTTAGGTGTCATTATTGAAATAGATTACCCTACTGTGTAAAAACATAAGATTAAACCTTTTTTAATCCTACATATCTGAATTTGGCAGCTTAAATTAACCTTAAACCTAAAAAACATCGGTTTTATAAAAGATTGAACGTCGTTCGACCATGGAAAATCAAGAATCTTATTCCATCCATGAGAACAGCAGTAAAGCACCGGATAACGTATTTTAATGTCGTTTTTTTACGTTTTAGAATACAGTTATTTGAGCACTTCCCAATTTCAGCATTCCCGATTCAAGAATCTCACATGATTTTTTTTTAAACCGAGCAACAACTGATTCTGAGAGGGCATCTCGGAATCAGCTGTTGCTCGGTTTAAAAAATAACATGTGATTCCGAGTGGGTCACTCGGAATCACAGGCACAGTGCATAAAAAAATTCAGAAAAGTGATTTATCCCAAGGCGAACCCAAGTCAAAACCCTAATCGGTTCTAACAAATAAATCAAACTCCAATCGACACCCTAATCGAATCTAACATAGAAATCTAACAACAATCGAAACCCTAATCGAATCTAACAAAGAAATCTAACAACAATCGAAACCCTAATCGAATCTAACAAAAAAATCTAACTTCAAACCCTAATCAAAATCGAACAAAGAAATCTAACTTCAAACCCTAATCGAAAAATGAAGAACTTCAAACCCTAATCGAAAATGAAGAATGGATTTTCTTCTCCAAGGTTTCTCTCTCTTCAAATCTGTTTCGTAAGGTAGTGATAACGGTGAAAAATGGGTTTACCTCTTTGTAAGGTAGTGATAATGGTGAAGAATGGGTTTTGTTGTACTGAATGGGTAATGGTATGGTAGGGTAATGGTTGTGTGAAGAAAAAATGGGTAAAAGAACAAATTTGTAACTTCCTTTATGGAGGAAATAACATCATGGAGGTTTTTTCAAATTATGGAGGAAATAATAATTTTTATGGAGGAAATAGCTTTGCCTAAAAAGGACGAAGCACGCCCTTTAAGTGGTAATCTCAACCTCCTTCGTGAACGATACCTCATCCATCAAAAGTAGTTCAGCGCCCTCATGCATGGCCATAGACTTGTCCGATATAACGGGAAAAACAACAAGCTGACTCCGAAATGGGAGTCCTAAAATGGTGTGGACGTCGTCGAGAGTGATCTTCATCTCACCGAACGAAAAATAGAAACTATTTGTTTCCATATGCCACGGCTCCAGAAAAACCTCCTTCATGTTGGAGTGCGTGTGAATGTAAGAGAATGGCTCGATGACTGTTATAATTAAAAAAGATTGCCTATATTCAAATATAGGTAACTTAATGTATCATCCAATAATTTCAAAATCAAATTAATATGTTAAATAACCATATTAAACATGATTGAGTATCTAGCTCAACTTATATTAAAAAGGACGCAGCACGCCCTTTAAGTGGTAATCTTTGCATTACAAACTTTAGAATACAGTAGGAGCCAAACAAGAAATTCAGTATATTCATTGAACTGAAACGAATGGGGCAAATATTCCTATTTTTCAGAGAGAAAAACTCTGAATGAACAAGAAGTTGATGTGATCTTTAATAGCTTCTCCATTTGTGTACCCATCGTCGTACTTGTAAATAACATCAGAAAGGCGGCCTTGGTTCAGTACTGCCTTCAAAAGATGTGTTGGGACCTTGGTTGGACACAAGCTCTCCTCGTTGATGTCTTTCCACGCATCGCTTATCCGTTCACGGATATTCCTATTTGCCTCTTCACGCGTCACATTGTGCTCTTTCATATAACACTCAACACCTGAAGCCACATCTCCTATCTTCTTCTCTCTCTTTCAAACAAGAAAAAAAAGAATCCGAGTTTGTAAATACAATGTATGAGCCCTTCCTTACATATAATTTCATAAGGACAGAAAATGTCATACCTCGTGCGATACGACATCATTCATTAGGCGACCAATTGCTTGGACAGCTCTTAAAATCTTAGGGCTTTGACTAAGCCATACAAAGGCTTTAAGGTCGGCAGTATTTCCGAGGCCAATAAAAGAGCCTGCGGTAATTGGATGAAAGGCGCTTGTGAATAAACCATTGCTTAGATATTCTTCAAACTTCGCTACGTAGCCTTCTTTTGCCCACTTTGCCTCTTGATGGTATGCTTTTACCAACTCTGTCAACTAGTTATCGCAGTGAAAGGAGTGGATATATAAATACAAAGTGATGTTGAAGAAAAAATTAGTATAAAAGGTCAGTTTTTTCAAAGTTTTGAAAATGTTAATTCATTTTGGGTGTATTGTGATTCAATAGAAAATTTATACCGCATTTTTTGCGTAGAAAACAAGATCCGATCTTCCTTCATTTCTTAACTCAACTTCAAATTCATCGTAAATATTGAAAATAGTCATATAGAGTATCTTCATATATGATGGTAGGTCATCAGCTGCACAAGATTCCCACCTGCAACAAAAGATTAAGTTTACGTACATATCAAATTTTTGTTTTGCATATTGGGAAAGAAACAGAAAGGAAATTTTAATATTGTTGTACCTTTCAATTGCACGAGTGAAGAGATTGAGTTCATCAATGGTACCATAAATATCATATGTATCATCAAGAAGTGATATGATAGCTATTATTTTAGTTAGCATGACACGAGCACACGAAAACTGAGGCTCAAAATATGTCCCATACGCCCAAAAGTATAACTCCACAACTCGGTCCCTTGCATACGGCAGCTGAGATGCTATGTTTAAATCCTTATACCACCTGCATAGTAACCACATCAATCCCAGCCTAACTAAACAATTAATTTGTTACAGCATTTGGCTAAAAACTTACTTATGTAGTCCTTTTAGTTCTTCTCGGTGCAAAAGCTGAAGTAAATTAAAATCCATCTTTGCGAATTCAAGTAAAGTTTCGTTCTTCGACTCCTCTTGTTCGTAGAAAGAGATGTATTTTCTTGTCTCTATTCTCTCCATGCTTTTGTGATAAGTATAATTAAGTGCGTTAATTATATGGGTTGCGAGATGAGGACTGGATTGGTTTGCTAAAGCCTCTAAGTGAGACGAAGTGAAAGCAAGAGCTTCCTCAAGAATGTCTTCACCATGTATCCTTACATGAGAAGCTTCATACAAACTTAGCATTCCTCTTGCATCACCTTTTAGAGTTTCGTTAAATTTACAACCATCATCGATGAACTTGCTAAACACATCTGCTTCGCAATACATCAAGTTATATAAATTAGAATTCTAAAACTTAAAACTTTCTTACATGAAATTTAATTAGATGCATACATATATATATATATATTGAAGTAGACAAGTCATCAACTGGGATAGTATGTCATCAAATTTGCAACGCTGCTTGGCAACCAATTACCTACTAGTCATTTTACTTACCACATGAGACTTTGAAACCATGTTGTCGAAAAACCCGGAATACAAGAGCGACTGTGTACAAGTCATAGTCACTGAAGACACTGATTGGTTGCACTTGATGAAACTGCCGAGGATATCAGCATGTCCAATACTGTTTCCTTTTGTAATTTTGTTTTTGCAGAATATGATTCATATTCCTATCATCAAAATAACAAAAAAAAAAATTATTTTTTCCGGTACATCTAAAGAACGATGCGACCAGATAAATATGTGGCCTGAGTTGAAAGTAATAAAAGAAGAAGAAAGAGGAAGTCAGCTACTCACCGATTCAGATAAAGAGAAAGAAGTGAAAGTGTCTTTCCATATGGGGGGATCAAATCTAAAGGCTGGACGAATAATTTCTCCTTCTGAATCATTTAAAGTAGCCATTGATTAAATGTCTGTAAATTTGGAACTAAGACCAAGTCCTTATATAGCCACCTCGTTTTTTTTAAACAAAAGAGAATTTTATTGAAACTCAGAATCACAAATGTGATTTGGGTCCAAAAAATTACAGAATTAAGATGGGTCCAATAGACCCGATTATAAAAACACGGAAAATTAATTCAAAACAAAGAGCTTATTTCTATTCAATCCTGATCGAGGTCCATTTTCAAAACAACAGTTCATCCACCAATTAGAGAGCTAGATTAAGCTTAATCTTGGAGCTTAAAAAAAACTGATTAGCCACCTCGTACTTAGTTTGAGCTTTAGACGCATTTTCTTTAAATAATATGGTCATCAACTCATCATCTATCGGTTCACTTCACTTCACTACGCAAACAAAAAATAAATAGTAAAGTATAAGCATATAAAAGTACAATTAATTGTCCCATATTTGAATCGTGCATTTCATATTGCACATAAAAGTATAATTAATTGTCCCATATTTGAATCGTGCATTTCATATTTGACAAATGTAAAGAGGAAAAACGCAATTTGATTTCTCTTTGTCAAATACGATGGAAAACTCCGATATTATGATTTCTCTTGGTCAAATCCGAAGCCCTTTGGTCAAATTCGAAGCCTTCACAAATAGGGTTTTAAAGGAGGTTGTTGAACTTTCTATACAAGCATTCCTTCACGAAGTATCAATAATTCTTTTTATAAAAAAGATATGGAAAATAAAAAAAATGTTTACAAACTTCGCAGGACGAAAACAAAGATAAATAAAAGTTTTTGGTGGGTGGCTTATCATCACATTACAGGCTAAAGGATGCGGTATGCTAGTTAACTATGTGATGGGTTATGGAATTTGGGTTCCGTAGAATTTATATTTTATGTTGGAAAGCGATTTGCAAACAACTGCGAAGGTCAAAAAAATGTGTATCGTTGAAGATTTTGGTGTTCCTCTTTTTCTATATGTGTTAGATGACTACATAAAAGGTGGTTCTCCATATGTTGGCCAATGTTATTATTGGACGTGTGCCAGTTTGAGGCAGTGAGGAGCCATAATGGCCATATTGTGCTGATAGGCGGCATATGCATGTTTCTAGTCATATTGTCTTATAACTATTTGACGAAAGGGAAATCCAGGCGAATGTGGCACAGCGGACACAATCTGGTGTGGAATGGTGGTCCTATGAAATAATTTTATTGCGAGTTGTCTACTTGTTATGAATAGCCAATCAGGTTATAATGAATGCTTTGGAATATTGTATTTATTCCAGATTAAGGTAGCCCAAAGAACTTTAGGGGCCACCGACCGAATATGCAGGTAGGTGTTGCTGATGGAGAATAAGCCATTATTCTTATTTGGATCCAATGAATTTTTGTATCCTCCATTGAAGGAGGGGGGAACAGGTTGATGCTATTGATAATCTCCGATTAATGGTGTTGGTGAGATTACTCCCATATCGGATTAGCAAGGGTCAATTTCATGAACTGTTGCTAATGATGTGTTAAACCATATTTTTACCATGCATTCTGACGGTCCTAATTATACTAGTGTCATAACGCTCGACTAACGAGTTGGAGAAAAGCCATGGGTCGTACCATAATGAGGTGGAGTCACCGTTACCAATATAAACCATGTAGAGTCTTGAGGCTAACTGTCTGACCTTGAAGTTTTTCTGCCATCCCCACCTGAGGGACGAGCCTAACAGTAGCTCCACACTTTTGGTTTTAATCTTTTATGTGTGTATCCATCTAGACCAAATCGAAGCAAAATTTTTGGTAAGGATGGACCAAAATTATTTTGGGGCGGCCGTCTGATTCCAAGTTTTTAAGTTTAAAAACCCAAGGTCGTCCTCATTAAAGGAAAGTGTAAGGCTTTGCCAAGCGACTTTAGCGCCAATAATTTTTATTTCTGGACCACTCCAACAAAGTCTACGGAAAAGTTGGGGAGCTCTTTAAGAACTCAAATTAGGAGTATGATAACTAATTACTAGTAAACATGGCTAGCAAATAGGATAAATTTTAGAAGTTGGAGCCTCCTTGCGTAGGAAAGGTATTTCGAGGTCCATGAGGAGATACAACGTGTAACTTTTTGAAATAGAGGACGGTAGTCATTATATGTTATCCTCCAAGTGATAAGAGGTACGCCCATGTATTTGATAGGTAAGATGCATTCTTGAAATCCCATCAAAGATTTAATGTCATCCCGAGTATCTAAAGAGGTGTCACATAGGAATACTTGACTATTATCTGGATTGAATCGGAGCATATAGAGTTTGTAAAATTTATTCATGCCTTCTTTGGTTAGTGTGCTAGTGGGGCCGTTGGCGCGACAAAAAATCATTAAGTCATCCGCAAAGCAAAAGTTGATGATTTCAGTTTATGACACTTCCAATGATAGCCAAAATTAGGTTTACATCATTTCTCATAGAGAATGTTGGAGAGTACTACCATAATAATGACAGAAAAATGATCGCCTTGTCAAAGGACTTTTTTACATTTGAATAATCCCTGACTTTTTTCCATTTATGGTAATGGAGAATGATGTTGTTGATATGCATTAGATGATCCAACCAATCATTTTTAGGGGAAAATCCATTGCAAAAGAAGCATCAAATAGGAGCATCCATTTAATGTTGTTGAAAGCTTTCATGAGGTAAATCTTTTATGCATATGGGGGTCTTTTTCTATTATTGTGGTAGCCATATAGGAGGTCCAGAGAGAGGAGGATATTGTCCGAGATGCTTTCATACAAAATAAATGCTTATTGAAAATGATCAATAATTGTAGGTTGGACATTTTTTATTCTCAAAGCAAGGGGTCGGGTGCTTTGTTGCTGTCATTATTAAAAAGGGCTTTCTTGATATCCTCATGAGTAACGGGTGTGGTCATTTGAGTTTTATGATATGTCACGGTTATAAAATTCATGATGCTCTCCAATCTAGTGTAGTCCAACTCACTGTTGGTATCTAATTGGTTTGTGAAATGATTAACAAAAAGTTCAGCCACCTCTAGAGGGTTGGTGCAGGTGTAACCCTCGGGAGTTTTAATAGCCAAAATATTCTTTCTAGCCATATGAGCCTTAATGCTATTATGGAAGAAATTGGAGTTGCGATCTCCAAGCTTAAGCCATGTTTTGCGAGACTTTTTTTTGAGATAAGATTCCTCCGTACAGTGATAAATATATATTTCCCAGAGGCATTCTTTTCCTCTTGAATAAAGAAAGAATTATCAAGATCATTTTGGAGCCTAAGTTAGACATGGAAGAGTTTTGTTTGGGCATGGTCTATTTTGTCACTAATATTACTGAATTCTCGTTTGTTGAAGGACAAGACCTCATATTGGAGTCTTTCTACTATATGGGTAATGATGGCCATGCCATTACCATAACAAGGCTCATTACAGCTTTTGGCAATAATATGGTGAAGCTTGGGTGGCTCTGCCGCATGTTAATATATTTGATTGGGTGGATTTTGGATAGGTAAGGATGACCGAGGCAGATCCAGATATAAAAAAGAGTTGGGGAAAATGTTATTAACAAAAACTATATCTAGTTTTGAAGATTTTGGGTTGTCGATTCCCTTATTGGTTCTAGAGTATTACCACCCGGTTGTACGGAGGTCTCTTACCTTACTTGAGTAGCAACAATGATTAAACTCGTTTATCGAGTGGGTCCAACATTCATGGGTTTCTAATCTTTCAGAAGGGTTTCTTATCACGTTGAAGTCCTCTAGGACAACCCAAGAGAGTATTTGTCTAGTGGTCGTGAGCCTGGAAATACTTGGCCAGATGGGGGTGCGTTCAACTGGCTCGTTAAAACCATAGAATGTAGAGAGTTGGAAGGTCGAGTTTTTGGCTAAGTAAGAAATGGTACAGTCCATGATTTGGAAGGAGGTGAACCTAATTTTAACCTGATAGACGCTTAGGTTCCAAGCAATCTAAATTTTACCTAAATGGTGGTCTACATGGTTGGTTCTATGATGCCAGAAAAATAATATCGATTTTCATAACTCTGTCAACATTATTACTACTTTCTTTGAACTCTAACAAACATTTGAGAGTACTACTATTGGAGAAAACATATTCTTTAACATCATTTTGTTTAATGGGGTCATTCAGACCCCTCACGTTCCAAGATGCAACTCTCATAAGAAGTTCTTAACATAAACAGGCAAAAAGTTAAAAGTGAAATGCATACAACACTAGAGTTAGGTATTAGGCATAATGCAACTTTAATACTTCCATCGAGAGGCTGATAAATCACCAACCCGTATCCGTTGATGCTCATCCTAAAATTTTCTAGTTTAGTGTCGGAGAAGTATCACTATCTCTTGAAAATATATAGACACGTTCCAAGCTATAGATCATTGAATCTTTTCCAAGTTATCTTGTGGGTAGGTTATCTTAAGATACCTCAGAAGGATCAATGCAACTTCCTGCAATATGTCCAAACATCTCGCATATGCTGCATGTTGGTGAATACCCTTGATATTCCATGTTGAGAATGTATTCCTTTTCCAAGCAGCTTATGCTGATGGTGGTTGATAAATTATATCTCGTATTCCTTATTATTCACAGACAATCGAAACTTTATATTACATGATTGGCAATATGCGTCTCAACATAGAACGACATGCCAAGCTCATGGGGTAAGCCATGGAACCTAACCCACAGAGTTATGGTCTTCATGGAATCCTTGGCGAGTTTTCCATTGGTTCACACCGCTTAAGGAAAATGGGATGGTTGTTGAACATGAGTGACGTTATCGACGGTGGAGAACTTAAAACATTAATGGCCTGAACGGGGTTAGCTTGCACTCATGAAGTCCATGGCTGCCCCATATCCTGGAAACAATGGACTGAACGTGGTAAAAATCTTGTTTCTTTGTAAGGAAATAGCCAAAGAGGTATTTAGTCCATTCAGCGTGATCTCTCACTATGGCGTCAGGAGGGAAAATCAGGATTCTCTTTTCAATTCTTAGAGTGAAGATCTTCTCAACATTCATGCTATACCTGATATCCTAGGGAGTAGCCATAAAACTGGTTTGTATTTGACTTACAGTGAGAGGGATGGCAGTGGGAATGGTATTTGATGTTGTGGAGTTTTGGCTATGGATCGGTGGCTGCTTATTGGCCACAGAGGTCGGGGTGTTGTAGACCATAAGGAAGCTCTACGGAAATTCGGGCGAGGATTTCTAAGAGAGAAGAGAGGGCTAACGATGGAGGTCCTACTAACAAGGGGGTAGAGGCTCAAATCATCCACAAGAGAATGTTTGCATTCATCCTAGTCGATCTGCATGTCATCTCCTGCCATGGAGAAGGAGATCTAAAAACGTTTAACCTCCATTTGGCTCCTTATCTCATGTCTGGCGGCTCTGTTTTTCTCGATGATGTTAAGGTTCTATTTATGATAGCTATGGATCAGAGGAGCAGAGGCATGCATAAAGTTTGGGAGGCCTTGCATGAGGAAGAAAAAGCCATTGTTAATAGATAGGGACCTGAATGGAGATGTGTTTGGGGTGGATGATGAGGTTTTGGTTTCCAGGGATAGCATTGTATCACACGGGCTTTGAGCAAGGTAGAGGGAAATAATGAGCAGAAGCTCATCGTTATTGATGTTAGGTTTAAGTTTCTCGTTGAACTTGGGTTTATCTTTCCCATATTACTAGCTTTCTTAGAGAAAGATGACTTCTTATTTTTTGGTTTTGAGTAGGTGCGGGTGATAGCCGTATTAAGAAAGTTGAAAAAATAACAGAGTATGTGTTTTGTGTTGAGAAGAGAGCGATGGAGATAGTGGTAGGAATGATGATTTATACAGAGACCATGAACTCGAGGGGGATATAAATACTCAGGGTGAAGTCTCTACCAGGGAGGCCAAGGGTTTGAAAAATCAGCATAACAAATGCAGGATCGTAGGTTATAATTGCCTCCATAGTAAGGAAAATTTGAGTTAGAATTTGGAAAACGTTTATCTATGCATTTAATGCGCTAGGTAAAAATCGAGAAGGAATGAAAGTTTTGTTTGTGAGGTTTGAACATGTGGGCAAGGAAACCAAGCTCCCTATTAAGGCACCCAAGAAGGTTTATAATGTGAGGTGGGTAAAATTGTGATCAGTGCAGTACTAATAGAAGTTAAAGCATTTTCCACATAGAAGCCAAACACTCGAAGAGATTGGGAAGCTCTTGAGAGACTCTTCAGTTCTAAGTTTTTTGTAAATATACATGAAATGCTCTAAAACAAAACACAAAATAGAGCGTGGAGTGAAACAAATTGAACAGACACAGGAACTGAAAGAATAAGCACAAAAGAGTTGATTTTTATTACTTGAAGAAATGAAACAAAAGAGTTCAGTACTTATAGAATATATGATTCTCACTATCCACTAACAACAATTAATGATTTGAAACTTTACAATTCTTAATATAACTCCCACTACTTCATTAAGTCATTTAATAGTTGAGAATTGATTTGGAGCGGGTCCTTTCGGGAACTCAGTCTGTCTGCTTCTTGTAACTTCGATTAAAGAGTGCACTAAGTTTTTGACACCCCCTCTTAGTGCATTATTTCGACCAGCTAGACCGAGAGATCCTTTGAACTCTTCGAACTTTGATTTGGGAAGAGCCTTAGTAAGACCATCAGAAAAATGTTTATTAAACTCATCTGCCAAGTACTCGACCAGGCGCAACTCCCGGTTTTAACCTCCTAGTTCAGCTTGTCAAAAATAAGGAGGAACAAAAATAACAGCATCCTTAACTAGAATTTTGGAATGTAACTCTGCTAAATCTGAGGCATAGCTCAAAATCATACCCAACAACTCCTCAACAGAATAAACAATATCATTGTCATCAACTTTAAAACCAACAACATTTATTGAATCATTAATAATACCCTAGCAAGTACATTGAGTCAATAGAATGCTTCACGTGCTTATAGGGTTTTCCTATCATATATTTGAGCTGTGAATACATCTTCTCAAGATACCGAACCATTGATCTAGTAGTTTCTTCACCTGCAACAGTTTCTTCGAGTACTTATGAACATAGCCCCATTTTTAGTTTCTTCTTTTTCGAAAGTTTCTTCTCCGAATCATTCACTTGATCAGTCAGGCTTGATATTGCGTCAATTTGCTCCTTCCCTGCTCCCATTAGATTCTCCATCATCTCCATTAGACTTTTATTATGCTCAATTAATTTCTGATTCCCATCCTTTTGTTCATTATTTTCGAGAGAAATCTGTCCCTCACCAAGCGATTCTTGCTTGACTAAATCAGCAGGCTGCTAGAACAATGTATTCTCACCAACAACAACGTCTGTATTTTTACATCTTGATATTTCCTGCAACTTTACCTCCTCCTGAACAGAATTCATCGAGTCCATCTGCAATGTAATTTCAATGGGTGTAGTTTCTTCAACTGAAGGATCGCAAACACTCTTAAAGTCCAAGCTACTAACTGTTCTATTATCATATACCTCAGTAACTCCTTACATTGGAGAACCCATGTGTCGCACAAGTATTTCTGTGATTAAAAATCTTCCTTCCAACTTGGATGATTGTGCCGAAGAAGGTTCTGAAGATTCATTATAATCTGTCTTTGTTAAATCATGATCTTTTTCATTGATGTTGTCTTCTGTGCCCACAGAGATAAAAGTATATTTACTGTTAACATCTGCAGGTTTAACAGAGGACATCTCCCTCTCCTTGTTGAGTGATTCAGACACCTTCAAAGAGTCAAGTACCTCTTGAAGGTTCAGAAACTCATTTGTCAAGTATTTTTTTATTGTCGGAGAGATGGACGTAAACCCTGAATTGTGTCGAGTTATAATCGATTGCTCATTATTGTCTCTCCAATAACTATCTTTTGCATTTCTATCATCTGTTTAATAGTTAAAGACCCAAGAGCATGCATCCGAGTTTTGATCTCATCCACCTGCTCACGAATTCTGCAGGGTTGCTTCAGCTTCTTCAGTGATTCACATCTTCTAACTTCATAACCCATGGTACACAGACTGAATGATAATATATATCTTTGCATCTGATAGCTTCTTTCTTGTTGTTTCTCATTCATTGTTTTTGTCTGAACTTTTCCTATTATGACCAGGGATAGGAGACCTTGAACAGTTTCCCTTTTTCGGCAAGGGATATACTCTTAGACAAGTAGGAGGTAACTTATATTGTTCTGTGTAGATGATTATCATCTTCCAGTAGCTCTTCTAGCATCTCCTGCTTGTTTTGAAACAACACGATCTTCGTCGACCTTCGCTTCTATATTCTTACGAACCCAAACCGTGTTCGACTCAGATAAACTCGCTTGAACTTGACTATCATGGCATGTTGCCGTACTAATACCGATTCTAGAAGAGCCCTGCAAAACCTTCAACATAACCTTGGACGATTTGCTTTTGCTCTCACGCGGACTATTTTTAGTTACGATACCACTTTTTGGCTTCTCTACCTTATTATTACCACCATTAAACATAGCTGGACCATTTTTTAATTTCTTCGGTGTGGGGTGTGCAAGTAGACAAGGCCCGAGTCCAGGCATCGGTGCACCGCAGAAAACTGAGGCACCGAGGGCAACTTGTTGATTAATAACTGAAGTCATGTTGTCGGGTTGATTAACAACCTCAATCGAGAAACAACTTTCCCACTGTCGCTCATTGTTATCTTCAACATCGTATGCAACTTTGTATCTGATTTAACGATTTTCGAATAACAGTTTGGTTTAATGTGGCCTGGTTTTCCATACTTCTTGCAAATAAGCTTTGCACGACAATCTGATTTCATGTGTCCAGTCCTTCTACGTCTAAAACATGTTAGTGTAGAGTGGTTTGCTGACTCCCCCTCAATCATTATCTACTTACCACCATTTTGAAAATTACTTTGTGTGTTTTTACACCTTGACTTGTCTTTAGTAAACAGTGTATCTTCAACATCAGCAGAATACTTACCAAGCATTTGTTTAACCAATGCTTCCTGGTTAGAGAGTAGGTTCTCTAACTCAATAATTGATGTTTGGTTGACCCATCCTTGTATCGATGATATAAACGGCATAAAGTCAGATCGTAATTCATGAATCAAATAACGTCTTAGCCTTGCATCACGGATAGGTTCATCACTATCCAAACCTGAAATTTCCGAACATACATTCTTAACCTTAAGAGAGTAATCAGAGATCGACATATTACCTTGGGTTAATGAAGCATGCTCATTCTTAAGGTATTGAAGTCGTATAGTATTTTTCTGGGTAAATAACTTGTCAAGAGTATCCTAGATATCCTTTGTGAAATCCAATGCAAGAACATGATCAATAAATTCCTTACCGATCGAAGTTTATAACGCGAATAAAGCCTTTCTGCACCTTACTTTCCATTTCCTCCTTAACTCAACATTTTCCAGAGTATCACTAGGAAGTATCTCGGTACCGAAAACAAGATCCCACAAATCTTATCCTTGAAGGAAAGCCTCCATACACAACCGTCAATATTGGTAATTAGTTCCAACAAACTTCTCCGTAGACGTAGGAGAAGCTGAATTACTTTCATTCATATTGATTTAAAAAGTAATAACACTTTACAGGAATTTTATTCAATGGGTAATAAAATCAAACACTTGATATGCAGAGACCTTGCTTTGCTACCATGAAACAAATTGAACAGACAGAGAACTAAAACAATAAGCACACAAGAGTTGATTTTAATTACTTGAAGAAATGAAACAAAAGAGTTCAGTAGTTATAGAAAATATGATTCTCACTATTCACTAAGATCACTTAATGATTTGAGACTTTCAGACGTCTTAATATAACTCCCACTACTTCACTAAGTCATTTAATAGTTGAGAATTGATTTGGAGCTGTCTGCTTATTTGCAAGTCCTTTGCGAGAACTTAAACTGTCTGCTTCTTGTAACTTGGATTAAAGACCACTAATTTTTTGACATTGAGGAAACCATTTTATTGTCGGTGTATGAGATGAATAGTTTGTACGTATTATTTTGAAGTTTAAATACTCCATCTTCTCATAATATAAAACGTTCTAGAGAAAAAAAATTCATAATAACTATCATTTCTGAATTTCAATGTATATTAATTACACTTACTTTATTTTTGCCAATAAATAATTAAATAATTATCTATTTTATTATTTGTTGACCAATATTTTTTTAATAAGTGAAAACAGCAATTATTACTTTTCTTAATTTGCGCGCAAAACCCTCCAACTTCTTATATTATATTATGAGCGGAGGAAGGAGTAATAGGTAAGTGTATAAATTTCACTGGTGTTTATTAACTCTAGTAGTTTGCAGTAACTGCAGGCAAATGAGGTTTTTGAAGAGACTATGAGTAACACAGTTGGTGAATGAGAGAGAAAATAAACTCTCATAAATACATATAGAAGTTCTTCTATTACTCGTCATATAAACAAATGGTTTTCTGCATTCTTTATTTATTAGTAGAGGTGGCAAATGGTTAAGGAACCGCGGTTCAAAGTTGGAAATCTGTTTATGAACTGGTGGTTTAACTGTAACACTGGCCTATTAGGACCGCAAACCGCCAGGACCGCATAAGAAGTAAACCCCACGACCGCAAACCGGCAGGACCGCAAACCGGCAAGACCGCAAACCGGCAGGACTGCAAAACCACAATTTATTGGTAAAAAACCGCGGTTTATTTGTAAATTTTATAAATATTATAAATGTTTTAATTATTTTATAACCAAAATCATATGTTAAGTTATATTTAAAAAATATTGAGATATTGCATATGATTATAAAATTATTATTACATTTTGGTTAGTATTAATTTGTTTTGGTTATTAATATTTTAAGTGTTGTAATTTTTATATAGTCCAAAATTTTAAATATTACTTATGTTATTATTACATTTTGAATATTATTATTATGTTTTTAGATCTAATATTAGTAGTGTTGATTTTAATATTATAAACCAAAACTATATCTTATCATGTTAAAATATTACAAATTCTATCGTTATAATTTTAATATTACATTTTGAATTATATTATTGTGATTTGGTTTTAAATATTACAAGTGTTATTTATTATTTTTAAGTTATATTGTTATAATTTTAATATGATATTTTGAATTTTATTATTGTGATTAGGTTTTAAATATTACAAGTGTTATTTATTATTTTTAAGTTATATTGTTATACTTTTAATATAACATTTTGAATTTTATTATTGTGATTAGGTTTTAAATATTACAAGTGTTATTTATTATTTTTAAGTTATATTGTTACAATTTTAATATTACATTTTGAATTTTATTATTGTGATTTTGTTTTAAATATTACAAGTGTTATTTATTGTTTTTAAGTTATATTGTTATAATTTTAATATTACATTTTGAATTTTATTATTGTGATTTGGTTTAAAATATTACAAGTGTTATTTATTATTTTTAAGTTATATTGTTGTAATTTTAATATTACATTTTGAATATTATTATTGTGATTTGGCTTTAAATATTACAAATGTTATTTATTATTTTTTAAACCAAAATCATATTTTATCATGGTAAAAGATTACAAGTTATATTGTTATAATTTTAATATTAAATTTTGAATTTTATTATTTTAATTTTAATTATGATTATAAAATTATTATTACATTTTGGTTAGTATTAATTTGTTTTGGTTATCCCAAACATCATTCATGAAAATTAGCGGATTGGTGAGTATTAGTAAGTCTACGATTTATAGGCATTTTAAAACTTAAAACAACGTTTTTTTTAAATATGCAATAAAATACTAATCGAAACTAATTAATATCGCAAATAATAAAAACTAAATTTAGACTAATACCAACTAATACCAACTAATAACAAGCAATAACAACTAACAACAACTAATAAAATTAGAATTAAAAGAACTAATTTAAATTAATATAACAATTAAATAACTTGATAAATTATACGAAGCTCTTAATTGAGCTATTATAATGTTATCCCAACGTTATTTAAGTGTTTTTATCAAATAGAAACAATTTGCGAAAAAGAAAAAATCAAACAATTCCGAAAGTAGGACTACAATATGTAAAATAAGAAATTTGAGTTTTCTAGAATATTTAGAACAAGTAGAGAGATTTAGAGAGAGATATAGGGAGGAATATCTGAATTTATGAGTTTGGATTTGGGGTCTCCTCTATTTATAGAGGAGACCAAAAAAAATTAAAAACAAAAACAAAAAAATTTCCAGACCATCCGGATGTAATTTCCGGACGCCCGGACTGCAAATTCGGGCCATACGGAGATTTCTCCTTTATGTTTCAAGAATTTTTGTTTTGCTTCTTTATTTATTAAATGTTATTTAAATCACTTTCACTTTCAATTTTTATTTTGTTATTTACAAGTAATTTAAGTTTATGCATATAATTATACAATTCTAAAAACTAATATTGAATAGTTCGAAAATACAATAAACTATATAATTCATCTAACCATAAATACTTCAAGCTTGAAAGAATCTAAAGAATCACCTAATAATTTAAAATCAGAATACAATTATATGTCTAATAGGTATATATTATTTAATATGTACCTAATATTAAATATAACATCTTAAATACAAACAATACACAAATCATTTTACAATTATATTGTTTACGATATCTTGTTTAAGACAATCAAATTTTTATTTTTATATTTTTACAAATATTGAAAGTTGTAATCAAAATACAATTAGATGTATATATTTTATTTAATATCTACATAATATTAAATAAAATAAAATATCTTAAATACATAAATATAATCAAACATATCAAAATCAAATTACAATTATTTTTTTAGAATGTAATTGCTTGATTATAAAATTTCGATTAAAATGATAACATATTTAAATTAAAATGCATTAAATAGCATAATTAACTCGTTTATACGTTACATATTTCAATTATTGAAATTAGATTTAATTAACACTTACAAATTAATTTTAAATAACATTAAAACATATTTTGATAAACGGTTCATAAATGGTTTGCCAGGTGGTTTGAATTGGTAGTTTAACTGCGAAGCCATGACCGCCCATAACCGCATAAAGAGTAAATCGGCAAAACCAGGACCGCAAACCGTGGTTTTCTGTTAAACGGTTCCGATGGTTCGCTGTTCAAACCGTTTGACACCCCTATTTATTAGCAATAACGCGTTAAGGAGAGAGAGAAGCGGGATAGTGACTAGAGCATCCCAGACATTATGACCGTGATTGCGTTACTTATTAATTTGATGGATTATTGTTATAGTTTTAGAAGTGAGTTATCAATATTGGCCATCAAAATTTTAGTAAATATTAAATAATTTTATATTTAAATCATTATTATTCTATATTTCAATATGTCGTATAAGGATTTAGACTGTTCGACCATCTGGTTAATGTTAAAATATATTTAATTTAATATATTAATGGACCGATAAAAATTTGGACCTTAAATATAAATATTTAATAAAAGAAGTTCAAGATAGTCCAAATTAAAAATTAATCGAGTTAATTAAACTAAGTAATTAATTCAATTTGACATATATCTAAAAAATAAGTTATGGATCCAAGTAGAGTAACGATGTTGGATTTAGACGCTATGAAGAAAAATGCATAAATCTCAATGATTAAGCATAAACTAATAAATTGATTCATCAATTAACGAGGTCCCTGATCACAATGGAGTAGACATGCTGACTTTTATAACTTTGGGTTTCAAGTTCGAAAGTCTATAAATAAGAGGCTTAGATTTTGGAATTTCTTCATCTTCTCCGGAGACTCTCGACCACATCATTATCTCCTGCCCCTATTCCCCCTCCATATGGGACAACATCTGCAGAAAACTGCTAATCTCTTTCTCCCCCACTAATTGGCTACTTGGATTGGAAACCTAAATCAGTCGATAGCCGCTACCTCCAGTGATTCAAAGATTTCAACTTTTTTTTATTATTTTTCTCTTCCACTTCTTCAACAAGTATCATTGAAGATCACAGACTTACCAGGGTTTTAGTAAAACAGGATAATGGAAAACAACAAGTAAAATAATGAGTTCAGTAAAATAATGGAAATCACAAAAGGGTTATTATATTTTCCGTGATTTGAAGATTCTTTTTTCAATTGATATCATAGCCAGTAAAACATTTTTTTGATTATTAGAAGAAAAATATGTATATGTATATGTATCATGTATATTTCTTACTTTAAAGAATCTACGAAATTGGGTTTATGTGTTGATTGAACTAGCTATGACATAAATTTAAGAACAATATGAAAATCATAATTTGTGATTTATTCGGGTTAAAAAGCATGTTTATGTGTTTTATTTTGAACGTGTGATTAAATTACTATTTTTGATAGTGTTGAATTTTTTGATTGATTTGTGGTTCGATTTGATATCTGAGAATTTCGATTTTATCAAAATCAACATCAAATCACCCTTAATTTGATGAATTTATTCAAACTATTGGGGCATCGACTCATCGATGCTTAATGCATGGTGTTAACGATGATGGAAGACTGTCCAGCGATGTTCACCACGACCAACAAACTGCAGATGTTGTGGTGAACATTGTGACGTGCGAGGGTTTGCAAACCTGCTACTGTCGCGATGACAACACTGGAGCGCTACTTGCTATGCAAATACTCAATGATAACAACCACAACTGCTAGCTGGGTGCGGCTAACGACACGCATTAGCAGCACCTGCTATAGGTTGCAGCAGCCGTCACTATAGGTTGAGCATTGTCCATGACATGTAGGACACGGCATGGTATAACAGGTGGGCATTGCTGTTGCATACTACAGCAAGTAGACTGTTGCACTACAGACTGAGGCAGGCAGACTGTTGCACTACTATAGTGCTGGTGATGCATGCTAGGTAATGCCAAACTGGCCCAACATGATATGTTGTTGTTCATTTAAAATAATTAATTTTTTTAATAAAAATATATTTTTTAATTAAATAAATTTTATTTTTTTAAAAATTAATTATTTAATAAATTTTAAATATATTTATTTATTTTTTCATAAACATGATATGTTTGGCATGGTAGATGTATGTTTATGTGTAAATTAAATATTAAATATTTAAAGGTTTAAATGAATAATACATGACTAAAGTTTCGAAGACCGTTAGATGAACTAAAGAACTAAGTTAATAGGCCCTCCACAAGGTTAAAAATTAATCTCTTTAAGTATTTTAAGCTTCGAAAGGCTTCATGATTAATTGAAATTCATGTATTATCGGCTCCCTGGAAGGTTAAAGTTTGGATTTTGAATTAATCATGGACTCGAGACACTTACTCGAAATGGTCATTGTGGTTGATTTAATTCTAAGTAGGGTGGAATCGCATCTCCGGAAGGTTTCACTCATATTTAGGAAATTAAGTTCATCCTTGTTATTTTATTTATTTTAAGTAGGTGATATCAATCATCCCGAAGGTTTCAATGATACTTATGAAAATTAAATTACGATTATTTTAATTTAAGTAAGTGAAATCAACCATTGAAAGGGTTTCACTTATACTTAAAGAGATTTAAATAAGAGAGAGTTACCAATAAAGACCCATTCAACAAACCTATTACAGATAAAGACCTAAAAGTTTTAAGATACTTTATACCTTAAATACACTTCTATATAAAATGCACTAACCAACTTCTCTTTCTTTGTTTTTTTTAATTTTAATTTTTAAAGATCTGTATCTTTTAAACTGTAACTCGGAAAAAGAGTCCGAAAATACCATTGGTTTTGGTTTTTTAAGTCGAACAAAAATAGTACCATTCAGGATATGTTTTGAATTTTTTTTAAAATATATATATTTTACACAGGTTTCTTAGTTATATGGTTTCGCATCTAGTGACTGGTTTCGCATCTATCAAAACAAATAGGTTTCTCATCTAGCAAAATAAAGAAGGTTTCACTTCTAACAAAATAAAGAAGGTTTCGCATCTAGCACAACAAAACAGATTTCGCATCTATCATAACGAAGAAGGTTTCGCATCTTCTTCGCGAAACCCCTATAAATTTAAAAAATTTAAAAGTCTATATCTTTTAAACCGTAACTCGAAAAAAAAATCCGAAAATACCGTTGGTTTTGTATTTTTAAGACGAACAAACTAGTACCACTCATGATATGTTATGAATTAATAATAATAATTTTTTAGAACAAATAACGTTTCGCATCTATCAAAAACGTGTTTTTTGCATCTACCATTCCGGAAAAATTACACGTTTCGCAACTATCAGTAGGTACAGATACAAAGGTTTCACGTCTTCTTCATTGAACCATTTTACTCGACACAAAAATCTCAGAAACTCAAAACAGACTAAAATCGACGAAAAACTAATTGAAACACAACAAATAAACTGCATTAGCAACGTAAAAACCAGATAAATACCAAGAATCAGAAACAAAAACATATACCGACTACTTCTAGTATTCCAAAATCAAAATTCTACTTACCACACACAAATTGACTTATTAAAAAAATCCAAAATCAAACTTCGAAATCAACTAAAACACAACAAAAACATATGAAAACAAAAGAAAAACAAGAAAATTGTGTTAAAAAAATGAAGAATCGCCTAACAATAGAGTTGTTCTATTCACGTAGAGAGATAGAGAGTGATAGAGAGAAAAAATTGGGAAAAAATGGTGAAGTATGGGTCTAAAATCTTTTTATATAAATAAACAAGGGTATTTAAGGAATTAATAGGTCTTCAATTGTAAATATTTCAGAAAAACGGGTCTTTTTGGAGATATATGAAAATATGGGTCTTAAGTGGATAATACTTTGGGTATTGGGTCTTAAATGGTACTTTACCCTTAAAATAGCGATCATAGATTTTTTTAAAAACTTATAAAATGAATGTTAGTATGATTTTCCCTCTGATATCTATTATCATGATACTTTATATTATATATGTATCTTTTATGTGCATATTTTTAGAGATTAAATCAATGAATAGTCAATCGACTATCACGTTTTCTTTTATTTAGTCCCTCGACTTAATAAATACCGATGAGGATCCTTGAATTTGGAAAAATCTATAAATTTAGTCATTGACTTACAAAATCTATAAATTTAGTTCCTTAACTTGGAAAAATCTAACAATTTAGTGATTGACGCCAAGAAAAAAACCACTCACGAGGGACTAACTTTATATATTTTTCTAAGTGAATGTACTAAATTTATAGATTTTAAAATTCAGAGATTCAATTTATAGATTTTGCCAAGTCCAGCGACCCTCACCGGTGATTCTGGAGTTGAGAGACTCAATGAAAGAAAACGAGATAATAGAGGGACTATTTCTTGATTTAAGCTTACTTTTCAGTTATATGCTAAGTTTTTTATTGTGATTTATATGTTGTTTGTTCTATTAATAGAGACTATGGGTTACAATCTATTGGGAAATCGTCCACCCATGTTAGATTATTCGGACTTTCCAGTATCAAAAGCAGAGACGCTATTATAGTTGTATATTCATGCTTGCGACTATGCACTAACCCATTCTAAATCATCTAACCTTAGTCTGGAAAGTACACCTAAGGAATCTAAGAAACATGAAATGTGGAACGAGTCAAATAAGCTATACATAGGTCCAATGTTGTAAGGTATACCAGTAGCACTTTAATGGGCTAACCTGAAGAATTTTAATGGTATTCTCGTGGAGATCGAGAAAGCCTTAGCTAAGAACGAAATGGTAGAGATGCAACATCTTACAAATGAGATTTAGATAAAGAAGTACACTAGTAGAGGTAAAATCCATGAGTACATTCTTGGAATGTCTACAATTGGCCAATAGTTGAAGACAATCAAGGTAGACCTTACTCAAGAATGTATAGTGGGGTTCACATTTCAGTCGTCGCCAGAACCGTTTAAGTATTTCCGACCATCTATTACTACATGTGGGAAAAGTAGAATATCATTCAGTTAATTTCCCATGATGCACATGAGGAGGAGAAACTTAAAGTGGAAATTTATGAGGTTAATATGATAGCATCTTCAAAAGTGATGTCCAACTGAGGTAAGGGCTTAGAAAACTCAGGAAAATAAATTGGACCCACAACAATTAGCTTGTTCTCAAGTTGAGGTAAGGGATTAGAAACCTGAGAGGCTTTATATTTTATGATTCTCTCACTGGTACTATATTTTATTGGGAACAACCAAGGTTCTCAAGGATGTTAAGTTAAAGGGGAAGAATAAGGGAACTCATATAATTTTGAGGACTAATTCTGTAGATATTCATAAAAAGTTTAACATGGACACTCATGTATTAGACTATTGGGCTTTAACGCAAATAATTATGGTTCGTGAAAACATGGTAATCCTTAGATTGACACTCATGTTTCACTTGAGGTTTCTAACCAAGATATGGATATGGTCCACGTAGAACAAGATGAATATTAAGATTATCTTCCAGAAGAAGATAAAAATGGCATCGTTCATAAAGATAAACTCTACATCCTTAAGAAGTACAACATGAGGAAATAATTCCCTTAAGAAGGTCTACTAGAGAAATGAATAGTACTATAAGTCTAAAATTTCTAATATATCTTCTTGAGCTTGATGAGTCATATGCTAGGATTGTAGACGATCTTTCATCCTATAGACATGCCATAGAAATCTATGAATCTCGGAAGTAGATTAACACTATAAAGGAAGAGTATACGTCAATGCAAGATAATGTGGTATGAGATCTTATCCCATTACCTGAAGAGAAAAAGGAAATTGGTTTTAGGTGGGTTTACAAAACCAAACGTAATTCCATAGGTAATGTGATATACATCAAATACTATGAAAGAATATACTCAACATTAAGGGATAGATTTTAAAGAAACCTTCGCTCTAGTATCAATGGAGGATTCCTTTAAAACAATCATGAAATTAGTTGCATACTTTTACCTTGAGCTCCATCAGATGGATAAGACCAATTTTCTCAATGGTATTATTGAGGAAAGATCTACACGGTTAAACATAATATTTTACAGAAAAACTCAAACAATTTGGTTTGTAAGCTTAAATAATAAATTTATAGGCTCCAACAGACCTTTCGTCAGTGGTACCACGAATTCCTTGAAGTGATAGTCTTTTTTGAGTTTGAAGTCAACTCGATTGGGGATTTTATGTATCACAAGTTTAGTAAGAGTAATTTCATATTTCTTATATGGATAAAGAAATTTCTATCATACAAGTTTGATTTGAAAGCTCATGGTGATGCCAGTTTTGTATTAAGAATCCAGATAACCAGGATTACTCATGTGGCATTCTTGGATTATCACAAAAGATATACATTGAAAGTGTGTTAAAATATTTTATATTGACATATTGAAAACCCTTAACTACCCCCATAGCAAAGGGTGACAGGCTTAGTCTCGATCAATGTCCTAAGATAAAACTTAAGATTGAGAAAATGAAAATAATATCTTATAATTTGGCAGTTGAGAGTGTAATATATGATCAAGTTTGTACTATACCGGACATTAACTTTGCTGTAAATTCGTTGGAGAGATATGTTAGTAACCCAGGAATGGATCAATTGAAGGTAGTTAAAATGTACTCTGGTATCTACAAGGAGAAAAGTGGCACATGCTAAAAAACGGTACTCTGATATCTTTTACTCTTTTTATCTTTCGGTTCTTCAACATGTATCCTTGAAGATTAAAGTCTGGAAAGCAGCGTGAGAAATAATGAGTGTTCCTTGTTTTTTTGTTTTTTTATTCTATAAGAAATCACACAGGGGATATTATATTTTTTTACAATTTGAAGAGTGATTCTTCAGTCAACGCTAATCCAATTATGTAATTAGTAATATTATTAATATTTGAATAAGTTTAGATTTAGGTATGAAAAAAATTATTTAGGTCGAAACTTGGGAACGGTGAGGTGAAGCGCAAAGTTGGTGAATACCTAACGAGACGTTGTAGGAGGTAAATGAAGCTTCGACTATTTATCTTTTCAAATACAAAGCTAACATGAATACGCATAAAGTAAAGTAAAAACCCACAATAAGTAATTTAATGTGGTTTGGATCGTGAAGAAATCCTACGTCCACAGAAAACATACAGAATTTATATACGAGATTATTTTAGGATTTTTCAAACACTAACACTCAACCACTAATCTTTTATTGCAAAACACTAACGACTTACAAAAAGAACTATGGATCTCATATATAGTATATGGTGTGGGTAAAAGTAGCCTGAGGGTAGGCTGGTAATTTCAAGTGGAGTTTTAGGGCGGTGTAAGGGTGTTTCACGGTGGTGTGGTGGTGTTTAAGGGTGTTTCAAAGTGTTTCAAGGGTGGAGAGAGAATTAAGCAGCCTGGCAGCAGTTAATTTTTCTTACCCATAGTTAATGCTGGTGGTTGGGCATTTATAGTGTGAAATTTGGGCCCTTATGGGCTTTTGGGTCAAGTTTAATGGACCCGGGTCATGTTTAAAGACCCATGAGTTTTAAGCAGATGTACAGGTAGCTTAGTCAGATAGTGATTAGGTTTTTTAGTACTTTAGTCATAGTTCGAACTGCCTTATGTTTGCAGTGTTCAAGATCATCTGTCCGGTTCAATCAGTGCTGTCCGAATTGAGGTCATGGAGTCTGTCCGAATTTACGGGGTGATTTACTTTGGACTACCCTTCCGGGGAGCTCTTCGAATTCAGACTCATCAGGAGCCCCTTTTTTAGGTTTTTGAACAAGTGTCCTTGTTAAAGAACTGAAAAACAGTCCGATTGAAGAAGTGGTTTTCAAATTCGAAGAGAATTGAGATAGGCCCGGACAGTCCACCCGTTACGAATTCCAAACGGTTCTTTGTCAGAGGTAGTGGGACACGTGTCACACCCTGGTTGGTTACTTTTAGCCGTTTTTTCACCTTGAAAGTTGCACCACTTTCTCAAACAAGTTACTTCTTTAAATGCTATTGATGATGTCAGCGCCGTTTTTAATCATTGCCCAACTTTTCGGATTCTCCTAGGAATCAAACTCTTTTTTACATTTACTATAAATTCCATTTGTCTTTCACAGTTTCATTTTCACTTTTACTTTGCCATTTCACTCAAAACTTCATCTCTCTAAAACTTCAAACTTTCCTTTGTAGTTTTATGTTCACAGCAAGAACAGCTCTAATCAAGGATGGCTGGCTCAATCTTTCAGAACTAGAGAAAGCTCAAAGGGTTGAAAAAGAGAAGAGACTTGCAGCAGGGCTTCCAGCGTCGCCTGTTGAAAAACCAGCCCCTTCAATCGAAGAATCTGATAGAGGTTCGTCGTCTTCGAAAGGTACGAAACCTAGAAAACTCTTTCAATCAACACTCTCCCCAATAGTTTCTGGCTCATCAGTCCAAGAGTCAATCCCCACTGTCGAACCGGGGGTCGCTGTTACAAGTGTTAGGAAGAAAACCACTTTTATTGCTACGGGGTCCGACTCCGATCATTCTCCAGACAAGCTGATCATGAAAAGACCAAGTAGACTGGTTAAGGGACTCTCCTCAAAAAATACCAGTGAGTCAGGGTCCGGGACAACTGTTAGGACCCTCCGGGAGAGGCCGGTTGGTCCGGAGGCTAGCAGTCCACTACCTCCTAAGGAAACTTCGACCTCAGAAACTCAAGCTGAGGTGAGAACTCAGAAACATACAACGAGCCGACAGTCCGGAGGATCAGCTGTGCCAAGCTTCATCCCTCTCCGGGCTGTTTCTGCAGAAGCTCCCCCAACAGTAATGGAGGAGAGGATGGAAGACTCCATTGAGGAGGCTAGGTTTGAGTCCGAGTCTTCCGGACAAGCTGACACTGCCATAGTTGTTGCCAAAAAGGGCAAAGAGGTCTTATATCTGAGGCGTCCGGATCTGCCGGAGAGCCTCGAAGGGAGAGTAGGGCCCTGCTTTCACAAGGTAGAGTTTAAGTATCTTTTGTCTCTGTTAAAGACCAAGTATGCGTTTATCCATACTAGAGATTTGGGACGGCTTCGCACCAAGTGGGGGATCCCTGAAAACGTTAAAATCCGAATTCCTATCGATCCGGAGACCGCGATGGATTGTAAAAGGAATGAAATAGTCTTCTTTACGGAGCTATTCAACTGGGGACTTAGGTTCCCATTGGATCCAGAGATAGTGCGCTATTTCCATTTAGTCAAGCTATGCACATCACAGCTGAGCCCCAACGGATGGTACACCTTGATGTCATGCATTATGGCGTCTAGGCTGTCCGGAATCCCTCTTCCCATGGAAGAGTTTGCTGCTGTGGCTAATCTGTGCAAGCACCACCAGTTCCCTTTTTATCACTTCAACATGGAGAACGATCTGAAAGCTGTCGATGATCTCCTGGAATCGGAGAGTAAATGGAGGAGCCAATTTTTGTTTGTAAGTGGCTCATGGGAGAATGGCAATAAAATCAAGGTCGGGGAGAATCCTAGCCTTCTTCGAAGTAGATGGAGGAGCGATCGTAAGTTCTTTCCTTAAGTTTCTGTTCGAATCTTCCCATTTTTTAAGCTTTCACTAACTAGTTATTCTTTTGTTTTGTTAGAACTGCCAAAAGAGTTCGGAGACTATCTGAAAGCCGGATGGGTCACCTGTGGCAAGATAAATGCATGGGCCGCAGAGAACTGGGAGAACCGGTTTCACAAGGCTTTCACTTCGGGGAACTTGGCGAGATCTCACCTGTGGAACACCACAGGTCGAAGGGATTTAACATGGGAGGAGTTCTCCACCCCTCCTGATGATGACATAGTGCTGAGAAGGTCTCATGAGCTAGATGGGACCCTTTTCCTTCCTCTCCGGGCCAAAGCCCCAAGTAAAATGAAGGGCCAAAAGAAGAAAGGGAGGAAAACAGCAACGGATACGGAGAAAAAGGCTCCAACTGACACAGAGGTGCCAGTCCCGGCCCAAGTTGATGCAAACCTTCTTCAGGTGGTAGAAGTGGAAAGTAAGAAACACGGAGAGACTCCCTCAAAACCTTCAAGGGCCTCCAAACGAACTCGCAAGCAAACGAGTGACAGTGCTGATAGGGAGGCCAAAAAGAAGAAGATTTCTCAAGAAGAAGAGTTTGCTCCCCGGGATCCGGAGCCCACTTTCCCTATTGATCCAACGTTGGCTGAAGAGATCCCAGAGAATCTTAACGAAGGGATTCCAAGGGAACTCCATGCTGATGAGATTGAAAGGGGAGAGATCAATATGGACGAAGTGGATGTCACCGGCCTGGGTCCTCTAGGTGATTACTTTCTTGGTCTGTCAAGAGATGAGTTTGCTGGGCCATATGTTCCCCCAAGCAGCTCCAACACAGTAAACTTCAACGGTAAGACTTTCTTGGTCTCCAGCGAGAGGGATGTTATAGCTCATTCCCTCCTGAGCAACGTACAACCAGTACTTACCCTGGAAAGGCAAGTCCGGAGTCAGGCAGAGTCCATCAAAGAACTTAAGTCTGAGAAGGAGTCACTGTCCGAAAATCTCAGGACTGCCACTACTAAGGTTGACTTGCTCAAGGAGTCAAACGAACAGCTAAAGGAAAATCAAGAGAAAAGCAACACAAAAGTTGCTTCTTTAGAAAAGACTGTGAAAGATCTCCAGGCTAAGCTGTCCGGATTGGAGAAGGACTTGGCAGCATCAAGGGGAGAAACTGCAGCAAAGGAGAAGATTGTCACCAACCTGACCACTGACAAACTTGCTTTAGAGAATGCAGTGACTCAGGCTGTTGAGGAGAAAGATGCTTTGGTGAAGGATCAAGAAGCCATGATCAAGGCCAAAATCAATGCTTATGCCAGGGAGATGATACGGAGTGAGGAATTATTGATTGAAAAGGTGAAGTCCGACATGGTCCTCCTATTTCACGAGAAGTTCCCGAAGAGGAGACTTGGGGACTTATGGCGTTACGTGGATGACGATGATCTCCCATATTGGACCATGGTTGATGAAGGGTACACTGATATATCCTCATCTGGTGACGAGGAGGAAACCGGAGAGAGTCCGGGTGAAGAAGAGGCTGACCCCAAAGGCAAGAAGGTCATTGAGGAAAAAAGCGATATCAAGACCAAGGGAACAGATGAGGGTGAGCCATCTTCAAAGGCTCTACCTTAGTTGGTAATTTGTTTTGTTTACTTTTTGTTCGAACCAAAGTCCTTGGAAGGCCAAGGCACCTTTTTTGTGATGCTGTCCGTTTTAACCGGACAGATTTTTGTATTATGCTCAAACCTGTTTAAAAAGTCCTTGGAAGGCCAAGGCAACTTTAAGTTTATTGAATGAACGTTTTATCTTGCACAACCTTTCTTTTATTCCATAGTCCGTTTAAATATCTTGGAGTTTAATTAATTTCGAGTTATCGTGTTGTGAGAGTGTTTAGTTTCTCTGGCTAGAATTTAAGTAGCCCTTAGATCTTTCAGTCCGGGTAGTATGGCAATCAACAGAATTTTGTAAAAACTTAGAAAATTGTTAAAAAAGGCTCCAAGTTTTATTGAAAGCTCTTCGTGGCGCCGAAGAGAGGAAGTGGTATGCCCCCAAATATTTACATGGATGTTTAAACAAGTAAATATTTACATAAACTTTATTCCAAGTACATTCGAAGGTGTTCAACATTCCAAGGGTGAGTTAAAACCCTGCCATCTTTGTCTTCCAACCAGTATATGCCAGGCTTGATTCTCTCAACCACAGTGTAGGGACCCTCCCAAGTTGGGGCCAACTTTCCGAAGAGCTTTTCCTTGGTATGCAAGAAAACTTTCCTCAATACCTTATCTCCTGGTTGAAAATCCCTTCTTTTAACTCTAGAAGCAAACCTGCTTCTCATCAAGCCTTGATAGTGTGCCATTCTAAGATGAGCTTTTACTCGCCTTTCTTCAATTAAATCAAGTTGATTTCTAACTGCCATTTCATTAGCCCGTCCGGAGAAGTTATGAACACGAAAAGAGGGGAGTGTCTTTTCTATGGGAGCTACTGCATCCATCCCATAGACCAAGGCAAAAGGTGATTCTTGTGTGGCAGCCCCAGGCGTTGTCCGGTAGGCCCACAAGACTTCTTGTAAATAACTAGGCCACTTCCCAGCAGCCCCTTCCAAATTTTTCTTTAAACCGGACAGTATCGTTCTGTTAGCCACTTCAACTTGCCCATTGGCTTGTGGGTGGAATGGTGAAGAAAAGCAGTGCTGAATACCCCTTGAGGCACAGAAGCTCTCCATTTCTCTGTTGTCAAACTGTGGCCCATTGTCTGTTGTTATTCTCTGGGGAACACCAAATCTGCAACATATGTTGGATAGAATGAATTTTATAACAGCCTTTGATGTTGTTCCTGCTAAGGGGGCTGCTTCTATCCACTTTGAAAAGTAGTCAATGGCTACGATTATGGTTTTACGCCCTCCGGACGCCATAGGGAGAGGCCCAACTAAGTCCAATCCCCATCGAGCAAAAGGGATAGGCTCAGAAATTGATTCCATAGGAATGGCTGGTACATGAATTTCATTGCTGTACCTCTGGCATGGGTCACACCTTCTTACCAGTTCCTTGGCATCTTTCATTATTAAAGGCCAATAATATCCGGAGAGAAGCACTCTTCTTGTTAATGCTCTAAATCCACAATGGGCTGATCCCTCACCATCATGCAATTCGAAGAGAACCATTTGTGACTCATGATCTCCTAAACAGCATAGGAGAGGTTTGCTATAGGATTTCTTGTACAAGATCTCTCTAATCATGATGAACCCACGAGCCTTGTGTTTTAGAGTTCTGGCTTGTGATTTATTCAAAGGTACGATGCCATCGGACAGATATTGTATAAGAGGAGACCTCCAATCCTGAGGCTTATTTACTTGTATTTCAAAGACTTCTTCTTTTTCCCCTTTCATCAAGTTGAATAGAAGGACTTTCAAGCACATGGATCCATGGATAGGACTCCGTGTATGCTATTGTTGCCAACGAGTCTGCTAGCTCATTCTCTGCCCGGGGAATATGTTCATAGACAACAGCTTTAAACTTCATTGCTTCATTTTTCAAGAGAAGTAAATATTTAATCAATTGTTCTTTTCTAGCTTCTGATAGGCCCAAGGCATGGTGGACAAGCAATTGGGAGTGGCTTAGTAGCTTGACCCTTTTTGCTCCACAGATATAAGCCAATTTCAACCCAGCTATAGCTGCTTCGTATTCGGACTCGTTATTAGACGCTCTGAAAGCAAAACAAATAGCTTGGAACATGTTGTCCCCATAGGGGGAAGTAAGACATATTCCTGCCCCAGATCCTATGGCACTGGATCCTCCATCTGTTCGGACAATCCACACTTTTTTGTCTTTTGAATCAGCAGATTGTTCTGAGTCCCTATCAGAATGGAATTCGACCAGAAAATCAGCCACAGCTTGAGCTTTTAATGCTGTTCGAGGAGCAAAGTCTATATCGAAGTCCCCCAACTCTACTGACCACTTTGTCATTCTGCTTGAAATGTCTGCTTTTTGAAGGACATTCTTTAAAGGGAAGGATGTCCGGACAACGATAGGATGAGCCTGAAAATAAGGCCTCATCTTTCTTGCAGCTATCACCAAGGCCAATGCTAGTTTCTCAAGTTTCAAGTAACGGCGTTCAGCATCAATCAGGCTTTTGCTGATGTAGTATACCGGGTGAGGATACCCATCAACCTCCCTTACTAGCACAACACTGATGGCACAGCTTGAAACAGCCAGATACACAAAAAGAGTCTCCCCCTCGATTGGTTTAAACAAAGTTTTGGGAGAGGACAGATGCTTCTTAATCTCGTTGAATGCCTCATCACACTGTGGCGTCCACTCAAACCCCTTTGCACCTTTCAAAGTTTGAAAGAAGGGAGCACACCTGTCCGAAGACCTTGAGATGAATCTGTTCAAGGCTGCTAACCTCCCCGTTAACCGCTGAACTTCTTTAATGTTTCGAGGAGGCTCCATTTGAAATAAAGCATTGAGTTGGTCCGGGTCGGGCTGTATTCCATGCTCACTTATAATATACCCTAAGAACTTCCCGGACTGCACTCCGAACACACATTTTTCAGGATTTAACTTTAAATTCACCTTGGCCAGATTGGCAAAAGTCTCCTGGAGGTCGGACAAGTGCAGCTGCTCATCCATACTTTTCACCATCATATCGTCAATGTAAACCTCCATATTTCTTCCAATTTGATCAGCAAATGCCTGATTGACTAACCTTTGATAAGTAGCCCCAGCATTTTTCAAACCAAAAGGCATCACCTTGTAGCAGTGTAAACCTCTATCAGTAACAAAAGTGGTATGCTCTTGATCTCTTGGATCCACCTGGATCTGATTGTACCCGGAGAAAGCATCCATGAAGGAGAGTAGCTTGTTCCCAGAAGTAGAGTCTACCAGCTGATCTATCCGGGGAACCGGATACAAGTCTTTTGGGCAAGCTCGATTGAGATCTGTGAAATCAATGCACATTCGCCATTTACCGTTTTTCTTTTTTACCAAGACTGGATTGGCAGTCCACAAAGGATACTGAGATTCTTTAATGTGCCCCATCTTCGTGAGTCTGTCAACCTCTTGTACAATGACGTCAGCCTTTTCTTTTGAGAAAGCTCTCCTCTTTTGCACCACTGGTGCTACGTCTCTCCGGACAGATAGGTGATGGGAAATCACCTCTGATGGAACTCCAGTAACATCAGCATTGCACCAAGCAAAGACATGCTGATGGTCTTTTAAGAATTTTAACATCTCTTCTTTCAACACTTGTGGCATTTTGGACCCTATCTTGACAAATTTCCCTTCTTCCAAGCAGTGTGTCTCAACCTCCTCAATTGGGATCAACACTCCGGGGGTCTCCCTGGGGTCATCAATTTCACCATCACCCCCAGGAAGGTCCTCAAACTTCTATTGGTCATTTATACGGACTGCCCCCAGCGTTCGCGGAGCCAAGGCAGTGGTATAGCATTCTCTTGCAACTTTTTGACTCCTCCGGACAACCCCAACCTGCCCCTGAACAGCATATTTTAAACACTGATGGACTTTCGAAGCCACTGCGTGCATCCTAGAGAGCCAAGATCTCCCTAGAATAGCATTGTAACAAGTGGGACAGTCCACCACAATGAAAAGTATTCTGACCGTTTTCTTGAAAGGGCCTCTGCCCAACAATACTTCTTCTTCGAACTCACCGATTACATCAGCTGAGCTGCCCGTGAAGCCTACAATCGATCGGTCTGACTTTTGAATCACAGCTGGATTTTTCATTTTCTTGTAAGTATCCAGGAAAAGGATATTGGCAGAGCTCCCAGTATCTACCAGGATTCGCCTTATCTCATTGCCCCCTATCGATGCTCCTATGACAACAGCATCTTCATGAGGGCCAGCAATATCTCTCAAATCATCCCCATCAAAGACAATGAATGGGAATAAACTTGAAGATTGATAAGAGGTCATGCCCCCTTCTAGTTGGGTTGCCAAATTATGAACATGCCTTTTTCTTGATGAAGTGGTAGGAGCCGTTACAGTGTCCCCTCCGAAAATTGTCAAGGACTCAAAGAATTTAATGAGCCCGGAGACCGACCTGGAACGCTCCTCTATTGCACCCACTCTGTTCCTTGTTGGATCAGGATCCAAGTATTCAGATTCCACATCAAACCTTTCAATGATTACCATAGCCCCTTCTGGGGCAGCATTAACCGGACCAGCCCGGTGAGTGTTGTCAGGCCTGTTGCCTCCTCTTCTTTTAACGTATGCACCCAATTTCCCTCTTTCAATCAGGTTCTGAACCTCTTGTTTCAAGGCTATGCAATCATCAGTGGTATGGCCAATATCATTGTGATATTGACAAAAAGAACTGTTTCGATGTTCTCTGGGAGACTGCAAGGTTGCCGGTCTCTGGTAGTGTACTTCATCTTTAGTTTTCTTGAAAATGGTTGCCACACTTTCTTTGAGCTCTGCAAACCACTCCGGTTGGACTCACGGCCCCCTTTTGTTTCTAGACTGCTGACTTTGTGCAGGAGCAGCTGGTTGAGACTGAGCTTTTCCTCTTCCATGCCCCTGTCCGGTTTCTCTAGCTTTGTTGCCGGACTGGTTTTGATTGGGAGTTGGTGTCACCGGGGTGGATCTCACCTGCCTGTGCACCCTGGTCTTTTTTGTTTCATCAACATTTATTTGCTTGCCGACTTGATTCAGCAATCCACCCCAGGTCATGGCTTTCTTCCTTGTTACTGAATCAGCCAGGTTGCCCGGGTTTAAACCTTGTCTCAGGGATGCTATTGCCACTTGTTCAAAGCAATCAGCCAGCCCGTTCTTTGTGTTCACAAAACGACTTATGTATTCTTTCAACGATTCATTTGGCTCTTGGCACAATGGATTATGGTATCTCCATTACCCTTGAGCTCCTTACTCCCCACAAATTGTCTTCGAAAGGCCACCCAAAAGGTATCAAAGTCTCTGATACAACCCTGAGGAAGGCTGTTGTACCACTTCAGAGCACTCCCCGTAAAGGACTGGGAGAATGCCCTGCAGAGTAGTTTATCATCATCATCATCAAAGTTCATCATGAAGTTCTTGAATTGCTCCAGATGATTGTCTAGATCAGTACTGCCATCGTACTTCTCCATCTTGGTGCTATCAAACCTCTTGGGGAGGTTTCCGGATAGGATTTTAGAAGACAGTGGAGACTGCCTCCAATTCCTTCCACGACTGAACACGATATCATCATTAGGAGTTGCAAAGATACCTGGCTCATCATGGAAGGCAAAAGGATCCATCAACATCCGGTCTACATGCCTCCGGTGAGATGACCCTTTTCCAATATGCCTTTTCATTCTTCCATGGCGATCTCTTTTTCTAGAATACTTTTTAACTTGCTTTTGTTTTTTCCTGGTTCGCCCCTCGTCACTGCTGGAGGACAAGGACTTTTCATTTCCCTCACTGTCAGAAGAGCTGTCCGAAGATTCTGAACTTGAGTCAGAACTCTCCACAGGCTTGGACCGGTGAGACTTTTTAGAACTGGCATGTGTCTTTTTAGTGCTTACATGAGTCTTTGAAGCCTCATGCTCTCGAGGGTTATCAGAACGATGAACAACTGATGCTTTGGATTTCTCCTTCATGCCCATCTTGGCCTTTTCAGCCCTCAGAGCTTCTATTTCAACCCTCAACCTGTCACGCTCCTGGACAGTATATTCATCGTTCTCTTCCACCACTTCGAGCAAAGCTGGTGGAAGCTCTGGATTATCCGGATTCATTCGGACAGAATTCCTTTACTTGGTTTTGAATGTTTGATTCAGGCACCGTCGCCTCCCACTGTGGTCGCCAATTTGGTGTGGGTAAAAGTAGCCTGAGGGTAGGCTGGTAATTTCAAGTGGAGTTTTAGGGCGGTGTAAGGGTGTTTCACGGTGGTGTGGTGGTGTTTAAGGGTGTTTCAAAGTGTTTCAAGGGTGGAGAGAGAATTAAGCAGCCTGGCAGCAGTTAATTTTTCTTACCCATAGTTAATGCTGGTGGTTGGGCATTTATAGTGTGAAATTTGGGCCCTTATGGGCTTTTGGGTCAAGTTTAATGGACCCGGGTCATGTTTAAAGACCCATGAGTTTTAAGCAGATGTACAGGTAGCTTAGTCAGATAGTGATTAGGTTTTTTAGTACTTTAGTCATAGTTCGAACTGCCTTATGTTTGCAGTGTTCAAGATCATCTGTCCGGTTCAATCAGTGCTGTCCGAATTGAGGTCATGGAGTCTGTTCGAATTTACGGGGTGATTTACTTTGGACTACCCTTCCGGGGAGCTCTTCGAATTCGGACTCATCAGTATATATTTAAGTGTTAATCTTATACCTCACTTAGCTCTCAAAACCAATCGAATAAATTTCTCTCACTATAAATTCTTTAAGTTTTACAGTCATACTACAAGGCTTCAATCTTATATAGATGCAACGATGAGGGGTATATACTACCCGACTTCAATCTTCAGTTAAGAACCTCTTCATTTTCAGTTGAGGACATCGTCTCAATAGGCCTATTTGAGGACCTTATATTGTCAAGTTCAGTTGAGGACCTCGTCTCGTCAAGTATGGGACCTCATCTTGTCAAGTTCAGGTGAGGAGCTCGTTTTCTGTTTAAGATATAATACCCAGATAATGATAAAATATGTAATTATATAATATATAGACCTTTACTATATTATAAGGGCTAATATACTCATTGATAAGGGTATATTAGACTTTAACCCATATAATGACATATGAGTATATACATAGGAGCACCCTAATGAGGGGATGTTGATTGTAGAGTCAAACACTTTATCTCTCTAGTTTATGTTTTTAAAAGTTTTATTTCTATCTAAAAAATATTTTTTGGCATTTTATTAGGATTTAGGACCCATCAAATTAGCCACAACGCTTGATTTCTGATTATATTAATTCAAAATACTTTAATCTTGAAGAAAAAAATCTTTGAATAAAATTATGTTACGGTGATAAAAAAATAGAGTAAATAGAGAATAAATTTTATTTTATTTCTAATCCAGTTTGAGGTGTAGCAAAACATTTTTATTTATTAATTTAATTAATTTTAAAGGCTTTTGAAGCACTGGATCGCAATTAAAAAATGATTTAGATTGTTTTTCCGATTTTTAAAAGTTTATCGAATAATTATTTTCATCTTTTAATTCACTATCGTTATCTTCTATACGTTTTCGATTCAAGTTCGAACAATAAAATCATTATTTCCTCTCTAGTGTGTCTACTCCGATGGAAGCTATTTTGATGTTTAAGTTAATATGAGGTTATAGTCGAGAATTAATTTGGTTATGACGCAAGTAATTTGAAGATTTAAATAATATAGAGGTACAATTGAAACTCGTGTTTTCTTGATTATCGATTCATTTATCAAATTACTTATTTTTCCTATCAAATTCAAGAATCGAGTCCAATTAGTTCATAATATTAATGAATTTTGATTGTAAAAAAATCAGATAAGATTATTATGACTTCGTAATTGTCAAGTTATAGATTTAGTTGTTAGACTCTATTGGATATTGTTTGCTTTGATTACAATTATGTTCAATTTTTTCTTCAAAAATATATTTGATTCTTAATCGAATTCTTAATTAATTTAGCAATTCGAGAATTAAATTGTAAAGTGATGTGTAAGTGTTTACAAATTTGTATGATTATGTGTAACTATATTGCAATCTATATATAATATGTATAATTACATTGTATGTGTTTTAAGATTCAACATGCGTATTAATATTACTAGTTTTGTAATACAAGCGCTAAAAGCGATAAATTATAACTAAAAGTGTTAATAATAAATATGGACTTGAAATGTGTTTAGTTAGTATGAGAAATAGTTTTATTTCAGTCAAATGTCTAGCTATGTTGTGCACAATAATATTAGGTGTTAATCTTCATATTTCTCTCATAAGTATACATTATCATAACTTAATATTGTTACACATGATTAATGCTATGTTATGCTATTGTGAGTGGGTTAACTAATCATGTTGATTTGTGTGATATCGTATGTATACACGATGTATGAGTTTTAATTCTTATTGTGAAAGTTTATATTTTATTTGCATTTATTATCATGTTTGCGTGTGCTTTTCGATGCTTTATGATGGGAACTATAATCAAAAGAATCATGGAGCTTGTAATACCTAGCCTAGTTTCGAGTACTAAATTTTGGTTTTATGCTAAAAATGTATCATAAAATTAATGTGTTATACAATTATTGATAGAAAATACAAACTCTAACATAAAAGTGAGATATAGTCATATAACATTGTACTATATAATATTTGATTTAGTAGTTTGAACTACTGCAATTTTATGTCAACACACACGTGCAAGTGTATATATTTTTGCCGCAACACATGATGTGTGTGTAATTTGTTATAACATTAACACATGTATGTATTGCATTAATAATACAATGTGATTCTGTATATATATCAATTCATTGTAGTATTTTTGTCGACAATGTCTGTAGCATTGCATAGTACTTATTCTTTATGATGATTCAACGTACAAAGCTCAGCACCCAAAATCACATTTTCATAGATAAGCCCCAACAAAGTTCGGTACAAAAAATGTGATGATTTTCTTAATAGTCTTTAAAAATGAAAATGTGAAAATGTGAAATAAAAAGTCCAATTTATTAAAGTAAAGAATTATAACTATACTTTGCATTTATTATTCAAAGTAAGAGGCTTGAATAAAATAAGAAGTTATTTTAAGGAAGATTACATTTCAAATACTTGAAGAAAAGAAAAATCCTCGTTAACTTGAAAAGCTTCATCTTTGGTATTTGAGTTGAACATATCGTCAAAATGGGATATGCCAATTTGAAACCAATAAGGATTCATTTGAGTCGAAAAAGCAGAAAACCTTACCTCATTAATTAAATAAGGTATGACCTCATCAACTGAAGAAGGTCTGAGCTCGTCAATTAAAGAACATAATTGTATTGAGTTGAAGATTTTCAGTCAGGTGTTCGTCAAAATATAAAATTGAAGAGAGAATAACTTCATCAATATACTTAAGAAGCTTTGGTATGTAAAGTTATCCCATTATCAAATATCATATCTCATACTCAATTGATGATAGAAAATTTCACCTCGTCAAATATAATAAATTCCATCTCGTTAAATATGGAGTCGAAAGCGTTAAACTGAATATTATTTTGGGTTTGTCAAATTATAACTTCTTCATATTCTAGTAAGACCTTGTCAGACATTGTAAAAGAGCTCGTCTTTATTTCCTAGTAGGATCGTCAGATATTTTGAAAGAGCTCATCTTCATATTCTAGTCACACAATTTGAGGGCTTGTTTACTAAATAATTATCAAGAAAATACGGGATTCGTCAAATTGAATATAAATATTTACTTCATCAGTTTGAAGAAACAATTTACCAAGAAGAAAGGGGTTTGTGAGTTATTCTATGTTGAAAGAGCTCATCTTCATATTCTAGTCACACAATTTGAGGGCTTGTTTACCAAATAATTATCAAGAAAATACGGGATTCTTTTTTTTTCCAAGAAATTGAATTTTTATTGATAAAAAATCATTACAAATGTTAATACAAATTTCCATCATTTCTTGTATAGCTACAGATTGCTATTCATCTATTACAGATTAAGTAAACTACATTGTGTAGTTTACAAGCTTCTAATTTGTGAACCTTTCTTCTTTATCCTCTCTTTCAATCTTCTCTCCCTTTAACATTTCCTTCTGCAGCAAGCCTCTTGGACCTTCCATCCCCTTGCTGCTCTATATTGTAATCTGCTCCATCCTTGCTCCTGTCCTACAAAAACAAAAACAATAAATGGTCAAGTCTTTCAACTTGCCAACCAGTTAGTCAAAAAATTTTAAGTAACCTAATTTTAAAGATTCAAACAAAGTAATTGCATTTAGTTCATTCAAAGAGTGAGATGATTCAACTATAAATCTAGACTGAATTTTTAATGCATACTTTGCTACCCAATCAGCAGCAGAGTTCTGCTCCCTATATATGTGTTTCAAGGTTATCTGTGGCTTAATAAGGGATCTAAAATATTGAAGAATCTTGTCTAAATACCAATCAAAACCAAGTTTTAAGCAAATAGAGACAATTTTATCTGCTGATATCATAGGCTCCTGAAGAGCTATGATATCAACAACAAATTTTTTAACCAAATTCTTTAACCTTCCTAATGTTTTATGATTACCAATTCCCCTTACATTCCAATTAAGTAATACAGTCATTTAAAGCTTTTAAAAGAGGGTCCTAAAGACCTTTTAAAGTTCCTTGTTCTAGATATTGTTTTATTTCTTGCAGATCTTCTCACATTAACATTAAAGGACTCTTTTAACAGTTTTCTTTGCTTAGGTGAGCTAGGTTCACTTAAACTAGGCCTACCTAAGAATATATGTTCTTCTACAACACCTTCTACACTTTCTAACTCTTCATCAGACAAAGGATTAAATGGATTACTCAATTTTATATTTTCAATTTCATTAATTATATCTTCATTAGTGATTTCTACAGAGTCTTCCAACTGATTAAAATTTTTTACATTATTATTCTGATGCTCTAAGGAAACACTAGATATATTCTTATTAGTACTATTTGTTAATTCTTTTAAATGATAATTGTTTTGATATTCAATTGATCTATTATCTATCTCTGATCCATTAACATCAATCTTATTAACATCGTTTGCTTGTTCTATATCTTTATTCTGTGATTTGTCCATATTAGTCATGTTATTACTAGCAACTTCAATATTAACATCCATAGATTCCTTTAATTGCTCTGTATTCACCTCTGTTATCTTAAATTGATGTAAATCAGTTTGACTTAGTACCTTAATCTTCTCTAATCCATTTTCATGCATTTTATCATCTATTAACATCTTATTTACATTTGTTTGAACTTGTTTTTTTTGCTCACAATTCTCAACAGTTTTCCCAATATTCATAACCTCTATTTCAGCTTGTTTATCATTATTAATTCCAGTAGCTTTTGGTATCCAGACTTCTTTTGAAGGTAAGTTAGTTATATTTTTTTGATAGTCTTTATTACTTCTGGTTTTATTCAAATTTTGTTCTAATTCATCCTTTTTGCAGTGACTTTCATTATGTCCTATATGCTTACAAACTTTACAGTAAAAAGGTTTCCTCAAATACAAAATATTTTGCCAATAACCATCCTCTTCACCAAAGCATATCCAAATGCTTTGAGGAAGAGGCTTAGAAACAGCAACCATAACCCAAGCTTTACAGTAATTATACATAGCTATATTATCCCTAGGGACCCACACATCTAAAGACAAACCAACAGCCCTAGCAATATGTCTAACAGAGTCAGTATTATATAAAAATTCAGGCAATCTAGGTAACGAAATCCATAGAGGAGTTACAGGTGACTCTTTTGTAGGATGAAAGTCAGGAGACCACTTAAGAATTCTAAAGGACAATTTACCTATCGATCTAACAGGTTTACTCCAAAACTTTTTAACATCTTCTATTTGGATAAATTCTATGAAATAATGTCTATAGTCCCACCTAGATACGCTGAAAGAACATACAAACCTAAATGCATCAATGTACGCTTTGAACTCGCTGAGAGTAGGACTCCCAAACGAGAACTTAGCGATTAATGTATGCTTAGAAAGATTAGTCAGAGAAGACTTATCTGATTGTCGAAAATGGACAGACTTGTAGTCCTCATGCTCCTCATGCACACCTCCTTCGTGGATGAACTCCTTGCTTCTTCTTCCAACGACTTCAACAAAGGATTTCTTCCCTTCCGAGCTTTCGAAAATCGGATTCGTTACCATCGTCGGAGTAACAGCACCTTTCAGACGAGGAAAGTCATCCTTCTTGTTCATCTTTCCTCAGATCTGAATCTTGAGACAGATTTCAGATCAAGAAACCAGCATCTCAGAAGAAGCAATTAAACACCAGCTTCAGATTCTTGATTCAAGAGATCGAATGAATCTTTCCTCAGATCTGAATCTTGAAACAGATTTCAGATCAAGAAACCAGCTTCTCAGAGGAAGCAATTAAACAACCAGCTTCTGATTCTTGATTCAATAGATCGAATGAATCGATTCTGTTGATTTTGTATGTATGGATTTTGTTGATTCTGTTGAATCTGTCAATTCGGTAGAGGAACGAATCGACTGAAAATTAGGTTTTTTGTTGTGTTTGGATGAACGAGAGACTAAGAGAGAGAGAGGGTAGAATGAGTGGAGGAGAGCAGATCTGACTCCTCGAGAAGAGGACTGCTAAAGCCTAGGGAACCACTCCTTATGGGCTTTCTTGATAACCCGGAGACCAATCTTGGAGGGAACCCATCTCTCTCCCCCCAAGAAAATACTTACTTCATTAGTTTGAATATAAATAGTTACATCTTATTTCTATGTTGAAGAAGGTAATGAATTTTTCAATTGAATAAAGTAATGCTTTTTTTTTTAGATTAACTATCAACTTAGATTGATTGTTTCCTTATACACCATTTAAATAAAATGGATTCGTTAGATATTCAATAGTTACATCTTATTCATCTTGTGAAGGAAGTAATGAGTTCGTCAATTAAAAAAGTAATGGTTTATTTTTTGTTGAAGTAATGGGTTCAAAGAGATTCGTCAGTTATTCAATAGAGAGAATATAATTTTTAAAGTGAAATTTAATTTTTTAAATTATATATTATTCATTATGCAAATAATACTAATTACAAAAAATTAAAATTATAATAAAAGTGTTAATTCTTGGAGAGGGCTGCTACTTTAAGTTCACGAAAGAAATGATGTAACCACCATGCTAGTCAGGATTGATGGAAATTATATCATCGTTAACATTCATAAGTCATCGTCAATCAGTCAAAATGGACATATATTTTATAAGTTAGGTTAATCTTCATAAGACATATTATTGAATTTGTATACATTTAAGAAAAGAAAAATTCATTATTCTTTATATGTTAAAGAGCTTTAATTTTATTTGGCATGCATATAACATAAATTATGCATGATGTTATATGAGGTTATAACCCTAAGTTCGTCATCAATAAAAATGAAACGTGCAAAACCCTAAAAAAATCTATCCACCACATCATAAAGAAAATTTAGGGTTCGTAAGAAATACAAAAAAATTGAGGGTTCGTTAACATTGTAAATAAAATTTGGGGTTTGTGAATAACATAAAGGGAAATAAAATTTGGGAGTTTTTTTATATAAAAAAGTAAGATTTAAAGGTTTTTCAACAGAAAGGTCATATTAGAGAAGAAGATTCTAATAATGGAGACATATATTTGTAGACAGATAAATATTTAAGTTATATGTTTTTACAAAACAAGCAAGGAAACCAGGAAAATGAGGTGATATATAATTATAACTAAGAGAACATGGTTAATAAATCAAACATAATGCTGAAAAATCATGAGATCATGCAAGTGGCCCTACTAATTCTTGAGTTAAAGTGTCAAATTAGCAAAAGCGATTAATAAACCAAGCCTAAATTTGAAATCCCATGATGTTACAAAAGACATACTAATCCCTGACTTAAATATCAAATTAGCAAAAAAATTAATAAAAAAACCTATGGTTTAAAAACCATAAGGTTATGCAAGTGATAAAACTATGGCATGACTTAAAATCTTAAATTTGCAAAAATAGTTAATAAACCAAGCCTAAGGTTGAAAAATCATAAGGTTACGCAAGTTAACATATTGTGGCCTGGATAATAATCATATATATATATATATATATATATATACACACGCAAAACAAACATTTTTTTCATTTAATTAAAGGTACATGGAATCGTAAGCATCTTGCTAACATTTCAAATAAGAAGTGGGAGGTCGTAACAGAAATAATGAAGTCTTTTGACACTAAGAATGAAGCTTTTATATTTTCTAAAAAATATGTTAAATTGATAAGAGATGATGTAATGCTCATTTTGGAGTCAAGTCAAAGGAAATCAAGATTAACATGAACGACCTATTTTGGAAACCACTTTACTCGTACTTTTTTTGTGTTTATTGTTTATACTAAAAAATATTTTGGCTACCACTTTAATTGTAATTATGGACCAAAATATTGTTATTTGTTTTGCAACTGAAAATCCTATTTATGCATCCATGTTAGACATAATATCACAAACAAAAGTAACAATTTCATTTTTTTGGAAGGATGCAATTAAGATGGCTACAGTTTACAAGGAGAGCATGATATCAAAGATATAAGTGTACTCATAATTAAGTTGGTCAATTATTTTTGGAGGGTATTTAAGTAATAAAATAAAAACAATTAATTTTTGGATGGAAAGAAGAGAGATAATTGAGCAACTTTAAGATGATGTTTAAAGAGAGAAAGTTTGATAATGTAGTTGAGAAGTAAATGTTCATCCTTCTTTCATAAATGCCTCAAAAAGCTTATTTATAGGCTACTTAATCCTAATGGGCCTAATAGGCCGAACAAAGCCCATGGGCTTTCTTATTTACCAAGCTCAAAACCCACCCAAACGCTATTAATAAATAAATAAATGAATACTTGTTATATATGCATGTACAATATACATGATAAAACAAATATTAGTTAAATGTTTTATTTTTTGATTTGCCCTTTGGTTAATTATGTCATCATCGATGCCCCCTTAGTCCTCGTAAAAGTTTTTTTTAGGACTAATGTATTCACTTTTCGTATATTTGTTTGGGTTCTTTTTGAATTTTACTTCAAATTCTTAAGGCCTATCGAAGAGGTAACTTTGACTTATTCGACAGATTGATTCAAATATATTTACTCAATTTATGAAATGTATTTTTGTACAAGTGTCCCCAAGATACTAAACCCAAGGTTCCTTTCATAACTTGATGAAGTGTGATAATAGTTGAAAACAGTTATACTATTCTAGAAATTATAGAAGTTGGGGACTTTTCTACTTCTCTAAAGTTACACTTGTTAGGATTCTACAGTCCCTTATAAAGGTTTTCCCCTCGCTTTTCCCTTATAACATATTCTAGAGAAAGAAAGTTAATTTGTAGAAAAAGAAACTTTTCTCCCTTACTATCGTTTATTCCATTGTTTGTCATAACAGCCACAACAAAATCAATCTATGGTGACACTTTTTTCCATTGTCCATCGTAAGCACCACTTCAAAATTACTTTCCGTTGATGCCTTTCCCCAAATTTACATCTTCACTGGCATAAAACAGCTTTGACTAACTGGTTATGTTTGTCTGCTAAGGCCGGAGATAAAAAGAAAGCAAGTTTAACAACATTATTACCTGAATCCAAAGGTAAAGTTACTATCTGCCACACGTTTGACTACATGGGTTTTTATCCATACAATAGGCATAATATTTCAACTGGACCTCTATCCACTTTGCAATATGTTACCTCAAGAAGTCACTCTTTGATACCAACACGCTCCTAAGGAGCAACAAGTCGTAGACGTACCTCTACCTTCATGTCTATGGGTTCTGACACCGAAAAAGTTCTCATGCGAAGACATTCATGCCGACAAAAACCACTAGAGCCCAGCCCTCCAAAAGTAAAGAGCTCACCTAGAAAAGATAAAAGTGTTGTTTCCCAATAGACAGAGCCTTACGAATCTAACCCGAGGTTACTAGTTAACGAAGAGGAAGATGCGGGGTGAAGTCTATTTTAGAAGTGTTAGGAAAATCTGGAGAGAACTTTGGGGCCTTAAAAGAAGTTGTAAAGAAATCTCAGAAGGTTAATAACAGCAAGACACCAAGGGTAAAGCTACTAAAGTAGATGAAGTAGGAGTTCCATCAGTACTAGTTGGACGTGTAGGGCCTAAATTTCAAAATGTAAGTCATAAGTATCTACTTTCCCTTGATAAAATCTCTTACAATATGAATATGTAATGTTTTTCATCAGCGGCTTGGGAGAATGTGAAGAGAATCTCTTTGAAGGGAAATATGAGTCATATCCTAAGATTTTGGAAAAGCACAATTAATTTTTGTAGTTTATTTTGAACTATCCTTTGCAGCGATATTGAAATCCCATCTGAAGAATTTGGAAGTTGTTAAGGTAACTTTGAAATTATTGCTTCAATGTGCTAACGATAATTGGTCAAATTCCTTCTACAAGTGTTTTGCTCCTAACTATGTAGTTCAAAGTCATCATTGGAGTAACAATTTTGAAAGTGATCCACCTCATCCCCCAACAATCCTTAATTAAATTTAAGTTGATGATGGCAATGTTTTTCTTTCGACAAGGACTAAAGATCCTAGTTATCAAGTACAGAAAAGTGAGGCTACCAAACAAGGTTCTAAGAACAACACCATTGGTCCTGAAGAGGTGGAACAACAAGATGAGCCTTAACTAGTGACCGTTGATGCTGATGCCGAAGTAAGTAACACTACTGAAGATCTTATTTTTTTAAAGAATAAAAGTACACACAAGAGAAGTAAGCATAAAAATGAAAAAAGAAAAAGAAAAAGAAGAAGAAAAAAAAGAAAACGGGTACCAGCTCGGAGATTGTTTCTGTCACAATTCAAGATGATATTCCTCGAGTATCTGAACCGAGTACTCCCTTGGTTGCAGTGACAAAGGTACATGCCTACAATGAAAATAGCCCAATGGTTATTATGGAAGGGATATATTTTGAGGCTTTTAAAAAAATAGTTTCATAAACCAACTAGTCCCTTCGAAGACGTGCATCTTCAACTTTTGAAAGAATAAGATACACTTTTATATACAGTGTTGGGCTGTGTAAAGCCCCTCACTGAATTGGAAAGAGACGCCAACGTATAAAAAAACATTATTTTGATTAAAGACGAATTTGAACGTTGCAAGAAAGCTTTCGAAAATGACAAAGTGTGTGCTGGTGGTTTTGCTAGTGAAGCTGTGGTTATTAGTGAGGAATTCAAGAAGATAAATACTACTCATGAAGAGTTGCAACCATCTGGATCTAAAGAGATTCAGAAGTATGAAGACCAACCAGAGAGTGACAAGGACGCTATAGAGCATTTATCGAAGAAATTGAAAGAATAAATTATTCTCACCAAAAAATTGAGGGGAGTTAAATGCGCTTAAAGCCCAATCTATGAAAGACAAGGAAGACGCAATAAATGAGTATGTTTCCTGAATCTTAGAATCCATATCTAAATAGGATGATTTGATCAGGTCTAACATAGTAGTAGATCTTCACAAGGCATTCCCACAGTTGAACCCTTGGTTCTTTGTGGTAGTTAATGTAGGAGGAATTGTGACCTAATGATTTAGTTGACCAACTAAGCATATCATGGGTTCAGATACTAATAAGCCCAAAGAAATCTAATATGGAGAATTCGAATGTGGGAGCTTAGAAGTAGATGACGTGGATGGGAAAGAGTCCGGAGGTAAATGAATTTATATTATATTTTGCTTATCCTTGTTATCATAATTTTGTAGCACTTCGTTCGAATTTTAACAAGTCCCCGGTACAACCAAGGTGTTTTATACTCGTTATTTTATCAATGAATTGCATTTACTTTATACCTTTCATCTAGTCATATAACCCATTCAAATATTCTCAATTCAAGGGTAATTAACATATTTATTTCAACCATTCCTTCGAACATATATAGTATCTTTAATCCATTCAACTTCTCTCTTATTCGAAGGTTTGTATTCGAAGGTAAATAAAGTGTTTACATTTGGATCATCATTGCTTAGGATTATTAAATGTGACTAGCTAATGTTCAAACCTTTACACATGAACATCTATTGTTGGAACTTTTTAATTTTGACAAATAAATTTTAGAGCCTTTACGCGTGACCAATTATCGTTGGACATTTTAATCGTGGCCAAATAATGATGGAACCTTTACATATGACCAAATATTATTAGAATATTTTAATTGTGACCAATTAATGTTGGAACCTTTACACATGACCAACTATCGCTGAAACCTTTTACTGATGCCCAAGAGGGTTGTCTTCTTGATCCACCAACCTATACGTTCTATGCTTGACTCTTTCGATAACCGAATGTGTCCCTTCGTAATTAGGTGCCAACTCTCATAGCCTTTTATATTTGGTGTACAATAAGATATTTTTCAAAATTTTATCCAATATTTTGAATTCTTTATTTGAACTCGAGACGCATACCTGCTTCTCATCAGGGTTTGATAATGAATAGATCTTAGATATGATCTAGTTTTCTTTTCTCCAATCAAGTTTAACTAAGCTCGCTTGACTATATCGTTATCTTATTCGAACTAATTTTCAATTCATAAGGATGGTAGGGTAGTTTCGATTGGTGTTACGATATTATTCCAATATACCAAAGCGAAAGGGGTTTCTTGGGTTTTGTTCGGGGGTAGTACAATAAGCCAACAATACTTCTTGAAAATAATTTGTCCATTTTCCCACTTCTCTTACTATGGTTTTCTTCAAACCAGTCAAGATAGTTCCGTTAACAAACTCTATTTGGCAATTAGCTTGAGGGTGGAAAAGTGAGGAAATAAATGTTAAATCCCCCAAAAAGCACAAAAAGCTTTTATATCTCTATTTTTGAATTGGGAGCTATTATTTGTTGTAATAATTCGTGGAATCTCAAATCTACAACATATAATAGATATAATAAATTTTATAACCGTTTTTGATATGGTACTAGAGAGAAGTTATGCTTCCAACCACTGAAAAAATAATCAACTACCATTATAATAGTGTGATGACCTTCAGACGTCATTGAAAGAGGACCAACCAAGTCAAGCCCCCTCTTTTCAAAGGGTAATGTTTAGATATTGACTCTAGTAGTATTGTAGGCATATGTATTGCAATTGCAAACCTTTAGCATATGCTATAATGGAAGGACAATAATATCCTACCAATAGACCTTTTATGGTTAAAGTTATATAACTAGTATGGACAAACCCTCCCCATAATATAATTCATATAATATTATTTTAGACTTATTAACTACAAGGTGTCGTAGCCGGGGCCCACTAAGATTTTTTGTTTATATAAGATATCCCCCAGGACTAAAAAACCATGTGTTTTAAAACCTTAGCTTTTTATCAAAAGGAAAAATCCCAGTAGTAATGAATTCTTTGATCTCATACCTCCAATCTTTATTTTTATTAGTCGAGAGTTCGAAATTTTATTTAGTTCTTGATCCAACCTTAAAGTTTTCTAATATTGAAGGGTATTCTTGTATCAATATCCACTAATGTGCTTTAGTGTACACAATAGAGAATCAACCATCAAATTTTCAGCATGGGGTACATGTTCGTATTCTACATGTTTGAAGAAATTGGTGTCTCTCATAAACCCTTAAAATATTTTACCAAATGATCTTTTCGCGTGGCTTGATTTATAAGCAATTGTTGATCACTTATTAAACGAAGTTGTTTGGCACCATAAATCTGGGCAAGGCTTAACCCTGCCAGTGTTGGCTCATAACCTACTTCATTGTTTGATTTCTTAAAACCAAAACGTATTGCTTGGTATATTAAATATTCAAAGGGATACAGTAAGAAAATTCATCCCCAAACCTGACATGCTTGACCTTTCTATGTGTTTGAACTGACCATTCTTTTATAGGCTTTTCAATATCTGATTCAATCTCTTCGAGCATAAAATCTGCTCAAATTTGTGTCTTAATCTATGTTTGAGGCACATATTTAATATCACAATCCCACATTCTATTGAACACTTAGTCATTCGACGCGACAAAATTGGTTTTTGTAAAATATTTTTGAGTGGAAAGAAATTTCGAAAAAAATCGAATGTTCTTGAAAATATGGTCTTATTTTCCGAGCGGCTAAAACTAGAACTAAAGCTAACTTTTCCAGCTTTAAGTATCTTTTCTCAACATCCAATTTTTTTTTCTTATATAATTAACATGATGAGGGTAGCCATCCACTTCCTGCACCAAAACTGCACTTACTATGTAATCAGATACTGGTAAATTGATATATAACTTTTCATCCATAATTGACTTGGTTAACGTCTTCAAATAAGAAACAAATTCTTCAATTTTGGTAAAAGTGTAATCACACTTCAAATTCCAATCAAACTTCTTCTTATTTCTTCAAACATGGATCTAAGAGGAGCCATGGCAAGAAACGCATTCAATTCTACTGGATCAACTTGAATTTCGATTTCTCTAATAACATAACCCAAAACTTCCATGGATCGTACTCCAAATGTACACTTTCATAGGATTTAATTTCAATTTGATAGTTTTTAGATTGGAGAAAGTTTCCTTTAGATTGGAGAAATGATCTTCATCCCCCAGACTTTGTACTAGCATATCATCAATGTAAACCTCAATATTTCTCCCAATTTGACTATTAAATGCTTTGTTTACTAAATGTTGATAAGTAGCCCCATCATTTTTCAAACCGAAGGGCATAACTTTATAACAATTGAGACCTCTATTTGTTATGAACGTACAACCATCTTGGTCCTTCAGATCCATCGATATTTGATTGTACCCTGTAAATACATCCATGAATGATAGTAATTTGGAAATAGAATCTATTAGTGTATCGATTCTAGGGACTGGAAATGAATCCTAGGGACAAGGATTTTTTAGATTGGTGAAGTCAAGCACTAGGGTTGTTGTCCACAAAGGTACTAAGATTCTAGATTATGCTCTACTTTTGTCAATCGATCTACCTCTTTAACGATAGCTTCAAGATTTTTCTAGAAAAATCCCTCCATTTCTGTATAACAGGACATACATTGGGCTATATTGCTAGCTTATGAAAAATGATATATGCAGGGACACCTGTTACATCTTTAGTACACAAGGAAAACATATGTAAACTCTAAGATAAAAAGGATAACAATTGTTCATTTACGATTGATGGAAACTAGGATCCACTTATAACACATTTCCCATTTAGCAAAGTGTATAACTCAACATATTTGTTAAATTAACCAAACTAGAAGTCTCCCTTGGATCATTCACTTTGCTAAATTCTGAAGAAGACTCTACTCTACTAATTTATATTCTCTTTTGGTTTCCATATTTTGTAACATTTTAGGAGCCACAACGATGACATATTATTCTCTTACTACTTTTTGTTTACTTCAAACAACTCTAACTTGACCCCCAACAACATATTTCAAACACTGATGAACTGTCGAGGCAATAATGTGCACACTTGATAACCAAAACCTACTAAAGATATCATTATACTGAGTTGGGAGATCAACACCATAAAGAGTACGATGACTACTTTTTTAAAAGGTCATTTTCTTAGGAGGGTTTCACCTTCAAACTCTCTCGCCACACCTGCAGTGTTCCCTGTAAATCCCACTATGGTTCAACTCGATTGGAGTATAACTAGTGGGTTATTGATTTGTTTATAGGTGGATAAAACTAGAATGTTGGCTGAGCTATCCATGTCAATAGGAATCCTTCAAATTTATGCTCCCTCAATTGCAGCCCCAATCACTAAAACATCTTCATGTAACATGTCAACATCTCTCAAACCATCACCATCAAATATAATAAATGGAATCAGATTTTGATATAGATAAGTAGACATTTTTTTCTTCTAATTGGTTTGTCAAACTCACCATATGCCTCTTCTGAGAACAACTTAATAGGCCTGACACCGTATCCCTCCTTGAAGATGGTCAATTGTTCAAAATTAACACAAAGCTTTGAATATTCATTTTTTTCAAGCTCACTTATCATCATCATACGACCTTAGTCAGGGTCAGGGTATAAATATTATGAGTCTTCTTGAATTGATTATATGGTCTGATAATAACCACAATGTTTTCTTGTTTTGGCCTAGCTTCTATAGCTTTCCTTTGAGCAGTAGTTTGACCAATCACCGGTGCTTATGATCTATTCCCCAATTGTGCTTTGATAAATGTGGTTAATGTTCCATTTTCAATCAAAGTATGAATTTTTTTTCTTTAAAGAAATACTAATATTTGTATCATGACCCACGTAATTATGATACCTACAAAATTGGGTGTTCCAAATTTCCTTCAAAGTTTGAATGGGTGGTGGTCTTCTAAATTGCATAATAATTTTTATCTTGTCGTAGATACTTGCAACACTCTTTGTTAATTTTACAAAATGATCATGACAAACCTATTGATTTCCCCATGGTCTGAACTGTTGTCTTTGAGAATATTGGGTTGGTTCCATCCGAGAGGAATTTTAAATGTATTCTTTCAAACAAGAACTAGTGGTTGTTTTACTGTTATTTATTTTTTCAACATGTGATAATAAACCTCCAAAAGATATTGATTGTTTCTCGGTGATGTTGTCAGATAATTCTCCAGGAAGAACCCCATATCCAAATCAACTATATACACTTGTTCGAAGCAGTCTTGCAGAATATATTTTTGTTTCTACAAAGAATTTGGTGTATTCCTTCAAGATTCCCCTAGTAAACTAACGATACTGAATTAGCGTGTCTCTGTTTCCTCTTATCTTTCTGTTTCCCATAAAATTCCTTCGGAAAGTCATCCGAAACATGTCAAAACTATTTATTGATCCATGCAGAATTCGATTGTACCATTTCAAAGCATTATCCTTTAAGGTTTGGAAAAAATTCCGACAAAACAGCTTGTCGTCATCGTCAAAATTCATCATGAAGTTTTTGAATTGTTCAAGGTGATTGTCTCGGTCCTTATTTCCATCAAACGTTTCCATTTTTAAAATATTGAAGCATCTGGGCAGATGGGTAGAGAGAATCTCTGCAAAAAGAGGTGAATGCCTCTAATTATACCTTTGGGTAAACTGATGATCCTTACTAATAATTGTAAATAAACCTGATTCAGACTGAATAACAAATTGACCATTAACTTTATGGTTATTATTATTATTTTTTATGCCTTTATCCTTCTTTATTGCTCTAGTTTTGCTTTACTTTTTTGATATTTTTTTATCTGTCAAATATTGTTGTTTACTCGACTTATGATGACGATTGGAATGTTTCTTCGAATTATTATCACGAATAATCTTCTCTTCTTATAATAATGATAGTTATTGAAAGAGGACGAAGACGCCTCATACTCAGATACTGAAGTCTTATTAGACATATACGAACTAGATAATTGGTTTTATGCTATTTTTTGAAGAATGAAGAATTTTTCGAGAATAAACCTTCTATTAATTTTCTGGAATGTACTAAATATATAAATATATAGTCCGTTCATTAATACCTTCGAACACTTCAGATCTTTAGACCTTTAATCAGATTTTATCACGAGGGGTTATTACAACTTCTTTTTTATGCCTTAATGCCTCAATTTCCTCTCGTAACTGGTCACTTGCATCAACAACCGCTCTTACTTTTCATCAATCATATGCAGTGCTTGACTATATATTTTCATTAATTATTCTGAGCATGATTTCTTTGCATTTTAACATTCCATTATTTGGTAGGTTTCGTAGGCAATTTTAACACTCAAAGTTTTTGGATGTCATTATCTTACTACCTTCGTAATGCTCCCGGTCACCACTGATTTGGTCAATAGGTTTTGGAGGGTATTTGAGTAAATTAAAATAAGAAACAAATAATTTTTGGATGGAAGGAAGAGAGATAGTTGAGCCGCGAAATATTATTTATAGGCTAATAAGCCTAATGGGCCGCACAAACTCAATATGTTAATTATGATTTACCAAGCCTAAAACCCATTAGACCAAATTCTATTCATAAATAAACAAATGAATTATAATTATATATGCATGTACAATATACATGATAAAATAAATGTTGGTTAAGTGGTTCATTTGTCTGATTTTTTCGTTTGTTAATTTTGTCCTCATCGATAATCACGTATGTTTATGCAACATTAATTTCCACAAAATCTGGAAAAACATTAGCTACTTCAAAAATAAAATATATTAAATATTTTTAAAAAAATCAAATATATTAAAGATTTTTAAAAAATCAATGACTATGATTTGAGTGAAACTATAAGGTAAAGGCTAATAAGTTCAGCAAACAAATGTTGTGGAAGACAATCAAAACACAATTGGTTATGTAGCACTACTTGTGGTAAGTACTAATTTAAATATATATATATATATATTTAAAAATGTATAATAAAGAACAATAATTCAAATACTAATTCGCTACCATTGTACAACTATATTTTTCTATAGCACGCAATTGTTAGACTATACACAAGATATAAAAAAATAATTCCATAATGTTTCAGATAGATGGAATTGGAGAGAAGGGATATGAAACTACTTCACATATTTAAAAATATGACAACAAAAAATGTAAGTTTACAAATAATTGTTGTAAGATATAAGTTTACAAATGTATAATAACAGATTATAATGAGAGAACTACGAATAACAACTAAAGAGAGGTTGAATAAATTAAATAAAATTAAAAGTTGTGACAGTGTTAATGTTGATGAAGGTGTCCATGATAATCAAGAAATAAACGAATGTGTTAAAGTTGATATTCTTGAACCTGATGATGAAGGTGTTGATGTTGGTGCTTAGGAGTATAATATTCCACAAGACTAGGACTCTAAAAAGCAAGAAAAAGAAAAAGTAAATCAAATTTAAATACGAATGCGAGAAAACTTCAACACACATATTCTAAAACATTTGAAAAACCATGTGATGAAGATAACATTATTTAAAATGAAATGTTAGAGAATATGGAGCTTGAGGAAAAAATATGAAAACTTCAAGAAGAGGTCAAGATCCTCGAGAATCAAACTAAAAATGTTACTTATTATTTACAAAATTAAAAATTATACTTTCACAACCATTTTAGTCGTAATTTGTAACTTGTTAACATGTAATTTTGCAAAGACTTTTTAACACTTAATTACGCAATCGTTTAATACATATTTTCGCACCCATGTTTTGTCATATTTTAAACTCGTATTTTTGCAACCTAATTGCACTTAATTCTGCAGCCTGAATCTGACAAAAGATATGGGTTCAACGGAGGTCAATCAGATTGAAGAAGTGAAAACAAAAAACAAAAAACTCAACAAATATATTAAAAAAATAAAACGAAAAAACTAGTGACCTCCTCCAACAGATTTAAGAAATATAACAATCAAATGATACTATTACAGAACAATTTCAAAAGTTGCAAAAGGAAAATGAATTTGTGAGCGGCAATTTTCTTACTTTGAATTATCAAAATAAAATTATTAGTGCTTCCAATTGAATCCTAACCGAGAGAGTAACTAAGCAAGATCTTCTAATCAAATATAAGGATGATGTTCTCAAAACACAAGAATAAAAAATCGATAAAGATAGTATATCAAGAGCATTGACACTCTTTATGTTACACCCTTCTAGGATAATTGAACAAAATTAGGTTGATAAAATGAAAAATATAAATACAAAAGAGAAACATATCACATATTGATATAAAATTTATAAAAAATAATTAATGTTGAAAAATATACTCAAAAATAAAAAGAGCAACATAAATAAAAAAAAGGTTACATGAGTTGTAGAAACTTCTAATGTTGCATTAGGAAATTAAAATGAGGTTTAAAAACGTGATAAACTCCTAATCAACCAAACAAAACTAAAACAGTGGTAACATGTTCGAAAAAGGAGGTTGAAGCAGGTACAACAATTATTCTAAAAAGAGAAATATCAAAAAATTTCAATAATAAAAGAAAAAATATGAACAAAAATTTATAAAACCTACTCCCTCTCCTCCTCAAAAAATAATTGTACAACAAGTTATAAATCCTACTCCATCTCCTTCTCCTCCTCCTCCTCAACAACAAACAATTGTACAAGATCCTCAAGAAGTTGCAATAGGTTAAGATGATATATCTTTCTTTTATGATCTAAAGCATAAAAGTGAAGTATGCTTGGCCAATAGACAATGATACAATAAAATTAATATTAGAATAAGATGCTATATATTCGTTCATTTCGAAGAAGAAATAAGAATTTGAGTTCGTTATCAATTGGTTGTATGGTCTTTTCCATGTAGAAGTTATTATGTTCAATTATAAAACACGTTGGAGATTACAAATGATGGTGAGCACGACTACAAGGTAATTTTGCACCATATTTTCATATTTACACACCCAATTTGTTCATATTTACACACCTATATTACACTTAGTTATGCAACAAATTACTTTTTGTATTTTCGTAAATAGATTATATGTAATTACACACCTAATAAACACTATATTTATACAACTAGTTAACATGTAATTCTGCACCCTTCTATTTTTTTGCAATCAATTGATACATATATATTCATCAAATTGGAAGAGCTAAATAATAATATAAATGTTCCACAACCTTATGGCTTAAATCTACCAAATTAAAGAAAATTAATCTACCTATCACCTCATGCTCTAGTAAGTTAATTTATTATGGTAAAATATAAGTTTTAAATTCTTTTTTTACTATTACTTTGATTCCATGTATCCTATTATGTACGTCAATACAAGATAAAATCAATGTCACCCCAATGATTTATACAAGACAATACCTATAAATATAAGATATATCATCATTCTAATATGTACAAAAATTAAAGTAAAAAATCGATAAAATCATTAGACATTATGTGCAGTTGAATTAGAAGAAGATATTATATACAACTACAACTCGATACTGCATGCTAAAATTGACCAAACAATAAAGTGAGCTAAATGATTGCTAAGTATTATTAAAATATAATATTGTTTGATTTATATTTATGTTTTCTTTAAAAATATATAAATAATTATGTTAACTATATCGCAGTACAACATTATCAAAAGAAAACTCATAATACCAAAATCATCAATGAAATTTGAAAGCTGATTAGACATTCCACACCATAAACTAGTTATATTGATACTGAAGCCTTTGTGTGTGAGTATGCGGGGTCTTCACTGAAATTGAAAAAAATATCAAAACATTTTATCCAAGTTTTGGGACAATAGAAATAGTTACTTCATTTCTTAACAATAAACATACAATATAATATTGGTAGAGGCTTGTATCTTACATTCAAGATTATGTTCGATTTGTAAGAATTGTACGTCTTTAAACTATAATTTTTTTTGTTTAAAATATTAATATTTTTTTAACATTTCTTTATATATTGTTATTTTACAACTACATCCATTTGTAAAGTAATTATACAACCAATTAAACCATAAATTTGTAATCGAACTACATTTATATTTACATAACCAAATATAACATAATTTCACATCTTTTTTACGCAACCACCTATAACGTAATTTTACAACACTTTTATGCAACCACCTATAACGTTATTTTCAACCCTTTAACAGAACCACCTATAACGTAATTTCGCAACCAGTTAACACATAGTTTCACACCCAGATCGGTTAATCCAAAATCACTATTTTCAAATAATTGTCAAAACATTTATGTAAATGTATGAAAACAAAAAATCAACAAAAGTAAAACAAACTTATAATCATAAACATAAAAATAGAATAATTCGACATATTCATAAATACAAAAATATAAAACAAAAAACCACATGTGAACCGATAAACAACCAATAAATACAAGAAGTACAAAACAAACAAAAATACAAACGGTCAACAAGTACGGGAGATATTGATAGAAATAAAAAATAAAAACTAATTCATAAACAAATTGAAAGAATGAAAAACAACCAATCTATCAAAATGGCACTATCAAACTGAAAGTATTAAAAGAATACAAATAATTATCAATAATTTTATATCAAAGCCGTGCCGCTATCGATATTTTTTAAGTTTGAACTTGTTATGGATAAATTGTTTTGATTACGATGTTATCGATAAATTATACATTTTAAAAGATCCACGTATCCAAATTATAAATTATTTATGGAGTATTAGCATCGTTTGATTCACAACAATTAAATATATTTTTATTGTCATAGTATGACTTGCTAACATCGTATGACTTTTGTTTCAGAGGCCAATAATCCAAAACTGAATAGGAAGCTCTTTCTATCTATAGGCTTATAGAACACGACATTAGATTCTAACTATCTTGTTCCTATTTTATTGGATTGTTTTCTTTGGTGTGATTCGGTCGCTGTCTACTGGTGCGATCCAGTTAATTAAAATAAAACACAACAAACTGAGCCACACAACAAAAGCAAGTTGTGATAAATATATATATATATATATATATATATATATATATATATATATATATATATATATATATATATATATTTATCACAACTTGCTTTTGTTGTGTGGCTCAGTTTGTTGTGTTTTATTTTAATTAACTGGACAAAATTTGTTATAATATGCAGATTCAATTTTTAAAAATTTGTTATAATATAAGTACGCACCCCACCTCCTTCTGTATACGTCAGATTCAACTTAGAAGGGTTCGATTGAAACTGAGGAAAAATAGTAAATCAAACAGAAGTATAGTTACATTATTCAAGTCCCCGACCACCGGGTCCCATATATAAGTCAAATTCAGCTAGGAGGCTTCCTTTTAAACTTCAAACTGTCTGACATAAGTATGTTTACACTATTCAAGTCCACCTCCACCAGCTCCTTTATGCATCCACAAGTGTGTATTCACATGACCGCTTGTAATACAAACATCTTTCTCTAACAAAAGATATATTCTAAATAAATAAAAGACGATTTGAAAATAAAATAATAAATAAGTAAAGTATTTATAAATTTATGTCTAATGTCTAAAAATTAGATACTATTTGAAACTACCAAGTGGACAAAAATATGGACAAAAATATCCCCACCGATGTTTTAGATGGAAAACTTTTTACCTCCTTTAGAACAAGTATTCATTTGCTCTCAAACTGGCTAAACTTAGTTAAAAGCAATAAATCCGATGAAATCCATAACCATTCTGGTTACCTTTCGAGCAGAATGCTGCGAATAAGGTTGTTATTTTATTCATCTTGTTTATTTTCTCTTTCATGTTTTACTTTCATGGACAGAATGATGCGAACAATGTTGTTATTTTATTCATCTTGTTCATGTTTTACTTAATATTATAAGATATACAGTTTTGGACAACGGTATATTATATCGAAGACTTTCAAAAAATAAACAACTACGATCATTTTGGAGTAATATTGCAGAAGTTTTTTGGATCAATTAGAGCTTGTGTTGCTGGCTGAAAACGTGATAAATTTATCGGTTGTATTGCATTTTTATTCCTAAAAATGTTAGATAATTAAATATAAGTCTAAAGAAGATGTCCTGATGCTGATACATTTTGTGATGCAACCCTTCATTATGGAGCACACAATCGTTGAGTAAGCACTCGCTAAGTCGGACATGATCCCAAGATGCTACAAATGGTGGAGATTGGAGTCCAAACCATCAACTATGGAGATGATTGAAAAGCTCCACATCCTAGAAGATGATGGGGTATCAAATATAAATTTTCGAACGTTATTATATTTTGTGTAGAAATGTATGGTCAAAATAACTAATCTCTACCATATTGTATATTTTGAAAACATCACATAATGTGTATAGAACTCGCATGGTTGGGAAATTAAAAGAAACTTGCATAGTTCTAATATAATAGAACTCACATAGTTTTAGTATGACAGAACTCGCATGATTGGAAAACTATAAGAAACGTATGATCTGTAAGAAGCCAATAAGATTCCTAGTGAGTAATGTTTTACTGACTTTTTCTTCATTGGATAGGTTTTTGGAGGTTGAGTTGACGTTGATAGAGGCTGAAAGACCAGCATTTGGATGCAGTGAAACAAGTGGGAACCCAAATACTGTACCGGTTGTACCAGATGAAAGGCCTAGAAAAATGACTATAAATGTAGCCCCAAAACAAAAAAAGACCACCACATCCAAGACAACCACCAACCACCCAACCCCTAACAAACCAGCACTCAACCATTCCCACAACACCAAGCCAGACATCCCCACCTGAAACCGGGGAGTTTTAAAGGCAGAACAGAAAGTTGGACAGAAAAAGTACAACCCTGCACAAAGACAAAAATACTCAACTAACCAGAAGCAGCACTATAAGTCCAACACCCACCTGAAGAGGAAGCCAAACACCAACAATAAAGCTTCACAAAATCAGAAAAACCCACCCAATGAGAAGTGGTAACAACCGTACTAGAGCCAATAGAAAAGCGCGAAAGACAAACATCACCATCAACTGATACGCTGAACAAAATAGTATGTTAGAACTATCATTCCTTAATGATTTATTAATACAATATACACAATTCTTTTTTGAAGAAGTTGATTAGCTTGAGGCAAATGTTGTAATGCAATAAATTTTAGATTCTATCACCAATGATATGCTTGCTCGTAATTTTGGAGATGTTGCTGCTGAGAAGGCTATAGAGAGATAAAATCATGGGTAGTCACTGGTGATTTTGTAACTTGATATTTAGTAGATTAAAATTATTAAACATCGAATATATATTGTTAGGTTGTTTAACATCTCGAATGGTCTAATATACTTAGAATATCATAATTGTAGTATGCTTGGAATCTCATGGTTGTTATAACTGGAATCGCATGACTGTAAGATGCTTAGAATCTCAAGGTTATGATTGATGTGGTTTATTTTTGAGTGAGGGTAAATTTGTAACTTCTGTTTAGAGTTCTGTGGAGTTTTGTGAGTATTTAATGTTTAGGTAGATTGTAGAGGGAGAATCGAGCAGCCTGGTTGTATTTCATTTTCATTACCCTCATTTAATGTTGGTGGACGGGTATTTATACCCTTATATCTGGGCCTTATGGGCTTTCGGGTCGTGTTTAATAGACCCGGGTCGAGTTTAAGGACCCATAAGTTCTAAGTAGGAGAACAGGCAGCTTAGTCAAGAAGTGATTAGGTTTTAAGTACTTTAGTTCTGTTCAAACAGTCCAATAGATGATGGTGTCCGAACTGCCCCTGTCCGGTTAGGTGGAGATTGTCCAAACTGACCCTGTCCGAATCAACCCACCAAGCAACATCATCATCCTGCACATAAAATGCTTCAGATATTAGAGATATATAATTTTGACCAGAATTAGAATTCTGAAATAAAATCCGACCTTGTTGCTTTTCAGGATCCTTAGATCCACTTGAACCAACATTGTTTCCACTTGAACTAGCATTGTTCCCACTTGGACCTACATTATTTTTTCCTTTTCCAACTCGACAATCCCTTCTAAAGTGACCAGGTTTGCCACATTTCCAGCATGCTATTTTAGGCTTTTTGCTGTTAAAATTATTGTTTTTGTTGTTTCCTTTAAACTTTCGTTTATTCCCCTTATATGTATTTCCATTCTTAAAGAATCCGCTGCTTTCAGCCATATTTACAGATGAGTTTCCCACTTGGTTTTTACCCTTGGGATTACTTATTTCATCTTGAGCCCTTAGAGACTCTTCAATCTTAAAATGACTACCAAGTTCGACTAGAGTCATTTCTTCCTTGTTGTGTTTCAGTGTGTGTTTAAAATCCTTCCATGAAGGAGGCAATTTGTCAATAACAGAAGAAATTCGAAATACATTCGTCCATTTTCATATTGTGTTGAACGAATTGACCAAGAATTCTTAGTAGTTCATTATATTTTTTCATTACATGTCTAGAGTCAACCATTTTGTAATTTATGAAATTACTAACCAGGAACTTCCTACTAGAAGCATCTTCTGTCATGTACTTTGATTCTATAGAATCCCATAACTCTTTTGCAGATTCGACATTTTGGTATACATCAAACAAAGTATCAGACATACCGTTTAATATATGGCCTCGACAAATGTAGTCATCATTCTCCCACTTGTTGCGCCTCCTCGTTTGTTCCAATGTTTCATTCTCAGTGATCCTTGGCCAGGGGGTACTCAGGACATACACAACCTTGAGGGTAGTCAATAGAAAATGCATCTTTTTCTGCCATCGTCTGAAATCATGTCCTTCGAACTTGTCCAACTTAGCGAATTTACTTGTCATCTCCTTCGCAGATTCTCCTCCGTTCGTCATCTCTATCTTCATCAACAAGACCATAATATTTCAATAAAATGTAGAAAATAGTGTTTGGTTTCCGGATAATCTCTGAAGTCTTGTAAACAATTTCTTATTGAAATATTTTTGGGGTTCTCCAAAAATTTCAATTGGATAAAATCAGAGATATAACTTTGAATAGAGAGGATGAATAATGATATGATTTACTTTTTTAGCAGAACCCATATTTATAAATTCGACCAACTAAAAAACAGTTTGGAAGTTAGGGAAGTTAAGGTCTCTAAACTGGTTTTTGTAATAAAACAGCTCGACCCCAGCCAGGGGCTCCGCCCCTTGACCCCGCTAATCATGATCTAATCTAACAAGCGTGCACTCCGCACTCTACGACTTGTTTGATAATGTATCATGATTAAATTGGTCGACTAGTCGATCCAATTACACTAAAATAAATAACACTTCATCTGTAATGGAACTAACCTTGGTTTATATGCTGATTTTTTTAATTATCTGTAGTTATTTATAAACAAAGGGTGATGACTATATGTTTATCGTAGGTGAATAACAATACAATATTATTATGAGAGTTTCATTCTCATTTTGTTAAAAAAAAACGAGTTAACCAGTTTTGGAGACAATCGTTTGGCAACTGTATATAAAATTATCATATATATATATATATATAAGCGTAGTTATCAAATTTAACTTTTTTATTAAATATATTTAATTTTTGTTTCACAAACCAACCGCACTGGTTGTGTTTTTTTGAAAAATTCATCACTAACTTATTAGTTTAGATTAGTTTAGATGTTAGTGGTTTTGAATCTAATAACTTCATCTCCCGTTAACAAATAACATTTTTTATTCTTTATAAAATCATTAAACTATAGTTTGTCAGATAGATTATCCTTGTCTCATATTCGAAAATGATTTATACTTTTTTTAGCCATAACATGGCGCTGTAAGCAAAACAAAAATGCAGATCTTCTTAGTTATTCATCATTAAAATATTATAGAAGAAGATGTTATTATTTGCAAAATTTAAATCATATATGTTAAAAATGACATTATAATTAAATTTGATATAGTTTCCCATGTGATGTTAGGAATTTTTCAAAGTACAACTTTTTAAAATATTAACATATTATATGTAAGAAATTGGGCATCATATTTGAATGACCAATGAAATTAGTCTTGTTGAACTTCGAAACTAGGTAATCTTAAAACGGTAAAACATAAACAGCACTTGTTTGGTAAAATTATCATACATTACTCGTGGTCTGAAAAATTCACTGGATCATGTCGAATTTCGTACATTTATTTGCCACATTGCACCCAATAATTAGGAATTTGAAAATCAAATCACACAGGACTTGAATTTTTTTATACCACTGACTAATTTTTACAATTATTTTACCATATATGCGGTGTTATATCGCTAATACAATGGTGAATTATTTCAGGTCTTTCCACACTTGTTGCAGTAACAAGATTTGTATGAAATATTGGCATTAGATATTTGTTCTTAGCGCGTTCCAACCTAAACTATGAATATAAAAATATACAATAATGTTAGTGAAATCTAATGACATATATTTTTAAAACATTATATAAATTATATTCAAAATGTGTAGTACGCATGATATATATAACATGACTTATTTATTTTGTCCAATCGACGACATATAAAACTAACTATCTCGATGATGCAGTGAAGAATTATGTTAGATAATTGGAATCACCGATCTATTGGTTTTGTTGAGACCTATCTGTAATTTTGTGTTATTGTAGTAAAATGTACACGAAATATTAAATTCATATGTTTTTTATTATCATTTTATAACGTGTGATACCCTATATAAGTTTTATGCAAAATGTCGAGTACGTGTGATGCAACAAAATGAGAAGTTATATTTGTAAAACCATTTTAACTTATTTCACCACATAGAGGACATATAAAACTAACTAAATTGTTAATGCAATAAAGAATTATTCTAGGCTATTCCGACCACCGATTTGTTGGTCGTATTGTGACCCATTTATTGTGTTTGTGTCATGCTAGCATGGTTTACATGAAATATTGAGTTTAGATATTTATTTGATCATTTTATACACTAGATCCGGAGTACACAAATCTTTGATAACTTTACAAAATCTATTAATATGCATGCATAACCATGTACAAACTATACAAAAAATGTGTAGTACGTAAGATGCAGAATGGAAGAGAAACTATAAATATAAAAATGACGGATAAAATAAAATATCTCACCAATGTAATGACGAATTATTTTAGGACATTCTAACCACCGACCTATTGATTTTGTTGTGACCCATCTATTATTTTTTTATCGTAGTATTATGATTTACATGAATTATTGACCTCGATGGTCAATCTAATTGTTTTCGAACATATACCATGAGTACGAAAATTAATGGTAATGCTTGATAAATCTATTTTAATATACGTTATAAAAATTATATGCAAAATGTGGAGTATGTATGATAAACAATACGAAATTCATTTCGAGATATCAAGATATCATTTGGATTAAATGTGAACATAATATTTTCAATATTGTCGGGGGTGATACTCTGCACATATATCTTTATATCGTATTTTTATATTTCGTACGTGATGAGTCTGAATTCAGCATGCTCCCCGGACACGGACAGATCAGTCCAAGGCCTCCGGACCGGACAGATCACATGGACCGGACAGATCACTTTGGACACTATGACCATAGGACTGTTCGAACTATGACAAAAGTACTAAAAAACCTAAACACTTCTTGACTAAGCTACTTGCTCACCTACTTAGAGCTCATGGGTCTTTGAACATGACCCGGGTCCATTAAACATGACCCGAAAGCCCATAAGGGCCCAAACATCAGGGTATAAATACCCAACCACCTGCATTAAGTGGAGGTAATGAGAATTAACTGCTACCAAGCTGCTTAATTATCTCTCTACTCTCTACTCTAAGCACTTAAACACCCACACACCACCATAAAACACCAACTGAAATTACTAACCTACCCTCAGGCTATTATTATCCTCACCAAATTGGCGACCACAGTGGGAGCACGAAGGTGTCCGAATCAAGCATTCAAAACCAGCTAAGAAACTCTGTCCGTATGAATCCGGACAATCCAGAAGTACCACCAGCTCTGCTCGAAGTGGTAGGAGAGAACGATGAGTACACTATCGAAGAGCGTGATAGGCTCAAGGGTGAAATAGAAGCTCTGAGGGCTGAAAAGGCCAAGATGGGCGTGAGAGAAAAGTCCAAAGCATCGGCTGCTCATCACACCGATAACCCCAGAGAGCATGAGTCTTCGAAGACTCATGTGAGCACTAAAAAGACTCATGCTAGTTCTAAAAAGTCTCACCGGTCTAAGACAGTGGAGAGTTCTGACTCAAGCTCAGAGTCTTCTGATAGCTCTTCGGACAGTGAGGGAGTTGAAAAATCCTTATCCTCTAGCAGCGATGAGGGCCGAACTAGAAAGAAGGAAAGGCAGATTAAAAAATATTCAAGAAAAAAGGATAGACAAGGAAAGATGAAAAGGTATATTGGGAAGGGATCATCTCATAGTCGAAAGCATGTGGACAAGATGCTGATGGATCCCTTCGCTTTTCACGATGAGCCAGGTATCTTTGCAACTCCCAATGAGGGACCCGTGTTCAGTCGTGGAAGGAATTGGAGGCAATCTCCATTGTCTTCTAAAATTCTATCCGGAAACCTCCCTTAGAGGTTTGATAGCACCAAAATAGAGAAGTACGATGGCAGTATTGATCCGGACAACCATCTGGAACAATTTAAAAATTTCATGATGAACTTTGATGATGATGACAAACTGCTCTGTAGGGCATTCTCCCAGTCATTCACGGGGAGTGCTCTAAAGTGGTACAACAGCCTGCCTCAGGGTTGTATTAAAGACTTCGACACTTTTTGGGTGGCCTTTCGAAGGCAGTTCGTAGGGAGTAAAGAGCTAAATGGAAATGGAGACACAATAATCCATTGTGCCCAGGAGCCAAATGAGTCCTTGAAAGAATACATAAGCCGTTTTGTGAACACAAAGAATGGGTTGGCTGATTTCTTAGAACAGGTAGCAATAGCATCCCTGAGACAGGGTTTGAACCCAGGCAATCTAGCTGATTCAGTGACCGGAAAGAAGGCCATGACATGGTGAGGGTTGCTGAATCAGGTTGGCAAACAAATAAACGTCGATGAAACAAAGAAAACCAGGGTGCACAGGCAGGTGAGGTCTACCCCAGTGAGACCAAATCCCAATCAGAATCAGTCCGGGAACAAAGCAAGAGAAACCGGACAGGGGCATGGTAGGGCAAAAGCTCAATCTCAGCCAGCTGCTCCTGCTCAAAGTCAACAATCCAGAAACAAGAGAGGGCCATGGGTCCAACCGGAGTGGTTCGCAGAGTTAAAAGAAAGTGTGGCCACTATCTTTGATAAAACAAAGGATGAGGTGCATTACCGGAGACCGGCAACACTGCAGTCTCCCAGAGAGCATCGCAACAACTCTTTTTGCCAATATCACAATGATATTGGTCATACCACTGATGACTGCATAGCATTGAAACAAGAAGTTCAGAACTTGATTGAAAGGGAGAAGCTGGGGGCCTATGTGAAAAGAAGAGGGGGTAACAGGCCTGATAACACTCACCGGGTTGGTCCAAGTAATGCTGCTCCGGAGGGAGCCATGGTTATAGTTGAAAGGTTTGACGTGGAATCTGAGTACTTGGACCCTGATCCAACTCGAAACAGAGTGGGTGCTATAGAGGAATGTTCTAGATCGGTCTCCGGGCTCATTAAGTTTTTCGAGTCGCTTACAATTTTCGGAGGGGACACTATGACAGCTCCTACTGCTTCTTCGAGGAAGAGGCATGTTCATACTTTAGCCTTCCAGCTAGAAGGAGGCATGACATCCTATCAATCACCAAACTCATTTCCCTTCATTGTGTTTGATGAAGATGATTTAAGAAACATTGCAGGCCCTCTTGAGGATGCTGTTGTCATAGGAGCATCTATGGGGGCAATGACATAAGACGAATCTTGGTGGATACTGGAAGCTCAGCCAATATCCTTTTCCTAACCACTTACAAGAAAATGAAAAATCCAGCTGTAATTCAGAATTCAGACAGGTCAATCGTGGGCTTCACAGGCAGCTCAGCAGATGTGATCGGAGAGTTCAAAGAAGAGGTGTTATTGGGAAAGGGCCCTTTCAAGAAAATGGTCAGAATACTATTTATTGTGGTGGATTGTCCCACTTGCTATAATGCTATTCTAGGGAGGTCTTGGCTCTCTAGGATGCATGCAGTGGCTTCAACAGTCCACCAGTGCTTGAAATATGCTGTTCAGGGACAGGTTGGAGTCGTCCGGAGCAGCCAAAAGATTGCAAGAGAATGTTATGCCACTGCCCTGGCTCCTCGTACGCTGGGGGCAGTCCGTATTGATGAACAATAGCAGTTTGAGGGCCTTTCTGGGGGTAAGGGTGAAATTGATGACCCCAGAGAGACCCCCGGAGTGTTGATACCAGTTGAAGAGGTAGAAAAACACTGGTTGGAAGATGGGAAAAGTGTCAAGATAGGGTCTAAAATGCCACCTGTTTTGAAAGATCAAATGTTAAAGTTTTTGAAGAACCATCAGCACGTTTTTGCTTGGTGCAATGCTGATGTTATTGGAGTTCCATCAGAAGTGATATCACACCACATATCCGTCCGGAGAGACGTAGCTCCAGTGGTTAAAAAAGAGAGCTTTTTCCAAAGAAAAGGCTGATGTTATTGTGCAAGAGGTTGACAGGCTCACGAAGATGGGGCACATCAAGGAGTTTCAATACCCTTTATGGATTGCCAATCCTGTCTTGGTGAAAAAGAAGAATGGAAAATGGCACATGTGCATTGACTTCACAGATCTCAACAGAGCTTGCCCAAAAGACTTGTATCCGGTCCCCCGGATTGATCAGTTAGTAGACTCTACCTCTGGGAACAAGCTACTTTCCTTTATGGATGCTTTCTCTAGATACAATCAGATTCAAGTAGATCCAAAGGATCAAGAGCATACCACATTTGTCAATGACAGAGGTCTTCATTGCTACAAAGTAATGCCATTTGGTTTGAAAAATGGTGGGGCTACTTATCAGAGATTAGTCAACAAGGCATTTGCTGATCTAATTGGAAGAAACATGGAAGTATATATTGACGATATGATGGTGAAGAGTGTGGATGAGCAGTTGCACTTGTCCGATCTCCAAGAAACTTTTGCCAACTTGGTGAAAGTGAATTTGAAGTTAAACCCTGCAAAGTGTGTGTTCAGAGTGCAGTCCGGGAAGTTTCTAGGCTATATCATAAGTGAGCATGGAATACAACCTGATCCGGAAAAGCTCAATGCTCTATTCCAAATGGAGCCTCCTCGAAACATCAAAGAAGTACAGCGGTTAACGGGGAGATTAGCTGCCTTAAACAGATTTATCTCAAGGTCTTCGGATAGGTGTGCTCGGGCTTTGATTGGACCCCACAGTGTGATGAGGCTTTCAATGAGATCAAGAAACACCTGTCCTCCCCCAAAACTTTGTTCAAGCCAGTCGATGGGGAGACTCTCTTTGTATATTTGGCGGTTTCAAGTTGTGCCATCAGTACTGTGCTGGTAAGAGAGGTCGATAGTCATCCCCATCCAGTGTACTACATCAGCAAAAGCTTGATAGATGCAGAGAACCGTTACTTGAAACTTGAAAAATTGGCATTAGCCCTGGTGATAGCTGCAAGGAAGACGAGGCCTTATTTCCAGGCTCATCCTATCATCGTCCAGACCTCTTTTCCCCTAAAGAATGTCCTTCAAAAAGTAGACATTTCGAGCAGAATGACTAAGTGGTCAGTAGAGTTGGGGGACTTCGACATAGACTTTGCTCCCCGAACAGCAGTCAAAGCCCAAGTTGTGGCTGATTTTTTGGTCGAATTCCACTCCGACAGGGATTCGGAGCAAGCTATTGATATAAAAGATAAAAAAGTATGGGTCGTCCGAACAGATGGTGGATCTAGCACTATGGGATGTGGTGCAGGAGTATGCTTAACTTCCCCATATGGAGACAAAATGTACCAGGCGATTTGTTTTGCTTTTAGGGCATCTAATAACGAGTTCGAATACGAAGCAGCTATAGCTGGTTTAAAGTTAGCCTACATTTGTGGGGCTAAGAGGGTCAAGCTGCTAAGCGACTCCCAACTACTTATCCACCATGCCCGAGGCCAGTCTGAGGCTAAGAAGGAGCAACTTGTGAAATATTTACTCCTCCTAAAAAATGAAGCGCTTAAGTTTAAAAGTATTGTCTATGAACACATTCCCAGGGCAAAAAATGAGCTAGCAGACTCACTAGAAACCATAGCATATACGGAGTCATATCCATGGATCCATGTGCTTGAAAGCCCCTCCATCCAACTGTGTAAGGGTAAAGAAGAGGAAATTTTTGAAATACAAGTGAAACAACCCAAAGACTGGAGGTTTCCTCTCATGCAATATCTCTCCGATGGTGTTGTGCCTCTGGATAAGTCGCTAGCCAGAACATTGAAACACAAGGCTCGTGGTTTCATCATATTGAGAGAAGTGTTATATAAGAAGTCTTACTGTAAACCTCTCCTGCGCTGTTTGGGGGATGAAGAATCACAAATGGTCCTCTCCGAATTGCACGATGGTGAGGGGTCAGCCCATTGTGGGTTTAGAGCTTTGACAAGAAGAGTTTTACTCTCCGGTTATTATTGGCCATCAATCATGAAAGATGCTAAGGAGTTGGTAAGAAGGTGTGACCCATGCCAGAGGTACAACAATGAAATTCATGTACCAGCCATTTCTTTAGAATCAATTTCTGAGCCTATTCCTTTTGCTCGATGGGGATTGGATTTAGTAGGGCCTTTCCCTGTGGCGTCCGGAGGGCGCAAAACTATAATTGTGGCCATAGACTACTTCTCGAAGTGGATAGAAGCAGCCCCTCTAGTAGGGACAACATCAAAAGCTGTTATAAAATTCATTCTATCCAACATATGTTGCAGATTTGATGTCCCACAGAAAATAACAACGGACAATGGGCCACAGTTCGACAATAGAGAAATGGAGAGCTTATGTGCCTCAAGGGGTATACAGCATTGTTTTTCTTCACCTTTCCACCCACAAGAAAATGGGCAAGTTGAAGTGGCTAATAGAACTATACTGGCCGGTTTAAAGAAGAATTTGGAAGGGGCTGCTGGGAAGTGTCCTAGTTATTTACAAGAGGTCTTGTGGGCCTACCGGACAACACCTGAGCCTGCAACACAAGAATCACCCTTTGCCTTGGTCTATGGGATGGATGCAGTAGCTCCCATAGAAGCAACTGTCCTCTCTTTTCGTGTTCACAACTTCTCCGAACATGCTAATGAGGTGGCAATCAGAGGTCAACTTGATTTGATAGAAGAAAGACGAGTTAAAGCTCACCTTAGAGTTGCACACTATCAAGGCTTGATGAGAAGCAGGTTTGCTTCTAAAGTTAAAAGAAGAGATTTCCAACCTGGGGACAAAGTATTAAAGAAGGTCTTGTTACACACTAAAGAAAAGCTCTTCGGAAAGCTGGCCCCAACTTGGGAGGGTCCGTAAATGGTTGTTGAAAGAATTAAGCCTAGAACTTATTGGTTGGAAGACAAAGATGGCAGAGTTCTAACACATCCTTGGAATATCGAGCATCTCCGGATGTACTTGGAATAGCACTTGTGTAAATATTTACTTGTTTGAACATCCATGTAAATATTTGGGGGCATACTCTTTCCTCCCCGGTGGCACGGAGAGGTTTTAATGAGGTGTCCGAGCTGTTAAATAAAATTTGATGCCTTCTTAAAAATTTTCTAAGTGTTTTTAAAAGTTTTGTCCCTTGTTATACTATCCGGATTGAGATAACTAAGGGCTATTTAAACTCTAGCCGGAGAATTTAAACACTCTCACAATGCAACAACTAAAGGCTACTTAAACTCTGGCTATCAAAATTAAAACGAACAATGAAAGAAAATGATGGTTGCACAGAACAGAGATATTCATTGAAATAAATAACTTAAAATTGCCTTGGCCTTCCAAGGACTTTTAAATAGTCAAAATACAACACAAAAAACCATTATAAAAGAGTGTCTTGGCCTTCCAAGGACTTTAGTCTGGATTAAAAATAAACTAAGTGGATCATAAGTTCAGGTTGAGCCTTTGAGGATGGCTCACCTTCGTCTACCTTCTTACCCTTAGGGTCATCTTTCCCTTCATCTACCTTCTTGCCTTTAGGATCGTCTTTTTCGTCATCTGGGCTCTCCCCAGTATGTTCTTCATCATCCGAAGAACCACTAGAGTAGCCATACCTGTCACCTTCGGCCATTGTGTGGTATGGGAGGTATTCAGGCTCAACATAAAGCAATAAGTCCCCAAGGTTCCTCTGCGGAATTTTTTCATAAAAGAGTAGAACCATGTCAGACCTCACCTTCTCAAGCAATAGCTCTTCGCTTTTAATCATCTGGTTGGCATAGGCATTGATCTTGGCTTGGATCGTAGTCTCTTGATCCCTTAACAAAGTGGTTTTCTCCTCGGTAGCCTTGGATACTGCATTCTCAAGAGCAATCTTGTCAGTAGTTAGGTTGGTGATAATCTTGTCCTTTGCCTTGGTCTCTTCTTTTGAGGCAGTAAGGTCTTTCTCCACACCGGACAGCTTCTCCCAGAGGTCTCTAATGGTTTCCTCTAGAGTGGCAACTTTTGTGGTGCTTTCCTCCTGATTCCTCTTCAACTCCTCGTTTGCTTCCTTTAGCATGTCAGCATTGGAAGTAGCAGTGCGAAGGTCTTCGGACAGCTTTTCCTTCTCAGACTTAAGGTCTTTGATAATGTCTGTTTGACCCCGAACTTGTCTCTCCAACGTAAGTACCGGCTGCATATTGCTTAGCAAGGAATGGGCTATGGTATCCTTTTCACTAGAAACAATGAAAGTCTTACCGTTAAAATTGACCGTGTTGGAGCTGCTCGGAGGAATGTAAGGCCCTGCAAAGTCATCTCTGGGGAGATTGAGGAAGTATTCACCAAGTTCACCAAGACCGGTGATGTCTACTTCATCTATGTTAAGCTCTCCTCCCTCAACTTCATCAGTATGAAAGTCCCCAGGAATCTCTTCGACCTGTGTTGGGTCTGAAAGGTCAGCCTGGAAAGAAGGCTCCGGATCCCGGAGAGCAAGCTCATCTCCCTTAGCAGTCTTTTTTTTTCTTGGCTACCCGATCTGCCCCTTCACTCCCCTGTTTGCGATTCCTCTTGGAATCCATTGGAGGTTTTGGGAGGTCTGCTTCCTGCCTTTCAGTCTCTTGCTCCACCACTTGCAAGAGAGCAGCATCGATTTGGCTCTCGGCCGGCCCCTCCGGGTCTGTCGGAGCGTCCTTCTCAGCATCAGTAGGGTTGGCATCACCCACCACCTTTTTTCCCTTCTTCTTCTTGCCTTTCATTTTGCTCGGGGCTTTTGCCCGGCCTGGCAGGAAGAGTGTCCCATCTGGTTCATGGGTCCTCTTGAGCACGACATCAGGAGAAGGTTGGGTGGTGAGCTCCTCCCAAGTCAAGTCTCTCCGACCTGTGGTGTTCCACAAGTGAGACCTTGCCAGATTTCCACTAGTGAAAGCATTGTGGAATCGGTTCCCCCAGTTCTCTGCAGCCCAGGCATTAATTTTGCCACAAGTGACCTGTCCGGCCTTCAAGTAATCACCGAACTCCTTAGGCAGTTCTGTTAAGACAAAAGAAAGACCAATTAATTTAAAACCAACTTTAAGAAGGAAGAAGTAGACAAAGATTTAAAGTAGGAGACTTACGGTCACTCCTCCACCTGCTTCTGAGGAGGCTTGGGTTCACTCCGGACTTGATCTTCTTTCCGTTTTCCCAAGCGCCACTGACGAACAAAAACTGGCTCCTCCATTTACTCTCAGACTCCAACAGATCATCAACAGCTTTGAAACTGTCCCCCATATTGAAGTGGTAGAAGGGGAATTGGTGATGTTTGCAAAGATTGGCCACTGCAACAAACTCTTCCATAGGAAGAGGGATCCCGGACAGCCTTGATGCCATGATGCATGACATAGGGGTATACCAAGCATTGGGGCTCAGCTGGCTCGGACAGAGTTTGATCAGATGAAAATATCTGGCAATCTCTGGGTCCAATGGGAATCTGAGTCCCCAATTAAATAACTCCGTGAAGATGACTATTTCGTTCAGCTTGAAATCCATAGGAGTTTGAGGATCTATGGGAATCCTTATCTTCACATTTTCTGGGATCCCCCATTTCGTGCGCATTCGACCCAGTTCAGCCGTATGGATGAATGCATACTTGGTCTTCTGTAAGGCGAAGAGGTATTTAAGTTCGACCTTGTGAAAACAAGGCCCCACTTTCCCTTCAAGACACTCCGGCAGCTCCGGATGCCTCAAGCACAGTTTTTCTTTTCCTTTATCCTTTTTGGCAGCAGCAGTATTACAAGTCTGACCGGAGGGCTCAGAATCAAAAGGGACTTCTTCAGCAGAGTCCTCCATTCTTTCCTCCATGATCGTTGGAGGAATATCGGTGGCAGTGGCCCGGGGAGAATTCAAACTTGGCTCAACCTGACTTCGGGACTGCTGGTCTTCAGTGTTTCCTTGACTTCTAGTCTCAGGCTGGGGCTCTGAGGCAGAAGTCTCACTTTGAAGTGCTGGGCTGCTAGCCTCCGGACCAGGTAGTCTTTCCCGGGGAGCTCTGATAGGCACTCCAGACCCAGAGCTGCTATTTTTTGCCCCCGACTTTGAGGGAGTGTTCTTAGAGGCTTGCCCCTTAACCAACCGACTCTTTCTTCGGTCGACTAACTTCTTCGGGGAGTGCTCCATATCTGATCCCATCGCTATGAAGGGTGAGGGTTTTTTGAAGCTAGTGGCAGTTACTCCTGGTTCGACGATGGATTCTGATTCCTGAACCGAGGAACCAGGGATGATGGGGGACAGGCTAGGTTGGAATAACTTTCTAGGCTTAGTGCCTTTGGAGGAAGAAGATCCTCGATCTGACTCTGCAGCAGAGGTGATTGGTCTGTCAACAGGCGAAGTAGGTAACCCTGCTGCGATTCGTCTTTCCTTCTCAACTTTTTTTGCTTTCTCCAACTCAGAAAGGTTGAGCCAGCCGCCTTTGATCAAAGCAGTCCTTGCTATAAACATAAACTATCAGGTAAATCTTTGCTTTAGAGAGAGAAAGCTCTAAGAAAATATGCAGAGTAAATATGAAAGAGATAGTAAAACAGTAGAAAGTGAGTCTGAATTTATAGTAAATCTGGAAAAGGAAGTTGATTCCTAAGAGAATTCGAAAAGTTTGTCAATAATTAAAAGACGGCGCTGATGTCACCATTTGTAATTAAAGAGGTTGCTTTTCGAAGAAGGTGGGTTCGAAATTCAAGGTGAAAAAACGGTTGGAGCAACCAATCGGAGAGCGACACGTGTCCCACGAACTCTGGCAAAAACCGTTTTGAATTCGTGAAGCTTTATCTGTCCGGGTAAACCCATAAACCTGTCTGGATTGAAAACTACTTCTGACGTCAGATTGTTTTTCAGGTCTCTGATAAGAATACTTGCTCAAACACCTAAAAAAAGGGCTCCTGATGAGTCTGAATTCAGCATGCTCCCCGGACACGGACAGATCAGTCCAAGGCCTCCGGACCGGACATATCACATGGACCAGACAGATCACTTTGAATACTATGACCATAGGACTGTTCGAACTATGACAAAAGTACTAAAAAACCTAAACACTTCTTGACTAAGCTACTTGCTCACCTACTTAGAGCTCATGGGTCTTTGAACATAACCCGGGTCCATTAAACATGACCCGAAAGCCCGTAAGGGCCCAAACATCAGGGTATAAATACCCAACCACCTGCATTAAGTGGAGGTAATGATAATTAACTGCTACCAAGCTGCTTAATTATCTCTCTACTCTCTACTCTAAGCACTTAAACACCCACACACCACCATAAAACACCAACTGAAATTACTAGCCTACCCTCAGGCTATTATTATCCTCACCAGTACGAATCAAATTTATCTGGTCTGTTTCCTTCCAAAGTGTTTCGTGTTAATGGAGATTCAGCTAAAATGTACAATGTATTTGGTTTGAGATATTTGTCCATATAAACATTACCGACGATTTTGGCTATCTTCATTATTTTATCCCTATTTCTCCTATCTTCTTTTCTTTATGCTTTTACCGACACTTTTGTCTAATTATTTCAATGAATCTTGATTCATATTAATTTGCCTTTCAAATTATTTGTACTTCTTCCCAATACCATTTGTTCTTAGAATAATCGATATTGACGATGTTTGACGCATATTTTAGAACTTTACCCTATAATATGAAGTTTTACATTTCCAATAATCGGAGATTATACATGACAAACATATATTCGTATCACCATACAAATGATTTATCTTTTATCCATATAATTTTATCAACTCAGGGTTTTCATATCCTCATCTAATATTAGTAACTTTGTATCTTTGTCTAATTTTTAATTTTATAAGTCAACTTCTAGTGTTGGTCTATCATACAAAGACATATCATATTGGTGTCACTCATCCAATTTGTGACCTTAATTTGTACATATCCCTCTCATTGGAATATTATAAATAAAGTTTTGGAATATTTGAAAACAAATATTTTAAGTTAGTGAATATCTTTCAAAATATTTATTTCACAATATGTAGTAAGAAACTAGTTGTATTGGTCATATCAATATATTTTGAAATTAACAATTTCAAATTATTCAACAAGTGTTACCTCTTCCGCGGTTTGTTAAGTATCCACGACTTGTTTTTCACATTAACAATATCTTGCGTAATGTATATTTATTTACATTTATTGGAAACCGAATGTATTATACATAAAAGTTTCTTGTAAAATGATCCATTTCTAATTATTCATTAGGTGTAAACCTCTTCCACGGTTTGTTTAATGTCCATGACTGGTTGATCACTTTTAATTTGTATATTCCTCCCTCGTTGGAATATTTTTAAAAAACATTTCTTGTAATATGTTCCTCCCTAAACTGTGTATTTTTATTCGAAGGATGGTCCCTCTTTGCTTTTGCAGTTTCCTTTATAGTTGGGTTTTTATCTTCCATTGTCATATTCGTTTCATATTTATCCTTCTCATTTACTTTACTTTATTCAACAACCTCCTCACTTTGTACTTCTACCTTTTCACTACGTAATTTTACCCCTCGTTTATCCGAATTTACTAGATGACAATCATCACGAGGGGAACCATCATCTTTATTCATCATCTTATGATCTTCAATATTACGAGAGAATAAATATTATTTTGAATTCTCTATGCCAGTATTGGTTACAAGGCCAAGTTCATCTACCTCGCCATGGTTATTTGTAGTTTTTTTTTTGCATTTTTCATATTCCACCTCTTCTGTATTTTCTTAAAAGTACCAAGCTTATAGTTTTCCATAGTAACATCATTAGTTATCTCATCTTCCTATTCTCCATGTATTATATGTTTTCTTCTATAGTGAAAAGTTAATCTTTGCTCATAATAATTACATTAGTTTTATCTTCTTCCTCTTCTTCCATGTCTTATATGTTCCCTTCTAGATCATCATGTCATCTTCCCTCATAATAACATGATTACTTTTCTCCTATACAATGCAATCCGTGTTTCCTATTAAAAGATGAAATTCGTCTTCCTCCATAATTATAGCACCAGTTTTTATGAGTACATTTCACCGTGTGTTATTTTTTAAGGTGAATAATAAGGTGAAGTATCATTTTCTATTTTTATTTCGCAAACTGTATTATTATAAAACATCCACAACATAGATCGTTGCAAACATGAATTCAATGGAATGGTCCTCCTAATCTACACATTTTTATAGGCTTAGGATCTTTTTCTTCAGCCTATCAATCTCCTCATTCTGGCTTGCGCTAGTTTATTTACGTTCTAAATTATTTTTTAAAACTTTTTTATATTAAATTCTCATAAGTCTACATATTTTGTTTATGAACGTGGGCCTAATCAAAACATCTTTTATAAAAGTGACATCTTCTGATCCTGGATTCTCTTTACAAATGCATGACTTCCTTCTCCTTATTCTACATTCCCTCATGTTCGTCCGTTAATCATTTATCCATCAGAGCTAGACTCACAATATCTTGCTTTATGCGCCTCACCTTATTCTTCTATTGTTCCAAATGCCTTTTTTCGGCAACGATTAAAACAAGACGTCGACTAGAAACCTAAAGATAAAATATATGATTTAGTTACACTTCAAAAAAAATTTAATTAATTAAAAATATATATTTAATTTTTTTGCAAAATTACAATTGTTAAATTTAATGAGAAACTAATAATACATTTCTTTACTAAACTATTGATACGTTTCTTTACAAAACTATGTTTCGGTTCTTCCAACAAATTTGTTACATTACTTGCAAAATGTAACAACTAACATACGTACAACCTTTCAATATTTCTTAATCATTCAACTAAGCTATCCGCGTAGCTTTTGTCTAGTGTAGACCAGTTTAAGCAACGCAGAATCATCGTGTCTCATAGCATAAATATATTCTTTCCATGTTCGAAATAATTGATATTACAAAATTTGATAAATAAAATTTTTAGTAACGTAAATGATAAGTTACTAACCACCACCATAGCTACATATCCTTAACATTTATTAGGATTTTTGGATAAATAATTATTAATTGAATTTAACGGGGGCTAAAGCCATTAAAGTTCTTCAACATGTGTCTTGACCACCTAAAGTTTGTGTGCGTTCTAATGAGAAAATGAAGCCTTTGTATTGATGGAACTAAGAAATTTATTTTAGCACATAATTAAAATCCTTGAAGAAGCCTTTAAATGAGTTAAAGAAAGCCAAATTTGAAGGTATCCTTGACAAGTCTATCTAAGTAAACGCTTCCTATACGAAAGCCATCTCCTCTTTTATGGTTGATCCAAATAACAAGGAATTAGAAATCAAAGTTCACAGATTAAAGGTTAGTGACATTTTCTTTCTTGCTACCGAGTGAAGCTTCCTTTAACAAAAAATGATATGTAAACATCTCGTCGATGGAGACAGGGGTATTAAGTATTTCCATAGCCTTATAAAATGAAACAACATCAGGAGCTCTATCTCCTATATTATTCATGAAGATAGCATTCGCACCACCTCCCATTATGAAGTTTCCCAACTCTTGTAGAACTTTACACAAAAATCTTTGGCACACCGAAACACAAAGCGCATATTGATCCCACCTTTTTGTGGCAAGGCCAAACCATTGATGATGAGCCATATGCCCAACTATTGCGCCATGTTGATGAGACTAAAATAAGAGATACCCGTTTCAAAATAGCAACCGATAAAGCACCAAGTCTAGACGGTTACACATCTGCCTTCTTTAAGATGAACTGGTACATTTTGAAAATCGATTTATTGGTTGTGTAAAGGATTTTTTGAAATAGAAAAACTACTGCGTGTCATAAACCACACTACTATTGCCCTACTACCCAACAAAAATATTGACCCACTGGTTGAAGAATTTAAACCAATTAGACTCATGAATGTGACTTACAAAATCATCATAAAAGTTATGGTGAAACGTATGACATCTTCTCTACCGAGCATTATAGATGAAGGACAATAGGCCTTTGTCCATTGAAGAATTCTTGTCTACAATGTCTACCTTGCACAAGAGTTAGTAAAGGGCTCAAATAAAACAAGAGTATCCCCACGATGCATGCTTATGGTTGATCTAAAAAGGCTTTTGACACAATTTCATGGAGTTTTCTCGAAACGGTAATTCACGGTATTAGCCTCTCGAGAAAATTCGTGGGTTGGATCCTTAAATTCGTAAGAACAATGTTCTTCTCGGTCTCCATAAATGGTGAGTTATATAGGCACTTTGATGGGCAGCATCTCATGAGGCAAGGTGACACTAGTCCCCCACTCTCTATATACTTTCCCTCAAATACCTATCCTGATTATTGAAATGAAGTCAAAATATCATAATGTTACTCGCACTGGCACAACCCATCATACCTTTACCAATGACCTTATGGTTTTAACTAAGGGAGATGAGCCATTCTTCACCATCCTCATGGAGTGCCTTCTCCACTTTGAGGCTGTGTCTGGCTTGGCTATAAACCCCTCAAAATCAACCATCTACCTTGTTGGGGTTAGAGGTTTGACATACGATAGAAAATGGACAAATTTTGTCTCAATTTCTAAATTTTCTCTTCTAACAGAAGATATATATGGCTACATCTAGAAATGGGAACATACACACCTCTTCTACGCCACAAAACTCGATTTGATATCATTTTTTATCCAAGGGGTAGAAGTTTTATGGTTCATGACGTTTCCTTTGCATTACGCTGTGCTAAACACTATAAAATCCCTTTTTTAGAGTTCTTTTGGGGTGGTAGGCCAACAAGAGTCTCATAGGATAAACTATGCACGCCTAAGGTTGAAGGGGGACTTGGGTTGATGGATAATAACATATGGAACAGAGCATTGCTCATGCGATCTAATTGACTCTTCCACACAAATGGGTAAATGAGTACTACCTAAGAGGCACCACCATATAATAGTATCAAAGGAAATATCGAGACATCTTTCTCCTGTGTAAACTCCTTGACATACGGTATACTTGGCTGCAACTTTTTGATGAGCTAGAAAAGGTTGTCTACGAGCTGGAAAGTTGTGATTTGGGGGGAAAGTTGGTCACTAGAAAGGTGTATGCACTCATGAGAACTATAGGCGTTGAGAACATCGACATGGAAAACCTATGGAAGAGATATGTGTCACCAAATTAAACATTCACGATCTCGCTTCCACTACAGAAAAGGTTGGCCACCAGAGACACCCTCCAATTCCTAAACCTTGAAAATACCTTTTGTTCATTTTGTAGGCACAATGAAGAGACCACCGCACACCTCTTTTTTGCTTGCATCTTCACAAAGGAGATTTGGACGCGTATCCGTGCATGGTTGGGCATCTCACGTACCATGGGAACCATTGAAAGTGCGCTGAAGTGGATAAAAAAGAATATAAGGGCACTTCATTTAGATCTAGGGCAACCACACTTCCATTCCAAGCCAGCAACATTTGATATGGCGGACACGAAACAAGCTAGCATTTAAGGAAGAAACTGTCACCAATGACACCATTATTGTGCACATTACTTTAGCCACCTTGAAGATCCTCTACATAACATACCCACATTATAGGCTCACTTGTTAGAGAAACTTAAGTACTCATTATGTATTAGCACTAACATATGATTTAGTTCACTTGTTTTGAGTATTTTTGATTTTGTTTGAGGCTGATACTATGCCCTTGCATAGTGCACATTGCCTAGCGCACTTGGGTATAGCTGGACATGCACTCTTTTGGGCCATCTTGTTGGAGAGCCTTTGAGCCCCTCTCTAAATGATTTCACATCTCGGCACATCAATATACATACACATTTACCTTAAAAAAATTATCGATATATATGACAGAGGCCCAAATTTTACGGTGGTTACATTAGTCTCTGTGCATTAACACAGTTGACTAATTTATTCAAAGTTGCCTTTAATAATTTCCTTATTTATATATCTCTAACAAAAATCTTTGGTCGGTCTCGTCTATTCTGCTCATCCTCTGTCTATTTACTCGATAGATGTCCGAATGTTTGTTTATTATTGAATCTTGCTTGGTTTGCTCAGCGAGCCATCTTTTTAGTTGAGCTCCCCTTCGTAGTATGAACTACTGTCATCCTCCATCTATCGATTGCTTCGGTGGCTCCCTTTTTCTCTTAACTAGCTATCGGCAATACAACTCTGCTCTATATTGTTCTTCCATGAGACCTCAATTACATTAAATTTGTCAATTTACGATGCACAACCTTGGTTAACATCTGCTTATATAATCACCCGCTTGGTCTGGAGTTATTTATGTATTCTTACCTTTCCCCTTTACTCTGAGATACTAGGCGATGAGAATTATCTCATTATGGAACCTCCTAGTTCATGGATGGTGTGTGAGAAACACAAAACCAATGAAATAAAATAAAATAAAATAACTTACTTTTATGTTGGTGCGACAAAGGGGATTGTAGAGTTGTAGAATATACAGTTTTCATGACGCCTGGAGTTTGATGATGAATTTATTTAAACTTTATACGACGTGGGGACACATGGTGAATTCCAAGCGGTTATTCTTACAACAACGTCGTTTATTTTCTAAATGACGCTTAGATTATAGGGAAAACACGTGACTAGTTTTAATTGGGAATGAAAAATGCCATTCCATCACGTGTAGAGTGAAAAACCAACTGGTATCCTAACAATGAGTCACAAATTGGAAATTGAGTAAAAGTCGGTTGAAGAAAACTTTTTACATTTGGCAAAACAAACCGAATTCGCTTGTAAGAAAATACGCTACATCTCCATTGTTAACGCTTGTATTTAATAAAAAAGGTGTGTTTATGTTTAAATTTTGTTGTTGCTTTCTTAGTCAGGATTGTCGCATGAAACCCTAGTTCTTCACCCATTAGTTGTTGATCCCTGCCTTTTTATCTTTTGGGAAATGACTATCCTTTATGGTAGTCGTTTTTGTGCATGAGGTGTCCGCTCGATATTTTTAATATCAGACAGCATTTGGCTCATTGTTGTCTGGATGGCCCCAAAAAAGTTGTTAATACCAAATTGAAGATCCTACACTTTTGAAAAGTCACATTGATTGAATAGCCCCCAAGTATGGCTACCTTGATGAGCTTGATTTGCTGAGCTTTAAGGCTAGGTATGGAATTCCTAATGATATCATAGTTATACTACCAAAAGTCGGGGAGCATCCGTATCAGGCGTGGGATAACGAGACATGCCTATACACTACTATTTTTTACTGGGGTTTACGATTTCCATTACCATCGTTGATACAATATTTTTATAGTTATATAGGTATATGTCCCACACAGTTAGCAGTGAATCGGTGGAGAATTTTGCTCACCATTGTGTTAAGTGCTCACCTATTAGGTGGTACAACTACGATGGCAGACAATAGAGAGGTGGCTACTACCAAATGGATTCGAGCTTAGATGGAACAAAGGTATAGGGATCACAATAGTACATGGGTGTGGTTGTCAGTGCCCAATGTCGTAAAGCGAGGGAGGTACGGATGTTTTTGTCCTTGCAGTGCCAGAATGAGAAAGAGGGAAAAATGGGAGTTGTTCAGGAGTTGGGTGAGATGAACTAGATGGTGGAGTATGTTTCCCCACCAGGATATGAAGTTGGTAGAGACTATACTCAATAGGTTCGAGAAGAAGATGGTAAATTAGAGGACCAATTGACTCATCTGAAAAAGTAGGCACGTGCAATATTCGATGTAGTCCCTTTGTCAACGAGAAAGCTCCAAATGGTGGATGAAGCAGAGGTAATAGTTATGGATGAAGCACAAGTGGTAGTTCAACCAAGCTGAGGTTTTGCTGGATAATGAAGGCAATAAGCCGAAAAAAAATCCTTGAGAAGTTAGCCCAGAGAATGAAAGAGGTTGGCTCGGGGTAAAATACTTCAACTATCCGTCCGTATGCCTTGTTTATGCAAGAGGTTGGCTCGGGGTCGGCATTTGTGAATATGGTGAGATCAGATTTGTTTCCAACATAAGAAAGAAAACATTGAAACAAACAAAGAGAAGAGGGTAGCGGAGGAGCTCCCGTCATTAGATGTTGTAATGCCACCTCCATCAATGTTGATGTTTGTACAACTTAAATGGATTTCAAGTTGTCTTTTTATGATAATATGCCTATGAGCAAGATACTACAGACGCAAGTGCAGCTGGCAATCGAGGTACTATCTATTGTAAGTTTGAGTTTTGTTTAGTGAAAATAAACGTTATACTAAACTTGTTGTGAACGCATATGCACCATAACTCTGTGGTATTATCATACCGACAGATGTGTAAAGCTGATTTCCAAATCATAGAGAAGTGGAAGCTTGAGCCCATATTATTTGAATCGGTGAGAGGGTTGTCCATCGAGCTGGCCAGATATAAGAATTCTTATAGGGTAGGAAAAAGAAGAAAGGATAAGGCAGTAGAAGAGAATGAAGATCTGTGTCAGAAATTTGATGAGTCCGAATACTGCATGCTCCCCGGACAAGGACAGATCGGTCCAAGGCCTCCGGACCGGACAGATCACTTCGAACACTTAGCCCATAGGACTGTTCGAACTATGACAAAAGTATTAAAAAACCGAAACACTACTTGACTAAGCTACTTGCTCTCCTACTTAGAGCTCATGGGTCTTTGAACATGACCCGGGTCCATTAAACATTACCCGAAAGCCCATAAGGGCCCAAACATTAGGGTATAAATACCCAACCACCTACATTAAGTGTGTGTAATGAGAATTAACTGCAACCAGCCAGCTTAATTATCTCTCTACTCTCTACTCTAAATATGAAATACCCCCATACTACTATAAAATACCAAACAAATTACTAGCCTACCATCAGACGATAATTATCCTCACCAAATTGGCGACCACAGTGGGAGGAGAGGGTGCCTGAATCAAGCATTCAAAACCAGCAAAGAAATTCTGTCCGAATGAATCCGGACAATCCAGAAGTACCACCAGCTCTGCTCGAAGTGGTGGGAGAGAACGATGAGTACACTATCGAAGAGCGTGATAGGCTAAAGGGTGAAATAGAAGCTTTGAGGGAAGAAAAGGCTAAGATGGGCATGAAATAAAAGTCCAAAGCATCAATTGCTCATCACACCGACAACCCCAGAGAGCATGAGTCTTCAAAGACTCATGTGAGCACCAAAAAGACTCATGCCAGCTCCAAAAAGTCTCACCGGTCTAAGCTAGTGGAGAGTTCTGACTCAAGCTCAGAATCTTCTGATAGGTCTTCGGACAGTGAAGGAGTTAAAAAATCTTTATCCTCTAGCAGCAATGAGGGTCGAACTAGAAAGAAGCAAAAGCAGACCAAAAAATATTCGAGAAAAAGGGATAGACATGGAAAGATGAAGAAGAAGATTGGTAAAGGGTCATCTCACAACCGGAGGCATGTGGACCGGATGCTGATGGATCCCTTCACTTTTCACGATGAACCAGATATCTTTGTAACTCCCATTGAGGATATTGTGTTCAGTCGTGGAAGAAATTGGAGGCAATCTCCATTATCTTCTAAAATTCTGTCCGGAAACCTCCCTAATAGGTTTGACAGCACCAAAATAGAAAAGTACGATGGCAGTACTGATCCGGACAACCATTTGGAACAATTTAAAAACTTCATGATGAACTTTGACGACGATGATAAACTACTTTTTAGGGCATTCTCCCAATCATTTACGGGGAGTGCTCTAAAATGGTACAACAGCCTGCCTCAAGGCTGTATTAAAGATTTTGATACTTTTTGGGTAGCCTTTCGAAGACAGTTTGTAGGTAGTAAAGAGCTAAAGGGCAATGGAGACACAATAATCCATTGTGCCCAGGAACCAAATGAGTCCTTGAAAGAATATATAAGCCATTTTGTGAACACCAAGAATGGGTTGGCTGATTGCTTCGAACAGGTAGCAATAGAATCCCTAAGACAGGGCTTGAACCCTGGTAACTTGGCTGACTCAGTGACCAGAAAGAAGGCAATGACTTGGGGAGGCTTGCTGAATCAGGTTGGAAAACAAATTAATGTTGATGAAACGAAGAAAACCAGGGTGCACAGGCAGGTGAGGTCTACCCCGGTGGCACCAAATCCCAATCAGAATCAGTCCGGGAACAAAGCAAGAGAGACCGGACAGGGGCATGGTGGGGCAAAAGCTCAGTCTTAGCCAGGTACTCCTGCTCAGAGTCAGCAATCCAGAAACAAGAGAGGGCCATGGGTCCAACCGGAGTGGTTCGCAGAATTAAAATAAAGTGTGGCCACCATTTTTGATAAAACAAAGGAAGAGGTGCATTATCGGAGACCAGCCACATTGCAATCTCCCAGAGAGCATCACAATAACTCTTTTTGCCAATATCACAATGATATTGGTCATACCACTGATGACTGCATAGCATTGAAACAAGAAGTTCAGAACTTGATTGAGAGGGGAAAGCTGAGAGCTTACGTCAAAAGAAGACGAGGTAACAGGCCTGACAACACTCACCGGGTTGGTCCAAGTAATGCTGCTCCGGAGGGAGCCATGGTTATAATTGAGAGGTTTGATGTGGAATCTGAGTACTTGCATCCTGATCCAACTTGAAACAGAGTGGGTACAATTGAGGAATGTTCTAGGTCGGTCTCCGGACTCATTAAGTTTTTTGAGTCACATACAATTTTTGGAGGGGACACTATGACAGCTCCTACTGCTTCTTCGAGAAAGAGACACGTTCATACTTTAGCCTCCCAGCTAGAAGGAGGCATGACTTCCTATCAGTCACAAAATTCATTCCCCTTCATTGTTTTTTATGAAGATGATTTAAGAGATATTGTTGGTCCTCTTGAGGATGTTGTTGTCATAGGAGCATCTATTGGGGGCAACGGCATAAGACGAATTTTGGTGGATACTGGAAGTTCAGCCAATATCCTTTTCCTAACCACATACAAGAGAATGAAAAATCCAGTTGTAATTCAGAGTTCGGACAGATTAATTGTGGGCTTTACAAGCAGCTCAGCAGATGTGATCGGAGAGTTCGAAGAGTAAGTTCTATTGGGCAGGGGCCCTTTCAAGAAAATGGTTAGAATACTCTTTATTGTGGTGGATTGTCGCACTTGCTATAATGCTATTCTAGGGAGGTCTTGGCTCTCTAGGATGCATGCAGTGGCTTCGAAAGTCCATCAGTGCTTGAAATATGCTGTTCAGGGACAGGTTGGAGTCATCCGGAGCAGTCAAAAGATTGCAAGAGAGTGTTATGCTACTGCTCTGGCACCCCGGACGCTGGGGGCAGTTCGCATCAACGAGCAATAGCAGTTTGAGGGGCTTTCTAGGGGTGAGGGTGAAATTAATGACCCCAGAGAGACCCCTGGAGTGTTGATACCGGTTGAAGAGGTAGAGACACACTGTTTGGAAGAAGGAAGAAGTGTTAAGATAGGCTCCAAAATGCCACCCGATCTGAAAAATGAAATGTTAAAGTTTTTGAAGAATCATCAGCACGTTTTTGCTTGGTGCAATGCTGATGTTACTGGGGTTCCAGCAGAAGTAATATCACATCACTTATTCGTTCGGAGAGACGTAGCACCAGTGGTTCAGAAGAGAAGAGCTTTTTCTAAGGAGAAGGATGATGTCATTGTGCAAGAGGTGGACAGGCTCACAAAGATGGGGCACATCAAGGAGTCTCAGTATCCTTTGTGGACTGCCAATCCGGTTCTGGTAAAAAAGAAAAATGGCAAGTGGCGCATGTGCATTGACTTCACAGATCTCAATAGAGCTTGCCCAAAAGATTTGTATCCGGTCCCCTGGATTGATCAGTTAGTAGACTCCACCTCTGGGAACAAGTTGCTTTCCTTTATGGATGCCTTCTTTGGATACAATCAAATTCAAGTGGATCCGAAGGATTAAGAGCATACCACATTTTTCACTGATAGAGGTCTCCATTGCTATAAGGTAATGCCGTTTGGGTTAAAAAATGCTGGGGCTACTTATCAGAGGTTAGTAAACAAGGCTTTTGCTGATCAGATTGGAAGAAATATGGAAGTATACATCGATGACATGATGGTGAAGAGTGTGGACGAGCAATTGCACTTGTCTGATCTCCAAGAAACTTTTGCCAACTTGGTAAAAGTGAATTTAAAGTTAAACCCAGAAAAATGTGTGTTCAGAGTGAAGTCTGGAAAGTTTCTAGGCTATGTTATAAGTGAGCATGGGATACAACCCGATCCGGACCAGCTTAATGCTCTATTCCAGATTGAGCCACCTAGAAATATTAAAGAAGTACAGCGGTTAACGGGGAGATTAGCTGCCTTAACAGATTTATCTCGAGGTCTTCGGACAGGTGTGCCCCCTTCTTTCAAACCTTGAAGGGTGCAAAGGGGTTCGATTGGACCCCACAGTGTGATGAGGCTTTCAATGAGATCAAGAAGCACCTGTCCTCCCCCAAAACTTTGTTTAAACCAGTTGATGGGGAGACACTCTTCGTATATTTGGCAGTTTCAAGTTGTGCCATCAGTGCTGTATTGGTGAGGGAAGTCGATGGTCATCCCCATCCAGTGTACTACATCAGCAAAAGTTTGATAGATGCAGAAAGGCGTTACTTGAAACTCGAAAAATTAGCATTAGCCCTGGTGATAGCTGCTGGGAAGATGAGGCCTTATTTCCAGGCTCATCCCATCATCGTCCGGACTACTTTTCCCCTGAAGAATGTCCTCCAAAAGGCAGACATTTCAAGCAGGATGACTAAGTGGTCAGTAGAGTTGGGGGACTTTGACATAGACTTTGCTCCTCGAACAGCAGTCAAGGCCCAAGCTGTGGCAGACTTTTTGGTTGAATTTCACTCCGACAGGGATTCAGAGCAAACTACTGACATAAAAGATAAAAAGGTATGGGTCGTCCAAACAGATGGTGGATCTAGCACTATGGGATGTGGTGCAGGGGTATGTTTAACTTCTCCACATGGAGACAAGATGTATCAGGCTATTTGTTTTGCTTTCAGAGCATCTAATAATGAGTCCGAATACGAAGCAGCTATAGCTGGTTTAAAGTTAGCCTACATTTGTGGGGCTAAGAGGGTCAGGCTACTAAGTGACTCCCAGCTTCTTATCCACCATGCTCAAGGCCAGTCTGAGGCTAAAAAGGAGCAGCTTGTGAAATATTTACTCATCCTTAAGAATGAAGCACTCAACTTTAAAAGTGTTATTTATGAGCTAGCAGACTCGTTAGCAACCATAGCATATACGGAGTCATATCCATGGATCCATGTGCTGGAGAGCCCCTCCATTCAACTAAATATGGGTAAAGAAGAATAAATTTTTGAAGTACAGGTGAAACAACCTCAGGACTGAAGGTTTCCTCTCCTGCAATACCTCTCTGATGGTGTCGTGCCTCCGGATAAATCACTAGCCAGAACATTGAAACACAAGGCTCGTGGTTTCATCATATTGAGAGACGTGTTGTACAAAAAATCTTACAAAAAACCTCTCATGTGCTGTTTGGGGGATGAAGAATCTCAAGTAGTCCTCTCCGAATTGCATGATGGTGAGGGATCAGCCCATTGTGGATTCAGGGCTTTAACAAGAAGAGTTTTACTGTCCGGTTAATATTGGCCATCCATCATGAAAGATGCTAAGGAATTGGTAAGAAGGTGTGACCCATGTCAGAGGTACAGCAATGAAATTCATGTCCCAGCGATTCCTTTGGAGTCAATTTCTGAGCCTATTCCTTTTGCTCGATGGGGGTTGGATTTAGTAGGGCCTCTGCCTGTGGCGTCCGGAGGGCGCAAAACTATAATTGTTGCCATATACTACTTTTCAATGTGGATTGATGCAGCCCCTCTAGCAGGAACAACATCAAAAGCTGTTATAAAATTCATTCTATCCAACATCTGTTGCAGATTTGGTGTCCCACGAAAGATAACAACAGACAATGGGCCACAGTTCGACAACAGGGAAATGGAGAGCTTCTGTGCCTCAAGGGGTATACAACATTGTTTCTCTTCACCATTCCACCCACAAGCAAATGGGCAAGTTGAAGTGGCTAATAGAACTATACTGTCCGGTTTAAAGAAGAATTTGGAAGGGGCTGCTGGGAAGTGGCCTAGTTATTTATAAGAGGTCTTATGGGCCTACTGGACAACACCTGGGGCTGCAACACAAGAGTCACCCTTTGCTTTGGTCTATGGGATGGATGCAGTAGCTCCCATAGAAGAAACTCTCCTATCATTTCGTGTTCACAACTTCTCCGAACACGCTAATGAGGTGGCAATCAGAGGTCAACTTGATTTGATAGAAGAAAGACGAGTTAAAGCTCACCTTAGAGTTGCACACTATCAGGGTTTGATGAGAAGCAGGTTTGCTTCCAAAGTTAAAAGAATATATTTCCAACCGGGGGACAAGGAATTAAGGAAAGTCTTCTTACACACTAAAGAAAAGCTATTCGGCAAATTGGCTCCGACTTGGGAAGGTCCGTATGTGGTTGTTGAAAGAATTAAACCTGGAACATATTGGTTGGAAGACAAAGATAGAAGAGTTTTGACTCATCCTTGGAATATCGAGCATCTCCGGATGTACTTGGAGTAGCATTTGTGTAAATATTTACTTGTTTAAACATCCATGTAAATATTTGGGGGCATACTCTTTCCAACCTGGTGGCACGGGGAGGTTTTAATGAGGTGTCCAGGGCTTTTGTATAAAATTTGATGCCTTCTTAATAATTTTCCCAAGTGTTTTAAGTTTTGTCCCTTGTCACACTATCCGGATTGAAATAACTAAGGGCTATTTAAACTCTAGCCGGAGAACTTAAACACTCTCACTATGAAATAACTAAAGGTTGTTTAAACTCTAGCCATCAAAATTGGAACAGACTACGAAAGTAGATGAGAATTGCATGAAACAAAGATATTCATTAAAATAAAATGCCTTGGCCTTCCAAGGACTTTTTGAATTTTCAAAATAGAACAAAAACCTATCCGGTCAGATACCGGACACAATTACAAAAAAGAGTGCCTTGGCCATCCAAGGACTTTAGTTTGGATAAACAAGTAAAAGTAAATCATGAGTTAAGGTTGAGCCTTTGAAGATGGCTCACCTTCATCTGTCTTTTTCTTCCCTTTGAGATCACCTTTCTCTTCGTTGGGGCTCTCCCCGGTGTGTTCTTCGTCATCGGATGAGGAAGCGCTAGAATAACCATGCAAGTCTCCATCAGCCATTGTATGATACGGGAGATCGTCAGACTCAACATGAAGCTATAAGTCCCCTAGGTTCCTCTTCGGAAAATTCTCGTGGAAGAGTAGAACCATGTCAGACCTCACCTTGGCGTACATTTCCTCCTGGCTATCGATCATTCTGGTGGCATAAGCGTCAATCTTGGCTTGAATCTTGGCCTCCTACTCCTTTAGTAAAGTAGCTTTCTCCTCGGCAACCTTGGACACTGTATTCTCAAGAGTGACTTTATCATCGGTTAGGTTGGTGATGATTTGATCCTTGGCTTTGAATTCTCCCTTGGAGGTGGTAAGGTCTTTCTCCAGACCGGACAGCTTCTCCCGGAGCTCTCTAATGGTGTCCTCTAAAGTGGAGACTTTTGTGGTGCTTGCCTCTTGCTTTCTCTTCAACTCCTCGGTTTCTTCCTTTAAAATGGCAGCATTGGAAGTGGCAGTGCGAAGGTCATCAGACAGCCTCTCTTTGTCAGACTTGAGATCTTTGATGATATCGGCCTGGTTTCGGACTTGTTTCTCCAACACAAGTACAGGCTGAACATTGCTTAACAAAGAGTGGGCTATGGCATCCCTTTCACTAGAAACGCTAAAGGTCTTACCATTAAAAGTGATTGTGTTGGAGGTCTTCGGAGGAAGGTAAGGCCCGGCAAAGTCATCTCTGGGAAGATTGAGGAAGTATTCACCAAGCTCACCCAGACCGGTGATGTCTACTCCATCAATATTGATATCTCCCCCCTCAGACTCATCGGTATGAAAGTCACCCGGAATCTCCTCGGCATGCGTTGGCTCAAAAGGATCAGCTTGGAAAGAAGGCTCCGGAGCCCGAAGAGAAAGCTCGTCTCCCTTAGACGTCTTCTTCTTCTTGGCCTCCCGGTCTGTGCTTTCGCTTCCCTATTTACGATTTCTCTTGGAAGCCCTTGGAGGTTTTGGGAGGTTCGCTTCTTGCTTTTCAGTCTCTTGCTCCACCACTTCCAAGAGAGTAACATCGATTTGGCTCTGTGCTGGCCCCTCCGGGTCTATCAGAGCATCCTTCTCTGCATCAGTAGGGTTAGAACCACCCACCACCTTCTTGCCCTTCTTCTTCTTGCCTTTCATCTTGCTCGGGGCTTTGGCCCGGCCTGGCAGGAAGAGTATCCCATCTAGTTCATGAGTCCTCTTAAGCACAACATCCGGAGGAGGCTGAGTGGTGAGCTCCTCCCAAGTCAAGTCTCTCCGACCTGTGGTGTTCCACAAGTGAGACCTTGCCAAGTTTCCACTGGTAAACGCAGCATTGATCTTGGTGCAAGTAGCCTGCCCGGTTTTCTGATAGTCACTGAACTCCTTGGGCAGTACTGCCAAGGCAAAAGTAAAACCAGTTAGTGTAAACTAACTCTAAAAAAAAAGACAAAAATATAAGGCAGGAGACTTACGGTCACTCCTCCACCTGCTTCTGAGGAGGCTTGGGTTCACTCCAGATTTGATCTTTTGTTCGTTCTCCCAAGCACCACTAACAAATAGGAACTGGGTCCTCCAATTCCTCTCCGCCTCTAGCAAATCATCCACAGCCTTGAAGTCATCCCCCATATTGAAATGGTAAAAGGGGATGTGGGGGTTTCTGCACAGACTGGCCACAGCAGCAAACTCCTCCATTGGCAGAAGAATCCCGGAGAGCCTTGAAGCCATGATGCAGGCCATGAGGGTATACTAGGAATTAGGGCTCAGTTGGCTCGGGCAAAGCTTTATCAGATGGAAGTATCTGACAATTTCAGGGTCTAAGGGGAGTTTAAGTCCCCAATTAAATAGCTCCGTGAAGATGACAACTTCACTCAGTTTGCAGTCTATTGGAGTCTCCGGGTGTATGGGGATCCTAACCTTCACGTTCTCCGGTATTCCCCATTTCGTACGCATCTGACCCAGCTCAGCTGTGTGGATGAATGCGTAGTTGATTTTCTGCAGGGCAAGGAGGTAATTAACGCTGACCTTGTGAAAACAAGGCCCCACTCTTCCTTCGAGGCTCTCCGGCAGATCCGGATGCCTCAAATACAATTTCTCTTTGCCTTTGTCCTTCTTGGAAACTATTGCACTACTAGTCTGACCGGAGGGCTCAGACTCAAATAGAGCATCTTCAACAGAGTCCTCCATTACTTCCTCTATAATGGTTGAAGGGTTTTCAGCAGCAGTAGTGGGGGGAGGGTTCAAATTTGACTCAGCCTTGTCTCCGGACTGCCGGGCCTCGGTGTTCTTTTGGCTTCCGGTCTCCGGTAGAGTTTCCGGAGCAGGTGTTTCTCTTTGAAGGCTTGGACTGGTGCCCTCCGGACCGGACAGTCTGTCATTGGGGGCTCTAATAGGCACCTCTGACCCGGTGCTGCTATCTTTTGCCCCCGACTTTGAGGGAGTATTTTTAGACCCTTGGCCTTTAACTAACCGGCCTTTCCTCCTATCGACTAGCTTCTGAGGGGAGTGCTCCGTATCCGACCCTATTGCTATAAAGGGTGAGGGTTTTTTGAGGCTAGTAACTGTTACTCCTGGCTCGACAGCAGGTTCCGATTCCTGAAGTGAGGAACCAGAGATAATGGGGGAGAGGTTAGTTTGAAATAGTTTTCTAGGCTTGGTGCCTTTAGAAGAAGAAGAGCCTTGATCTGACTCTGTGGCAGAGGTGATTGGTCTATCAACAAGGAAAGTGGGTAACCCTGCCGCAATTCGTCTTTCTCTTTCGACTTTTTGAGCCTTCTCTAACTCAGAAAGGTTGAGCCACACGCCTTTGATCAGGGCGTTCCTCGCTGTAAACATAAACTATTGAGCAAGTTTTTGCTTTAGAGAGAGAAAGCTTTGAGAGATTTTGCAGAGTAAATGTGAAAGAGATGGTAAAACAGTAGAAAGTGAGTTTGAATTTATAGTAAATCTGAAAAAAGAAGTTGATTCCTAGGAGAATTCGAAAAGATTGGTAATGATTAAAGACGGCGCTGATGTCACCACCTTTAGTTAAGAGGTTGCTTTTCGAAGAAGGTGGGTTCGAAATTCAAGGTGAAAAAACGGCTGAAGCAACCAATCACAGAGCGACACGTGTCCCACGAACTCTGGCAAAAACCATTTTGAATTCGTGAAGCTTTATCATTCCGGATAAACCCATAGCCCAAATTGACAGACCTGTCTGGATTAAAACTACCCCTGATGTCGGGCGGTTTTTCAGGTTTTTGACAATAGTATTTTCACAAACACCTAAAAAAGGGGCCCCTGATGAGTCTGAATACTGCATGCTCCCCGGACAAGGATAGATCGGTCCAAGGCCTCCGGACCGGACAGATCACTTCGAACACTTAGCCCATAGGACTGTTCGAACTATGACAAAAGTACTAAAAAACCTAAACACTACTTGACTAAGCTACTTGCTCTCCTACTTAGAGCTCATGGGTCTTTGAACATGACCCGGGTCCATTAAACATGACCCGAAAGCCCAAAAGGGCCCAAACATTAGGGTATAAATACCCAACCACCTGCATTAAGTGTGGGTAATGAGAATTAACTACAACCAGCCAGCTTAATTATCTCTCTACTCTCTACTCTAAATATTAAATACCTCCATACTACTATAAAATACCAAACAAATTACTAGCCTACCCTCAGGCGATAATTATCCTCACCAAAATTGGTCGTACTCTAAGGTGCCCTGGCAACCTGTGAAGAGAGATGCAAGGAGCTGACCACTAGAAATGCCGCGTTGATTGCCTGGAATAACGGACTGATTCAGAGAAACGAGGAGGTGATGTTCAAAGCAGTACTCTATTTGCTCAGAATGTAGCACAACCTAAGACAGTTGAAGACCAGTGTGAGTGTGTTGCTGGTGGCTGAATTTAGAGAATGGGAGACTGACGACTGTAGTGGAGGAGCTAAAAGTAACGATGAAGCAACAACGCAAATAGATTTTGAACAAGGCGACAACAGATTTGGATGAGAGAGAGGGGCATTTAAGGGAGGTTGTTATGGCGATGATGGCCCAAAAATAGAAAGAGGCTATAACTGAACTAATTTCCTTGAACCCATGCATGAATTTTGGCTCGTTAGAAAAATTCTCACTTATGTAGAAGCGATGCCCAGAAGGGGATACGTCAACTGTCATGCCGACGCAGTCACAACATGAGCTATCTAAAGTGCTCACCTCGGAAGCTGAAGTAGACGTCGTGCAACAAAGTGTTGGATTTATTGTTTGTCGGACAGTTGGACAATTATAATCAAATCACTATAACATCTTCGTTTTTTTGTATTAGTTTGAGATCAATATTGATGTGTTTCTTAAATGATGAAGACATATGTTTATCTATTATAACTATGGATCTTATCCTTACTATGTCAATCTTAATTAAGCTCATTTCATAGCTATGAGTTAGCTTATTCGTGGCGAGGTCAATTAGACCGTATTGCGTGGCCCGTTCATAGTCTTGCTCCAAGATCACTTCGCATTACGTAGCTATGAGTGAGACGTACTCCTCAGCTTATTCGTGGCAAGGTCATTTAAACCATATTGCATGTCCCGATTAAGGGTTTCATACTAAATCATTTCACGTTACGTACCCCGTAAGCATGGCACGTAGCCGTTTCGTATTAATAGACTCTATGGTATGGGTGCAATATGGACCTAGAAACACACGCATTGGAAAAAATGCATTGTCTAAGTTATATAACTTACCGATATAATTTTAAATGATGAATATTTCATGGGTGCTTATGTGTGTGACCTACGACTTCAGCGATGCGGTATGCTCCGTTGTGTCTCTTGGAGATGATTGTGTAGGGCCCTTCCCAATTTGGTCTAAGCTTGCCTAGTTCTTTATCGCGTGAAACTTGGAAAAGTTTCTTCATTATCTTAGCTCCGACTTGTAAGATATGAGGCTTTAGTCGAGCGTTAAATATTCCTCGCATGAGGCTCACGTAGTGCTCTGCTCAAACTCGAGCTTGGTCACGTTGTTTCTTTATAAGGTTTACACTTACTCCTCGGTCAGTAGCATTGCTATCCTCGTCGTAATTACTGATACTCTGACTTGGGATAATAATCTCTTGTGGGACGACAGCCTCACTTCCATAGACAAGGGCGAATGGATTTTATTTAGTTGTAGTCCGTGTGGTAGTTCGATATGCCCAAAGAACCTCGGTCAGCTTGCCCGACCATTTTTCCTTGGCCCTTTCTAGTTTCTTTTTTATTCCTGCCAACATAGTGTGGTTTGTGACTTTGACCCATCAATTTTCTTATGGGTAGCACGATGTGGAAAATTGTTGACTGATACCAAAACATTTGTAGTGACCACAATATTTGGAAACTGAGAACCATTATTTATCATCAGGACGCGAGATATTCCAAATTGAGCTAAAATCTGATGATGAATGAAGCGCATATTTCTTGAGCTCAGGTGCGGGAGACAACCTTGACCTCGACCCACTTAGTGATATAATTCACTGCAACCAAGAAAAACCACTGTTTATGGGTGGCTATATAAAGTGACCCTACTAAAGCAATCCCCCATTTTTCGGAAGGGCAAGGAACAACAAATTCTTGCATTTACGACATTGTTAAGGGAGATTTTTAAGCGTAGACGACCAAGTTGGGCCAGTAATAACCTACTTACAGAAAACGTCAAATAAGGTTGTGATATCGGTAATATGCTCCGGCCTCTTTAAAATGTAGGTCGTCTAACAAATCGAGGTAGCCTAAAAAAAATCCAAGCAACGGAGTAGAGGTTATGTGGTGCTTTTTCGTTATAGGATCCCATCAAGTACAAAGTATTTAGTTGCTTTTAGTTGGAGTGCTCGGGCATCTACTTTTTCAATTGGTAGGGTTGTCTCCAGTTAGTGGTGTGGTCGATTACGCATACCGTGTCGCTCTGATGTTGAATTCTGTAGTTGGTAATTGTTGGACTAGTATGTGAGGATGTTAGCCCATCGTCGCCGTTTTGACTAAGGTATCGGCGGTGAAGTTGTGCAAGGGGAGCCCTTGATTGTATGCCACCGTGACGAATTTGGACTCAAATTTCTTAAGGGCTGTAAAATACCCACCAATACCCTCCTTCATAGCATCATATGTACCATTCGCTTGATTGATGAATAATTGTGAATCCTATCGGATTCAGAGAATCTGAGACCCCATATAAGTGAAAACTTCATTGTACAAATCACGACCTCGTATTCTGCTATATTGTTTGTTACTGGGAAATTAAAGTGAATGGTTGAGCAAATTTCCTCTCATGTAGGTGGTTTAAGAATGATCCCCGCCGCTCCACCGGATGCGCTAGAGGCTCCATCGGTTTTGACAACCCACTCTAACTGTTTGGGTTTAGGCAAGATTTTATTTGGAAGGGGTGCTTCGCAGGGTATTGCAAATTCTGTGAGGAAATTAGCTATAGCTTGACCCTTGATTGCAGTGCGAGGCTCAAACTTGATGTCGTATTCTCCTAACATAATCATCCATTTTGGTATTATGCCGGATACGTCAGGTTTCTGCAACACAGCTTTGAGGGGGAAAGATGTGCGGACTATAATTGTATGTCCTTGGAAATAAGGGTGCATATTTCGAGCTGCTACTACCAAGCCGAGCGTGAGTTTCTCTAGATTGAGTTACCGAGTCTCAGCGTGTACCGCACTTTAACTGGTGTAGTAAATGGGTCGTTTTACGCCATTTGGTTCCTTAATTAATACTACATTGATCGAGAAAAAAGAAACGGATAAATATAAAAATAAAGTCTCACCTGCTATCGGTGCTAAGAAGAAGTGTTACACTCCACTATCCACACAAATTTCTTAGTTCCTCGAATAATTTCAAATAAGGGATGACTTTTGATGGACGTTTGGGAAATAAAACGTGGCAATGCTGATAACTGGCCCGTAAGGAACTGAACCTCTTTCATGTTTGAGGTGTTGCTATCTGTATGAGTGCCTGCAACTGTGCAGGGTCCGCCTCGATTCCTAGTTTTCTCACCATATAACCGAGGAATTTTCCACTTTGTATGCCCAAGGAACACTTTACTAGATTAAGCTTCAAATTATATTGATGTAGAATATCGAGCACAGTTGGACTTACCTCGAGCTGTTTGTCGAGTATATGTGTTTTAATGATCATGTCATCTATGTATGCCTCCATGTGTTTACCTCAATGATCTTTGAAGATGTGATTAACCAAATGTTGGTATGTGGATCCTGCGTTTTGAAATCGAATGACATCACGGTGTAATAATACAACCCACTGCTCAGTCTGAAATATCGTGTGCTCCTCATCAGACGGGATAAGGTGAATTTAATTATATTTTGAGTATGTGTCCATAAAAGAAATATACTCCCAACACGAAGCCGAGTCCACCAACTGATTGATACGAGGCACAGGAAACACGTCTTTCGGGCAAGATTTATATAGATCGATGAAACCAATGTACATTATCCATTGGTCATTCTTATTTTTAACCAACACTGGGTTTTCCACTCAAACTAGGCATCGAGCTTGTCGGATGCGCCCGAGCCGTGAAAATTTATCCACCTCTCTACTTATAGCATCCTGTTTCTCAAGAGAAAATGATCGTCGCTTTTGCCGCACGGGTTTAGCATATGGATCTACATCTAATTAATGGCGAACAATAGAGGGGCCTACCCCTGATACATCATAAAAAATCCTATGGGAAGAAATCCAAGTTTCTCCCATACAAGTTAATTAATAATTGTTTAAAAATGGAATATAAATTGTTACTTAATCGTACAATATAATCTTCTGCCAACGTTTATTCAATCGAATCATTTTGGTCTACCTTAGGCTGTTCTGCCTCCCTAGGATCATTTATAGGATAATACGACGATGGTGCTCGGCCTTCATTTTCACGCATCCCCCGCCCGTTAATTACTTTCAGGGAGGTTTTCTCGGTTCCACTAAACTGCGTAACATGTTCAGGCAGTCCTCTGGCTTCCATGATTGATCTCGATTGTGTTTCTAAGTAGGTATTTTATGCATTGCATGAACATGCAGGGAGTAACCTTTATTCTATGAAACCATAGGCGACCGATGATCGAGTGATAAGGGTTGGGGGCGTTGGAAATCATAAATAGTGTTTTTAATTTTTTTTGTAGCCCACGACTGACTTTGACCATCAACTCAAGTTCGCCCACACATTGGGAGGCCTTGCCTTCGTACCCCACCAAGGTGCGTTGTGTTGGTTTGTAGGTGAGACTTCGTGCATGCCATCATAGCTTGTGTTGACGATAATATTGGCTGAGTTCCCTCTATCTATTAGGACTCAGGTTACCATAACCCCCAATGCCTAGGTTCAATGTTAGAGCATCCTCATGTGGTGTGTTAACCCCCCCCCCCCCCCCTCCCCCCCTCAATTCATCATCATTAAACGTGAGGTCGACGACAAAATACCAATATTTTGATACGACACAATCTTGGCTGTCTAAGCCTCGTGACCGGCCCTTGCCCGCTTGTTGGACTTTTTGTCGTGAGATACCTCAGAATTTCCTCCGGCGATAGTGAATAGCGAGAACGCAGATTCTTGACTATGCAGTACTGAGTTGCTAGCCCTTTCGGATTGTGGTTCAGCTAGAATAAGCAAGGTTCTTGGGTCGTTGTTGTATGTACTCTCTATGTTGCTAGTTATTTCCAAATGTCCTTCCACAATGGTGAATAACCACTACTGTTTCCCCGTGTCTGCTCTTTTTTCCTCGTTGGGTTTTTCTTCATTAATCTTCTGAGTTTCCTCTCTCTGTTTGGATTGGTGATGGAGATCTTGTCATTTGATGAATTGAACAAGATCTCTATTATCAATCAACCTCTGGATCTCCTCTTTGAGCTGCCAGCACTCGTCAGTCGGGTGACCGTGGTCATTGTTATAGGAGAAAAAGTACTTGTTGGACCTTTTAAAGTTTGGAGCGCTCATCACTCGTGGAGGCAGATATCTCGTTCTCCCTTTTGTCCAATCGTAGATTAATTATATAGCCTCAGTCAATGGGGTAATTTTCTTGGATGGAACAAGATGTATAGTTTGTCAAAATGTATTCCTACGAGGCCTATAGTCTATCTTCTTTCAGTCGGACTGTCGTTCTACCGGGTCATCGTTAAGTCTCTCTGGGGAGTTTCCCTTCATGGCGTCATCCACCCGGATTAATGTGTTTGCTCGGGAAAGCAGATTTCCCATATTTTCAGTCGGAAACCGAATTAAATCAGCATAGAGCTCTCTTTGCTGATCGATGCCTTTTTTAGTGACGCGAAAACCATATATTCTGTCAGATCTGGTAAATTATTCATTCAATAGACAAAACGTCTAAAATAGCTTTTTAACGACTCATATTGTTCTGGTAAAGATCTATGATTTATTCATGCTCGCATTTAAGCTCTTTGTTACCTACAAACCTCTCCATTAAAGCTCTCTACAACCCTTCAAAATCAGTCATTTGCATTACCTTTGAGGGTTATGGACAGAGCTTGATAGAGCATAACATCATTGCGGTTAACTGCCATCATCACATTGAAAAATTGTTCGAGGTGCCTTTCTGGAAGTTCCGTACCATCATAGGCTTCCATTTTAAATAAATTGAACTTTATGCGGAGTTGAACGTCAAGGATTTTTTCCACGAATGGGGGACTCTTTGAGTATATAAGTTGATAACTTCGATCGTACTTGATTATACTAGACGACCTTGGCCTCTTTAGCTTTATTAGAAGCTTGGGGCTCTTCCGCCTGCATGGGTTCGTGATCCTTCAACTATTTTTTGCCTCTACTTTTACCTTCTACTTCTCTTTAATCCTCGCGCTTGGAAGTGCGGACCCTACGATTCACACGGCTAGCATCGGGTCCTCAAAGAAGGTTTAAACGGTTGGTACCCCGAACTTTAGTATTTACCGTGTTCATTTCATCATTTAGTCCGACGATAGTAGCATGCATATTTTTGTTTCTAGCGTCGTATTCATAGGTTACCCTATGCTGCTCTTGCTGAAGATATTGAAGTTACTGCTCAAGCTGTTGGATCGTTATCTTGGCCACCGGGTCCTCGCCCCCCATTTCCTGTAAAATAGAACCCACTGCATTTTTCCAGTGCAAGTGGCGCTAACTCCATCCTGATCATGGTTGCTGGTAGTCCTATTTGTCCATCCCGATCATAGTAGTTGATGGTCCCATTTAGGGTGTTACTTCAATGGGCGTTGTCGCCACCAAACCGTTGTCAATGACTGTTGCAGGAGGAACTGATCTTGTGCCCCTGCTGGGTTTGCCGCTGATCTTTGTCAATCCATCATTTGGTCCGGTTCATGAACATTCCTTTCGATATCAGACCTTGTTACTACCATAATTAGATACCCTATGTTTGAAATACTAGGTTCGATTCTCGGAATGCCCCCAAATTTGTTTCTAGGAAACATATAACAAATATTGTAAGAAGTGGGAATTTTATTTATCAATGAGAAAAAATACAAATTCTTTAGACCTTAGAGCTTATTTAACAAATATCATGTTCGCAGGACACCCTATGCTGCTTTTGCTGCAGGTGTTGAAGTTGATACTGAAGTTGTGGATCGTTGTCTTGGCTACCGGATCCTCCCCCCCCCCCCCCCCTCCCGTTTCTTTCAAAATATGATCTTTTACATTTTCAGTGCAAGTGGCGCTAAATCCAGCCCGAACATGGTTGTCGGCGGTCCTATTTGAGGTATTACTTCGATGGGCATTGTCGCCGCCACACCGTTGTCATTGACTGCTGCAGGGGCGAACTGATCATGTTCCCCTAGTGGGTTCATCGTTGATCTTTGTCAATCCGTTATTTCGCATGGTTCATGAACATTCATTTCGACTCTTAACCTTGTTACTACCATGGTTAGATATCCCTATGTTTAAAATGTTAGGTTCGATTCTTGGAATGCCCCCCAATTTTTTATAGGAAAAATATAGCAAATATTGTAACAAATAGGAATTTTATTTATCAAAGGGAAAAATATATAATTACTTTAGACCTCAGAGTTTACCTATTCCTCTTTTTGGTCATATTAAATAGCTAATTAATACATGTTTCCACTAATCTAGTGCGTAGACTAATATTTATGATAGAGTTCCTAATTTTACGGTCATTACTTCAGTCTCTGTGCATTAACAGAGTTAACCAGTTTGTTCAACGTTGTCTTTAATAATTTCTTAAATTATATGTCTCTAACGGCAAGATTCGGTATGTCTCCTCTACTATGCTCATCCTTTGTCTATTTACTCGATAGATGTCTGAACGCTTCTTTATTACTTACTCCTGCTCGGTTTTCTCAACGGGGCATCTATTTAGCCGAGTTCCGCTTTGTAGTACAAACTATCATCGTCCTCCATCTGTCGGTTGACTTCGTGGCTCCCTTTTGCTCCTCGGTTAGCCCTTGGCGATACAAATCACCTCTGCATTGTTCTTCCATTAGACCTCGATTACGTTATATTTTTTTATATTCTGATGCGCAGCCTATGTTAACGGTCAGCTTATATAATCACATGATAGGTTTGGAGTTATTTATGTATTCTATCCTTTCTCCTCTACTCGGACATACTAGGCGATCAAAATTCCCTCATCACCTACCGCTTCCGATTTTATAGGTTGAGCTCGACCATTAAATAAAACTCACATGTACGTTATTGTCAAAATTCATGATATTTTTTGAGTATGTATAAATGAATTTCTTTTTATTCAACATCGTAACACGAAAATGTTGCTTGGCCAAACCATGAGCCTCCAAGCATCCATAAATTTTTTAAATTCCTTACACTCTCTGAACATTTTTGTTTGGCAAGTACGTCCTTATTGAGATGTCATTCGCATAACATGTACGTCAAAACTAATAATATACTATCAAGAATTTTCATTAAAGTAAGTTCACGACAGTTTAGTATAACACAAGACAACTCATAATCATTATCTTTGATAATCATTATTAAATATTTCAAAAAACATCTGTAGCTATGTTGCTTCTCTATAATCATGAATGAGAATCCGTACAAAACGTAATATTAGTGAAGGTAATCTATGTTATTTTGAACACTTTGGGGAACGTCCGTAACAAATTTATACTAACCATATCTTAAAAAAACGTCTGATATGACATTGGTTCCTTTGTTCGCGGTCTTATGTCATTGAATGTAGTTGCGTTTTTGTAATTTAAACAAATAATATTTCATTTGGGAATAAACACCCTTTTCAATCAGCTTTAAATTTTTTTTTTGCGTTAATTATATATGTTACGCATGATGAAGGTATTTTTCATATTAGTAATATTTAACCCATGCATAGTTCAACAGGATCCTGTGTGCAAGGATATTTAAAAATCTACCATTATTGTTTTATAAGTTTTAACTTCCTCACGATTTCAATTTGCAATAATAGCATTAGCTATTTTTCTTCCTCCTTCCCTATCCACCGCCTATTCAAAGCATTAAATTCAAAGGTCTATATTGAAAGCTGAAAAGATCAAACATCTAAAGAAATATTTCCATATATCTTGCTACCACGACACGAAAACAACTTCCTGGTCATAACAAAACAAACATATCTATCATTCGAATGATATAAAATAATTTTCCATTACATTTTCAAGATAGTAAGTTTTATATATCGCTTATGTGGCAAAATAAGTTAGGTAGGTTTTGTTATACAGCATACATACTAAAACTTCTACTTATATTTTGTATAAGGTTTAACATGTTTATTAAAATAGATTCCGCAAGAATTATCATAGATTTTCATATATGTAGTTGAGGTTTGAAAACGATAAGAACAAACATTTAAATTCTAAATTTCACGATAAAAAAATGTCACAGGGTCATAACAAGACCAACTTATCGGCGGTTGGAATGACTTGAAAATATTTGTAACTACATTGAGATAGTTACTTTTATCGTTGCCTACGTGACGAAATAAGTTTGTAAAGTTTTTCATATATAAATTCTTCTTTTTTCGCATCATATGTACTGAATATTCATATTTTTTTTTTATATTTTTGCACGTATATTAAATTAGATTTCGCAAATATTAAGATATAGCTTTGTATTCGTGGTCTAGGTTGAAAAACAGCAAAAATAAACATCTATAATCGATTTTTCTTTTAATATTTCTATTACGACACGAGAACAACATATATGTCATAACTAAAAAAACATATCAATGGATGGAATGACCTAAAATAATTCACCATTGCATTTGTGAATTAGTTAGTTTTATCCACTACCAATGTGGCAAAATAAGTGAGTTAATTTTTGCATATAACATTTCTCCTTCGTTTCGCGTCATTCATACCACATATTTCACATCTTATATAAATCTTTGCATGTATATTATATTAGATTTCACAAATATTATCATATATATTTGTACTTATGGTCTAGGTTAGAAAACAATAAGAATAATCATCTAAATTCAATCTTTTAAGTAAATATTAACACCACAAAATGAAAACAACATATATGTTCTAAAAAACATCCATGATTGGAATGACCTCAAATAATTAATCGTTGTTTTGGTGAAATAATTAGTTTTATTCATCGCTTATGTAGTGAAATAGTTTCTGTAATTTGCAATTATGATAACATAAATAAAATATTATATACCAGATTGGTGGTACTATATGTGAATTTTCCATGAATTGACAATTTTTTCGTCGTTGTTCATAATTTTTCTTGGTTGCGACAGATAATTACACTATGTTTCTCTAATAAGAAATAATGTATTTACAACCCGATATTACAATATTATTTTTAAATACATCTAACAAAATTACCTAGGAAACCTCATATTTTACATTATGTTACATAATGACGCTAGACTTCAGAACACATTTATAAAATATTTCACTATACAATAGTGATGACTTTCTGTTTTTTATTTTCACAATTGTTTTTCATCATCTTTTGTGTATTTATCTCTTTTATTTCCAATTTTTTTTTCATCGTTGTCTCAAATTCTTCAATCACAGTTTGAAATTGAATATGTTTTTCAAAATAATTCAGATTAACAAGTTCATTTTAATCCATGGTATGGAACATCAATTCAGAATCATAATTTGAATAATCTACTAATACAAGAACACAAAACAAAATAGATTTAACTTATGAGTCAAAATAAAAATAAAGAGATTCAAATTGGAATAAAAATGAAGATGAACCTTTGTAAATCTTAGATACACGTTTTTGAAGATGCAGTAACAGCTAACAACCATAGTTTACAATATAAATGAATTATACTACTAAAAACAATCAATAGTTATTTCGATATATATGGATTAACAAATATCAAATTAAAAAAATCTAATTATTAACTAAGTGTAAGTTATTATTTAAAAAACGTTTTAAAATATATTTTGGAAAACACGATGTTTTATTCCTACGTGGTAGTCACTAATATGTAACTTGAAAATCAACCGCTGGACATGCGGTAACAATCTCCCATAACACACATAACAACCGAAATGCTTACCACAATACTCAAATTTGATCGATTCACTAATAGACAGTTTAGTATTATATCTTTTCTCTTTTGGTTTCTTTACTCATATACTCCTTTCGTTCTCCATAATATTTTTGAGGTTAAGAAGATAATACAACAACTTTTTTTTAATAAAAAATATATAATTGGTAGAAAACAATAATAATATTAAACTTTGTATTGATATACGAATACAACATTTAAGGTGGGATACAAATATTTTCTTAAAAAAACATGTGATGTGGGCCCGAAGGATTAATATTTTTATGCAGAATAAATAAGTAATCATGTACCTACTTTTTACAAAATCAAGATTTATCGTTGCATTTCTTAATATTTTTGTGCAACGACTTAAAGAATAACACTTATTTTGAAGCGGATGAAATAATATTACTCTATAAAATGACTAAATTAAATGAACTTGAAAAACGAAGTTTCGCACGGTTTCAGTAAGATAACTAAGTAATAGCATCGATAAAAGATAGAAATAATGACAAAACAAAAAAGCATCAGCAAAAAAGATGGCGTTTGATATCCGACTCGAATTGAATAGTGTACAATAAAATGAAGACGGACAAATTATAAAAATATTTAAACATGAAAAATAGATCGGATAAAAAAAAACTGTCATGGTAGAAAACTCTAAAAAAATCCGATTAAAATATAACATATACTAAAATAGTCATAGTTGTTATAGATAAAAATGATAATTTATGTAACAAATGACTCGTGGGATAAAATATATGTATCCATAACTATGAGGAACAAAATAGGAAGGATTTAAAAAACATACATTTATAATAAAGTTATATTTTACTTGATTACTAGCTAATTATAACTTTCTGATAAAAACTGCAAAGACGATTCTTTCATCCATTGGTAGACAATTCTTTTATCTAGTCGAAGAATATTCGTGGCTGTTTTTTTCGGGGACGAAGGATGCTTGTATTATGAGAGCACGTTAACACACACTTGCGGACGTGGAGCAGGCGGTAGTGGGAGAGTTGGATAACATAAATATATTTTTGTTTATGATAACCTAAATTTCATAGTTTATGTGGAAAGCTCTTATTTGAGTTTGACGTATATGGGAGCAGTTGGTGGACTCGAATAATGATAATATATTTTTGTTTTGATTACCCGTATCTCATAGTTTATTCGAAACCTAGTACTTAGAATTTAAGGTATATGTGCAGGTCGTTGGTGGGAGTTGAAAGATGTAATTATATATCTGTTTTTGATTAGATATATTTCGTAGCTCAAAACAAAACTTGGTACGTAGTTGAATTTCCCGTATACGGGACCAGGTGTTGGGGCTTGAATAATGTAATTATATTTGTGTTTCGATTACTTAAGTTTAAAACGAAACCTCGCAGATTTATTTTTATACATGGGAGCACAAAATGGGGGACTTGAATAATGTAATTATATATTTTTATTTTGTTTTTATAAAATTAATATATAAACCATATTCTAAATTTTTTTATGGAATATTTATCGGAATTAAAAGTTATCGAATTAAATCATCGCACACGATTACGACATCAGGGCTATATCATATGATTATACAATTGAATACGATTACAACAACCAAAACTATATCACTAAACTATCACTACTATATTTGAACTACAATTACAATCGGACTAAGATAATAACCGATCGAAACTTAAAAACATAAAGCAACCCGATATCTAAAACCCAAAATCTAGATATGATTATTCTATATCTAAAACATAAAACCCTCGAACTAGAGTTAAAACACAAATACATTAAAAAAACCAACTGAAGTTTGAATCTTCTGCATTTCGCATATTTACAATGATGTTTTCCAAATGCATAGAACAACATAAAAATTTGCAATAACTTCATCAAAATCAACCATGGATAACCAAAAAATAACAGTAAAGCTTTAAAATTATATTTTTGGTAGAAAAAATTACATATATTTTGTTGTTTAAGTCAACACATAATGTAACCTAACAAGTCCACAACTACCTAGCTATCCTGGGCAAACGCAAACAAACTTTGATGCTGAACCAGGTTTCGGATTTTGGAGCTTCATGTGCTCAAATCGAAGATTGTGACAAGCTCGTGGAATCTCAAGGATGTTACGGATGCCAAAGGTTCCATCACGAAGTTTGGATCCCAAAACTCGTTGTTTAGGACCCCAAATCGTTGTTTTGTTTCTTTTGTTCAATTTTTAAATATATTGTGGATTTTATTTAAATAGACCACGCCGTCTAATTGTGTTTGGATTTGGCTGTGCCGTATTTTGTTATTTTTGAAATACTTATGTAATTTTGTATTATGCTTTGAAAAACTTCTATTTAAGCTCTCAATTCCTACTTTCGAAGACACATTTTGATAATTTGATATTTATTTTCTCAACTATTGAAGATCTGTACACCCCAGAGTTCAGGTTTATCCCTTTTTACTTATTTTGATGCTTTTCCTGTATTAGTTCCGTATCAGAGAGTTAGATCCCTACTACATGGGAATTATGCCACCGCGAAGAGATCGAGGGACTGAGATCTACAATTGAGAAGATCTGGATTAGGTAGGCTTGATGGAGCATGCCAACACTAGAAAATTTCAGGTGTTTCGAGAATAGATGACTATGGTGGGAGATCAGATGAAGTAAATACAAGAAGCGATGTAGAACATGATCACCAGATTCCGAGCTTTAGGGTAGAGCAACCTACCGTCGGGTTTTTAAGGAGTGTGTGGTGTGGGTTAGAATTTTTTTTCTCTCCAAGGAGAGACGTGGGCATAGGTTGTTTCTCCTACAAAACCATTGTAAACAGACCTATGAGCAACCTATAGATCGTGATTTGAATTAGAATACAAGTAATCCATGAGAGTCAAGCTTTAAACTCAAGATTCCAGAATTCCACAAGGGTGGTCAAGTTGAGGAGTTTATAGATTGGGTCGCATCTGTAAACTTAATGTCACGAAATACCTCAGAATTTCCTCCGGCGATAGTGAATAGCAACGAGGTAGAATCTTGACTATGCAGTACTGAGTTTCTAACAACCTCAGATTGTGCTTCAGCTTGAATAAGCAAGGTTTTTGGGTCGTCGTTGTTTGTACCCTCTATATTCCTAGTTATTTCCGAATGTCCTTCCATAATGATAAATAGCCACTACTGTTTACCCGTGTCTGCTCCGTTGTCCTCTTTGTGCTTTTTCTCATTAATCTGGCGAGTTTCCTCTCTCTGTTCGTCAGTCAGGTGACCGTGATCAGTATGATATGAGCAAAACTACTTGTTGGACCTTTTAAAGCCTGGAGAGCTCATCACTCGTGTGTGTATAAATGAATTTCTCTTTTTCTCCTTTTTTTATTGTAGATTACTAAGATAGCCTCAGTCAACGTAATAAATCGCTTGGATGAATTATCAGGATGTATAGCTCATCACGGAAATTGTGTATGTATAAATGAATTTCTCTTGTTCTCCCTTTTTTTTGATTGTAGATTACTAAGATAGCCTCAGTCAACATAGTAAATCGTCTGGATGGATTATCTAGATGTATAGTTCGTCGAAAAGTATCCATAGGAGTCCTCTCGTCTATCTTCTTTTGGTCGGACTGCCCTTCTCTCGGGTCGTAGAAAAGTCTGTCTGGGGAGTTTTCCTTCTTGGCGTCATCCATTCGGATGAATGTGTCTGCTCAGGACAGCAAATCTCCCATATTTTTAGTCGGGAACCAGATGAAATCAGCATAGAGATCCCCTCACCGATCGAGGCTTTTTTTTGTGAGGCAATAACCCTATTTTCTGCCAAGTCTGGTAAACTATTCATGCAACGGAAAAAACGTCTAACATAGGTTTTTAATGACTCACCCTTTTTCGGGTAAAGATCCAAGATTGGTTCGCGTTCGCGTCTGAGCTCTTTGTTTCCCACAAATCTCTCTATGAAGGCTCTTCGCAACCCTCTGAAATCAGTGCATTTCATTACCTTTGAGGAACATGGACAGAGCTCGGCAGAACATAACATCATCGGGGTTAAATGCCATCATCATATTGCAGAATTGTTCGAGGTGCCTTTCTGGATATCTCGTGCCATCATAGGCTTCCATTATAAATGGATCAAACTTTCTGCGGAGTTTCACTTCAACGATTTTTTCCACGAATATGGACTCCTTGAGTATATAAGTCGATAACTTCGATCGCACTTGATTGTACTAGACAACGTTGGCCTCTTTAGCTTTATTAGAAGCTCGGGCCTCTTCCGCCTACATGGGTTCGTGATCCTTCGACCGTTTTTTCGCCTCCACTTTCACCTTCTACTTCTCTTCACTGCTCACGCTTGGAAGATCGTACCCCACGATTCGCACGGCTAGCATCGGGTCCTCACAGAGGGTTTCAACAGTTGGTACCCCAAACTTTAGTCTTTAATGCGTTCATTGCATCATTCATTCTCACGATAGTGGCGTACATAGTTTGTTTTCTAGCATCGCATTCATAGGTTATCCTATGATGCTCTTGTTGCAGGTGTTGAATTTACTACTCAAGTTGTTGGATCGTTATCTTGGCCACTAGATCCTTGCTCCCCGTTTCTTACAAAATAGGATCCAGTACATCTTCTAGTGCAACTGCCACTAAATCCATTTCGATCATTGTTGCCGGTTGTCCTATTTGTCCATCCCGATCATGTTTGTCGGTGGTCCCATTTGGGGTGTTACTGCAATGGGCGGTTTTGCCGCCACACCCTTGTCAATGATTGCTGCAGGGGGAACTGATCATGTCCTCCTGGTGGGTTCGCCACTGATCTTTGTGGCTCAATCATTTGGCTTGGTTTATGAACATTCCTTTTGATCCCTGACCTTGTTAGTACCATTGTTAGATACCCTATGTTTAAAATGCTAGGTTCGATTCTCGGAATGCCCCCAAAGTTTTTATAGGAAACATATAACAAATATTATAACAAGTAGGAATTTTATTTTATCAAAGGGAAAAATATACAAATTTTTTAGACCTTAGAGCTTTTTCATACCTCCTTTTGGTCATATTACATAACTAATTAGTACACATTCCCACTAATCTAGTACGTAGATTGATATTTATGATAGTGTCCTTAATTTTACGGTCATTACTTTAGTCTTTGTGCATTAACACAGTTGACCAATATGTTCAATATTGTCTTTAATAATATTTTTAATTATTTGTCACTAACGGCAAGCTTCAATCGGTCTCCTCTACTCTTCTCATCCTTTGTCTATTTACTTGGTAGATGTGTGAACATGTCTTTATTGTTGACTCCTGCTTGGTTTTCCTAGCGAGGTATCTATTTAGTTGAGCTTTGCTTTTTAATACAAACTATCGCCGTCCTCCATCTATCTACTGCCTTGCTGGCTTCCTTTTCCCCCTCGGTTAGCCCCTGAAGATATAGCTCTGATATGTATTGATCTTTCATGAGACCTTAATTACGTTCTACTTATATAATCACCCGCTCGGTCTAGAGTTATTTATGTATTCTTACCTTTCCCATCTGCTTGGACATACTAGGCGATGGAAATTCCCTCATTAGCTACCGCTTGTGACTTTATAGGTGATGCTCGACCATTAAATAAAACTCGCATGTACGTTATTGCCAAAATTCATGATATTGTTCGTGTATGTATAAATGAATTTATCTTTATATAATTTTTTATCACCCAAATTGTGCTAGACCAAATGAGCCTCCAAGCATCCATAAATATTTAAAATTCCTTGTTCTCTCTGAACAATTTTGTTTGGTAAGTACGTTCTTATTGAGATGTCATTCGCATAACATATATGTCAAAACTAGGAATATGTTATCAAGACTTTTCATCAAAGTAAGTTCACGTCATTTTAGTATAAGGCAAGGCAACTCATAATCATTATCTTCAATAATCATTATCTTCCATAATCATCCTTAAATATTTCAAAAACTATTTGTAGCTATCTTGCTTCTATATAGTCATGAATGAGAATCCGTAAATAACGTAATATTAGTGAAGGTAATCTATGTTATTTTGAACTACAACATTCGGTATCTAAAAGTCTTATACATATTATCCATGGCAAGCACTTTGGGGAACGTCCATAACAAATTTATACTAACCATATCTTCAAAAAACAACTCTGTTATCACATTGGTTCCTTCGTTCAAGGTCTTATGCCATTAAATGTAATTTTTTTTGTAATTTAAATAAAAAATATTTCATTTGTGAATAAATACCTTTTTCAATCAACTTTATTTTTTTGCTTTAATTATATATGTTATGCATGGTGAAATGTATTCTATATATCATTAATATTTAAGCCATGCATAGTTCAACATGAATGTGTTTGGAAGAGCTAAAACTCACAAAATTAACACCAACCTTGTATGATCAGCCTTGTGTCGTTCGAAACCAAAAACAATTCTCCTCACAAGTGACCTTGTTCGAACTTTATCAAAATTGATTTCCCTTCTAAGAATTCTAAGAGTTTTTCTTGAATCATGGGACACATGTCAAGATCTAGTTTGACCTTCCAACCATTTTTTTCTCCTAGATTATCGCACCCACTAGGTCTAGAAAGTTACCTATGTTTCAATTTTTCACACATTGTGTAGTCTTTAATAAATGCGAAAATTCTATTAATCTTCTTCTTGGTAACTGCCACTTTAATTGTTATATATAAACCTTTCTATTGTTTCATTGTCTTCCACACTCAAATTTTCTTAGAGAGAAAACTCAGCTCATCTTTAAACTTGTTTTGAGACATATATGTTCACAGCCAGGAACACCTTAGTTAAAAGAGGTTGGATGAACTTGTCTGAATTAGACAGAGCATAGAAAGTAGCGAGAAATAAACGTATTGTTGCCGGTCTTCCCGTTTCTCCAAGCGAGAAAGGTAACCAGCCGAATCAGAACGCTGACATAAGGGTCGTCTTCTTAAAAAAACCCTCGAACCAGAAAACTTTCATTCACAAAAGACTTTTCACCTCTCATATCTGGTTCTTCAGTCCAAGAATCTCAAAACCCTATAATTAAAAAAAATAAAATTGTCTCCAGTGTTAGGAAACTCTTCGTCGGATTACACGTCAATCCAAAACAAAATTTACACCCACATCTTCAAAAGCCTCTGGTTCAGAGGTAACTAAGGCTATTCAATGAGCTAAAAGATCCGGACAACAACCTCCACCAGATACCAGAATCTCAGAAGCGTCATTTGCACAACCTTCAGAACAACCAAATGTACAACCACCATAAAAGGAGGTAGTGAAACCTCCCTAAAAAACAACTGAACAGCCTTCCATAGTGATGAAAGAGAACATGAAGGAAAACATAGAGGAAGCCCCTTTCGAGACTGAGGTATTCGGTCAAACAGGGAATATAACCTCAGATCGAAAAGTTAAAACCAAAGTGTACATTACTCAATCGGACGCTCTGCCGGAGAGTTTAGAGGGTAAAGTGGGTCCTTGTTTGAAGAAGGTTAGTGCCAAATACCTGCTGGTTGTTCAAAATATCAATTATGTCTAAACCCACACAACTGAGTTGGGTTGGATCCGAACTAAATGGACGATCCTAGAGTCTGTGAAGGTGAGGATCCCAGTTACTTCGGAGACCCCAATGGAGTGTAAGTCAAATGAGATGGTGGTCTACACCGAAGTACTGAACTGGGGACTTCGGTTTCCCTTGGATCCAGCGATTGTCAAATATTTTCATCTGATCAAGTTATGCCCTAGCCAGGTGAGCCCCAACCCTTAGTACACCCTCCGAGCCTGCATCATGGTGTCCCGGCTGTCAAAAATTCCACTCCCAATGGAACAGTTTGCTGTTGTGGCAAACTTATGCAAGAATCATAAAATCCCCTTATATCATTACAACATGGGGAATGACTTGAAAGTGGTGGATGACCTGATGGAGTCCGAAAAGCCCTGGAGGACGTAGTTTCTCTTCATTAGTGGGACTTGGGAGAACGACAAGAAAATCCAAGCTGACACAAACCCCAGCCTTTTAACCAGCTGATAGAAGAGCACTGGTAAGTTTTGCTTTTCTTTTTTCTCTCTCTTTTAAGTCATAATTTTCTCATTTTGACTAACTCATGTCTCTCCCCAGTTCTACCGAATGAGTTCTTGGGCCATCTAGAGGCAGGGCATAACACTTTGGCGAACGTCTTCCACAATTCTCATATGTGGAACACCACATGCAGAAGAGAGCTTACATGGGAAGAGTTAACCACCCCTCCTCCTGCTGATGTGATCCTGAAGAGGACAGAAGCTAAGAATTCCAAGTTGTATCTTTCTTCTAGGGCCGAAACCCCCCCTAGGAAAATAAAGAATAAGAAAAGGAAGGCCACTACAGACTTAGCTCAAACAACTACAGAGGGGAATGGTTTGTAGAATTAGGGAGGCATCAATACGGCCTTGCTAAAAGTAGTGGAGGTTACTGTGAAGGAATTCGGAGGGTCAAAGAACCCACCAAAACCTCCTAAGAAAGACAAGAAGCGCAAGGCCAGCTATGATGAGAAAGCTGCCAAGAAAAAAAAGGTTACTCTGGGAGCAGAGATAATCCTTCGCCCCACAGAAGTTCCTCCTCCAGCTCCTATTGACCCCACCTTACAAGAGGAAATTCCAACCGATCTCCAGTTCAGACAGATTGCTGGTGATGGTAATGACGAAGTGGACCTTGAAGCCTTTCAAGATATTAGTATTTACTTTAATGATCAGGAGAAAGATAACTTTGTAGGTCCTTACCGCCTTTCCATCTCTTCCAACATGGTGACTTACAATGGGAAGTCCTACTCTATATCCGGAGAACAAGATACCTTGAGCCATGCCCATCTACGCTACATCTAACTAGTACTCGACCTTAAGAGGCAGGTAAAAACTCAAACATGTGCCATTAATTCTCTAACCACTAACAAGCAAACCTTGTCATATAATCTTTTGAGTGCTCAACAAAGCATAGAGGTGTTGAATAAGGAAAGAGAAGAGTTGGGAGCCAAGTTGATCGCATCGGAGGCAGCCAATACTGAGCTTCAAAACAAATACTCCGAACTGGAGACGTTTTCTTCAGAAAACCTCACACCTTTAAAGGAGAACTTGAAGACTGAGGATGATGATATCCAAACTCTATCCAACGAGAAAACCAAATTGGAAAGCACCGTTCAAGAGAAGATTGAAGAGAAAGAAACCGTGGAACGCCAATAGAAACAAGTTGTTGCTGACGGTATAGAGAAGTATGCCAACGATATGGTGGACTCACTAGAGAAGAGAGACGACGAGATCAAAAATCCAACATGGTGTTGCTGTTTCACGAGATATTTCCCAAGAGGACCCTTGGTCCCCTGTGGAAATACGTGGACTATAATGACATCCCATTCCATACCTTAGCAGATGGAAACAAGCATAACTACCGACTCCACTGATGATGATGAAATAACAGGTGAGAGTTCGAGTGCCGAACTCAAAATTTCCAAAAACGATGATGGTGAAGAAAAATATGAAGGGAGCAAGAACTAAGGTTTCATTATGTATTTTATTTGTTTTCAAAACTCTAAAATGCTTGGATGCCCAAGGAATTTTTTGTACTACTGCTCGGTTTAAGTCCGATTATGTTTAATTATTCAATATCCTATTTGGTTAATACTTTCTTTAAATCTTTCATAGCTAATGTTTAAGTAGCCCCTAGAATTTCAGAAGTGTTGAATCAAGAGTATTCAATATCTCCAATCACATGTGTTTAAGAATTATGACCAAATGTTAAACATATCCGATCTACTCATGAAAACTTGAGAGACGGGGTGGTGAATGAGCACTTTGTATTCGAATTGAATAATTGAAACAAAACCACTCCAGAGTTTTAAAGAAGGCATCATGTATTATTGAAAAAGACCGGACACCTCATTAAAACCTTCCCGCGCCACCAAGGTAGGAAAAAGTATGCCCCATAATATTTACATTGGTATTTAACAAGTAAATATTTACAAAATAACTTTATTCTAGATATAACCTACGATGCTCAACATTCCATGGATGCTTTAGAGCTCTTCATTATTTCTCTTGCAGCCTATATGTCCCCAGTTTGACATTTTCAAAGACCACATAAGAGCCTTCCAAGTTCGGAGCCAATTTACCGAACTGCTTCTCTTTAGTATGCAAAACGAGTTTCCTTAAATCTTTCTCTCCGGTTTGAAAATCTTTTATTTTGACTTTGGAAGTAAACCTGCTCCTCGTCAAGCCTTGGTAGTGTATTGTTCTCAAATGTGCTTTAACCTTTTTTTTCCCTATTAAGTCCAATTGATTCCTAACTGCTACATCATTAGCCTATTCGAAGTAGTTTTGGAAACTCTGTGATGGTAAAGTAGCTTCTATGGGAGTAATTACATCCATCCCATATATCAAAGCTATAGGAGATTCTTGTGTGGCAGCGCGAGGAGTAGTTCGGTAGGCCAACAATACTTCTTGTAAATAACTTGGCCATTTTCCTGCAGCTCTTTCCAAATTCTTCTTTAACCCGGAAAAGATGGTTCTATTCGCAAACTCAACTTGGTCATTTTCTTGAGGGTGGAAATGAGAGGAAAAGCAAAAGACTTCCATATCTTTGTTATCAAACTCTGGCCCATTGTCTGTAGTAATCTTCTGCGGAACTCCAAACTTACAACATATGTTGGATATGATGAACTTAATAACAACTTTCGATGTGGTTCCAGCCGAAGGAGGTTCCTTTATCCATTTAGAAAAGTAATCAATGACGACCATGATAGTTATGCATCCATCAGATGCCATAGAAAGAGGCCTAACTAAATCCATCACCCATCTGGCAAAGGGTATTGGTTCGGAAATAGACTTCATGGGTACTACTAGCACATGAATTTCATTCCCATACCTTTGACATGGATCATATTTATTCACCATTTTTTAGCATCTGCCATTATCGTTGGCAAATAGTATCTGACTTACAAGACCATTCAGGTCAGTTCCCTTCCCCATCATGTAATTCAGATAAGACAACCTGGGATTCTTCAAACCCCAAGCAGCGTAGCAGAGGCCTGCTTAAAGACTTTTTGTAAAGAACTTCTCCTATTATCAAGAAAACACGAGCCTTGTATTTAATCTTTTTTGCCACAACTTTATCCAAAGGCAATGTCCCGTCGGAAATGTACTGAAGGAGTGTATATCTCAATCTTTAGGTTGGATAACAAGTATGCTCATATTTTCTTTATCTTCTTTCTTTTGATCTAATTGTATAGATGGAAATTCCTGTACAAGAATCCAGGGGTATGGAGTCTGCCAAAGTATTCTCCGATCTAGGAATATGCATATAGCAAATACTTTTAAAATCTACTGCCACTTCTTTCAATATGAGCAAGTATTTGACCAGCTGTTACTTCTTAGCCTTAGACTGTCCTTGAGCATGGTGGATGAGTACTTGAGAGTCACTCATCAAACGAACTCTCTTATCCCCATATAGGAGAGCTAGCTTAAGACCAGCTATGGTTGCCTCGTACTCAGACTCATTGTTGGAGGCCTTGAATCCAAAGCATATAGATTGATACATTTTATCACCATATGGGGAGGTTAAGCAAATTCCAGCTCCACGTCCCATAGTTCTTGATCCACCATCAGTTCGAACCATCCATTCCTTTTTGAAATTGTTTTCTGAATCTTGTCTGGAAAACCTGTCAATAGGAAATTCTACCAAGAAATCAGCCACCGATTGAGCTTTAATTGCCGTTCGAGGGGGAAAATCAATGTCGTAGTCACCCAATTCCACTGACCACTTGGTCATTCTACTTGATATATCACCCTTTTGGAGAACATTTTTTAACGGGAAAGATGTTCGGACAATAATAGAATGAGCTTGAAAGTACAACCTCAATTTTCTTGCTGCAATTACTAAGGCCAGTGCCAACTTCTCCAAACTTAATTATCTTCTTTTAGCATCTAGTAAACTCTTACCGATGTAATACACCGGAAGAGGGTAATTGTCCACTTCCATTACTAGGACATCACTTATAGCACATTCTGATACAACTAGGTACACATAAAGCTTTTCTCCCCGAACAGGTTTGAAACAAGTTTTGGATGAAGATAAGTGTTTCTTTATTTCAATAAAGGTTTGGTCACACTGTAGGGACCAATTAACGTCTTTAGAATTTCTCAATATTTGGAAAAACAGAGTGCACTTGTCCGATGAACTTCAAATAAATCTATTCAAAGCAGCCAACCTACTGGTGAGTCTTTGAACTTTTCTGACATTTCAAGGAGGGTCTATTGCCAATAAGGCATTAAGCTTATCTAGATCAGGCTGGATTCCTTTCTCACTTATTGTCTAGCCAAAACGATTTCTAGATCGGACCCCAAATACACATTTTTCTAGATTTAACTTCAAATTCACAGTCTCTAAGTTGGAAAAAGTCTCTCGAAGATCAGATATGTGTAAATCCTACTCCAACCTGATTAGCAAGCGTTTTGTTCACCAGTTTCTCATAAGTAGCCCCAACATTTTTCAACCCGAAGGGCATCACCTTTTAACAATGAAGACCTCTATCTCTGATGAAAGTAGTATGATCTTGATCCTTCAGATCCACTTGTATCTGATTATAATCTGAAAAGGCATCCATGAAGGACAACAATTTATTCCAAATGTAGAATCCACCAACTAATCTATCCGAGGAACAGGATAAAGATCCTTAGGTCAAGCTCTATTGAGGTTCCGTGAAGTCAGTACATATACGCCATTTATCGTTAGTTTTCTTGACTAACACAGGATTGACAATCCATAAAGGATACTAGAATTCTTTAATATGTCCCATCTTGGTCAGCCGGACAACTTCTTGAACAACTACATCTGCTTTTTCCTTGGAAAAAGCTCTTCTATTTTGTACAACAGGTGCAACATCGCTCTGGATAGACAACTTGTGTGAAATAACATCTGTTGGTACTCCGGTTAAATTACTGTTTCCCCATACAAATACATGTTTATTATTCAGCAAAAAAGACAACAATTTATTCTTTAACTCTGGTGCCAGTAGGTATTATGACACCGAGATCCTCTATGGGAGAGAATGAGTTTCAACTTCCTCAATAGGTATTATAACACTGGGATTCTCTATGGGATCATCAATCTCACCCTTCTCAACAAAAGGCTCCAGTAGCTTCCAATCTTTATTAATCCGGACTGCCCCCAATGTTTTAGGAGCAAGAGTTGTTGCATAGCACTCCTTGGTATCTTCTAACTACTTTGAACAATGCCTACTTGTCCCTGAACTGCATACTTTAAGCACTGATAGACTGTAGAGGCCACCACATGCATTCTAGAAATCAAAGATCTCCTAAAAATTATGTTGTATGATGTGGGGAAATCTACCACAACAAATAGTACTCTTATAATCTTTTTAAAGGGACCCCTTGCCCAACAAAACTTCTTCTTCGAATTCTCCAATTACATCTGCAGAACTCCTCGTGAATCCTATAATAGTTTTGTTTGAACATTGAATGACTGTTAGGTTCCTAATTGCTTGTAGGATCTTAGAAATACAATGTTTGGCAAACTTCCTGTATCAATTAGAATTCGGCGTATATCATTTCCCTCTACAGAAGCTCTTATAAACATCGCGTCCTCATGCAGTCCTGCAATATCCCTCAAGTCGTCTTCATCAAAGACTATGAATGGGAAGCGAGACTAGCACTTATGGGAAGACATTCCACCTTCTAACTGGGTAGCCAATTTATGGACATGCCTCTTCCTTGATGAAGTGGTAGGTGCAGTCACAGTATCTCCTCCGAAAATGGTTAATGATTTGAAGAAGCTGATGACTCTGAAAACCGTCTCATTTTTTATGTTATCACCTCCACCTTGTTTCGATCTGGATATAGATCCAAATACTCTGAGTCTACATCAAATCTTTCAAGGATTACCATCGCACATTCTCGAGTATATGTTCCAAAATTGTTTAAAGGACCTGTCCGGGGAGCATTATTCTGTGCATTGTCCGGTCTGTTTCCACTTCGCCTTTTAACATACGCTCCCAACTTGCCTCTCTTAATAATGTTTTGGACCTCTTATTTCAATTCTATGAAGTCCTGAGTATTATGGCCTATATCATTGTGATATTGGCAAAAACAAGTGTTCTGTTTCTCTCTGAAATGTCGTTGGCTTTTGAAAGTGTACTTCATCATTGGTTTTATCATAGATTGTGGGTATTATTTCCCCTCAATTCAGGGAACCACTCAGGCTGGACCCAGGGACCCCTCTTACCTCTGGTTTGTTGGCTCTGAGTCTAGTTGGATTGACTTTTCTTGGATCGGTTAGACCCTTGTCCGGTCTCCTTTGCCCTGTAACCGGATTGGTTAGTGGCTGGAGGAGTTATTGTAGTGGTGGACCTTACCTAACGGTGCACCCTTGTTTTCTTTGTTTCTACCACATTGATCTGTTTTCCCACTTGTTTCAATAAACCATCCCAGGTCATAGCCTTCATCCAAGTCACAAAATTAGTCAAATTCCCAGGATTCAATCCTTGTCTAAGAGAAGCAATTGCCACCTGCTTAAAGCAATCTGTTAGTCCATTCTTTGTATTCACGAAAAGACTTATGTAATCTTTCAAGGACTCATTTGGTTCATGCGCACAATGGATAATTGTGTCTTCATAACCCTTTATATTCTTACTCCCAACAAATTACCTCTTGAAGGCAACCCAAAACATATCAAAGTTTCTAATACATACCTGAGGTAAACTATTATACTATTTAACAACAATCCCCGCAAAATTTGGAGAGAAAGCTCTGCAAAAAACTTATTATTGTCATCAAAATTCATCATGAAGTTTTTGAATTGTTCTAGATGGTTGTCCAAATCTTGACTTCCATCGTATTTTGCCATCTTGGAGCTATCAAATCTTTTAAGAAAATATATGGACAGTATTTTTACGGACAAAGACGACTGCATACATTTTTTATTGCGACTAAAAATAGTATCTTCATTAGGAGTTGCAAAAATACATGGTTCGGACTAAAAGGCAAAGGGATCAATCATTAATTGATCAATATGCTTGTGGGATGATCTTTTGCCCTCGTACCTTTTGAGCCTAACATTTTTGTCCCTCTTCCTCTGGTGTTTTTTGGTTAACCTTATTTTTTTCCTAAATCTCCCCTCATCACTACTTGAGGACAACGATTCTTCAAGATCCGCCTCATTTGAGGAGCTGCTGGAGGATTCAGATTCATAACTTATAAAAGGCTTAGACCGGTGTATTTTCTTTGAACTGAAGTGAGTATTTAAAGATAACTCATTTTCCCTAGGGTTGTCAGTATGGTGAAGTACTGACGCTCCGAATTTCCCCTTGATACATTTTTCTGCTTGTTTTATGGCTCTTAGCGCTTCTATTTCAGCCCTCAGCTGGTCTGGCTCCTCGATCGTGTACTCCTTATTTTCCTTTGCACCTTCCACCTCAGGGGGTGGAGTTTTTCCCCATTCGGATCCATCCGAACTGGTTTCCTTGCTGGTTTTGAATGTAAAATTCAGGCACCATGACCTCCCACCGTGGTCGCCAATTTGGTGTTGTTTATTTTTGGCTGAGGGTAATCAGGTAAAGTGTTTAGAGAGTGTTTTGAGAATTTTATGGTGTTTTTTGTTTAATCTGTAGTGTAAATAGATAATTAAGCTTCCTTTTAGTATTAAAATCTGATCACCCTCTTTAATGAGAGTGATCAGAGTATTAATACCTTAATTACTGACCCATAGGCTTCTTGGGTCGGGTCATGAAACCGGGTAGAATTTAAAGACTCATTAGTCATATATTTTTAAGTTCATTAGCAACTAACTTAGTCAAAAGTTAATACATTTGTCCTGTTTGGATATTTGGGTAAGCGGATTTACTTGAGGCATAGTAACCAAAAACTCCGAACTCATTAATAACTAAATTGTGTTTCTTTCCTATGTGGCAGTCACTAATATGTAACTTAAATTAACGTCCGGTTATGCGGTAACAATCTCCAAAACACACATAACAACCAAAAGGCTTACGACAATATTCAAATTTGATCAATTCACTAATAAGGAGTTTAGTATTATATATTTTCTCTTATTTTCTTCACTCATATACTCCCTCCGTTCTCCATAATATTTTTGAGGTTAAAAAGATAATACAACAATTCTTTTTTTATATAAGGATAAACAAATATTTAATTGGTAGAATACAATAATAGTATTAAACTTTGTATTGATATACGAAAACGACATTTAAGATGTGACAAAAATATTTTTCTAAAAACACATGTATTATGGGTATGAAAGATTAGTAGTTTTCAATGGAGGTTAAATAAGTAATTATGAAATTATATTTTACAAAATCAAGGTCTATCATTGCAATGTTTTAATATTTTTGCAATAACTAAAAAAATAACATTTATTTTAAACCTGATGAAATGATATTACTCTATAAAATAACTAAATCAAATGAACTTGAAAAATAGAAGTTTCGCAAATGAAGGTCTTGAATAACAGAAGAAAGAGGATATCGGTAAAATAACTAAATAATAGCATCAATAAAAGATAAAAATTATGGAAAAAAAAAGGACGGTGTTTGACACACCACTCAAAATGAATAATATACAATAAGATGAAAACGAAATATCTTAAATATAAAAAGTAAATCGGATAAAGAAAATAGCTGAAAATGGTAAAAGACAACACAAAAAATCCAGTAAAAATATAACATATTACTAAAATATTCATAGTTGTTGGAAATAAAATGATAATTTATGTAAGATATGTATAATAGCTAATTTTTAACTTGTGGATAAAAAAACTTCAAAGACGATTCTTTCATCAATTGGTAGACAATTCTTTTATCTAGTCGAAGAATATTCGTGGCTGTTTTTTTCGGGGACGAAGGATGCTTGTATTATGGGAGCACGGTAACACACACTTGCGGACGTGGAGCAGGCGGTAGTGGGAGAGTTGGATAACATAAATATATTTCTGTTTATGATAACCTAAATTTCGTAGTTTATATGGAAAGCTCTTATTTGAGTTTGACGTATATGGGAGCAGTTGGTGGACTCGAATAATGATAATATATTTTTGTTTTGATTAGCCGTATCTCATAGTTTAATTCGAAACCTTGTACCTGAATTTGACGTATATGAGTGCAGGTAATTCGAAACCTTGTACTTGAATTTGACGTATATGAGTGCAGGTCGTTTAGGGGAGTTGCAAGATGTAACTATATATCTGTTTTTATTAGATATATTTCGTAGCTCAAAACAAAACCTGGTAGTTGAATTTGGCGTATACGGGACCAGGTGTTGGGGCTTGAATAATGTAATTATATTTTGTTTCGATTACTTAAGTTTAAAACGAAACGATTTATTTTTATACATGGGAGCAGAAAATGGGGACTTGAATAATGTAATTATATGTTTTGTTATTAAATTACTATGCAATTATCACAATGGCTCAATCACAAAACAAAGACGAAGGACAAATTTGAATGAACACAGGATATAACGTGGTTCGACAATTGTCTACGTCCATGGGCGCCGCCAGAGAAAAGAGTTTCACTATGATAGAAAATGTTACAGATTTCAGATTGTGTTTTGTGTAGCCATAGTAGTCTATTTATAGGGAATTAATAGACTTACTAGACAATGGTCCTAATAGACTTATACCACAAGACTAACACGATATTGTCACAACACATATTTGTACTGCCGAACACAGTACAATGTCAAAGCACAATACTACTATCACAGACACAAAACTATACTGGCGGACACAGTACACTGTCAAGGCACTATTCGACTCATTCATAACAAATCTTCCCCTTGAGGCGAATATCATTTCTTCACTATCAACAAAGAAACTTCTCTTCTTCTAACTCACCAAATTCCCCTAAGGCATTCACTCTATACTGCGAACACCAATCCAGTTTAGGAACTCCCTAAACATTCGAACTGATTCTGCCTTGGTTATTATATCTCCTGGATTATCGTGTGTAGACACTTTATTCACATAAACAATTCCCTTTGATATTATATCACGAATAAAATGATACCTGACATCTATGTGCTTTGTACGCTCATGGTACATCTGGTTCCCTGTAAGGTGTATGGAGCTTTGACTGTCACAAAACACTTTTGTAGTAGTCCTATCTAAGCCCAAATCTGCCACCAAACCTTGCAACCATATTGCCTCTTTAACTGCTTCTGTTACCGCCATGTATTCTGCCTCTGTTGTAGACAAAACTACAGTAGCTTGCAACTGTGCTTTCTAACTGATTGCACTCCCAGCTAGAGTAAATACATATCCTATTAGAGATATTCTTTTATCCATATCACCTGTAAAATCAGAATCAACAAAACCAACCAATGATCCTGCAACATCATTCAGCGATTCACCAATATCGGTCTTGTTAAAAGTTAAGCCAACGTTCACAGTATTCTTAAGATACTGAAGTATCCATTTCAATGTCTTCCAGTGTTCTTTCCTAGGACATCCCATGTACCTGCTAACTACACTAACCACATGTGAAATATTAGGACGTGTGCATACTATAGCATACATGATACTACCAACTGAACTTGCATATGGAACCTTCGATATTTGTTCCAACTCAGCATCGTCCTTGGCTGCTCCTACTGCAGACAACTTGAAATGAGTAGCAAATGGAATGCTAACTGCTTTAGTATCAAACAAGTTGAATCTTTGTAACACTTTCTCAATATAGATTTGTTGAGACAAGTGTAATGATCCTAAATTTTTTGTCCTCATAATCTCCATACCAAGAATTTTCTTTGCTTTACCTAGATCTTTCATCTTAAACTCGGCACTAAGATGCTTCTTTAACTGCACAATGTGTGACATACTACAAGCAACAATAAGCATATCATCCACATACAACAACAAGTAAACATAAGAATCATCTGACATCTTTTGATGATACACACAACTATCATATGGACTCCTCGTGAACCCTTTTAACACCATGAATGTATCAAAATGTTTGTACCATTGCCTAGGTGACTGTTCCATATTAGGTTCGATAAATCCCTTTGGTTGTCTCATGTAGATTTGCTCCTCCAATTCACCATGTAGAAACGCAGTCTTCACATCCAACTGTTCAAGCTCTAAATCTTGCAAAACTACTATGGCTAACAAAACTCCAATCGAACTATGCTTCACCACTAGAGAAAACACTTCATTGAAGTCGAATCCTTCCCTTTGAGCAAAACCCTTAGCGACCAGTCTTGCTTTAAATTGAGATGCCTCAACCCCTGGATTACCTTCCTTTTTCTTGAACACCCATTTACTGCCTACTATCTTCTGTCCTTTAGGCAAGTCAACAAGCTTCCATGTATGATTCTTATGAAGAGATTCAATCTCTTCCCCCATAACACCAATCCATCGATCTGCCTCTGAACTCGCTATGTTTTCTATGTAGCTACTAGGTTCCTGCATCTCAACTTCTTATGCAACTGACAAAGCATATGCAACTAGATTCGCATACCTTTTTGGAAGTCTAATATCTCTTCTTTCTCTGCCCAATGCTATGCTAAAAGGTTGTTGTTCTGGTTCAGGCGCATCATCGTCACTATCATCCGATGTTGACACTTCACCTCCTGATTCTGGATCCACCTCAGAACCATTTGAATTATTGGACCTGCTATGAACTGATTCTACTTCAAGCTCCACCTGTTTACTCACAACCAATCCTGATTCGACCATTTCTCCTACTTTCTTCTGATTGTCTATCGAAGCAAACTCATTAAAATTAAAGTCCCTATTGATGAGAAAACCTGGAGACTTTGGAGAGGTACACCATAACCTATATCTCTTCACTCCAGTAGCATATCCTAGAAATATGCACCTCTTTGCCCTCGGATCAAGCTTACCATCTCTCACATGAGCATACGCAGGACAACTGAACACCCTCAAATGTTCATAATCAGCCGACGTTCCAGACCAAATCTCAAAAGGACTTTTACAATCAATAGTCGTTGATGGAGACCGATTCACCAAGTAACACACTATATTGATAGCTTCAGCCCAAAAATCCTTTCCCACACCGTAATGCGAGAGCATACTTTGTGCCTTGTCACAAATCGTTCTGTTCATTCTTTCTGCGACTCCATTCTGTTGTGGTGTTCTAGAACAAGTGTGATGGCGCACTATTCCCTCAGCTTTGCAGAACTCGTTGAACTCACGAATGCAATATTCTAGCCCATTGTCTGTCCTAAGACGTTTGATTTTTCTTCATGTTTGCTTCTCAATCATCGTCTTCCATTTGATAAAGGTTGAATATGCCTCATCTTTCGTTTTCATAAAATAAACCCACACCATCCTTGAATAATCATCAATCAAACTCATGTAGTATCTAGCTCCGTTTTTGGATGGAATTCCGTTTGGACCCCAAAGATCTGAGTGAATGTAGTCCATTGTCCCTTTAGTCTTTCTTACAGCCGATTTGTTGAATTTGACTCTAGTTTGTTTACCAAACACACAGTACTCACAAAATCCCAATGATTTTGCTTTATACCCTTTCAAAAAATCTCTATTTCCCAAAACAACTAATCCTCTGTCACTCATGTGACCAAGACGTCAATGCCGCAACTTATTTTGATCCTGCCTACTTTGGCTATTACTCCCTGATGATGCTACTGCAGGATCGCCCATAACAATACTCCCCTGGAGAACGTAAATACCCTTCTGCAAACTGCCTTTCATGCATACCATTGAGCCTTTTGTCACTTTGCTTACACCATCTTCTGCACGATACTTGTAACCCCGAGAGTCTAGAGTCCCAAGAGAAATCAGGTTTCTCTTTAACCCAGGAACATGCCAACACGTCAAGATTCTAACAACCTCATCAAACATTTTGATTCTGACGTTACCAATACCACAAACAGTCAACGAATGATTGTTCCCTAAATAGACAGTTCCCTTATGGTAACTTATTCTCCACATCCTTCCACAGCCCTTGCAGTACCAATGAAGATTTTAGTTTAATCTTCCACAACGCAAAGCTGAACCCCTCATCAAATTTTTCAATCATGTATTTTGTTGCTGTAGATGCCATTGTAAAACCCTAATTGCAAAGGCTATAATTTCACCACGTGGCTCTGATACCAATTTTGTTATTAAATTACTATGCAATTATCAAAATGACTCAAGCACAAAACATATACGAAGGACAAAATTGAATGAACACAGGATTAAACGCGTTTGACAATTTTCTACGTCCACGGGCGCCGCCAGAGAAAAGAGTTTCACTATGATAGAAAATGTTACAGATTTCAGATTGTGTTTTGTGTAGTCGTAATAGTCTATTTATAGGGAATTAATACTTACTAGAAAATGGTCCTAATAGGCTCATACTACAAGACTAACACAATATTGTCACGACACTTATTTGTACTGCCGAACACAGTACACTGTTAAAGTACAATATCACTATCACATACACAAAACTGTACTGTCGGACACAGTACACTGTCAAGGCACTATTCGACTCATTGATAACATGTTTTATTTTATTGTTATAAAATTAATATATAAACCATAAAGAGTATTATAAAAAGATCTATGAAATATTTATCGGAGTTAAAAATTATCGAATTAAATCATCGCTCTACAATTACAATAACCAAACTATGTCAAAGGATTATACCTTTGGATATAATTACAACAAATACAATTAAATCACTGAACTATAACTACAATATTAAAATTACAATTACTATGGGAGTACGGCGATAACCCAAATTTTAAAACATAAAGCAAACCGAGATCTGAAATTGTAAACCCAAAATCTAGACATTTGAAATTTAAAAACATAAAGCAATCCGAGATTGAAATTTGAAGACCCAAATCTAAGACATAATTATTTTATATCTAAAGCATAAAGCATTCAATCTACAATTGGAAGAGAAATATATTAACAAAATCAACTGAAGCTTGAGTCTTCCACCCTTCGCATATTCACAATCATGTTTTCCAAATGCATAGAAAAACATAAAAACTTGCAATAACTTCATCAAAATCAACCATGGAGAATGAAAAAATAAAATGAACTTTCAAAATTATATTACTGGTATAAATAATTACCTATATTTTGTAGTTTAAGTCAACACATGATGTAGCCCAGCAAGTCTACAACTATCTAGCTATCCTGGCAAACCCAAACGAGCCTTGATGCTGAACCAGATTTCGGATTTGGAAGTTTCCAGTACTCAAAATTGAAGATCGCGACAAACTCGTGGAATAGGAAGGATGTGATGGAGGCCAAGGGCTCCGTCACGAAGCTTGGACCACAAAACTCGCTATTTAGGATCCCAAATCGTTGTTTTGTGTTTTTTCAATTTTTAAATATTTTCTGGATTTTATTATAATAGACAAGCCCGTATAATTGTGTTCGGATTTGGTTGTGCCGTATTTTATTACTTTACAATACTTATGTAATTTCGAATTAGGGTTTGGAACATCTTCTATTTAAGCTCTCAAATCCTACTTTGAAAGACACCTTTTTATAATTTGATATTTCTTTTCTCAATTTTTGAAGTTCTATAAACCTAGAGTTAATGTTTATCCGTCTGTACTTATTTTCATACTTTTCTTGTATTAGTTCGGTATCAGAGCGTCAGATTCCCTACTACGAGGGAATTGTGCCACTGCGAAGAGATCGAGAGACTAAGATCTACAATGGAGAAGATCCGGTTGGGTGGGATTGATGAAGCATGCGAACGTTAGAAAATTCGAGGTGATTCGAGAACAGGTGAGAGTATGGTGGGAGATCAGATGAATAAAATACACAAAGCGATGTAGATGATGAGCACCGGATCCTAAGCTCCATAGTCGAGAAACCTACCGTCAGGTTTTGAATGAGCATATGACGTACGTTAGAGTACAACGAGTCGTAACAAAGTTTGGTGGTTGGGCTGCATCGTGGTGGCAATAGTTGAAACAACTATCACGAAGAGACCTATGAGTAACCTATAAATTGTAATTTGAATTTGAATACAAGCAATATATGAGATTCAGGCTTTAGACTCGAGATCCTAGAATTTCGTAAGGGTCTTCAACCTAAGGATTTTCTAGATTTGGTCGCATTTGCAGAATAAATCATGGATTTCAAAGAAGTCTCGAGCAACAAGAGAGTACAACTAGTCGTAACAAAGTTTGGTGGTCGGGTTGCATCGTGGTGGCAATAGTTGAAAAAAACCAGATTAAAGCAAGGTAAATCAAAATTATCTACTTGGGATAAACTTGTAAAACATCTTAGGTTGGTTTTTTACCTTATAGTTATGCGAGATTTATGTATCAACAATTACTGAACTTAAAAATATGTTTCAAGTCTGCTTACGAGTTTACCGATAAATTTTTTAACCTTAAAAATTGTGTCCATGTTGTTGATTCGGATGAAAAGTTGGTATGTCGCCACATCAAGAGAATGAGGCAGCAATTCCATGACTCTTTTAATAATTGTTTTCATGTCAATATATATCTAAAGCACATCAATGTGCCTTGCATCTGCAAAAAGCCCTCTCAAGAAAACCATATGGTGGAGATATTTTGAGAGTATCACCTATGGTGTTTCTAAAAAGACCAATCATAGATCCTAGTTGAGCACCACCAATTATAGTCCATGGTTGTTCTTGCGCTTTTTCACAAGAAAAATATTTTCATTATCATGAGACTGGACACATTGCAGTGCACTGCCCTAAATTACCACAGAATTCAAGGGGTTTGTTCACATAAGTTGCTGATTTTCAGTGGCATGGCAAGCCAATGTATGACAAAGAAGATGAAAAAGTTGTTGATGGAAATTATTTGTTTTAATGTGTGTTTGTCTTGCGCCTAGGATGAACAATGACAATGATGACTGGTTGAGGAATAATATATTTTATTCTACTCGCACTACCAGAGGAAACAATTTCAAATTCATGATAGATTCAGGGATCTGCACAAATATAATTACTGAAAAATCTATGCAGAAGCTTACGTTGAACATTGAAAATCTTCCCAACCCTTACAAGCTCGGGTGGCTAAAAAAAGCCAGTGCGTTAACCGTTTCTCAACGATGTCTAGTACAGTTTTATGTTGTTATATAGATAAGGCATGGTGTGACGTTACTAGTATTGATTCCTGCCACTTCGTTCGGGCAGTAGTGTCAATTTGATAGGAGTTGTACGTATGATGGTAGAAAAAGTTGTTATAACTTTCTATGGAAAAACTAGTAAAGTTACAGTAGTTCCATCTAGGGAGGCGACCTAAAAAACCTGCACTTACTGTGTCATAAGAGTCTTCTATAGATATTTCTAGCTCGTAAATTATTTTTAGAACAAGCAAGTGATTTTGGAATTGTGTATTTATTGGTTGTTAAAAAGAGTGTTAATGATCCATTTGTTGGCATTCCTGAGCGAGTTCGCATGTTGTTGTTAGAATTTACTGATGTAATTCTAGATAATTTGCATAACAGCCTTCGTCTTTTGCGAGACATACAACATCAGATTTATCAAGTGCCTCGGGTTAGCCTACCTAACCGACCCCACTTCAGGATGAGTCCAAAAGAACGTAAGGAGCTCAAAAGGTTGGTCAAGGAATTATTAATTAAGGAATATGTTAGTGAGAGCCTTAATTCTTCTACTGTCTCGACATTGTTAACATCCAAGAAGTATTATTCGATGGGGATGTGTGTACATAGTCAGGACATCAATTAAATTATAGTCAGGTAGAAATTTCTCATTCTCATACTTGACGATTTGTTAGATCAACTGAGTGGTGCAAAAGTGTTCACAAAAACGGACTTGAAAAATAAGTATCACTAGATCCGCATCCGAATGGGAGACGAATAAAAAATGGCATTCAAAACCTGAGAAGGTTTGTTCGAGTGGATGGTAATTCCTTTTTTCCTTTTAAATGCATTGAGTACTTTCATACGTATTATGAGTCAGGTTTTTTCCCCTTTATTTTCAAATTCTTTGTTGGCTATTTTGACGATATACAAATTTATAGCATTAGCAAATAAATCCTTTTACAACACCTTTGAGAGGTCTTATATATTATGAGGTGCGATAAATTATATGAAGGGTTTAAAAAATGTTCTTTCCAGAAAGAGTTTTTCCTCTTCATGCGATATGTAGTATAAAAAAATGGATTGTCAGTCGATGAATCTAAGATAACAGTAGTTCATGACTGGCCACCACTGATATATATTATCAATGTCCGCTTGTTTCATGGGTTGGTTTCTTTTTATTGAATATTTATTCCCACCTTTAACACTATCCTGAAACCTATAACCGATTACATATAAGGGAAGATGTTTAGTTAGAATTCAGAGACATCGACGACATATGAAGAATTAAGGTACGACTGACCACCGCACCTATATTGGTCTTACATAAATCTTCTATAGGATTTAAGTTACATTGTGATGTATTTGTCATCGGTATTGAGGCTATCCATAGTCAACGGAAGCGACTAGTGGCTTACTTGAGTGAAAAGTTAAGTGAGGCTAAACTTAACTACAACACTTATGACGTCGAGTTCTATATAGTGGTTCAGGATTTGAAATACTACAGTTCATAACTCGGGTATAATGATTTTGTTTATATACTGATCACGATGCATTGAAGCATATGCAGAGTTAGGGACGCCAGATACGAATGCAGTATTTACTCAACAATTTACATTTTCTATCAAGCATACGCCGGGAGTATTTTACCATGTTATTGATGCATTGAGCAAGAGTAACATGATTATATTTATAGAATTCTATGTTGTTCGGTTTTAGATGATGAAAGATTTACTCGATACCGATCATATTTTGGTCCTATCGTGGAAGAGTTGGGTAGGGTTTCAAAAATTATTTTTAATTGAGATGTGACTATCTGAATAGAGTTAGAAAAGAATAATGAAAGGCATGGTGGTTGGGATCATACTAGACATTCTATATCTTGCCAGTTTTATTGGCCTCATTTGAAGTGGGATGTTATCTGTATCGTGGATGGGTATCGAATTCATCAGATGGCGAAGAGTACGACTTCCAATGTTGGTCTATACTTACCATTACCTATAACAGAAGAACCATGGTGAAGTGTGAGAGTGGATTTATTTCCGGATTGTCAAGGACGAAACGAGGTAATGATTCTATATTCTTGATTGTTGACAGATCTTCTAAAATAGCTAATTTTATTACATGAAAAAAAAAGAACGGTATGAACGTTATCATTTTTCACTTTAGAGAGGTCTACTGTTTGCATTGTTTGCGTATGAACATCGTCTCTGGTCACTTTTAGAGGATTTGATGGCATCTTACAAATCAAAACTAAGATTTAGCAGTGCATATCACCCACAGACATATAAACAGACAGAGGTAACCAACATGACTCGGGAAACAAGTTACATGCAGAGGTAGCTGGAAACTTGATATCCTGGAATTCACGGCTCAATCATTTGAGTTCTCTTATAACATGTACCGCAAAAGAAGTACAAGTCATAATCCATTTAGGGTGATCTATGACTATAATGTGTGGGGTCCTTTGGACTTGGCATTCCCCACAATAGATAAGGCCCTTGTAAGGGTCGAGACCACGATTGTCGAGTTATGAGAAATTCATGAGAATACGACGAAAAATCTCAAAGGCACAAGTCAGAAAAACAAAGCTGCAACTGATAAGAAATATCGGCTAATTGAGTTTGGAGTGAGAGATTTTGTGTGGGTTGTTTTGACCATTGATTATTATGGTGCCCATGAGTATAAAACAAATGTAGCAAAGAAGGTCGTTTTGTACGAATTTGTGGATGAGATAAACCCGTATGTATACAAGTTGAAGCTTAACATCAATATGAAGACCCATGACGTCTTAAACGTGAAGCACATGGTATTTTTTACCGATGCTCTTGATGACGATGAAGCTAAGAATTCGATGAAGAATTCTTTACAAAAAGTAGTTGATAATCTAGTCGAGCAAGCTCATAGCTACATATTAGAGAAACGCACTCGAGCCTTAGTGTTGAATCGGGTGTTGGATATGAGTATTAACAAACTTGTTAAATATCAAGCACATGACGGAGGTCAAAGGCCCGTCAAAAAATTTAGTCCCCAAAACTTACTGTTTAGGATCCCAAATCATTATTTTTGTGTTTTTTTGACAATTTTAAATACTATCGTGGATTTTATTTAAATAGCCAGCCCATCGAATTATGTTCAAATTTAGCTAGATCGTAATTGGTTTACATGTTTTTTGTGCATTAATTAGTATGGATGTATAAAATATGTTTCTAAACAAAATACATCACTAACTCTGAGTTAGTTAACATGTTTCCCTTTTAAGTACATAAACAAAATTTAGAAAGTAAAAAATATTTATCCACATGAAAATGGATAGTTTTGGTAGAATGTTAAATCAAACCTAACCATGTAATATCAACGCAACATAGCTAACATATTGTTTTTAAATTCTAACGGTGGAATCGTCAATTTTTTTCAATTTCAAAATAATTTTATTAAGAATAAAGGACCTCATTCAAGTTTACAAAGATATAGGATATTATTTAAAGAAATAATGATTTAGAGTGGTTTAGTGTAATTTATCCTTTTAACTAATTCTGAAAATTAGCAATGCACCAAATTCAGAATTTGTGTTCCCTCTTTCAAACTCGAATTCGCAATAGCCTTCGTTTTACAGTAAGATTTCTTTCTCGGCATCTATCTATCTTAGCTTCTTTCCTTCTTGAAATAAAAGAGACTTACTGATGCAATTTTAGGAATAATTAGAGTAACAGTGATTGTTCTGTTCTCATGGAGAAACAGAGTCGGATTATCCTTCTTGATTTGAATCAGTTCTTAACATATCTATGAGCTTGTAGTACTTTCAGTGCTTTGAAGAGAGAGTTGGACTGCTTTCAATGCTTTCAGTTCTTCTTGACAGGTAACAGGTTAGCAACTTGTGTGTTGTTGAGATTTCATACAAGTATACATTAGTCGACTCTGATGTAACCTATTTGCAGACTCTCAAGAAATATTATAGCTGCCAATTCAGGTGGAGGTATAACGTTCCTGAAATTCATCTTCATTTTACATTTTTTTTCATTTTACATTTTTGTGTCCATCGAGCAAGCCAATAGGCCTATAGATATAATGAATAGGCATGATACTGGTTATAAGAGATTTTATGTTATAAAGTATAAATTTTAACTGATTAGAATGGTTCCTAGTTAAAATTAAGTTTACTAAGAGCTGTCCTTATTTAGTAAAAATAATATTTAAAACTACATGAGGTTTAGATTTTAATTGGTTCTATGTTATATAACTATAACTATGTACAATAAATAATTTAGCGGATAAAAGATTTCTAAAAAATTTCTTCAAGAATTTTTATAAATAATGAAAAATACGGTTTCACTAATACAAACATTTTGGTACGTATATGGATTGTTATGGATATTAGGCGCAAACCCATTATCTCATGTATTTTATCTATAAATATGATCTTATAATCTATGTAATCTTTGAGGTTTGTAAATAATACAAAAAACTATAGATTATCTTCCCTTTCTTTGTTTGTTCGCATCTTTTGTGTATCATTGTTTGTTAACATGGTATCAGAGCTTGTTCGATCTTTGGAGTAATATGATCGGGGAAGCGTAGCTAGCCACCTTATTTTATTTTCTAAATATTCTATTTCGATTTGATTTGATTGATTTAGTTTGTGATCTATTTCTGTTTTGGTTTCAGACATTTTTTCAATTTGATTTTGTTTTGGAACTACTTTGGCTTGGGAATTTAGACTTCATTTTGGAGTTATAAGTTGTTTCGATTTGATTTTGTTTGGGAATTTAGAGTTTGTTTTGGAGATAGAAATTGTTATAGTTAATTTTGTCTAGGATCTGGGTTTTTTTCTTGGAAATATAAACTTCCTTTATGGAAGATGTAATAGGGATGGATGACTATATGCAATCCATATGTACCTATCCCAATAGGAACCCGTTAGCAAACTAGAAATCCGGCGTCCAATGTGTCCTTTCGCTCCATCAATATGGGGAGATCGATTTGCTTCTTTCTCCTTACACGATTCAGTGAGTATATTACTTTGTTTTATCAATTATTTTCCTGTAAGTTCTACCTTCTATTTTCCAATTTATACGCTTCCAAAAACAAAAGTAGTTATCGTCTGGATTACACATAAAATATATGAAGAAAATGTGAACAGGAAAACAAAAATCCTACCATAAACAGCTAGAGATACTAAAAGAACTTGTGAGGGACATGTTGATGGCATCTACCGTTGACCCAGTAGAAAACATCATATTTATCGATACGTTAGGTCGTCTGGGCATTTCGTATCACTTCCGGATCGAGATAACAGCGCAACTGGAACATGCTTTTCAGGAGCTAAACATCGACGGAAACGACTATGACTTGTCTACAATTGGTCTTGTTTTTCGAGTTTTAAGGCAGAATGGTTACAATATTTGCTGCAGTAAGTATTTATGCATATGCAGTTTTATATTGTTTCTTCGCCAGTCTAATGATAATATATATATAATTAGATGTATTGAGACAAAATGGCGATGCTCAAGGAATCCTAAGTTTGGATGAAGCTGCTAACGTGAGACAAAACGGCGACGATATACTGGAGGAAGCGCTTTCCTTCACTATGAATCATTTGGAGAATATAGCAACTCAATCGAAGCCACACATCGCAAAACATATCAGAAACGCATTAAAGCGGCCTTACCACAAAGGTATAGAAAGGATAGAAGCAAGGGGATATATCTCTTTCTACGAAGAAGATGGGCCTCATAATGAAATCACTCCAATTTGCAAAGTTGGATTTCAATGCACTTCAGTTATTGTACCTAGAGGAGCTGAGACAAGTCTCGAAGTAAGTTATGATTGTTAGTATATCTAACATCATTTTAATATCTTGGGATAAACCACCATAAATCGTGAGGAGAAACCAAATTCGGATGTTTCTTTTTAAATTTATTATGACCAATATATTAACTTCGATATAATGTTAGAGCTTGGTTTTCAAAGATTGTACCCTTTTGATGAGGGGTACCCATTATAGGCAAGACCATCATCCAGTGTTTTTTTTTTTGTGTAGTCCATCCTACACCTGACAGGATGTGTGCTAATATCCCATACTGGTTGTTTATAATGAGAGACATAATCCACTATAGATAAGATAGATCGGGAGAGAGAGAGCTAACAAACATTAGGCATAGTAACAACCCTATAAGTGATCTCTACATTTCTTTGAGTTGTATTTTACTACCTATCTAAACTTATTCGAGTTCGATTTTAATAGTGAAGTCAAAATATATTCGAGTTAGTTTACTATTGCAGGTGGTATAAAGACTTAAACCACACCTCTCAGCTACCCTATGCAAGAGATAGAGTTGTAGAAGGCTACTTTTGGGTACTTGGAACTTGTTTCGAGCCTCAGTTTTCGTGTGCTCGTGTTAGAACTACTAAAACTGTAGTCATTATATCATTTCTTGATGATACATATGATACATATGGTACAATACAAGAACTTAATCTTTTCACTGAAGCTATTCAAAGGTTAGAATATTTTGGAACTTTTCTTGTTTCCAACACTATATGGACTTCTAGAGTGTTACTAATTTGGAATGTTCCAACATATATTATTGCGAAAGACAGCGAAAGAAACTGGTAATCACTTATGTAAATTTTGATATAATTAAAACCCATGTTATTGTAATATTTTCACTCAGGTGGGAACCCAGAGCAGTTGATGCACTACCAGACTACATGAAGTTTCTTTATGAGATTATCTTAAAGGTGTATGATGATTTTGAGATTGAGATGAGCAAAGAAGGGAGGTCTTATGCAGCCTGTTATGCCAAGAGTGCAGTAAGAGAGATGTTTATATGTATTATTATATAATTTTATTCTCACTAAAAAAAGTCTATAATATTCGTCTTTTTTTTTTTGTATTTCAATTTGAAGTTGCAAGAGTTAGTGGAGAAGTATGATGAACAAGCACAGTGGATTGATAAAGACTATGTCCCAGGATTTGAAGAGTATTTGAGACATGGCTTGATCACAAGCACTTACGGAACATAGTTAAGTGCGACTTTCATGGATTTCGCTGACATTCATGTCTTTCAATGGCTCAAAGAAGGACCTAAACTCTTAGTAGCAGCGGAGAAACAACTTCGTCTTATGAATGATATGGTATCATGCGAGGTACATTATATTGTGTACTTTTGTTCTTATATTGATTTTTGTATCCAAAGGGATTCGTTATGCCTATGTCACAAGCTTAGAATTTATTCATCTTAGTGTGTATATAAACATGATTTGTATCTCAATCTGATTCAAAATCTAATGCATACCAACAGAGGGAGAACGAAATTCAAAACTTGACTTCGAGCGTGGAATGCTATATGAAGCAATATGGTATTGGCCAAGAAAAAGCAATTGAAGATATTCAGAAAATGGTGGAAAATTGCTGGAAGGACATAAATGGCGAATTGAAATCAATGGAAGTCTCGATGCCAATTTTAAAAATAATTCTAAACCTGGCAAGAACTACTGATGTTTATTACAAGCACGAAGATGGATACACTAACCAGGGTGTGAAAGCCCATATCGAATCTGTGCTCATAAATAGCATACCCATATGAATGTCTTTTACTTTCGTCTTTTATCTTATTTGTCGGAAGTAGCAAGATAATAATTGAAACCTATATATGATGGTCTTCCGTAAACATGCGGTGCCTCTAAAATTCAGTGACGGTCTTTTGTAATTTACCAAAATTTGGATCGGATTATTAAATGGGCTCTTATTAGTTAAATAATAAATATTTTGTTGGGAATTTTTTTTAGGGATTCCGGATAAATTCTGAAGTCTTGTTTTAACAATTTCAGATTGAAATTATTTTGGTGGTTCTCTAAAATTTTCAACCGAATAAAATCAGAGTTTTTCTTTTGAACAGCGAGAATGAATTTTTGTTATTGTTGTTATATTTTTCTTTAACAGAACCATACTTATTTATTCAACCAAATTTCAAAAACGGTAAAACGGTTTTAAGTCCAATAACTGCTATAATTTTAAATGATAAAAACGGGCAAAAATATTCAAATTCAAATTTGAATTAATTTTCCAAATTCAAAATTTCCATGAATATTTACAATAGCCTTATCATTCAAAATAAATTTAACCACAGACAGGAGCCACCCCTTGGACCCACTAATCATAATATATTCTAACAAGCGTGTACTCCACACTCTCCGACTTGTTCCATAATATATTACGACTGCATTGGTCGACTAGTCAATCCAATTACACTAAAATATCCAACAATCTCCCCCCATTTTGGTGCAATTTATGATTAACTAAAACAAACTAACAACAAATAACAAATTTATGCATAAATGAAATATCGTAACGATTGAATTTCATATTAGTATATTACACATTCCAAATATTCGAATATCAAGGTATCACTAAGGATTGAACCTTTACTATCCATAATGAATACTCGAAGATAATATACACATAAATTTACATTCTCAAATGTTTTTACTTGACACTATCTTTTACTAGCCTTGTGTCCTTATCCTTCTTAAGCATATCAAAGCCAAGTCCTAGCTTCTTGAAGCGGCTAAACTTCATGCTTAAATAGGTAGATCTTTTACTCTTGCACATGCATATGCAATTTTTCAAAAGAGCTATTAAGAAGATAAACTTCAACCTCCACAACTTGCACGTCTAAACGCATACTTTGGGATAATACTACTAATGTGTTCCAATCTCTAGACATTAAGCTTTCCACATTGAATTCAGCACCTAACGTCATATTAGATGGGAATTGGGTATCTTAACATGAGAGATTTCAAATGGACTTTAATCACATCCCAATAACCGGTTGTGCACATGATCTTTACTCAACCTTTTGGTTTAAATAACCGGCTACATTTTATTGAGTTCTCACAAACTCTACTGAAATAACATCATGCATCATATATTCGCCCTTCCCTTCAATTAGTTTCGTTGCATCGACCATTGTTATGATCTTGTTTCTTCACCTTGAAGCCTTCTAGCCCCCATATTCGAATCGTATGATCATCACTGGCCGAAGCCAACATGTGCAGGTTGGTGGGACTCCAGCTCACACTGTTGACTGCTCCCGAATGCCCTGGAAGTTTTAACAGAAGCTCCTCTGTGATTCTGTGCCATATGTATACCTGCGAGTCCTCACTACCACTAGCAATAAAACATTGTTCCAATCCACCGAAACAAGATCTGATGACAAACCGATTACGCTTATGACCTTTGTATCTCGAGACAAGTTGAGGATCACCTTCTTCTATGCTCCACACATGGATTTCTTGGTTTGTGAGATTCACCAGTAAAAACTTATTATCACTGGATAGAGAAAAAAAGGTGACCGTTTGTTCTTCCTCGATCATTCTCTCGTCGCTGGACTCCCTGTCAAGTAACAAAATAGTTGTTTCCTTACAAATGCTTATGATCCTCTTAGTGTCAGCAGTTACGGCCATGTCCGATATCCTAAGTGTTTTCTGCCCATTCCAGCAGACCAACTCTGTTCCCTCTATAGCCCACATCACAATGCTACGATCAACCAGGACCCCAATTATTCCCTTACCATCAGGGAACCATCCACATGAAATTAATCCGACACCTTTTTTCTCGTATACCTGAAGGCATTCTCCAGACTCGACATCCCAGCGCCTGACAACTTCCTCCTGTCCACAAGTAAGGACTTAGCGGTCATCAGGGCTCCATGACACAGATAGTACAGGTTTCTGGTGATGAGTCAGTGTATGCTTCGGAGAAACTGCACCTCCCATATAATTGCAGACTGATCTTTAATATCATTAATGGCGCGTGCTTCTTCTACGGTCTTCAATCCAGCCGTTTTGGGTTTCGAAAAGTCACGGCTTTTGGACATCCCCCTTGAATGCTTGGGCGAGTTTCCATGAACGCCAGCAGCAAAGATTCGGTCACCGGAGGGACGTCCGAAAATTGATTGAGCCGCCGTTTGCGGTGGAGAGTTCGACAGAGTTAATTCGGTTCCTAACGGCTGCTTGTGAGACTTTCCATGAAGGCTGGCAGCAAGGATCCGGTTGCCGGAGGGACGTCCAAAAACTGATCCGGTTGCCGGTGGTATCGTCGGAATTATTTCGATTCCCAAAGTCTGCTCCAGAGGGGGTGTCTCAGTCGCCGGGTTGGCTTATGGCTTTTCTGTTTCTTCCGCCTTCCAGACTTCATGCGAACAGATCCTACTCCTTTCTTGAGCAGTGAATCCTCACAAGCCATAGTCGCCGGAGAAGAGAGAACTAACCCAACCGAATCGTCTATCCGGTTACTATCAATCTGCCGGCCACCACCGGAGGCTGTTACGACATGACTTTCATCTCTTCTAACAGTAGGGGTCTCTTGTCCGTCGCTTAATTCGCGTTCGTCATCGATAACATTATCTCTCTAGTAATTGATGGGTTGAACGAGACTATTGCATTAGGGGAGGATAGAGCACAAACAAGAGTCTGACCGGAAACTTTAGAGATATTCCTTCTTCTCTTACTATCGGGCTTCTGCTTATCGGTTGTCTGATTGTCATCCCAGGACATTATCATGTGTTGATTCCTCCATGGATTAAAAAGGAAACATCACATAAAATAGACCTGTAAGAGATAACAAAGAAAAACCTTGCAAAAAAAAACAAAGCAAGGATTAGGGCTGTCGACGGTTCTCCGGAACCGAGAACCGAACCGGGACCGAACCGATAAGGACCGGACCGAGAACCGGACCGAACCTTAACGGCCGGTTCGCGGTTCCATTCTAAAAACCGAAAACCGATAAGGAACCGAAACGAAAAACCGGTTAGGAACCGAACCGATAAACCGATAGAACCGATAAGGAACCGAACCAATAAAACCGATAGGACCGAAGGAACCGATACGGAATCGAACCGATAAAACCGATAAACCGGTAGAACCGATAAGAAATCGGACCAATAAAACCGTTAAACCCGATTATTTATTATTATTATATATTCTTTTATAAATTATAGTACCAAAATTAATAGTTAATTACCAATTTTTTAAGAGAATGAAATATGAACTTATAAACTTTAGTTTTTATATCATTTATTTTAATAAAAAAATAATTAAAAATCAATTTACAATTGATTTTACATTTTTAAGTGGACCGAACCGGACCGAAACCGGACCGAAACGGGACCAGACCGAACCGAACTCGAACCGAACCGAAACCGGAACCGAACCGAACCGGACCGAACCAGACCGGACCGAACCGAACCGAACCGAAAGCTTAGCGGTTTGGTCGGGTTCCAAAAATTAGAACCGAAAGCTTAGCGGTCCGTTCCGGTCCAAACCGATAAGCTTAGCGGTCCGGTCCGGTTCCTTTAAAACCCGGACCGATAACAGCCCTAGCAAGGATCAAGGAGGTCCGTTTCACAACAGTAAAAAACGTCCAAAACTAATTAATATATTGATGAATATAAAATCTTTAATTAAAATAAGAACAGAGAAGAAGCAGTTATGGACTCCTTCGAAGAACAAAACCAGTATTGAACGCCGGTGGGGCCGATTGTTTCTTCAAAGGATAAATCGTCCAGATGTGTACTCCTTCCAATAACAAAAAAGGAAAAAACTTACGGATGATACCATAATTCATTTCCAATCTCATCATTTCAATCTACATAAAACAAAAAAAAAGATAATTTCAATCTTCTGTTGGGAATTTTCTTTAGAGATTTCCGGATAAACTCTGAAGTCTTGTTTTAACAATTTCAGATTGAAATTATTTTGGTGGTTCTCCAAAATTTTCAACCGGATAAAATCAGAGTTTTTCTTTTGAACAACGAGAATGAATTTTTGTTATTGTTGTTATATTTTTCTTCAACAGAACCATACTTATTTATTCAACCAAATTTCAAAAACTGTAAAACAGTTTTAAGTCCAATAACGGCTATAATTTTAAATGATAAAAACGGGCAAAAATATTCAAATTCAAATTTGGATTAATTTTCGAAATTCAAAATTTCCATGAATATTTACAATAGTCTTATCATTCAAAATAAATTTAACCACAGACAGGAGCCGCCCCTTGGACCCACTAATAATAATATATTCTAACAAGAGTGTACTCCACACTCTCCGACTTGTTCCATAATATATTACGACTGCATTGGTCGACTAGTCAATCCAATTACACTAAAATATCCAACATATTTTACCATCCACTCACTTAAGGAAAATTAAAAAGATAAAAAGGAAATCATACAAGTACCTATTAGCCAAACATGTTACTAGCTAGTACGAGAAGATGGCTTAATGCTCACTTAATACCCGTTTGAGTAAACAATTCTTTTTGAAGATCTAATTTTTTTTAATATCAAAATTACCCTCGACCTAGTATATAAGTCTAATATGTGAAAATGAGGTATTTTGGGCTACAGTATCTATCTACAAAATTAGAAATTTGAATTTATGACTCTCTCTCCTCTCTCCTAATCTAACAAACATCCGTTTTTCAAGAAGGGTCTATTGGTTTGAAATTTGTTGGCGTGATCAGTTTTTTGCCGGAAACCACCGTTAGCCACCGGCGATCCTACCCAAATACCGTTCATCTTTGAAACAACTGTTGCCCGCCCGTTTTCGATCACCGGTGAACAAAAAACGTCGACGAAACTGAGCTTTTCGGCCCCTGTCAATAAGCTTCTTCACTTCTCGAACTAGGTTATCCCGTCGCGAACCTGAATGTCGACTCAAACCTGTGAACCAGTTCCTTCATCAACCTCACGTTACTATCGACTTCACCTGAAAATCAGAACGAAGGTGAGATTAACCTTACTACACATCGGCATTCTCCTGTTTCCATTTTTCTAGCTTAACATGAGATTAACTAGTCCAAATCATGTATATTAATGGCAAAGAAAACGTTTAGATTTTGTTTGGTTTATCGTTCTGTTCGATTAACGATCGATACATTGTTCAATAACTTTCCGGTAAGCCTTTGCAGTTTTTTCAGTCTGATCGAACATGATGCAGTTGTTGTCTGTTTAGTCTGAGAGACGATAATGCGATTTAGGTGTTGTTTTTATACTGTTGTTGCTGGTTTGGTTGAGTCTTCTACTGTCGTTACGTTTTATTTGTTGAATACTTACATTGCGTTTTTACCTGGCACTGATACATGTCTTTGCGTTTTGTGTATGAATATAGTGGTTGCTAGATGTCAATATGAACATTGCGATTTGCCTTAGTTAGTGTGTGGTTTATCAGTATATTCTTGACACACATTGTGATTGTAAGTTAAAGACATTGCTAGATTGGTTTCCATACATTGCGATTGTAGGTGTGCGGCATTGCTAGATGGGTTCAATTAACATTTAGATATAAATTGTCTGTAACACATTCATGTTGTGTACGTTGCCCTACAACAAACTAACCTAAACTCCTACAATTCAGGGTAGTATATGTCGAAACCCAAAGTTTGTATTTTCAAATTTGGTCACGAAACAGCTATTGTTGCGTTGTCCGAATTTGAAAATTTTGACTATCTGCAATAGTACGTCGAAAGCACATGGCAGGATCTTGTTAGAGGCAACTACATCATTGGCTATTATTGTGGTCCTCAGAAGAATTGTTTGTTTAATAAGAAGACACATTTTATTGGTTTGGAAGTATACCTTAATGTCGAGCATCTGAAGAGTGTTAGTTTTGTTATCGAAGAACGGGTGGTCGATAAAGCCTCTGCAATTAAACGTAAACAACATGTTCAATTTTTTGAAGAAGCCTCCTATAACCAACGAACTAGAGGTGAAAGTAGTAACTGTTTAGTTATTTCAACCCTGAAGAAAATACATCTTGCTACAACTGGATGGGACGCAGTTATCGTCGGTGTTGGTCAGTCATTCGTTGATGGTGCTGCAGGTCTAAGGTTATCCTTATCATGTTATGCATTAGAGAACGGTTTTGTCTTTAAGTACATTCATAATACCCTTAGGAAGATCACAGTTTATTGTGTAAACAAAGATTTAGACGGGTGCAAAGGGAGGCTCTATGCTTCAGTTGATTCTAAAACCGGTTTAATGACCATAAAAAGATTTGTTAATACCCATACTTGCAGTCTCGTATTCACAAAAAAGAGAGCAGGCATTTGTCATTTGATTTGATTGCTGATGAGATTCATGATTATCTTAGGAACTGCCAAAGTGTAACAGTTAAGACTATAGAGTCCTCTATCAAGCAAGACTACAGTTTAGACATTTCTTATCGTCTATCATGAATGCTTTAGCTAAGGCAATGCGTGTAGTATTTGGACATAGCAATCCTTCTTTCGGATTGCTAAAAGGATACTTCAAAAGATTAAAGAGTCGTGATATCACAACGGACTGCCATTTGGATTTAGGGCCTATCAATGTTTTTCGACGCTGTTTTTTAGCGTTCGGCGCGTGCTTTCAGGGTTTCCATTCGTGCCGGCCTTTATTGTGTGTTGACAGAACCCATCTAACAGTGAAGCATGGTGGTGTGTTGCTCTCAGAAGTGACAAAGCATGGCAACAACGGTCAATCCATCTTTCAGTTTACATGTTGCTAGATATGTGCTTTTTGGTTTCAAACATATATCATCAGCTAAGATTGCTAGATTCGTTATATTTAGATTGTGATTACTGCCTGTATATTTTATTTCAAACACATATGATCCACGCTAGATTGGAAGATTTAGGTTGCTAGATAGGTTAGTGAAGTGTTTACAATTTACGGCTACTCAAGACTGTTATATTGAAGATGCAATTGTTGAAGTGGTGTTGCTAGATAAGTGGTATCTATATTTCGGTTTACGTTCATTCAATCTAACAATGTAGTCTTGTTTTCTGTCTGCAACTTTTCTGTGTAACCCTAGAAACAAATGTAATCTTACGTGTTGCTTTAGGTCTATTTCCCATTGCTTTTGGTATTTTTAGTAGTGAAGACTCGGACAATTGGTTTTGGTTTTTGCAAAGGCTGAAACGGCATTTGCTAGGGCGCCAAATACTTATTTCAGAGCGTCATACTGGTATTATTAACGATATAGAAACTTTGTATCCTAATGACTACCACGCGTATTGTATCTTCCATCTACACCAGTATTTGAATAAAGCTATTGAACACACAAACAGAGTCCACAGAAACAATATGCTAGTGATGTTTAAGAGTTGTGCTCATGCCTCGACCGTTGACCTTTTTAACGAACAACTATCTCAGTTTCAGCGCGAATGGGGGGTGTTCGTATTGCCAAATTTATAAACAATTTCCCACCAGAAAAGTATGCTCAGGAATACGTTAAAGGTAAACGGTATGGGGCGATGGCATCAACAGCTGTGGAATCGTTCAAGGCGCAGATTAAAAAATTGTGAAATCTGCCTATAGTGGAATTGGTTGACAGGATTATAGTTCTTCTAATAACTCAGATTTCTCGACGTTTATCAGATGGTCTAAGTTGGAACACACACTTAAGCCCCGAGTTTGACAAGCTATTTAAAGAGAATGTACAATGCGGTCGAACATGGTTAGTACGCAAGTCTTGTGCCGCTGATTTTGAGGTTTTATTAGACCTAGTAATGGTGGTAAACATCCTTTATTTCAAATGTACATGCGGTTCTTGGAAGAATGAATGTTTCCAATGTGCTCATGCATTGGGTGCAATAGCTTTTTAAGCGAAGATCCGATGACATTAGTAAAGCCCTTTTTCACTGCTGCAAATTTCAAGTCCAGTTATTCTTTTAACATACCGGCTATAACAGATTTCAGTGAAGCTACTACCATTAATGATGATGGAGAGCCAGTGGTTAATCCACCAAATTTTAAAAGATGAGCCAAACGGCCGAGAAAAAAGTGTATTCCATCAAGAGGAGAGGTAACCACCAGCCAGTCCCGGTGTGGTCGCTGTTTCAAATTAGGACACAACAGGAGGTCCTGCAATGCTTCGTTTTGAACTTATGTTCGTTTTTTTGTTCTTTTGGATATCCTTAGATAATCACTCCTTATCTTTTGATTTGTATGTTTTGAAACTGTTAACATTACTTCGTACAACGTCTGGTTGTATCGTTAATTCTATTCTTAACCAGTGTTTAACATTGCTAGATAGGTTATGATTACAATGCTAGATACTTGTAATATCATTCGTACTTGCATTGAAATTAAGTTTCTGGTTCCACATTGATAGATACAGTTTAATACCTCTGCGATTGTAAGTGTACAATGAAATTGCTAGATACGTGTATATGAAGTTGCTAGACAGTATTATCGAGACATGAACATTCCACTAACATGAAGTACATGGACGTCCTAATCTAACATTGATAGATATAGAAAATTATCCCTGCGATTTTAAGGTTAATATCAATTTGGTAGATATCCTTACAATTTACTAGTTAATTTGGTTGCTTACATTGCGATTGTCAGTTGTAATTGCCTTTACAACTGCTTCATGTAACTACTTACTCTCTAATCTTTAGTTAAACTCTTAAAATTGTAATAACATGCAAAATAATATAGATAACACAAAAAAATATTTGGCAAACATCATAATAATATTTGAACATTATTCATGGCAGTACAACTGCCACATAGAACAACCCTCCCAAAAAATAGAACTGCTCAGAGGCTTGGCTTTGTTTTTAGCCCATCAAAACATAAAAAAACATAAAAACATAAAAAAAACATAAGAAATTATGCTGCATGAACTGCCATAAACCTAATCAGAATCCCTGTCGTCGTCCTCGTCACCGGACCCTTCAGCTTTCTCTTTTTCTTATTCTTCTTCATCGTCTTCGTCTTCCGACTTCTCCTTGTCAGATTCATCTGATTCATCGTACTCTCCCTTTGCAGAGTCCCAGTTATCTTGTTATCGCTTCCATTTTGGAAGTTGTTCAGGGTCGGACTCGTAGCTGTCATTCAGTGACCATGAGTCCCATGAAGCATAGTTTTCTTCGTATTCGGACGACCAAATGGAGCATTCATCCTCCTCGTCTGATGAGTACTCCAAATTGGTTGTTCGCCTGTACGCCTTGTTGTCTAGGTAGTAGTCGGAAGACCATTCGTCGTTCAACGAGTACCTTGGTGTGATTGGGGAAGAAGGGGTCATTTTCAAGAGTGGTTTTCTTGCAATGTGGTTTTAGATGATTTCTTTGCAGAGTAATGTGAGATGAATAGGCTAAACTCATATCCCCTGCTTATAGCCAAATGAAATGCCCAATGCTACGTCCAATCTAGCAACTCCAATTAATTGCAAACATTGAATTGTACACGACTAATTAATGCATGTAATGATTCAACACATCTACATTTGTATTTTCAACTAACAAGGTAACCAATAGGATTAAAAAATCTATTTTTAATTACTGATGGATGTAGTTAACAGTCATTTCGATCTCATATAATGTACTCGTCTTCTAATGAACCTATCTAACAATACAGTAATATAGTTGGTCCAACATAAGTATATCATTGCGATTTACGAACGATTGACATTGCTAGATAAAACACGTGTGACATTAACAAACACAGCAATATATCATTTCTAGATACCTTATAATGATATTGCTAGATACAGCATCTGAACATTGCTAGATACAACGTAACGACTTTGATAGATACATCATCAAACGATTGCTAGATGGGTTGTAACAAGGTTTCTAGATACAACATATGAACATTGCTAGATGCAGCATATGAACATTGCTAGATGCAACATATGAACATTACTAGATGCATCGTATGAACATTTCTAGATACAGCAAAAACAATGGTAGATAGGTTTTAACGAGGTTGATAGATACACCCACATAACATTGTTAGACATGTTATAAAGACATTGCTAGATAGGTTATAAGGAAATTGATAGATACAGAAGTGTAACATTGCTAGATACGATATAAAGACATTGGTAGATACAGCAGTATAGGATTGCAAGTTATGTTAAATTTATTCATACAAAAATAATGGCAGGATCTCCATATATACTTTAGAAAAACATGACATTAGTAGAAATACTATAAAAATTAATATTATACTAAAGTTGGTAGAAATGACATTGATAGTAAAGAATTACATAACATTTTTTATATCCTTAACACAATGAGATACGTTGCAATTGTTACATAAGTTTTGAGTAATCCTCTTATACTGACATCCATTTTTAACTGAATCACACAACCTTTATCCCAAAAAATGAATTACATAAAACAATTCTCCTAACACTACCATCGTCGGTTTGTGTTTAAATCATTGAGGAAATGCTTAAATATTTCATCTCTTGTTTTGTCTTGCATTTCCTTTTCATATTTCAGAAGAACATACCCTTTCTGAATGATGTCTTTCGCATACTTACAAACAAAAATCCCACAGTCAAGGCTGTCTTTATCCTGTTGTGGGATATCTCTCACTGTCTTGATTTTGTATCCACCTTTCACAGCAGGTATGTATTTTTTCTTCATGCAATACTCGAACTGTAAAATCAAGGAATGCCTTGTTACATTGCTAGATACGACTTCTGGCACTTCTAGATACAGCAGGAGACAATGCTAGATATAGTGAAATAACTATTTGACTGTAATTCTAATATCAAACTGCTAGATACATGGATATAAGATTGCTAGATATGGCCACAAACACTTGCGATATAGTACACTACTGAAACAGTAACGTTCAGTCAAACACTTCGGTGGTAGCTACTAGCAGTCCCATTCTCCATATCAATAACCAGCAGCGTCCGGTGGTTGACGCCGTGCTTGTTAACAGTGCAAAGAGGAATAAGGGAAACGTATGTGTCTGGTTTCATTGTTTCAAAAACTTTATCCACAATGAAAGACATATCTCCCCTCATAGCCAGTGTTTCCTGCAATATTTTGTCATTACTATAGGAAGTAGATTTTGGAAATATAAGACAAATAATGCCTGATGCACTTATAGTTGTAATTCCAGATATTTGAATAGAGCTGACCATAAATGAATACTTATCGTCAAACCCTTTCACAGGGACTCTCCAATTTGCATCTTTGAGCAGCTTATATATCCAAGCATCTATGATCTATCAATTAACAATTAATTTCTTAAAATAGGTAAATGATAATGATTAAAAACAAGAAACAATGTTGTATACGTAGACAACTTAGATGGTAACAGCTCTAGGTACCCTATGCATTGCGATTTTAGTGCAAGACTCATTGCTAGACTAGTAATTAGAACTGGTTGCGATTTACGCCTACTGGACATTGCTAGATACAACTATGAAGATTTTTAAGAAAATTATCAACCCATTATAAGGTTGCGATTGCACCTATATAGTGGATGCGATTTGTTTGATCCATGCATCCTTATTTTAGCCTGTGATTGCTAAACATCATATATTTGTGTTTGCGATTTGTGCAACATATATCTATCAAATAAAATTGAATTATTATGCAAATCTATACAAAAAACCATTAAAAGTCTTAAAAGTTTCTTACACTGTCAAAACAACAATTTCAAAAAACAACAATCCATCCATCTTAGTCATTATCCAACCTAGACCTTAAGTACTTCAAAACCTGCCAAAACATAATACTAAATATTTATGAATCTTAACGCTTTTAAGATCCACTTACACTTTCAGCCACATTCTCCACCACCTTCTGAGGGCCAGGTTCTGGCACCAGGACTTCTGTTGCTGCATTCTCCACCCCAATAGGTGCTTCTTCAATCTCTTTGGTTGAATCTGCAGTAGCTTCAACTTCCTATTTGTCAGGTTTTTCTTTACCCAGACTTGTCTATACATTCCCTCATTCCTCTACAGCTTCTTCCGTGTTCTCCACCTATTGTTCCATAGTTTTGGTTTTATCGTTGCACCTTTTATCGAACAACTCACTTCTGTCCACCACTAGTTCCTATCTATTAACACTGTTAGATTCAACATTGTGTCCCTCTTCAGCTAAGACAACTTGATTTTGTACATTGGCAGTATGAGTTATGGGTGATAATTCTGCTACCACATCCCCTTTCTCATAACCAGCGTCACACACAAGTATGATAGCCCATGTCTGCTTCCCACTTCCATCTACAACAATACCATCCTCTAACGTAGTCTCTGCCGTTGGTTCAACGGGTGTTTCAGAGTGAACTGACCCTTCATCTCCTTATAAGTTCTCTTCATATATTTCATTATTATTTGTCTCAATTGTCTCAAACTTCTTCTGTTCTTCCATTGTTTTCTTCACCTCATCATGCTCTGCTTCTATTATTTTTGGGGTCTCTGAACTCTTAGGCACAAATCCATGCTTGTAAGATTGGTAAACAATTTTTTTCTTAACTACATTCTCGCTAATATTCGCAGCCACATTATCAGTATCCTCCTCATCTTCACGGCAAAACGGCATCGATAAGGTGATCAAAAGTTTGTCATCCTCAGCATCTACAGTTTCCTCTGCGACCTCGAGCTTCTGTTTGAGCTGATTTAACTCTTTTTTCAGTTTTTCAACCTGTGTCAAACAATCGTGTTAAATAGTATACATGATTCATAATACGTTCTCAATCCGTAAAAAGCATAGGAATACTCACTTGTTCGTTTCTCTGTTCAAGCGATGTTTTCAACTTTTTGTTCTCAACTTTCAACCGGTGCATCCTGCTCCGCTTTTTCAGCTTCCGGTTGTCACGTAGCAACGACTGTGACAGCGCCCCAAAACTTGGCATACTCGACCTATGGTGGTTTTTCTTTTTCAACCTCTCGCCTTTTGTTGCACCGACTGTCAACTTCTTCTTCCCCATGAATTCACGAAGTGTAACATCATAATTCTCTCCTTCTCCTGGTGGTGTTGTGTTGTCTTCAACCTCAATGTTCAAACTACTTTTACTGCTTGTTCCAGCCTCACTCATGGAACTGTTTCTTCTACCTTCTTACACGTATGCTTGTAACAGACTTATTTCTTTTCCGACTCCTTCGCTCACTTGTTTCTGCAGCACCTTCACAGTTCCCGCCAATTCAATTTCTCCAAAAGCTTGACATTCGACCTCTGTCAATGATAGCTCATCATCCATAACCTAAGAAATACAATTTGACAGTATAATAGACATTGAGATAGGCACATGCGATTGCCTCATAATATTTTAATCATGGTTGCGATTTACGAACTACTACTACTCATGTTACAGTGGTTGCGATTTCTTTGAATATGCAGTTGTTATATAGGTTATACTACAAGTCACTGCTAGATACATGGTTGCGATTGTGGGCTTCGATGTCACTACTAAATAGGTTATATAAAATTATACATTGCTAGATACGTTAAATCCAATCAATGCTATGGGATTATCATATTTATCATACCTGGGCGTCTCTCAGTTGGCTCAGCATCTGGATTATTTCAAAATTTGACTCATTCCCCTCCAATCCCCACCACTTATAACACTTATAAATTATGTTTGGCCTTGGTATTTCAACGTCTATAAAATTGTTCTCCATCAAAAATGGCTACATACAATATAACTCAACATTTAAATATGGTTTTAAAAAATAACGTGATAACATAAGCCGTCTCCCTTACAAATAGAAGAACAACGCATCCGATCACTCTACCGGGATTCTCGGCCTTAATATATTTGTCCAGTCACTTCTGAAGCTTCTCAACCATAGCTCTAGACCAGTCGTAGTTATTTATTTTCTCCAGATCCTCCACGTAGAATACTGCTGTCCACCCGACGACATCGCCTAACACTTATAAGAATAGTGTCGAGCATATGAAAAGTATCAACAAACGAGCAACTTCCTTCGTCTCGTCGTCCCCTCCGTCCTTTATTTCTTTCTCTAGCGATTCCTACAAAATAAATAAGATCATACTCATATACTACAAGAACAATTCAAAACAGTTAAGCCTACTATGGCATTTCTAGTTATACACGAACACGTTGTTAGATACATGTAAAAAAAAACAACAGCATACTAATATACTGCAATAGCAATTCAAAACAAATACTCTTACTTTCACATTGCTAGATAGAGTACGCTGATATTTCTAGATACGTGTAAAATTGCAGTATCATACTAATATGCTGCTACAACAACTCAAAACAAATACAACTTTCTAGAATTCATTCACCTTTATCAATGCATTAGACACTAATTTGTCGTTCGTTGGCCCGCTCCTCCTTGTGCGAGGACTCAAAAAATATTTATGCACTAACTTCAAATCGTTCTCAGCTCCATCAGCAAACCAACCAATAAAGGCTCTTGTTTTATTCATGGGCATCTCCTTGTTCCCGTGTTTCAGCCCAAATATGACCTTCACATCCTTCGTAGTTATCTTAACATTCTTACGACCTATCTTGAAAGCCTTCATTTTCACATCGTAAAAACTACAAATTTCCTCGATCAGGTTGTGGAACTTTTTCAGCTTCAGATTCTCGTTTCTCACATTGAACGATGTTTTCAGAAACATATAGAACGGGGTGTCTCTTGCAGCTCTTATGTGTTCTGCTGTAATTTTATCACGTCTTAGAAGGTTGATTATACAGACTAAGCCTGACTTGTAGAATATGACCGTCTTAGTCATGTTTTCCTGCATATATTCCAATTTCAACTCAACTTAATCATAATCCTTACATCAAATTCTCAACAAAAAAAACCAATAAACAGAGTATATCAAAGTTTTCTATACTATGTTTTCATTTTCTTTCCTCTTCTACACTAATTCCATGTTCTTTTCCTTTCGCTTTTCCTCTTCTACACTACTTCTACTTATTTTAGCTTCAATTTTGCAGGATATTTCTACTCATGCTTATTTATTTATGAATTTGAGTGATATTATCCTGATAGGTCGGACTAAATGTGTGTTTTGCAAAAAACAGAAAGATGAAGATAGATTCCGGTTTGGTGAACTGTAAATTGTGCAAGGGTGTACGTATCGTTGTTTTCTTATTTAATCTTTCGCAATTAGTAAATAAGATAGATAGATTGATTATTAACATATTGAGTCCAAGGGAAAACTAATACTGCTAAAGATATCATACGAAACTACCCTCTTTTTGGCTCTCAGATAAGTAATTACAAGGTCCAAAGTTTCAAAGGACTAACATACTACAGCAACTAGAATTATAGTTCCAACTATATATAGGCTAATTCTTCTTTATTTGAATCAAATCACTGATAACCTGTAGGTTTGCTACTTTACAAGAAGTGTGGAGGTTCTGGATATTCAAGGCGACTATAGACTATATATATGTTTCATTTTTAATTGAAATATATACAAACTCAAATCTTGAACTAAATCCTTATTTTCTTTTCTTTGGACCAGGCTGTGTATTACCCACCAGCGAAATAACAAGCCACATTTATGCATAAATGTATAATTCTCAAATCACAAACACTAGGTTTTCACATGCCTAAGCATCAAGAGAGAGACTAAGAAACTAATGTACATAGGAGTTTGAGCGAGTAATAAAACGAATGTAAAAAACTAGAGCAACAAGTGTACAGCACGAAAAGATTCTTACAATTTCTGGGCATATATAATTAATGTGAGCAGCCTCTACAACCACTATCATCTCTGAAATTACTATTGTTCCTAGTTTTGTAGATTTTAGAGGTAAATCGAAAGGAAAAGAACGTGGAATTAGTGTAGAAGATGAAAGAAAATGAAAACAGGGTATAATTTTTTTGATATACTCTGTTTTTAGAAAAAACAAAAAAAACAAAAAAAACAAAATATTAAATTCAGAGGATAAAAATAGAATTAAAAGTCAAGGGACTATATGTGGAACAAAAACCGTTTAACTATAGCGACATGTGGCAGCATTACAGCAAAAACCACGCGCAGGGACTGAAATTATAGATTTTTTATAGTTGAGGGACCCTAACCCGTGATTTTTTTTGTCGAAGGACTAAATGACACAAAACGTGATAGTCGAGGAACGAAACAACGATTTAAGCCGAATAATTTAACTAAGGTATTGGTTTCATCAAGCATTTTTACACGTCCATGAACAATACCATGTTCAAACGAATCTTGAGAATTCATAACGTTGAGTCGATTACTTTCCTCATTTTGAGTATCATAAATATATAACTGAGCAAATTTGGGACATTGTGCATCTGGTGGTAATAAGGACATTAAATGATGAACTTGACAATTAATTTGAAAAATATAAGGTGATGTACCATTATTAATTGAAGTATTAATTGTTGCTCCCATTGAAGAAAATGCAAACATCGAATTATACGCTCTTATATTTTTTCGAATTTTTTTACTACTCTCATTATTATCTGGATTTAATAAATTATTCAAAAAAAACAGGAGTATGCTTTGATAATCTTAGTTTTACTTTACCACCTAAACAACACATTCCAAACTAATATTTATTCGTGTTTGATTTACCTTTAAGAGATTTATTAAGCCAAAATAATGCACCTCAATATTCACATTCAATATATTTTTCTCCAAAATCCACATAACATTCGTCTTCTCCTAATTAAAAAAGCATAAGTAAAAAGATACAAATTAAATATATTAATAAAAATATATAATACTTCAAACATGAAAAATAAATAAATATATACTTTTTTATTTTTCTGTTTCTATAGAATGCTTGACCATGGTGATTATTATTAGAATATTCAGTCTATTAATGTTAGAATATTCAGTGTATTAAATTTCCTTGTATATGCCTCTAAGTTCTCTATATATTGAGAGCCTTACTTGAGTTTGCATTATAAAAATAAAAATATAAAAAGGATTGATGTTTCTTAGTAACTGATTATGCCCCCACTGTGTCTCTGTCTCTTTAAGCCGCTTCCTGCGGCTACTTCTCTCTTTGTTTTTTAACATGGTATCAGAGCATTTGTGATTCTGGGAATTCTGAACATCCTCAACAAAGATGGCTGGCAATGAAGTCGTGCTCAGTCAAATTCCAGATGAATTAACAATTTAGGTTGTTGTCATACTGAGAAATGGTCTCGGAACACAACAACAAACAGCTAACCCAGAGAATTTATCACTAGGGATTAAACTCGGTGGTGATAACTATGACCTATGGGAAAACCTGATGAAGAAAGAAATTGGGGGAAGGGGGAGAGGTTCTCACATTACAAGGGAGCCGACACCTCCATCCAAAACTGACAACACATATACAAGATGGGAACAAAATGATCAATGTGTTTTCACATGGATTATCCGGAATCTTGAATCCATCTTAGTGAATAATGTCTCGCAATATCCCACTGCAAAAGCCCTCTGGGATGGGTTAGCCACCACATACGATTCTGGTACAGATTCGTTACATGTGTTTGACCTTCATAAGAGGGCTAAATCATTAAGGCAAGGGTCCGATACACTATAAGACTTGTGGAACAAACTGCAGAACATCTGGATGTCTATAGATAGGCGAGATCTGAACCCTATGAAAGACCCAGAAGACATTCTGATCTACAATAAGAAGACTCAAGAGCTAAGACTCTATCAATTTCTAATGGCGATTAATGACAAGGTGGAACCAGTCAAGAGAGATATCCTGAAAAAGGACTCTCTTCCTTTTGTGGAAACAGCATATGCTACAATACGAAGGGAAGTAGCCAGGCTTAATATACTAAAATCAAGTTCTTCTCATAGTGACTCGATTGAAATTGGAATGGGTTTGGCTGCTAAAGATTCTGTACAGAGGTTTAAATTCTGATCCAAAGATAAAGAAGATAAATTCAAGTTGTATTGCACTCATTGCGTGATGAAGAAACACACTAAAGAGACATGTTTCCAGCTGGTTGGCTATCCAGAATGGTGGGAGGACGGTCATAAGGAGACAAATAACCAGTGTTTCAGATATAATGTCAAACGGGCTTCGTCTACAAGTGACGGTGAAGATCCGACTAAAAATGATCAAGGAAGTGGCACTGGTTTTGGAGGAATGGCGGCGAACTCCTATGAAAAAATTGGAGGTAAAGGGTTTGAGAAATCAATGAATTGGATCTTTGATTGCGGGGCTACAGACACCATGTCTTATGATCCTAAAGACTTTAGTGACATGTCATCTCCAAAGAAGTCCCATATTGAGACTGCTAGTGGAGAAATTTGTGAAGTCAAAGGGGGAGGTTCAATTATTTTTTCGGAAAAAATGGAAATTAAAAACTGCCTCTACATTCCTTCACTATCCTTAAAGTTATTATCTGTTAGTCACGTGAAAAAAAAAAACTCAACTGTGTGGTTCTTATGTATCCATTTTTTTGCATTTTACGGAACATTCGTACGAAGGAGATCATTAGGCGTGGTACTGAACAAGGAGGTCTCTATTATGTTGATGAGGTAGTTCATAAGGGATATGCCATGCTTGCTCACGGAACAACCAAAAGGCAACTTTGGTCATGGCACCGGCGACTTGGTCATCCTTCTTTTAGTTATCTTAAAAGTTTGTTTCCTAGTCTTTTTCTGAATAATCCCATTCATGAGAAATGTGAAACCTGCATTCTTGCAAAAAATCGTAGGGTCTCATTTAATCAAAGTAATACTAGAGTTGACTATGCTTTTTCGCTAATCCATTCTGATGTATGGGGTCCAGCACCAAATTCCACTAACAATCAAATCAGATACTTTGTTTTATTTGTGGATGATTTCTGAAGAATGACTTGGATATACTTCATGAAACATAAATCGGAATTACCAGAAATATTTGTTTGTTTTTACAAAATAATTTTGACTCAATTTGGAAATAAAATACAGATTCTCCATTCTGATAATGGAACAGAGTTTGTCAACCAAACAATGCATAATTTTTTCAAAACAAATGGTCTTATCCATCAAACCACTTGTCCAAACACACCTCAACAAAATGGTACTTGAGAACAAAAAAATCGTACTTTACTTGAAAAAACTCGTGCTATAATGATTGAATCTAGAGTTCCTCATTATCTTTGGCCAGAAGCTCTTACTACAGCCACGTATCTTGCAAATCTTCTACCAACCCGATGTCTAGGAAATAAAACTCCATTACAAGTGCTTGCCACCCAAGTTACTATTCCATCTGTTATGACCTTACCACATCGTGTCTTTGGTTGTTCGGTGTTTGTTCATATCCCTAAAACTAGTCGAAACAAACTTAATCCATGTGCTGAAAAGTGTGTATTCGTTGGGTACGGTGTTCATCAAATGGGATATCGGTGTTACAATCCGGTTACTCGTCGAATCCATGTCACCATGGACTGTGACTTCTTAGAATCCGGTTATTTTTTTTACCACCAATCTCGTGCTCAGGGGGAGAAAGTAAGTGAATCACTCGACTTGTTGCTATATGAAAGTTAATTTGAAGATGTGCTGACAGAGTCGGTAGATGGCGCCACCGAACACGCCTCTTCCAATACAAAGGAGACTGACGAGGCAGTTCTTATCACCAATGATTCTCCCAAAGATAATGTCCAACAAGAAATAAATTCCATAGATACTACCAGTGAATCAGCCGAAGGAAATGTCCATCAAGAGGTAAACAATTTACAATGTCATAATTCAAAAAATGCTACTGACCATGACATTTCAAGAAGTTCATTTGTTGAAACTCAAACTCTAGTTCTTCCCCCAAGAAAAAATAGAGGGGTTCCTCCTGACCGGTATTCACCGGAACACGTTCCTCATGCTTCTACATATCCGGTAAAAACGGACATGAAAGGAATGACGAAGATTGCAAAGGCGTTTTCAGCTACTATTCTCTCTAAATAAATCCCTAAAACAGCTCAAGAAGCTAAGAAGATGACTGAATGGCATGAGGCAATGAATACCGAAATGGAAGCTCTAAAAAGGAATGGTACATGGGAGAATTGTGTATTACCACAAGGGAAGAAAGAAGTCGCGTGTAGACGGGTGTTTAATATAAAATATAAATCTGATGGAACCATTGAGCGACACAAGGCAAGATTGGTTACCAAAGGATATACACAAACATATGGTATAGACTACTCTGAAACGTTCTCTCCGGTTGCAAATATTGACACTATCAGAGTTTTACTTTCCATAGCCACGAATAAACATTGACCTCTTCGTCAATTTGATGTAAAGAATCCTTTCTTACATGGAGACTTGGAAAAAGAGGTATATACGGAACCCCCACCGGGGTTCTCTGATGGTTTTCAAGAAAATGAGGTATGTAAACTGAAAAAGGAATTATATGGGCTCAAACAGTCTCCTCGTGCTTGGTTTGGGAGATTTACAATGGCAATGAAGCAGTATAGCCACAAACAGAATAATGGGGATCATACCTTGTTTTACAAAAAGAGAGGAGAATCAGTCACTTTTCTTATAATATATGTCGACGATATGATTATAACGGGGAATGACGAAGAAGAAATTAGCTATCTTAGGAAAAACCTCTTCAAGGAGTTCGAAATGAAAGACCTTGGGGGATTGAAGTATTTCCTTGGAATCGAGGTTCTTAGGTCAAGAGGAGGGATTTATATCTCCCAACTGAAGTATATATTAGATTTACATGGCTCACACTCGACTCGACATTGCATACGCGGTGAGAGTAGTTAGCCAGTTCATGCATCATCCTCAGGAACACCATATGGAGGAAGTAATGAGGATTATTCGATATCTCAAAGGCACAACAGGAAGAGACATAATTTTTAAGAAAAATGGACACATTGATGTTGAAGTATTCGCAGATGCTGATTGAGGAGGGACTCCTAACGACAAGCGATCAACTGCTGGCAACTTTACTCTTCTTGGAGGTAACTTGGTGACTTGGAGGAGTAAGAAACATAAAGTAGTGTCACTGTCAAGTGCTGAATCAGAATTTAGAGGAATCGTTAAGGGGATTACCGAGATACTTTGGTTAAAGAAGATAATGAAAGAAATCGGATCCCCCCTGAAGTGTCCAACTCAGTTAATGTGTGATAATAAAGCTGCGATTAAGATTTCAGATAACCCGGTACATCACGATAGAACAAAGCACGTTGAAATAGATAGGCACTTCATAATAGAAAAGATTGAAGATGGGACAGTCGAACTTCCGTTTGTTAGATCCGAAGACCAACTGGCAGACATCCTGACGAAAGCGGTTGCTGCAAGAACATTCGAATCAGTTTTATCCAAGTTGGGTATTGGTGATCCCACTACACAACTTGAGGGGGAGTGATAGAATATTCAGTGTATTAATGTTCGAATATTTAGTGTGTTAAGTTTCCTTGTATAGGCCTCTAAGTTTTCTATATATTGAGAGCCTTACTTGGGTTTGCATTATAAAAATAAAAATACAAAAAGGATTAATGTTTCTTAGTAACTCATTATGCCCCCACTGTGTCTCTCTCTCTTTAAGCCGCTTCCTGCGACTACTTATCTATTTGTTTTTTAACAATTATCAACATGATTAATATGAGATGATCTTGACTTATCTTCTTCAATATTTAGACTATCAGCATGCGTCTTAGAAGATTGACCAGTCTCCATAAAAATATTATGCTTACTTAATCTTTTATACATATGGAAAATGTAAATATATCTGCATCAAACAATAAAAAAACACGGTTTTAGTCTAATTATATAAAAAAAATTTCTTGTAAATAGTCTTTGAAATGTTATTCTTGGGCTTAAAATATATATATTGAAAAGAGGTTTATAAAATATTGATAAAAAAATTGATAAAATATAATACATTCATAATTTAAAGCTTTTGGGTTAAAATCAAAATATTATATATATAAATCTTATCTATTTGAGTAAGTATTAGAGAAACATAACCTTCGAACAAAAAATATTAATTATATAAATATTTTTTATAATATTATTATTGTGGATTAAAAATATGTATATTGAAAAAAGTATCTCATATAATATTAAAGAGTTTAAATTGAAAAAATCGGCATAGATAAAAAATAACATTTACAAATTTAACATTCAAAATTTAAACTTTTTTACTGAAAAACTATAGTATTATTATATGGTATGGCTATATATACCCAAATGTGGTTTAAGTATACCCAAAAAACGCAGTTACTTTTGTTTGACTTTTTTAGGATGAAAAAACCCTTGAACTTCACAAAACAATCTATTTGGCTATGTATACCCAAAAAAACACAACTCTCTACTTAGATCAAACCACATATTACTACAAATTTTGTGAAATTCTTCAAATTGTTCTTGAACATTCAAAGTTGCCTCAAGAACATTCAAACTCTTTTCAAATTTTTTTTAAACTTCTTCTAATAAAAACACAAAATCAAAACTTGTTTTTTTGGGAAGTTTTTTTAAAAAAATTAAACATTTAATTATTAAAAAAATTATAATTTTATGGTGTTTGGAGGCCATTTTCGGCCGGAAAATGGCCGGCAGTGGAGGCTGAGCGTATGCCCCCTGTACCTATGGTACGCTCAGCCTCCGCTGCCGGCCATTTTCCGGTCGAATTCCGGCCGGAAAATGGCCTCCAAACACCCTAAAATTATGATTATTTTACCTAATTCAACCATAACCCATTATTTTGATATTAAGACTAAGTTTCCATATTTTAGTTCGCCGGATTTAAGTTCGCCGGATTTAAGTTCGTCGGATTTTAGTTCGCCGAATAAATTAGAGAGAACTTGAAGGTTTTAGAGAGAAGTTAGAGAGTGTAAGAGAAAAAATGAAGTGGACGAAGGTAAATAAAAAAACCCTTATATACCTAGAAAAGGGTATTCTTGTCAAAATTTGGGTAAACTTATACCACATTTGGGTAAACTCAAAATTGGGTATACTTAAACCATATTTGGATATATATATATAGCTTGACCCATTATTATATAGATAAGTCCTATCTAATTTAGTAAACATGAAAAACATAATCTTCAAAAATTAAAAGATAAAAAAATAAAACCTAAATTAACGTATCTTTTTTTGTTGTTTGAATGTCTTTTTTCCAATTTTTTTTAAATGGATTAACGCCTTAAGGAGGTGAAGTAATAACTTTTTTGATGTACGTTAAAAAAGAGGAAACAAATAGAATCAGTAAGACTATTAAAAATTGTTATATATTTGTATTAAGATATGATATTAAATATTTACCTTTTCAAACTTTTATTTTGACCCTCTGTATAATTGAAATTTTATAAGTTCAATCATTTTTAAATTTTTTAAATTTTTCTAAGTTATTTATTAAACAACATAATGTTGAATTATATGATATTTAGGTGAATGACACATTAATATATCCTAATATTTTTTAAAAAAATATGAAAACTAACAACTATAAGATTTGGTATAACTCTTGAGACCTTTACTATATTATCTATAATTTTCATATCCTATTTTTTTTAATTTATAACTTAGTAAATATAGATATATTGTAAAATATGTCTATGGAATATATTTTAAACAAATATAAACTATAAATCACTTTGTATGTTATAAAGTAGGTAACTTTAAAAAATATTAAATTAAATTATTTGATTTGGTTTGATATTCAAGACCTCATAAATTATTATATTATCTATAATTTTCATATACTGACTTTTTTAATTTATAACCTGCTAAATATACCTATATTGTAAAATATATCTATTCAATATATTTTAAACAAATATAAACTATCAGTCACTTTATAATTTTAAAATATATTAAATTAAATTACTTGGTTTGGTATTCCAAGTTTCATATATTAAATATATATTTAAGTATTATATGATATTATACTATTTTTAATTTTTATATATCCTCACTTTCATAATTTTTAATTATATTTTATAAAATACATTTGTTTAAATATTTAAATAATAATAATAATAATTTAGTAAAGCTTTTTTACTCATATTGAAATCAACAATCTTAAAATAGATTAATATAGTTAACTATGAAAAGTTAAAAACAATAAAAAAAATCAATTCTCAATTAATAATTATTTGTTTTTATAATTTATTTTATACAATTAAATAAATTTTAAATTTTCATAATTAAAATTCTAAAATACAACCTGAACAATAATGAGGAATAAATATTTCTTACCGGGTGAAAGATATATGAATACTCCTCCAATGGAACTAGCAAACAGTACAATATAAACTTGTCCATTCTTTCTTAAACTTGAAATTCAAATTTTGAATATAAAATATCCAAAGCTCTAAAAATCTAATTTGGAGAGAAGGAGAGGGAGTGAAAATACAAAATTAATCCAGCAATCAAATAAATAAACAAACACTAATATTTGATCATAAAAGGTTTTGAATTAATTTTTTTTAGTAAAAAAACTAAGAAAATAAATAAAAATCTATAAAATAATATAAAGAGAAAAGAACTCACGTATTCAACAAAAAAAACAAGAATAAAAGCAGATTAAGAAATTACCTCAAATAATAGTAACCAAAATATAAGATATATGGTCTGAAATGTAAGATTTTTGGGCTGAAACTTATAAAATCTAAACTTATAAAATCTAGTGAGAGAAGGTAAGAGGATTTATAAAGAAGGTAAGAGGGTTTGTTTGTTTGTGAAAGGAATGACTGATTATTAGTTCCTAATTATTAATGATAAATAGTTGAAAATTTTGACATATAGAGAAAAACGATTTTCCTAATAAGTAATAGTTTTGTAAAACAGATCAGGAGCTAGGAACAGAGAGTAGATCTTTCCACTCTCCTCAACTCCTCTAACAGACACTTGTACAACGGTAATTTTTTCAATTTCCTAAGCTTTCCGGTGATTTTTCTTAGCCATCGGTCAGCTAGCAACCATGTAGCTCTCCCTCCCTGGTCGATCTCCCCCGTCTTCCGATGTTAGCAGCTGTTAAGGAAGTTCTCTGCTGGTTTATCAGTCATAAATGATCCATGTATCAAGGTATCCTCTCTAGTTCAACTACATTCTACCGTCCCTAAGCCATCGACCTCCTTGATGGCTCTCTCCTCCTCAGCTCTCTTACTCTGGCTACTCAAGACCAGCAAAAACATCCACATCCCCAAGTCCTCTACCTCTCAACTTGCAGCCCCAGGCCTTATCAGACTAATGTATATGTTGTCCACGAAGAGATAGACCAAACCTATTTCCTTACCTCTTTCACAACAAATTGGCCTCAAAACCTATCACTCTCTACCATCCTCCACTCTCCAAATTCTTCCAAGTCTTGCGCCTCCATCACCACCTTTAAACCAAATCAGCCACCATCAGTAACTATCCTGCTGAAAAGTAACTTTTTGTTGTGTAAACCGCTGCGTATATCACCTCTTCCTAACAGCTTCTCAAGGAAAGAGCATCTGTCCTCTACCAGCTCACTCAACTCATCCAAGCCTTGCGTCTCCAACTCCACTTTCAACCAAAACATCAACCATCAGCACCTATCATGCTCAAAAGAATCCTTTATCCGCGTAAATCTCTGCGTATAAATCATGTACCAATCAACACCTCTAGGAATCAACAACAACCCCCTCTCAGCCGGTTCATTACCAACCAACCTTCTTTCCATTCATTTACTATCCTAAAGGTTTCATTTACTGATCCGGTCAGCAGTAAATTGGATTTTTACTGCAGTAACTACAATGTAAACACCACCAGAAAGCACCCTGAGATTACCTTCTTTCCTAAGCAAAAGTCCTCACTCTCTCACCCTCTTTGGGTAAAGGTCAAACCAACCTTTCCTTCTCTTCACCCTCTTCTCTTCATCCCTCCCTTTTTGGTGCAACTCTCTCTACCCTATACTGTATAAACCTACTGGCTCTCTTGTCCCACTGTCAACCCTATAGCTCTTCCACCCTCGAATCCCAATCCCCTACACTGCTTTCTTGTAACTTTTTGGGTAACCCTCAACCTACCTTTATTACATTTTCTCAACTATTATCCTATTTCAAGATCAGAAAACCCATATGTCCTCTTAGCCTATTACCTGAGCCTCCTCCGTGACCTTAACAACTCTCTCAAGTCTCTGTCCACCAGCCCTCCCTCAAATCAGCTCTATCATTTCCCTAGGGTTCGCAAAACCTGTCTGTTCTGCTCTGCACACCCTATCCCTAGCCTTAGCCTTAGCCTTAACCTGTTCCAAACTTCAAACCCTATGGAACCCAGCACTACTTTAAATCAGAACTTTGAAACCTTCCTAACTCTATTACCACAATACTCTCCCAACATTTCAAAAACTCTCATAAGTAGCAACCACTCTACCTTTTGTTTTTTGAGCATCATGTCAGGCTGTAGCTCCTCCTCCAGGCTAGACAAGCCTACCGGAAAAACAGGACGCTTCTCTCCTGTACGTCCCTTTCCTGCTCTTCAAGTGGAAGCCCCTCCTATCCATGTTCGTTAACCAGACGCTGGCTCTGGCCAGGCACCATATGGAATTAGGGTTGGCCAGAGAATTTACTCACCCACCATTACTACTCCTCCTTCTTCGAATCTTCCGTGGAACCTCCCTACCCTGAACTTCTCCGCTTCTGTTGAGTCTCCCCCCTTACCACTCCCAAATCATAGCCTTTCCCGGTGCTGTGGACCCAACCGTATATCAACCAACCTCTACCAGAACCTGGTAGCAGAAGTTCTAGGAGTCACTGAGGCTTCCCACATTCAACCAACCCCTCCAACCACACTGCTGGTCGCTATTCTCCACGCCGTTGAAAGGTCTCCAAAATTCTTCTCCACCTATCGCCAGGATTCCATGGAGACTATCGATCATCTTCCCTCTCGGTTGCTTAATTAGAACCAGACTTACCCTTGTTTGTTCTATTCTTCGTCGACAGACCTCTCCAGTAGGGCCTCTCGGTCCGAATCAGTATCTCATGGATCTCCAACCCCCTTGGGGTTTATTATAGCAGGGATGATTAGGGTTTCGTCGAGAGTTCCAGACCATAATGATATTAGGTTAGACGTTAATGCTTCTGTTGGAAGCTTGAGCAAGAACTCTGGGCCAATCAGGTTGGATGCTGGTTAGAATGGAACGTTTAACTCCTTAGCGTCTTTATCTTATGACTTGGTCTCAAATGCGATGCCCACCCTCCCTTTTCTAGGTCGATCCAAAAATTTTATTGGGTCTACGGAAATTGTAACTATTACAAAGCCGCATAATTTGAAAGGTAAAGGGCTACTTGGCCCCGTTTCCACTCACAAACCCTTCTCTTTGATTCGAATTTTCGGCAATGCCAGAAAAGGTCCAAAAGATAGAAACAAAAAACTTGGTCTCCTTGCCCAAGCCCAAGTCCATCAAAATACCATTCTCTCAAAAACCTCGAGAGCCCACTCACTTAAACCACTCCATAACCCTTCAACCAATCACTTATCTTACGCAAGTGCGGTTGTTGGTCACCTTGATAATCGTTCTTCACTAGTTATTAGTCTTCAACCCTTGGCATTTGAAGACGATGCTTTCATCATGGATGATTCAGCTATGCCCCCCCCCCCCCCTTGATATGTGGAATGCTTGTCTTTCGGGCTATTTTCTCTCGCAACCTCACAACATCCCCCTTCTCAAAGCTAATATTGAGTGTTTGTGTAAAAGCTTTCGTCTTTTGGAATTCAAACCCCTTATTGAAGTTTACTTACGTATCAAATTTGGTTCTGAGAAGATGCCAAAAGGGTTCATGAATCAGCTGCGTGGAATTTTGGTGGACTTTTTATGATTCCGAAGCTTTGGGAGCCATTATCCACTCTTATTAAAGACCCTCACACGGATGTCCCAATCTAGGTCAAAGTATTCAAACTCCCATTAGAATTATGGACGGCGAAGGGATTCAGTAGCATTGGTTCGGTCTTAGGCACTCCCTTGTATGTGGATAAACAAACAGAAAGAAAGGAAAAATTAAGATTTACTCGTATTTATGTTTTGATCAAAGCGGGAGCCGAAATTCGTTCTAAGGTTACCTTCAAGATAAGAAAAAAATTCATTTGGGTTTCCATTTAGTATCAAGAGCTTCCTCCTCAGTGTGAGCATTATATTGTTTTTGGTCACAACACGCGTCTTTGTAAAAAATATCTGAGATTCCCTCCTTCATCAGGCTTACTCGTCTCTTTATCAGAAGAATATGATCTCTCTAAGATCCCACCTGACTCGGACTTTAGGCACCGCACGGTTTCTCTTGACACTATTAAGGAGGTGGCTAGCTCCCAAGAGGTGGATTCCCCACTAAAAAGGCTACGTCATTCTGGTTCTGTACCACATGGTATTTTGGATATATCCTCTGACATGACTATCACCTAACGCAGTGTAAGTCTTCCTATTTATGATTATTGCTTCTTGGAATGTGAGAGGTCTTAACAACCATGTTAGACAAAAAGATGTCACTGGTTTTATTATTAGAAAAAGTATATACTTATTAGTCCTAGTAGACACTAAAGTTCAAGCTCAAAATATTGAATCTATTATTAGAACTATTGTGCCTTTTTGGAATTTCATCACCAATCACTCTTCTCACCCCTAGGTAGAATTTGGATCATTTGGAACCCAAGTGTCATCACCATTAATAGATGATCACAATCCTTGCAATTCATTCATTGCACGACTAAATGTCATAATTGTCCATCCCTGTTTAAGCTCATGACTGTTTATGCATTTAATGAAGCATCAGATCGTACCCCTCTCTGGAATGATCTGAAGTCTCTTTCTTCCTTTGATATGAGTACTGCTTGGGTTGCTCTTGGGGATTTTAATGACATCCATCAATCGGAAGAGCGTTTAGGTTCCTCAGATATTTGGACCCCTACGATTAATGATTTCAACAACTGTTGTTACCATTGTGAATTCAGTGATCTCCGTTCCACTGGTTTCCCGTTCACCTAGATTAACAAAAAACCTTCACACCATATTCTTTCAAAAATTTATCGAGTTCTTGTTAATCCTCTATGGGATGATCATTTTTTGATGTCTTTCGCTCACTTTAGATACTTTCGCTCCTCAGACCACGCCACAGTTACCTTGAATCTGAGACTACCCACACCCACAAAAAGAAACCTTTCAAATTCTTTAATATGTGGCAAACTCATCCCCAATTCAAATCCATTATCGCCAATAGCTGGAGCCTCCCCTCTACAGCCTCAGGGATGAATATGAAGCTTCATCATCTTCAGCATGAACTTGTTTGCCTAAATCGTAAAGAATATAGCGACATCAGTACCTGAGTCACTACTGCTCAACAAGCTCTATTTCTTGCCCAATCCAACCTTGTTCTTGATCCCTTTGATCATATTCTAGTAAAAAGGGAGATTGAAGCTTCGAATTCCTTCATTTTTCTCATTAGATCTAGAGAATCGTTTCTAAAGCAAAAATCCAGGGAAAACTGGGTTAAGGTTGGACACAGAAACACAAAGTTTTTTCATAATTACATAAGATCCCGTCTTTTTCGAAACAAGATTATCTCCATAAAAAATGATCAGGGACTACCCGTCTCCACCCCGAATTCGGTTGGAATGGTCATTGTTAGTTACTTTAAGAACTTATTGGGTACTAGTCACTCCCCCGGCTATCTGGGATTGGATAGACTATCCCCCCTCCTCCCCTCGAAAGTCACCGACTTGGATAAACTTTCAATAATTCGGAAGATCACCAGGGAGGAGATAAAGAATGCCTTATTTAGTATTGATAGTAACAAATATGCTGGCCCTGATGGATTTAACTCTTGCTTCTTTAAGACCTCCTGGAATATTATAGGTCCTGACATTTATAATGGAGTAATTGAATTTTTGAACTCTGGCTCCCTCGACCCTACCTGGAATTCCACTTCCATTGCCCTAATTCCCAAAATCAATTATCCATCTATTGCAGCTGATTTCAGACCTATTGCCTTGTGCAATGTGGTCTATAAAATCATTTCTAAAATCCTGGCCAACAGTATAGAAGACTCTTTTCCTTACCTGATCGACCCTTCACAAACAGCTTTTGTATTTAGCCGTAACATCTCTGACAACATCCTCATCTCCCAAGAGCTCCTTAAAGGCTATAATGTGAATCGTAGATGGCATAAGGTTTCTCGTAATATTGATATCATGAAAGCCTTTGACAATGTCAGATGGAACCTTATCCTTGACATACTAGTTGCGATGCACTTCCCAGATATGATGATCAACTGGATCATCAAATGCATCTACTCCTCCTCTTATAACATCATCATCAATGGGGATCCTCACACAAATTTCATCGGAAGGAAATGCCTTAGACAAGGGCACCCGCTCTCCCCCTTCCTTTTTGTACTTGTTATGCAAGTGCTAACCAGTATCCTCAAAGCAAAAAACTCTGACCCTAATTTTCGTTTCCAATGGAAATTTCATAAACTTAAGATCACCAACCTTTGCTTTGACGGTGACCTTATAATCTTCTGTCATAGTGACACCGAATCCCTCATTCTAATCAAAAAAGGTCTTGATGACTTATATTCTTTCTCTGGATTAAAATTCAATCCCTCCAAAAGCCACATCATCTTCTCTGACATTAATAGCTCCCCTCGGCAGGAACTTATCTCTATCTTAGGCTTCGTAGAAGGCTCCCTCCCTGTCAGATACTCGGGAGTCCCTCTCCTTTCTCGCCGCCTCTCCTATTTTGATTATCGCTCGCTTATCCACAAAATTACCACTCGTATAGATTCTTGGACCTCAAACCACCTTTCGTATGCTGGTCGCCTCCAACTTATAAAGTCTGTATTGTTTGTTGGTCAAGTCTATTGGTCTTCAATCTTTATCCTCCCCTCTAGACTTCTCAAATAACTTCCCCAATACCTTCGAAGATTCCTCTGATCTATTACTAACTTACTTTGATCTACTGTTTCTTTTTCAGATATGGCGCCCACGCTCACCTATGGAGGACGCACTTTGCTGATCGAGTTCATGCCAGTAGCTGGCCTCTAGTGTATGGATGGCATTTATCTCTCTCTCTCTCTCTCTATGCACTGTATTATCGAGCTAGCCATTAGATCTCCTTTGTTTTCGTACTTTTAGTTATTTAGTAGCCTTGAATACACCAGTCTCTGTATCTCCTCGGGGTATGCCCTAGATCTTTTGTAAGAACATCTTTATTTTAAATTTAAAGTTTTTATTCACCAAAAAAAGAAAAGAATGGCTGAAATATAAGATTTATGTGATACGAACTTATAAGATCTCGTAAGAGAAAATTGTAGGATTTGTACGATCTAGACAAGGTAAAAAGTTTGGTTTGTGAAAGGAAGCAAAAAAATATGTTTCCACGTGAACCCACATACAAAGCCACCGTCTTTACCATTCCGTTTTTAATTATAAATTTAAGATTTGGGCTATGTTTTGGGCTAAAAACAGATTAAACATATTTGGTTGTGTATAAACTCATGCATCACTTATAAGGATAATAAAGTAAAATAAGGATTACTATTCATAAGCAGAGTAAACTCTTGTTCTATTTTAATATATACTAGTAAAAATTCTTGCGCGCTGTCGCGGGTCACACATATAAAATTATAAAAAAACAAATATAAAGAAGATAGTTATATAAACACACACAAAAATTATAAGTATTTATTTACAAAATATAAACTCTAATTCCAACTCTTTATTTTTATTATTTTCAATTACAATAAATGTTATTTATTTTGACAGAAAATATAAACAGTGATCATATATTGTCAAGATTTCCATCCATATTTATCTAAGTCCTCATCAAAGAATTCAAGTCGCATTAAAATTGTGAAATGGTTAAAGATAGCTTCAATATAATTCTTGCTTTAACCACGATTTCCATATGCTGCTCGAAGAACAATAAAAATGTAGATAAGTCGGCAAATATTGATATAGAAACGACTTCTTTTCGTAGTTTGATGTCTAGTTTTTAAAAAATAATTAATTTATATTTATAATATTTAAAATATATATATAATAAATTAATTTTAATAATATCTATATTTGTACTATATAAAAAATGTTGGAAATAATATAAATTTACCAAATTGTAATTTACTGTATCATTTTTCATGTAGATATTAAACAAAAAATCGATAAAATATTATACATTCAAAATTTAAAGATTTTGGGTTAAAATCAAAATATTATATAGATAAATCTTATATATTTGAGCAAGTATTAAAAAAAAACATAATCTTCAAACAAAAAAATAAAACTAAATTAAAATATTTGATTTGTATGAAGTCTTTGGTCGGTCGTGGGTACCTAATTTTGAAATAAAGTAAAGTTTATATAATTAGACTAAAATATATGATAATAAAACGTATAACTGCTAATAAATTTCAATGTCATGTTTTGAAATAAAATAAAATTTACATAATTAGATTAAAACATGTAATAAGTAAACAACATTACTATAATTTATTTTATATAATATTATTATTGTGGATTAAAAATATGTATATTAAAAAAGGCATCTCATGTAATATTAAAGAGTTTAATTAAGACTATATTTATAAAACCCATATAAATAAAAAATATCATTTACAAATTGCACATTTAAAATTTCAACTTTTTACCTAAAAAACTATAGTATTATATAGATAAATCGTATCTAATTTAGTAACTATGGAAAAACATAACCTTCAAATTAAAAGATTAAAAAAAATTAGACTAAATTAACGTACCTTTTTTGTTGTTTGAATATCCTTCTCCAATTTTCTTTCGAAATGTCCTTTAAGCCTTAAGGAGGTGAAGTGATAACTATTTTAATGTACATTTAATAAGAGGAAAAAAATAGCATTAGTAGGACTTCTATTAAAAATGGTTATATATTTGCATTAATATTAAATTGATGTTATTTTTTCAAACTTTTATTTTGACTTTTTGTCTATTTGAAATTTTTTTAAGTTCAATCAGTTTTGAATTTTCTATCATGCATAATTTTGAATTATATGATAGTTGACACATTAATATGTATTATCTATAATTTTTATATCTTAATTTTTTATAATTTATAACTGAGTAAATATAGATATATTGTTAAATATATCTATTAACTATATTTTAAAAACAAATATAAATTATAATTCACTTTATAACGTATAAAGTAGGTAACTTTAAAAAATATTAAATTAATCTATTTTATTGTGTTTGATATTAAGAGCTCATAAATTATTGTATTATCTATAATTTTTATAAGGCTGAGTACCATTTAGTATCCAATACTCAAAGTAATTTCCAGTTAAGATCTATATTTTGATATATCTCCAAGAAAGGTCCGTTTTGTGAAATATTTATTATCTAAGACCCATTAATACCTTTTATACCCTACTTGGTTATATAAAAGCTTTGACATTCATATTTGACTCTTTTTCTCTCTAATTTTTTATACGTGACTTTAATAGTGCACTACTATCGTATGTAATTCTCTATTCTTAATCGATATGTAATTCTCTATTCTTAATCGATTTTTTATTTTTTTTATTTTGATTGTGTTTAGGTTAATTTCACAGTTAGTTTTGTTGTTATAGGTTAGGATTTTGAGTTTTTTTGTAAAGTAGATGAGAAACAACTTATGTAAAGTACAAATAGTAGATGAGAAACAACTTATGCAAGTATTAAACATTCAGAAAATTTGAGACAGATAGAATTTGTGAACCTTTATAAGTTTGTTAGTAATCGGTCTTGCTCTACTTCCATCAACTTTTCTTGATGTCTTCTCAGAAAAATACTTCTTTATTATCCTGGATTTTTCTTCATCTTTTAATTCTGAAAACTTAGGTTCAAAACTTTTTGCTTGAAGTGTCATATTTTCATCACCATGTTTTAAACCAAAAATGATCTTTATATCATAGTTTGTAAGCTTTAAAAACTTTCCCCCCAATTTAAATGCTTCTACTTCATCATCATATGTCATCTCAATCTATTCAATTACATCCTAGTGTTTTTTGTATGCAGTCTTCTTTGTCCGAAAATCATAGGTTGTTTTTAAAAATGAGTAAAAGGGTGTCTTCTTTGTTGCTTCTATATGTTCCGGCCTCACTTTTGTCTCTTCCATCTGTTTTAACAACGCAAAGAGGCCGGATCTGTAGAAACATGTTTTTGGTGCCATTTTTACCTGTAAAAGTAATAAAGGAGAAATTTATATCTAGTTTGGTAGATGCGAAATGTAAAGAGATATATAATTTAAGGAATCTAGTTTGATGCGAAACCTATACAGATCAATAATATCAAATTTTTGCTAGATGTGAAACTCTACATAAAATCTACAAATAAGAGAAAGATGATACTTGCGAAACCTATGGAAATATCAATGCACATAAAAGATTGGTAGATGTGAAACACAAGGACATCTATAACTAGAAGACTCTAGTAGATGCGAAACACAATGAAATCTATAACCAGTAGACTTTAGTAGATGTGAAACCTATATAAAAAAACCTGCAATTACCTATATAACAGCATTAACATTTAGTAATGCTTTATGTAATTGAAATTACATTTTGATTAACCAGTTTCTACAGCGTCTCGTGTCTCGCTTTAGCGAGACACGAGTAAGCATTATTCGTGAGTAGAAAACAGACTCGAAACAGTGTGTTCGAACCCTAGAATTTTCTGTAATCGTAATTGTATACTAACTGAATAATTGAAATCGTAAAACAGCTTTAAACTTACTGGTTCACCGTTGTTTGTCGTCGTTGATACTCTGACCGAAGTCTTGATCGGATTTGATGATGTTATCGGAGTCGAACAGTTCAGTCGAATTCGTTGATGAGTTTGTTTGAATCGATCGTAGTAGTTATCGTTGTTGTTTCTTCGGAGTAGGTGCCGTGTTGATTCGCCGGAGTTAAACGGAGTAAAACGATCGTTGTCGTCAGAGTAGTGTTGGAGGAGAGAGAGAAATGAAGTTAGAAAGAGAGGGAGAGGGAAAAGGAGAGTGAGAGGAGAGATGTCCGTGTTAAAAAACGGGTATTTATATCGAAGGTATTGTTGGCAAATATTATATGGATTATTTTGGGTCTTTATTTGTAATAGGTTTATAAAACGGGTCTTTATTCGTATGTCTCCCATTTTTATATCCTAACTTTCTATGATTTATAACTTAATAAATATAGATATATTGTAAAATGTATGTATTAAATATATATATATATATATATATATATATATAATATTAAATTAAATTATTTGATTTGGTTGGATATTCTAGGTTTTATATATGACCTATATATTTTAAGTATTATAAAATATTATAGTATTTTTAATTTTTATATATCATACCTTTCATAATTTTTATTATATATTATAAAATATATTTCTTTAAATATTTACATAATAATAATTTAGTACAAAATGAAAAATTAAAAAAATAATTAGAAAAATCTATTCTCAATAAATTATTATGTGTTTTTATAATTTATTTAATGCAATTAATAGAAATTTTATGAAAAATATTTTATTATTAAAATAAATTTAGAATTTTCATAATTAAACTTTTAAAATACAATCTAAAAGTATGTTTAATAAGGAATAAATATTTCTTAGGGGCGAAAGATATGGGAATACTCATCATCTCAATTGCCTCTGTCAAACCTGAACAGTATAAATTTGTCTATTCAATCTCTTACACTTGAAATATAAATCTTTCAAATTTTGAATATAATATAAAATCTAATTTAGAGAGAAGGAGAGGAGTGAAAAAATAAATTAATCCAGTAATCAAATAAACACACAAACACTAATATTTTATCATAAAAAAAATTTCAACTAACGAAGTTGTTTTAATTTTAATAAAAAACTAAGAAATTAGTAAAAAAACTAAAAAAAGATATCTTTAATATAATAAAAAGAAAAAGGAACATACATATTCAACAAAAAAAAATAAAAAAAACAATAATAAAAGAAAAAAAACAATAATAAAAGAGATTAAAAATTACCTTAAATAATAGTAAGATTTATGTTTTCAAATATGAACTTAGAAATATAAATGTATAACATCTGTATAAGATTAGGTTTGGTGCGGTGAGAGAAGTTAAGATGATTTATAATCCAAAGAAGGTAAAAGGGAGGGTTGTTTGTGATAAAATATAAGATTTATGTGCTACGAACTTGTAGTGAGAGAAGATTCGAGGATTTCTAAAATTTAGAGAAGGTAAGATAGTTGTTATGGAAAAAAAACGAAAGAGGAAAAAACTCTTTCATGTAGGTGTGGAACAAAGAACATAAAAAAGCTCTCTCCTCTCTCCTCTCAACGGTAACTTTCTTCAATCTGTTCTTGAGATCTAGCTTCCATGGCCATACACTTGTTTGATTAATGGCTTCAACAAGCTGTTATTCTTCCTGTCATATGTGTCTGGTTTCTCCTTACCCCCTGGTTCCTTACCCATCTCCTTCTATAAGTGTCCATCTATGTTTTTTTGTTCCCTCACCCTAGAATTCTGATGGGATTCACCTTCTCTCTCCCAAGTCTTTCTCTTTAGGCCAATCTGAGGCCATAGCTTGCCTAAGCTTATCCTTTGTCACTCAAGGTCAAACCACTCCTCCTAGCTGTAAGTTCAAATCCTTAGAGCCTTCTCCCACCTCAAAACTCAAACCCTGCTCTTCTAACTGCTGGTCTATCTCAGGTATCATAGGTCAACCAGATAAAATCTTGATTTCTAGTCTGATTCTAAACTCTAATTTCTTTTCTCGTTCAGTTCCCTTAACTAAACCTCTCTCCTCTCAAAACTGTCACCAGACCCCTCTAGATGAAATTTTGCCTTCTCTCCTCATTATGGTAACTCCCTCAGCCCCCTTTCTCCTCTTTTCCCCTTTTAAGGCAATTCTCACCCCCTTTAAGCTTTGCTGGACTCCCTGTATACTCTATTCTGAGATGTCTTCACCCTATGACCTTAACCTTAGAATAGAACCTACTCTATATCTCTGGTCAAGCATCATCCCCTCTCACCTCCCTAAACCTCCCTCTTATAATCTTCTAACCCTAAACTCCTTTTATCTCACTCCATTCCCATCAGCAACCAATTTCAAACAGAACCAAAATCTAAAACTCAAAATCTTTACCTGATGAAGCCATCCTCCTTAGTCTCTATGAGACCTTCCAAGCCTACTGGCCTCCCCGACACCTTCTCCCCTATTCGCACAAACAGTTTCTCCTCTTCTTTGGCTGCCTTCCCAACCATCCCAGACCTTACGCCAACCCCATCATCACCTCCTCCGATTGCTCCATCTTCCACCTCAGCCTCTACCCTCTTCACCCTGAGCCCCTCTGTTCCTCCATCCCACTCCATCTCCCCTCTCCACGAATCCTATTTCAAGGAAGCCCTAGCCATGGCCAGATACCACATGGAATCAGGCCAGGGTCACCTAATCTTTCATACTGACTCTCTGTCAAACCTGGAGAACTTTTTGCCCCCTGTTGAGCCTACCAATTCAGAGCTCCCTCTCGTCAAGTTCTCATTTGTTTCCACTGGTCCTACTCACCCTCCTCAGGGCGCTCCTCCACCCACCATTTCCAGTACCTCCTCTCTTCCTGTCGCAGACCTGGGATTCTATGCTAACCTAGTGGCAGCTATAGAAGAACTCCCCTTCCAGCCTTTGCCTTTAACCAACTCACTGTCTGTTTCGCTCCAAACTCAGTCTCCGATCGATCAGAACCCAGTTTTCGGGTATGCCTCTCCGTCTTCCGTATCTAGTGGGTCTCTTTCCGGCTCCCAAGCTCCCTTTCCAAGTCCTCCAGCCCTCCGCTCTGTTCTTCCGACCAGACCTTTCATCTTGCCAAGTCGGACTTCGCCCATTTCTCCGCAAGTAAGACCAGCTGCTCCGATCGGCCCTATCCCCTCACCGAACCGGCATCTACATCATGACCAGCTAGTCCGACCTCCTATCCCGATCTGCCCGGTGGGTTTTCAGCTACATCTCCAGTCTCTGGAATCGCAGAATCCACCATTCTCCTCTACCTATCGAAAACCACCCTCCGACCAGCCTAGATCGCTTGGATTGAAGCCTTCGCCAGCTGCTCCAACCAGCCCCACCACCTCTCCTATCCCAATCAACCCTATCGGAATTCAGCCAGATCTCCCGTCGCTGGAATCGCAGAACCCTCTGCTCTTTCGAACCCCTCTCTCCGACCATCCTGGATCGCATGGATCAGAGTCATCGCCGGCTTCGGCGCCTGGAGACACCGCTCACCAGATTGAGAAGACCATCCATGCCGGTTTCTAGCTCAAACTCCCGTCTACCTCTGTCTACCGTACATCCCTCTCCGACCAGCATGGACCTCTCCGATTGGAGTCAACGGCGGCACCGGCATCTGGTGTAATGGCTCACCTGTTAGGGAAATCAACTTTTGGGGCACGTGTTAACCCTAGTTTCGTGGAAAAGAGTTCTGGAACAGATAGCTCCCTGGGAACAGACTCTTCGAAGTCAAGATTAATGGGTTCTTCTCTTATGGGCTCTAGGAGTGGGTCAGACAAGCCCATCGCGGTCTTGAGCAAATCCGTTTCTGGCAGCCACTCTTTAGAGCCTATGAGGGCCTCGAGAATTGGGCTGAGCTGTCCAATTCGAGATGTGGGCCTAAGTAAAAGCATCTCAACCCACAGCAGCTTGGATCCTTCTTTGATGTGCCGTTCATCAAAGCGAATAGGGCCCACTCAAATTCTTTCAATTTCTAGACCCGGTAAAAATAACAGAAAATGTCTTCTCGGGGAAGGAGCTTCGAACGCCCATCACACTCTCATCCGTAATTTTGGAAATGCGGGTAAAGGCCCTAAAGGGAGAAAATACAAATTAGCCCATCCGAAAACTCACTTCCCTCCCTCCTCAAAGGACTTCTCTAAAGGTTCTCCGGAATCTTGGAAAGCTTCTCTATCGGGTTACTTTCTTAACCAACCTTCTAATCTGGCTTTCCTCAAAGCTAATGTGGAAGCTTTATGGAAAAGATTTGGGCTCTTGGAATTTAAACCCCTCCCCGAGGGCTATTTCCTCTTCAAGTTTGGATATGAGGCGATGGCTAAAAAAGTGTTGGAAGAATCCCCTTGGCATTTCGGAGGTCATCTTATGATTTTGAAGATGCGGGAACGTCTAACATACCTCATAAAAGACCCTCACACCGAGATTCCTATTTGGGTTAAGGTATTTAACCTTCCTCTCGAGCTTTGGACTGCGGAAGGTTTCAGCAACATAGGTTCGGTTATTGGTTCCCCTCTCTATGTAGATCATCAGACCGAGCGGAAGGAAAAACTCTGTTTCGCTCGTATTTACATCCTGATTAAAGCAGGGCCACCTATCTGCTATGAGCTCACCTTCAAAATCAGAGGAAAATCCATCTCTGTTTCCTTTGAATATCAGGGACTCCCTCCTCAGTGTGCTAATTGTATGGTCTCTAGGCACTCTACACGTCAGTGCAAAAAAGGCCCACTTAAGCTTCATCCTCTGAGGAAGACCCATCAAAGTTAGATCCGGAGACGGAATCCAGACTTCCTTCTATCTCTGAGTATAAGGAAGTGGAGACTGGCGAGGAGGTGGACTCCCCCCCCCCCCCAAGAGGGCGTGCACGGATGTAGCTAAAGATAAGGGTAAGAAGGCTTGTCCTCCGACAGGACCATCAGGTGATTCACTGTAAGTCCTCTTTTCATGAATTTAGCTTCTTGGAATGTTCGTGGTCTTAATGACCCTGTTAGGCAAAAAGATGTCATTAACTTTATTATCTCCAATCATATCTCTTTGATTGTTCTTATTGAAACTAAAGTCCAAAGTCAAAATGTCGACCCTATTATTAGACGTATAGCGCCATTCTGGAATGTGATAACCAATCACACTTCTCACCCCTTAGGAAGAATTTGGATTACTTGGAACCCTAGTGCTATAACGATTACTAGAATTTCCCAGTCTCCTCAATTCATTCATTGTATGGCCATCTGTCATAACTTCAAAGCCTCCTTCAAGCTCACTGCAATCTATGCTTTTAACGAAGCTCAAGATCGCATTTCGTTTTGGAATGACCTCAAAACCATCTCCTCTCAGGATAATCACATCCCCTGGGTCTCCCTTGGGGACTTTAATGTTATCCGCCATCCGAATGAGCGACTTGGCTCCTCCAACTCATGGTCAACAGCAATTGATGAATTCAACAACTGCTGTTACCATTGCGAGCTAAGCGATCTTAGATCCTCTGACTTTCCTTTCACTTTGATTAACAAACAACATGCTCATCCTATCCTTTCCAAAATTGATAGAGTCCTTGTCAACCCTGATTGGGACGATCTCTTTCCCATGTCCCATGTCCTCATAGGTCACTTTCGCACCTCTGACCACACCACTGTAACTCTCAATCTTGGGTTCCCGCGCCCAAGACGGAAAAAACCTTTTCGTTACTTCGGCATGTGGCATTCTCACCCCATTTTCAAGGATATAGTTTCTAACTGTTGGAACTCCCCTATTTCTTCCTTGGGAATGAGAATGGTCTCTGACAAACTAAATCGACTGCAAATTGAGTTAGCTTTGTTAAAATGTAAGGAGTTTAGCGATATTTCCTCTCGAGCTACCAAAGCTAAAAAGGACCTATTCGAAGCCCAGTCTAACTTAGTCTCTGACCCTCTCAACCCTAGGCTGTTATCAATTGAATTGGAAGCCTCTGATTCTTTTATTTTTCTAAGCCGGGCTGAAGAATCTTTCTTGAAGCAAAAATCTAGAGAAAATTGGATTAAGTTGGGAGATAGAAACACTAAATTCTTTCACAATAGTATCAAAGCCCGACTCTTCCGCAATAAAATTATGTCAATTTCTAATGACCATGATGTCATTGTCTCTTCTCTTGCGCAAGTGTCAAAAGTTTTTGTCAACTTTTTTGAGAAATCTCTTGGAACCAAACATTCTGTGGTTTACCCTAGTTTGCAAAAAGTATCTTCTCTTATCTGTTCCAAGGTGAATTCCACTGATAGGGAATTTATGACCCGAGATATTTCTTGCGTTGAAATCAAATCTGCTCTCTACAGCATTGATAGCGATAAATCTCCGGACCCGGATGGCTTCAATTCTAGCTTTTTAAAATCTTCTTGGAACATCGTCGGCCCAGACATCTGCAAAGGGGTCCAAGAATTCTTCCTCTCTGACACCCTGTTAGATTCTTGGAATGCCACATCCATTGCTATTATCCCCAAAAAAGACTCGCCCTTTGAGCCAGCTGATTTTAGACCAATTGCCTTGTGCAATGTGGTCTATAAAATTATATCCAAAATTCTGGACAACATAATCAAAGTCGTTTTCCCTTATCTCATTGACTCTTCCCAATCAGCCTTTGTTGCTGGAAGAAACATCTCTGACAATATCCTCCTCTCCCAAGAACTCCTAAAAGGTTACCATTCCAATGGAAGAGAAAAAAGAATTGCCCTTAAAATCGATATTATGAAAGCCTTCGATAACGTTCGTTGGCATCTCATTCTCGATGTTCTTGTTGCGATGCATTTTCCTGAGAAAATGATCTCATGGATTTTCAAATGCATCTCCTCCCCTTCCTATTCCATAATAATTAATGGAGACTCCCATGGAAATTTCAAAGGCAAAAAAGGTCTGAGACAAGGAGATACTCTATCGCCTCTCCTTTTTGTGCTAGTCATGGAAGTCCTGTCCGGTATCCTTAAAGAAAAAGGTCGTAACGAGAATTTCCGTTTTCATTGGAAATTCCATAAGCAGAAAATCATTAACCTCTGCTTTGCAGATGACTTGATGATTTTTTGCCATGGGGATATCAATTCCCTTAACCTCACCAAAGAGGCTCTCAACAACTTCTATATTCTTTCTGGTCTTAAAGTCAATCCCTATAAAAGTCATATTTTTTTATCCGGCATTGACGATCAGCTCAGAACGGTTCTTTTGCCAATCCTGAATTTCCCAGAAGGAACCCTCCCAGTGAAATACCTCGGTGTCCCTCTTCTGACTGCTAGGCTAACCCACACGGATTGTCGCCCCCTCTTACACAAGATAACCTCCCGAATTGAATCTTAGACCTCTAAGCACCTCTCCTATGTGGGGCGGCTCCAATTGATTAAATCGGTCCTCTTTGCTGGTCAGGTATATTAGTCTTCAATTTTTATTCTCCTTTCTAGAATAATTAATGAATTAACCCAGTATCTTCGTCGGTTCCTTTGGTCTGGATCTGCCATGAAGATCTATGGGGCCAAGGTTGCCTGGTCCACCATTACCACTCCCTACAAAGAGGGCGGCCTTGGGATCCTACATTTAAAAACCTGGAATCAGGCGGCCGTCCTTAAGCACCTTTGGTCTATAGTAAGTAATAAGACCCAATCTATCTGGTGTGATTGGATTAAATCGGAAAAATTAAAAATAAAAGTCTTTGGGACGTTTCCATTGGATCCTCCCCCTCTTGGATCTGGAGGAAAATTCTCCGTCTTCGCCCTTTGGCTCGTAATTTATTCAGGGTTGCTATTGGAAACGGTCGGACGACCTCCTTCTGGCACGACCCGTGGCTCCTCTCCTCGTCGATTGCAGACCATTACGGTCCTGGCATTATTTCTGACTCTCGAATGGGTAATAATCTTATGGTTGCTGACATCATAAGCAATGAAGAATGGAACTGGCCAACCAACTTGAGATCGGCTCGAGCTCGCAGTCGGAATCATCTGGGCGAAATCAACAGATTAATCCTCTCTCTTCCCCAACCTCACTCTCTCTTGAGGGATGTTCCTTACTGGACGGCTAAGGACGGATGCATTCATTTTACAATCAAGGACACGTACAACGCTATTTGTACGCCTGCCCAATTTGTGGGGTGGGCGGGGTTAGTTTGGAATAAATACAACATTCCGCGTCATTCTTTCATCTCTTGGCTTGCTATTCAGGTCAAGCTATCCACCAGAGACAAACTCATTAGTTGGGGTTACCATACCCCAACTGAATGCTCTCTTATGGCTCCTCTGAGCTGGAATCTACATCTCATATTCTCTTTGAATGTAATTTCACCCAGAGTATCTGGATTGCCGCAAGTATTAAACTTCGGTTCCCTTTTCAATCCATGAATTGGCAATCTTGGATTCTTGAGGCTTCAAAATGGTCACTCTCGAGAGACCATTTTATTTGGCGCACTTGTTTCAACGTGGTAATCTACCACGTCTGGAAGGAGCGGAATTCAAGAATCTTTGGATCTGCTCCCGCTTTAGCCTCCTCGATCTCTCACCAAATCTTATCGGACCTCCGATACAGATTCCATGGTACCAAGATTGTCTGGCCTGCAACATAATTAACTTTCTAACTTACTTTATCGTAAATTATTTTCAGGTGATCTTCCTGCAGGACTGGAGCGTGGATTCAAACTAGAAGTCCCCGCAGCTGCATTATCTCCTCAGTTAGTTTTGTTATGCTATGTCATATCTTTTGTGCGACATTCTACTTATTAAGTATTTAATCACTGTCCTATTTAAACCTCTGTAGTCATATTATTGACATCCTGTAGTTGTTGTATTACCACGGGGTATGCCCCAAGTCTATGTATGAACCCTTTCATTTAATTTAAAATTTTATTTACACAAAAAAAATTAAATATGCAAATAGATGTGGCAATATTTGACATGTGGTAAAAAAAAAATCTGTTTCCACGATGATCATACCGTCTTCGCGGTTTTTAATTATAAATTTGAGACTTGGGCTACACAATATACATATATTATGGTCTAAAAACAGATTAAACACGTTTCGACCGTATATAAAATCCTCTAATAAATTAAAATAGGGCTTACTGTTTATAACCACAGTAAACCCGTATTCTACTTTAGTGTATGTATAATATAATTTTAATAAATAAATGAAATATGGTTAATTTGATTGGATTTAATTTTAGTACACTTTATATTTTGACAATAAAAGTCAGATTTCTGAGTTTAAGAGAACTAGTGTTTTTTTAAACCATAACCTTTTTTATTGTTTTATAATTTCTATTGCATTAGTGTCTCATCTTTACTTGTCAAAAGTTTTTTACTAACATTAGACGAATTGGTAGATTGTTGCAAAATTTATTATATCTTTTCACACTTCTACATTTTCCGCATAATCGATAGCATCACAAACACCTGCCCAAATTTATGGGTATTTTACCATCCATTGATTTGGAAAGTTGAAAGATGAGATGGGGCTAAAAATTTTAAATATTTTTTTATATGTATTTTATTTTGATTTAGGAGTATATATTAATTAGTAAATCAAATCTGATTAACTTGATAGGATCACAATAGACTTGTTTTATTTTTTTATTTCGTATTAAGGTTCGGACCATTCCTATTTAAGGTTTCTATACCCTAAAACGGTTTAGTTGTTTCTTCAGAATAAAGTCATATTAATTTATTAGTTTCTTAATAATAAAAGTCAGACTTTGAGCCTTAGAGAACTAGTATGTTCTTAAAACTATAAGATTTCTTTATTATTGTTTCTTCTTATAATTTCCTTTGTATCAGTCTCGTCTTTATTTGTCAAAACCTTTTCTACCAATATCAGAATGAATTGGTAGATATTGCAGCAAAATTTATTATCTCTTTTCACACCTTTACATTTTCGGCATAATCGATAGCATCACAAACACTCTTTTGTGTCCAAATTTACATGTATTTTAACGCTTGTGTTGTGTAATTGGGTTTGGACACAAAATTTACATGTATTTTAACGCTTGTGTTGTGTAATTGGGTTTGGACAATGATGGTACCACATCATCATATTTTATTTTTCACCATATTCAAAATCAGTAGTAGCGCTAGCACATCGTTAATAAAAAATGGTAAATATTATTTTGAATTAAGAGAAATTGAAAAAATCTAAATTCGAGTGATAATTAATGATAAAAAACGGCTAGTTTCCAGAGAGAAACTCTCTAGAGACCACCCTTTTTATCGCCAAAATTTGATTTCCACCAGTAAAACTAACAATTAAAACGTTGATTCGATTTGATTTTCTTGTAAAAACCTCATCTCAAGCATATATGTTTGGCGATGAGGATCTTTCTATAACTTTTTCGTTTACATTAACCTTAAGAAGTTTATCTTAATGGTTGGTCCTAAGTATGGGCACTATGTTCCTGTCTTGGGATCCATCTTACCGGACGAGAAGCCCTCATACAACCAGACATGATTCATTTCTGGTTGTTTAACATTTATATTGCCTGGAGTGGACGCACCCTTAGGGTCATAGAAGCCGACCTATGTAAGCATGACATTCTTCTCTCAAGATTTCGATCTCATTCATTTCACTCGGTAAAGTGCACAATCGTGGAACCCTCAGCTCCCTGCTGCAATCATTTCATAAAGTTCACAATCGTGGAAACACTCATTTCATTTTTGAAAATTTTCTTATGCGCCAAAGACACCTACCCCCTGGTGGCGAAGCAAGTCTTGTGGTGCTTGAACCTTCACCGAGGCATTGAAAGTTACCAACAATATCTTCTGCAACAAAAAGGTTCGAGCTTTATGATGCGTGAGTCGACAGTTCCTTGCGGGATGGCTTCTCTATACTATTTTTGGGATCTTTCGTTATCGGGTATGTCTAACAAACCGTCTCACGAAACTGATTGTAATAATTACTTCAAAAACAGTTACTATGTAAAGCAAATTGCCATTTTCTATTCTCATGTATAAGTTACGTAATGAATAACACATGGATGATTTTTGTTAATGTTGTGACGATTTTTTCTCTTCATCCATAACGTAAATTCGTTGACAGTTATATGATAATATAACATGAAAGAGCTCCCAAAACTTTGAAAAACTTTAAACTTTGCTCTACTTCCATATACATGACTTCTTTAATAAATAGACCAATAGAGGAGCGGAATTATAAATATTGTAGGTACCATGAGGACATCGGACATGATACTAATAATTGCATTGCGTTGAAAAAATAAGTTCATATATTGATTGAAAATGGGAAGATCTTGACTTATGTGAAGTCACAAAGGAGCGGTTTGAAAAACACACAATCAACTTTGTAGGCTAATCTAGCTGCGCCAGTTGAGAATTTAATGATTTTAGATTTGAAGGCCGAAGAATTTGATGCCTCTTTGGAATATGTGGATAAGGATCTGAACATGTTAATTTTGATGGTTGTAGAAGAGCCAATAAAGAAGGGACGTGTGCGAGATTTTTGCAATTTTTTTGAATTCTTAGCCATTTTTGGAGATGATTCAATGACCGACAACACTGTTAGTTCGAGGAATAGGTATGTTGTCAATTTGACAACTCAAATTGAAGGAAAAATGTCTACACACTTGTATGGAAAATAAGGTCATTACTTTCATCTTATTCGATGAGGATGATCCGCGGGGAATGGCGGGGCCGCATGAAGACGCGGTGCTTATCGGTGCAGAAGTGGCTGGCATTGAAATTCGATGTTTGCTTATAGTTATTGGCAGCTCTGCATATGTCCTCTTTAAATCAACTTATGACATAATGACAAATCCACCTCGAATTTCTCAATCAGAACGTACAATCATAGAATTTACGGGCGTAACAACTTGTGTGATTGGGGAATTCATGGGGAAGTTAGTTTGGGAAAATGACCGTTCAAGAAAACGTTCCAGGTGCTTTTGTGGTGGTGGACTGCCCCACGAGCTACAACGTTATTTTTGGAAGTTCATGGCTTTTCGAGAATGTATGGAGTTGTGTTAACAGTTCACCAATATATCAAGTATGTGATAGGGAATCGAGCCGAGGTCGTTCTGCACTTCAAATTAAGGGATCCAACAGTGGAGATTTGATGCATGAATAGCACTCAGAGGGGTTGACCTCGGATATTGAAGAAATAATTGACGATCCGAGGGAAACCCCAAGGTCTTTAATAGTAAGTGAAGAAATAGAGGAGTATACTTTTTCGGAAGGAAGAGTGCTACAAATCGGAACCTTACTGACCCAACTTTTACGTTAACAACTGCTAGATTTTTTTCTTTCAACTTGGATGTTTTTGCTTGGAAAACGGAGGATGTAATAGGAGTACCAATCGAGGCGATTCGTCATAGTTTTGCTATTTATCCGAAGGTGAAACCAGCGATTCATAAAAGAAGGGTGTTCTCTTCGGAGAATGCAGAAACAATTGTTTCTGAGGTGGATCGGTTATTCAAGGTCAGACATACAAGGGAATCACAGTATATTTTATGGACGGCAAATCCAATAGTGGTGATAAGAAGAATGGGAAGTGGAGAATATGTGTAGATTTTACAAACTTGAATCGAGCATGTCCTAAAGATCTATTTCATGTTCCTCGAATAGATCACCTGATAGATTCCACCTCGGGAAATAAAATACTAACATTTATGGATGCTTTTGCAGTATACAATCATATTCAGATGGATCCAAAGGACCAAGAATGTACACCCTTCATAACTGATATAGGGTGCATTGTAATAAGGTTATGCCCTTGGATTAAAAAACGTTGGAGCCACTTATCAAATATTGATGAATAAAGCTTTTGCCACTCAGATTGGAAAAAATATGGAGGTATATATAGACGATATGGTGGTAAAAAGTTTGAAGGATGATGTGCATCTTGAGGATTTTGAGGAAATATTTTTGAATTTAAGGACAATCAGGCTAAAGCTAAATCCTGAAAAGTGTACCTTCGGAGTTCGATCATGGAAGTTTTTGGGTTATGTTATCATTGAAAGAGGCATACAAAATGACCCAGAACAGTTGAAAGCTCTTATAGCAATGAATTCGCCTCGATCTTTTAAAGAAATTCAAATTTTGACAGGAAGGTTAGCAGCACTTAGCCGATTTATTTCTAGATTTTCTTCTGTTCTATCAAGTTTTACGAGAACCAAACAGATTTTAATGGATATCAGAGTGTGAGGCAACATTTACAAGCATAAAGAATTGGTATCATCACCAAAACTTTTGTCAAAACCTCGAAGTGGAGAAAAGATCTTTTTGTACATTGTGGTATTGGATTTTGCACTAAGTGCAGTGTTCATAAGTGAAGATTCAGGTATTCCGAAGCCAATGTACTATATCAGCAAAAGTTTAGTGGCAGGAGAAAAGAGGTATTTGAAACTAGAAATATTAGCATTAGCATTGGTGATTGCTGCTAGGAAAATGCGCCTCTATTTTTAAGCTCACACTATCGAAGTCCAAACTTTATTCCCCTTAAAAAATATTTTGCCACGACCTGATAGTTCAGGGAGAATGACCGAGTGGTCAGTGGATTTAGGGGATTATGATATTTTATTTACACCTCAAACTGTAATTAAAGCTCAAGCGTTAGCAGAATATTTTGTTGAGTTTCATTCGAACAGATCAGAGTAAAGATGTTGCACCAGTAAATTCGAAGTGGATTGTTCGAATAGATGGAGGGTCTAGTGTTTCAGGATACAGGGCTGGAGTTCAGTAAATAGCTCAAACTGGAGAAACAATGATTCAATGCATCAAATTTGGTTTTCACACTTCGAATAATGAAGCTGAATACAAAGCGGCTTTGACAGATTTAAGATTGGAAAAAATATGTGGAGCAATTTTAGTACGTTTGGAAACAGATTCTCAATTGTTAGTGAATCAGGTATTTGGATTTTCTGAGGCGAGAAATGATCGTTTAATTTTATATCTTTGGGAACTTCGGAATTTAGTGTTACTATTCGATCATGTTGTTGTTGAATATATTAGTCGAGGAAGTAACACGGTGGCTGATTCTTTAGAAAATATTGCTTACAAAGAGGAGTATCCTTGGATTTTTCTACAAGAAAATCCCTCGATTTTGACTCCATCAAATCATTGTGAATGTATAGAGGAGCTCTTTGTCACATCTGATGCAGTTCGAGGAGATTGGCGAATGGATATTCTTAATTTTTTGACTCAAGGAACATTGCTAGATGATACGAAGTTGGCCAAAAAGTTGAGAAGTAAAGTCTTCTAATACATAGTTTTAGATGGAATTTTGTATCAGAAGGCATTAAGCAAGCCACTATTACAATGTTTAGGTAAGCAAGAATCACAAGAAGTGTTGTCAGAGTTGTATGATGGAGAATGATCATCTCATTGCGGGTTTAAAGCTTTATCATGAAGAGTTTTACTTGAAGGATTCTATTGGCCCCGAATCGTGAATGATGTTAAAAATTTGGTTCCAAACTGTGATACTTGTTAAATATTTTCTAATGCTATACACAGGCCGCCAGTTCCACTTATGTCAATAACCGAGGCCATAACATTTGATAGATGAGGGATTGATCTGGTGGGGCCTTTGTTGATGGCATATGGGGGACGTCAAATGATAATTCTAGCAGTGGATTACTTTAAGAAATTGGCTGAGGCAAAACCAGTATCTTGACAAAGGCAAAGGATGTGATCAAGTTTATTGTGAATAGGTTTTTGTTGTCGCTTCGGCGTTCCTTAGAAAATTACAGCAGATAATGGCCCTCAATTTAATAACAAATAAATGAATTTGTTTTGTGCATCAAAAGGAATTCAACAATATTTTTCGACGCCTTTTTATCCTCAAGCCAATGGACAAGTCAAAGTGATAAACAAAACTATTTTAGATGGTTTAAAGAAAAACTTGATAGGAGCAGAAGGGAAGTGGCCAAATTATTTACAAGAGGTGCTTTGGGCTTATCGGAAAACTCCCAAGGAGGTTACAAAAGAAACTCTGTTTGCCTTAGCATATGGAATGGATGCAGTTAGCCCCATAGAATCTACGATGTCATCTTTTAGAATAACTCAATGTTATGAAAGAGCCAATGATGAAGCTAAAAGGGAGAATTTAGATTTGATTGAGGAGAAAAAATGATCTTATCGCCCCCAAATTGGGAAGGGCCTTATATGGTTCTCAAGAGGATAAAACCATGGTCTTATCGCCTCTGTGATATGCAATGAAGTATGCTTCAACACCCATGGAATATACAACATTTGAAGTTATATTGGGAATAGATTTTTGTAGTTTGGATTTTTCACTATTGAATGGTGCACTCTTTCCTACCCTGTTGGCCTATGAAAGTTTTAACGATGCACTATGTATATATTCAATATTATCAATAAAACACATTTTTTTCCAATGGTTGTTTGCAAGTATCTATTGAAAACTATTTTAAAAACTTATCAAAGACTGGTCATCTTCGAGGTTGGTTAAGAATAGAATGTCCCGAAGTGTTTATTACACTTTTCGAAGAAATAACCATATTTTAAGTGCTACGTTCAATGAATGCACTGTGATTTTACGAAGTGCAACGCTCAATAAATGCACAGAGATTTTACAAAGTAAAACGTTCAATAAATGCACTATGGTATTCGAGGTGAATGGTACTCGAGGTGGTATGTTCGAAATTTGTATTAAGTCATTTGAAGTATTACGTATGGTGAATTTCGAAGTGCGTTATCATATTTAAGGAGTTATGTTTAAAAAATTATTATTATTATTATTTCAAGATTGTTAACTTCGAATAATTCATATTGATGATAAAAATGATAAATAAACGAACATTTGTCAATTAGATAATTCGATGAGGTACAGTAAGCATGATACTAATTTGACAAGTACAAAAAGGATAATAAAAAATCGAAGAACAACAAAGTTATTGGGACGACTCCTCCTCGGATGATTCTTCTTCTGATGAAGTTGAACTTGGGACAGGATCGAAGGCTTCACTAGGACGCCGTTCGATGGGGTAGTGGCGTGAATTTCTCAAAGAATAGTGATGGCTGTCACTTTTTTACAATTGTTGATAGAAGCCAACATGTCTTTAGAACATTCAGCTTCTGCAGCAGCAACAACAGCTTCTTTTTCTTTCTCAAAATCACCCTTCAAATTTCCTGTCTTATGAGTCAATTCTTTATTTTTCATTTTGAGGGTAGCAAGAGAACTTCGAAAACCTTCAGATTTAAGCTTTTCAGCAGCCAAGTCATCAACATGTTTAGCTTTGAGCTTGTTCATCTCCTCTTGATGTGAGGCGGTCAACTTTTCTTTGTCAGCATAATTTTGTGTTCGCAAATGACTTTTGATGTAAAGCGCTCCTCGAATAAGCTCAGATTTTGTTACCTCGAACATGTGGAATTGCTCGTACATTACCCTGAAATTTTCCCCTTAGTTGTTTTTCAGCATTGGCGATTCCCTTATAGCGGATCATGACTTTGGCCAATCGTTCCAAATGACTGTGAGAAGCCTCAACTTGTGAAGAAAGCACCTTTGCTGCAACATCGAGATCAGAAAATGGCTAGTGTGCAACAAGGATATCAGGGTTGGGTGGAGGAGAAGAAACAATTGTTGGGCTAGGATGAGGAATCATGTCTAAATATATAGTTGGAACAGAAGGACAAATCATTTCTGGAGACGCTTCGATGGTCAACTTTCTCCCAAAATTGTGCATACAAGTTTGAATATCTTGAATGAGAGGATCTTCTTCTCCAACAAGTTCATGTGACTCGTGAAAATTAATAAAGCAATCGGGATTGAAGTGGTTAGTGTTCTGGTTACCATCGTCTGCATTATCCTCGATGATGATCGGAGCATCATTATTGGTTGTCTTCTTTTAAAGTGGAGGATTTTGTTGATACCCAACAGTTATGACTTCGTCTTCATCGACCATTGTATATTCAATGACTTTTGATTTCTTGTTTTTCTTCCCATGAGGACTGGTAGAAGTTTTCTTTTTCTTCGATGAAGGTTTTTATTTCTCTTCTTCTTCTTCGACGGTCGAAAGAGTCTGTTCTCCTGCTTTTATTTTCTGGTGTTTAGGATTTTACTGTGTTGAAGAGCTAGCACCACATGCTCTACCTGCCTTTTTATTTTATTTTCTTTTTTTTCGCCTTCTATTTTTTTTGAGGTAGGTGACTTTCTGACCTATTGCAGATGGGGAGGAATACCTTATAGTCAGGTTGGACTAGTCTTTTGCAAACGTGATAAGGGTTGGGCTCATCCATTAAATTTGGAGAAGGAAAGGCTCCAACTGTGATTGAAAATAGATGACTGTTAACGAAATTGATCGGTTGGGAGATGGTGTGGAAAGTGTTGTTCGACTCTTTTTTTGCCCAAGCGGCAAGATTTTTGAAAATTTCCTTGGTTGATGGCCGAGAAATAGCATATCACCTCGGAATTTATGAAATAATCACACAAATAAATAAATAAATGAGGAAGACACCATGAGATGTATCTTAAAATTTATAATATTCGAAGTACTTACGCTTGCTTCTCCAAATGGAATTTAATTTCGATGGGTTGGCATCAGATATTACTTTTCCGTTCTCCCATGCTCATGAGATAAATATAAACTTTTGTTTCCAAAGTTTGTCATCTTCCCAAAGATCATCGATGATTTTTAAATCATTTACTAAAGTAAGCTAGTAGAATGTGAGCTTCAGACTTTTTGATAATTTTGTCAAGATTATGAAATCCTTGATGATGATCAGAATCTTGGACAACCAAGATGCCATAATCACATAGATAAGAGTGAACCACTGATTCGGTGTCACTTGACTTGCGCATAGGTTGAGAAGTTCGAAGTACTCCACGATCATAGGATCCAGCGGGAATCGAAGACACGAGTTGATGATTTCGAGCTAAACCACCAGTTCTTTATCTTTTCAATCTAAAAGAGTTTCCCCATTTTCTGGTAGTCGAACGGTGATGCTGTCTCCCATTCCCCATTGTTTCTTCAAATACAACGCTTGAATCTCTTGATAGTATATATATGGAACTTTCTTCAACTGGATAATATAGTCAGCATCGAGATTTCTAAAGTTACTCCCAATAATTGTTCTTTCCTCATCAGAAACAATGCCTATTGCCTTCTTTTTTCTAGGCTTGCGAACTTTCCTTTATGTGGAAATTTTTGAGTCTCCTTCATTAGACTCAGCCTCATTATCAGACCGGGTAGCCTCGGAATCAGCTTCGTCAGCATCTGATGTTTCATCCCTTATTTTGGGAGGATCTTTGGACGGATTTGGTTGAGATAATGGAACTTCTTCGACTATTTCTCTCCGAGGAGGAGGCTGAGTAGATGGATTCCAGGAGGGGGGAAGTTGGAGGAATTTCAGAATCATCTCCCATGCTATGATAGTTTTTCTTCTATAGTTTGGTGGAGGATGAGTTGAATAAGGATTAATTGAAATTTGTTTCGATGGGGATTTCCTTGATTCTTCAATAATCAGAGGTGATGCTCTAACATGAGAAGAAGAGTTTTGAGGCGTTCTCAGAGTTTGCACTCTAGTAGAATGATGCACTTCGGTAGAAGCAGAAGTTGAAAAATTTAAACTTTAGATGGATCAAAATTACCGTAGTAAGTGGTTTTGATAGTTGTTCCAACGAAAGCGTTGTTGATTAATCCGGCAGCTTTGTACTCCTCTGCTCTTTCAGTAATGCAAAAATAATCGTATGATCTGAAGACTAGATTATCGTCAGGCTTGGATCTTCTGGATTTTAGATTTTTTTCTCATAAAGTAGATGAAGATTGACCGGAAAATATGGTTTTTGATCAGAAAATATGGGTTTTCCGATGAATATGTTCGAAAAGTTGAAGAACACTTTGAAGGTAGCAAACGGTGTGTTGTTTCTCTCTCAATAAATTCGGACTGTGAGAATTAAGTTACTGATGAATTTATAGGAGGATGATAAGATGTGTAGAAGTGTAAAGAACTTTGTGATGATTGGGCCGAATACGAAACGGTGATAGGATTGAGAGTTCGACATCTGCAAGACTAGATAGCTAGCTATAAGTCTAGTCGCTAGGTATTCATGATGAATTTGAATGGTTATATTTTATAAAGAGTTACTCTCAAAACAATATCAAAGTAAAGCTATTCTTTTGGGATTTCTGATTTGTGGGCACGTTTGGAAAAATCTGATGATTGCATTTCAATTTGGGTTCTAATGAATGGGCGCCTTTGAAAAAAATCTGATGATTATATCCTAACTTTATGTCGGAAAATATTCGAGGATAAAGGAAATATATTATTAACTTTTTTACTTTAAATTTTTGATGTAACATTTGGCAAGATTTGAGGACATTTATATCTCATTCATTTACTCATATGAGAACTAAGGGGGCTACTGATATGGAAGTAGAAATTTAACGACTAAAGTGTAAATAATGTAAGTTTAATGGAACAATATGATTGTGTATTTCTATTAAGGACTAAGGATAATTTATCCCTTTATGTAACCATTTTCAGGTTAAAGCTGAGTCCTAGTGCCTCTATATAAATGCCAAGGCTGAACTAATAAAGGGGTTGAACCCTTTTTTATCTAACTCAACTGTGCTCTGATTTTCACTCTCTAAAAAATCTTTCGCTCACTAAAACTCACGTGTTACTTTTTCCTAAGGCAATTCTCTTGATAATTGAACTCACAAACTCCACCGCTGGCCAAATTGATTTGGGATCGCTAGATAAAAACCCCTTAGATAGTGAAGTCACTTTGTCTATGTTGCATGTTGGCCCATCCCAGCGTGCCAAGTTGAGTATGTACGAGAACAGCTATCGTGTTAGTTAATTTTTGTTCGTTTTACTTATCTTTTGCTTATCACCATAAGATTAACCTGTTGGAACGTAAAGGGTCTCAATGACCCCGTAAGACAAAAATATAGTGGGGATTAAGTATTTTCTAATAACACACAATAATTTTCATGTTAGGGATTAAAGTTAACATCGATAATGTTGCCCTTATTATGAAAATGATGCTCCCGTTGTGGAATTTTAAAACCAATCATGACCACCATCACTATAGCAGAATTTAGATTGTTTGGAACCCAATTATCTACACTATTACTTTTAACCTCATTTCGTCTCAAATTATGGACTGCTCTATTACCTGGATCACCAAAAACCAAACATTTAACCTCTCGGCCGTCTATAATTCCAATACATATTGACTTGTCATTGGAGAATTTAATTTCATCTGTAACCCCTCATAGCCCATTAGTAATATAAACCTATGGAAAGAATTCATTGGCGCTTTTAATGACTGTTGTCAAACTAGTGGTCTTGATAACCTTGGCTCCACAAGCTTTCAGTTCGGTTGGTCAACAAGCAAGCATATAACTCAATCTCTTCTAAGACAGATAGAGCTCTTGTTAATGGTCGATGAGATGGCGTCTTCCCTAACTCATTTGCTCACTTTGACCTCCCTTGTACATCAGACTATACCCCCATCACCCTTTATCTCACCATGCCCTACCTCATCACAACCAAACCATTTAAATATTTTAATATGTGACAGTCCCTACCTTGCTTCTCAAACCTAGTAGCTGATAGTTGGAATGCCCATTGCCCGAGCAACTCTATGTCAATCATCCCTATTAAACTGCCCCGCGTGATAGAGACATTATCCTCTCAAAATAAGCGTGAATCCAATAACATCAATAATAGGGTTGAGGATAGTTGCTCTCTTATTACCACTGAGCGAGACGCTTCAAACTCTTACATTTTCTTTAACCGAGCTGAGGAGTCATTCCTTAAGAAAAACATCCTCCAAAAACATTGCACAAGTTAGGGATATGAATTCGAAATTCTTCCATAATAGCATATGGGCCCGTCGGGCTAGAAATAAAATCCTCGCCATCAGCAATCCTGATGGAAACACCAACTCTAACCCCCTAAACTAGGCATTCCTTGATTGAATTAGATCCCTTATCACCATCAAAATCTCCCATATAGACAAAATTTAATATGATTAAATCCATCCAAGATGTTGATGTCAAAACAGACTTTTTTTACATCAATAGGTTATAAAGATCTTGGCCCATATGAATTTAGTGCGGGTTTTTTTAAGACCTATTGGGTCTTGGTTGGTCCAGACATTTTCTAGATGGTCAAGCATTTCTTCCGTCACATGGAAATGGGCCATCAATAGAAAAAACTCTCATTGCCCTTGTCCGTAAAACAAACTCTCCCTCTTTGCCCTTTAATTTCACACCAATTGTTTGTTATAACGTAATCTATCAACGTAATCTCCAAGATCTTGGGAGTCCCTCTCATAACCTTAGGTTGTCTTATAATGAAAGCAGTCCAGTTTTCTTTAAATTCACCAACCGCATCAACTCATGAACATCCAAACCCTTTTCATATGCCGGAGGCTCCAACTACTAAAATTTGTCCTCTTTTCTAGCCACATCTACTGGTCCTCAGTATTCCTCCTCCTTGTCAGAGCTCTTAACAAACTTTCACAACTATTCCGTAAACTCCTATGGTCAGGTCTAGATATGAAGATTATTTGAGCCAAAGTTTCTTAGGACAAACTCACATTGCCTTCAAACGAGGAGCATCTTGGGATTACAGGTTTAGAATCATACAACCGCCATTAAGAGTTTTTGGTCCATACTAACTATAAATCATGAGTCACTATGGACAAAATGGACACTTTCTGAACGGGTCCAGGATAAACGATTATGGACCATTCTCTCCATCTTCTTGTCTAACTAGGGTTGGAGGAAAATCCTAAAGCTTTGCAGCTGCTCCGCGCATCTCTACAAAATCTCCATTGGAAATGGTGTCTCAACTTCTATCTGGTTCGACCGTTGGCTTGTCTCCACCTTTTTTGTTAATCGCTACCGCGCCTCCATCATTGGTGTCACTTTTATGCACGGTAACACCTTAGTCTCCGATATTATACAAGATAAGCGTTGTCACTGGCCCTTCCTTGCGTGTGCGGGTCGCCGGCTACATCAGTCCCACCTTTTGAAGATTCAAAAACGTTATAAACAACCTTTCGCCCCCACTAACATGGATAACTCTTTTTTCTGGATCCCTAACCAATACAGATCTTGTTTCTCTATTAGCAGCACCTATAACTACCTAAGACCTGTGGGAGGCAAAGTCCCTTGGGCCCCTTTGTTTGAAACAAATATAACATTCCCTAACTTTATTTCATGGTTTATGTTGCTATTTTAAACAAGCTCTCTACTATAGAAAATCCCATATCATGGGGTTGTGATCTTCTCCCAATTATGTCCTCGATGGTTTCTGTCTAGAGAACGTGGATTACATTCTCGTTGAATGCAGTTACTCCAAGTGATTTCAAGAAAAGTTGGCATGCCCCTCATCTGCTATTGACACCCTTCATCTTTGGCGCCTAACCTTCTACTTCACTATCTATTATATTTTGAACGAGAAGAATGCTAGAATTTTCAAGGATACTTGCTCACTAAACTTTGTCATTACTCATCATGTCCTCTCTGACCTATGCTACCGCTTTCAATTATCCAAAATTCAATGGCATGGATAGCTGCAGGGCCATCACTTTCCCTTTTTCTGTAATTTTATCACTTTGCTCTTAATTTTTTGTAATAGACTACCGCAACCCTATTACCTAAGGCTTCTCTTGTTTCACTAGGCTCATCACCGAATGTGTAACTGTAAACATTACTTTTCATATACATATTACAACTTTTTATACCAATATATATATATATATATATATATATATCACTTGAAAATAAAAAAAGAAGCAATTCTATAAAATTGATAGAATAAGAAGAATTCTACAATAAGAAGTTTATGGATTTAACCCAATAAATAAAGATTATTAAGATCTAGATGAAATACACCAATCCACAATTCCTAATTCTATCAATCATAAACCCTAGTTTGGAGTATAGATTTTTTACATATTATTACAGATCGAAAATAAAAAAAGTTCCCCTTACATACGATATGGTATAAGTAATCAAGCACCTGAACGATTTGAAGTCGAAGAAGGAAAAAATAATCAACACAACAGATTAGTGTAAGGAGGGGAAGCAGATAACATGTCTATCGTTGTGTGTCGTAAGAGATATATTTCCGAAGAATCAGTTTCTTCCCCTCCATTTTTGAAGAGAATCTTTTTTATCTTCATTGTCTCCTACTCGTCGATGTTTACCTACTAATTTGATTTCACGATCTTGGCTTCTCGTCGATCAACTCGTTGCGATCTTCCCTGACGTAGAGAAGTAGCTTCTCAACCGAGCACTTAAAGAATGCATAGATGATTTGGATTCAACTATCAGATATCTGAATGAGCTTCGTCTTGGATCTGCTGACAAAAATATGATTTTTTCTGCAAACAAATTTATCCATCAGTTGAACAAACTGTGCCACCACAACCACAAGGTGCGGCGACAATCATAAATTAATCTAGTTTGAATCTCTTCAACATGGGTCGTGCTAACTGGATGGAGCTCTTTATTAGTAAAATGCTGAGTTCTTATGGTTGGATGACGCAAAACCTCGTGCTGCAAGAGCATCAAATAATCTGGAGAAGTCTATCTGTGCCAGTGTTGGAGCAAAAACAATGCAAAATTTTCACAAGGAAAACATTGTTTTGAAGGGTCAGGTAGACGCACTTATAAATGAAAATCATATTCTCAAGCGGGTTATTTCAATTCAGTATCAGCATTAGAAAGCATATGCAGATAAGAATCAAGAGTTGCACCAATTAAAGAAGTTGTTAGCCCAATACCAAAAACAATTGAAGACACTAGAGGTAAACAACTATGCCTTAAATATGCAACTGAAGAAAGCACAACAAAGTAGCTCTACTCCAGGGAGTTTCCACCCAGATATATTCTAATGTTTATTTAATCTTTTGATCTGTAAGTAGGTTGTCAAGAAGGTTTCTCCATAATGTCTGGAAGGTGGGATGCTGAAAAAGAATTAATGTCGAAAAAAAGACTCATGAAGAGAAAGATCAACAAAATAAAAAGAAAAAGAAAAAATAATTATTGCATTGTAAAACCAATGAGATTAAATTTTTTTTTCAAGCTCCTAATCAACAAAGAGAAAGAGAAATAAAATAAAAAGAAAAATAAAAAGAATAATTGCATTGTAAAACAAATGAGATTAAAAAATGTGTTCAAGCTTCTAATCAACGATGAAAAACTAAAAGTATTGTAAACGATCAAAAAAGGAGGTTGAACCAAGTGTAACAACTCAACAACATAAGAAAAACCTTGTGCATGCAATTTTACTAGTAAGTTGTAAATCCTAATCCTACTCATCCTCAATAAACAGTTGTAGAATGAGTTGTACAAGATCCTTAGGAACTTCAACATATGAAGAGGTTATATCTTAATTGTATGATACAAAAGCATTTGAACAACAAACATAAAAATGGAATATAATTGGTCAATCGACAAGGATACCAAAAAATTAATATTCCTAGAAGATGTCAAATATTTGTTCATTTTGAATAAGAAATAAGAAACTCAGTTCGTTCTCAATCTGCTTGTATGGTCATTTTCATAAAAACTTTTTTTTATGTTCAATTAGTAAAGATATTAAATATTGCAAATGATGTTGAGTTGGACTACAAGGTTCTTTCACACCCTAAAATTTTACTTAGGCACACAATTTGTTCATATTTGTACATCCATATTACTCTTAATAGTGGAATAATGTTTTCTTTATTTTGACAACCAGATTGTACGTAGTTACGCACTAGTCAACACCTCGTATTTTCACAACTAGTGAACACCTAATTCCGCACCCTTCTATTTTTTTTCAACAAGCCATTTATCCATATATATTCATCAACCTGGAAGAGCTACATAATAATGTAAATATTTTGACAATCTTATAAATTAAATATGCCAAATTTGGGAAATCAATCTACATATCAACTCATACAATGGCAAGTTAATTTATTATGTTAAAATAAAAGTATTAAATTCTTTATTTTTTATTATAAATTTGATTTTATATATGAAATTATAAATATAAATACAACATAAAATAATGGCAGCCCAATGATTGAGGATATATACAGAGCCAGACCTACATAAGCAATATATACCATCGTTCTAATATAAAAAAAGTACAAAACGGATAAAATCATTGGACATTATGTGTATTTAATTTAGACGAACGCATTCAAGTGCAAACTGGCACTACATAATAAAGTTAACGCATTAATGAAGTAAACTAAACAATTGGAAAGTATTATCTAACCATAACATTATTTAATTTATATTTATATTTTCTTAAACAATATACAAATGATTGTGCAAACTTGATTTTTCATTACAACTACTTTATCGGAATGAAGTCGTATACTCAAACGAGCAATAAAATTTGAAAGCTTATTAGACATTCTATAATAGAAATCCGGTTCTGTTGATTGTGAACTTTTTGTGTACAAGTATGCAAGGTACTTCATCGAGACGAGACAAATATAAAAACTATTTGACCCAAATTTTACAACAATGCATAGAGCTAAAATGTTTACTTTATTTCTTGAGAATAGACATACAATAGAATATTGGTAGATACTTATATGTTAACTTCAAAAGAATGTTCTATTTGTAAAAATTGTATGTCTCTAAACTATTTTTTTGAAGTAATTTTATTGTATCATTTCTTTATATATTGTTATTTCACAACTGAAATTATTTGTAAAGTAATTACCAAAAAATTAAATAATAAATTCGCAACCCAAGTATATTTGTATTTTACATAACCAAATACAAACAATCACTTATAACATAATTTCACAATCCTTTTACGCAATTACATAAAACGTAATTTTGGAACTGTTTTACGTAACAACATGATGTCGCGGCTGAAGTAGAAGAAGAAGCAACGATAGATGAAACCCTAATTCAAGGGTAACATGATGAAACCATAATCTAAGGATAACAAATATTGAAATTTTCAGAGATAAAAAATCTATTATTCCAAAAACTTAAAATAACTTAAGGCATATGAGGCTTTATATAATAGCCTCTCAAAACCCTAAATTATAATACAAAGGAAATAAAATATATATTTTAAAATAAAATATATATTTTAAAATAAAATAAAATAAAATAAAATCTTAATATAATTAGATTTGATTTAAATACATAAGATATTTGAATAAAATAAAATTAAATTAAAAAGGCTTTTGTTTGGACTTTCTGGGCTACATCATCCTCTCCCGGCTGATAAGAATTTGTCCTCGAATTCACAGCACCATCACCATCAAGAACCTAAATTATTTATTTTATTTTATTCAATCGTAAAATTGGGAATTATAATTGTTGACCTTATCGGAATAAGATAATTCTTCTCGAGTGTTCCTTATTCGAAGTCACATTGAAGCCATCCAGTTGATGAAAAAAATGGTTTTGAAAACCTCTTCATAGCCTGAAACAGCATGTCGATAAGAAATTTTTACCTTGATTCGACGATTGGTAGCCAATTTAAATCCCTTCTGTAATCCGTCAATATGATTGTCACTGAAACGCCTAGTGTGTCTGCCGCATACCAAACGATATTTGAGATCTTCATGGTCGTATGTTGTTCTCTCCTTTAGACCTTGAATCAGATGAAATCAAGATTCAGAAACATGCTTGACCCGTAGCAGGAACTGAGGCTCTGATACCAAACTGATGTCGCGGCGGAAGTAGAAGAAGAAGCAACGATAGATGAAACCCTAATTCAAGGGTAACATGATGAAACCATAATCTAAGGGTAACAAATATTGAAATTTTTAGAGATAAAAGATCTATTATTCCAAAAACTTAAAATAACTTAAAGAATATGAGGCTTTATATAATAGCCTATCAAAACCCTAAATTATAATACAAAGGAAATAAAATATATATTTTAAAATAAAATAAAATCAAATAAAATCTTAATATAATTAGATTTGATTTAAATACATAAGATATTTGAATAAAATAAAATAAACTTAAAAGGCTTTTGTTTGGACTTTCTGGGCTACATCACCACCTATAACGTAATTTCACAACCATTAAACATATAATTTCGCACCCAAAATATGTTAATCCAAACCATTATTTTATGTTATAAATCACTATGAAATTTATCACAAATGGCTCAAGAACTAAACAAAAATAAAGGATATATTGAAAAGAATACATGATTTAACGTGGTTCGAAAATTGTCTACATCCACGGGCGCCACCAGATAAATGTGTTTCACTATGATAAAAAGGGTTACAGATTTCAGCTTATGTTTTTGTGCAGTCCTAGTAGTTTATTTATAGAGAATAAATAGAATTTACTAGATAATGGGCCTAATGGGCTCATACCACACGTCTAAAATGATATTGTCACAATATTTAAATGTACCGTCGAACACAGTATACTGTCAAGGCACGATGACGCTATCACAGACACAAAAATGTACTGCCAGACACAGTCCACTGTCAATGCACTATTTGACTCATTCACAACAAATCTTCTCCTTGAGACGAATATCATTTATTCCCTATCAACAAAGAAACTTCTCTTCTTCTGACTAACCAAATGCCCTAAGTCATTCACTCTATAGTGCAAAGACCAATCCAATTTATACATTCCCCAAACTTTCAAACTCATACTGCCTTAGACATTATATCTGCTGGATTATCGTGTGTAGACACTTTTTTCACATCAACAATTCCCTTTGATATTATATCACGAATAAAATGATACCTGACATCTATGTATTTTGTACGCTCATGGTACATCTGGTTCCTTATGAGGTGTATGGCGCTTTGAGTGTCACAAAATACTTTTGTAGTAGTCCTATCCAAGCTCAAATCTTCCACCAAACCTTGCAACCATATTGCCTCTTTAACTGCTTCTGTTACCGTCATGTACTCTGCCTTTTTTGTACAAAAAGCTACAATAAATTACAACTGTTCTTTCCAACTGACCGCACTCCCACCTAGAGTAAATACATATCATGTTAGAGATCTCTTTTTATCCATATCACCTGCAAAATCATAATTAACAAAACCAACCACTGATCATGCAACATCATTTAGCGATCCACCAATATCTGTCTTGTTAAAAGTTAAGCCGATGTTCATAGTATTCTTAAGTTACTTAAGTATCCATTTCACTGCCTGCCAGTGTTCTTTCCCAAGACATCCTATGGACATGCTAATTACACTAACCGAATGTGAAATATCAGGATGTGGGCATACCATAGCATACATGATACTGCCAACTGCACTTGAAAATATGGAACCTTCGATATTTGTTCCAACTCAGCATCCCCCTTTGCCGCTCATGTTGCAGACAACTTAAAATGAGTAACAAACGGAATGCTAAATGCCTTAGCATCAAACATGTTGAATCATTGTAACACTTTCTCAATATAGCTTCGTTGAGTCAAGTGTAATGATCCTACACTTCTGTTCTTGATAATATTCATACTAAGAATCTTCTTTGATCTACCCAGATCCTTCATCTCAAACTCGACACTAAGCTGTTTCTTTATCTACAAAATGTGTGACATACTACAAGTAGCAATAAGCATATCATCCACATACAAAAATAAGTAAACATAAGAATCATCTGACATCTTTTGATGATACATACAACTATTATATGGACTCCTCGTGAACCCTTCTGACACCATGAATGTATCAAAACATTTGTACCATTTCCTAGGTGACTGTTTCAAAACATACATTGACTTTTTAAGCAGATAAAACCTTGTACTCCTCGTGCTTCAAACCATACATTGAGTTTAAAACGAGTGAAATTTGAAATTTAAATAAATGTTCAAATTTCCAAATTTGAAATTATGTTGACTTGCAATAATAGCCGATCGATCCCGTTAATCATGATATAATCTAACAAGCGTGCACTCCGCACGCTACGACTTGTTTGATAATATATCATGATTAAATTGGTCGATTAGTCGATCTAATGACACTAAAATATCTAACAAGAATCAACATAACTAAAAAATCATATAATTATACAAACTATAATAAAATAACTCGACACACAATCACAACTACTTAATCTAGAAAGCAAAAATCACATGTGATTTGATAAAAAATCGATAAATGTCGAAAAGACAAAAGAAAATACAAATGATCGACAATTGCAGAAGATATACATCGAACGAAAAAATAAAAATTGATCTCAAATCGAAAAGCAAATTTATCAAATGAAAAAAAACAAAAAAAAATTATAATAACAAATTGGAGATACAATAAATATTAAAAAGAGTTCAACTAGTTATGAGTAATTTAGTCTCAAAAACATATGATGAGTAGTAGTTTCTCTAACCCTCAAATTTGTTATAGATAAATAATTTTAATTCTATATAAATCACTTACTTTATTTAAAAAAATAAAAGTACGATTAATTTATAATTTATTTGTTGATAATATTTTTAAATAACTATGCATTGATGTAATATAAATATATTTAAAAAATTGGCCCATGCATAAAAACAAGTTGCGACAAATTAAATATATAAAAATTAGAGATTCAATTTTTTAAAAATCGAAATGATATACGCACACCACCTGCTCCTGTATATGTTAAATTCAACTAGGAGGTTTCGATTTAAAGTACGAAATATAGTTAATCAAAACAAAAATATAGTTACATTATTCGAGTAACCCTCCCCCAGATGCCATATACACCCGCATATGTGCCTTCACATATAATTACAAACATTTTTCTCTAATAATAGATATATGTATAAATAAACAGAAGACGATGCATTGAAAATAGATTAAGATTCTCAGTGGCAATTTATTACGAATGATGGTTAGCTAATGAAAATATATGTCCGATGATTTAAAATGTTTTACTTTTTAAAAAATTATTAATTTCATAAGATGTGCGGTGTCATTATAATTTTTTTTTCTAAATATGACAATATTAATGAACTTTCATCTAATAACATATTACTTGTATCAGTAGGAAAATAATCTAAAATTTGATCCCATACCATAATTTTTCCGATGATGGATCATGTAAAATTATAAAAAAAAAATTGTTGTTAAAAAGAATATTAAAAAAACAAAAACAAGATGAGACTTAAAATGATCCACTATTAATATCTTTTATTTAGTTAATCTTTTTTAATCGAACATTTAATAAGTCAACATCTAATATTATATAATCACGCTTGTAAAATCAAATATCTATTTTAAATATTTTTAAAATAAAACTAACAATAATATAATTTGAATAAAACATCAAGGAAAAAAAATAAAATTATCCATTCTTTTAGAATGAGCAACATCTTTGGTTGGAACACCATTGTTCGTTAAAACATCATTCTTGGTATGACCACTACTATTTCCACATATCTTTTCTTATACAAATTTAAGCTCGAATGTTTTTTAGCACTCGAAATAGAACACAAAAGTTATCCAAATCGAGATTATGATATCGAAAATGAAAAAAAAAACACTTAACATCAAGTTTCTTTGGTTGTTTCTTAAGTAGAAGAGATCTTCGTTTGTTTAAAAGAATCATGATCTTTAATCTAAGCCTATCCTTCATCAACAAAAGTCCAATAAATAGTGCGATACTTTGATGATATGACATCAACTTGTTCATGCAGGTTCGATCTTGCGGTCTCGACCTTAAGTTTTGGTAATCATAAGTTTTTTTATAAACCAAAGACCAGCGTATTTATAAAAAGCTAAAACATTGCCTCGGATAGAGGCCATTTTTTTCATAAACCTTAGCAAAACAATAGCTTACTGATAAGTTATAACCGACATGAAGCAAAATGCTACCCAATTAAGTATTTATGACAATCTTGATATTTAATTCCTCACCTAACAAACCTTTCTCCAGTTGACTAGCTTCAAGCTTAGTCTGTAATTGATGCTCGACTTTAATCTTCTCTTCCAATGAAAAATTAATAACAACATCTCATGTCGCTAGTTTAGCGCCACCGTCTGGAAGAGCCGGAAGACCGATAAACATGATTCAAGGGATTAACATTGCCTCGATGCAACATGATTGAACCATAAAGATGACAGGAGAATAAAACAAAAGTATACCCAATTCTTAGTAAGGTTTTATAAAACAAATAAAATGTGTGTGATAAAAGCATGATCAGCATAATCTTACCTCAAAACTCAAGCTCAAATGTCTTTAAGCCATATCTAAAGTAAAAATATAATTAGGAAGCGTCCTCTAACCAGCTTGTGATACAAACTGAATAACAATCATAAAGATGTGATCTAATGAAAATATCAAATATGATGGGCATGCGGCTGTTGTTGAACAAGTACCCTGAAGAGGTAAAGTAATATTTGGACTAATAGAACTACCAGAATTGAGGATGATGAGTCCGAATTCAGCATGCTCCCCGGACACGGACAGATCAGTCCAAGGCCTCCAAACCGGACAGACCGGACAGATCACATAAACCGGACATATCACTTTGAACACTATGACTATAGGATTGTTCGAACTATGACAAAAGTACTAAAAAACCTAAACACTTCTTGACTAAGCTACTTGCTCTCCTACTTAGAACTCATGGGTCTTTGAACATGACCCGGGTCCATTAAACATGTCCTGAAAGCCCATAAGGGCCCAAACATCAGGGTATAAATACCCAACCACCTGCATTAACTATAGGTAATGAAAATTAACTGCTACCAAGATGCTTAATTATCTCTCTACTCTCTACTTTAAACATTTAACACCCACATACTTCCTTAAAACACCAACTGAAATTACTAGCCTACCCTCAGGCGATTATTATCCACACCAAATTGGCGACCACAGTGGGAGGAGAAGGTGCCTGAATCAAGAATTCAAAACCAGCTAAGAAGATCTGTGCGAATGAATCCGGATAATCCAGAACTACCACCAGCTTTGCTCGAAGTGGTGGGAGAGAACGATGAATACACCATCGAAGAGCGTGACCGGCTAAAGGGTGAAATAGAAGCTCTGAGGGCAGAAAAGGCCAAGATGGGCATGAAAGAAAAGTCTAAAGCATCGGTTGCTCATCACACCGATAACCCCAGAGAGCATGAGTCTTCGAAAACTCATGTGAGCACCAAAATGACTCATGCCAGTTCTAAAAAGTCTCACCGGTCCAAGCCTGTGGAGAGTTCTGACTCAAGCTCAGAATCTTCTGATAGCTCTTCGGACGATGAAGGAGTTGAAAAATCTTTATCCTCAAGCAGCGATTAGGGTCGAACTAGAAAGAAACAAAGGCAGATCAAAAAGTATTCAAGAAAAAGGGATAGACATGGAAAAATGAAGAAGAATATTGGAAAAGGGTCATCACACAGCCGGAGGCATGTGGACAAGATGCTGATGGATCCCTTTGCCTTCCACGATGAACCAGGTATCTTTGCAACTCCCAATGAGGATACTGTATTCAGTCGTGGAAGGAATTGGAGGCAATCTCCATTGTCTTCTAAAATTCTGTCCGGAAACCTCCCCAAGAGGTTTGACAACACCAAAATAGAGAAGTACGATGGCAGTACTGATCCGGACAACCATCTGGAGCAATTTAAAAACTTCATGATGAACTTTGACGATGATGATAAACTACTTTGTAGGGCATTCTCCCAATCCTTTACGGGGAGTGCTCTGAAATGGTACAACAGCCTGCCTCAGTGTTGTATTAAAGATTTCGATACGTTTTGGGTGGCCTTTCGAAGGCAGTTCGTAGGGAGTAAAGAGCTGAAGGGCAATAGAGACACAATAATCCATTTTTCCCAGGAACCAAATGAATCCTTGAAAGAATATATAAGTCGTTTTGTGAACACCAAGAATGGGTTGGTTGATTGCTTCGAACAGGTGGCAATAGCATCCCTAAGGCAAGGTTTGAATCCATGCAATCTAGCTGATTCAGTAACCAGAAAGAAGGCCATGACCTGGGGAGGGTTGCTGAATCAGGTTGGCAAACAAATAAACGTCGATGAAACAAAGAAAACCAGGGTGCACAGGAAGGTGAGGTCTACCCCAGTAACACCAAGTCCCAATCAAAATCAGTCCGAGAACAAAGCAAAAGAAACCGGACAGGGGCATGGTAGAGCAAAAGCTCAGTCTCAGCCAGCTGCTCCTGCTCAGAGTCAGCAATCCAGAAACAAAAGAGGGTCATGGGTGCAACCGGAGTGGTTCGCGGAGTTAAAAGAAAGTGTGGCCACCATTTTTTATAAAACAAAGGATGAGGTGCATTACCGGAGACCGACAACACTGCAGTCTCCCAGAGAGCATCGCAACAACTCTTTTTGCCAATATCACAATGATATTGTTCATACCACCGATGACTGCATAGCATTGAAGCAAGAAGTTCAAAACTTGATTGAAAGGGGGAAGCTGGGAGCTTACGTTAAAAGAAGAGGAGGCAACAGGCCTGGCAACACTCACTGGGTTGGTCCAAGTAATGCTACTCCGGAGGGGGCCATGGTTATAGTTGAAAGGTTTGACGTGGAATCTGAATACTTGGATCCTGATCCAACTCGAAACAGAGTGGGTGCTATAGAGGAATGTTCTAGATCGGTCTCCGGGCTCATTAAGTTTTTCGAGTCGCTTACAATTTTCGGAGGGGACACTATGACAGCTCCTACTGCTTCTTCGAGGAAGAGGCATGTTCATACTTTAGCCTCCCAGCTAGAAGGAGGCATGACATCCTATCAGTCACCAAACTCATTTCCCTTCATTGTGTTTGATGAAGATGATTTAAGAAACATTGCTGGCCCTCATGAGGATGCTGTTGTCATAGGAGCATCTATAGGGGGCAATGACATAAGACGAATCCTGGTGGATACTGGAAGCTCAGCCAATATCATTTTCCTAACCACTTACAAGAAAATGAAAAATCCAGCTGTAATTCAGAATTCGGACAGGTCAATCGTGGGCTTCACAGGCAGCTCAGCAGATGTGATCGGAGAGTTCGAAGAAGAGATGTTATTGGGCAAGGGCCCTTTCAAGAAAATGGTCAGAATACTCTTTATTGTGGTGGATTGTCCCACTTGCTACAATGCTATTCTGGGGAGGTCTTGGCTCTCTAGGATGCATGCAGTGGCTTCAACAGTCCACCAATGCTTGAAGTATGCTGTTCAGGGGCAGGTTGGAGTTGTCCGGAGCAACCAAAAGATTGCAAGAGAATGTTATGCCACTGCCTTGGCTCCTCGAACGCTAGGGGCAGTCCGTATCAATGAACAATAGCAGTTTAAGGGACTTCTGGGGGTGAGGGTGAAATTGATGACCCCAGGGAGACCCCCGGAGTGTTGATACCAGCTGAAGAGGTGGAAACACACTGTTTGGAAGATGGAAAAAATGTCAAGATAGGGTCTAAAATGCCACCTATGTTGAAGAATGAAATGTTGAAGTTTTTAAAGAACCATCAGCACGTTTTTGCTTGGTGCAATGCTGATGTTACTGGAGTCCCATCAGAAGTGATATCACATCAACTATCAGTCCGGAGAGACGTAGCACCAGTAGTTCAAAAAAGAAGAGCTTTTTCCAAAGAAAAAGCTGATGTCATTGTGCAAGAGGTTGACAGGCTCACAAAGATGGGGCATATCAAGGAGTCTCAATATCTTTTGTGGACTGCCAATCCTGTCTTGGTGAGAAAAAAGAATGGCAAGTGGCGCATGTGCATTGACTTCACAGACCTCAATAGAGCTTGCCCAAAAGACTTGTATCCAGTCCCCCGGATTGATCAGTTAGTAGACTCTACCTCTGGGAACAAGCTCCTTTCCTTTATGGATGCTTTCTCCGGATACAATCAGATTCAAGTAGATCCAAGGGATCAAGAGCATACCACATTTGTCACAGACAGAGGTCTTCATTGCTACAAAGTTATGCCATTTGGTTTGAAAAATGTTGGGGCTACTTATCAGAGGTTAGTCAACAAGGCATTTGCTGATCAAATTGGAAGAAATATGGAAGTGTACATCGATGACATGATGGTGAAGAGTGTACATGAGCAGTTGCACTTGTCCAATCTCCAATAAACTTTTGCCAATTTGGTAAAAGTGAATTTGAAGTTAAACCCTAAAAAGTGTGTGTTCGGAGTGCAGTCCCGGAAGTTTCTAGGCTATATCATAAGTGAGCATGGAATACAGCCCGATCCGGACCAGCTAAATGCTCTTTTCCAGATGGAACCTCCTCGAAACATTAAAAAAGTACAACGGTTAACGGGGAGGTTAGCTGCCTTAAACAGATTTATCTCAAGGTCTTCGGACAGGTGTGCTCCTTTCTTTCAAACTTTGATGGGCGCCAAGGGCTTTGATTGGACCCCGCAGTGTGATGAGGCTTTCAATGAGATCAAGAAACACATGTCCTCCCGCAAAACTTTATTCAAGCCAGTCGATGGGGAGACTCTCTTTGTATATTTGGCAGTCTCAAGTTGTGCCATCAGTACTATGCTGGTAAGAGAGGTCGATAGTCATCCCTATCCAGTGTACTACATCAGCAAAAGCTTGATAGATGCAGAGAAGCGTTACTTAAAACTTGAAAAATTGGCACTAGCCCTGGTGATAGCTGCAAGGAAGATGAGGCCTTATTTCCAGGCTCATCCTATCATCGTCCGGACCTCTTTTCCCCTGAAGAATGTCCTTCAAAAAGCAGACATTTCGAGCAGAATGACTAAGTGGTCAGTAGAGTTGGGGGACTTTGACATAGACTTTGCTCCCCGAACAGCAGTCAAAGCCCAAGCTGTGGCTGATTTTCTGGTCGAATTCCACTCCGACAGGGATTCGGAGCAAGCTGCTGATATAAAAGATAAAAAAGTATGGGTCGTCCGAACAGATGGTGGATCTAGCATAATAGGATGTGGTGCAGAAGTATGTTTAACTTCATCGTATGGAGATAAGATGTACCAGGGTATTTGTTTTGCTTTCAGGGCATCTAATAACGAGTCCAAATACGAAGCAGCTATAGCTGGGTTAAAGTTAGCCCAAATTTGTGGGGCCAAGAGGGTCAAGCTGTTAAGTGACTCCCAACTACTTATCCACCATGCCCAAGGCCAATCTGAGGCTAAGAAGGAGTAACTTGTGAAGTATTTACTCCTCCTAAAAAATGAAGCGCTTAAGTTTAAAAGTGTTGTCTATGAACACATTCCCCGGGCAGAAAATGAGCTAGCAGACTCACTAGCAACCGTAGCCTATACGGAGTCATATCCATGGATCCATGTGCTTGAAAGCCCCTCCATCCAACTTTGTAAGGGTAAAGAAGAGGAAATTTTTGAAATACAAGTGAAACAACCTCAAGACTGGAGGTTTCCTCTCATACAATATCTCTCCGATGGTGTTGTGCCTCCGGATAAGTCACTAGCCAGAACATTGAAACACAAGGCTCGTGGTTTCATCATATTGAGAGAAGTGTTATACAAGAAATCTTACAGTAAACCTCTCCTACGCTGTTTGGGGGATGAAGAATCACAAATGGTCCTCTCCGAATTGCATGATGGTGAGGGATCAGCCCATTGTGGGTTTAGAGCTTTAACAAGAAGAGTTTTACTCTCCGGTTACTATTGGCCATCAATCATGAAAGATGCTAAGGAATTGGTGAGGAAGTGTGACCCATGCCAGAGGTACAGCAATGAAATTCATGTACCAGCCATTCCTTTAGAATCAATTTATGAGCCTATTCCTTTTGCTCAATGGGGATTGGATTTAGTAGGGCCTCTTCCTGTGGCGTCCGAAGGGCGCAAAACTATAATTGTGGCCATAGACTACTTCTCGAAGTGGACAGAAGCAGCCCCTCTAGCAGGGACAACATCAAAAGCTGTTATAAAATTCATTATGTCCAACATATGTTGCAGATTTGGTGTCCCACATAAAATAACAACGGACAATGGGCCACAGTTCGACAATAGAGAAATTGAGAGCTTATGTGCCTCAAGGGGTATACAACATTGTTTTTCTTCACCTTTCCACCCACAAGCAAATGGGCAAGTTGAAGTGGCTAATAGAACTATACTGTCCGGCTTAAAAAAGAATTTGGAAGGGGCTGCTGGGAAGTGGCCTAGTTATTTACAAGAGGTCTTGTGGGCCTACCGGACAACACCTGGGGCTGCAACACAAGAATCACCCTTTGCCTTGGTCTATGGGATGGATGCAGTAGCTCCCATAGAAGCAACTCTCTCCTCTTTTCGTGTTCACAACTTCTCCGAACATGCTAATGAGGTGGCAATCAGAGGTCAACTTGATTTCATAGAAGAAAGACGAGTTAAAGCTCACCTTAGAGTTGTACACTATCAAGGTTTGATGAGAAGCAGGTTTGCTTCTAAAGTTAAAAGAAGAGATTTCCAACCTGGGGACAAAGTATTAAGGAAGGTCTTCTTACACACTAAAGAAAAGCTCTTCGGAAAGCTGGCCCCAACTTGGGAGGGTCCGTATATGGTTGTTGAAAGAATTAAGCCTGGAACTTATTGGTTGGAAGACAAAGATGGCAGAGTTCTAACACATCCTTGGAATATCGAGAATCTCCGGATGTACTTGGAATTGCACTTGTATAAATATTTACTTGTTTAAACATCCATGTAAATATTTGGGGGCATACTTTTTCCTCCCCGGTGGCACAGAGAGGTTTTAATGAGGTGTCCGGGCTGTTAAATAAAATTCAATGCCTTCTTAAAAATTCTCTAAGTGTTTTTTAAAGTTTTGTCCCTTGTCATACTATCCGGACTGAAATATCTAAGGGCTATTTAAACTCTAGCCGGAGAATTAACACTCTCACAATGCAACAACTAAAGGCTACTTAAACTCTGGCTATCAAAATTAAAATGAACAATGAAAGAAGATGATGGTTGCACAAAACAGAGATATTCATTGAATGAAATAACTTAAACTTGCCTTGGCCTTCCAAGGACTTTTAAATAGTCAAGATACAACACAAAAAACCTATCCGGTCAAGCACCGGACACCATTACAAAAAAGAGTGCCTTGGTCTTCCAAGGACTTTAGTCTGAATAAAAAATAAACAAAGTAAATCATAAGTTAAGGTTGAGCCTTTGAAGATGGCTCACATTCATACACCTTCTTGCCTTTGAAGTCGTTTTCCCTTCGTCTACCTTCTTGCCTTTGGGATCGTCTTTCTCTTCATCTGGGCTCTGCCCGATATGCTCTTCATCATAGGATGAGGACGCACTGGAGACTCCATCTTGATCCTCTTCGGCCATTGTATGATATGGAAGGTCATCATCGTCTACATAAAGCCACAAGTCCCCTAGGTTCCTCTTCGGATATTTTTCATGAAAGAGTAGAACCATGTCAGACCTCACATTCTAAATCAATAGCTCTTCGCTTTTAATCATCTGGTTGGCATAGGCATTGATCTTGGCTTGGATCGTAGCCTCTTGATCCCTTAACAAAGTGGTTTTCTCCTCGGCAGCCTTGGATGCTGCATTCTCAATAGCAATCTTGTCAGTAGTTAGGTTGGTGATAATCTTGTCATTTGCCTTGGTCTCTTCTTTTGAGGCAGTAAGGTCTTTCTCCACACCGGACAGCTTCTCCCGGAGGTCTCTGATGTTTTCCTCTAGAGTAGCAACTTTTGTGTTGCTTTCCTCCTGATTCCTCTTCAACTCCTCATTTGCTTCCTTTAGCATGTCAGCATTGGCAGTAGCAGTGCGAAGGTCTTCGGACAGCTTTTCCTTCTCAGACTTAAGGTCTTTGATGGTGTCTGCTTGACCCCGAACTTGTCTCTCCAGTGTAAGTACCGGCTGCACATTGCTTAGCAAAGAGTGGGTTATGGTGTCCTTTTCACTAGAGATAATGAAAGTCTTACCATTGAAGTTGACGGTGTTAGAGCTGCTCGGAGGAATGTAAGGCCATGCGAAGTCGTCTCTGGGGAGGTTGAGGAAGTATTCGCCAAGTTCACCAAGACTGGTCATGTCTACTTCATCAATGTTGAGCTCTCCTCCCTCAACTTCATCAGTATGAAAGTCTCTTGGGATCTCTTCAGCATGTGTTGGGTCAGAAGGGTCAGCCTGGAAAGAAGGCTCCGGATCCCGGAGAGCAAGCTCATCTCCCTTTGCAGTCTTTTTCTTCTTGGCTGCCCGGTCTGCCCCTTCACTCCCCTGCTTGCGATTCCTCTTGGAAGCCCTTGGAGGTTTTGGGAGGTCTGCTTCCTGCCTTTCGGTCTCTTGCTCAACTACCTGCAAAAGAACAGCATCGATTTGGCTCTTAGCCAGCCCCTCCGGGTCTGTTGGAGCATCATTCTCAGCATCAGCAGGATTAGCATCGCTCACCACCTTCTTGCCTTTCTTCTTGCCCTTCATTTTGCTTGGGGCTTTGGCCCGGCCTGGCAGGAAGAGTGTCCCATCTGCTTCATGGGACCTCTTAAGAACTGTGTCCGAAGAAGGTTGGGTGGTGAGCTCCTCCCAAGTTAAGTCTCTCCGACCTGTGGTGTTCTACAGGTGAGACCTTGCCAGATTTCCACTAGTGAAAGCATTGTGGAATCGGTTCCCCCAGTTCTCTACAGCCCAGGCATTGATTTTTCCACAAGTGACCTGTCCGGCCTTCAAGTAATCACCGAACTCCTTAGGCAGTTCTGTTAAGACAAAAGAAAGATCAATTAATTTAAAACCAACTATAAGAAGGAAAAAGTAGACAAAGATTTAAAATAGGAGACTTACGATCACTCCTCCACCTGCTTCTGAGGAGGCTTGGGTTCTCTCCAGACTTGATTTTCTTTCTGTTTTCCCAAGCGCCACTGACGAACAAAAACTGGCTCCTCCATTTACTCTCAGACTCCAATAGATCATCAACAGCTTTGAAACTGTCCCCCATATTGAAGTGGTAGAAGGGGAATTGGTGATGTTTGCAAAGATTGGCCACTGCAGCAAAGTCTTCCATAGGAAGAGGGATCCCGGACAGCCTTGATGCCATGATGCATGACATCAGAGTATACCAAGCGTTGGGGCTCAGCTGGCTCGGACACAGTTTGATCAGATGAAAATATCTGACAATCTCTGGGTCCAATGGGAATCTGAGTCCCCAATTAAATAGCTCCGTGAAGATGACTATTTCATTCAGCTTGCAATCCATAGGAGTTTCAGGATCTATGGGAATCCTTATCTTCACATTTTCAGGGATCCCCCATTTTGTGCGCATTCGACCCAGTTCAGCTGTATGGATGAACGCATACTTGGTCTTCTGTAAGGCCAAGAGGTATTTAAGTTCGACCCTGTGAACTCCGGCACTCCAGCAGCTCCGGATGCCTCAAGCACAGTTTTTCTTTGCCCTTATCTTTTTTGGCAGCAGCAGTGTTACTAGTCTGACCGGATGGCTCAGACTCAAAAGGGACTTCTTCGACAGAGTCCTCCATTCTTTCCTCCATGATCGTAGGAGGAATATCAGTGGCAGTGGCCTGGGGAGAATTCAAACTTGGCTCAGCTTGGCTTCCAGACTACTGGTTTTCTGTGTTTTCTTGACTTCTAGTCTCAGTCTGGGGCTCTGAGGCAGAAGTCTCTCTTTGAAGTGATGGGCTGCTAGCCTCCGGACCGGGTAGTCTTTCCCGGGGAGCTCTGATAGGCACTCCAGACCCAGAACTGCTATTTTTTTCCCCCGATTTTGAGGGAGTGTTCTTAGAGGCTTGCCCCTTAACCATCCGACTCTTTCTTCGATCGACTGACTTCTCCGGGGAGTTCTCTATATCTGATCCCATCGCTATGAAGGGTGAGGGTTTTTCGAAGCTAGTGGCAGTTACTATTGGTTCAACGATGGATTCTGATTCCTGAATAAAGGAACCAGAGATGATGGGGGAAAGGCTAGGTTGGAATAACTTTCTAGGCTTAGTGCCTTTGGAGGAAGAAGATCCTCGATCTGACTCTGCAGCAGAGGCGATTGGTCTGTCAACAGGCGAAGTAGGTAACCCTGCTGCGATTCGTCTTTCCTTCTCGACATTTTGTGCCTTCTCCAACTCAGAGAGGTTGAGCCACCCGCCTTTGATCAAAGCAGTCCTTGCTGTAAACATAAACTATCAAGTAAATCTTTGCTTTAGAGAGAGAAAGCTCTAAGGAAATATGCAGAGTAAGTATGAAAGAGATAGTAAAACAGTAGAAAGTGAGTCTGAATTTATAGTAAATCTGAAAAAGCAGTTGATTCCTAGGAGAATTCGAAAAGTTTGGCAATGATTAAAAGACGGTGCTGATGTCACCATATGTAATTAAAGAGGTTGCTTTTCGAAGAAGGTGGGTTCGAAATTCAAGGTGAAAAAACGGCTAAAGCAACCAGTCAGAGTGTGACACGTGTCCCACGAACTTTGGCAAAAACCGTTTTGAATTCGTGAAGTTTTATATGTCCGGGTAAACCCATAGACCTGTCCGGATTGAAAACTACTTCTAATGTCGGACTGTTTTTCAGGTCTCTGACAAGAATACTTGCTCAAAATCCTAAAAGAGGGGCTCCTGATGAGTCCAAATTCAGCATGCTCCCCGGACACGGACAGATCAGTCCAAGGCCTCCAAACCGGACAAACTGGACAGATCACATGAACCGGACAGATCACTTTGAACACTATGACCATAGGACTGTTCGAACTATGACAAAAGTACTAAAAAACCTAAACACTTCTTGACTAAGCTACTTGCTCTCCTACTTAGAACTCATGGGTCTTTGAACATGACCCGAGTCCATTAAACATGACCCGAAAGCCCATAAGGGCCCAAACATCAGGGTATAAATACGCAACCACCTGCATTAACTATAGGTAATGAAAATTAACCGCTACCAAGCTGCTTAATTATCTCTCTACTCTCTACTTTAAACACTTAACACCCACATACTTCCTTAAAACACCAACTGAAATTACTAGCCTACCCTCATGCGATTATTATCCACACCAGAGGATAACTTGAGGAAAAAACATGAAAATACATCCTGAAAAACCTTAGACGAACAACTATCAACATTGGTAAGAGAATCGTGAAAACATACTTGCAGTGATTATGGATACATAATTAGAAAATATAAGAATAGATAGGAAGCACAATAAGTGGTATACAACATCAAGTGGTTACAACCACATTCCCTTAGAATTTTACCTTCCATCCAAAGTAATTGCGGTAATGGTTGATTCAGTAAGGACAACAATCATAACAAGATCGATTTGGATAATTTACCCCAACTTATTTTAAAGTAAGAGGAGTAGGGTCTGAGGAAGATGAACTTAAAATAACATAAGTTTTTTCTTCTTTTATTCATGACGAAGTTGGATCGAGAACATTACTCATAATAGGATCGAGAACAAGTTTAGACACCAAGTTTGTCATATCTCTTTCGAAGTCGTGAATACAAGATTCTAAAGGATTAAAAAAAGAAGATGCAAAAATATTGAAAGAACAAGTGTCAATGACAAGATCAAAAGTAGAAACGAAATAATATAATGAACTATAGGTAAAGCAAGAATACATTTTTATGAGTCACTTTAACAAAAATTGGTTTGTTAACACCCTCAAAATTTGCTCTAGTAGCATCCACAATAGAAGGGGAATGATTTCTCTCGAAATATGTTATTCAGCTCTTGTTTGGAGTCTCATCATATTAATTCTCAACCCTGGTGAGTGCATTTTACTTGGCGTCGGAGACTAAATTTATAGATTTTGTGAAGTCGAGAGACTAAATTTATTAATTTTGCAAAATGGATGGACTAATTTATAAAATTTATAGATCCATGACTAAATTTATAAATTTTGCCAAGTCCAAGGACCATCACCAGCGATTTTAAAGTTAATGGACTAAATGAAATAAAATGAAATAATCGATGGATTCTTCACTAATTTAATCACGACAATAGACCAATAAATAAAGGTCCAACATCCATTAATAAAATACAATTTATTCATACTTATTTTTATTTTATAGCAGTTATCTTTCTTCATAATATTTTTTCATTCCAAGTCTAAATTTTGGTTCGGGTAAGCCTAGCAACTTGGAAATAACGATATGAACAAACAAGAATTGAAATTTTATTCCACTTTTCATATCAATTATAATATTTGATTTTTAATTTTTTATTATTTAAATATATAAAAATAAAAGTCGTGAAATAATTGTTACAAATATTTGGGCATCACCATGAATACTTCAATATTATTTGAACGTCAAATGAACGTATAGGCTCCACGGAGAACTAGACTACGACATGTGAAGATTATTGTTGTCAATATAAGCTGAACAACCTTCGCTCCAGAGGTTTCTAATTTTCATGGATCAACAAACAACCTCTTAGTATAATCTCTTCCAAAATAGATCATATCTTAGTAAAAAACTATAGGGACGAGTATTTTCCGACGTATTTCATCATTTATGCCTCTTCCCATTTATCGGACCACACTATCATCGCACTAAATCTAGGCACCCCTCCCCCTTGTTAGAAACAATAATTCAAATATTTTACTATGTGACAATCTCATCTTTCATTTAAAAAATTATCATAAATATCTAGAACCTTCATATTGACGCTCAAGGTATGAGTATGGTTTCGTAAAAAGTCATCTATTTTTAATTCATTCTCGATAGTCACAACCAAAATATTCTGGTAACATTAAGTCTCAATTACCTAATGCCAAGATGACTTATTCCATGCACAGACTATCCTTACTTGAGACCTCTCAAACCACACCACTGTCTCGAAAGAAATTAAGGTTTTATCTTATTTCATATTCCTCATCAAAGCTAAAGAATATTCATTTAGCAAAAATGAGAAATTATAACTTAAAATCGGAGATAGAAAGATAAATAAAAATCATAATAGTATAAGAAAACTATATGTTATGCAACAAAATTATTTGTATCTCAACTAATACGAGATGATTAGAGAATTTTTAGAATTCCGCTTGTGGTAACTTCTAATTATAAAGGGGCTCATGCAAGAAGATTCCCTTTTCTTCTATCTTTTCATCCTCGTAATGTAAGTCTTATCAACTATCCTTAAGGACAAAAGCAATGACATGAATTTCAAATTCCATTAGAAATATGAGAAGTTGAAAATAGTCAACCTATTATTTACAGATGACTTAATGATTTTTTTCCATTGTAACTTAAAATCAATCAACCTTATCAAAATGGACGTGGATGAATTCTTCTCGCTCTCGGGTCTCCAAGTCAGTCTTGTTAAAAGTTATGTTTTCCTTTCATGGGTAAACCTCACCCTTCAAAATGATCTAATTAGTATTTTAGGGTACACGATTAACGCTATTTTTATAAAAATATCATGGTTCTTCTCCTCAAATACCATATTTCCCATAAAGATTATCGTCATTTTCTTCAAAATATCATATCTTTCATAAGTCTTTGGACCTTAAAACATCATTCATATGCGAGAAGAATCAAACGAATCAAGTATGTTCTTATTCCTGGCCAGGTATATTGGTCTTCAATACTCATTATCTCATCAAGGGTTCTTAAAGAGAAATCTTAATCCATCTGACGCTTCCTCTGCTCAACCCATGAGATGAAGGTTATGGAGGCTAAAGCGGCTTGGTCAATTGTAATATTTCATACAATGGAAAGCGACCTTGGGATTCTAGTTTTGAAAGTATTGAATCAAACAGTTGTTATTAAACACATGTGGTTCTTCATCAATAAAATCAACAACTCAATCTGGTGCGATTGGATTTATACTGTATAAAATTAAAAATAATAACTTTTGAACTTCAAACTTTGGGTCTTCTCCCTTATAGATTTGGAGGAAAATTTACGTCTTAGGAGTTTGGCTAGCAAAATATACTAGATAACGATGAGTAATGGTTAGTCTACCATATTCTCGTAAAACACGTGGCTTCTTTTACCTCTATGGTAACCCATTGTGGGAAAGATATTATTTATGACTCAAGGTTTGACAAGAATCTCAAGGTTTTAGATATTATTCAGGAACGGCACTTAAACTGGCCATCCTAATTAAGGCTTCCAAACATCACGAATCATCACAAAGCTCTTGCGATTAACAAACTCAGACTCTCTCTCCCTTCTTTAAGCACCAATTATGATGACATCTGTTGTTTGATTATCAAGAATGGAATCACTAGGTTCACAATCAAAGGAATCTACAATGTCATCAGTACATCAAACCCCTATGTCGGGTGGTCGGGGTTAGTATAACAAATGTATAATATATCTCGTCATTCATTTTCTCTATCTTGAAACTAATGTCATATTTTCAACCTGAGACAAACTTATAAGTTGGGGGGGTTAAACTCCCCTTCAGATTATAAATTTATCAGCTCATCTACCGGATCCATAAATGATATCCTCTATGACTATTACTTCACTTAGAGTATATGAGCCCCAACTGGTTCTAAGTTTGAGTTCATATCAAACGTCTCTAACTGGCCTTCTTGGATTAAAGAGGTTCCAACTTGACTTCCACTCAAAGCCGCTAGATTTCGCATTCTTGCTTTGGCGTGGTAATAAACCACATTTGGCGGGATCTAATCTTGGATCCAACTATTTGGCTTATTTTTACTTAAATATTTTTATGCCAATTTTCAGGTATGTTTTAAATAAGGAAAATATCACCAAAAATACCAGGACCAAACTTTACTACCATTTATTACCCAAACTATCAATATTGCTTATGTTATCCTAATCCGCGATTCCGTTTCTCCACCAATGGTGTAGCAAAGTTAGAATCCTTCAGTTTATTTTAAACACGTTTTCTCATGGTCATGTTTTAACTCCCAAACAATTTTCACGTCATTGGTCGTTAATTTGATCGGTTTAAACGCAATTCTGAAAGCTTCATCTTCCACCGAGTATGTTATACTCTCGGTTATAATTTAATAATGCTTCTTTCTATTAAAATTCTCATTGAAAAGCTCATAAGAAGCCATCAATATTGTATATAAAGACGTTTAAAGATAGTTTATATATGTTAATTTGTAATAATATTACTCATTTCTTTCATCAGATTCATGATGCTAACTAAACTAGATTTGTAAAAGCAAGCCTTAAGAGACATTTTTTCTAGTAAAAACACCATGCGACCCGAGTTGATTAAACATTCTACATTAATACTACTGAACATTTGACTTTACTTCGAAATAAACACCATGTGATTCGAGTGTTATAAAACATGTAATTCCAGTGATACGTACCATGCGTTTTTACTCTACACAAACACCATGCGACTCTAATGTTATTGACCATGTGTATCTACATCGAACAAGCTTAGGTTTATGTAACATTCGAGATGTTTTGACAAATAAACTTGCAATGCACAACCATAAGTGCAACCATGCGGTTCATGTGTATGACAAATGCAGAAGATGCGAAACGTGGTTCGTATCTCTCCTTCACGTTGAAAGAAGCCGAAAATGAATTCTCAAAACATAAAACTCGGATACCATACAATATATTACAAACTAATTACTAAAATGTAACACGATATATACAAATACTGCGACCTTCTATACTCTGAAATCCAATGTTTGCCCAAACAAAAAATATAAAGGTGATCAACGATACCCTAAGAACATTATGAGTTTAACTAAAAACCTACTTCATGTTAATTGAACACTACCATAATTCGTTAACTAAACCAAAACCATTCAAATAGAAAGAAACATATAACTCGTCCTAGTTCTTACCTGTGATTTTAGAGTTATACTGTCTTTTGCTTCAAATGGAGGTCCAAACAAATATTCTAGCTTAAAACCACTATTCCAGGACGATGAATCGTACCTCAAAAGTCTGGGAAGGTTCAATGGAGTTTGTTTGAAGCTTCGTCAGAGTTCGTCGTCAATTTCAGGTGTTTTGAGTTTTTGGCGTTTTGAGGTTTAAGGTTTAAAAGGGAAATAAAGAGTTGAAACGTTTTGGTTCAGAAAAAAATTCAATTTAAAAGACCCTATTTATAATAATGAAAGTGTTTTTGTGTATTTTTATGATCTAAATATTTTTTGGTAGTTTGTAATTTTTGGATATTAAACGATAATAAAATATTTGAATAGTCATTAGATGGTAATAATATATTTGATTGGGAATGTATAATTAATTTACTTTTGATAATTATAAACCATTTCAATTTGTTTATTATTATTTTAAATAATAAAAGCATACAAACAATCAGATAAAAAAAACCATTTCCCTCTTTCATTTTCACAAAAAAATAGAGTTTTTGAAAAATCCCGTATGTGGTGTTCGTCGCCACCCTCCGGCGTGGACGACAGGCCGTACGCCATCGGTGAGGCATATGGCATATTCTCTTCGCCATCTATTGGCGTGGGGGACCGTGCGTACGCTACACGTGTGGCGTACCGTCTCTCTCCCACGCTAGTGGGTGGCGAATGGAAGGTGCCATAAGCCTTCGAGGTTGAAAAATATGCTTCCCTTATCCGGAATGTCGGTTTAATTTGTTTTTCTACTTCTTACGTATTGCAGGAGGTGAACGAGTGCGATATTTCGCTTGTTTCGGACTACGCTCACCATTTCACCACTCACGACGAGTATAGCCTAGAGTCGATGACGGAATGGGTAAAACTTAAGGGGAAAACGTTGGGTTTTTCGATAAACGTAGCATCGAAGGAGGTAGGGAAGAGGGGGAGAACACCGAGAGTGGATTATCGGTGCGAGCGATCCAGAATTTTCAAGTCGGCCGTTAAAGAGTTCGACCGTAAGCGTAAGGCTACCCGTAGCAAAAAAATAAATTTCCCTTTTCATTTGGTGGGTAATCCGGTAAAAGGAGACGATAAGTGGGCTTTTAGTGTCCTTTCCGGGAAGCACAACCACGAACCGATCAAGTATGCCAAATGACATTTTCAATGGTACAAGTTAAAACGTAAGGAAAAAGAGCTCATTGATCTTTTGACGGTGAACGGGACAAGTCCGCGACAAATATTTGGTGCTTTGAAAAAGGCCGATCCGGAGAATGCTTCAAATATCCGTCACGTTTACAATCACCGTCAAAGAACGAGGATGGCTGAAAACGGTGGTCGATCCCAAATGCAATGCTTTTTAGTTGAATTACAATTGCACAAGTACAAGTATTGGGTACGGACGGGGAATGACGGTTCTAACGTCATAACCGATTTGTTTTTCGCACATCCGCTTAGTATTTACTACGGACCTTCCCACGCTTGCTAATCATAGATAGCACATATAAAGTTATTCGTTACGGGATGCCTTTGTTCGAAGTAGTCGGGGTAACATCGACCAACAAAACGTTTTGCATTGGTTTCACGTTTATGGTGAGTGAAAAACAAGACAACTACGAATGGTCTTTGGGATGCTTGAAAACGGTAATGGAGGAGAATGATTATGAATTACCTTGTGTTATCGTTACGGACCGCGAACTAGCCTTGATGAATAGCATCGACAAATTATTCCCTAGCGCTAGTCACATGTTATGCGAGTGGCATATCAACAAAAATGTTAGCGGGAGAACGAAAAAAATGTTTGAAGATGGAAACGTGGCTAAAATGTTTTTGTTGCGGCTTGGAACGACGTTGTTTCATCCGATACCGTTGAGGTTATGAACGAGAGGTTGGCTAAGATGCGGTCGATGTTCAAAGACCAAGATAAGGCGGTGGATTATGTGGTTGACTCGTGGATTACGCCTTATAAAGATAGGTTTGTTCACGCTTATACTAACAAGATCATGCATTTTAATAATCACACCTCTAATAGGGCCGAAAGCTCACATGCTACATTGAAAAAATATGTGGGGTCTATCCGATTGGATTTCGATGGAGTTTGGGATAAAGTTCATGGTTTGTTAGCAATGCAACATTCTACTATTAAAGAATCGATGGAGCTTAGCAAGTGCCGTCTAATTCACAAATTCCAAGATTTCAAACCGTTCAAATTTTTACGGGGGTACGTATCACCTATTGCATTGGCGATAGTATACGATAACTATGTTGATAAAAACGGCGGTGAAAAATCTTTGTGCGTTTGCACCGATCGTACGATCCATGGTTTGCCGTGTTCGCACGACCTTGAGGCAATCCGAAGAGTGGACGACCACGTACCTACTCGGATTATAGATGAGCATTGGAAGAGACTAGATATCGTTCCGCGAGTTAAACTCACCGGTGAAGAAGAAGTAAAATTTAATTTCGCAAATCTAAATGCGAAACTTGAAGAGTTTGATATTTACGAACAAAGTCATTGGATCAAGAAATTTCAAAAAAAAAATTGGATCTTTCAACTACACTCCTTTGCGAACCCCTCGAGAAGGTTAAAACCCGCGGTAGAACTCCCGGACGTGTTGGAAGCCGTGGTCGTGGACGGGGTCGGGGTCGCGTTAAGGGTAGCAAAGTCCAACGTGATTATTCTACGAAAAGGGATCCTTCGTATCACGAATACGTCGAACAAGAAATGTTTGAGTCCCACGATAGTGCCGAAACTCCACGAGTGGTAACACCCGTCGTTTGTATAGCGACCCCGGTCGGCACTCTCGGTAGCACCGCAAGAACGGTTGCCGCACATACTCCTACTAATTCCGGAGCAAAACCGCCAAAAAATATAGCAAAACGGGTTCAATGCGTTGGTTTAGGCACTCCGGATGCGTCGAACCACATCAAGGCTATACCGTCATTCTCGGCTAAACCATTCCCGACTAGATTACCAAATGTTTTGGACTCGAGATTTTCAAAAGATATACCTCAATATATGCGTCCTTTCATAAGCCGAATTACAAATGTAATGCCCGACGATAATTGTGGTTTTAGAGCCATCGCGCATGGTATGGTTGGTAACGAAAGTGGATGGCTAATGGTTAGAGAAGCCTTGGTTCACGAGTTAAAGAACGATCAAGAGTTTTATAAACCGGTTGCATATTACGACGATGAAAGCGAAGTTGATAAGGAGATAAACCGCTTCACTTCTAATAAAGATAATGCACCTTACGCAATTGGAGTCAAATCGCGCAACAAAAACAAATACTTATAATTGGAGTACATGTTGCTCTTGTCCGGGAATATCACCGGGCCGAACATAGGCAATATATAGGCGCGGGCAGCCGCATCCACCATCATATCACTCAGACCAGGGCTGTCATCGCAGAACTCTGGCCCACTACACCTACTATTGAGCCATTTAAACCCCAAACCAACGCCTTTGCCTTTCTTAACCTCCGTCACGAAGGATAAATCATCCACCATAAGCATTTCAGCGCACTCGTGCATGGCCAGAGTCTTGTCAGATATATAGGGAAACACAGCAAGATCACCCTGAACTGGGAGTCCCAAAATGGTGTGGATGTCGTCCAGAGTAATCGTCATCTCTCTGAAAGAGAAATGGAAGCTATTAGTCTTCATATGCCACCTCTCTAAGAAAACCTTCGTTATGTTGGAGTGTGTGTGCATCTCATAGAACGACTCTATGAGACGACCGAACTGGGTGGCGTCAACTATAGCGCGTACCCTAGTCTGTGCAGCCAAACTCCATGCTCGATGACTAGGATAATGGGCATACAGCCGCATCTCTCGCTCCTAAAAACATTTATTCCCATTAGCATAAGATAAAACAAAATAACTTCATAAAATGTCAAATTGGAATTTCGATATTACCTCTCCCATCCAAATGTGGTATGCAGTGTGGGAGGTGAAAGCCTCGTCGAACAGCGGTGGCAATCTGGCCGGAGGAGGAGCTCTATGCCATCCATGTGGCGTAGGGAACCAACCTACGCCACGCAATGGCGTAGGGAAGCTGTTCTTCGCCCCCGTGTGGCGAAGAACAATTTCGTCATGGCAGAAGCTTGAAGCTTCTGCCAAGGTGTACGAACAGCCCAAAAACTCTAATTTACTACAGATCTAGCCTAACTAAGCGTAAATAAACCTAACTAACCTATCTAACAACAACGAAATTAACTTACAACAATTCGTTCGATTCCGAAACAGAGATTTTGCTCGCCGGTGTCGATCCAGTGTCGATTCGGAGATGGATCGTTCGAAACTACTGTCAATTCGGAATAGTAGGGTGGGTTTCAGATATGGGAGAGTGGGGTGGGTTTTGGATATGGGAGAAGGGGTTTAGGTTTCGGGATTTCGAGTGGTCGGTGGGTGTGGGGGTGGGTTTCGGGTAAGGCGGCAGTATGGGTAGAGAGTGGTAGAGAGCGAATCAGTTTAGGTTAGTTTTGTTTTGTTTTACTTTTAAGGTTTAATTTAGGTTAATTTAATTTAAATTAAGTTACCTTAAATTTTAGGTTAGTTTAATTTAGGTTAGGATAGGTTAATTTAATTTAGTTAAGGTTAATTTTAATTTTTAGTTATAATTATAGTTATAATTTTTATAATTTTTTTAGAGAGAAGGTAGAGCAAAGTTAGAGAATTTGAGTTTTTTTTCTTTCTGAAATTATGATAACTTCGCGGAGTAAATTTGGCTATTTATACGATTTTGTAAGAGTAAAATCGTCAAACAAAATAACTTCACGGAGTAGTTTTTTGAAAAAATTATAAGCGACTTCACGGAGTAATTTTGGCCGTTTTTTAGCAATTCCCTTCAACTAAAAGGCTCCGGCTCCTCTCTAAGCTTCGAATTACCTGCCATAAGTATATTTGAACTGTTCAAGTCATCTTCCGGATAATATCCATCGGTTTTTCATGTTTTGTGATTTCAGCGAACTAGTTTCTTTTATCTCTTTTTAAATAGCATTTACATTTAGAACTGTTTAGCTTTTTGCACGTCCAATAGTTTAAAATCTATTACGTACCTGTTCAAATCGTTTTGCATTCGGCTTTCAATTTTTTTTATTAACAATATACATCTAATTTTTTGCTAATAATATTTAAATTTCAAAAAATATTATTGGTAAAATATTTAAAGGATTAGAATGTAAGACAAAATATTTATGCTTTAAATTGTCATTTGATATTTTGAACAAAAAAATCGTATGGGCCGAACATTAACAATATAGTGCTGGAATATATTTATATAATATATAGACCAAAATAATTTAGACCAACATGCTAAATAAACATATTCGGTCAATGTATTAAGGAAGTCCAAATTAAAAGTAATCGAGTTAATTATTTAATTAACTAAATTGGACCTATGAGTGTAAAGGCATTATAGGCTCACGTGTGGTAACTGGGTTGAATTTGGGCATTGTGATGAAGGTGGTCTACCATATTCTCGTAAAACACGTGGCTTCTTTTACCTCTATGGTAACCCATTGTGGGAAAGATATTATTTATGACTCAAGGTTTGACAAGAATCTCAAGGTTTTAGATATTATTCAGGAACGGCACTTAAACTGGCCATCCTAATTAAGGCTTCCAAACATCACGAATCATCACAAAGCTCTTGCGATTAACAAACTCAGACTCTCTCTCCCTTCTTTAAGCACCAATTATGATGACATCTGTTGTTTGATTATCAAGAATGGAATCACTAGGTTCACAATCAAAGGAATCTACAATGTCATCAGTACATCAAACCCCTATGTCGGGTGGTCGGGGTTAGTATAACAAATGTATAATATATCTCGTCATTCATTTTCTCTATCTTGAAACTAATGTCATATTTTCAACCTGAGACAAACTTATAAGTTGGGGGGGTTAAACTCCCCTTCAGATTATAAATTTATCAGCTCATCTACCGGATCCATAAATGATATCCTCTATGACTATTACTTCACTTAGAGTATATGAGCCCCAACTGGTTCTAAGTTTGAGTTCATATCAAACGTCTCTAACTGGCCTTCTTGGATTAAAGAGGTTCCAACTTGACTTCCACTCAAAGCCGCTAGATTTCGCATTCTTGCTTTGGCGTGGTAATAAACCACATTTGGCGGGATCTAATCTTGGATCCAACTATTTGGCTTATTTTTACTTAAATATTTTTATGCCAATTTTCAGGTATGTTTTAAATAAGGAAAATATCACCAAAAATACCAGGACCAAACTTTACTACCATTTATTACCCAAACTATCAATATTGCTTATGTTATCCTAATCCGCGATTCCGTTTCTCCACCAATGGTGTAGCAAAGTTAGAATCCTTCAGTTTATTTTAAACACGTTTTCTCATGGTCATGTTTTAACTCCCAAACAATTTTCACGTCATTGGTCGTTAATTTGATCGGTTTAAACGCAATTCTGAAAGCTTCATCTTCCACCGAGTATGTTATACTCTCGGTTATAATTTAATAATGCTTCTTTCTATTAAAATTCTCATTGAAAAGCTCATAAGAAGCCATCAATATTGTATATAAAGACGTTTAAAGATAGTTTATATATGTTAATTTGTAATAATATTACTCATTTCTTTCATCAGATTCATGATGCTAACTAAACTAGATTTGTAAAAGCAAGCCTTAAGAGACATTTTTTCTAGTAAAAACACCATGCGACCCGAGTTGATTAAACATTCTACATTAATACTACTGAACATTTGACTTTACTTCGAAATAAACACCATGTGATTCGAGTGTTATAAAACATGTAATTCCAGTGATACGTACCATGCGTTTTTACTCTACACAAACACCATGCGACTCTAATGTTATTGACCATGTGTATCTACATCGAACAAGCTTAGGTTTATGTAACATTCGAGATGTTTTGACAAATAAACTTGCAATGCACAACCATAAGTGCAACCATGCGGTTCATGTGTATGACAAATGCAGAAGATGCGAAACGTGGTTCGTATCTCTCCTTCACGTTGAAAGAAGCCGAAAATGAATTCTCAAAACATAAAACTCGGATACCATACAATATATTACAAACTAATTACTAAAATGTAACACGATATATACAAATACTGCGACCTTCTATACTCTGAAATCCAATGTTTGCCCAAACAAAAAATATAAAGGTGATCAACGATACCCTAAGAACATTATGAGTTTAACTAAAAACCTACTTCATGTTAATTGAACACTACCATAATTCGTTAACTAAACCAAAACCATTCAAATAGAAAGAAACATATAACTCGTCCTAGTTCTTACCTGTGATTTTAGAGTTATACTGTCTTTTGCTTCAAATGGAGGTCCAAACAAATATTCTAGCTTAAAACCACTATTCCAGGACGATGAATCGTACCTCAAAAGTCTGGGAAGGTTCAATGGAGTTTGTTTGAAGCTTCGTCAGAGTTCGTCGTCAATTTCAGGTGTTTTGAGTTTTTGGCGTTTTGAGGTTTAAGGTTTAAAAGGGAAATAAAGAGTTGAAACGTTTTGGTTCAGAAAAAAATTCAATTTAAAAGACCCTATTTATAATAATGAAAGTGTTTTTGTGTATTTTTATGATCTAAATATTTTTTGGTAGTTTGTAATTTTTGGATATTAAACGATAATAAAATATTTGAATAGTCATTAGATGGTAATAATATATTTGATTGGGAATGTATAATTAATTTACTTTTGATAATTATAAACCATTTCAATTTGTTTATTATTATTTTAAATAATAAAAGCATACAAACAATCAGATAAAAAAAACCATTTCCCTCTTTCATTTTCACAAAAAAATAGAGTTTTTGAAAAATCCCGTATGTGGTGTTCGTCGCCACCCTCCGGCGTGGACGACAGGCCGTACGCCATCGGTGAGGCATATGGCATATTCTCTTCGCCATCTATTGGCGTGGGGGACCGTGCGTACGCTACACGTGTGGCGTACCGTCTCTCTCCCACGCCAGTGGGTGGCGAATGGAAGGTGCCATAAGCCTTCGGGGTGGAAAAATATGCTTCCCTTATCCGGAATGTCGGTTTAATTTGTTTTTCTACTTCTTACGTATTGCAGGAGGTGAACGAGTGCGATATTTCGCTTGTTTCGGACTACGCTCACCATTTCACCACTCACGACGAGTATAGCCTAGAGTCGATGACGGAATGGGTAAAACTTAAGGGGAAAACGTTGGGTTTTTCGATAAACGTAGCATCGAAGGAGGTAGGGAAGAGGGGGAGAACACCGAGAGTGGATTATCGGTGCGAGCGATCCAGAATTTTCAAGTCGGCCGTTAAAGAGTTCGACCGTAAGCGTAAGGCTACCCATAGCAAAAAAATAAATTTCCCTTTTCATTTGGTGGGTAATCCGGTAAAAGGAGACGATAAGTGGGCTTTTAGTGTCCTTTCCGGGAAGCACAACCACGAACCGATCAAGTATGCCAAATGACATTTTCAATGGTACAAGTTAAAACGTAAGGAAAAAGAGCTCATTGATCTTTTGACGGTGAACGGGACAAGTCCGCGACAAATATTTGGTGCTTTGAAAAAGGCCGATCCGGAGAATGCTTCAAATATCCGTCACGTTTACAATCACCGTCAAAGAACGAGGATGGCTGAAAACGGTGGTCGATCCCAAATGCAATGCTTTTTAGTTGAATTACAATTGCACAAGTACAAGTATTGGGTACGGACGGGGAATGACGGTTCTAACGTCATAACCGATTTGTTTTTCGCACATCCGCTTAGTATTTACTACGGACCTTCCCACGCTTGCTAATCATAGATAGCACATATAAAGTTATTCGTTACGGGATGCCATTGTTCGAAGTAGTCGGGGTAACATCGACCAACAAAACGTTTTGCATTGGTTTCACGTTTATGGTGAGTGAAAAACAAGACAACTACGAATGGTCTTTGGGATGCTTGAAAACGGTAATGGAGGAGAATGATTATGAATTACCTTGTGTTATCGTTACGGACCGCGAACTAGCCTTGATGAATAGCATCGACAAATTATTCCCTAGCGCTAGTCACATGTTATGCGAGTGGCATATCAACAAAAATGTTAGCGGGAGAACGAAAAAAATGTTTGAAGATGGAAACGTGGCTAAAATGTTTTTGTTGCGGCTTGGAACGACGTTGTTTCATCCGATACCGTTGAGGTTATGAACGAGAGGTTGGCTAAGATGCGGTCGATGTTCAAAGACCAAGATAAGGCGGTGGATTATGTGGTTGACTCGTGGATTACGCCTTATAAAGATAGGTTTGTTCACGCTTATACTAACAAGATCATGCATTTTAATAATCACACCTCTAATAGGGCCGAAAGCTCACATGCTACATTGAAAAAATATGTGGGGTCTATCCGATTGGATTTCGATGGAGTTTGGGATAAAGTTCATGGTTTGTTAGCAATGCAACATTCTACTATTAAAGAATCGATGGAGCTTAGCAAGTGCCGTCTAATTCACAAATTCCAAGATTTCAAACCGTTCAAATTTTTACGGGGGTACGTATCACCTATTGCATTGGCGATAGTATACGATAACTATGTTGATAAAAGCGGCGGTAAAAAATCTTTGTGCGTTTGCACCGATCGTACGATCCATGGTTTGCCGTGTTCGCACGACCTTGAGGCAATCCGAAGAGTGGACGACCACGTACCTACTCGGATTATAGATGAGCATTGGAAGAGACTAGATATCGTTCCGCGAGTTAAACTCACCGGTGAAGAAGAAGTAAAATTTAATTTCGCAAATCTAAATGCGAAACTTGAAGAGTTTGATATTTACGAACAAAGTCATTGGATCAAGAAATTTCAAAAAAAAAATTGGATCTTTCAACTACACTCCTTTGCGAACCCCTCGAGAAGGTTAAAACCCGCGGTAGAACTCCCGGACGTGTTGGAAGCCGTGGTCGTGGACGGGGTCGGGGTCGCGTTAAGGGTAGCAAAGTCCAACGTGATTATTCTACGAAAAGGGATCCTTCGTATCACGAATACGTCGAACAAGAAATGTTTGAGTCCCACGATAGTGCCGAAACTCCACGAGTGGTAACACCCGTCGTTTGTATAGCGACCCCGGTCGGCACTCTCGGTAGCACCGCAAGAACGGTTGCCGCACATACTCCTACTAATTCCGGAGCAAAACCGCCAAAAAATATAGCAAAACGGGTTCAATGCGTTGGTTTAGGCACTCCGGATGCGTCGAACCACATCAAGGCTATACCGTCATTCTCGGCTAAACCATTCCCGACTAGATTACCAAATGTTTTGGACTCGAGATTTTCAAAAGATATACCTCAATATATGCGTCCTTTCATAAGCCGAATTACAAATGTAATGCCCGACGATAATTGTGGTTTTAGAGCCATCGCGCATGGTATGGTTGGTAACGAAAGTGGATGGCTAATGGTTAGAGAAGCCTTGGTTCACGAGCTAAAGAGCGATCAAGAGTTTTATAAACCGGTTGCATATTACGACGATGAAAGCGAAGTTGATAAGGAGATAAACCGCTTGACTTCTAATAAAGATAATGCACCTTACGCAATTGGAGTCAAATCGCGCAACAGAAACAAATACTTATAATTGGAGTACATGTTGCTCTTGTCCGGGAATATCACCGGGCCGAACATAGGCAATATATAGGCGCGGGCAGCCGCATCCACCATCATATCACTCAGACCAGGGCTGTCATCGCAGAACTCTGGCCCACTACACCTACTATTGAGCCATTTAAACCCCAAACCAACGCCTTTGCATTTCTTAACCTCCGTCACGAAGGATAAATCATCCACCATAAGCATTTCAGCGCACTCGTGCATGGCCAGAGTCTTGTCAGATATATAGGGAAACACAGCAAGATCACCCTGAACTGGGAGTCCCAAAATGGTGTGGATGTCGTCCAGAGTAATCGTCATCTCTCTGAAAGAGAAATGGAAGCTATTAGTCTTCATATGCCACCTCTCTAAGAAAACCTTCGTTATGTTGGAGTGTGTGTGCATCTCATAGAACGACTCTATGAGACGACCGAACTGGGTGGCGTCAACTATAGCGCGTACCCTAGTCTGTGCAGCCAAACTCCATGCTCGATGACTAGGATAATGGGCATACAGCCGCATCTCTCGCTCCTAAAAACATTTATTCCCATTAGCATAAGATAAAACAAAATAACTTCATAAAATGTCAAATTGGAATTTCGATATTACCTCTCCCATCCAAATGTGGTATGCAGTGTGGGAGGTGAAAGCCTCGTCGAACAGCGGTGGCAATCTGGCCGGAGGAGGAGCTCTATGCCATCCATGTGGCGTAGGGAACCAACCTACGCCACGCAATGGCGTAGGGAAGCTGTTCTTCGCCCCCGTGTGGCGAAGAACAATTTCGTCATGGCAGAAGCTTGAAGCTTCTGCCAAGGTGTACGAACAGCCCAAAAACTCTAATTTACTACAGATCTAGCCTAACTAAGCGTAAATAAACCTAACTAACCTATCTAACAACAACGAAATTAACTTACAACAATTCGTTCGATTCCGAAACAGAGATTTTGCTCGCCGGTGTCGATCCAGTGTCGATTCGGAGATGGATCGTTCGAAACTACTGTCAATTCGGAATAGTAGGGTGGGTTTCAGATATGGGAGAGTGGGGTGGGTTTTGGATATGGGAGAAGGGGTTTAGGTTTCGGGATTTCGAGTGGTCGGTGGGTGTGGGGGTGGGTTTCGGGTAAGGCGGCAGTATGGGTAGAGAGTGGTAGAGAGCGAATCAGTTTAGGTTAGTTTCGTTTTGTTTTACTTTTAAGGTTTAATTTAGGTTAATTTAATTTAAATTAAGTTACCTTAAATTTTAGGTTAGTTTAATTTAGGTTAGGATAGGTTAATTTAATTTAGTTAAGGTTAATTTTAATTTTTAGTTATAATTATAGTTATAATTTTTATAATTTTTTTAGAGAGAAGGTAGAGCAAAGTTAGAGAATTTGAGTTTTTTTTCTTTCTGAAATTATGATAACTTCGCGGAGTAAATTTGGCTATTTATACGATTTTGTAAAAGTAAAATCGTCAAACAAAATAACTTCAAGGAGTAGTTTTTTGAAAAAATTATAAGCGACTTCACGGAGTAATTTTGGCCGTTTTTTAGCAATTGCCTTCAACTAAAAGGCTCCTCTCTAAGCTTCGAATTACCTGCCATAAGTATATTTGAACTGTTCAAGTCATCTTCCGGATAATATCCATCGGTTTTTCATGTTTTGTGATTTCAGCGAACTAGTTTCTTTTATCTCTTTTTAAATAGCATTTACATTTAGAACTGTTTAGCTTTTTGCACGTCCAATAGTTTAAAATCTATTACGTACCTGTTCAAATCGTTTTGCATTCGGCTTTCAATTTTTTTTATTAACAATATACATCTAATTTTTTGCTAATAATATTTAAATTTCAAAAAATATTATTGGTAAAATATTTAGAGGATTAGAATGTAAGACAAAATATTTATGCTTTAAATTGTCATTTGATATTTTGAACAAAAAAATCGTATGGGCCGAACATTAACAATATAGTGCTGGAATATATTTATATAATATATAGACCAAAATAATTTAGACCAACATGCTAAATAAACATATTCGGTCAATGTATTAAGGAAGTCCAAATTAAAAGTAATCGAGTTAATTATTTAATTAACTAAATTGGACCTATGAGTGTAAAGGCATTATAGGCTCACGTGTGGTAACTGGGTTGAATTTGGGCATTGTGATGAAGGTGGTCTAAATCTCAACAATTAAGCCTAAATTAATAAAAATTGATAAAAATTGAATTTTCAATTGATCGGATTATGGTCTCCATACACACAGAAGTATAATATGATGGGCTTCACATCATATATGCTATAAAAAGGGACTATGTTTAGGAATTTCATCATCCTAACCCATACACACAAATCTACTCTTTTGTGCAGTGTCTGGAAAATTAAACCCTTTTCTCTTCTAACTTGGCTTTGTAGGTTTTTCAAGTTCATCTACAAAATTCCTAAGGAACGAAAAGGAATAAAACACAAGATAGATACCTGCAGGTAAATCCACGAGTAATCTATTTTCCTTTTTTTTATTAAAAGAATCTCAATTAGGGTTTAATCATTTTCCGTGGTTTTGTTTTATTCATTTAATGTGATTTCAAATAAAATATAACAATTGGTATAAGACAACAAAACCCTTTTTGGATTCGACAGAATAATAAAATTGTATATATATATTGATGAATGTTTTTCTCCATTGTAAACAATCTGTGCCATTGAGATTATGTGTTGATTGAGCTGGTTAGGGCAGGGATTTAGGACCTGTGTGAAAAACATGAGTTTTGATTTATTCGGTTGAAAATCTTGATATATGATTATATGTTTTTTTTATCTTGTTTTAAATAAATTCAAACTTTTGGGGCAGCGGCTCATCAACGGGTTAACCCCTGATCTAAACGTTGATCGAATGTTGTATGACGATGTTCACAATGGTCAGCAAACTGTTGACGTTGTGGATGAACACCGTAACTTGTGAGTAATTTGCAATCCGTTGTTGTCTCGATGCCAGTAATAGGAGTGTTTTGAACAGTTTTTTTAATAAGAACGTATGTGAAAAGTTTTTTCGAAGGCTGAATAATGATCTAAAAATACTATTACTAAAAAATACTATTCATAAAAAAAGTGTTGCAAACGGTTTTTCCCCAAATAGTGAACAATATTTTCTGAGAAGTGAACATTGCTTTTTGGAAAACAATAATCATCAAAAACACTATTCACCATATTTTTTATTTTTTATTAATTTATTTAAAATGTATAACATGATTAATTTCACAAAAATTATATGTTTGGCATGCTAATTGTTGTATATTAATTTTTTAATTAAATTGTGTATGCTTGAATAATTAAATCGTGATGCATGACTAAGGTTTTGTCGACCAGTTGGTGAAACTAAAAAATTAATTTAATTGGTCATTTAGAAGGTTATAAGTAATTGTCTTATTGATTTGAGGCTTTGAAAGTTCAGGGATTAATTTAAACTCAAATATTATCGCCCCCAAGAGTGTTCTCGTTTGGGAAAAAATCATTAGAAATGGTCTTTGTGTTTCTTTTAATTTGAAATAGATGAAATCGATGCTCCGGAAGGTTTCATTAGTACTTTGGATAAATTAAATTTATCCTTGTAATTTTTATATTTTAAGTAGGAAAAATTGACCCTCCAAAAAGTTTCACTGGTAGTTAAAGGTGAGAGAGATCAAATAAGTTGTATATGACGTTCTGGCTATAGGGGATTCCAGTAACACGGCCCGGGGTTGTCCCTAAAAGTGTTACCACTGCATCGCTCTTTCTCTCGAAGGTCGAGAAAGCCTTTGCAAAAAATGAGAAGGTAGAGATGCAACATTTGGTCATCGAGCTAGCTAACAAAACAAAACAAAAATCGTAATCACGAACTTGACGTACGATATATATTAAAAAAAATCAAATAATTACGAGTAATTTAGTTTCAAAATCATATAGTTACTAATATTTCCCCGATTCTAAAAGTGGTTATAGATAAATAATTTTGATTCATCATAATTACTTACTTTATTTTAAAATATAAAAATGTGATTAATATTTATCCAAATTACAATTTACTTGTTGATAATATTTTTAAATAAATATGCATTGATTTAAGGGAAATTACCCATAAGGTACATACTCAACTATTTTATTGTCATCTAGTATCCAAGGTTTGATCAATTGTCACTTAATACCCAACTCAACTACCTAATTATCACATAGTACCTAACTTTATTTTAATACCCTAGCTACCCTCACCATTTATGAACAACCACGTAACCAAAAATTTTATTTCCTACTTTTTCTTTTTATTTTATTTTTAAAAGATCCGTATCTTTCGAACCGGACCTCGAAAAAAATAAATGAAAGTACCATCACTTTTTTTTAAATGAACAAAACTAGATCCATTGATGATATTTTTTATTTTCTTAAAAAATAAAATTTCACGAGTAACAATTCACATCATGTCATGAGAATTATTCAGGAAATCCTGAGAGTTCCAAACAATTCGCATCATATCATGAGAATTGTCCAGGAACCCTAGAGTTGCAAACAATTCGCATCATATCATGAGAATTGTACCCAGAGTTGCAAACAATTCGCATCATATCATGAGAATTGTTCATAAAATCCTGAGAGTTGCAAACAATTCGCATCATATCATGAGAATTGTTCAAGAAATCCTGAGAGTTGCAAACAATTCGCATCCTATCATGAGAATTGTTCAGGAAATCCTGAGAGTTGCAAACAATTCGCATCCTATCATGAGAATCGTTTAGAAAACCCAGAGTTGCAAACAATTCACATCTTATCATGAGAATCGTTCAGAAATCCTGAGAGTTGCAAGCAATTCGCATCTTATCATGAGAATCGTTCAGAAATCCTGAGAGTTGCAAGCAATTCGCATCTTATCATGAGAATCATTCAGAAATCCTGGGAGTTACAAGCAATTCGCATCATATCATGAGAATTGTACCAGCGCGTTTTTTTTACCAGCGCGTATATTTTGGTCGGGGATATTTTTGTCCAAATTTCAATTCAAAATACCAAGTGACACTATCCAAAAAGCGGGTACCACTGGATAATTACATAATTGAGAAAGTATTTACTTTTACTTTTCTCTTGATCTAATATAAAAATATTTGAAATCGCACATCGTTCCATTAACATCATTTAATTCACTGATGTATTAATTAATTTTTATATATAGGTGTATTATTTCATGGATTAAAAACGAAAAACGATTGGGTATATTTTTATTGTCATAAACAAAAAGTCCTGTATTATTGTTATGACTTCGAGTCCCTCTACATACGTTTTCTCGGCTGAGCCTGTCACCTTGTGTGGTTTACCTTCTGGCGTTGGTTTGCAGGCCATCGCGTCAGACTGAGGGTTTACCCTTTGCGCACTCATTGCATTCTGAGTAGCGGCTGCGGGTTCCCTTCGAAAAAAAATATGAAATGCGACAGAATTAAATAAAATGAAACAAAATACAATATAAACAAGTTGCGACAAATATTGTTTTAACCAAAAATTAAATATATAAAAATTAGAGATTCAATTTTTTAAAAATCGAAATGATATACGCACACCACCTGCTCCTGTATATGTTAAATTCAACTAGGAGGTTTCGATTTAAAGTACGAAATATAGTTAATCAAAACAAAAATATAGTTACATTATTCGAGTAACCCTCCCCCAGATGCCATATACACCCGCATATGTACCTTCACATGGTAATACAAACATTTTTCTCTAATAAGAGATATACGTATAAATAAACAGAAGACGATGCAATCAAAATAGATTAAGATTCTCAGTGGCCATTTATTAGGAATGATGGTTAGGTTATGAAAATATATGTCCGATGATTTAAAATGTTTTACTTTTTAAAAAATTATTAATTTCATAAGATGTGCGGTGCCATTATAACTTTTTTCTAAATATGACGTAGGAATGGTTCCGTTTTTTTTCGTTGATCATGAATATATTAATGAACTTTCATTTAATAACATATGATTCGTATCAGTAGAAAAAGAATCTAAAATTTGATCCCATGAACATAATTCTTCGATGGTAGATCATTTGAAATTATGAAAAAGAATTGTTCCTAAAAAAGATACTAAAAAGGCAAAAACAAGATGAAACAGAAAGTGATCCATTATTAATATGTTTTTAGTTAAATAATTTTTTTTTTTTAGTTTTTTAATAAAAATTTAATAAACTAATAATCATGTAATAGTTGTAAAACCAAATATTTATTATAAATATTTTAAAAATAAAAATAACTATAAAATGATTTGAATAAAACGTCAATAAAAAAATAAAATTACATATTAATTTAGAACGAGCAACATCTTTGGTTGGAACACCATTGTTAGTTAAAACATCATTCTTCTCAACACTTGTCATCTCGACATTAGTGGCGTGACCACTACTAGTTTCACAAATCTCTTCTTCATAATCATACAAATTTAGCACTCTGAACAAAACACAAAAAATTATCCAAAGTGCGATCATGATATCCAAAATGAAAATAAAAAACCACTTGACATCAAGTTTCTTTAGTTGTTTCTTAAGTAGAAGAGATCTTCGTTTGTTTAAAAGAAATATGATCCTTAATCTTAATCTGAGCCTATCGTTCATCAACAAAAGTCTTATAAACAGTGCGATACTTTGACGATATGACATCAACTTGTCTGTGCAGGTTCGATCTTGCGGTCTTGACCTTTCGTTTTGGTATTCATAAGTTCTTTATAAACTGAAGACCAATGTACTCATAAAAAGGTAAAACATTGCCTCGAATAAAGGCCATTTTTTCAAAAATCATAGCAAAACAATAGCTTGCTGATAAGTTATATTCGGCATGAAGCCAAATGCTCCCCAATTAGGTATTTTTTACAATCTTGAAATTTAATTCCTCAGTTAGCAAACTTTTTGTTATTAGATCACTATGCAATTTATCACAAAATTGCTGAAGCACATAACACAAATGAAACAAATAACAATAAGATAGAACACAAGATTTAACGTGGCTCGACAATAGTCTACGTCCACGGGCGCCATCAAAGAAAAGTGTTTCACTATAATAGAAAAGGGTTACAGATTTCAGATTGTGTTTTGTGTAGCCCTAGTAGTCGATTTATAGAGAATAAATAGAATTACTAGACAATTTGCCTAATGGGCTCATATACACAAATCTAATGAGGAACCATCCATTACATCTTATTGTCAATAACACAAAACTGTACGGCCGAGCATGGTACACTGTCAAGGCACAATGACATATCACAAACACAAAACTGTAATGCCAGACACATTACATTGTCAAGGCACTATTTGACTCATTCACAAAAAATCTTCCCCTCGAGGCGAATATCATTTCTTTACTATCAACAAAGAAACTTCTCTTCTTCTCACTCACCAAATTCCCCTAAGGCATTCACTCTATACTGCAAACACCAATCCAGTTTAGGCACTCCCTAAAATTTCGAACGGATACTACCTTGGTCATTATACATGCTCGATTAGCGTGTGTAGACCCTTTCTTTGCATCAACAATTCCTTTTGAGATTATATCACGAATAAAATGATACTTGACATCTATGTACTTTGTACGCTCATGGTACATCTGGTTCCCTGTAAGGTGTATGGCGCTTTGACTGTCACAAAACAATTTTGTAGTAGTCCTATACAACCCCAAATCCGCCACCAAACCTTGCAACCATATTGCCTCTTTAACTGCTTCTGTTACCGGCATGTACTGTGCCTCTGTTGTAGACAAAGCTACAGTAGCTTGCAATTGTGTTTTCTAACTGATTGTACTCCCAGCTAGAGTAAATAAATATCACGTCAGAGATATCTTTTTATCCATATCACCTGCAAAATCAGAGTCAACAAAACCAACCAATGATCCTGCAACATCATTCGGCGATTCACCAATATCAGTCTTGTTAAAAGTTAAGCTAACGTTCACAGCATTCTTAAGATACCGAAGTATCCATTTCACTGCCTGACAATGTTCTTTCCCAGGACATCCCATATACCTTCTAACTATACTAACCACATTTGAAATATCAGGACGTGTGCATACCATAGCATACATGATACTACCAACTGCAGTTGCATATGGAACCTTCGACATTTGTTCCAACTCAGTATTTTCCTTGGCCACTCCTACTGCAGACAATTTGAAATGAGTAGCAAACAGAATTATAACTTCTTTAGCATCAAACATGTTGAATCGTTGTAACACTTTCTCAATATAGCTTCGTTGAGACAAGTGTAATGATCCTACAATTATGTTCTTGATAATCTCATTACTAAGAATCTTCTTTGATCTACCCAGATCCTTCATCTCAAACTCGGCACTAAGCTGTTTATTTATCTGTACAATGTGTGATATACTACAACTAGCAATAAGCATATCATCCACATACAACAACAAGTAATCATAAGAAATGATTGACATCTTTTGATGATAAACACAACTATCATATGGACTCCTCGTGAACCCTTTTGACACCATGGATGTATCAAAACATTTGTACCATTGCCTAGGTGACTATTTCAAATCATATAATAATTTTTTCAGCAGACAAACTTTGTCATCCACATTAGATTCGATAAATCCCTTTGGTTATTTCATATAGAATCGCTCCTCCAATTCACCATGTAGAAAAGCAGTCATCACATCCAACTGCTCAAGCTCTAAATCTTGCAAAACTGCCATGGCTAACAAAACTCGAACCAGACTATGCTTCATCATCGGAGAAAACACTTCATCGAAGTCGATTCCTTCCATTTGAGTAAAACCCTTAGCGACCAGTCTTGCCTTGAATCGAGATGCCTCAACCCATTGATTACCTTCCTTTTTCTTGAACACTCATTTACTGCCTACTACATTCTGTCATTTAGGAAAGTCAACAAGCTTCCATGTTTGATTCTTATGAAGAGATTTAATCTCTTTCCCCATAGCACCACTCCATCGATCTGCCTCTGAACTCGCTATAGCTTCTCTGTAGCTACTAGGTTCCTGCATCTCAACTTCTTCTGCAACTGACAGAGCATATCCAACTAGATTCGCATACCTTTTTGGAAGTCTAATATCTCTTCTTTTTCTGCCCAATGCTGTGCTATAAGGTTGTTCTGGTTCGGGCACATCATCGTCACTATCATCTGATGCTGACGCTTCACCTCCTGATTCTGGATCCACCTCAGAACCACTTGAATTATTAGACCTGCTAAGAACTGATTCTACTTCAAGCTCCACCTGTTTACTCACAACCGATCCTGATTGGACCATTTTTCCTACTTCTATCTAACTGTCTATCGAAGCAAACTCATTAAAAGTAACTTCCCGACTGATGAGAAAACTTGGAGACTTTGGAGAGGTACACCATAACCTATATCCCTTCACTCTAGTAAAATATCCTAGATATGCACTTCTTTTCCCTTGACTCTAGCTTACCATCTCTCACATGAGCATATGCAGGACAACCGAACACCCTCAAATGTTCGTAATCAGCTGACAATCCAAACCAAATCTCAAAAGGAGTTTTACAATCAATAGTCGTTGATGGGGACCGATTCACCAAGTAACATGCTGTATTGATAGCTTCAGACCAAAAATCATTTCCCACGCCGGAATGCGAGAGCAGACTTCGTGTCTTGTCACAAAATGTTCTGTTCATTCTTTTCGCGTCTCCATTCTGTTGTTGTGTTCTAGAACAAGTGCGATGGTGCACTATTCCCTCAGCTTCGCAGAACTCATTGAACTCACGCCTGCAATATTCTAACCCATTATCTGTCCTAAGACGTTTTATTTTTTTCTTGTTTGCTTCTCAATCATCGTCTTCCATTTGACAAAGGTTGAATATGCCTCATCTTTCGTTTTCAGAAAGTAAACCCACACCAAACTTGAATAATCATCAATCAAACTCATGTAGTATCTGACTCTACTCTTCGATGAAATTAAAGATCTAAGTGAATGCAATCTATTGCCCTTTCAGTCTTTCTTATAGCCGATTTGCTGAATTGACTCTATTTTGTTTATCAAACACACAGTGCTCTCAAAATCCTAACGATTCTACTTTATACCCTTTCAAAAAATCTCTCTTTCTCAAAACAGCTAATCCTATGTCACTTATGTGACCAAGACGCTAATGCTACAACTTATTTTGATCCTTCCTACTTTGGCTATTACTTCCTGCTGATATTAGTGCATCATCGCCCATAACAATACTCCCCTAGAGAATGTAAAGACCCCCATTGAGCCTTTTGTCACTTTGATTACATCGTCTTCTGCACGATACTTGTAACCCCGGGAGTCTAGAGTCCCGAGATAAATCAGGTTTCTCTTTAACCCAGGAACATGCCAGCACGTCAAGATTCTAACAACCCGTCAAATATTCTGATTCTACCGTTACCGATACCACCAATAGTCAACAAATGATTGTTCCCTAAATAGACAGTTCCCTGCATTGGCTTGTAAATATCGAACCATTTCTTGAACTGACACATATGATATGTAACGCCAGTATCGATTACCCAAGATTTTTTCCTAAAGTCTGAACTCACGGACAATACATCTGCTCTACCACTGTTTTCACTATCTTCGAAATCGTTCACACATTCAACAATGTTTGCTGCATTTTCCTTTTGATTTCGCTTCTTAACATTCATTTTTGGACAACCTCTCATATAATGACCCTGCTCACCGCATCCATAACAGCTTGAGTGCTTTACCTTTGACTTGGACCTCCAGTTCTTCCTTCTTAAAAAACTCGATTTGCTTCTAGATATTCCCCTAGTCAGAAGATCTTCCCCTTCAGCTTGATTGTCTGGCTGCAACTATCTCATCTCCTTTAATTTCGGTTCCCTTTTGACATTTACTAAGGATAACTCATCTCCTTTAATTTCACCACATACATAAAATTAAAAATAATAACTTTTGGGCTTCGAAGTTTGGGGAATATTCCTCATAGATTTGGAGATAAACTTTACGTCTTATGAGTTTGGCTAGCAAAATAGACAAGATAGCGATCAGTAACGGGAAGTCTACCATCTTTTCGTAAGACACGTGACTTCTCTCTACCTCCATGGTAACCCATTATGGAAAAGATATTATTTATGACTCAAGGTTTGACAAGAATTTCAAGGTTTCAGAGATCATTCAAGATGGGCTCTCGAACTAGCCATCCTGATTAAGGCTTCCAAGCATTATGAATCATCACAAATTTCATGCGATTAACAGCCTCACACTCTCTATCCCTTCTTTGAGCACCAATTATGATGACGTCTGTTGTTTGACTGTCAAGAGTGGAATCAATAAGATCACATTCAAAGGAACCTACAATGCCATCAGAATATCGAACCCATGTGTCGAGTGGTGAGGGTTAGTATAACACATGTATAATATATCTCGTCATTCATTTACTCTATATCTTGCAATTAATGACATATTGTCAACCGAGACAAACTTATAAGTTGAGGATTAAACTTCCATTTATATTGGAAATTATCAACTCATCTACCGGATCAATCAACCTTATCCTCTATGATAGTTACTTCACTTAAACTATATGAGCCCCAACTAGTTCAAAGTTTGAGTTCATATTAAACGGATCTAATTGGCCTTCTTGGATTAAAGAGGTATCGAACTTTACTTCCACTCAAAGCCGCCAAATTTCACATTCTTGCTTTGGCGTGGTAATAAACCAAATTTTGCAGGATCTAATCTTATATCCAACTATTTAGCTTATTTTCTCTCAAATATTTTTATGGCAATTTTCAGGTATGTTTTAAATAAGGAAACTGTCATAAAAAAAAACCCAGGACCAAACTTTACTACCATTTATTACCCAAACTATCACTACTGCTTAGGTAATCGTGATTCACGAGTATATTTCTCCACCAATGGTGTAGCGAAGTTAGAATTCTTCGCTTGGGTTTAAACACGTTTTCTCATGGTCATGTTTTAACCCACAATAAATATCACGTCATTGGTCGTTAATTAGACCGGTTTGGACGCAATTTTGAAAGCGTCATGTTCCATCGAGTATGTTATTATTTCAGTTATTATTTGATAATTCTCTTTTATAAAACAGTTCTCATTGAAAATCTCATAAGAAGCCTTTAATATTGTATATAAAGACGTTTAAAGACAGTTTCTATGTGTTTATTTGTAATAACATTACTCTTTTCTTTCATCAGATTCACGATGTTAACTAAACTAGATCTGTAAAGCAATTTGTAAGAGACATTTTTTCTAGTAATAAAAACATTTATTCATTATTATTTTAAATAATAAAAACATTCAAAACAATCAAATTAAAAAAACGATTGACCCATGCATATAAACAAGTTGCGACAAATATATATTTAAAAAAAATGAATAAAAACCAGAGATTCAGTTATTTAAAGATTGAAATGATGCCCCCAAGGGGGTAGGCGAGTTGGTTGAGTATGACATTCTTATGACCAAAAGGTCATGAGTTCGAGTCCCTCTACATACGCTTTCTCGGCTGAGCCTGTCACCTTGTGTGGTTTACCTTCTGGCGTTGGTTTGCAGGCTATCACGTCAGACTGAGGGTTTACCCTGTGCGCACTCATTGCACTCTGAGTAGCAGCTGCGGGTTTCCTTCAAAAAAAAGATTGAAATGATATACACCCACCACCTGCTCCAGTATACTTCAAATTCAAGTAGGAGGTGTCGTTTAAACTACGAAATATAATTTATCAAAACAGAAGTATAATTACATTATTCAAGTCCCCTACCACCAGCTCCCATATACGTCAAATTCAACTAAAAGGCTCCTCTCCAAGCTTCGAATTACCTGCCATAAGTATATTTCAACTGCTCAAGTCATCTTCCTAATAATATCCATCGGTTTTTCATGATTCGTGGTTTTATCGAACTATTCTTTTTTTAAAGTAGCTTTTCACATATAAAATTGTTTTGGTTTTTGCGGATAATAATTTAAAAATTGTCATTTGACAGTTCAAATAGCCGTCTTATATTTTTTTTAAATCGCATGGCCGAACATTAATAATATAATGTTGGAATATATTTATTGTATGGACAAAAAATAATTAGGTCAACATGTTAAATAAACATATTCGGTCAATGTCTTAAGGAAGTCCAAATTAAAAGTAATCGAGTTAATTACTTAATTAACGAAATTGGATCTATGAGTGTAGAGGCCTTATGGGCTCAAGTGTGGTAACCGGGTTGAATTTGAGAATTGTGATTAAGATGGTCCACTTAAGCTTGAATTAATAAATAATGGATATAAATTGAATTTTCAATTGATCGGGATATTGTCTCTGTACACAAGGAAATATAATAGGATGTGATTTACAATGTTAGGCTTTACATCATAAATGCTACAAATAAGAGGCTATGTTTAGAAATTTCATCATCCTAACCCGTAAGCACAAATCTACCGTTTCGTGCAGTGTCTGGAAAACCAAACCCTTTTGTTTTCTAACTTGGTTCTGCAGGTTTTTCAAGTTAATCTAGAGAATCTCTAAGGAATTAAAAGGAACAAATCACAAGATGGATAGTTCCGGGTAAATTCGTGAGTAATCTCTTTTCCTTTTATCATTAGGTGAATCTCAATTAGGGGTTTAATCATTTTTCGTGGTTTTGGCTATATTCATTTGATGCGATTTCAAATAAAATATAACAATTGGTATCAAAGCCAGCAAAAACTTTTTTGGATTCGATAGAATAATCAATTGCATGTTTTCTTCAATGTAAAGAATCCATACCATTGGGATTATGTGTTGATTGAGCTGGTTAAGGCATGGATTTAGGAATTATGTGAAAAGCATGAGTTTTGATTTATTCGGTTGAAAATCATGATATGTGATTATATATATTTTTTTGTTTTGTTTTAAATAAATTCAAACTCTTGGCGCAACAGATCATCGACGGATTAACCCCTGCTGTTAACGTTGATCGAAGCTTGTTTGACGATGTTCACAATGGTCAGCGAACTGTTGACGTTGTGGATGAACACCGCAACTTGTGAGGTAATTCACAATCCATTATTGTCGCGATGCCAGCAGTAGGAGTGTTTTGACAATTTTTTTTGGAATATGAACAATGTGTGAATAGTTTTTTCGAAGGCTTAATAATTATCTAAATATTCTATTAATAAAAACCACTATTCACTAGAAACACTATTCATCAGAATAGTGATGCAAACATTTTTTTTTCAGAAGCTGAACAAGTATTTTCTATGAAGTAAAAAGTGTTTTTTTAAACACTAATATTCAAAAACACTATTCACCATATTTTTTTTATCTATTCTAATTAATTTAAAATGTATGACATAATTTATTTCAAAGAAATGATGTGTTTGACATGCTAATTATTGTATGTAAATTTGTGAAATATATTGTGTAGGCTTGAATGATTAAATTGTGATGCATGACTAAGGTTTCGTCAACCGGTAGGTGAAACTAAGAAATTCATTTAATCGGTCCACTAGAAGGTTATAGTTAATTTTCATATGGATCCTAGACTTTGAAAGTTCAACGATTAATTTAAACTTAAATATTATCGCCCCAGAGCGTTCACGTTTGGGATTAAATTAATTACGAACGAGAGAAAATCACTCGAAATGGTATTTGTGTTTATTTTAATTTGAAGTGGATGAAATCGACCCTCCGGAAGGTTTCATCAGTACTTTGGATATACTAACTTATCCTTACATTTTTTTTAAGTAGGTTAAATTAGTCCTTTAAAAGGTTTCACTGCTACTTAAGAAAATCCAATCAGGGTTATTTTAATTTAAGTAAATGATATCGGCCCTCTGGAAGGTCTCATTGGTACTTAGGAAATTAAAATAATGATCATGGTATTCTTCTCAAACTCATAAAATTTCATATTAGTATGGTTTTCCCTCTGATATCTATTATCAGGGAATTTTATGTTTTACTTGTATTTGTAATGTTCATGCATATGTTTCCATTTATATGGTAAGATCTTAAATGTGCTTTGTGTACTATTTGTTCTTATTATAATGTCCACTAGTTACAATCTATTGGGGATCCTTTATTCATGTTGGATTGTTCGGAATTTAAATTGTGGAAGGAAGATATGTTGTTCTTATTGTCTGTACATGATTATGATCGTGTATTGAAAACTCCCAAACCATTCCCTCTTCGTTCGGAAAGTATATTGGAGGAAACTAAGGCAGATGAAAGGTGGGACTGATCAAATAAGTTGTGCATGGCACTCTGGTTATAGGGGATTCCAGTAGCACTGCTTGGGTTGTCCCTAAAGGTGTTACCACTGCATCGTTCTTTCTCACAGAGGTCGAGAAAGCCTTTGCCGAAAATGAGAAGGTAGAGATGCAACATTTGGTCAACGAGCTAGATACCAAATACAATATACTAGTAAAGGTAAAATCCATGACCATACTCTGGGAATATCTATGATTGGCAAACGTTAAAGACAAACGATTTAGACCTTCCTAAGGAGTGCATAGCGGGATCCAAATTTGATTCGCTGCCAAATTGGTTTAATTATTTCCAGTCCACCTATAACTACATGTTAGAAAAGTGAAAAATCAATGAGTTGATTTCCCACGCGGCACAAGAGGAGGATAAACTTAAAGTCACAACAACTAAGGTTAATGTGATTACATATAAAAAAGGGCCAGCGCCTAAGCAAAAAAATATGGCAGAGGACTGGGCCAAGGTACGGTCAAGAAGAAAAGCACGAGGCCCTAGACATGTTCAAAGATTTTAGGACTAAAGTTGTGAAAACAACTCTATATCAATATTAAGAATGTTAGATCTGACCATGTTAGTGAGTACTATGAAAGATATGACAGGTCAGGTGAACAACATCAAGGAATTTTTGCTACATACCTAGAGAAGTATGGCATAATCCCTCAATATATAATATCTGATTCACCCCACATCAATGGTGTATATGAGAGAAGAAAATGAACACTAAAAAATATGGTTAGAAGTAAGATAAGTCACTCATCTCTACCATTATATCATTGGGGGAAGTCATCAAATGTACTGCTTATATACTCAACTGATTACCCACTAAGGCTACTCTTAGGATCCATATGAACTTTGGAGCGGGCGTAGACCCAATTCAAAGTACTTTCCTGTGTGGGGTTGTCCAGCTGAGGCGACTCCTTACAAACCTCAAGAAAAGATACTGGACCTAAAAAATAGTTAACTGCTTCTTCATATTTAAGGTTTATGATTCTCTCTCTGGTACAATATTTGAGACAAAAACAACCAAGTTTATATATAATGTTGAGTTTGGGGGGATAATCATGGAATATATGTTGATTTTGAGGAAGAATCCTTAGATATAAATGAAGGTTTTAATGAAGATACTCAGGTAGCAGAAGATTGGGTTGTAATGGAAATTATTTTGGTTTTATTAGAACAAGATAATCCTCAACTTAACATTGTTGCTCCACTTGAAGGTTTTAACCAGTATACAAATATGGTCAAGGTAGAACAAGAGAAACCTCAAGATAATCTTCCTCAAGCGGAATCAAAATGAAATTGTTCATAATGATCAAACTCAACTTCCTTAAGAAATGCAACAAGAGGTAATAGTGCCTTTAAGAAGGTCCACGAGATAAATAAAGAGCATTATAGGTCCATAATTTATAGTATATCTTCAGAAGTATAGTGAGTTATGTGTTGGAACTGTAAATGATCTTTCATCCTACAAACAGGCCATGACAAGCTCCGACTCTCGGAAGTTGGTTGACTCTATGAAGGATGATTATAAATCAATTCAAGACAATTTGGTATGAGATCTTGTCTCATTACCTGAAGGAAAAAAGGTAATTGGTTGTAAATGAGTCTTAAAACCAAACACGATTTAATTGGTAATATGGAAAGACATAGAGCACATTTTGTAACGAAAGGTTATACTTATCGTGAATATATTGATTTTATAGAATCCTTTGCTCTAGTATCGTTGAATGATTCTTTTAGAACAATCATGGAATTAGTTGCATATCTTGACCTTGAGCTTCGTCCGATGGATGTTAAGACCTCTTTTCTCAATGGTAATATCGAAAAAACAATCTATGTGGTGCAACCAAAACACTTTGTGGAAAGTAACTCAAATAATCTTGTTTGTAGGCTTATGAAATTTATATATGGGCTTAAACTGGCCTCTCGTCAATGGTATCACAATTCCTTGAGGTGATAGTCAGTTATGACTTTAAGATCAGCTCGGTTGTAGATTGTGTGTATCATAAATTAAGTGAGACTAATTTCATATTTATTATATTTTTTGTGGATGACATATTGCTTTCCTTGAACAATAAGGAATTGTTACAAACTACAAAAGGACTTTTATTAGACAAGTTTGATATGAAAAATCTTGTTGATGCCAGTTTTGTGTTAGGAATCCAGATACATTGAGCTCACTCTCATGGTATTCTTGGATTATCAAAAAAGGCATACATTGAAAGTTTGTTACAACGTTACGGATTGGTAGATTGAAAATATCTAAGTACCGTTAATAGACTTAGTCTGTCATAAGACAAAACTTGAGATTGAAGAAATCAAAATGGTCTCTCATGCTTCACAATTGGAAATTTGATGTATGTTCAAGTTTTTACTAAGCCAGATATTCCCTTTGTTGTAAATATATTAGAGAAATATGTTAATAACCCATGCATGGATCACTCATAAACAATTAAAAGGGTATTCTAGTTTCCGTAAGGAACAAAGGGCACATGTTTCCATATGTGAAGTTGGATAAACTAAAGATCATCGGGTATTCCGACGCGGATTTTGGTGGATGTGCGGATACACTAATGAGAGCGTCATGAAACATATTTGTATTGGTTGGAGGTGCAATATCCTCGAAAAGTGTAAACTAAATACTTATTGCATCGTCCACCATGGTAGCAGAATTTGTTGCGTGTTTGAGGCAACAAACCGATAATTTTGGCTGAAAAATTCCGTAGTACAATACTCGAATAGGTTCAAGAGCTTATCTAGTTCCAAACATATAAACATGAAATTCTTGTTTGTTAAATAGATAGTTCAGTTGGGTTAGATAAATATAGATCATATCAGCCCAAAATCAATTATATTATATCCTCAAATAAATGCATTTTAGCCTAAGGTTTTTTAGGGATACATCATTAGTACGCATATAGTTCATTTAGAGGATTGTTAGTTTTAGTGGGAGAGTTTGTAATATGATCTAATGTTATATTTTGCAGTATTTTGCACATTAAAGTTTATTGCAATATATATGCTTGGAAATATTTATTGATATTTGTACTATATTTGATCTCCAAAGGTTGGAACCATTTACGAGTAGATATGTAATATTACGAGCCATATTACTCTTAGGCCATACTCCATAATTCGCCCAAGTAATTTCTTGATAATGGTAATGTCATTAATGTTGTATCCTATTGTTCACATTACGAGAAATATGTCTTTAGTCCTTTATTGTTATCAGTCATGTACATGGTTGTGTTGTTTTCCCATTGACAATGAATATAAGGATCCCACTAAAGTTGAATATGTATTCTTGAGTATCATGTGACGGTCCAAGTGGGAGATTGTTGGAATATATTTATGGAGCAACAATAATTTGGACTGACATACTAAATAAACATATTCAATCATTGTTTTAAGGAAGTCCAAATTATAAGTAATTGAGTTAATTATTTAAATAATAAATTTGACCTATAGGTGTAAAGGCATTATGCGCGCAAGTATGGTAACCGGGTTGGATTTGTGAACTGTGATAAAGATGACCCAAATCCGAACACTTAAGCGTGAATAAATTAGGGATATAAACTGAATTTTCAATTTATCGGGTGTGGTCCCTGGACAGAAGGAAGTATAATAGGATGGACTTTACAATATTGGGCTTCACATCGTAAAGTCTATAAATAAGGGTTAGATTTATGAATTCATCATCCTAAACCGTAAACACAAATCTGTCGCTTCCTACAATGGCTGGAATACCAAACCCTTTTCTTTTTGAACTTGGTAATGCAAGTTTTTCAAGTTCATCTACAGAATCCCTACAAAACAAAAAGGGACAAAATACAAGATGAATAGCTGCAAGAAAATCTATGCGTAATATTTTTTTGTTTATTCATTAGGTGAATCTCAATCAAAACTTTATCATTTTTTATGAATTTTATATTCATTTGATGCGATTTCAAATAAAATACAACATATAAAACTTTAAACTGTGAAACAAATATAAATAAAAATAAACGAAAAAAACTAACGTGAAACGAATACAAATCATAAAATACTGGTGAAAGTTTCCTCCCACTACAACGAGTAACGTATTAATTAAAATTAAAGATTACAGTTTACATTTTTTATAAAACAAATGGTATTATTATGAATTGTGAATTATTTAAAAATTATATATGTAATTTTTAAAACATTTTTATATTTATAAAAGGTTATAACTTACTAGGAAAAAATTTAAACTCTAATCAAATGAAGATAATTTATGTCTCACGTTGGTGGTGGTGGACGGACAACAGCTTCAAAATTATAACTTTTTTTGTTGAAAAAAAAAGAAGAAAAATATCTATAAATACCTACTCAACTATCTTATTACCACTTAATACCTAAAAATTTCATACTATGAACAACTACCTCAATCGGTCTGAAAAATCACAAGTAATCCTCTTTCTTTCTTTTTAAACCAAATTTCTTCTTCTTATTTTTTTTCTTTTTATTTTAAAAAGTCTGTATCTTTCAAACCGTAGTTCGGAAAAAAAAAAATCTGAAAGAACCATCGGTTTTGTTTCTTTAAGACGAACAAAAGTAAATCCATTAACGATATTTTTTAATCTTTTTTATTTGTTGTTCAAAGAAATCGCATGATAGATATTTCAAAGAACTCGCATGATTGATTTTTCAAACAAAAATATGATTTTTATTTTTTTTAAATAACTCGCATGTTTGATTTTATAAACAAGATAACATTGTTAATTTTTCAAAGAACTCGCATGTTTAATTTTTCAAAAAACTTGCATGTTTATTTTTTCAAATAAATAACATGATTTATTTTTCAAAGAACTCTCATTGTTGATTTTTCAAACAAAATAACATTGTTAATTTTTAAAAAACTCTCATGATTAATTTTTCAAAAAATGTGCATGTTTTATTTTTCAAAGAACACACATTGTTGATTTTTCAAACAAAATAACATTGTTAATTTTTCAAAGAACTCGCCTAATTGAGTTTTAAAGAAATCGCATGATTGATTTTTAAAGAACTCTCATGGTTAATTTTCAAAAAACTCGCATATTAGTGATGATTGTTTTTAGTTAAAAAATAGAAATTTTGGTTTATAAATTAGAAGTGGTTACGTGATTGATGATGAAACGTGACTATTTAAGGTATGATTATAAAATTATGTATTGATTGTGAGTTAGGTAGATAAGATAGGTATTAAGTAAACATAAATAATTAGTTGAGTATATCGTTTCCCAACAAAAAGAATTATCCATTATTTTTGTATTTTAGTTAAATAAATTTTATATTTTCCAAAATCAAATATTTGTTAAAGTAAAAAAAATATCTCGTAACACTTGTGAGATTAAACATTTATTTTAATTATTTTGAATAAATATAGTTATAAACATGGAATTCCATACCAATCACAATTTTTTATTTCAAATAATTTTTTAGTTAAACTTAACCAAATATTGAATAGTAAAGTGAGTTGTTACCAAATATTTTGACAACTTCAAAAAACAATTTCGGAACAATATCCATAATAAAAATAAGAACAGTGAATACCAACTCGAAACTTAAAAATTATAGACACGAAAAAATTGGTAAACCCCAACCCGAGATACGCATTAGAAGGAAAACTCCAAAAGAAAAGGTTCAAAAAAAACTAATAGACTAGAGGTGAACTTTTTAGTGAATTAAAAATAAATAAGATCATAATCCGATTCAAGGAAAAATTAACTAAATGATATTTTTGTCAAAATAAACGTTAATGAAAAATAGAGAAAAGAGTAATAAATCAACCTCATAAGTCAACATGATTTGGATTGTGAAGAAATCCTACATTTACGGGCAACAGACAACTTACCAAACACACATGACTCAATCATAATATAGTGTGATTCACAAAACCCACTCTTCAATATTTATCTCTCACCTTACTTATCTTTAAAAAAAGTATTTTTTCTCTCAGAAAATATGCAGCTCACAATTGTTTTGTAATGAATATAAATAAGATAGAAGATCAATTTAATATGAAATCTAATCAATATAGAATACCAAATTAGTAGGAAATCTAATTAATATAGAAGATTATTTCAAAATGCAATCTAACTAATATAGAAGATCAAATCAATAGAAAATCCAATTAATATAGAAGATCTAATTAATATAAAAATTTAAATATTTTAGAAAATCTAAATAATATAAAAAACACCGAATATGAGATCTAATTAATATGAGAATCAAACTAATGTAGAATATCTAATTATTATAGATCTCTAATTAATATAAGAGATCTAATTAATATAGAAATCTAATAAATATAGGATATTTAATTAATATAGAAATATATTTAATATGTGAGACCAATTTAAATAGAAAATTATGCTACAAGTTAGTTCTAACCTACACTTACAATTCTGCACCTAGACTTATAGTAACTCCAGTATCCGTTGCGCTCAATGTTCTACTATTTAGAGACCAGCTCACCCGCATCATAGACTTGCACCAGTCTCATGTAGTTTGTGAGCTTTGAAATAGATAATACCTTGGTCAAAGCATCTGAAGGATTTTCTTCGATAGGAATCTTTAGAGACCAGCTCATTCGCATCATAGACTTGCACCAGGACTCGTCTCTTCAGATGCATGATTAGCTTCTCTTAATTTGACAATCCCTTATTCTCGTCTACTTCAAGGTTTAACCACAAAATCATCTTATGTATTCACACAAGAATCACTCTCTCTTTCTTCATATGCCTCATCATGTTCCTTTGTTGTTCCAAATGCCAATCTTTCGACATCGATTGAGACAAGACGTCAATTTGAAACTTGAAAATAACATACATAATTTATATACACTACAAAATAACATTTAAATTAATTGAAAAAACTACATTTAATTTGTTTGTGAAATTATCATCGTTAAATTTAATGAGAAACTAATGTTAACTTTAATGCGAAACATTGGTTGAGTTTTTTGTGAAACCATTAGTAAGCTTATTTGTTAAACTACTCTTTAATATCTTGCAAAAAGAATTTACATTGCATGTGAAATGTAAAAGCTAACATACGAGCGACCTTTTAATAATTTTATTGATTAAACTAAGTTGTCCTCATAGATATTTTCTAGTGCAGATCAGTTCAATCAACAAACCATTAATGTTTGTGAGCTAGAATTCTTCATATCATCGTGTGTCCTAGTAGAAATGTATGCATTCAAATGTTAGATAAAATTAATATAATAAAATTTGGTGTATAAATTTTTATAATAATATAAATCATGAGTTACTAACCATCATCATAGTTATATATCCTACATATTTACTAGGACTTTCGGGTAAACAATTTTTCAGTGAATTTACCATGTTTTCCCTAATCACTTCATCCAAATCTTAATCGTTGATATTATGCAAGTCTTTCTCAACGTGAACCAATATTGAAGCCATAACGTCTCCATGAGTATGGAAGAATAAGGTAGAGTAAGCTAATAAAATATTGAGTACATATATATCACGTAAACGTTTGACATTGTCTCCTCGTGAGGGAGGGGGGCATCGCTTTACATATTTTTTCTCCAACGTATCCTTGAACTATGGTTATACGCGAATTCTCTTCCTCTTCGTCTATCTCATGAACTTAGTGTTCTTATTACTAAATGGAATTTATTATGTCCCACGTTTGATACCAAAAATTAATTTAACGTCTTTTTTGTGATCTTCACCTATTTTTCAACGAACTCAAACATTGTTTGGCCAATGTTGTACGTTTTAATAACTTTAACTATTAACTCCAAACAACTTTTCTGGATATACTTATCGTCATCTTTACTATTAAACAATGGTTTAAAGAAAGTGTAGAAGATCGTGTTTCTTAAACACTCAATATGGTGTTTCTTGATAGTAGCACTATGAATCTCCTTCCCGAAGGTATACACTCTTGATTGATATTGTAACCATTTTCCAGGTTTTTTGCTAGATGTTCTTTAAGAATTTAGAGGTATGACAGACCGTCTCATTTTCATACTTAAAGATGTTGTATTATAAGGGGAACGAACAAGTGGTTATTATGATTCGAACCATTATTATTGGATATATGGGAAATAAATATTGTTTATTGAACGTAAAATAAATGACGTTTAAGGTATCATGTTTATTTTATGTAAAATCAATCGTCTTGTGAATCCGTATTGTTTTATTATATATAAATATGTACTAATTTAAAAATACCAAGCATCAAAATTTGTGAGAGGTTACACAATACTAATTTTAGAAAGCATAAAACTTGCAAGATATTAATCAACATCCAACTAAAATACCAACATATAACGAAATATCCTCTGCAAAATCGAGCAACTTGTATCCATCTTCCGATTAAAAACTAAAATGAAAAGGATTTTTTCTATATATAAGCACTTTAAATGAGGGTTGTATTACTATACTATTGCCATAAAAACTCATGTGGTATGAATTAGTATGTCGACCAATAGCATACATGAATATGTAAATAATCGATAGCATACATGAATATGTAAATAATCGAAAGCTCATTAAAAAAACCTTGTTGATGATACTTAGTTGGATTTTAGAAAATAATAATTAAAAGAAGAAGTGTGAAAAAATAGAGTATGATTTAGAGAGAGAGAGAGAGACCATCTTATTCGAGTCGTTATGGAGAATGCTTTACACAATAGGACATTATCGAGATTTAACACCATTAACTCCATGTGGTGCTCTCGGTACCCCGAATCATTTTAAGTATTAATCTGGTACATGTCGCATTTACGATAAAAGTTGTGCTCCGGTATTTTATGGATAAATGGGATTTCTGGAGCACATACGACGCCATTTTCTAAGCGAACGAATGTTGAAGCCATCACGTCTCTTGAAGTATGGAAGAATAATAGACTGTAAGTTAATATTATGTGGATTACACATGTATCAAGTATACTTTCAGCATCGTTTCCTCATCTTGTTGCTTTCAAAATTTCCAGCATAAATGAACGATTAACTTAAGTGATAAAGTGTTCTGTAACATTACATAGTAACACTTATATTGGACTTATTACATTTATCTTACTGTTTTTATCTAAAGGGGCATCCATTTATATCGGTGTGGATTATTTCTGATGAAAGGGTAGTTTTGGAAAAAGTTTTGGGAATTTAATGTCTAAGGTAACATGTAGAGAGATAATTAAGGTGTGTGCTAGTAGTAAATTCTTATTACCCTCATTAACGAAAGTAGTTGGGGTACTTAAACTAATGTGATGATCCATGGGCCTTCTGGGTCGGTTCATGAGCTTAGGTTAAATTTAAAAACCCATTAGCCCAAGGGACGAAACGACTAGCAACTAGCTGAGTCATAATCCACTAAGTTATACTGTTCGGTGGGGCATGGTATTGGATATGTCCGAACAGCCCTCCGGATATATACCATGGTTTGTGTCAATTCCGGACGAAATCATATATAATATTTTTCTATAATGTATCCTTAAACTATGATTATATGTGAATTCTCTTATTCGTCATCCATAATCATAACTTCAATGCTTTTTTTACTAAATGACATTCGTTTTGTCTCACGTTAGATACTAAAAATCATATTAACATTGTTTTTTGTGAGCCTTGCATATTTTTCACCAAGCTTTAACGTTGTTTGGCCAATGTCATACGTTAGAATAATTTCAACTATTAAGTTCAAGCATTATTTTTGGACATGCTTATCGTTAGAACTCTTTTGGCAGATCCTCGTATGTTTCCTGCTTAGAGATGTTGAGTGAAACCAAAAACTGTTTGTCATGAGTGAAACCACTATTTATTTAATAGTTGAGAGAGAGAGAGAGAGAGAGAGAGAGAGAGAGAGAGAACCATGTTAAAAATGGTCTTTCCTTACTGAAATGTCTCGTATATTCTTTATAGGAAATTGAGCGAATACGGTAGAAAGCGAGCCTCCTCGGTCGACCTTTCTCTTTGATGCAACCATAATGAGGGGCTCCTCATTAGCCGAGACTGCATTCATTTCCTGGACGAACCTCTTGATAGAGATTTTAAGAGATTCCATTTTTTCCTAATATCACTTCATAACATAGTCGTCGTCCATCTTATACTCTTTGTTGTCTACGAATTAGTTCTTGAAGGCGATCCACGTGCACTTTTGGCAAAGTTTTGAACCAGTAGAACACATTTCCTTGAATGTTATGGAGAAGTCTTTAAACAATAAGATACCATCGATATTTGAAACCATTATAATATTTATGAACTTCTTCAAGTGGTGCTTTGTGTATCCCGAACCATTGTAAATGTCCATTCAGTACATGTTGGATTTGCGACAAAACTAAGGCTCCACTAGTTTATTAGTTTATTGATAGATGGGATTCCTGAAGCATATACACCACCATTATCAATTTAAACCGATGTTGAAACCATCACGTCTCTTGAGGTATGGAAGAATAAGGTATAATAATCTAATAATATATGAAGTACACATATATCATGTATAGTTTTAACATCGTCTCCTTGTCATTGTTTTTTCTAACGTTCATCGTAACTGAACGATTCATTTAACAGATAAAGTGTTCAGTAACATTACATGGCAGGACTTATGTTTCATTTATTACATTTATCTTATTGTTTTTATCTGAAGGGGCATCCCTTTACATATTATTTTCAATAACATATCCTTATACTATAATTATAGGTGAATTTTATTCTTCGTCGTCCAACATCATGACTTTAATGAGTTTTTTACTAAATGAGATTCATTTTGTCTCATGTTTGATACTAGAAATTACATTAACATCTTTTTTTGTGAGGGTCACATATTTTTTACCAAACTTAAATTTTGTTTGCCCAATGTTGTACATCTTAGAAATTTCAACTATTAAGTCTAACATTTCTTTTCGACATGATTATTGTTAGCTCTCTTTTGGAAGATCTTTCTATTTTCCTGCTTAGAGATGTTCAATTATAAGTGAGACAAAAAACTATGTATCATCAGTGAAACCCTTATTTCTAGATATGTGCAGAATAAATAGTATTCATTGAATACAAAGTCAATGATGTTTAAGGTATGCGAAACCAATAATGTTTATTTTATGCGAAATAGATCGTCGTGTGAAGCCGTGTTGTTTTATTAAGTATGGACATGTACGAATTTAAAAATACCAAGCATCAAAATTTGTGAGAGGCTAGGCAATGCTAATTTTAGAAAAACATTGCTAGATGTTAATCAACATCCAACTTAGAAACCAACATACATGAAATACCCTATGGAAAATTGACTTACTTGCATAAAAAATATTGTTGTATAGATATGGATATGTCGAGCGATGATATAGATGAAAAATAAGAAATACTCAAATTATAATTAAAAAAAACCTTATTGATGATACTTAGTTGCAAAACAGAAGAAAAAAGAATTAAGAAAAAAATAGAGAAAAATGGTAGTTTGATATGTGGGTATTGTTTGTAACTTAAGGAAACCCTTGAACTTCTAATTCATATGTTTTCACCTGGAACTAAATTTTACTAGGTTTCACATACGATATACATGTGTGGTTTCTCATATGACGTACAAGTATGGTTCCACATATGACATTTGTTTCTAAATCTCTCACGAACCATGTTTCACATATAATTTGATTCGAGGTTTTGCAGTTGTTCAATTCAATATGTTTCGAATGTACAAACTATGCATTATAACTTGTTACGTAAATATTTAGTAAACTATGTTTTGCAAATATCACATGGTAATTATCAGTTTCACTAAATGGTAAAATAAAGGTGTAACATTATTCAATGTTTTGTTAAATCTTCAATATGTGGAGTATAATCGATCATTGATGAAGCTAAAATTATTGGAACATCACAATCCTTGTGTACACTAGTCACGGTCAATCAAACGGTTCATCTTGATTTTATATACATCATTGAATAAATATAGATGGTAAAAGTCCATCACGACACATTTTGACATATAAAATTGATAATGGTTAAAAGAGAAATAAAATTTCAAAACCAAATAATGAATATATAAAGACATACATGAGAAATGATCTCTTATCACGTATGCACATGCTATCTTATTTGGTTGTCCATCGGGAGGGGGTGCCTCTTACAACGGTAGATACGTACAATAGTCTAAACATGGGGTTATATAATAATACATGTATTAGAATATCATCAAAATAAGTAGCCCACATCGTGAAACTCATCCAATATTTTGGTCGAAGAACTACTCGATTACGTTCCAAACGTGTTAATTATTATCATACTGAACTTCATTATAAAAAATTATAAATAGATCTCTCTATCATTTTAAGATTCTGAGATAACTTTCTTCCTAAAATTTCTCCATCCATATTTGCATCCGAACAAAACAACTGATAAAGGTATAAATCTACAATATTTGTCGAATTGAAATCTAGTTACATTGGCAATATAAGGATGTATGTACAATCGCATGAAATTTTCAAATTATATTTTTAGCATTTAGTAGCCGATAGGCTCTATGTAGTTGATATTCACTAGTACTTGTGATTCTATAGGCGGGGGTCGAACCTTTAATACAATTCACATGTACGTATTTACCAAAATACATGATATTGTTTCTGTATACATACATGAATTTATCTTTATCCAAGATCATATCACACACTCGATTTATTTTCTCTCTTTAATAAATAATATCCATATTTTTATTAAGTTATCATTCATATCTAAAATGGGGCTAAACTGAACAGCAACCCTCCAAGCATCTATAGAATATTTAAAATGCTTACACTTTTGAATGGTATTTTTTATAGAAAATACATTCTTATTGAAGTGTCATTCGCATAACATGTGCATCAAAACTGGGAATATTTTATCAAGATTGTTCATGAAAGAAAGTTCATGGCCGGTTAGTATAAAAAAAAGATAACTCACAATCATTATCTTCCATAATTGTTTTAAACATCTCAAAACACATTCATAACTATCTTGCTTTTGTATAATCATGAAGGAGAATCTCCGTAAAATGTAATATTGGTGGAGGTAATCTATGTTATTTCAAACTATGACATACGTTATCTACTAGTCTTATACGAACTATCCATGACAAACACTCGGGGAAACGTCCATAATAATATTACATTGCGAACAAACACCATGAAATATAGTCCTAAACAATTGAATCTGTTATGAAATAGGATTCTTTGTTTGCAGTCCTATGCCATTGAATGTATTTGTGTATTTGTAATCTAAACAAAATATATTACATTTGCGAACAAACACCTTTTCAGTCAACTTTCTTTTTTTACATTAATTATATATGTTGTGCATGGTTGAGGTATTCTCCAGATCTTTAGTATTTTGGTCATGCATATTTCACGAGGACATGTTCCCAAAAGATCAAATGATCTACCATTATTATTTATGACTTTTAAACTTCCCCACAATTGCATGTATTTGAAAATATTTATCAGGCTTGTGGTTGTCTATGTTAAAACCACGTCTAACGACCCTATATTATCACATTCGACGATCAGGTCACGTACTACTCGAAAATAAAAATTAATCTCATTAATTACCTAATTATATCCTTATAAATTAAGACTTTATTGTGCGGTCAAATATTCTGTATTGGAAAATAAATCTAGGAGTTCTAACTTTGTGGTCTGGATTATATCATATGAGTATAATTACAAAGATGATTTTTTATCCCTCTCCTTAACTCACTTGGTCAATGAATCAAATTCGTAATACACGTGGGTCCCAAACTCATTAATATTTTGCAAACATTTTTTGTTACGAGAATAATACAAAATTAAAGTTTCTATTTTGAAATAATATCATTAAGATATATATGTATTTTATAATAGATTTCTGAAGCATTATTATATAGTTAGTTTTATATGTCCCTATGTGGAAAAATAAGTTTGGCAGGTTATTCAATATAATTTCTCATTTATTCTGCATCATACGTAGTAAAACTTTCACATATAATTTGTATAAGGTTTCACATGTATATTAAAATAGATTTCGCAATCATTAGCATAGATATTTGCATTTATGATCGAGCTTTAAAAATGATAAGAACAAGCATATGAAGTCTATATTTCACGACAAGAAAAAATAATATAGGTCATAACAAGAACAACATACGAGCGGTTGTAATGACCTAAACATATTCGTAATTGCGTTGACAAGATATTTAGTTTTATCTTTCGCCTAAGTGGAGAAATAAGTTAGGAAATTTTGCATATATAATTTTTGTTTGCATGATACGTACTGCATGTTTTGTATAAATTTTAAGTTTCACACATATATTGTATTATATTTTGTTAGCATTTAGCGAATATTATTGTATTCATGGTCTAGGTTGGAAAACAATAAGAATAAATTTTATAATTAATATTTCTTGTAATATTTCTATTACGACACAAGAACAACACATAGGTCATAACAAAACAAACATATCGGTGGTTGAAATAATCTAACATAATTCACCATTGTATTTGCGAGATAGTTAGTTTTATTCGTTGATAATATAGAAAAATAAGTAAGATAAGTTTTGCATATAGTATTTTTCCTTCTTTTAGCATAATTCAGACGACATGTTTCGCATATAATTTAAATACTTTTTTCACCTATATTATATTAGATTTCAAAAACATTATCCTAAATTTCTGTATTCCTCGTCAAAAGAATAAGAACAAACATCTAAAGTCAATATTTCACATAAATATTAAGACTATAAAATGAGAACAACATACGAGTTCTAACAAAACCAATAAATATGTGGTTGGAATGACCTAAAACAATTCATGGTTATTTTAGTGAAATAATAAGTTTTATTCGTTACCTATGCGGTGAAATAATTAATTGACCATTATGATTACATAAATATAATATCATGCGCCAAATTGGTAACACTATATCTAGATTTTTTCCATGAACTCACAAATTTCTTGTCGTTGTTCATAATTTGTCTTGGTTGCGCAAGACAAATAAATTATGTTTCTCTAATAGGAAATAATGTATTTGTGAAATATGACTAACATATGAGTTACCAATTCTAACATAATAAGTTTCGCAATAATTTTGATATCAGTTTTACAGTCGGACGTTACAATGTTGTTGTTAAATATATATCTAACAAAAGTCTTGGAAAACGTCGTATTTAACGTTGTTGTAACATAATGACGCTAGGTTTCGTAATGCATTTATAGCATGATTCGCAATACGGTAGTGACGAACATCATCTTCTTTATATGTTATCCTTTTTATAGATCTGAAAGATTTTGATAAAAAGATAATACCTAATTATTAACCATGCTTCGGTCTAATAGGCTTTTTTTCTTTGTTCGTTTAATAACATATTCAATTTTTCAAATGAATGAGAAAAAATTAATAAATTAATAACTTTTTTGGTTTGCATTTTTAATTATTGGGTAAAATTTTGAGTTGAGAACCTAATATTCAATGAATTTTGGAACTCTATAAAATTTACATTTTAATGGGTTTTCGTGTGACGTAATTTTATTTAATAAAAATAGTGCCAACAATTAGAAATAACTAAAAAACAAAGCGTTCTAAATTTATCATCCAATAATAATTTTGTATATAATAAAAAATCCCGATCTGGCCAATACGCTCATGACAAATTGGGTACATATATAGATAACAACATGAAAATTAAATTATTAAGGGGTTGATGAGTCCAAAATGCTGGGTGCAACTAATTTTTTAAAGAGCATCTTTTGTTTTATATTTTACATTTTGCGAGATGCTGTCGGGGTGCAATTTTTTAGATGGTAACTACTTCTATATAAAGCCGTTTTCTGAGGATCATTTAGTACCTAGAACTTCAAACTCGTACTTTACTATGGAACCCATCAGCAAATTAGAAATCAGGCGTCCAGAGTGCGCTTTCGCTCCATCAATATGGGGAGATCGATTTATTTCTTTCTCCTTAGACGATTCAGTGCGTATATTACTTTCTTTTATAAATCATTTTACTCGAACTTCAACTTTAAATTTACCAATATATACGCTTCCTAAAAAAACTAGTTAGCGTATGGATTTAAGACAAAATATATGAAGAAAATGTGAACAAGAAAAACAAAAATCTTGCTACCGTGCATGTATTGACTCTATTATCATTATTTACTACTGTGTTTGCAGGCTTATGAATCCCACCACAAACAGCTAGAAATACTAAAAGAACTTGTGAGGAACATGTTGATGGCATCTACGGTTGACCCAGTAGAAAATATTATATTTATCGATACGTTAGGTCGTCTGGGCATCTTGTATCACTTCCAGGTCGAGATAACAGCGCAACTGGAACATGCATCTCAGGAACTGAACATCGACGCAAACGACTATGACTTGTCTACAATCGCTCTTGTTTTTCGAGTTTTAAGGCAGCATGGTTACAATATTTCTTGCAGTAAGTACTTATGCATATGCAGTGTCATATTGATTCGTTTCCCGTCTAATGATGTAAAAATAATATTAATCAGATGTATTGAGCAAGTTCATGGATGATGACGGTAAGTTCAAGGAAGCTTTTAAAGGTGATGCTCAAGGAATCCTAAGTTTGTTTGAAGCAGCTCACGTGAGACAAAATGGCGACGATATTCTGGAGGAAGCTCTTTCCTTCACTATGAATCATTTGGAGAATATAGCAAGTCAATCCAAGCCGCATCTCAAAAAACATATAAGAAACGCATTGAAGCGGCCTTACCACAAAGGTATAGAAAGGATCGAAGCAAGGGGATATATCTCTTTCTATGAAGACGACGGGCCTCATAATGAAATCCTACTCCAATTTGCAAAGTTGGATTTCAATGTACTTCAGTTTTTGTACCTAGAGGAGCTGAGACAAGTCTCGAAGTAAGTTATGATAGTTTGTATATCTAACATCATTTGAATATCTTGGGATAAACAGCCATATATGGTGACGACAATATATATTCAAGTAATTTTATTATTGCAGGTGGTATAAAGACTTAAACCACACCTCCCAGCTACCCTATGCAAGAGATAGAGTTGTAGAATGCTACTTTTGGGCACTTGGAACTTGTTTTGAGCCTCAGTTTTCGCGTGCTCGTGTTAGAACTACTAAAGCTGTAGTCATCACATCGTTCCTTGATGATACATATGATACATATGGTACAATACAAGAACTTACTCTTTTCACTGATGCTATTCAAAGGTTAGAATATCTTGGACCTTTTCCATTTCTTGTTTCCAACACTATGTGGATTTCCAGTGTTACTAATTTGGAATGTTCCAACGGTCTCCAACATATTTTATTGCAATATTTTAATTCAGGTGGGAACCCAGAGCAATTGGTGCACTACCAAACTACATGAAGTTTCTTTATGAGATTATCTTAAAGGTGTATGATGATTTTGAAATTGAGATGAGCAAGGAAGGGAGGTCTTATGCAGCCTCTTATGCCAAGAATGCAGTAAGAGATTTGTTTATATGTATAATCTTATCATTTCTCACTAAAAAAGCCTATAATCGTCGTTGTATTTTGATTTCAATTTAAAGTTGAAAGAGTTAGTGGAGAAGTATGATGAACAAGCAAATTGGATTGATAAAGACTATGTCCCAGAATTTGAAGAATATTTGAGACTTGGCTCTATCACAAGCATTTACAGAGCACAGTTAAATGTGGCTTTCATGGATTTTGCTGATATCGAGGTCTTTCAATGGCTCAACCGAGGACCTAAAATCTTAGCAGCAGCGGAGAAACAAATTCGTCTTATGAACGATATGGTATCATGTGAGGTACATTATATTGCGTACATTATATTGTGTATGCAAAGTGATTCGTTATGTCTATAGAAAAACTTAGGATTCATTCATCTTAGTGTATACATGATTTGTATCTCAATCTGATTCAAAATCTATTACATACCAACAGAGGGAGAACACAATTCAAAACTTGACTTCGAGCGTGCAATGCTATATGAAGCAACATGGTATTGGCCAAGAAAAAGCAATTGAAGACATTCAAGAAATGGTGGAAAATTGCTGGAAGGACATAAACGACGAATTGAAATCAGTGGAGGTCTCGAAGCCGATTTTAAAAATAATTTTGAACCAGGGACGAACTACTGATGTTTATTACAAGCACGAAGATGGATACACTAACCAGGGTGTGAAAGACCATATCGAATCTGTGCTCATAAATAGTATACCCATATGAATTGTCTTTTACTTTCGTCTTTTCTCTTATTCTGGTGGATTATATAACAGCATGTGTGATTTAATCGACGATTATTGTTTTACTATAAATATTTGTATGGCACTATTATTTTTTATTTCGGAACGATGCAAGTAATCAATCAACCTCTCCTTGTATATATTCAAATATTTATGTACATAAATGTTCATATATATTGGCAGAATTTATTAAGATAGTTAAATAATAAAAATAAATATAATTAATTATATTATATAATTAATTTTATTGGATTTATGTATAAATGTGGTAATCAATTTGAATTTGTAAACTATGAAAGATGATTTAAAGTTTAACATTAAAGTGGGAACTATTTTACCAATTTCCTAAATTGTGGTCATCGATCACAAAACAAAACGATAAAAATTAATGTTTTTTTTTTCAACTTCGTGGTTCAAGTTGTGTAATTGTCTATATTATATAAGTTTGGCTATTTTGTCATTTTTTTATAAGTGGCCAAAAAAAAGGAGATTATTTTAATTTTTAGTAGCCTTTTGACCAAACTATTTTTCGGCATTTGCCAATGTAAAGCGGTTACGGTGTTCGTATAACTCGTCCACAACGGTAGTGTCCGTAAATATGTGCGAAAACCCAGCTCGCCAAAACCTCGCAAAAGTATTTAAATCATAACAAAATCAATGTAAAAAACACATGAACACTAATATATTATTCTAAACTTGATTTTAACCACATATTTAAATGAAAATTTGAAAAAATTCAACACAAAACTAAAAAACGAAATTAGATCATCATAGAGAAAATAAATGACTAAGACCGTGTAAGATGAAGTTTGACATGAAATTCGGCTAAAAAGACGAAGTTCATGATATTTGTATTTTTGAAAGGTTGGAGGAGTAATATGAGTTTAACATGAAATTATGGTAGATTGAATTTGAGATGACTTAGAAAGAAAACTTAGGGTTTTGGCTGAATGTATTTATGAAATAATTTGTTTTTTTGGTTGAACCTAATTTGGAACAACTATATTACTGCTTTCTTGTTCATCGGAAATTCTTAATATAGTTTTGCAGGTTTTTTCATTAACAAGTCTTGAAGTTTATTGGAAGAACTATAAAAAAAAAGTTTACATTTTTTTCGTGTTTTAATCAACTGATATGATGCGAATTCATTCGGTACTCATCGATATATGCATAAATTTTTGGCCAAAGCTATTTCCTCCATAATTTGAAATCTCTAAAACTAGTGAAACATGATTTTACTATTTTACCCTTATTTTGTATTCAAATTTAATGTTAGATGTCATTAGTGAAATAGATTACCCTACTGTGTAAAAACATAAGATTAAACTCTTTTTAATCCTACATATCTGACTTCGGCAACTTAAATTAACCCTAAACCCCAAAAACATCAGTTTTATTGAAGATTGAACGTCGTTCGACCATGGAAAATCAAGAATCTCATTTCATGCAGGAGAACAACACTAAAGCACCGGATAAAGTATTTTAATGTCGTTTTTTATGTTTTAGAATACAGTAATTTGAGCACTTCCCGATTTCAGCATTCCATATTCAAGAATCTCAAATGAATTTTTTTATGCACTGAGCATGTGATTCCGAGTGGGCCACTCAGAATCACATACTCAGTGTATAAAAAAATTCAAGAACAGTGATTTATCCTAAGTCGAAACCCTAATCGATTCTAACAAATAAATCAAACCCCAATCGACACCCTAATCGAATCTAACGTAGAAATCTAACAACAATCGAAATCCTAATCGAATCTAACAAAGAAATCTAACAACAATCGAAATCCTAATGGAATCTAACAAAGATATCTAACTTCAAACCCTAATAAAAAAATGAAGAATGGGTTTTCTTCTCCAATGTTTCTCTCTCTTTGAATCTATTTTGTAAGGTAGTGATAACGGTGAAAAATGAGTTTTCTTCTTTGTAAGGTAGTGATAATGGTGAAGAATGGGTTTTGTTGTACTGAATGGGTAATGGTATGTTAAGGTAATGGTTTTGTGAAGAAAAAATGAGTAAAAGGGTAAATTTGTAACTTCCTTTATGGAGGAAATAACATCATGGAGGTTTTTTCAAATTATGGAAGAAATAATAATTTTTATGGAGGAAATAGCTTTGGCCTAAACTTTTTGATGTCTAACTTAGCAATTTATTTAAACGAGTTGTTTCCACCATTTATGGAAAGTAAGAAGATAATAATCGGAACGAATACTTGATGGTCCTTGGTAAACATGTGGTCCTCTAACAAATAACAATCTCCTCTAACGTAAATAACAACTTAAACTTTTACATATTACTCGAATTTGATCATTTCACTCTTATAGAGTGTACTATCGTATCTTTTTGTCTTTTTATTACTTTATTCCTATGTTATGTAGGAATATGTAATCCTTGTTTTTTTTATAAAATAAAAATAAATAAATAAATGTAATTGATAGAATACAATAAATTATATTAAATGTTTGAGTGGTATACGAAAATGAAACTTAAAGTGGGACAAACATTTTTTTTTTAAATGACACATAAAATGGACTATTGTGCTAAATATATATTTTATCATTGTTGCAATATAGTCCAACAATATGTAATTATATTAATTAAATTATGTTGAATGAATAATAATTGGACGTATAAGTGAAAAAAGTTATGGAGGTATTGATGAGTCCGAATTCTGACTACTCACCGGACATGGACAGATCGGACCTAGCCCTCCGGACCGGACAGACCACTTCGAACACTTAGCTAATGGGACTGTTCGAACTATGAAAAAAGTACTAAAAAACCTAAAACACTTCTTGACTAAGCTACTTGCTCTCCTACTTAGAGTTTATGGGTCTTTAAACATGACCCGGGTCCATTAAACATGACCCATAAAGCCCAAATGTAAGGGTATAAATACCCAACCACCTGCATTAACTATGGGTAATGAAAATTAACTGCAACTAGGTAGCTTAATTCTCCCTTCCACTCTCTACTCAAAACAGTAAATACCCATAAACTTCCACAAACCTCTGAATAAATTACTTAATTACCCTCAAACGTAAATTAACCTCACCAGGTATAAGTGTGGTAACCGGATTGAATTTGGACATTGTGAAAGATCAGGTCCAAATTTCAACACTAAGGCCTGAACTGTTAATTTAAAGACTAGATTGATAAAATTAATTACTCGTTGTGGTCGATCATGAAGTGGTAAAAGTAAATGGACTTTATGCAACTACGGTTTCTAGTTTGTGTATAAAATGAAGAATGGAATCAATCTTTTCTTTAACCTAAAACCTAAAATATTAGTCGTTTTGTTGAGAGGAAGACGTGGAGCTATCTTCACTATAACATGAACTAAAGTAAAGATTGAATGCGTTTATTTTAGTCTATGTTATTAGTAAATCAGATTGAGGGTTCCATATTTTGTGTTTGTGATAAAATGTATTGAAGAGATTCAATTAGTTCTATTAGTTGGTATCATAGCTAAAACTCTCTTGTGGTTCATAAGTTAAACTAAATGTATATCTATAACTGAAAAAATGATATTCTTTCTTTATGGGCAGAATCTATACGAGTGTGCTTAATTGATTAGTTGACTTGAAAGCATGTATATAATTCTTTGTTAATAAGAAATGACATTTATGTATTTTAATTACTTTTATGAATAAATATATTGTATGGATAGGATTTTAGATTTTTTCTTTTAAATGAGGTTTGATTGATTGATGGAAATTATTTTCTCAAATTTAGAATAAACCAAATTCTAATTTAATAAAATAAATGAAACATATCGAGACAACATCTCATCGATGATGTAACCCTAGATGTTAATTCCAATTGAATGTTGTATGACGACAGTGATTCTGGCTGGAAGGATCACCCAGTACATCAATAACAATGTGTTTTTTTTGTTTTCCAAAAAATATAAAACAATTATTTGTTAATTAATTAGTTTAATATTTGTTAGATTTGTTTCACCTGATAAAATATTTGGACATGATATTGTTTTGTATCTGTTGTGAAATAAATGATTTATGCACCTGAATGACTAAGGTTTCAGATTTTGGCACGTGAATCATGGAATCATTTAATTGGTCTTTCTTGAGAACAATTGATCTCCCTCAGGATCTTAGAATCCGAAATGGTTCAATGGATTATTCTAAAATCAAATATTGTAGGCTCTCCGGAAGGTTAATATTTATATTTAATTAATCATGAAATGAAGAGATCTAGTGTAAGTTTGATATTTATGATTAATTTAAGTAGGTGAAGTCAACCCTTCAAAGAATTTCGCTGGTACTTAAATGAAATTAACCTTCCATAGAATTTCACTATCACTTAGAAAAATAAAATAATGATTAATAGTAATTTTCTCAAACTCATAAATACGTGTTAGTACGTTTTCCTTATAGTATCCTATTACGATAATATATTATCTTTTACGTGCATATGTAAACATGTTAATTTTTATATACCAAAATTTCTTTAACTTTATTATTCTTATTGGTAAGAAATTTATTTCCAATGACTTAAAGTTATCAAGTGGCTCTTCAATTTCTTTGGTTAAATTTGGTGAAGGATCAACGAATTGCAACAAAAATTTCATCAACAAGCAACAACTATAAAAAAAATTGAAAATATGTCAAAGATGAAGGTTGGAAAAGAAACTATATCTTGAAAATAGTTTAAAATTAAAAGATGATGCAAATTGTCCTCATTTAGGAATCTGAGGATCAATTGGAAGAAAATCTCCAAATTCCCAAATGATATCATGATTTTAAATAAATTCAAAGACATTCGAATGTAATAATTTGTAAAAAAAAAAGTTGGTTGTTGAAGTTGAAAAAAGATGCTAAAAAAGAAACAACGATCATCGTTTAAATTTTTTAACATCAATTCTTGAAATCAATGATCCTAGAAAAGTTTTCTTAGGATCATATGGTAATGAGAATCCTGAATATTGTGAGATTCTATTCTTTCCCGCTCTTAATAATTTTGTCCATACTCAAAGAGAATATACTTTTAGAGATATAGCAGCGAAATTCATGTTCCAGCCACCCCGTTAGAGTCAACATTTATTTTCAGCGAAATATACTCAATATTTACTTTGATTGGAGTGTGTGGTCCTGTAAGCTTTGTTAGTTAGGCTTGAATTATAACCATGTTCATAACTTAAGACCTTTAGAGTCTAGTTTCTACAGTCCTAGCGTAGTCTCTTACGCTTTTCAGCTAGACTTGGTTTGTAACCATATTCGCTTTAATTTGATGCGTAACCTCTTAAAATTTTCAGTCGGCCTTAACTTGTCTCTATACTCGCTTATTATTATTAACTAAAAAATTATAATTAGTCGTCGATTATAATCTTTTATGTGATTTATGTAATAATTTATTCATTCATATTCATGTACAACTTGATATGAATTTTATTTAAAAATATTATATTTCAATATCTTTCAATTACACCCAATAATTCAAATGTTGAAACCAACCAAATGTTTGTAGTTTACAAAAATAATTTCCACGGTTGTAATATATCCAACAACAAAACCATATTTTCTAATATAAATAACTAATATTCCACGTGTAAACATTCATATCTCCTAAAATTTCTTCCCACTATCATGCATTCAATCAAAGCAAACTATCAACAGTTTAAATATCCAACGGGTTTTACAACTAAAATTTTTATTACTTAAAAATTTCCTTTCTGTCTTTCATGTTTGTCCGTATTGGGATCTTATAATATTAATTCATCTCCCTACTATTCAAACATTGTTAATATCATTAAAACAACACATTTTTTGTAGCCAAAGATTAAAAAAATAACAATCTCTAGTTACCCGTTGAGTTTCTTAAATTATTCCCAACTTTCTCGTTAGTAATGATGAGTCCGGATTCTGTCACCACCTCGGACAAGGTCAGTTTGGACAATGTCTACCTAACCGGACATGGGCAGTTCGGACACCATCATCCATTAAACTGTTCGAACAGAACTAAAGTACTTAAAACCTAATCACTTCTTGACTAAGCTGCCTGTTCTCCTACTTAGAACTAATGGGTCCTTAAACTCGACCCGGGTCCATTAAACACGACCCGAAAGCCTATAAGGCCCAAATATAAGGGTATAAATACCAAACCACCAACATTAAATGAGGGTAATGAAAATTAAATACAACCAGGCTACTTAATTCTCCCTCTACATTCTACCCAAACATTAAATACTCACAAACTTCCACAAAACTCTAAACAAAAATTACAAACTTACCCTCGGACAAAAATAAACCACACCAAATTGGCGACCACAGTGGGAGGACGACAGTGCCTGAATCTAGCATTCAAAACCACCAGAAAAACCAGTTTGAATGAATCCGGACGCGCCAGAAGTACCACCAGCTTTGCTTGAAGTGGTGGGTGAAAATGATGAATACACCATCGATGAACGTGATAGATTAAAAGTTGAGATAGAAGCTCTGAGGGCAGAGAAGGCAACGATGGGCATAAAAAAGAAGTCAAAAATATCAGTTCCTCATCATACTGACAACCCTAGAGAGCATGAGCCTTCGAAGACCCATGTGAGTAAGAAAAAGACTAATACTAGCTCCAAAAAGTCTCACCGGTCCAAACCAGAGGAGAGTTCTGATTCAGACTCAGAATCTTCTAGTAGCTCATCGGGAGAGGATTGAGTTGAAGAGTCCTTATCCACTAGCAGTGATGAGGGCCGATCTAAAAAGAAACAAAAGTTGATTAAAAAGTATTCAAGAAAAAGGGATAGACATGGAAAGTTAAAGAGGAATATATGCAAAGGGTCATCTCATAGCCGGAGACACGTAGACCGGATGCTGGTGGATCATTTTGTCTTCCATGATGAACCAAGTCTCTTTGCAACTTCCAATGAGGATACCGTTTTCAGTCGTGTCCGGAATTGGAGACAATCTCCATTGTCTTCCAAGATCCTGTCCGGAAACCTCCCTAAGAGGTTCGACAGTACGAAAATGGAGAAATACGATGACAATAAAGATCCGGACAACCACTTGGAACAATTTAAAAATTTCATGATGAATTTTGATGATGACGACAAGTTGCTTTGTAGAGCATTCTCCCAGTCCTTGACGGGGAGTGCTCTGAAATGGTATAACAGCTTACCACAGGGGTGCATCAGAAATTTTGATACCTTCTGGGTGGCCTTTCAATACCTTCTGGGTGCCCAACTGAGATGAAAGATAAAATGGTATGGGTTATCCGGACGGACGGTGGATCAAGTACTATGGGATGTGGTGCAGGGATATGCTTGACCTCTCTGTTTGGTGACAAAATGTACCAAACTATTTGTTTTGCTTTTAGGGCTTCTAACAATGAATCTGAATATGAAGTTGCTATAGCTGGTTTAAAGTTAGCTCATATTTGTGGGGCCAAAAGGGTCAAGTTGATGAGTGATTCCCAGCTTCTTATCCATCATGCACAAGGTCAATCCGAAGCAAAAAAAGAGCAACTAGTAAAATACTTACTTCTTCTCAAAGATGTGGCACTTAAGTTCAAGAGCGTTGTTTATGAGCACATACCTCGGACATAAAATGAGCTAGCAGATTCCTTGGCAACCATAGCCTATACTGAATCATACCCTTGGATCCATGTGCTGGAGTGCCCTTCCATTCAACTCAATATGGGTAAATATCTCTCCGATGACATCTTGCCTCGGGATAAGTCAATAGCAAGAAAAGTGAAGTACAAATCTCGTGTTTTTATCATTGTAAGAGATGTTCTTTATAAAAAGTCTTACTATAAACCCCTCTTACGACGTTTGGGGGTTGATGAATCTCAAATAGTCCTCTCCGAATTACATGATGGTGAGGGATCAGCTCACTGTGGGTTCAATGCTTTAACAAGGAGAGTTTTGTTGGCTGGTTATTATTGGCCCACTATAATGCAAGATGCTAAGGAGCTGGTAAGAAGGTGTGACCCATGCTAGAGATATAGCAGCAAAATTCATGTTCCAGCTGGTGAGGATAATTATCGCCTCAGGGTAGGCTTGTAATTTGATTGGTGTTTTATAGTAGTATGTGGGTGTTATGTGTTTAGAGTAGAGAGTAGAGAGATAATTAAGCTGGCTGGTAGCAGTTAATTCTCATTACCCACACTTAATGGAGGTGGTTGGGTATTTATACCCTAATGTTTGGGCCCTTATGGGCTTTCGGGTCATGTTTAATGGACCCGGGTCATGTTCAAAGACCAATGATCTCTAAGAAGGAGAGCAAGTAGCTTAGTCAAGAAGTGTTTAGGTTTTTTAGTACTTTTGTCATAGTTTGAGCAGTCCTATGGCCTGAGTGTTCAAAGTGATCTATTTGGTCCGAAGGCCTTGGACCGATCTGTCCTTGTCCAGGGAGCATGCAGAATTCAGACTCATCACCAGCCACCCCGTTAGAGTCAATTTCTGAGCCTATACCCTTTGCTCAATGGGGGTTGGATTTGGTGGGACCTCTACCTATGGCGTCCGGAGGGCGCAGAACAATAATTGTGGCTATTGACTATTTTTCGAAGTGGATCGAAGCAGCCCCACTGGCAGGTACAACATCCAAAGCTGTCATAAAATTCATTTTGTCCAATATCTGTTGCAGATTTGGCATTCCACAGAAGATAACAACAGACAATGGGCCACAGTTCGACAACAAGGAAATGGAGAATTTCTATGCCTCTAGAGGTATACAGCATTGTTTCTCTTCACCCTTCCACCCACAAGCAAATGGTCAGGTTGAAGTGGCTAACCGAACTATACTATCCGGATTGAAGAAGAATTTAGAAGGGGCTGCTGGAAAGTGGCATAGTTATTTACAAGAGGTTTTATGGGCCTACCGGACTACACCTCGGGCTGCGACACAAGAGTCACCGGTTGCCTTGGTCTATGGGATGGATGCTATAGATCCCATAGATGCAACTCTCCCTTCATTTTGAGTTCATAATTTCTCAGAACACGCTAATGAAGTGGAAATCAGAGGCCAACTCGACTTAATAGACGAAAGAAGAGTTAAAGCTCACCTTAGAGCTGCACACTATCAGGGTTTGATGAGAAGCAGGTTTGCTTCCAGAGTTAAAAGAAGAGATTTTCAGCCGGGGGATAAGGTGTTAAGCAAAACTCTTCTTACACACTAAAGAGAAGCTGCTCGGAAAACTGGCCCCAACTTGGGAAGGGCCCTATATGGTCATTGAAAGGCTTAAACCTGGAACATACTGGCTAGAAGACAAGGATGGAAGGGTTTTGAATCACCCTTGGAACATTGAGCATCTCCGAATGTATTTGGAGTAGAAACTATGTAAATATTTAGTTGTTTAAAAATCCATGTAAATATTTGGGGGCATACTCTTTCCTACCCTGGTGGCGCGGGGAGGTTTTAATGAGGTGTCCGGGCTCTTTTATAAAATTTGATGCCTTCTTAAAAATTCGGAGTGTTCTTACTTTGTTTCTTGTCACACCATCCGGATTGAATTAAAGGAATGATGACTACTTAAACATTTGTCATCGGAGAGTTTAAACACTCTAGCTTTAGAATATTTATGAAATAACTAAGAGCTGTTTAAACACTAGCCTCCAATGTTGAAACAAACTATGAAAGAATGCAAGAGGTGTGCAAAATCAAACCATTTATTAAAATAACCGAATTTCCTTGGCCATCCAAGGACTTTGAGTTTTCAAAACAAACAGATATGTCCGATCAAACACCGGATACAGTTACAAAAATGCCTTGGCCTTCCAAGGACTTTAGTTCAATCAAAATAAAAAACAAAGGGATAATAATTATATTTTAAGTCTGAACCTTTAAAGACCGCTCAGCCTCACTTGTTTTCTTCTTCTTGGGATCATCATTCTCCTCACCTGGACTCTCCCTGGTGTTCTCTTCTTCATCGGATGCGGACGCACTAGAGAAATCAAACCTGTCACCCCCAGCCATTGTTTGAAAGGGAAGGTCTGGATACTCTACGAAAGACCATAAGTCTCCCAGGTTCCTCTTCGGAAACCTCTCGTGAAAAAGAAAGACCATGTCCGACTTTACCTTGGCATACATTTCTTCTTGACTGTCTATCACATTTTTGGCATAAGCATCAATCTTGGCCTATATTTTTTCCTCTTGCTCCCTTAGTAGATCGGATTTTTCCTCTATAGCCTGTGACACCGAGTCTTCGAGTGCGATCTTGTCATTGGTCAAAGTAAGAATGACTTGATCCTTGGTCTTCGTCTCCCTTTTTGAAGAGGTGAGATCTTTCTCTAAACCGGACAGCTTTTCCCGGAGGCTTTTGATGGTATCTTCTAAGGTTGCAACCTTTGAGGTCCAATCCTCCTGGCTCTTCTTTAACTCCTCGTTTTCTCTCCTCGAAACATCAGCATTTTGGGTGGCAATGAGGAGGTCGTTGGATAGCTTCTCCTTTTCGGAATTAAGGGCAATGATGATGGCTGCCTGACCTCGCACTTGCTTCTCCAGGACCAACACTGGATGAACGATACTCAATATAGAGCGGGTTATAGCCTCTCTTTCACTTGAGGCGGTGAAAGACTTACCATTAAAAATAACAGTGTTTGAAGTGCTCGGAGGGAGGTAGGGCCCGGAAAAGTCGTCTCTGGGAAGATTGGCAAAATAGTCACCAAGCACGTCAAGCCCTGTAATATCGACCCCGTCGATACTAATGTCTCCTCCTCCAACCTCATCGGTTTGAAAGTCAGCAGGGATCTCTTCTGCTCTTGTTGGATCAGTAGGATCAACAAGAGGAAAGGGCTCCATAGGCCGCAGAGAAAGTTCATCACCCCTGCAAGTCTTTTTCTTCTTGGACTTCATATCCTTGCTTTCCGCTCCCCATTTCCTGTCCCTCTTAGGAACCCTTGGAGGCTTTGGAGATCCTGCCTCTTCCCTAGCACCCTCATGCTCCACTACTTCAAGAAGAGCAGTATCAATCTGACTTGGAGCTGGCCCGTCCTGGTTGGTTGGAGCAGTTTCCTCCATATTAGTAGGATTGGTTTCGACCACACTCTTTTTGCCCTTCCCTTTTTTGCCTTTCATCTTACTTGGGGCCTTAGCTCGACCTGGAAAATACAGTGACCAGTCCGGTGCATGTGTTCTTTTAAGGACTACATCCGGAGGGGGTGGAGTGGTAAGTTTCTCCCAGGTCAAGTCTCTCCGGCCAGTAGTGTTCCAGAGATGGGACCTTGCGAGATTGCCTCCGGTAAAGGCGTCATGAAACCGGTTTCCCCACTTTTCAGCAGCCCAAGTGTTGATCTTGGTACAAGTGGTCTGCCCGGCCTTTAAATAATCATTGAAGTCTTTGGGAAGCTGTGTCAAGAAAAAAGACAAGACCAACCAGTTAAACAAATTTGATAAAAATAAAAATGAGAATGTAAGGTAGATTCTTACGACCACTTCGCCATCTGCTGGTAAGGAGACTCGGGTTGACTCCGGCTTTGATCTTCCTCCCGTTATCCCAAGCACCACTCACAAATAAGAAGTGAGTCCTCCAATTTCTCTCCGACTCGAGCAGGTCATCCACCGCCTTATAGTTATCACCCATGTTGAAGTGATAAAAGGGGATATGAGGATTTCTGCATAGGTTGGCCACAGCAGCGAATTCCTCCATCAGAAGAGGAATTCCAGAGAGTCTGGAAGCCATGATACAGGCCATGAGGGTGTACCAGGCATTGGGGCTCAGTTGACTTGGGTAGAGCTTTATAAGGTGCAGATATCGGACTATCTCCGAATCTAAGAGAAACCTTAATCCCAGTTAAAAAGTAGTAAATATGACTACTTTACTAAGTTTGCAGTCCATTGGGGTTTCAGGGTCTATTGGGATCCTTATCTTTACATTCTCCGGAATCTCCCACTTCGTTCGCATCCGACCTATTTAGGCTGTGTGGATGAAGGCATAAGTGATTTTTTGTAAGGCAAGTAAATACTTAACATTGACCTTGTGGAAACAAGGTCCCACTTTTCCCACAAGACACTCTGACAGATCTGGATTCCTAAGACATAGTTTTTCTTTGCCTTTATCCTTCTTGGCAGCAACAACATCACTAGTTTGTCCGGAGGGGTCAGACTCAAATGGAGCCTCTTCGATAGAATCCTCAATTACTTCCTCCATTACCGAGGAGGGGTTTCAGTTGTTTTTGGGAGGGGGGAGTTAAAATTTGGTTCAGTCTGACCTCCAGACTGTTGAGCTTTGATACTTTCCTGGACTCTAGCCTCCGGCTGGGGCTCAGATGTGGTGGTTTCTCTTCGGAGGCTTGAGCTAGTGGCCTCCGGTCCGGACAACCTGTCCTTAGGTACTTTTATGGGTGCCTCTGACCCTGTATTGATGTGTTTGGCCCCTAACTTTGAAGGGGTGCCTTTGGAAGCCTGCCCTTTTACCAGCCGACCTCTTCTTCGATTGACTAGTTTGTTGGGAGAGACATCTGCATCTGACCCCATGGCGATAAATAGGGAAGGCTTTTTTCAAACTGGTAACTGCTTGCCCTGGTTCAACAGTGGGCTCTGATTCTTGAACCGACGATCCTGAAACAATAGGCGAAAGGTTGGTTTGAAACAATCTCCTCGGTTTGACACTTCTCGTTGAGGAGGAGCCCTGGTCAGGCTCTGTGTTTGAGATTACTAGTTTGTCGATAGGGGAAGTAGGTAGGCCTGCAGCAATGCACCTCTCCCGTTCAACTTTTTGTGCCTTTTCTAGCTCTGATAGATTAAGCCACCCGCCTTTGATTAAAGCGTTCCTAGCTGTGAACATAAACTCACAACAAAAGAGAAGAATTTGTGTTTGAGAGAAAAATCTCTGAAAATTAGCAAAGTAAATATGAAGATGATGGTAAAACAGTGGAGAAGTGATTAATTTATAGTAAACCCCCAAAAAGGTACTTTGATTCCTAGGAGAATTCGAAAGGATTTGCAATGATTCAGGAACGACGCTGATGTCATCTTCATTTAATAAAGAGGTTGATTTTCAGAGAAGGTGGGAGCGAAATTAAAGGTGAAAAAACGGCTGAAGTAACGAACCAGAGAGAGACACGTGTCCCATGAACTCCGGCAAAAAACCGTTTAAATTCAAGGAACCTTTTTTCAGTCCGGATAAAGCTATAACACAATTCGAAGGACCTGTCCGGATGTAACTGTCACTAGCAACAAACTGTTTTTTAGGTCTTGCCAAAGGTTTTTGAACACCACCTAAAAAAGGGGCTACTGATGAGTCCGGATTCTGTCACCACCTCAGATAGGGTCAGTTCGGACAATGTCTACCTAACCGGACAGGGGCAGTTCGGACACCATCATCCATTGGACTGTTCGAACAGAACTAAAGTACTTAAAACCTAATCACTTCTTGACTAAGCTACCTGTTCTCCTACTTAGAACTAATGGGTCCTTAAACTCGACCCGGGTCCATTAAACACGACCCGAAAGCCGATAAAGCCCAAATATAAGGGTATAAATACCTAACCACCAACATTAAATGAGGGTAATGAAAATTAAATACAACCAGGCTGCTTAATTCTCCCTCTACACTCTACCCAAACATTAAATACTCACAAACTTCCACAAAACTCTAAACAAAAATTACAAACTTACCCTCAAACAAAAATAAACCACACCAAGTAATATATTTGATACAAGGATGATAAGATGATACAACCGCAACTATTATATGAAACCAAAGTATTCCCAAAATAGAATTATAAGAACTTGGAGCATTAACAATTATAAATAGTCACAATTTTCTCTATCCCATCTTTCTAGACAAATACACACCCCTGACACAATCAGTTGATCGACCGATGAAATAACTAAATATATGTCTTTTTTTCAAAGGTACTACTCTCGTCATCGTATCATATCATGTTTTGTAAAATATGTTTGATGAACTACCAGTATCAATCATTACCATTCTCAATATAACTCGAGCTATCACAAGAGTAACTAATAACGCATTTACATAAGGTTCTACTCAACCTCTAAGATCATCGTCAGTAAAAAAAAATTAATCTTGGATTCTAATTGAAATGAATCATAAATTAAATGTATATTCAAATCATTTCTATATATTTTCTTTGACGAATTAGTAATATACAAGCGCGTATCTCGTCCAAAAATGATACATAACTCTTGTTGTTTATCCTTCTTCTGTCTCTTTAGACTTCATTCTTTTGCTTCAATTTTTTTTTCTTCTTCCCTCCCTTTAACAAATTTAAATAATTATCTATCATCAATAAAACTTTGAATGTCATCATTAAAATTAAAGAAATCGTTAGTAGAATTTCCATGATCACTATGGTAAACACGATAATACTGTCGACTTCTTTCATTATTTAGAGTGAACATAACTCAAGGAGTTCGATAATTCATTGATCCTTAGTTTTTATATCAACAATTTATATAGGTTCACTAAATTGAGTATAGGGCCGGCTTGAGTTATTATAAGGAAATCATGACCTACTCGTACAATCCCTATAAACTTCTAAAATTCTTTTAGCAACAATTCTCTTTTATCTAATAAATCCCCTATTTTCTGTCATTTTAACTTGTATTGATCATATTTTCTTTGTATCTTTTACTTTGATATACATTTCGGTTCTAGCCAACAAATATACTATACAACCCATCAGATGTTTATCAAATGTTCCAACAAAGTACTATCACATAGTAATCTCCTTTGAAAAGCTACTAGTGCTACATTTTCATCACATCCTTTCAATAAAGTCATCTTATTAATAGACCTTTGGACATAATACCTTAATGATTCTTCACCTTTTTGGAATAAAGTCATAATATAACCCCCCCCCCCCCCCCTCACGCTTTATATTTTATGAGAAATAAACTGATGCATAAACGAAGTCCACAAATCTCCAAAGTTGTCAACTGACACCGACGATAAAATAAATCCTGACAGCGTCGTTCCTTTAAATTTATTTAAAAAGATCAACAAAGTAAAGTATTATTTGTATTCAATCCCAACATAATGTTTATAAATTACTCAAGTTGATGTTTGGATCATAAGTTTTGTCATACTCTTACATTATATAAGGATCTAACTTCTTCACTAATTTTCCTTTCAATATCATTTGTGTTAAAGAGTATTCGACTAAGTAAGCATGGCCATCTTTGGTCTTAGAAGAGAGGGAAATATTCAAGCAAGTCATGTGAAGACAGTTGTTTATGGGATGGGGGGTCGAACAAGACATTCCCCTGGTCCTCTTGCCTTTCCCCATGTAATTACCTCCTCATATTCAAGAAAGTCCGTTGTTGACCAACCAATGATAGTATTAGCGGTTCAAGCAGGAGATATTGAGGATTTTCTCATTGGCTTATTAGTTGAAGGCAGTTGTCCTTAGTGAGTTAGTGCACAGTGAGGTTGCATGTTTTGTTTGCTTCTAACGTCTCTCCTTGAATCTAGATCCTCTCTTTCGAGGGAATGGATTTTATATTAGATCTTTCTGATCCTTTTCTCTTTTGCTTCCCTCATTTTCCATCGAGTCAGGAAGTTCAAGGATTAGTATTTCCTAGGTTGTTGACCTTTTTCTTGTTATTTCCTTTGTTTCAGTAGTTTACCTTTTAGCCTCAGAGTAAGTCCTTGAATTGAAGCCACTAATAGTGTTACTTGTAGTTCTTTAAGTAGTTTTTCAACAGCAAGCGAGTCCTCGGTTTTGGTTGATGAGTTACAGAGTCTACCGACCTCTTCCCTTACTCAATAGGAAAGAGTGAATATAGAGAAAGTCACATGTGAATGATTGGTTTGTCTTTTCTAAGGCTGACCATACCTACTATTTTTCTTAGTTAGTTGTTTACTTTTACTTTGGAAAACGATAAAGATGACGTTTGAAAGCGGTTAGGAAGCAGCAAGTGCATAAATGACTTCAGGGGAGGACTCATTTGTATGAGAAACTCTCGTTAAAAGAGGGATTAACTATCCGCTTATATCCAATCATCAACTGTGCAACAAGAAGTTCTAGCTGATCCATCTCTTCTCCCTCACATCACATTCATCCTAGTTCTAAAGAAAAGAAATGTTTTACTTACTATTACAGTTGGAGTTTTGGAACCCGGGCCTGTGTTACAGGAATTAGATGAATCGAATTGTCTTCACTTTATAGGGCCTTGCTTCTTGTGGGTTGGCTTTCTACCTCGTACTTAAGGGAAAGTCCTAAGCTTGACTAAACCGTACTATATATTCTTTCTACTTGACCTATCTCGCCACTTTTGGACTTAGCCTAAGACTTGTAACAAACGGCCGACCCTTTTTATCTTCACTTGATCATGAACTCCTCACTCCAATCGAGATGAGCTAAAATCGCTACTCCTCATTCTTCATGAGCTAATTTAGTCCTCATGCATAAAATCTTGTACTTGAACAGAATCCACAACAATCGATGAAGTAAGCCTAAGCCCACCTACTACTGTCCTACCACTGAAAGAAGTGGAATAAGCAACCAAAAACCCAACCAAGCGATTTTCCTTGACCCGACAAAGAAAGAAATGAACGAGATTCGCACCGGACACAGCACGCAAGAAGGACATGAGCTTTTTAGAACGAGGTTGGGGGAGATATTTACACATAAGTATTTACAGAAATCGGAAGGAATAAGCCTATTACCTAAACGGAATAGACAGAGACGACAAAAGTCAACCGATGGAAGTAGAAACTGTCACATTATTACAACCCCAAAATACAGTATAGATGACATTGAATTCATTCATTCCTATATCTTTGACTCGGTCTCAAGTCTGAGGTCATAGCATCCTTTCTTTGAATAGTTCTTCTCCTCTGGACCTCGTCTAGTAGCTCGGGTCGAGCATGCTCTTTATTCTTTCTCGTCCACCACGAAGCTGGGTCCTTGAAAGACTTCTCCCCCCATGATGCCGATCGATATCGTTTTCTTACTTTCTAGTTGTCTTCTATATAACGAATTTTTATCATGTATAGTTGGTAGGATGAAGCCTTAGTGGATATAGCAAGTGTGCCGGGGAAGCAGCTCGAGCGTAGTAGGTCTGGACGCCCAGTATGAAACAGGCCTCTGGTAGCGGCACTATACTAAGGTATAGTATCTTTATAGTTTCCAGTCTATATAAAACATAGTTAGCAGAGCTCAGCCTATCTGGCGTTCCCTCGCGTAAAGAGCGCCTTTGGAATCGACGCTTGTTAGGTAATTATCAAGGCAAAATCAGCTCTCTCGGAAGTAAGTTTCCCCGCCATCTTAGTGTGACTAGTCTAATAAACTTTCACTTAAACTACCAAGACTCAAATTTTTTTGTTGTGATAACGCCCTTCTAGAATTACGTTTAACGTTCCTTTATGACTTTCCTGATCGGCGCATCGGCCGAGCTCCGGGATATTACTACCACGACAACTATCGACCCAAGCCCATAGAAGTAAAAGAACGGACTAAAGCGAGGATTTCATTAGCCATACATAGGGGGATGGGGGTTAACCTCTTTCATGACCCATGGCCCCAATGTGTCACTTGATTAACATTTATAGAACAAATGTTGCAGTGTAGGTTTTTTGATAAGAAAACAGGGGAGTTAGCTGTAGTTGAGACCCGTTTTTCGGATATGGTGGAGGAGGAGATAAAAGATAACCCTAATTAATCTCTTAAAATCGCTCATTAGGGAACACCTGTCAGATTAGTCTGTCGTTTTTTCCATAACAGAGCCGAAAATAACGGCTGACATAGGAATATCTCGCACGCAAGAAGATGTTGCTGTTGGATGGCACAGTTTTTGGGCGCCATGATCCTTCTCTGTGGAACCATCGAGGGCACTGTCTTTTCCTTCAGCTTTCAGAGGTGGGGGTTGCTTCAATCATTACTTAGTGGGCGATTTATTGCCGCCAATAGCGCTTCGCTTGCATGCAAGGTGGCACGCCAAGTAAATCTATCGCGCGCGGGCGAATGAGATACATTTCTAGTACTGATAGTATTGGACAAGCTCTTAGGGAATAAGCTCTTTTGATTTCTGGCTTTCTTTCCCATGATGACTAAGAACAGGCAAATAAAAAGTTTCATTTCGAATTCTGGACCTCAACATCCTGCTGCTCATGGTGTTTCATAATCAGTGTTGGAAATGAACGGAGAAGTGGTGGAATGTGCGGAACCACATATTGGATCACTCCAGTGCGGCATGAAGCCGCTAACGCCGAGTCGGCTTCTACGCCGCTAGCTACGCCCTGCTTGGTCCCCAGCCACGGTGGAGGTTCCGTAGCACGTCATGTGCACCACGCTAAGGGGCAGTTGAGTAACTCAAGCGATCTTCCCTACCTTACTACAGCATAGGGACAGATGGGAGAAGGTTGTGAAGGTGGCCTCTTTATCCACACCTCCGGTCGGATGAATGAAGGATCGACCCAGATGTCATGAGCGTTTGCGGGTCGTGGAGTGCCTGTTAAGGGCGCTAGCGCATAACCCGGGATGATCCTCACCACCTGCACCTCGCATCTCGGTCCAATGGAATGTGTAACCCGCCATGTGTCTCATTCAAATATATTTGTTCATGTAAACTATATCCTAACAGAACGCAGCATCGAGGCGAGGGACAACCCACCCATACAGCATGCGGGGAGGATGACACTACTGGCAAAGACCTTCTGGAAAAAATACCGCAGGCGCAAAGCATAGTTGGCCTGCGCTGAGGGAGCATATCAGAGGGATAGGGAGGAAAGGGAGCCCTGACGGTCGGTGGAAGAGCCATGGGAGGCCGAGTCAATTCACGGAAATGGAAGGCTTTTCCTCTATTATAAAAGGCCTTATCCCCTATTATAGAAGGCCTCATAAAGTAAAGGGAAGTGCATGAATTATTTGAAAAAAGAGGGAGTGAGCCTGTAAGAGAGTCAATTTAATGAATAGATAAAGTAAACAATACGACAGACAGTTCTGCCTACACGGGAATTAGCTTCCAAGGTTGAGCAGTCTCAATTTCACTACAGGATTTGCGAATGAATTTTGGGCCACCTCAAATGGTGTGAGCCGTATGTTGGTCAAAAGACCGGCCGACGCCCACCCGACTAAAATGACTGAGAAATTAATAGAGTACAAAACTTATCTTCAAGCTTTACCTTATTCTGATCGTTCAGAGGGCGATCGCGGAGTCACCGAATGAAGTCCTCCTCTTGTTTCGTTAGTGCTGACCTGCAGCGAGGTAGAGATGACTACATGACATATGGATCATGGCGACGACAACATCATGTCGTAAAAGGAGATAACATGTGGATCCAACGACCCACTGAGACTAAGATATCTATAACTACATCCCCGAGCGGCAATAGAACAGAAGCATGAATGCAAGATGCCATCGGAATAATCGGCCAGACAGAGGCTTGCGCTTCTTCCTTCCCATCGCGTGGTTTCTTGTGTGTCGAAGATATAAAGAGAGTACACCGGAAAACACTTCTGTGTTCTCAAAATTAATGAAAATATCAGGATCAAAGTTTTCAACATCATGATTTTCATTAGGAGCATTGTCTTCGATGATGATCACAGTGTTGTCTTTGGTTGTCTATTCTTCGATCAAATGGTTTTGTTGGTTTTGTTGATTTTTAACAGTGTTTTCATCTTCATCAACTAGTATATACGAAGTGATTCTCGCCTGTTTCTTTTTATTTCCATGAGAACTGGAATAATTTTTTTTAAGATGGTTCTTGATCTTTTCCCTCTTCGATGGGGGAGAGAGCATGTTCAACAGTTCTTTTTCCGAGGCTTTGGCTTCGATGGAATTGAAGAGCTAGCACCAAATATGCTAGCTGTCTTTTTACCCTTCTTCTCTTTAATAGCTTTTTCGTTCTTCTTTTTTGGTAAATGACTCTCCGATATGTTACGAATGGGAAGGAAAACTTTACAATCGGTTTGAACTATTCGTTGGCAGACTATCTTCGGATCGAGATCTGACATCAAATTTTGATGTGGCAAGGAACCCTATGAGATTGGGAACATGTGGGAGTTAAGGAAATTGATGGGCTAGAAGGTAGTGTGAAACGCATCATTCCATTCTTTCTCAACTGAAGCAACAATTTTTTTGGAAAATATCCTTAGCAGCTAGTTGACGTGCTGAATAACACCTTGAAATTTCTGAAATAATCATGCATGTAGAAAATTAAGGGAAAAGAAAGGTAAAAAATATAATCTATTTCAGAATGTAAAAATTTCGAAGTACTTACGATTGTTTCTCCAAATGAGATTTAGCTTTGAAGGTTTAGCATCAGAAATTTCTTTGCCATTCTCCCAAGCTCTTGATATAATAATGAATTTCTGCTTCCAGAATTTATCAGCTTCTAAGAGATCATCGATGATTTTGAGGTCATCCGCCAGGGTTAGGTAGTAAAAGAGAAGCTTCAGGCCCTTCGACAGCTGAGTCAAGGAGATGAATTCGTTGATGCTGATTGGAATTTGAGATAGTCAAGATGCCATTATCATTGACATAAGGGTGAACCACTGATTCAGTGGCACTTGAGTATAGTATAAGTTAATAAGTTCAAAGTATTCCACGATCATAGGATCCAGCAGAAACCGAAGACCCCAATTGATGATGTCGGGGTAGACTACTAGCTCGTCATCTTTGTAATTTAAGGGATTTTCTCCTTCTTTACGCATTGGAAATTATCTCCCATTCTCCATTTCTTTTTTAGAGCTGATGCTTGCCTATCCTTGTAATATATATACCGAACGTTTTTTGGAGCAATGATGTACTTAGCCTTGAGACCCCTTAAATTTCTGCCGATTGTAGCTCTTTATTATTCAGAAACAAAGCAAGTATATGTTTCTTCCTGAGGCTTATGGGTATTTGTTGAGTTCCAATCATCAGATTCAGCTTCGAGATCGGTTTTGGTAGCCTCGGAATCAGCTTCGTTGGCCCTTGATGTTTCTTCCCGAGGTTGTTGAGGTAATGGATTTACAGTTTCTAGTAAAGGGTTATTTTCTTGAGGAACTTCCTTAGTTACTTCTCTCTGAGGAGGAGCTTCAGTACTTGGGTTCGAAGGGGGAGGAGTTGGAATGATTTCTGAATCGTCTCCCATTGCAATAAAAGTTCTTCTTTTTCTGGTTATTGAAGAATGATTTGAAGAGGGAGTATTTCAATTTTTCCTTAAAGGAGATTTTTCACTAATCAAAGGGGAAATGTTACTTTGAGATGAAGAGGCTCGATGTGTTTTAGGACCCTGGGTTTTGGATGAGAAACGTTCTTCAATTATGGGAGAAGGAGAAATAGCGGGAGCTTTGGTTGGATCAAAATTATCGTAATAAACTGTTTTGGTGGTTGTTCCAACAGAAGCGTTATTGATTAATCTTGCAGCTCTGTATTCTTCCACTCTTTGAATAATGCAGAATTAGTCGTACGATCCGAAGACTAAGTTTTTATCAGGTTCTGGGGATTTTGGTTTCTTCGGTATGTTAGCCTTGGGTTTTCCGGTCTTTGGATTTTTTCTCATAAACCAGATGAAGGTTGATCGAACAAGATGAATTTTGATCAGAAAGTTTGTTTTTTTTTTCTGACGAAGATTCTGGAAAAAAGCAAAAATGCGATGAAGGTAGCCAAGCGTTTGAATTTTCTCTCTCAAATGATTTCTATTGTGATAATGAATAGTGAAGATACTGTTGAATTTATAGAAAGAAAAGGAGACGTGTCTAAAAGTTATATAGTCATGATGAATTCAAACGGTTATATGAAACGATTACTTTTGTGGATTGATTTAGTACAAGTTGATGATTGAATTTTCAAAATCTATTTCCATAATGATTCGAGGAGAATTATTGGCTTCGAAGTTATATTAAATTTTGGTTATTTTGAACGGTTGCTTCGAATGGCTGCTTCAAATAGTTGCTTCGAATGGCTGCTTCAAATAGTTGCTTCGAATGGTTGCTTCGAATTTGTATATTCAAATGATATTTTGAATTTTGAGTTTCCATTAAACATTAGCCATTTTCTTCGAATGGATTCTAGTTCGAAGACATTCTATATCTCATTCATTTACTGACATGAGAACTAGGGGGGCTTCTAATAAAGAAGTAGGATTTTGAGGATTAAATTGTAAATAATGTCAATTCAAGGATTAAACTACAAATAATATAAGTTTGGTCCTTAAAATATATATCATGAGTTTGGAAACTTCAGACACAACCCACTGCATAATCCGGGCAGGGGTAATTCGGACAATGACACGGTACTAAAAAATCCGGACAAGACAAAAGTAAAACATCTTTTGACTAAGCTATTTGCTAATCCACTTAAAAGACTAATGGGTACTTAAACTTGACCCGGTTTCATAACTTGACGCATAAGCCCATGTGTCATTAATTAATAGTATAAATACCCCAACCACTCTTATTAATGAGGGTGATCAACATTTAATACAAGAAGACTGCTTAATTATCTCAGTACTCTCCACACTAAACACTAAATGCTTTAAACTTCCCAAAACACTTTACCAAACTACCCCTGCCCAAAATAAACCATACCAAATTGGCGACCATAGTAGGAGCACGAGGGTGCTGAATTTTACATTCAATCCCATTAGAAAGAATCAGTTAGGATGGATCCGAACGAGCACGGACAATAAAGAATACACCATTGAAGAGCAAGACAAGTTGAGAGCAGAAATAGAGGCGTTAAGGGCCATAAAACAAGCGGGAAATGGTACAAGGGAGAAGTCAGGGGCGTCAGCTATTCATCATACTGAGAACCCTAGGGAGAATGTTCCATCAATAAAGACTCATCTGAGTTTGAAAAAAAACCATATTAGCTCTAAGAAGACTCATCGGTCTAAGCCTGTTGAAAGTTCAGATTCTGAGTCCTCCAGCAGTTCTTCCAACGAGGCTGAGCTAGAGGAGTCTTTGTCATCAAGTTGTGATGAAGGGAGGTCCAGGAAAAAAATGAAAATACCTAAGAAATATTCAAGAAAGAGGGATAAGCATGGGAGGCATAAAAGGCATCTGGGCAAAGGGTCATCTCACAACCACATGCATGCTGATCAATTCCTGACAGATCCTTTTGCTTTTCAGACTGAACCATGTATTTTCGCAACACCTAATGAAGACACAGTCTTCAGTCGTAATAAGAATTGGAGAAAGTCATCTTTGTCTGCCAAAAACCTGTTGGGAAACCTACCCAATAGGTTTGACAGCTCCAAAATGGAGAAGTATGATGTAAGTAAGGATCCGGACAACCATCTAGAGCAATTCAAGAACTTCATGATGAATTTTGATAATGATGATAAACTTTTATGCAGAGCTTTCTCCCAAACGTTTACAAGAAGTGCAAGTGGTACAACAACTTACCCCAAAGGTGTATCAGAAATTTTGATACATTATAGGTTGCATTCCGAAGGCAATTTGTTGGAAGTAAAGAGGTGAAGGGCAATGGAGATACCATTATTCATTGTTCCCAAGAACCAAACGTGTCCTTGAAGGACTACATAAGTCGGTTCGTGAATACAAAGAATATGTTAGAAGATTGTTTCGAACACGTGACAATTGCTTCTCTGAGACAAGGGTTGAACCCTAGGAACCTGGCCGATTCAATGACTAGGAAGAAAGCCATAACCTAGAAAGGCCTATTAAATCAGGCGGGAAAACAAATTAGTGTGGAAGAAACCAAGAAAACCATGGTGCACCATCAAGTGAGGTCCACCATAACAACTCAGAACCAGTCCGGATATAAGGCTAAAGAGACCGGGCAAGGGTCCAATCGGGCTAAACAAACTCAGTCCAACCAGAATCGGTCTCAGAGCCAGCAGTCAAGAAATAAAAGAGGCCCTTTGGTTCAACCGGAGTGGTTTGCAGAGTTGAAAGAGAATGTGGCCACAATATATGACAAGACCAAGGAAGAAGTCCATTTCCGGAAACCAGCAGCACTGCAGTCTCCCAAAGAAAGTTGAAATACTTGTATTTTCCAGTATCATAATGATATAGGCCATAACACTCAAGACTGCATAGCATTGAAGCAGGAAGTGCAGAACCCTATTGAAACCGGAAAGCTGTGAGCTTATGTCAAAAAGAGAAGTGGAAACAGGTCGGACAATGCTCCTCGGACGGGCCCTACAAACAATGCGGGAACATCTGCTCAATAAGGGGCAATGATGATCCTTAATATATTTGATGTTGATTCATTCTTGATCCAACTCGGAATAAAGTAGAGGTCATAACATAACAAACTAGGACGGTGTCCGGACTCATTAATTTCTTTGAGTCACTCACCATTTTTGGAGGGGCCCTTTAAAAAGATGGTAAGAGTGCTATTCGTTGTGGTATATTTCCCCACATCCTACAATGCAATTTTTGGGAGGTCCTGGCTTTCTAGAATCTATGTTGTGGCCTCAACGGTCAATCAATGTTTAAATTATGCAGTTCAAGGGCAAGTGGGTGTTGTCCGAAGTAGTTAGAAGATACCTAGGTAGTGCTTGCCACTACTCTTGCTCCTTGAACTTTGAGAGAGGTTCAAATCAATGAAAATTAGCAGTTACTAGAGCCATTTCCCATTCTTTTTCTTGACCACTACCGGATTGGCAGTCTATAAAGGATACTGGGATTCTTTTATGTTTCCCATCTTGGTATGCCGATCAACTTCTTGGATTATTACATCAGCTTTCTCCTTAGAGAAATCTCTCATTTATGTACAACAGGTGCAACATCACTCCGGATTGACAATTTGTGTGAGATAACGCTTTCAGGTACTCCAGTTACATAACTATTGCACCAAGCAAATACATGCTGATTGTTCAATAAAATGTACAACAATTTCTTTTTCAACTTTGTCGCCAGCCAATCTTGATACTTCTACCCTCTGCAAGGGAGTGAGTTTCAATCTCTTTAACTAGTATTAAAACACTAGGAGCCTCTCTGGGGTCATCAATCTCACCCGCTCCCTCATTTTACTGACCTCAACAGAGCTTGCCTAAAAGATCTTTACCCAGTCCCCCGGATATATCAACTGGTGGACTCAACGTCTGGAAATAAGTTGCTGTCCTTCATGAATGCTTTCTCTGGGTACAACCAGATACAGATGGATTCGAAGGACCAAGATCATACTACCTTCATAACAGATAGAGGTCTCCATTGCTACAAGGTGATGCCTTTTGGGTTAAAAATGATGGGGCTACTTATCAGAGGTTGATGAACAAAATATTCGTTAGTCAGATTGGCAGAAATATTGAGGTATACATAAATGACATGATGGTTAAAATATTGGAGGAGGATTTCCATATAATTGACCTTCAATAAACATTTCCTAATCTAACAGCTGTGAATTTGAAACTGAATCCAGAAAAATGTGACTTTGGATTTTGATCCGGAAAGTTTTTGGATTACGTGATAAGTGAGAAAGGGATACAACTCGATCCGGATCAGCTTAATGCCCTATTGGAAATGGATCCTCCTTAGAATATTAAAGAAGTCCAGAGGCTTATTGGGAGGTTGGCTGCCTTGAATCGTTTTATTTCAAGGTCTTCAGACAAGTGTGCTCCGTTTATTAAACCTTGAAGAATGCTAAAGATTTTAATTGGTCTCCGCAGTGCAGCCAAGCTCTTGTTGAAATAAAGAAACACTTATCCTCAAGGAGAAACACTCTATGTACACTTGGCTGTATCAGAATGTGCTATAAGTGCAGTATTGGTAAGAGAAGTGGACAACTACCCTCTTCCAGTGTATTACATCAGCAAAAGTTTGATAGATGTTGAGAAGAGGTACTTAAACTTGAAAAGTTGGTACTAGCCTTAGTGATTGTAGCAAGAAAGATGACACTGTATTTTCAGTCTCATTCCATCGTTGTTCGAACATCTTTCTCATTGAAGAATGTTCTTCAGAAAGCAGATATATCAAGCAGGATGACCAAGTGGTAAGTAGAGGTGGGTGATTACAACATTTATTTTGCGCCACGAATGGCTATTAAAGCTCAAGCTGTGGCTGATTTCCTGGTAGAATTTCATTCGGAGAGGAACTCCAAACAAACTTCAGAAGAGAAAACCACGAACGAGTGGGTAGTCCAAACTGGTGGTGGTTCAAGCACCATGTAGTGTGGAGTTGGAATTTTCCTAAGATCTCCATATGGTGATAAAATGTACCAGGCTATATGCTTTGGATTCGGGGCCTTTAACAATGAGTCTGAATATGAAGCATCTATAGTTGGGCTTAAATTGTCTTTCCTATATGGGGCTAAGAGAGTTCGGTTAATGAGTGAATCTCAGCTTCTTATCCATCACGCTCAAGGTCAGTCTGAGGCCAAGAAGGAGCAACTGATTAAATACTTACTCATCCTGAAAGAGGTGGCAACCAACTTCAAAAGTGTTTGTTATGAGCATATTCCTAGGTTAGAGAATACACTGGGAGATTCTTTGGCAACCATAGCATATTCTGAGTCTTACCCTTGGATTCACATACAAGAGTGCCCATCCATACAACCAAGTCAAACAAGGAAGAAGAGGAAAGCTTGGGCATACAGGTGATTCAACCTAAAGATTGGAGGTTTTCGCTTCTTTAATATATTTCTGATGGGGTTTTGCCTCCGGATAAAGCCATGGCAAGAAATATTAAACACAGGGCTCGTGGTGTTTTTATCATTAGAGGAGTTTTCTATAAAAAAATCTTTTAGTAGACCTCTTCTGCGTTGTTTAGGGTTTAAAGAATCTCAAGTCGTTTTATCCAAACTACACGATGAAGAAAGATCAACACATTGTGGGTACAGGGCACTAACCCGAAGAGTGTTGTTGGCTGGGTACTATTGGCCATCCATAATGACAGATGCTAAAGAAATGGTAAAGAAGTCTGATCCATGTAAAAGGTATGGGAATGAAATTCATGTGCCAGCAGTACCTATGGAGTCTATTTCCGAGCCAATACCTTTTGCTCAGTGGGGATTGGATTTAGTTGGACCTTTGCTTGTGGCGTCCGGTGTGTGCAGAACTATTATAGTTGCTATTGATTACTTCTCAAAATGGATAGAGGCAGCTCATTTGGCAAGAACCACTTTGAAGGCTGTCAGTAAATTTATCATATCCAATATATGTTACAGATCTGGGATTCCTCAAAAGATTACCACAGACAATGGGCCACAATTTGATAACAAGGATATGAAGAATTTTTGTGCTTCTAGAGGCGTTCAACATTGTTTTTCTTATTCTTTCCATCCATAAGAAAACTGCCAGATTGAAGTTGCCAACAAGACTATTTTGACCAGATTAAAAAAGAATCTAGAAGGAGCTACCAGGAAGTGGCCAAGCTATCTACAAGAAGTGTTGTGGGCATACCGAACTACTCCTCGGGTGCTACACTAGAATCCCCTTTTACTTTGGTGTATGGGATTGATGCAATTACCCCCATGGAAGCTACCCTACCATCATATAAGGTCCATAACTGTTCCGAACAAGCAAATGAAATAGAAATTAGGAATCAATTGGACTTAATTGAAGAAAGAAAGGTTAAAGCTAACTTAAGAACAGTTCACTACTAAGGCTTGATGATGAGCATATTTGCTTCCAAGGTCAAGATAATATTTTCAACCAAGAGATAAGGTGTTAAGAAACTTTTTCTTACACACCAAGGAGAAGAAGTTCGGTAAGCTGACCCCGAACTAGGAAGGCCTCTATGAGGTCTTTGAAAAACTTAAGCCTGGGACATATAGGCTTCGGGACAAAGAAGGAAGAGTTTTGAAGCACCAATGAAATATTGAACATCTCACGTTATATTTAGAATAAAATTTGTGTTTATATATTTACTTGTTAAATATCAATGTAAATATTAGAGGGGATACTCTTTCCTACCTTGGTGGCTCGGTGAGGCTTTAATGATGTGTTCAATTTTTTATTTAATAATATGGGATGCCTTCTTAAAACATTCGGAGTGGTTTTACTATAATTCAATTCAAGTACAAATCAGTTGTTAACCACCTTGAATCTTTAGTAGATCGGACAAACCTGGTTAAGGTGATGACTATTAAATACATGTCATCGGAGATATTAAGCACTCTCACTATAATACTTCTGAAATGATAGGGGTTACTTAAATATTTAGGCCTGACTAAGAATACGTGGATCCAAGGGACTTGGCTCCTGAACAGCTTCTTACTAGTAGGGGGCTAATCACAGTCCGAAAGAAAGTCCAATATATGAATAGACAATAGTAGTATACTAGTAAAAGGCGTAGGTTATGACTTTATCCAATAGAGTGTGAACACCTTCCTATCTAAAATAAAAGGAATGGTGCTCGTCCAGATTCCCCACTATGTTGTGGGCTGGGGAGAGAGTTGCTCTGCAAGTGAAGCAAGGAGTTCAGTGTTCTTATTGAGGAACCATACTAGAAAGAGAATAAAGAGCCTTTAGTTCAGAGCAAGGGAGTTAAGAGCAACCTTAGTTTATATGTTGCTCGTAAGCCGCCAAGTACTAGTCTCACAAAGTACTGGCGCAAAAGAATCGGTCTTTCACTCGTTGCGAGTCAAACTTGCTCTCTTGCCACGCTTTTCACTCACGTGCTTGAGTCGGACTCAATCACTTTTTTGGAGGATCGTTCGTTCTTCACTCTTTTGCTATTACTCGCGGGCAGCACAGCAACCAAGTGCATATTTTCATATAGAAAAAAACGTAGCGAATTACATAGAGAAGCCCCTACCTGCCAGCGCGAGGATAGATACGGCAAGCGAAGCGCGAAGGAGATGGCTGTTTGAGCGGTTGAAAGATTCGGTCTTGAAAACCGAAGTATTGATATGAATACCGAGGGTTCGAATCCCTCTCCATCCATGAAGTCAGAAGTTATCTCTTGCGTTATCTATAGATAAGGGATGAACTGATATGAAAGATGGAATGGGTAGCTTGTGTTATGAGTTAGTTATTCATTTTTTTGTCTCCCTTTCGTTATCTTCTACTCCCGCTTGGGGAAGGGTCAGGTGGATCACCTTTGTTTGGGAGGCTAAGTCGAAGATCTCGGTGGTCTTGTGATGACAAACTAAGATTGCAATTTTATTTAGGCCATAACTATGAGGCTTTACAGATAAAGAAAACTATCGATACTTCCACTAGTTGGGTAGAACGTGACGACCCTAATGAATCGACTATGAATCGACTATGAAGGTGGCTTTTAGCTATATCAGCGCTCAAATTCTTTCATCATTAGTTCCATGGCCGGCTTCGATGAGAACCCCCTGCTTGCCCTTGAAGAAGGGAGCGACCATCCATTTCTTCAGTCTTACGGGTCGGACTCTCGCCTAAGAGTGCGATCTCAATGCCTTTTACCTTGGGTTCTTGATTTAATACCTCAAGGACACCGAAACGATTTTATATAGGGTACTTGGAACCAGGGGAACTCAAAATACAAGGGCTCGAACAATTTTTAATCCCCGTAGCCAGGGTGCCTTCGTCCCTCCCTTGCAGCATGGGGAATTCCTTAGGTCAATAATAACCAATTTCCTATCAACTTGCCGTATCTATAGTAGTCCGAGAAATCACCAAGGAAATATATGATTATAGGACCGTGGGGGCATACCTAATATCCCTCTACCTTCCACGTCTAATAGTCCGAGAAGGCACCAAGGAAGGCACGATTAAATGAGATGTTAAAACCCTATCGAAAGCACCAGGGACTCCACTAACCCAAAGGGTCGTCCTTGTCTCTTGAAAAGAGACCCCAAGGGTCTATTGTGACCTTACAACATGAACACTCTATTTCCCCTCTATGTGACCATACCTTTCTCGGGATATAGCAGCGGATACATATTTACCAAAAGAAAAGTCGACTACTGAGGTAGATAAGGTTCCATGGAAGGAGACTAATTGGAAATGAAAAAAAAATGTATGCTCTAATTCTAATATGATATGAATAAAGGGAATTTTAAGCGTCTCTTATATGGCGAATAAAACCAGTCGGGACTTAGAATGATGAAAAATTAAAACTGTCTGACTCCTCTCTTATCGGTACCATCATGTGTGCTAGACTGAGCCAAGTTCAAGGCCCCAGAACTGAGAGCAAGAGGAATATGGAATTTGCCAATGTCACAATGAATAGACTCCTTACGTACCAAATGTTTTATGGTCTCACACATGCTTTCAGACGCGTGGCTGATTGTGAAATTCACACAATATCGATGCATGAAAATGAAAGAAGGGATCTATGTAATACACCTTTTTATGAACCTGCGACTTCGCCTTCTTCGGGTGAGTCCTCTTTGATATTATAACCGGTGCTATACGCGTCTTCCTCGAACAAATAGTAAAACTGCGCCTATTCACAATGTACCCGGAGAATTTCATTCAATATCTGTAGTTTTAGTATACTTTGATACATCTTCTTTTCTGAAAGGTTGCTTAAGGCCATTCTATGCCTAAGTCTATATAAGGGATATCTTCAACCCTATTCAAATGATGGATGTACTTTCAAGATCTGAGAATCTTGGACAATGGGAGAGGGACGGATCAACAAGTAGTTCCTCAAGGGGTTCGACAGTCTTCTCTAACATCTATAGGGAGCACATTCTGTTAATATCTATAGATAGAGGATGATTCTTCATCCCGAATCGGGGATCAAAGGAAGGCCCTTTAACGGGACTTCTTCGAGAAACACTACTGAGATTCAATCTCCACTACTAATACCAATCTTTCAATATTTTTATCTACAGAGATACTTTGAGCCTTTCATCGGGCTTTCACCCCTTGTTATACTGTTTGTTATCACGTGATCCCTCTACTCTATTGCTTAGGCTATGCTTGGAGTAGACTAGACGAATAACTTTGATTTGTTTATACTAAGCTATATCACCCATTCGATCAAAGAGCCTGTATAGTATTAACAATCATTCCCACGGAATTTCATATTGCATGAACCAAATGGGCCACTCTCTGTTGTAGATCTTTAAAGCTTATCATTGGTTCAATCTTGATGAGCAAGAAGACGTTTTCTAGACGAATGTGAAGATGACAGAGCTTGGAGTTTCCCAATCAAGGGTTGTTCGTCCTAAGGGATACGTTAGATTATCAACATATTATAGTAGTGCATCAGAGCTCTCTCTTTGTTGGAAAATCGGGTTGCCAGTCCAATTGGACAAAACTGACAGCCTCCTTCTTCGCTTCCAATGTATTATTACCGCTTAACGCTTGTGCTAAGGAATTTAGTAACGAGTTTTGGAAATATATTAATAGTTGGCTGGTACCTCCCTCTCTTCTGGTTGTGCAATAGAATATGGTGGAGCCTCGTTCAATGCTGCTTAACCACTACTGACTAACTTGCATCCTTATCCAGTTCTAGTCCATTGTTTGCTCCCGGGAATAGGAGCTAGCATCTGATCACGTTGGTTACGCTTGGCACTGAATGATATTATAAATTTCAGACTATGCAATTAGCTACCATTGCCTCAGATACAGTCCACTTCCTTATTATACGGAGTCACTTCCATCGCTAGCTTCCATTGACTTCGAACCTTCCCTGGAACCGGAGATAGAAGAAGATGGATTTTTGGCAATGCGTGTTCCAACGGTTATCTGTTGGGCTTGGGATGCTTCAATCATGTATACTTTCAATAAAAGGACTCAAATCAGAGCTGTGGGCATAGCAGCTTCAACCGAATTGTCCTCCTCTTTTTTTACCAACCTATAATGTTGAACCCCCTGGCTATGATTAATGAATCAAGAAGTCCTACATTCGGCTATTACTTCTATCATTTTCTACTGTTCAACAGGAGTGGAATATCCTTTTTCCTAACCGTTAGGATAGGGGAAAGAACCTAAGCTAAAAAAACAAGCACTATCGCGAAAGGAACAAGGGCGAGATGGATAGGCTAGGATCAGGGAAGGTTGGAAGGTAAACCAGCAACAAAAATACCCGAGAGAAGGGCTCTAGAATAGTGTTTAAGCCTTGCGTGTTGAACCAGTTAAGGTAACATATGAGACCAATCAAGTGTAGGAATTAATACTGAATATTGACTCTATCTTGCTTTCAAAAGGGAATTTCATTCATCTTATTTTTATTTGAAGTATAACTATCAGAGAGCTATACACCTGAGGTGAGCAAACAAGCAAGCCTCCTCTCATCCTCCAGGAGGAAATCATATGCCGAAGAAAAAAAAGAATAATAAGGACCTTTCCTCTGATATGGGAGATGGGTTTTAGAATATAAGAAATTAAACTATCTTTGCAGATCTAAAAGAAGATGCTCTGGCTTCAATAACATTACCATTTATACAGATAATCAAAAGATAATATTAAAGGGGGATCTTCCTGATGAAAAATAAAATGACACATTGATTCCAGCCAGGAATGAACTGTTAATCAAAGCTAGCTCAGGTCGTAATATCCAGTTCAACGAGTTCGGTACAAGATATTCAGGTATGGGCGCCGTGCTAAGGTAGCTTGCTTGCGATCAACCGAGAAGTAGGTAGTTGACCAGGGCCTTAGATTTGACCGGTGGGTGAGGGAAAGATGAAAGAAATTGAGACGCATATGAGAGAGGTAGCTCTTCCTTTTACCATTCATATTTGAGTTGATGATACACCATAAGAAGAGGGGTAGTGAACTACTCATGCTGCAATATAGAATACACAAAGTGCATTTTTAATGATGGGAAAGAAGGCTCCAAGTCTCAGTTCTTAGAAAAGTGATTTTTGAAAGTTCCACCGTGATATATATAGTTTATGACTCGATCATAGGTAGAATACCGGGTTGAAGGAGATCATGTTACGTATTCGAATTAAGGGAGGGTCTGTTAGGGTCATCGTACCTATGATGAAAAAAGAAAAATTTCCTGATTGCACTCACTAGCAGCCCATGTATTTCCATTCCTAATGTGGATGTTGTGGAATTCTCTTTGGTTCTCGTCCACTTACGATTGACCTCGCATCCCACTACAACAATAGCGGTGGCATGTAATAAGTTTATGATCCAACTTCTTCTACTGACAAGTATTCCGATAACATAGCATAAACCGAAAAGCAACCTCTTCCTCTAAAAAACGAGCTATCATAAACCACTTGCTTCAAAGCTCAAGGTTCTTCTATAGAAAATCCATAGAAAGGTCGGCTGATTCATTCTCAGCGAGTCGGTATACATTTGCGGTCATCATAATCCGCTTTCCTCTTTTAATGAAGAATGGTTGGTTTAATTGATAGTTAATTTTTTGAATTGGGAGTCCTTTGGAGTGCTCTTATCTTATGCGCCGGAGTGGCGAGAATACGAAGCTAGATCAGCAGGAATGACATCGGTCTCGAGAATCTACTCTACTAGTTGCAACGCGTGTTCTTATCAGCATTGGGAATAGAGCACTGTTAATATATGCAGGACAAGAAAGTTTCTTTTATTCTAACCTTCGCATGAGCTTTTCTTGTTCTTGACTTCCAATTTGAATTGCCTCAAGTTTTAGCTTATATTAAGTGCACCTCTCCCTACTTAATTATTCTTTATGGAGGACACTCGTTTTTTCATCTAGGCAAGGATCAGAAGCTGAGAGATAGCCTACACTCTGAGGTGGTAGCCTTTTATATATTTTATTTCTTTAAAGGTGTACATCCGGTCCAAGCAGTTACTCCCAGCTAGCGGAAAAGGTGAATATTAATTAATTTATATGAGAAAGATGTTATTGCACCTCTTTCTTGCATTGAATAGTAATCTTGGGTGATGGGCATAGTCCCAGATCAATATTTATTTTTATTTGGAACTGATAGAAAGAAAAATCCCCTCATCCTGTGGTGGGAAGAGAACGAAAAGTTTGATTGTTATTACAAGCTTTGAGAGTCTCAGAGCTAAGATGTTTGAGTGGACATGAGTAGTTCTTCACTTCAGAGTTTTTCTTTGTTAGGATTATTCATCTCTTAATAAACTGAACTAGTCGCTTTCTTCTAGGAAGCGGGTCATTGCCTTCCCTTGAGTGTAACACAAATTGATCGATTTAGGAAGTTTGCTACTGGCATGCCCCGCAGGTCCTTCTATTTAGTCCATGAATATTCTCTTGGCGCTGCTTTCATTCTTGTTCACTAAGACGCAGCTGATCCGATCTAAGAAGATGATACTGATCGTGTTGAGAAGTTGGATCTTGAGGTTACTACCCGAAGGATGTAAAAGCAATCAAAGATCTTATTTAATGCCTACCTATATTCCATACACATAAAAACAGCGGGCAAGGCTTAAAGTGAGAGCTTCCTGATCTTGAAGCTTTAGTTGGAGGACGATTGGTATGCTTCACTTGGTATGAGGTGAATGGAGTGCATTAGTGCCTTAATTATAGCGACACATTTTATTGATAATATAGGAAGGACCTTGAGAAGGTTTCAGACTTAACTTCTAGTTCTAATTAAAAGGCTTGATCAAGCTCAATGAAATTAATTCAATCTTAAATCCCGTCCTACCTTTTCTAAGAGGAGTTTGGTTGACTAGACACCATTCTTTTCCTAATGAGATATTGAACTTGACTTGACCATTTCATTGACCGCCTATCCGGAGTTATGAAATATGTTTCTCCCGGGCTTGTACTCGAGGACCATGCCGAACCCCGCCAGAAAGTATTGTCACTGTGTCGGCTCTCCACTTGGGTTGTTCCGGTCCCAGATCCAAAGCAATAAGACCCCAGTCTGTGATTCTGATGCCATATCAATAGTCGATGCTGAGACCAGGGTACCAATGCTTTATTCATCTTGTCCCCCATAATCAGACATATATAAGCAAGATTAACACTACCAATACCTCTATACTACAGGAATTACAGATTGACTCCTTAAAGAAAGAAGGCCCTGTGAAGCACCTGAGTCTGGTTGTTTGCTCTTCCATACTTTCAAAAGTAAGCAAGTAAACTATTTCAGACCCACCCCATTGGCATAGAACTCTGAATGATATTCATCCGTCTTGGAAAAATCTCTTATTTCGTGTTTGATAGTCGTATGATTTCCAGCAGAGAAATAATTAATCTGTTGACTCATTCTCTTACTCATTGCCAGAGCTAACTTAGAACAATGTCGTGTCGTTGAAACTTATATCTGTTAGTCGAGCATATTTACCTTTTCTCAAAGAGTCGAGCATAATTCTGTTTGTCGAGCATCCACATCGGAATCAGGATAGTTCTTCTAGAGTTAAGTAGCAAAATATAGGCTGAAGTCGTAAACAAATACTTCTTCTGAGTTCACATGACTGAGCAGATATTGATTCTTCAATCCGATATCTCTTTATTCATTCAATGACAACTGTACACCCTTAGTTGAGGAGTTAGCTAGCAAGTGGTTCCAATCACTCTATCGATAATAGGAAGTGAGCTCTCCCATTAGCTCCGAGATATGTAGCTATTGGGGAAGGAACCGGACTACCTGCATCTGAACCATAGCCATCATTCTGGATACAGCAATCGATGTCAATAAGCATCCCACTCAATCAGATCAGGGGGAAAACTCACCAGCTAGCTGCTCTATCCGTCACGTGAGGATGTTTTCATCGCCACCGGAGCTATGCTTTACCCGATCCTAGCTGGCTCTCCACTATTGAAAAGGTAGCTGACACTGTTGTTAGACACATGTACGAATCCTCTTATCGAAGGGATACGAATCCTCTTATCGATCAGGATACCTGGCATCGATCCTTTCTTTATTTTCGAGCTTTCATATTTTAATCCACTCTTTTGTTCCTTCATATACCTCCCAACAAATAGATAGAGACAAATGGGAATAACCGAACCACATCTAAGAAATGCTAGTACCATGCAGCTGCTTTAAAGCCAACTTGATGCTCCTTGATTAGATGACCAAGATTTTGCCGTACACTTCATATGATCAAGAAAATAATACCTATAATCACATGAAAACCATGCAAGCCAGTTGCTAAGAAAAAGGTAGAACCATAAATCCTATCCGAAATAGTGAAGGGTGCTAGATAATATTTCATTCCGTGAAAACTAGTAAAGAGTAGAGCCAGTAAAATGGTAGCGACTAAAGCATAAACTGCTCATTTTTGCTTCCCGCGAGTATAGTATGATGAGCCCAAGTTATGGGAGCTCCAAATGAAGGGATAATATGGGTATTAAGAAAGGGTATTTTCCAATGATTTAAAACCCCAATCCCAATCTCTACAGCATGTACTAAAGAAGAATGAGAATAAGCCCACAAAAGAGAAAACACGAATATAACCTCTGATACGATGAACAGAATACGACCATATCGAGGTCCTAATTATATAAATTTGGTATACTTTCCTTCCAACATGGATTAACGTAGAACATCATGCCACCATACGAACATGGTATATAGGAGAAATATGAGACCCAAACTGACAAGTATTGCACCTCCTTGAAATGGGTCCATGTACATCACACCTCCTACGGTGATTGCCAAACCTCCGAGTGAACCCGAAATAAGACATGGACTTGGATCTACCAAATGATAAGAATGCTTCCGAGATTCAATCATAAATAACGTTGACTCGGTTGTATGTTAACCCCCCCCCCCTTCACCCCTACTAGGCTCTTTTGGGTCTAATTATCTTTCTATTTCTATCTGACTGGACAAAAAGAAAGGGATGGTTCTTTCATCGATAGAAATCTAACTAGAAAAACATCTCACTATAACTTTGAAAAGAAAGTGAGTTGTTTGACCGAGGAACTATGTGGTAAAATGGACCTTCTTTATTTGATTTTTAGCAAGCTTTTTTGTAAAATAACAATTACATTCAGAAACCGAGGTTTTAGAAAACTTGCTGATCTCGGATTATTGTGTTCTGCGCCCCCGGCGGCATAAAATAAAACGCGCTGGTTGATCTCTCGGGTTGAGGCTGAATTTATTTATTCAACTTGCCATGTGGGAAGGACTTACTCTCGTAGTGGCTCGGCTTGGTCTCGCTCCCTTCCCATACTATTCCTTCCTACTAGAAAGAGCGATTGAGAATCTCGATAACCTTTCTGAACGTCCATCTTCGCGGGGCAATTTGAAAAATAGTATATCTTTCTTATAGTGCCTTTCCACTCTACTATTCTGATCAAGAAAGAATATCTTCCGAACGACCAAGTCATAATGAGATTAAAAAGGAATTCTTCATTGGTAGTATAGAACATGTATTAGCATTATGTTAATCCTACAAGTGATCCCCCATCCTGGATTGGAGGAAGTGCTATATGAGAACTTCGAGATTAAATATAATATGTTTATATCCATTCCTCGTGCATCACTTATTTCTCTGAAACAAGAGATCAAAGTCATTTTCCTCTATTTTCCAAAAAATTCGATGGCGTTACACCATTGGGAGACTTCAAATAAACTAGAGTACATATAGGATACACCATTTCTCAAACCTTTTCACAAGATATCTTCCAAACTATTGGGGTTGTTGCTCCGGATGTTGTTCCCCCGGTGTGAAACAAGGCTAAGCTCCTGGGAGAGGACTACCTCACTTGATTATAAAAGCAAAAGGCAGAATCAAAATCTCTTATCTATGACAATTCCTATCTATATTTTTATCTTCCTATTAAAATGAATATCGTTTAGTAACCGAATAGATGAGATCCGGTAGACTAAACTTTACACTTTACTCTCTTTTTGTTCATCCGTTCTAGGTATTACAAGAACTATGTATCTCTTTCTCCTTTCAAGTATTATTCAATTCCCCTCATCCGAGTATAGAGTCAAGGAAAGAATTTCAATAGGAATAAGTCCAGATGAAGCTCATTCTCGTCTCCCGCGACAAAAGCAGGTCGTGCCGCCAGTTTCAGTCCAATCTGTTAGAGTATGAAGACAAGCCGCTTTCAAGCTAGAGGCAAAACAGAATTCAAATATAACGATAGTACGTGAGCCAGTCAAGTAGTTAGAAGGTTCATGATAAACATAGTTTAGAGTGAATGGCATGTACCTCACTTCTGGAAGTGTTCCCGTATATTCATCGGCGGGAAGCGCAACAAGTACTCAAGGGTTTGAGCCTGTTTTGTCGTTAGCTATCGAAGTAGGGACTGGAAAGATAAACTAACTCGTAACTTAAATTAAAGAATGGAGTAGCCCATAGTTCTCCTTGAGTAGTGAAAAACTATAGTGATAGTACGCCCGTATAGCTCACTAAAGAAGAAAACCTTATATAAGAAGCAGTTTATTCTGAACCAGGCCACCCACCAACACTAGTAGAATTTACCCACAAGGCTCTTCATATCCATATTCAGTTTATGCTACAGCAGATCAAAATCAAGGCCTATCTGCAAAAGGTAAAAAAAGGTTTTGAAAAAGGTGGAAAAAATTGCTACTTAAACAGCTCACTTATTCGGTTACGCTCCTTGAATGGGGTAATGTGATTAGTATATTCTATTTTAGTTGGGCATAGTCTAACCACCATTTATTGGTGAAATCAGAATCAAAGGATGTTGGAGGAACCATTGGTGGAAGGAAGAAGGTTTTCAAATAGAAAAGAATAAATTTTGCACAAAAAAAGAACAAATGGTTGTATCATCTAAAAGCGGTAGTCTTATGCAGATGCCCCTCACTGTTCAAACTTCCCCCATCAATCGACGTAGAGCATTTAAAGATTTTAAAGTAGAGGGCTATTGGTTTACCGAAAGATCTGCAGGTCCAGACTAAGACAACTAGGCTGACTTACGATCTTTTCAATGATAGAAAGGCAGGCAGCAATACATGTGCATCACAAACGACATTCTTGTAGGTGGTTCGCCCAAGGCATGCGCGAGATAGAACACATGTATGTGGCCTAGGAAAATAAGGGAAGATAGAGCCTACCACGTTTCACTTAGTGGAGCAAGCACGAACTGATGTAAGATGAAAGGGGTAATAAGGCCTTTAACCCAAGCCTACGAGGGCCTACATCTGTGCTGTATCAAGTGCTGGTTGTGGAGGAGGCAGATCCAGCTGGAGGATTGCCTGCTGTGAAGGGTCCAATATCAGGTTATTTAGTATGAGGTTGACCATAAAGCTTAGTTTAAAGCTAGTGATCTACAATTACGTTTCTGGATCCTTTGTTAAATGTTCCCAAGCCAAGGTTCTTAGAGTCATGCTAGGACCGATGCCTTGGGTGTGATCACGACCTCAAAGCCGGATAATAGGAATGAATCTAATAATTCGTATGGTGAGAAGAGGAAGTCTGGTTTTCAATTACCACCCGATACCCGACCGAGGAGAGCTTCAAAGAGAGGAATCCCTCATATTCGTTAGCATAGCCAAATTACAATGATTCCGCTTCCGAGAAATAAAGGAACCTAGCTATTTTGAATTTTTTTATCCTTCATTCCTATCTTTCTTTTTCAGGTGCGCTCTCTCTGCCGAGCAGGTTAGAAAGTAAATGGCCTTACCTTCGCTCTGCTCTCACAAAGCAAAGTCGGATTGGTTTGGAAGACAAGTTTATTAATGAAATGGATTCCTCCCATTGGTCGCCTCAGGTTGGTTGAATTTTCTTTGGATTGCCTTCCTGCCTAACTAAATAAAAGGTAGACTCAGTCTTCTTGCGTGCCTACCTAGCTCGAGGTAATTTAAATTAAATGGCGTTGGTTTCAATATGAGATATTCCTTTCATAACTACTAAGGTAAGGTTGGAAATCTTCCTCTTTTTAGGCAAGTCAAGGATTTCTTTTGGCTATCAAAAGCTAAATAATTCGGGACCTCAAACCTCGTCGGTACTGAATTCAGTGTCTAATCTACCGTCAATCGACTTTCTAGCGCTTTCAATTTAAGCTAACTCACATGGTGAAATCTGGAGATGGACACCTATTATCAGATGGATCTAGCATATTGTATGGGTACGCGGGTTCATCTGGGTCTGGTTAATCTGCTGAATCTGGTCTGGTAAAACCAAATACTGGCTCTTTCTTCGCTTGGCGTGCTTTCCATGAATTCCTCCTCGGGCCCCCTTTCTCGCAGGCATGGCTTTCTAAAACATAGATGACCAAATCTCGTAGAATGTTTTTCCTTTTAAGAGAAATTCTCTTTTCTTTCCCAAGCGAGATTGAACTCTTTGCTATAAGCTCTCTTTCTAGCCAAGTGAGCTCGATGAACAGAACCATACTAGATCAATCGCGCGATACTGATCTTAGCATACTAAGGGGCTGACCTGAGCTACTTAATTAATCCAGATGAGAACCGAGCTAACCTTATCGCACCGAGTCAATAACAACAAACCAAGAGAAGGAAGAATGTTACCTTTTGTTACTAGTCGCTGCCCTTTTGGGCTCATCCAACTCTATCGTGCCCGAAGAACATATTAAGCAAGAATGAATAGTTTCACGAGAAGTGTAAAAATCACTAGAAAGGGTTCACTAATATTTTAGGCTTATGTCGGCCTGTTATTGTTACAGCTGTAGGAAGGAGTTCTTTGTTCAGATTGATTCTATGGGAACTTTCTATCTAACTAGATAAATGAGAGAACTCTAAAGGAAAGATTGAAGGCTGACGATCTTGCTTTCGCTTCGGATGTCCCGAGATAAGCATTCGTTCATAGAAGCAAAAAACCTTTTATGTGCCCTGGGACGAAGTGATTTGATTAAAAGAAGAGGCGGGAGAAAGCTAACTTCAATTCAAAGATAGGGTGAATCTTACTCTGGCAACAAGGCTTGAATGGAATTCTTTCAGCAAACACAAGTATCGGGGTCAGACTAATCTCATAGAGAAAGAAGGCTCCTATAAGTACTATTCAGAACATTAAAATAAACTTCCCTTATATACACCATTATCAATGGCACATCATATCTGTTATCTATGAAGGTAAGCTTCGCCGCATTCTCATTATAAAGTAAGGCTAAGGACTATATATTTCCCCACTAAATCGAGGCAATAAGATCAAAAGAAGAAGGCAATCGTTTGATCGAGAGGACCCAAATCAGTTCTCAGATGCGCTGAATTGATGCTGAGTTAGCACTACCTTTCTTCTGCTCTTGCTAGCTAGGGAATTCATCTTCATTCTATGAATTCCATGTTACAATGGGGGATGCGAGAAGGGATTACTTGCTAACGGGTTTGTTTCAACCCCTACGTATTTGTTTCATATTTAGGGCATCCATATGTGTCAAAATTGGCTACCATGATCAGCTTCACTTTATATAAAAACAATCGAATCGAGGGAGAATTGGCCATTCAATCTTGTAAACTAATCGAGACCGAACTTGGAAAAAGATAAACGAACAGAGAGGAATAACTAATCGATGAAGGAACATGAAACCATTCTGTTTCAATAGAGTGATGAGAAAGGGTTAGGGGTAATAAAGTAGGTGAAGTGGTTGCATTTTTGAGCTGTTCCAACCACTTCCGGATGTGATTCCAAAAGTCGAACGAGAATGAAGACCACACAAAAGATTCAAGACGGGATCCCTAATAGAATGCTTACCCGATCCATTCTGAATTGACCAAATTGGTACGGAAGTTGTAACATGGGAAACCCACGAGAAACACGACTAATTTGAATAACTGGTTGACATACCAATTGTAGGAGGAATTTTGGCAAGAAATAAGTACTTACATTATACAATTCGAGTGTACCATATTCTTTCTCATTTAAAGGAAAAGGTGCGGTAGGAAAAAGGAACAACGGAGGGATCCGAATCGGACCTAAATAGGAATAACATAAAAGGTCTTGTTTAAAACCTAACATTAAGGGCGTTACGCAATATACGATATGAATGGAGAAAAACTTGTGATTGGTGTGGAGGGGATGCTCTATTTATGATATAGTTCAAAAGAAAGTCGTTTCATCTCCTTACTTCTTCGTTCTTTCTATTTTAAAAACTTCAAGGATGGTTATGAACGCCGCGGAACATCATCTTCAACCAACCTCCACTGTACCGTGGAGCCACTATAGAATTTCTTATACAATAATTCTTATATATGCTTCCTAAAAGACTAGCTTTCATTCATTAGGCCAACATGAAACTAAGAAAGAGAGATGTGTCTAAGGCGGCATGCAAGCAAGCTGTGCACACTAAGAGAAAAAGAGAGATGTTCCCAATTACTACCAAAAGAAAAACGCCCCATACCCAATCTCTAAAGGGGCCCTCACTTTATTCATGCCTTCTTGTCTTAGGCTCCCGAATTCATTTTATTTATGGCCTTGCTTCCCGCCGCTAGCAGAAGCTAAGTGAAAAGCGTGCTAAAAAACACTGCTTTAGTCGGCCTTTCTGTGCAACAGTCCACCAATAAAATAATAGAGGGTTACCATACATACAAGACTCTTCTAGTTCTTACATTAGTTTTTTCTTACCAGTAAAGTAGTACAACAGAAAGGAGCATACCGATGGAATGACCCTTTGGTTCTGGAAAACGGATCGCAATTACAAGTACCTAGGAGCATACCGATGGAATGAACAAAATACGAACAGTTAACATAATATGGTCATAGATCTTATGTTGTAACTTGATCATGAGCTAATTTGTTGATGTTGCAGCCACAAAGTATAGAAAGTACCAAACATTGGGAAAGACTCGGGGAGGGGTTAGGAATAGGAACAAGGAGAAGCAATAATCACTTGGAGGAATCGATTGTATTTCGTCCTTTATTCCTCATAGCAACTGGGTATAAAAAAGCACCAAATTTGATAGCTTATTAAAGAAAAGAAGAAGTAAGAGCATGTTATTGAAGATGTTGTTACATCTATCGGGAAGTACTCCGTTGATTGTGTACAAACAAGATACGAGTCCAAGGGCAGGGTAAGAAAGGGTTTAGCGGATGGAGATATTAACTCTTCCGGGAACAAGTAACGCGTAAACCATATCAAACCAAGACCGATCAATATCCGAACGGAACAGATTCAAACTTTTCCGATAATAGTTTCTGGTGCGAAATTCATTCATAGGATATCTATTTATATACAAGTAATTCAAAGGATAAAGCTAAATATAGGGTTCGTTCGATTCATTTTTATAATAAACAAAAAGAAATATGATTGATTATATATCAAAATTTCATCACTACATCGAAGTTTTTTTTGTAAATATATTGATAAGATAGCTTGGTACCCCAAACGGTAGCATATCAATGATTTTGATCCTCATTGTGTACATAATTCATGTTAGCATCTACCAAAGAATTGGGGTATAGGGCATATAACAAAAGAGTTTCCATTTTATAGCAAAAAACGAAAAAGCAGACAAGAACAGTTTGATTCTCTAAGCAAGCAGGTTTTTTTGGGGTTATTGTTTCAGCACCCTAATTCTCTTGTTGACTCTGATACCATGAAAGAAAATAGATAAAAATACTTTCAAGAAAGTAAAGAAATCAAACCATTTTCAAGAGATAAACTCTAGTGAACCACTTTCCTCCTCTCTTCTTTTCTTAATGCCATTTATTCTCGGATGAAAAAAAAAGAATATTAAGCTCTAGTCTTATTGAATACTTTCAACGCTCATGCTATTTGAAAAATCTTTCAGCATGGAGTCTCCACTCCATAACATACACGGTTGATCTATGAATATCATCCTAATTCAGGTCTTGTTCCGCTTTTAAGAGGAGAATTCTAACCCTTACCTTAACCTGTTTGTACTGGAAAACCTCAATGACATAATCGTTTATAGTCACTCATTGGAGGTTTTGCTGAGTATAGTGTTCCGGGTGTAACAAGAATAGAAGCTGTGAAACGGTGCTCAGACGAAAGTGCTATTTTTTTCCCATTGGATAAACAAGGGTTCAGATGGATCAAGAGAAGATCAGGTTCGTTGTGGACTGGGAAGTGCCAAAAAATAATAGAGCATGCATCAGTGGTGAAGACGGATGCTCGAAGCCATTTTAGATATGCCAATACAACTCAAGAGCAATAGAAAGTTGCCACAATCTAGAAGGGCTTTATAGGAAGCCAAACAAAAAAAATGTGAGGATTTTTACAAACTTCTTAAATTCAGGGGGGATAGCGCCAGAACCACATCAAGGATAACATCGAGACGCTACCCGTTTGGAGTGCGAGGCTAGCAGAGGTTGGTGCAAAGAAGATAAGAAAAGGCTCAGCGGAGGAGACCCGGTAACGGTTATGAATGAGGAGAAGTGGGGATTTTTTCTCGTTCGTGTCCGAATATTCACACGAATGAATGCAGCTGGAGGAGTGCAGAATAGACCTGTTTCTGAAGATGGAAGAGTGAAAGTTCATTGTGGAGCTTAAAGCCAAAAAAGCTCTAAAGGTTCAAGTCGGAAAAGGTTCTGAAACTTAGAAGAGGAGACAGTTTTGTTGTTGTTAGATTGTGTGCTAACATGAGCCAACATTAGAAGAAAGAACGAGGAGACGGAAGGATGCATTCCCAATCTATGTCGGAATCGGCCAGTGCAAAGATGATCATTGATGCTGGGAGTTCGGATAACATAACAACGGATGTGGTAGTTGGGCTTCAGCCCTTTTTAGTAAGGGCCTTATCCAGAGCCCTACCAAATCAGAAAAAAAAAACAAAAAAAAACATGAGCAGTGGCCCCTAGGTTGGGAGACTGGAACCGTGTATCATTTCTCAACGTGGTTTGATGAAAGAAGGATGTGAGAAATGGCCCGGGGAAGTAATGCTTTGTGGGCGCAATTGCTTCGACAAAAATATATTAAGAATCCATCCTTCCTTTTGGGAGGTTGAAGTTGCCCCACTTCTTCTTGGGTTTTGAGAAGTATCCTATCAGATAGAAAGCTGGCTCATAGATGCATTAGACATCAAATATTGGATGGAAATGACACTAAGCTGTGGGCGGATCTTTGGTTACCAAAGGGAAGAATGGTTTTTTTTTTGTAAGAGATCTTTTTAAGAGGCTTATTTTTTAGTGGATAAATTGAGAAATTATCAAGGGAACACTTGTAAGTTGCCACCCTTAATTACTGTGGAAATATCACACGCTTTAGACAACAACAAAGAGGTGGAATTTTCTGCCGAAGGTACGGAAGATGAGGGGATATGGAATAAAAATCTTACAAGGGAATATACATGTCACAGAAATGAGATTGGAATGCTTTCAAAAAAACAATGTGGTTGGAACAAGATGCTTTGGTTTGGCATCGTTAGGTAATTCCTATACATTCTTATTATCTTTGAAAATTCCTTCACACGAAACAAAAATGTTCAAAAAGAAAGGTTTTGAAAAAACGTTTATTTTATTTTGTGACCAAGAGCTCATCTCGAATATGATGTGGTAGTACTCGAGACTCTGCTGGTGGCTGCCATAGCCTCACACTTAAATTCTGACAGCTCTGTCTTAAGGCATCCCTGACCTGGTTGGTTTGTCCAAGCTTATACTAAAGCACCATATCAATCAAACTTGCGAAGTTTGTCTTGCTTGGGCCATCTTCCCTGTTTTGGCGTTTTTCTAGGTCAAGAAGTCACTCGTCGCCATATTATCCGTCTTGCCCATGAGTCGTGACCCACCCGCCTCCATGTTCTCAAGTAGTGCACTATTATTGTCATCTCATTCTCTTGGACCACGTCTCTTGGTCTCATATGCTACCACGGGTTACACTGTTGTACTTGCACACCCCCTATGGCATAGTCTGACGTATCAGTGTGTATTTCAAATGGCTTATCTGGAAACTATAATACGGGGTCATCAATCACTGCCTTAGGTCCTCAATTTTTGACACTCTTTCGATCAGTGCAGTGCTATGATTGGTCCATACGTTATTCTTTAGGATATTTTAGAGTTGAGAAGCCCTCTTCGAGTCACTTACGATGAATCTTTGGTAATATTTCACGAGCCCTAAAAACGATTTTAGCTCACTCACTTTGGCTGGGTAGGTGCTTGCCACTCTTTGAAGGCTCTGATGCCCATCCGATGCCATAGGATTGGGATCTCCGTCTGTCCAAAGAAGAATTTATCTTTCTTTACATAAAGGCGATTCTTCATTAAATACCTTATTAAAAAACAGAACGGTCTGGAGGTTGCTAACGTGGTCGTTTAACGAATAGTTATAGCCCACGATCAAAGTATACCACTAGTCGTCTAAGTATGGGTGGAATAGCTCATTGTGAAGGGTGCAGAACACGGCATGGGCATTGGTGAGTCCAAAATGCCAAATCAAAGGCCGTTTTTTAAGTAAGGTTGCTTGTCACACAGGTCGTCTTTGCCTCGTCTCATTCCGTGATACGTACCTGGTAGTAGCCCAACCGTAGATCCAACTTTGAGAAGTATCTCGCACTTATTGATTTGGGTGGAGAAGTCTGCAATCAAAGTAGATACTTATTCTTGATGGTTAGGTTAACTTGTGGAGCGCCTGATAATCAAAGCACAAGGCTCCCGTTTTTTCTGGAATAAAACAAACAACATGGGCTCCCCAACCATTTCCCATCAATCAATATAGGGAAAATTTGCCTTGGAAAATGGAATAGAAATAAGCCTCAATGAGTTCATGAGATGATAATTGGGGGCCCATCTGCAAAACCCAGCCCCACTTTAAATAGTTGGGGGTTTGGCTCCAGGCTCCAACTCGATCTTGTGGTAAACTATCCTTCTAGTGGGAACTTGCAAACTCACTCATGGGGTATGATATTCATAAAGTATACAAGTACTTGGTGCACTTCCTGAGAAAGAAGTCGTCTTGGTATTGGATCTTCTCTTATGTTAGCATGAACACGAATTATATTCAATTTATTTTTCTTCTTTATTCTTAAGAATAACCCCCCGCCCGTACCATTCTTAAGACCACAAAGCACTTTCGAATGAGTTCTACTATAGAAGCTTTCAACGTGAACCCGGGGGCAAATCTTTCGTTCAGTGCGAAGTGAAAACCTGTGACTAGATCGTCCTGAAGACGGATACGAAGGGAAGAAGTGGCATTGGGAAGTATTGCTGTCTTAACATTTAGGTTTCGGTAATGATTTTTCTACGGTGTCTCAAATTTGCAAGCTGATCATAAGTAATCGTTTTTGTTCACCGGATTCCGGAGGAATTAATTCATTCGGATTGGGGAATTGCTGCGATTCTTCTTGAATAGCCTGGATTCTCCCATCGAGATTCACTTTGAAAGTCTTACCTAAAATCTTCCAACTGAATATTATAAATCCTATAAAACAAAGAGCTACTATCATTTTTTCATGATAGATTAAGATCTTGTTCGAACTTAATGCACAAATTGATAGAATAACAACAAAGAAAATTTTGCTAGCATCCATATTCGTCGAACTCAATCTCATTTATAAAGTTTCTCTCTATATTTTAGCAACTAAATAGGGAAGTGATTTAGGAAAGGACTTTCGAATAGCCCAGCGAGAAAGGCCCTGACCCTGTCGACCAAGAAAAAAGAAAAAGAAGAGAACTTTGTATCATACTAATTAGAGAGGAGGAATGTTTAACCTTGAATTCTAATAATAAATTCTACAACAATAGTTCCTCGGAACGGAAAGTAATAACGAAAATGGCTAACCCAATTGAAGATTTTGTAGTCGCCACCGTTAGATCCAATAAAGCAAATAATTGATCCATCATATCATCTGAAGAAATGATAAATACCAAAAAGTTCGAATTCACAACTAATAAGAGACATTGACATAATGGGAATATTTCGTCTATTAAGGAGGATTCCCCGAATACCTAAAATAGAAATAATCATAGAATATATGAAATATTTAATAGGATTAATTTCGGGAACATAGAATGTAAGAAAAATTCAAATGTTATAACTTCAGTACGTGAGGAACCATCAGAAAAAGAAAAAAGAACCAAATTTGAACACACCCTTACCTTCTATCAAAAAAGGATTCGATCCAGCCGAGAGATGGTGTAGCTCAAAAATAAAAATGCAATTAAAGAAGAAGATTATTTCGGCGAATGGAATCCATGACCTATAGATTGGGAGTACTCTGTCTGTGGCATTATTTTGGATTTGAGTTCGTCCAAAAACCTAAAAGGCGATTTGGTGTAAGACGGAGGGCCATATTAGGGTGCGTGAATATGATCCCTTTTAGATCGTGGATTTTCATTCTCATTCTATCAGAATGATAGACCTCTGCAACTAATGCCGCTTCCACACACCTTTCGATCGACCATTTCCAGTAATGTATGGAAGAGCCAAGTGTCTGATTTCATTCAGCCCAGTTCGAGAAATAAGAAATTGATTATATAGCTGGCAGAACTGCTCCTCATCAGAGAATAAAGGAGGATGAATCTCATGAATCTTCGGTACCGCAACCGGTAATTATTCCCCTGGGAAAACTCTTCTTCTATGAATAACTTCCTTCCCTTACTGGGCTATGACCAATGAGTTAGGGCAGAGACCTTACCAATGGCACTAGCTAAGTAGCTGTCGCCTTTTATATTCCACAGCTCTAGAGGAAGAATCCTGACTGGTTTACTGCGTGCATGCTTAAGCTACTACACGAAGACCTCGCTTGGCTTGAACTTGAAGTGAAATCCAAAAGAGTAAAGTCATAAGCCGTAAAGAACTCAATCTTAAGAGATCAATTCACACTATCCCAACCTGCGTGACTGAGTATTTGAGTTCACTAAATAGCTAGTCGATAGGAGATACGTAATTTGATCTTTCTTTCCTATGGAAAACCGCCTCTGAAGAGCCCTATCTCTACCTTAATGATAAAATGAACACAAGGCCAATCTTAAAAAAACTACAAAAACAACTGATGCGATCTCAACTGGAAAGTGATTCTTTTCGCTCTTTTTTTAATCTCCAAAAAAACATTTTCTTCTCTTATGATTTTCTTTCTACTGAGCTTACTTCCTTTGCTCGAACCATTAAATGTATTCTCCTCTTCGCATACTCCAAGTCATCAAATTGTGTAAAGGCTGACAAAGCACCAAAATTGACTCTTCCGCGTTCCCGTACTGGATTAGCGAGATTGGATCATAGGGTCGGCCTAACCTATTTGAGTCATCCTTCCCTCATATGAACCTTAGACCTTATTTAATAGGCTTCTAAATCCTTACTCCCTAATACGTGAAAGAGGAAGACTCAAGATTGGGACCCTGTGAGGAGCTAGGATGAGACAAATGACAGTAATTCCTAAACAGTCAACCAAGAAAGATCGGTAAGTAGGACCAAATACCAAGAAGGCAAGGTAGTAAAACAACACTTATCTTCTGATATTTCAAGCTCTGGTTATCTTCTTTGATTGATTTTACAGTAAGCAATCAAATAAGAAGAAAAAGGGCCTTTTTCTAATGTCTCGACATTGAAAAGTGATGAAAACCCAAATTGTTTTACATTCTTGAAGCCTCTGAACCCCTATTTAGGAATACAAGGGAATACTTTTCTCGACGAATCAAATATTCTTTTTAATTGGCACTACTTCCTCTAGGAATATAAGGAAGCTTTATATATGATAATATGTTATCGGATCAGGAATTTGATGCTTCCGTGTCAGGGGCCGGAGTGCTACTTTTCGTCGTCCAACTCATCTTTCAATTTGACTAAAAGACTTCGTCGAATCAAAGCCAGGTACTCTGGATTCTAAATAAAATATAAGCCTTGCTTGCTCCAGCTGAGAAGGGTGGACCCTACTTATTTTTTCTCAGGGGTGAACAACAAAGACTGAATATCGATACAAAATAGAAAGCATCTTTCTTGTGGGGGCTCTAATGAGAGCATCTCACTCAAAAAGGTAAGCAAGGAAGAAGATTTTGTACCAAGGGATGAAGGGGTGGTAAAAAAGTTTGCTTACTACCATTGTGAGGTCGCTTACATTTGACTTCGGTTGTTGGATTACATTTGGCTTCCGTTGCTTCTTGGATTCCCGTTGCTTCCTCTTCCCGTTGCTTCTTTGATTCCATCTGAGATTGGTGAGAGGAGAGAAGTGAAGGAATTGTGTGAGCTGAAGCGAAGCTCAGGATATGTAATTGATGTGGCATTTGAGGCCAATACTAAAATTTCACTCGCTGATTCATGTGAGGGAGCTTTTTCGGTCCCCTTTGAGCCTATTTTCCTCTTTTATTATATCAGGAGATATGTTCACTCTATCTATCGATTATAGTAAAAGAGAAAACGCATTCTATAAAACTAACGAGAGTTCTAATGAATAAATCATAGATAAAATATTTGAATAGGGATGACATTCAATATCATGTACCCATGCTGCTATACATATTCGAAAATGGTATGCAATTTATATTTAAGAATTTATCTCAAGTATTTCATATCTATAAGGAGGGGACGTGGCCAAGAACCAGCTTGCGGAATGCCCTATCGGCCTATACCTTTATTCATTGTATGAATAATGTCTTAGTATGGATGATAATTCTGGGCGGATCGCAATAAGTCACTGGACGAAGGTTTGGGCCAATCGCAATTCTTCACTATTTTGCATGCTTCTAATTGATGAATGGGTATTATATAAGTGTTGACCTAACCCCCTGTGATGTGGCTCGACTCCCGAACCATACGTGAGCTGCCTCGTATGGCTCTTCCTAAGAACTTGAAGCCCCCTCTCTCTAAAAAAACAAAAATACACATAAAAAAGACTTTTTCAAAAAGCCTTCTCCCTCATATTCTACGGGATTATTAGAGAACCAGCTTCGTTCCTTTACTTCTTTGCTCAATTAAGCTTCCTTGTTCCTTAGTGTAGTCTCGGTCCATAGTTTAATACTCCATTCCATATAGCCTAGTATATATCCACAGCTGATAGTGACTCTGTACCGACCCCTTTCCCTTTGTAGATGGCTAAGTGACTTTGTAACCTTGTCTATCATAGGATTGCGTCAAGAAGGGATAAGGATGGCGCATTAGCTTCGTTGGCAGCTTGGCTTCACTCATGACTTGGTATAGAGTCTGTGTAGTCGTAGCCTTTCGAATGTCGATTACTAATACTTTCCCTTTTCTTTGAAAAGGGAAAAGGAAGCGAAGCTTAGCGAGCTTTATAAGGCTGATTACTATATAAGCCGCTAGCGGATAAAGCTCGAAGAGCTTCCCTTCATTCGTAGCTAAGCCAAGATCTTAGGTCTCCGAGTCAGCCTGCGCTTTTTTGAAGAATCGTGCACCCATGGGCATATGGCCTAGAAGGCCTTCCCTTTCCGTACCCTGTTCCGCAATCAATTGTTTGGATGTGAGCTATACTCCGCGAGGAGCCAAACGGACCTATGGCCTTGCCATTATACCGCTCTTCCCATGTGACTAGGAATGCTCAGTGATAACCAATCAATTGTCACCGCATGACCTCTCTTGCTATCGCGGTAACACCTAGTTTGGTCAGCACCAATCTTGTTTGAGAAACAAAGCTTACACTCATTCACATGGGTTCATCCTACTATGCCCCGAGCCTTTTTTTCTCCTAACGTAAAAGGTGGCCGACCAGTCGTTAAGGCCCAGGAATCCACTAGATATCTCAGCGGCGGGATTGGATACATGTATCGATCGAAGTTTCATTTCAGTGACCCCCAACATAAAGGAGAGCTTATTCTAGGTGGGTTGCTTCGCGCAAGATATTTCTTAGGATCAATAGGTCACACGACAGGTTCACGATCTACTTTGCACGCTCTATCCTTCAGCATTTTGCATATCGGCTTGGCAGGCAAGCTACTTTGATCCGTCTTCGGCTTCAATTCCAGCAACTCCAATAAGCCCTAAAGTATCTTGTCGCCTAAAACTTTGCCAATAAAACGCTTCTGTACTTTTGATCCTATGTGCTTGGAGAATGCTATCCATTTTCACTTTTGGACCTCAGAAAGAGAGAACTTGTTTTTTCCTCTGGGTTTCTAACACATTCGTGGAGCGAAAAAAGTGGGTTTTGCCACAGCTACCGGAAAACAAAGGATCTAGAGAAGAAAAACAATGCAGTCTCTCCCTTGGCCTTTGTAGAGGAGAAGGGAAAGAAAAAGACGTCCTTCACGCAAGTCATTTCGCTTCATGTGCTCTTACTAGTAAAGGTTCTCTTAGACCAAGGAGGCATTTTGGTAGGAACACTGACCACTACATAAGCTGCCATCAGTCTAGGAGATAAGCATGCTACCTTTCTTTCATCCACCTTCCCGAGCAGAAAAGAGAACGAAAATAGGCCGTGAATGGTGGGGCATAGAAAAGGGGCATGTGCAAGATTTATGTAAATTCTTTGAATCGTTAGCCATTTTTGGAGGCGATTCGATGACTGGTAATTTGGATAGTTTCAGGAAGAGACATGTTGTCAACCTGACAACTCAAATTAAAGGGAAGGTGTCTACACTTTGTATGAAAATAAGGTTATTCCTTCATTTTGTTTGATGAAGATGATCTACAAGGTACAATAGGGCCACATGAAGATGTTGTGGTTATTGGAGCAGAGGTGGTTGGCGTCAAAATTTTACGTGTGCTTATTGACACTAGCAGTTCTGCTAATGACTTTTTTAAATACACCGTAGATCCATCTCGGATTTCTCATTCATATCGGACAATTATAGGATTTACGGGTGTAACAGCTTGGGTTGTTGGGGAATTCGAGGGTGAAGTAAGTTTGGGAAAAAGACCATTTAAGAAGAAATTCCAGGTACTTATGGTGGTGGATTGTCCCACAAGTTACAATACTATTTTTGGAAAATCATGGCTTTCAAGAATGTATGGAGTTGTGTCAATAGTTCATCAATGTTTTAAGTATGTGGTTGGAGATCGGATTGGGGTCGTTCGAGACGACCAGAATGTAATTATTAACCCCACTTTTACGTCAACAACTACTAGATTTTTTATCTCATAATTTGGATGTCTTTGCTTGGAAGACAAAGGATATAACAGGAGTACCAATTGAGGTAATTCGTCACAATTGGCTATTGATCCGAAGGTGAAGCCGGTTATACAGAAAAGAAGAGCATTTTCCTCGGAGAAAGCATAAGCAATTGTTGTCGAGGTGGATCGATTATCTAAGGTCAGACACATAAGGTAATCACATTATCCTTTGTGGATAGCAAATCCGGTTTTGGTAAAAAAGAAGAATGGAAATGGAGAATGTGTGTGGATTTTACAGATTTGAATCGAGCTTGTCCCAAAGATCCATTTCCTGTTCCTCGAATAGATCAGTTGATTGATTCTACCTCAGGCAATAAAATTTTAACTTTCATGGACACTTTTGCAGGGTACAATCAAATTTAAAAGGATCCAAAAGATCAAGAATGCACAACTTTCATAACTGATAGAGGCTTGCACTGTTATAGGGTTATGGCCTTTGGATTGAAAAATGTTGGAGCCACTTATCAGAGGTTGATGAATAAATATTTTGCTACTCAGATCGGAAGGAATATGGAGGTATACATAGATGACATTGTGATAAAACGTTCAAAGGATGAAGTGCATCTTGATGATTTAGAGAAATCGTTTTTTTAATTTTAGGGCAATTAGGTTAATGTAAAATCCTGAAACAAGTACCTTCGGAGTTAGATCAAGGAAGTTCTTAGGTTTTGTCATTAGTGAAAAAAGAATAGAAGCTGACCTATAATAGTTGAAATCCTTGGTAACAATGAATTCACATCGGTCTATCAAAGAAGTGCAAATTCTGATAGGAAGGTTAGCGACACTTAACCGATTTATTTCTAGATTTTCTGACAAATTCCTTCCTTTTTTCAAGTTTTACGAGGACCAAGCAGGTTTGAATGGACATCGGAATGTAAGACAGCGTTCACAAACATTAAAAATTTGTTATCATCACCAAAAAAATTATCAAAACCTCGAGATGGGGAGAAGATTTTTGTGTACATTGCGGTATCAGATTTTGCACTAAGCGCATTGTTAATTAATAAAGATTCAGGAGTTCTGAACCCGGTGTACTAAATTAGTAAAAGTTTAGTGGCAGTAGAAAATAGATATTTGAAATTAGAAAAATTAGCATTAGCACTAGTGATTGCTGTTAGGAAGATGCGTCCTTTTTAAGCTCATACTATTGAAGTCCGAATTTCATTCCCTTTAAAAAAATGTTTTACAACGATATGATATTTCGGGGAGAATGACCAAGTGGTCAGTGTAGTTAGGGGACTATGACATTTTTTTATACCTCGAATAGCAATCAGCGCGCAAGCATTGACAATTGTTTTTGTTGAATTCCATTCGAGCCGATCAGACGTAGAAGAGACTAAAGAAGATGTATCAGTAAATTTAAGATGGGTTGTCCAAACATATGGAGGATCTAATGTTTCAGGATGCAGTGTTGGGGTTTAATTAATAGCTCTAACTGGAGAAACAATGATTCAATCTATTACATTTGGTTTTCATGCTTCAAACAATGAGCAGAATACGAAGCTACTTTGGCAGGTTTAAGATTGGAAAAAATTTGTGGCGAAACTTTAGTATGTTTGGAAACGAATTCTCAGTTGTTAGGAAATCAGGTATCTGGATTTTCCGAGGCAAGAAAGGATCGTTTGATTTTATATCTTCGGGAACTTCGAAATTTAATGCTTCTGTTTGACAATGTTGTTGTAGAATATATTGGTCGAGGGAGTAACATGATGGATGATTCTTTAGCAAATGTCACTTACAAGGAAGAATTTTCTTGGATTTTGTTACAATAAAATCCTTCAATTGTTACTCAATCTAATCAATGCGAACACATCGAAGAAATCTTTGTTACAGATGAAATAATCTAAGGCGATTGGTGAGCAGATATTCTTAGTTTTTTTACTTAAGGAACATTACCAGATGATACTAGGTTGGCTAAAACATTGAGGGGCAAAGCCTTTGGATATATAGTGTTAGATGGAATATTGTATAAAAAGGCAATGAACAGGTCATTATTACGATGTCTAGGCAAGCAAAAATCACAAGAGGTGTTATCATAATTGCATGATGGTGAAGGGTCAGCCCATTGCGGGTTTAAAGCTTTATCGCGACGAGTTTTCTTACAGGGTTCTATTGGCATACAATCATGAATGAAGCTAAGAATTTAGTTTGAAGTTGTGAAACTCGTCAGAATGTTATCCACAACCCAGCAGTGCCGCTTATGTCTGTAACCGAGGTGGTACCATTTGATAGATGGAGGATTGATCTGGTGGGTCCTTTGCTGATGGCTTCTGGAGGAAGACAGATGATAATTTTAGCGGTGGATTATTTTACAAAATGGTCCAAAGTAGAACCCTATCAGGGATAAAAGCAAATGATGTGATCAAGTTTATTGTAAACAGCATTTGTTTTCCTTTTAGTGTTCTTCGAAGGATTACAACAGATAAGGACCCTCGGTTTAATAATAGAGAGATGGCTTTATTTTGCACGTCGAAAGAAATTCAGCAATATTTTTCGACGCCTTTTTATCCTCAAGCTAATAGACAAGTGGAGGTAACAAACAGAACAATTTTATATGGCTTGAAAAAGAATTTGATGGGGGAGGAAGGAAAATGGCCAAACTATTTGCAAGAGGTGCGTTGGCCTTATGGGAAAACTCTTAGAGAGGCTACAAAAGAGACTCATTTTGCTTTGGCATATGGAATGGATGCAGTCAGCCCCATAGAATCTAAAATATCATCTTTTAGGATAAATCAATATTCTGAAAGATCCAATGAAGTAAGAAGAGAAAACTTAGATTTAATTGAGGAGAAAAGAGTTCGAGCTCATTTGAATGTAATCCACTATCAAACTCTTATGAGGAATAGATATGATTCAAAGGTGAAGAGAAGAGAATTTAAATAAGGTGATAAGTTGTTGAGAAACGTATTCCTACACACAAAGGAGAAAAACGTTGGAAAAATGGTGCTGATTTGGGAAGGTCCCTATATGGTTTTAAAAGGATAAAGCCAGGGTCGTATCGTCTTTGTGATTTCGAAGGGAGGATGCTTCAACATGATGAAATATACAACACTTGAAGCTTTATTGGGAGTAGATTTGTCTTCGTATTTTTGGAATTTTCACTTTCAAATGGCGCACTATTTCCTATCATGTTGGCCAGGAAGGTTTTAACGAGGTGCTATGTACATATTCAATATTATCATAAAATTTGTTTTTGGCCAATGGTTGTTTACACATGTTTGAATAAAACTATCTTAACAACTTATCAAAGACTGATCATCTTTGAGGTTGGTTAAGAGTTGAATGTTCCGAAGTGTTTATAACACTTTTCGAAGAAACGACCATGTTAAATAAACACATTACAATTTTTGCGAAGTCAATGCTTAATAATACATTAATTTATTTCGAAGCGCAACCATGTATACCAACTTCACTAAGGTATTTGAGGTGCTAAGCTTACAGTTTATAATTATATGTTGAAAGTTCAAAGTACTTAACATATTTATTTCAGAATTTTATCATCGAATAATATATGAAGAGAATAAAAAAAAGGAATCATTTGTCCATTAAATTAATTCTTTTAAGTACAAAAAGCAAATATTTAATTTGACAAATACAAAAAAGTAATAAAGTTATTCAGACGACTCTTCCTCCTCGAATGATTCTTCCTCCGAAGATGATGAATCGGGGATAGGATTAAAAGCTTTACTTAGACGCTTTTCAATGGGAATGTCGTTCCAAAAACTCGTGAGGTTGATCTTCGGATAAGTAGCATGAAGTTATCGAAGAAGGGTGATAGTCGTTTCTTCTTTCCCATTGTTAATAGCAGCCAACATGTCTTTTGAAAATTCAGATTCGGCAGCAGCAACAGCAACAGTTTTTTCCTCCTCGAAATCTTTTTTCAATTTATTTATCTGATTGGTCAACTCTTTATTTTTTGCCTCGTAAAGGGTAAGAGAGTTTTGGAGACCTTTGGATTTGGATGTTTCAGCAGCCAGTTCATTAGTATTATCGGTTTTCAGCTTATTCATATCTTTTTCATGAGAAGCCTTCAGCGCTTCTTTGTCAGCAATATGTGTTGTTCGCAGATGATTTTTCATGAAAAGAGAGCCTCGAATAAGCTCAAAGCTTGCTAATTCATACATATGAAATTGCTTGACCATTTTACGTTGAAAATCCTCCCTTAGTTTTTTCTCATCTTCAGCAAGACCTTTGTAGCGGACCATGTCTTTGGCCAATTGTTTCAGATTCTTTTGAGAAGCTTCGACTTGGGAAGCAAGTGATTTTGCTGTAGTATCGATATTGATAAATGATTGAAGTGCAGCAGTGATTGTAGGATTTGGAGGGGGAGGAGAACATTTTGTTGAAATAGGACAAGGGATCATATTTAAAGTTGTCGTTGGTGCAGAAGAACATATAATTTCTGGAGATGCTTCGACAGGTGTTGGTCTCCTAAAATTAATCATATGATTATGAATGTCTTGGAGAACAAGATCATCTTCAGTAGTAGTGGTTTCTTCTTCATCGAGCAGCGTATATGAAGTGATTTTTTCTTGTTTCTTTTTTCTTTCCATGGGAACTAGAAGTAGCTTTCTTTTTCTTCGAATATGGTTCTTGATCTTTTCCTTCTTCGATGGGTGAAAGAGTCTGCTCTCCCCCTTTTAGTTTTCGAGGCTTTGGTTTTAATGGAGTTGAAGGGCTAGCACCAAATGTGCTAGCTATTTTTTTAATTTTCTTTTCCTTGTTAGCCTTTTCTTTTTTCTTTTTTGGCAAATAACTTTCTTATCTATTAGAAAGAGGGAGGAATAATTTACAGTCAGGATGAACCAACTTTCTGCAGGCTATAATGGGATTGGGCTCTGACATCATATTTTGAGGTGGTAAGTCTCCTTTAGTGATTGGAAACAGATGTGAGTTAAGAAAGTTGATTGGTTGGAATGCGGTATGGAAACCATTATTCCACTCTTTTTCAGCCTAAGCGGCAAGTTTCTTGAAAATATCCTTAGCAGCTGGTCGACGAACTGAATATCACCTCAGAAATTTTAAAATAATTATGTAAGAAGATTATTAAAGAACAAAAAATTCAATAGGTGAAATTTATTTCAAAAAATATATTTTCCAAAGTACTTACGGTTGCTTCTCCAGATAAGATTTAGCTTTGATGGGTTGGCATCGAAAATCTCCTTGCGGTTCTCCTATGCTCCAGAGATGATGATGAACTTTTGCTTCAAGAATTTATCAGGTTCTAAGAGGTCGTCGATGATCTTTAGGTCATCTACCAGAGTGAGGTAATAGAAGGGAAGCTTCAGACCTTTTGATAATTGAGATAAGGATATGAAATCCTTGATACTAATTGGAATCTTGGATAGTCGAGATGCTATTATCACTGATATAAGAGTGAACCATTATTTTGGCGTCACTTGAGTAGGGCATAAGTTGAGAAGTTCGAAGTATTCCATGATCATAGGATCTAGTGGAAACCGAAGACCCCAATTGATGATTACGGGGTAGACTACTAACTCGTCATCTTTGCAGTCTAAGCGAGTTTCTCCTTCTTTAACTATTCGAGCGGTTATGTTATCTCCCATTCCTCATTCCTTTTTTAAATCTGAAGCATCTCTGTCGTTATAATATATGTATCAAACCTTTTTCAAAGCAATGATGTATTCAGGATCGAGATCCCTTAAATTCTACCAATTGCAGGTCCTTCTTCTTCGGAAACAAAGAAAGTTCTTTTCTATTTCCGAGGATTACAGGTATTTTTTGAGTTCCCGTCATTGGATTCAGCTTCATGATCAGTTTTGGTTGCCTCAGAATCAGCTTCATTGGGTCTTGATGTTCTTCTCCAGATTAGGAAGGTTTTTATTGAGGTAATGGATTCACAGTTTCTTGTGAAGGATTATTTTCTCGAGGAACTTCCTTAGTTATTTCTCTCTGAGGAGGAGCTTTAGTATGTAGGTTCGAAGGGGGCAGAGTTTGAATGATTTCTGAATCATCTCTCATGGCTATAAAATTTCTCCTTTTTTTATTGTTGAAGGATGATTCGAAGAAGGATTATTTAATATTTATTTTGAAGAAGATTCTCCACTAATCAAAGGAGAAACTTTGATTTGAGAAGAAGAGGCTCGAGGTGTTTTTGGAGCTAGAACCTTGGACGAGGGATGTTCTTCGGTTATTGGAGAAGGAGAAAAAACAGGAATTTTGGTTGGATCAAAATTACTGTAGTAAGTTGTTTTGATAGTTGTTCCAATAGGAGCGATATTGATTAATCCTGCAGGTTTATATTCTTCCCCTCTTTAGGTAGTGAAAAAGTAGTCGTACGATCCAAAGACTAAGTTGTTATCAGATTCTTAAGATTTTGGTTTTTTGGGTATTTTAGTCTTGGATGTTTTATTTTCAAATTTTTTTCTCATAAACAGATGAAGATTGACCTGAGAAGATGAATATTGATCGAAAATCTTGGTTTTTATGATGAAGATACTGGAAAAGGTGAAGAATGCGATGAAGGTAGCCAAGTGTTTGAATTCTCTCTCAAGCGATTTGTGTTGTGAGAATGAAAAGTGAGGCTAATATTGAATTTATAGAAAGATGGGAAGACGTGTGAAGTGGAAAGGACCTTGGTGGTGACAGGGCAGAATACAAAGCGTTGAGAAGATTAGGAGTTCAACATCTGTTAAACTAGGCATCTAGCTATGAGTCTAGGAGTTATTTAGTCATGATAGATTTAAACGGTAATATGAAACGGTTACATTTGTGTACGCTTTTGATAAAATTCGATGATGATATTGTGAAGCTCTACTTCCATAATAATTCGAGGAGACGTCTGTTTTTTGCTGCTTCGAATTCACATATGCTTTTGGGCTGTTTTGAATTTACCAAAGTTTTTTTCTTCGAATTTACATTTTCCTATTGAATTTTGGACTTCGAGCTAACCAATGTTACAACATATGGAAGAATTCAAAGAGATTTTAGTTCTCATTCATTTACTAACATAAGAAGTATGGGGGGCAACTGATATGGAAGTATAATTTTAAGGACTAAATTTTAATTAATGTAAATTTAAGGACTAAACTGTAAATAATTAAAGTTTTAGAGAACATTTGTGACGGTGTATAAGTGTTAAGGACTAAAGATTTATCCTCTTTTGTAACAAATTTCACTTTAAGGCTAAGTCTTGGCTCCTCTATATAAAGGTATAGGCTTACCTAATAAAGAGGTGGAACACTTTTTCTACTAAACTAATTTGTGCTTAAACTTTCTCTCTCTAAAAAACTCTCTAACTTTTTCTCTCTCTAGAATTCGCTTAAAACAATTTCCTAAAGCAAAATCTATACTAACCAAATAGCATTTCGTCAGAACACATCCTGTCTTTTCACCTTAGTAGTCCTATGCATAGTCAGTACAATAGCCCCAATCATGGCTACTAATAAAATAAAACTACGAACCAAAAACGAGACAAAATAGTAGGTATAAAGTAAATTTCCCAATGTTTCCAAATTAGTCCAACTTCGTACCTTTCCGGCATAAACCGTATATCTCAAGGAAGTCGTATTTCATTGAGTTGGTAGTAATGAAGAACATTTCCCACCAAAAGATCAGTCCAATAATACCAGTCGCTCGTAAATAGCCCAAGACTTCTTCGTGAATCTCCGCTATTTGAATATCGAATATCATAACAACCAATAGGAATGAAACGGCTATAGGTCCTATATGAACTACTGGTAAGATCATAGCGGAAAAGTTGAGAGCAACTAAATAAGTAAATCAGAAGTGTCGCGAAAGACTGAGATGGGAAACAAAATGGATTGTACGAGATTTTTAGCACGTGCAACCATCAAACTAGAGACCAAAGCAAAAGTCGACAAAATAGAAAGTATCATGGTACGTCGTCCATCCCTGAAATGGAACTTTTATGCTGAAGCAATAACCAGGATGAAATTCGATCTATTACGACCAATGCGGTTGTTCGTATTTCATTTTATTTTTCCAAGCCCTTCTTAGAAAGCACTCACTGCGTTACTTACGATATCTCAAATCTAGCTCGCGAAAACCTTTTTTTTTCTTCCTCCACGGGCAAATGAACAATAATACATTCTTTATTTGCTAGTGTAGTAGACTCCATTGTAGATCAATCGTAAGGGCTCCATATCGTTATATTTTGGGGCGTAACGTTGTGGTTGTTCCATCGACTGGTCGAGAAAAAAAGGTCTAGAGGCATCTTCCATTCATATCGATTTTGGTTTTTCTGCACCATATTTGGATCTGCCTCTTCTTCGATCTGGAATTCCCAGCAAATCATTGACTCCTCGAATACAATGGGATTTCACACCTGGTGAATCTTTCACTCTACCTCCACTTATTAAGACAATATAATGTTTCTGCAAATGATAGACTTCGCCCGGAATGTAAGCAAATATATCATGTCGATTGCTCAACCGTACTTTGGCTATTTTATGTGGAGCTGAATAAGGTTTTTTCGGTGTTCTCGTTGAAACACGCGGGCGTACTCCCTGCTTCTGGGGACATTGATCTGAAGCTCGAGTATGATTCGTGCGACGTTTTTCTTCTCTACCATGAGGAATCAATTGATTTAAAGTAGGCATCGTTCTTTCCTTTGTACTTCCCCTCGATTTTCCCCTATCACTAGTGATTACTCCAAATCTGAAACAACCCTTTTCCATTCAAAGATAAATCTAATCATCAAAATCAATAAAAAGGCCATCATAGAATCGGTTTAGAATATCGTCCGGATAGATATGTCCCTATGAGCGACTACGCTGATCTTTATCTGTTTTCGCCACCTCCATTTCTGCTCCGAAGACGAAGGTTTAGATCTTTCAATCTTATTTCGCGAGGGATATGACCTATCTTAGTTCGATAATATACCACAGCTTTTGGTGTTTTATGATTCACCTCCGAATAATGAGTAGGTAGTTTAATCCTTTTGATTCTTCTTTTCATAGTAAATAAGATTGATAAGAATCCTATGCTATACTCTTTACTTTAAAATGAAAAGGTCTAATAATTCAATAAAGTGAGCTTTCTCCTCAAAAAAAGGGTGACGGACAAGTAAGCTAAACGAATTCACGCATCTCATTCTAATCGGTAAGCATGATTGGAAGTTGGTCATGATTAGTTTGTCCAAAAATGCCTTACCCCAAGGTAAAGGGACCCTTTTTTAGTTTATTCAACTTATGAAAATGGATTTGGAAAAATTAATTAATAAAGAAGCTCATTAAGTGTGTAATATGAGCCATCAAATAATGGATGATCTACCATTGTGTAAGGTTCATCAAGAATGTATAGGTGCACCGCCATAGCCGCTCTCTGCCCAGCATGAATGAGAAAAAAGAGGGTTTTCGCGTCTAGATGGATCATCAGGATTAAGAAGCGGACTCTAAAGGCCCTTTTTTCTTGAGATTACCCATCTACCCTACTCCCCTACATAGGTTACCCCTAAAGGTAAAGTTAATAAAGTAGAGTTTCCTAGCCTCTACAATGAAAGGCGTCCCTACGGGAGACTAAAAAAGACGAATGATTCGAACGGAAAGACGGCTAGAACGCCTTACATCTAGTTTTGAATGGGTATATGCCAAAGTAATGCCTTAGGCCAAATGGAACCAATGATTTCACACTCGTAACCATTGAAAAGGGAAACCAAAGAGCTCCAATCCCTTGATTTCGTAGCCATTGCCGGAGAAGAGTCAGAAGACAGTAGGTCGGGAAAAAAGGATGTAAGCCCCAGCAAGAGGTTGGTAAATCAGTGTGGGAAAGCCCCTCGTTTGAGTATGCGCCATCCCCTCACTTCCAAAAAACCGTTGAGCGTATGTGTAGCCTAAAACTTTGGTAGAACATCCGGCTACAGAAGGCATATGGTTCTATACAAAACCAGTAACCATCAGAATATGCAATTACCCGATTAGAATATAAAAAACTGGATCTGGAAGGAATATTATTAAGTGAAGAAGTCCTCGTAAGAGCATAGGCAAAAGAGCTAGGTTCTCGTTGTTCACCATTTGTTGTGCTGTTACACATGGGCGAGCCGAAGAAAAGCCCCCTCGATATAGGTGACCAGCAAGAATTGCACTTGCATTAGTAGAGGCAATGAAATAGATTTCCACACTCTTGTCTGCGAAGCGAAGAAAGGTTTTTCAAAACCAGTGGCTCCTCTTAGAAAGACATTGGCGGAAAATTTCCTACGAAGAGCTAGAGCAGAAGGCACAACCGAAGCCAATAAATCCCTACTTTGATCCAATTCAGCAAACTAATCCCATTGGAAAAACCTAACGGAACGTGAGGATATTATGTCGACTAAATCTGTGGTTGAATATGTTATGTCACCTTAGCCAGAAGTTGAAGATTTCGATGTCGCAGTAAGAGGTCTCTAAATAGGTGAATTTCGCTCAGTGGCCGCTCAAGGGAAGAAGGATCTCGGTATTCAGTGTGATGTAATGAATTAATCCTCCTACTCAAATTCGTCATCAACCACTCTCTTTCTTGGATCTAAGTCAACAGCATTAGCATTTTCTTATCACTACGCTATCTGTGAAGAAAGAAACTAGGAAACTTTCGTCGTATTTCAACTTTCAAAGCTTAGGTTTGAGAGGATACCTAATACTAATATGTGTAAAATAGAGGTTTCAAGTTCTCTAGCAGCTCGTTTCAATCTTTTCTTACAATCACTGGCGTAACATAATTGGCAGATGCCCTTGCTGCGGATTCTTCTGGTCATTGAGATTCGCCTCTTTTTCTCTCTCATTCGAAACCAGGGGGAAAGACACCCGTCTGAAGGCCGGACTGGATTACTATACAAATAATATGACCGTTTGCAGATTCTTCCTCGCTGATTGGTTTTGTATCACAGTTTTCTAGCCCTGATGACTATCCTCAGAGGAATCAGGCAGGCCGCAGTGAGAAACTGATCCATTGACCCTTTATTTTGCATCTGTCTTTTCTTTCTTCTGCTGAATTGAATCGATTCAACCTCTTATAAAAAATATATACCATGGTTGTATTTCATCTATTCAACAAGTTTAGTAATGAGCATAACGGTCCTATTGTTATGATGGAGAGAAGAACCTATGATTAGCTTTTCAGAAAATTTCCAAACGAACAATTTCAACGAAATCTTTTTTTCCAAAAGGGAATGGTTTAGCTTAGTTAACAACTGAGAAATCAGGATAAGGACCACCCTAGCATCAACTCACCTTTTCGCATAGGGTAGGTGGGATGCGGTAGCTTCAAGAAGGCAAGAAATATTATAAAAAAAGTAGATGTAGCTAGCTTTTCTCTATCATATTGTCTGCAACTTCACTCGAATCCCTAAGAGTTATGTATAGAGATAAAAGGTTCAAGGGAAGTCAACGCATGATTCCTCAAAAAAGTAAGTACATCGAGGGTGATCACAGTGTCAATTCGGAGAGAGGAAAATCGACTAGCCAACCAACGCAGAGGACCTCCTTGAGTTGGGGAGATAGTTTGACCACTTATATTATAGGAATGTTATTCAATAGCGCACCAAATGCGTGCAATAAATCAGTGTGCTAAGAAAGAAAAAGTGAAGAAGTGACCCGAGGTACGAAGTGTTAAAGAAAGTGATTCAATGATTTTGATTTCAGGAACTTAAGTGAATTAATGATTATCACAAGACAAGTGTTAATTCCTCTTGAAAGTGAGTGAGTGACTTGCTTATCCGCCTATGAGCTAGATGAGCTAAACAACATAGATATATCGCTTTGATCCTGCCTTCCGTAGAGCTTAAGAGAATATTCTTAAGCCTTTTAAATTCCCCAGGGTGGTTGTTCAGTAACTCCTACCCCTAATAGAAAGAGAAGATAAATTGCCCACCCGATTTGTCAAGTGAGATAAGAGAGGGAAACTTACGCCGAACAGATCACCGACTCTGAAGGCCCATCTAGGTGCATATATTGAGGGCATCTTTGGCACCACGGCTTCTCAATCCAATCTTGAAATGAATACGCGGCAAACAATACGAGATAGTAAGATTGTTTATGAAATAGAAATAAGTGCCTTAGACTTGCTTCATGGGCCATGTGTTCACGAATTAGATTTGAACCAATATCAAGCTACTTGCGCTTTAGTAGATCGTGAGTGGGTCTGTCGTCCTCCTCATTATAGTCGTCCTAAAATCAATAGCATTTTGTCAGAATAAATCTTGTTTTTTCACCTTAGTAGTCCTATACATAGTCAGTACAATAGCCGCAATCATGGCTATTAATAAAATACGACTAGGAACCAAAAACCAGACGAAATAGTAGGTATAAAGTAAATTGCCCAATGTTTCCAAATTAGTCCAACTTCGTACCTTTCCGGCATAAACCGTATATGTCAGAGAGGTCGTATTTATTTGAGTTGGTAGTAATAAAATGGTTTCATTATCTAAAATAAAAAACATTTCCCACCAAAATATCAGTGCAATAATACCACTCACTGGTAAATAGCGCAAGACTTCGTCGTGAATCTCCGCTATTTAAATATGAAATATCATAACAACCAATAGGAATGAAACGGCTATAGCTCCTATATGAACTACTACTAAGATTACAGCGGATAAGTCGAGACTTACCAAAAGAAGTAAACTAGAAGTGTCGCGAAAGACTGGATGGGAAACAAAACGGAATGTACGGGATTTTTACCACGTGCAACCATCAAACCATAGACCAAAGTAGGGCTCGACAAAACAGAAAGTTTCATGGTACGTCGTCCATCCCTGAAATGGAACTTTCATACTAAAGTAAGAACTAGCATGAAAGTTAATTTATTACGACCAGCGCACTTGTTCGTATTTCATTTTGTTTTTTCAAGCCCTTCGTAGCAAGCACTTACTGAATTACATACGGAATCTAAAATCTAGCTCGCGAAAGCTACTTTTCTTTTTTTTTCCTCCTCCACGGGCGAATGAACAATAATACACTATTTCTTGGCTAGTGTATTAGAATCTATTATAGGTCATTCTTAAGGGCTTCGTTTAGTTATATTTTTGGGCGTAACGTTGTGGTTGTTCCATTGACTGACCGAGAAAAAAAATATCCAAATGCATCTTCCATTCATATCGATTTTGGTTTTTCCGCACCATATTTGGATCTGTCTCTTTTTCGATCCAAAATTCCCAGCAAATCCTTGACTCCTCGAATACAATGGGATTTCACACAAGGAGAATCTTTCAATCTACCTCTTCTTATTACAACCATAGAATGTTCCTACGAATTATGACCTTCGCCCGGAATGTAAGCAAATATATCATGTCGATTTCTCAACCGTACCTTGGCTATCTTACGTGGAGCTGAATTAGGTTTTTTTGGTATACTCGTTGAAACACGCGGGCGTACTCCTTGCTTCTGTAAACATTGATCTGAAGCTCGAGTATGGTTTGTGCACCGTTTTTATTCTCTACCATGACGAATCAATTAATTTAAATTAAGTATCGCTCTTTCCTTTGTCCTTCCCCCCAATATTTCCCATATCATTAGTGATTACTTCCGATCTGAAACACTCCTTTTCCATTTATAGATAAATTCAATCGTCAAAATCAATAAAAAGGCCATCATAGAAATAGTCAATCAAGATCTAGATGGATCTTTATCTTTATCTCTATCCACAGAGATATCCAGGATTTCTATCAATCTATGAATCGGTCTAGACTATCCTCTATCCGGATAAATATGTCCCTATGAGCGACTACTCTAATTTTTATATGTTTTGGCCACGTCAATTTCCGCTTTGAAGGGGAAGGTTTGGATCTTTCGATCTTATGTCGTGGGGGATATGACCTATCTTAGGTTCATAAGATACCGCGGCTTTTGGTGTTCTACAATTCACCTCCGAATAATGAGTAGGTGGTTCGATGCTTTTGATTCGTCTCGTCATAGTAAACTGATGCGGGGATGCAGAGCAATAGGTCGAATTACTATATAAAGAAGAGTTATAAACTATCTTGTCGAGTAGGAAGATTTCGGTTTTTATCGTTCCTTCTCTTCGATAAGAAAAAGTATTTGTAATGATACAAATTCCTCTTCATTTTGTTGTACTCACCGAAGCAACGGCCTAAGCATATTTTTTTCGGATCCAAACTTCTTTGTTCTTTCTAAGTCTTCTTCTTGCATAGAAGAACACAATTGTTGAAAACAGGGATTTTAGTAGTAGGCGACATCCCCTCTTAGTTTTGAGTAGATAAAACCATTCTGTTTTGGTGCGTCTCCATATTTTTACGGGTGATCCAGGAATTTTCCTATGATTTTCTCAAGTGATATTGCGATATAAAAGATCTCCTTATTTCTTCATCGCGGATTCTCACGTTATTTTCTTGAAAAAATATTATATCACCGTGGGAAAGTTTAAAATGAGTAATTATTTACATCTCTTTTCCTTTATTTTTATTTTTATTCGATAATACTTCATTACTTGACTCGGAAATTTGCTTCGATCCTTTTCTTCCTTAAATACTATTTCTTTTTCACAAACTAACTCATTTTTGTTTGTTTTTTTTACTCGATTTTTATTATTTTCCAAAGTAATCTTCTTAGTAAAATATTATAAAGTTTTAATCATTAATTCAAATTATTTTTGAGTTTTTTCTTCTCGCTTGTTTTGCAACAGATTTGACTTGTATTTTTCTGATCTTAACTCATTTAGCAGCAACTTTAAAGGTCGAAGCACGAGGTTTGATCTATCACCCTTATATCATGTCACTAAATGTTCACCATTATGAACCCCGTCGCTAAACCTTGTTATGATATTACCGTTGTAGTTGGGCTAGTCACTTCATTTCTTAGTTGTGGTCGAACAATATATTCTTTTTTAATTAGAATCCTTGAAACCGGTGTTCTCTATATAATTGATAAAATCCCCTAAATATTGATGTTCCCACAAGCTGGCGAAACAACATTACAAGAGTTGACTGCACGAGATCCACGCACATTTCCTCCTAACGATCTTTTGTCTACTCATGATATATTCGCCACCATTTGTAAATAGCTCAATTTATTTTAAAAGATTTCCACAAACGACGCCAAACATGATGAGGTATTTTTCTTCCTATAAAAAATGTAAAAAAGATAAGACCAAATATGATCAAGATTGATTTTATTCACCAATTAATTTATCATTGTTATAATGATTAAATTTCCTATTTGTAATAGTTTTTATCCAATTACAATGATTAATGACACGTGTATCATTAAAATTTAAAATTTTAACCCTTAACCGGTATGGACAATTTAGTGAATATTATATCTCTTACAAATATCATAATATTTCTAACTCTTCTACCTCTTCAACTGAAATATCTCTTATCGTTTGTTGGTTTATTCATGTAAATATTTGATCATGTTTTTATTTACTTGTTTTGTTTTATCTTTTGAGACATCATTTGCCAAGCCTTCTACTTATACTTATGCATCTATTTAGCAATTAGTCATTTTATTTTCTCGACACTTTTCTCATTTTATGTAATAATTGTCACCCGCGGTTTTAAAATTATTTTTTATTATATGAACTTTTACCTTAAAAATTGTGACGCTTAAACAGCCATACAACCTTATCAGTTGCTGTTTGTGAAGGTAGGGTAAGGCAACGAGTCTTCTCGTTGGTTGAGTTTAAAGACTTTAACCTTATGCGGAAGAAAATCTATATTGGTTAACATTTGTAATTGGATGAACTGCCCTTGCTGGTATATGGTCACTGGGTTTGTAACCTTCTCGTGTCAAAGTTGTTAACATGGTCCACGTTTAGAGAAATTAATAGCACAACTGATTTTATGCAATTGGGGCGATAGTAGTAATAGTGTAATGATGTAAATGGTGACATATACTCTATTAGTCTTTTGGTATAGATTATTAGCGTAGAAGTCACAAATTTAATGGTGAAAATAACATAAATGAAAGAGAGAAAATAAAGTAAAAGCTTGTCAAGTAAATAAAGAGGAGAAGACAAATTTAATGGTGAGAATAATAAAAATGAAAAAGAGAAAATAAAGTAAAAGCTTGTCAAGTAAATAAAGAAGAGAAGACTCAAATTTAATAGTGAGAATAATAAAAATAAAAGTGAGCAAATAGAGTAAAAGCTTGTCAAGTAAATAAAGAGGAAGACTTAATTCATTTAGTAAGTAACTAGTACCCACTAAACCAAATTAACTAGTAATCCAGGAACTAATAGAAAAACACAAAAATACTAAACCAATTAGAAAATAAGAACACCTATCTAAACAATTCCATCCAAGGGATAGCCGAGTTGGTTGAGTATGGCATTCTTATGACCAGAAGGTCACGAGTTCGAGTCCCTCTACATACGCTTTCTCGGCTGAGCCTGTCACCTTGTGTGGTTTACCTTCTGGCGTTGGTTTGCAGGCTATCGCGTCAGACTGAGATTTTACCCTGTGCGCATTCATTGTACTCTGAGTAGCGGCTGCGGGTTCCCTCCGGAAAAAAAAAAATATCGATCTATAATTATATATTTATTATGCTGATTATAATAAAAACCTAATTATTTTATTGGAAACCAATAAATAATATATAAACGTGGTAAAACCAATCTATAAATCAAAATTGTTACTCTCCATGCTAGTTTGGAGGATTGGTCTTTATTCCCAAATGGATTTGGATTAATTTTGATTTCGCTACATCTATGGTTAGCAATTTCGATTTTATACCCACACATGTGGATTAAAGGAGACGGGACCCCACTTTTACCTCAAGATAGATTAGTATAGCTAAATTTTTGTATTTGGATTTTTAAAGAAAATCACGGTTAAATGTCTGATCAAAGATCAAATGGTGTTGGTTTGGTTGAATTTTGGACAACATGTTTGGGACATCTAAGGCTTCAATTTGATCAATTGGATTGTGATTTGGTGTTAGAGTTTGGAAAAAATAATTGTTGGAACAGTGGAGTAGTTTTTGTAATATTCTTTATTTTTGTTTCTCTTTTTTGTTAGTTTATTATGTTTAAAATTGTTGGTGGGTTATAGATATTTATTAGATTGAATTGGATATACTTGTATCATCAACTTATCATAATAATAGAAGTGTTTTTGGTGAACTCTTCATAAGTCTCGTGGTTTTTTACTCTTCACAGCGAAGAAGTTTTTCCATATCAATTTTTTGGTTCTTGATTTATTTTACAGTTAATTATTTTTCAGTGATTAGATTTGTGGTTTTATTTGGTTCATTTGGTTTTATTTTTCAGTGATTAGGTTTGTGGTTTTATTTGGTTAACACTTTGTCCCCCACCTTGAACTTCTTCATTTTCACCTTCCAATTATATTTACACCTCATAAGAGTTTGATAATGAATTATGTTCAGGGGAGCTCGAACTCTTTTCTCTTCAATCAAATCCAAACTTGCTCTTTGAACTTCATCATTTAGGTTTTCGGTGTATTGAGCTACTCTAAAAGAAGAAAATGTAGATTCTGCATGACTAACAACATTCATTCCATATGCCAAAACAAAAGGAGTTTCTTTAGTAACTTTCTTAGGGGTTATTCGATAAGCCCATAACACCTCATGCAAACAATTAGGCCATTTTCCTGCAAACCTTCTAAAATAGATCTGTTCGTCACCTCTAATTTTCCATTTTCCTGGGGATGAAAGGGTGTGAAAAAACATTGCTGTATCCCCTTCGAAGCACGGAACAAAGCCATTTTTTATCATTAAATTGAGGACCAATGTCTGTAGTAATTCTTCGAGATACTTCAAAACGACAACAAATACTATTTACAATGAATTTAATCACATCTTTAGCTTTTGTTCCAGACAATGTTTCTGCTTATGTCCACTTCATAAAATAGTCTACTGCAACAATTATCATTTGTCGTCCTCCAGAGGCCGGCGGCAAAGGTCTCACCAAAGCTATTCCCCATCTATGAGATGGAACGGCTTCAGTAATGGATATAAGTAGAACTGCTGGTTTATGAATAGAGTTAGCAAACCTTTGAAAAGTATCACAGCTTCGAACCAAATTCTTAGTATTGTTCATAACTGAAGGCCAATAAAACCCTGCCAACAGAACTCGACGAGTCAATGCCTTGAACCCACAATGCGCTGAACCTTCTCCATCATGTAATTCTAATAAAAATTCATGTGATTCTTGTTTGCTCAACCTTTGCAATAATGGCATACTCAATGATTTTTATACAATATCCCATCTAATACTATATAGCCAAATGATTTACCTCACAATTTCTTAGCCAGTTTCACATCTTCAGACAGCTTTCCTCTAACCAAAAAAATTAAAATGTAAGTTCTCCAATCTTCTCGAACTGTGCCTGGAGTGACGAATATCGCCTCAATATGTTCGCATTGCTCTGAATGAGTTAAAATCGATGGGTTCTCTTTTAATAAAATCCAATGATATTCTTCTTTGTATGTTACAGTCGCCAAAGAATCAGCAACTATATTATTCTCTCAGTTTATATGCTCAACAACACCATGATCAAACAAATGAGCCAGATTCCGAAGCTCTCGAAGATACAAAATTAAGTGGTCATTTTTTCTTCGGAAAATCCAGACATTTGATTTGCTACTAATTGAAAATCTCTCTAATTGTACTGAAGTTGCACCACATATCTTTGCAAGCCTTAATCCAGCTAATGCATCTTCATACTCAGCTTCATTATTCGATGTGTGAAAACCAAATTTAATAGATTGAAGCATCGTTTCTCCAGATAGAGCAATCAGTTGAACTCCAGTGTTGCATCACAAAATACTAGAACCTCCATCAGTTCGAATAATCCATATTGAACTAGCTGGAAAAACATTATTGCTAAAATCTTCATCTGATCTTCTTGAATGAAACTCAACAAGAAAATCTGCCAATGCTTGTGCCTTAAATTCTATTCGAGGTGAAAATATGATGTCAAAATCTCCCAATTCTACTGACCACTTAGTCATCTGATCTGCTTCAATGAACCTCAATGGTGTGAGCTTGAAATATGGACGCATTTTCCTAGCAACCACCACCAATCCCAATGCAAATTTTTTAGCTTCAAATACCTCTTTTCTGCTATCACATTACTCTTATTGGCATAGTACACCGACTTCGGAATTCCTGAATCTTCACTTATCAATACTACACTTACTGCAAAACTAGATACCGCAATGTACAAAAAGAGTTGCTCTCCACTTCGAGGTTTGGATAATAGTTCTAGTGATGGAAAAAAATCCTTGAAACTTGAAAACGCTGCTTCACAATCCGAAGTCCATTCAAAATTATTTCGTCTTTGTAACACTTGAAAAAAAGACAAACATTTATCAGAAAATCTAGAGATGAATCTGTTAAGTGTTGTTAACCTTCCTCTCGAGATTTTCATTTCTTTGATAGTTAGAGGCGATTTCATGGAAACTACAACTTCTAATTACTTTGGGTAAGCTTCTATCCATTTTCCACTGATAATATAACCCAAAAATTTCCCTGATCGAAATCCAAAGGTACACTTTTCTAAAATCAGCTTTAGCCTTATTGCCCTTAAATTCAAAAACTTCTCTTCTGAATCTTCCAAATGTGCATCGTATGTTAAGCTTTTAACCACCATGTCATCGATATACACCTCTATTTTCTTTCCGATCTGAGAAGCAAATGGCTTATTGATTAATCTCCGATATGTTGCCCTAACATTCTTCAATAAAAAAGGCACAACTCTGTAACAATGTAAGCCTCGGTCTGTGATGAAGGTGGTACTCACTTGATCCTTTGGATCCATCTGAATTTGATTATATCCTGTAAAAGCATCTATAAAGTTCAATATTTTATTTCCCAAAATCGAATCAATCAATTCGTCTACTCGAGGAACGGGAAACGGGTCTTTAGGACAGGATCGATTCAAGTCTGTAAAACCAAAGCACATTCTCCACTTCTCATTTTTCTTCTTGACCACTACCGGGTTTCACGTCCATAAAGGATACTGTAACTCTCTTATATGTCCGATATTCGATAAATGGTCCACTTCGGAAACAATAGCTTCTGTATTTTCAAAAGAAAATGCCCCATCTTTTTTGTGTAACGGGTTTCACCTTTGGATTTATTGCTAGGCTATGGTAAATTACTTCAATCGGAACTCCTGTTACATCCTTTGTTTTCCAAGTCTAGATTTTGGGATAAAAACTGTAATAGATGTAAACGTAAAATTGGGGTCGGTAAGGTTCCTATTCAAAGTACTCTGCCATTACGAAACGCATATACCTCTAATCTTCATTTACTGTCAATGCCCATGGGTTTCCTTTGGATCGTCAACCCCCTCCTCGAGGTCCGAGGTCAATCCCCATGACTTTTATTCATTCATTTTATCACCACTGATAGATCCTCGGATCTGCAGAGCAGTGGCATAACATTCTCTGGCAACCTTTTGGTCACTTCGGACGATCCCTACTCGGTCTCTAATGACATACTTAAAGCATTGATGGATTGTTGACACAACTCCATACATCCTTGATAGCCAAGATCTTCCAAAGGTGGCATTGTAGCTTGTCGGAAAGTCGACCACAAGAAAAGAAACATGAACCTTCTTCCTGAAAGGTCCCTTTCTCAGACTCACTTCTCCTTCGAATTCCCCAATTACTTGCGTAGTTAGTCCAGTAAAACCGATGATAGTACACTCTGATTTGGATATCCGAGGAGGATTGCGCTAACTATCATAAGTTGTTTTAAGAAGAACATTCGTAGAGCTCTCTCTATCTATCAGCACGCGTCGAATTTCAACACCAACAATCTTTGCTCCAATGACCACGACATCCTCATGTGGCCCTATAGTACGCCGCAAAATATCTTCATAAAAAATGATAAAGGGAATGTCTTTCTTACCATACAGATAAGTAGGCATATTTCCCTCTATTTAAGTATTTGGACTCACTATGTACATTTTCCTTGAACTATCAGTGTTACTAGTCATAGTATTGCCCCCCGAAAATTGCCAAGGACTCAAAATACTCACAAAGGCTTCGAACATGACCTTGCTTTAGTGGTTCCTCTAATGTCATTAAGATTAACCAGTCTGGATCTGCATCTAAGTATTATGTTGCTGCATCAAAATTGTCAACCTTCGAATCTATAATCATCAAATTTTCAGCCTGTGCATTTGGATTCGTTACTGAGAAGTCGATGTGATACGATTATTCGATGCACTTCTCTGTCATTTGACATAAGTTAACCATTTACCATTTTTAATTAAAGTCTGAACTTACTTTTTTAATTCGATGCAGTCTGTGGTATCATGTCCGATGTCGTTATGATACCTACAAAACTATTGTTTCGCTTCTCCTTAAAGCCTATTGATTAGAGTTGGAATCCTGCAATTCGCATACCCTTTAGCTTTGTCAAAGATTGTAGTTACACTCTCAGTTAGATCTGCATAATACTCAGGCCTTATCCATTGATTGGGCATTGGCCTATGAAATTGGTATCATGGTGCTTGGTTCGAGTATCCTCCAATTCTAGGTGGTAGGCTATTGTTCCTAGGACGTGCCTGTTGGGCAGAATTTGAAGATTTCCCCTGATTATTTGGCATCTGCCCAAAATTCTTTTGACCAGTTCCAACTACTCCTCGAACCTTGGTCAATTCTTCCACTTTGATTTTATCCTCAACTTGAGCCATCAATGCTTCAAAAGTTAAATCTTTTTACTTTCTTATTTCGTTAGCTAGATCCCATGAAAGCAATCATTGATGAGAGGCTGCCAGCTACTCACAATTATCTAAACTCGATTTAGTTAAGACAAACTGTATAGTATAATCTTTCAACTTTTCTCCCATTGCATGCTTGCAATAAATTATTGTATCCTCGTTTGCTCTCATTTCCTTACTCCCCACAAATTGTGGTGCTCACAATAATTGTTTGTTTAATAAAGATACATATTCTATGCGTTTAGAAGTATATCTTGATGTAGAGCGTCTAAAAAGCATTAATTTTGTTAGAGAAAAACAACTAGTTGATAAAGGGTCTGCAGTTAAACATAAATAGCCTAGCATAAGTTTTGAAGAAGCCTCTCATAACCAAATAATTAATGGGGAGAGTAGTAATAGTTTTCTTAATTTAACACCCCAAAAAAATATCTTGTTGCAATTGGATGGGCAGATGCTATCACAGCTGTTGGTCAGTCGTTTGATGAAGGTATTACAGGTCTAAGGTTATCCTTATGTCGATATGCATTAGAAAATAGTTATGCTTTCAAGTACATACATAATACATTTAGTAAAATCATTGTTTAATAATACTTATTTTAGTTTTCGAAGAGGATACTTCAAACGATTAAGAGTCGTGTATTACGACGTACTGTCATTTGAAATTAGTTGTTGCTAACGTTTTCCGACGCTGTTCTATAGCATTTGGCGTGTGCCTTCAAGGTTTTAATTCATGTAGACAACCAGTGTACACCAATGGAACCCATTTCACCAGGAAGCATGGTAGTGTGTTGCTATCTGTTGTAGCAAAGGATGGCAAAAACAGTTAGTCGCACACTGTTTCTACATCAAGCTAGGTTTGTGTCTTTGTACTTGCGATTTTAGTATATGATTGAACATATTACTATATACTTTATATCATGTATGTGATTTATACGATTAGTACGGTGGCCAGTGGGTAATATACTATGCTAGATATGGGCAAGTAGTTTAATATTTATTAGAATACTGATTGCAATTCATGGTGTACAATAAATAATGCTAGATACATTGTATTATGTTTGTTAGACAAAGGCATTCCAATCATTGTTCTACAATGCGATTCTTTTTGTTTCAATACTTGCATTTTATGTTTTGTTATAGTGGATTGCTATAACAATTTTTTTATTACAAATCTTCGCACTTTATAGTATTACCCACTTGCGATTGTAGTGGTATTAGATATTTCTAGCAGCTGTGTCAACAAACTAAAGTATTTATGTAGTGCATATCTATTTCTCATCGTTTTTGTTATTGTTTGTAGTGAAGATTCAGACAACTGGCTATGGTGTTGATATATTATGATGTTGATATTCATAAGCATTCTAATATTTGTTAGAATATATCAAATAATAAGTTTCGATTCGTTCGTATTAATTGCATAGTATTGTTAGATAATAATTTTTCTATATAAGCACCATGCTTGATAATCACTTTGGTAGGTAATCAGTTTATTAGATATGTTTATATTACCAAACGATTTGTTGTGCAATAATTTGCTAAATTCATGGCCTCCCATTTGCGATTTATTAATAATTGTACTTTTTATTGCTAGATAGGTTTATCTTACGTTGTGATTCGTTGCGCAATACCTTGCTACTAATGTACTTTGCTAGATTATAATGTTCGAACCAATATTAATAATTGTACTGTTCTTATCTAGTGAGTAAGTAGTTATTCTCTCGTCATTGCGATTGCTAGTACCAAATACAATATAAAAAGGCTAGATAACAACTCCATTATCACTGTCTAACGTTTTCAAGTACTGTTGATCGAAATAATCACAGATTTCCCAATTCAAGCATGGCAATCAACAGAAGTTTAAAATATATTAAAAATGTATGCGCGACTTTATAACTTCCCACAAACTCAACCCTCACAAAAAATATACCATGTTTGAGGGTTAGTACAATTTAATTCAATCAACAAAAAAACATACAAAAATACACCATGTTTGAGGGTGGTACATTTTAATTCAATAACAAAAAAAAACATATTAATTCATATACTAGAACATAAATCATCATCCTCGCCATCCTTATCTTCATCATTCTCGTCTTCCTCATCCTCATCTTCTTCCCCGACTGTCTCCATTTCATCGTCGGTATCGTCCTCTTCCTCATCCTTTGTGTCTTGGGCTTCGTCGAACTCCTTATCAGCCCAAATATCCCTCATGCGCTTGCATTTGGGCAGTTTATTTTAGTCTGAGTCGTATCCGTCAAACGATCAAGAGTTTCCTAAGTCGTACCTGACATGGTGGTCCGTTTATACGGATAATAATTTCTGGAGTAATCAGAATAACCCCAATTGGAGGATGACTAACCGAAGAAGTCTAAAGATGAAGAACTCATCTGAAGAAGACTAAAAAAATTCAAAGTGTTTAGTGTTTACTAGTAAATAGGCTAAAATATTTTCTGGTAGTTAATATTTTTGTAATGATTCACTATTTACATTTTTCTTGATAATATTTAAACTAATCAATAAAAAAAATAAAGCATTTTTTTAATTATTGATGGGTTCCACATTGCAATTAATACACAGGTTCCACAAAAAATGCGTATTCGGTTTACGACGTGATTATATATTGCTACATTGCATATTTTTTGCGATTTATAAAAATTAACACACATGTTCCACATAAAACACGTATTCGGTTTACACTGTAATTATATATTGATACGTTGCATACTGTTTGCGATTTATGGAAATTATTCCAGATGCGAGATTACACATGTCTTTGTTGAATCTTTGTGATTTGTTAATTAACAATGAAGAAAGACACGATAAATATGCATATTCAACGTACATTAGTTAGGTACTTACAAATAAAGTCAACCATTTCTTAAGCACAAAAAAACACAACATATATTACAAAATATATTATGAAATACAAACATATATATATTCATTCAAAAAAGGGTGGTCTGTACCATCGTCGGTTTGTGTTTGCATCATTGAGGAAATGATTAAACATATGGGCTCCCTTTCTTGCAGTAATATCATCGTTGTATTCCAAAGGTACGAACCCTTTCTCGATAATGTCTTTCGCGTACTCGCAAAAAAAAACTGCGGTCGAGACTGTTATCTTCTTGTTGTTGAATATCTCTGATAGTCTTGATTTTGTATCTATTCTTTAAAAACATGTATGTATTTTTTCTTCATGCATTAGGTCAACTGTTAAATAATACAACAACATTTAGCAACACATATGTGGACAATGTGAATGCGTTTTATGTACATATATGCATGCGATTGTAGGTATTTATATGTACTGTGATTGTAACACATTTATGATGTTGCTATTCATTGGCTTTCTAGCATTTTCTATTCATGACCAAATAACACGTTGTGATTCTTTCCTAATTGATGCATAACATTGCTAGATAGTCACTTTCCTATATAAGGACTTTGCAAGATAATTACTTTGATAGATTAGCATTTTGCTAGTTATGTTATTATTTCCAAACGAATCGCAATGCACTAATTTGCTATATAAGTTATCATTCATGTGATTCGTTCTTATTTAATGCATGCGAGACATATTTAGCCTTGTCACTGTGATTGCTTTATAAAAATAAGTTACCAACGCATACGCAATATGTTTGTTTTGGGGCAACAATGAGTTATAGCTACTAGCAGTACCACTCTCCATATCAATAACCAATAACATCCAGTGGTTCACTCCATCCTTATTAATAAGCACAACGGAACCAGTTCCACATAGGTGTCAGGTCTCATTGTCTCAAATACTTCATCCACAATGTGTGGCATATCTTCTTTAATAGCCAGTGTTTTTTGCAATGTGTAGCAGGATTAAATGAGATATTGTCTTACGAATAACTAAACTAATAGAAGCTGCACTTACAGTTTCGATTCAAGATATTTGAATTACTCTGTATTTCTTGTTAAACTTATCATCAAAGCCTTAAAATGTACTCGTCAATATGTTTCTTATAGCAGCTTATATATCCAACCATCGATAATCTATCAATTGAAAATTAGCGTTTTATAACATGTTAATGATTATTTAATTAAACAATTTGTGTTATGTCATAAAGTAAATCATGCTAGCGTGTTATAACAGTATCTTAACTTGGATTCTAGTTCGCCTTCGTATGGTAGTTCCATTATCTCACTCACACTTACGGCAAGCCTGTATGAAAAGTCCGACATTGGCAAATACCATACTTTTGGATCTCCCTAATCTCCTTTTCTATTTATTCGCAACACCTTGTGGTAATCACTAATCTCTATTAACTAGGTTGTTGTTGTACGCTTCAGACAATCTTCTTATGTAACGTTCGGCTCTCTCACTTGTGTCTGAGTAAGTAAGTTCCAATTCGGATACTCATCAGCAACCAGCGGAAAGACAAACAACTGACTTTAATATTTTATTAACATGTTATCACTTTTTCCATGTATAGTAACATAAACATCCACTGGACCCTCCGGGATAGATTCCAAATCACGTCGCTTTTCATTTAAATTATCTTCAGTCTTGTTACATTCGTCATAATTGGATTGCGTACAGTCTATAAAACATTCATCTAATAATGGTATATCGGAACGTATTATATCTATGTAGGACGTTGTGTTATCTTGGTATGGTGTTTCATACTTAATGTGCCATGGTTCTTGGTGTTCCGATATCTCTCCACCCCCGCGTTGGACTTCTTTTGCTATTTCAGGTTGGGTAAATACTCTGCCTTCGTGCAGGGTTGTTTTTCTTGTTGTGGTTGTGACTCGTGAATAACTTTATGCACTAGTAATATTTGGTATACTTGTTCAATATTTGGATATGATGGTATTTCATGCGTCGTTTCATTGGGTATATATGATCGTTGCTGGCATTTCATTTATGCTACAGGTCTTTCGTACAGTACCTAGCAATTTTAAAACCAAATCTTATAAGGATGTTTATACGAGCCCTTAATACTGCAGGATAAAATGTGTTTTTTTTACAATTTTCTAGATTATAAACATGTGTTATTGCTTACTTGATACATGGCACGATAGATTGCAATTGCTGCAAATTAGGTACGTGCGATTTGTTAGTAATGAATAGTTTGCGATTTTGTGCATACATTAACACATGCTAGATAAGATGAATCTTATTAGCTTGCGATTTATGTTAACCTCGTTTGCTAGATACGTTAATTCCATTATTGCGATTTAGAACACATACATAGTTTGCTAGACACAGTTGGATCCTACATAAACAATTCATACTTAAAACAACAAAACCATGGTAATTTTAAAATATTTCTTACTGTATGAAAACAAAATTTCAAAATAACCACAAACAAACATCTCCAATACCATACTAAGAATTCATTAATTAACGAAACAATTTGAAAAAATATAGTAAATAATGTTAAATCTTAAGACACTTAAGATCCACTTACATCTTCAAAACCTATTTCCACTTCATTTTCGACTTTAGTTTCCAACTCTTCAACTCTGAGTGTTATCTGCTCTAGTCTAGTAGACAATACTATCGTAATTAGAGATGCGTTTATGGTGATTTTTACCTCCAGTCTAGTAGGATCTTTTTCCTCCTGTCCCTTCTCTTCTGTGTCTAGAATTTTTGTAGTTCCTGCCTGGTTCACGGTAGACTAGTTTGTTGTGATTTCCATAGAAGCTCCATTATTTGCACTATTTTCTTTTGTTGCCTCTTGGTGAGGAGATTTAGATTCAGACACTTTATTATTTTTTGGTCCGTTTGACATACCATCTCCCGCCTTGTCATGTATGTCCAGAACTAATGTTGTTGATGTATTATCTCTCTCCGACACAACTGACTCTTTTTCAGCACGTTGAGTACTTCCATTTTTTGTCCTTGTTGAACTAAAACTCTTTCCTTTTCGGCCGTATTATTGACAACAACTGTTTCGATATTTTCAGTTCGTATGATGTCTATATTCGTTGCCTCCACTAATGTACCACCTGCTGCATTAACTACCAGTGGTTCATTTCTATCAGGCTCATTAACTACCATTACTTGATCTTGTAGCACACTCAGTCCATCCTTAGCGACTTTTTCATTTTCAACGGCTACTGCAGGAGAACTTGTACCACCGGCTGCCGTATATTTAACTGATACTACATTAGAGGTACTTGTATTCTTCACCTGCACCCGTGTTGGTTCATCTCCAATTACATGTGTCTCTAATTTTGTACGGACAATAGGTCTACAATCTTCCTGCACCATCATACCAACATCGTTCCCTATAGTATAAACAGTAGACTTAGGTTGTCCCGTTTCACTACATGGCAAACTAGCATCCTCAGCTACATGTTCAACTAACTTGACCTTTTCAAATTAATCTTTTCCATCATATCGACATCCTTCACCTCCGTTACTTCTTCCATTGTATCCTCCACCTCATCATATTTGTATACATAAAAAAATTTGGAATCTCTATCCGATTTGCTCTGTTTCTTCCATAACATATGTATGCGAGATTGGTAAACAATAGTTTTGGGTACTACCTTCTTAGGTTTTTTTGCAGCCACCAGTTCAGGATCCTCCTTATCTTCACAATAGAATGACAATGAAGTTGTAGTCACAACTGCATCATTTCCAATGTCTATGCTATCCTTTGCTACCTCAAACTTTGCGTTCAACTGATCTAACTCTGCAGCCGTTCAATCTATGGCAACACAAAAATGTTAAATATATAAGGTTAATTTGTAAACATGTGGTCGCTAACACAAGGAGAGCAATACTGACTTGTTTCTTTTTCTGTGCTAGTGAAATTTTCAACCGGTTATTTTCAACTGCATACTGGTACTTCCTGCTTCTTTTTTTACTTCGACACTGTCACACAAAATTGAACGTGACGGTCCAGTGAAAGTTCTTATACTGGACCTGCACTTCGCTCTTTTTTCTTGCTTTTTGCTTTTGTTGGAGTCAAGTTCTTTTGTACCAACATATCATGCATTGTTAGTTCATATTCATTTATGTCGTTGGCGGCGTTGGGTTGTCATCAAATCGTGGTTCATTGTCACTTCTGGTTGTCGAAAGGTGTGATTGAATTTTATCACTGGTTCTTGTCTCAACCTGGGATAATTTCTTCTGCCTTTCCTGTTTTATGTGCAATAGACTTCTTCATTTTCCGACTAGTTCTGTCATGTAATGGTGCTTGTCTTTGAGAGCTCACACCAAATTCTACGGATCCAAAGGCTTCCATTTTAGCCTCTGTCAAGGACAGCTCACTCTCCAAAACCTATCCAATCATTCAAGAGTAGTTAAGACTACGCCAGTTAATCCGGCATCTGAATGCGATTGTAGTTACTATTCGGTATCATACATGTGAGTTCAGTGTATCTCGTCTTGCAATTGTAAGGTATTAATACTTTACTAGATTATTTGGTCAGTCTAGGTTATGATTTATGAATATTATTACATTTCTAGATATTAATATGGATGTTGGGGCGATTCTTGAAATAAATCATTGTTAGATAAGTGTTACGTATGTTTTATGACTTTGCTAGATACAACTATACATGATAATGCTAGATTATTTATACGATAATGCTAGATACGATTATATTTGATAATGTGATACTACTTTTAAAACAATATTTTCTTGATCATGTCCAAAGTTTCCTCCTCTCCCTCCAATCCCCACCATTTATAGCATCTAGGTATGATGTCTGGCCTCGGTATGTCAACCCTCATCGAAGTGTGCTCCATAAAGATTGGCTGCATACAAGAAAAATTAAACACTCAACACTGGTTTTAAAATCTTACATTATAATATATACCATCATATTCACGAATAGAACAAAAACGCATCTGATAACTCTACCGGGATTTCCGGCAATAAGGCAATTTTAAGAAACCGATGCAGCTTCTCAACTATAGTTCTTGACCAATTGTTGTCGTTGATTTTCCCTATGTCCTCGATGTAGAACATTGTTGTCCAACCTGGCTATATCCCTTGAAACTGAGAAGAACATAGTCGAGCAAAGGAAAATTATCAAAAGACAAACAATGTCCTTCGCCTCTTCCCTTCATCATTAATTGCTTTCTCTATATCTTACTGCAACACAAATAAAAACATACCACAATAGTGCCAAAATAAATTAAACATATATTATATGTGTGAATACAATTACTTTTATCAAAGAATTCTATACAAATTTCCCATTCGTCTTCTACTTTTCCTAGCTCGAGTACTCAAAAAAATACTTCTACATCAACCTAGAATCATTCTCAGCACCTTCAGCAAACCGACCTATGAAGGCTCTAGCTTTATTCAAAGGAATCTCTTTGGTCCAGTGTTTCAGCCTAAATATGGCCTTCACATTGGTAATAGTTAGCTTCACAAAATTAGCTCCTATTTTGAAAGCTTCTTCCATCACCGAGTAACTACTCGCAATTTCCTCGATCAAGTTTATGAAACTTCTTGAGTTTCAAATCCTTGTTCCGGAGCTCGAACGATGATTTTAAAAAGGTATAGAAGGGAGTGTCTCTAGTCGCTTTTATGTGTTAAGCCGTAACAATATTTCGTCTCAGAAGGTTTATGATACCCATTTAGCAGTCATGTTGCCTGCACAAAACACCATTATAATTTCTCCTGCATTTGTAATTCAATTATAAACATAAATAGCAAATGCATATTTCATTTCTCACATAAAAATTGTATGCGACTTCCAACTATCTAACTCACTGACAATGCGATTGCAAGGATATAGACAATGATTTCAATTTCAGCTACCTAACTCTACCTAATAACTAACGTACATATATCGGCAAATCATATATCTGTATATTAAATAACCGTAGAATGTTAACCAATTTACATATTAAGAAGAAATTACGTGTTGGATTGAGTTTATCCTATCAATGTTATTTTGTGAGAAACATATTAAAAATGGAAAAAGCAGTAATCTGGTTATTAACTTTAATCGAATTCGTCGGTTATTAAGTTTAATCGATTTACACGTAATTATCGGCGAAACGTGTATATTAAACTGCTATTTAATATATATATATACCACATGACAGTAGTATTGGTAATATAATTATGAAATTGAAGAAATTAACTATTAGCATTAAAATAGGTGTGCTTTAAAGTAAACAGTTAGCCTAAAATGTAGGTGTGCTTTTACTGTTGGCCTAAAGTAACTTTTTAGGCTAAAAAGTAGGTGTGTTGTAGACGTGTAAGTTCCGTTAGTTGCACGTGCTTAACCGTGCGTTAGTTTCACTTTAGTTGCGCTTTAGCTATGCATTAATTGTGCGTTAGAAGACGTGCAACAGTGAATCCGGAAATAACCACCACTAAGTGTACTAGCAGCTATCGTTAGTTGTGCATTAAAAACATTAATTTGATACTTATATTATATTATTAAAGTTTATTATATATATAAATATCTAAAGAGATATTATAGTATATATATATAAATAATTATTATCTTATAATATATATTAAGAATTATATCATAATATAATTACATATGTATTATAATATAATAAATTTAAGGTGTAAATTTAATTTGATTAAATTATACATAGACTACGAAATAGTTTGGACATTAAGTAAGGTAGTCGTATAGTATTTTTTGAAATAATTAGCATGTTTTAAGTTGTCCGAACTTCGATAAATAATTAATGATTCAATATATCGCCAAAGTGATCCCTATTGCTGAATTAATTATTTTAGAGTTTTGACAAGTCTTTGATTGACAAGTATGTAAACTTTGATCGGCGCAAAGGAAGGTTAATGTTTGACATAGTTAATCTTAGACACGAGATATTTATTTGTGAATTGATCATTAAGACAATTGAACTAGGAAAATCGGCCCAAAGGAAGATTTTCTTACTTAAGTCAATTAGTATGATCAACATTAATTATGCTCAAACTCATACATATACAAATTAATATGCTAGTATGTTTTATTATGTTATGCTTATTTGTTAAATACTGTGGAGATTATATGTTAAGTGATGTTTTTGGCTATTTATTGTTTGTTGTTTGTTATGTTAGCAAATTCGTATCTCTATAATCCGGAAGGCAAAAAGGCACCCATACTTAATGGGATCAACTTTGAGCTGTGGAAAGAAGATATGTTGCTGCACATGATGTGCCATGATTACGACTTAGCATTAAGGGTCGATGAACCTAAACCTCTGACTGATGACAGTTCTCCTATAGAGAAGAAAGAGTGAGAGGCGTGGGAAAAGTCGAACAGGATAAGTCTAGGGATCATGAAGCAAGAAATTCCATTAGCATTCCGTGGTGCAGTTCCACCTGAGATCACTAATGCGAAAATGTTTCTCGAAGAGGTAGAGAAATGTTTTGCAAAGAACGATAAAGTAGAGATTAATACGCTGCTTATTAAGCTAGCCTCTATGAAATATCGTGGCAAATGGACTGTTCGTGAGCACATCTTGGAAATGTCAAACATCGCTTCCAAATTGAAAGCACTTAAGATTGACCTTCCTGAAGATGTTGTGGTAAGCTTTGTTTTTCACTATTTCCCTCCTCAGTATAAGAACTTCAAAACTTCTTATAACTGTCAGCGCGAGAAATGGACTCTTAATGAGCTAATCTCTCAGGCAGCGAAAGAGGAGGAAAAGATGAAGCAAGAACATCCAGAAGTGAAAATGGTGAAAGCTCATATGGATAAGGGAATCAAGAGAAAGTATGAAGGTTCAGATGCACATGCATCCGGTTCGGAACAAAAGAAGCATAAGGGTACGTCTAGTAAAGGGCGTTGCTTCCATTGTAAGAAACCGGGGTACTTTAAGAAAGAATGTGAAAAATGGAGGGCTATGATGAAAGCCAAAGGTATTTTCACTTCTATGGTCTGTTCTCAGATCAATTTAGTTTCGGTGCCGAGAAATACTTGGTGGGTTGATACAACAGCAACAACTCATGTTTGTATATCTTTGCAGGGTATGATAAGAAACCGAAGCCTGAGTGATGGTGAAACATCCATCTATACAGTTGATGACAGTTCGTGTTTAGTTCATTCTATTTGTGATTTTCGTTTGTTGCTTACCAGTGGACATTTTTTGTATTTAAAAGACGTATTGTATGTACCTTCTTTTCGAAGGAACTTAATTTCCTTTCCGTTGTTGGACAAATTAAGTTATTTTTGTCTATTTGGAAATGAAAGTTTATGTCTTTATTTACATGGTAATGTTGTTGGTTCTGGAAAGTTAATAACAAATGATAACTTGTATTTATTGGATACTATAAAGGATCACAAAGAGATAATGAATGTAGATGTACCTGGAAAACTAAATTGTAAAATGGAAAAATCAGCAAAACTTTGGCACAAGTGATTAGGTCACATTTCTAGAAATAGAATTGAAAAGCTTGTTTCAGAAGGTCTATTAAGTGAACTGGATTTTTCGGACTTCAACGTTTGCATTGAATGTATAAAAGGAAAACATGCCAAAGTGAAATGATTAGATGCATACAGAGCGAAAGGGGTCTTGGATTTGATACATACAGACATTTGCGGTCTGTTCCCTACAGCATCATGGAACGGCCAACGATATTTTGTATCTTTCATTGACGACTTTTCACGATATGAGTATCTATATCTCATTCACGAAAAATCAGAGGCCATTGACAAGTTCAAATTCTTTAAGACCAAAGTTGAAAAACAACTTGGTAAAGACATTAAGTGCGTCAGATCGGACCGTGGTGGTGAATACTACGGGAGATATGATGGTTCAGGTGAACAACGTCATGGACCGTTTGCAAAGTTCCTAGAAGAGTGTGTCATAGTCCCTCAGTATACGATGCCGGGTTTGCCCAACATGAATGGAGTATCTGAGAGACGAAACCGTACATTGAAGGATATGGTAAGAAGTATGATTAGTCATTCAACATTACCTATATCACTCTGGGGAGAAGCAATAAAATGTGCAACCTACCTACTTAATAGAGTTCCGACGAAAGCAACTACTAAGACACCAAATGAACTTTGGACTGGGCGTAAACCTAGTTTAAAACATTTACATGTTTGGGGATGTCCAGCTGAAGCGAAGCCTTATAGGCCGAAAGAAAACAAATTGGACTCCAAAACGGTTAGTAGTTATTTTATCGGATATCCCGAGCACAGTAGGGGTTTTAAGTTTTATGATCCTTCCACAAAGAACATATTTGAGACGGGTACAACGAAATTCTTTGAGGATTTAGAGTTTGGGGGGAAGAATTTAGTAACGAACATTCATTTTGACGAAGAATCAATAGAGATTCATGAAGGTTCTAACAATGATACTATAGTGTCAGATGATGATATGGTAATTAGAAGGCCAATCATCACTTCAGATTCGTTAGAACACATAGATACTCAAGATGATATTAATCTTCCTCCTATGGATGTTGTTCCAATGGAGCAAAATAAAGTTGTTCAAGAAGAACAAACTCTACCTCCTCAAGAAGTTCAAGTGCAAAATGAAGAAATTATGCCTTTGCGTAGATCTACTAGAGAAAGAAAGAGCGCTATATCTTCAGACTATATAGTGTATCTTCAAGAACATGAAAAATTTTATGGTTCAACAGAAAACGATCCTTGAAGTGTTCGTGAAGCCATGAAAAGTTTGGATGCTCACTTATGAATTAAAGCAATGAACGAAGAGTTTAAATCAATGCAAGATAACGCGGTATGGGAGCTTGTTCCATTACCTGAAGGAAAGAAGCCGATTGGTTGTAAATGGATTTTTAAAACCAAACGGGATTCTAATGGTAATGTGGAGAGGCATAAAGCGCGACTTGTAGCTAAGGGTTTTACTCAACATGAAGGGATTGACTTTAAAGAAACCTTCTCTCTAGTTTCTTCGAAGGATTCTTTTCGGACAATCATGGCATTAGTTGCACACTTCGACCTTGAGCTCCATCAAATGGATGTAAAGACCGCTTTTCTTAATGGAGACATTGAGGAAATGATCTATATGTTACAACCTGAAAACTTTGTCTCTGGTGATCCAAAGTCGACGGTATGCAAACTGAAGAAATCTATTTATGGTCTCAAGCAAGCGTCTCGACAGTGGTATCACAAATTCCTTGAAATTATTGTCTCATTTGGTTTCGAGATAAATTCAGTGGAGGATTGTGTGTATCAAAAGTTCAGTGGGAGTAAATTCATATTTCTAGTGTTGTATGTTGATGACATATTATTGGCCACGAACGATAAGGAATTGTTACATACGACCAAGAAATTTCTTTCGGATAAATTCGATATGAAATATCTTGGTGATGCATCATTTGTGTTAGGAATTCAAATTCATAGGAATCGATCCCATGGAATTTTGAGTTTATCACAAAAGGCGTATATTGAGAGTATGTTACAACGTTACGGGATGGCTAACAGCAAAGGAAAGGAAACCCTTATATCAAAAGGTGAAAAGTTTAGCCTTAAGCAATGCCCAAAGACAAAACTTGAGATTGAGGAAATGCAAAAGGTTCCATATACTTCGGCTGTTGGAAGTCTGATGTATGCTCAAGTTTGTACACGGCCCGATATTGCTTTTGTGGTGGGTGTGTTAGGGAGATACGTAAGTAATCCGGGGATGGAACACTGGAAATCACTCAAAAGAGTTCTCCGGTATTTGAAACAAACAAAATATCACAGGTTACCATATAAGAAGTCGGATAAACTGGAGGTCATAGGGCATTCCGACTCGGATTTCGCTGGATGTGAGGATTCTCGTCGTTCAAACTCAGGCATTATATTCCTTTTAGCGGGAGGTGAAATATCATGGACAAGTGTTAAAAAAACACTCATTGCATCTTCCACGATGGCTGCGGAATTTGTTGCTTGTTTCGAGGCATCCAATCAGGCACTTTGGCTGCGAAATTTTGTCACGGGACTGCGAATCGTAGAGGGGATAGAAAGACCCCTTAGATTATATTGTGACAATAATTCGGCAGTTCAGTATTCAAACAGTAACAGGAGCTCGGTTAAGTCCAAACATGTAGATATCAAGTTCATGTCTGTTAAAGAGAGAGTACAGAGTGGTCAAATCAGTGTGGAGCACAGAGAGACAAACTCGATGTTAGCAGATCCTCTTACGAAGGCATTAGTACCTAAAGTTTTTATTGAACACACCATTAACATGGGTGTTGTGTACTTAGAGAATTGTTATTTTCAGTGGGAGTTTGTATTAAGCTATTAAATTTGTTTGTATTATGATATTCGCGAACTTTAGGTCATTAATGCAAACATATTTATATATAAGTTTTCATTGTGCTCTTATCTTTGATTATTCGTACTCTGTTGTAAGTAGACCTCCAATTCAATGGGACTAGTTAAGAATAGATATGTAAGATTACATTTCATATCATTCTTATGCTATGCACCATGATAGATCCATGTAGTTGATTGTTGCGATATCGTGATTACTGATGCATCTATTTGCGGCTTGAAATGCATTGATGATGACTTTAGTCCTATGTCGTTAATGGTCATTTACGGGATTGTTAAGGTTATCTATGTGACGATAGAAATTAATAACGTTCATTAAGTGGATGCATCCTATAGTAGCATATGATGATCCAAGTGGGAGATTGTTGGAATTTCTCCAATAAGTTGGACCGTCACATGTTTTATCGATGTATCGAACTATCGTTAATATTAGTCCAATAAAAATAATCATAAAGAAAAGAACGAACTAGTAGATAAAATATGTATCATGGAGGTAATTGTATAGATACCAGATTTAATTCCGAATACTGTGAAGGATTGGATGCGGAAATAAACAACTTAAACAAAACGTAAAGTTTTTGGGTTATTTTGTAAAACAAAATAATACCGGGTTATGGTCCTTAAAGGTGGCAATTTAATAAGGACTGGTTACGTTGGGATTGATGTGGTGTAAAAGCTGAAGTAAATTAAAATGGGCCAGGCTAGAAATAATACACATTTTTATAGATTTAGAACCGCTAGATCTTATACCTAATTGATAGATCTCGCACCTAAATTTTGACCATTTTACCCTTTTCAGAAAACCTAGCTATAAAAGCGTTTGATAGATCTCTCACCACTTTTTTCCTCTCTTTCTCCCTCTCTCTCTAGAAACCTCTCAAGCACCCGTGGGACCAATTTCTGAAATTCGATTTTTGAAGAATCTAAATTGAAGAAAACGTAAAGGTAAACGATACGAACATCATGGTGTATTTTGTTTTTGATTTCATTCGGTATAAACTGTCGAATCTAGGTTTTTTAGTTTTTGTGGTTTCGATTTCAAAAGTTGGATTTTTGTATGATTTTAGGTGTTGTTTTGTTAGATTAGTGTTATATTGTTGTTAGTATTGCTAGGATCTACGTTTTGGTGCTTGGTTTTGTTAGAAATGAGGCTGTTTTGGGGTTGTTTAAGTTTGGAATGGCCATTGCTGTTGGGCCTCGTCGCAGGCCGTTCGTGCGATGACGACAGGGCCTCGTAGCACGGCCAAAATGAGACGAGGCCTTAATGCAGTCTCATTTTGGGCCTGCGACCAGGCCCAATATATGTCTCATTTTGGGCCTGCGACCAGGCCCAAATGAAGTCTCATTTTGGGCCTGCGACGAGGCCCAAAGTTGTTTTTTTTTTATATTCATTTGGCGTTTTGCATTCTAATACATATTTTTTTGCGTCGTATTTACAGGATGCCTCGATTCAAGATTAAAGCAAAAAATCCGTTTAAAAAAATTAGGGCCGATGCCGAGGCCGAGGAGGCAGCAGCAGCGGCTAGAGCGCAGGCCGAGGCCGAGGAGGCTGCTCCGAGCGGGGAACATGTTCCCGGTTCCCGTAGTAGACGACGTATCCGTCATGGCGGTGATTATATTACTACTCCTGCTGATGGTACCACAGGGGCAGCTTCTACGTCGCATTCCCCTGACGAGGAGTACGATGACGATGTAGATGCACCGCAGTATATGGAGGCTGATGCATCTCATGTACCGGACTATACGGAGGACGATGCACCTCACGCGCCAGAGGCAGCATTTGAGGGTGAGGATGTTGATTTTTATTCCGTGCTGTCGCATGTTCCGAGACTTTTCCCGGATTACACCCTGCACGAGGCTTATAGCGTCTATCACGGAGATGTAAGTGTTACACCTTTATACTGTTTTATAATTTTCTTACGTGTTCGATACACATGTTTTTAATTATTATTGTTTTACGAATTTACATATTTTATACATATTGCAGGATAGGGTCACTCTCCGATGCTTCGCTATGTATGACAGTCTCCGGAGATGGGACATTACAAAGTAGAGCAGGGTACGGGCTAGGGTGATGGAGACTATATTCGGTCCACTCGTCGATGCACTCACCCGCTGGCATATGAACCTCCATTTGGTGGAGGCATTCTTAGAGCGGTGGCATGAGGAGACTTCTTCTTTCCATTTCTCGTTCGGGGAGATGACAGTCACCTTGGACGATGTCCACATCATCACTGGACTACCGGTTTTAGGTAGGTCCTTCACAGCTATACCCTTTGACTCTGACGTTGAGAGACTTTCTACTTATGCTGCCATGCTAGGTGTGCGACAATCGGAGCTGAGTAAAAACCTTAGGAATGCTAGTAGTGTGAACCTAGGGTGGCTGCGTACTACTTTTAGTAGTTCTCAGTATAGTGATAGGAGGATCACTGATGACCAGGTAGATCATGCCACCCGTGCCTACATACTATATTTGTTAGGTACCACTATATGCGCGAACAAAACCGGGAACAACATTCCATTAGATTACCTCCAGTTCGTGAACAAGTACCAGAGTTTGCATATGTACAACTGGGGCCAGTTGGTTTTAGCGCAGCTGTACCACGCCCTTAGTCAGGGATCTCTCCATGGTACGGGAGGCATTTGCGGGGTTTTAGCGTTGCTCGAGTCGTGGATTTTTGCACACTTTGTTCAGCTTCGAGCTCCACTTTTTCCCGGTTACGACGTATCCATGCCCCATATGTGCCGACATGCGCCGCGGAAGATTGGTGTCTCCCATGAGGTGCGCATGCAGATGAGACACGTACTGGCGACTTGCACCGAGGCAGATGTAAGTCATTTTCCTCGAATTTAATTATTTTAATTATGAGTACTTTTACTAATATAAATGGGCTAAATTATTTTATTTACAGGTCATGTTCCTCCCGTTCATACATTTACGGGACCCTTTTCCGTTCCAACAGGTGACTTATGTTGAGTTGAACCTTGCTTCGTTCGACGTGGTTGCGGCGTACTACCGAGACCGTGTCATTCGACAGATGGGGTATGTACAGCTGATTCCTAAGGATATACGCCCTCCTAAGCCGAAAAAAGTAGGGAAGAAGTGGGTCACAGACTTAAAGTGGGACAATCACTTGTGGCAGAATTGGGAAAGCCACGTGTTCACTCCTTTTAGCACGGAGTACCGTGGTAGTGGACCGAGTGCTGACCCGATGTACTACATTTGGGCGAGGAAGAGGCTATGGTACATCGTCAGTCGTCCTGCGCCGGAGAGAGGTCCTCAGGTGGAGCCGCAGGGTGGTGCTGATTATTCAGGATACGAGCAGATTGCTGCGTTTGCTCCTACGCTACCTACTTTGGATCACCCTGATCTTCTAGAGTCCGCCCTCATGATGTGTAGGATCGCCGAGAGGTACCAACGGCATTGATTATTATTCTCAGTTTGTTAGCTTTTTGGACATCAACACTATATTTTTGTAATCGGTAAATTGTATGACTGCTTTTAATTTTTGTAATCGGTTAATTGTATGATTGCTTTTAATTTATTGTAATTTGTTCATCGGTTTGATTACTTTCGAATGATATACACACTCAAAATTATAATGAAACAGAAATACACACTCAAAATTAAAATGAAACACACTGATACTTAAACAGCAACACACACGCAAACAGAAACACACACTCATACTCGAACAGAAACTCACACTCAAACAGAAATACACACTCATACTTAAATTGAAACTCACACTCAAACAGAAATACACACTCATACTTAAATTGAAACTCACACTCAAACGGAAATACACACGCAAAATTATCTATCAGGCCAGTTCCATTTCATCAACCTCCTTTCTTCTTTCGCGTCTTTGTAGTCACTGATTTCCTGTAGCTGGATGTCAACAATGTCAGAGCGGACCGTATCCAGCTGGTCCTCTGTTATATAATCCGTCGCTTGACAGTTGAACCGGTTACCCGCAATACGACGTTCCAATTCGGTGAGGTCAGAAACTAGATGTCGACGGGATGTGACCAAGACCGACCACCTAGCTCGCACTTCATCAACACGCCTTGAAATGTAAGGCGGCTGAACACCATCCCTTCCGTACAGGAAGTACATCTGGCATACTAATGCCTCGCAGTACTTTTTACCACCCTCTGGAATGTGCATATTACCAACTTCAACTGATGCCCTCATCAGATACTGATCTTCCAACTCAGTCCATGAACCCATTTTTCAGCTAGATTTATCAACTAATTTACAATTTAATGTGCATGAAGCTTCTATTTATAGACGGACCGATAAGAAAAACATTCAAATGAAAACGTAACACGTGTAAAGTAAGAAACCGAAAACTCCGTCTCATTCTCAAACTTTCTAACAAATCCCGCTCATTCTTAAATATCAAAACTCCCACCCATTTTCAAAATTCAAAAAATCCCCCTCGTTCTCGAACATTATAATAATCCCGCTCATTTTAAAATATCAAAATTCCCACTCATTTTCAAAATTCAAAAACTCCCTCTCGTTCTTGGAAATTCAAAAAATCCCGCTCATTCTAAAAATTCAAAACTCCCTCCCATTTTCTAAATTCTAAACTCCCTCTCATTATCTAAAATAAAGTCCCACTTAAATTCACTATATAAAGGGACTACAAATCCGTTTACATTCATATAATATTCTCAAACTTAGAAAGTTCAACAAATGGAGTTTACTCCCCATGAAGACTACCATTTGCTTCTGGCGGCGAGGATTGCCCGACGAGAGATGGGGGAAGATACTAGTGATGCTTTTTTTGATCGGGTGCTTTGTAAGATGTACTACGGCTGCGGCCGTTTACAAACAAAAGGGCTCCTCGTGCGCAACCGTGAGCAAATCAAGCAGAGGTATATTTTTTGCCAACCGCTCCAGCGTTTGTTGTTTCAGCCGTATAAAATTAAGCAAGAAGCAGCCGCCGTCTTCAACATGACGGTGGTAGACTACATCAGTAGGGATATGGTGGCGTATCTTCAGGATAGGATTGCGGAAAGGGAGCAGGGGGTTGATTCTGACGAAAACTTGGGATATGACTTCGATGATTGAGCATTTTGGTTGTTGGCATTTCGGTGTTTAATTATTTTCTTATGTTTCGTTAAGTTAAAAGTGTTAACTTAATGTTTTACTCTTTTTGTAACCACTTCAAGTGTACGTGTTGTTTTCTTGTATTTCTTCAAAATGTACTTGTTGTTTTCCTGTACTTCTTCAAAATGTACTTGTTGTTTTATCCCATATACTGGTATTTTATTCCAACAAATGTCCAAAATGATAAACTAGGACTATTATGTGTCTGAAAAAGTAGGCAAAAAATCTGGCCTAGCGTCGCAGGCCCAAAATGAGACCAGGCCCAAAAGGCGTCGCATTTTGGGCCTGCGACAGAAGCTTTCTGTCTCAAAATATGGGCCAAATATTTGGCCTGCCGTCGCAGGCCCAAAATGCGACCAGGCCCAAAAGGCGTCGCATTTTGGGCCTGCGACAACTGCATTCTGTCCGAATTTATGGGCCAAAAAATTAGCCTGCCGTCGCAGGCACAAAATGAGACCATGCCCAAAGGGCGTCTCATTATAGGCATGCGACAAATGATTTATTTTTGAGAATTCAGGCCAAATTTTGACATTGGATATGTGATATGTATTTCTAATGAAACTTACGTTAAACTTAAAATCGTCAAACACATTTGTATGAAAGCGACAAACACCGTAAACTACAAGGAAATAAAATAAACGAATGCATTAGTAGTGATAGCGTAAGAAATTTTGATTGGAAACGAAATATACTTACATTAACAAAGTGACATCCATGCACGAAAGCTATCCCAACTTCTATGATCGTCGAATTGTTGACGGGTGGCTTTCCACGTATTGGTAGATACGTTAACGAGGCTGCGAGCGATACATGGTATACCATGCATTGATACCTTGTCGCGATGACCAGTCCAATGTCCGGAAATGTCATCCAATAGTGGCTACTAGGATTCGGCTTGAAGTAATCTAACCTTTGTATCAAATCGTCAAACACCTTCTCTGAACCATATACATCCAACCAACATGCACGGTTGTCCCGCAACTCCTTCAACAACTCGCGTCTAACATCCTCCCATCTATCTTCGTCGTTGTATATTGAATGCGCTACGGAACGATATCCGCATTGTCCGTCCGGAAGAACGTCAACTAACTTTGAAATGTAAGTGTGTAGAAAGGTCGGGATGCAATCCGGATACAATGTTAACTTCCCATCCTTAACAATTTTCTTAGGCCTTCCAACCTTCTTTTTTGCTAATGGAGGTTTGGGTGGTACGATGGGAGCCACTTTGGATGCGGCCGTGCTCCCTAACGTGTTTACGGGTGTACTACCTACCGAGTTAGCCGGAGTACTAGCACTAGCGGTTTGTTCAATGGGATATTCCCACGAACTAGGGTTCCGTTTAGTCGATTTATCAACGCCTCCCTTTGGTCTACCCTTAGCTCTAACCGCTTCTTTAGGATCTTGAATATGACTTGTCTCGGGCATCAAAATTTGCATTACTTTATTGATAATGTGGTCTTGTTGGTCGGGGCGGAAACTACGAATGGAGTTGTCAATTAAGGAAATCTTTTTTTGCAATTCCTCTTCGCGAGAGGTAGGATCCCTGTGCACAATATCTAATCTTTCCAAAAAATATCCACATCTTCTAAAGGGATGCACCTACCTTCTCTAGCTATAAAGGCAATTTCACATGCACAAGGTAAACCATGAGTTTTCCTAAGAAAACAACCTCCACATGCCACCCGATCTACTCCTATATTCCGAGCACGTACAATAGCAACCGTCAGTATCTTTAGCCCCGCATGTGACACATGACCTTTAAGATTTTTGGTCAAAATACCATCGAAGCCGGGAATTGATCTAAACTTACTTCGCTCGAATGATTCGACGATACCCGCATGCTGTTTCGTTAACAAGTTATGAACTTTTTCCCAAAAAGTCTCAAAGTTGCATTGATTCGTCCCAAGATATTTTTTTTAGGGACGAGTGTGCACCCTCCGCCCTACATAGTACAAGTAATAAATTATCAACATACTTGAACTTTAATAAAATAACTCAACGAAAAGTAGGATAGACGGACTAACCTATTTGTAGTTGTTTGGCCATAATGCTTAATCGTGTTCGTTTTGTATGCAAGGAACTTGTCAGCATATTTTGTTATCCACGAGTCCATAACGTACGCAAAGCACTCCGGTTTAGATGCGAACATCTCCTTAAGTGTATCCAGATTCTTTTGGTAACTCTCAAACGTGTTCGCCTCCGCAACGTAGCCGTAAAATTCAACAAATTGTTTCGCTACCGCATCATCGTGCAATATCTTCTGAACCGCCCCAAAGATGATCTTACTAATGTGCCACGTGCATAACAAATGGTGCGTTCCGGGAAAAATTCTATCAACCGCACGCATGAGAGCTAACTCCCGATCGGTAACAATAATGGATGGAAAAGCGCAAACGCTATCCATCATCAAACCACGAAGAGTTTCCAAAGCCCATACGTAGTTTCCAATCTTCTCTCCGCTCATAAACACGTACGCAACGGTAAATGTGATGGAAGTGGACGTAAATCCGACAACCTCTAACAACGGCATCTTATACCTAGTCGTCTTGTACGTACAATCCATGAATAACACGTTCGGGAATGTACGTAATAAGTCTATGCTAGTAGGATGTGCGAAGAAAAAGTCAGTGATCACCTTTGTATCATCTTTCAAACGCTCCCACGTCGAGTATCCATTCTCCTTCAACTTCGTCAATAGATATTGCATTTGGGTTTGTCCCCCGTGTTCAGCGTCCCGATGTTTTTGGCGGACATTGTAGATTGCACGCATGTTCGAAATGTTTTCCGGGTATTGGTGCTTCAAACCACTGTATATCTCCCTAGGGCGCGAACCTAGGTGAGACAAACTACGAACTAGTTCCTCTTCGTCCAATTTTAGCCTACAAGCGCAGGAATGACCGTCTAGGCGAATGTAGGGTTCATGATTGTGAGTACCGTTTATCACCTCCAAACGCCATTTCATGGCTAGTACGTCGATCAGATGACCTTTTAGCGCAAACGGACAATTACATTTCTTCGTGGATGTCTTCCTCTTTTTCAAAGTGTCCGGCTTTGCCTTTGATACTTATACACCGTATCGCTCGCAAACATACTCTAACCTAGGAGTCCTTCCCCATTTCCCACTATCGTACAGTTTTCTTATTGTGACAAACTTGATCTTCTTTGATTCAATCTCCACGAAAGCATCTAATTCGTCTTTAGTGAATAATCTATCCGTGTTGAATATTTTACTGTAATCGGCATCTATAAATGGAGGCTAGGCAGGTTCCTCCTGCAAAATATACAATCGAAATGTATGAGTTTATATATACAAGTTGCAGTAGCAGGCCCAAAATGAGACATGTCTCAAGTCCCGTCGCAGGCCCAAAATGAGACGGGCCCAAAAGAGCGTCTCATTTTGGGCCTGCGACAGAGGCTCTCTGGCTACAAAATATGGGCCATATTATTGGCCTAGCGTCGCAGGCCTTAAATGAGACGGTCTTTTGGGCCCGTCGCATTTTGGGCCTGCGACGGGGCTTTAGAGCTGTCGCCCGCTGTTCGTGCGATGACGATGCTGTTCATCGCACGAACAGCGTGCTACAGCCTTGAAATCATAAAAACTTAATTTCGGTCCTTACCTCCATCCGGTAAGCTTCCTCCTCGTTCAGTAAGTCTTCCAGAGAAATGCTCATCTCTTCGTTGTCCATAGATACTCCGATTCAAGATTTTTCGAAGTGGGTTTGATGGGTTTCAGTAAAAAAAGCTAATTTTTTCGAATTAATGGGTTTAGATTAGTAGATGTTACTACAAAGCTTGTAGATCTAGTGTAATATCGGATAGATTTGAGTGTTTCGGCCGATTTGGAGACTAAATGGCATAAATGTCAAAATCTAGAGAGAGGAAGGACAATTTTGGAATTTAAACTTTCAGTTTCAAAAAATAAGAGAGTAGGGTGAGAGATCTATCAAAATGTGTAACATTTCTAGCCTGGCCCAATTTAAATCCATCTTCGCGAATTCAAATAAAGTTTCGTTCTTCGACTCCTCTTGTTCGTAGAAAGAGATGTATTTTCTTGTCTCTATTCTCTCCATGCTTTTGTGATAAGTATAATTAAGTGCGTTAATTATATGGGTTGCGAGATGAGGACTCGATTGGTTTTCTCAAGCCTCTAAGTGAGGCGAAGTGAAAGCAAGAGCTTCCTCAAGAATGTCTTCACCATGTATCCTTACATGAGAAGCTTCATACAAACTTAGCATTCCTCTTGCATCACCTTTTAGAGTTTCTTTAAATTTACAACCATCATCCATGAACTTGCTAAACACATCTGCTTCGCAATACATCAAGTTATATAAAGTAGAATTCTAAAACTTAAACAATTTCTTACATGTAATTTTATTGGATGCATAAATATATATATATATATATATATATTGAAGTAGACTAGTCATATCAACTGGGATAGTATGTTATCAAATTTGCAATGCTGCTTGGCAACCAATTACCTACTAGTCATTTTACTTACCACATGAGACTTTGAAACCATGTTGTCGTAAAACCCGGAATACAAGTGCGACGGTGTACAAGTCATAGTCACTGAAGACACTGATTGGTTGAATTTGCTGAAACTGGTGAAGTTGCGCTTGTATCATGCTCTCAAAGTGATATGAAACACCAAGCCGGCATAATTGATCAATGAATATGAGATTGTCGATTGGATCAACTGTTGAGGATACCAGCATCTCCAATATTGTTTCCTTTTGTAATTTTGTTTTTGCACAATATGATTCATATTCCTATCATCAAAATAACAAAAAAAAACTAAACACTAATCACACAAATTTGATGAAAGGTGTATATTTGTTAATATTCCTATTGCTTATAGCATGCCAAAACAATATGATAAAATATTTGGTAGTACAACATGGTTAAAATAATGATTGCTTATTTCATATGTTTAAAATTATTTCTTCCTGTTCATCTAAAGAGCAAGATTGTAGCCTCAGTCAAAAGTGATAGAAGAAGAAGAAAAAGCAAGTTAGTGACTGACCGAATCAGATAAAGAGAAAGAAGTGAAAGTGTCTTTCCATATGGGGTGGTCAAATCTAAAGACCGGACGAATGATGTCTCCTGAATCCTTTAGAGTAGCCATTGATTAAATGTCTCTAAATTTGGAAGCAAGACCAGATCTGTCTATATATATATATAGCCACCTCGTACTTAGTTTGAGCTTTAGACGCATTTCTTGTAAATAATATGGTCATCATCTATCAATTCACTACGAAAACAGAAAAAGAAAAATATGGTCACAATTTATCAATATGGTCATCATCTATCAATTCCCATATTCGCACGGCACATTTCATATGACAAATGTAAAGAGGAAAGATCCAATTTGATTTCTCCTTGTCAATAGCAGATGACCAAAGAAGAAAAATCCGACATTATGATTTCTCTTGGTCAAATCTGAAGCCTTTACAAATTCGGTTTTAAGGGAGGTTGTTACACGAATTGGGTTATTTATAATTTGATTTATATAATATTAAAGGTTCTATACAAGTATTCCTTTATAAAGCATTAACTATTTTATTTTTTCAAAACCAATACAATAAATCCTTAGCTAGTTTTGTATGGATTAATATATTACAGGCTATTCCATCAAAACTTTATTCTTTTTATCCTAAGATAGGTTATTTGTTTCGAATTTTTGAGCCAGTCATCCCAACTAATTGCAAGACTTTCGTTTATCAATGAATATTAAAATAATTAGCTCTGTCTAGATGGATGTAGCTGTGTTTATATTCTCACCAAAAACCATCTTTGAGGACAAAAAAGAATGGACTAGATGTTTTATCGGATACTTTCTCACGAAGATGCATGATGTTCACCAAGTGCAGTCACTGTTAGTCAAGTCTGGAACCTTTTGGAGCGCACTAGAGTTACTAGACCTTTGGAACCGTTCCATTGCAGCCTTCAATAACTACTATCAAAATAGTGGTCATGATGATCTTAGATCTACAGGATTTCAATACTCTTGGTCCAACAAGCAAACGGACAATCCGATCTCTTCTAGGACTAATATGCCCTTGTTAATAGGCGATGACCCAAGATGTGCCATAAAAATTGACCTAATAGAAGCCTTTGACAATTTTCGTTGGCGTCTCCTATTGGATGTACTTTACATTATGGAGTTTCACACCACCATGATTGGTTTGATACTTCATTGTATCTCTACTCCTTCTTACTTTATCTGTATTAATGGGGGTACCATTGGGACTTTCAAAGGGATGAAGGGCCTCTGACAGGGAGACCATTTCTCCCCATATTTGTTTGTTATTGTTATGTAGGTTCTCTCTAGCATCGTTCGCGAAAAGAGTCAAACCCTTCATTCGTTTTTTATTGGAAATGCCACAAGCTCAATATCATTAATCTATGTTTCTCGGATGACCTTATGATCTTCAGTCGTGCAAACCTCCCCTTAATCTTTCTCACAAATGAGGTTTTGTTGAATTACGTTATCGGGCCTCTACATCATCCCTAACAAAAGCCACATCTACCTTTTAGAGATGTCTGATACTACATGTACTGAAATTAGTGAGTCATTGGGTTTTATGATTGGTTATACTGCGGATAGATATCTAGGAGTCCCTATCATAACCTCAAGGCTGACCTACAATGACTACACTCATATGCGGGACAACTTCAACTACTAAAATACGTTCTTTTTGCCAGCCAAGTCTATTGGTTCTCAGTCTTCCTCCTCCATGTCAGATTCTTCAACGAACTATCACAACTTTTCTGTAGAGTTCTCTAGTCATGGCAAAAAATGAAGATTACATGCTCTAAGGTTCCTTGGGACAAACTCATGTTACCCTAATATGAGGGCGGCCTTGGGATTCTTAACCTAAAGGTTTGGAATCATGTGGAGGAAGTGCACCCTTTCTGAAAGGGTTAAGGACAAATTCTTATGGACTCTTCCCTCCACCTTCTCTGTTAGCTGGAGTTGGAGGAAAATTCTGAAGATCCACAATAGCAACGTTCATCTCTACAAAATCTCCATCGACAACGGTGCCTCGACCTTTGGCTCTTCCCCAACTCGTTGATTGACCACTACGGCCATTCATCATTAGACTCGCTCGTATTCGTAGTAATGCCTTAGTCTCCGACATCATCCAAGACGAGCATTGGCATTGGACCTCCCTTGCACGTGCAGGTTGCCGCCTTCACCCAGTCTCACCTTATGAAGATCCAAAATGCTATAAATTACCTCGCTACCCCGACGAACGAAGAAGACACGTTCCTCTGGATCCCTAACTAAGACCGCAATTGCTTCCCCATTAGCAGCACCTATAACTTCTTGCGACCAATGGGAAACAAAGTCTCATAGGGTCTTCTTGTCTGGAATAAATAAAATATCCCCCAAAATTCATTCAAAGACCGTGGATCATATTCTCGCTGAGTTCAGTTACTTTGACCATCTGGGAATCTCTTTCAAGAAATCTTGGCATGTCTTCCCTGCCCACCAGTTAGTCCGCCTACTTGGACCTTGCCTTCTCTTGGTTCTCATCTGCTTCAAAGACCCCCATCTCTGGTGCTCATCTTTTTTCTCTACCATCTATTACATCTAGAGTGGCAAGAATGCATTAATCTGCAAGGATGTACGTTCTCTCAACTCTGTCATTGCTCACCACGTCATCTCCGACCATCGATACCGCTTCCATGGATCAAAAATCTGATGGCATGAATAGGCACAAAGTCATCTCCTCTTTTTGTAATCTTATCTCATATTCTTAAGTATACGTAATAGGTCACGAGTAACCTGTGACCCGCATACCTTCGTGTTTCACCGGGCCTCCACCGAGTATGTACTTGTAAACATTAATATTCATATATATATATATTACATCTTTATATATCAAACGAAATTTGATATTTTAGCAAACGAAATTTATGTCACATTAAATATCATTTTATTAAATTTAGATTAAAAATATATATTATTTCCACTTTTATTTTTTAATTTTTATTTATATTTTTATAATACCTAACCTTAACCTTTCAAAATTGTACATTTTTAGTTGTTGTACAAAATAATTATAAAAACGTTTTTAATACAGATTTGAATTAAAAATAATAATGTTATTTTTGTGGCAAGAAATAAATATTTTATTGAATATTTGAACTGAACAATTTTTTTGGTCCAAAAGGAATTAGGTTTAATTTCCTGGACCTACAAATTAGCCCACTTTCAATTGAATCTTAAACTTAAACTTGAAGGAGGTGGGAATTAAAATTCTTTTCATTCTTAAAGTGAAATTCAAGTGGCAAAACTTTATTTTATTTCGGAGAAGACAACCTGAGTTTTGATTTTCCAAAAACATCTTATTTGATATCATCATCTTTGTTTAATTATTCTGACGAGTAAACGAATCCAGGTTTTTTTTTTTTATTATCCACGCTTTTCTATAAGTAATTTCTTTCTTGTTTGAAAACTAAAATTTGAAACGATTATCCAAAGCTTGAACCGTCTCTGATTGCTTTCTTCATCTATGTTATTTTTTCTACCTCAAGTATTTTTTATATTTATATGATAGAAACCTGGAATACAAGATGATACCTACATATGATTTTGTTCTAAGAAGATAAAATCGGGTATAACTCCTGCTAACAGAGTTTGTTAGTAGATGTAAAGCTTATTATATCATAGTATATAGTCACAGTTTAAAACCCAATATCTCTTTTTAGTTTGGAAACCCTGAAACTAGAAGTAAAAGCAAGAAACTCTTGATATGAAAATGGATAAAATGCTATGAATTGATTAGTTAAAAGGTAAAGAAGCATGTAAAATTGAATTGCTTTTGTGACCCTATGAAAATATAAATTGTGTTAAGAATTAAGTAAATTGTGTAGAATATAATTAGTCATTAGTCATTTGATATTAGTAACATAACTACGTTTAATAAGATGCTGGAAGCACCCAAGATCCTCAATAGCTTAAGTATCTTTACTTCAATAAGATATTTTAATGATCTTATTATAGTCTAGATTAACAATGATATGTTTAATATAGTCTATCATAGATTTAGTTTAATGTGTACTTATTCTTTTTAGCTTTATTCCTAGAACTCTAAATTACCCAACAGATTATGGGAGACAAAATAGTACTTATGTGAACCTAATTGTTAGTGGACCAATACCAACTACAAATTATATAGTTATACTTGTATATTTACCTATAAGGATACCAAACAGACCTGTGAAATATTTTAATAAGTTAAGTACATTGTACAAATATGTGATTTGGTGACTAAAAGTTTTCATAAAATAGTGTCCATGTGGATCCATTTGTGAAGTAGCCTCCAAAGTATATATGAATACTTCATTGGACTTGTATTATTTCATATTATCTTAAAGAGACTAAACTTAGTACCATTAACTTTAATTTGATTTCATATTATTTTTGTTTTGAAATCACCAAGTTCAAATAATGGTCAACTAACTATATCCTCAACATCTTCCTTTATATCAAAAGGAATTACTAGTGAATTTATCTTATCTAAATTACATTCAACATAATAATCATGGGATAGTAATGATGAATGAATAAATGAGTGGTTGTGATACAATTTCTAAATCCAAAAGTCAGTATCCCCCTTTCCTATCTACTAGAAGATAAAAAATTTGCCCACTTCCTAGATGTCTAAAAATATTTTCAATGTTCTGGAATCTTTCATTGTTACTTGAACATGGAGAGGATGAGTATTACACCAGTATTTGGCCATCACATACCTAGAATAAAGAGATTTTTTTCTCTCTCCAGTTATACCATAATTTACATGAGAATGTTGTCTGCATATCTTTAAGACTCCTCAATTTTAGACCACCCTCCTCATAATTGTTGAAGATATTGGGCTATTTAGTCCATATAATTTCCTGCTTAAGATCCTTGGAGCCCCAAATAAATATGTTGTATAACTTTTCTATTCTCATTATTATAGTTTTAGGAATAATAAGTTCTGAAGATAGTAATTAGGTAAATCCATTAGAACTGATTGAGTAGGAGTTAATATACCACCAAAGGATAACAACTTACGGTCCCATTCCACAACTCTTTCTCTTATCTCGGATAACAACTCATCAAAATAGTATACGTTTTTAATAAATGAATAAAAGTGCCAAGGTATTTCAAAGGCAATCTTCCATGTTTGAAACCAGTTTGTATCTCAATATCCCTTATCTTTGTTAGAGTCATTTTCAGAAAGATAATAAAGGTTGGTTTATCTTTTTTAATTGATCGACCAGATATTTGCACGAACTAACTAATTTTCCTAATGTTATTAATAGATCCATTCGCAAAGATTATGAAGTCGTCCGCGAATACTAAACAAGGTATGACAATAGGGCTGCTAGAGTTGTATATCATTTTCTACTTTCTGTGAACTAATAATTCTTCATCTATTATGAAAACACTATGGAAAATATAATCCCTTTTTCTTATTCATTAGTAAGCTTAAAGAAGCCATATATATTTACTATAATAGAGAACCAAGTTGAATTAATGCATTATTTTTATGAATTCAATGAACTGTTTGTCAAATCCAAAAGCATCCATAATTCCAATTATAAAACTAAATGAAAGTCCATCAAAAGATTTGGAAATATCTATATTTATCATCATATTACAGCCTCTCACTCTTCTAATTAGCTCATTTTATAACTCTTGGGTAGGCAGGATATTATCCTCTATAGTTCTACCATTTACAAATCTCACTTGCTTTTCTGAAATGATTTTAAGGAGAAGCAAAGACATCCTATCATTTGTAATCTTAGATATCATCTTATTTAACATAATACACACAGTTATTGGTTTGAATTCACTCCAAGTTTGAGGAGAATTTACTTTAAAAATAAGGCAAGTTGAAGTTGCATATATTAGTTGAGGCACATGCTCTTCTTTGAATAATGCCTCAATAACTTCACATAAATATTTTTCCAATTATAGGTCTGCGCACTTGATAGAACTTAGTGTTAAATCTATTTATACCTGCAATACTATTGGGGTTCATAGATTTGATGGAACTATATATTTCTTTCTTTGAGGATAAATCCATTAGTTTTTTATTCTCAGAATTTGTGATATGCGTATGAGTAGTTTTTTGCAGATCATCTAAATCACTTAGGATATTATTAGCTCATATGATAGACTTTAAATGATTTTCAGCAGATCCTCCTAGCTCTGCTTGATCTTTAATCCAAATGTTACCATAAAAAATGTTGTTAATCTTTTTTTTTTAATTTTTTCATATAAATTTAAAAACATATAATGTTCTTATCTCTATTTTTATCCAGTTAGAGTTACTTTTATGTTTCTAAAATCCTCTCTATTTAGAGAGTTTAACTTTATCTTCACTTTTTTGAGTTTCTTCGAAATATTTTCCCAATAATTTTACTTCCTCCTATGTTTAAGAAATTACATCAAATATGTTTCCAAATGTATCTCTATTCCAGTTTTTAACTTGTGTTTAAGTCTCTTTAATTTGTGCAAAAATACATGTATAAGTATACCAAGCTTATCAACATTCCAATTTTATTCAATCATCTTTAAAAAATCAGGATGTAAATCCACATGTTTTTAAATTTAAAGGATGTTTTGATTTTATACTGATCATAAAATATCTTAATACATAAATGAGAATTGTTATACCCAGTTCTTGATCAATGTTTCACCCTAGTGTTTTCAAAGAATTCATACCAAGATGAATTATAGAGAATCATATAAAATCTTTTCCATTTCTGGTTATTAGTCGAGGTATATTTGGAACCTGAAAATCCAACATCCTCTAGATTGCAATAAAAATAGCATTATTGAAATCATCTAGACTTTTCATACACAAGGTAAAGCGCGAAAGTTGCGTATGAGCATTGGTAGTTGCGTTAAAGTCACCAAATACCATTCATTTAACAAATTTAGTTGTTATAGACCTCACATTGTCCCATAGTGTTATCCTTTGATCTCTCAACACTTAGCATAGACAACTGAAATTAGAAATATCTTATAACGGAAAGAGTGTATTACTTTCAGATGAATATATTGATCATTATTATCAATTATGTCAAAAATAAAGTCATCTTTTCAAAATATCCATATTTTATTGCTCATATTAGTTGCTCCAAACTTAAACCTAGTACTATTTGATACATTTTCTAACTTATCAACTAGTAACATAGACTCTTGAATGACTAAAAAGTATATATTATAGGTCTTTTAATATATTTAATTCTTTTTACGGTACTTTTGTTTCCAATACCTCGAGTATTCTAATTTAATATTGTAAATGTCATTTAGGTATACTATTAAAGGTTCTAATAGACCTAGTAGTTACTTTATCCCCGTCCAAGCCACTAGAATCATCTTTCTTCATCTTATGCTTTGGAGCCCTATTTCTGGTATGAATATAAATCTTGCCATCAGTAGCTTCTATTCGATTAAGGATTTATGATGCATGTAATGTAGTTGTTAATTCCGCTCATGATAAGTTAATTTTCGATTGAGTTTGCCAGAAGTGACTTTGAACCAGGTTGTTTGGTGTGAAGTAATTATGGAACCCGTTCGACCATTTCTCTTCCTCCTACTCGTGAAGCTTTTTGAAATTTTATTCAGAATATTCTAAGTGTTTTTTATAGGACTTAGGTATAGTTGTAAAAAGATTAAAAAAATCTTTGAAAACTTAAAATTAAGAGTAGTTATAGTTATAATTTAAAACAAAGAGAAATTACATGTGCTTGGTCACTCCCTCGGAACTATGCTCAGATTTTGTTTACTAAAGATCTTCTCACCATTCACGTAGCATCCACTTATGAAGAATAATTGGAGCTTCCATACTTTATCAGCCTCTATAAGATCACTTATTACTTTATACGCATTCCCTAAAGTAATAAAGTATAAGGGAATCCAAGGATTCTTTGATAGCCTGTATTTTTAACGAATTTCTCCATTAGCATATTCAAATGGTGATTTTTTAGAGTGGTTATTTTTTAAAACATAGGATGAGATTCGTTGTAGGTTACACAAATGGTAATTAGAGGGACTCCAATGTATCAAATTGGAAGTGTACCTAATTCGAAGCCAATAATTCTAACAATAGAATGACGGTGGGTCTCATTAATTCATGATAGGAAGATTTGGATTTTTGTAAGATTGATATGTATAAAATTTGTATATGCCAGTTTTGATGAGCTCAAGTATGGTAGAATCAACCTGACTAAAGATTATAATGTCTTCTAAAAAATTAAGGCTTGCAACTTTTGAATAACTATTTTTTCCAATATAATTTAAAGTAATGGTCATGACTCTTCTCATTTAGGATACAAAAAGGTTTGCATGATTGGAACAAAGATAAAGTGAGATGAGGGATTTCATAACCTAATGTCTCTTTTTTCTTTGAAAGATTGTTGGGGTTGGCCGTTAATGTTTATGTCATAAGAGGGCATTGAAATACATTTAATGTTCGAGAATATATATTATAGATTGAATTCCATCGTGACTAGGATATCCATAAGAAGAGGTTATCGAACATTATAAAAATCTTTCATGATATAGATGTTTATCGCAATATTCAGACCTTTACGATTTCTACAGTATCTCTGAGGAGCTCTTAGGAGAGTAATATGTTATCAGATATAACTCTACCCGAGCTAAAATATGATTAGGCTGAGTTAGTGAGGAATGAGATGGAGTCTTTTATTCAATTTCATAAAATTATAGATGATTTCATAAGTGACGTTATAACTGTCTATTGTTATGTAGTCTACTGCATCAAATGGGGTTTTAGTTTTAATAAGGGTTATAGTTGATTTTCCATGTCAGATCCATGCGAGCTATGTTGAAGAACTGGTGGATCCTTCTACAAACTTCGAAGCCAATTCTAGACTAAGTTGATTTGAAGAAATTGGCATTATGGCCCTCCGCTTCGTGATCTTTATTACTATTATTACTATAACAAGCATTTGTGATTTCCTCTTCAATGATTGGTTGGATCATGGTGGCTTTCTCTGTTGGGGTGAGCTAAATACCTATTAAGGTTTTTAATCAATGAAGGCATGGGTAATTAAGAGGGTATTATTGTCCTAGAAGATATAAGAAGTAATCAACAAAAACGTTAGCCACTTGGGAGGAGGTGGTATATACGGTATCTTGATTGTTTTTTATTGAGACGATATTGTTACAGATCAGTAGGGATGTTACGCTATTACTAAAGTGTTTAGTGTTTGCGTCCTCCAATTTGAGCCAAGTTTCTCAAGATTTTCATTTGAAGAATAATTTCTCAACTTTATATACGAAGATAAAGTTTTTGGTAGCACATATTTTGGATGCAATAAGGAAAATGTTAAGCGAATCGATTGAGAGAATAGATTGGGCTTGGAAAATATGGATTGGAATTTTGAGATTTACTTAATTTCTGAATTCTTATTTATTGAGTGAGAATACATCAGATTATAATCTTAAGAGTTAAGTAAAAGTGATTGACATATCACATATGTTGAAGAAACAAAGGGTTTTTTTATATGGTGAAAAGGTATTGTAAGTGGATGGTAACGGTTGTGTGATCTAACGTTTGAGGAAAGCCATAATAGGCGTAGGACGATCGAGAAAAATGTTATCCTAATTAGTATTTACAAGTACCCTATCAGTTTTGGACACGATTGTAATGCTTGGTTGTTTATTGGACCATGAAATTTGAAAAATTAAGGACCATTGTTCATTCAGTTCACAATATTAGCAGTATTTTTTTATACCAACTACAGAGGAAGTCCAAACATTCGAAGCTCCAATTTGTTCCTCAAGTTTTTGAATTGCTTTGAACTCACCAAGAACAGGGAAAGGATTATTCTAGAAGTTTGGGTCAAGATTCATTAGGTCATTCTAAAGGGGAAATCTTTTGGTGGCATCATTAAGGTGTAAATCTTCGTAAGGATGAAGTTTTTATAAGTGGATATATAATTGACTTTACAACCTATAAGTTTAAAGGAAATAAATTTTGTAGGATCTTTACATACACTAAGGTTACAAGCTAGTCAAATCATGAACTCTAGTTTTTATTAAGCAAATAAATGTTATATAATTATTCAAGACGAACTCTTTTACGTCTTTTGGGCGCACAAGTTATTTTGGACCCCTAACATTACATGCTGAAATAATCATAAAATAAATTTTAAAATAATTCATTGGTATTATTAAGAGTCAGCGAGCATGTCATCTTTTCGTTTCATAGCTTTGATGTATGCTTTCATCATCTCTTATTATCCCTCCCACAGTTCTGCAGCCAGATGATTAATATTATACTTTCATGACCGCTCTCGCCTTCATGGATGGATCAATTTGGTCATTCGGTTTATTACTTTTGATCGTTGCTTCGGAAAATATCATTGAGTGGTAGATTAGAAATTATATAGATTTTATTGATAGATTTTATTATTTATCTCAGGAAGTTGTAACAATTTATATTTATTACATCTTATTGATTGTTTTTTATATTTGAAAAACTATAACAACTAGGTTAATAAATATATAACTCTTTAATGTCATAAAAATGTAAGTATTAGTGAATTGATGATTTGGTAACTAACTTATATCTTTAGCCAAATGGAAGGATTGACCACAGGGCCATCGATCGAGTGACACCATCGACCAAAAGCATCGGTTAGAACATTAGCTGTTTTGTGTTTTTTTTTTGCTGAAAGACACTTCCTAGTGCTATTTTAACGCTTTTTCTTTTAGAAAAACCTTTGAACTTTTCAAATATTATGCACAAATTTTATTTTAATTAGTAAGATACTTTTTTTACTATTTTATCGCTTCAAATGATAAAACCATTATACATCAACTGTTGTCGGACCATGTTTGGAAAGCAAAATTCTTCTTTGTTAGTGATGATTGTGAATATGAAGCATCCTCTTCGTGTAGAGTTGAAAGAAAATGGACAAGAAATAGTAAGGTGAAATTTATTACTTGGCGACTAAATTTTAAATTTTATACTTCCTTTTACATCTATATCATTTTCTTATTTTAATGTTTAACATAATCGACAGAAATTTCCGCACGGTGGAAAAAATGCAATTCTCCTCACAACTTTCCACTCTCGCCCAGCCTCTCTTTCAAGATACATCCTCTTCGTTTAGAGTCGAGAGGAAATGGAAAAGAAATAGTAAGTTGAACTTTATTACTAGGCTACTAAATTTTAAATTTTATACTTTCTTTTATATCTATATCATTTTCTTATGTTTAACATAACCGAAAGAAATTTCCGCACGGTGGAAAAAAATCAATTCTCGTCACAACTTTCCACTCTCGCCTAACCTCTCTTTCAAGATACATTCAAATTGTTTGCTCATTAAAACTTATTATTTTCAATATTATTGCTGGTGAAAGGTATTTGTATAAATTATCATTATAGAAAAATATATCTAAACATTAAATCTCTACTTAAAATTTTTGAAGATACTTACGCCGTAATAGGACTCCTTGAAGATGATTCAGAATGGATTATGGATCTAAAAATATCTAAACAGCACTTGATTAGTTCATTTGTTGACGAAGAAGAAGAAAAATATAAAAGAAGAATTACTCGCCAATATTATAAAAAACGTCATGCTCATACCATATCACCGATTAAAAAGAAAAGGATATATGATCATGATGAGGCATCAGCAGCCCAAAATATCATTCTCGTCCACTTAAGTAATTTTATACTTTTATTAACTTATTTAAACTGTAACTCATCAATAACCCAAAAAGTCATATAAGATTTTATTCTCAAATACTTATATACAATAATTATGATTTTCTATATCGACAATTATTTGTTCAAAAAAATTGTAAAACAATGTTCAAACAATATTTTTTATAACGCTGAAATTTTGCGACATTATTTAAACACCGAACATATGTATATTTTATCTTAATTATGCTTTCAATATATTGATTCATTTTATTATCTTATAATTATTAATGCTTATTTATGATATGTCTTTATAGATTTTCTTTAACTCTATCATTCTTACTAGCAGCAATTTATTTCCAATGACTTAAAGTTATTAAGTTACTTCAATTTCTTTTATTAGGTTTGGTGAAGGATCAATGAAATTGCGAAAAAAACATTATGCACAAGAAGCTATTAAAAAACTGAAAATATGTCAAAGCCGAATGTTGGAAAATAAAGTATATCTTGAAAATAGTTTAAAACTAAAAAAATAGTAAAATTGACCTGCTTAAGGCATTTGAGGATAAATTCGAAAAAAACTTTCCAAATTCTCAAATATACCATGATTAGAAAAAATTTAAAGACACCCGTATGTAATAATTTAAAAAACAAAATTGGTTGATGAAATTTAAAAAACAAAATTGGTTGATGAAATTTAAAAAGATGCTAAAAACACTCAGCGGTCATCGTTTAAAGTTTAAGTTTTTAACATGAATGCTTGAAATCAATGATCATGGAAATGTTTTCTTATGATCATATGGGAATGAGATTCCTTAATATTATTGTATTCTATGCTTTTCCGATCCTAATAATTTTATCAATACTGAAAGCGAATATACTGTTAGAAACACAGATAATACGAATGATGATACTAACGATGATCGACGATATCATTTGTATTCTTCATGAGTATAAAGACGTTCTTATTTTAATTCAGTATTATATAACACTTTATTTTATCAACTTTTTTATTTTGATGTTATTCTATTTTCACTCGTAATATATTCTTTATTAAATGGTAATTCTTCTCTTAATTGTTACTATTTGAGTAATGTACAACATATTTTATAAACTCCATAGTGTATCTGATATCTCTTCAGTTGAATTCCATCCAACATTGATAACTGACCCATATGAACCTTGCCAACATTTTTCTTGTTTTGTCTTTTTTTAGAACGCCCTTCTCTAAGCCTTTTGTCGGGAATATACGTGTTCGGTCCACATATTCCACCTCTGTATATAAGTAAGAACACAACCGATCTCAACACTAGTATGATATTGTCCGTTTGGCACTCGAAATCCCTCACGGCTTTGCATTTGGTCCACTACCAAAAGGCATCATTACTAGTTGAGATATGTTCTTACTTATATACTACTCATTCTTCCCATGTTTAACCGATGTGGGATGTGTGACTTTGGTCGCCACTCTAAAAAATCCTTCTCTCGAACAAAGTACCACCTTAGCCTCCTCTCAATTGACTTTCATCCGCCCACTCTAATCCTGACCATAGAGGCACTACGGATGTTACTACTCACCTCCTATTAGACCACTCTGCCATGTTCCTTAGCTCCACTCCAATCAAGCCACACTGCTTGATGAGCCACAAGCACTCCGAACTAGGATCTCTAGAGCAGATCACCTTGAGTATGGCTACTGCTTCATTATGTTTGACCTCCGAGAATATTACCACCATATCGTTCTATTTGGGTCTGGCTCTGATACCACGTGTTGGGAATATGCGTGTTTGGTCCACATATTCCACCTCCGTATATAAGTACGGACACAAACGATCTCCACACTAGTATGATATTGTCCGCTTTGGCACCTAAAGGCCCGCACGATTTTGATTTTGGTCCACTTCTAAAAGGCCTCATTCTAGTTGAGGTATGTTCTTACTTATATACCATTGATCATTCCCATGTTTAACCGATGTGGGATGTGGGACTTTGGTCGCCACCCTAACAAATCTTCCTCTCGAACAAAGTATCTAGCCTCCTCTCAATTGACTTTCATCCGCCCACTCTAATCAGGTTAGAAGACTATCTGACCATAAAGTCACTACGGATGTTATTGTTCACCTCATATTAGACCACTCTGTCTTGTTCCTTAGCGTCACTCCACACTCCAATCAAGTACCACCGCTTGATGAGCCACGGGCACTCTGAACTAGTTACTTTAGAACATATCACATTGAGCGTGGTATCTAACTTCTTCATGTTCGATCTCCAAGAATTTCACCACAATCGCGTTCCGTTTAGGCCTGACGCTCTGATACCACGTGTTGGGAATATGGGTGTTATGAATTAGGGGTCTGGTCTGCATATTCCGCCTCCGTATATAAGTACGGACAACACGATCTCAACACCACTAGTATGATATTGTCCGCTTTGGCACCCGAAGGCCCTCGCGGCTTTGCATCTGGTCCATTACCAAAAGGCCTCATACTAGTTGAGGTATGTTCTTACTTATATACCATTGATCCTTCCCATGTTTAACCGACGTGGGATGTGGGACTTTGGTCGCCACCCTAACACCTTTAACGATAGATTTTACTTCTTCCCACTAAAATATCCTTTTAAAATGATGAATGTTATATTATTTTGGTGTTGTTGCATATTTTGTCGTCGTTAAATTTATATTATGTTGGTCTCTACTTTCTATTGAAAATATTCCTATACATAATTCATTTATTATCTTTAATTCTAAGTGCTCATACGCATTATTCTTTTCTTTAGTGTTTTTAAAAACTAAATCAAACTTGTCGTTTTTAACTATTTATCGTATCAATCCGTTCTTTCAGAGGTATTTTAATCTCTTACTCTTTTGAGATGGATTTGGCTTATAACAATATTTATTTTTATTGGAGTGTGTGGTCCTTTATGCTTTGTTAGTTAGCCTTGGATTATAACCATGTTTACAACTTAAGAGTTTTACGGTCTAGTTTTTACAGCCCTAAGATAACCTCTTACGCTTTTCAGCTATACTTGGTTTATAACCATATTATCTCTAATTTGATGTGTAATCTCTTAAACTTTTCGGTTGGACTTATCTTGTCTCTATACTCGCTTATTATTATTAACTAAAAAATTACCATCAACCATTGGTTATAATCTTTCATTTGATTTATCTGATCATTTATTCATTCATATTCATGTTGAACTTGATATGAATTTTATTTAACAATATCATGTATTAATATATTTCAATTACATCCATTAATCCAAATGTTGAAACCAATAAAATGTTTAACAACTACTTGTTTATTTTTTCATCAACAATTGTTGTTAACAAAAAACAGTTACAAACTATAATAGCAACAAATTCTTTTAAATCAGCACAAATTTAAGTTGTAAAAACATATTTCTTACGCAGTAATATATTCTTATCAATCATAGAATTCTATCAAAGATGATGTATTTTGCAGTTTGCAAACATAATTCTACTATTGTAATACATCTGATAGCAAAACCATGTTTTCTAATATAAACAACCAGTATTCCACATGTAGCCATTAAAAATTCCCAAACTTGCTTCCCCCTATCATGCATTCAATTAAAGCAAAATTAATTTTTATTATCAACACTTTAAATGCCCATTAGGTTTGACAGCTAAAAACTTTATCACTTAAAAGTTTCCTTTCAACTTTTCGTGTTTGTTGGTATTAGGATCTTGTAATATTTCTTCATCTCCATACCATGCAAACATCGTTAACAACATTAAGACAACACATTTTGCAGAGCCAAAGATAAAAAAAATCTCTAGCTAATAGTTGACTTTCTTAAATATTAGTATTTTATTAATGATAATATATTTGATGCATTAGGTGATAAAATGACGGAAACACTTCCATCCTATAAAACCAAGGTCATCCTAAAATAGCAATATAAGAACTTGGAGCATTAACTATAATAAATAGTAAAAAATTTCTCTATCTTTTCTTTCCCAACCCATACTGACTAATATACTTACCGGATACGATCACTTTATCGAAAGATGAAAATAAATACGTTGGTTGAACTACCATCATCAATTATTACCCTTCTCACTGTTACTTCAGCTATCACAAGAGTTACTAATAACGCATTACATGTCACTAAACGTCTAAGAGCGTCGTTAGTAAAAAAAAAGATTAATCTTGGATTCCGACGTACATATAAAAATGACTCATCAATTAAATATACATCCAAATCATACCTATATTTTTTCTTTGACAAATTTGTAATTCTCGAACGCAAATCTCATCCAAAAATAGTGCATAACTCTTGTTATTTATTATTTTTTATCTTTTTAAACTTCATTCTTTTACTTTATTTTTTTCTTTTTTATTCTTCTTTATTTTTAAAAAATTCAACTTATTCTATATTATCAACAGACCTTTAAATTTCATTACTCAAATAAAATAACCACTAGTAGAATTTCCGTGATTATTATGATAAACACAATAATACCATGCTTCTTTCATTATTTGGATGGAAAATAACTCCAGAAGTTTGGAGGATTATAGGTAATATAAACGTTGTGAGACTATACAATAAATCAAAATTGTTACTCTCCCATGCTGGTTTGGAGGATTAGTCTTTATTCCCAAATGGATTCGGAGTAATTTTGAATCTTGCTAGATCTAGTTTTTGCATTTGGGATATAAAATTTCGGTTTTATACCGGCACATGTGGTTTGGATTAGTTTCTGAGATGTTTGTCTAGCTACCGATGGACCCATTTCGGCTAATGTCGATCATGACACGGGGAAAGCATCCTAACTCACAGCACTGTTTGACTATTAATAATGTAGCAAAGATACCCCACTGAGTCGACATAACAAGAATGGATCATCTTCCTCTGTTCTTCAACTTCGCTCACATAACATAGATACATAAGCACAAACACAAAGTAGATATCAAAGAGAGAACAGTAAGGATGATTAAGAAGTTGATGGTAGATTTGCCCATATGGGTTCTTCTGTTCCCTTTACCTCTCTTGGCCTATATTTTAATAACCCGAGACTCGAGGAGTCGATCTACTCTGAATCTTCCTCCAGGGCCGTGTCGTCTTCCAATAATAGGCAATATCCACCAACTAGGAACTTTACCTTATCGCTCTCTAGCCAAGCTATCAAAAATATACGGTCCTGTGTTGTACTTGAAGATATTCAGTATCCCTATGGTCGCCATATCCTCTCCACAAACAGCTAAACAAGTTTTAAACACCCATGATCTTGATTGTTGCAGTAGACCTTCATCCACAGTTGCAATGAAAATATACTACGACTACAAGGATATCGGTTTTGCTCCCTACAGTAATTACTCTAGAGATATGCGAAAAATATGTGTTTCGGAGCTATTCAGTGTAAAAAGAGTGGAATCTTTTAGCTACATCAGACAAGAGGAGCTATCTCTGCTGATAGATTCTATCTCCGAATCAGCTTCTAAAGGTTCCTCGGTTAATTTAAGCAAAAAGTTCACGAAGCTGCTTGCCGACGTTACTAGTAGGATTGCTTTCGGACGTAATTTTCAAGGAAATGGAATCGATAGTGAGACGTTTGAGCATATCATGGTTAAAATTGTGGAACTTCTCATGACCATTTCGGCTTCTGATTTCTTCCCACGAGTGGGATGGCTAATCGACCGATTGACTGGTCTGGATAAAAAGCTCGAGACTACTTTCAACGTTTTGGATGCTTTTCTTGAGAAGATTATCGAGGATCGTTTGCGGACTGCGAAGAGCAAAGGAGAAAGAGAAGATATAATGGACGTGCTGCTAAAGATGGAAGAAGAAGAAGTTCGAGTTGCCGGTCAATTATTCACCCGAGACCATGTCAAATCAATGCTCATGGTAATTTGAAACATATTTTAAGAAAAGAATTTGAAGAAAATTAAGTCATATCTTGGGCTTCTATGTTACATTTCGGTTCGATTCGATCTTGTTTAGGTTTAGTTTGATCTTTTCCGGTTTCGATTTTTGTATGGTTTGGGATTTTAACCAAACTACTTAGATTTTATCATATTATTACCGGTTCGTTCCGGTTCCAGTAACCATTAGCGACCCTAATGTTTTGCAGGATCTATTTTTAGCTGGAGTGGACACTGTGGCAGCTACTCTGGCCTGGGCTATGACAGAACTTGCGAGGCACCCAAGAGTTTTGGCAAAAGTTCAACATGAAATCCGCAATACCATATGTTTCAAAGAACGTTTGAGTGAAGATGATATAAATAAGCTTGAATACTTCAATATGGTCATCAAAGAAATATTCAGAATCCATCCTCCGGCACCTCTTCTTATCCCTAGAGAATCCATATCCTCATTTCAAGTTAATGGGTTCAACATATACCCGAAAACGAGGATCCTTGTTAACGTATGGGCGATCGGACGTGATCCAAATGTATGGGAAGACCCCGAACAGTTTTACCCTGAGAGATTTATCAATAATAGTATTGATGTTATAGGGACAAGTTATGAATTGTTGCCGTTTGGTAGTGGAAGAAGAAGTTGTCCGGGCCAGCATTTGGCTAGGACCATGTTGGAGTATACTCTAGCTAATATTTTATACCATTTCGACTGGAAATTACCGGATGGAATGACGAAAGAAGACATAAGCTTGGAGGAAGCGCCTGGTATAGTAGCTCACAAAAAGATTCATCTTGAGCTTGTTCCAATCAAGCATCACTGGATTTAGTTCAAGTTCAATGTAGATGTTATTTTGATGGCCAAAATTATATGTTTATGAGGCTGGGTGGCCTAAAAACTATGGTCAATTATCGGAGTTGCTTACTTTGATAGTCATTTATGTTACCATCAAAATGGTCGTGTGACTAATTATGACTTTTAGTGGGCACGGTCTCTCCCTAAAATAATAGTGTAGCCGATGTCTTTAGTAGGCATTAATTTATTGCGCACTTATTGTTGCAGTTGAGCTGTCTCAATGTATTAGGTATATATTAATATTTTTATATTATATAGGTGAGTTATCCATAGAAATCATAAACTATAAAATAAAAAATAAACTATCAAAAGATAATGGGTTGCCGGTAATATATTCGTGAAGGGTATGGCTATATATATCCAAATCGGGTTTAAGTATACCCAAAATCAACATTTGACTTTCGTTTGATTTTTTTTTGACATTTTTATCCTCCATCAGAAAATTAATATCTAAACTGTCATTAAGTAAAAAAAACTACTAAGTGTATCCTGAGTATACCCAATTCACCAAAAGTCCTATTTCGCTATCTATACCCAAACAAACACTTTTCTTTGCTGAATTTAGTATCCAAATAGTATAGTTTTCTTAAAAATTTCGAAACCTAATTCAAACTTCCTAAGAAAATCAAGAACATTCAAACTAAAACACAAAATCGATCATGACCGAAGCAGAACTAGGGATCAGCGTGGAGGAGTTGATGTCGCTGGAGAGAAGGAATGATGAATTTTTGCCGGAAAAAGAGATTGAGTCGCCGGAGAAGGAGCCATGGTCGCCGGAACAGCCACCACCGTCGCTGGAAAAGGTAGTCACCAACCCGGTGGCCCATGCACCATCGGTTCCAGGCCATGGAACCGATGGTGCATGGGCCTTCCACCGGCCGGTTCCACAGTCCCAGCACCGCCGGTGCTGAGGCCAAGAACCGGTGGTCCTGGGGCCTCAGTCCGCTCGGTTCTGAGGCCCCAGCACCACCGGTTCATGGCCTCAGCACCGGTGGTGCTTATAGCCGTGTCCGGCCGGTTCTGAGGCCTAGAACCACCGGTTTTAGGCCTCAGAACCTTGGATTCGCGCATGTTTTTCAAAAAAAAACTTGATTTTTTTATGTTTTTAACTATACCTGAATGTTTATTGTGCTTTTTTGTTGTGTAACAAGGGGCGGATGTCGCAAGTGGGACTGAGGCACCTTACGCTACCGATTACAGTCATTTGTTCTTCACTACCGAGTTCTACACACACGACGCGTTGGTGAAATGGGTTACGAAGATCGGAAAACTTTATGGTATGGTTATCAACATAAGTCGGCGCGACAAAGTAAACAGCAGAAAAAATCCGAGAGTTTATTTCCAGTGAGAGGGGGGAAAATATACTCCAAGGGTTGCAGAAAAAGACCGTAAACGGAAGTCTACAGGAACGAAAAAGATTGACTTCCCATTTCAGCTTCTCGGGTCGATGGTTGCCCCAGATCAATGGAAGTTAGAAGTAAAATGTGGTACTCATAACCATGACACTTCTATACATCTAGATGGTTATTCTTTTGCTGGCCGTTTGAATGATGAAGAGATGGAGTATGTTGAACGAGCGACCTTCATTGGTACTAACCCCAAAGATATACTGAATGGTGTGAAGAAATTGAACGAAGATAATGTTTCTACCATGCGGACGATCTACAATGCACGACAGAAAAATCGGGTTTTAAAGAAGGCGGGTAGGTCACAACTTCAGTTCTTGTTGGGTGAGCTTAAGTCACATAATTATTATGAATGGCATAAATCTGGTGAAGACGATGGACAAATCATTACAGATTTGTTTTTTGCCCATCCTGTCAGTGTTGACCTTTTGCGGACATTTCCGACAGTTTTGATTATGGATAGTACATATAAAGTGATACGATATGGTATGCCATTTTTCGAGATAGTGGGTGTGACGTGTACCGGATTGAATTTCTGTGTGGCATTTGCCTTCATGTCGGGTGAGAAGTTAAACAACTTCAAATGGGTGTTAGAGTGTTTGAAATCGTTGATTTCCGTTCATGGAATTCAAGAACCTCGGGTCATCCTAACCAACAGAGATTTAGCATTGATGAATGCTATAGAAGTGGTATTCCCAGAGACAACGCATATGTTATGTCGCTGGCACATAAACCAAAATGTTCAAGGGCAAACAAGAAAACCCTTCCGCGAGAAAAGTGATCATAACGAATTTGTTAGTGCTTGGAAGAAGATTGCGTATGCAGAATCAGAGATTGAATTCGATCACGCCAGACGGGACATGCTATTGGAGTACAAAGATTACCCTTTTGCAATTGAATACACTGAAAAATCGTGGCTCGATAAGTACATGGACAAATTTGTTGTTTGGAAGACGAACAAAAACATGCATTTGGGACATTGCACAAGTAACCGCGTCGAGAGTGCTCATTCTAACCTAAAGCGTTACATACGTACGAGCAAATTAAAATTCGAGTTATTTTGGGGGAGGGTTCATTCGCTTGTTGAAATCTAACATGCTGCCATTAGGTCGTCGTTCGAGAAGAGTCGTTACATAGCACTGCATAAGTTCGCGGATAAACTGTTTGATGAGATTTGAGGCAAGGTTTCCCACGTGGCGTTAGAACTATTTTTCTCTGAAGTAGAGAAGGCCGAAGATACCAAGAAGGTCGCTATTGAAGATGGGTCGGATGTTAAAGACACTGGCGACTGTATATGCGCTATAAAATCTACCCATGGTATACATTGCTATCACTAGGTCCGCAAGTGGCGTAAAGGTGGAATGTCTGCCTCTCTAGATGCTTTTCACATCCACTGGACAAGGTTAGAAATAATGCCTCGTACATTCCGTACGACCATGGAAATTCTCAAAGATGATCTGCTAAAGCTAGTAAGCGATGTTATGGAGACGAAAGATGAAAGCCGTATCAAACATATTTACAAGAAATAGTTTGAAGTTGTTTATCCTGAAACATCGTCATTGCTAGAGCCATTGGAGAAGCAGAAACACCGAGGCCGCCCACAGGTGAAAAGAAAATTAGTGGTGGATACATCATCCACTAAACGGGACATGAGCGGATGGGAGTACCCGCTAAAAGAGGATGAAGCTAGTCATGACGCAGTCATGCAGTCTTTAAAACCAACAAAAGTTAAAAAGGGTAAAGCAGTTGGTAATGAATCAACGATTCGGGCATATGTGCCTAGAGTACCTCGTACTCGTACCTCTTCCATTGCCTCGCTAGGTAGCAACATCGTACAACCGTCCATTGATCGAGTCACATAACTAATACATGACCCGAAAGGGTTTTTGCGTTGGTTTCCGATTCACTTCAACCCTTTTATATCGGGTATTAATGATGTTAAGCCAGATGGACATTGTGGATATAGAGCAGTTTCATTTTGGTTGTATGGTCATAAAGAAGGTTGGCGAGGTGTTCGAAAGACAATATACGATGAACTAATGGAAAACTACGACACGTACAGCAAGATTTATAACGGTAAAGAGGATTACCTGAAGGTTGCAGAAAGTATAAACTACTACGAGACACCAGCATCACCCAAATATTGGATGACAATGCCTGAAATGGGTATTGCGATTGCAACCAAGTTCGAATGCATTTTTCATTTTGTGTCACTCGTAGGGTCTCACAACTGTAGTCATACTCTTTTACTTCTGCGCGGTAAGCCTCCCATTATGGCCCAAAGACGTGAGATTGGGTTTGGATTCGTCGATACTAACCACTTTGTCAATGTAAGTCATTCGATATATGGTTATGTTTTTTCTCACCACTATATTACTCAATTGTTGATTCTAATTTAAGTAGTATTAAACAGCTATCAATCAAGCCCCTTTGCCCTTGCGCACGCATACATCCTACGTGGCAGAAGTTGAAGAGCGAAGATGCTACGCATTGGGAGCTACCATTAGTTCATCGCTGCAAGAAATATACGGAACTCGAAGGGAGAAAGCCAGTTAGTTCATTCCCAGAAGTAACTAATCTTGATGAGTTTGTTTAGTAGGTTTATGTGTTTTGGTCGGGTTTATGTTATTGTTTCGAACTCATTTGTGTATTTTGGTCGCTTTACGTCATTTGTCAGGATTTATGATGTTTAGAACTTTGTTTTACTACATCGTTTTGGTTGTTTTGGTCCTGCCCTTTTATCGCAGTAATTCATTCAACTTACCAACTTATAACGATAAGCCAATAATCATTTCATAACTAAAATAAAACATCACAAACAAGCAACAACAACATCTTCTAAACATTAGTACATAACTTGATATAGAACAGACAGTTAGTCAAAATCGTAGCCTCCATTGTCGCTGAGAATACGCACTGTTTCCTCCTTCATGGAAATTTGAGAATGAACGTATTGTGCCATTTCCAAAGACAAATAGTCTGTGATCATTAAACCGAAGGAGTCGAACGCTTCATTCCTGACTTCTGGGGGCTCGTTAAACACCAAGAACATCGGTCCACTAGTTATAGACTTGTACCTAGTGGCTAACTCTTGACGAGTACGAGATCGAGGCATTTGTCTAGATGTAGAAATTTCGCCGTACATGAAATACATCATACACAAAACTTCATCAAAGAACTCATCGGTATTATCGTCCGGCCGTTTGAACTTTACAGCTTTCGCAGCCTTGAGCAGATGAGCATCATCAAACACACTCCAACCCGTTATGATAGACTTCAACTATGTTAGAAGGAGAGTTTTGTGTGTTTGGTGTTGTAAGGTAGACTTCCTTATATAGAAGAACGAGAGTTTACATTGGCGGAAATTTTAGAGCGCGAAAAAAGAAAACGCGGGAAAAAAACCGGGAAAAAAATTCCAAGATAAAATTGCGCACCATAGGTACTGTCTTCTGTGTACCTATGGTGCAGAGTCTGGTGTACCGATGGTACACCACACTGTGTACCTATGGTGCACGCAGGTTGCACCATAGGTACACCAGACTGTGTACCGATGGTGCCATGCACCGGTCGGTACATAACGTGCCAGCCGGTGCATGGTACCATCAGTACAAGGGGGTTGTACCATCGGTACTTACCCCTTTACCGATGGTACCATGCACCATGGGTACTGCCTGCTGTGTACCCATGGTGCACAGGCTATTGTACCATAGGTACGCAGTAGTGTGCACCATAGGTACCACTGACTGCGTACCCATGGTGCAATTTAAGTTGTATTTTTTTTAAATTTGTTGTGGGGTTATGGTGTTTTTTTTGACAAATTTCATCCTGAATGTTATGGTGTTTTGGTGTTATGGTGTTATGGATTTTAAGTGAATGAATTACTATTATAGTGTTAATTTTTGACGAATTTAAGATGAAGTTAAGTACAAAAAATTGAGAATTACTATTATAGTGTTATAGTGTTATGGTGTTATGGTATGACTTATGTTTGTTTGTCGAATCTCAATTATAAAAAACGAGATCAAGTTAAGTACAAAAAATCAAAAAGAACAGTAGAAGCAGTAGATAGTAGATGTCATAAGTCATATTACAAAGTAGATGTCATAAGTCATAATACAAAATACGATAGTGAAACAACTAAGAAGTCCACAAGAATGAAAGATCATAACAACGCTAAAACAAGTCCGATAATGAGGACAAACAACCAAGGAGAGAAGAGCTGCAGGACTTGATCTCTCCACCTAAGCGCACCCGCCTCCCCACGCTCTACGGGCATAGTAACAATGGAGCGAACAGCGTCTAACAATCTATCGTCCGTGGTACGTGGTGGTGGAGTAATAGTTGCCAACCATACTCAGCCAGGTACCTCCAGTAGGTGTTCGTCGCTGACTGTCTATATGTGGCAATGGTAACTGTCGAACGATCCTCATCAAGCAAGTGCTGACGCCAATCTAGCCATGCGCTCTCTCGCCACGTGTACCTCGCTAGATCTCCTTTCCTGTAACCCGGTCGTAGTACAAGTGGGAGTTCGGGCTCATCCTGAACCCGTCCAAATTGGCGCATAACCCGATCAGGCATGTAGCCCTCGACCGTGCTCATCATCCGCAAAGGATAAACAATAGTGCGGATCTCCTGGACTGGAAACTGGACTCTAATGTCCTCGTATGGCTCAAATAGCACCTGTTACAAAACATTAAAACAATTAGATTGTTTTAAAATCCTAACACTTAATATCAAACTGGTAATGCAAAAAAAATATTTAAAAACTTACATCTGCCTCCTTCTTATCAGCAAGGAGAGTACGGACAACCGATTTGGGGCGGATGTTTTGCCCAACAATCCGCTTCGGTAGCCACTTCACAATCCTAGGCTGCCTCGCTACGTGGTCAGCATTCTCTAACGCCCTAAACGCGGGGAAGTGGTCGTAGATCCAACAATCGAGCATAGCTACAAAACCATAAAGGTTATGCTTCGATGCTTTCGAAGCATCACCCAAACCACGGAACAGGAATGCCAATGCACTCGTACCCCACGCGATGTCCCACAACCCAGAATCCATATTGGCTAACCCGTACAAGTAGTCAGCCTTGACACTTTTCTGACTAGTATCCGCAAAAATAGTGCAACCAAATAAGAACATAAGGTATGCTCGTGATACCTGGCGGATAGTCTCAGCATCAGTCTGCTCGATCTAGCGCCCCCTGGTGAAAGTCTCCCGCAGCCACTTTATCTTGAAGCCCACGCCTCTGGTGGACTGTATCTCTGTGCGGACCTCATCCACTGTCAGACCTAACATACTAGCGTAGTAGCTGTATGCCTCGTCACGTGGATCCGTGACTACATCAAGTGTCCGATCAACTACAGGGAGACCTGTAATGCAGCTGACATCATCCAGCGTAATCGTCATCTCTCCAAATGAGAAATAGAAAGTGTTGGTCTCCTGATGCCAACGCTCAACAAAAACCTCATCTAAGACGGAATGTGTGAAGTACTGAGGCAGGTGGGCTATAAGAGGACCAAAAGGAATCCACTCCAGAAATCGTTGCACATCTGGCTGAGCAGTGAGGTCCCACATACGTAGCACATTATAATGTGCCTGTATGCCCAGTGTAGTGCGACCCTATGAATTAAAAACTAAGTCATAACATAATAATAGTAAAACCTTAGAGTAGACGTTTAATAATTAGGTACTTACCTGTCCGATGAAGACGTGGTACGCCTCATGCTCATTGTAGTCAAGAAACAGAGGGATCTTGTTGCATTTGAGAAATGCAAACGTCTTTCGCTGCTCCTCGGTGTGGATGGCATCTATGTGCTCCTCGTCGATCGTGTCCTGCTCAGGGTCCCCAGTGGCAACCACCCTGTCGCTAACAGGTGGTGGATGTGTAATAGTATGCGCAGGGGACGCAGCTCTGCGAGAAGGTGAGGGAGGTGGTGGATCACTAGCAGTGGGAGGTGGTGATCTATGTGTATGTGATGACGACGTCTCTCGTCGTGAGGAGCCTCCACCTCTGATATCAGTGTCCTCAGTCGCTATGGCCTTTTCCTTCCTCTGGCCATGCTTGATTCGGTGCAAAGACCGATCACTCCGTATCTGTTCCTCCTCCTCCCTAAGACGAATAGTCTCAGGGTCGTCTGGTAAATCTCGCCCGCGCTTGGCATCGCGGACCCGCTCATTCTCAACCGCGCGAACAGTCTTAATACTCTTCCCTGGCGGTGGCGGACGTGACCCAGGGGGATACGCCCTGGATCGTGGAAGACGTCGCTCCTCAACCGCGTCTGACCTACAAAAAATACAAAACAAAACACGAAATTAATAACAGTAACATACAAAATTTAAATCATCAACACTCTTATACGCATGGTGAAAGTAACTAAATAAAGTAATTTCTAATAAATTTGAAGTTTTTTTTTTAAAAAAAATGCAATACCGGAACTTTTGAAAAAAAAAATTGGAGTTTTTTAAAACAAAATTCGGCGCACCATAGGTACCATAGAAGGCGAACCGAGCGGCACGGGTGCTAGTGCCGCTCGGCATCGGCACTGTGTGCCGCTCGGTACACAGTGGGTGTACCGAGCGACACACCATCACGCACCGATGGTGCTGCCCAAGGCGCACCATCGGTGCATCGCCAGCCATTTTTGAGCCGGCGAGTTGGCTGGAAAATGGCCCCAAATCTCTACCTAATCCTATCCTAAACCCTAATTCTCTACCTAATTCTATCCTAAACACAAAATTCAACCCTAAATCTAACCAAAAACTAAAATTCATACCTAAATCTAACAAAATTAAGAAACAAAATTAATTTAGGAACTTACGTAGGAGGCGGCGGAGGGTTTTTGTTCTTGACCATGATGAAGGAGGAGGAGGAGGAGGAGTGGTGGTGGTGGTGGTGGTTCGCCGGAAAATATGAGAGAGAAGTGAGGGTGAGATTTTAGAGAGAAGTGAGAGATATGAGTGAAGTGAGAGAAAGTGTAGGTTAAAGTGGAGTGGATGAAGTTAGTAAAAAACAATTTGGCTTATATACCCACAAAAGGGCATTTTTGGAAAAAAATGGGTATACTTAGATCACCATTGGGTATACTCAAAATTGGGTATACTTAAACCCGAATTGGGTATACATAGCTTGACCAATTCGTGAAAATGTCATAGTAGCTTTTCACCAAACTTATTATCATCCAGTACCTCAACTATTGTCTATGTTTATTAAACACCCATCTCACCAAACTAATTCGTTTTTAATATCCAATTTTTATTTTATCCCTCAACGACTTTCAAAATTTGGCTCAATCTATTTTCCAACTAAAATTCAAATTTTGAATTCCTAATAGTACAACCTACCCTGCTATTTTAAATTATATTAAAAGTAGTCATAAACCTATACATTCTCACCATACCAGTTAGAATACCTCATTCTTCTTTAGAACTAGTTCTTCTCGTAACCATTTATAGGTAATATTTACAGGTTTTACCTTCTCACCAACCCTGCTATATTGTTGTTTTTCTTGTTGAAGGTATTTGTAAAGCTTGGTTTTATCGACAAGTTGAAATTATTTTCTAAGCTGGATTTTGTAACTTCTTTTCACGATGATTTGAAGCTGTTTTGTGAGCTCGGCCTCTGTAAGTTGGGTTTTGTTTGCTTTTTTTCACGACTAGTTGAAGTAGTTTTGTAAGCTGGCTCTTTGTAAGTTGGGTTTTGTAAGTTTTTTACTTATTAAGGTGTATATTAAAGTTTTGAAATTTATTTCTGTATTACCTTAACAAGTTTTGTATTCAGCTTATTCTTAGTCATATAAGTTCCATCAATTGTGAGTGTACTTTATTTCAAGTTTATACCTTGCTTATATTGTCACAGCATATATGGGGAAGCATGTTTTTCAGTTGTAGACGATGCGAGTGTGATACCTTTCTTTAGATAACCATGACACACATGACTTGTGTTAAAATCAACTCCTACATTACCCATTAACCATGAAGCGATGTATTCGGGTATTATGCCACTGCCCAAATCATCTCGCGTGCACGTGAAGTTTGTCTTCTATTAATGTCTTGATATGACGCGAGTTACATTTACATGTTACGCGCGATAATGTACACATGATTTACACGCTATTATGATTCACGCGATTCTCTGCTGTATAAATTTATACGTCTCGCGCTTTTTGTATTGCGATTTCAAACTTCTCTCTCACCTAGTCTAATTTTGTTTATCATTGCAGTGGACTAGATGTCTAAGTCAAAAGTGTGTATTTTCAAATATTTCAAGCAGACCTCAATCATTCCTTTGAACAATTTTGAAAACTTTGAGACTGTTTGTGGTGGGATGATATGGTTAAGGGTTGTTACACTATTACCTACTCTTGTGGTGGTCAAAAGTACTGTTTGATTAATAACGAGACTGATTTCATGGGTTTAGTTGTTTATCTTGATGTGGAGCGTTTGAAAAGTGTTAGTTTCTTTATAGAACAACAATTAGTTGAAAATAATGTGGATGGCATTCGTAAAAATCCTATCATAAGCTTCGTAGAACCCTGTGATGGTCAACTATTATGTGGGAAGAGTAGTAATGTTTTAATCAGTTCGCAACATAAAAAAGGCATCTGGCTACTAGTGGTTGGGTTGATGCTATCACACGGGTTGGTCAAACATTTGGTGATGGTGTCTCAAGTCTAAGGTTATCGTTATGTCGATATGTATTAGAGCGTGGTTTTGCTTGCAAGTATATGCATAATACGCCTACTAAGATCACTTCTTACTGTGTGAACAAAGATATAGGTGGTTGTAAATGGCGATTGTATGCATCAATAGATTCTAGCACTGGTTTAATGATGATCAAGCGATTTTTCCAAGCCCATACATGTAGCCCGGTATTTTCCACGAAAAAACGTAGGCATTTGATGTCTGATTTGATTGCAAATGAAATACACGGATCAATTAGGACATCTCATTCTTTAACAGCAAAAACTATTCAATCTTCTATTAAACAAGACTATGGTTTAGACATTTCATACCGTCTCTCGTGGAATGCTTTAGAATAGGCGAGGAGGGAAGTTTTCGGAGATAGTAATACTTTGTTTGGCTTGTTGAATGCTTACTTTAGAAGATCAAAAAGTCGAGATATTACTATTGATTGCCATTTGGAGGTTGGTTTTGGGAATGTCTTGAGGAGGTGCTTTGTGGCATTTGGATCATGCATTCAAGGCTTTCACTCATGTCGACCATTGGTGTATGTGGAAGATACCCATTTAAACGAAAGCATGGTGGTGTATTGCTTTCTGCAGTGGCAAAGGATGGCAATAACGGTGAGTTTTAAACCTTCCTTGCATATCGTTTTTTACGTTTTTCGATATATGTAACTGTAAACGCGATTTACGATGACATATGCATGCGATTTACGCTGTTTAAGTACCCCCTATTATGTCGACGTGATTTTTACACACTTTACTATGCGAGTTTTTAATTACCGGACGCATAGAAATCACGTAGTTCATAGTTAACAATCGCACGATATGTAATGAAAACATTAGCAATCACGGCTTGAACTACTCATTTGGACTCCAATAACCTATTTGCATATTGCAGATATTTTTCTAGTTGCTTTTAATATTTCGGTGGTGAAGATTCTGATAACTTTCTTTGGTTTATGGAACGTCTTAAACCTCATTTGTTAAACAGTCAAATCACTTTTATTTCCGACAGACACTCTGGTATTATTAATGTTGTTCTTGTTGTTTATCCAAACTGCTTTCATGCTTACTGTATATATCATCTCCTTAATAATTTGAGGATCGCTCTTGATTGCACTAACCGATAGTTTAAAAAGAACATGTTGAAGTGATTTAAAAGTTATACTTATTCTCCAACAGTTGAAATTTTTAATCAGAGACTTTCCAAGTTTTTAAGTAGAGGTGGTAAAAAGATTAAGAAATTCGTCGAGCATTTACCTCCCAAAAAGTACGCCCAGCCATTCGTCATTGGGAAACGTTATGGGGCAATGACATCATCTACTGCTGAATCCTTTAATAATCAGATTAAAAATCTTTGCAATCTACTAATTGTTAAAATGATAGACAAGATTAGAGTGATGCTAATGACTTAGATTTCTAGACGTTATTCAGAGAGGCTCAGCTGGAACAGTTATTTATGCCCCGAATATGACAAGTAGTTCAAGGAGAATGCTCTAATCGGTCGAACGTAGGTGGTATCTAAGTCTTCTACAGGTTCATTTGAAGTTTATTCTGAACCAGTTATGGTTGTCAACATGCTTAATTTTAAGTGTTCATGTGGTTCATGGAAGAAAGAGTGTTTTCCATGTTCGCACTCATTGGCTGCAATAACATCGGTGAACGAAGATCCCATGACGTTGATAGAGCCATTCTACACTATTGGTAATTATAGGTCCACTTATTCTTTTAGAATACCTACAATAACCGACTTTGGTGAAAGTTCATCCTCTAACGAATGTGAAGGACCTGTTTTTTCTACCTCATAACGTTAAAAGGCAAGCTGGAAGGCTAAGGAAAAAGAGGATTCCATCTAGAGGAGAAGTATCATCGAGCCACTTGCGTTGTGACCGTTGCTTTAAATTTGGACACAACCGAATGACATGTAATATCCTACTGTGAGTTTTCCCTCCTAATTTTTTTTGTTTTATCCATTTTATTCAGTATGTATTAACGGGATTCATTTTGTCCCGTATCTCTCTCTCTATACAATATTTTTAACTTTAATTTTGTAGAAACAGACATCCCAATTAATTCCAGCCTTGAGGTCAATCCTTCTTACTCATTTAGTTAGACATTACTTTTAGTTGATATCCGCGAGATGTTTGACTATTGTTTTTCACACGCGCGAATTATGTTGAGTTATAAGATTACTAGCGATTTCCAACACGCGATTGCCAATTTATGTCCTCCACACCGACGCGATTGAGTTTGATAATCACGCATGGTGTTAAATAAATAAAACGCAACTTAGATTTAACTTATTTATTTTATACTCGCGAGATTTGTGTTTAACCTCTAACGCGAGACACCATGTTTTAATATAGATATGTTTCTTATCTAAATAACACGCGATTGCCATAAGGTAATTGTGGGGAACCTATGTGCGTTGATTATTTGTCATATCGGTAACCACATAGAAGACGCGATTCATATCGATAACTACACCATAGAAAACATGATTTATGTAGTAAACAATTAGGGAGTCATAGCGATTGGTTAAGTCCATTTCAACGTGATTGCTACAATCACTTTTATAAGCATTACCAGAATTGTCGCGATTGGTAAGATTGGAACATAAATCCAATACGAATTAGACATTTTAAACCACTACAACTGGAACTAGTTAGATACTGATAACAAAGCATCCTTAACAAACAAGAGACCCAAAATCACAATGGACCTACTGTTGTCCAAATAGTAGTCTTAATAAAAAAAACCACTACATATCAAAGGGTTCACCAATTCTATTTCCAAAAAAATGAAACACAAACAAACAAACAACCACATACACACTAACTATCAGAAGATTTATCCTCATCTTCATCCTTAGACTCTGATTCCCACACTTCCTCATACTTTTGCTCGTCCTCTTCCTTGTCGTCGTCGTCACTTTCCATCCCCCCAGTATACATCATCTGATGAATCCTTCGTAGATGGTCTTTCAGTTTTTAAGATACCAGTTGTAGTCGGAATCCTCCTTTGGCCACGACAAATAGTATTTTGAGTCATAGTCATCCTTAGGTGAAAACGAGGATGTAAAAGGATCTTTTGATTCGTCGGACGAGTACACCGTCGTAGTGGAGTGCTTGTAGTCGGAGTGCCTATCATTATCATCAGAGTATCCACCATCAGAAGATGGGTAACCATAGGACTGGAGTGATGAACCACTCATTTGTTTTGTAGAAGTTTTGTTTAAAATGCAAAAAGACTTTTGAATTCGAATAGGGAAGTGAATAACCCTGCAAGAGATACACTTATTTATATTTACAAACCTACCACTACGCTAGTTATCAATTAATGCACATGTAATGAGTACTTTATCTACCCAAGTCAAATTATGCATTAAATTACCCTCCAAACCCAATGTCAATTAGTGAAAAGACAATCCATTGTCTTTTCACTAGGCAGTAATTATGACGCGCGTTAATTACATATCACAATAACCAACGCGTACTAGTAACTATTGATGCGATTGTTTTACTCTACCACCATATTTGATATCGATCATGACTTATTCAACGGCCTTTAATCGTCACGTAACTATTCAATGGTATGTACATTCGATTCATTAATTTTAATTATATTTTTGTAACAGTTTATTCTTAGGGGTGGGTTTTAATTAGAACCAAGTCTATAATTATATTTAATTACGTACTCGACACCTCACTCAATAATTCACCATGGTTAACAAATGTTATAAAAAATTTAATTAGGACATGCCTAAACTAATATACATAATATACTTGTCGGTCGAATTATAATATATGGTTTTGATATTATTGATATTATATTAGTAAACTAATGTACATAAGTTGTAAATGAGTCCTCTGAGTTTTGAATTATTTCGAACAAGCAGTTTAGTTGAAACGTTAAGATAGATACAACACGATTTGTATGCAAATCATATCTCATGTACGTCGTGATTTAGGGGTCAAACATTTTTAAATTACTAAATAACTCCCTTAACCAATCACGCGATTTAGCCTTACTAAAGGCTAAAAGCCGTCGCGATTGTGAAAGCCATTCAATCAGTCTACATTTTGCAGATTCACGTGACTCATCAAACAACGCGATAGATGTGAAAAGTATGTCTCATATGTGCCGCGAGTTAGAGGTCACACATTTTTAACTTAGTAGATAACTCTTTTGACTCATCCTACGATATAGCCTTATTAGTAGCTACACACCGTCGCGATTGTGAAAGCGATTTATGTGGTTCACCTTTTGATGTGTCACACGACTCATCATAAAATGCAATTCGTGGGAGAAACATATATCATATCTGTCGTGAGTTAGGAGTCACAAATATTTCACTTACTCAATAAATCATTTCTCACTTCACGCGAGTTAGCATCAGTAAAGGCTACACAGTTACGGGATTGTGAAATGCAATCATCTGATCCACCACGTAAAGTCTTACACGATTCATTAGTAAAATAAAATTATTCCCAAATACGATCTACAAGAAAATAAATCATTACATCCAATTTAAAGACAACCAATTTTTTAAGAATGAGCATTACATTATTAATTTCAATAATATTCAAGACTAAAATCAACAACCCCGGTTCTCATTAACCGGTGAACAATTGGCAATCGCCTCTTCTCTCTCAGAAATCGCTTCCTTCAAGTACACAATCGTATCTCTAGATATTCAATCATTAAGTTCCCACTTCCATAAGTGTTCTGCCTCTTTGCACAACGCGAGACAAAGTTCAGACACACATAGCAAAGGTTCAGATTTTAGTTCGTTGTACCTCGAAGCGACTTCTTCTCGGCTGCGAAAATGAGGTGCCACAAATCCAAGCCTTCTATAGTCAAAGTACATCCTGCATAACACTTCATCGAAAAAAGCATTGGTCGTTTCATCAGAAATTGCTGTCTTAACATACTTCACCGCTTGAAACAAGTTTTGGTCTTCATCCACGCACCAACTGTTTTCATTTAGAGTAAAAGTTGTACTCTGGAGGTTTATATAAGAGAGGAAAAGTAGGTGGCTAACTGGGGCGGGTCATAGTTATTAGGTGTACGTTTTGGCGGGATAATTGCAATCACTCCAAAAAAATAGGCTGGAATTTTACTAATAAGATGTAGCCAAAGTTATCATACGATTTGCATGATACCTATGACGCGTGATACACAATAACTTAAAAATGTGATTTACATCATCCAGTCCCCACATACCGTGTGATATATTATTTCATTTTACAATCTAATGTTTAATATTACATTAATACGTTTTACTTTATGAATATTCATAGAGCATGTGATTTACGTGACTTATTTATGGTTAGTGATCTACAAGGGTCGAAATGGATACAATTGTTGGAAACAATGGTCACACTTAGTTACCTTAATAAAACAACATTGTCCTGATCATAAAATGTCACCCAATAACCCATCAGAATTCAATTACATACCAAGATGTCCTTCGAGTACTATAGTAAATTAAAAATAACAATCAAGCATCCAACACCCTCATATTAGTATTTTTATCATTTAGGAAGTGGTAAAACATTTTTGTGCTTGAGCGGGAATTTATTTGCTATATTTGTTGGGTATAAACTCATGCTGGATAATATCTTTGACATACTAACAAACAAACACTCCACAGTCAAGTGAATCTTTTTCTTGCCGCGGAATATCTCTAACAGCTTTAACTTTGTATTCATTCTTCACACGTGGTATGTATCTTTTCTTCATACAATAGTTTAGCTGCTCAGATAGAAAAAAAGCTTAGGTTATTATTTTTAAAATAACATTTAAAAATGTATGGCTAGTTGTAATGTTGTGAATCACATTACATTAGCACGCGAGTTTCATGCATAAAACACGATTCGCGTATACTACAAACGCGATTCGCGAGAAATGACCTAGAGAATCTCATGAGAGGAACACACAATTCTTTCATTCACCTGCAAAAAAATGAACATACAACATCATGCAATATGGTTTCATACTACTTACCAATGTGTCTCCTGTTTTCCTAGTGTCATCTGGAGTAAATTTGCTAAGAGGGAACAGTAGATTGTAGTTTTTGGCCAACCCATTCTCCATATCTATTACCAACAACGTCCTGTGGTTAGGACCATTCTCATTTATGTGGCATACCGGAATGAATGCGATAAATGTGTCCTCCCTCATGTTTTCAAAAACTCCGTCAATAACATTTGAAATATCTTCTTTCATTGCTAGTAATTTATATAATAAAACCCGCGTACAACAAAACAATTTCAAACTTCTGGGTCACTTTTAATGGCTATTTAATAATTAAATACTAACCGTTGTGACCCCGGAAATCTGAATAGCGCTGTATTTACAACTATACTTGTCATCTAACCTTTTGAAAGATAATTTCCAGTTTGATTATTTAAGCAACTTATATATCCCGACATCAATGATCTACAACACAACGAATTTAGAGCTATATCAAGCTAGTTGTCAATTCTTTGTGAGTTATGTCAAGAATCTAAATTTTACCTTAAAATATAACTCCCCTTCGTATGCTAGGGCCATTATCTCAATCACACTAACACTTAGTCAATATGTAAATTCGTTTTCAGGTAAATAACATACTTCTAAGTCAATTTGATCTCCGTCTCTTTGTATTTGAAGCACCTTGCGATATTGAGTAACATCTATTAACTTTGTTGTTGTTGTTTGTCTTTCCCAATGTTGGTAAATAGCTTCTTCATGTTGTGACTGTGTAAGTGGATCCCAATTTTGATTAATGTTGTCTAATAACTGTAAAAGGACAGAAATAGTGTTAACTAACAATTAAACTGTTACAACTAAGTATATGTTTGTTAGTATAATTAAGAACTTACCATTGGAGCTGCCTCTTAATAAACTTTTAGATGAATTACTACCAACAAACTTTCCTCTACTAGAGTGTATAGCCGTCGCCTTATCAACTTCGTCGAAAAAATGATTGGGTACATAGTACAAATACATCATCTAGGGTTGGAAGATCAAAATATTTCGCTTCTCATTCCGCTGCTGGTTGTACTTCTTCTATTTTTACAGGTTGTGTTAGTACTTCAAACTTTCTTTTGTGTTGCACTTCCAACTTGGGTTGTAACTCCTTTATTGATTTGAGAAAAATTTCGAATTCCATTACGCGTTGAGTTTTTTGTTGTTCCTTATTATGTTCTTGTGTGCATTGATGTAGTCATTTGTTTAATCCTGCTTTTTTGACATTACATACTTGTCAAAATTTAACATATATATTTTCAGTGCATTGGTCTCCCCAATTATAGTTTTCAGTGTATTTAACATATATGTTTAATAGTTAGCACACCATGAACTTGTTTAGAAATGATGTGTGTTGGGGTTACTTTCTCTAACCACGCGATTTGTTTAATAAATACAACACAGACGCGATTTAACTTATTGTTATTAATCTTGCGCGAGTTGTGTTTATCCTCTGATGCGAGACACAACATTTTATTATAGATGTGTTTCTTATTTACATAACATGCGATTCTCAAGTTAATAGAAAAAAATAAACAGGGTCCTGGCTACGGGCTTTGGTTGATTAACCATGAAGCGATATAAGACTATCACACTCAAAAACCTTTATCATGGAATAACGCGATGTAAGATGAATATAAAATCTTAAACTTCCAACCTCATAACAACATAGTTATAACATAAACTTCGAAATATTTATAAGTTAAAAATCATCCTCTAATGTAATAATACAACTAGCAAAACCCCCTATTAAAAATCCAAAATATACGAAAAACAGCTTCACGAAATTATAACAAAGCATATCACATAAAATAGCTATAAGAAGTTGAATCTTAATATTTTAAGATCCACTTACATCTTCATGTCTTTCCTCCAGGGGCTTGGGTACGCTGCTGCTACTATCATCTGGCCCAACTGTATTCATTTTCATCCCACTCGTTACCTCCCCAACATTTCTAATTTCCAAACCATCCTCCGTATTTTTGCAAGCAACCTCACCACATTGTATATCCTCTCCAGCCTCTCCGTGATTTTTATTATCTATCAAATTATTTCCTTCTTCCACAGCCTCTTTGGTACTCTCTTTTTCTATTTCTTTGTTCAATGTTGCATCTATTTGGTTCCCCATTACTAACTCTCATGCTGTTTCAGCTACCACAATAGTTGGTTTTGGTTGTATGGGTGTTGGTTCAACAACTGATGCCATAATTTCATGCTTCCCCCCGGCTACCACAACAGAAATTTGCACCTCAGCCTCAGCTGCTATTGTACCCACACCCACATCTACCCCATGTATGGTTACTTCATCCTCATTTTCCATATTCCCGCTCCCTGTTTCAGCTGGTACACCACTTCTAAAATTGGCCGCCACAAGCATACAATTGTCAACACCTAAAACATAAAAACATTTTTCATTTTCTTTCCCCTCACCATATGTCTCAATAACATCGTTCGGTCCATCAGCAACTCTATCATCATTCTTCTGATAATCTATTTCACCTTCATCTTCTACCTCATCATTTGTGTCTTCTTTACGGTCCTCATGTGTAGAAACCTCTACAATCTTTTCTTCTTTCTCATCTTTTTTCCCTCCTGCCTCTACCATCTGGAAACCATGTTTTCTTGAAACATAAACTATGATTTTAGGAACCCCATCCACTTTTACTGGTACCTCTACTCTTTTCTCTGGTGACTCATCTTCTACCGAACAGAACGGAATTCCACAAACCTTCTCTAGTGCTTCATTAACCCCAACAACTTCATCAGCTTGATCAACTTGTTCTTGAAGCCTCAAAGTCAAAGAAGCAACCTCTCTTTGGATTTCTTCAATCTATAGAAAAAATAAACAAGTACAGTATTAGCAACCGAACGAATGTTCATTAAAATGACAACATTTTAAACAACTTACTTGTCTATTCTTTCTTGCCAGAGAAATCTTAAGTCGTTTATTTCTGACCGAGCATTTGTACTTTGCACTGCTTCTCTTCTTAATATCTTCCATCATCTTAAATAAAATATTACAAGCGTTTGGCCTGTAAACTTTCATCTTCTTCATCCGAATGCTGGAACTGCCTCCTCTACTGCATTCACCAGTAAAAGTTTTCTGTCGTTCAAACTATCCTTTATCCGGCGTATATTTATGCTGATCCAAACACCCCCTTAGTGGTTGACCGTACTCCTCATCTACGCCTCCGTAATCTATTGTTTGAGATGTCTCCATAGTTTCCATATCATTTGTTTCACCCTCTGTACAATACTTCAACCGTTTCCCACTTCTTCCGCTCAATGTTGTTTTTCGTTAGTTTGACAACTTTCTACGCTTCTGAACTAAACTACCAGAGCCTCCGATGATCCCCCCGACACGAAGGCCATTTCTTCAGCCTCAGATAGTTTTATCTATCCTTCCTAGGTCTATAACACCAGACAGGATTTTAAAACAGACGGCCAATAGTTAGTGAATTAAACATACTAACGCGGTTCATTTACATTCAAAACGCGAGTCAACAACAACATAATAAACGCGATGTGGTTCGTTTATTACCAACTTATTAGTTGCGCGATTTCTTTAAAATGCGTCGTGCGATTCTCAAAAGACACACATCACTTACGTGATTACCCATGCCATACTGCCTACGCGAGTCGTCTATAATATTGTTCCTAAGCGACTCATTAACTTACTTCTAATCATATACTTCTACAACGTTATGCCTACGCGATTCGTCTATAATAAATCACGTGACATTATGTGATGATTTTTTATATTGAGTTACTCAACAACCCATCAACACATTCCTTTAAAACTAAAAAAACATGGATTACCTCATCATCAGGGAGCTTCCGCAGCCTTTTGATAATCGCCATAGTTGACTTCTTGCACTCTAACCTCCACCATTTGTAGCTCCTAGGAATCATGTTGGGCCTTACGAAATCTTCCCCTAACATGGTGTGCTCCATTATGAAGGGATGAAAAAAAAGACAATCATATCACTTTTAGTCCAAAACAAAATACTACACACCAACCTCATACTCACTAATAAAACTGCTACGCAGCCGATGACGTGATCGGGTGCCCTTTTCTCCAAACAATTAACCATGGACTTGGTCAGCTTCTCAACTATTGCCCCAGACCAATCATAGTCATTAATTTTGACCATATTTTCTACATAGAAGACCATTGTCTAAACCTTGATATCTCCCGATACAGATTAGAAGAGGGTTGAGCAAATGAAGAGTATCAAAAGCTTGGCAACATCAATTACTGATTCATTCCCCTCATCCTTTACAGCTTTTTCTATGGCTTCCTGTCACAAAACAGATAGTGGTTAGTTGACTAGATATTGTCAAGCAGTCTGTCTTTCATAAACTGTTATTTCTACCTTGATCATCGCATTTGAAACAGACTTTTGGTTTGTCGGTCCACTTTTCCTAGCCCTTGGCCGCAAGAAATATTATTGCATCAGTGGAGACTCATTCTTTGCACCATCAGCAAATCTTCCATTGAATGCCCGTGCTTTATTCATAGGCATTTCCTCTGTTCCATGTTTAAGACCAAAGATGGCTTTAACATCTTTGGTAGTCTGTTTAACCCTCTTCGAACCTATTCTAAAACACCTTTTCTTGACAAAATATCTCTTTACAATCTCCTTTATAACCTTGTTAAACTTCTTATTCGGAAAATATTTATTGCGTACCATGAAGGAAGCTTTCAGCAACGTATAGAACATTGTGTTCTTCGTAGCCTCAGTATGCTCCTCGGCCACTATATTTTTCTGCAGAAAATTTAATATGCTGACTAAACTAGACCTGTAAAAAGTACCTTTACCCATACCTGAACCTGTAATTATAAAAGAACAGTTGGGTTAGATTTTTTTTTTAATACAAATCACGTTTTCAACACTAAATTTATAAAGCATACGCGATTTCAATAATCTGTTTTTAAACGTTGCGATATACAACTTCCACCGTACGCGAGTTAAAGCTTAAACTACAGAATCTACTATACTTTTTGCACCTTACTAACAACGCGATATACACATTCCACCTTACGCGATATACACCACATACACTGTGCTACACTCCTTACATCTTACTACACAACGCGAGATGTAAAATAAACTATACAAACTTCTACACTCCTTACACATTACTTTTTACGCGATATACACCCTACTAAACACCAATTAACATATACGCGAGATACAGACCAGAAGACACGCAAGATATAATAAAACTACTACAACATAACTCTCCAAACGCATTGTCACACTGAAGAAGATGTGATATACCATATAATCATTCTGCAGTTCCCACATTTCAATTCCAAACAGGCATGCACGTAAACGAAATCACAAAACCAACACTATGCATCCAACCACAACTGATGCCTATCGTAAACAAGTCAGGAACTAATTCGACATTTTATCTCGCGCAAAAACATAAAAAAACCAACCACACAAAACTATGATCATTATCAGCAAAATTGTACTGCTTACCAGCCGGCAAATGGGTTTACAATACTATCCCATTAAGCCCAGATGGAGAGAAACCGGTTTGTGATTCGACCAAATCAGTCCAAAACTATTTATAAACAACATATCAAACAAGTATCACCGGCAACGTGCCTTCAAAATAGTTTAAACTGACGAAGCTAACCGGAAACCGTGGTTCTACGTTGAAAACAGTAGATGAAGACGAAGTTCGCCACAACGGTAGATTGGAAGGAGATGACTTCTACACTCGCCAGAGATTTTTCATAAACAACCGAACCTACGTCTGACTTGATTTAGGGTTTCTCTCTGATTTGTGACTGTCTCTTTCTTTCGTCTTTTGGGTTTCTAAAGCTTATTGGGACTTGGGGGAAAAGTTAAAATTAAAATAATAAAAAGTAACTTTGAACCTGTTTTCTTTCATATAGCTTTAGGGTTATTTTGGTCAAAATTTAGTTTTCACGTACTAATGGGTAATGTCTAATATTTGGGTACTGACATGGGATATCAAACTTGAAAAGGTATTTTCTGGTACTTCTCTCATATATTCGGCAGACTCTGAGTAAAAGAATTTTTTATTTTTTTTACTGTTTTACCCATTTGGCCAAATAGATTCCATCTGTTTTGATGAGTTTGAATTCCGCATGCTCCCCGGACAAGGACAGATCGGTCCAAGGCCTCCGGACCAAGGCCTCCGGACCGAACAGACCACTTCGAACGCTCTGACCATAGGACTGTTTGAACTATGACAAAAGTACTAAAAAACCTAAACACTTCTTGACTAAGCTACTTGCTCTCTTACTTAGAGCTCATGGGTCTTTGAACATGACCCGGGTCCATTAAACATGACCCGAAAGCCCATAAGGGCCCAAACATCAGGGTATACATACCCAACCACCTGCATTAAGTGTGGGTAATGAGAATTAACTGCTACTAGGCTGCTTAATTATCTCTATACTCTCTACTCTAAACACAAAACACCCACACACTACTATAAAACACCAACCAAATTACTAATCCTACCCTCAGGTGATAATTCTCCACACCAAATCGGCGACCACAGTGGGAGAAGAAGGTGCCTGAATCAAGCATTCAAAACCAGCTAAGAAAATCTGTCCGAATGAATATGGACAACCCAGAAGTACCACCAGCTCTGCTCGAAGTGGTGGGAAAGAACGATGAATACACACTATCGAAGAGTGTGATAGGCTAAAGGGTGAAATAGAAGCTCTGAGGGCAGAAAAGGCCAAGATGGGCGTGAAAGAAAAGTCCAAAGCATCGGTTGCTCGTCACACCGATAACCCCAGAGAGCATGGGTCTTCAAAGACTCATGTGAGCACTAAAAAGACTCATGCCAGTTCTAAAAAGTCTCACTGGTCTAAGCCAGTGGAGAGTTCTGACTCAAGCTCAGAATCTTCTGATAGCTCTTCGGACAGTGAGAGAGTTGAAAAATCCTTGTCCTCTAGCAGCGATGAGGGTCGAACTAGAAAGAAGCAAAAGCAGATTAAAAAATATTCAAGAAAAAGGGATAGATAAGGAAAGATGAAGAGGCATATTGGTAAAGGATCATCTCATAGCCGGAAGCATGTGGACCGGATGCTGATGGATCCCTTCGCTTTTCACGATGAACCACGTATCTTTGCAACTCCCAATGAGGGTACTGTGTTCAGTCGTGGAAGAAACTGGAGGCAATCTCCATTATCTTCTAAAATTCTGTCCGGAAACCTCCCCAAGAGGTTTGACAGCACCAAAATAGAGAAGTACGATGGCAGTACTGATCCGGACAACCATCTGGAGCAATTTAAAAACTTCATGATGAACTTTGACGACGACGATAAACTACTTTGTAGGGCATTCTCCCAATCATTTACGGGGAGTGCTCTAAAATGGTACAACAGCCTGCCTTAGGGTTGTATTAAAGACTTCAATACCTTTTGGGTAGCCTTTCGAAGGCAGTTTGTAGGGAGTAAGGAGCTAAAGGGAAATGGAGACACAATAATCCATTGTGCCCAGGAGCCAAATGAGTCCTTGAAAGAATATATAAGCCGTTTTGTGAATACCAAGAATGGGTTGGCTGATTTCTTCGAACAGGTGGAAATAGCATCCCTAAGGCAGGGTTTGAACCCAGACAATCTAGCTGATTCAGTGACCAGGAAGAAGGCCATGACATGGGGAGGGTTGCTGAATCAGGTTGGAAAACAAATAAACGTCGATGAAACAAAGAAAATCAGGGTGCACATGCAGGTGAGGTCTACCCCAGTGGCACCAAATCCCAATCAGAATCAGTCCGGAAATAAAACAAGAGAGACCAGACAGGGGCATGGCAGGGCAAAAGCTCAGTCTCAGCCAGCTGCTCCTGCTCAAAGTCAGCAATCCAGAAACAAGAGAGGGCCATGGGTGCAGCCGGAGTGGTTCGCTGAGTTGAAAGAAAGTATGACCACTATTTTTGATAAAACAAAGGAAGAAGTGCATTACCGGAGACCGGCTGCACTGTAGTCTCCTAGAGAGCATCGTAATAACTCTTTTTACCAGTATCACAATGATATTGGTCATACCACTGATGACTGCATAACATTAAAACAAGAAGTTCAGAATTTGATTGAGAGGGGAAAGCTAGGGGCTTACGTGAAAAGAAGAGGGGGTAACAGGCCTGATAACACTCACCGGGGTGGTCCAAGTAATGCGGCTCCGGAGGGAGCCATGGTTATAATTGAAAGGTTTGACGTGGAATCTGAGTACTTGGATCCTGATCCAACTCGAAAGAGAGTGGGTACAATTGAGGAATGTTCTAGGTCGGTCTCTGGACTCATTAAGTTTTTTGAGTCACTTACAATTTTCGGAGGGGACACTATGACAGCTCCTACTACTTCTTCGAGGAAGAGGCACGTGCATACTTTAGCCTCCCAGCTAGAAGGAGGCATGACTTCCTATCAGTCACCAAACTCATTCCCCTTCATTGTTTTCGATGAAGATGATTTAAGAGGCATTGCTGGTACTCATGAGGATGTTGTTGTCATAGGAGCATCTATTGGGGGCAACGACATAAAGCGAATTCTGGTGGATACTGGAAGCTCAGCCATATCCTTTTCTTAACCACATACAAGAGAATGAAGAATCCAGCTGTAATTCAGAGTTCGGACAGATCAATTGTGGGCTTTACAGGCAGCTCAGCAGATGTGATCGGATAGTTCGAAGAAGAAGTTCTATTGGGCAAGGGCCCTTTCAAGAAAATGGTTAGAATACTATTTATTGTGGTGGATTGTCCCACTTGCTATAATGCTATTCTAGGGAGGTCTTGGCTCTTTATGATGCATGCAGTGGCTTCAACAGTCCACTAGTGCTTGAAATATGCTGTTCAGGGACAGGTTGGAGTCGTCCGGAGCAGCCAGAAGATTGCAAGAGAATGTTATGCCACTGCCCTGGCTCCTCGAACGCTGGGGGCAGTCCGTATTAATGAACAATAGCAGTTTGAGGGCCTTTCTGGGGGTGAGGGTGAAACTGATGACCCCAGAGAGACCCCTGGAGTATTGATACCGGTTGAAGAGGTAGAAACACACTGTTTGGAAGATGGGAAAAGTGTCAAGATAGGGTCTAAGATGCCACCTGTTTTGAAAAATGAAATGTTAAAGTTTTTGAAGAACCATCAGCACGTTTTTGCTTGGTGCAATGCTGATGTTACTGGGGTTCCATCAGAAGTGATATCACATCACCTATCCGTCCGGAGAGACGTAGCACCAGTGGTTCAAAAAAGAAGAGCTTTTTCTAAAGAGAAGGCTGATGTCATTGTGCAAGAAGTTGACAAGCTCACAAAGATGGGGCAAATCAAGGAATCTCAATATCCTTTGTGGACTGCCAATCCGGTTCTGGTAAAAAAGAAAAATGGCAAGTGGCGCATGTGCATTGACTTCACAGATCTCAATAGAGCTTGCCCAAAAGATTTGTATCCAGTTCCCCGGATTGATCAGTTAGTAGACTCTACCTCTGGGAACAAGCTGCTTTCCTTTATGGATGCCTTCTCCGGATACAATCAGATTCAAGTAAATCCAAAGGATCAAGAGCAGACCACATTTGTCACTGACAGAGGCCTTCATTGCTACAAATTAATGCCATTTGGTTTGAAAAATGCTGGGGCTACTTATCAGAGATTAGTCAACAAGGGCTTTGATTGGACCCCGCAGTGTGATGAGGCTTTCAATGAGATCAAAAAGCACATGTCCTCCCCCAAAACTTTGTTTAAGCCAGTTGATGGGGAGTCACTCTTCGTATATTTGGCAGTTTCAAGTTGTGCCATTAGTGCTGTATTGGTAAGAGAGGTTGATGGACATCCCCATCCAGTATACTACATCAGCAAAAGTTTGATAGATGCAGAAAGGCGTTACTTGAAACTCGAAAAGTTAGCATTGGCCCTGGTGATAGCTGCCAGGAAGATGAGGCCTTATTTCCAGGCTCATCCCATCATCGTCCGGACTTCTTTTCCCCTGAAGAATGTCCTCCAAAAGGCAGACATTTCAAGCAGCATGACTAAGTGATCAGTAGAGTTGGGGGAATTCGATATAGATTTTGCTCCCCGAACAGCAGTCAAGGCCCAAGCTGTGGCAGACTTTTTGGTTGAATTCCACTCCGACAGGGATTCGGAGAAAACTACTGATATAAAGGATAAAAAGGTATGGGTCGTCCGAACAGATGGTGGGTCTAGCAATATGGGGTGTGGTGCGGGAGTGTGTTTGACTTCCCCGTATGGAGACAAAATGTACCAGGCTATTTGTTTTGTTTTCAGGGCATCTAATAATGAGTCTGAATACGAAGCAGCTATAGCTGGTTTAAAGTTAGCCTACATTTGTGGGGCTAAGAGGGTCAAGCTACTAAGTGACTCCCAACTTCTTATCCACCATGCCCAAGGCCAATCTGAGGCTAAGAAGGAGCATCTTGTGAAATACTTACTCCTCCTTAAGAATGAAGCACTCAAGTTTAAAAGTGTTGTTTATGAGCACATTCCCCGGGCAGAAAATGAGCTAGCAGACTCATTAGCAACCATAGCATATTCGGAGTCGTATCCATGGATCCATGTGCTAGAAATCCCCTCCATTCAACTTAGTAAGGGTAAAGAAGAGGAAACTTTTGAAGTACAAGAGAAACGGCCTCAAGACTGGAGGTTTCCTCTCCTGCAATATCTCTCCGATGGTGTTGTGCCTCCGAATAAGTCACTAGCCAGAACTTTGAAACACAAGGCTCGTGGTTTTATCATATTGAGAGACGTGTTGTACAAGAAATCTTACAGTAAACCTCTCCTGCGCTGTTTAAGGGATGAAGAGTCTCAAGTAGTCCTCTCCGAATTACATGATGGTGAGGGATCAGCCCATTGTGGGTTTAGAGCCTTAACAAGAAGAGTTTTACTCTCCGGTTACTATTGGCCATCAATCATGAAAGATGCTAAGGAATTGGTGAGAAGGTGTGACCCATGCCAGAGGTACAGCAATGAGATTCATGTCTCAGCTATTCCTTTGGAATCAATTTCTGAGCCTATTCCTTTTGCTCGATGGGGGTTGGATTTAGTAGGGCCTCTCCCTGTGGCGTCCGGAGGACGTAAAACTATAATTGTGGCCATAGACTACTTCTCGACGTGGGTTGAAGCAGCCCATCTAGCAGGGACAACATCAAAAGCTGTTATAAAGTTCATTTTATCCAACATCTGTTGCAAATTTGGTGTCCCACAAAACATAACAACAGACAATGGGCCACAGTTCGACAATAGGGAAATGGAGAGCTTGTGTGCCTCAAGGGGTATACAACATTGTTTTTCTTCGCCTTTCCACCCACAAGCAAATGGGCAAGTTGAAGTGGCTAATAGGACTATACTGTCCGGTTTAAAGAAGAATTTGGAAGGGGCTGCTGGGAAGTGGCCTAGTTATCTACAAGAGGTCTTGTGGGCCTACCGGACAACACCTGGGGCTGCAACACAAGAATCACCCTTTGCTTTGGTCTATGGGATGGATGCAGTAGCTCCCATAGAAGCAACTCTCCCCTCCTTTCATGTTCACAACTTCTCCGAACACGCTAACGAGGTGGCAATCAGAGGTCAACTTGATCTGATAAAAGAAAAACGAGTTAAAGCTCACCTTAGAGTTGCACACTATCAGGGTTTGATAAGAAGCAGGTTTGCTTCCAAAGTTAAAAGAAGAGATTTCCAACCAGGGACAAGGTATTAAGGAAAGTCTTCTTACACAGTAAAGAAAAGCTGTTCGGAAAGCTGGCCCCAACTTGGGAAGGTCCCTACATAGTTGTTTAAAGAATTAAACCTGGAACATATTGGTTGTAAGACAAAGATGGAAGGGTTTTGACTCATCCTTGGAATATTGAGCATCTCTGGATGTACTTGGAGTAACATTTGTGTAAATATTTACTTGTTTAAACATCCATGTAAATATTTGGGGGCATACTCTTTCCTCCCTGGTGGCACGGGGAGGTTTTAATGAGGTGTCCGGGATTTTGAATGAAATTTGATGCCTTCTTAAAAAAAATTCCAAGTGTTTTAAGTTTTGTCTTTTGTCACACTATCCGGATTGAAATAACTAAGGGTTATTTAAACTCTAGCCGGAGAACTTAAACACTCTCACTATGAAATAATTAAAGGATATTTAAACTCTAGCCATCGAAATTGGAACAAACGATGAAAGAAGATGAGATTTGTGCAAAACAGAAACATTCATTGAAATAACTTAAAGTTCCTTGGCCTTCCAAGGACTTTTGAATAGTCCTAGTAAGAACAAAAAACCTATCAGGTCAGATACCGGACACAATTACAAAAAGAATGCCTTGGCCTTCCAAGGACTTTAGTTTGAATATAAAGTAAACAAAGTAAATCATAAGTTAAGGTTGAGCCTTTGAAGATGGCTCACCTTCATCTACCTTCTTTCCCTTAGGATCGTCTTTCTCTTCGTCAATTTTCTCCCCGGAGTGTTCTTCATCATCCGAGGAATCACTAGAGTAGCCATACCTGTCGCCTTCGGCCATCGTGTGGTAGGGGAGGTCTTCAGGCTCAACATGAAGCCATAAGTCCCCTAGGTTCTTCTTCGGAAACTTTTCATGGAAAAGTAGAACCATGTCAGACCTCACCTTGGCAAGCAGTAGCTCTTCGCTTTTGATCATCTGGTTGGCATAGGCATTGATCTTGGCTTGGATCTTGGCCTCCTGCTCATGTAACAAAGTATTTTTCTCCTCGGCAACCTTGGACACTGTATTTTCAAGGGCAATCTTATCATTGGTCAGGTTGGTGATGATCTGATCCTTGGCTTTGGATTCTCCCTTTGAGGTGTTAAGGTCTTTCTCCAGACCGGATAGCTTCTCCCGGAGATCTCTAATGGTTTCCTCCAAAGTGGCGACTTTTGTAGTGCTTGCCTTCTGGTCTCTCTTCAACTCCTTGTGTTCTTCCTTTAACATGTCAGATTGGAAGTGGCAGTGCGAAGGTCGTCGGACAGCTTCTCTTTGTCAGACTTGAGATCTTTGATGATATCATCCTGGCTCCGAACTTGTCTCTCCAACGCAAGTACAGGCTGCACATTGCTTAACAAGGAGTGGGCTATAGCATCCCTTTCACTAGAAACACTAAAAGGCTTACCATTAAAAGTGACCGTGTAGGAGGTGCTTGGAGGAAGGTAAGGCCCAGCAAAATCATCTCTGGGGAGATTGAGGAAGTATTCACCAAGCTCACCAAAAACGGTGATGTCCACTCCATCGATGTTGATATCTCCCCCCTCAACCTCATCAGTATGAAAGTCGCCCGGAATCTCCTCGGCATGCGTTGGGTCAGCAGGGTCAGCATGGGCAGAAGGCTCCGGAGCCAGGAGAGAAAGCTCGTCTCCCTTAGACGTTTTCTTCTTCTTGGCCTCCCGGTCTGTGCCTTCGCTTCCCTGTTTACGATTCCTCTTAGAAGCCCTTGGAGGTTTTGGGAGGTTCGCTTCTTGTTTCTCAGTCTCTTGCTCCATCACTTCCAGGAGAGCAGCATCAATTTGGCTCTGGGCTGGCCCCTCCGGATCTGTTGGAGCATCCTTCTCTGCATCAGGAGGGTTAGCATCACCCAACAACTTTTTGCCCTTCTTCTTCTTGCCTTTCATCTTGCTCGGGGCTTTGGCCCGGCCTGACAGGAAGAGTGGCCCATCTGATTCATGGGTCCTCTTAAGTACAACGTCCGGAGAAGGCTGGGTGGTGAGCTCCTCCCAGGTCAAGTCTCTCCGACCTGTGGTGTTCCACAGGTGAGACCTTGCCAAGTTTCCACTGGTGAAAGCAACGTGGAATCGGTTCCCCCATTCCTCAGCAGTCCAGGCATTAATCTTGCCACAAGTAACCTGCCCGGCTTTCTGATAGTCACTGAACTCCTTGGGCAGTACTTCTAAGACAAAGGTAAGATAAATTAGTATAAACTAAGTCTACAAAGAAAAGAGAAGAGAGACAAAAATATAAAGGCAAGATACTTACGGTCACTCCTCCATCTGCTTCTGAGGAGGCTTGGGTTCTCTCCGGATTTTATCTTCCTGCCGTTCTCCCAGGCACCACTTACAAATAGGAACTGGGTCCTCCAATTCCTCTCTGCCTCCAACAAATCATCCACCGCCTTGAAGTCATCCCCCATGTTAAAGTGGTAAAAGGGGATGTGGTGGTTTCTACACAGGCTAGCCACTGCAGCAAACTCTTCCATGGGCAGAGGGATCCCGGACAGCCTTGATGCCATGATGCATGACATAAGGGTATACCAAGCGTTGGGGCTCAGCTGGCTCGGATAGAGTTTGATCAGATGGAAATATCTGACAACCTTTGGATCTAATGGGAACCTGAGCCCCCAGTTGAATAACTCTGTGAATATGACCACTTCACTCAACTTGCAGTCCATGGGGGTCTCCGGGTGTATAGGAATCCTGATCTTTACATTTTCTGGAATGCCCCATTTTGTACGCATCCTGCCCAGCTCAGAAGTATGGATGAATGCGTAGTTGATGTTTTGTAAGGAGAGGAGGTAATTAACACTGACCTTGTGAAAACAAGGCCCTACTTTTCCTTCTAGGCTCTCCGGCAGATCCAGATGCCTCAAGTACAACTTCTCTTTGCCCTTGTCCTTCTTGGCAACTATCTCTTTACTGGTCTGACCGGAGGGCTCAGACTCAAATGGGGCCTCTTCAACAGAGTCCTCCATCACTTCCTCCATGATTGTTGAAGGGATTTCAGCAGTTGTAGTGGGGGGGAGGGTTCAAACTTGACTCAGCCTTGTCTCCGGACTGATGGGCCTCAGTGCCCCTTTGATTTCTGCTCTCCGGTAGAGTGTCTGGAGCAGAAGTTTCTGGTTGGAGATTTGGATTGGGGCCCTCCGGTCCGGACAGCCTGTCCTTGGGGGCTCTAATAGGCACCTCTGATCCGGTGCTACTGTCCTTTGCCCCCGACCTTGAGGGAGTGTTTTTAGTCCCCTGGCCTTTAACCAACCGCCTTTCCTCCTATCGACTAGCTTCTCAGGAGAGCGCTCCGTATCCGATCCCATAGCTATGAAGGGAGAGGGTTTTTTTAGGCTAGTGGCAGTAACTCCTGGCTCGACAGCAGGCTCCGATTCCTGAACTGAGGAACCCGAGATTATGGGGGAGAGGTTGGCTTGAAATAGTTTTCTAGGTTTAGTGCCTTTGGAAGAAGAAGAGCCTCGATCTGACTCAGTAGCAGAGGAGATTGGTCTATCAGCAGGCGAGGTGGGTAACCCTGCTGTGATCCGTCTCTCTCTTTCGAATTTTTGAGCCTTCTCTAACTCAGAAAGGTTGAGCCACCCGCCTTTGACAAGAGCGTTCCTCGCTGTAAACATAAACTATCAAACTAAGTTTTTTGCTTTAGAGAGAGAAAGCTTTGAGAGATTTTGCAGAAGTAAATTTGAAGGAGATGGTAAAACAGTAGAAAATGAGTTTGTATTTATAGTAAAATCTGAAAAAGGAAGTTGATTCCTAAGAGAATTCGAAAAGTTTGGCAATGATTAAAAGACGGCGCTGATGTCACCACCTTTAATTGAAGAGGTTGCTTTTCGAAGGAGGTGGGTTCGAAATTCAAGGTGAAAAAACGGCTGAAACAACCAATCAGAGAGTGACACGTGTCCCACGAACTCTGGCAAAAACCGTTTTGAATTCGTGAAGCTTTACATGTCCGGATAAAAACTACCCCTGATGTCGGACTGTTTTCCAGGTCTTTGACAAGAGTATTTGCACAAACACCTAAAAAGGGGCTCCTGATGAGTCTGAATTCCGCATGCTCCCCGGACAAGGACAGATCGGTCCAAGGCCTCCGGACCAAGGCCTCCGGACCGAACAGACCACTTCGAACGCTCTGACCATAGGACTGTTCGAACTATGACAAAAGTACTAAAAAACCTAAACACTTCTTGACTAAGCTATTTGCTCTCTTACTTAGAGCTCATGGGTCTTTGAACATGACCCGGGTCCATTAAACATGACCCGAAAGCCCATAAGGGCCCAAACATCAGGGTATAAATACCCAACCACCTGCATTAAGTGTGGGTAATGAGAATTAACTGCTACCAGGCTGCTTAATTATCTCTCTACTCTCTACTCTAAACACATAACACCCACACACTACTATGAAACACCAACCAAATTACTAAGCCTACCCTCAGGTGATAATTCTCCACACCATGTTTTATAGTGAATGTTGGGTACACTTGATCTAAAAAAATAAAAAAATGTCTTCCCCAATCTTCTTCTACTAAACAAAATTTGACAAAATTTTAATATAAAGTCAAAATCTTCAAAAACTTTCAAGAACACCCAAACCTCCAACAATCTTTAAAAAATATCATAACTCTAGAAAACGATTTTCGGATGGAAAGAGAGAAGAATAACCTTGGTGAGGAACTTGAAACTCCAAATAAGATAGTTTTTATAACTAAGTTGTTATAAAGTTTCCATTTTTCTAGTTCTTGATGATTTAAAAAGAACTGAATCCGTACAGTCACGACGGTTAAGACTCTTCACAATGGCGGGGATGCCATTGAAATCCTCTTAGATTTAGGTTTTATCTCCGCCGGTGTTGGTCAGTTTCACCCGTCGGTTCGGTCAAGTGACACCCGCCAGGGTCGTATTTGTAATCCGGCGGGGGGAATCCTCCCCGACAGTTTTAGAATTTTGTAATAGCCAGTGCGTAGCTTTTCAACCTGTGGGGTGGTAATGATTAATTTTTTTATATAAGCTTAATTTGGTGAATGTAGAAGAATGAGTTAATTAATTCTTGCATGGTAATTGAGGAGCATTGCTCCATCGATTATAGTTATTTGTTCAACACGAAGTCTCACTACACACAGTAAGAATTGATCTATTGGGTTAAGCAAACCGCGATAGACAACGGTTTTATAATTATATTACGGCGTTGCGACGATGGCAAAAGTAGAAGAACTCCGAGAATCATTTTTGTGTGCGAGAGATCCGAAAAGTACACAAAGTTGGTAGATTTGAAGGATCTTAAGATGAAGTTTACCATGACAAAACATGTGGATGTTTTTTTATGTTTAAAAGAAATAAGTTCGATGATGATTTCTGGTCCTTAGAGATCCCATGCGGGGCTCACAATCACCATACTACAATATTTAATGAAAGTCATGTGTACTTGAAACTATTTTCCAAAGAAGAGTTGGATTTTGTAGTTAGTTCTACGGAAATGGGATCTCGTCCTCGTGATATTGTTGGAGGAGTGAAAAAAAAAAGAAACCTAAGAATTCTTTATCTATGCACACTATGTACAATGCTCAACTAAAACAACGGAAGATCGAGAAATGCACACGGTCGCAATTCTAATACTTGTTGGGTGATCTATCCGTTAATAACCATCGGTTGGAATTGCACCGAGACTTCAAATAATATTCGAAAGAAATTGAATACACCAAAAGTTGGTTAAGACCGTACAATGATGAGTTTATCACGTTGAGAACTAACAAGTCGTTGCATATAGGTAACCAAACTACAAACCGTGTGGAGAGCGGTCATTCTACCCTCAAATGTTTCCTTGGTACAAACAAAGGTAACTTTGACTCTTTTTTGTTTAAGGTAGATAATTTGATTTAATTTCAACACGGGGACATCAAGGGGTCATTTGAAAAGAACCTTTTGTTAGCATTATATAAATTCGTTAATATTGTGTACGGGAAGCTAAAAACGATGTCTCACACTATGTTTTGAAGCTTTTTTCTGAAGAAGTAGAATGTGCCCGCAACATGACAATTGCATACGGCATGCCTTATGGTTGTGCGATACGAACTACACATGGTATGCCTTCCTCGTATGATATCTATGAATTTGTTTGCAACAACTTAGAGGTTCACGACGATTGGAAGATGTTAGACATTGTTGTCCATACCAATCTCACGAAGATTGAGAAATTGAAAGTAAACATCAATAAACTAGTACTCGATGTCATGTACTCCAAGGACGAATCCATCATTTCATCTGGAAACAACTTCTGTATTGGAGCCTTTGGTCAAGCTAAAAGCACGTTGTCGTCCACCTTCCAAATGTAAGTTGTCTATTATCGCATATGAATCATCCACTAAACGTGACAAATCGTTTAACGAGCATGCGCTAGATTCCGAGAAAACATGTTGAAACCTCTGACCGCAATCTCGCATAAATAGAAAGAAACGTCGGGTCCTAAACTTTATAGGGAAAGTTTCACTCTGGAAAAATATATCATTTTTCTAACACAAGCAAGTGAGATGAGCTTTCCAGTGGAACGGGTGCAGGTCAAGTTCTAAAATGACGGCTAAGACAAGTTTGGTTGATCCCAAATGATACCTAAATCAATGCCCCATCTTTGTTAGGCCTTTCATAACATGCATCACCAACGTTAAATTTGATGGACATTGCAGGTACCGCTCGATTGCGTTTTCCTTGAACGGGAAACAAGATGAGTGAAGGTTGATTATGGATGCCCTATACAACGAGCTTATGGATTACTCATCAATGTACGTGAAGATATTTAGAAAAATATAGAATTTTATAGATATTGTGGAACGTGTGAAGTCGTCTAGTGATGTGGCTACTATCGATAATTGAATGTCGATGCCCAAGATATGAGTCTCAATCGCATCCACGTTTAACTCCATACTCCACTTCGTAGTACATTATAAAACTATGGATGTTTGCCACTTTTCTTCCATTAAGAGGTGCACCTCTTATGATGTCAAAGCGGTTAGAAATCGGATTGGGTTGAGTCAATTGTAACCACTTTGTGAATGTAAATATTTCAATACATTATAGGTTAGTTTATACATTTAAACATCCTTTTTATCGTGTTTTCGTTTTGTAGCTTGGGATTGGGGCAGATGACCCATGTGTGAGGATACATCTTTGTTTTCTAAAATTACGTTCAGCAGATGCGGAAGGTTGGACATTCCTAATTCATTATCATTGCAAGAGATACTAAGAAATAAAAAAATTGTAGCCACAAAGTAACCAATTTATCCCATTTATTTGAACACTCGGTCATTGTAATATATGTACAATAGGTCACGCTTAAAACTTGTACGTTTTGAATTTTATGATGACTTTAATTTTAAAACATTAACATTAACTTCTGAATTGGATCACATAATTTAAGGCATTACATAATTAGAAATACAAACTAAAACAACAAAAATAAATAGATATTAGACAGAGTTGACATAGTAGACGTTTGAGGTGTGTTCATGGTGTCGGATAGTTTCATCCATGCTCAAAGCGTTTCTGAAAAGGATATATCTCATCCTCGCTACTTCCATCAGGACTTGGTTAAGTTCTAACGTTGGTGGTTATCACGTCTGGTTTCTCTTGCAGTTCTTGTATCATATGTTCGAGCATATCTTTCGTAATGGTATTTTGAAACGTCATACTAAATATATCGCGGCTTCGCACTGAAATTCGTAAGGTAATGACTTCATCGGTATAGTCACCGCGGTGTTTAGATAAGCTAACATGTCGGCCACTTCTTCGCGTCCGCGTGGTTGGGGAATCATACAACCCTGATATGTTTTATCTCTACCGTGCGTAAAGTATATTATCCAGTAAACAAAATCGATGAAGCCAAACATCTCTTGCGACATCGGGCCTTTCAAAATCTCACAAACTTTGAGGAGATTTGCATCATCGTGCACATTCCAATTTGAATCACCCATTTTTTTATGTATAATGCTCGAGCGTGATTCCATTATTTATAGATAGGTATACGGTGGGAATGTCTAAAAAAATTAGCGGGAATCAAATAACGTTTGGCGGACTAGCTAAATTTGGCGGGAATTGTTTTAAAAATTTCGTTACCAATATTCACCTAGTGGGTGGAAATTATAAACCACCAGCCCACAAATTCCCACTCGCAGGGTACAAAATTCCCCAGGGGGTTTCTATTTTTTCAATCGTGGGAAGGGGTACCAAATAAACATATCCTTCAAATATTTAATAGGATCCCTACCGGCGGGTTGTTAATTATCACCCGTCGAGGGAAAACTACCCCATCGGTTGGGGATTTTTCAACTGGCGGGGTCCTACCGCCGCAGCATGTATTCAGTTCTGGTGGGGAGACAACCAACATCTTCCTACGGAAGGTGTGATCATTGGTCCCGTTAACCTTTGGGTGACAAATTTTTAACCGTGGGAGTAGTTTCCCCCGACCGGTTGAAAATTTCTCACCCGACGGTTAAGGGATAAGGATTCCAGCTTAACACATAACTCCGATTTTGGATATATTCCCATTGGGTTGATAATTTTCAACCGGCGAGGCGAAACTACCCCGGCAAGGAGAAGAATTATTCCAACCATATAGTGTCCATTAAGCTAACTTAAACCCTCCGTCAGGAGTTCACCAAACCAACAAATGATTAAAATTCCAAATTAAGTATCACGTACACACCAATAAATCCAACATACAAACTATAACAAAAATCCAATACAACATATGTCAACTGATAAAACTAAAAACCAATACAACATACAAACCTTCAATGATATTTTGTAAAGCATACAAAATACCTAATAACTTGTTCAAGAAATTACGCAACTAAAATATCATACATAGTATCAACAAACCTAACATGATAACAAGCCACGAACTTGTGATTTGAAGCACTTTTCTAGCAAAAGACATGAGCTCTTCCCGTGCGAACAATAATTTATCGTGTTAATTGCATCCACCGCGGATTGTTTGTCGAGGATATGTGGCGTGATGTGAAACCAACCATACTTCGCAACATAAACTGCATACTGAGGTGTTAATGTCATACGGCTTCCAACCAACGGTCATGTATACCTATCGATCACAAACAAATTGTCCCTCCAATTTTCCAAATGGCGAGCGTCAACATGATAATGTGTATTATCGCCTCTGGTGAAACTAGATCCAGCGACAATGGGATCCAGCAGCTTCTCGTGGACCTAACCAAACTACCTCATCATTCAATCCGGGAGGTATACCTCAGTCATGAAAATAACACGAATAGGGTTGCGATACACCCCTATCTCTTGCATCGGAAACACTTGACGAATATCAAGGTAGCATTGGAAACTCACGTAAAAAAAACAAACACACAAACTTGTAATAAATAAACACGTGAATTCATCAATGACATAAACTAGAGGTGTTTATATAAAATACTTACCACCATTTCTTCTTGACGGGCGAGGATGTCATGGTAGTAAATCTTCCCACGAACGTTTGACCTGGTAAGTTTTTTGGGTAAGCACAACAACATCTTAGGATAAGTTTGGCTATAATCATTGTTCACCGCAACCCGGAAGCATGAGAAATGGTCGTAGACCCAGCAGTCCAAAAATGTGGAGAAACCAACTAAACTCTTCAATAAGTGCTTTTAAAATGCCTCTCAAGCTTTTATACAGTTATGCCAAAGCGCATGTACCCCACATAAACTCATCAAGCTTCTTCAAGTGCTCAAGATCGACGAGAAAATCACATTGGATGTTTTTCCAGCCCATAATCGTAAATATTGTTATCCGAGGAAGAAAAAGATGTACGTAAGAGCGACATGTTTCTTCATCTCATTGGTACGTGCGGTATTTGCATCTAAATACTCTCCTCCCAACGATACTTCTCTAAGTCATCTACGGCCAAAACCACTCCTGTTATGGTGCTCCATCTCTTCTTGCACCTGCATAGGCGTAACTCCTAACAACTCATCATATCGATCGTACAACTGATCTAGCGATGCGGTCCTGAACGACTCAATGATTCTCCCCTCAACCGGAAGACCGGTAATGACAAACATAGCATCAAATGTGATACTCATCTCGACAAAGGATAACTGCAAAGTGTTCGTCTCTTGATACCACCTTTGGATGAATGTCTCGTCCAACTGTGAGTTATAATTGAATTTGGGCAAGTTGCGCATAAGCAGCCAAACCGAAGTACCTTCCAAGATATCCTTCACACCCAGTTGTTTCCTCACGTCCCATTGACCGAGTAGACCGTACTTAGCTTGAACTGTAATAGTGGGACAAGACTGGACCAATTTAAACTATATCATTATACAATAAATTAAATCAGTTAAATAAACAAAATAATTATTTGACACGTAAATTATATTACTTACATCGTCCATAAAAGTTTTGTATGTATGGGTAGCTCTGGTACATCCTTTTCTTGCTCCTCCTCGCTCGAGGAGTCCCTAAGGGTACGCTTCAACAACTTGTAGACATTGATTACAACTAAAAAATCAGCTAGGCAGATAAGGATGTCTAATTGTTTTGAGCTAACTAGAATATTTAGCAACAACTGCATACAGTTAGTTGTTAACTGCATAGGACTAATCCTAATGTATCTAAAGAAATCGTTAATCAAACTTGGGTAATCACAATACTCAGTCGAAAAGGTTTGTCTTAAAACAGCTTTCACCGTCTTGAGCATGATAAGGTTGCTTACCCGGCTCGGGAAGTTTAGTTACTACTAAATCTGGGAAATCATATACCCTAAATTTATAATGCCTTTCTTCGGTCAATCATTTATAGCGGGGGGCAGACGTTCAAAGGTAATTGTCAAAGAATTCTTTATATTTCACCTTATCCGTCGGTGGATGGCCATGAATGGTGTCGTATCAGATTTTATCTTCTTCAAATCTCATTTGCGAGGCATTTCTGGGTCCAAATAGATAAGTTGTTATAAGAAGATGGGACGGTATCTTCAAATGAGGGCACTGACTAATGAGTGATCCTTACGAAAAAGAGGCCACTAAAACTAGTAACAAGACAATATAAGGAACGTGGGAAGATACATTAACTTATGATCGAGCATAACTAGGAATGGAGAATTATTAGGAGATAATGGGATAATGTATAGGGTTTGTAGTATATAAAGGGGTCGAAACCCAATTACAATGTAAGAACTTCCAATTGAGTAATAAGAGAATTGTGCATTTATTCATTTCAATATTTATAGATATTCATTATCACTAAAATCCCTCACCGATACAATATATAATATCTTCTAAACTGTTTTTAATACACTTTTTGGTTTACTCATAAATGTTTGTTTTATTATTAAAGACATTGTAAGTAAGGTACGATAAATGTTTAAGTAAGTTTTAAATTATCAATAGTTATTTGAATTTTGAAATTTATGAACAACTATCTTTACCATAAATTTTTCCAATAAATATATCACGTACAACCTTCAATAATTAGTTATTATTAACTTTTAAATTTTCATAATTTGTAAATGGAAATAACACCAAAAGTACAGAAAACCAAACCTTACTATCATCTAATACCTCAACTTTCACTATTGATTAACTAGTACCTATTTTATAAATAACTCTCCTTCAATAGTCAATTCTATAAATAATACCTCAAATACCTATACTTCATAAACAATCACGTAACCACTTCTCATATTTCAACCAAAGCTTCTCGTTCTTACTTTTCATTTTTATTTTACTTTTTAAAATGTCTGTATCTTTCAAACTAGAGTTTTGAAAACAAAATTTGAAAGTATAATCGGGTTTGTTTTTTAAGACGAACAAAGCTAGATTTATTGTTGGTATTTTTGAATTCGTGTTGAATTTTTATTTCGCCAGTAGCATGTGAGACCGGACATAACCAAACATGTGAGAGAAGACATAAAAAACATGTGAGACCGGGCATAAATAAACATCTGAGACCATGCATAAAAACAATATGCAAAACCAAGTATAAAAAATATGCGAGACCATACATAATTAATCATGTGAGGCGAGAAATAAAAAAACATACAAGACTAAACATAATAGATCATGCAAAACCAAACACAATAAAGTTGAGAGACCATAAATTATTAAATCATGAGAGAATAAGGCATAATAAATCATGTGAGGCGATACATTATTTTTTAAGACGAACAAAACTAAATCCATTTATATATTTTTTTTAAATATTTTTCGTCGGGCCCAATAACCTTAGTCTCACATCTTTATCATCAATTAGTACATGTCTCGTATGTCTACTTATGCATAGGCTCACATGTTTATTTATATCCGGTCTCGTATGTTTTTATACATGGTCTCACATGTTTGGTTATGTCTGGTTTCACATGCTTCACATATTTTTAATGAATCATCTCGCATGTTTATTTATGTCTAATCTTACATGTTCTTTATGTCTGGTCTTGCATGTTTGGTTATTCCTAGTCTCGCATGATACTAACATTTTTTTCAAAAAATATGATTAATAGATCTAGTTTTGTTTGTCTAAAAAAACTAAGCTGATGGTACTTTCAGATTTTTTTTTCCGGGCTACGGTTTCAATGATACGGACTTTTTAAAATAAAAATAAGAAATAAAAAGTAAGAAAGAGAAATTTGGTTCAAAGAATAAGAATAGGGTCAGTTGTGGTTTTTCACTCTTAAAGTAATGGCTCCAAAAAATAGGTACGAGATGGTAATGAGATACTTGAGTAGGTATTTATGGGTACTTCACCCTTTTTAAAATACTAACTTTAAAATCAAAAATCCAAAAACAAAGATATTTTATTTTTTTTAAGACAAACAAAAATGAAACTTATGGATAATATGTTTGGAGCATTTGTTATCAACACCAAATTGACAACCAAATTGTTCATAATTTCGTAACTATACACAAATATCTTTTTCGCAATCAAATTACACATAATTCGGTAACTGAATTATAGTTGTTGTTTTACTTATTTTGCAACCAAATTTCATGTAATCCATAAAAAAAACTTTAAACAACTATTCAGCACAAAAATGCACATATTTTTCAATTATAAAAGAGCTAGTTGTTTCACAACCAATTATCATTTATTTTTCACAAACAAATTTGTATTTTGGTTTTTCACTCAACCATAATTATTTAGCATCCACAATCCTATTTTTGTAACTATTTTTTTCTTATTTTCACAACACATTTGCACGTAATTCCGCAACTCCACGTTTTCTTTAAAAAACAATTAACCATAAAATGCATATATTTTTGCAACTATAAAAAAGTTATTTGTTTCACATCTAGTTTATAATTAATTTCACAAAAACAATTTTATTTTTTTATTTTTCACATAATAAGACTTATTTACTAACCAAAGTACTATTTTCGCAACTACTGTATTCTCTTATTTCTGCAACCTATTTTCATGTATTTATGCGACTAAACAATTGTTTCGTTTTCTAATCAAATTACACTTAATTATGCAACTAAATAACATTTATTTTTGTAACGAAATTACATATAATTTTGCAATTAAAAATGAGTTGTTTTTTTAACCAATTTACACGTAATTTTGTAACTAACAAAATCTTTAATGGATCTAGTTTTGTTCGTCTTAAAAAAAAATCAATAGTATTTTCGGATATTATTTTGAAACTATGGTTTGAAAGATATGAAATTTAAAAAATACAAAAAAAATATGAGAGACAAAAACGGTTAGTGATATTTTGAACTACGATATGATTATTTGTAAATACTAATTTATGACAATATTTGTATCCGTACTTTATCAAACTTTGAATGGTTGTTGGTAATAAGTTTGATATTACATGATTATTGGATTATCCATTTATATACATGTATAAAGTCGAGATTTCATATATTTAAAAAAAAATTAAATAGTCTAACAAATCATAAAATAAAAATAATTTTTATTTAAATATATAACTAATATATATTTTGAATTTATCTTCTAACATACATAATTCGAGAACTAATCTTTTAGGATTCGTAAATAATACAAAAATAATAATGTCTTTTAAGAGGGTTATAACTAATTTGTAACGCAATATTTGACATGCGCAACGAATTACAAATTATAAATTATCACGAATATACAGTGAACATATCATATCTTTTTTATATTTTATTATTTTATGACTAATCAATCATGATTATTTTGAAAAAATTATTGTTTTAATCTAAATTATATCTAATCTTAAACATTTTTATTTTGAATCTTAAAAAAACTTATTTCATCTTAACATTTCTCTCATTTTCAAAAATCCTATAATATATCAAAATGGTTAATGTTTTTTAATAGTTTATATAAATTCATTTTTGTTTTTTTTTAATTTTTGTTTTTGACCTTCTTATTCTACTTATGTGTATTGTTTCCTTATTTCTTAACATATTATCATACTTCACCGTCTTCTGTGTTCGTTCAATCATATTCCACCTTTGTTTGATTATATTTCTCCATAAATAGATATTCGTATTTCAACATAAATCGTTGTTATTAAATTCTATGCATCTTATTCGATTTCTCCTTCTGAGGTATTTGGTGGGTCTTCTTCAATTTTACTTCAACGACTTTTTTCGTGAAACTAGTGATGGCATTTCACCAATTTTAAAAATCAAATTGCGGCTAGATTTGTTAGTTTTGTATATTCTATTATGGATGCATTTTTAATATATGCTCGTCAAATTTGGTTTCAGACAACCATTTTTTCTTTCTCTTCACGGATCTATGCCCCATAAATGAAAATATATAAACAAAGATAACTTTTTAGGTCTGAACGTCATAAAATGCTAAATCCTTATGTGAAGTTCATGTCTCTGATGGATATGAATGGAAACACAAAGTGTATTTACATATATTTGAGTAGATTATGTAATTGAATTATACTTTCAAAAAAATTATGTAGTTTCGGAAAATTTGAACAAGAAGATAACCATGAATTTATGCAATCTTTTGGGATGTGTTTAAGAAATACTTTTTCAATTCCAATAGAACTTTATGCTCTCAAAATCCAACATGGTTGATCAGGTTTTCAGTAGATATATTTTCAATAGGGTAAGTAGACATCAAAATTTTATGAATAACGGTTAGTTTCGATTACATTCAGTCGAATTAGTTTTCTATTGTGTTTCTTTTAATTATTTTATTATTTAACTATAAGTTTCATTATTCACCATAATACTTACCATTTTATCTTATGGGCATATGATATACGCTAAAACTTATCTTGTTCTTAGTTTTGTTATCTTTGCTTTTACTGTAATTTTTGTGTATCACTTTTTGATAGTTATTTTTCATTTATATAGTTTAGAATCTTACATGCTAATGGAAAATAGGTTATATCTCTTGTATTTTATTTTTGTATGTGTATATAGTTGATTTCATGAATTCTTACTAAGTCAGATATTTTCTTGTACTGTATCTAATATTTTTATTTTTATACACAAAAATTTCATGTGTAGCATAAATTCAAATAACATTTTTCTGCACCACATAAGACAATGATGTGATATAATATGATATTTTTATCCCTATTTTTTGGTTGACGGCTTCTAAAAAAATTCTTGATTTGCTGCATAAATTTGCATCTCCTGAACCCTCGTCATAAAGAATTATATGTTCAATATGTAAAATATACATATCATAATTTTCAATTATACGGTTATATGGTTGCGTATTTATTAATGGAGAATGAAAATTCTTAGGTTCCTAGGTAATGCAAAGTGTATGGGGAATTTATATCTAAGGTCTTTAATCCAAATATTGAAAAACATTTTAGCCTCATCTTTGTTGATATATTGGGTGGCTCATATAGTCTTTCATACACCATTTAAAGGTTATTTTCTTTTTATATATACCCATAAACAACAAATTTTGTAAAACATTCGTGATCATAATGACATGGTAAATGATCGTAATTGTTTGTTAGAGTGATAAATAAAGTGACATAATATCCCTCGTATACGTTAATCTTAAGTGTTATTTGTTACTCATAAACTGCAATGAGCTTTGGAATGACGAGAATAATTAAAAAAATTAAAATTATATTTGTAACTAGGTTTTCCTTTTCATTTATTATTAGATATTTCTATAAATATTTTAATATTTATCGATTCTAAATCTCCATGGTCCTTTGATACTAGAGATTTCTCGCATGTACAAGATAGATAAAGACAAATAAAACACCACTATGTGGAGCTGGACTCAAAACTACGCCATGGACTGATATGATATGTGGTGTAATGAATTCTTTAAATTATAAAAAACAAGTGATAAAAGGATTGAAATTTTGTTTTTTTTTGCTATTATATTATACTTGGTGTTTGATTATTAATAGAAATAAAGATTACATCATATTTAGAATATATTATATGAAATTTCTATATTACTATAATTGTTTAAATAAATTTGTAAGTTTTATAATAGTGCAACAAAAATAAGTAACTTTTACCAACATCTCGAAATGAATTTGTGATATTTCCTTCTATTTTTCCCAACTAATCCTTATTTCTATTATGTAATTCTATTCTAGAATACAAGAAATATTTTCACGCCAACACTAAATTGGGCAAAGAGTACCTCTTGAAAATTAGTGATTAGGAAAAAAAACTATTTTCACAAATACTATACCTTGGATAATTTAATTGATTCGAAAATGTTTCACCTTTATAACAACAACAGGAGCATCGAATGGGAAAACCTCCGACCTCAAAGCGGTCCCAGATAAAACCCTCAAACTTCCCACTCTATAAAATGTTTAAACTAAGCGATATTTCCCAATAAAGAGGTCTAATCGTTCGGGAAAGAAAACAAAGCATGATAGGTGCCCAGAATCTTATGATGGGGCGAAACGGATGAGCCCAAATGTCCTTCTGAAATAATCTTCTAGTGGGGGATTTCAATCTTAGGAACAAAGTCACCAATCTTGAATATGAGGTAAAAAAATAACTCAAAGAGGAGCACAAAAAATATGTACATGACTTTGTTAGGTGCAGGTCGGACAAAGGAGACGAGTCTTGGGAAAGAATGCGTTTGGACTTTCATCTCTGATTCTCTAATCTCAAACTGATACCTTTTTGGAAACATGTCTCTGAAACATGATGCCCTCCAATTTCTTGAGTTTTGAGAATTGTGTCCGACCTCGAAATAAAAAAAAAATATAGATGCAACTGAGGGGGTGAGTCAGACTAACTTGAGTTTCCTGGGTTTGGACTACCAAACCAATGGTGATGTCTCCTATGCTGCTCGTACTATTGGCAGTATTCCCAAGGTAAAATATTTCGAATCATCCACCTTATCATCAAGTCGCACTCCACATACGTTATACTTCGATTATATATATTAACCATCAAAACTCTTTGAGTCATGGAAACTTTTTGTAGTACATAGCGTCATCCACGTGTAATTCTCATGTAAATGTTTTGTGGTGAATTGAACAAGAAATTCCTTTGGACCATGAAAGCTTTCACTTTGGTTTCCAACATTAGTTATCATTTTTATATTTGGGCGACATATGTTGTTTGGTTTCCTCCAAACCCCTGAAGCAGAATTCTTGAAATAGGCCAATATGTAGTGGGAAGTTTCTTAGCCTATATGGAAAGTTTGGTTTTACCTAAACTCAAACGAGCTCAAAACTCAAAATAGACCCATCTGTTGCGAGAAATTTATTCGGTGATGTTGGAAGTTTGGTTTTACCCAAACCTCTCAAGCTCGAAGCTCGAAATAGACCCATATGTTGTGGGATTTATCTTAGACAATGTGGAGAGTTTGGTGAGCTTGAATCTTGAAATAGATTCATATATTATGGGAAATTTCATAGTCGATATGGGAAGTTCCGTTTTATCCAAACCCCTTGAGATTGAACCTCAAAATAGACCCATATGTTGTGGAAATTTTCTTCTACCTTAAAGAGATAAACCCTATGGTGATTTAAAGTTCACTTTGGGATTGAATACCCATCGATATGGGTAACCAACCTTGCTTAGGAAATCTTTAGACCTTGGTGAACCATTTGAGCCCGAGAATTTTCTTCAACTAATATTTGTTGAGTATTTCTACGAGGAGAAACAAATATACAGACTTTACTTATTACTTCGAACTCAAAGTTCTTCATCAACCAATCTTTGTTGTGTATTTTTACAAGTAGAAAACCGAGTGTAGAACATATATAATTTGACAAAAAAATAGTATTTATATGATAATTGTTTCATTTCACTTTATTACTATAATTGCACCTTCTTAAAAATCTTCCAACGACCCATAGGGGGGAAACATGCCACCAAACCTTTTTTTCCATTTTACACATATTTTAGTACAAAAAATATATTTCCCGAATTATATACAACGTTTAAATAAAATATCTTTTTTATATAAAATACATTGATTTTAGAATTTTAGAACCCGAGCTTGTTGTCTGTGGTGATGGACTTTGGGACGCCAAACCTAAGACAGATGTTAGTGAGAATAAAATAGATTACATTTTTTGTCGTGCTTCTGGAAACGGTTTCAGCTGCTACCCATTTCGAAAACTACTTTATAAAACAATGATGTGCTTGTACTCTCTTGAAGTTACATACAATGGTCCGACCCATTTTATACTCCATCTTTCAAAAGGTAATGTTTCGGAGATCGACTCTAACAAAACCGCAGGGACGTGAATAACATTTCCATACTTAGCCACTTATTTCCCTAATAATCATGTCTATGACATAATAACGTATTTTACAATGATGTTGTTGGTGGATGCCTTGGAGTTTGATCATAGACCGATCACTTATGCACATGGGCCTCAAATGGTGAAATGAGGGAATATGAAATATGTCGTTGTTGGGCCACCTATGGTTCCTTGTACGTTGTCGATGTGGGTACTATAATTGGAGTCAGGGGCTGGTAAGTGTGTCTCGATGTATCTCCCGTAATCAAACGAATACGCATATTCTTCATAATGGACCTCGAAGTCAGCCTATTGAACCACGTTAGAGTATTCCCCTTGAAAGTCATTCATAATGCTTGAAACTACTAATGATGAGCTTAATGATGTCTTGGGTATGTGAGTGCTTTTAGATAATATTATTAATGAAAGGGAATGAGTTGGTTATTTTTTGCCACATTTAAATGTGAATGGTATATAGAAATAGTACAATAGTTTTATGATACTACAAGGATAATTTTGAATGATATTCGAGGTTTGGGAATAAGCTCCATAATTAATAATTTGGATCATAGATTATTTTGAAACTGACCTTACACAAGAATTTGATCTATCGAGATATGAAATTTATGGTGCTTCTTTAAGGTCTTTAGCTTGTTCTTATAATAGTTGATCCGGTGATTGATCTATAACGTTGGATGAAACAGTCGTAACATTGAGTAGTGGTAAAAATCATACATTGGTTCATAAAAAACGTAAGGTCGGTAGATCTAATATGGATGGATTGAATAAATTAGCTTTGAAATTAGTTAATCATTGTTTCGTTCTTACTAATAGTAATGATTCAAACTTGTCGTATCTTCAAATATTTGTAACTGATATTGTTGGGACACATAATAAATTGACCTAGTTTGATCATTAGGCATATGAATTATAGACTTCGTAGTAAAAAATTACCTTATGAGATGATAATAAGTCATTTGCTTACAAAAAAGAATGTAGATGTAAATAGATGAATAACTCAAGTCGAAATGACAGATCTATGTAAATTTTATGGATATGTCAGAAGAAGCTATCGAATGAGGTTACCACATTACCTAATCCGCCTACAGATTGGCAGAGGCCAATCAGTGATGCTATGTTGCAAGAGCCTCAGCTGACCATCTTTAAAGTTGATGTTCGACTATAAATATATGGAATGGATGCATTCTAAAAACGTGAGCATGCATAATAGAAATGAGAGTCATTGGAATAACATTAATCCTCAACTTGGTCAATTACGCATCATCTAATTGCATCACAAAGAATACATTAGATTTGTATTTGGTTGGTCAACTCCATATCCTCCACCACCACCATTTTATGACGGTCAAGATTTTCCTCAAAAACCACTATTATGATGCATTAGTTTTTATATTCAATTGTATTATACTTTTCTTATTTTGTTATGTTTTTCTATTTTATTATATTACACGTCGTCGTTATTATTGTTTTTCAATTAATCTATTATATGTTTTTAATAATATGAATATTAAACATTTTTTTGTTAATTAATTATCTAGTAAGCTATTAATAGAAAGACATACAAAATATTTAATATATCTAATAATCGATAGATTTATGGATTCCAAAAGTTTAAAAATATATTTTAAAAACTTAATAAATTACTAGTTTAAAAATTTAATAAAATATTTAAAATATATAAATATAATATCAAATAGATATTTCGGATAATTTAATTTATAATATAAAATTTTAATTTATTCTATTAAATTAAATCAACATATACAAATTAATTTTTAATTTCCTTTCAAAATATATGAAAAACTGTTTAAATATTATATAGTTTTATAACCTCGTGACACTATAACGTCACGTCATAACAAAAATATTGTCACAATCAATAATGTTTTATAAATATGATATGACATCCTATCGCAATTGCCATTACTATGCGGAGATTAATACGTATATATTAAGAAGATCAGTAAAATATATATTTTAGCGAAATACACAAACTATCATTTATATTTATTTAATACACATTCCATTTAAACAATTCTCATTTAATACCTAAATTTTTAATAATATCTCAAATACTATGTTTGATGACCATGTAATCATTTTTAATTCTTGAACCAAAGTTTTTTTTTATTTTTTCTTTTTATTATATTTTTTAAAAGATTTATATATTGCAAACTGTAGTTCGGAATAAAAGCTGAAAGTATCATCAGCTTTGTTTCGTTTAAGATAAACAAATCTAGATCCATTGATGATATTTTTTGAATTTTATTTTAAAAAAAAATTTTGCTAGTATCATGCGAGTTCAACCATGAGAGTTCTATACATTTTTAACCGTGCAAGTTTATTGAATATTAAACATGATACTTCTTCAGTATAATCCAACCATGAGAGTTCTTGTATATTAAACCATTTGATTTTAACTCTGTTAGCTGTAGTAGATTCTTATGTTTCCAACCACGAGTGTTATGTACAGTTTTAACCGTGCAAGTTTATTGGATATCAAACATGAAAGTTCTTCATTATAATCTAACTGTGTGAGTTCTTGTTTAATAAACCATTCGATTTTAAGTCTATTAACTAGATCTTTATGTTTCGAACCACGAGAGTGATGTACATTTTTAACCGTACGAGTTTATTGAATATTAAACATGAGAGTTCTTCATATAATCTAACTGTACGAGTTCTTGTATATTAAACCATTCGATTTTAAGTCTGTTAGCTGTGTTAGATCCTTATGTTTCCACCTATGAGAGTTTTGTACAATTTTAACACTGCAAGTTTATTGAATATTAAACCATTCGATTTTAAGTCTATTAAATGAACTAGATCCTTATGTTTTCAACCATGAAAGTTTAGTACATTTTAACCATTCGAGTTTATTGAATATGTAACATGAGATTTCTTCATTATAATACAACATGTGAGTTCTTCGTACAACAACTAAAGAAGATGTGAGTTTAATGTATTTTGAGAGGATGAAGGTGCGAGTTTACTTTCACATGCATGAAGCTATCTCTGGTCCCATGGTTGGTTATACCTGATCTTGCATGGTTGATTTTTTTTTCGAACTACGGTCTAAAATATATTGAATGTTTTTTATAAAAAAAAATTGATAATTTGGTTTTAATATTACTTGTGATTTTCACCACGATCGAAGTATTTATTAATAATATGCAACTTTTAAACATTAGATAATAATAAAATAGTCGAAGCAGTTATTTATGAATTTTCTTTTTTCTATACAATTTAAATACGTCCAAAGCTATTTCCTCCATCAAAATTATTATTTCCCCCATACTTTGAAAATACCTCCATGTTGTTATTTCTTCCATAAAGGAAAATACACTTTTGCCCTTATACCCATTTTTTAAAAAAAAAAACTATTACCATAACATACCATTACCCATTCACTACAACTAAACCCATTCTTCACAAAACAACAAAACGAGTACCTTACAAATTGAAGAGAGAGAAAAAGCTTGGAGAAGAAAATCCATTCTTCACAAAAGAGAGAGAAGCTTGGTGAAGAAAACTCATTCTTCACAAAACCATTCAAAGAGAGAAGATAGAAGGCTTGGAAAAGGTATGATTTCTTCATTTTTCTTTGCTTTTTCATTTTCGATTAGGGTTTGGTTTGGAAAAGTTTTATGCAGTTTTTTAAATGCATCGAGCATGTGATTCCGAGTTGCCCACTCGGAATCACATGCTCGATGCATACAAAAAAATTCATAAAACTTGATGCTGTAATCTTTTTCGAGATTTTATCGGATGATCATACTAGTTTATCGGATGTTGTTAGTTTGTTTATCGGATGATGTTTTTTTAATCGAATTATGTTTTTTGTTTATCGGATGATGTTTTTTTTATTCAGATGATGTTTTTTGTTTATCGGATGATGTTTTTGACGGGACAGAAAGTTTGCAACTGATTCCGAGTGGCCCTCTCGGAATCAGTTGCACATTTTTTTTGAAAACTTGAGACACCTGATTCCGAGTGGCCCTCTCGGAAATAGTTGTTTTTCTTTCAGAACTGTAAAAATCGGGTTTAGCTAAAAAAAATAAGTTTCGAAATAGGTATTTTCAAGTTACGAAGTTGTAAAATGTAAAAACAAGTTTAAATTATCTTGTTTGTCGATTGAGTGCTGTTCTCTGGCTTTGTTTGGGTTTCTTCATTTTCCATGATTAATCTTCAATAAAATTGAAGTTCTTTGTTTTAGGGTTAATTTTAGAGTAGAATCATATATCTTGGATTAAAGTTAGGTTAATGCGGTGTTTTTTCATATAAGACTATCTATTAGATAAATGGCATCTAGTGATAAATTTGAAATAAAAATAAGGGTAATTTGGTAAAAGCAAGTCACTAGTATTTTTGAAAGTTTGAAAGATTGAGGAAATAAAAAATAACATGGAGGAAATAGTTTTGGCCTTTAAATATTTATTAATAATTTGATTATTAATATCAAATGGTAATTAAATTTGTAGTTTTTTGTTGGGCGATATTTTACACTAATAATAATATTATTAAGGTTTTGGTTTTTTTTTTTTTTTTTTTTTTTTTTTTTTGGCAAAAATATTTGTATATTATTAATCGAATAAACTGTTACAAAGCCCAGTAATCAACTTGGGTTGAGAAAGAGTACAAGGGCCCAATAATCAACTTGGGTTGAGAAAGAGTACAAGGGCCCAATACATGACCTTTCTATTATCTGACTAATAGAACTAGAGCTAGGGTTCTTTATCCCCAAATTCAAACCCTTAGTTAACCCTAATTTCAGCGTCTTTGTCTTCTCTCTTTCTCGATCTCTAAACAACCTGACCCTTCTACCACCATAATCGAGCTTCCATTTTCAGCCAGGATCAATATAGCCTATACCCAAGCATTCCAAAACCAAAATCGCACGAAACTCGGCTGGCAAATCTTGTCCAGCAAATGAACAACCTCTCCGTTCTTCCAAAACCCTCTTTGTAATCCAGTCTGCTGCCACATTTTCCATTCTGGATATGTGGCAGATTCTCATAGTCGGTTGAACCAAAGCCTTGAAGATCCCATCACTTCTTCTACCATATTCATCTTCATTCAAAAAGCTTTTGACTAAGGGCAAGCAGTCAGACTCAATGTCTACTGCATTCCACCTTCTTCTATTACAAAGAAGAAGAGCTTCTATCAGAGCTCTTCTTTCAGCTTGTAATGGATTCAGTTTTCCAAATAGAAAGCCTGCTCCCTCAATAAAATTCCCTTGGCTGTCTCGAACTACGATTCCACCAGTCGCCTCACCGGAGAAACAAGAAGCACCGTCTACGTTGATCTTCAGTCTACCCCGATCTGGAGGTTTCCACACCAGGTAATTAATCTTCATCTGGCTACTAGAATAGGCACCAAGTTTTCCTCCTGCATCCATTACATTTAACCAGTGCTTAGGTTTCAGTTTAGAGTCAATACCCAGAATAAATCGTTTTATTCTATCAACTGCCCTATAAAAGTTATCAGTAGGTTTGTCAAACTTAGCATGGTTTCTATTATACCAAACAGTCCACACAATTAGTTGAGGTACAATGTGGGTGATGTGAAATCGCCCACGAGAAAAGCTGAGCCACACATGAAACATATGCCTCAGATTCATGCACCTTTTCACTGGTATTTTAAACAACAGACCAAAGTAATTCCATAAGTGCCAGGCAAAGCAGCAACTTATAAAGAGGTGATTAATGTCCTCACAGTTGCTGCAAAACTGGCACTTTGATACTATAGAGATGTGCCTTTTAATAAGTACATTATCAGATGGAATGAAGTTTTTGAAAATTTTCCAGCTCAAAAATGATATTTTTGTTGGTATAAAACTGTGCCATAGCTTTTTATAAAAGAATGAATTGTTACTTTTTGATCTTAAGTTCTCCCATGTGTTTTTTGTACAAAATTTTTTGTTTTTTGACAATTTCCATTCAACACAATCTTCCTGGTCATGTTTAATATTAACACTTCTAATGTGTTGATATTGCTCATGAGTTAGGAAGGTTGAGAGATTGGGGATCCAACTGTTGCTTTTCCAAAATGTTTTCACTTGAGCTGGAATATACCAAGAACACTGGTCTGTTATGAATGGAGGCATATCATGCCATGAATCCCTCCAAAAATCCATGTTTCCTTGCCCAACTTTCCATTGAATAAACTTATCAGCCTGTTTTCTTACAGAACATAAGCATTTCCAAACAATAGAATCACTAGCATTACACTTAGCCACTAGTGAGTGACTATTTTTGCAATAAGTGTTTGCAATAAGTTCTGACCATACTGTCTGCCCTTTTCTGAACAAATACCATAGTTTGTAAGTAAAAGTAAGCTGAATGTCAGCCAAATGCTTGATATTCAGCCCACCTTCCACATAGGGCTTGCATAAGTTACCCCAAGTAGTCCAATGAATTGCATTTTCATTGACTTTAGCCCTCCATAAGAATTTATTAAAGCATAGTTCAATTTTATTTAGGATAGATTTTGGTATAACACCATTTTGCATCCAGTAGAATATAATTGGATAAAGAACGTGTCTTATAAGTGACAATCTGCCACTATAAGACAAGTTCTTTAAGTCCCAATCATTAATTTTGCTATATATTTTATTTAACAGAGGATTAAAGTGCTTCCCTTTGTTGTTGTCTGCTATAGTTATGCCCAGGTAGTTGAAAGGAGCTCTTTCAGTCTTAAATCCCAATGAAGCTTTTATTCTGGCTGAATTAGCAGGTGAGCATCTGTTTGAAGTAATAATCTTTGTTTTTTCTGCATTTATAGACTGCCCTGACTCTTCTTGGTATTGGTTTAACAGGCCACTCAAGCTTCTAACTGCTGATGGAGTACTATTTGTAAAGATAACCACATCGTCTGCAAAAGCTAATGAAGGTAAGATATCACCTGACTTCAAATAATATTGCATATTCTTATCTTTTTCATATAAGTTTTTCAGTCCTCTTAATAGAGCATCCTCAGCAAGGATAAAGAGACAAGGAGACAATGGATCTCCTTGTCTCAATCCTACTTTCTGGGGAAAATACCCTGCACTATCACCATTTATTAAAACTGATACCATTACATTTGAAATCAGACTTTTGACTAATGATAAAATGTCTTCAGAAAACCCAAAATGTCTTAAAGCTTGAATGACAAAGTCGTGAGACATTCTGTCAAACGCCTTTGTCATATCAAGCTGAAGAATCATATTTCCCTTAGCTGGTTTTCTATTGATGTTATGTAACATCTCTTTTATAGCTAAAATATTGTCATGTATCAGTCTGCCTTTCACAAAGGCACATTGCCCTTTAGATATAAGTCTAGGCATAATGGTAGATAGTCTTCTGTTAACCAGAGCAGAAATCAATCTGTTCATTATAGTACACATACTCAGTGGCCTGTAATTATTCCATGAAATGGGGTTTGCCACTTTAGGGACCAGAACAATCCCAGTAGCAAAGACCCCGTTAGGGATAGCACATCCTGAAAGATAAGCATTTAATGCTTTGCAAAGATCAATCCCAATAATATTCCAACACTTCTTAAGGAAGAAAGTGTTAAAACCATCTGTGCCTGGTGCACTGTCAGCCTTCATTTCATAAATGGTGGCTCTTACTTCCTCCATAGTAGTTTGCTTGATAATCTCTAAGTTATCAGTATCCTGCACAAGCTTAGGAATGTTATTTAACACAGACTCATCACTAAAATTATTGTTGTTTTCAGGTACATTTGAAAGAATCATCTTAAAGTGCTCCACTGCAGATGAAGCAACTCCATTCAGGTCAGTTATCCATTCCTCTTTATCTTTTATACCATTAATAAAATTCTTTTTTCTTTTCTTGGCAACAAAGCTATGATAAAGCTTTGTATTTCCATCACAGTCTTGTAGCCAAGAGGTATAACATTTTTGTTTCCAGTAGCACTCTTCGTCTTTTAGAGCAATAATAAGGGTGCTATTGGCCTTTGAAAGATTGGATTTTGAAGTTGTATCTTTATTATTCTGGTGAATTCTTTCACAGTTTTCAACATGTAAAACAGCATCTTTTACTCTATTGAAAATATTTCCAAAAGTTGAATAATTCCAGTTTTTCAAATGTTTTTTCAACCTCTTTAGTTTATACCAAAAAATTGTGCTATCATCTCCCCTACAATGCTTGGACCAATTCTGACTTACAGAGATCATAAAGTCAGGATGGTTGGCCCAAGCATTAATAAACTTAAATGACCCCTTATTAAGGTTTTGGTTAAAATGGGTAAAAAATGTTAATTCTAAAATTTGAGCGTTTTTGAATTTTTATTATTTTATTTTTGGACCCGTTTGTTCACCACCTGTCGGAGCATTTATATTCACCCGGCGGAAGGCTTCCCCGTTGGTTCAACCGGCACAGATAAAAAGATATTTTTGATCAATTTTAAAATTGGTAAAAAAGTTAGGGGCTGATTATCCCTCTTAGCTTTAATTTAGCCGAAACCTATTATTAATCTGATAAGGGAAAAAAAAAGAGTTGAAAATGACCCGGTTTCCGTGAGCTTGTCAATGTTGTCATAAATAATGTTATCCGATGCTGCATACCAAAAGACTTAAAGTTACGCTCGAACTGGATTTTTCCTCTTTTCGAGGGATGGATGCAAGATTTCAGAACCCACGTGTACGCGTGAAGCCCGCAATGCACGGCCAAAACGACAAGCTTCAACTCAGAAGTTATCACGTGGGTTTCTGACTTTTGATTCACAATCAAACCTTTTCCCGTTTGTTTTCTTATACTAAATTATAAATAAGAAAACACTGAATTTTACAAAATTAAAATTACGATTGTTTTATAAATATAATTTTTATTTTTATAAAACTTCTCTTATATTTATTTAAAACAAAAGCCCGCCAAGAATTATAAAAATGTGTAGGTTCCAACAAAGGATGTTCAAGACCATAACAAAACCGGGTCAAAGCCCTAAAAAGATATTCAAGATGAGAAGATCATAAAACAATTTAGAAACTCCAGACACATCCTTCAATCTACTTAGCCAAACCTTTCCATTCCAAATATTCGACTTTTCCAACTAAAAATTTCAAAAAAAAAATTCTACATTTACTTGAAGACCTCACTAAACTCTAGATTCCAACGATTTGAAGTCGAATTAGGCAAATTGAGCTTGAAGAGAATCGGGAAGAAGAAGAGGGAAAATCGGTCCCGAGAAGCCTTGACTGCTATTGTAAAGCCCTAAAGGTAGATCATCGACACCAACACGTCTTCTCAAATATAATGAAAATGACAATTAAGAACGGAAGCGATTGAGGTAAGATTCTACTCCAGACATCCTCTTGCAATTGATTGATGAGAAAGATGAAAGATGATTGGACAAATGCAGATTAAAGCATACAACTCTCAAGAGCTCCAACGATTCTAACAATAGGAAAAACAATTTATGGATTCGATAAAACGGGCATGCTACATACTTATCGATTACAGGTAATCCAGCTTTAGAAAATCAAACTTCAATGATAAAAGGTTGAACCATTAACAAAAACTAAGCTAATCAAATCGAATTGCTAATGCATGAAGAGAGAACATACTCTAGGATTGAGGAGATGCACCCCGATAGTAACCTGTCTTGAAGGTTTCAAATATTTCTTTTGATTAATTAAAGAAAGAGTGAGCCCAAAGAGATAGGTCTGGAAATGGGCTGAGTACTCCAAAATGTAGAGAGCTGAACTCTCAGAGATATATGTGAGAGGACAGACGAGTCCATCTCAAGAACCAGGGGTTGCTCTACTTGATTTGGGAATTTGAATATAAAAAGCAATAAAATGTCAATGCAAATAAAATGGAGCAAAGCTTGAGCTTCCATCGACTTCAACTCTGCAACTTTGCAACTCACCAATTCTTAAAGCAGTATTTGGGATCGTTAGCTCGATTCATTCCTTTCAGCAAGATCCTTCAAAAGGAGACGGCTTGCCAGATACATTATCATAGCCAAAAAAGCTTTTTGTAAAAGAAAAAACCAAAGAAAAAACGGATAGCACAAAGAGGAATATGAATAAGCCTGTAGCAAAGAATTGGGGATATGAATCAACATCAACCAAAATGGAAGCTGAGAAAAATAACGAATAGATTCATGAGAAAATATTCCTCTGAATCAACTTAAAAAACAGCATAATAAGATTGCATATCAAATTCACAGGAAGCAATGGTAAACAACAGCTCAGGTAATAAATCTTTAATTATCTTTAATAACATATTAAACATGCTATAAACTGATGAGCAACATCTTGGAGAATATTTGACCATCATGACTAAATAAATTAGAATAAGATTGAAAAAATTAAGCAAGTCTAATATAGCCAGTGTTATATTTTTCTAGATTAAAGATAATATTAAGAAATTTAGGAAAATGATGCTTAGAATATACAGTTTTCATCTTGCATTTTAGGGTCCATTCGGCGAGCCAATCGGTCTCCTTGTTTTTGACCCTATTAATATGATTAATTTTCATTGAGGGAGCAATTAAAATCTTGCAGCAATTAAGAGTATATTCAAGAGACTTAAGATATTTTCAAGTAGATAAGAAATTGACTATAAGCTTAAAGTCAATTTCAATATCTACATTAGAAAAACCTTTGAGCTTACAAAGATGCAACCCTTCAAGTAATGCTCTAGTCTCAACCATTAAGAGAGATAATTTCCCAAAAGTGTTACCACAACAGCCGATAGGTCCCTATTACTATCTTTGATAATTATCCCCACACTAGCATCACCATTAGCTTGAGATGAACCGTCAGCATTTAGCTTGACCCTATTAAGAAGAAGAGGGATCCAAGATAGGTAGATATACTTCCTGGTAGATTTGAGATGGTTATAACAGCCTAATTCAGAAGCAGCTTGCAAGTGAGGAGACCATAGCTTAGCAGATAGAAGGTTAGATTGATCCATCCCATTAAGAATGTGTCTAATATAGTTTGTAGTGTTTGTTGAGTCAGTGAGAATGCATTTAAGTTTAGATTTGTTCCTGAAATACCAAATCACCTAACATATAATAGAAGGAAAAATTGAATATATATGAACCTCTTTACTAAAAGCCTTGAACCACTATCTCAACACGTGAGGAATATTCATAAGTCTACCTATATTTATTTTGAAAAAATTAGAGAAGTAACACCAAATTCTCCAACATAATGAACATTCAATAAGCAGATGACTAGTGGATTCAATACTGATGAGTCAGGATTTACTCACCACTCACTGTGGAAACCGGACAGGGGTAATTCAGATAAAAACCACCCACTGAACCATCCAAACAGGACTAATGTATTAAGAACTAAATCACTTCATGACTAAGCTAATTACTTAAATGTTTAATAACTAATGAGTTTTTGAACTCAATCCGAATTCATAAGTATGACCCGAAAGCCCATGTGGCCCATAATTAAGGGTATAAATACCCAACCACTTTCATTAATAAGGGTAATGGACATTTAATACAACTAGGCAGCTCAAATCTCTCACTACAAACTACCCAAACATTAAATACACTTGAAACATTACAAAACTCCTGACGAAATTACCCTCAGACAAAAATCATCCACACCAAATTGGCGACCACAATGGGAGGAGAAGGTGCCTGAATCTAGCATTCGAAACCATCAAGAAAAACCAGTTCGGATGAATCTGAACGAGCAAGAAGTGCCACCAACTTTGGCAGAAGTGGTGGGAGAAAATGATGAATATACGATTGAGGAGCGAGACAGGTTAAAAGTTGAAATAGAAGCGTTGAAGGCTGCCGAAAGGGCAGAAATGGGCACAAAAGAGAAATCTAAGGTGTCAGCAGCTCATCATATTGACAATCCAAGAGAGCATGATCCATCAAAGACCCATGTGAGTGCTAAAAAGACTCATGCTAGCTCAAAGAAATGTCATCGGTCTAAACCGGTGGAGAGCTCAGATTCAGACTCAGAATCTTCTAGTAGCTCCTCAAATGAAGATGGAGTTGAAGAATCCTTGTCATCCAGAAGCGATGAAGGCCTTTCTAAAAAGAAACAAAAGTTGGTCAAAAAGTACTCAAGAAAGAGGGACAGACATGGAAGGTTGAAGAGACATCTCGGTAAATGATCGTCTCACAGTCGTAGTCATGGTCGGAGGCATGTAGACCGCTTGTTAATGGATCATTTTGCATTCCATGATGAGCCAGGAATCTTTTCCACTCCCAACAAAGATACTGTTTTAAGTCGTGGCGGTAATTGGAGGCAATCCCCATTGTCCTCTAAGATACTGTCCGGAAACCTTCCTAAGAGGTTTGACAGCACAAAGATGGAAAAATATGATGGTAGTAAAGATCCGGATAACCATCTGGAGCAATTCAAAAAAATTATGATGAACTTTGATGATGATGATAAGCTACTCTACCGAGCGTTTTTCCAGTCTTTTACGGGAGTGCTCTGAAGTGGTACAATAGTTTGCCACAAGGTTGCATCAGGAATTTCGACACTTTTTGGGTGGCTTTCCAAAGGAAGTTCGTTGGAAGTAAATAAGTAAAGGGAAATTGAGACATTATTATCCATTATGCCCAAGAACCAAATGAATCTTTGAAGGAGTACATAAGTTGTTTCTTACTCTTGTAGACCGCTCTCCTCGTTCTCTCTGGAGTAGCCATGAACACCAAAAATGGACTAGCTGATTGCTTTGAACAAGTAGCAATAGCTTCTTTGAGGCAGGGCTTAAACCCTGGAAACTTGGCTGATTCAGTAACCAGGAAAAAGGCCATGACATGGGGAGGTCTGCTGAATCAGGTTGGTAAATAAATTAATGTGGATGAAATAAAGAAAACTAGGGTGCATAGGTAGATGAAGTCTGCTCCATCTGTACCAAATCAAAACCAAAACCAGTCTGGGTGCAAGGTCAAGGAAGCCGAACAGGGTCATAACAGAGCCAAAGCTCAATCCCATCCAGCTGCACCAGCCCAGAGTCAACAATCTAGAAATAGGCGGGGGCCTTGGGTTCAACCGGAGTGGTTTGCTGAGTTGAAAGAAAACATAGCCACCATTTATGACAAAACAAAAGACGAAGTACATTGCAGAAGGCCGGCTGCATTATAGTCTCCCAGGGAGAGCCGAAACAATTGTTTATGTCAATATCACCATGATATTGGCCATAACACTGAAGATTGTATTATGTTGAAGCAAGAAGTGCAGAATTTGATTGAAAGAGGAAAGTTGGGAGCTTATGTTAAAAGAAGAAGTGGAAACAGGCCTGATAACACTCATCGGACTGGTCCAAACAATACAGGCACATCGGCTCCGGATGGGGCTATGGTAATTATCGAAAGGTTTGATGTAGAGTCAGAATATTTAGACCCTGATCCGACTGGGAATAAAATGGGTGTGATCACAGAACGTTGCAAGACGGTGTCCGGACTTATCAGCTTTTTTGAGTTGCTTACAATATTCGGGGGAGACACCATGACTACACCAACTGCTTCTTCAAGAAAGAGGAACGTTCATACTTTAGCTACCCAATTGGAAGGAGGCATGACTTCCTATCAATCACAAATTCCATTTCCCTTCATTGTTTTCGATGAGGACGACTTGAGGGATATTGCTGGTCCCCATGAAGATGTTGTTGTCATAGGAGCATCCATTGGGGGCAATGCCATAAGACGAATTTTGCTGGACACCGTAAGTTCAACCAATATTCTCTTTTTGGCTTCCTACAAAAAAAATGAAAAATCCAGCAGTAATTCAGCGTTCAAACAGGTCAATTGTGGGTTTCACTGGAAGCTCAACAGATGTGATCGGGGAATTCAAAAAAGAGGTTTTGTTGGGCAAGGGCCCTTTTAAAAAGATGGTTAGAATACTTTTTATTGTGGTGGATTGTCCCACTTGTTATAATACCATTTTGGGGAGATCTTGGCTCTCAAGGATGCATGATGTGGCTTCAACAGTCCACCAATGTTTGAAATATGATGTACAAGGACAAGCGGGAGTTGTTCGAAGCAGTCAAAAGGTGGCAAAAGAGTGTTATGCAACAGCATTGGCCCCTCGAACGTTGGGGCAGTCCGGATCAATGAGGAATAACAGTTTGAGGGGCCCTCTGGGGGAGAGGGTGAAATTGATGACCCTAGAGAGGCCCCTGGTGTTTTGATACCAATTAAAGAAGTCGAAACTCACTCTCTGGCTGAAGGAAAAAGTGTCAAGATATGGTCCAAGATGGCATTGGATTTAAAGGGTAAAATGTTAGATTTTTTGAAAGACCATCAGCATGTCTTTGCTTGGTGCAATGCTGATGTAACCAGAGTGCCAGCAGACATCATATCACACCAACTATCTATCCGGAGGGATATAGCTCTTCTTGTACAAAAGAGGAGAGTTTTTCTAAGGAAAAAGCTGATGTCATAGTTCAAGAGGTTGACCGACTAACCAAAATAGGGCACATAAAGGAATCTCAATACCCTTTATGGACAGCCAATCTGGTGTTGGTAAAGAATAAAAATGGTAAGTGGCGTATGTGCATCAATTTCACCGATCTCAACAGAGCTTGCCCAAAAGATTTATATCTGGTCCCCCGAATTGATCAGTTGGTGGAGTCCAGATCTGGAAACAAGTTGTTGTCCTTTATGGATGCCTTCTCCGGGTATAATCAGATTCAAGTAGATCTGAAGGATCAAGAACATACTACATTTGTCACTGATAAGGGCCTCCATACAAAGTGATGCCATTTGGGTTAAAAATGATGGGGCTACTTATCAGAGGTTGGTAAACAAGTCTTTTTCTGATCAGATTGGAAGAAATATGGAAGTTTATATCGACGACATGATGGTAAACAGTGTGGACAAAGAGCTACACTTGGCAGATCTCCAACAAACTTTTGCCAATTTAATTAAAGTAAATTTAAAATTGAACTCAGAGAAGTGTGTTTTCGGAGTATAGTCCAGAAAAATCTTGGGGTATGTGATAAGTGAGAAAGGGATACAACCGGATCCAGACCAACTTAATGCTTTAATACAAATGGAGCCTCCTCAGAATATTAAAGAAGTACAAAAATTGATAGGGAGGGTGGCAGCTTTAAACCGTTTAATCTCAAGGTCTTCGGATAGGTGTGCCCCATTTTTTCAAACTTTGAAAGGTGCAAAAGAGTTTAATTGGTCTCCCCGGTGCGATCAGGCATTTGATGAAATTAAGAATCATTTATCCTCCCCTACAACTTTGTTTAAACCTGTTGATGGAGAGACGTTTTACATATACCTAGCAGTTTCAGAGTGTGCCCTAAGTGCAGTGCTAGTAAGGGAGGTGGATAATTATCCTCGACCTGTATACTATATCAGCAAAAGCTATTTGAAACTTGAAAAAACTAGCATTAGCCTTAGTAATTGGTGCTAGGAAAATGAGGCCCTATTTTTAGTCTCATTCGATCATTTTCCGGACGTCTTTTCCCTTGAAAAACGTTCTTCAAAAGGCAGACATTTCAAGCAGAATGACCAAGTGGTCAGTGGAGCTGGGAGACTATTGATATTGACTTCGCCCCTCGAACGGCAGTAAAAGCTCAAACTGTGGCTAATTTCTTGGTTGAATTCCATTCAGACAGAGGTACTAAGCAAGCAACCAGTGAAAAAAGATAAAAAAAAAGTATGGGCTGTTTGGAGTGCCCATACTTTTCGGAGGTACTAAGAAAGCAACCAGTGAAGCAAGCAAGCAGACTATTTGGCCACCATAGCTTATACTGAGTCCTACCCTTGGATTCATATGCTAGAGTACCCATCCATTCAAATCAATCCGGATAAGGAAGAAAAGAGTTTGAATATACAAGTAAAACAACCCCAAGACTGGAGATATCCTCTCCTCCAATATCTCTCAGATGGCATTCTGCCTCCGGAAAAAGCAGTAGCAAGGAAAGTAAAATACAAGGCTCGTGTTTTCGTCATCTTGAGAGATGTCCTTTATAAAAAATCCTTTAGTAAACCTCTCTTACGATGTTTGGGGGTGGAAGAGTCCCAAATAGTGCTCTCCGAATTACATGATGGCGAGGGATCAACACACTGTGGATTCAGGGCATTAACTAGAAGGGTTTTGTTAGCTGGGTACTACTGGCCCTCCATAATGCAAGACGCCAAGGAGTTGGTAAAGAAGTGTGATCCATGCCAAAGATACAGCAATGAAATTCATACCCCAGTTATCCCTTTAGAGTCAATTTCTAAGCCAATACCTTTTGCTCGATGGGGGCTGGATTTAGTGGGACCTCTACCCATGGCTTCCGGAGAGTGTAGAACTATAATTGTTGCTATTGATTACTTTTCAAAATGGATCAAAGCAGCCACATTGGTAGGAACTACTTCGAAAGATGTTATAAAATTCATCATGTCTAACATTTGTTGCAGATTTGGGGTTCCACAGAAGATAACTACAGACAATGGGCCACAATTCGAAAACAAGGAGTAGAATTTATGTGCTTCTGGAGGCATCCAACACTGATTCTCTTCTCCTTTCCACCCACAGGAAAATGGTCAAGTTGAAGTGGCCAACAGAACTATCGTGTCCGGTCTTAAAAAGAATCTAGAGGGAGCTGCTGGAAAATGGCCAAGTTATCTACAAGAAGTATTATGGGCCTACCGAACCACTCATGGGGCTGCAACACAAGAATCTCCCTTTGCCTTAGTGTATGGAATGGATGCCATAGCTCCCATAGAGGCCACTCTCCCTTCATTTCGCGTTCATAATTTTTTCGAACATGCTAACGAAGTGGCAGTCAGAAGCTGGCTTGATTTGATGGAAGAAAGAAGAGTTAAGGCTCACCTCAGAGCCACACACTATCAAGGTTTGATAAGAAGCAGGTTTGCTTCGAAAATCAAAAGGAGGGATTTTCAAATAGGTGATAAGGTGATAAGAAGATTCTTCCTGCATACCAAACAGAAGGAGTTCGACAAACTAGCTCCAACATGGGAAGGACCTTACATGGTCAGTGAAACGCTTAAGCCTGGGACGTACAGGCTCAAAGATAAATAATGGAAGGGTTCTGAATCACCACTAGAATATCGAACACCTTCGGTTGTATTTAGAATAGACTATGTAAATATTTACTTGTTTAAAGTCCATGTAAATATTTGGGGGCATACTCTTTCCTATCCTGGTGGCGCGGGGAGGTTTTAATGAGGTGTCCAGGTTTTTAAATAAAATTCGATGCCTTTTTGAAAATTTCGAAGTGGTTTGGCTGGCAGTTTGATTTAATTCAATGAGGTGATGACTATTTAAACATGTGTCATCGGAGAATTTGAACACTCTCACTTTAAAACACTTATGAAATAACTAAAGGTAATTTAAACACAAGCAATCAAAATTAAATAACTACAGAACGATGTAAGAATTATGTAAGATAAAATTGCCTGGTGGATACCGGAGAGATAATATTAAATATGTAAAATTCCTTGGCCATCCAAGGACTTTGAAGTTTTAAAAGAAAAGGTTTGCCCGGACAAGTACCAGACACAATTACAAAAAGCGCCTTGGCCATCCAAGGATTTTAGTTCAAACACAAAATTAAAATATAGTTGGCATTTTAAGGACTTTAGTTCTTAGATGTCCCAGCTTCACTTGTTTTCTTCTTAGAACCGGTGGGTTCCTCATCTAGACTCTCTCTGGTCTTCTCGTCGTCATCAATGGTGTCATCCCAACCACTGGAATAACCATGCTTATCACCATCATCCATAGTATGGTGAGGAAGGTCTTCGTATTCCACGAATCGCCATAAGTCCCCAAGTGTCCTCTTCGGAAATTTCTGATGAAAGAGTAGGACCATGTCTGACTTGACTTCAGCATACCTTTCCTCTTGGGAGTCTATCACCTGGCTGGTGTATGCATCAATCCTAGCTTGAATTGTCTTTTCCTGCTCCTTTAGCAAGTCATCCTTCTCTTGCTTAGCCCGGGACATAGCATCTTCAAGCGATATCTTGTCATTTTTCAGGGTCTGAATGACGTTGTCTTTCGCCTTCACCTCCTCTTTCGAAGTAGAAAGATTTTTCTCCAAGTTAGAATACTTGGATTGAAGCTCTGTGACAACCCCCTCCGAAATGGCTAGTTTGGTGGCCAATTCCTCCTTCCCTTTTATCAACTCCTCATTTTCTTTCTTCAATGCCTCGAGATTATGCTTGATTGTAAAGAGGTCGTTGGACAAACTCTCTTTGTCAGAATTGAGTGCGTTGATGATGGCTGGCTAATTTCATACTTGTTTCTCCAAGTTGAGCACCGATTGGATATTGCTCCACAAGGAGTGGGTCACCATATCTTTCTCTCCGGAAACATAAAAAGATTTACTCATTGAAAGTGACCATATTTGAAGAGCTTGGGGGGAGATAAGGGCCAACAAAGTCATCTTTATCAAGGTCTCCAAATTAAAGACCAATCCCTTGAAGGCCACTGATGTCTACCCCATCGATGTTGATGTCCCCCCTGGCGACCTCTCCAGTGTGAAAATCACTTGGGATTTCCTCTACTTGGTTTGGGTCTGTTGGATCAACCGGAGGAAAGGACTCCAGAGCCCGGAGAGCAACTTCATCTCCCTTGGAGGTTTTCTTCTTCTTGGCCTCCCTCTCTCCACCTTCTGCTCCCTGTTTTTTGTCTTTCTTGGGAGCCTTTGGGGGCTTTGGAGATCCAACCACCTCTTTGGTACTCTCATTCTCTACCACTTGTAGCAAAGCAGCATCGATCCTTCCTTGTTCCTGCTCCTCTGGGCTTGCAGGGGCATTTTCCTTAACATCACCTGGTTTGACTTCATCCCCATCTTGCTTGGCCTTGCCTTTCTTGCCCTTAATTTTGCTTGGGGCTTTAGCTCTGCCCGGCAAGGCCAAATTTCCATCTTTTCTATTATTCTTCTGAAGAATCACCCCCGGAGGGGGTGAAGTGGTTAATTCATCCCAAGACAAGTCCATACGGCCGGTTGTATTCCAGTGATGGGATCTTGTCAAGTTGCCACTGGTAAAACAGTTGTGGAAGCGGTTTCCCCATTTCTCAGCAGCCCAAGCATTTAGCTTGGCACAAGTAGTCTGCCCCGCCTCTAAGTAGTCGTTGAACTTCTTAGGCAGCACTACCAAAAAACAAAAGAAGCGAAGTTAAACAAACAAACTTGTTATAAGCAAAGGTAGAAGTATGTATGAGATATTTACCAGAGCTTTTCCATTTGCTAGTAAGCATGCTTGGGTTGACACCAGCTTTAATCTTCCTCCAATTCTCCCAGGCGCCACTGATTAACAAAAAAAGAGTCTTCCAGTTCTTCTCCGACTTAAGCAAGTCATCCACCGCCTTGTAATTATCACCCATGTTAAAATGGTAGAAGGGGATGATGTGGTTCATGCAAAGGTTGGCCACAGCAACAAACTTCTCCATCGGAAGAGGGATTCCGGAGAGCCTGGAGGCCATGATACAGGCCATGAGCGTATACCAAGCATTGGGGCTCAATTGGCTTGGGCAGAGCTTTATAAGATGGAAGTATATGACGATCTCTGGGTCTAAGGGAAACCTAAGCCCCTAGTTGAATAGATCAGTGAAGAAAACTATCTCACTGAGTTTGCAATCCATTGGCGTCTCCGGATCGACTGGTATCCTCACTTTAACATTTTTTGGAATCTCCCACTTCGTCCTCATCCGGCCAAGTTCAGCTGTATGAATAAAAGCGTAATTGCTCTTCTGCAAGGCTAGCATGTATTTTACACTTATTTTGTGGAAACAAGGCCTCACTTTTCCTAAAAGGCACTCCGGCAGGTCCGGATGCTTCAAACATAACTTCTCTTTGCCTTTGCTCTTCTTGACAATGGCAGTCTCACTTTTCTGCCCGGAGACATCGGTCTCGAAAGGGGATTCTTCAATGTTGTCCTCCATCACATCTTCCATTATCATGGAAGGGTTATCAGCTATTTTTGGGAGGAAAGTGCTGGTAGTTGGCTCAGTCAGTTGTCCGGATGCCTGAGCACTGCTTGCTTCTTGTGGTCTGGAGTCCGGCTGGGGCTCAGATGTGAAGGGTTCGTTTTAGGAGACTTGAACCAGTGGCCTCCGGACCAGATTTTGTATCTTTAGGGACCTTGATGAGTGCTTCTGACCCCGTAATTTTATATTTGGCCCCAGACTTAGAAGGGACGGATTTTGGAGATTTAGGCTGAGAAACAGTCTGGCCTTTCACTAAACGACCTCTTCGTTGATTTACTAGCTTTTCTAGGGAAAGGTCAGCATCCGATCCCATGGCTATAAACGTAGAGGGCTTCCTAACACTTGTAACTTTTTGTTATTGTTCGACAATAGGATCTGATTCCTGGACCGATGAGCCTAAAACGATTGGTGAAAGATTGGGCTGAAATAACCTTCTGGGTTTAGAACTTCTGGCAGAAGATGAACCCCGGTCAGGCTCTGAACTTGGTGTTTCAGATTTTTCAATAGGAGAACCAGGGAGGCCTACAGTAATGCGCCTTTCTCGTTCGACTTTTTGAGCTTTCTCTAACTCCGACAAGTTAAGCCACCCACCTTTTACACGGGAGGTTCTTGCCGTGAACATAAACTTACACCACGAAAAGGGTTTTTTGAGAGGTAAAAGATTTGAAGATTAAAAGTGTGGAGATGATGAAGATGGTAAAACAGTGAAAATGGTTTAATTAATACTAAAGAGACAAAAGATGACTTGAAACCTAGGAGAATACGAAAAGATGACAGTAATGATTAAAGACGGCGCTGATGTCACCAGCATTAATTGAAGAGGTTACTTTATGAAATGAGTGGGAGTGCCGTTCTAGGAGAAAAACGGTCGGTGAGGCGAATTAGAGAAGGACACGTGTCCCACGATCTCTGGCAAAACCTTTGAGTTTCTGAGAATTTCACCAGTCCTGATAAAGCCGTTACACAATTCAAAATCTATCCGGGCATAGTTACTGGTACACATGAACTATTTTTTAGGTCCCGCCAAAGGCCTTCGAACATAATCTAAGAAAGGGGCTACTGATGAGTCCGTATTTACTCACCACTCACTGTGGAAACCGGACAGGGGTAATTCAGATAAAAACCACCCACTGAACCATCCGAACAGGACTAATTTATTAAAAACTAAATCACTTCATGACTAAGCTAATTACTTACCTGCTTAATAACTAATGGATTTTTGAACTCAACCTGAATTCATAAGTATGACTGGAAAGCCCATGTGGCCCATAATTAAGGGTATAAATACCCAACCACTTTCATTAATGAGGGTAATGAACATTTAATACAGCTAGGCAGCTCAAATCCCTTACTAAAAACTACCCAAACATTAAATACCCTTGAAATATTACAAAACTCCTGACAAAATTACCCTCAGACAAAAATCATCCACACCAAATACGATCACATAATTGGCACTTAGAATCCAAACTAAAATGTCTAGATTTAATAATCGTATCAGTAGGTAGCCAATTGTAAAAAAGTCTCCAAGTAAGATAGGATAATTTCCAAGTAGTAATGTTGTTCCATATTTTACCAAATATGCTAGATATCTCATTAGCAGTAAGAAATGTTATAAGCTTAGCATGGATCTAACCATTTTGGAATTAATAATTAGAGACTTGATCTTGAACATAATTAGAACTATCAGTAGATACATTCAATTTGAGAAGAGGATAATTATCTATCCATATGTCAATCTAGAAATCTATATCACATTTCCCTAAAAGCCATCTAACATTAAATTCATCCACATTCTTAATATAGGATAATCTTTTCCATATCTTAGAGCATTTATTAGTATTATAATTAGCTAGAATGGGGTGATTAACCTTGCAATAAGTGTTATGCATATACCTACACCACGTAGAATTTCTCTCTAATTTTAAACCATATATAACAATAAAAAGTATCCTGGATGTCTTTAATTTTTCTAATATTCCAACATCCCTCAATATAAGGCTTACAAACCTTGCTTTAGCTAAACTAGTGCATTTTTTTAGAATCTTGAGTAGTTCCCTAAAGAAATTTATTGAATAAATTCTCAATTTTGTCAATGATGCCGGAAGGAAGAAAGCAGGACTGGATCTAGTACATTGAGATGCCCATCAAAACAATCTTAATCAAGGTAAGTCTTCCACCATAATTTAGCTTTTTCCTTTCCCAGTCAGCGATTTTGTTCTTGGTTTTGTTAATGAGATAGTCATACTTGTTGACTTTATTGTTGTAGTGAAAAGTGATACCCAGGTGGGTAGTTGACATATACCCATTGTTAAAATCAGTACATGTCTAGATGGAATTAGCTATAGAAGAAGGAAATTTGTTATAAGTTATTATCTTAGTCTTCTTTTTATTTATAAGATGGCCAGAAACATCCTGATAAACCTGTTGGAAAGATACCAAGCATATAAATAGAAGAATTCAAACCGTTAGTAAACACAAGAATGTCATTAGTAAAAGTTATCGTAGGAATTAATATATAACTTCTAGTTTTATACTGCATTGTTTTGTTATTAGAAAATAAAATGTACATGCCTTTAATAAGCATTTCCTCAACAATAATAAAAAGGCTATGAGACAAAGTTTATCTTTCCTAAACCCCCTATTAGTCTTAAATAGCCTAATACTTGGGAATTGATTAGAATAGAAGCATGCACATTTCTAATGATTTTATTGATTAGATTGACAAAAATTGAGTTAAAGCCAAATTTTATCATAACTTTACTAAGGAAGCTGTTGGATATTCTATCAAACGCCTTGGCCATGTCAAGTTTGATCAGAATATTCCAGCCTTAGTTTTCTTGTTGATATAAAAAATAAGCTCATTAACTATAATAATGTTATTAGGAATAGATCTATCTTTAACAAATGCGCCTTGAGTTTCTGATATAATCTTAGGGATGATAGTTTCAAGTCTGTTATTTATAAGTTTAGAGATAATTCTGTTTAACAATGTACAAAGTCTAATGGGCCTATAATCATTCCAATTTTTAGGGTATATCGACTTGGGAATGAGGAAATATCCAATAGCAAAGACACTATGAGGACGGCTATGCTATTCGAAGAAAGAAGCAATAGAATTGTTCAAATCATGCTTAATGATGTGCCAACAATTGATGTAGAAATAACTATTATATTTATCTATACCTGAGGCACTAGAATGGTTCATGGAATTGATCAGTTTTCATTCTTATTATGCATCTTTAATATGTAGACAATGTCCTGATTATCAATCAGATTAGGTATAGTAGAGAAAATAGGGTTATTAAGCGTGTCAAACTCATATTCATAACTAGGATAATGATTGTTAGATAATATATCCTTATAGTAGGTTTCAACAGACTTATTAATAAGAGACTCATTTGTTAACCAAGTAGAACCTTTTTTATGCTTAGGATTTTACTTCTTTTTCTCCTTTTTTGACGTAGTTAGGGTAGAGCTTAGTATTATGATCTCCGTCATCAATCCAAGTTGTATATGTTATTGATGCCAGTAGGAATCTTCTTAAGTAAGAGCAATAAAAAGCTCAGCATTAGCCTTTGATAACATGTTAGTGTTTTCGGTGGTATTCATTTGAATGAGAATATATTTCATGTTATTGACCTTATCCTCAGTTGCTGCAACTTTATCAAACACATCCCCCAAAAAATTCATAATTCTACCTCTTAAGCTCACTTTTGAGTCTTTTGAGCTTATTCTAAAATATATAAATAGGAGTACCCTGCATTTGAATATTCCAATTAGCTTCAACTATAGATAGAAAATCAGGGTTTAAATGTCCACATATTTAGGAATTTGAAACTCGATTTAGAATGAATTTTGTTTCTAGTTATAGAAACACAAAAAGGAGTATGATACGAGAAAATCCTTGCTAGGTGTTTGACTTTATAGAAGTGAAATAGTCAGCCTAAGAAGATTTAAATAAACACGATCAAGATTTTTCCATTTAGATTTATTGATCCAAGTAAATTTTGATCATTGGTACCCTGCATCCTCCAATAGAAAGTTAATAGTATAAATAAAATCATTTGCACTATTATGACAGTAATTTGAACATTAAATTTGCTCATCTATAGAGATAACAGAGTTAAAATTACCTATAATGAACCATTCATTAACATTAAATGAGATAGTTTTGAGAGCAGACCAAAGATTTTTTCTACTATTCCTTTGGTATTTGGCATAAACAAAAGTCAAATGAAAGAATTTATTGGAAGCTTGTAGTTTACTTCAGAATGCAGTAGCTGGTCGTGATCTAAATTAAAATAATGCTAAAAGAATCCTGCCAAAACATTTATGTTCTTGTTAGAAGAAATTGAAGTAAAATTGCTAAAACCTATTTTATTAGCAATAGAAGATAAATAATCAGATGGAACTAAAGGCTCTTGAATTAAAATGATGCTACTATTCTCTTTTTTATAATGTTCCTGAGTCTTCTCATTGAAGATTTGTTACCAATTTCACGAATATTCCAGCATAGGAATTTAATCATGTTTGGGAGGGATCTTGTAAGACTTGTCGGTCCCAAAAAGGGACTTGTAGACACGTATATTGTTGCTCCTTTTTTGTCTGGCGTCTTTGATTTTTTTACTAAGCAAGTCTTGGAAGCTTTTATCCACTTCTATTTTCTTAAGGAGAGGAGATGAAGGCATGCTTCCAAAATTCTAATTGTTAGGTGTATATTTGTATCAACATTTTCATGATCTTGATTTTCAAGAGAGTAATTTTCTTCAAGGTTCCCGATAGCCTCTATGATTTCTTCGTTTTGAGGTGTAATGTTGTTTGTGTTGATGGAAATGTTGGTGTCAGCTTTCTTATTGGGTGAACTGATTTCATCTTCAAGAGGTATGTAACTATTCCGCTTCTTAACAATTATGTATTAACTTCTTGACTTTTATTATTGGTGTAAAGTAATATATCTATTTCTTTGGTTCTTTAATACTAAAGTCGGTCTGATCTTGAGCTTTCTTTAATAAACTTTATCGTGGCCAATATGATAACAAAGGTCAAAGTATTTTGGCACATTCTTGTAGCTTACATGGATCCAACAGCCATCATTAGCTCCAAATCCAACCCATATATCATGTTGTCGCTTTGTACTTATATTCACTTCCACCCAAGCATAAGGCCCTATTCTTAAGAGGAATCCAACATTTAAGATGCTGACTTATTGAAGAAACTATATAGTTGATAATGTCTTCATCAAACAAGTATTCATGTATGTTTTCCAGCCTAATACAAATGGGAACAACTGGGTTTTCAATCTTGGGGCAGAAAGTATCATTTAAATAGTCTCATAGCTTCCCCAAAGGAGCAGACATTACAAGACCATGGCATGAACATATCTGATTTCATTGAGAATTCAATCAGAATATGTCTGGAATCATGGCTATTGAAAGTATACTCTCCTACAAATTTCTTCGACTATAAAAACTAACTAAGAATCTTTCTCTTGGGTAAACCTTGAGAGAATTTTCCGACAAGCCTAAATTTATAAGGTTTCATAAGTTTTTCTTTGATACTCTGATTGAATTGCGGAGATATATTGTCATTCTAGCATTGAATATTTATCGGTTTTGAATCTTCTTAATAGGCACAAGGTTTGATAACTTCAGCATACGATCGTTTATTCATGATATTCATGGAGTTTGGCATCTCATTAACTTCTTTTGCATGAATAATTGTCGGGAAAGCAATGTTGTATGATTCCATAGCACCTCAAAATCTACATAAGACGAAGACCTGAATATTAGATGGCTCGAAGACTTGAAGAGGAAGATCTGAAGATCAAATATCTTGAAGATCAATTCTACAAAGATACAGATTAATGAGGGGCGAGATTAGAAATATCAATGCAAAATAGCCAAGATCGAAGATCAAAATCAGGGGATGAACCAGATTTAGATAAAGACGATGAGAGAGATGATTAGAAGATCTTCATTTCTTTCTTGGGGATTAAGAAAGAAGATCTTGAGAGAGTTTTTTGCTCTTCAATTTAATTTTCTCATTCATATGCCTTTTACAAAAAATTCTTAATTGTGGGGTTCTTTTAAAATCTACATATAAGTATCAAAACTCTGAGACGGAAAATATCAGTATACATTATCTCTTTAAAAGTTTTTAATATATTAGTCAGGTAATCAACAATTTTCTTTATATTATATAATCTCTCTATTCCTTAATAATATTATGGGTTAAGTACTGTTTAAGATCCAAAAACCAATACTATTATCCATTTAAGACCCATATTTTCATGTTTCTCTAAGACAGACCCATTTCACTTAAATATTTATCATTTAAGACTCGATAATACCCTAAATACCTTACTCAATTATATATAAGATTTTAAGACCCATATTTCACTATTTTTTCCCAATTGTTTTTTCTTTCTACGTGAATAAAACAATACCTAACAGTATTCTTTAATTTTTGTACTCGATTTCTTGTTTTTATTTTTTTTCGTATGATTTTGATAGTGTTTTTACTTGATTTTGAAGCTTGGGATATCTGTTTAGATAAATTGATTTGTGTGTGTGGTAACTCGAATTTTGATTTCGAAATACTATGGTACTCGAGATCTGCTTTCTTTCTGGTTTGTTTATTCATCTAGTATTAAGTTGCTAATGTAGTTTATTTGTTTTATTTCAGTTAGGTTTTCATCGATTTTAGTCTTTTTTGTGTTTGTGAATTTTTTTCCGAGTAAAACGGTTCTCGGTTAAAACGTATGAGATGTGAAACGTGTTTGTTCTGTACGTGCTGACAGTTGCAAAACGTATTATTCTTCTGTAATGGTATATGCCAAACATGTTTTTGATAAATACGAAACGTTAGTATTATTTTGTATTGATAAATGTGAAACATTAGTGTTCTTTTGTACTCATAGGTAACTCAAGATCTGTAAAATAGAACTTTTTAAAAAACAATTCAAAATGTATCATGAGTGGTACTAGTTTTGTTCGTCTTAAAATAACAAAACCAATGGTAATTTGGATATTTTTTAAAAACCTTATTTTTTACTAGATGAGAAACCTTATTTGTTTTGCTAGATGCGAAACATATTTTCTTTTGCTAGATGCGAAACCTTCTTTGTTTTGCTAGATGAGAAACCTTCTTTGTTTTGCTAGATGCGAAACCTGTTTAAATTTCATATGACTAGATGTGAATTCAGCCCCACTATGATAGATGCTAGATGCAAAACAAGCCCACTAGATGCGAAACCATATAGCGAGAAACATGTGTAAAATATATATTTAAAAAAAAATCAAAACATATCATGAGTGGTACTAGTTTTGTTTTTGTTAAAAAAAAACCAATTGCATTTTCAAATTATTATTTTTTCGAGTTACAATTTGAAAAATATGAACCTTTAAAGTTTTAAATTAAAAAAATAAAAAGAAAAAAATTTGATTGCTGAATATATAAAAGATTATTTTAGGTAAAGTCGTTTAAACATTTTAGATTTTTATCTGTAATAGCTTTCTTGTATGGATCATTTAAATCTCCTTTATATTGTATATTGCCTCCATTATTACCTAATAGATGATGTTTTAGACAAACATATTAATTTTAAAATGTGATTTATTATTACCGTATTAAATATTATATTAAATATTCATAATCAATTAAATTCATTTATTCTTTATTTTTATATAAAAAAATGTGCTGCAAATTTATTTTTCTTTTAAATTTTATAAGAAATTAAAAGTAATAAGAACTTTTTTAGTAATGGTGTATTCTTTTTAAATGTCATTTAATACGGGAGGAAGTATAAAAAAAAATGTAAGTTAGGTAAGTTATTGTTAGATAAATACATATATTTGCAATTACAAAAATAAAATTAGTTATTTCTCATCTAATTAAGTATTTATTTTTTCTAAACAAGTTTGTATTTTGGTTTTTCATACAATGAAACTTATTTAATAACCAGAGTTTTATTTTCAAAATTATTTTTTTCTTATTTTTGTAACACATTTGCATGTATTTTTTACACTTCTTTTCACAACACAATTTACACTTCTTTTCACAAAAACAAATATCTACTTTATTTTTTTATACCATCAAACTTATTTAGCAACCAAAGTTCTAATTTTGTAACTATTTTATTCTTATTTCTGCAACACATTTCATGTATTATTCGCAATTAAACAACAATTGTTTATTCACAATAAAATTAGACGTAATTATGTAACTAAACAACAATTTTTTTTGTCTCTAAATTATACGTAATTCTGCAACTAAACAAAAGTTGTTTTTCGGAACCAATTCATATATAATTTTGCAACTAAAAAAATCTTCAATAGATCTACTTTTGTTTGTCTCAAAAAACAATATCAATAGTATTTTCGGATATTGTTTTGAAACTATGGTTTGAAAGATATAATAGTTAGAAAAACAAACAAAAAATAAAAAAAGATAATAACAACGAGTTATTTGTGAATACTAATTTATCAGAAGATGGTTATGAATACTTTATCAAACCTTTGGAATTACTAGTAAACAAGTTGATATTAAATATTATATATATATATATATATATTAAATTTATCCTCTAACTCACATAATTCAAGAAATAATTGATAGAAATACTTTACGGATTTCTAATCTAACTTATTGAACAATGAAGTTAAATCATCTTATAATAATGCGGAATAAATACTTACAGGATGTAGACATTTTTTGATCTTCAGATTCCTGACTTAGAGCAGATGATCTCTTCTAAGAGATGGCAACCAAAACACACTTTTGTAATTGATTCGAAGGAAGAATCAATTTGTTTTTCTTAAAGGATTTTCTCTCTGTATTTTCTTTTCGTTGCTTTCAAGAATGAGAAACTCATTCTTATATAGAACTGAAGTGAGAAAACGGTTCTTCATTAAGTAATTGTCTGTAACTTCCAGACATTTACTTAACGAAGACCAGTAACGGTTCTTCTCTCTTAATTGTCTGTAACTTCCAGACAGTTACTTAATGAAGACCAGTAACGGTTCTTCTCTCTTAATTGTCTGTAACTTCCAGACAGTTACTTAATGAAGACCAGTCCTTATTAAATTGCCACTCTTAGGGACCATAACCCGGTATTATTATGTTTTACAAAATAACCCCAAAACTTTACGTTTTGCTTAAGTTGTTTATTTCCGAATCCAATCCTTCACAGTATTTGGAATTAAACCTGGTATCTATACAATTACCTCCATGATACATATTTTATCTACTAGTCTGTTCTTTTCTTTATGATTACTTTTATTGGACTAATATTAACGATAGTTCGATACATCGATACGACATGTGACGGTCCAACTTAATGGAGAAATTCCAACAATCTCCCACTTGGATCATCATATGCTACTATAGGATGCATCCACTTAATGAACGTTCTAAATTTCTATCGTCACATAGATAACCTTAACAATCTCGTAAATGACTATTAACGACATAGGACTAAAGTCATCATCAATGCATTTCAAGCCGCAAATAGATGCATCAGTAATCACGATATCGCAACAATCAACTACATGGATCTATCATGGTGCATAGCATAAGAATAATATGAAATGTAATCTTACATATCTATTCTTAACTAGTCCCACTTAATTGGAGGTCTACTTACAGCAGAGTACGAATAATCAAATACAAGAGCACACTGAAAACTTGTATATGAAAATATGTTTGCATTAATGACCTTAAGTTCGCGAATATCATAATACAAACAAATTTAATAGCTTAATACAAACTCCCACTGAAACTAATAATCCTCTAAGTACACAACACCCATGTTAATGGTGTGTTCAATAAAAACTTTAGGTACTAATGCCTTCGTAAGAGGATCTGCTAACATTGAGTTTGTCCCTATGTGCTCCACACTAATTTGACCACTCTGTACTCTCTCTTTAACAGACAGGAACTTGATATCTACATGTTTGGACTTAACCGAGCTCCTGTTACTGTTTGAATACTGATCTGCCGAGTTATTGTCACAATATAATCTAAGGGTTTTTTCTATCCCTTCTACGATTCGCAGTCCCGTGAAAAAATTTCGCAGCCAAAGCGCCTGATTGGATGCCTCGAAACAAGCAACAAATTCCGCAGCCATAGTGGAAGATGCAATGAGTGTTTGTTTAACACTTTTCCATGATATTGCACCTCCCGCTAAAAGGAATATAATGCCTGAGGTTGAACAACAAGAATCCTCACATCCGGCGAAATCCGAGTCGGAATACCCTATGACCTCCAGTTTATCCGACTTCTTATATGTTAACCTGTGATGTTTTGTTTGTTGCAAATACCGGAGAACTCTTTTGACTGCTTTCCAGTGTTCCATCCCCGGATTACTTACGTATCTCCCTAACACACCCACCACAAAAACAATGTCTGGCCGTGTACAAACTTGTGCATACATCAGACTTCCAACAGCCGAAGCATATGGAACCTTTTGCATTTCCTCAATCTCAAGTTTTGTCTTTGGGCATTGCTTAAGGCTAAACTTTTCACCTTTTGATATAGGGGTTTCCTTTCCTTTGCTGTTAGCCATCCCGTAACGACATACTCTCAATATACGCCTTTTGTGATAAACTCAAAATTCCATGGGATCGATTCCTGTGAATTTGAATTCCTAACACAAATGATGCATCACTAAGATCTTTCATATCGAATTTGTCTGAAAGAAATTTCTTGGTCGTATGTAACAATTCCTTATCGTTCGTGGCCAATAATATGTCATCAACATACAGCACTAGAAATTTGAATTTACTCCCACTGAATTTTTGATACACACAATCCTCTACCGAATTTATCTCGAAACCAAATGAGACAATAACTTCAAGGAATTTGTGATACCACTGTCGAGACGCTTGCTTGAGACCATAAATAGATTTCTTCAATTTACAAACCGTCGACTTTGGATCACCAGAGACAAAGTTTTCAGGTTGTAACATATAGATCGTTTCCTCAATGTCTCCATTAAGAAAGACGGTCTTTATATCCATTTGATGGAGCTCAAGGTCGAAGTGTGCAACTAATTCCATGATTGTCCGAAAAGAATCCTTCGAAGAAACTGGAGAGAAGGTTTCTTTAAAGTCAATCCCTTCACGTTGAGTAAAACCCTTAGCTACAAGTCGCGCTTTATGCCTCTCCACATTACCCTTAGAATCCCGTTTGTTTTTAAAAATCCATTTACAACCAATCGGCTTCTTTCCTTCAGGTAATGGAATAAGCTCCCATACCGCGTTATCTTGCATTGATTTAAACTCTTCGTTCATTGCTTTAATCCAGAAGTGAGAATCAGAACTTTTCATGGCTTCACGAACACTTAAAGGATCGTTTTCTGTTGAACCATAAAATTCTTCATGTTCTTGAAGATACACTATATAGTCTGAAGATATAACGCTCTTTCTTTCTCTAGTAGATCTACGCAAAGGCATAATTTCTTTATTTTGCACTTGAACTTCTTGAGGAGATAGAGTTTGTTCTTCTTGAACAACTTCATTTTGCTCCATTGGAACAACATCCATAGGAGGAAGATTAATATCATCTTGAGTATCTATATGTTCTAACGAATCTGAAGTGATGATTGGCCTTCTAATTACCATATCATCATCTGACACTATAGTATCATTGTTAGAACCTTCATGAATCTCTATTGATTCTTCCTCAAAATGAATGTTCGTTACTAAATTCTTCCCTCCAAACTCTACATCCTCAAAGAATTTCGCTGTACCCGTCTCAAATATATTCTTTGTGGAAGGATCATAAAACTTAAAACCCCTACTGTGCTCGGGATATCCGATGAAATAACTACTAACCGTTTTGGAGTCCAATTTCTTTTCATTCGGCCTATAAGGCTTCGCTTCAGCTGGACATCCCCAAATATGTGAATGTTTTAAACTAGGTTTACGCCCAGTCCAAAGTTCATACGGTGTCTTAGTAGTTGCTTTCGTCGGAACTCTATTAAGTAGGTAGGTCGCACATTTTATTGCTTCTCCCCAGAGTGATATAGGTAATGTTGAATGACTAATCATACTTCTTACCATATCCTTTAATGTACGGTTTCGTCTCTCAGATACTCCATTCATGTTGGGCGAACCCGGCATCGTATACTGAGGGACTATACCACACTCTTCTAGGAACTTTGCAAACGGTTCATGACGTTGTTCACCTGAACCATCATATCTCCCGTAGTATTCACCACCACGGTCCGATCTGACGCACTTAATGTCTTTACCAAGTTGTTTTTCAACTTCAGTCTTAAAGACTTTGAACTTGTCAATGACCTCTGATTTTTCGTGAATGAGATATAGATACCCATATCGTGAAAAGTCGTCAATGAAAGATACAAAATATCGTTGGCCGTTCCATGATGCTGTAGGGAACGGACCGCAAATGTCTGTATGTATCAAATCCAAGACCCCTTTCGCTCTGTATGCATCTAATCGTTTCACTTTGGTATGTTTTCCTTTTATACATTCAACGCAAACGTTGAAGTCCAAAAAATCCAGTTCACTTAATAAACCTTCTGAAACAAGCTTTTCAATTCTATTTCTAGAAATGTGACCTAATCGCTTGTGCCAAAGTTTTGCTGATTTTTCCATTTTACAATTTAGTTTTCCAGGTACATCTACATTCATTATCTCTTTATGATCCTTTATAGTATCCAATAAATAAAAGTTATCATTTGCTATTAACTTTCCAGAACCAACAACATTACCATGTAAATAAAGACATAAACTTTCATTTCCAAATAGACAAGAATAACTTAATTTGTCCAACAACGGAAAAGAAATTAGGTTCCTTCGAAAAGAAGGTACATACAATACGTCTTTTAAATACAAAAAATGTCCACTGGTAAGCAACAAACAAAAATCACAGATAAAATGAACTAAACACGAACTGCCATCAGCTGTATAGATGGATGTTTCACCATCACTCAGGCTTCGGTTTCTTATCATACCCTACAAAGAAATACAAACATGAGTTGTTGCTGCTGTATCAACCCACCAAGTATTTCTTGGCACTGAAACTAAATTGATCTGAGAACAGACCATAGAAGTGAAAATACCTTTGGCTTTCATCATAGCCCTCCATTTTTCACATTCTTTCTTAAAGTGCCCCGGTTTCTTACAATGGAAGCAACGCCCTTTACCAGACGTACCCTTATGCTTCTTTTGTCCCGAACCGGATGCATGTGCATCTGAACCTTCATACTTTCTCTTAATTCCCTTATCCACCCGAGCTTTCACTATTTGCACTTCTGGATGTTCTTGCTTCATCTTTTCCTCCTCTTGCGCCGCCTGAGAGATGAGCTCGTTGAGAGTCCATTTCTCGCGCTGACAGTTATAAGAAGTTTCGAAGTTCTTATACTGAGGAGGGAAAGAGTGAAAAACAAAGCTTACCACAACATCTTCGGGAAGGTCAATCTTAAGTGCTTTCAGTTTGGAAGCGATGTTTGACATTTCCAAGATGTGCCCACGAACAGTCCCTTTGCCACGATATTTCATAGAGGCTAGCTTAATAAGCAGCGTCTTAATCTCTACTTTATCGTTCTTGGCAAAACATTTCTCTACCTCTTCGAGAAATATTTTCGCATTAGTGATCTCAGGTGAAATTGCACCACGGAATGCTAATGGAATTGCTTGCTTCATGATCCCTAGACTTATCCTGTTCGACTTTTCCCACACCTCTGACTCTTTCTTCTCCGTAGGAGAACTGTCATCAGTCAGAGGTTTAGGTTCATCGACCCTTAATGCTAAGTCGTAATCATGGCACATCAAGTGCAGCAACATATCTTCTTTCCACAGCTCAAAGTTGCTCCCATTAAGTATGGGTGCCTTTTTGCCTTCCGGGTTATAGAAATACGAATTTGCTAACATAACAAAATAGCCAAAAACATCCCTTAACATATAACCTCCATAGTATTTAACAAATAAACATAGCATAATAAAACATACTCTTACAACATCAATAAGATACCTTTGGGCAAGCATATTAATTTGTATATGTATGAGTTTGAGCATAATTAATGTTGATCCTTCTAATTGACAAAAAAAAATCTTCCTTTGGGCCGATTTTTTTTTCTTAGTTCAATTTTCTTAATGATCAATTCAAAAATAACTATCTCGTGTCTAAGATTAACTATGTCAAACATTAACCTTCCTTTGGGCCGATTAAAATTTACATACTTGTCAATCATAGACTTGTCAAAACTCTAAAATAATTAATTCAGCAATAGGGATCACTTTGGCGATATATTGAATCATTAATTTTTTACCGAAGTTCGGACAACTTAAAACATGCTAATTATTTCGAAAAATACTATACGACTACCTTACTTAATGTCCAAACTATTTCGTAGTCTATGTATAATTTAATCAAATTAAATTTACACCTTAAATTTAATATATTATAATATATCTTTAATTATATTGTAATATATCTTTAATTATAATATATCTTTAATTAAATTAAATTTACACCTTAAATTTAATATATTATAATATATCTTTAATTATAATATATCTTTAATTATATTGTAATATATCTTTAATTATATTATAATATAATTCTTAATATATATTATAATATAGTATTTATTTATATATATAAAACTTATTCATATATATACTATAATATATATATTTATATATATAATAAACTTCAATGATATAATATAATTCTCGTAATAATTCACTTATAACTAATATATATGATCTAATTTTATAATCTGAAAAACTAAGAATTTAATTTCATGGTGGCTCTGATACCACTTGATAGAAATACTTTACGGATTTCTAATCTAACTTATTGAACCATGAAGTTAAATCATCCTATAATAATGCAGAATAAATACTTACAGGATGTAGACATTCTTTGATCTTCAGATTCTTGACTTAGAGCAGATGATCGGCGATCCTTTGCTATCGAAGGAAGAATCAATTTGTTTTTCTTAAAGGATTTTCTCTCTGTATTTTCTTTTCGTTGCTTTCAAGAATGAGAAACTCATTCTTATATAGAACTGAAGTGAGAAAACGGTTCTTCATTAAGTAATTGTTTGTAACTTTCAGAGATTTACTTAACGAAGACCAGTAACGGTTCTTCTCTCTTAATTGTCTGTAACTTCCAGACAGTTACTTAATGAAGACCAGTAACGGTTCTTCTCTCTTAATTGTCTGTAACTTCCAGACAGTTACTTAATGAAGACCAATCCTTATTAAATTGCCACTCTTAGGGACCATAACCCGGTATTATTTTGTTTTACAAAATAACCCCAAAACTTTACGTTTTGCTTAAGTTGTTTATTTCCGAATCCAATCCTTCACAGTATTCGGAATTAAACCTGGTATCTATACAATTACCTCCATGATACATATTTTATCTACTAGTCCGTTCTTTTCTTTATGATTACTTTTATTGGACTAATATTAACGATAGTTCGATACATCGATACGACATGTGACGGTCCAGCTTAATGGAGAAATTCCAACAATAATGTTTTACGATATTGATAAATAATATATTACAATGTCCTACCACATTACTAAAAAGATTATAACGAATTTATAACCTGCGTGCAAACCACTTCATATTAGAAATTATCATAAAATTATGATTAAAATATGGTTGCTAAATTTTATTATTTTACAACTCATTAATCAAAATTTAAAAATAATATTTTTTTGTAATTTGAATTATTTTCAATTTACAATATTTTCATTTTCGATTTTAAAATTTATTTCAACTCGACATTTTTTTCTATTTTAAAAATTCTATAATATATCCAAAAAAAATAATACTTTACTATTATTAATTATCTTCTATTATTTTATTTTTCTATTTTTACTTCTGTTTTTTCCATTCTTATTTCACTTACCTGTCTTCCATTTTAATATATTATCGTACGATATCCATTCTTATTTCACTTACCTGTCTTCCTTTTTAATATATTATCATACTATATCGTACCCTGCATTCGTTCAATCAGGAGAGTCGGGCGGTTTTTGGATCCCGATCCTGCTAATAGCAAGGTGTGGGGTGTATTAATAGTTTCCTAAGCAGTTATCCTCCTGCAATGTCTTGGAAATAGTATACTAGTCTGGTTTTGAAGGTTATTTTGGATAATTGTTCAAATTTTGTTCTTTATTGTCGTCGCCACTGATTAGCTCGGAATGGGCTCACCTAAAAGGGATAAGGGATAAGTATATAATAATAATAAATATTATATTAAAATAATAAATATTTACACCTTAAAGAAAAATCACTTCATATTTATGGTCAACAAAATAAACTTTTGAACTCTATTAATCCCTTAATAGATTGAATCTTTCCGGGATTTAGATTTATCCTACAATTTATAATGTCAGGTAGGGACCCAAAACTAAACATTATGTCTAAGTGTAGCAATGCAGTTCTTGTTTGGCACGGTCCGAACATTATAAAATATATTATAAAACTTATTATATAAAATAAAATAATATAAAAAAATATTAAATTTAATGTCTGCGGACCAGAGCAAATTGGTTTACGAATATGAACAGACCGACTCAGATTTTAAATAATTAGATCTAGAATGGATTGAGTCAAATTCGGATTCAAATATTAAAAAAAACGGGTTCGGTCAGACTATCTCAACCCCATCGGCGGACTGAAACCATTTGAACAGATAAAAAGTTTGATTTTATTACTTGAATACAATGAAAAACATGAGTTAAACACTTATAGAAAATATAACTCTCACTACTCCCCTAATATCATTTAGTAAATGAGGATTTTTGGACTTCTAGTATAATTCTCACTACTCCACTAACGTGATTTAATAGTTGGGAACTGTCGGTTTCTTTAGAAACTATGTGGGAATTGTCTATCTGCTTCTTGTAACTCAGATTACATGAATAAAGAGTGCAGTAATTTGTGACACTCCCATTTAGTGCATTCTTTCGATTAGCTAGACTGAAATGAATATTTGTCATTTGCATATACCAGGCCAGAGACCAAGTAGTGTGCAAAGACAGCGAAGGTAATGCCGGGATGTAAAAGACCTTCACTCTCATAAGCAAGTGAAACCTCAAAATCTTTATTATGAACAATGGACCTGAATATGTTACTCGGTAGTTTCTTCATCTGTTGTTCAAGCAACTGCCTTGTGTTTTTATCTTTCTGAAGACCTGGCCCATCAAATTCAACCACAAACCCATACTATCAACTATTTTTAGCTTACGGTTTAACTTGATTCCATCAATTAAATATGCAGCATGTAGTGAAGCATCAAGGACGATTAATTTATCAGCATCCAGATGTTTGTCCCACTCTTATTTTCCTAGAAACTCCTGGATCTTTCTCTGTAACTTGGGCATTCTAGTAACACGTCCTATTAGCTCCACTTCATAAATGTCATTTTCCTTTAAACTTGAATGCTTGAGAACCTCCTTTATAGGTCCAAGAGACAAATCTAGACATATTTCTACAAAATTTTCACGAGTTATAGTGCTCCTGAAATCCCGATCATCATGTAAGGATTCGAAGAATATTGGAGCTGCGGCGTTTGCACTTAGAATTTCTTTCGTACGTTTAACTTGTTTCTTTAGTTTAGCCATCGTCTTGGGAATTTCCTCACATCAACACCGTTTCCAACTTGTTTATTAAACTCATCTGCAAAGTACTCGACCAGGCACAACTCCATGATTTAACCTTCAAATTCCGGGTCCCATCTAACATCATTAACCTAAAACTGGTTTAGTGAGATTGTCTTGCCATACTCTTTACTCTTATAAGTAGAGTAGTAGACAAGTGCTACATAAGTATTACTCGTACCCATATCATAATATATAACGTATCTCGATTCATTTGCGAAATCCTTATCGATATCATACTGTAGCGTTGTGTTTGAATGCTAATTGATCAAAGACAGAACATTTATCCCTGCTAGTTGTGTGCATTGATCAACCCTCTTCTTTCAGCTTGTCCAAAATAAGGAGAAACAGAAATAACAACATCCTTAACTGGAATTTTGGAATGGAACTCTGCGAAATCTGAGGCATAACTCAAAATCATACCCAACAACTTCTCAACAGAATAAACAGTACCGTTGTCATCAACCTTAAAACCAACAACACCTATTGAATCTTCAATAATATAAAAAAGAAAGTACATTTAATCAATAAGAATTCTTCACGTGCTTATAGGGTTTCCCTACCATATCTGTGAGTTGTGAATACACCTTATCAGGATACCGAGCCACTATCCCAACAACTTCTTCGCCTAATAGACCTGTATCACCCTGGAATGCGACTAGAGCTGGGGATTTATGCTTAGACATATCATCGATAGCGATAGTGATTGAGCTTTGTACCGGTTTTAGATTAACGACTGTTACTTTCAACCATTCTGATTCACTTTGAACATTTTTGTCTAGTTTATCGAGATCTATACTCTCTGGTTCTAAAATAGAACCACCTAGAGAAGAGGATCCACTTCCATCCACTTTAATTGCATGAATCTCATGAGGGTTCTCCTCTTCATCCACCAACAAGGGAAGTACTTGTTTTGGATCAACCTCAACGATATACAATCTCAACATTGCAACCGACTCAGCTACATTTGATTCAAGTTTACTATCCGCAAACAACTCTGCCAATCTGAGCTCGCCCCTATAATATTGTCACCAAATCTCCATCATTATCCCTATACTTGATCAAAACTGACTTTGATGCTGGAAATATTTTACTCACAATATTCCTCAAAATCTTAAAGTTACAATTAACAAGCATCTAACCAAGCCTTATATCATGCCCATAAACAAGCTTCAATTCTCTCCACTTGATTTGAACGTCCATCTCTGCTAGCTGCTTACGAACCGATATCGCAATCGACTCTGATAAACCCGCTTCAACTTGACCATCATGTCATGTTGTCGTACTAATACCGCTTTTAAAGGAGCTCTGCAAAACCTTCAACGTAACTTTGGAAGATTTACTTTTGCTCTCAAGTGGACCATTTTCAGTCACGTTATCACTTTGTGGTTTCTCTACCTTATTATTGCCACCAGACAACACAACTGAACCATTTGGTACCTTCTTCGGTGCGGGGCGTGCAGGTAGACAGGGCTCAAATCCACGAATTGGTACACCACAGACAGCTGAGGCACCAAGGGCAATTGGTTGGTTAATAACCAATGTCTTGTTGTCCGGTTGATTAATAACCTCAATTGATAAACAACTTTCCCACTGTATTTCATTGCTATCTTAAATATCATGTGCAACTTTTACATCTAATTCGACGATTTTTGCATAACAATTTGGTTTAATGTGGCCTGATTTGCCACACTTCTTACAAACAAGTTTTGCACGAAAATTTGACTTCATGTGTCAAGTCCTTCCACATCTAAAACATGTCAGTTTAAAGTGGTTTGCCAACTTCCCCTCAATCATTTTCTTCTTACCACCATTTTGAGAATGACTTTGTGTATTTGTCCACCTTGACATGTCTTCTGGTAAATAGAGTCATTTTAACATCAGCAGAATACTTCCCACGAATTTGTTTAACCAATGCTTCATGGTTAGAGAGTAGGTTCTCTAACTCAATAATTGATGGTTGGTTAACCTATCCTTGTATTGATGATATAAATGGTATGAAGTCGGGTCGTAATCCACGAATCAAATAACGTATTAACCTTGTATCACTATTAGGTTCATCACTATCCAAACCTGAAATTTCCGAACATACATTCTTTACTTTAAGAAAGTAATCGGAGATTGACATATTACTTTGGGTTAAAGAAGCAATCTCATTCTAAAGGTATTGAAGACGCATGGTATTTTTCTGGGTAAATAACCTGTCAATAGTATCACGGATATCCTTTGGAGAATCCAATGCACGAACATGATCAATAAATTCCTTACGGATCGAAGTTCTCAACGCTAATAAAGCCTTTCCGCACTTTACTTTTCATTTCCTCCTTAACTCAATGTTTTCCAGAGTATCATTAGAAAGTATCTCAGTACGGGAAACAAGATCCCATAAATCTTGTCGTTGAAGAAATGCCTCCATACACAACCGTCAATATTGGTAATTGGTTCCAAGAAGCTTCTCTGTAGACATAGGAGAAGCTGAATTACTTCCATTCATATTATTTTAAAAGTAATAACACTTAACAGAATTTTTATTTCACTGGGTAATATAATCAAACACTTGATATGCAGAGACCTTGCTTTGATACCATGAAACAATTTGAACAGATAAAAAATTTGATTTTCTTACTTCAAGAAATGAAAAACATGAGTTCAATACTTGTAGAAAATATAACTTCCATTACTCCACTAACATCATTTAGTAATTGGGGACTTTCAGACTTCTAGTATAATTCTCACTATTTCACTGATGTAATTTAAAAGTTGGGAACTATTTGGGAATTGACTGCTTGTTTGAGAACTATTTGAAAACCGTCTATCTGTATGTCGGTTTCTTGTAACTCAGATCACATCAGTAAAGAGTGCACTAATTTGTGACACGGATGGACCATTGCCATCCTTATTCAAGTCCGTCAAATATTCCACTGGCTTGTAATTGTTCTTTTATATTGTTGCAAAAAACGATTTTAAAGAATTTATCTCTGTGATTAAATTTTAACGCTAGAAGCGATTTATGTTCTTGTTTTCTAACCTGAATAAACAAACAAAAAAATCCAAATTGAAAAGCATCACAACAGCAGGTGGAGCCACCCAATCCTACAAAACGACATTTTCTGCCACAAATACTAACACATACATTGAACTTAAATTAAGTCCATTGATGCTTGGTTGAACAAACTCAGTTATCAAAAGCTGATTTTCTTTCTGTCAAATAAAAGTTGATAATACTGAGTAGCTAATAAAGTTATAATGGTTAAAGTTGAATAAGTTATCTTCCAAAGAGAGTAAGACCTTATAGTCTCTCTTGTATAAATACTTGGTGCACACATTACATAGAACCATAAGCACAAAATAAGCAATCAGAGAAAGAACACTGAGAATCATGTTGGATTTTCCCATATGGGTTCTTCTCCTGCTTTTCCCTTTCATGATCTTTATCAAAATCATACACTCCAGTCAGTCCACTATGAATCTTCCTCCTGGCCCTCGGGGTCTTCCAATCATAGGCAACATCCACCAACTAGGAACATTAGCTCATCGGTCACTACAAAAGCTCTCAATAAAATACGGTCCGGTATTGTCTATCAAGATATTCAGTATACCAACAGTCGTAGTCTCCTCTCCAGAAACAGCAAAACAAGTTTTGAAAGCTCATGATCTTGATTCTTGCAGTAGACCTTCATCAGCAGTTGCAATGAAAATATACTATAACTATAGGGATATAGGTTTTTCTCCGTACAGTCCGTACTTGAGAGAAATGCGAAAAATATGTGCTTCCGAAGTATTCAGTGTAAAAAGAGTTCAAGCTTCGAGCTACATCAGACAAGAAGAGCTATCTTTGCTGTTAGATTCTATATCGGAATCAGCTTCTACAGGTTCCCCGGTTGATTTCAACGAGAAGTTCTTGAAGCTGCTGGCCAACGTCAATAGTAGGATTGCTTGCGGAAGTAATTTTCACGGAAGTGGAATCGACAACGAGAGATTTAATCATATCATGGATGAAGTTGTTGATCTCCTAATGGGGATTTGCTTCTCAGATTTCTTCCCACGTATCGGCTGGATCATCGATCGGTTGACTGGTCTAAGTACCAGGGTTGACACATGTTTCGTCGCGTTGAATGCTTTTCTTGACAAAATCATTGAACAACGCTTGCAGAACAAGAAAACCGATGGAGAACGAGAAGATGTTATGGACGTTTTGCTAAAGATGGAGGAAGATCAAGTTCGAGTTGCGAGTCAACTGATCACTAGAGATCATGTCAAAGCAATACTTATGGTAATTTGAAATATGAAAAAGATGGTTTCAAGAAAAATAAATTTCTAACCTGACTTTACTTTGCAGGATCTTTTTCTAGCTGGAGTGGACACTGTGGCAGTTACTCTGGTGTGGGCTATGACAGAACTTGCAAGAAATCCAAGAGTTCTGACCAAAGTTCAACACGAAATCCGGAATAGCATAGGTTTCAAAGAAACTTTGAATGAGGAGAATATGGATAAGTTTGAATATTTGAATATGGTCATCAAAGAAACTTTTAGAATGCATCCTCCTGCCCCACTTCTTATTCCAAGAGAAGCCATATCTTCATTCCAAGTTGACGGATACGACATATACCCCAAAACTAGGATCCTGGTTAATACATGGGCAATCGGACGTGATCCGAACGTATGGACAGACCCTGAAGAATTTAGGCCAGAGAGATTTATAGGTAAGCCTATTGATGTTATTGGTACAAGTTATGAGTTGTTGCCTTTCGGTAGCGGGAGAAGAATTTGTCCAGGCCAGTATATGGGAATGACCATGTTGGAGTATACTCTTGCAAATGTTTTGTACCATTTCGATTGGAAATTGCCAGATGGAATGACCGAAGAAGACATAAGCTTGGAGGAATCCCCTGGTATTGCAGTTCACAAGAAGATACATCTTCAGCTTGTTCCAATCAAGCATCAATGGACTTAGTTCTATAGTAAGGTTGGGGTTGCTCGTGTTCTGATGCGTTTATGTTTCCTTAATCGTTATTATGTATGCGTTTGTTGTTATATTAGAAATAAAAACACCTTAAGCTATAAAATAAATCATCTGATTTAATCTGATTAAAGAAAAGATATTTGACATATACAATTGAAAACAAGCTCAAACAAATACACAATTAAACGGTTAAGAGAAGTGGTTGAAATCTTAATATCTAACTATGAGAGTTGGCCGAGATTTAAACTTAGTCTATGATACATATCGATAGTAGGATTATTAACTCCAAGCAAATGCTCAGTCTTTTAATTTTAAACTCAAACCGAAAAAAAAAACAAATATAAAATCAATAATCACATATCTTACGATGGTGAGTAAGACATGCTCGTGATCAAAGGTCATGCGTCCAAGTCTATTTATAAACGTTTTTTTGGTTGAGCCTGTCACTTTGTGTGGTTTACCTTCTAGCGTTGGTTTGCAGGCTATTGCGTCAGACTGGAGGTTTACTCTGTGCGCACTCATTGCACTTATTGAGTAGCGGTTGCGGGTTCCCTCCAGAAAAAAAAGATGGTGAAAAAAAATCATAAACCTACTGATTTATATAGAAGAAGAATAAAAAAAATCCAACACAAATGAAACTGGTTTGGGTAATTTATAGTCCAAAAGTATTTTGAGTAGTTTGTAAATTAAGAACTAACTTTTAAATACTGAGTAGAGATAAGGCAGGTGTATGCTTGTATTTAATATCTTTAGAAAAAGTTCAACCTATTAAATGAAACTGGTTTAGGTATTTATACTAATTTTGCGATCCATGGGCCTTCCGGGTCGAACCCTGGATTCGAGTCAATCTCTAAAGCCTAAACCTTATATGGTATTAGCACACAGCTGAATCGTGATTGACTTGGTCGGATTGTTTGCAATATGCTTGGTGTAAAATATATCTGAACTGCCCTTCCGGATTTAGGCAGTAGTGTCCTTCCAAAATTATCTGAACCTATCAGAAACAACCGTTCAACTATACTATGTTTTAAAATTTCTCAAGTTTACAGAAAGAACTACGACTCTCAGTGTTTATATCTCAAGGAAGTTTCTAATTTTACTTTAAACTTAGCAATGTTCTCTCTACGCAAGACTGCTCCATCGGAAAGCTTGTCATTTTTCTTTTTATATTCATGGAACCGAGGATGGGTGAAATAAGCACTCGAGACTCGCAATGGCAGCTGACAATTTGTTTACACAAACAGCTGATAGGTAGTGACCCCAACAGACCTGACATCCTTACTGGCTTATACAATCTAATCGATAGTGGTACCAACCTCTGACATTCGTATCTCATTACTATTGTTTGACCAATCCTCCATGGACATTCAGATCAAACCCGTTTTGAATAACGGCTGAGTTTGTCTAATAATTTCAAATTATTTTCATAATATCGATCTTAGTTTAATCCAGGAAAAGAGAATTATCCTTAGAAGCTTTGACATGTGAAGTATTTGCCAATTTGTTCCAATAGGTAACATCAAGGTTCATGTCCACCTAAGTTCTAGCATGTAAAGTCCTTGCACTTAGGTTCCCCCAGCTAAGAACTTGCACCTAAATCATAATATGAAGTGTTCCTGGACGTAGCTTCAAGCAATTTCTTATACACATAAGTCTCGTCAGATCTCTAACCCTTAAGTTCAAGCAGAAATCCCTGCACCTAAGTATTTATTGAACTCATACCTCAATAATTTTGAGCCTACAACTAACAATTTTCCACTTAGGCTTATAGTGACTTCGGTATCCATTTCCCGATGCTCGAACTACTCTTTAACAGGGATATTTAGGCACCTACTTCCCAGAATTGCACAAATCTCATGAAGTACGTGAACTTTGAAACTGGTAGAACCTTGATTAGGGTATCAAAAGGGTTTTCCTCACTTTCAACTTCTCAAAACTTTCGATTTCTCGTTCTCTACCACATATTGGATGAAATGACGCGTTCCATATGCATTAGTTTGCTAGGAACTTCAAATTTTTCATATAAGTGAAGAACACTCGTATTGTCACAAAAAATGTCACTTCTTGCTATATAGAAGTAATCTCACTTAACAATCCCTTTAACCATATGTATTCCTTCATTTCTTAAGTAGCTTTCATATATTCAACTTTCGTAGTTGACAACGAGACAACCCTTTGAAGATAAGATTTACAACTAACCATTCCATCAAAAAAAATTAAAGTTGACTTCTAGGTATCAAAGTAGATGCATGATAAGAGTCAGCATAGCCCATCAACATTTAATGAGCTTTGTACCTATGATATAACACAACCCGATATTAGTCGAACCCTTTTAGTATCTCATATGAAATTTAACGCCTTCCAGTGACGTTTTCCTTGATTTACTATAGATGTGATCAAAAAACTAATTAAGTATGAAATATCGAGTACATATCATTGCGTACATAATGCTTCCAAGGACATTAACATAGAACATTATTTCCGTAAATTTTTTAAATTTTACTTCGGTAGGTGCATGAGTAGTACTAAGTTTGAAGTGTGCAACAATTAGAGTCCCAACGTTTCTAAATTTTGACATCCCAAACTACTTGAGAAACTTCTTAATATAGTCTTGTTGGGATATGAATAAATATCTCTCAGTATATTCCTCTTGATGTTAATCATAATTATATATTTAGCCTCCCCCATACTTTCAATCCAAACTCTATATTTAGTTAGGTTTTCAAGTTTCAAATTTTTTCATCATTATTCCAGAAATCAGTATGTGATTGACATATAGTAGCAACATGATATGTCTCTCCATATGTATTTTCTCATTACAAAAAACACAGATATCATTACAGATCCTCATATGATTGACTTTATAAAAGAGTTATAAATCTTATTTCATTCTCTCGACGATTATATCAGCCCATATAGAGACTTATTCAACAAATACACATCTCATTACTTTATTTATTCAAAACATTGAGGTTAAATCACATATATAGTACCCTCAAGTTCTTCATGGACGAATGCAATATTAAAAACCATTTGATCTAACTCAACAACAAATCTACCAACGATTGATAGTAAAACCCTTATAAATGTTTGTTTCACAACCAGTTATATAAATTCTATTAAAGTCAATATCCTTATTTTATGTGAATCCCTTAGCCACCAACCTAAATTTGTACCTAGATAAGTCAACTCCATGAATACTTTGATTTTTTTTAAAACACATTTACACCCAAAAAACTTCCAATCGTTCATCGTCTTCAAAAGACCAAGTGTCATTTTTTCCAAATAACTTAGTTCTTCCCTAATGGCCTTCACTCACATTAACTTTTCATTGATCATCATAACATCGTGATAACTCTCGCGTTCAAGAACATATCCCTATATTTCAACTGATAAAGCACAACCTATAATATCAGAAAATTCATAAATATGTGTAAGATTTATAAGTCTTGTGTTTTATCATTCACCAATTGATAACTGTTAGTATCACCATGTTTCTCTTTAGTCCAAACACCTGAAGTGTATGTATCGTCAGACTATTGTCCAATACTAAACTCATTTAATTATTGAACTTCCTCCACAATAACTAAATCTGTAGCAAGTATGAAACCATAAGCGACAAAAACATCATCAGCCTCACTTTTTTTTCAGACTCCATCTAAATTTTATATATCTTTTTAGTGGTAGTAGGTGTAATATTCACTTTCTTCATTAGAATAAATACTTTATTAAATATTACATATGCTAATTAAATATTTATAACTTCCTAATTATATGCACCATAATCAATAATATTTTACTTCTTATGGATAGTCGAGGAAAAACATTTTACTGTTCTCGGATGAAGCTTGTCCTACTCCATATGTGCATAAGCAGCACAACTAAACACTCTCATATGTTTCAGAACTGGTTTTTTTTCAATCCATTTTTCTGTGCATATTTGAACTTCAGATATGAAAATAGACTCTTATTGATAATGATTCAATTTCGAATTTGATGATGTTTGAGAAATTATCTTGACAACTTATCCCCATAACTTGCAGTCCACAGTAGCTCTAGAAAAAATAAAATTTACCATTTCTAGTAAGGTTCGGTTTATACTTAAAGTAAGACTAGTCTGTTGAGAATTATTTTTCACTAGTATGTGTCTAGTAATGCCAGTTTTAGAACAATAGCTAGTGAGTAGTTTATTCAAAAAATTGAAGTCATTATTTGTCTTTAAGTTCTTCAACATCTTCTTAGTCTTATTCTCCATAAGCTTCTTCTAGTCTTTAAAAATATCAAATGCTACATATTTGGTTTTTAAAATTATAACTCACATTTTTATAAAATAATCATCAATTAGAGACATAAATTACATGACACCTCCAATTGTAGGATGCTTTGTAGGTCCCTAAAGGAAAGAATGAACTCATTCAAGTACACACAAGTCAGATGGTTATTAGAAAGAAACTTAAACCTCTTACTTTTACCCAATACAAAGTTCTAATAGAGAACCGATATGCGCCCATTAGAAACCAGACATGAGATATTAAATACAAAATAAAATATCGAACTTAAAACCTATCTTTGTGTTTTATTTTCATATATGACTCTCTTATTTGTTTCTCTCTTTTGAAATCTGAACCCTAAATTTTGAAATTGGTTACCTCTCTTTAATCTCCTAACCCAAGGTCAATTTCAATCGAACTTATGAGTAGTTAAAATAGCAGTGTTATGTCATCCACAGATGGTAGAAACATCACACTGTCACAACAAACACCAATGGTTTCTCCTCTTAGCAACAACATAGTCATCGTTTGCCTCCTTTCCTCTTTCGTCTCAGCCGCCTCCAAAACTAGATTTCTCTCTCATTTTCCTCATTTGTCTTATCTCTCCTATTTATCTGATCACCTCTTCTCGTTTCTCACTCATCTCTCTTTCTTATTTTCTTTTTTCATATTTGGTATCATGTTGCTGATTGTTTTTTTTTTCTTGGATATATTTTATTATTATTTTGGTTTTAGAGAAACTTTAGATGAGATTGACGGTAAATAAGTTAAAACAGAGAGTTTACATAGTTTCTACTCCAGAATGTGATGTTTCTGTTCCTTATCAACTTAAAAGCGCGGACGATGATATCAAAGGACTATTGCACAAAGAGGTTTGCCATCATATTATGGTATATTTATCTCTCATGGAATTGTGTAAACATTTGTGTGTATTTCTCGAAATGTATTTGTTAATTAATCATTTATTTATGTATTATACTCTATTTAACCACTTATAAACTAGTACTATTGTAACTTGATTTGTTTCGCAAAAAAAAATGCTTGTATGGTATAAATTCTAATATTTTTTTAGTACTTAGAGGGCTGACTTGTTTTATATTTGTAAAATAAAAAAGATACAATAGACGACTATAAGTGAATAATTATACATCTATTTGTGTAGTGGATGATAGAGGTTTGTGATAGTAATATCACATAATCACGTGTGAAAATGATTAAACATGGAGGTTAATTGTATGCCAACCCCACCTGATATTTTAGAGGCTCGAGGAGTTTCTCCTAAAGATATTCAAGGTATTAGCTTGTTCAACTATATTACATAAAACCATTATGGATATGATTTGATACATGACTATGTTTTCTAATCTATAATAAAAATGATTAATTTTGTATGTTTATAAATATGTTGGACAAGCTTCAAGAACATGTTGAATCCACTAACATGGCTAAGAGTTACTCCATGTTGTATCATTTGAACTAATATGATACATTTTATTACTTTAATCATATAGATTAGGTTCTCGTTTGACCTAATACTCTAGTTTGTGGTTTATATTCATTCAATAGGTGGATTGGCTCTATTTGGTTAGTTTAAAAATCCTCATATAGACATAAAAGCAAAGACTGCAAAAGGTGTAGCCATGATAATCCATAACAATCGCCGAATTCAAGCATTGGTAATGGAAGCAAATGTCTTCGAATCTATGCTCACTAGTTTAATCTCAGATTCGGATATAAACGCTTGAACACAAGCCAAGCATTGTTTCTAACAATGATTATTTATTGTGTTTTTATAGTTTTTAGACTTTTTATAAAATATTTATTATTGTTTAAATTCCATCTTTGTTTAAATATTTAGTATTATATTTTAACTTTCATATTTCAAATGGTTTTACTGCTCTAAAATATGTTTTTATTATATGATAATATTCGATTTATAATGTGTTTTTCACTTTGAATGACAATTTTCTTTTTTTGTTTGTTTTAGTCTATGTTGTCCTTTAACTTCAGAAAGAAGAAGTAAAAAATAAAAGTTCGAGTTGATTTGTTGGATTAATGCTTAGTATTGCAATGATGTATTTATATCTTTGTATAAGATTATACATTATTTGTTCTTCTAGTCAAATATCTAGTTGATATGTTTATTATTTATCACTTAATATATTTTGTTTCGAAGAATTGTATAACTTTATGTGTCTCTAATTTGTTATATATATTTTTTCTTATACTATTACAATAATGCACTTATAACTTATCATTGCAGTATACATTATGTGTGCCCATAGTCAGAGATTCTGTTAATGCATATATGGTATTTAACACAAAACAAAGAATCATTGAGCACATCCGATGCGACCAAAAAAAAAGAAGAGATGCGAGCTCAAGCAGAGCAGAAGATATAAAATCAAAGGATCAAGAATGAGCAGAGAAAATATGTGAGCTCGAGCAGAGAAAAGCTAAGCAAGAAGTAAAGATCTGATACAAAACATAGAAGAGATGCGAGTTCGAGCAGAGCAGATCAGAAGTATATAAAATCAAAGGATCAAGAAGAAGCGGAGAAGAGATGCGAGCTTGAGCAGAGAAGAGATGCGAGCTCGAGCAGAGCTGAGCTGAGCAAGAAGTAAAGGTAAGCTAGGGAAGAACAAAGAAAAAGCATGAACTCTAATGAAGGCCCTCTCGATTGAAAGTATTGATAAATAAGAGGACAGGATGAAAAAATCTGAGCATGGCCTAATCAAGACCGAGCGCGCCTAAAACTGAGTGAGATTTTAAAGTTCAGGCATATAAGATGAAAGAAGACTCGCTCGGGAACTGAGGAAACTGATGATTATTAAATGAACAAGTATATTACGATAGTCAACTTTAGAAGACCACAATAATGACCAAGCTACCAAAGCAACTATGCTGGAACTGAATCATGCGATAAATGCTTTAACTGTGAAGCTGCGCAATAATGGGCATCAACCACCTATGTTCACAATCGAAGCTAGCCGAGTAGCTATGCGTGAAGGGTCTGCCAAGCGAAACAAGCATGGTGAGGGAACTGGAGAGAGTAGTGGGCAGAAACGCCAAAAGAAAGCATCTCCAAAAGCTGACAAAGAAGAAGTAGTGGAGCATTACGACCACAGGCGTCCGACAATGGCAGTGTATGTACTTAAGGAGACGCCCTTTGTTAAGAAGATCCTGGACGCACAGCTCCCGAGGAATTTTGATCCATTCCGTTTGGAAGCAAACGACGGCTTTAGAGATCCAGAAAGACATTTGGAATAATTCAAAAATATGATGCTGGCTTTTAATCCGGATGATGCGATGCTATATAGAGCTTTGTCTATGACCCTCAAAGGTATTGCGATGGAGTGGTTCAGTAGCTCTTCTAAGGGTTCTATATGCGATTTTGTAGGACTTTGGTGTGCGTTCAAGAACAGATTTGTAGGTAACAAGTAGCTGCGTTTGGATGCTGATTCCATCATGGACCTCTACTTGAGGACGGACGAGCCTTTATATAAAGAGATTTGTTCATGCCATGAACAAACTCCCCGATCTAGTAGAAAATATGGCAGTATCCTCGTAAAAGAGAGGGCTCGGCCGATAGGGCAAGCTATATGTCGACCTGATAATGTTCCTGTGTGATAAAATAGGAGATCTCTTGGTGCGCCGACCAATTCATTAAAGTTGAAGATGCAACTAAAATCACCCCATAGGCTAAGGAAATCCTGAAAAATACCAAAGCATCTATGTATGACAGAAGAAAGATCGAGGATGGACCCCGTAGAGAGACCTCGAGAAACACCGATGGACCCCGTAGGGAATCCCTGAGAAACTCATATGGATCCTATAGATAATCTTTGATGAATACAGGTAGCTAGCACACTACGGCTTATGACAATCCTGCTTGACATTTCACCTTACTCACAGAAGCTATTTCTACCATCTACGACGACACCCGAGATAGGATATGGTACCAATCCACGAGAGCCATGTCAACCCCAAGCTACAAGCGGTCGACCTTGCATTAATGTGCGTACCACAACAACCACGACCACGCAACTAATGATTGTTGGAGACTACAAGAAGAAATAAAAAGGTTAGTAGAAAATGGCATTCTAATCCAATTTGTTTGGCAACAAGAACATGTCCTCCAGAGCAACATAATGGAAGGGCCCCGCCAGAGCAAGCCAGACACTCGTCGGGAAGATAAAAATATCGACCCAGGGAAGCAACAATGGATGCTCGCAATATCAGGAGATGGCACCCTAACTGAGGCCGATCAGCCAGCCCAGAAGAGGTGGAGGGAATACCATCCTGTATTTTCAGTAGGAAGTTCTTTTTACAACAGCTATAGAGAGCCAGTGGCAAACCTGATATTTAACGACAACGACATGAGAGGAATTCCACCCTGCATGAGGACGCAGTGATAATTACTTTGGATATTAGAGGGTTAATGATGACCAAGATATTGGTAGATGGGGGTAGCTCCGACAATATTATTTTTAAAGCCCAGCTATGACCAGATGCTGGAAGTCCCTTCATACAAGCCAACGCAATGTACTCTGACAGGGTATGCAGGAAAAGCATCCTAGTGCGTAGGGCAGATCGAGCTCATGGTCAAGGTGGGGCACGAAACGACAAAGAAAGAACTCAAGACACTCTTCATAATCTCATATGCGTCGAGCTCATACCACGCTATCATCGGAAGACCATGGTTACACATAATGGATGCAACCCCTTGCACATTCCGCCAATGTGTCAAATACCCCGTTAGTAATCCGTAAGGGATCATCCACGATAGTCAGTGGGCAGCAAGAACATGTTCCTCGGTGATCTTGGATCCAAGCAAACCAATCTGATAGCAATTAACAGGAGAGGGGGTGTAAGCCTACAAACAATAACCCCCTCACCTGATCCAATAGACGACCCCACGGACGGCGAGCAGCGGGATACCAAACCCGAGGGGGCCATGATGAAACGATAGCAGCAAGATGCATCCTTCACGTCGGGATTTCTTTGGATCCAGATTTAAAAAATCTTTTAATTGCATTATTACATCAAAATTTGGATATTTTTGTGTGGCCCCCAATGATGTAACTGGGGTCGATCCTTCTGTAATTTTTCATGACCTAGAAATCGACTGGTATATTAAACCAGTATGATAAAAATGTAGATTTTTTCTATTGAAAAACATGAAGCAATCCATTCTGAGGTAAATAATTTGCTCGATCTTGGTCATGTTCGCCGCGTTCGGTATCCGGTTTGGATTTTCAGCCCCATCTTGGTCAACAAAAAAGGAGGACAATGGCGCATGTGCGTCGATTTTACAAATTTAAACCAAACTTGTCTTGAGGATGCTTACCTCCTACCCTGAATTGACCAGTTAGTAGACTCCGCCTCGGGTTGTAGATAAATTTCGTTTATGGATGCGTACTCGGGCTACAATCAAATTCGAATGCACCAGAATGATGAGGATCATACAACATTCCAGATTGAGCGAAACCTTTATTGTTATACAGTCTTGCCTTTTAGACTGAAAAATGCCGGCTCCACTTATCAACGCCTCATCAATCGGATTTTCAAAGAACAATTAGGACATGATATGAAATCTTACATCAACGACATGATCGTCAAAACTAATATCCCAGAACGACACTTGGAAGTGTTAATCAACGTCTTTACAATACTACGTAAGTATAATTTAAAGTTAAACCCCTTGAAATGATCTTTTGGTGTCCAATAAGGCAAGTTTTAGGTTATGTGATCAGCAAGAAAGGAATAAAAGTCGACCATGCTCAATTACAAACGCTGCTTCAAATAGTTCCCCCCTGTGAACATCAAGGAGGTTCAGTGTCTCATCGGACGCATTGCGACCCTATCCAGTTTTATTTCGACGGCCTCTGATAAAATTCACCCTTTCTTCGAAGTCTTACGGGGAGAAAAGAAACTTTCTTGGAACGCCAAGTGCGATGCAACATTGAACACCCTAAAAGAGTACCTCACCTCGCCGGAAATACTATCGGCCCCAGCACGAGGAGACCAATTATACCTTTATTTGTCAATCTCCAACTATGGTTTAAGTGCACTGCTCATCAAGGTAGTAGAAAACATTCAACGCCTCGTTTATTATTCTAGTAAACTTTTAGTTGACGCCGAGAGACGATACATGAATTTAGAAAAGCTGGCTTTGGGTTTGGTAGTGGCGGCACGTAAAATGCGGCTGTACTTTCAAAGTCATACCGTCACTATCCACACATCTTTTCCTCTGCGCAACGTGTTGAAAAAATCAGATATCTCGGGATGCCTTCCCTAAGTGGTCAGTCGAGCTCGACGAATATGACATCAAATTCGAGCCTCGAAAGACGATTAAGGGACAAGCTGTAGCCGACTTTTTAACCAATTTTTCAGCAACCCGACCACTAGATGAATCCCCCAACAACTAACGAGGAAAATACTTGGGTCTTAGAGGCTGATCGGGTCTTAAGCAACTCTGGCAGTGGAGCCGGTATTCTTCTCAGGTTGCCAACATGTGAGTAGATCAAACAGGCAATCCGTTTCGGTTTCCCCGTAACTAACAATGTGGCATAATATGAGAGTGTCATATGGGGCATGCGTTTGGCACGAATTTATGGTGCCACCAGTCTTCAGGTACGCTAAGATTCCCAATTAGTTATAAATCAAGCTAATGGGTTATTTGACACGAAGCAGGAGAGAACACGAACTTATCTCACCATACTTAAAGAATGTGAAGCAAAATTTTACATTGTTCAATACGAGCAAGTACCTCGCCTCACGAATTCTGCAGCCGATACTTTAGCAAAAAAGGTCGCGGCCGCTGACCACCCTCTCCTTATTATATAGGAATACCCCAGCACTGCTCATTATCTCTAACCTTTCATGTTCTGCTTGATCAACAACACCATAGATTGAGAAAGCCCTTATTTACTATATCTCACCCACAGAACACTACCATAGGATAAAGCCCTCACCTTTTCTTTACAGGTGCGTGCAATCAACTATTGCATATTTGATAAGGTCTCATATCGAAAAAGCGCGAGTATGAAACTACTAAGATGCTTGGATCGAGAAGAAGCTACCACAGTTCTCCATGATTTGCATGTCAGCAAAGCTGGAGCACACTGCGACCATCGCAGTCTTATTCACAGATTTCTCCTTGCGGGTTATTACTGGCCAGAGTTAGTTGTCGGCGCTGAGCGCCTGGTTCAACAATGTCATGCTTCCCAACAGTATGCTAACACTGCACATTTTCTGAGCAAACCCATAGTAGTGAACCCAATACCTTGTTCTTTCGAAAAATGGGGAATCGACCTCGTCGGACCTTTATCAATGACCACTAGAAAAAGACAACTTTTAGTGGCCGCGGTTGATTACTTTACCAAGTGGGTAAGGCTAAGGTACTGTTCCTAACCCGGTCTCAAGAGATCTACGACTTCATACATCATCAAATCTTAACGTGTTTTGGAATTCCTCAAGTTCTAATGACGAACAATGGACGTCAATTCCATATCTTCATGCTCTCCACTTTTTTGCAAACGCTTCGGCATCACCCAACACTTCTCCACACCATACTATCTTCAAGAAAATGGGAAATTAGAAATCACCAACCGAACTATCCTTGATGGCATAAAAAAGAAATTAGAAAGGGCAAAAGGTAAATGGTCGGAAAAAATAGCGGAGGTGTTATAGGCTTATTGCACAACTCCCCGCGTCACCACAGATGAAACACCATTTGCCCTCATATATGTATTTGAGGCAGTCGTGCCATCAGAGGTGCTAATTGTAACTCACCACATTACAAACTATTCAGAGAACGAAAATAAGGCTAACCGAACAACGAAAATCAAGCATGCGTACGAGCTGAGTATTGCCCAAGTTTAATGCGCGGGCGTTTCAACTCCAAACTTCGACCACAAACATTACAAGTTGGTGACCATATCATGAAAAAAGGTCTTCCAAGGAGCTGGCGATCAAAAAATAGGAAATTTGGGCCCCACATGGGAAGGACCTTACACAATCATCTCTAAGGGTCACCAATGAGCATTCCGCCTCGTCGATCCGGAGGGTACTGCTTTTAAGCACCCTTGGAATATCAGTCACTTTAAATTATATCACCCAACAATGTAAGGAATTGATGCGCTCTTTTTCCCTTCTGAAGGCGTGAAGGGATTTTTTAATAAGGTGTCCACCCATATTGAATACTTAAATAAACATTTATTGCTTTCGTCATACAAATGTGTTTGTTTATACTTATTTTCTGTAACTCCGTGGTAGGGTCATTGACCACGCTTAAGGGCTATGCAATCGGGGTCATACTGTGCCACACTTAGACATGATCTAAAATATGAAAAATATGCTAATCGGTCACACATTTTTTGGCTATGTTAACGGGCCATACTGTGCTCAATACCACACTACAGTATTATATATGTGAAACACTCCAAGCCCACTAGGTTACGCAATTGGCCGAACCGGTCGCTTCGTGAATCCGGCTAGGAGTAATTTACTTTGTCATAGTCACGCAATGAGCCCCATTGTGCTCGATCTTGCAGAAAAGTTTTAAAGTGTAAACAATCAAAAGTATAAACACACATGTTCAACACAACACATCATCCCATATATATCTCCAATAACTTGTTTCTCCAGAAATAAGTAAAGTATAAATATACAAATCAACAACAACAAATCATGGTACAAAAAATTAAAGTCTTTATAAAATAAAATATTACTATGGATCAACAAATTTCTCTACAACCTCCGCTTTGGCTGCATCGGGCATACCAACGGCATCGATTTTCCTTTTTTTCTAAAGAGGCAAGCAATTTGTTATGTGGACCAAGGTCCATTTGTGGGTAAAATGCCATCAGATCAGCCACAAATTTTATTTTACCTTTATGAATCATCCCATGGGCACCTGCACACTTGTCGCTCCCTCGCCTCCAAATCCGATGTTGCGTGCTTCTTCATCGTCGTGCGCTCCTCCTCCCACTCCTTTTGGTTCTTAGCTATCTGTATTTTCAGCTCTGCCGTCTCCATGGTTAAATCCGCTATTTTCACAGCTTGCTCTTCCATCCTACCGGCCTGAATCCAATTTTGGTCTAACAACTTTGAATTCTGAGCTATCAGAGTATCATTCTTTTTCATCAACTCATTATTTTGTGTTGACACCAATGTTGTACTACTTACTACTTCTAAGTTGTGCTTGCTCACGACATCCCTGTCATCACAAGCCTTGAGCAACTGTTAGTGAAACTCTTCATTCTCCTTCACGATATTGTCTACACGTTGTTTTGCCGAGCCATATGCATTCTTAAATCGGGCCAGCTTGGTGGTCAAGCCCCGAACCGAGCTAAAGAACAAGGGCTCGGGCTTCCACTTCTCCATCTGTTTGATGTCAACAGAGTACATTTGACGATACGTGAGAGTGTGCAAATTATATTGTATTTGTCCTAAAATAAAGAAAGGCAAATGAGTTTACTACAATCAGAATTCCCAACAAATAAAACAAAGGCAATATAATAAAAAAATGGATATAAATCTAAGTATACCTCCATCGCCAACTCCAACTGCCTTTGCAGGATTTCAGACATCGGCATCGTATCATAAAAGGATAAGTCCAAACCATGACACAGTTGTTCAATCATTCTCTGCGAGGCCATGGGCATCACCAGTTTCAACGATGGGATAGACTCAGTTACTTGGACCCTTTCCCCAGCTTCATTTGATCTCTGCACAAGCGGATCCTTGGGTACCAGAATATTCACTAACGTTGAAATTGACCCTAACCCGTGCACAAAATTCTTCATCCGTTGCGCCAGTGCTGGCGGGATGTCTTTCTTCTTCTCACCCCCCTCCATATATTTCCCAGAACCCTTCGGATCCTACACCTTATTATCCCCCTCAATCATTACCACTTCCGAGTTGCTGACCGAGGGGTTATCCGGCTCATGGGCTTGTGGAGCATCATTCTCCTGCTCACCCACGTTCCATCCACATCAGTTTCATCAACCATTACCATTATTAGTTGAGAGAATAGTACAACATTGATCGCTACCTTGCTTTTCTTCTTTAGTGGACTGACTTCCTCGTCCACCTCATCTACACGGAGCCTTACGGACCCCTCTCGGCCTTCAATTTCATCCACCACATCTGGTAGTATCGCTTTTTCTCTTTTTCCTTCTACCGTGTCGCCTTTTTTGACCCCTTCAAAGTAAACGATGACTCACTCGTCTCCCGCGCCTTCCGCTCCTATGGAACTTATAGACCTAGCCTAGTATAATTCTCCTCTATAGACCTTTTCTCCATCAAAGCGCGCAGCCTTTCCAAGGTCTTCTTCTCTCCACTTACGCTCATGATCACATGGCCGTCTTGAGAAATGTGCAATTCTGGAATTTTCTACAGTGCAAAACACTTGCGTTGGCTCAACCCCTCAAGCAGCGTTTGCAGCAACGAATAGTTTTGCTAGAAGATTCACCGAGCCCTTAGGTCGACCCTCCTTACACCACACTTGATATTTACCTTCACCTGCACAAAATACAACACAATTATAACTCACACTTTATTAAGACTTCATCTAAACCCCTACTAGAGCTCTTACACTTGCCTTTCCACCGCCTTTCTAATTGCAAATCCAGTTTAACACTCTTATGCTACTAATTCCCAGACACATAGATGAACCTATGCTTCCAATTCTTTTCCGGGTTTGGCATATCTACGATATGCCTCGCTCCATTTAGTTGAAGATAGAAATATGGTGACCGCGCCAACTTTGATACCTCTACCGCTGCTAACAAATCAGCCAAGCAAATGGGTATTTTAAAGTATTGCAAACTCAGCACTATGCTCAATAGGGTTCTTCATCTGTTTGTTGTTAGCTAAGTTGGGCATATACTAACAAAGGTGAAAAAAATCCATAATCAATAGGGGTAAGGGGAGTCGTAAGCCTTAGTCAAATAAAGTGATATATAGGAACGTCTCACCTTCTTCAGTTGTATAAGGTTGATCCTCCGCATGTGGCGCCCTAATGGTCACATCGTCAGGAAATGCATATTTATCCCTAAACTCCAGGACAAAGCCTTCGGTCAGATACCCATATTTAAAGGTAATTCATGAAAAATATTCCTCCAAAAACTCAGCCCTCTCATATTCCGATTCGCCTTCTACGACTTTCTTCCTCATAACTTTCTTGGGCGCCATGATTTAAGCAACTACACTTACCCAACAATGGTTATCAGAATTCGGTATTATCCTACGCTACATAGTTTCAGTTTTGACAAAAGCACCTCTTCAATAACAAAACGGATGAGAGAATAAATGACAAGAAAGAAGAATATTGGGTCTTGGACCTGATGTGACTAAAGCTCAAAATGTAGAGAGAGAAAGTAGAAAGAGAATATATTAAAAGAGTTTTCCCCCAACCAAGAATAAATGGGCTCCCTTTTATAGTGGGGAAGATGGATCCCATTTATGTCCTTGGTGGTCTTGCATTATTTCATCTATAGTCCTTTACAAAACACTTTGTTTACAAATTGCCTTCTAATAAATAATAAATACAATAATAGGCATACTTATCTTCTCCTTTCTGCAATTGACTCCTTTTCTATTAAGACCGACGAATTACTCCCTTATCAGTAGCCCCCCAGGCTTCAAGAGCGTCGGGAATGAAGACTTGTAAATGAATCAGTTCTAAGCGCTTCTATCCCCTATACCTCGGTATCGATTGACCGGATTGCCTCGGTTGATCGTTGTCTCCTAAATGATGACCGACCCTCCATACTTTCTGTTAACGCTTCTAGGACGGACACGAATCATCCCGATGCTACAAAACCTTGTCATGGGTCTGCCATCGACCCTTTTTTACAGATTCCCCATGGGCCTAAACCGGTAATCAGGCTTTGGAAAATAAACTGGGTATATGGAGCCCATCTAGTTTATCCATCTGAACTAGCTGGTACAGACCTACACTGCTAGCCTGAGCTAAACCGACACTTGTCGTCCTATTATTCGAAGCGTGCTCGCCTACACATCTCTCCAAAAAGCTCTTCGACTTCCTGATACTTTTCGTCGTTTGGACTCCCCCATGCGTAAAGCGGTTAAATAGAGCAGCCTATAAATAACTCATTCACCAAAATCGCTCTCAGAGGAATTCTAGAGAGAGAATGTGTTGTCCGGACTTTTCTATAGAGAGAGAGCCAAGTTTATGAAAAGCAAGAACCCGAAGCTAAATCAAAAACGGAAGAAGAAGAAAGAGTCTACGTTTGGATTTGTCGAGTGGGCCAGCATTAGTGACCAAGCTGAAGAGTACCGAGCTGCGAGACTGATTTGGAGTTCTAAGACCAAACCCTTTACGCCCGTGCCTCTCCCCTACGACCCTATCCTTCCTAATTCAATCCCCGCTGAATTATTCGTTGTACCCGAACCGTCCGGTGCTCAAAACCCCAAACCCATTGTTATCCCCTCCAGCAGCAGTTCTCCACATTCTCCTGCTACTTAAACCGATTGTCCGACGCCTTCGTCGGTAAATTCTCATACTATACCAACCCCTTGTTCTCCTAAACGCCAAGGTAGAGCTAGGTTTCTTTCGATGGGAGACTCAAATACTTCGACTTCGCCTGCGGGGGGCAATTCTCCTGAAATAGTTCAGTTTACCCCCTCCATACAAGGATACTGGACCGGTGTCAATACCGCACGGACTCATTTGGGCGTTACCCAACAAAACCTGGACCGCCAAGAACTGGAGATCGAGCGGGCTCGTCAACAGAAAAAAGGATTGGAGCTCGCCCGTACCGAAAGTAGCTCTAGTTTTATAGACCCTCCTGCCCAATTGAACGACCCTCATGCGGCCAGCCCCCTAATCTCGATGCGGTCCCGGGTGAAGATGTTGAAGAGCCAGAAATGAACGTCTTGGCTACTGGGGAAGCTGTTGGAGCCGGTGTTGCCGCTGTTGGCAACGCTGCTGCTCCTCCCGAAGAGCCTCTTCCCGCGGAGATTGAGGCGGTCATGACTACAACTTACTATCGGCGGTTGCCAAGGGACAACGTCATCTCCCTCTTTGAAGGAAAATACCTTTACTTCTCTGCTGTGGAACAGGCAGAGCTTCTAATCCGGTGGGGAATCCCGGAGTGCGTTACTGTACAATTCCCCACTCCTGGTGAGATGCCAGTGCATGTTCGGTCGCGGGAGATCGTCATCTTCACGAAGCTCTTCAGCTAAGGCCTCAGGTTTCCTCTGGATCCTGAGATCGCTCTGTATTTCGAAACCCTCAGCATCTGCCCCTCACAACTCACGCCTAATGCGTGGTATACACTGATGTCATGCAAAATGGCCTCGCGCCTATCGGGTCGGGTTATGTCGATGGAGGAGTACATTTCCATGTCCTGGCTCTCTAAATCCCCCAAGTCACCCTTCTTCTACTCTTCCTTGAAAAGGCTGAGGCGGATGGTGCTCGAGCCAAAAAATCGAAACGCTCCAAGAAGGAGAGTGGCTCTGGCGATGCTCCTGCTCTCGTCGATAATGCCACTATCTTCGCGCTGTTTGAGCAATATGGGAAGGACAAGGGTGTGGTAGTGGCCGTTCTCGCAGTAGTACCGGCCGAGGGTGCTCCGGTAATGGTGATCCCCGATGACGATGATGCGGGTCCCTCAAAGGCATCCGCGGATGCCGCAACGTCATCAAGTGGCACTAAGATGCCTGTTTTGTCAATGCCCGGGAGTCCTCATACCTTTCCGTTGTGAATAACGGACGGGTTGTCCCTGTCCTTGTACAACATGCTTGTGCCTTTGACGATGAAATAAATGAGGGCATGGGAGCTAAGTCAGAAGCTGACGGAAGTGGAGGGGAAAGTCGTCGCGCTTGAAGAGGAAGTGCAAAGGGAAGGGGCGGCCAAAAGGCTCTTCGAGTAAAAACTGAAGAAGGTGGAAAAAACCTTGGCGCGGGTCAGAAAGGACCGCGACGAACGATCTAAGCAACTGGTAGTCTCGAAGATACAGAGCCGTTATTTTCGGTACTCCGCGGTGAAGAAAGCGAAAGAGAATGCCGAACTGAAAAATTCGAATGCTCTATTTGCTGACAAGTGTCAGCAATGGTCTGAAAAGGAGACTGCCGAGGCAAAAGCTGCTTATGTGCTGGCCTTCCACAACTGTTTCCCCGACCTCCCCCTTGGGTCCATGTGGTTGGATGTTCCCGAGGACGATCGTCCCTCCGACGTGGTCTGCGAAGATGAAGAATCGGACGACACCGAGACTGAGCCCGAGGATGAGGACGCTTAAACTTAGTCCCCTTGTTCTTTTTTGTATGAGATTGTGAATCGTATGGGTGTGTAGAACCCTCTTGAATTGTTTTTGTAACTGATCTTGTTATAAGTTTTCCGTAATTTTGAAGTTTTTTCTGACATGCTTCTGTAATGCGATACGGGGTCGAGAAGGATTGTTTTCAGTGTTAAGAAATGTCCAGAGCAAAAAACAATGTGTTAATCAATGCTTAAAAAGAAAAATTTCCATAGGGTCGGGAATAAAAATGTGGATCAGTTTAAACACTGAAAAACCTATTAAGGTTCTGTTGATCAATGTAAAATTGAACAATTTCCCATAGGGTCGGGAATAAAGATGTGGATCAGTTTTAACACCGAAAACCCTATTAAGGTTCTGTTGATCAATGTAAAATTGAAAATTTCCCCATAGGGTCGGGAATAAAAATGTGGATCAGTGTAAACACTGAAAAACCTATTAAGGTTTTGTTGATCAATGTAAAATTGAAAATTTTCCCATAGGGTCGGGAATAAAAATGTGGATTAGTGTAAACACTAAAGAACCTATTAAGGTTCTGTTGATCAATTACGATCGCCAAAAGTTGTCCACCAGCTCGTCAACTAATGGACTCCTTTTTAATACTTCTGAGATTTATAGGCAAAATTTTGGATTAAAAAGGTCGGTTGCTATGGATGCCTCATCAAAACCTTCTCGCGCCACCAAGGAAGGAAAGAGTACATACCCGACCAAAGGTTCTTACATAAACAATGATTATAAAGAAGTTACAAAGATCAACAAAATTACTCCAAATATAGCTTCAAATGTTCAATGTTCCACGGGAGCCTCAACAAACGCCCATGCTTGTCCTGCAATCGATACGTTCCACTCTTAATTCTTTCCATTACTTTGTACGGTCCTTCCCAATTTGGGGCGAGTTTGCCAAGGCTTTTGTCTCTGGTGTGCAGAAAAACTCTTCTCAAAACCCTATCTCCGACTTTGAACTATCGCCGACGTAATTTTGACGCATACCGACTGCTCATTAAGTTCTGATAATGTAAAGAATTTAGTTGAGCTCGGCTCCTTTTTTCTTCTATCTGGTCCAGAGCTAGTCGTCTGTTATCCCCGTTTTCATTTTCATCATAATTACCGAGCCTAAAAGATGGGAAGATTGACTCTGCTGGGGTGACCGCGTCCATTCTATATACTAAGGCATAAGGCGATTCTTTAGTCGTCGTTCGAGGTGTAGTCTGGTAAGCCCACAATACTTCCTGTAAGTAATCCGGCCATTTGTCAGCTTTTCCTTCTAGATTCTTTTTAAGGCCGTCCAAAATGGTTCGGTTCGTAACTTCAACTTTCCCGTTCCATTGGGGATGGAAAGGGACAGAAAAGCATTGCCTAATCCTGTGGGTCGTGCAAAAAGATTTCATTTCGCTGCTGTGAAACTGAGGTCCGTTATCCATGGTAAGCCTCTGAGGTACCCCGAATCTACAGCAAATATTCGACCAAATAAATTTGATAATATCCTTAGTTTTCGTTCCCGATAATGGCTTGGCTTCTACCCATTTGGAAAAGTAATCCACAGCTACCACAATCGTTTGTCTTCCACCGGATGCCATTGGTATAGGTCCTACAAGATCGATTCCCCATCAGTCAAAAGGCAGGCCTTCACATATTGACTCTAAAGGGGCCGCGGGCATATTTATCGCATTCACGAATCTTTGACAGGTGTCGCAGGTTTTTACTATCTGCTAAGCATCAACCGTTACTGTTGGCCAATAAAAACAAGCGAGAAAAATTCTTCTTATCACCGCTTTGTAACCGCAATGAGTCGCTCCCTCTCCGTCATGCAGCTCAGATATAATTATTTGTACCTCATTTACCCCCAAGCATCTCAGTAAAAGCCTGCTAAACGAATTTTTGTATAGTATGTCCCACACCAAAACATAGCCCCGGGCTTTGTTCCGTATTTTCCGTGTCGAGATCCTATCGTCTGGTAGTAGTCCTTCGACCATGAAAGCTATAATATCCCTTCTCTAGTCTGATATACTTACCGAAGATATTTGACAAGCGATTTCTGGTCGATTATCCAGCTCTGTCCTCTTTAAAATCGACGGGTTTTCTTGTTCGGTTATCCAAGGGTAACTGCTTGAGCAGGACGCCGACGCTAGGGAGTCAGCGATCACATTTTCGGTTCTAGGAACATGATCATATGTTACTTTGGCAAACGATGCGGCTAATACTCACAATGCCGCTATGTACCGAACCAGGTGCGCTTTCCTGGCTTCCGACGCTCCCGAAGCTTGGTTAATCAAAAGCTGAGAATCACTAACAAGACGTACGCGCGTAGCCCCACACACCTTTGCTAGTCGCAGACCGGCCAAGGCAGCTTCATATTCAGCTTCGTTGTTAGAAGTGGGAAAACCAAATCGGATTGCCTAATGCATACTTATGCCCGTGGGGGTTACTATCTGTACGCCCGCGCCGCATCTATTGACGTTCGATCCACCATCAGTTCGGATGACCCACTCAAGTAGCTCGTCCTTCTCGGGCGGTGCTTCTTGGTTTGGTCGGTCAGAATGGAATTCGACTATAAAATAAGCCAGGGCCCGGCCTTTGATAGTTGTTCTTGGCTCAAAGTTGATATCGAAATCACCCAATTCGACCGACCATTCAGATATTCTTCATGACATGTCCGGTCGTTGAAGTACTTACTTGAGTGGAAACGAGGTTCGGACAACAATGGGGTGGGCTTGAAAGTATGGTCGCATTTTTCGCACCGCGGTCACCGAAGCCAATGCCATTTTTTCCAACTTCAAATACCGTGTCTCCGCATCTAATAGGCTTTTGCTTACGAAGTATACCGCTTTGGGAACCATTCCCTGTCAGGGGATTTATTAGAAGGTTCGGGGACGATAAATAAGTTTTGATCCCCAAAAAGACTGTGTTGCAAGCTGGCGTCCAAACAAAATTCTTAGCGTTTATCAAGACCTGAAAAAATGGAGCGCACTTGTCAGACGAACGAGGAATAAATCGATTCAAAACCGTCAGGCGCCCGGTTAATATCTGGACCACCTTAATATTCTTAGGTGGTGTCATGTCAGTAAGCGCTTGTAATTGGATCGGGTCTTCCTCGATTCCTTTTTCGCTAACAAAGAATCCCAAGAATTTACCCGACCTTACCCAAAGGAGCATTTCTCCGGGTTTAACTTGAGATTTATACGCCTTAGATTATCAAAGGTTTCCCTCAAATCAGCGAGGTGGTCTTTGTCTGTACCGCTCTTCACTAGCATGTCATCGATGTAAACTTCCATATTCCTCCCTATTTGGAAGTCAAAGGTCTTGTTAACCAATCTTTGGTAAGTCGCTCACGCGTTCTTCAACCCGAACGGCATAACCTTATAACAATATAAGCCTCGGCCCGTGACAAACGTTGTGCTCTCCTGATCCGCTGGGTGCAACTTGATTTGGTTATAGCTTGCATATGCATCCATAAAGGAGACTAATTTGTTTCCCGACGTGGAATCCACCAACTGGTCAATTCTCAGCATTGGGAAAATATCCTTTGGGCATGCTCGATTAAGGTCGGTAAAGTCCACACACATCCTCCACTTCCCATTCTTCTTTTTGACGAGGTCGGGATTGGACGTCCAGAGTGGTTAACTTGATTCTTTGATGTGCCCGATGCTGAGAATTCTTTCAACCTCTCTCAGAATGATTTCTGCCTTCTCCGGGGCAAAGGCCCGACGCTTTTGTGAGATGGGTCTGACATTCTTATTCATAGTGAGCTTGTGAATTACATGGTGCTCTGGGACTCCGGTTACGTCCTTCGAGCACCATGCGAACAAATTCAGATTTTCATGTAGCACCAATACCAACTGTTTCTTGAAGCCTAGTGACAATTTGGTTCCTATCTGTAAAATTCTTCCTTCGGTAAATTGGTGTTTTTCGCATTCTTCATCGGTGGTTAAAAAACTGGGAGCTTCCCGGGGATCATCGATGGGTAGCGACCCCAAGAGAAGTCCCACTAATTGCTAGTCCCGCGCTTGCTCCATTTCTTGATCCCTTTTTTGTGCTAAAGCCGCTCGGTAGCATTCTCTTGCAGCTTTCTAGCTGCTTCGCACTACCCCCCACATTGTTTCCGACCATGTATTTCAAGCATTGATGAACATTGGATGTTACCGCGTGCATTCGCGACAGCTACGACCTGCCAAAGATCTCATTATGGGAGGCCGGTGCGTCCCACGACGAATAAAATGGTGACCTCCTTCTTGAACGGCCCACGGCCCAACTGAACGATGCCTTCAAATTCTCCAACCACGTCTGCTGCCGAACCTCTGAAACCTACAATCGTTCGGTCTGAGCGTGTAATTACCAGGGGTGCCCTGAACTTAGCGAATGTCGACGCAAAGATTATGTTCGCGGAGCTTCCGGTGTCTACGAGGATGCGTCGAACCTCTTCTCCCGTAATGGCTGCCCCAATAACGACGGCATCTTCATGAGGGCCGGCAATGTCTCGCATGTCGTCGTCGTCGAAATACAAAATCAGTGAAGGGATGCCTTTCGAATGGGGATAGGGCCGAGCTTCTAACTAAGTAGCCAGGTTCACAATATGTCACTTTCGGGAGGAGTGCGTGATCCCTGCCATAGAATCACCCCAAAAAATAGTCAATGATTTGAAAAATTGACAGAGGTTTCTTATATTCCCGTTACTTTCCGCAGCTTCTTCTTCGATGACCCCGATGAGGTTACGTCTTACATCGGGATCGATATATTCGTTGGAGACATCAAAAAGGTCGGTCACTTCGGAAATCGCCATGGTTGTTTCGGGATTCTTTATCGTCGCGATTTCTTTCGAAGCTGAGCCTTACTGCGCTTTATTTTTCACATACTCGAGCAGGATACCGTGCTCTATCAGCATTTGTATCTCCTTTTTTAGAGCGATACAATCCTTAGTATCGTGTCCCACGTCTTCATGGTATCGACAGTATTGGTTGTTTCTATTCTCCCGAGGCGTTGGTATGGGGAAAGGCCTCCGATACATCTCGCTTTTCTTAGTCTTTTCATAGATTGAAGATACGCACTCTGTCAAATCAACGAAGTAAGCAGGTCAGATCCACTTGTTAGACATGGGTCGTGAAACCACTTGGTTCGTCTGCTTTGCTCTCTGGCCCTGGGAAGCCAGAGGCTTGATTGGTAAGGACTAGGTAGGTGGTATTGTGTTGACCGGCTGGGCTTGCTGAGCATATCTGGATTGAGCACCCTGTTTTATAACGATCGACGCTTGCACGCTTTGTTGAATTTGCGCAGCCAATTCAGACGCCTCGGTTTATTCTATCAATATCTGATTTTCCACGTGAGCTAGAGCTTGCTTTTTAGTGACCGCTTGCTTCATCGGTCCTGGAAGCAACCCTAAGCGATACGCTGTTAGAGCCACATTCTCTTCGCAGTGATCCGGGTCGGTCTTAGCATCGATAAAACGCATGGTGTAATCCCGGAGGCTTTCTTTCAATCTTTGTTTACAGTTGACGATCGTATCACCGTTGGCTCGGAAACTTTTTCTTCCTACAAAATGCTGACGGAACATCATCCAGAACATCCCAAAGTTTTTAATACATCCATATGGGAGTCGGTTGTACCACTTAGATGCCCGATCCTTAAAAGTCATCAAAAACGCCCGACATAATAACTTATCGTCATTATCAAAACTCAACATAAAGTTCTTGAAAGCTTCCAAATAGTTATCCAGATCCCTCTTGCCATCATATTTCTCCAATTTGGAAATGTCAAACCTCTTTGGGAGATGTCCTGATAATATTTCGTCGGACAACGAAGAAGCCCTCCAATTCCTTCCGAACTCGAACGATCCGCCACCAAGTCCCTCGGTCTGAATCCCATACAAACCTCCATCTCTCGGGTTGATGAACTGCTACTGACCCGGTACCCCTGGGTCTGGCTATTTGATGGTTCCCACTGGACCTGAGGCAGGACTAGCCGCTCCTCTCTACTGCCCGTCAGCATCTCTTCTTTCTCGAAGGACACCGACGTTCTTTTCTCAGAGCTACCCTTCTTGAACTTGGGAGAGTCAGAACGGGATGCCATATTCTGTCAGGAATTGCTCTTCTGCGCGCGTTTATTTAGCCTTTCCTTACATTGGTACTCTCTTCCCGACAAGTCATCCGAGGTATAATCGGTAGAGATTCCCCGGTAATCCTTTTGGTACTGCTCTGTTCTTCCATCATGCTTGTCTGTCGGGCAAGACTCCCGATAATACCGAACAGGTCGGGCATCAATACGATGGTCAATAGTCGGATAACCTTCTCTGCGGTTGTCTACGACTGGCTATTTTCATTTGCCTTCCCGAACTCTTTTATCATCTAGTGCCTGCTGTTTTTCAGCGTTTAGCTTCGCGATGTCATCCAGCACCTGTCTCCTGGTCATGATAAGAGTCGATCGCTTATCCCGACCCTGCGCATAATACTCCCATCCCGGTGCTTCTTCGCCCTCAGATAGCGAGACGGATCGGGCCACCTCTCTCCCGACCCTCTCTCTGACTGCTTCGTCATTCATTCTTTAATATTAGATCGCGATTTTCAAAGAAAAAGATTCCTTTTTGGTATCATGTGTTCCCACAGACGGTGCCAATGATGAAAGAATAAATGACAAGAAAGAAGAATATTGGGTATTGGACCTGATGTGACTAAAGCTCAAAATGTAGAGAGAGAAAATAGAAAGAGAACATATTAAAAGAATTCTCCCCCCACCAAGAATAAATGGGCTCCCTTTTGTAGTGGGGAAGGTGGGTCCCATTTATGCCCTTGGTGGTCTTGCATTATTTCATCTATAGTCCTTTACAAAACACTTTGTTTACAAATTGCCTTCTAATAAATAATAAATACAATAATATGCATACTTATCTTCTCCTTTCTGCAATTGACTCATTTTCTATTAAGACCGACGAATTACTCTCTTATCAAAAACAACATGCGACCAGAATCCCCAATACACGCCTATTGACTCAACACTAAGCAAATCACGCGCTCTACTCAAATCAAAATCAAAGAAAACTCGAAAAAAACCCTTAAACATACCTGTATAAACGTTTATTTGTTTCTCCTAGATGCAAGCACACACGACAAGTACTCCTGTAAACTGACAGCAACGAGAGACACTTGAAGAACGAAAACAACTAGACTCCAAATGGGGGAATAATTATCTTCTCATTTCTTCTACTCTAGAAACGTTAAGCTTTCTTCTCCTTGTGAAAATACAGGCAAAACAAATTTCGAAATTATGAAGACAAAAAGCTGCTACTCCCAAGTAATGAGGATATGTAACTCAACCGCCACAAAGCAATGATACCCATCAAATCATTTGTCGAGAAACTAAATGACTCGTTTCTTTTTCAAATCTATTTGTCAGATAATTAAATCTCAATTCCGCGCGATTTGTCATATCACAAATTTGACACGTCACCCACACTTCCTTCACATCTATTATAACCCCTTATTTTATTCCACCTAGTAACCATCACACTATTACTAGATGGACTAGGGAGATCCCTGATAAGGTAATAAATATCCATAACAGATGTGAAGGGGAAATGTTAATAAAAAATACTTAGTAAAAACATATTGAACGGCTAACCATCGAGCATATCTGATGCGACCACAAAACAAAGAAGAAATGCGAGCTCGAACAGAGCATAAGCATATAAAATTAAAGGATCATAAAGAAGCAGAGAAGAGATGTGAGCTCAAGCAGAGCAGAAGCATATAAACTTACAAGATCAAGAAGAAGCAAAGAAGAGATGCGAGCTCAAGCAGAGGAAAGCTGAACAAGAAGTAAATGTAACCTAGGGAAAAACATAAAAGAGATGCGAGTTCGAGCAGAGCAGAAGCATATAAACTTACAAGATCAAGAAGAAGCATAGAAGAGATGCGAGCTCAAGAAGAGAAAAGTTGAGCAAAAAGTAAATGTAACCTAGGGAAGAACAAAAGAAAAGCACAAACCCTAATGAAGGCTCGCTCGGTTGAAAGTATTTATAAATAAGATGACGAGATGAGAAAATATGAGCAGGTCCTAATCAAGACCGAGCGCGCCTAGAACCGAACAAGATTCCAAAGGTCAGACACATAAGATGAAAGCAGACCCGCTCGGGAACTGAGGAAACTGATGATTATTAAACGACCAAGTATATAACAAGAGTCAATTTTAGAATACCACAATAATGATCGCTAATTAGGGATATTTGACAAGCGTTACAGTCAAGATCTTTGTATAGCAAAATGATCATATGTAATAAATAAGATAGTAACTGCTAAAAGCAGTATAAATAAGGATTGAGAGTAATGTAATAGGGTTATGTTCTTCTTCTTCCTGAATTAATAGTACTCACTATCTTGGCATATCGGTGTTAGGGTTTTCCCGTTAACATATCTAATATTTAGTAAAAAATACTTAGTAAAAACATATTGAACGGCTAACCATCGAGCATATCTGATGCGACCACAAAACCAAGAAGAAATGCGAGCTGGAACAGAGCATAAGCATATAAAATTAAAGGATCATAAAGAAGCAGAGAAGAGATGTAAGCTCAAGCAGAGCAGAAGCATATAAACTTAAAAGATCACGAAGAAGCAAAGAAGAGATGCGAGCTCAAGCAGAGGAAAGCTGAACAAGAAGTAAATGTAACCTAGGGAAAAACATAAAAGAGATGCGAGTTCGAGCAGAGCAGAAGCATATAAACTTACAAGATCAAGAAGAAGCAAAGAAGAGATGCGAGCTCAAGAAGAGCAAAGTTGAGCAAGAAGTAAATGTAACCTAGGGAAGAACAAAGGAAAAGCACGAACCCTAATGAAGGCTCGCTCGGTTGAAAGTATTGATAAATAAGATGACGAGATGAGAAAATCTGAGCAGGTCCTAATCAAGACCGAGCGCGCCTAGAACCGAACAAGATTCCAAAGGTCAGACACATAAGATGAAAGCAGACCCGCTCGGGAACTGAGGAAACTGATGATTATTAAACGACCAAGTATATAACAAGAGTCAATTTTAGAATACCACAATAATGATCGCTAATTAGGGATATTTGACAAGCGTTACAGTCAAGATCTTTGTATAACAAAATGATCATATGTAATAAATAAGATAGTAACTGCTAAAAGCAGTATAAATAAGGATTGAGAGTAATGTAATAGGGTTATGTTCTTCTTCTTCCTGAATTAATAGTACTCACTATCTTGGCATATCGGTGTTAGGGTTTTCCCGTTAACATATCTAATATTTAGTAAAAAATACTTAGTAAAAACATATTGAACGGCTAACCATCGAGCATATCTGATGCGACCACAAAACCAAGAAGAAATGCGAGCTGGAACAGAGCATAAGCATATAAAATTAAAGGATCATAAAGAAGCAGAGAAGAGATGTAAGCTCAAGCAGAGCAGAAGCATATAAACTTACAAGATCACGAAGAAGCAAAGAAGAGATGCGAGCTCAAGCAGAGGAAAGCTGAACAAGAAGTAAATGTAACCTAGGGAAAAACATAAAAGAGATGCGAGTTCGAGCAGAGCAGAATCATATAAACTTACAAGATCAAGAAGAAGCATAGAAGAGATGCGAGCTCAAGAAGAGCAAAGTTGAGCAAAAAGTAAATGTAACCTAGGGAAGAACAAAGGAAAAGCACGAACCCTAATGAAGGCTCGCTCGGTTGGAAGTATTGATAAATAAGATGACGAGATGAGAAAATCTGAGCAGGTCCTAATCAAGACCGAGCGCGCCTAGAACCGAACAAGATTCCAAAGGTCAGACACATAAGATGAAAGCAGACCCGCTCGGGAACTGAGGAAACTGATGATTATTAAACGACCAAGTATATAACAAGAGTCAATTTTAGAATACCACAATAATGATCGCTAATTAGGGATATTTGACAAGCGTTACAGTCAAGATCTTTGTATAACAAAATGATCATATCTAATAAATAAGATAGTAACTGCTAAAAGCAGTATAAATAAGGATTGAGAGTAATGTAATAGGGTTATGTTCTTCTTCTTCCTGAATTAATAGTACTCACTATCTTGGCATATCGGTGTTAGGGTTTTCCCGTTAACATATCTAATATTTAGTAAAAAATACTTAGTAAAAACATATTGAACGGCTAACCATCGAGCATATCTGATGCGACCACAAAACAAAGAAGAAATGCGAGCTCGAACAGAGCATAAGCATATAAAATTAAAGGATCATAAAGAAGCAGAGAAGAGATGTAAGCTCAAGCAGAGCAGAAGCATATAAACTTACAAGATCACGAAGAAGCAAAGAAGAGATGCGAGCTCAAGCAGAGGAAAGCTGAACAAGAAGTAAATGTAACCTAGGGAAAAACATAAAAGAGATGCAAGTTCGAGCAGAGCAGAAGCATATAAACTTACAAGATCAAGAAGAAGCAAAGAAGAGATGCGAGCTCAAGAAGAGCAAAGTTGAGCAAGAAGTAAATGTAACCTAGGGAAGAACAAAGGAAAAGCACGAACCCTAATGAAGGCTCGCTCGGTTGAAAGTATTGATAAATAAGATGACGAGATGAGAAAATCTGAGCAGGTCCTAATCAAGACCGAGCGCGCCTAGAACCGAACAAGATTCCAAAGGTCAGACACATAAGATGAAAGCAGACCCGCTCGGGAACTGAGGAAACTGATGATTATTAAACGACCAAGTATATAACAAGAGTCAATTTTAGAATACCACAATAATGATCGCTAATTAGGGATATTTGACAAGCGTTACAGTCAAGATCTTTGTATAACAAAATGATCATATGTAATAAATAAGATAGTAACTGCTAAAAGCAGTATAAATAAGGATTGAGAGTAATGTAATAGGGTTATGTTCTTCTTCTTCCTGAATTAATAGTACTCACTATCTTGGCATATCGGTGTTAGGGTTTTCCCGTTAACATATCTAATATTTAGTAAAAAATACTTAGTAAAAACATATTGAACGGCTAACCATCGAGCATATCTGATGCGACCACAAAACCAAGAAGAAATGCGAGCTGGAACAGAGCATAAGCATATAAAATTAAAGGATCATAAAGAAGCAGAGAAGAGATGTAAGCTCAAGCAGAGCAGAAGCATATAAACTTACAAGATCACGAAGAAGCAAAGAAGAGATGCGAGCTCAAGCAGAGGAAAGCTGAACAAGAAGTAAATGTAACCTAGGGAAAAACATAAAAGAGATGCGAGTTCGAGCAGAGCAGAATCATATAAACTTACAAGATCAAGAAGAAGCATAGAAGAGATGCGAGCTCAAGAAGAGCAAAGTTGAGCAAAAAGTAAATGTAACCTAGGGAAGAACAAAGGAAAAGCACGAACCCTAATGAAGGCTCGCTCGGTTGGAAGTATTGATAAATAAGATGACGAGATGAGAAAATCTGAGCAGGTCCTAATCAAGACCGAGCGCGCCTAGAACCGAACAAGATTCCAAAGGTCAGACACATAAGATGAAAGCAGACCCGCTCGGGAACTGAGGAAACTGATGATTATTAAACGACCAAGTATATAACAAGAGTCAATTTTAGAATACCACAATAATGATCGCTAATTAGGGATATTTGACAAGCGTTACAGTCAAGATCTTTGTATAACAAAATGATCATATGTAATAAATAAGATAGTAACTGCTAAAAGCAGTATAAATAAGGATTGAGAGTAATGTAATAGGGTTATGTTCTTCTTCTTCCTGAATTAATAGTACTCACTATCTTGGCATATCGGTGTTAGGGTTTTCCCGTTAACATATCTAATATTTAGTAAAAAATACTTAGTAAAAACATATTGAACGGCTAACCATCGAGCATATCTGATGCGACCACAAAACCAAGAAGAAATGCGAGCTGGAACAGAGCATAAGCATATAAAATTAAAGGATCATAAAGAAGCAGAGAAGAGATGTAAGCTCAAGCAGAGCAGAAGCATATAAACTTACAAGATCACGAAGAAGCAAAGAAGAGATGCGAGCTCAAGCAGAGGAAAGCTGAACAAGAAGTAAATGTAACCTAGGGAAAAACATAAAAGAGATGCGAGTTCGAGCAGAGCAGAATCATATAAACTTACAAGATCAAGAAGAAGCATAGAAGAGATGCGAGCTCAAGAAGAGCAAAGTTGAGCAAAAAGTAAATGTAACCTAGGGAAGAACAAAGGAAAAGCATGAACCCTAATGAAGGCTCGCTCGGTTGGAAGTATTGATAAATAAGATGACGAGATGAGAAAATCTGAGCAGGTCCTAATCAAGACCGAGCGCGCCTAGAACCGAACAAGATTCCAAAGGTCAGACACATAAGATGAAAGCAGACCCGCTCGGGAACTGAGGAAACTGATGATTATTAAACGACCAAGTATATAACAAGAGTCAATTTTAGAATACCACAATAATGATCGCTAATTAGGGATATTTGACAAGCGTTACAGTCAAGATCTTTGTATAACAAAATGATCATATGTAATAAATAAGATAGTAACTGCTAAAAGCAGTATAAATAAGGATTGAGAGTAATGTAATAGGGTTATGTTCTTCTTCTTCCTGAATTAATAGTACTCACTATCTTGGCATATCGGTGTTAGGGTTTTCCCGTTAACATATCTAATATTTAGTAAAAAATACTTAGTAAAAACATATTGAACGGCTAACCATCGAGCATATCTGATGCGACCACAAAACAAAGAAGAAATGCGAGCTCGAACAGAGCATAAGCATATAAAATTAAAGGATCATAAAGAAGCAGAGAAGAGATGTAAGCTCAAGCAGAGCAGAAGCATATAAACTTACAAGATCACGAAGAAGCAAAGAAGAGATGCGAGCTCAAGCAGAGGAAAGCTGAACAAGAAGTAAATGTAACCTAGGGAAAAACATAAAAGAGATGCAAGTTCGAGCAGAGCAGAAGCATATAAACTTACAAGATCAAGAAGAAGCATAGAAGAGATGCGAGCTCAAGAAGAGCAAAGTTGAGCAAAAAGTAAATGTAACCTAGGGAAGAACAAAGGAAAAGCACGAACCCTAATGGAGGCTCGCTCGGTTGAAAGTATTGATAAATAAGATGACGAGATGAGAAAATTTGAGCAGGTCCTAATCAAGACCGAGCGCGCCTAGAACCGAACAAGATTCCAAAGGTCAGACACATAAGATGAAAGCAGACCCGCTCGGGAACTGAGGAAACTGATGATTATTAAACGACCAAGTATATAACAAGAGTCAATTTTAGAATACCACAATAATGATCGCTAATTAGGGATATTTGACAAGCGTTACAGTCAAGATCTTTGTATAACAAAATGATCATATGTAATAAATAAGATAGTAACTGCTAAAAGCAGTATAAATAAGGATTGAGAGTAATGTAATAGGGTTATGTTCTTCTTCTTCCTGAATTAATAGTACTCACTATCTTGGCATATCGGTGTTAGGGTTTTCCCGTTAACATATCTAATATTTAGTAAAAAATACTTAGTAAAAACATATTGAACGGCTAACCATCGAGCATATCTGATGCGACCACAAAACAAAGAAGAAATGCGAGCTCGAACAGAGCATAAGCATATAAAATTAAAGGATCATAAAGAAGCAGAGAAGAGATGTAAGCTCAAGCAGAGCAGAAGCATATAAACTTACAAGATCACGAAGAAACAAAGAAGAGATGCGAGCTCAAGCAGAGGAAAGCTGAACAAGAAGTAAATGTAACCTAGGGAAAAACATAAAAGAGATGCGAGTTCGAGCAGAGCAGAAGCATATAAACTTACAAGATCAAGAAGAAGCAAAGAAGAGATGCGAGCTCAAGAAGAGCAAAGTTGAGCAAGAAGTAAATGTAACCTAGGGAAGAACAAAGGAAAAGCACGAACCCTAATGAAGGCTCGCTCGGTTGAAAGTATTAATAAATAAGATGACGAGATGAGAAAATCTGAGCAGGTCCTAATCAAGACCGAGCGCGCCTAGAACCGAACAAGATTCCAAAGGTCAGACACATAAGATGAAAGCAGACCCGCTCGGGAACTGAGGAAACTGATGATTATTAAACGACCAAGTATATAACAAGAGTCAATTTTAGAATACCACAATAATGATCGCTAATTAGGGATATTTGACAAGCGTTACAGTCAAGATCTTTGTATAACAAAATGATCATATGTAATAAATAAGATAGTAACTGCTAAAAGCAGTATAAATAAGGATTGAGAGTAATGTAATAGGGTTATGTTCTTCTTCTTCCTGAATTAATAGTACTCACTATCTTGGCATATCGGTGTTAGGGTTTTCCCGTTAACATATCTAATATTTAGTAAAAAATACTTAGTAAAAACATATTGAACGGCTAACCATCGAGCATATCTGATGCGACCACAAAACAAAGAAGAAATGCGAGCTCGAACAGAGCATAAGCATATAAAATTAAAGGATCATAAAGAAGCAGAGAAGAGATGTAAGCTCCAGCAGAGCAGAAGCATATAAACTTACAAGATCACGAAGAAGCAAAGAAGAGATGCGAGCTCAAGCAGAGGAAAGCTGAACAAGAAGTAAATGTAACCTAGGGAAAAACATAAAAGAGATGCGAGTTCGAGCAGAGCAGAAGCATATAAACTTACAAGATCAAGAAGAAGCAAAGAAGAGATGCGAGCTCAAGAAGAGCAAAGTTGAGCAAGAAGTAAATGTAACCTAGGGAAGAACAAAGGAAAAGCACGAACCCTAATGAAGGCTCGCTCGGTTGAAAGTATTGATAAATAAGATGACGAGATGAGAAAATCTGAGCAGGTCCTAATCAAGACCGAGCGCGCCTAGAACCGAACAAGATTCCAAAGGTCAGACACATAAGATGAAAGCAGACCCGCTCGGGAACTGAGGAAACTGATGATTATTAAACGACCAAGTATATAACAAGAGTCAATTTTAGAATACCACAATAATGATCGCTAATTAGGGATTTTGACAAGCGTTACAGTCAAGATCTTTGTACAACAAAATGATCATATGTAATAAATAAGATAGTAACTGCTAAAAGCAGTATAAATAAGGATTGAGAGTAACGTAATAGGGTTATGTTCTTCTTCTTCCTGAATTAATAGTACTCACTATCTTGGCATATCGGTGTTAGGGTTTTCCCGTTAACATATCTAATATTTCAATATAAAGAAGGTTACATTTGACTTTCGAGAAACATCTCACATGTTTTTATCATTCTTTCAACTTATGTAAACAACTTAAGTAGAACATTCTGCATTCCACTTACAAGAAATGATTTATCATGTGAGACCAGAGATGATGAGAGTTGAGAGACCAAACATTACTAAATCATGCGAGACTAGACATAATCAGAGTGAATAAATGCGAGACTATACATAATCATACAGAGAGATGCGAGACATGTACTAATTGATGATAAAGATGCGAGGCTGGGATTATTGGGTGTGGCGAATTTATTTTTGTAAAAAATATCATCGATGGATCTAGTTTTGTTCATCTTAAAAAATAAAAGTGAAAATATTTTCAGAATTTTTTTATTCTAAACTATTGTTTGAATAATAATAATAATAATAATTAAAAAATATTTAATCGTGTTTTTCAAATTAGTTCACAAATTTACCCATTTTGAATATTACCTAATTAGAAAAACTTAGCTTTGATATTTTCCATAAAAAAAAGTTATTGATCAATTTTTTTCATAAATAATTTGACAGTAGTGTGTAATAAATTTAGAGTTTTGGCTAAATTAGGGCCCAATTGGATAAGCAGCCTTAATTTTAACCATACCTAAACATATTTTAAGTAGCCCTAATATTATACCCAAAACACCCTTTCGTTTTTTACTAAGTCATAACCCTAATCACTAACCATTCCCAAAACAAAAACAAATCTATACCAACCCCAACCCAACTTTCCCTCTCATCTCTCTACTACCACAACCTTTCATCTCTCTACTACCACAACCTTCCAAAATCAGCCCCAAAATCAGATTTGAAGAACTCTACTAGATCAATACCCAGTCAAGAACAGCTATAGGAAGGGAAAAGAGTAAGATTTTACTCTTAAATGTAGTTTTTTTTCTATATTTAGTTTTTCATAAGTTTTTGAGATTTCGATATACATTGGGTGTTAGATTAGGCGAAGCAAGGTTATGTAGTTGTTTATAGTTATATATTGATGCTAGGGTAGATTTGGTGTGACTGATTTGGTTGTTTTATGAAGATTTTGGAGTTTTTTTTCAGGTTGTTAATGGTGGCTTATTTTGTTATGTTTGTTCCTGCAGACACGAAGCACCTTGCCCCGCGAAGGAAAGGGCGGCTAAAGCGGCGAGGAAAGGCGAAGGTAGCCGACGACCGATGGTCGATCGCCCCAAACGTGGGGATCGGACCGAGCGTGATCGGACCGAGTGTAAGGTGCGCCAGGGCCACACCGAACGATCTTTGCGGCATAGAAAATATGACGCCACAAGGGATCGCGGTGCCCCAAGGGAGGCTGTAGAACAATCTTCTCCTCCACGAGAGGTGGTCCTCATTCAAAGGTGGCATGCACTAATGGATGAGGAGGACACGGAGGTCCCAATGCCACCACCTCGAAGAGAGGTCCGTGCGGACGGGCGTCCAACCGATCCGGAAGGATGGAAAAATCTATTTATATCCCAAAACAACGTCCTTCTTTTCTCGGACTATGCCCAACATGAGGCGTACTATGCCTTCAAAGACGACGTAAGTTATCGAATTAATTATATGTTTTATAAGTTAAATTGTTTTGTTAACATTATATATTTTTTAATTTTTTTACAGTCGCGCTCGGGTATCACGGTCCAGTCCAAGTATGGTTTGCTTGGTCAGTGGGACCTTAGCAAACAAATGGGGGTTAGGGCTTACCTGGAAGGGACAACGTTCTGACCGTTGATGCGGCATCTATCAATGTTTAACAACCATGTGCAGTTGGCCGAGGTGTTCATTGAGATGTGGCACCAAGAGACGAACACCTTCCAGTTTTGCTTCGGAGAGATGACCTTGACACTCAATGACGTGTACGTGATTACTGGCCTCCCAGTTGAGGGGAGAATTATCGATGTTTTTAGGCCGGATCCGATAGAGGCGACATACGCACGCTATGCAGACTTGTTGGGAGTTTCGGTTGATGTTGTGCGGCAGGGTATGGACGCGCATGACGGGAGTGGATTCGGCCTCCAATGGCTTAGGAAAACATTCTCCGCGGACGAGTATATAGATTCCAATGTCGCCCTGACTACGGATATGAAGAAGGCAGCAACTAGGGCATACATCATGTTCTTCCTCGGGTGTACCATCTTCACCAACACGAGCCAGAAAAACATCCAGTGCGATTTTCTCCATCACCTTGAGGACTTGACGAAGCTTCGTGAGTACGCATGGGGTACTTGTGCACTCGTGTGGTTGTACAAGAGCTTGGGAGGCATTTTGAAGAACTCCTTAAAGAGCTTGGTCGGGTTCTCGGCCTTGTTGGAGTGTTGGGTATATGACCACTTCCCTATTTTCCGGGCGTCGGTGAATAGCGGTTATAGCCCAACGGATCTGAAAATGCTGGTGTGGTTGCCTAAAAAGGTCCCGGTATCATTAGCTTGCGGGAAGCCGTTCTACTATGACATCCTCGCGGACCAAAGAGAGACGGATGTAAGTTAGCATCTTTATGTTTATTCACATTTTTCTATTTTATATAAAATTTAGTATGAGTAATTGTTTTTTTTCAGGTTATATTCCGACCTTACGAGGATGTCCGTGAAGTGTGGTCGGAGCAGGCAATAGGGCTGTACTGAAACCCTATTCGCCTTATGCTGGTGAGCGAGGCATATCAACCGGACCGAGTGATGCGCCAGTTTTTTTTCAATCCAAGAGAAGTTGCTGGACCCCCTTGTTACTAGAACCGGTCTTTCTAGAGGAGATCATCTTCGATATGCGCTTTAGGGTAGGCATTGGACTAACTGGAGGGAGCACGTATACGTGATTGATAGGTATTCGAGGCCCTTGGAAGTGAGTACTCACACGTCATCCCCCTAGTACAAGGCATACGTGAAAAGGTACGGTTGGTTTAACATCACGCCTCGGATTCTGACCGAGGCGTCCACGATCGATGTGGTGAACACGATTAATCGTGTTCTGCCGTTAGACGATTCGACTGACGAGATGGTATCGTTTGCGAGGAAGATGCTGGAGATCACAGGTGAAAATTTGCTCACCCGCCGGGGAAGTATTTCCACCGGCGGGTGAAAATTGGTCACCCAGCGGGGACCTAGACAATCTCTAAAAAAATTATACTCCCGCCAAAATTTAATTCCCACCAAATGAGTGTCCCGCCATATGAGTCTCCTGCTAAATTAGACTCCCGCCAAATTAGACTCCCGCCAAATTCAGAATACCATTATAAATATACAAGTACTATCAAGTAACATGACATCCACCAAAAACTCAAAAACAAATGGAGTTTACGCCTAATGAAGACTACTATATGCTTGTAGCAGTGAAGGATTCCCGCGCCGAGTTGGGTGAAGATAGGAGTGACACATTTTTTGAAAGGGTCTTATGTCATATGTATTACAACTAAGGTTGTTTACAAACTGGAAGTGTCGTTGTGCGCAACCGTGACGAAATCAAGAGACGGTACATTTTCGTCCAACCGCTCACGAAGTTGTTGTTCATGTCGCGAAGAAGAAAAGAGGAGGCGGTAAAGGTCTGGGACATGACAGTCTGCGACTATATCACTAGGGATATGGTAGCATATGTGGAGGATATGGTTATGGCAAGGGAGGATGGCGACGATGTTTTACACAGCTTGCGATATGACTACTAATAATGCAATGTGTCGTATTCGAACCTGTTTTTATTATTCATGTTTTGTAATGTTGTTATAAGTTGTTATGTTTTTATTATTTATGTTGCGTATTCTCCTTGTTTCTTATGTAATGCTAAGTTGTTATGTTTGGGTGTCTAGTTGTTGTTCAATATTTTTGTATTTTACATATCACCGCTTTCTAAGAAGATGCATTCATCTAAGGAGATACATTCATTAAACCTCAACCTCATACAATAGAAGATAGATTCATCTGAAGAAAATTAAACCGAAAGACAAACTGGCACTATCCAGTTAATCATTCATTTCCTGTAAGCGGGTGTCGATAATGTCAGAACGAACCCTATCCAGTTGATCCTCCGTTATCAAATCTGTGTCTTGAAAGTTGAACAGGTTACACGCAACACGACGTTCTAATTCGGTAAGGCCAGAAACCGGATGAAGACGGAGTATGAGTAGGACTGACCACCTAGCCTTCACATCATCAACACGCCTTGAAATTTTTGCCGGTTGGACACCATCCTTTCCGTATAATAAGTATATATGGCATAGCAATGCCTCCCATTACGCTTTACGCCCCTCTTCCATGTGCGTGTTACCAACTTTGATTGATGCTTTAATTAGATATTGATCTTCTAACTCGTTCCAAGGACACCTTATTTTAGGGTTTTTCTTGTTGTTTACCCTTCAATGTGTGGATAGAGCATTTATTTTATAGACATTAAACTCCCGCCAAAAACTTTGCCACATAAACTCCCGCCAAAAACTTTGCCACATAAACTCCCACCAAAATAAGTCCCGCCAAATTCAAACTCCCGCCAAAGAAGTCTCCAACCAAATTAGACTCCCGCTTCGAAACATATAATAAGTGGGAATAATAACACCCTTTCCCGCTTATTATTTTAGAATTGACCACCGACTCCTACTCTATAAATACTAGAATATGAGTATGAAACTAAGCATTTAAGTTATAACAATGGTTGATTCTGGCTGGAACTTCCACGAAGATGCAAACCTCCTAAGTGCATTTGACTTCGTCAGAGGTATGATGCAAGAGGAGATTTCTGGTTTTGTCGATGCGGTTTTGTGCAGAATGTTCTTCAACCACGGGAGGGAGGCATCGTGTCCAGTATGTTTAATGCCCCGACCACGCGGACGCGAAGATGTGGCCGAAAGGTTAGCTTATCTTAGAATAGTGACTATACAGATTGAGTCACTTCCTTTTGAAGTCCGAAGCAAAGTTCGGAAAGTTTTCAACATGGAATTCCAAAGTACAATTATGCAGGAGATGGTGTCACATGCGGAGAGGAAATTTGAGCAAGAAATAGCTGAATCAATAGCCAGCGCTGTTGATACTAACACAAGTCCCGAAGGAAGTAGTGACGAAGAGGAATATTCATTCGAAAAACGTTTTGAGTATGGAATGAACTATCCGTCTCCATGAAACTGCGTGCGCTATGTTTACTCAGGGTTAGCTTATCTATCATATGTTTAACTTATTTGCTTATGTATTTCTAATTATGCAATGCCTTTGAATTAAGTGTAATGTTATTATGCCGGCAAACATCATTTTGGTGTTATTGTTTTTAATCTATAGCCCACCCCGCCGGTTTGAAAATTTTATACCGCCGGGGACCATGTGAACCGCCGGTTGACAAATGCTCAACCGGCGGAAACCTAGACTAAATTACTCATAAGGGTGAGATTCAACCTCTGGTGTGAAAATATACAACCGCCGGTGAAGTTTTCACACCGGCGGGGGAGTATTCCAACCGCGGGTGTGAAAATATACAACCGACGGTTCACTAACATGAAATTAGTTTGTGTTTATTCTTAATTTGTACCAATGTATACCGGCGGTATGAAAATTCTCAACCGTCGGGGGAGTTTTTACACCGGCGGTGTGAAAAATTCGAACCGGCGGGGATAAACATGAAAGTTTCATAAGTTGTTACTTTCATTCCAAGGCACGTCCGCCGCAAGAGGGTATATTTATTTGTATGTTGTTAACGTTCGAGGAACAGGCATACGTTAGTAAGAAGCATAAATAAGAACATAGGCGAACATAAAAGAAACGACCAACTCGAACATAAAAATAATGTGTTTTTATGACAAACATCAACTCAAAAAACAAGAAATTTTAGCATGCATGTGCATTACAATAACATAGTAATCAAGCAAAAGCAGATAAATCTGTTACATCCGGGCAACCATTTTTTAGTTCTTTATATCTTCTGCAACGAGAGACAATCGACAATGCCAAACCCTCTGCTTCAGGTGAACGCAACTTCAGGAAACATGGATGTATCCTTGCGCAAGGGGCGTCCACCCTAATCCCAAGCTACAAAATGAAACGTCGATAAAATAAATGTCTTAATGTTAGAACTAATTGTGAAGGTCAAAAGATACTTACGTTAACGAAATGGTTGGAGTTGACCCAACACAATCTGATTTCCACCCCGTTTTACATTGGAGGCGGTGCACCTCTTATGTGGAGAAAAGTGAAGCCGACGTCCATATTTCGGTACACTCCAACAAAATGGAGTACGCAGTTAAACGCAGATGCAATTGCCACCCCCATCTCCGGTATGGACATCCAATGGGCTTTAGTACCCACGTTACCAGAGCACTTCACACACTCCGCAACATCAATTAGTTCCTCTATGCTTGTAAATATTTTAACATACTCGGATGTATAATCCAGCAGCTCGTTGTAAAGGGAATCCCTTATCAACCTCCACCCATCTTGCTTCCCGCTTAACGAATATGCTATGGAGCGGTACCCGCAATGGCCATCGGCTTTTACGTCATTAATTGACTCCAAAAATGGTCTAAAGTAGATGGGGAATTGTCTTAGGTATCCTTTAGGGTCTACAAAACTTGACTTTGCCGGAAACGTTGAGCTTGACCTACAACCAACTATTCCACTAGAAAGGATCGTTCCACTCAGCACTATCGGAACTAATTTTATTCCCCGGAATTTTGTCCCCGGATTTTTTTTCCCTATAGTTGACGTTGCCGGAAGAGATTTGAATTCATCCGCAAATGAAGGAGAATTAGCATTTTCCGATTCAAGCACATACTCGTGCCCATTTTGTCGCATTTAGTTGATGTATCATCAACGGCAATAGAAAGCTTGCGCTTATTAGGTGGACGACCGCACGCTTTTGGCTTCACCATTGGCTCCAAAATGGTAGATGTTTCCGGATGGACGACGCTAAACCATTTTTTGTAGACGTGCTCTATTCGCGCTTCATGTTTGGATTCCATGACATCACATAGTAGTTTGTCAAGCTTCGATTTTATTTGTTCCATGTCGTGAGGTTTGTACGGACTAAAATTTCCAACCTCTTCCAATGTTCGTTAAACAACTCTAGCGGCACCTCTAACCCTTTAGCAACAAAATCGTAGATATCATGCGCGTAAGGGATACCGTGCGTGCTTCGTATTGAGCAACCGCAAGGCATACAACCCACGGTTGTCATGTTGCGAGCACAATCTACTTCGTCGGACAAAATATCCAAGGCATAGTGTGAGACGTTGGTTTTTAGTTTGTCGTACACCTTGTTTGCGAACTTGTGTAGGGCTAACAAGCGGCTTTTTTCGAATGAACCCTTTATGTCCCCATGCTGCAATTCTATCAAGGTATGCAACTTCAACCAAAAAGATACAAAGTCACCTTTGCTCGTACCGATGAAACGTTTGAGGGTCGAATGAGCGCTTTCGACGCGGTTTGTGGTTTGGTTACCAAAATGCATCCACTTGTTGGTTCTCCACGTCAAAAATTGTCACCGTAAGGCCCTAACCAACTTCCCATATATTCAATTGCTTGCGGATACTCTTTGAAGTCACGGTGCAATTCGGCTCGGTAGTCGTTGAACGTTATTTTCGTTTCAGCCAAGATCATTTCATTCCACACTTTCAAGAATGCGTTGGACACTTTCTTATCCTTTATGATCCTTTTTGTTTTCCTTATGACGTTCATGTAGATGTGTATTCGACACAATATGTGTGTTGTATTGGGGAACACATCCTCCACCGCCTTCACAAGCGCCAAGTCTCTATCCGTCAAAACGATGGATGGTAATTCGATGGAGTGAGTTATCATCAAAGAATGTAAGCACTTTAGCACCCATTTGTAGCTCTCGAATTTTTCCCCCGACATGAACGCGAATCCGATGTAGAAAGTCTTCCCCGTAAAAGTGGCTCCGACGACCTCGTACAATGGCATCCCGTATTTGATCACCTTGTACGTGTTATCCATTTCAATCACGTTTGGAAATGTGCGTAACAAATCCAAACTAACCGGGTGCGCGAAGAAAAGCTCGCCTATGACATCGCTTCCGTCTCCGGACTTTCTATGAAATTCGTAGTAGTTTAGTCGCTTAAGTTCGCCCAACAAGTATTGGAATTGCGACCGACCACCTTTCTCAAGCTTCCGATGTTTTAGTTGAGCGTTGTAGACGGTGCGCATTGAGGAAGAATTCTTGGGGTTCAACTTCTTAACCCCGCCGAGAATGTCCCGAGGACGGGATCCCATTTTCATAAAAGGAACTACGAAATCCATCTCTTCTTTGTTAAATCATCCCAAGTAAGAATGACCTTCTTTGTACGATGTAGTGTCGTGATTGTGAACGCCGCATTCGACCTCTAAACCCCACAAATCATCACCCAACTTCTTTCCCTTTAGGGTGAAAGGGCATCCGCATTTTTTCGTGTCGGTTGACTTCCTCTTTAGATGCTTTGGATCTACCAATTTTTTGTAAACTCCAGATATTTCGCACACGAACTCAATTCTCGGAGTTTTTCTATCAAGTCTATCGCATCGTCGTAATATTACCACAAACCTGTTATCCGTTACGGTCTGCTCCACCCATTCGATCAACTCCACTTGAGAGTAGTGACATTTGGTGTCGAACAAATGGCTATAATCGACCGAGCATGGCACCGGCGTTTCCTCCTCCTTCACCATGCACGAACTAAAATCTTCGGCCTTAAAATATTCCTCCTTTAAATCTTCCTCCTTAAAATCTTCCTCCTAATAATTTTCATTCTTTAAATTTTTTGCCTACGTTACAAAAACGGGATATTATGTTAGGATTCTAAAAAAATATTATTAACGTCTTCCCCCGCCGGTTCACAAATTCCCCACCGGCGGGTTGGACAATTCGAACCGGTTGTGTGAGACCTACTCTCCGACGGTATAATAAACACCCCGACGGGTGAAAATTCTCCAACCGCCAGGGGCTTTGTCAACCCCCGGTTGAAAATTCCTCAACCGCCGGGGTTGAACCTATCTATTTTGCAACCCTTTCTAATAATTTCTGAGGGTTCGGCCCCGCCGGTAACGACACAATACCCCCGTCGGGACCCTAATGTTAACACCGGCGGGTGGTACTCGAAGCGGCAGCCGGTTGGGAATGACCTCGACCGACGGGGGACGTTCATCCTCAAAGATGAATTTTCTTCATCCCCGCCGGTTGGGGAGGCTAGTCCCGACGGGGTAGTTCGGGTGCAGCTTTCTAAAAATGGAAAATCTACCAAAACTGAATTTTTTTTCTAAAGATTGGTTAGAACAAGTACCTTGTTTGGAGTTCCACGCTCTTCATCAACCTTCTCACGTGTTGAATCCATTCTTCAATTATTTGAATTTTTTTCCGAAAAAATGGTTGATTTTTGGAGGTTTGAGAGTGTATGGAATTTTTTGAGTTTTGAATTTTTTGGACTTTCAGAATTATTTTCAGTTTTTGAATTTTTGGTTAAATTTTGAGTATAAGAGAATTGTTGGGAGGAGTAATTTGTGTTCTTCTATATTTGGTTAAGTATACCCACACTTAGGGGTGGCAAACGGGTTGAACCGGCACCAACCCGCACCGTTTAAATCAGAACCACGGGTTGCAGTCCTGCCGGGTTGCGGTCCTGGCGGGTTGCTCTTATGCGGTCCTGACGGTCTGGCGGTCCTGCCAGTTTGCAGTCTTAATGGGCCAGTTTCACAGTTAAACCGCCAGTTCAAACCACCAGACGAACCATTTAAGAACCGTTTATCAGTTCAAACCATCAACCAAACCATTTAAGAACCGTTTATCAGAAAATTTTATAATGTTATTTAAAATTAATTTGTAAGTGTTAATTGAATCTAATTTCAATAATTGAGATATGTACCATATACACAAGTTAATTATTCTATTTCATGTATTTTAATTTAAATATGTTATCATTTTAATCGAAATTTTATAATCATCAATTACATTTAAAAATAATAATTGTAATTTGATTTTGATACGTTTGAATAATATATACCTATTAAATAATATATACCTATTAAACATATAATTGTATTCTAATTTTAAATTATTAGGTGATTCTTTAGATTCCTTCAAGCTTGAAGTGTTTATGGTTAGATGAATTATATAGTTTATTGTATTTTTGAACTATTCAATATTAGAAGTTTATATGCATAAACATAAATTACTTGTAAGTTGTATAGAACAAAATAAAAATTGAAAGCGAAAGTGATTTAAATAACATTTAATAAAAAATAGAAGCAAAACAAACAATTCATTAAAAATAAAAACCAAACAAGTAACATAGTTGTTCAATCAAATAAAAAAGAAAAACATTACAACGATAATGAAAATCAAATGCAAAAAACTAAGGAGCTTTATCGTTGTTGTTGTTGTTAGGTGGTGGACCTTACAAATGCATGTTCTCCATCATCTGTCGCATATACTCCGACTGTTGGGCTTGAGAGTTTTCAAATCGCTCATTCCATTGATCTTGTCCATGATGCCACTGCTCGTATTGACCATGCCACTGCTCGTATTGACCATGCCACTGCTGGAGGTGACCAAGTTGATCATTCACCCCTACTTGCCACTGTTGTATCTGGCTAAGCTGGTCATTTAACCCCCCCTGCCAATTTTTAAATTCACTTTACCATTGTGTAAAATCATCATGCCATTCCTTTTGTTGAGTATGCGCAAATTGCATATAATCCATATGATGCTGATGCGAAAACTCAGCAAATTCGCGATCGGTTCGTATTTGTTGTGGCGGTACTCGCGAAGAACCACTAGCATTTGGATCGAAAGACGCTTCAGCCTCAACTCGATACTGAGTAGGTGGATTTGGCAGTTTTGTAAGACCGTTCGCAGTCCATATCTCATTCAAGTCGGGTCTATGGTTGTTCCTCATGCCTCCAATTTCGAAATCAACTCTCCATCCCAAGAGTATATTTCCTGCAAACGCAAAGAGTTTCTACCTATAGCACTAGTCGGCCTCACCTTCATCAGAGTGTACATACTCACATCAGCTCCTTTCGAAACAAATAATTTACTCACTATCATCCCATAAGGTAGTTTATCCATACCACACGTTGTAGCCATATTTCGAATCATCAAGCTAGGTAGATTAATTATTCCCTGATTTCGAACGATAAAAGCAGTAACAAATGTTTGAATATATGAAAGCTGTGAATCATTGTTACTAGGGGGAAGAAATGTACTATTTACCAATTTCAAAGCTAATTTCCCATTAGCATCCAAATTACCCCGCATGGCTCGAAATTTACCGCTAATTTTGGGAGCTTCCGCACCAGGACAAGTAAGAAGCTCTACTTCTTCTTCGTAAGACAAAGGCCAATCAGCACTCCAGATCGTAGGGCGATAACTAATGGGAGGTAATTTATTACCGGTATACATATCATGGGTTGGAACGGAAAAAAGATCTTCGAAATTAGTTTAAAAAAAACTATAGTCTTTACCATCAATCAAACAATTCATTCCTAAACCTCTTAGATCATTTTCGATTAATCTTGCTGTGGCATAAAACCTTCGCACTAGTTCTATATACCAATCACATTTGAATCTAGTTAGTGTCATCCAACCTAGGCCATTATTAGGTTCAATAAGTTTGAAATTTTTTTGCATACCCTCTATTTGGATCAGTTCCTCATAGTCGAGATACATACCGGACCAAATTTTTGTTACACCTCGACCTCCTTGCTGATTACGGATGCGAAGCTCCCCTTCGCCGCGATGTTCGATAGTCTCGCTCTCCGTTAGCTCCATTTCTTCAAACAACATATTTTCCATCTCTCTCACTTGTCTCGAGGTTGGTTCACTATATCCACCTTTACGAGCATGCTTTTGTCTTTTCGAAGACATTTAGCGAAACCTGAAATTTAAATAGAGTTTGAAAAATATAAAAAAAAATTTAAGAAGTGTAGTAGAGAGAGGGGATAGATTTGTAGTGGAGAGGGAGAGAGGGGATAGATTTATAGTGGAGAGGGAGAGAGGGGAGAGATTTGTAGTGGAGTTGGAGTGAAAAATATAGTAGGAGGTAGGTTGTATTTATAGGGGTTTTTTTTTCATACTAGCCGTTTGATGACGTCATGATGACGTCATCTTGCGGACCATCCGGCCAGGCGTCCGGATGGTCCGCGCCTTCAAATTGCCAACGGCTAGTTGAAGCCAACAAGTCGTTGGATGAACCGGGGCATCCGGACGGATCGTCCGGATGCCCCGGTTAACATCCGGATCGATATCCGGATGGTCCGAATTCTCTGTCCGGATGCCCCGTACCGTGTGTCCGGACCATCCGGACGCCCATCCGGATGGTCCGGGCGAATATTTTTTTTTTCGTTTTTTTTATGGGTCTCCCCTATAAATAGAGGAGACCCCAACACCAATACTCACACCTCTCAAACAACTCTCTACTTCTCTCTAAATCTATCTACTTGTTTGAAAAGTTCTAGAAAACTATAATTACTTATTTTACATATTCTACTCCTACGTTCGAAATTGTTTGATTTTTGTTTTTCGCAAATTGTTTCTTAGTTGTTATTAGTCTAAATTTAGTTGTTCTATCTTGTTATTAGTCTAAATTTAGTTGTTCTATCTTGTTATTAGTCTAAATTTAGATTTTATTATTAGTATTTTATTGCATATTTAAAAAAAACTGTTATTAGTTTTAAAATGACTTCAAAACGTAGAAATATTGGGATAAACCCACCATCTAATGTGGATCTCAATACCATAGATGAATTTTCTACAGAATTCCCTCACGTTGACACACTCTCCTCCCACGAAAGTGGTGGTGGAAGTACTAGTGCTGGGTCGAGATCTCGTAAGAAAACATCTTGGATTTGGAAACACTATACTCTATCAGAAGATGGTTATAATTGTATTTGTAACGTGTGCAAAAAAATTTATCTTCACGTAAGTGGAGCTAGAAATATGGGCACTAGCACTATGGTAAAACATTTATTTAAACATTCAATATATGATCCTACAAAACCTAATCCAACTAATGTTTGCACAAACCCTCAAACAGGTCTTCCTTTTGAGTTTAACCACGATACGTATAGGGAAGAAACAATGATTTATGCAGTCGGTAGTTTACAACCATTTAGTTTTGGGGATTCTTGGAGATACGAAAATTGGATGCAAGCTAGGGTAAACCCACAGGCAACACGCATTCCACGTACCTCTTTGCGATCGCTAGCCTTTAAATATTATTTAAAAAGAAAAAAAGAGATTATTCAAACTATGCAGACTTTGCCATGGAATATTTTGATTACTAGTGACATAGCTACTTTTACTGATTTAGATATGATATGTGTTACCCTCCATTGGATGGACGCCCAATGGGTCCTCCAAAGGAGAATTATATGGTTTGAATCAATTGGGAAGCATAACGCACAAATAATTAGGGAGAGTATGATTGAATGCATGAATGTTTATGGCATTAAAAACAAGATTATGTCTATTTCGTTGGATAATGCATCTTCTAATATTAGTGCTATAACATTGCTTATAAAAGATTACAATCCCCCTTTTCCAAAATTGTTTCACACCAAATGTTTATGCCACGTACTTCAATTAATTGCGAAAGAAGGAATACATATGGTTCAGGGTGATTATATTACCCCTATAAAAAATGGGATCCTATTTTGCTCGACATCCGCTGCTATAAAAAGAGCTTTTAAAACACTTGTTACTTCAAATGGGAAAAAATATAAGAAACTTATATTAGATGTCGAAACTAGATGGAATTCTACTTACACAATGCTTGCACGTGCGCATGTTTTTAAAGAAGAGATTACGATGCTTTATAATGCATATCGTGAAACACCAATTGAACCAGATCATTGGAAATATTGTGCACACATGTTAAGATTTTTAAGACTTTTTAAAGAAAACACCCTAACCTTTTCTTCACAAAATCAACCTAATGCTCATTTGGCCCTTTTCACGATTACTAATCTTGCCATGCATATGAATGAATTTAGATCAAATTATGTATGCGTAGACATGGTGCCCGGAATGGAATATAAGTTCACAAAGTATTTTCATCCAATCCCTGATAGTTATTCATTTTCTTGCCTTTTAGATCCTTTTTCACGAAAAGAAAAATTTGAATTGCTAGTTAGATGCTCTTATAAATCTGTACGGTTTTCTACAGCTAAACCACCGACGGAACCAATTGACCCTGAAGGGTATATTAGCGGTATATATGATAGTTTGTATAATATCTATGATAAGTATGCTGCAAGATATAGATCAAATACATCTACAAATGTAAGGAGTAGTAACAATAGGGGTAGAGGGAGATCTTCAACTAACTATGTTCAATTGGCAATGTTACGAAACAATGTTACAGAAACCCCTCAATCTGATAATGAGTTGTATAGATATTGGAGCACTAGGTTTGATTTTACGAATTATCAAAACCAAGGTATTGAAGATATCATAAGATGGTGGGGTACCAAAACTGAAGAGTTTCCTATTCTTTGCATGATTGTTAAAGAGATTTATGCTATACCTATGTCTACAGTTGCAAGTGAGTGTGCTTTCAGCCAAGCGAGGTTGCAATACACGACTAAGAGAACAAGATTGACGGGCAAAGCACTTGGAGTGCTTGTGGCAGTTAAGGATTGGACAGCGACGGATAAAAGGATGCAAGACATAGAGTTTAGAGACGAAGTGAACATAGACGACATCTTCAAAGATTATCCGGATGATTACGAAGATACACTTGAACAAGAAATTGCGGAAGAAAACGAAGATGGCGACGAAGATTTTACTTACGAAGAAGACGAAGCTGGAGATGAATGATGTTTGTAATAGTTTTTGCTATTTTGTATTGTAATTTGAAAACATTTGTACAACTCCTGGCCCGCACGAGTATAAATTGTGAACGGCTAAATTATCCAAAAATGACTTTACCTTTTATTATAATAACAACAACTGTATTATGAAATACTTATAACTTCATAAGATCTAATTTTGGTTTAAAAAATAATAACAAACACTTGTAAAATTTAAAACCAAATCACAATAGTAATCAAAATGTAATATTAAAATTATAACCATAGAATTTGTAATATTTTAACATGATAAGATATAGTTTGGGTTTGTATTAGATCTAAAAACATAATAATAATATTCAAAATGTGATAATAACATAAGTAATATTTAAAATTTTGGACTATATAATAATTACAACACTTAACATATTAATAACCAAAACAAATTAATATTAACAAAAATGTAATAATAATTCTATAATAATATGCAATATCTCAATATTTTTTAACTATAACATTTTGGTTATAAAATAAATAAAACCAGCATAATATTTACCAATAAACCGCGGTTTTTTATAAATAAACCGTAGTTTCGCAGTCCTGCCGGGTTGCAGTCCTGCCGGGTTACTCTTATGCGGTCCTAACGGTCTGGCGGTCCTGGCGGGTTGCGGTCCTGGCGGGTTGCAGTCCTAATGGATCAGTTTCGCAGGTAAACCGCTAGTTCTTAAGCAGGTTGTCAGCTTTGAACCGTGGTTCCAGAACCATTAGACACCTCTACCCACACTACACTCGAAGACAAAATTAAAAATTATTGGTCAAGGGAAAAACGTTTTCGAAGTGATCCCAAAACCTAAATTTAGTATGTGAATGGCCATAGCTCTTAAATAATAATAACGATTCATTTATAAAAAAAAACTGGAATAATATATGCACAGATTTATAGATTACTAATTAAACTACTAAATATAGATAATTAAAAGACATATATTTGCAGTATTTATATTCAACCACCACCTGCTCCCGTATACGTCAAATTCGACTACGAGGTTTCGATTTAAACTAGGAAATATTTGTAATCATACGAATATAGATTTATATTCGAACTCCCGGATCACCTAATCCCATATGCATCCGCATCACAACTCGTATTACAAACATCATTCTCTGAGAAAGGGAAAAAAGGCATATATTTGTAACTCCTTCTCTCTCTCCACGGAACTTAACTATAATAAACGCTGTGGTTACTATCTACCGAGCTTAGTTTCCAATGGTTATAATTAAATATGTTATCTTCAAAAGAAGTGATAATTAGAATCTTATTGTATAAATCTTAGTGCTTACATTAGATAGAACGATAAGGATGTTAGAAATAATAAGTTTGACGTGGACGGAGAAGTTAAGAAAATAATTATTAGGGATAAGATTAAATAGTAATTTATAATTTTTTATTTAAATATTTATTTTATTTTATTAAGAGGGTAAATGTGAAATTGAAAGTTAGAGAAAAAACGGTAAGATTACTCAAGTAATCTACAAGATTTGATCCAAATGAAGAAAGCCCTCTCACACCAGTTGGGATCATTTCGAAAAATTTGTTGGAATTTTTATATAATGAAACAACAATTTTAGAAATTGCAAAGTTCTTTGGGACTCCTTTGAAGACGTAGATTTCTAAAAGCAACAAGGATACTTTTAATTGTGTTAAGATGTGGGTGGAGGTTGACGATTCAAAGACCATGGCCAAAGAGTTAAATGTTAGATTTGGTGAGGATGAGGATTATAAGTTGGAAATCAAATATGGAAGCCATCCAAGCTACTGTAGTGAATGTAAGCATATTGGTCACAGGATTTCAGATTGCAAGAAAGTTATATCTATTAAAATTGATGAACAAGTTAATATCAATATTGAAGAGCAGTTGCATGTTCAAGTACATTCAAACAATAATATCACAACTACACCTAATCTAAAGTCTGTAATTGATGACAGTGGAAACAATATGAAAGTTGTGGATAAAAGCTACATTCAATTGCTTACAGTTAATCAACAGGTAAATAATACTAGTGAAGATAAGCCTAATAGAAGTCTGGAAACTGGTGTTGGTTTGGCTTCAGGTATTGATGGGAATGACATAAGTTTGGTGGATAACACATAAATAATTGAAGCTTTGCAAGCTTTAGAAACAAGAGAGCTCTTCATGGTTGATGGACATCGTACAAATTCACAGTCTGATTCTCCATCCAAAATCATAACAAGCAGTCTTCCTTGTTCACCTAATAAAAAAGACAGCTTGGTTAGTGATGAGGATACAAGAGTGCAGAACAAGAAAATCAAGAAGATAAAAAACTGGAACAATAAAGTATCTACAACATCAAAGCTTTTACAGCTAAAAAGGGTTGTAAGAAACAAACCAATCAAATGACTATCAAAATCGTGAACTGGAATGTTATAGGGTTGGGGAATAAGCTTACCATGAAGAGGCTAAAATCTTTAAAAAAGGCTCAAAACCCTACTCTTCTGGCAGTGCATGAACCTTTTGTAAATTGTGAGAAACTTGGGAAGGTGGCTAAAACTCTGGGCTACAGGTAGTTTTTTGGTAATGTTAATAACAAGATTTGGTTGTTTTGGAGAGATGATTTTAAGGTGGATGCTATATTAAATGAAGACCAGGTTATTCATGCAAAAAAGTTAGTCACAACTCTCTCAACAAAGCTTTCAGGTTGTCAGTGGTGTATGCAAAATGCAGCAGGATTCTCAGGATGAACTTGTGGAATTCAATGAGGAATGTGAATGATGAAGACATTGAATGGATAGTGTTTGGGGATTTTAACACTACCATTAATGCCGATGAGCAACTTTGCTGCAAAAGAACCTGTCTGCAAAGTATGGATGACTTTGGCAATGCTATTCTTGATTGTAACCTAACAGACGGGGGCTACTATGGCAATAAGTATACATGGTCAAATGGGAATAAATGGAAGAGGTTTTACAATAATCAGTGGCTTAGGTATTTTGACAACACTAGAGTTGTGCATTTGTCAAAGACGTGCTCTGATCACTTTGTTATATGCATTACTATATCAACCAGTTTGAACACTTTCAACCTTCTTTTAAATTCCTGAATATGTGGGTGCAGTACCAACATTTCTTTAAGGTTGTTGAGGAGAGTTGATCTTTTTATATGCCAGGAAATCCAATCTATCGATTCTGGCATAAGTTGAAAATATTAAAGGGAGTTCTTAAGACTTGGAATTATAATGAATTTGGGAATATTTTTTACTCGATTAGGCAGGTGCAGGAGGAAATCAGTATCAGGGAGTTAAAGTATCAGGCTACTAGAACTACTAAAGACAAGTTGTTGCTTGATAAAGCAAACCAGAATCACATTAGTCTTATTGCTAGAGAGGAGAGCTACTAGGAGTAAAAAAACACATACTGTTTGGTTGAAAGATAGTGATAAAAACACAAATCTTTTCATAATCTGGTGAAGAAAAAATCTAAAAGAAACAGGAATTACAGGATTTGGGATAAGGAGCATTGGTTGGAGAATCAAGATGATATTTCTCACTCTGTTGTTTCTCATTTCAAGAATTTACTAAGTCAATCCACTCTGCTTAATGATCAAAATATGGCCTTTGATAATATTCTTAACTTAGTTTATGATTGTGATAACAGAATGCTTAATGTTATTCCTTCAAATAAAGAGATCAATAAGGTGGTTAATAGCCTGCACTCCAACAAAGTTGATGGCCCTGATGGTTTCAATGACAGGTACCACAAAGACTGTTGAACAATCATAGCAGATGATTTGTGTGAGGAGGTTAAATAAATTTTCAGAGAAGCAAACATTCCTACAGGTATTCAAGCATCAGTGATCTGCCTTATTTCTAAAATGGATGCACCTAAAACATAGAGAGAATTCCGTCCAATTAGTCTAACCACTGTCCTTAATAGAATCTACTCAAAAGTCATAAACAACAGACTAAGCTTAATCTTACATAATCTGAAATCTGAGGAACAAGGTGCGTTTGTGAGGGACAGAAGTATACATGAATATGTATTAATGACAAAAGAGCGTTGTTACAATATAAACTACAAAAGAAAAGGTGGAAATCTGATCTTGAAGCTGGATATGGAGAAAGCATTTGATAGACTTTCTGACAACTTTATTCAGAAAGTTCTTAAGGCTTTTAGATTTAGTCCTTTATTCATTGAGTTGGTTAGTAATAATATTACAAACAATCACTTCTATGTCATTATCAATGGAGTTACTAAAGGGTTCTTCAAGTTTGATCAGGGTGTGAGACAGGGGGGTCATCTATCCCCTAGTCTCTTTATTCTTGCTGAAGAAGTTTTGATTCGTAGATTGAGAAAGCTTAATGATTATACCAGTTTAGTCAAATATAAAACCAAAGGTGGACATGTCATATCGTGTTTAGCCTTCGCAGATGACCTCACGATTTTTTGCAATGGGTCTGATAATTCCATCTCTAAGATAAGTGAGCTGCTAACTACTTATCAAACTACATCAGGGAAGTTGATCAACAAGAGGAATTCTAAGTTGTATACAGCTTCTAGCATGTCCAACATCAGGGTTAACAAAATTGAAGAAGCTACTGGTATTAGACATAGCTCTATGTCTTTCAAATATCTAGGCATAATGGTTAGCAACAACTCAAGGATCAATCATTTTGATAATCTTGTTTCAAAAATTAGAGAGAAGATCATTGAGTGGGATGGAAGCACTCTATTTTTCGGTGGAATACTTGTACTAATATAGTCTATTATTTCAACTTACCCCTTATATTACATTCAAAACTCGGTTATTCCCAAAACTGTCATTAAAAGAATATATGTTTTATTCAACAAATTCCTGTGGGTCTAAAGCTTTGTCAATCTAAAGCTTTGAATTATGTGTAATACCAGTAGCTCTAATTCAGTTGTTCTATGAAGTCCAGTTCAGACCTTTGTTAATCTAAAGCTCTGAACTGGACTTTATGGAACAAGATTAACAAACCTTATGAAGAAGGTGAGATAGGTGTTAAAAATTTGGGTCAGCTGCAGGACATGTACTATCACAAGCTATGGTTTAACTCTAGGGTTAACAAATATTTTTGGGTCAAATTGATGATGTCTATTTACTATAAAGAATATCATCATATTGCAGCTCCTATCCTTAAAAGAATGTCTAGATTTTGGGCAATAATTATTGTTATCATGGACAATACTGAGAGGTATATTTTATGGGTTCCTGGTAATGGTGAAATGGACTTCTGGCTTGACAGATGGTGCACTGAACAACCCTTCATCTCTTTCAATGATCAAGAAGATAGAAGATAGTATACTCAAACTAAAGTTAGTAGGTTCTGGATTGATGGAAAGTGGGATGTGGAAAGACTAAAGATGACTTCCACTCTGCCTATTCTATCTAGAATTCTCAAAACAAAGCTTAACTCTAATTTTGATGAAACTAACTGGGCTCTATCTACTGATGGAAAATTTAATGCAAAGATCAATTGGGATGCTACAAGGAAGAGAGTTAATGTTTCTAACCTTTTCAAGAACTGTTGGAACCAGGTTACTCCAAGGAAGTGCTCTTTCTTCCTCTGGAGAGCTCTTATGAACTGGTTTGCTGCTGATACAAATCTACAGAAATGAAATATTTACGTGGCATCAAAGTGTCAGTTCTGTGAAAACGTGGAATCTTGAAAACATGTTCTAGTTACATGTAACAAAGCCTGGTCTGTGTGGAGCCACTTTAGCATCATATTTGGTATTACTGACTCAAGAAATATGCTCTTAGATCATCTCATTTGATCCCAGCATTGGTCCTCAGCATAGACTTGCCGTATAAGAACGATTTTTCCTGCAATTATCACATGGACCATATAGAGAAATCGAAGCAGCAAGAAAATGCAGAATACTGAGTATTCTTCTTCTTCTCTAATTGAACAAATTATCAAAATGCTAAATGGTTTATCTAATGCAAACTTACTCAAAATGGAGCATTGGGGACGTGATATCAGAGTTGTTAGTCAATTGGGATGTCATCTAAGCAAAACTTTGATGTCAATATCACTGACGTGGATTTACCATAAGCTCAACCGGTTCAAACTAAACATTGATGGGTCATCGCTGCTTTCTGGTGAGTCTGGGGGTCGTGGCATTGTCAGGAATCATATTGGTGACATTGTTAGGGTCTTTGGCATAATGTTTGGGAAGTGTTGTGTGATTGTAGCTGAGGAAAGAGCTCTGATGGATGGGCTTGCAATGTGTAGAGACTTGAGCATCAGTCAGTTCGATATTGAAGTCGATTCAATGGTTTTGGTGGAGCTGATTGGCAGCAGAAGAACTCTATGGTACCTAGACCCCATTATAAGCTACTCCGGCAAGCTTATAACATCCAGTATGTCGATTAAACATGTTTACAGATATCAAAACAAAGTTTCTGATTGGGTGGTAAAGAAGACAGTTTACATAAAGAAGAATTTTGATTTCAATTAATCTACAACGCCAAATGAATTAAGAGCTATTGTTTTGCTTGAAAGTATGAGGATTAGATATATCAGAGATGTCGATTAGGTTTCATGGAAGATTGAGAAGTCTGAAGATTTCAAAGGGAAGAAGAAGAAGAAGTCTCCATTATTAGTGTTTAATCTTTGTTTGAGAATTTTTAACAGTGGAAAGCGGGAATTTTAAAATCCTGTTTTTCATTTCTCACTTGTAACACAAATTTGTTTAAATAAAATTCAAATTTAGAGAAAAAAAAAGAAGAAAAAAATTAATTTTTTTTAAATGTTTTATTTTTATTCTTTTTATATAAAAAATTCAAACACTTTATTTTTTACATCAAAACCAATATTTGGTATCAAAGCCTATAAAAGGTCGAAACAAAATTCGAAAATGGGAAAGAAAGGAAATGTAACATTTCAAAATCCATTACTCGCCAAGAGTAGTTATGCAGCATATTGAAGTACGAAAAGATAGAATGGTGTTACCTCCCATCTATCAATCAGTCACATAAGATGTTTTTCTAATGCTCGCAGAGAAAAGTTCATAAAATAAAGTGTGGGATACGCTGCGGACAATGAACATGGGTGGGAAACAAGTAAGAGAAGCAAAGATAGAGACCTTATAAAATGATTTTGAGATCGCAATCATGGAAGTGGGAGAAATTGTGGATAAGTTCGCCATGAAATTGGCGATCATTATTACTAGTGGAGGGGACCTAGTGGAGGATAACACTGAATGGAAATCTGAAAACGTTCCAGGAACTTGATGAAATATTCTCAGCAAATGTGAAGTTTGGTATTTGGAAACTAGCCAACACACGTCTCTATTGACAAAACAAATAGACCTGACTTGGTTATGGCATGCAATACTTGGACACTTGAACTTTCATGCACTCAAGATGATATGAGAGAAGGAGATGGATGTCGGGCTGCCTAAAAGCATACACCCAAATCAGTTATGTGAAAATTGCTTAGTCTTTAAACAAACTAGGCTACCATTTCCTAACCAAATAAATTTTAATTTTGAAAGACCATTGCAACTCATACATGCATATTTATGGGGCTCGATTAGTCCAACATCAATTGTTGGTAATAAATACTTTTTTTAAGTTGTTAACGATAATATTCATTGGATGTGGGTGTACATGATAAGACCCAAAGAATAGGCACTTGATGTGTTTAACAAAATTCAAAATACTAGTTGAAAATAGATCTGATTTGAAGATAAATACCTTACAGACTAATCGATGTGGTGAGTTATTCTCTAAGATTTTTTTCACATTTTTGCGAAGAGAAAGATTTTGAACGTTATATCATTGCACCATACACTCCACAACAGAATGTCCTTGTGGAGCGCAGAAACCAAACTATAATAAATATAACAAAAAGTCTTCTTAAAATCATATTAGTTCCAATAATATTTTTGGGTGAAGTTGTACGACATACAATGTATCTTTATCATTTGCCAACACAGATTCTAGAAATTCACACCCCATATGAAATATGGTGTGGTAAGAAACCCCGCTTTTAGAACATAGAAGTTTTTAATTGTACAACATATGTAAGAATTGCATGACCATATATAAAGAAACTTGATGATAGAAGTCCAAATATAGAGTAGTTTGGCGTACAAAACAGGGCCAAGATGCACAAGTTGTATGATCGTGTACGTAAGAAAAATCATGTTAGCAGTGATGTTGTATTTGATAAAGACAAGAAGTGGAATTGGTTTAGCAAAGACGATAACAAATCTACTAGTGCAGAGTTTACAGTTTTATAAAATAATGAAGACCATAAAGGTCCACATTGTGTTGGTCCACTTACACCAACAAGCCCGCATATGAAATCACCGGTTACACTAAATGATGTTATGAATTTTCCAAAAATAGGGAACTCAAGTAAAAGTAAAACAGGGTCTACACAGATGATTGTCCAAAGAATTTCCGCTCTCTCACTGAAATTTATGGTGATGCACTCAAAGAGAATTTGCATCCCAATGATCAATTATTGTTTGTTGTTGAGGAGCCGAAAAAATAATTAGAGGCTGTAACTGAGAAGGCATGACATGAGGCTATAAAAAATGAACTTGACGCCATCGAGAAACAAAAATGTGGAAACTCACTAACTTACCCCTTGGTCAAAAGCCCATAAATTTTAAGTGAGTTTTATAAACTAAAAAAGACAATGATAAAAATTCTAACAAGCACAAAGCAAGCCTTATAACAAAGGAATATGTGCAACAAAAATGAGTTAATTTTGATGAAAATTTTCAACCCGTGTCTATACTCGATACCGTGAGGTTGATTTGTACCCTTTCAGGCCAACATGGATGAGAGATTAATCACTTCAAAGTAAATCAACATTTTTAAAAGGTGAGCTTGAGAAAAAGTATATGTTGTCAAACCAAGAGGTTTTGTAACTAAGAATGAACAACATGAAGTGTACAAATTATCAAAGGCTCTTTATGGTTAGATTATAAAAAAATTTCAAACATTACTCTTCCTTTAACATTTTATAAAAATATGAATAATCTTCTCGAAACCTCCTTCCTATCACCATCTACCATATTATAATTTTAAATCACATTTGAAAATTAGTATAGACTCTTATATTTGTCAATAAGCCTTGAATTATAATCATGTTCACTTTTATTAGGGTGTGTGTTCGTTTATGCTTTAACAGCTAGGCTTGTCTTATAACAATAATATCATCTTAAGGCCTTTATACTCTGGACTTTACAGCATTAGCATGACCTCTTACGCTTTTTAGCTAGACTTTGCTTATAACCATATTCCTTTAAATTGGATGTATTAACTTTTAAGATTTTTGGTTGAACTTGGTGGTGGCGACTGATTCGAAACACATTCGTCGGCTGTAGAAATCAAGAAGAAGGATACAAAACAATAGATATATACCTAACCCTAGGTTAGAATATAAGAGACTCGGAGACTAAGAGAAAAACTCAATTTTTATTCATCAAAGTCTCCGACAAAACTAGGGGTTGAGAGCCTTTTATAAAAATGCTCAAAACCCTAGCCAAAAATTACAGTTTTCTCCTTATGCAATAAAATAAAGCTCAGCCCAATTTCAAAGCGATTGGAGTTGGTTAAGTATTTTAATAAAATCCAAAAAAATAGGAAAATGCATAAAATTTATTAAAACATCAAAACGAGGGTTTAAACGATGGAATTTAGGGCGTAGACTTCATCGTTGTGATGCTTTCAAAAATCGTTGGGCTTCTCGACGCGTTCGATTTGAGTGGTCGCATCACCTAATTTTGATATCTGGACTCCAAATAAACCCCGTTTCCGTTTATCCAAAAGGGACATGTAGTCATGGGCTTGTGCAACTACATCACTTGGCTTATAACCATATTCGCTTATTGTTTATTACTTTGTTATAATTTTCTAACTCATATCATTTTTTCATTTCACAAAAATTCCTAATGTAAAACATATGTTGGAAAAAATTGAATATATTGTTAATCGTCGGTTAGAATGCATAAATTACTAACAGTAACAACCATTGATTAAAGTTTCTTTTTAAAAATATAATAGTTTAATAAAAATTGATAACCATTGAATGAACATTTGTTGATTAATACTAATATAACACTTGAACACATTTTTATAAGATGATATTTCATTCATAATGGTTCTACTAGTACCATAAGGTGAAAACCAATAACCATTCACATCAAAATATTCAATAGTTACAACTAAAAATTACTGATATTAACAAACCCTTGACAAAGATCATAGTTACAAACTCTACATCAACAAATATCATCGACAAGAACAACATCACTATAAAAAAAATCATTGCACCAATCTTCAAAACTCCACAAATTTCCAAGCTTCAAAACATATTAATAATGGTCGTGTATACTTGCTTTGACATAGAACTCCATCAAGGACAACTCATTATGCAATTTGTAAACATTGTACTAATTATTATAACTCGTGTGATGGCAAAAATTCATTATTTAATAAAAACAACTATCATCTTCTACATAACCACACTTAGCTAAATAAAACTTGCTTTTTTATTTTCCTCTTTTAACACTTGCTCATACATAACCTTCTTCAACCTTTTCTTTAATTTCTTTGCCATTTCTTTTATATTTGTCATTACCTTGAGAATACCATCCAACAAATAATGTTTTTGATAATGAATTGAAATACTTTTGCTTTACAAGCTCAAGTTAATTTTATCCTAACTAGCGTGGCTTCATATTTCTCTTGGTTATTAGTAGTAACAAAAATTATCTTAATAATTTTCTTCATTTCATATCTTCCTCGAACTGTTAGAATAACAGTGGTTCTACTATAATTTACATTTTTGAAACCCAACAGCTTGAACATTCCATTCTTTATCTTTCAAATCAATTCTCATCAGCTTGAATCATTTTTTTGTTTCCATCCCAGATTCAAAATTGAACTTTACACTCATCCAATTAACTAACTGCCTTATTATCAACTATTTTTTGAAACATAATTTTCTTCAATTTACTATTTCTAACTCACTCTCTTTTACCAACACTTGAGATTTATAACATATTTCCATCAAAACACCCCTTGAAAACCCATATCACTACTATGATACTACATTTTCTGGAGCCAAAGATAAAGAATAACAATCTCTAGTTGCCTATTAACTCATGCAGATTACTCTTATCTACTCATTAACCACATACATGAGACTTTGATAATAAGATGACGTCACTAGCTTCATTCTGAGTAGTCAAGATCATCTTAAAATTATATTATAAGAACTCAAAGCACTAACTATCATAAAAAATGTTGTCATAGTATTATATATTTTTCTTTTCTCAAGAAATACAACTAAATCCACTTCCTCGATGCAATTAATCGATCGACCAACGACTTCCACTGTCAACCGTCATCATTCTCAATATCACTCCAGCTATTAAAATGGTTACCAATAAAGCATCTTCGTGAGGTTTCATTTGGTGTTGTTTGTTTTTAATCATAGGGTATATTAAGAAAGAGTTTTATCTTTTTTAGGAAGATAATGTAGGAGTAAACTGTAGAGAGACAAAAGAGTTGTGTACTAGTAGTAAAGTTTTTTCTTACCCCCATAAATGAAGGTGGTTGGGGTATTTATACTTGTTTTGTGACCTATGGGCCTTCTGTATCAGATTATAAACTTGGGTCAGGTTTAAACACCCGTAAGCCCAAGACAGTAAATGATCAGCAGCCTGTTGAGTCACAATCTACTTGATCGTACTATTCAGTTTGGTCTGGTATCGAATATGTCTGAACTGCCCTTCGGACAATGCAGTAAATCAGTATCAAATAATCCAACCTTATTAGTAGCCCCTTTAGGTCTTGCGTAGATACTTTGGAAGAGATAATTCGAAGAGAAAAATAGAACTTGGTGTATATCCGAAGTGAATTCTGATCGGATCCGAAGAGATTTCATTTACAGTTAGAAATTTCAAAAGTCAGTTTTTGAAGTATGACACGTGTCACGTTCTGGTTTGGCCTTTTAGTCGTGTTTTCTCCTAGGTTTTTGAAGAAAGATAAACTCCACAGACAATCCAAGTCAGCTGACTAGCCGCTGGAAAAGTTCAGGTAATTTATGTTCGGATTTTCATCAGTCTCCATATTTTATGTTGATATTCCGACTAATTGTTGTGTTTTCTTGTATTATTTTTAAAAATATTTTCAGAGCACTTAGAGACAGACAAAACTACCTTCACCAGGTTGAATGAATGGGCATTGGAGAACTGGGCACTCCATTTCCACAACAGTTTCACCTCTGGAAACATGTTGAGGGCTCACATATGGAATATTACGGAGAGTAGAGACCTTTCTTGGGAGAAACTAACCACTCATCCTCCATCAGATGCCATTATAAAGAGGGTTGAGGAAAAGGATGAAAAACTTCACTTGCCTTCCTAGAACAAAGCCCCTAGTCATCTGGAAAAACTCAAGAACAAGAAAAAGAAGAAAACTGAAGTCAACTCATCTCACCAAATCTCCGAAGGAGTTGGTTTGGAGAATACAGAAGGAATCAACGTTGTCTTGGTAGAGGCAGGTGAAGACACAGTAAAGGAAATCGGTGGATCAATCATCCACCTCAAATTAAGAAAAAAAATCACAAGAGGCGCAAAAAAGGCAGCGACCGAAGAGCTGGAAATAAAAATTAAAGTAGCTTGGGGACAGAGATAATACTTTGTCCTTCAGAAGTTCCTCCTCCCACTCCTACTAGCCTTCCTCCACAAGAAGAGGTTCCACCTAACCCTCCTTCTCTAAATTTCCCACCAGCCGAACAACGAGCTACTGAAGGAGACGTTAACCTGGATGAATTTCATAACATGTACTTTTGTAGCATGCCTTTCCTCAAGCCATCATAGCCAATGTTGTAACCTATAATGGTGATTCATACAAGGTATTAAGTGAACAAGATACTTTGAGTCATGACATCTTGGGTTATATTCGTCTAATACTTGATATAGAGAGAGGCAAGTCAGGGATCAAACAAAATATATATCTTCCCTAACCACAGACAATCAGGGCTTGAAGACATCCATTTCTTCCGCATAGCCGAAAGTGGAAAGTTGCTTAAATAGAAAGAGGAACCGATCTCTCAATTTACCCAGGCTAAGGCTGCCCATGAGGATATCAAGACCAAGTACTCTGGCCAAAAAAACTTCCACCTCCACTGAGATCAAATCTTTGAAGGACCAAAAAGTTACTAATGCCAGCACTATCAGTACTTTATCCGAAGAAAAAGTTAGATTAGAGAAGCTTCTCAAAGAGAGGGAAGATGAAAATGATTCTTTAATAAGGAAACAAACTCAATAGATAGATGCAGAAATAGAGAAGTATGTTGCCGGTGTAGTGGATGTTTTGGAGAAAATGTATGAATGAGTTAAGTCTGATATGGTTCTGCTATTTCATGAGATTCTTACAAAGAAAAACCTTAGGCCTTTATGAAAATACTTACCATACAAGGAGATACATTTTCACACCATGCCGAATGGGGACAAACATGGTTATTCTTCACCAAGTAAGAATGACTATGATGAAGGAACCGATGAAAGTTTCAGCACCGACACCAAGAGTCCCACCAAAGATGTAGGTAAGGAAAATACCGAAGGGAATGAGCCCTAAGGTTGTTTTGTTTACTTTTGATATTTAAGACTAAAGTCCTTGGATGGCCAAGACATTCTGTATCGTTTTAAAACTAAAGTCCTTGGATGGCCAAAGCGTTTGTTTAATGGTAGATCAGAGTTTTTTTATCAGTGCTTAATATGAAATTCTCTTCGTATATATTTATTCTTCTTATGCTTTAATATTTAATCAGTATTTAATTCTTCCGATGTGATTAATCATTGTTTAATTCATCGGATTCCTTAAAAAAACAACAGTGTTTAATAAATCCGATCACTTCAAAGATATTTCATTTGAATGATGTAACATGTTAAATAAATCTGATCAGTTCAAAGATATATCATTTGAATGATATAGATGTTAAATAAATCTGATCACTTCAAAATATTTAATTTGAATGATGGAAGGTGTTGAATATATATGATCACTTCAAAGATATTTCATTTGAATGATAGAAGGTGTTGAATAAATCACTTCAACGATATTGTGCTCAACACAATTCTTGAAAGAAAGCGTAATTTTTTTATTGATTTAAAACCGAACACCTCATTAAAACCTCCCCGCGCCACCAGGGTAGGAAAGAGTATGACCCCAAATATTTACATAGATATATAAAAAAGTAAATATTTACAAGATAATTTCATTCTAAGTAAAACTTGAGATGTTCGATGTTCCAAGGGTGCTTCAGCATATTGCCCTCTTTATCCATAAGCTTATACATCCCTTGCTTAATTTTCTCACTTATGATGTATGGCCTTTCCCAGTTCGAAGCCAGCTTACCGAACTGTCTTTCCTTAGTGTGTAAGAAAACGTTCTTAACACTTTATCGTCTGTTTGAAAATCCCTTCTTTTTTATTTTAGACGCATATTTGCTTCTCATTAAGCCCTGATAATGCACAGCCCTCAAATGTGCCTTTACTCTGATTTATCACTGCTATTTCATTAGCTTGTTCAGCATAATCTTGTATTTTGAAAGATGGTAGTTTCGCTTCTATAGGCGTGATTGCATCCATCCCATATACAAGGGAAATGAGATTTTTGGGTGGCCATCCGTAGAGTAGTTCGATAGGCCCGAAATGTTTCTTGCAAATAACTTGAACATTTTTCTGCAACTCATTCCAAATTCCTTTTTAACCCTGTTAAAATGGTTCGATTAGCAAGTTCAACTTGACGATTAGTTTGAGGATGGAACGGAGAAGAGAAATAGTGTTGAATCCCTCTGGAGGTGCAAAATGTCTCCCTATTTATATTATCAAACTGTAGCCCATTGTCCGTAGTAATCTATTGGGGAATTCCAAATCGGCAACTAATATTGAATAGGATAAATTTTATGACTGCCTTTGATGTGGTTCCAGCTAGTAGTACAACTTCTATCCATTTAAAGAAATAATTTATCGCCACTATTATTGTTCGAAATCCTCCGGATGCCATAGGAAGATGTCCAACCAGGTCTAAACCCCACTTGGCAAAATGTATTGGTTCGGATATTGACTCCATATGAGCTGCTGGCACATGGATTTCGTTTCCGTACTTTTGGCATGGATCATACCTTCTGACCATATCTTTAGCATCTGTCATTATTGTAGGCCAATAGTACCCTGCTAACAAAACCCTCATGGTTAATGCCTTAAATCCACTAGTGTGCAGAGCCCTCCCCATCGTGTAGTTCAGATAGAACATTTTTGGATTATTCAAATCCTAAGCAACACAAGAGAGGTCTATTGAAAGATTTTTTATAAAGAACTTCACTTAATACCAGGAACCCACGAGCCTTATACTTAATATTTTTAGCCAGGGCTTTATCCGAAGGCAAAACCCCATCAGAAATAAACTGAAAGATATCATACCTCGAGTCTTTGGGCTGAACGGTAAATATTCTCATATTTTCTTCATCCTTTTTACCCTTCTCTTTACTTGAATCTATTGAGGGGAATTCCTGCATCGGAATCCATGGGTAGGCTTCAGAACATGATATGGTTGATAAGGAGTCAGCCATAGTATTCTCTGATCTAGGGACATATTCGTATTGGATACTTTTAAAGCATGCAATAACTTCCCTTAGTATCAGGAAATATTTTATCAATTGTTATTTTTTAGCTTCAGTTGTCCCTGAGCATGATGGATAAGTAACTGGAAGTCACTCATCAATCCGAGTCTCTTTGCCCCACATATCAGGGCTAATCTTAGTTCGGCTATGGCTGCTTAGAGGCTCTAAACCAAAACATATAACTTGATACATAATATCACCATAACGGGAAGTTAAACAAATTCTGGCCCCACATCCCATGGTACTAGACCTGTCGTCTGTTCGGATTACCCATTCTTTATTAGACTGGTTTTCTTGCCTTTGCTCACAAGGCCTTTCAGTATGAAACTTTACTAAGAAATTCAGTCACAACTTGAGCCTTGACTACAGTTCGAGGCGCAAAATCAATATCGTAATCACTCAGTTCAACTGACCACTTGGTCATTCTGCTTTAAGTATATCAGCCTTTTGTAGAACATTCTTTAAAGTAAAATATGTTTGAACAACAATTGAATGAGCTTAGAAGTAATGTCTCATTTTTATGGATGCTATTATCAATGGTAATGCTAACTTTTCTAACTTTGAATACCTCTTTTCTGCCTCCAATAAACTCTTGTTGATATAATACACATGACGAGGGTAACTATCTATATCTCTTACTAACACGGAACTTACGTCATACTCCGATACAATTAAGTACATATAAATTTTCTCCCTTTGAAGGTTTGAACAACGTCTTAGGTGAAGGCAAATGTTTATTGATTTCAAGGAAGGTTTGATCACAGTATGGAGATCAATTAAAGTCTTTGGCATACCGTAACACTTAGAAAAATTGAGCACACTTGTCTGATGATCTTGAAATGAACCTATTTAACGTAGCCAACCGTCCGATTAGTCTTTGGACTTCTTTAGTGTTTTGAGGAGGATCCATAGCCAATAGAGCATCGAGCTGATCCGGCTCAGGCTGAATTCTTTTCTCACTTATAACATGACCCAAAAACTTTCCGGACCGGACCCTAAAAGCACATTTCTCCGGGTTAAATTTCAAATTGATGGCTTTTACGTTAGAAAATGTTTCTTGAAGATCGGATATGTGTTCATCTTCCTCGAGTCTCTTCACCATCATGTCATCTATATATACTTCCATATTCCTGGCAATCTGACTAGCAAAGGCTTTATTTACTAACTTTTGATAAGTAGCCCCAACATCTTTCAATCCAAATGGCATCACTTTGTAGCAATGGAGCCCTCTATCTCTGATGAATATAGTATGATCCTGATCGTTCGAATCTACTTGTATCTCATTATATCCTAAAAAAGTATCCTTAAATGACAGAAGTTTGTTGCCCGATGTAGAATCCACCAATTGATCTATCCAGGAACCGGAAACGGATCTTTAGGACATGCTCTATTAAGATCGGTGAAGTCAATGCACATATGTTATTTTCCATTCCTTTTCTTGACCAAAACAGGATTTACCGTCCATAATATTTTACCTTTCAAATCTGATGGCAACTTAGTTCTGACACTCTTGCCTTCAACAAAGGGATAGATCTCAACTTCCTCAATAATTATTATAGCACTAGGAGCCTCTTTGGTTTATCTATCTCATTATGGTGTGTGAAAGGCTCTTGTAGTTGTTATTCCTTGTTAACTTTAGATGCCTCCAATGTCTTGGAAGTAAGGGCAGTAGCATAACATTCTCTGGTCACCTTCTAGCTACTTTGGACAACACCCACTTGTCCCCCTATAGCGTACTTCAGACACTGGTGGATTGTGGATGCTACAACATGCATCCTAGAGAGCCAAGAACTTCCAAATGTGGCGTTATACGATGTGGGACAATCGACTACCACAAATAACACCCTTACCAACTTTTTAAAAGGCCTTTTGCCCAATAATACTTGCTCTTCAAACTCATCAATAACCTCAGCCAAATTTCTCGTAAACCCTACAATAGTTCTGTTTGATCGATGAATGACCGAAGGATTTGTCATTTTCTTGTAAACAGTTAAAAATAATATGTTTGCTAACCTACCAGTGTCAATGAAGATCTTTCGGACATCATTACCCCCAATTAATGCTCTTATTACCACAACATCTTCATGTAGGCCATCAATATGTCTTCAATCATCCTCATCAAATACTATGAAAGGAGTAGGGGTCTGGTACAGGTGTGCAAGCATCTTTCCTTCCAATTAGGTAGTCAAACTGTTAACATGCCTTTTTCTTGAAAAACTCGAAGGTGTTGTTACAGTATCTCCCCCAAATACGGTCAAAGATTCAAAAAATTACACCAGATTGGAAACGTTACTGACTTATCCATTATCACCCCCACTTGATTCTGGTCTGGATCAAGATCAAGATATTCTTTATCAACATCAAATATTTCAAAAATCATCATAGTATCTTCATGTCTCGAAGTCCCTGGAAAAATTGATGAAAGTGTTCGAGGCGCATTGGTACTAGATCCATTGCCCCTTGTTTTTTAACGAAGGCATCCAATTTTCCCCTTTCGATGAGATTTTGTACTTCATGTATTAGTGCTATACAATCATTTGTGTCATGACCCACATCATTGTGGTACTTACAGTAATGAGTACTTCAAGTTTCCCTAGGAGATTGTAAAGGGGTTGGGGCTCTAAAATAAACCTCATTTTTTGTCTTATCATAAATTGTTTTTATACATTATCCTAGCTCAGCAAACCATTCAAGTTGAACCCAAGTACCTCTTTTATTTTTGCCTTGCTGGTTTTAGTTGGGCTGATTTTGCCTAGGTCGGTGAGATCCCTGTACGGACTCTTTTGGTTTTTACCCGGATTGAGTTGTTTGTTGAGGAGCTGGTAGGAAAACAATCGATCTGTTCTGATGAGAGACTCTGGTCTTTTTAGTTTCTTCAACCGTGATTTATTTTCCAACTTGGTTAATAGCCCCCCAAAAGTCATCGTTGTTTTCCTAGTCACCGAATCAGCTAAGTCATCCGGATTCAGGCCTTATCTCAAAGAGGCAATGTCCACTTGCTCAAAGCAGTCAGCCAGCCCATTCTCTATATTCACAAACCTACTTATGTATTCTTTTAAAGACTTGTTCGGTTCTTAGGAACAATGAATGATGGTGTCCCCATTCCCTTTGACCGCTTTGCTTCCTACAAATTGTCTTTAGCAAGCAACGTAGAATATACCAAAGTTCTGTATAGATACCTAGTAGATGCTATTGTACCACTTGAGGGCGCTTCCTTTAAAGGTTTGTGAAAAATCCCAGAAAAACATCTTGTCATCATCATCAAAGTTCATCATAAAAAATTTAAACTGCTCAAGATGGTTGTCCGAGTCTTTACTCCCATCATATTTTTCTATTTTAGAGCTATCAAACCTTTTGGGAAGATATCCGGACAATATTTTTGAAACTAGAGGCAATTGCCTCCAATGGCTACGACTAAATACTGAATCTTCATTAGGGGTAACGAAAATACTTGGTTCAGATTGCCATGTAAATGGGTCAATCAATATATGGTCAATGTGTTGATCAACCGAACCTTTTACTTTACCTTGATACTTCTTAATTCTGCCTCTTCTATTCATTTTTCTCGAATGTTTTTTAGTCAATCTCAACTTTGTTTTCGCTCGGCCTTCACTACTACTAGATGAAAGTGATATTTCGAGGTTTAAATCATCGGGAGAACTATTTGAGGAATCTGAAGTTGTACTTACATGATGTTTAGAACGATGTCTTTTCTTTGAGTTAACTCGAGTCTTTGTAGACTGCTCGTTTTCAGCAGGCTCATATATAGGATGGGGTCCAGACGCATCAGACTTTTCTTTTATTCCTCTTTCAGCCTATTTCTGATCCCTTAAAGCCTCAATTTCATCCATCAGCTAGTCATGTTCCTCTTGCATGAATTTTCTTTCATCTGTATTGTGGTTGACATGAGACACAGTAGTAAGCTCATTAACTTCTCTCGCCCCTTCCACCTCCGGAGGAACTTCTTGTGGATTAGGATCCATATGCTTTGATGACATCTGAACTACTGCTTCTTTTGTTGATTTTATATATGAAATTCAGGCCCCGTCGCCTCCCACTGTGGTCGCCAATTTGGTGTTAGTTGTTTTTAATTATAGGGTATATTATGAAAGAGTTTTATCTTTTTTAGGAATCTAATGTTGGAGTGAACTATAGAGAGACAAAAGAGGTGTATACTAACAGTAAAGTTTTTTCTTACCTCCATAAATGAAGGTGGTTGGGGTATCTATACTTGTTTTGTGACCCATGGGCCTTCCGTGTCGTACTATGGACTCGATTTAGGTCTAAAGACCCATAAGCCCAAGAAATGAAATGATCAACATCCCGCTGAGTCACAATCTACTTGATCGAACTGTTCAGTTTGGCCTGGTATCGAATATGTTCGAACTACCCTTTGGACAATGCAGTAATTCAGTATCAAAGAAATCCTACCTTATCATCATTAATCTCAATAAGTCATCATCAGTAAACAACAAGGTTAAAATTGGATTTCGGTGATAGTGCAAAGATGATTCATCGAATAAATTAATTTCAATATTTTTTGAATATCTTTATCGATGAACTAGTATTTCATAATAAATTACCTCGCCAAAAAATAATTCATAATTTTTGTTACTTATCTTTCTTATATCGCTTAGGACTTCCTTATTTCGTCTTTCTTCTCTTTTCTCTTTTCTCTTTTTTCTCTTCCTTTAACGAATTCCACCAACTCCCCATTATCAATCAACCTTTAAATTTCATATTTTAATTGAAAACAATCCCTCCTTGAATGTTCATGATCATTGTGATATGCACAATAATATTGATGATATCTTTCATTAATCGGTGTAAACATAAATATGGAAGTTCGATAATTTAACCAGTCTCTTGTCTTATCATAGATGACCGTGGCGGGTGTATTTAACAGAGTTATATGTATCTTTGGGTTATCATAATAGGATAATCTTGATACGTTCAAATGATCTTTTGTAACTTCTAATTCTTTAGTATTATTTCTGTTTTTCTCCAACGAGTCCTCCTATTTTTTAAAAATTTGTATTGTACCATATTTCTTGGTGTCTTCTACGTTGATATTTATCTTTGTTCTTCCTAAAATATCTCTCATATAACTAAAGAAAACTTAATCAAATCCTTTAATAGACTGTTATCACAAGACAAACCTCTCTTAAATATAATTAAAGACACGTTCTCATTGCAACATTCCAGCATACTCATTTATTTTATAGATATTTGAACATAATCTCTCAAATACTCTTCAACCTTTTGAAATAGAGTCATAATATGATCCTTATAATGCTTCAAGTCTTAATAAAAAAATGAAATGATGATAAAACCACGTCCATGATTCAATAAAGCTATTAATCGATCGCGACAATGACTTGTTAAAACTAAGCTAACGCACTTCATTTGAATGTCACTGGAAAAACTCGACAGAGTAAGGTATCAGCTGGATTTAATCCACATGATATTTTGAAACTATTTGAGGTGATGCTCTAGATTCTTTGTTCTTCTAAGCTCATGTGCGTCAACGAATATTCAACCAATGTATACAAATCTAATTTCGGTTTTAAATACTTTTTTTACTTTCTTCAAGTTTTTTTTTCTTTATATTTGTTTTTTATGATGTTTCATTACTCGATTCAACAATTTTGATCCTACACTATCCTTGCTTAAAATCAAATTTACTTCCACAAATTAACTCACCCTTATTCATATTTTCAACTAAAATTGCATTGTCTCCCAAAAAACTTTACGAGATTAATTGTAAATTTTTGGGCATTAACTCAAATCGATTCATATTTTCTTCATCTTGTTGGTTTTCCAACAAACTAAATTTGAATTGGTTTGACCATATCTCATTTATTTGTAATTCTAAAGCACGAAAAAGATAATCTGAGTGAATATATTCGTGATCCTTTGAACATTCCTGATATCAAATTATATTTCTTGTCGTGGAACTATTGTTATCGTTGGACTAACCATTACATTTCATGGTCTTTCTTATATATATATACTATTTTTTATTTTTTAAATTATTATTTTAAATATTAAAATTATTTTTTGTTGTAAAAATGCATTAAACAAGTAAAATAAGTTCGCACAAATACCTAAGGAATACCCCGAAAGTTGGCAGTAGAGTCATAAAAAACAAGATAGAAAAAATAATTTCATTGTGTCAGAATAAGAAGAAAAGCAGTAGAATAACAAACATAAAAATAAAAGCTGAAGACTCACAAAAATCTAGGGGAATTAGAAAGCTAAGCTAAGACCAGTAGGTGAGTCCATCTGAGCACTCTAAGAAAACTAAGCAAGGACCAGAAAAATAATTCATCTGAGCACTCTAAAAGTGTTAAAACGGACCTTGAATTGTACTTAGAAGAGCCACGGTTCAGAGTACGTGAAGGTAAGTCGTTTAGTGTGTTGCAATGATGGATGGTGAATGGGCCTAAATATCTAGTGTTGAGCATCATAGCAAATGAGATATTGTCAATTCCTATAATGACAGTTACTTAATAATCAACTTTAGGTTGAGAAAAGCGAGTGATTGATCCTAAACGAGCGTAAATAAAAATAAATGTTGTAATATTGCTTTTATGTAAAGTCATTGGATGAAGAAAATTCACAAGTTTAAAAAAAAGATAGACCAAAGCATTGTAAGTATTTAATTAACAGTTTAATATTATTTCATTATTTGTATATCTTCCAATATTGTAAAAAAAATTGGTAGCTTGAGGAGGTGGAGGTTCAGATGTAGTACGCATTTGGAGATATTACGCCGAACAATTTAACGACTTAGATTATGGTATGTTTTATTTAACTCGTGTGTTCTCTCAATGTTGGATTCCCAAGTTTATTAATTAAATATTTATTGGTTTCTTTAACTATTACAGAATAAAGTAGGACATCAAGAGATCTAGTATTTTTACTTGTTTATGGCTGTGTTTTGGTAGAACTTTAACCTATATGTCAATTTCGAGAGTAAATACATATTTGATGTGTGGTTTATATTATTTATTTTTAAGGTTTACATCTAGCAAATATGAGATGATTCTTAGTTATAGCTGACTCAGAGCAAGCTCAACTAAGCCTAAGGTTTGAAAATGAGTTTTCTCTGTTTAGTCTAACTTATCTTTCTTTCATTTTTAAACATGGTTTTTCATGTATCATATAATAGTCTCTTATTAATATTATTTTACCTACTTTTACCTTTTTGTCTTTTACCTAGTCTCAAGCATGGTCTTCTATTTATGTCTTTCTTCAGACATACAACTATGCCAATCTACATTTGGGTAGATTTGCTTATTTTTCAAGGTCAATTCTATTTTTTTTTACTTAAGATGTGTTTATTCAATGAGTTTTGATGTGGTTTGGTTGCATATCTGAGGCTTTGGTAGGTTATATTATGTCATAATTTATGGATTGTTTTTAGTGACATGTTCATATTTTTTTGTCTTTTCAGATTTGGTAGGTGCACTTTTCTGGAACATCAAGTATTCAAGATGATGGAAAGCAGTTTTGTTCAGTTACCATGGATGTCTCCGTGTTCTGTGTTGGAACATACAATTAATTTATTTTGTTATCTGTTTAACTATCATGGATGTCGGTTATTTTCTATTTTCAAATATAATTTATTTTGTTCTCTATTAAAACTAACATGTCTTTTATTTAGTCAATGAAATTTATTTTGTTATGTGTTTATTTTGTTCAACTTTAGGTTAATAAATAAAAAAGACCGGACCATACCAGATCGACTTTTAATGAGCCAATCTCAGACTATAATGCATGGCTCACTTCACTTAGTGGTACGGACTGGACATGCCCAGTACGCGATAACCAAGGTAAAATAAATAAATTAAATTAATTAAAATAGAATCGGGCTGACCAAATAATCTTAGTTCTAAAAAATATGAAAATCAGATAGCATACATAATGAAACACTAGAAAATAATCCTTAAAAATACCAAACAAATCCACGTTTAGTAGTTTCATTTGGTATTTACAATGATCATTTCTCACATTTCCATAGTCCAAAACATGGCTACCGGCTAGCTTGCCAAATGGACTCTGAAATGCAAGATGAAGTTTGAGTTCACTAATTTGCAAGCTTCTGGTCATTTATGTGCAATCACTCTTCTTAAGAGCATGCATTTTGGTTATATAAGCAGTAATTCTTAATTCGTGTTGATACTAGCTTTGATCTTTATTTTATTTCAAACATAACCTTCTAATTTCTTTCATTCTGTAAGATCTGAGACAATAAAGCTATTAATCGATCGCGACAATGACTTGTTAAAACTAAGCTAACGCACTTCATTTGAATGTCACTGGAAAAATTCGACAGAGTAAGGTATCAGCTGGATTTAATCCACATGATATTTTGAAACTATTTGAGGTGATGCTCTAGATTCTTTGTTCTTCTAAGCTCATGTGCGTCAACGAATATTCAACCAATGTATACAAATCTATTTTCGGTTTTAAATACTTTTTTTTTACTTTCTTCAAGTTTTTTTTTCTTTATATTTGTTTTTTATGATGTTTCATTACTCGATTCAACAATTTTGATCCTACACTATCCTTGCTTAAAATCAAATTTACTTCCACAAATTAACTCACCCTTATTCATATTTTCAACTAAAATTGCATTGTCTCCCAAAACAACTTTACGAGATTAATTGTAAATTTTTGGGCATTAACTCAAATCGATTCATATTTTCTTCATCTTGTTGGTTTTCCAACAAACTAAATTTGAATTGGTTTGACCATATCTCATTTATTTGTAATTCTAAAGCACGAAAAAGATAATCTGAGTGAATATATTCGTGATCCTTTGAACATTCCTGATATCAAATTATATTTCTTGTCGTGGAACTATTGTTATCGTTGGACTAACCATTACATTTCATGGTCTTTCTTATATATATATATATACTATTTTTTATTTTTTAAATTATTATTTTAAATATTAAAATTATTTTTTGTTGTAAAAATGCATTAAACAAGTAAAATAAGTTCGCACAAATACCTAAGGAATACCCCGAAAGTTGGCAGTAGAGTCATAAAAAACAAGATAGAAAAAATAATTTCATTGTGTCAGAATAAGAAGAAAAGCAGTAGAATAACAAACATAAAAATAAAAGCTGAAGACTCACAAAAATCTAGGGGAATTAGAAAGCTAAGCTAAGACCAGTAGGTGAGTCCATCTGAGCACTCTAAGAAAACTAAGCAAGGACCAGAAAAATAATTCATCTGAGCACTCTAAAAGTGTTAAAACGGACCTTGAATTGTACTTAGAAGAGCCACGGTTCAGAGTACGTGAAGGTAAGTCGTTTAGTGTGTTGCAATGATGGATGGTGAATGGGCCTAAATATCTAGTGTTGAGCATCATAGCAAATGAGATATTGTCAATTCCTATAATGACAGTTACTTAATAATCAACTTTAGGTTGAGAAAAGCGAGTGATTGATCCTAAACGAGCGTAAATAAAAATAAATGTTGTAATATTGCTTTTATGTAAAGTCATTGGATGAAGAAAATTCACAAGTTTAAAAAAAAGATAGACCAAAGCATTGTAAGTATTTAATTAACAGTTTAATATTATTTCATTATTTGTATATCTTCCAATACTGTAAAAAAAATTGGTAGCTTGAGGAGGTGGAGGTTCAGATGTAGTACGCATTTGGAGATATTACGCCGAACAATTTAACGACTTAGATTATGGTATGTTTTATTTAACTCGTGTGTGCTCTCAATGTTGGATTCCCAAGTTTATTAATTAAATATTTATTGGTTTCTTTAACTATTACAGAATAAAGTAGGACATCAAGAGATCTAGTATTTTTACTTGTTTATGGCTGTGTTTTGGTAGAACTTTAACCTATATGTCAATTTCGAGAGTAAATACATATTTGATGTGTGGTTTATATTATTTATTTTTAAGGTTTACATCTAGCAAATATGAGATGATTCTTAGTTATAGCTGACTCAGAGCAAGCTCAACTAAGCCTAAGGTTTGAAAATGAGTTTTCTCTGTTTAGTCTAACTTATCTTTCTTTCATTTTTAAACATGGTTTTTCATGTATCATATATTAGTCTCTTATTAATATTATTTTACCTACTTTTACCTTTTTGTCTTTTACCTAGTCTCAAGCATGGTCTTCTATTTATGTCTTTCTTCAGACATACAACTATGCCAATCTACATTTGGGTAGATTTGCTTATTTTTCAAGGTCAATTCTATTTTTTTTACTTAAGATGTGTTTATTCAATGAGTTTTGATGTGGTTTGGTTGCATATCTGAGGTTTTGGTAGGTTATATTATGTCATAATTTATGGATTGTTTTTAGTGACATGTTCATATTTTTTTGTCTTTTCAGATTTGGTAGGTGCACTTTTCTGGAACATCAAGTATTCAAGATGATGGAAAGCAGTTTTGTTCAGTTACCATGGATGTCTCCGTGTTCTGTGTTGGAACATACAATTAATTTATTTTGTTATCTGTTTAACTATCATGGATGTCGGTTATTTTCTATTTTCAAATATAATTTATTTTGTTCTCTATTAAAACTAACATGTCTTTTATTTAGTCAATGAAATTTATTTTGTTATGTGTTTATTTTGTTCAACTTTAGGTTAATAAATAAAAAAGACCGGACCATACCAGATCGACTTTTAATGAGCCAATCTCAGACTATAATGCATGGCTCACTTCACTTAGTGGTACGGACTGGACATGCCCAGTACGCGATAACCAAGGTAAAATAAATAAATTAAATTAATTAAAATAGAATCGGGCTGACCAAATAATCTTAGTTCTAAAAAATATGAAAATCAGATAGCATACAGAATGAAACACTAGAAAATAATCCTTAAAAATACCAAACAAATCCACGTTTAGTAGTTTCATTTGGTATTTACAATGATCATTTCTCACATTTCCATAGTCCAAAACATGGCTACCGGCTAGCTTGCCAAATGGACTCTGAAATGCAAGATGAAGTTTGAGTTCACTAATTTGCAAGCTTCTGGTCATTTATGTGCAATCACTCTCTTTAAGAGCATGCATTTTGGTTATATAAGCAGTAATTCTTAATTCGTGTTGATACTAGCTTTGATCTTTATTTTATTTCAAACATAACCTTCTAATTTCTTTCATTCTGTAAGATCTGAGACTGACTAACCTCTCTAGCTGGCAGAATCTGAGATTCCATTCAAAATCCCCTATCCTGAATTGCTTCCTTTCCACTTTGGGAATTCAAAGGATTGTCTTTTCTTCTTTGCTCTTCTGTGAATCTTCCTTCATTGTCTTGTAGCTGACTGCATTCATCTCTACTACTGCTCACGTTGCTATCTTCTTCATCGAGGATTCGTTCTTTTTTAGTTCAGCGTTCTCCTCTTTTGAAAGAGCTCTGTTTATTGATCAGTCGCCTCTGATCGATTGACTTTATTAATCGTAGCTCAATCTTATCTTTTAGCTGCAAATTCAAAAACGTTGTAGCTGATTTTTGTATTTTAGAATTGAAGTGTTCGAGATTAGTTTGATGGTCGGATTACGAGGGTATCTTTAATTTTTCATTTTCGTATTTAACACCTATATTCTCAGATACTATTGTTTTACTCCTTGTTCTTATTTTTTTAATAAAAGTTTTTTATTAAAAAAATAAATAGTTTAATTTGGTACGGATCTTCATTTAAAGTGGAGCTAGAGGAATATATTTTTTAAAAAACAAATTACTCTTAATTTGATCATAATTTTTGGTCGGTAACTTAATTAGATAAGGGCTGAAGAGTAAATCTCTCAACAAGAGTCAACCAAATTCGATTTTCTTCGTACTTCGGTGTTCGGTGGCCTGAGTAACACGTTCAACCCCCTCTTCAAGAAAAAACAATATCAAAAGCAGAGTTCTGCACTATTTATGTTTCTGCTTTCTGGATTCGATCCGAAGCTTCGATCCGATTCACAATAATCCATACCAAAGCCCTAGATTTCTACTTCTCTTTTTCGTTTTCTTATCATTTAATCCCTTTCGTTCGAGTCGAATTCTGTGAAACAGTTGGGGATTTTTATTTTTACTTTTATTTCGTGTTTGATTTTATTTATTAATAATAATGTTTAACGGAATGATGGATCCCGAGTTGATGAGACTTGCTCAAGAACAGATGAGTCGCATGTCACCGGCTGATTTTGCCAGGATTCAACAACAGGTATATTTCGTGGGGTTTGTGATTGGTGTAATCGCCTCATTTTAGGTTTCAGTTTGATATGATGGGATTGTTGTGCTCGATTTGTGTTGGAATTCGGAATGACACAACCGATTTAGGGGTGTTTGTGTTTTATTAGCGATTTGTTTTGATCGATTTGAGCTTCGTTGTTTGTGCTTCGGATTCTGTAGATCCCACTTTAGTAACTTTAGTTTTGATACAGTTTTGAGAATTGTTATTTGGTTGTTACTGTATTGGATTGTATTACAGTAATTTGATTCTGGTTTTTCATTAGAATTTCTAGTTGTTCCTCCAGTTCTCGGTTAGGTTGTAATAAGGTTGAAATGAATTTTAAGAGAAGATGCGTTATACTGGTATGGTTATGGGTTTAGTGATTCGCCCTAATATAATTGCGCGATGGGAATGACAAAGTGCTGGCGAAGTTTGAGAAAAGAACAATGGGTGACTGAGCAACAGCTTGTATGCTTGAGACCATCGTTTATAATGGTCATTTGGTTTTGTGGATGCTGTTTTCTTTGTGGTCTCATTTGGTTCCGTTCTTTTTCTATAATCTGTCTGCCATTTTCATTGCAGATGATGGCTAACCCTGATTTGATGAACATGGCAACTGAGAGTATGAAGAATATGAGCCCTGCAGACTTGAGACGTGCTGCAGAACAGCTGAAGCATTCACGCCCGGAAGAAATGTCTCAAATTGGTGAAAAAATGGCGAATGCATCACCTGAGGAGATAGCTTCTATGCGTGCCCGTGTTGATGCTCAGGTCAATTATGAACTAAGTGGAGCTCAGATGTTAAAAGACCAGGTAACTAGCAAAGAGACAAATTATTACTATTTCTTGACCATCAGAGTGTTAGAACCAGGAAAAATGAAAGACAATGTTATTGCCAAGTGCGGATATATGGGGGAGGAGGTCTATATGAATGGTCTTACAAATATTTGACAACTCTGCAAACAATAGTTGTCTTCTCGATATAATCAGCAGCCTTAGATGCCGACAACAAACTTAGAATATACTTGCAATGCTAAATTATCATTAGACTGTACTTTTGGATTCTTGAGAAGTTAGACCATGTCTCAAATTTATTCCTTCAGCTATATGAGACGCATCACATTAATTAATGAAGCTATATAAGGGTCGATAACATAGTAAGCTAAAGTCTTTTCCATCGCAAAGTCTTTACAGTTCTGCTTCATATTTTGTTCCATTTCCTTTCACCTTTATACCGATAACGGGCTGGTATTCACTATAAATTATAAGACCATATAACTCATTAATAGCTACGTAATTTAATACAGTAACTTCATCATCGATTTTGAAACGTTGAGCATGGCTCTTTACTTTTGATTAGTGCTATCGCAGTTGATATGTAACTATCAGATGTTGACAAGATTAAGAAATTAGAAGTAGCAGTGATTTGAGTACAAAAAACTTCACTCAATTCTGCTAGCACTAAAGCTTTCTTTATCTTTCATAAGACTAAGATGCTGCTTATGATGGTAAATTGCTTGCCTATTGAGAAATAGTTCTTAGCCAAAGATGAACATTGGCTATGATTTTGTATACTAGTCAAGCATTACCGTATAGGGATTGTTCGTTTTATCCAGTTTAGCACGAATTGGAAGGTTGTTATAGAGAAGGGAGACATCCAATTCAGTTTTTCTCTTTTTCTGCCACTATCTTCGTATCCACCAAATGAAAATGTTAATGTTATATTCGATTTGACAGGGGAATGCGCTGCATAACCAAGGAAAGTTCAACGATGCAACTCAGAAATATCTGCTTGTAAGCCTGCTAGAAACTTACCTTATTCGAGTGTCTTAAGAACTATTCTCCATATTGCCGTGGAATGTTGTTAAACATTAATGATAACTGACAAGTTTTTTTCTGCATTATCAGGCAAAGAAGAACCTTCAGGATATTCCATCTTCCAAAGGAAGGACCCTTTTATTGGCATGCTCTCTTAACCTAATGTCCTGTTATTTGAAAACAAAGCAGTATGATATGTGTATAAATGAAGGCTCTGAGGTATAGAAATTTCATTTTATCTTTCTGTTCTCATAACAAAAGATTAGCTGGGAGGATATAATGTTCTACTGCATATGTGTTTTTTATCTGCTTGAAGCTGCATTTTTCTATGATTACAGGTTTTGTCATATGATGCGAAGAATGTTAAAGCTCTGTATCGGAGGGGTCAAGCTTATAAAGAAGTAGGCCAGTTAGAAGTGAGTTTTCTTCTCCGATGGCCTATGATTAATATGTTCGAAAGCTATGAATGTGTAAGGTTACTCGCACACCCACTTATGTTGCTTGGTTTATGAAATTTTAAAGGATGCTGTTGCTGATTTGAGTAAGGCCCGTGAAGCTTCTCCCGAGGATGAAACTATTGCTGATGTCTTGAGGTATGAATTTTGTTGATCAAAATTTTGAGTTCCTTGGCAGATTGTTGTTGCATTGTGCATCAGTCAACTTTTGTATTCAGGAGGCCATTGCCTCGCGAATATTATTACTTCAATTCCTCTCATATCTTACAAGTTACTTTATTTAGACTTAAGAGCTTTGTAATAAATAAAGGTAGGTATTAGAAATCAACTTGCTGATGCAGGGAAACCAAGGAAATATTGATCAGAGAAGGCAGTAGCAGGCGATCTGGAGGTCCGTTTTCCGCATTGTAAAATTGCTATGCTTGTTTGTTTGTTTCTTTGATGCCTAAAACATATTGACTTCTTTCTTTAGGGCCAATAATTGAAGATATAACTGAAGAAGTTGAGGCCATCCCGTCTCGGCAAAATAGAAGCTTCTCAGCAGAATGCAAAATAACAGAAGCGAAGGAGGAGAGTTCAAAGGCTACAAGTAGTTCTAATAATATGGGTATGACAACCAATTTTGAGAGTTTGCATGCTCTCCAAGATGATCCTGAAGCTGTCAGGTTTGTATTATTGTTTTTGTCCTCTTATTTTTGCTTTGTTAGAGTTAAAAACCTACTCCACATTCCAATGATTGCCTTTTCTATATCGCTATCTTGGTATATTTTCCCCCAAACTCACTCCTTTGACTAAATTATCTCATTGTCTTTGATGCATTCTTATTATAAAAGTTTGCCATATTAGCGACCATCTTCCAACTGACTACAAATTCCTGTTAGCTGGTCCTCTAGCTATCTGTCAGATTTTCTGCACTATCAATCCTCTTAACATTTAAGTGTCATCGAAAGAGTATAGAAAACAGATAAAAGCTCAGTTTCATCCTAAATGTCACATGGTATCTAATATTATGCTTTCTTATTTTGAACTGACATTTTGGTTTGGTCTTTTTGTGGTTTCGGTATGCCATTGGTTTGGTTGGGTTTTCGTCGCTTTTGGTTTTAGATATTAAATCTTTAATTTAGAAGATAAAACAATGACAAAACAGCGATAGGAGTTCAAAAAGCCAAGACCTTTAAGAACTCGAAACCAGCCATGCCGAAGCTGAGACCTGTAAGAACTAGAAACCAGCCATGCCGAAGCTGAGACCTGTAAGAACTAGAAACCAGCCATGCCGAAGCTGAGACCTGTAAGAACTAGAAACCAGCCAGCTGCTTTCTTAATCGTTGGTGCTAAATATGTAGTTAATAGCAACAAAAACAAACTCATAGTTAGCCTCCAGTCTCAAATCAACCCTTTAATTTAATTTTGTATCAAGTTAAGTATTAAGCTAGTCTCCGATTGACTCGAATTGACAAATGTTGTTATTGTGAGCTCTAGTGTAGACATTTGAATCTTAGAAACCAAGATTGTGAGCTCTAGTTATTTTCATATAATCTTTCCAACGTCATATTAATTATTTTCACCGAGCATCGAATACAAATTTGAGGTTGAAAATAGCTATTGATGTGTAATAATCCCCTCACCTTCAATGTTAAATTGTTAAATTTCATTTTTTGTCTAAACTTAAATTGTTTCTGTGGAAATAGCTTTTTAGTTTAGTGAATACTATATATTGGACAATGGACTTCGAAAACTTATGAGTGAAACAGCAAAATATGTACAGTTGAAAAAGATCTTTTTGAAACAAACTCCACGGTAAGAGTGTTTACTTGAACCCAAAAAAAGGTTTTGAGGGTTTAGTTGAGACTAAAGTTACACTACAGGTTTTGTACTTGTTAGTTACCCAAAATTTTAAGTATATTACTAGAGATTTTCTGTTTTGTTTTAAATATAGAGTGTGCAGACATTTACCAATCTAATTGTAGTCTATACTGAGAATTTGGAATAACATTGTATAATTGGTCAGTTTGGTTTAACAGTTTCGCCTACCTCGAAACAGTACTGAACTGTTTCAATTTCTAATAACAAAAACTGAACCATACACCACCTGGTTTAAAATTGATGTTACTGATCAAGATGCCATATTTTGGTTTGGTTCAGTTGATCAGATTGGTTTTTTGGAAATTTTATAACACCTCTACATAAAGAGGACTTTGATTTAGCGGTAGGATTTTTAGATGCTTCTAGATCTTACTTTTGATTCTCTATATATATGGTACGAGAGACTTCCTAAATTTAATTTTGACATGGTCGGTTGATGTTGATGTTCAATGTAGTATAGTGACTTTGCGCGTCAAGGAGTAAATTAGAACAATTAGTGAAACTATTAAATATAATCTGCTTATGCAGCTCTTAAATTTTAATTAGAAGACTATTTAGGCAAGTATTCTCTTCTCTTTTTCGTAGATCGCAAGTCTAATTACGCATCTCCTTTCTTTTTCCTATGGGTTTTTGTTACTTGCAGGTCATTCCAAAATTTTGTTTCCAATGCTGATCCCAGTACACTTGCTGCTCTAAGTGGTGGAAAAGCTGGAGAATTATCTCCTGATATGTTTCAGACTGCTTCAAAAATGATCAGTAAAATGTCTCCAGAAGAAATGCAAAAAATGCTTCAGATGGCGTCTTCATTTCAGGGAGAAAATCCTTTCGCAAGTGGAAACTCTGCGGCAAATGGCTTTGTACCAGGCTCAGCTCCTCCAAATCTGACACCTGATATGCTTAATGTTGCATCCAATATGATGAGTAAGATGTCACCAGATGAACGTGAGAAAATGTTTGAGATGGCATCCTCAATGAAAACAACTGCTTCCGCTCCAGCATCAGAACCTGTACAAAGTACCAGACGACGCTCATTTGTGGACTCAGATATGTTGCAGCCACGTGGAAATGCTACTGATAGCGAAGAAAATATTGTAGGTGAAACTAGTTTTTCTGGTAGTTCCTTCATGAACTCAGGAAGTGCGTCAGGGTCTAACTTTCCCGCTTCGACTGCTGACTTACAAGAACAAGTAGCCAACCAAATGAAAGACCCAGCTATGCGACAGGTATGTGTGTCTAATCTCTTAAGTAAGGGATAGGAGGAATTCAAGGACCTTTTTTAGTGTTAGTAACTGCAGATGATATACATATACTTGATCACTATTCACTACCAAAAAGGATGTCAAATAAAATACTGTGATTTTGTTCTTATTGGTACATGTGCAACTTGGCAGATGTTTACTTCAATGATAAAAAATTTGAGCCCAGAAATGATGTCAAACATGAGTCAACAATTTGGAATGAAGCTTTCTCCAGAAGATGCAGCCAAAGCTCAGCAAGCCATGTCATCTTTATCACCAGAAGACCTAGATAAAATGGTACCTTATACTTTAATGCTCACACTAATATTGTCTTCACAGCTTTGAGAAAATTCCAGGAGAGGACAATATAATACCATTCTTAGTCTAACAGTCGTAGTTCAAGATTAATAGCATTGAGAAATACTTAGGACAATATACTATTCTTAGTCTAACAATTGTATGTTCTTGGTATCAGAAGATAAACGTGTCTTTTGTGTACTCTATGTCAGAAGGTCATGTATACTATATTGTTGTCTGAAGACCATCATACAGACTTATATACCTAGTATTAACTAGTCAGCCACATATGGGTGGTACTATCAGATGTTAGTGATTACTGATTAGGTCTGCCTGTTGTGCAACTCGGTTCTCAGCAATTAAAAACTTGGTTTTGATAGCTTCAGACTAGTGATTTGCATATCTGAAAGGTGTATGGCTAGAAATAAGCATTGTTTCCTGGTGGAGATGCTCACCAAAAATTCCCCTACAAGAAATATAACTCTCCCATCTCTTCAGAATTATGCCAAAATAATTTAGGGCAAACAGTGAAATCCCCTGTGACCATTAGATCTGGAATAAATACTTGCCCAGGTTGCCCTAAATGTCAGTGTTACGGATCTGAGATTATTGTTTGTAGTGGATTTTCTGTTTTTCGTTAATGATTATCTAAGACTGCACAACTGGTGCAGATGCGGTGGGCGGATAGAGTCCAGAAAGGAGTCGGACATGCCAAAAAGGCAAAGAACTGGTTACTTGGAAAAGGAGGTTTAATTTTTGCTATTTGCATGCTCGTCCTTGCGGTTATCCTTCATCGGTTGGGCTACATTGGTAAGTAGGACTGAAACATACTATCTTGAACAGTAGTAATCATAATCTAACTTCCATGCAGAAGAAACATAGTGCTTGATTTTCTAGAAATGGAAGGAATATGATATTTAGTTGCATAAACTCTTCATTTCAACTTTGGTTACTTTTGTAAGGCAAAAAGGGTCTCTTAGAAGATGAGATTAAACACCGAGGAATAAGTAATTTTACATTTTTTGTTCACAGCAGCTGTAGTAGTCTCTGTTTTTTTGTTTTTTTTATACAAAGCGGTGTGGTCTCTCTTTTCCGTTTGTATACTTGTTAGACTATTATATAAATAATCAATTTTAGATTCTGTTTATTTCAAAGTACGCGTTCTTATAGATTTGATGAAAGTTCCAAAGCAAGTTTGTGACAGCTGAGTTAGAGTGATCTGGAACTCTCTTCTGATCACAGAAAGCGGATAATAGCAACTGATTTTCGGGAGTGATCATAGGTCCACAAATAAAATAATTATCTATCTATTCTGAACTGGTTTGTTTTTCTTCGACGAAAACATTGAATTAAAATAGAAGGCATTTACATATACATCGGAGATATTCTGAGAAAAGATGAGAGCGTTATAAACGAAAGGTGATAACCGATAGTTATCAATCTTGGTTATGAACATAGAATTGAGTACCAAGCTTCGACTACAACGAGCGATGGCAACCATCATTTGAGGCAAAGTAGTAAGACGAAGGATCGCTGTAGGCAGAGTAGTAAGCCGAAGGATCGACTACAGCGACCAATGTCAACAACCATCATTTGGGAAAGTGACTACAGCGACCAATGTTAACAACCATCATTTGTGAAAGTGACAGTTGTAAGAACAACAATACAAATAAGACAAATTAATCCGTCAATCAATTTTAGTACTAAGAATCTGAGCCAAAGGTTCAAGAAAATACTGTACGAACCTGTACATGTAAAAGTAGTAGGAAAATCTAAGACTTTTTGCATTCCTCTTGCGTAAAATATGGTATATAATCGCGCCAAAATTAGAGCTTTCTATGTCGGTATTGAAAGAAAGATCAATTTGACGTTTCACAAATCAAAATAAATGTATCGGTTTATAGCAATAAGCGTGAACCTGATTTTGGAGCTGACAAAGCTCAAAATATTCTGAGCGAAACTATAATCATAAAAGATATGATTGGTTGCTTTAGAATTCGAATCGATTAAGACACAATCCGGCGGAGTATTTAAACCCAAATCAGAAGCTTATTTCGAGTAGACGTCTTGTACCACAAACCAAAAGATAAAAGAGTGACGGAGAATGCTATACTTATGTCATATTAATCCTGCCCATCTGACGCAGAATGTGGACGTAGGAATGACGTCGTAGGTTCTTTGATAGTGAACTTTGTATTTCTTCTCTTGGCGGTCTTGATATGAATATGAAGATGCTTCAAAAAAAAATATGACCTCGAATATCAATCCATACTTAGCCTGTATCACCATTTCAATAAAAGAAATGTATTAAAGAAGAAGATGCGAAACCGTTAATCAATATATTGAAGAAGAAAACTCAATGGTTTGATTGATGTAATTAAATACATTTAATGGTAGTTCCTTTTAGTTTCATATAGAAACTTAGAAAGCAATATTATTAATGTTTGTATTTAAGTCAAATTTATGAATTTTTAATATTTGGAGGTTGTTCCAAACATAAAAAGATGTTCTACAATCTTTGTAAAGACGAATCATGTTTTTAATCTGAGAGTGTTTCTCTATAGTTGTTGTTAATAACTTCTGAACTTATGGGATTTTATTTGTAACGTTTTACTTGATTTATCAAATGGATTTCCATCCAATTGGTGGCGTCTTTCTTATACCAAGGTTTTTATTTTTATAAGCAAATGGTCGATGCTCAATTCATTCTCGATATTTCTTGGGGTTCCTTCTCAGATTTGGTGCTGGTTTGGTCGCATCGTTGGCTAGATTTGTGTCAGTTGGTATCAAAGTTTTAAGTTGTTTAGGTTTTCTTATCCTTTTTATTTTTTCTGTAAAAAAACTGTTTTTGGTAATAAAAAAGTGATTTTGGAAATAAAAAAAATTAAATATTTCTTATCGTTGTCATATATTTAGTTGTTTATTTAAAGAACGAGTTTTTTCCCAGTTTCCAACTTTTTCTTTAGCTTAGACAAAAAAAAAGTGGAAACATTTTTTAGCATCGAGTCTCCTCGTTGAAATATTGATCTCTCTTTCGTTATACATCTAAATCGAGTCATTCAAGTTGAAGGATGTTCACTAAATAAAGGAATAAGTCATCATCGCAGTGCAAATATATATAATATATAGGAGGATGTTCACTAAAGAAAGAATAAATCATCATCGCAGTGCAAATATATATAATATATATGTGAAACGTAGTCTTCCAAACAATCAGTGTCGATGCATTAAAGCTTGAGGACAAGCTTTCTTTAAGAAATAGAGAATGATATGAATATGAAGTTGCTTCAAAAAAAATATGGGGTCAAATATCAATCCACACATAGTCCATATCACCATTGCAATAAAATAGTTGGATTAAAAAAAGAAGATGTGAAGCCATTGATAATTACATTGAAAAAGTGAAACTCATTGGTTTAGTTGTTTTAATTAAATACATTTAATGTTAGTTTCCTATAAAAATCTAAAAGACAATATTATTACTGTTTGTATTTAAGTCAAATTTATGAGTTTTCTATATTTGGGGGTTGTTCCAAGTATAAAAGGATGTTTTACATAATGAGCAAGAATTATATTAGCCATTCTCAACCTCTACGAATTGGAACATATTATGAAGGACATAATATGTATTCTTTAAAAAATAGTAGGTCCGGACATACATGAAACCTACTGTCATGCTTCATATATATGTAAAGAAAAAAACCTATTTACCTTTCACATCAAAATGAGTCTCACTTTTTTATGGAAATCAAATATTTACATCAGAAGGAATGACTCGTTCCTTTTTATTTTTGGCATAATTTTATAGCTTTGCATGTTTTTACTTGTTCTTTATCACGTGATCTTGACTTCATGAAATTTTCCCCAACTTAATGGAGGATGATCATTTTTAGAAGCTTCAGATGGTATCAATGCTTATACAGTTTCTCCAAACACCAAGGTCTAATTAGGATTAATAACGAATGTGAGTGGATTGAGATTTTATACCTCTATAGATTGCTTACTTCAGCGGCATGTAACGAAGGGTTCCTCATCGTAATCATAATCATAATATTCCTTGAGTGATATGCATTTGCATATGGAGTTATATGATATTTCTTTAAACCTATCTCTTTAATATGGGTAATGTGAAACATTGATGAGTTTTTTTGGAATATTGATCAATATATAAGAATAAATCTTTAAGCTTTAGAAAAAAAATAATGATGAAAATATTATGGGTATAAGCCTAGGTAGCGTTTATGGAGAAATATATAAACATAATTAGTAAAAGAGAGAGCGTTTATATGCGGCAGAAGGTAGAACATATCTTAACCATTCATTTATTTAATCCAATAATTTATAATTGTTGCAGGTCCAGCTGCACACATGACTTATTTAATCCAATAATTTATAATTGTTGCAGGTACGCGTGATTTATTGACATGATCCTGCCAAATTATACATATGTCGCTTGCATGATGTGTACGACTTTATTATTTTTAAAACAATATCTTATATTGTTAAGCATTTCCAAACTTTTTACCAAGTTTTTATAGCCCCGTACCAACATTTTTCACTGAATAAAACAATAAACAATCAAGAAATATGCCTATATATACATACATACATATATATACACACACACACACACATATATATATATATATATATATATATATATATATATATATATATATATATATATATATATATATATATCTTTCAGTCACTTACATTTTGGATGGAGCGCCACGGCTCATCAAGCAGGTGACTTGATAAAGGAGTGGCGCAGATTCATCTAAAGATGGAGCGCCACGGCTCATCAAGCAGGTGGCTTGATCATGGAGCGGCGCAGATTCATCTAAAGAGGGAGTGCCAGATGGCTCATCAAGCAGGTGGCTTGATCAAGGAGCGACACATAGCAGATAGATCCGCCCTAAAGCTCTAGAGTTCAGGTTTCTCTTCACCTGACTGGAGTAGGCGGATGGAAGTCAATTGAGAGGAGGCTAGAGTGGTACTTTGTTCGAGAGGAGGATTGTTAGGTGCGACCAAAAGTTCCACATCCCACATCGGTTAAACATGGGAAGAAAGATCAGTATATAAGTTAAGAATACATCTCCATTAGTGTGAGGCCTTTTGGAAGTGGACCAAAAGCAAAGCCGTGCGAGCCAGTGGGCCTAGAGCGGACAATATCACACTATTGTGGAGATCGGGGTATTCTTATTTATATACAAAGGCGGAATATACGGACCCAATGTTCCCTACACTTCTATTGGTGTAGTCTTTCCTTCATCCTTTAAAAGGACTATGAGGATACTATCTTAGATCTAGAAGCAATCAAAAACATTTTAAATCAAGTCAAAGCAACTTATATTCTTTGATTCAGCACAACGTCTAAATAACTTTAGCAATTTACTACTTGTTTATGTATTGTTTTCCCTTCGGCAAGATACAAATTTTTATCCTCAAGTGAGGTTTTGGATGAAGAATGGTTTTAACGTAGACATGAACAAATTTAACACAATCTAATATAGAGACGTATCCAAGGTTAGTTTGGTTATAGTAGAAAACCCATCTACCAATATATTTTTAGACTTATATGAGTCAAGCCGAAAATGGTTGGAATACAGTTTGGTATGATTTGGGAGTGGACATTCATCCTCAAGAAATAAATAACCATTCAATTTATGATAATCACGTATAAAAATAAAATAAAAAGATTTTGAATGAAAAATAAAATAAAATATTTCTTATTTGAATTGCAGGGAGTAAAGACTACTAATAAAAGTGTAAATTTTTTGGACTATAAGATTTATCAATTAAAAGATGAAGCTCATTTGGCTATAGAGTTAGAAAATCAAAGAATATTTAGATGAATGAAGGGAGAGAAAGATTGCATTAAATATGATATTATATAAATATATATTGATATATTTCATTAGTCAATATCATTATTGATATATGATATTATTTTGTAAGAATAATATCTATTAGCAAAAAATATCTATGTAATTTAGGAAATAATATAATTTTCTTAATCAATTGAAAATATTTTGTAACTTCTATAAATATAAATTTTTAACGGTTGTGTTGAAGTCATATGAAACAACAAGAGATATGAGAAAAAATGTTATATTGTCTTTCTTTTTTATCCATCTATAATTTTATTATCACAAAAGTTATAACAAGTTCTTATTACCATCGTTCTCGACATGTCCATGTTTCATCAAGTGGATTTTAATATAATATTCATGCATGACTCAATTTTTTCCCAAATAAGAAGATTGCCTTTATAAAACTTCACGATCAGTCAATGCAATATTGAAAAATAAATATGAGTTTGAGATTTTTTATTAAAGATTTCATGTTCCACGTCTATTTGATAAATAAGTAAGTCAGGTATAATGTATTTAAATTTTCATTTTCCCTTTAAAGTGATTGATATTCCCAACAATATATCTTCTAAGTCCCAACCATTCATCTTATTTTCATGTTGCAAACAATAATATGAACTCATTCTTGATATTCAAATAAGATATGCATGTATGTTCATCTAAACCCTAAGATACAGTCCCACTTGTAAAAATAAATACATACCTCGTAGTTAATTTTTCATCCGCTAGGCTGGAAATCAAATCTTACATATGTATATCCTTCAAGTACTTTAAGAAAATTAGAACATCAAAGACGTATATCCTTTATCTTTTTTCAAGTAACCAAAAACCCACATTCTAACGTTTTGTATTTTGATTAATAATAATTTTAATTAATTTACTAACTTTAAACGAAATATACACTCGAGTGTATGAAGCTGCATACATGAGATTCATGCAGCACTAGCGTATTCGAACTAAACCAGTGTTCGTCATACATTTTTTTTAGTTCTGAACTATAATCAAATAACTCATGTGATTCCTTAAATTATAGATGTTTACATTTATCAAATATATTTTCAATCTTATGAGACTGTCATGGGGTAAAAACCTCACTATTTTTTTTAATTCTTTTATTTACAAAATAATGTTTAACTTCTCAAGATTCTTGATCTTAAAAAGTAGGGTTGTCAAACAGATATTTCGGATACGAATTTGCCTATATCCGAATCCGAAATCTGAAATCACTATCCGAATTCAAATTCGAATCTAAAGTTTTATAAAAAACAACATCCGAAGCCGTATCCGACGGATATTATCCGGATACGGATAATATCCGAATCCGAATTTCCACTAATTTTTTTAACTAATTGCACTATTGTATGGACTACTTTTAGAAGCACCTTAGTAGAAATTCATACTCTCATTTTAGATGTGGGATAAGACTAAGAAAAATATACTTATTTTGAAAAGCTACCATGTCTTTTATAGAGAATTTGGTAGCATTTCTTTTCCACATTTTAAATGTGGGATAAGAGTCGCAAGACTAAAAAGGATATACTTGTTATAAAAAGCAACCATGTGTTTTATAAACAGCTTGGTAGCAACTCTTTTTTCCAACTTTAGATGTGGAATAAGATACATTTTTCAAAGAAGCAACCCTATATATTTATAGCCAACTTTGTTAGTAATTTGTTTTGCTTTTTACAATGTGGGATAGCTAAAAATATGCTTAAATATAAAAAAAATTATATATATTTATTTATAAAATTCGGATATCGGATATTTCGAATACGGATATGACTATATCCATATCCGCTATTTTCGAATACGAATTCGGATACGAATATTATCCGTTTTCTTTCGAATACATATATTATCCGTTTTATTCGGATTCGATATTGAATATTTCGGTCGGACATCGGATTTTTCGGATTTTTTTGACAGCCCTATTAAAAAGGCATAAAAATATTTGTTTTAATAATTTCTTCCATATTATTACTCAATATAAGTAGATCAGCTAAATATATACACATTATGACCACCATGTAACCATACATTTTTGTTTACAAGTACTTATCTGGGGTATAATATCTAAACACATAGGATACTATGGCATAATTAAACTTTTCATGCTATTTTTTACATGTTTATGTAAAACCATACAATAACTTTATTTCCTATTCATATTTGATTCATTTCTCGGATGCGCAAACCCTTATTAGTCCACGCAGACCTCATTGTCGATATCTTCATTTAGGAATATTATATCAATATCAATTTGATAAATCTTAGCGTTGTATAGTGATGCAATTGAAATGAAAATTATTATGTTCGTGGTTCTAATAACTAGAGCATATATGGAAAAATAGGATATTGCTTTTGTTTTGTTGAAAACTTGTGGCTACCCATATTGACTTAAATGCGTGAATGGTACCATTAATATTACATTTCTTTCAAAACCCCTACATAAAACCAATTGATCTTGAACTCAAAATTAAACAACCAATACTTATGTGCGATGTATTACTTAATCAATTTCATCATTTATGGTATTATCTAAAATGCAGTTTCTTAGAAGATATTGTTTTTATACTTTTTAGGTTTGGCTCATAAAGAAAGTACCAACAAAATTTTATGGGTGATTTTTTTTACAACTTATTTTTATCTAGTAATAATAAATCATTTGAGAATATATCTTATTGAATCCTATAATCTATTCATTTTTATATTTTAATCGTATGAGCCTCACAAGGTTGCTTTATAACCAAATGTGCTTCTAACAAATGTTTTTACTCATTTTCATAATTTTTAAACATATTATCATTGAATAACTTGAACTCAAATTACTCATCTTCTTTAGATTCAATTATAACTCTAGACTCCAATTCTAATAACCTATAAGATTTGATATTTTTTGTGTAACCAACAAATAAGCATTTTATGTCTTTTAGACCTACCTTTATTCTCTTTAAATTCATACTTTAATAAAATTTTAAACACTTCCATAATATCATATATCAAATATTTGGTTTTTTTATAATTTATATATAGAGATCCTCATTTTTTAAATATCATAATTTTTAAATATGACATGTTAAAACCGCTTCCCTCCATATATTTACATGTATTTTAAAATTTACTAGCATGTCACTGGTCACTTCATTTATCTTTCTATTTGTACGTTTAATTAAATCATTTTTTAGGCATATAAGACACCTTATATTGATATATAATACCATTCTTCTCGCAAACTTGGAAATTTTACGTGAGGAATATTATCCTCATTTTTACTACAAAACATTTTTATCTTAGTGTCTAATTGATTTTCAACCTCGGTCTTTGAATATCTTAAACATGTTAAACACCTCATATTCGTGTTTAAGAAAATAAAAATAAGTATGCATAAAATAATCATCCATGAATACTATAAAGTATCTTTTACCTCAACACATCAAAACATCATTTAACTCACATACATCAGCGTGTATCAAGTCTAATATTCTGTATATCTTTCTACGATCTTATAAGATTTTTTTTTATCATTTTCTTCACTACACAATTCATATTACCTATATCACAACTTATAAGTCCAAACAAATTTTGATGTTTTATTTATTGAAAATTCAGAAGTATATAGCTTTACCATTTTGTCACATGTGTATCGTTTCCTAACAAAGATACATCATTATGACATAACCAGTTTGTTGGATTTGTATATAAAAAAAATTAGCCAAAAGATCACCAAACACTAAATTATGTTGATCTCTGAACATATATAATATTAATAAAAGTTGTTTCATTTTACTTGTAAACACCAATAGACGTTTCCATAATATATCATGTTTTATTTGTTGGTGTTCTTTATTTTCATCTTATATGCATCGATATATTTTTCAACTGATTTGAATCGAGTTTTTTTTATGTGAATATGTTGTTGGACATGTATCATACCACCAACTAAAATATTTGTTTTACATATTATTAGCTTCTTCCATCATTCCTATAATTTTATTTTTTTTATAGTGTTTACATTCATTTTTAAGATATTGTAATGTTTTGCAAAATGGTATGGTCTAAACATGCCACATAATTCCACTTATTTGAAAATTTGTTTTCAATTTGGTTATGAGAATTTTTAAATAAATATATTTCTTTTATTAGATTGACCATATTAATAATCTTTGAAGTTCTACTTTTGGAATATTCTTCAGCTTATGCAAACACTAATTTATTAACTATATTATATTATTCATGAATTTTTTGGAAATGTTTTTAAATAAAAACTTATAATTTCCATAATTAGAGGAATTTAGTTGTAACTATTTATGTTTTTAAGCATACTATAGCTCTCAGTGCTGAAAATAAAAAATTCAACTTATTCATCTGCCTTACAAGGTTTGTTTTGTCAATCCGGCCCCATCAAGTCAAATTTTGATTAATTATTTTGATATTAGTCATCACGACTCCGTGGGAATTGCGGTAAATAATTATTTTTGAATGTTAGATAATGAAATCGTCATGAGAACGTAATTATAATAATTTTGGTCGACAAAAAATTGATCGTAAATCTTATTCTTTTTTGGATGATAGACTTGAGACACATATTAGATATATTTTTCTAAAATACATATTTGTATCCCATAATTTCCAATCTTACGAGAAAAACTCTTTCAATATATAACAAACATTTTAATTTCATCGAAGCAAAAAAAAAAGATCGATAAACTTTAGTAAACAATGATTTTTTAGTATTATGCAATAATTTACAAATATTAATGATTCATATGCTTTCATTTGTTAGACTTGCATGCAATTAAAATGTTTACAAAATTAATTTTTTTATCAAGCTAGTACTCATTTACGTTCACCATGACAAGAAAATAGAGATTGTCTAATATGAAATAGTTTATAACTGTTGCATTTTTCTATTACGGTCTTTTCAGGGAAATATTGCTTGTCGTGGTATGCAATCGTGATGTCGCGGCAACCAAACTTATTGAATTTTCAGGAAATAGTGAATTTTTCGCGATGATAATGAATATATTTACCACGAGAAAACCTTGGAACTTGAGATTTTTGGATTTATCCAAATGCAACGGTGAACTCTAACTTCCAATATTGTGGATACGTATCTTATTAGCCTTGTTAAATAAATTAACAATTTTCAAACAAAATTTGAACCATCCATACCAATAACCGCTAGGCCAAATCATATCCACCCAACCAAAACAATGACTGACAATTGGAAAACACCTACGCGAGAGGTTGTATAAGGTAATCAGAGTTTCAGCTCTGACCTTATTTTAAGAACGAAGTTAACAAGAAAGAATAAAAATTAAGTCACTCGCATAACAAGAAATCTAACGTGGTTCATACCGTGAAGATTCCTACATCCACGGGTAACGAACATAATCTATTTATAGGAGGTTACCAGAAGACTCTCAAACACTAAACACTTAATTATTACAAAGATCTCTTACGGGCTTACAAAGAAACTATGAATCTTAGAATGTCTTTACAACTATTTACCTTTTATCTCGCTAAAATTTCTACAAAATAGACCCATCGATCTCCTATATACCGTCGCTCGTCTATTTTCCATACATCTACCATCACGCTACAATCTTCACTACACATTATACTTCTTCTATTTATAAACTTAGGAAAAAAACATAATTCTTCAACATACGCTCCATATAAAATCACATTAATCAACAATTGTAATAAATTTATAATCATAAAATAAGAAGCTTAAATAGGAAATCCAGATTAATATGAGACCTAATTAAAATAGATGAGTCAATTAATATGAAATCTATTTAATAGAAAATCCAATTAATATATGAAGAAAAAAAGTTAGGGATCCAATCAAATTGGAAACTTACAGCAAATAAAAGAAAGACAATTCGATCAAGAACTTAAGCCCAAGTTCGTGAGATCTAAACATAGTGTTTTAATGCCATCAAAAACTGCTTTGGTTCAGCATGAGTGAATTGGTTTAACACATATGATTCAGTGTAGCTTGCTTTGGTGCAACACATAAACTTTGGTCAAACTTGTTTTGGTCCAACACATATGTTTCGGTCAAGATTGTTGTTGTCCAACTTGCTTCGTCTCTGCGCAAATCTTAGGTTCCAATAGATTGCATTTACACCTAAATTTGGTTGAGCATCTAGTCACGTAAAAAATAGCAGTTCCCGCTGAAATTCTCCGATCATATTTCTCCAGCTACAACATTTAGTTCCAATATCAGATACCTAGTTCTAGTGTCCACACTTAACTCCAACTTCAGTCTTTATTTCCACGCTTCGACACTTAGACTCACTTCCGTATCTAACTTGAACTCTAAGTTACAACCTATAACTCCAAGCTTTAGCTTTCACACCAAGTTACAGCTTCCAAAACAAATTATAACCTTCAACACCAAGTTAAGCCTTCGACAATGATCTTGCCGCCATCACTTTAAGAATATACTTAACAATTCTTCACTTAATCTTACAATGACACTAGTATATGTTACCCTGATGCTCTAACTACTCATCGGAGATAAACTGTCCACCTACACGCCTGGAGTGATCAGTTCCCATACAGTAGGTGACCTCTATTAAGAGAATCATCCCCAATAGACCAGTCTCCTGAATTCTTACATCAAAGAAGGCAATAGTAATATTCATCTGACTTATCCAAGATAAAACCAAGCAACACTTGATAGCCACTGTCAAAGTATTCGTGTTGTTCCATAGTTTGAAAATTTGAAGCCTTTAATACATCAAATTTCAGATCAAAATCCAAACAAGCAATAGTTGAACTTGTTTCACAAAGTTCGAACCTGAACCAATCTTGAAAACAACTTTAGCAGAGGCATCCTCATATTTATCCATATGTTCAAACTTCATCTTCATTCCACCTCCATCTCCACCTCTGATACCTATTATATGTTCATGAAGACTAAAATTCCATGGCCTCTTATTGACGATTATAGTTCTCCCGATAGTTCTTTCATTCGACCTCTTGTTCAGTCAAACTGTCAGAAGCATAGCCTTTACTCTAAGTAAGTTTCGACTCATCTTCAAAGCCATTCCATGATTCAGTGTAGTCTTCAATATTCTGTGCCTAGACATACCAATTTAGAATAATAGTTAGTGAATGGTCGTTCATTAATAACATGTTATTGTTTGTCTTAAAAGTTTTTAGGTACTTCTCGGACTGGATCTCTATTTGCTTATAAAAACCTCAAAGGCCTCCAACCCTCAGTATACCCACTCCCGATCTAGAACTAAAACACCATTAGTTCGGATAACCTTTATAACAACATATGATTTGTGCATCCAGGTTTTCCACTCGCACTAAATCCGATACTATTAGAGTCGCTCTTCAGACCCGAATTCTTTAATAGACACTTCAAGTTTAAAGCACTCTTAACTTCAAAAATCATGAGAGAATCTTTTGCATAGAGTATGGTCTCAACAAAATGCTCATATAATCATGACAGAGAGTTAAAAAAATATAATTGCTCCATCATCATATTCTATCTTGACCCAAACTGCATTCAAATTAAGAATGATTCTACTGAAGTCATTCAAGTAACTTCCAATTTCCCCCACCTCTATATCAAAAAAATCTTAAAAAACCTCTGATATAACTTCCAGTATATAGCCGAAGAATCTTCATACCTATCTTGAAGCACCTCGTCCCCAAAGTTCAAGATCAGCATATTATGCGCTTTGGACAACACATCGGCATGAATCTCCTTTGTACGATTCCATTTAATAACAAAGATATTAGCATATGTACAAGGAATTCTTTAACCTTAATTCTCCAAAGATTAAAATCATTATCTCTTTTGAATTTCTTAAGGTTAAATTTTATGAAATTCATCATTATGATTGCACTTGATTTTATTCGAAGATGCGCGATCTTTCTAATATTACTTTGTTTTCTTCATCAACATCGAATATTTATTTTAAATCTCCACGCTTACCATGCCATATTTTAGGAAAATAAAAAAAATATGAAAAAAATCTGACCCATCCCTAACAAGACTCGTTATACTTAATTCTAGCCACGCAGTCGAAAAAATGACCAATAGTTGGCGAATACCTACCTGAGAGGCTGTAAGAGGTTACAAGAAGACTGTCAAACACTTAATACTCAATCACTCAACTTTAATACAAAACTCTCTTTTGGGCTTACAAAGAAACTGTGAATCTCATAATGTCTATTCAAATGTTTATCTTCTACCTCACTACACTCTTTACAAAACGCGCTTGTTGATTTCTTCTGTACCGTTGTTCGTCTCTTTATCACACATTTGTCATCACGCTACAAGTTCACCCTATACTATGCTATCTTTATCTATAGAGTTAGAGAAAACCTTAATTCTCCAACAAATACTCCAGATTAAATCACATTAATCAATGACTATAATAAAGTCCTAATAAAATAGTGAACATATTAAATAGGAAATACAGATTAATATAAAACCTAATTAAAATAAAAGAATTTATTAATAATAAATATTATAAATAAGAAAGCAAATAAATATAGGAAGACTAAAAATAGGAGATCCAATTAAATATGGAACTTTCAGAAAATAGAAAAATCCTAGTTATGATCAAGAACTTAAGCCCAACTCCATCAAATCAAAACACAACATTCGAAAAATTACTTCGGTCCAACATATATAATTATAGTACAACTCGTTTTGGTCTAATACATATGCTTTGGTTCATCACATATGTTTTCGTCCAGCTTGCATTGGTCCAACGTATATGCTTCGGTCTAACTCGTTTCGATCCAATTCGATTTATTTATGCTTCATTCTTAGTTTCTAATAGACTCATTCTACATCTAAGTCTAGCTGAACATCCATTCGCATAGAGAGTCAGGAGTTCTACCTGAACTACTCTGATCTCAATTCTCTAACTACAACACTTACTTCCAACTTTCGACACATATTCAAGTGTAAGCACTCAGTTCCAACTTTAGTCCTTAGTTCCAGACTTCAATACTTACTCTCAGCTTCAACATCCATCTTTAATTTTAAATTACAAACATATGACACCAAGTTACAACTTTCGAAATCAAATCAAACTTTCATCAGTAATCTTTGAACCTATACTTAACAACCCATAATCCTCCTTATCCTAAATTATTCCATCCAAAATTCTCTATAATTAAATTTTCTAATCATTTTATTTAACCAACAAGTTTAACATATTTATCATCAATATAAAATATACAAAACTTGAATTAGAATTAATTAAATCAAAGTTCAATTACGAACATTACATATACGGAGGACCTAGGGAGTAGCTATATATATATATATATATATATATTATGGATAATCCTAAAATATAAATGTCTTTTTTACTTCAATGATAAAGATTTTTTTTAATTAAAAAAGGTATCAAATCCTCCAAATTATATAAATTGATTTGTTTGATTTGAAATTCATATGTTCGAAATTGTCTAATCGATTTTTTTGAATTTATTTAATTGTGTTTAATTGTTTTGTTTAGATTTTTTTTAATTCATGCTTTTTGAATTTGTTTGGTTGATTTTTTAAATTATTTTATAGGATTTATTTAAATTTATTCATTTGAATTAATTGAGATGTTATTTCCATTATAATATCAAAATAAGTCAATAATTCTTATTTGGTCCACTACTAAATGCCGATTTCTTATTATGACTTAATAAAAGTTTATTAAACCATTTTAATACCAAATATTTTGAAAATACCTAACTTACCCTTTTCTAACTAATAACGGCAAAAATAAGTTTTTTTCTTTTTTTTAAAAGTAAAAATCTTTTGATTTATAATTCTAAAAATAAAACCGAAATCACCGTTGTGTTTATATTTACGAGACAAATCGATGGTGATTTCATTGCTAATTAGCAGTTTTAAATTTTTAACAGTTCTAACTTCATTTTTTAGCTTCTTTCCTCATGTAAATATAAAAACAATAGTGGTTTCAGTTTTATTTTTGGATTTGTAAATCAAAAGATACGAACTTTAGAAAAAAAATATATTTTTTGTTACAAATTACTAGATAATATTATAAAAAGGTATTAAAATATTTTTGTAGATGCTTGGTACCAAATTTGGATAATCATCTTGTTTGGTATCAAATGTTGATTTAGAACTAATTTTGGCACTTAAATTGATATACTTAATTTGTTTGAATACGTGGAATTGATTTGTTTGAATAATTTGAATTTGTTTAATTGATTTGTTTGAATTTGTTTGGATAGTTTAAATTTGTTTAATTTATATGTCTAAATTTATTGTTTAATTTATTTAAATTTGTTTAAATAGTTTGAAATTAATTAATTAATTTGTGTTTGCTTGAATTCGTTGTTTTAATTTATTTAACTGATTTTTTTTAGTTGTTTAATTAGCCTTGTTTAATAGATTTCAAACAAATGTGCAATTATTTAATACACTATATCCAATTATCAATTCCAATGCAAAAGTAACTAACCATCGCAATTCGACCTGATCAAGAAGCTTCTAGTTTATTAATTAAGTTTATTGCAAAAATAATCAACCATCACCGATCGATGACCTTTTTAGTTCATTAATTAAGTTCAGTCAATGATATTTAAAAAAAGTTTTGTGGTTCAATTTTTATTTTTTTGTTTTGTTTCTATAATAACTTTTGGTATACTTTAGATTTTAAACCTGCATTAACAAAAATATACAATTAACAAAAATATACAAGCATGCAACCACCGGAAAAGAAAAGCACCAAAATTAAGTTAACAAATCTCGTCTAAGCATTTAAACGGCTAAAAACTTTAGTTAGTTACCGATTTTGATTTTGTCATGTGTATCAAAAATGTCATTCATGTTTTTTTTTGTAATAAAACGGTTATTTTTTGTTAGTTTCATTTTGCATATATGCTCACTTTTATTTGTCTTGATTTGCATCCGTGGTCACCCGTGAGTGACCATAGATGTAACAAAAACCCAACAATGACCGTTTTGTAAAAAGACATCAATAACATTTCTGATAACTAACCAAAGATCTTAACCGCATTTAGTCTTACTATTCAAATTGGTCATCCTTTTCCTAGTCTAATTCACCCATCATCATCTTCGTAATCGGCTATAGTATAATCATATTATATTATATTATATATATATATATATTTATTTATGTTTTCATAACTTTTATGAAATCCAGCTTACAAGTGTTAAACTAATAGAGTTTATAAAAATACTTGTGTAAAAATCAAATTTGAATAAATAATGACAGTATATTTATATATTTTTTTTGAGAAGCAGATGATCTGTTTTTTTTATAGTAGTCCAATTGTCTCAATGAAATGTTCTTACATATTTAATGGATAATATGTGTTCTTATAACCCATAGAAAACAGTATCAATTCTTACCGCCAATCAATCTTCTCCATATTTTTTTATCTACATATATTATCCAGACTATGAAGGACTCCAGAATTATCTATGCTGATTTATCAGATATTGATTGTCAAGCTCAAAATCTAAAATCAAATCATATAACAATGCAGGCTTGTTTATTTCTAAATCCCTTTGTATATGAAGTAATTTAGGGCATGATTTAATATAGATGAGTTGGAATATATTTATTTCTATAATTCTATATATATATATATATATATATATATATATATATATATATATATATATATATATATATATTGGAGGGAACCCGCAGCCGCTACTCAGAGTGCAATAAGTGCGCACAGGGTAAACCCTCATTCTGACGCGATAGTCTGCAAACCAACGACAGAAGGTAAACCACACAAGGTGACAGGCTCAGCCGAGAAAGCGTATGCAGAGGGACTCGAATTCATGACTTTTAGTTATAAGAATGCCATGCTCAACCAACTCGGCTACCCCTTAGGGGCAATTCTATATATATACACGGTGGTTATTTATTTCTATAAATCAAATATCTCCCTAAATTTATAAAATGGCAGTGTATAGAAACCATTGAGTTTTGATTTATTTACTATAAAAATAAGGGAAATGACACACTAAGTACCTTTTAACCAAACCTATTACAACCTAGTACCCAAAAATGGGTTAATGCTCACTTAATACCCATCTCATTAAACATATCCACTTCTAATACCTTTTCTTTTTTTAATACCAAGATTACCCTCAACCTAGTATATAAGGTTGATTTGTGAAAAATTAGGGTTTTTTGTTACAGCCCCCATTCTATTTTTGAATTTTGAAATTCAAAACAGCCTCCACTCTTACTCTTCTCTCTCTCCTCTTCTTCTCTCTTTCTCCTCTTCTTCTCTCTCCACCGGCGAACCATAATACCTCTTCTTCTCTCTTTCTCCTCTTCTTCTCTCTTTCTCCGATTTTGCACCGTCTCAGCCGGCCGAGCTCCGATCTTGCACCCTATCTCAGCCTCCTAGACCACCGTATCTCAGCCTCATAACAACTGATTTAAGTTTCGAAATCGTAGCCAAAAACGGTACATCTTTCAGGTCAGTAACAGAGCTGAGTTTTTAGTTTCAAAATCGTTTTCCATTTTCGAAATCGATTCTAGACTCTCATATAATGTACGTTAATTGCAGGAAACTTATTACCATCTGCTTCTGCTCAATTCAAATCATCCAAACCAGCTCCGATCACATTCCGGTGAGTAATTTCATTTTTCCACCTCTGTTTTGAACCCTGATATTTATATGGATACACATTGCGATTTGGCGCCTGTAATTGTATGTTTGATGTTGCTAGATCACTGCATAGACCCTGATAGGTTTGATGTGTTTGTAGATTAAACCTGACAGCATACACCCTGATATCTTAGTTATGGCATGTTGCTATATGTGTTGATAAATAGACATGACTCTTATAGTTTAGGTACGTGATATTGCTATATGTTTCAAACTATTTCCTCTTGCTGCATACACCCTTATATGTTAGCTATAATAGGTTGATATATGTGTTTGAAACCAGACCAATAGTCCATATACCCTGATAGTTTAGGTATGATAGTTTGCTATTTGTGTTGAAAAATATCTTGCAACTTATATAGGTATTGTGGCTACTTTTTGAAATAAGTTTCCATTTTCGATCTTAACAATAGATTCACTAGCGTAGCTAATGTATATTAATGGAAAGAAATCGTTTAGTTTCTGTTTCTGGTCGAATCAAAGCATCGATACCGGCTCTGATTACATTCCGGTAAGAAATTGCAGTTTTCCAGCTCTGTTTTATACATTGCGATTTTAGTGCATATCTGATTGCTAGACATTATATTATTTATCAGTTGCGATTTATGCCTTGTATACAGTGCTAGATACAGCATGAGACATTGCTAGATACAGCATGAGACATTGCTAGATACAGCATGAGACATTGCTAGATACAACATGAGCTTTCGAGGTATTTATGGGTAGTTTCTTTCGAGGGAGCTTCAAGCTGTGTTGGGTACTGCAAAATGGGAGGTGCAAAATGGAGATGGAAAAGGGAGTAACTGAAGAAGTGCCGTTTTCATTCCTTTCGTTACCATAGTTCATGTACCTTCTTTAAGTTATTGCATTGTATATATAAACTGACTCACTGTTTCAATCCAATTAAGCTGTTGTGATTCAATTCAACATTTTGATTATGTCATAGCCAGTCCCGTTGTGGTCGATGTTTCAAATCGGGGCATAATAGGAGGTCATGTGATGCTCCGTTCTAAACATTATTTACCGACTTTTTTGTAACATTTTACATCTCAAAGATAAGCACTCCTTATCTTTCGACTTATGTTTTGTACACTTTTAACATTTACATGTTCCATGTCTGTTTCTTTCTGACTATGATATCTATTCACGTATACATTGCTATCTATGCTTTTATACTCTGATAGCCACTCTATTCAACATTGATAGATTCTGGATTTTGCATCTAACAGATACATCAAAGTATGTTTACTGTTTTCGTTTACATCCATCTGATACTTTACTTACATTTGTTAAAGATGTACTTCAAATCTTTCATGCCTGATTCATCTCAAAGATAAGCACTCCTTGTATTTTGACTTACGTTTCTTACACTTTTAACATTGACACGTTTCATGTCTGAAATTTCAGACTCTGATATCTATTCATGTGTACATTGCTATCTATGCTGTTACAATCTGATAGCCCCTTTATTCAATTTTGATAGATTATGTATTTTACATCTAACAGATAAATAAAAGTATGTTTTATGTTTCGTTGTTCATCCATCTGATACTTTGCTTACATTTGTTCAAGAGGTTTATCACATCTTTCATGCCTGATTCATCTCAAAGATAAGCACTCCTTGTATTTTGACTTATGCTTCTTACACTTTTAACATTGACACGTTTCATGTCTGTTTGTTTCAGACTCTGATATATATTCATGTGTACATTGCTATCTATGCTGCTACAATCTGATAGCCACGCTATACAAATTTGATAGATTATGTATTTTATATCTAACAGATAAATTAAAGTATGTTTTCTGTTTCGTTGTAGATCCATCTGATACTTTACTTACATTTGTTAAGACTCTGATATGTATTCATTTATACATTGCTATCTATGCTGTTATACTCTGATATCCACTTTATTCAACCTTGCTATCTATGCTTACATCTTATACATTAGGTCTACATACACTGTTCTTTTAAATTTACCATAACTCTGATATCTTAGTTTTCCAACATTGCTATTCTTTTAAATAACTGCAAGTAAAACTGCTTCCTTCAACTGCACAGGGTTTGTGTTTCGTTACAGTCCAAAAAAAGCATAAACAAACGTTAAACACAACAAAATATAAACCAACAGTTCCATGATACTACATCGACATGTTCAACTCTAATCAGAATCATCTCCATCAGATTCCTCCACCTCTTCTTCCTCTTCTTCTTCTTCCTCTTCCTCCGCCTCTTCTCCACCAGGTTCAAACCCATGGCGTCGGACTGTAAACTATACACAAACTCTGATAATGCAACTTACCTTCCCTTCTCTTTTGACTGAGAAAAAATCTCTGAGTGATAATATCAGATTTATACATAAATTTTCAGCCAGCCTGAAGACACGGTGATCCCCGCGTTTCACTTTCAGTGTTGAAATTATTTTGGTAACATCATACATCAGTGCTTTACTTTTTCCTTGATACCTGCAAAGGAAAGGTACCATTGAGCACAAACTTCACTCTGAAGGGTTGTTTGGTGCCACTAGGCTTTTTGGCTTGTAGGTCTGTAAACAGAAAGATTGTTTGGTTGTTCTGACTCTTTAGACTTCAAAAAACAAAACTCGTTTTTCAAGCTAATAAAAGTTAGAAAGCTAAACAAAAATCCTTTTTTTTCTCCCGATATTTTTCAGCGCCTTCTTTTCTATACATGTTATTTTCAGTTTCGATTATTCCGTCAATTTAGAACTTAAAAGTTGTCTTGTTTTAGTATGCACCAAACAATCGATTACCTTTTCTACGAAACAACTCTATCTACTTATCTTAAACTAGCTTTCTCAGCTTTTAAGGTCGACAGAAAACAAGTCCCAAGTATAGTCATACGGCATAAAAAAGAATTATGTACCCAGTTATATTGAACATTCTAAGATCCAATTTTTATTTAAATTTCTAAAGAAGAAAAAATTTAACTAGTCACCTGTAGAGAGGAAGCAAACGATAGTTCAGGATTTCCAGTACCAATAAGGTTACACCTGGCTTGCTCAGTAAGGAAGGACTCTTTTGTGCCAAATGCTGCAGAACTCAGGAGGTTTTCAAGTCAAATCCACGCAAAACCAGATAAATAACCACTTAGGAGGATTCTAGTGACTAAATTCATTATTGAAAAGCGAATAATTAAAGAGTTCTGGAGCTAAAAAAAATTACAGTGAAATGAGACCGAAACAACGAATGGGGTGCAATGAGCAGCAATCTTGTGTATGTCTCCACCATTGCAATGCTAGGCACAACCTGCATCCATATACTAAATTAGACCATCAAGAACAAGACCAATAATAGATACAATATAGGAATGGCTCACCTCCAACCCCAAGATATCGATCAACAATATCAAAGAGCATAAGGGAAAATTTATCTCCGGCCCTAGCTGATCTGGGTACTTGATGGTTAACAAGATATCAAATAACCAGTAAACCAAAAAAGTGCAAATTTCGTACAGATACCTGATTTGGTTTGAAGGCGACTGTTCCGTTCGACGGAAACTTTGTTGCAGTTGGAGGCTCGCCGGTTGTGGTTCCAAATTTCGAACCAGAGACAGAGACGGTGGTGGTTCGCCGGTAGGTGTCCGAAATTTCGGAACAGAGAAGAAAACACTGGTTAGTTGTCGCCGGTGGTTCGCCTGTGGATGTCAGAACTATCGGAGGAGTGACAGAGACGCTGCTTACTGGTCGACGGTGGATCGCCGGTGGGTATCAAGAATATCGGAACAAAGACAAAGACAGTGGTGGTTCGCCGGTACGTTTCCTTTCAAATATGTCTTTTGGTTTCACTCTCGTAAAACGTGTTTCTCTCTCCTCAAATTTGGAAATGTGAAAGTGGGGGAATTGGAACCTAAAAGTCTGATTTAAAGGTGAAAAAAAGTGCGTTTCAACAAAAGAACCCCTTTTATACCCTAGAGGGTATAATTGTCCATATTATGGCTCTAGATAGTTTTTGAAACTAGTCCAAAAACGGGTACCATCTTGGTATTTGATAGTTGAGAAGGTATTTAGAGGTACTTTTCTCTAAAAATAATATATATATATATATATATATATATATATGGCTTACTTATATTTTGGTGATGTTTTTTGGAATGGATAAGATAAGTAAAAATGATGATTGTAAACTTAGATGAAATGGATTTGGTTAATTCTGAAAATTCATAGATGGGATTAGGTCATTTTCGTGTTTTATCAAATTTGTTTTTTAGTTATTTTTAGGTAATCATCTTTGTTTTAAAACTTTATATATTTAATTAATTTCGTCTCACATTTGTTTTCAAAACAAATTTGGAATGATACCCTAGCCAAATCATGTGCCACTTAGGCGATTACATCTATAAAAAAAGAAATTAATTATTTAATCAAATCACATAATAAAAAAAGTTAGGTAATTTGTTTGTTTAATGGTTAGTTCAGGAGCTTTTTGAATTAATTTAATTTATTTATTTGGTTTGTTTTAAATAATTTGTATAAATTTGTTCGAATTTGTTTGATTGATTTATTTTGATTTGTTTAGTTTTTGTTTAAAATTTTCATTTGATTTTTTTAAAGAATTTATTAAATTGTTTGCTTTTAAGTAACAGGTGGTGATTTAGTAGTTTTGGGTAACAAAGTTGTTTATTTGTAAGGAAATTGCACATAAAGTACCCACTCAACTATTATATGGTTTATCTAGTATCCAAGTTTCGTTTTCTTACTTCTTAACTCCATCTCAACTATTAAACTCTCACTTAATACCTAACATTATTTTAATATCCTAACTACCATCACGCACCTTTCGTCAACAACCACGAAAATTTCTCTTTCTTACTTTCTTTTTTTATTTTATTTTTTAAAAGATCCATATCTTTCAAACCGGAGCTCGGAAAAAATATATGAAAGTACCATCGCTTTTGTTTTTTTAAGATGAACAAAACTAGATCCATTGATGATATTTTTGTAAAAAAAATAAAAAAAATTCACCAGTAACATGCAAGTTATTTGAAAACAGCTCTCACGAAATAAAGAGAGTTGTAAACAACTTCCAGATTACAGAGTTGCAAACAACTCTCAGGACCTCGTCCGGTGTGCTTATCCTGCGTCCCTCTAGACCTTGTTCCTACCATACCCAATGTGTGCTCTCTATTGGGCACCCTCTACCGGATCCCCGATGGCGCGAGTAAAAACCCTTAATTCTACCTAATGATGCATAAATACCATAAAGTTGTCTCAAATTTTCTTGATTCCTATAAATTATAGAAAATAGAGTTTGTTTATGTTAGTGAAAATTAGGAAACATGCATAGATAAACCATAGTTGATGGTACCTTGAAGTTGGAGAACCAGAAGTAAGTATCCTCAAATTTACGTGTTCTTCAATTTAACTGAGTTGTGTATGTTTATACAATTTAATGTAAACTTAACTTTTTCTGGAGAAATCATGTCACTTATGTAGCGTTGATCAAAATTTTATGTGAGCATCTCCCCAGAGCCAAGGTCAACCATGCAAAGATTCTTGGTATGTCAGTGAGGTTTGGGTAAACCAATACCAAAAAGTGTTGAACATACATAACTTTGTGGCTTATGTATTTTGACCAAGCCTCAAACAATTTGGAGGTACAAATGTTTTGGCAGCGCAACGATCCGGCGGATGGAGTGCAAGATTTACCGGTCATGGCCTCAATGACTAAAACAAAGGTACTTTCTGATACACAACCTTCCAAGTATTCGTACTAATATATATGATCAAAATTTGTTAAACGTAAATACTACGAGGTTTTTTCAGTTGTTGTATAGTTTAGTTGCACATCGGTCAGTGTCCTGCTAGCATAATATATAGTGTGAAAAAATATTCTCTTTATTGTCTGAGAACATATCCTATAACATAGATTCTAGCATCATACATGAACTTAGAAGGTAAATCCTATTGCGTGAGATAATAATAAGTGTCATTATTAGTTTTGATTTTATCATGTTAAATGTGTCTAAACACTTTTTTGAAAATACAAATTTTGAATATTTCATTAATAAATCACAAAGAAGTTTTGAAAAATCTGGTACAAAACGCCTATAAAAACCTACATGAGCAAGAACACTTAAGATAACTTTAACCAAAGTTGGAGGAAGAAGTTTTTTAATAACTTATATTTTTGTTTGATCCACCTATATTCCTTTATCCAAAATATGATGAACTAACACAATGTCATATCCCAACCAATAAAACCCAATTCAAATTGGGGTTAGCATCGACGCACCATTGTGAAACAAGAGATGGACTAGCTAACAAATTATCAAGCAAGTCAATAAAAACTAATGATTATTTCAATGCATCTTTCAATCATTTTTAAAAAATTGACATCATGGAACCTAAGACGTTGGCTAGATCGTTGCATAAATCGAACGATATTATCATATACAAAAATGTTCATACGGGCACGTAAACATGGTAACCTTTTGGCCAATGGGTCAAATTAAAATTTAATTATACCCGGAATATCTATAAAAACATTAAAATATGTGACCATCTAATCTTTCCAATATTTGATCAATTAATGGAAGTAAGAAATGATTTTTCTACTCTACATAATTTAATATTCAATAGTCAATGCATATTCTCCAACTCGTGACCGTTTGTGATGGTATTGATTCATTCTTATCGTTTTGGATCATCTTTATTCCTCTTTTCATATGTATAACTTGTACGATGTTCACCCAAATGCTATTCAAAATTGGATATATAAATCCTACATCTCCTTCATCACCACTTCTTATACGGTTAGATTCAACCACATTTTGTGTATGTAATTTGTATTTGTATATTTATTCTACCAAGATTTTGTGTTGAAATATTGAATGTTTAATTCTTTTGATGTCAGAATTTATCGATCAACCGACTTATTTGAACTGTATCAATACTTTTAGAAATATAGAAGCATCAATAATAACAGAAAAACTCGTGGGCTCTCACAAATACATATACCTTAAATTTTAAGGCAATGGTTTGAGTTCTAGCTTGGAAGACGACAATACATATGATTTTCGTTCTATTTCCAAAATTATAAATTTCTTAAGCTTAATCATGATATCTAAGTTTGAAATTTTCACACATTCAATTACCTTTTTGTTACCAATGTATTTTTCATATATAGTAACATTTACTAGTAATTTTTTTAAGATAGAAAAATGGTTATTGCATGAATTTACCTATCAATTCATTATCTACCACATTGACGGATAAAAAAATATTAGTATCGTGAGAGAATTTTAATGCTTCAAGTATAATGAACTCTACTTATTTTTTCAATTACTTGAATTATCAATTTACCAACCTCAATATATATGATGGTCCTTACAAGGTCTTTTAAGGATTCAAGGCACAAATCTATCTTCCTCCATGTCTAGAATAATAATATTTATCAAGAATATAAATTTATTTACTTTCATTAATATACTCTAGGGTATTTAAAAGATCTATTGGTTATCTACATGGAAACAATTGTAAGTTTAGTTTCTCCTTAGCGACTTAAGATTTATACTAACACATAGATTATATAAAGATTTTTCAAAATCAATAATTCCCATTTTATAGGATATAATGAGAGTTCATAGATTCTTGAGTTTTAGTGGTAATTTTTCACGAATCAAGGTGTTGGATTCTTCCGTAAGAATCACCATGTCGAAGTCTACAAACGTTTTTTTATGAGAAAAGATTCATTTTAGAATCTCCGAATATTTTAGCATATATTATAGCGAGTCAATGAGTGAAATATTGATTTCCAAGCTTCAAAACAAGTTTAGGAATTTACAAAATTAGTTTTTTGTGTTTTTCTTTTTCTTTCGGTTTGGATATGAAATTTGAGGCACATATTTTGAAGTTTGAAAAACATATTTTGTTGGTGGTTTGTCGTTGTGATGATCTTCATCGTTGTTGCTTATTAACTGAAGTTTTTTTCCTTCATCGCTAACTTGTCCCGATAATATTCTACATTGTCGCGACAAATGACCTTATTTCTATAGTAATGATTTTTCATTTTCTACTGAAAAATCTCCTCTATATGTTTTTGTTCTTCCCATATAAGTGTTTTTGCGGTGAGGCTCATCATTACGGTGGTGAAGGTATTTGTTATTTCATAAAGAGCCTTTATTGCTACGACAAACATTTGATTCATTCGGTTTCAACTATGTAGCGATTCCAACTTGTCATATATACACACATATATATATATATATATATATATATATGTAACCAAGTTCACTTGTTTTGGGTTTTGTTCGATATTATTTGCCCATGTGCCTTGAGTTTATAAAGCCATCATGGAGTACATTTTACCTATTTTAACATCTAAATTCTTTAGACAAACCCCTTATTTTAAACAAGTATCTCAAGGTTCTTTGCACTTGTTCGTTTTTCTTAAATCGCTTTTTAGAAGCTCCGATGAATTTACTTATAGTATCTTCAAGATATGCCTTCTATTTTATATTATCCAAACCTTTTTTTCGTACATATTATTAATTTTTTTCCACAAATACTTTGGATTTTTTTTATGTCTAACTTGATAATTAAATTGTAACAAGGTTTAGGGACTTACTAAAATTTATTGACGTATATATTCATTGTCTGGTTGAGCGAACTCGCTCATCAGATCATACATTTTACATTCATTTATTCCTATTACATTCATCTTGAGTTGTGTCATTTATTTTTGTTCAAGTACAACGATCTTGACCTGTAATATTGTATTGTTGTCAATTAAATATATACCTTATAATATTTTCTTATTTTATGAACTTACATAATTATTATTTTTTGAAAATATCTCGAGGAGCTGATATGCGTCTTACATATTTTTGTTGTTTATAAACCTTTTATTTGCACCATCTATTATTAGTTTGTTATTCACTTACAACCTGTTCTAGAAAGTATGCACTATCATCCAATTAGAAATTTTAATAGTGAAGAAACTTGCTTAAAACCTATTTTTATATTTCGCATGAGTTATATAGAATGATTTGTTCTCTCGTGTTGGACATATGTGATGTCATTTCTGAACTTTTTTTACTTTATTGATGGGAAGTACTTGATAGGAAATTACGCTAATCTGATGTGGTACTGAACCATGTAGGTAGAGAAAATATACATGTTTTTTATTTTCCTTTCAACGAATTAGGAAAAAAGTCTCAATCTAATCATTATATTTGGACGTATAGTATACTTCCAAAATGTTTGAAAGGTGAGTGTTTGGACATTACTCTGAATCTTCAAATTCTCTATCGAACATATGATTATTTTGAATTATGGTGATTAAAGATGGTTTGATCTCACAACTAAGTCCATCTACCAAATGTCTCTTTATGCTTACAGTAAATCTCGTCTACCAAATGTCTCATTATGCTTACAGTAAATCTCGTTAGCAGGGGATTTTCATAATCATTTACTCTTCGCACATGGCAGACTCTCCTTCAACCGTTATTGTTTCCTTTTTGCGTTCTCTTAGTCTTATTCAAAATATCTTTCGATTTATAGATCGAAAGAAGAATATCTCTCTTGAAAACTATAATAAAAAAGATTAAATTAGTATTTCGACACACATTTATAAGTACGATACGTATTAAAAAGTAGATCCTCAACACTAGTGCCAAAAACTTGATAAATAAAGTTATAAGTGTATGATTTACAGTTGAAGTAATAATAAGTATTTGAGACTTAGATATCGAGCCAAAAAATAGTTAGTATTCATATAAGTAGTAAATAAGATGCCTAATTACCATATAATCAAATCAATTTATGATCCATAAATTAAAGTTTCATAGTTTAATTCATTAAAAAAATTTAAATAAATCGTTATTCAAACAATTTAGAATTATTAAACATGCACCAAATATATTGTGTATGAATTTTTACAATTTAATTAAATTAATATTTTTATATATTCTTATAAAATTATGTTCTCATATATATTGTTATTATCTTCTCTCGATATCAAATAATATATTTTTTGTAATGTAATGTTGACTATATCTATAGCCCTCTACAACTTACAATTAGATCATAAGCACTTAAAGAACCTAGTTCAGCTTTTATTAGGTCGCGACAGGTATCCCTATCATGTATTCAAGCTATGGTATTTTACAAGTTCCAACATAAAATTCACATCTCTATCTCAACCTATATCATTAAACAGTACACTCAACATGTAAGTAAGTTAGAACATTACATGCAATGAAAATACTAATAAAATATAATTAAAGGGTGACTCCCATATAGGTCCCAATATTTGTTCAAAATCAATATTTAATACCAAATAATATCCTATCAATATTAGGTTACAAGCACTAGACAAAATACTCTAATACCCTTGGTTTGTAATATTCTACGGTATCTTCTAAACAAAAAATGAGTTTTTATTCTTTTTCTTAAAAAATCCGTATCTTTTAAATATAATTCAAAAAGAAATTCTGAAACCATGGTTGTGTTTCTTTTCTCGAGACGAATTAAACAAGTGGTACAAATGATATGTTTTGAGAACTTTTTTAAAACTTTTAAAAAAACCTTGTTTAGCAGTTTTAAAACTGCTAAAAATTAAAACTGTTAAAACCTAATTGAACTATATAAAACTGTTAAAACTACTAATTATCAGTTTTAAATTTTTAACAGTGTTAGCTTTTTGTTTTTTAGTAGTTTTAAGTTTTTGTTCGAAACATATCATATAGACCACTTGTTTGATTCGTCTCGTAAATATAAACACAACGGGGCTTTCAGCTTTATTTTTAGAATTATAAATCAAAAGATACGAACTTTACAAAAAAAAACTTATATATTGTTAAAAGTTACTGGATTATAATACAAACAAGGCTTAGTAAAACGGTAAGAGTAAAGTAGGTATTTTTGAAATGTTTGGTATTAAAATGACTTAAAAAAGAATTTTTTTAGGCCACAAAAGAAAATAGGCATTTTAGGATGGAATAAAATTGGATTAGGAACTTATTTTGGTATTATAATAGAAATAACCCTATATATATTAACTATAAATCATATTATAAAATTATGAACGTGTAAAAATTTTTGAAAATAAATTAACTACTTTTAATATTAACTACAATTAGAAAGAATAAAAGAAAAACTAGAATATGATAAATCTCTCTCGTCGTTGTACAACTATCTTCATATTTTCCATCTTTCTTTTCAATGGGTATAACTATTTTTCTGCATCAAATCGTAGTGGTTATTATCCAGTCATGGTTGATGAACTCATATAATTTTTAGGTTAGTTAAGATGCAGAAATATTTGTAGGAGGATGTCTGTCTAAGAAATGTTCGTATCGGATACTTCTAGTAAGATAATCGGTATTTTGTAGAGAAAGAAAGAGACAAAATGAATAAATGTAACAATAATTGACTAATCATTAACTCCTTTCCCCAAAAGGGAATGTCCTTTATATAGTACATGATTTGAATAGTAAAATTACATGATTACCACTTTTGAAGTGGATTTCTCACCCCCACTCATTTACTCTTTACAAATAAGTTGTAAGGTATATCATTTAGTCCCCATATTTCTTATGTTTGCTTTAATTTAGTCTCTCTTTTTTTGTGTGAAAAAACATTAAATCAAATAAAATTTGTTCATACAAATACATGGGCGTACCCCGAGGAATTAATTTAGTCTTTACACATTAAATACATGAATTTAGTCTTTGTATTTAATACAATAAACCTTGTTATTATTGATATTTTCATTTCCTTATCAATAGTATTCAGTATTTATAGGTTGAACAATGGGCTTTATGTTCTTTAGCATAATAACATCATATCCATATAAATAAAATCCAATGGAGATTTTATTTAACCGTTCATAACCTGCCATTTTAGTTGATGTTTAATTTTATTTTCTTTAATTCTTTGATATTTAATATTTTTTCATTTTTGCTATTGTATTCAAATAATCTCTCAATTACCTATTAAATTAAAAAATAATAATGATATTGTTTTATTATTTTTATATATTAGACTAGATTATAAATTAGTAATATATATAGACCAGATTGTTTGTGCCTTCTTTGGTTCAGACTATCCAAATACATTCGGGATTATCCTACATTTCAACATGGAATTAAGTGAGGAAGTCTGTCAGATCTTGGGCCCTAATGGAAATATTTAACTCGAATTTGATATCGAAATATCCAAGCTTCACTTACCACCATATTAGTCTCTTGGATATATCGAGCTAGGGAACCTTTTGCTAAGGGAAAAAGGTTATGATAATGGTTGTATGATATTAAAAATATAGCCTCATCTTTATAATGACCACCACCGTATCCGATGCTAACTTATCTAGTTATAGGTACCAAGTTTCAATATCGATGAGTGATCAACATAATAAATTTATTGAGAATTGGCTATTTGCCCCTTTATAAAAATTGCACTGACATTATGATCATATACTACTAATATAGACCAATGATATCATATAAGTTTAGTCGTGTCAAGATTTTGGGAGATGTCAAGTGATTTTTAATATTTCAACATCGATAACCAATATCTAATCACATTTTGGGGTCTAATTGAATCGACTTATCCTTTTTGGGATTCGTGAAAAAAAAACATTTATCAATAGATCTAGAGATGAATCAATTAAGGCAGCCAACCTTCATTCTCCATATTCGCTAAATTAGTTAGTTATTTTAAGTCTGCCTTGATTTCCATTTCACTAACTAAGTATCCTACGAATTTTCATAGCGTACTCCGAACGTGAAATTTTGCGGACTTAGTTTTGAATTATCTGCATTGAGGTTTCTGAAGGTTTTTCTAGCTATGCCATATGATTCTTATGTTCTTAGTTTATGTTCAATATATTATTGATGTAAACTTGAAGATTAATTCTGATTCAGTTAGATAACACCTTGTTCATCAATCTATGATATGTTGCACCTATATATTTAGTCAGAATGGAATTATTATATGATAATGCAAACCTCATTTAGTCATACATGTTGTATGTGTCATGTTTCATACTTAAGTGCTAGTTCTCCCACTAATTCTAACAATTTCATTATACGAGAAGGTTTCAACTATTGGTAACAATACTTTTAAAAATAGAGAGTGATTGCCATATATTAAAGAATTTGAAACATTTATTCCAGTTTTAATGGGGACAGTCGAGATTGATGGAAATAATGGTATGGGAAATTAATCGTCCTAGTCGGGTTTGACTAGGACATGATCGATTTTAGAAAGGGTAGAGTGAGAAGATCTTTTATTGATCCAGGTGAACGGGAATCCGGTGGAAAAGAGGTCACTGAATTCGCTGTGATAACAACAATTATTGAAATCATCAATTGAGGGGGACCAAGTTTCAGGGGAACCAAGACTCTCCTCCAGCTTACGGATACGTTAAAATCTCCTAAGGAGACCCATGGAATTCCCTTATCTTGAGCAGCTAGAGACATTAAATCATTCCAGAGTGAGATATGGTCCAAAGCATCATTAAAAGCATAAATAGTTATAAACAAAAAAAGGATAGGCGATTATGGCATTTGCCATACAATGAATGCATTAAAGGGATTAGGACAAACTAGTTACAGTAATAACACTAGAGTTCCAAATAATCCAGATCCTACCAATGGGATGGGAAGAATGATAGGTGATGAAATGCCAAAAGGAAGCCATAGTTCTAATGATGGAATCAACTTTATAATTTTGGACTTTAGTTTCCACTAATATTAAAAAGGAGATAGTATTACTAATAATAAAATCAGTAACATCTTTTTGTCTAACAGTGTCATTAAGACCTCTCACGTTCCATGAAGCAATTATCATAAGGAAAAAACTTATAATGAGTCAAATGATGGTCTTGTTGGAGGATAAATCCATTTGACCATATATCAATTCTTTAGAAGGGAGAAGCCTTTTGGGAGGTGAATCCACCTCCTTACTAATGTCAACCTTCTTGAACTCTTCAAGAGAAGACAAACGATGCCTAGAGTCCGAATCAGAGGCAATCTTAGAATGATCGGATTCCTCCAAAGATATAAACGGAATACCTGGGAAATGAGACTTTCTAGGGCCTTTATTACCAAGGCGTGTGTTGTGACAAAAAACAATGTAATTCGGGCACTGGGTAAGGAGAACTTGGTACTCAAAAGTACCCTTGATAAGTTTACTTCAATATTGAAGGTAATCTCAGCTCGAATTTCAGATTGCATTTTTATCATGAAATAAAAACGTGCAAACCTAAGATTTTCCTTCGTCTCGATTTGTTTTTCAACGTATAAGGGGGTACCGATGACTGAGCCAATACTACTAAATCTCTCTGTTGTCTATAAAAGAGAAAGATTAAAGACATTCACCCACATATGGACACCCTTATTAGGATCCTTAATAAGGTTGGAAAAGGGTTCCCAATTCTTAAAGATCGTCAAAAGACCACCAAAATGCCATGGGACCAATTCCAAAACCCTCTTGGCCATCTCCTCGGATCCAAATTTAAAAAGGAAGTAACCTTCGAGAAGAATTTTAAAATCCATAAGACCATAATTACCCCACATAGACTCAAAAGTATTATTTGGTAAGGAAATGTTATGAGGTTTCAAAAGAAAATATCACAAAAAGCAAGCATCCCATAAATCTGGAGGGCCCATGGCGGAATCATCCATAATAAAAGTATTGTCTTCCAAAATCATAGGATAGAGACCAACAACTAAAGGGGCACAATTATCGGGTTATACCGTAATCTTAGAAGGATCAGATTCCTCCGAAGACATAATCAGAATACCCGTGGAATGAGACTTTCTAGGGCCTTTATTACAAAGGCTTGTGTTGTGACAAAAAAAACGTAATTCGCACAATGGGGAGAGAGACCTTGGTACTCAAAAGTCACCATGATAAGTCTACTTCTAATCTTGAAGGAAATCTCAGCTTGACCGAGACTTTCGATCGAGCTTTTATCATGACACAAAAACGTGCAAACCTAAGTTTTTCCTTCTTCTTAATTTGTTTGTCGACTTATAAGGGGGTACCGATGACTGAGCCAATGCTACTAAATCTCTTCGCTATCTATACGAGAGAAAGATTAGAGAAATTCACCCAGATATGGACGCCCTTATGAGGATCCTTAATGAGGGTGGAAAAGGGTTCTCAATTCGTAAAGATCATCAAAAGACCACCAAAATGCCATGAGACTAATTCCAAAACCCTCTTGGCCATCTCCTCGGAGCCAAATTTTAGAAGAAAGTAACCTTCGTGAAGAGGTTTAAAATCCATAATACCATAATTATGCCACATGGACTCACAATTATTCTTTAGTAAGGAAAGGTTATAAGGTTGCTAAAGAAAATATCCCAAAAGGCAAACATCCCATAAATTTGGAGGGCCCATGGCGGAATCATCCATAATAAAAGAATTATCTTCAAAAGTATGGGAAAAAGACCAACAACTAAAGGGGGACCATTATTTGGGTTAAACCACAATCTTAGAAGGATCAGATTCCTCCTAAGACATAATCGTAATACACGGGGAATGAGACTTTCTAGGGCCTTTATTACAAAGGCGTATGTTGTGATAAAAAAACTGAATTCGTACCCTGTGGAGGGAGACCTTGGTACTCAAAAGTCACCGTGATAAGTCTACTTCTAATCTTGAAGGTAATCTTAGCTCGAATTTCCGATCGCGCTTTTATCGTGACACAAATACGTGCAAACCTAAGCTATTCCTTCTTCTCAATTTGTTTGTCAACGTATAAGGGGGTACCGATGACTGAGCCAATGCTACTAAATCTCTTCGCTGAGAGAAAAAGATTAAAGACACTCACCCAGATATGGACACCCTCATAGGGATCCTTAATGATGGTAGAAAAGGGTTCTCAATTCTTAAAGATATTCAAAAGACCACCAAAATACCATGAGACCAAGTCCAAAACCCTCTTGTCCATCTCCTCGTTGCCAAGTTTAAAAAGGAAGGAACCTTCGGGAAGAGGTACAAAATCCATAAGACCATAATTACCCCACGTAGACTCTAAAATATCCTTTAGTAAGAAAATATTATGAGGTTGCAAAAGAAAATATCCCAAAAGGTAAGCATCCCATAAATCTGGAGGGCATATGGCGGAATCATCCATAATAAAAGCATTGTCTTTGAAAAATATGGGACAGAGACCAACAACTAAAGGGGAACGATTAATGGGTTAAACCACAATGATGCTACCATAATATGATGGAGTATGAGGGTTAGGATGAGAACTCGAGTTAGTGATACCCAAAGGTTTAGTCTTGAAATAGGGTTTTCTTTAAGGTTTGGAGTGAGTAGAATGGATTTGCGCTTATATATTAAGGTATTTTTTACCCTTTGGACATTTACCGGCATTACCAAAATTCCTTATCTTAGAATAAGGCTTATAAGAAGAACCAGGGCCAAGTATCCATTTCATTTTGTTGATAGAAGGCCCAACAATGATGATGATTTCTATAGGCCCAATAAAAGTCTTGGAGCGGCCTAAAATAGAAAGAGAATGCTAATGTCTCAAGGATATATCGCATGATAATGAGGCCAGTGAGTTGAAAATCTCATTTGCCCAAATTCAGACTCATTAGGCCTAGAAGGATTATTTTTAGAACCGTAAGTGTCGTTCTCAGGAATATCAGACCACGTATACCCAAGAGAGAAACCCTTAGACATGGTGAAATCATCCTTAGAACTACTAATTGGGAAAAGAGTAATGAATCCATAATTATCCTGAAGTCTCTGCGAATGCATCGACAAGTTCGATCCCTAAATTGTGGAAGACAATTCATGAAACCCTTTGGAGCCTAGGCCCGGGTTGGAGGCGAGAGAGGGGTTTCGATTGAAGGTGAGGAGAGGAGAGGAAACCTGAAGAGAAAGGGTTCATGAGTTGTTACGAGGGGACTGAGATTGGAGGGAGTCGATGAAAGGTGGAGAGCCAGTGAATCATCTTTAACGGTGACCACGAGGTCACGATGGATACCTGGTGAGACAGTAGAGTTATCACCAGCGTTGATGGGAATCGGGTAAGAGATCGGAAGAGATAATGATCCAATTGTAGAGGAAAAAACCACCATATGAAGACCAGTGGGGAAGGTAGAGAGGGTAGGAGTGTAGTAAAAAAGATCAGAAGCAGCATTACGGAGGAGGCATGGTAAAGGCTTTGGCCCATACCAGACTCTGTGATGTCTGTCCAGGGCTATAATGTTTTTGAAAAAACCTTCATGATAGGAAGAGATAAATTGAGTGTTCGTAAAGTTCGAGTTATGAAAGGTCAAAGCAACACCCATAAAATTACAGAATCCAGGGTTTGAGTTTTGAGAAGGATGGTCTTTGAAGGTTATTAGGATTAGGGATTTGGATAGAGCAGTGGCCAGAGGGAGGAGTGAGGCAAGGAGATAATAGAGGATAAATATCCAAGCTTTCCAGTGGGGTTGACAGGACGAAGAGAGGAAAATGAGAAAGAATACATGAGGCATAGAGGTTGTGATACTCATACTGATAGAGAGGATAGATACATTTTCTAGAATTTCTGATGATAGAATCATAAGAGGGTTGAGTATAAATATTGCGGTGGGGTCCCAAAGGCATAAGATACCTATGATATGTCTTATATGAGACACCACGAAACCTAGGGTATAGCCTAAACAACCTAATACTGAGACTGATGGTCGAGAAAGAGATTAAATACTGAGAGATGGGGACTAGTTAATGAAAGTGAGCTTTGGGGTAGTCAATGGTGAGTTGCATAAAGAGATATGATAACTATATAGTGTTTGACCATAAGAAGAGATTTAGAGAGCCTCAGAACATTTGTTAGAGTGAAATAGATAATAATATCAATGTTAGGTATGGTTTACATAATAGAGGAGAAGAGGAACCAGAGCACAACCCAAAGAGGAAGAGAGATGATGAGTTGATGATAAGGTTTAGGCTTATGGAGGTGTTGACTGGTGTAAATTAAAGTAATATGGGTTTAAGTAATAAGGAGAGCATGTCTGAAAGTAAAGATAAGCGTGACAAATACAGTTTTAGAAGCTTTTATATTTGGGTACAAGTAGGGCTTAAGGTAGTATCTGACCATGCCCCAAAATAGGAGAGAGAAAGTTGGAAATTGGTGAGGGATTAGCGAACATAGTTGGATAAAGGGTGAAAAAGAGATGTTTACCACATTGATTACTGAGGTAAACACAAACTATAGACCAAAATAGGGAGTAACTAGCAACAAATTGGTTTAGTTGAGAACTGTTAACTAGTTTTTTTACTGATATTATTGTGGTAACTATGGTTAATCGAATACGAGAAAATTTACCCACAAGCATACTCATGTTGTTGTGGTTGAAAATGTGCATAAACTGGAGAGTGAGTGAAGACCAAGTATGATATTGGAGAGAAGACTTGTTATGGATGAAAATAACAATGACGGTACTATATAGGAGAACATGTATATTTTACTGGACTTGAGGATAGAACGCTTGAGATTGGGGTCCTAATGAGAGGGAGAATTAATCTGATTAATAAAGACAACATGGGTTGGGGAGTAGAGGAGGATAAACTATTTTTGGCATGGAAAATTATATATAGCCTTAAGAATAGGATATACTTTAGGCTTAAGATTGATGGAGAAAATATTAGACCCCATGATAGGTAAATGGGCTACAGACTAATGTGGTTTACTTGTGACGGGGTTGCTTGTAAATAGAATAAATGTGGCCATAGAGTGATCACAAATCCAGAGAGAAACATGGGATGAGGGTTGGGACTGCTGAGTAAACAGAGTCAACTCCATAAAGGAAAGGTAAGAGAAGTAATTGGTAGAGAACAAGATATTATCTGAACATCTAATCTCACATTGCAGGGACTTTAAATGATCTAGAAATTGAAGAATCCATACCAAGTTGATGAGAGAAATCCAGGAACACAAGGGGTCTTCTCATGTACTAAGAGCACCAAGAGGAGTCTAGGAATAGCCATTACAGGCTACATACTATGGTTAGCAAGCCAGCGGCCAAATCTGGACACCAAGAAAGGAGGAGCTTAACGATGGAAATGTTACTGTTTAGTTTATTTTTAGGAGAGGGGAGAGAGATTTTTTAATTTTGTATATATAGTGTCAACTTGAATCTAGAAATTTGTAAAAATATGTTAGGAATACCAATTAAAATGATTTCATCAATACCCTTAGTTAATTATAGAAAACGTTATATATTTTTTACTTAAATTTTTTTCTTGTTTTCTCTCTCTTTAGTTTTACATCGATCTAACCGTACGATTCAACTTCCTTCCGATTCCTTATTTTCCTTTTGTTTTCATATGATTTTCTTTGTATTTTTTTTATTTTTATTATGTTTTATTTGATTTTGACATTTGATTTGTTATTTCTCTTTAAGCAACTCGATTATTCTACGGATTTGTTTTCGAGTTTTCTGTCTCTATTTTTATCATAACTTTTATTTTTATCTGTTATTACTTTGATTATATAGTTGAAATGTTGTATTGCAATAAGATTTTGATTATTTTTAGTATTTTTAGTGTTTCTGAAAAATTTGGTTCGAGAAAGGGTTTATAGGGTAAACAAAGAAGATGAAGTTTGGCAGATGCGAAACCTTTTTAATTTTTGTATTGCTGGATGCCAAACCATGTCAATTATGATAGATGAGAAACCAGACCAACTATGGTAGATGTTAAACCATCTCAACTATGGTAGATGCTAGATGCAAAACCATGTCAGCTATGATAGATGAGAAACCAGACCAATTATGATAGTTGACAAAACATGCAAAACATGCAAACTATGATAGATATTACACCATACCAATTATGATAGATGAGAAACCAAGAAAACTATAATAGATACTAAACCATGTCAATTATGATAGATGAGAAACCATGTCAATTATGATAGATGAGAAACCAAGAAAACTATAATAGATACTAAACCATGTCAATTATGATAGATGAGAAACCATGTCAATTATGATAGATGAGAAACCATGTCAACTATGATCAATGCTAAACCAGACTAACTATAATAGATGCTAGATGTGAAACATAGATTAGAAAAAATATATAATAGATGAGAAATCATGTCAACTATGATAGATACTAAAACATGTTAATTATGATAGATGAGAAACTATGCCATTTATGATAGATGAGAAATCATGCCAAGTATGATAGATGAGAAATCATGCCAAGTATGATAGATGCTAAACCAGACCAACTATGATAGATGTTAGATGCAAAACCAGACCAACTATGATAGATGTTAAACCATATCAACTATGATAAGTATTGTTCGATGTGAAACAAGACCAACTATGATAGATGTGAAACCATATAATGAGAAACCAGTATAAAATTTAACATTTTTAAAAAAATCAATATATATATATAATGAATTGATCTAATTTTGTTCTTATTAAAAAAACAAAACCAATGACATTTTTCAAATTTTTTCTTTTCAAATTACGACATAAAAAATATGAAATTTTAAAATTTTAAGTTTAAAAATAAAATATAATGTGTACTATAATTTTATATAGAAAAATATTTTATATTAATAATTATTAATTTTGTTAGGGTCTTAATTCTCTCTTACCAACAGTTTTAAAAACAAATAATAAATACTTAATAAGGTTCGAGTCCTGATGAAGCTTGCCTTTGGAACGAATAATATAAAAAGTGCCTATCTGCTTTTGAGATTATCATTCCGTTCTCTTAAACTTATAATCCCGGATTACCTAGTTAATTTGGTTTTTAGATAAAACCTACCAACCATTAACCATGTTTATAGAAAATTAAATATTATTTTTCATATCGATCAATTTGAACAGTTACCCAAAAAGCATAGAGAAAAAAATCTAGTTATCAACCCTCTTTTCAACAAAAAGCAATTAACTTTAATTTCAAATAAATAATAATTAAAATTTTAAATTGATAAAAATATCGAATATTTTCTCCATTATAATTTGTAAACCCACAAAATTTAAAATCTATATATATATATATATATATATCTTTTGAATCGCAGATAAATTTAAAAGAATTTATTGCCTCATTAATGGCGGATATGTTGGACACGGTAAACATCTTCAAAAAAATATATAATAATCATAAATAAAATTAAAAGGGTAGCTGAGTTGGTGGACTAAAATGAGCTTGTGACCAAAGATCATGAATTTTATTCATCTTAGACAATTTTTTCGTTAAACATTTCACTTTGTGATTTATCTTCTAGCATTGATTTGTAGGCTACTACGTAAGATAATGATAATGAATTCTACTACTAATATTTATTAAAGGCAGTATATTATTTAAAACGATATAGAAATTCATGTATTATTGTAATAATATTTTTCGATACATATAAACTTAATTATTGTACAATCCCTGTCAAATTCAGTTTAAATTCATAACGGATAATAAAATACCTCTTGAAGATTATCATTTTGTTAAGCTTATAATCCCGATTTACCTATTTTGGTGCAAAAGGAGTTTTTTTTGTGTAAAAAATTTATAAATGAAAATAAATTGATCATACAAATACCTGAGGCATACCTCGAGGAGATACATAACTACTAAAGAAATCAAAGTAGAAATACTAATCAAAGCAGCCATATAAGTAGGGGAATGACAGACAATATAAGTCGAAATACAAACACGATAATAAGCAGTCATAACTAGGAAGCTAAGAGGGGACTCTAATAGCAGCTAAGCAGAGATAACCATGCTCTAGACCAGACTGAGAGTAACCTGCAATAATAAAGGTAGAGTATGAGTGTGTGTCACATAAACTTACAAGGGCCAGCCAATCTTGGTTCCATGGAATCTAAATCGAATATCAATACAATTTGGTATGTAATCGAAGATGCCATAGCCGGAGCGGAACCATATATTCTTGAGTTCCGCTCTTTCCAGACGTGGTAGATGACCGCGACAAAGCAAGTTCGCCAAATTATATGGTCTCGAGAATTAGACCAATTTAACGCCTCGCGGACCCAAGATTGCCAGCTTGAGGAATTTAAAGGAAATCCTAGTTTATTACTAACACATATCTAAATACTTTGTGTTAAACTACAACCATATAGGAGATGAGATGTAGATTCAGGATTAGAGTTGCATAAGGCACATTCAGATGGGGTGTTGAGACCCCAACTAAGAAGCTTGTCTCTCGTAGCAAGCTTGCTCAATATAGCGAACCAAGAGATAAAAGAATGACGTGGAATATTGTATTTATTCCATACTAACCCTGCCCACCCCACTTCTGGGGCAGACGTACGAATAGCATTGTATGTATCTTTGATGGTGAAAGATCTACATCCCTCATTCGCAGCCCAGAAAGGAACATCGATCGAGGAAATGTTTAGTTGAGGTAGTGTGAGAATAAGGTTGTGCATTTCCTTAAGATGAGCGTGACTTCGACCTCTTGCCGATCTTAAGTTAACATGACATTTCCAGGCACCGTTAAGGATGATGTCCGAAATTTTGAGGTTATTTCCCATACGCGAGTCGATAATGATATTGGAACCGTAGTGAGCTGCAAGAGAAGAAGTAAGGAGCCACGGGTCGTGTCAGAAGGATGTATTTGCACCATTTCCAATATCAACCCTGTGCAAGTTACGAGCCAAAGGTTGAAGACGAATAATTTTCCTCCATATCCACGAGGAAGAGGAGCCAATAGAAATATCCCATAAACAATTGTTTTTAATTTTCTCAGATTTACTCCAATCACACCAGATTGATTAGTTTTTGTTACTGACAATAGACCAAAGGTGTTTAAGGACAGCCGCCTGATTCCAGATTTTTAAGTCTAGGATCCCAAAGCTACCCTCTTTATAGGAAGTGGTGACAGAGGACCAGGAAACTTTGGCCCCATGGATTTTCATAGCAGACCTCGACCAGAGGAACCGACGAAGATATTGGTTTAATTCTTGTATAATTCTAGAGGGGATGATGAAAATAGAAGACCAATAAACCTAACCAATAAATAAGACTGATTTGATTAGCTAGAGCCTTCCCGCATACGAGTGGTGTTTGGAGGTCTACAAATCAATATGGGAGGTAATCTTGTGTAGAAGGGGACGTCAGTACAAATGGGTAGGACGGCCCGTGAGAAGGGGGACTCCCAGATATTTGACTCAGAGAGAGCATTCTGGGAAGCTCAGAATTGACATAAGCTCCGATCTCAGAGCGTGGTCAATTGTAGAGAAACATATATGAATTTTAGAGGGATTGACCTTTACACCTGACTAGGTATGGGCATATGGGCATGAAACCGAAGAACTGCATCGAACCGAACCGAAATAACGGATTCGGTTTGGTTCCGGTTCCTTATAAATACTCGTACGGTTCCTGATCTTAAATACCCATGGTTCTCGGTTTGGTTCGGTTCGGTTCGGAACCGAGAACCGAATAGTACCCATAAAAAACTGAATAAACAATAGTACCCTTAAATATCCATGGTTCTCGGTTCGATTCCAAATGGTTCTTTTGGTTACAAAGTAACGATTTGGTTCCTTTCAGGTTCAGTTCCAGATGGTTTTTTAGTTACAAAGTAACCATTTGGTTAGAAAGTAACCATTTTGTTCCTTTCGGGTTTGGTTTCAAACGGTTCTTTTGGTTACAAAGTAACCATTTGGTTATAAAGTAACCATTCGGAACCGAAACCCGAATGTAATCAAAATTTTTTGGTTCTTTTTGGTTTCTCGGATTAGATACCCATACCGAACCGAACCGAATTTTAATCGAGGCCGAAATGGGTACTAGTTCTAAAGAACCGAAAGAACCGAAAACCGAAAAAACTGAATCGAACCGAAGAACCAAATGCCCATGCATAGACCTGACAGCGAATAGAAATCATCCAGGGCCTCTTTAACGAGGCTAAGGGATTTGGTGTCACCATAGAAAAATACCATCAGGTCATCAGCAAAGCAAAGATTGATAATTTTTAGATTATGGAATTTCCAATGAAAACGGAAGTTCCTATCACGACTCCTCTCTTTTAGGATACTGGAAAGCACTTGCATGACAAGGAGAAAGAGAAGAGGGGAGAGAGGGTCTCCCTGTCTGAGACCTTTTTTCCCTTAAAGTTGTCATGGGGATCCCCATTTATATTGATGGAGTAAGAGGGAGTTGATATGCACTTGACTATCCAAGCTATCATCTTCTCAGGAAACTGCATTGCTACAAGAATGTCGAGGATAAGGTGCCAACGGACCTTATCCAAGGATTTCATGATATCAATTTTAAAGGTTACTCTTTTTCCTCTACTATTATTATGGTACCCCCGCAGAAGTACTAGAGACAAAAAAATGTTATCCGAGATGTTCCTCCCGAAACAAAAATCGATTGGGAAGTATCGATAAGGTACGGAAAAAAGTCCTTAATTCTATTGGACAGAATTTTAGAATTTTGTAGACGACGTTGCAGAGTGAAATTGGTCTAAAATCAGCAGGTACAGACGGGGAGTCTTTTTTTGGAATTAGAGCTATAGAAGTTGAATTCCAAAACTGATCCATGGATCCCAACTGAAAAAACTCGAGGACACAATTACAGATGTCGGTGGGAGTTAATTTGTTTTTTAAATAAAACCTACTAAAACGATTAACCGTGTTTTTAATATAATAAAATGTTGTGTATGTATTAACCTAAAAACCTATCCAAAAAAATAAATAAAAAATATAAAAAAATCGTATTTTGGCATTTATCACCTTCCTTATCGATCCTCTCTCTTCAACACAATTTCAAATTTAGTTTGGTTTCGTTTAGGTTCCTATTTTTTTCTTCACATTTTTGTTCCGATTCAAACTCTTATAAATACAAATCGATCGTTCAGATGGAAATGAGTCGTCTGCAGACCGAATTCGAACCGCTTTGCTCGAATCTGTTCTTTAAATTTGAATTTGAACACGGCCTAACCCGCTCCGGGTTTGATATTTTTCAAATTTGAAATTGTTCGTTAATGTGCGTCGGTCAATCTAGTTTGATTCGCGGACGGTCAATTTTAATATATTTTATTTTATTATATATATATATATATATAACTTTCGGACCGAAACGAGCCGAAAAAATTAGAACTTGAACCTGGTCTGCTTCGCTTGCGGGTTATAATTTCAAAATCCATACCCAGCCCGTTCCATGTTCGGGTCAGATAAAACCCGACCGGCTCGGGTCGGGTCGGATCAGATCGGACAAGTCTCGGACTGTCATCCCTACTCATAACTCATCCTCTTTAACCCAATTCACATTCTATTCAAATAACAACCCTTTAAAAAATCCAAAAATCGATCAACCTATGGATTTCTCTCTTTCAAAGGTAGTACAAATTTTTGTATCAGTTGATTTTGGTGTTTCAAAATCAACTTCCTTTTTGTTTTTTTCGATTGGGGAATCGAGAAACAATCATGGCACAACCATTACTATTACGATCATTGGCAGTGAACAGAAAGAAACTATTGTTGGGATCAGAAGATATGAATTCGACTTATAATATCATTACCATGAATTCAACTTATAATATAATTACATTCATTTCGGTTGAGAAAACTTAACTCAAGTTGAAAACAGTTGAGTTTCTAAGAAACCGGACTCATCCGAAATAGGATGATATTGCTACATAATAAAGAATTTGAATGAATTTTTTTGAATTTTACGAGAGGACCCAAGGTTGAGAGTGACACTAGTATTTTTGGAAGAGCGAATGAATCCATAGTAGGCACAATACATGGAGAACTGATCATCACAATCAGATTTGACTAAAACGCGATCAATTTTAGAGAAGACAAAGTAAGTTGGTTGTTTATTGATCCACATGAAATGGATCTTAGTGGAGCAAAGGTCACTAAGTTCATAATGGTTGCAGCAATTGTTAAATTTATCAATTGTTGATGATCAATTATCATAAAAGTCTATACGCTTCTCTGACTTACGAATAACATTAAATCCCCAAGGATGACCCAGAAGATGCCCACTCAGATACATTTGGCACACCCGTAAGTATTATAAAGATAAATTAGATGGACAACAATGTTAATAAATTCAAATTTCTGATGATCATCACGAAGAAGTTAAATGAAGTATGATTAGACATGGCCTTCATTTATTAAAAGCCATAATAAAAAAGTTTGGTATCAATTAAAATAACATTTATTAGAAAAAATATTAGTTTAGTTATTAACATATTTTTTATAAATATAATTTATCAATATATATATAATCATGTGATGATAAGTGAGTATTTTATAAATAACTAATTGGTAATCCGAAATATTTTTTAATTTTTTTTTTAAATATCATATATTTCAAACCATAGTTTCAAAAAAAATCTCAATATATCATTGGTTTTGTTTTTTTAAGACAAACAAAACTAGATCCATGAAATAATTTTTTAATGCGTAACTATGTGTAATTAGATTGTGAAATAAGTCTCGAAAATCACTTGTGTTTAAGTTGCGAAATTATATATAATTTGGTGGCTAAAAAACGATTATGTTTCAATTGCAGAATTATATGTAATTTGGTGGCTAAAAAATAATTATGTTATGGTTGTAGAATTATGTGAAAATGTGTTGCGAAAATAAAAATAAAATAGTTTTGAAAATAGGAATTTAGTTACTAAATAAGTTTGATTTATGTGAAAATAAAATAAAACTTTTTTTAAAAAATAACTATTAATTTAGTATGAAAAACTATTTTTTTTGTAGTTGCGAAAAATATGTCTATTTTTGTGTTAATTGTTTTTTTTAAAATGTGGATTGTGTTTATGTTGCAGAATTACGTGCAATTTGGTTGCGAAATTAATTTGGAAAAACATATATATGTTCGAGTTGCAGAATAATGTGTAATTTGGTTGCTAAAAATCAACTGTCTTCAAATTGAAAATTACGTATAAATTGGCTGCGAAAATAAAATTAAAAAATCTCTATAAATTTTGTATATATGAATTTCGTATTGTTCGTCTTCAAAAATAAAAATATATTTTTTTATTTTGTACTTTGGGTTTGAAAAATGTGAAATTTTAAAGGCAAAAAATAAATAATGTTAAAGACCATAAATGTTTGTGTATTAAGAGTATTTTTGAAAAAGTTTATGGTGAAAAATCTATATGATTATAAGTAATTAATTTTTTAGTCGATTTTTTTTAAAGAAAAGTACCAGTAAATACTCTCTTAACTATTTAATTACCCACTAGTACCCGTTTTGTTTGGATAGTGTCACTTGGTACCTCGAATTGAAATTTGGACAAAAATACCCCCGACCATATATACTCGATGGTACCTTCACCCGTACTAACCTCAGAGTTGTTTGAAAAACGAATATGAGAGTTGTTTGAAAAACGAACCCGAGAGTTGTTTGAAAAACGAACCCGAGAGTTGTTTGAAAAACGAACCCGAGAGTTGTTTGCAACTCTCTCGATTTCCTGAGAGTTGTTTGCAACTCTCTCGATTTCCTAAGAGTTGTTACTCGTGAAATTTTATTTTTAAAAAATCAAAAAATATCATCAATGGATCTAGTTTTGTTCTTTTAAAAAAAACAAAAGCGATGGTACTTTCATTTTTTTTTAGCTCCGGTTTGAAAGATACGGATATTTTTAAAATAAAATAAAAAGAAAAAGTAAGAAAGAGAAATTTTGGTTACGTGGATGTTAATGAAGGGTAAGTGTAGTTAGGATATTAAAATAATGTTAGGTATTAAGTAGTAATTAAGTAGTTGAGATGGGTATTAAGAGATAATAGATCAAACCTTGGTACTGTTGACAATAAAATAGTTAAGTGGATATGTGTAATTTCCCTTATTTTTAATGGTTATAGAAATAGTGTTAACACATCTCTAAAAACACTTTACGAACAAATATACATATATTTTTTAAATATTTATAATTTTATATTTTAATTTAATCATATTATTTCTAAAGATTATCAATTGTTTTCAAAACACACGTATTTATGTTTTTTTATTAGTATCTTTGGATACCCGTTAACATTTCTCTAAATTAACAAAGCTATAATTTTATAAAAAATAAATCATTTTTTATTTTATCATAACATTTTTATTAATCAATAATATATTTATTAAAATAGATTAACAAATAATTTAGCTAATTATATTTATTGATTATTAAATTTAAGTTAGTTTTTAACCAATTTTTAAAGAAAAAATCAATTTTTTATGAGTTTTTTTAGTTGAAGTTGGTTCTCTCGAAAAAATTAGTTTCAAATTCAAAAACAGATTCTTGAATTACAGTTAGTTTCATATATTGGAAAATTAGTAAACGGGAAGTGGATTTATGGCTGGATAGATGGTGTATCTCCTCTTCTTTTATCAAGTTAACTTATAGTGAAGATAATAGATGGTGTATCTCCTCTTCTTTTATAAAGTTAACTTATAGTGAAGATAATAGATGGTTCATAAGAGAAAAGGTAAGTGCCTACTAGATGGTTCTGGTCTACTGAAAAGGAGGTGCATCTAAGGACAATAATTTCATCTATTATATGCTGGTATTTATGAAGAGCTATGAACAAGGTCAAACATAAAAATGTTAGCACATTAACAAACATATAAAATAGATTATGGGTGGCTTGGATTATGCTAAGATTCTAAAAAAACATTGGTTTAAGGATTATAAGGTTGCTTCCAAGCTATAATGTTATAACCATCATTTAAAGGAAATAAAATGTATTCTTCATACTTGGAATCCTCATTCCCTAACAAATTTAAGCTCAATATTGATGGTTTTTGTGGGCTGAATTGTGAGGCTACTCGAGGTGGTATTATTAGGAATAATAATGAGGATTCTATAATAGGCTTTGGTATAAGTTATGGAAAGTTAACCCCTACATTAGCTGAGGTAATGGCTTTATTGGATGGCATGTTGATGTGTGAGAACCTAAATATTAATAACCGTGAAATTGAAACTGATTCCCAAATTCTAGTTGATATTGATTTGGTTTATTTTGGGTTGGGGGTAATTTTGTAAAAAAAAATTGCAAAGTATTTTGAGTATTAAGTGTTTGATATAAAGTAGTGAGAGATTTGAGAAGTCTGGTTGTATTAAATGTTCATTACCCTCATTAATAAAAGTAGTTTGGGTATTTATACCCTTAATTAAGGACCCATGGGCTTACGGGTCAAGTTATGGAACTGGGTCGAGTTTAAGGACTCATTAATCTTTTAAGCTGATTAGCACATAGTTTAGTCAAAAGGTGTTTAGGTGTTTCTTTACTTTTGTCATGTCCGGATAGTTTAGTGGTACGTTTATGTCTGAATCGCCATTTTTCCATATAACTCAGTAAGTTGTGACTGGATAATCCGAACTCATTAGTAGCTCCTTTTTTAGGCCTTATCAAATATCTTTGGTAGGACTAAAAAAATCTACTTAACCAGTAGTGACTTTGTCCGATCTGCCTATGTACTTCGTACTGGGAGGTTTATTCCCATTGTTAACTCAGTTCGAAGTCTGTCCGAACTGACTTCTCTTCCCAGAATTCTAAGAGTTTTCTTCTTGGACCGTGGGACACGTGTCACAATCTGGTTCTACCTACCAACTGTTTTTCTTCCTAGATCGGCGCACCCACTAAGCCTAGAAAGTTACCTAGGCATTTAACCCTTCACACGTCTGCGACGTCTTTAATCATTGCCAAACCTCTTCAACTCCTCATAGGTACTGTTAAATTTTGTCTACTGTTATATAAATCCTTTTTTACTATTCTATTGTCTTCATCACTCAAAAAAAATTTAGAGAGAGATTCTCACACTTATCTTCAAACTTGTTCTTGAAGAGTTTTATGTTCACAGCCAGAAACGCACTTGTTAAAGGCGGATGATTAAACTTATCATAGCTAGAAAAGGAGAGAAACGTTGAAAGGGAGAATCGCATTTCTGTCGGTCTCTCAGTTTCCTCAACTGAGAAGTCTAGTGAACCAACCCAAGAAGCTAACCAAGGATCATCATCTTCCAGAAATCCCAAGCCCAAATAGTTATTTAGACCAAGCCTCTCTCCTCTCCCCTCAGGCTCTTCTGTTCAGGAGTCTCATCCTTTTGTTTTCAAATAAAAAGCGGTTTCGAGTGTCAGAAAACCTTCCCCATTTTTATCTATAGGTTCAGATGCTGAGAAATCCCCGGAGAAGTTAACCCCACGCCGGACAACTCGTCTAACAAAAGCTCAAACTTCTAATTCACTACCAAATCCGTCCAGATCGGAGGCATCTAAAGCTTCCTCAAAAGATAAGCCTTTCGGATCGGAGGCATCTAAAGTAGCCCCAAGGGCCAAGTCCTCCGGATCCCAACCTCAACCGGATACTAGGCCTTTAGAAACAACAGGCGCTCATTCATCCGAACATCCTTTAGTGCTAGAAGCTGATCCTCCACTATCCAAGGCAACTGATAAACCTCCACAGTGATGGAAGAAGTAATGGAAGACAGTGTCGAAGAGGCTCCCTTCGAAAATGAAGCATCATGTCAAACCGGGGATGTTGCCTCTGGTAGGAAGGGCGAAGGCAAAGTCAAGGTTTGTTTGACTCATCCGGATCTTCCGGCGTGCCTAGAGGGCAAGGTAGGCCCTTGATTTAAAAATATTACTGTTAAATATCTGATAGCTCTTCAAAACATTAACTATGTCTACACCCACATTGTTGAGTTGGGCTGGATCCGGACAAAATGGGGGATCCCATAGTCAGTGAAGGTAAAAATACCTGTCACTTCGGAGACTCTGATGGACTGTAAACTCAATGAGGTGATCATCTTCACTGAGGTGCTAAACTGGGGACTTCGGTTCCCATTGGACCCAGAAATTGTCAGGTATTTCCACCTGGTGAAGCTCTGCCCAAGCCAGCTAGGCCCAAACGCATGGTATTCACTCATTGTTTGCATAATGGCATCAAAGTTGTTCAAAATCCTCTCCCAATGGAGCAATTTTCCGCTGTGGAAAGTCTATGCAAGAATCACCACATACCCTTCTACCATCATGATATGGGGAACGATTTCAAGGTGGTAGACGACTTACTAGAGTCTGAGAATAGCTGGACGACACAATTCATGTTTATCAGTGGGTCATGGGAGAATGGTAGAACGATCAAGGCCAACACCAATCTCAGTATGTTAACCAACAGATGGAAGAGTACTGGTAAGTAGTTGGGGCATTTTTCATGTTCTTCTTTTTAACTCATAATTATTACTCTCATGACTTATCTGTCATGTTTTTTCAGTGCTGCCAAAAGAGTTCATCGAATACCTGGAGCAAGAGAAAATAACCTGTGCCAAACTTAATGCATAGGCTGCAGAGCGTTGGGGAAATTCCTTCCACAATCGCTTCAGCTTTAGCAATCTTGTGAGGTCCCATCTATGGAACACCACGGGTCAGAGGGACCTTATATGGGAAGAGCTAATTATGTCGCCTCCTCCTGGTGTGATTCTCAAGCGAACTGAGGCCAAAGACGGTAAATTGGCCTTACTTTCCAGAGCCAAAGCTCCCAGCAAGATGAAAGGGAAGAAGAAGAAAGCTGCAGCAGAGCTGGTCCAAGCTGCCACAGAGGGGACTGGTTCGGGGAACCAAGGGGGAATCGACGCTGCCTTGCTCAAAGTAATAGAGGTTGAGACTGTTAGGGAGGCAGAAGAGTCACAAAACCCACCAAATCTTCCCAAAAAGGACCGGAAAAGAAGGGCAAACAGTGACGAAAAGGCTGCCAAAAAGAAGAAGAATGTCACCTTAGGAGAAGAAATAATTCTTCGTCCTTCAGAGCTTCTGCCCGCACCAGCCCCTGTTGATCCCACTCTACAAGAGAAGATTCCAACAAGTCTTCAGTCCGGAGAGGGTACTGGGGGAGGGATTGAAGGAATGGACATTAGTGCCCTTCAAGACATTGATTTATCCTTCAATGATTCTGAGAAGGATGATTTTGCAGGTCCTTTCCGCCCTTCGAGCTCTGCTAACATGGTGACCTATAATGGTAGGTCTTTATCCGTCTCCGAAGAACAATATTTTTTGGCCCATTCCCTTCTTGGACGCACCCAGCCAGTGCTTGACCTGGAGAGACAAGTGAAGAGTCAGACCACCCTCATCAATACCCTCACTACTCACAAAGAGTCTTTGTCAACCAATCTTCTCAATGCCAATCAGAGCATAGAAGATCTGAAAAAAGAGATAGAAGAACTGAGGAAGTACAAGGAAGATCTATCAACCAAGCTGGCCACTTTGGAGACTGCCAGTACTGAGCTCCAAACTAAGTGCTCCGGTTTGCAAAAGGATCCCACAACATTAAAGAAGGACCTGAAGACCAAATATGGTGTCATTCAAACCCTGTTCGGTGAGAAAACTTCCCTAAAAGGTACTGTGTCTAAGATGATCAAGGAAAAAGAGGACTTAGTGAAGCAGCAGGAACAAACTATTCAGGCAAGCATTGATAAATAAACCAACGAGGTGATAGACTCCTTGGAGATAAGATATGCTGAGGTTAAATCTGACATGGTGTTTCTCTTCCATGAAACTATTCCGATGAGGACCTTTGGTCCTTTATGGAAATTTGTAGACTATAAAGACATCCCGTTTCACACTATGACTGTTGGTGACAAGTACAATTATTCCAGTGAAATAGATTCCACCACTGATGAAGAGGAAGGAACTGGTGAGAGTTCGAGTGCCGAACTTAAAAGTCCCAAGAAAGGAGGTGATGAAGGAAAATCTGAAGGGAACAAGCCCTAAGGTTTAAACATCTTTTTGTTTTCTTACTTTTGTGAACGATTAAAGTCCTTGGATGGCCAAGGAATATTTGTAACATTATTCGGTTAGAGTCCGAATAGGTCTTTGAAATACTTAAAGTCCTTGGATGGCCAAGGCATATTTTGTTCTTCCTATTCGGTTAAAATCCGAAGAGGTTTATTTATCAAATCTTTTTTTGTTTAACACTTTCTTTCCCTTTAATTTTAATGGCTAATGTTTAATAGCCCCAAATATTTCAGAAGCATTATAGTGAGAGTGTTTAATATATCTGATGACATGTGTTTAATGGTCATCACTCAACTAGGTTTATCCGATCTACCAAAGATCCAAAGTGTTGAACCATCGATTTAAACTTGAATTGAATTGTAGCAAAACCACACCAGATATTTTAAGAAGGCATCACATTTTATTGAATGAAAAAATCGGACACCTCATTAAAACCTCCCCGCGCCACCAGGGTAGAAAAGAGTATGCCCCTTAATATTTACATTGATATCTAATAAGTAAATATTTACACAACTTTTATTCTAGATATAATCGGAGATGTTCAATATTCCATGGGTGCTTCAAAACCCTCCTTTCTTTGTCCTGAAGCATATATGTCCAAGGCTTAAGCTTTTCGGAGACCTCATAGGGGCCTTCCCAGTTTGGAGCCAGCTTAACGAATTGCTTATCCTTGGTGTGTAGGAAAACGTTTCTCAAAACTTTATCTCCCAGTTGAAAATCTCTTCTCTTGACCTTGTTAGAAAACCTACTCCTCATCAAACCTTGGTAGTGGGTTGTTCTTAAGTGAGCTTTAACCCTTTTTTCTTCTATTAAGTCAAACTGATTCCTAATTGCTATTTCATTAGCCTGTTCAGAATAGTTATGGACCTTATATGATGGTAAGGTAGCTTCAATGGGGGTAATGTCATTCATCCCATACACCAAATCAAAAGGATATTCTTGTGTAGCAGCCCGAGGAGTAGTTCGGTATGCCCACAATACTTCTTGCAAATAGCTTGACCATTTTCGTACTGCCCCCTCTAGGTTCTTTTTTAATCCAGACAAAATAATCCTGTTGGCAACTTCAACCTGTCCGTTCGCTTGTGGATAGAAGGGAGAAGAGAAGCAATGTTGAATGCCTCTAGAGACACAAAAACTCTTCATATCTTTATTATCAAACTGGGGCCCGTTATCTGTGGTAATCTTCTGAGGAATCCCAAATCTGCAACATATATTGGATAATATGAATTTTATGACAACTTTTGAAGTGGTTCCTGCCAAATGAGCTGCCTCTATCCATTTTGAGAAGTAATCTATAGCAACTATAATAGTCCTGCTCCCTCCGGACGCCATTGGTAGAGGCCCAACTAAATCTAATACCCAACGAGCAAAAGGTACTAGCTCAGAAATTGACTCCATTGGTACTGTCGGCATATGAATTTCATTACCATACCTTTGACATGGATCACACTTCTTCACCATTTCTTTAGAATCTACCATTATGGATGGCCAATAGTACCCAGCCAACAATACTCTTCGGGTTAATGCTCTGTAGCCACAATGAGCTGACCCTGCACCATCGTGTAGCTCGGATAGCACCACTTGAGATTTTTCAACCCCCAAACAACGTAGGAAAGGTCTACTAAAATAATTTTTATAGAGAACTTCCCTTATGATCAAATATCCACGAGCCCTATGTTTAATGTTTTTCCTATAGCTTTATCCGGAGGCAAAACCCCATCAGAAATATATTGAAGAAGGGGAAACCTCCAATCTCTAGGTTGGACTACTTGTATACTCAAGCTTTCCTCCTCTTCTTTGTTCTGGCTTGATTGTATGGATGGGAATTCTTGTACATGAATCCAAGGGTAGGACTCAGAATATGCTATAGCTGCCAAGGAATCCGCCAGCATATTTTCTGATCTAGGAATATGCTCATAACAAATACTTTTGAAGTTGACCGCCACTTCTTTAAGGATGAGTAAGTATTTGATTAGTTGTTCCTTCTTGGCCTCAAATTGACCTTGAACATGGTGGATAATAAGCTGGGAATCACTCATCAACCTAACTCTTTTAGCCCCACATAAGAAAGCTAATTTAAGACCAGCTATAGCTGCTTCATATTTAGACTCATTGTTAGAGGCCTTGAACCCAAAGCATATAGTCTGGTACATTTTTTCACCATACACAGAGGTTAGGCCGATTCCAGCTCCACAACCCATTGTGCTTGATCCACCATCAGTCCGGAATACCCATTCTTTTTTGGTTTTTCCTTCTGAAACTTGTTTATAACTCCTATCTGGGTGGAATTCTAATAGGAAATCAGTAACAAATTGAGCCTTGATAGCAGTTCATGGGGCGAAATCAATGTCATAATCACCCAACTCTACTGACCACTTGGTCATCCTGCTTGATATGTCTGCTTTCTGAATAATATTATTCAATGGAAAAGACATTCGGACAATGATAGAATGAGACTGGAAATATGGCCTCATTTTTCTTGCAGCAATCACTAAGACTAGGGCCAGCTTTTCAAGCTTCAGGTACCTCTCCTCAGCATCTATCAGGCTTTTGCTGATGTAGTACACCGGACAAGGAAAATTGTCCACCTTTCTTACCAACACTGCACTTATAGCGTATTCTGACACAGCCAAGTATATATATACAGTATTTCTCCTTGTATGGGCTTGAAAAGAATCTTTGGTGAGGACAAATGTTTTTTTATTTCATCAAAAGCTTGGCTGCATCGTAGAGACCAATTAAAATCTTTAGCACTCTTCAAGGTTTGGAAAAACGGTGCACACTTATCTGAAGATCTTGAAATAAAACGATTCAAGGCAGCCAACCTTCGAGTTAGCCTCTGGACTTCTTTAATATTCCGGGGAGGATCCATTTCTAACAAGGCATCCAACTGATCCGGATCGGGCTGTACCCCTTTCTCACTTATTACATACCCCAAAAAAAAATCGGACCGAACCCCAAAGACACATTTTTTGGATTTAGATTTAAATTCACCCTTGTCAAATTGACAAAAGTTTCTTGAAGGTCATTTATATGTAATATCTTCCTCCAAGCTCTTAACCATCATGTCATCGATGTACACCTCCATATTCTTACCAATCTGACTAGCAATTTTTTTGTTTACTAACCTCTGATAAGTAGCCCCAACATTCTTTAACCCAAAAGGCATCACCTTGTAGCAATAGAGACCCATGTCTATAACAAACGTAGTATGATCTTGGTCTTTCGGATCCACCTGAATCTGGTTGTACCCAGAGAAGGCATCCATGAAGGACAACAACTTGTTGCCAGATGTTGAGTCAACCAATTGATCTAGCCGGGGGACCGGATAAAGATCTTTTGGGCAAGCTCTGTTGAGATCAGAAAAATCAATACACATACGCCATTTCCCGTTCTTTTTTTTTACCAACACTAGATTGGAAGTCCATAAAGGATACTGGGACTCTTTTATGTGCCCCATCTTGGTAAGCTGGTCAACTTCTTGGACTATTACGTCATATTTCTCCTTAGAGAAAGCCCTCCGTTTCTGCACAATAGGTGCAACATCACTCCAAATTAATAGTTTGTGAGAGATAAAGCTTGCAGGCACTCCTGTTACATCATCATTTTAACATGTTGATTGACTGACAAAAAGAACAACAATTTTTTCTTTAACTCTGGCACCATCTTAGAGCCAACCTTAATACTTCTACCCTCTGCCAAAGGGTGGGTTTCAACTTCTTCTACAGGTATTATAATACTAGGGGCCTCTGTGGGGTCATCAATCTCACCCTCCTCCTTTGAAGGCCCCAACAACTGCTAATCTTCATTGATTCGAACTGCTCCCAAAGTTTTAGGAGCAAGTGCAGTTGCATAGCACTCCCTTGCTATCTTCTAACTACTTCGGACAACACCCACATGTCCTTGAACCGCATACTTCAGACACTGATGGGCTGTTGAGGCCATAACATGCATTCTAGAAAGCCAGGACCTCCCAAAGATTGCATTGTAACATGTGGGGCAGTCTACCACAATGAATAACACTCTGACTAGCTTTTTAAAAGGCTCTTTGCCCAACAGCACCTCTTCCTCAAACTCCCTGATCACATCCGCAGAGGTTCCTGTGAAACCTACAATGGTTCTGTTGGACCATTGAATAACGGCCAGATTTTTCATCTGCTTGTAAGAACTTAGAAAGAGGATGTCGGCCGAACTGCCCGTGTCTATCAAAATTCGTCTAATATCATTGCCCCCAATAGATGCTCCTATCACCATAGCATCCTCATGAGGCCCATCGATATTTCTTAAATCATCCTCATCAAAGACCATAAATGGAAAAGAGGTTTGGGACTGATAAGAAGATATGCCTCCCTCCAACTGAGTAGACAGAGAGTGAACATGCCTCTTCCTTGATGAAGGAGTTGGCGTTGTCATGGTATCCTCTCTGAATATCAGTAAGTGACTCAAAGAAACTAATGAGTCCGGACACCGTCTTAGTTTGTTCAGTTATGATCAGAATCCAAGTACTCCCAATCAACATCAAATATTTCAAGGATCACTATTTCCTCCTCCGGAGCAGATGTTCCCGCATTGTTCGTAGGCCCAGTTCGAGGAGCATTGTCAGGACTGTTTCCACCTTTTCTTTTGACATAAGCCCCCAACTTACCTCTTTCAATGAGATTATGTACCTCCTGCTTCCGAGCAATGCAGTCCTGGGTGTTATGGCTAATATCATTGTGATATTGGCAAAAACAAGTATTTCGACTGTCTCTGGAAGACTATAGTGCTGCTGGTTTCCGGAAATGGACCTGGATGAGTCCGGATATATTCACCACTCACTGTAGAAACCGGACAGGGGTAATCCGGATAATAATCACCCGCTGAAGTATCCAGACAGGACAAAAGTATTAAGAACACTAAACACCTTTTGACTAAGCTAATTGCTAATCTGCTTAATAAACTAATGGGTTTTTGAACTCGACCCGATTTAATAAGTTTGACCCAAAAGCCCATATGGCCCATATTTAAGGGTATAAATACCCAACCACTTTCATTAATGAGGGTAATGAACATTTAATACAACCAGGCAGCTTAAGTCTCTCAGTACAAAACACTCAAACATTTAATACCCTTGAAATACCACGAAACACCTGACAAAATTACCCTCAGTAAAAAATAATCCTCACCAAATAATTCTCACTCAAACATTTAATACCCCTGAATCTAGCATTCAAAACCAGCAAAAAAATCAATTCGGATGAATCCGGACGAGCAAGCAGTGCCACCAACATTGGCAGAAGTGGTGGGGAAAACGATGAATACACGATCGAAGAGCAGGACATGTTGAAAGCTGAGATAGAAGCCTTGACGGTTGCTAAAAAGTTGGAGTTAGTTTTGAAAGAAAAATCAAACGTGTCAGCGATTCACCACACTGACAATCCAAGGGAGCATGACCCATCAGTAAAGACCCATTTGAGTACTAAAAAAACTCATGTCAGCTCAAAGAAGTCTCACCGGTCTAAACCGGTGGAGAGCTTGGAGTCAGAATCCTCTAGTAGCTCATCGAATGAAGATGGAGTTGAGGAGTCCCTGTCATCCCTCAGTGATGAAAGCAGGTCTAAGAAGAAGCAAAAGTTGGTCAAAAATATTCAAGAAAGAGGGGCAGGCATGGAAGATTGAAAATGCATCTAGGTAAAGGGTCATCTCATAGCCGCATCCATGGCCGGAGGCATATAGACCAGGTATTGATGGATCATTTCGCTTTCCATGATGAACCAGGTATATTTGCAACTCACAATAAAGATGTTGTTTTTAGTTGTGGCCGGAATTGGAAATAATCTCCATTATCTTCCAAGATACTGTCCGGAAACCTTCCTAAGAGGTTTGACAGTACTAAGATGGAAAAATATGATGGGAGCAAAGTTCCAGATAATCATCTGGAGAAGTTTAAAAACTTTATGAAGAATTTTGACGATGATGACAAGTTCCTTTGTAGAGCCTTCTCTCAATCTTTTACGGGGAGTTCTCTGAAGTGGTATAATAGTCTGTCACAGGGCTGCATCAGAAATTTTAATACTTTTTGGGTGGCCTTCCGGAGGCAGTTTGTTGGAAGTAAGAAGGTGAAGGACAATGGAGATACTATTATCCATTGTGCCCAAGAGCCAAATGAATCATTGAAAGAATATATAAGTCGGTTTGTGAAGACAAAGAATGGATTAGTTGATTGCTTTGAGCAAGTAACAATAGCTTCTCTAAGACAGGGTTTAAACCCTGGCAATCTGGCTGATTCGGTAACCAGGAAGAAGGCCATGACGTGGAGTGGTTTACTGAATCAGGTGGGAAAGCAAATCAATGTGGATGAAACAAAAAAGACTAGAGTGCACATGCAAGTGAGATCTTCCCCAGCTGCACCAAACCAGAACCAGAATCAGTCCGGATACAAGGCAAAGGAGGCCGGACAGGGTCCCAACAGGGCCAAGGCTCAATCTCACCCGGCTCCAGCTTAGAGTCAATAGTCCAGAAATAAGCGAGGACCTTGGGTCCAACCGGAGTGGTTTGCCAAATTAAAAGATAATATGGCAACCATCTATGACAAAACAAAAGATGAGGTGCATTTTAGGAAGCCGGCAACACTTCAATCTCCAAGGGAAAGTCGCAATGCTTGTTTTTGTCAATATCACCATGATATTGGCCATAACACAGAAGATTGCATCGCTTTGAAGCAAGAGGTGCAGAATTTGATTGAAAGAGGAAAATTAGGTGCTTATGTCAAGAGAAGAAGTGGGAATAGGCATGATAATACTCACCAGACCAACCCAACAAACAATGCAGGGACGTCGGCTCTGGACGGGGCCATGGTAATTATTGAAAGATTCGATGTGGAATCAGAGTATTTGGATCCTGATCCAACCCGGAATAAGGTGGGCGTTATAACAGAATACACCAAGACGGTGTCCGGGCTCATAAGCTTTTTTGAGTCACTTACCATATTTAGGGGAGACACCATGACTGCACCAACTCCTTCTTCAAGGAAGAGGCATGTTCACACTCTAGCTACTCAGTTGGAGGGAGGCATGTCCTCCTATTAATCAGACGCAGACGGATGCACTAAGACAACAAACATTGGTCTTAGAATTGAAGGTTCAAGTTTGCGGGTGTCAAACTTGAAGAAAAAAAACTCTGGAATCCACCAGAAAAACAAATCTCGAAAACTCGAAGACTTTGATTGATATTGATGATAAAAGTGTCTTTAAAACATAGCACCTAAGGTTCTTTATATAGAGAAAACCCTAGAAACCATAAAGCATAAAATAGGAAGTTCCTAGAAATAAGGAAAATTACTAGAATCAAAATAAGGAAAATTACTAGAACCTTAACTAGAAAAGGAAAACATTAAAAAAAAGATATCTAGAAATATCTAGAAGATATCTAGAAATATCTAGAAGATATCTAGAAATATCTAGAATAGATTAGGCATTGTAACCGTCTCCTGCATCAGTCTCCTCCACCTCCAAAGAACTCGTCCCCGAGTTCTTATCTGGATAAAGAACACCATCGGCATGATACTCATAGATGTCCGCTACGTTGAACGTATGAGAGATGCTCATGTCGTCTGGTAGATCCACCACATAATCATTGTCATTAAGCTTTCGTAAAATCTTGAATAGACCATACTTGCGAGGCTGAAGCTTACGATAAGTACCGACTGGAAACCTTTCTCTCTTGAGAAACACCATTACTTCATCACCTTCGTTGAAAACCTTGAGCCTCCGTTTTTTATCTGCTGCCCTTTTGTTGTTTTGCCCAGTTGCTTCCAATCTAGCTCGGACTGCTTCTTTAGTGTCCAAAATGTCTTTAGCCATAGCTTCAGCTGATGCACTAACTCCAGGAGCTTTCGGTAGTGGAACTAAATCAACCACATGCTTCGGGACAGAGGTATATACCAACTTAAATGGTGATTTCCCTGTTGCGGAATGTACAGCACTATTGTAAGCAAACTCGAGCTGTGGTAGAGCTAAATCCCACTGTTTCGGTTTATCACCACAAATACTTCTAATCATGTTACCCAGCGTCCTGTTTGTGACTTCGGTTTGCCCATCACTCTGGGGATGAGCTGTAGAGCTTTGTTATAAACTTGTTCCAAACATTCTCCATAATGTAATCCAGAAGTGACCGAGAAACTTAGTATCCCTGTCGGAAACTATTGACTTCGGAACCCCATAGAGACGCACAACTTCCCGAAAAAACAATTTGGCTATGTTGGTTGCATCTGCGGTCTTTCTGCAAGCAATGAAGTGTGTCATTTTGGAAAACCTGTCGACAACAACAAACACAGAATCCACACCTCGTTGCGTCCTCGGCAACCCCAACACAAAATCCATAGATAGGTCCTGCCAGATATCTTCAGGAACAGATAACGGCATGTAAAGACCTGTGTTCTGAGATTGTCCCTTAGAAACCTGACAAACAAAACACCTCCGAACAGTAGCTCCAGCGTCTTTCCTAAGGTGCGACCAATAGTACATTTCCTCCAAGCTTGCAATTGTCTTATCCCGTCCCAAATGACCACTAAGACCACCACTGTGCAATTCTCGGATCAGCTTCTCTCGTAACGATGAGCAAGGAATGCACAGTCTGTCTCCTTTAAAAAGATAGCCATCGCGAATATGGAAGTCTGTAGAAGGATTCCTACCGTTGCACTTGTCCCATAATTCCTTGAATTCAGGATCACTTTCATATAACTCTTTCAAAAATTCGAAACCCACAATCTCATGTGCTAAGGTAGTTAGCAAGGAAGCCCTTCTACTCAAAGCATCAGCTACCTTGTTAAGAGCGCCGGACTTATGCTGAATAATGAAAGGAATTTTTTGCAGAAAACTTACCCAACGAGCAAGCATCTTATTTATCACTTTCTGGCTGTGAAGAAACTTCAGAGCTTGGTGGTCAGTGAACAGAATGAACTCTCGTTGAATCAGATAATGCTCCCATTGTCGAAGAGCTCGAAATACCGCATAGAACTCTTGATCATAAGTACTCAATTTCTGTCGTGTTTCGCTTAGCTTTTCACTAAAGAAAGCTATTGGTCTTTTCTCCTGAGATAACACAACACCAATTCCTACACCACTAGCATCGCATTCCACTTGAAATATCTTATCAAAATTCGGCAATGCTAACACAGGAGCAGTACAAAGCTTCTCCTTAATCAATGCAAAACTCTCGTCTTGTTCTGGTCCCCAATGAAACTTCCCTTTCTTCAAGCATTCGGTAATAGGTGCAGTAAGAGTACTGAAGTCTCTTACAAATCTCCGGTAGAAAGTAGCCAAACCATGAAAACTACGTACCTCAGTTACGGTTTTGGGAACGGGCCAGTATTTTATTGCACGCACTTTGGCTTCGTCTACTTGAATCCCATCTTCACCAACGACAAACCCCAAAAACAGCAGCTGGTTTGTGCAGAATGTGCATTTCTTTAAATTCACGTACAGCTGATTTTCTTGGAGGACTTGTAACACCTGTCGTACATGCTCTAAATGGTCGTCCTTGGCCTTGCTATAGATCAAAATATCATCGAAGTAAACTACTACAAAGGACCCAATGAAAGGACGGAGAACCTGATTCATCAATCTCATGAAAGTACTAGGTGCGTTTGACAAGCCGAAAGGCATCACTAACCCCTCGTACAATCCGTCTTTACTCTTAAAAGCAGTCTTCCATTCATCTCCATGCCTGATTCGAATCTGATGGTACCCACTTCGAAGATCTATTTTGGAAAACACCTTTGATCCATTCAACTCATCAAGCATGTCTTCCAACCGAGGGATAGGAAACCGGTATTTGATTGTGATCTTGTTGATGGCTCTAGAATCAACACACATTCGCCACTGATTACCTTTCTTTGGAACGAGAAGAACTGGTACAACACAAGGGCTCATACTCTCGCGGATTAACCCATTCTTCAGCAAATCTTCAATCTGTTCTCGTACAATTTCATTCTCTTTAGGGCTCATTCGATAGTGGGGAAGATTAAGTAGACTAGAACCCGGGATCAAGTCAATGTGATGTTGTATATCACGCATAGGAGGCAGGTTGTCAGGTAGTTCATCAGCAACTAACTCCTTGTAATCTTCCAAAATTTCTAACACCTCACGTGGAGTTGTTGTCTCCTCCGTCACGGCACTCACCAACCCCTTGACCACAACCGGATAAAAACACTGTGATTCCTTAACAGCCTTGTCAAGTTCTTTATCATCATGCGACATGATGAGGAAGTTTGACTTCTTCTCTGTTGCAATGCTACCAAAATCCTTGACAGGAGCCATTGCAATCTTATGGTTCCTCCATGTAAACACGACCACATTGTCTCGTCCTCGGTACGTAATGTCGTTATCGTACTGCCATGGTCGCCCAAGGAGAATATGGCAAACATCCATATCCAAAACGTCACAAATTATCTCCTCTTTGTAATGCTTACCAATTGATAGAGGAATTTTGCAAGTTTCACTAACCCTTACTGTAGATCCTTTCTTCACCCATCCGAGACCATACGGTTTCTCATGACGAGTCGTGGGTAGTTTCAAATATGCCACCAACTTTTGAGAAACTAAATTCTTGGAGCTCCTATTGTCAACAATTACATTGCACACCTTGTTCTGAATAGAACAATGCGTTCTAAACAGATTCTTGCGTTGTCCCTCTTCTTTGGATGATAGCAACAGTCGCTGTAAAACAATGCTGATTATGTCCGCAGATTCCTCTTCCGAAAATTCAACTCCATCATACTCCTCATTCTCCATAAAGTCGTCTTCCTCTTCTTCTAGCAATGCAACCGTCTTTCTACTGAGACAAACATTCGACTTGTGACTTGTTCCTTGACAACGGAAACACTTATCAATGGTTGGCCTAGCATAAGGAATGTTCTGTTTCGGAGTGGGTGATTTGTCCTTCTGAATGCCACTAATGGAACTACTTGCTCCTTTGTTGTGAGAGTTGGAATCTCTGTTAACCACGCCTTTGTCCGTTTCTCCGGCTGGTTCGATGTTGTTTTGGATCGAGGGTCTCCTGAAATTTGTGAAACCGCGAGATGATTTCTCCATCAATTCCGCTTTCAAGGCTAGACTGGATGCTTCTTGAACTGTCCACACAATTTGTAACCCTATTTTCCCTTGAAGAGAGCCCTTTAAACCACTGATGTATCTAGCCACCTTCTGATTCTCTGTTTCGTTTAAGTCACTACGTTCAGAGAAACGTAAAAACTCTGTTGTATAATCAGTCACGGCCCTGCTTCCTTGTATACAATTAATGTACATCTTGTAAAGAATCTGCTTGTAGTCCTCCGGTAAGAACCACTCAGTCATTAGCTGCTTCATTCGGCGCCATGTTCTAACTGGACCCTTCCTCTGTCTTTGCCTTTGAATAGCCAATTTTTCCCACCAAACAGCTGCAGTCTTCTTTAACCGGATAGCCACCATCTTAACCTGTTTACTCTCCGGGACTTCCATAACATCAAAGAACCGATCGACATCAATTTGCCAATCGAGAAAGTCCTCGACACCCATAGTACCATAGAACAATGGAATATCAGCTTTCACTCTGTAATCCTGATTATTTTGATTCCCTTGTTCTACCTCTTCCTCTTCCAATTCCTCCTCCGAGCTAGAATCATCAACAGCGACACGGTTATGCCTGCCTTGTTGTTGATTGTTTCTAACAGGCAGTCGGTTGTTTCCACCATGTCGGACTCGGGGTGGCTCCTCAACAACTGGTATGTGTCTGCCTTGTCGATTCTGATTTCGTCCCATTCCTTCTCCTCCTCCTTGTCCTGCGTTAGCAATCTGATTGGTTAATGCTGCATTTTGATTAGTTAACGCTGCCACCAGATTTGCCAGGTTCGTGGTTGATTCGTTCAAACTCGCTGTGAAACCCTCCATATCGGCCCTGGTTACTGGTTGATCACCCATAGCTGTTCAAGCTTTGAAAAGAGTAGGAGATTGCCTTCTCTGATACCACTTGACGCAGACGGATGCACTAAGACAACAAACGTTGGTCTTAGAATTGAAGGTTCAAGTTTGCGGGTGTCAAACTTGAAGAAAAAAAACTCTGGAATCCACCAGAAAAAACAAATCTCAAAAACTCGAAGACTTTGATTGATATTGATGATAAAAGTGTCTTTAAAACATAGCATCTAAGGTTCTTTATATAGAGAAAATCCTAGAAACCCTAAAGCATAAAATAGGAAGTTCCTAGAAATAAGGAAAATTACTAGAATCGAAATAAGGAAAATTACTAGAATCTTAACTAGAAAAGGAAAACATTAAAAAAAAGATATCTAGAAATATCTAGAAATATCTAGAATAGATTAGGCATTGTAACCGTCTCCTGCATCACAATCACAAATTCATTTTCCCTTCATTGTTTTTTATGAAGATGACTTGAGAGATATAGATGGTCCTAATGAAGATGATGTGGTAATAAAAGCATCAATTGGGGGAAATGACATTAGGCGAATTTTGGTGGACGCTGGCAGCTCAACCAATATCCTCTTTTTGAGTTCTTACAAACAAATGAAGAATCCAGCAGTGATTCAACGTTCAAATAGATCCATTGTGGGTTTCACTGGAAGATCTGCGGACGTAGTCGGGGAATTTGATGAGGAGGTTTTATTGGGCAAGGGCCCTTTCAAGAAAATGGTCAGGGTACTCTTAGTTGTGGTAGATTGTCCCACATGCTATAATGCCATTTTGGGAAGGTCTTGGCTCTCCAGGATGAATGATGTGGCTTCAACAGTTCACCAATGTTTAAAATATGTTGTTCAAGGACAAGTGGGAGTTGTCCGGAGTAGTCAAAAAATAGCGAGGGAATGTTATGCAACTGCACTTGCTCCTAGGATTATAGGGGCAGTTCAGATAAATGAAGATTAACAGTTGGTGGGGTCCCTCTGGGGGAGAAGGTGAAATTGATGACCCCAGAGAGACCCTTGGTGTTTTAATACCAATTGAAGAGGTTGAAACTCACTCTCTGGCTGAAGGGAGATGTGTCAAGATTGGATCTAAGGTGACATCAAAACTAAAGATCAAAGTGTTATCCTTTTTAGCAAACCACCAACACGTTTTTGCTTGGTGTAATACTGATGTAACCGGAGTGTCTGCAGATGTTATATCACACCATCTATCCATCCGGAGAGATGTAGCACCCGTTGTGCAGAAGAAAAAAGATTTTTCTAAGGAGAAAGCTGATGTCATAGTTCAAGAGGTTGACCGGCTTACTAAGATGGGGCACATAAAGGAATCTCAGTACCCTTTATGGACAGCCAATCCAGTGTTAGTAAAAAAGAAAAATGGGAAGTGGCGTATGTGCATCGACCTTACTGACCTTAATAGATCTTTCCCGAAAGATTTGTATCCTGTTCCCCGGATAGATCAGTTGGTAGACTCCGCATCTGGGAACAAGTTGCTGACCTTCATGGATGCCTTCTCCGGTTATAATCAAATTCAAGTGGATCTGAAGGACCCGGAACACACTACTTTTGTTACTGATAGGGGCCTTCATTGTTACAAGGTGATGCCTTTTGGATTAAAGAATGCTGGGGCTACTTATCAGAGGTTGGTGAACAAAGCATTCACTGATCAGATTGGAAGAAATATGGAAGTCTACATTTATGACATGATGGTAAAGAGTGTGGAAGAAGAATTACACTTGGCAGATTTGCAAGAGACTTTTTCCAACTTGGTAAAAGTTAATTTAAAATTAAATCCATAAAAAATGCGTTTTTGGAGTACAGTCCGGTAAGTTTTTGGGTATGTGATAAGTGAGAAAGGGATACAGCCTGATCCGGACCAACTTAATGCTTTACTGCAGATGGATCCTCCTCGGAATATTAAAGAAGTACAAAGATTGACAGGAAGGTTGGCTGCTTTAAATCATTTTATCTCAAGATCTTCGGACAGATGTGCCCCGTTTTTCCAAACTTTAAAGGGTGCTAAAGACTTCAACTGGTCTCCATAGTGCGACCATGCTTATGATGAAATAAAGAAGCATTTATCTTCCCTCAAAACCATGTTTAAACCTATTGATGGAGAAACATTGTATATATATTTAGCAGTCTCTGAATGTGCTATAAGTACGGTGCTAGTAAGAGAGGTGGACAATTATCCTCGTCTGGTGTACTACATCAGCAAAAGCCTGATGGATGCTGAAAAAAGATATTTAAAACTCGAGAAACTAGCACTAGCTTTGGTAATTGCTGCCAGGAAAATGAGGCCCTACTTTTAGTCTCATTCTATTGTCGTCCGGACATCTTTTCCCTTGAAAATGATTCTTCAAAAGACATACATATCAAGCAGGATGACCAAATGGTCATTAGAATTGGAAGACTATGACATTGATTTTTCCCCTCGAACTGCAATCAAGGCTCAATCTATTACTGATTTCCTAGTTGAATTCCATTCGGACATGAGTATTAAACAAGCTACGGGTGAAAAAAACTAAGAAGGTATGGGTTGTCCGGACCAATGGTGGATCAAGTACCATGGTTTGTGGTGTTGGGATATGTTTAACCTCTCTGTACGGCGACCAACTATACCAGGCTATATGTTTTTCTTTTAGGGCTTCTAACAATGAGTCTGAATACGAAGCTGCTATAGCTGGTTTGAAGTTATCCTTGCTTTGTGGAGCCAAAAGAGTTAGGTTAATGAGTGATTATCAACTTCTTATCCATCATGCCCAAGGTCAATCTGAGGCCAAAAAATGAGAAGTTGATTAAATATTTATTCATTTTTAAGGAGGTGGCAATTAACTTCAAAGAGATCAGCTATGGGCACATACCCAGAACGGAGAACACACTAGCAAACTCATTGGCAACCATAGCATACTCTGAGTCCTACATATGGATTCATGTGCAATAATGCCCATCCATTCAACCCAATCAGAGCAAAGAAGAGGAGGGAAGTTTAAGTATACAAGTAGTTCAACCTAAAGACTGGAGGTATCATTTTCTTCAATACATTTCAGATGGCATTTTGCCTTCGGAAAAAGCATTAGCAAGAAAAATGAAGTATATGGCTCGTGGTTTTTTAATTATAAGAGACATCATTTACAAGAAGTCTTTTAGTAGACCTCTCTTGCGTTGTTTGGGGATTGAAGAGTCCCGAATAGTGTTGTCTGAACTGCATGATGGTGAAGGGTCAGTACATTGTGGTTATAGAGCTTTACCTCAAAGAGTTTTATTGGTCGGATACTACTTGCCATCCATAATGGAAGATGCCAAGGAATTGGTAAAGAAGTGTGATCCATGCCAAAGATATGGTAATGAAATTCATATCCCAACTGTCCTTTTGGAGTCGATTTCTGAGCCAATACCTTTTGCTCGTTGGGGACTGTAATTTGGTGGGACCTCTACCAATGGCATCCGGAGGGTGCAGGACTATTATTGTAGTCATTGATTATTTTTTAAAGTGGATAGAGGCAGCCCCCTTGGCAGGAACTACTTCAAAAGCTGATATAAATTTATCTTATCTAATATTTGTTGCAGATTTGGGGTTCCACAGAAGATAACCACAGATAATGGGCCACAATTTGATAACAAGGATATGGAGAGTTTATGTGCTTTGGGGGGCATTCAGCATTGCTTATCTTCTCCTTTCCACCCACAGGCAAATGGTCAGGTTGAAGTGGCAAACGGGACCATTATGTCCGTTCTCAAAAAGAATTTAAAAGGGACTGCTGGAAAGTGGCCAAACTATCTACAAGAAGTACTATGGGCCTATCGGACTACTTCTGAAGCTGTTACACAGGAATCCCCGTTTGCCTTGGTATATGGTATGGATGCAATTGCTCCAATAGAGGAAACTCTTCCATCATACAGAGTCCATAATTTTTCCGAACAGGCTAATGAAGTTGCAATCAGAAGTCAATTGGACTTAATAGAAGAGAAAAGGGTTAAGGCTCATCTTAGAGCCACCCATTATCAAGGTTTAATGAGAAGCAGGTTTGCTTCCAGAATCAGAAGAAGGGATCTTCAACCAGAGGATAAAGTATTAAGAAAAGTCTTCTTACATACTAAAGAAAAATAGTTCGCCAAGTTAGCTCCAAACTGGGAAGGGCCCTATATGGTCATTGAAAAGCTTAAGCCTGGAACATACAGGCTTCAGGACAAAGATGGAAGAGTCTTGAACCACCCATGGAACATTGAACAACTCCAGATGTATCTAGAATGAAAGTTGTGTAAATATTTACTTGTTTAAAGTCCATGTAAATATTAGGGGGCATACTCTTTCCTACCCTGGAGGCGCGGGGAGGTTTTAATGAGGTGTCCGGGTTTTTTAATAAAATTTGATGCCTTCTTAAAATATTCGGAGTTGTTTGATTTACAGTTTCTTTAAAGCCTTCTAAGTATCTTTGACAGGTCGGATTGATCCGGTGAAGTGATGATCATTTAACATTTGTCATCAGAGAAATTAAACACTCTCATCTTGAAATACTTGTAAAATAAATAGGGCTATTTAAACATCAGCCATTAAGATTGAGCGAATATGAAACAAAGCAAGAATTTGGAAAAGTAAAACTGCCCGGCTAACACCGGAGGATGATATTAAAACATAAAGAGTGCCTTGGCCATCCAAGGACTTTAAATTTTAAAAGAAAGATCTTGACCGGACTCAAACCGGACACAATTACAAAATGCCTTGGCCATCCAAGGACTTTGGTACGTCATAAAAAAACAGAAAATAGTTAAAACCTTAGGGCTAGTTTCCCTTAGATGTTCCTGCTTCATCTTGTTTCTTCTTTGGATATTTTGGTTTATCATTGGAGCTCTCTCCGGTCCCTTCTTCCTCATCAGTGTTATCATCAAAACCACTGGAGTAGTTGTGCTTATCGCCATCTACCATAGTATGGAATGGGAGGTCTTCGTATTCTACATGTTTCCACAGAGTACCAAGTGTCCTCTTCGGGAATGTTCGATGAAAAAGCAAGACCATGTCAGATTTAACTTTGGCATACCTTTCTTCTAGGGAATCTATCACCTTATTGGTGTATGCATCGACCCTGGCCTGGATTGTCTTCTCCTGCTCTTTTATCAAATCTTCATTTTCCTTGGTAAATTTGGATACATCACCTTCCAGGGAAGTTTTATCACTGGACAGGGCTTGGATAACATTATCCTTGGTCTTCACCTCCTCCTTTGGAGCGGAGAGATCCTTCTCCAAGCCGGAACACTTGGTTTGGAGTTCTGAGTTAACCATCTCCGAAGTGGCCAGCCTGGTGGCCAAGTCTTCTTTCCCTTTCTTTAACTCCTCGAGCTCTTTCCTCAATGCTTCAACATTTTGATTGGCGTTAAGGAGATCATTAGATAAGCTCTCTTTTTCTGCATTGAGTGTGTTGATAAGGGCAGATCGACTTCGTACTTGCCTCTCCAAGTTGAGAACTGGCTGAATATGTCCCAGCAAGGAGTGAGTCACCGTGTCGTTCTCCCCTGAAACAGTGAAGGACTTACCATTGAAAGTAACCATGTTTGAAGAACTTGGGGGAAGGTAGGGGCCAGCAAAGTAATCTTTTTCAAGGTCATCAAAGTAAAGGCCAATGTTTTGGAAGCCACTGATGTCCACTCCATCAATATTGATATCCCATATGGTACCCTCTCCGTCATGTAGACCACTTGGGATTTGCTCTGCCAAAGTGGGGTCTGTTGGGTCGGCCGGAGGGAAACTTCATCCCCTGACGAGATTTTCTTCTTCTTGGTTGCCCTCTTTTCACTATTTGCTCCCCATTTTCGGTCCTTCTTAGGAGCCTTTGGAGGATCTGGAGGACCACTTGCCTCCCTAATATTCTCATCTTCAACTACTTGAAGTAGATTATCATCAATTCCTCATTGGGCATGTACTCCCTGATTCGCCGGGGTGATCTCCTCAACAGCACCTTGAACAACCTCTGCTGCAGCTTGTTTCTTCTTGCCCTTCTTTCTCTTCATCTTGCTTGGAGCTTTAGCTCTAGCAGGCAAGACCAGTTTGCCCTCTTTCTCTTCTGTTCTCTTGAGGATGACAGCCGGAGGAGGTGGAATGGTCAGCTCTTCCCAAGTAAGGTCTCTCCGACCTGTTGTGTTCTAGAGGTGGGACCTCACCAAGTTGCCTGATGCAAAGCACTTGTGAAAGGCATTTCCCATGTGTTCGGCAGCCCAAGCGTTTAATTTAACACATGTGGCTTGCCCCTCCTCCATAAAACCGGAGAACTCCTTCAGCAACACTAACCAAAGAAAAGAAAAAACAGTTCAGAAACAAATTTTTTACAAAGTAAGATAAACAAGCATAATAAGATATTTACCTGAGCTCTTCCATCTGCTGGTGAGCACACTAGGGTTAACACCAACCTTGATTTTCCTCCCATTTTCCTACGCTCCACTGATGAATAGAAATTGGGTCTTCCAATTTTTCTCTGACTCAAGCAAGTCATCCACCACCTTAAAGTTGTCTCACATATTGAAGTGGTAGAATGGGATGTGATGGTTCTTGCAGAGGCTGGCCACAGCAGAAAACTGCTCCATTGGAAGTGGTATTCCGGAGAGCCTTAACGCTATAATACAGGCGATGAGAGTGTACCAAGCATTGGGACTCAACTGGCTTGGACAGAGTTTTATCAAGTGAAAATACCTGACAATTTATGGATCCAAGGGAAATCTGAGCCCCCAGTTAAATAGCTCTGTATAAATGATTATCTCACTCAGTTTGTAGTCTATTGGGGTCTCTAGAGTGATTGTATCCTCACTTTTATAGATTCAGGGATCCCCCATTGTGTCCGGATCTGGCCTAGCTCGGTAGTATGAGTATATACATAGTTGATATTCTGCATGGCCACCAGATATTTGAAATTGACCTTGTGGAAACAAGGACCCACCTTACCTTCCAGACACTCCGGCAGATCCGGATGTTTCAGACAGATTTTCTCTTTGCCTTTGCCTTTTTATCAGTGGCAGCATCCTAAGTCTGCCCAGAAACGTCGGTCTCAAATGGAGCGTCTTCTATACTGTCCTCCATCACCTCTTCTATCACTATGGAAAGTTTATCAGCCGTTGTTGGTGGGAGAGTGCTGGTGGCTGGCTCAGTAGGTTTTCCGGACGGTTGAGCATCCGCCTCTCTTAGGGGTCTGGTGTCCGGCAGGGGCTCAGTTCCGGAGGGCTCATTATGAGAGCTAATTCTAGTAGCATCTGGACCAGAGGATTTGTCTTTTGGGACTCTGATAGATGCCCCTGATCCAGTGGCTTTATCCTTGGTTCCAAACTTAGAGGGCCCTCACTTTGGGGACTTGGGTTGAGAGACAGTTGCCTGACCCTTTATTAGACGGCCTGTCCGGCGAAGAGTAACCTTTTCTGGGGATTTCTCAATATCTGACCCCATAGCAATGGACGGAGAGGGTCTCCTTGTACTTGATACTGCTTTCTCCCGCACAACAGAGGGCTGAGACTCCTGAACAGAGGAGCCTGACGGAATGGGCAAGAGGCTTGTCTGAAACAAACGCTTAGGTTTGGCACTTTTGGCAGAAGATGATCCTCGATCAGCTTCTGAAGATGGTGTGTCGGGCTTATTGATTTTAGAACCTTGAAGACCCTCAGCAATACACCTCTCTCGCTCAACCTTTTGCGCTTTTTCTAACTCTGAAATATTCAACCAACCACCTTTCACCAAAGCGTTTCTCGTCGTGAACATAAACCTACACAAGAAGGATTTTGAGAAGTGAAGTAAAAAGCTCTGAAATGGAGAAATGACAAAGTGATGAAGATGGAAAAACAGTAAAAGGAAGTAATTTATACTAGTAAGGCAAAAAAGTTACCAAATACCTAGGAGAAAACGAAAAGGCAAAAGTAATGATTGAAGGCGGCGCTGACGTCATAAGTATTAAATGCAGAAATTGCTTTTTGGGATTAGAGGGAGTGCCATTCTAGGAAGAAAACAACTGGTGACAGGAATCAAAATATGACACGTGTCCCATGATCCATAGCAGAACTCTTGAACTTCTGAGAAGTATTCAGTCCAGATAAACCCTGAGCTGAATACATAAACAGTCCGGAGAATGTTGCTAGTGCCTAAGAGGGTTTCTTTGGTCTTGCCAAAGGCCTTCGATAAAACCTAAAAAATGGGCTACTGATGAGTCTGGAAATATTCACCACTCACTGTAGAAACCGGACAGGGGTAATCCGAACAATAATCACCCACTGAAGTATCCGGACATGACAAAAGTATTAAGAACACTAAACACCTTTTGACTAAGCTAATTGCTAATTTGCTTAATAAACTAATGGGTTTTTGAACTCGACCCGATTTCATAAGTTTGACCCGAAAGCCCATATGGCCCAAAATTAAGGGTATAAATACCCAACAACTTTCATTAATGAGGTTAATGAACATTTAATACAACTGGGCAGCTTTAAGTCTCTCACTACAAAACACTCAAACATTTAATACCCTTGAAATACCACGAAACACCTGACAAAATTACCCTCAGTTAAAAATAATCCTCACCATACCTCATCCTTGGTCTTGTCATAAATGGTGGCCACATTCTCTTGTAATTCTACAAACCACTCCGGTTGAACCCAAGGACCTCTTTTACTCATCGACTGCTAACTTTAAGAATGATTTTGGTTGGATTGAGCCTTTTTAGCCCTGTTGGACCCCTGTTCACCCGGACTGATTTTGGTTTTGAGCTGCTGGGGTGGACCTCACCTAACGGTGCACCCTGGTTTTCTTGGTTTCATACACATTAATCTGCTTCCTCACCTGGTTTAACAAGCCACCCCAATTTATAGCCTTCTTCCCGGTCAACGAATCAGCCAAATGCCCAAGGTTCAGCCCTTGTCTCAAAGAAGCAATTGCCACTTGTTCGAAGCAATCTGCTAACCCATTCTTGATATTTACGAACCGGCTTATGTAGTCCTTTAAGGACTCATATGGCTCTGGGACACAATGGATGATAGTATCTCCATTGCCCTTCACCTCCTTACTTCCCACAAACTACCTTCGGAAGGCAACCCAGAATGTATCAAAGTTTTTGATACACCCTTGGGGTAAACTATTGTACCACTTAAAAGAAATTCCCGTAAAATATTATGAGAAGGCTCTACACAGAAGTTTGTCATCATTATCAAAATTCATCATGAAGTTTTTAAACTATTCCAGGTGATTGTCCGGATCCTTACTCCCATCGTACTTCTCCATTTTAGAACTGGCAATCCTCTTAGGTAAGTTTCCGGACAGTATCTTGGCAGAAATGGTGATTGTCTCCAATTTCTATTACAACTGAAGACTGTGTCTTCATTAGGTGTTGCAAAGATACCTGGTTGGGTCTGAAAAGCAAAAGGATCAATCAGCAACTGGTCCACATGCCTGTGACTGTGGCTGTGAGATGACCCTTTGCCCATATGCCTTTTAAGTCTCTCATGCCTATCTCTATTTATCGAATATTTTTTAAGTAGTTTTTGTTTCTTCCTGGACCTTCCTTCATCACTGCTTGATGACAAAGACTCCTCCAGCTCAGCCTCGTTCGAAGAGCTGCTGGAGGACTCATAATCTGAACTTTCAACCGGCTTGGACCGATAAGTCTTCTTAAAACTGACATGGGTCTTCTTTGAACTCAAATGAGTCTTTGTTGATGGATCGTTATCCCTAAGATTGTCAGTATGATGGATGGTTGACGCCCTTGACTTCTCCTTTATACCCGTTTCTGCTTGTTTTGTGACCCTTAACGCCTCTATTTCTTGTCTTAACTTGTCTCGCCTTCGATGGTGTATTCTTTGTTTTTCCCAACCACTTCCACCAGAAGTGGTGGATTTGCTTGCTCGTTCGGATCCATCCAAACAGGTCTTTTCTACTGTTTTTGAATGCAAGATTCAGACACCGTCGCCTCCCACTGTGGTCGCCAATTTTGTTTGGTTTATTTTGGACTGGGGTAATTTTGTAAATTTGTTTGCAAAGTATTTTGAGTATTAAGTGTTTGGTATAAAGTAGTGGGAGATTTGAGCAGTCTGGTTGTATTAAATGTTCATTACCCTCATTAATGCAAGTAGTTGGGGTATTTATACCCTTAATTAAGGACCCATGGGCTTACGGGTCAAGTTATGGAACTGGGTCGAGTTTAAGGACCCATTAATCTTTTAAGTTGATTAGCACATAGCTTAGTCAAAAGGTGTTTATGTGTTTCTTTACTTTTATCCTGTCCGGATAGTTCAGTGGTACGTTTACGTCTGAATTACCATTTGTCCGGATAACTCAGTAAGCTGTGACTGGATAATCCAAACTCATCAGAAGCGATCCACGTCGTACGTATTGATGAGTCCGGATTCTGTCACCACCTTTTATGGGAACCGGACAGGGTCGATTCGGACAATGTCCACCTTACCGGACAGGGGCAGTTCGGACACCATCATCAATTGAACTATCCGAACAGAACTAAAGTACTTAAAACCTAATCACTTTTTGACTAAGCTACATGTTCCCCTACTTAGAACTAATGGGTCCTTAAACTCGACCCGAATCCATTAAACACGACCCGAAAGCCCATAAGGCCCAAGTGTGAGGGTATAAATACCCAACCACCAACATTAAATGAGGGTAATGAAAATTAAATACAACCATGCAGCTCAATTCTCCCTCTACATTCTACCCAAACATTAAATACTCTCAAAACTCCACAAAACTCTAAACAAAAATTACAAACTTACCCTCAGAAAAAAATAAACCACACCAAATTGGCGACCACAGTGGGAGATACGATGGTGCCTGAATCTAGCATTCAAAACGAACAGAAATATCAGTCTGAATGAATCCAGACGTACCAGAAGTACCACCAGCTTTGCTTGAAGTGGTGGGGGAAAATGATGAATATACCATCGAGGAGCGTGATAGATTAAAGGGTGAGATAGAAGCTCTGAGGGCAAAGAAGGCGAAGATGGGCATAAAAGAGAAGTCAAAGGCATCAGTTGCTCATCATACCGACAACCCTAGAGAGCATGAGCCTTCGAATACCCATGTGAGTACAAAGAAGACTCATGCTAGCTCCAAAAAATCTCACCGGTCCAAACCGGTGGAGAGTTCTGATTTAGACTCAGAATCTTCTAGTAGCTCCTCGGGCGAGGATGGAGTTGAAGAATCCTTATCCTCCAGTAGTGATGAGGGCCGATCTAAAAAGAAACAAAAGTTGATTAAAAAGTATTCAAGAAAAAGGGATAGACATGGGAAGTTAAAGAGGAATATAGGCAAAGGGTCATCTCATAGCCGGAGACACGTAGATAGGATGCTGGTGGATCCTTTTGCCTTCCATGATGAACCAGGTATCTTTGCAACTCCCAATGAGGATACCGTTTTCAGTCGTGGCCGGAATTGGAGACAATCTTCATTCTCTTCCAAGATCCTGTCCGGAAACCTCCCTAAGAGGTTTGATAGTACGAAAATGGAGAAATACGATGGAAGTAAAGATCCAGACAACCACTTGGAACAATCCAAAAATTTCATGATGAATTTTGATGATGACGACAAGTTGCTTTGTAGAGCATTCTCCCAATCCTTTACGGGGAGTGCTCTGAAGTGGTATAACAGCTTACCACAGGGGTGCATCAGAAATTTCGATACCTTTTGGGTGGCCTTCCGGAGGTCAGTTTGTTGGAAGTAAGGAGTTGAAGGGCAATTGGGACACAATTATCCATTGTGCCTAAGAGCCGAACGAATCACTGAAAGAATACATAAGTCGTTTTGTAAAAACCAAAAACGGGTGGCTAATTGCTTTGAGCAAGTAGCAATAGCATCTTTGAGGCAGGGCTTAAACCCTGGAAATTTGGCTGATTTAGTGACCAAGAAAAAAGCCATGACTTGGGGAGTTCTACTGAATCAGGTTGGGAAGCAAATTAACGTTGATGAAACAAAGAAAACCAGGGTGCACAGGCAGGTGATGTCTGCCCCGGCTGCACCAAACCCCAACCAAAATCAGTCCGGGAACAAGGAAACGGAGGCCGGGCAGGGTCATAACAGAGCTAAAGCTCAGTCTCAGCCAGCTGCGCCTGCCCAGAGTCAACAATCTATAAATAAGAGAGGGCCTTGGGTTCAACCGGAGTGGTTTGCTGAGTTAAGGGAAAGTGTAGCCACCATTTATGACAAAACAAAGGAAGAAGTACACTATAGAAGGCTGGCTGCACTACAATCTCCTAGGGAGCATCGTAACAATTCCTTCTGTCAGTACCATAACGATACTAGCCATACCACTGATGATTGTATTGCTTTAAAGTAAGAAGTCCAGAATTTAATTGAAAGAGGAAAGTTGGGAGCATATGTTAAAAGAAGAGGATAAAATAGGCCAGATAATGCTCTTCGGGCTGCTCCGAACAATGCAGGCACATCTGCTCTGGAGGGTGCTATGGTGATAATCGAGAGGTTCGATGTAGAGTCAGAATACTTGGACCCAGATCCAACTCGAAACAGAGTGGGTGCCATTGAGGAGCGTTGTAAAATAGTGTCCGGGCTTATTAACTTTTTTGAGTCACTCACAATTTTCGGAGGGGATACCATGACAGCACCTATTGCTTCTTCGAGAAAGAGGCATGTTCATACTTTAGCTACCCAGCTGGAGGGAGGCATGACTTCTTATCAATCGCATATTCTATTCCCCTTCATTGTGTCCGATGAGGATGACTTGAGGGATATAGCAAGTCCTCATGAAGATGTTGTTGTCATAGGAGCATCCATTGGGGGCAATGACATAAGACGAATTTTGGTGGATACTGTGAGTTCAGGCAATATCTTATTTTTAACTTCCTATAAAAAAATGAAAAACCCTGCGGTAATTCAGCGTTCGAACAGGTCAACTGTGGGTTTCACTGGAAGCTCAACAGATGTGATCGGGGAGTTCGAAGAAGAAGTCTTGTTGAGCAAGGGCCCTTTTAAGAAGATGGTTAGAATACTGTTTGTCGTAGTGGATTGTCCCACTTGTTATAATGCTATTCTAAGGAGGTCTTGGCTCTCTAGGATGCATGTAGTGGCCTCGACAGTCCACCAATGTTTAAAATATGCTGTGCAAGGACAAGTGGGAGTTGTTCGGAGCAGCCAAAAGATTGCAAGAGAGTGTTATGCAACAGCACTGGTTCCTCGGACGTTTGAGGCAGTTTGAGGGGCTTTCTGGGGGTGAGGGTGAAATGATGACCCCAGAGAGACCCCTGGAGTTTTAATACCAGTTGAGGAAGTCGAAACACATTCTTTGGAAGAGGGAAAAAATGTTAAGATATGGTCCAAAATGGCGTCCGAACTAAAGGGTAAAATGTTGAAGTTCCTAAAAGACCATCAGCATGTTTTTGCTTGGTGCAATGCTGATGTTACTGGGTAACCAACAGATATTATATCACACCACTTGTCCATCCGAAGAGACACAGCACCTGTGGTACAAAAAAAAGAGCTTTTTCCAAGGACAAGGCTGATGTCATCGTTCAAGAGGTCGACAGGCTTACTAAAATGGGGCATATAAAGGAGTCTCAGTATCCTTTATGGACAGCCAATCCGGTCTTGGTGAAAAAGAAAAATGGCAAGTGGCGTATATGTATTGATTTTACAGATCTCAACAGGGTTTGCCCAAAGGATTTGTACCCTGTCCCCCGGATTGATCAGCTGATGGATTCTACATCGGGGAATAAACTACTATCTTTCATGGATGCCATCTCCGGGTATAACCATATTCAGGTAGATCCGGAGGATCAGGAGCATACTACGTTTGTCACTGATAGGGGCCTTCATTGTTACAAGGTGATGCCATTTGAGTTAAAAATTGTTGGGGCTACCTATCAGAGGTTAGTGAACAAAGCCTTTGCTGATCAAATTGGAAGAAATATGGAAGTATACACCAATGACATGATGGTTAAAAGTGTGGACGAAGAGCTACACTTGGCAGATCTCCAAGAAACTTTTACCAACTTAGTAAAAGTAAATTTGAAACTAAACCCAGAAAAGTGTGTGTTCGGAGTACAGTCCGGAAAATTCCTATGGTACATAATAAGTGAGCAAGGGATACGGCCTGATCCGGACCAGCTTAATGCTCTATTTCAAATGGAGCCTCCTCGAAATATTAAAGAAGTACAACGGTTGACTGGGAGGTTGGCTGCGTTAAATCGATTTATCTCGAGGTCTTCGGACAGATGTGCCCCGTTTTTTCAAACTTTAAAAGGTGCAAAGGGATTTGATTGGACTTCACAGTGCAATGAGGCCTTCAATGAGATTAAAAAACATATGTCTTCCCCCAAGACTTTATTTAAACATGTTGATGGAGAGACACTCTTTGTATATTTGGCAGATTCTGTTTGTGCCATCAGTGCTGTATTGGTAAGGGAGGTGGATAATTATCCCCGTCCAGTGTATTACATCAGCAAGAGCTTGATAGATGCAGAAAAGCGTTATCTAAAGCTTGAAAAGTTAGCACTAACCATGGTAATTGCTGCTAGGAAGATGCTGCCTTATTTTCAGGCTCATCCTATTATTGTCCGGACGTCCTATCCCCTGAAAACCGTTTTACAAAAGGCGGATATTTCGAGTAGAATGATTAAGTGGTCACTAGAACTAAGGGACTTCGATATTGATTTTGCTCCTCGAACAGCAATCAAAGCCTAAGTTGTGGCTGATTTCTTAGTTGAATTCCACTCAGATAGGGATACAGAGCAAATGACTGAGATGAAAGATAAAAAGGTCTGGGTCGTCCGGACGGATGGTGGATCGAGTACTATGGGATATGATGCAGGGGTATGCTTGACCTCTCCGTATGGTGACAAAATGTACCAAGCTATATGTTTTGCTTTTAGGGCTTCTAACAATGAGTCCGAATATGAAGCTGCTATAGCTGGTTTAAAGTTAGCTTTTATTTGTGTAGCCAAAAGGGTCAAGTTGATGAGTGATTCCCAGCTTCTTATCCATCATACGCAAGGTCAATCTGAATCTAAAAAGGAGCAGCTGATAAAATACTTACTTCTTCTCAAAGATGTGGCACTGAAGTTCTAGAGTGTTGTTTATGAGCACATACCCCGAACAGAAAATGAGCTAGCAGACTCCTTGGCAACCATAGCCTATACTGAATCATACCCTTGGATTCATGTGTTGGAGTGCCCTTCCATTCAACTCAATATGGGTAAGGAGGAAGAAAGCTTCGATATACAGATAGGACGGCCCAAGATTGGAGGTTTCCTCTCCTTCAATATCTTTCCGACGGTATCTTGCCTCCGGATAAGTCAATAGCAAGAAAAGTGAAGTACAAGGCTCGTGGTTTTATCATACTAAGGGATGTTCTTTATATAAGTCTTACAGTAAACCCCTCTTACGATGTTTGGGGGTTGATAAATCTCAAATAGTCCTCTCCGAATTACATGATGGTGAGGGATCAGCTCACTGTGGATTCAGGGCTCTAACAAGGAGAGTTTTATTGGCTGGTTATTATTGGCCCTCTATAATGCAAGATGCTAAGGAGCTGGTGAGGAGGTGTGACCCATGCCAGAGATATAGCAATGAAATTCTTATCCCAGCCATCCCTTTAGAGTCAATTTCTGAGCTTATACCTTTTGCCCGATGGGGGTTAGATTTGGTGGGACCTCTACCTATGGCGTCCAGAGGACGCAAGACAATAATTATTGCTATTGATTGTTTTTCGAAGTGGATCGAAGCAGCCCCGTTGGCAGGTACAACATCAAAAGCTGTCATAAAATTCATTTTATCCAATATCTGTTGCAGATTTGGCATTCCACAGAAGATAACGACAGATAATGGGCCACAGTTCGACAACAAGGAAATGGAGAGTTTCTATGCCTCTAGAGGTATACAGCATTGTTTCTCTTCACCTTTCCATCCACAAGAAAATAGTCAGGTTGAAGTGGCTAACAGAACTATACTATCCGGTTTAAAGAAAAATTTAGAAGGGGCTGCTGGAAAATGGCCTAGTTATTTACAAGAAGTTTTGTGGGCCTACCAGACTACACCTAGAGCTGCAACACAAGAGTCACCTTTTGCCTTGGTCTATGGGATGGATGCCATAGCTCCCATAGAAGCAACCCTCCCTTCATTTCGAGTTCATAACTTCTCCGAACACGCTAACGAGGGGGCTATCCGAGGACAACTTGATTTGATGGAGAAAGAAGAGTCAAGGCACACCTTAGAGTTGTGCACTATCAAGGTTTAATGAGAAGCAGGTTTGCTTCCAGAGTTAAAAGAAGATATTTTCAACCAGGGGATAATGTGTTAAGAAAAGTCTTCTTACACACTAAAGAGAAGCTGCTCGGCAACTAGCCCCAACTTGGGAAGGACCCTATATGGTCATTGAAAGGCTTAAACCTGGGACATACTGGCTAGAAGACAAGGAAGGAAGGGTTTTGAATCACCCTTGGAATATTGAGCACCTTCGGATGTACTTGGAGTAGAAGTTATGTAAATATTTACTTGTTTAAAAATCAATGTAAATATTTGGGGGCATACTCTTTCCTACCCTGGTGGCGCGGGGAGGTTTTAATGAGGTGTCCGGGCTCTTTTATAAAATTTGATGCCTTCTTAAAAATTCGGAGTGTTCTTATTTTGTTTCTTGTCAAATTTTTGTTTAAACACCGGTCGGATTGAATTAAAGGTGTGGTGACTATTTAAACATTAGTCATCGGAGAATTTAAATACTCTCACTTTAAGATGTTTATGAAATAACTAAGGGATGTTTAAACATTAGCCACCAAAATTGAAAATGCAAGAGTTGTGCAAAATAAACATACTCATTAAAATGACCGAAGTGCCTTGGCCATCCAATGACTTTACATTGTCTATCAAAGCAAAAAGATATGTCCGATCAAACACCGGACACAGTTACAAAAAAGGCCTTGGTCTTCCAAGGACTTTAGTTCAATCAAAACAAAAGGTAAAAGATAATTGGTATTCTAAGACTGAGCCTTTGAAGACGACTCAGCCTCACTTGTCTTCTTCTTCTTGAGGTCGTCATTCTCCTCACCTGAACTCTCTCCGGTGTTCTCTTCTCCATCGGATGAGGATGCACTGGAGAAATCAAACCTATCACCCTCAACCATTGTATGAAAGGGAAGGTCTGGATACTCTACATAAGTCCATAGGTCCCCCGAATTCCTCTTTGGAAACTTCTCGTGAAAAAGCAAGACCATGTCCGACTTCACCTTGGCATACATTTCTTCTTGACTGTCTATCACATTGTTGGTATAAGCATCAATCTTGGCCTAGATTTTTTCCTCTTGCTCCCTTAGCAGATCATCTTTCTCCTTTGCGACCTTGGACACCAAATCCTCGAGTGCGATCTTGTCGTTGGTCAAAGTATGAATGACTTGATCCTTGGCCTTCACTTCCTCTTTCGAAGAGGAGAGATCTTTCTCCAAACCGGACAGCTTTTCCCGGAGGTCTTTGATAGTATCTTCTAAAGTAGCCACCTTTGTAGTCCAACCCTCATGGCTCTTCTTTAACTCCTCGTTTTCTCTCTTCAAAGCATCAGTGTTTTGGTTTGCAACAAGGAGGTCTCCGGACAATCTCTACTTGTCAGAATTAAGGGCAGTGATGATAGTTGACTGACCTCGCACCTGCTTCTCTAGGACCAACACTGGCTGAATGGTACTCAGTATAGAGTGAGTTACAACATCCTTTTCACTTGAAACGGTGAAGGATTTACCATTGAATTTAACGGTGTTCGAAGTGCTTGGAGGGAGGTAGGGCCCTGCAAAGTCATCCCTGGGGAGGTTTTCGAAGTAGTCACCAAGCCCCTCAAGCCCTGTAATGTCGACACCGTCAATGCTGAGGTCTCCTCCTCCAACCTCATCAGTTTGAAAGTCCCCAAGAATCTCTTCTGCTCTTGTTGGATCAGTAGGGTCAACATGAGGGAGAGGCTCCGGAGGCCGGAGAAAAAGTTCATCACCCAGGAGGTCTTTTTCTTCTTGGCCTCCCTGTCCTTGCTTTCTGCTCCCCGTTTCCTGTCTCTCTTAGGAACCCTTGGGGGGTATTGGAGATCCTGCCTCTTCCCTAGCACTCTCATGCTCTACTACTTCTAGGAGAGCAGCATCAATCTGACTTGGAACTGGCCCCTCTTGGTTTATTGGAGCAGTCTCCTCCGCTTCGGCAGGGTTAGCCTCAACCGCACCCTTTTTGCCCTTCCCATTTTTACCTTTCATCTTACTTGGGGCCTTGGCTTGAACAGGAAAATATAGTGCCCCGTCCGGTGCGTGTGTTCTTTTAAGAACTACATACGGAGGGGGTAAAGTAGTAAGTTCCTCCCAAGTTAAGTCCCTCCGGCCAGTAGTGTTCCAGAGGTGGGACCTTGCAAAATTGTCTCCGGTAAAGGCGTTGTGAAAAAGGTTTCCCCACTTTTCAACAGCCCAAGTGTTGATCTTGGTACAAGTGGTCTACCCGGCCTTTAAATAATCATTGAAGTCTTTAGGGAGCTCTGTTAAGAAAAAAGACAAGACCAGTCAGTTAAACGAATTTGATAAAAATAAAAATGAGAATGTAAGGTGGGATTCTTACGATCACTTCGCCATCTGCTGGTGAGGAGACTCGGGTTGACTCCGGCTTTGATCTTCCTCCCATTCTCCCAAGCGCCACTCACGAACAAGAAGTGAGTCCTCCAATTTCTCTCCGACTCAAGCAGGTCATCCACTGTTTTATAATTATCACCCATGTTGAAGTGATAGAAGGGAATGTGGTGGTTTCTGCAGAGGCTGGCCACAGCTGCGAACTCCTCCATTGGAAGAGGAATTTCGGAGAGCCTAGAGGTCATGATACAGGCCATGAGAGTTTACCAGGCATTAGGGCTCAGTTGACTTGGACAAAGCTTGATGAGGTGGAAGTACCTAACTATCTCCGGATCTAAGGGAAACCTTAGTCCCTAGTTAAAGAGTTCAGTGAAGATGACTATTTCACTGAGTTTGCAGTCCATTGGGGTTTTAGGGTCTATTGGGATCCTTATTTTTACGTTCTCCAGAATCCTCCACTTTGTACGCATCAGACCCAATTCGGCTGAATGGATGAAAGCATAAGTAATTTTTTGTAAGGCAAGAAGGTATTTAACACTAACCTTGTGGAAACAAGGTCCCACTTTTCCTTCAAGAATTTCTGGCAGATTTGGGTGCCTAAGGTATAGTTTTTCTTTGCCTTTATCCTTCTTGGCAGCAACAGCATCACTAGTTTTTCCGGAGACTTCGGACTCGAACGGAGCCTCTTCGATGGAATCCTCCATTACTTCCTCCATTACCGAGGAGTAGTTTTCAGTTGTTTTTGGGAGAGGGGAGTTAGGAGTCAGTTCAGTCTTACCTCCGGACTGTTGGGCTTCAATGCTTTCTTGAACTCTGGCCTCCGACTGGGGCTCAGATGTGGTGGTTTCTCTTCGAAGACTTGAGCTAGTGGCCTCCGGTCCGGACAGCCTGTCCTTAGGTATTTTCATAGGTGCCTCTGACCCCTTGTCACTGTCCTTGACCTCTGACTTAGAAGGTGTACCTTTTTTAGCCTGCCCTTTTACCAGGCGGCCTCTTCTCCGATCAACTAGTTTATTAGGAGAGACATCTGCATCTGATCCCATGGCGATAAATGGGGAAGGCTTCTTGAAACTGGTAACTGTTTGCCCTGGTTCGACAGTGGGCTCCGATTCTTAAACCGACGAGCCTGAAACAATTGGCGAAAGATTGGTTTGAAACAATCTCCTCGGTTTAACGCTCCTGGTTGAAGAAGAGCCCTGGTCAGGCTCTGTGTTTGGATTCTCTGGTTTGTCGACAGGGGAAGTAGGAAGGCCTGCAGCAATGCGCCTTTCTCTTTCGACTTTTTGAGCCTTTTCTAACTCTGATAGGTTAAGCCACCCGCCTTTGATTAAAGCGTTCCTAGCTGTGTTCATAAACTCACAACCAAAAATAAGTGTTTGTTTTTTAGAGAGAAAGCTCTGAAATTTAGCAAAGTGAGAATGAAGAAGATAGTAAAACATTGTTGAAGTGATTAATTTATAGTAAACACACAAAAAGGTGCTTTGATACCTAAGAGAATTCGAAAGGATTTGCAATGATTAGGGGACGGCGCTGATGTCATCTTCATTAAATGAAGAGGTTACTTTTTGGAGAAGGCGGAGCGAAATTCTAGGTGAAAAAACGGCTGAAATAACGAACCAGAGAGAGACACGTGTCCCACGAAATCTGGCAAGAACCCGTTTGGTTTTCAAGAACTTTTTTCAGTCCGGGTAAAGCTGTAACATAGTTCGAAGGACCTATCCGGATGTAACTGTCACCAGCAACAGGCTGTTTTCTAGGTCTTGCCAAAGGTTTTTAAACACCACCTAAAAAAAGGGCTACTGATGAGTCCGGATTCTGTCACCACCTTTTATGGGAACCGGACAGGGTCGATTCGGACAATGTCCACCTTACCGGACATGGGCAGTTCGGACACCATCATCCATTGAACTATCCGAACAGAACTAAAGTACTTAAAACCTAATCACTTTTTTATTAAGCTGCATGTTCCCCTACTTAGAACTAATGGGTCCTTAAACTCGACCTGAATCCATTAAACACGACCCGAAAGCCCATAAGGCCCAAGTGTGAGGGTATAATACCCAACCACCAACATTAAATGAGGGTAATGAAAATTAAATACACCAGGAAGCTCAATTCTCCCTCTACATTCTACCCAGACATTAAATACTCTCAAAACTCCACAAAACTCTAAACAAAAATTACAAACTTACCCTCAGACAAAAATAAACCACACCACGTTTGATGTGGGAGTATAGGCCTACACCAAACACGTGACGGAAAGCATAGGAGCCCACGCAATATGATCACATGATAATCCGGTGATCGGAGAGATCCACACCATACGTATGGTATGAGAGCATAGACTTACGCCAAACTCATGGCGTTTGTAGGCTCCCATGCTTTCCGTCACGTGTTGGTGAAAACCATGTGTTCTTCGCCAATGGCCGACGAAGAACACCTGCTTAAAAAATCACAACAAAACACAGACGAAACACCAGCAAACTCACAAACCTAACCTAATGTACTAAACTACTACACTACATTTCGAAACGCTTACCGAAAATAGCGATGGGAACAATGGATTGTTGCTGCTGAGCTTCGAATTTTGGGTTTCCTTATACTGGGAGTCGTTTGGAATTTCGGTCTACTATTGTACGTCAATTGGGGTTCCTTATGCTGGGAGTCGTTTGGGATTTCGGTCGCTGCTGTACGTCAATTGAGGTTACGGTTAATGTTGTCGAGGTCAGGGTAGGGCTGTCAATATCAGGGTCTGGTGCAGGTCTGCTTGTGCGAGGTGGAGTGTTTCGGTTAGTGTGGCCAGGCTGTGAGGTGAGAGAGGTGGCCACGCTAGGGGCTGAGGGAAGAGGGTTTCATTGGTGGGTAAGAGGTGAAAGATGTACTTAGGCTTTATTTTAATTTTAGTTTGATGTAATATATTAGTTTAATTATAGGTTAATATATTTATTTCTCTAGGTTAATGTAATATATATATATATATATATATATATATATATATATATATATTAGGTTAATTAATTTAGTTTTGGTTTAGAGTTTTGAAAATTGGTAATTGTTTTAGAGAAGGTAGAAAAACGTAATTGTTTCTGAAATTATGGTAACTTCACGGAGTAATTTCTTCTATTTAAAGGATTTTGGATTTTGTGAAGGGTAAAATTGTCAAAAAAATAACTTCACGGAGTAGTTTTGAAATTTAAAAAAAGGTGACTTCACCAAGTAAAAAATGACATTTTTTTAGCAATTCCCTTAGTTATATTTTCTTCTAGATATAAATATCATTCATTGTTACATTATCTAAACATGCTTAAATCATTGGATACTCTATCGACTATCCTTTTTTCTTTCATTTTGTCTATTTGATTCAAAAATACCAGTGAAGATTCTTTAACTTAGCAAAACCTATGAATTTAGTCTATGGCATCAAATACCACTCATTATAGACTAAATTTAAAGATTATGCTAAGTCAATAGACTAAATTTATAGATTTTACAATTGAGGGAGTAAATCTAAAAACTTTGTTGTTGATTATGAAATCGAAAAATTAAATAAATAAAAACTAGATAATCGTGAGAAAATATGCACTATCTAATCCGGATTATCTGGTTAATTTTGCTTTTAGATAAAATTACCAATGATTAATCATGTTTTTAGAAAAAAATAGAGTTTATCTACTTTTATCTTTTACCCTTTATTTTCAAAAAAAATCAAAATCTAATTTCAAATAAATACGTTACCAAAAAATATCCTGACGTTTAGAGGATGAACTGCAAAAAATGACTGCTCCAAGAACTGCCCATCCTCCGATGATTTTCCGGCGAAATCTGTGAAGCCTTGCTCTATTTTCTCTCTCGATTGTTGGCAATCTTTTCCTCGATGCATTCATCTACCAATATATCTGATTACCCACCCCTTCCTTCATCTAAACCCAATGAAGGAATGATCAAGAAAAGCTATATTGACGATGTTAAACCCAGAATTTTTCCTTTGTTTCAAGATCTTAAACCATAATTCGTTAAAGAAACAGAGGGCCATGTATATGTCCAATACTGTAAAGAAGATGAATTTATGAACTCTTTAAAGATCATCTGATTCAACAGTCTAGAATCACTTTGATAGGGAAGTTCAGTAATGTCGTTCAGAAAAGAAACTCTATAGATGGATTTATGAACTCTTTCAAATTTTCATGATCTTTTAGATATGAATATACTTATGGAATTCAGTTTGAAGGAAGATGTCAGCGCTATATAGTCAAGAAATGTTTGGAATTTCGACGGGCTGACTATGCGAATACTAAGATGGAATCCTAACTTTAATAGAAAGTACGAAAACCTTGTTTCTCTAATCTGGGTTTGGTTTGAGAAGATACTAGAATTCATGTATAATTCCTCGATTATACATGATCTGGCATCTTCGATTGGCACCCCATACAAAATAATTGTCCTAGAAACAACAAGAAACAATTCTTGTTATGCCCAAGTTCAATTGACATCAACAAACCTTTGAAATACAGTATGTGGATTGGATTTGGCGAGAACGACAGTTGCTGGATCTCATTAAGCTATAAAAATGTGTCTCACTACTGTGATGTTTGCTACCATTTAGGACATAAAAGCTCTGAATGTAAGAAAAAAATCAACACAAATGAAAAAGAAGATTTAAAGGCTGACAAAGATCATAGTTATGGGAACTTGAAGATTGCTTTGCCTCAACAAAAGACTAACGGTAAAGAAAACCATTTTCAAACCTTTGCTAAAGTTTATAGAAGAAAAATGAAATCGATTATCACCCATAAAGATGGAGATAATGAAACCAGGAATACTGAATCGCAGACACAATCTTGTCAAGATCAAAATAGCAAAAGTAACAGCCTTGATAATCAGGATAAAAATACAACTCAGAGGAACAATTACAACAAGTACTTTACTGACAGACGGACATAGAGATCACTGAAGCTCTTCATCAACTCGATACCCAAAGTAATCTTCAAGAAAAGAATCATAGTAGTTCCCTTAATGGTGATAACATAGGAAGTAGCAATAACACGCCAAAGAAACATTACCTTGACCCCGATGTTGACCCTGACTTTAACTCCATCTTTAATAGCAAGTTGAAATCTGCAGAAAAAAGAAACATAAGTAAGCTTATGATCCATTCCCTGATGAAAAAAGGGAACAAAAAGCATCAAATATCATTATCTGATAATGATAAGGATGCTTAGTTGGAATTCTAGAGGCATCTACAACAAGCCTACCTTGACTAGGCTGCTCTCTATGACCAAAGATGAAAAAAATGAAAGTTCTAGCTATTCAAGAACTTATGGCTTATATTGATAAAACTGGAAGTATTGCTTATACTCTAGGTTACAATAAATTTGCTGCTAACAAGACTAATAAAGTTTGGGTCTTTTGGGATGATGATGTTAAGATCAACATTGTTTCTGACCATGACCAGCTTTTGCACATGAATGTTACTTACCCTAGGTTGAAGAACAGTTTTGTTTCACTTCTATATATGCGAAAAACCTTAGACTTCAAATAATGGATCTCTGGGACAATCTTAAGTCTCTTTCTAATACTAGCAGACCCTGGATTTCTGTTGGGGACTTTAATGCTATTACATCTTCTGAAGACCAGCTTGGATGCACTACTAATGACTGTGTCAGTATGGAGAACTTCAACGACATTATTAAAACCTGCGATCTCGAGGATGTTGGGTACATTGGGTCTAGATATACTTGGTACATAAACAAGCGCTAGAAAAGACTCAAAAAATCTTTAGTTAACAAGGATTGGTTCAACACTTTTAATGACATCCAGGTTTTCCACATGATCAGAACTTGTTCTGATCATGCCCCTTTACTAATCACCTCTAACTGTATTTCCATGGATCAATATAACATCATTAAAAAGATTTTTAATTTTCTTAACGCTTGGACTAATGATGATACTTTTTTAAGAACTGTGGAACAGAATTGGAGTCTTACTTGCAAAGGAAGCCATAACCTAGTCTTCTGGTATAAACTCAGACGTCTTAAAGCCTACTTTAAGGATTGGAACATAAAGAAGTTTGGCAACATCTTCAACAAAGTTAAGCATACTGCTGAAGAAGTTAGAAGACTGAAGATTCTTCATTACACAAATAGCAGTCAGCTATCGAAGTCCAATCTCTCCAAAGCTAACAGCATGCACATTAAAGCTCTCAAAAATGAAGAAAACTACTAGAAGCAAAGGTGTTACAATAACTGGCTCAATGAGGGGGTGGAAATACCAAGTTGTATCATTTATATGTTTCAAATAAAAGGAAAATCAACACAATCAAAGGCATCAAAGATAATGGAAACTGGATTCACAGTCTCACTGATATTGGTACCTCTGCTGAAAACTTCTATAAAAACTCTTTAACTAATCCTCTTAGCAGGGAAGAAGAAGAATTTTTAATGTAGGACTCAATCTTCAACCACATCCCAAGATGTGTCAATAAGAAGAATAATGACTCTCTGATAAAGCCTACCAACAAAGAGGAAATTTGGCAGATCATCATTAACATGAAAAATGATAGTGTTTTTTATCTTGATGGTTTCAACACTCTATTTTATAAAAAATGTTGGCACATTATCAGTACTGACCTTTGCAATCCCTTAAACTCCTATCTTAAGGGTGACTTTATTCCTAAAGGGGTGTTCGCGACTGGCATTTGTCTCATCCCTAAAAATGCTAACCCTATCAACTCGTCTAACTAGAGACCTATAAGCCTTTGTACTCTCTTTAACGGAATCATTTTGGGCCTTATTTACAAAAGATTATCTCTCATTCTGCCTAATCTTATATCTGACTATCAAGGCACTTTTGTTAAGAACCGTCTCATTCATGAAAACATTTTCTTGGCTAAAGATCTGGTTCATGATATCAGTCGTAAGCCTAAAACTGCAAATGTTTTGATTAAGCTTGATATGTCAAAAGCATTTGACAGGATGTCCCATGCCTATATAATCAAAGTTCTTTCCAGCTTTGGTTTCTCTGGTGAATTTCTCAGCATCATAAACCATATGATTTTTAATATCAATTTATCAATCCTTATTAATGGAACTGTTAAAGGATACTTTCCTCAGAAAAAGGATTAAGGCAAGGAGACCATCTGTCTCATAGCCTTTTTATTCTTGCTGAGGAAGTGCTTTTGAGGGGTCTTTACAAGTTATTTTATTCTAATAGGATCCTTCAATATGCTACTAGAACAAATTGCATGGTTCCTTGTATTGGCTTTACAGATGATGTGATGATCTTCACCAACAGTCAGGCATCCACAATAGGTACTATCAGCAACTTCCTGGATGACTACAAGCGAGTATCTGGGCAAGCTATTAATAAATACAAAACTAAGCTCATAATGTTAGCCAGAACTCATCAGTCTAGGCTAACAACCTCAACATTCTGACGGGATTCAATGTAAACACTATGCCTACAACTTATTTAGGGATTACGCTAAGTGGTAATAATAAAGGGAAGAATTTGTATCCCTTACTTAACAAAATAAAGGAAAAAATCTACTTGTGGGACTCTAAAAATTTATCTTTTGCTGACAGAATGACATTGATATCTTCTGTTTTACATCCAATAGTATATTATTGGATGCAACACAGCTTGATTCCCAAAACTATTCTTAACAAAATTGAGGCTACTTTTAACATATTTTTCTGGACAACTAACTACTCTGAAAATGTTATACATTAGGCCTCTTGGAAGTATCTATGTAAGCCTTTTGAAGAAGGTGGGTTGAACTTCAAAAGTTTGAAGGACATTCAACTCACGTTCTCTCAAAAGTTGTGGTACATTTTCAGAATCAACAAATGTCTTTTGGCCAACATAACTCATAATATATACTGTATTGAGAACCACCCTATTAAAGCTAAAGTTGGAACAACTCACTCTTTGATTTGAAAAAGATTAATAGGCATTAGAACTACAGTTGAAAGAAACATTAAATGGATTTTGGGTCAAGGCAATATGGATTTCTAGCTCGAGGAATGGCATAATCTTCCTCCTCTGATTAATCATCTAAATTCTTTTGAAAACAACTAGTTTCTCAATGCTAAGGTTAATTATTTTTGGAGAGACGACCAGTGGGACACTAATGCTATAAGTTCTTTCCTAACTCAAGACAGAATCAACCATTTTACCAATTACAAAGTGAATGAGAACATGGATGATCAAATGGTCTAGAAGCAATTAAATAACAATGAATCAACACTAACCTTATTTGGAGAAGCATAAGAAAGCACCACAACATTTCTAGCCTGTATATGAAGATCTGGAACATCAAAATACCTAGGAAGTTATATTTTCTCTGGTGGAAACTCATAAACAACTACATTTCTATTGACAGTGTTCTTATAAAAATGAATTTTGTGATTGTGTCAAAATGTCAATTCTGCAACAACTGTGAAGAGAAAATCACATCTTTCTCAGTTGCTGCTTTGCTTGGCCTATCTGAAACTATTTTGCGAACCTGTTCAACATCAAAATTGGTCGGTTCATGGTTCGAACTCATATGATTAGAGCCTGGTTTTGGTTTTCTAAAAATAAGTTCCACATTACTCATTTGATTCCTCAAGAATTTTTTTGGATCATTTGGAAAATCGAAACAATTCTACATTCAAAGGATATCATGATTCTGTTCAAAAAGTTATTCACGTAGTTATAAACATGGTGTTAGCTATAGACATGTCTAATAATTTGACCAGTAAACACTGGTGTAAAGCTTTGAGTAAAAGTATTTCTTTAGGTTATAGCTCTATCTTCAACAGAAATAAAGCTCTTACTTACCTTAAATGGATCGCCCCAGCAGCTGGAAGGTTGAAGCTAAATGTTGATGGAGCCTGCAATCGAGACGGTGAAGCTAGTGGAGGCGCACTGATTAGAAATAACAATGAAGACAGTGTCCACGCCGTTGGAGTCCTTTTTGGCTATTCCACGCCGTTAACTGCTGAAATCAAAGCCCTTCTTGAAGGACTGATACTCTGTAAGCAGCACAATCTGACTAACTTGGATATAGAATCTGATAGTTTGTTGTTAATCAATCTTCTTGCTGAGGGAAAGCCTGCTTGGTATCTCTCTCCTATCATCAATATTTGTCGAAGTCTCATCCACTCAAACATGGTACTTAGACATATATCCAGGAACCATAATCAAGATTCGGATTGGATTGCCAAGTTCACTTTGAGAAACAAGAAAAACCAGTACTTTTCTCACGACAATATTCCTCCTAAGTTATCTGTCATCATCTTCTTGGAAAGCTTAAGTCTGGAATACCTTAGCACAGACTAATTCATTACCCTGTTTCTGTGTTGCTTTTCTGTAATCTTCTTCACTTTGAAGATGTTATTATATATAACGTTGAATTCATGATTCGAAAGAAGAAATGGAAGTTCTCTTATTTCAGAAAAATGGAGTCGAAGTTTCAGTTGTTTTTTATTTTTCATTTTGGTGTACTGTAAGCTTTAGTGCTTCAAATTCTAATTTTGGTCTCTATTGTATCTAACCTAAATTTTGAGTTTTTTATTAAATAAATTTCTCATTTCTAAAAATAAAAATCAAATAAATACTGATTAAATTTTTAAATTGGTAAAAATATCGAATATCATTATCCATTACAATCTTTAGTCCCACAAAAATTTATATATATATATATATCTTTTGGATCGCATGTACATTTGGAAGGGCATTTCATTTTGATCTATTATTATTGATCCAACGTTAACAACGGATGTGTTGGACACCGGTCAGCATCATCAAAAATATCAAAAAATAATTGGATGGTCAACCATGATAATATTTAATTAATAAATTGGGATTTATACCAATCGGGTACAAAAACGTATCCAATTTACTAATAAGTCCGGTCTCAAATAGATTTTACCGATATCTACCAAAAATATGATTTTATTTACCTATTAGTCCAAACTTAAATTTTAAATACAATTTTACCCTTAATGAATTTGATAATATGACAAAGAAAGTTTGAGGAGAAAGAATTGATTTTGAAATTGGGATTAAATATTTTGATTTGGGATGTAATTATTTTGTTTTTATAGATAATAGTCTTTTCTTAAATGTATTGGATCTATTTGTAAAATGGATATGTTGAGGTATGCTTGGGTAAACAAAGACAAATTTTAGACCCGTTATGTAAGTCTTCTTCGAATAAATTCTACTAATATTTATTAAAAGGATATGAAAGCGGTCCGGTTCGTGAACAATTTTAATATTCCGTTTTGAAACATATAAACCAAATCACTACACAATTCGGGTCCGACTCAGTTTAAATTGAGAACAGATAATAAAAGATTATCATTTTGTTAAGCTTATAATCTCGGTTTACCTATCTTAATACAAAAGGAGTTAATTTGTTTTTTAAATAAAACCTACTAAAAACGATTAACCATGTTTTTAACAAAATAAAAATATAATAAAATGTTGTTTAATATGAATCTATCCAAAAACCATAAAAACAAAAAATAAAAAATCTTTTTTTGGATCTCTCTCTATCTCAACACGATTTCAAATATAGTTTCGGTTCGTTTAGGTTTCTACTTCCTCTTCACATTTCCGTTCCAATTCAAACTCTCATAAATACAAATCGATCGTTAGAAATCTCATAACTCATCCCCTTTAAATGCAGAAATCGATCGAACTACAGATTTATCTCTTTCAACGGTAGTACGAATTTTTGTATTAATCGATTTGGGTGTTTCCAAATCGATTTCTTTTTTGATTTTTTGTTTTTTTTCGGGTGGAGAATCGAGGAACCACCATGGCACGACCGTTACTATTACGATCGCCGGCGGTGAACAGAAAGCAGCTCCTGTTGGGATCAGAAGACGTGAAATCGACTTCTACGCCGGTGGTGATGGAGAGAAGCCGGAAAGGAAAAAGATTCGGCGAGGTTGCAGGAGGAACTACGGCGGATTGTGCGGCGGTTTTTTGTTGTTTTCCGTGTGTGGTGATGAACATTACGTTTTTAGCGATTTATAAGGTTCCGGCGGGGTTATGCAAGAAGGTGTGGAGGAGGAAGAAACGACGTCGTGTGGCGAAGATGAAGATGCCGCACGATATTGATGCGAGAACAGACGGCGATTGTTATCCGACGGTGGGGGAAGTTGATAGGGACAAAGACGGAGAGGAAAACGACGAGGTTTTGCTTGAGAAGGAAATGTGGAAAACATTTTATGGAACCGGGTTTTGGAGAAGCCCGTCACAAAGAGATACGGAACAGTTATAATTATGATGTCGATCGTTGTTTGTAAATTTTGGGGTTTTGGTATGATTTGGAAAGTTGGGTGATCGAGTTTTGTATTTTGTTCGGGGTCTTGACTTTGATGTAAATAGAAAATATCCTTGTTACTACAAACGTGATTCGAGATTCCGGAAAAAATTATTAGAAAATGGTAGAATTTGTTGCGTTTCAGTTTGATTTGAGTCATGTTCATACTTGTGTTTTGGTTATGATGTTCATTCTACGCCCGCTGAAGAATGATAGTTTGACATCAATGTCGTTGGCCCAATGTTTTTGAATCTTGAACGCTGGTTCTTCCATTGTTACTGAGGCAAAATGCTCTGTGGTTTCAACCCAATCCTAGCTTTTCTTTTTTTGCAGATACAGACCTATGGCTATGGCTATGGTCTTTTTATAAAAAGAAGTAGGTGAAGGCAATTACTCAATCCAGGGATTAAAAATCGACCCACAAATCTAGTAAGTAACCTAGACATGTGCAGCTAGCCTTAATGACAATATCCAATTAAGTGAGTCAAACTCACAAATGATCCATGTCAGGAAGAGGAAGAGGTCAACTAGTGATCCTGTATCTATAAGTTTCACCTATCCTAATTCTTAAAAAAATTCTTATGCATTACAACTATTACAACTAGAGTTGTCAATAGTAAAAGGAAACCAAAAACCCGATTAGAATCGGACCCATAAAAAACTGGACTAAACTTTAACGGTTCGGTTCGCGGTTCTATTTCAAAAACCAAAATCGATAAAAAAATCGAAACAATAAAATCGGTTCAAAACTGAACCAATAAAACGCTAGAACTCGTTAGGAACCGAAAATTTAAAAATCCGGTTCGGTTCTCGCAAACAACCAGACCGATAACACCTTAGGACTTTCATATTCATAAATATATATATATATATATATATATATATATATATATATATATATATATATATATATATATATATATATATATATTCCAAAAAAAAATACAATTTCTCTACTTTCTCTCTCTAAACATAAAGAACTAAAACTAAAGAAGTTAATACTATCATTATCAATTAAAATGTTACCCATTGCCTTCAAAACCACTTAATCATATATCATAACCCTTAAATGACTTATTTGAAGAAAAAAAACATATTTAGATCTTACTTTTCGAAAGATTTCTTAAACCATAATAGGTATTTTGTTTTACTTTAAATTTATATTGTTTTTAGTTAGTATAAGTCTTTAGTAAATGATAACCTACTAAAAAAATTACAAAAATAGATAAAATTAAAAGATAAATGTTAAAAAAATAGAAAAAAAACGATACAGACCTCGTACAGGTCTGTCTGTCAATGCAATGGCGCACACGATAGTGCTGACGCCATTGCACCATTGCATGACAGAAACAGGGGTTTGTACGCCATTGCACGGCGGACACAGGGGTTGTACGCCATGCATGCAATGGTGTCAGCACCATCGTGTACGCCATTTGCCCGACGGAAAGTACCATCTTCTTCGACAGGATGATGACGACGAACACCACCTGGACGCCATCGCCTGGCGGAAACGAACATTTTTTTATTTTCTTTTTAAAATTATTTTTTCAGAAAAACAGAAAGATACAAAGGTCAATGTTCATGTTGGTTGGTAGAAAAACAAGTTTTGTTACCATTTCGACAAGTTTTGTTAACATTTTATTAAGTTTTACAAAGTTGAAAAAAAAAAGTTTTGGTTAGTTTAAGTTTTGAGTTTTTATGATTTTAGTGAGTTTTAGGAAGTAAAATGTTAGGTTATGGTAGATTTTATGTTTTGCAACTTCATGAAATAAATAATGGCATAAAACGTAATTAAATGAACTTCGAAAGACTTTTTAGATTTGTAAATATTGAAAAACAGAAAAATGCGACGGGGAGTAGTTTCAGCTTTTTTTTTTTAGCAATTCCATATATATATATATATATATATATATCATCTGTATTTTCAATAAAGTAACTAATAACTTTTGAAGATATTTTACCTTGTAAGGATATTTTTTCTTTCTTTTTCGTTCTAGTGTTTTTTTACTCTAACTCATTTTCAAAGTGATCATATTACAAAGTACAAAATAATGGTTGAAGACGGCCATTCTCTTTTACATGATACAAAACAAGAGTATAGTTGCAGGAAGATATTGAAAAAAAAAACTGACTAAGCAACCGATGTGGTCTCCAAAAACGAATCGAGATGCTTTTTGAGTTTTATCTTTGTCAGTGGACCTTCCTTTCGACTTTCTGAAATTTCTTTCCTATCCGTAAAGAGGACGAAAGCTGGTAAACCGAAAATCTTATACTCTTTTATCAAGTTTGGGTTCGTATTATGGTCATTTTAACCACTGTTAATCTTTGTATTCCTGAGCGATAGATTCCAAAGTGGTAGACATCAATTTGCAAGGTCCGCACCATGGGGTGACGAACTCGACAAGAACCGGACGGTCAGATTTCAGTACTGTGGTAGGAAACTCGGTCTCGGTAATCTCCTTGATTGCAGAGCAATTGATCGAGAATTTAGTGACAGTATATGAATCGGGAGACTTTGACGTGAGTCTTCTTTGATTGTATCCTGATTATTAAGATAAGAGCCGTGATTAATGAACATTTGGTTGGATATGGCAGTAGATGTGATTGCTTTGCAAGTTTGAGGAATGGATGAGCCCACCAGCGAGCTAGAAACAATGGTGTCCATTGCTTTACTTTAGACAGTCGAAGAGAGACCTGAGTTTTTATTTTATAAGGATAAAGAGCAAATTTTGCACTTAAAAATAAATATAATTCATAAATTTTAAAAGCAAAAAATTAATTAATTATTTTTTTTACCAACTATAATCTAAATTTAAAAATTAAAATTAAATAATGTAAAAATCAAAATAAGTAATTACCATGTTTTCGAAATTCTTAGAAAGTGTGATCATATGTCATTTTACATATTATATTTTATTTGGTTGTCACGTTGATAAAATGTCTCCTAAAATATGTTTTCATGTATAACTTAGTTATCATACTATATTTGATGAGAGAAAAGAGTCACATTCTTACCGATGAACATATCAAAACGACAAAGAAAGCATCATTATATACCATATTAAAAGTTGCGTATGATTTTTGCCATGAGAGTATACTAATGAAAAAACATTATCATATCATAACGGAGATCATAAAGACATACTTAGTAGAAGAAGACGATTTACGCGTTGGGTCCAAACTTCTAAAAGAGAAGTTGTTTGGGTCAATTCAAACTCGTGTCTCTGTCAAACCTGACTTATCGGATGGGTTGCATTTTTAATGTTAAGCATATTTCTACATAATTAAACAAGTAAAAAACATTTGCAATGATGATGATAATTTTTTTGATGCAATCGTTCATCATGGAGAACAGTGTTTGCGTAAGGAGAAACAAGGGACAAAATATTTCAAGATGCTACAAATGATGGAGAATGGAGTCAAAATCATCAGACATAAATATAATTGAAAAGATAAACCAACTCAGAGATGATGAGGTGTTTAATATTTTATTCTCGCACGTTATTGGTGTGGTTTATTTCTACCTGAGGGTAATCTAATAAAGTGTTTAAAGGGTGTTTTGGGTATTTTGTGGTGTTTTGTGTTTAGTGTGATGAGTAGAGAGATACTTATGATGTCTATTAGTAATAAATTCTCATTACCCTCATTAATGAAAGTGGTTGGGGTATTTAGACTTAATTACTGACCTATGGGCTTATTGCGTCGGGTGTTGAAACCGGGTCGAGTTTAAGGATCCATTGGTAATATAGTTTTAAGATGATTAGCAACTAGCTTAGCCAATAATTATACATTTGTCATGTTCGGAATTTTAGTGTGGTGATTTAGTCCGAATTTCCCTTCGGATTTAATCATGGCACAGTGACTCTACAGTGACTCAACTATCTGGCTCATCAGTAGCCCATTTAGGTCTTGCAAAGGATCTTTGGAAGAGTTAAAGCTCAAAAAATAACTTTTTCCAATCTGTTTGTGACGTTCGAACTGTAAGAATGTTTCCTCAAGAATGACCCTGTTCGTATTTTTTCAGAACTAATTTCTCATCTCAGAATTCTAAGAGTTTTTATTGAATCGTGGGACATGTGCAAGGCTTTAGTTCGAACTCCCAGCCATTTTCCTCCAAGATTGTCGCACCCATTAGGCTAGAAAGTTACCTAGGCTTTAATTTTCACACTTTGCGGCTTTGAATCATTGCTAAAATTCGATCCATCTTCTCCTATGTAGCTGCTCTTTTTCACCGTTATATATAAACTCTTCTACTGTCTCATTGCCTTCAAAAATCATAAACAATTTTAGAAAGAGAGAGAGAGCTCAGTTCACCTTCAACCTTGTTCTTGAGTCATATATGTTCACAGCCAGAAACACCTTAGTAAAAGGAGGTTGGTTGAACTTGTCTAAATTAGAAAAAACACAGAAAGTAGCAAGGGACAAACGCATTGTTGTTGTTCTTCCTACTTCTCCAAGCCAAAAAGGTAATCAGCCACAACAGAATACTGATCAGGGGTCATCTTCTTCAAAAAACCCCAAAGTTAGAAAACTTCCGTTTGTAGCGAATCTTACACCTCTCCCATATGGGTCCTCAGTCCAAGAGTCTTAAAACCTTTACCCAAGGAGAAAGTCGTTTCCAGTGTAAGAAAACCCTCACCTTTTATTGTGATGGGGTTAGATACAGAAAAATCACCAGACAAATGAACTCATCGTCAGGTTACGCGTCAGTCTAAACCAAAATTTACTCCCTTATCTTCAAGCCCTCCAGTTCGGAGGCAGTAAAGTCTATATCACAAGCTAAATCATCCGTGCAGTAGCCCCTAATGGAAACCAGATTATTCGAATCGTCATCTGCACAACCTTCTGAACAACGGTTTGTAAAACCATCCGAACAACCATCTTCAAAACCATCAGAATAGCCTTCTTCAAAGCCGTCCAAACAGTGATGGAAAAAATATGGAAGACAACTTAGAAGAATCCTCTTTTGAGGCTGAGGCATCCGGTCAAACAGGAGATACAACTTCAGACCGGAAAGGTAAACCAAGGTGGGTATGTCTCATCCAGATGCTCTTCCGGAGAGCTTTGAGGGTAAAGTGGGTCTCTACTTTAAAAGGATAAGTGTGAAATACTTTGTGGCCCTTCAAAATATTAATTATGTGTATACCCACACAGTTGAGCTAGGTTGGATCTGCACTAACTGGGGGATCCCAGAATCTGTAAAAGTGAGGATCTCAATCACTCCGGAGACCCCCGTGGATTGCAAGCTAAACGAAGTGGTGGTTTATACTGAAGTATTGAACTTGGGACTTCGGTTCCCTGTGGATCTGAAGATAGTCATATACTTTCATCTGATCAAGTTGTGCCCCAGCCAACTGAGCCTCAATGTTTGGTATACCCTTTTGGCATGCATCATGGCATCCAGGCTGTCTAAGATTCCACTGCCGTTGGAACAGTTTGCTGATGTGGTAAGCTTGTGCAAGAACCACCAGATCTGTTTCTATCATTACAACATGGGGAACAACTATAAGGTTGTGGACGATCTGTTAGAGTCTGAAAAGCCTTGGAGGATGCAATTCCTATTTATAAGTGGGGCTTGGGAGAATGGTAGGAAAATTAAGGCGGATTCAAATCCAAGCCTTTTAACCAGTCGCTAGAAGAGCATTGGTGAGTTTATCTTCTTTTTTCTTTTCATCTTTCAAGTACTGAGTTTTTAATTTAGGCTAACTTATATTTATTTCCACTACTTCCGAAGGAGTTCTTGTGTTATTTGGAGGCGGGGTAGGATACTTGTGCCAAGCTAAATGATTGGGCTTCGGAGGATTGGGGAAATGATTTTCACAATTGCTTCAAGTCAGGAAACTTTGTGAGGTCTCACCTGTGGAACACCACAGGTAGAAGACATCTCACGTGGGAAGAGTTGACTACCTCCCCCCGCGCAGATTTCATCCTAAAGAAGACATAAGCCAAGGATTCTAAGTTATATTTTCCTTCCATGGCCAAATCCCCCAGCAAAATGAAGAACAAGAAGAAGAAGTCCACAACAGACCCATCCCAAACGACTACTGAGGGGACCGGTTCGGAGAACCAGGAAGGTATCAATATTGTTTTGCTGAAAGTAGTAGAGGTGACTGTAAAGGAATTTGGTGGGTCAAAGAACACACTGAATTATCTGAAGAAGGATAAAAAACGTAATGCCAACAATGATGAAAAAACTGCCAAGAAAAAGAAGGTCACTCTGGGAGGAGAGATAATTTTTCACCCACCTGAAGTCCTCCCCCAGCTCCTACCGATCCCACTTTACAGGAGGAAATTCCAACTGACCTTCACTCCAGACAGGTTGTTGGTGATGGCAACGATGAGGTAGACCTTGAGGCCTTTTAAGACATTAATATTTATTTCAATGATCTAGAGAAAGATGACTTCGCGGGTCCTTATCATCCTTCCAATTATTCCAATATGGTGACTCATAATGGGAAGATCTATGCTATATCCGGGAAGCAAGACACCTTGAGCCATGCCCTCCTAGACTATATTCGACCAGTACTTGATCTGGAGAGGCTAGTAAGGACTCAAACAGGTAACATTAATTCTCTAACCACTGACAAGAAAGACTTTTTGAATGATCTTCTCATTTCTCAATAAATCATAGAGGTATTGAAGCTGGACAACGAAGAGTTAACTGCCAAACTGCTCGCATCAGAAGCGACCAACAAGGAGCTCCAAACCAAATACTTAAACCTGGAGATCTTTTCTTCAAAATACCTCACAGATTTGAATGAGCAATTAGTACTATCCAGACTTTGTTCGGTGAGAATGCCAAATTAGAGAGCATTGTCGAAGAGAATATCAAAGAGAAAGAGGCCTTGGAATGCCAACAAAAACAAGCCGTAGCTGCAGGTATAGATAAGTATGCCAATGAGGTAGTAGACTCTTTAGAAAAAATGGATGATGGGATCAAGTCCGACATGGTCTTGTTGTTCCATGAGACCTTTCCCAAGAGGACCATTGGTCCCTTATGGAAATATGTAGACTACGATGACATCCCATTCCATACCTTAGCAGATGGTGACAAGCACAACTAATCTAGTAGAGTTGACTCCACTGATGATGATGAAGGAACGGGTGAGAATTCAAGTGCTGAACTCAAAAGTCCCAAAAAAGATGATGATGAAGAAAAATCTGAAGGGAACAAGCCCTAAGGTTTTATTATGTATTTTTTGTTTTTGAAACACCAAAGTACTTAGATGGTCAAGGAATTTTTTGTACTACTGATCGGTTCGAGTCCGATCAGGTTTAATTATCGAATATCCATTTTGTTTAATATTTTGTTTAAATCTTTCATGGTCAATGTTTAAATAGCCACTAATATTTGAAAAGTTTTGAACAAAAGTATTCATTATCTTCGATCACACGCGTTTAATAATTGTGATCAAATGTTAAACATATCTGATCAACTCAAGAAAACTTGAGCGTCGGGGTGTTGAATAAGCAATTTATATCAGAATTGAAACAAAATCACAGCAGACTTTTGAAGAAGGCATCATATATTATTGAAAAATCTGGATACCTCATTAAAACCTCCCCACGCCACTAGGGTAGGAAATAGTATGCCCCCTAATATTTATATGGGTATTTAACAAGTAAATATCGACAAAAGATTTTTATTATAAATATAACATGAGATGCTCAACACTCCATGTATGCTTTAGAGCTCTCCCTTCTTTGTCTTAGAGCCTCTATGTCCCTGATTTAACCTTTTCACAGACCATATAAGGGCCTTCCCAGTTTGGAGCCAGCTTAGTGAACTGCTTCTCCTTAGTATGTAAAAATATTTTATCTTAAAACTTTGTCCTACTTAAAAAATCTCTTCTTTTAACTTTGGAAGAAAATCTGCTCCTCATCAAGCTTTGGTAGTGTGTTGTTCTCAGGTGTGCTTTAACCCTTTTTTCTTCTATTAAGTCCAACTAATTCGTAACTGCTGCATCATTAGCCTGTTCAAGAATAGTGTTGGATTCTGTGTGATGGTAAAGTAGCCTCTATGGGAATAAATACATTCATCCCATATAGCAAAGCAAAAGGAGACTCTTGTTTGGCAGCCCGGAGAGTAGTTCTATAGGCCCACAATACCTCTTGTAAATAACTTGGGCACTTTCTTCTAGCTTCCTCCAATTCTTATTTAGTCCAGACAAGATGTTCATGTTTGCAACCTCAACCTGGACATTTGCTTGAGGGTGGAAAGGAGAGGAAAAACAATGTTGAATTTCTCTAGAGGTACAAAAAGCTTCCACGTCTTTGTTATCAAACTGTGGCCCATTGTCCGTAGTAATATTCTGAGAAACCATAAACTTATAGCATATGGTGGATAAGGTAAATTTAATAACAGCCTACAAAGTGGTTCCAGCCAAAGGAGTTGCTGTTATCCACTTAGAGAAATGACGACTATAATAGTTCTACATCCACCGGATGCCATGGGAAGAGGTCTAAATAGATCCATACCATATCTGGCAAAGGGTATTGGTTCAGATATAAAATCCATAGGAACTGCTGGCACATGAATTTAATTCCCATATTTTTGACAATGATCACATTTCTTCACCATTTCTTAAGCATCTGCCATTATGGTTGGCCAGTAGTATCCGGCTTACAAAACTCTTCGGGTCAGGGCCCTATAGCCAAAGTGTGCTGAGCCTTCCCCTTCATGTAATTCGGATAATACAACCTAGGTTCTTTAAACCCTAAACATCATATGAGAAGCCTGCTGAAAGACTTTTTGTAAATAACTTCTCTTATTATCAAGAAACCACAAGCCTTGTACTCAATCTTTTTTGCCACAGCTATATCCGAAGGCAATATCCCTTCGGAAATATATTGGAGAATAGCGTATCTTTAATCTTTAGGTTGAATAACAAGTATGTTCATATTTTCTTCATTGTTTTTCTTCTGATCTATCTGTATATATGGACATTCTTGTACAAGAATCCAGGGGTAGGATTCAGAATAGGCTATAGTTGCCAAGGAGTCTACCAAAGTGTATTCTAATCTGGGAATGTGCTCATAGCAAATATTTTTAAAGTTGGCTGCCACTTATAATATGAGCAAATACTTGACTAGTTGTTCCTTCTTGGCTTTGGACTGCCCTTGAGCATGGTGGATGAGTAATTGAGAATCACTCATTAACCAGACTCTCTTAGCTCCACAGAGGAGAGCTAGCTTAAGAACGGTTGTGGCTGCTTCATACTCAGACTCATTGTTGGAAGCTCTGAATCCAAAGCATATAGCTTGGTATATTTTATCAACATATGGGGAGGTTAAGAAAATTCCAGCTTCACATCTTATAGTACTTGATCCACCATCAGTTCGAACTACTCATTCATATTTAAAACAAGTTCCTGAGAAGTCAGCCACTGATTGAGCTTTAATTGATGTTCAAGGAACAAAGTTAATATCGTAATCACCCAATTCCACTAACCACTTGGTCATTCTTCTTGATATATGAGCTTTTTGAAGAACATTTTCCAAAGGGAAAGACGTTCGGACAACAATGTAATGAGCTTGAAAGGAGGCCCTCATTTTTATTTCTGCAATACTAAGGCCAATTCCAATTTCTCCAACCTCAAGTATCTTCTCTCAGCATCCAGTAGACTCTTACTAATGTAGTACACCGGACGAGGATAATTTTCCACTTCCCTTACTAGCATATTCTGATACAGCTAGATACACATAAATCTTTTCTCCCCGAACAGGTTTAAAAAGAGTTTTAAGTGAAGACAAATGATTCTTTATTTCAATAAAATCCTGGTCGCACTATGGAGACCAATTGAAGTCTTTAGCGTTCCTCAATACTTGGAAAAATGGAGCGCACTTGTCTGATGACCTTGAAATAAACCTATTCAATGCAGTTAAACTTCCTGTGAGCCTTTGAACTTCTTTAATATTCCAAGGAGGGTCCATTGCTAATAAGGCATTAAGATGATCCAGATCATGATGGCCCTTTTTACTTATTATGTAGCCCAAGAATTTTCCAGATCGGACCCCCAATACACATTTCTCAAGGTTTAACTTTAAATTCACAACTTCTAAATTAGAAAATGTCTCTTGAAGGTCAGATATATGTGAATCTTCCTCCAAGATTTTAACCATCATATCATCTATGTACACTTCCATGTTCCTGCCAATCTGATTAGCAAAAGATTTATTCACCAGCCTCTGATAAGTGGCCCCAGTATTCTTCAACCTGAAGGGCATCACCTTGTAACAATGAAGATTTATGTCTGTGATGAAAATAGTGTAATCTTGATCCTTCGGATCCACTTGTATCTGGTTGTACCATGAGAAGGCATCCATGAAGGATTAAAGATTGTTTCCAGATGTAGAATCCACTAACTAATCGATCCGAGGAACGGGATTAAGATCCTTAGGGCATGCCCTATTGAGGTCAGTGAAATCAATACACATACACCATTTTCTAATTCTTTTTCTTGACTAACATAAGGTTGGCAGTTCACAAATGGTACTGGGATTCTTTAATGTGACCCATCTTGGTTAATCGGTCAACTTCTTGAACAATCACATCTGTTTTTCCTTGGAAAAAAGCTCTCCTCTTTTGTACAACTGGTGCAATATCACTCTAGATGGACAACTTGTGTAAAATATCATATGTTGGTACTCCAGTAACATCATTGTTACACCATGCAAACACATGTTGATTATTCATGAAAAAGGACAACAACTGATGATTCAACTCTGGTTCCCATTTAGAACTAATCTTAACATTCTTGCCCTCTGCGAGGGAGTGAGTTTCAACCTCTTTAATAGGTATTATAACACTGGAAGCCTCCCTGGGATCATCAATCTCACTTTCCTCAGTAGAAGGCTCCAGTAGCTTCTAATCCTTGTTAATCATGACTGCCCCTAGATTTTTAAGGGTAAGAGTTGTTGCATAGCACTCCATGGCTATCTTTTTTACTGCTCCGGACAACACCTACTTGTCCCTGAACAACATACTTCAAGCACTGATGGACTGTAGAGGCCACAACATGCATTCTGGAAAGCTAAGACCTCCCCAAAATTGCATTATACGATATTGGGCAATCCACCACAACAAATAAAACTCTCACCATCTTTTTAAATGGTCCATTGCCCAACAATATTTCCTCTTCAAACTCCCTAATTACATCTGCAGAACTCCCTGTGAAGCCTATAATGGTTTTGTTCAAACATCAAATAACTGCTGGATTCATCATTTGCATGTAGGAGCTTAAAATATGATGTTTGTCGAACTGCCCGTATTAATCAGAATTCGACGTATATCATTTCCCTCTGGTCATCCTCATCAAAAACTATGAATGGGAATGAGGATTGGCATTAATGGGAAGAAATTCCACCTTCTAACTGGGTGGCCAAATTGTGGACATGCCTCTTCCTTGATGAAGTGGTAGGTGCAGTCACAGTATCTCCTCCAAAAATAGTTAATGATTCGAAGAAGCTGATCAGTCTGAAAATTGTCTTTGTTTTTTCTGTTATCACCCCATCTTATTTCGATCTGGATCTGGATCCAAATACTCAGAGTCTACATCAAATCTTTCAAGAATCACAATTTCACCCTCTTGTGCAGATGTCCCGTGATTGTTTGAAGGATTTGCTCGAGGATCATTATTTTGTGTATTATCTGGTCTGTTTCCATTTTGTTTTTTGACTTAATCTCCCAACTTGCCCTTCTCAATAAGGTTTTGGACCTCCCGTTTCAACGTTATGCAATCTTGAGTATCATGTTCTATATCATTGTGATATTGGCAAAAAACGAGTGTTCTGATTCTCTCTGGGACTGCAACGCTGCTGGTTTTTTAAAGTGCACTTCATTCTTGGTCTTATCATATATTGTGGTTACATTCTCCCCCAATTTAGCGAACCACTCAATTTGGACCAAAGGACCCCTCTTACTTCTGGTTTGTTGGCTCCGAGTTTGGTTGGACTGATTCTGCTTGGACCGGTTGGACCCTTGCTCGGTCTCCTTTTCCCTGTAACCGGATTGGTTAGTGGCTGGAGGAGCTGATGTTGTAGTGGTAGACCTCACCTGACAGTGTACCCTTGTTTTTTATTTCTTCTACGTTGATCAGTTTTCCCACTTGGTTCAATAAACCACCCAGGTCATAGCTTTCTTCGGAGTCACAGAATCAGTTAAATTCCCAAGATTTAGGCCCTTCATAAGGGAAGCAATTCTAACCTGCTCAAAGAAATCTGTTATCTCATTCTTCGTATTCATAAAGCAACTTATTTAATCTTTCAATGACTCATTTGGTTCCTGAGCACAATGGATAATGGTGTCCCCATTACCCTTTAGTTCTTTACTTAAAACAAATTACCTCCGGAAGGCAACCCAAAATGAATCAAAATTTCTAATACACCCATGAGGGAGACTGCTATACCATTTTAGGGCACTCTATGTGAAAGCTGGGAGAAATATCTACACAAAAGCTTGTTATCATCGTCAAAGTTCATTATGAAGTGTTTGAACTGTTCCAGATAGTTGTCTGGATCTCGACTCCCATTGTATTTCTCCATTTTGGAGCTATCAAACCTTTTAAAAAGATATCCGGAGAGTATTTTTGCGGACAAAGGCGATTGCCTCCAATTCTCGCTGTGACTGAAAACGGTATCTTCATCAGGGGTTGCAAAAATACCCGGTTCGGACTAAAAGGCAAAAGGATCAATCAGCAACTGATCAACCCTGTTGCCTTTTGAGCCTATCATGTATGTCCCTCTTCCTCGAATGTTTTTTACTTAACCTCATCTTTTTTCTAGATCTCCCTTCATCACTACTTGAAGATAATGATTCTTTAAGTTCTACCTCATTTGAAGAATTACTGAAGGACTCAGATATAAAAACTCTCAACAAGCTTAGATCGGTGCGTCTTTTTGAGCTTAAATGAATCTTCAAATATTGCTCATTTTCCCCAGGATTGTCAGTGTGGTGAAGTACTGATGCTCCGGATTTCTCTTTGATACCTTTTTATGCTTGTTTTATTTCTCTCAACGTCTCTATTTCAGCCCTCAGTTGGTCTCGCTCCTCGATGGTATACTCCTTATTTTCCCTTACACTTTCCACCTCTGGAGGTGGAGCATTCTGCTCATTCGGATCCATCTGAACTGCTTTACTTACTCGTTTTGAATGTAAAATTCAGGCACCGTCGCCTCCCACTGTAGTCGCCAATTTGGTGTGGTTTGTTTCTACCTGAGGGTAGTCTAATAAAGTGTTTAGATGGTGTTTTAGGTATTTTGTGGAGTTTTGTGTTTAGTGTGATGAGTAGAGAGATAATTAAGCTGCCTACTAGTAATAAATTCTCATTACCCTCATTAATGAAAGTGGTTGGGGTATTTATACTCAATTAATGACCCATGGGCTTGTTGGGTCAGGTTGTGAAACCCGGTCAAGTTTAAGGACCTGTTAGTAATATAGTTTTAAGTTGATTAGCAACTAGCTTAACCAATAATTAATACATTTTTCATGTTCGGAATTTTAGTGTGGTGGTTTAGTCTGAATCTCCCTTCAAATTTAATCATGGCACAGTGAATCTACAATAACTCAAATATCCGGACTCATCAGTTATAGTTACAATATATTCACATATTATAGTAGTCTTGCATGTTATATTTGTAGTGGAAACGCATGTTTAGTTGAAGTAGAATTGCATGTTGGGTTACATTAGTCTCGCATGGTATAGTTTATAGTAGAATTTCACGTTTAGTTCAGTAGAATTTCATAATTGAGTAACATTAGTGTCCAATGTTTAATTTCACTAGTCTGAAATGGTATTTACAAAATTTATTACTCCGCTCTTCCTCGAGTCTAATTATAGGTGGAGGATTTTGAAACTGAACATGATTTTTAGCTCATTTAAAAATTGTTAGTATATTCTCTGTTAACTCTACATAATAATTTGGTCCCACCTATTGGTTTAACCTAGCCTTAGGCTGCTGGTAATTAGAAGCCAACACTTGAGAAGGTCCCGACCAAATAGGCAAACTGCTTGATGCTTTGGGTCGAAGAGATCCTTGATAATTCGAAGTGCTACCCTGATAGCCTTGATTATTGGAAACGCTTCCCTGGTTTAAATGCATCTGCATCAAACCTGGTTTGACCCGAACTCTTGTCGCTTCTTTAATTTTCATTTTCTCTTCCACCTGAGCCATCAAAACTCCAAAAGTGAGTGCCTTTCTCCTAGTTGTTTCATTCACTGAATCTCCGGCAGCAACCCTTATTTATAAGCATCATATGTCACACACTTATCACATTCATCCAACTCAGTCTTGGTTAATACAAACCATATAGTATAATCCTTCAAATTTTCTCCAATGGCTTTTTTGCATCGGATTATGGTATCCCAATACGCACGCCTCTTTACTTCATACGAATTGTCTTCGGAAAATAATGTAAAACATTATAAAATTAGTTATTGATCATTTAGGAATCATATTATATCATTTCAAGTATGTGCTTTTGAAAGTCCGTGAGAAGGCTTTACACAATAACTTGTTGTCGTCGTCAAAATTCATTATGTAATTTTTAAATTGCTCAATATGGTAATCGGGATCTTGCATCCCATCGACCTTTTCCACTTTGGAAATATAAAATTTCTTCGAAAGCGGAATTGACCATATATCAAATGACAAAGGAGAAGTCCTCAAATCCACCCGGCCTATATTAGCTACCTCTTATACCATTGTTCATAAGCATATACAGTATTTGTTCCAAGAGATTGGTAAACCGATTAGCCATATTATACTCAAATGTTATATTTTCAACCAAATATCTAGATTCATTTCTACATTTTTTACTTGTACTCTTTTTGGTATCCCTAACTTCGGCTATCATGCATCTTCGAATAATGTTTGTATTTTTTCTTCCTATAAGCACTAACTCGTTTGGGGGTCTGAGAATTCCCATCTGAATCAGACTGGGTCATTTGCTAGAGTTTGAGGGGATATACCTATGTTCATCTTTCTTCTTCATCCTAAAAGAACGATAATCTTGGTCGAACTAAAACTGGACATCTCGACGACTATCCCTTGATAGAAAAACTTTATGAGTCTCACAGAAACGACCAACTAAAATCCTTCTCTCATTCACTTTTTACACATTGGATCGAACCCTACATGGTCTAACCGACTGCTCCCTATAAACCAGCTTGTCATCCAACTCAGTTATTTGCTCCAATAGTTGATTCATTTGATCCTTTAAATCCAACTGATTACGTTGATCATCCACCTACGGATCAATCAGACTTCTCTTCAACCAATACATGATTCTACCATCTCTCATTCAACAAACACGAACGGTCAATTTGTACTTTAGGATCCATAATGTTGCATCAGTTTAAATATATCTTTCCAACAATTTTGGGTTTCAGGATATGATATCTAGGTACCAAGCGTACCTCCCACTATGATCGCCACTGATCGCTTCAGATATTTTAGTAAGTGATAGGTTGGTCTAAAAATAATTCTAGACTGATTAATGAATTTCTAGAGAGAGAAAATAGCTAGAGTGTTTTTAAAAAAAGAGAAAGTTGCTAAGTGTCAAGTCAAAAAGTAAAAGATTTTATTCTCATTTTAAAAAAATCACACCTCTTTATAGGTGATTTGTTACAAGTAAGAAACTAATATTTTTTACATTAGATATCTTACCCCACACTTAGTACTTAATATAAACATATTTATTACATATTACACTTCTAGTCCTTTAAACTTCTATTTTACATAAATTCACCTTGTATATTATTTGTTTATTCTTTTTCCCTATATAAAATAATTATTCTTATTTTATATTAACTTTATCCTTATCAAGTACGATACCCAATGATCTTCTACGTATGAATGTCCTACAAAAGATAAAACCGAGAATATATTAGTACTACAAAATTTAATTCACATGGTACATGACTCAAAGATAAGAGTTTGTAAAATAATGATGAAACATCTAAGTATTTTTTTAATTTCAAATATGAGGAGATAACAATGGATCCTTCTCATATGACTTTGGCCAAACCCCCATTTGCAGTTTTACATAAGTTTTTGAAAGTATTACCTGTGAGTAATTTATAATTGGCCATGGGTCATTGTGTATGTAGCCCCACAATATGAAACACACTATGTTATTTATAATCATCACTTAGTCTTGTAAAGCCTTATTATCCATTATTGTCTCTTTCATTTTTTATCGCTTGACCGATGCAACTGCATGGATGGATAATTAGAATGTTATTAACGGCATGTGCCTTACTTTTTTGTGCTTGTCTTCCCACCATTATCGGTATCCACCAACTCAAAGAAATTATCCTTTGTATGTTTGTGTATTTCACAATGTGCACACTTTAACTTGGATTTATCCTCCCGGGATGAGTATTTTCATAATTTTTCCAGTAGATTCTGAATGACTACTTCACCCCATTCTTCATGATTTTGGTATGTTTTTAAAGTATACTGATTTTGATGTTAGTCTCATTCTGATTTCTCCTGATGATGGAATAACCTCATTGTTGGTTGTTGGCTTTAAAATTTGTAGTTTGACTATCTTTCTTCTCACTATTGTATAAGTTTATTCAACTGGGGAAAGGGACCTTGTTTCGAGATATCTCTCTGAACCGCTTAATATCTGTCATAAATGGCTGTAAAAAACTGGTAAAGTCTTTGTTCAATCAAAACTTTTATATATATGATTATATCCTCTGGATCCTTTATATGCTTTGGTGATCTCCTTTCAATGCTCATCCAAATATTTTGTAAAATTCTATAAATTTTCAAGAGTATCACTACCCGCATGTATTGTACTCGCTCTTTTGTGATGTTCCTATGTTTGAAATGAGTCTCCGTCGCTACCATGTGTTACATCCAATCCATTCTATAGGTTTCTAGCATTTGGATATTGTGCAACATGATTAATCAAAGAAGGCTTTATGTTTTGAACGATCTAAATAACCACAATTTGCTCAGATTTCTCCCATCTTGCATACGTTGGATTTGTCTCCTCTGTTGGTGTACTAGTGAGATGTTGTGTCTTCCCTCTTCCTCCAATTGTTTTTTCATAAGACATTCCTACAAATGGTAATTTCTATTATTAAGTTTGAATCTAGTTAAGAGGCTATTAGAACTTATTTCCGTTGTTGTTGATTGCCAAATCCTTTTTGAGCAAATATTTGTAATGTCAATTCATTGGGATTTGGGTGGTTGTTTCTATTAATCCTTGAATTTTCTTCTCACAATTTGACTAATTTTAGTTTGTGTTTTGGTTTGGTTAAGGTTTGTGTTTTTTTTATTATGGAGAATATTTTACTTTATTGTTGTTGTTTGTTGGTATGTGTCATTTTTTGAATTTGTTATATTTGGTGGTTAATTTGAAGGTTGGTTAATTTGAACTTGAAGATTGACTAATTTGTGTATATGCTGGAAGATAAACTATTTTTCTGAATCGAAATGATAAAAGGACATTACTTCATTACTTTGAAACCATGTGAAAAAGATAAATAAATATTTTTTATTATTATTTATATATACAAACTAATCTTTTATAGTATATTAAAAATTATATGATAATGACATTGATGTTATATTGATTCTTTTAGTATTCTTATTAAAAAATAAACTTAATTATTTGCCCAATATTTTAATGTTCGAATTTATTCTTGAATTAATCTTTCAATCTTCCCCATTAATCCATTTGCATATTCAATTAATCTATAATTAATATATTAGTATTCGTGTCATTATTATCTTCAATAACATTAATAATAGTAATCTTCAACACTCTTTCTTATGTTTTGTTTTTTAGGTAAATAAACTTATGTCACAACCAAAATTTTTAATTATTAACTTTTTTTGGCAATATATTTGTACATAATAACACTTAACAAAATAAAAAAAATAAAATTAAGGATCTAATTTTGTTTAATTAAAAAAAACAAATGATATTTTCCATTAATATCATAACAAAAATAGAATATAACCAAAAATGAATGAATTTAATTGTCTTCCTTCTAAAAACTATATTTAATGATACATTTAGAGTTGTTTAAAAATTATACCTTAAAAATATTATATTAAAAAAACGGTCACAAATATATTAAAACCTAACAGTTTTCTTTTTGTTAAATTTAAACTTTTATTGTCATTGGGGTAATTAATTTTGATGTTTGATACTTGTTAATAATAAACTATCTAATTTTTAATCTTTATAATATTTCAATATTCACTCTCCTAAATAATATTTAAAATTGTTGTTTTAGGATCGAATTTTAAACTCAAATTCAAAACTTATTTACTCAAATTGAAAACATTTATAACTCCCACCAAAATTATTGGTAACAAATTAAAATTTGATGGTAAAACTTAATAGTAATAATAAGTCGGTAAGGGGGGCAGATCGACCGTGAACTGAATAGGAGAAAATTGAGACGTGTACGAATTATAAGCAACCAAAGACAAAGCGCTCTCTCTCTCTCATCAGTCTTCTCCTAAAACACCACCACCAAAAAGTCATCACTCGGTATCAAAAACTTGCACACAAGTCTTATCTTCTTCCTCCTCTCCCTCTTTCTCGCCTTAGGGTTTCTCATCGTTCTCGTTCGTTGCTTCACTAATCAGACGTTTCTCCGAATCCTGTTGGTTTTTTCTTACTGATCGCTACTTTCATGGAGGTAATATCTCTTTAATTTACTTTGTTTGTTGATACTGCGAAGAAGACTCGAGACTTAGTTTAGATGGATGAATTCTGTGAATTATTTCGTTTAGAATCAGTTGTATATCGATCTACTGTACTGTTTATGAGTACTGATATCAGACTTTGTAACTGACTACTACTGATTCGATTTTATACTTTTGAACTGATTTAGTCGAGTTGATTCTGATTCCGATGTGTCTGTTCGATCCTGAGGATCATTGCCTCCGTTTTTTTCCTGGATTTTAACTTGATGAGTACGATTCTAGATAAAACCTATCTGTATAACAAAATTAAGAATATGATCATTCTAGTTTGTGAATTGTGAGTGCATTGAAGTTTGATTATATTCGTTAATTGAAATGAATTTCTCTAGTAATTAGGGGTGCTCATGTTTTGATGTGTAGGGGATGGAAGAGACCAAGAAGTCTGAAGCCCATTTGACATCAGCTGCAGCTTTTGTAGAAGGTGGCATTCAAGATGCTTGTGATGATGCTTGTAGCATATGCCTTGAAGATTTTGGGGACAGTGATCCCTCAACGGTGTGTGTTTGTGTGTGTGCATAAGATGCTTTGTTTAGTCGAGGGAGTAAACATTGTCCTCATATGGCTTTCTTATCGTGCAGGTGACTAGTTGCAAGCATGAGTTCCATCTTCAGTGTATTCTTGAATGGTAAACTCAATCTGAGTGTTAATTGCTTTCATCTGTTTATCTTTTAATCCATGAGGTTGGTTTGTACGTTGAATGTAGTCTATGAAGTTGTAGATAAAAATAATTTTTTTATCACTGTATACTTTTTATGAAGGTCATAATATAGAACTAGATGTTCGGTTGAAGGTTTTTATGGAGTGTTAATTCTTAAACTTTTAACTCGCTTTTGATGCTTGTCTATGGATATTATATATAAGAAAAGGGTTGATCAAAATATTTCGGCAACTATAGACAATCCATGAGTCAGAGATACAGCAGTCGGTAGCTGTATTACGGTCACTATAATAAAATTCTGATGAGAAGCATGCTTAATATACTCTAGAAAGAAATTATCTTTAAATGTCACGATGTTGTTGCTCAGGTGCCAGAGAAGTTCACAGTGCCCCATGTGTTGGCAAGCGATTAGCCTAAAAGACCCCACCAGGTCATTCCTACATCTTTTAGTCGTTTATACTGATAGTTCGAACTCAAATTACGAGACAGAAGTATTAATTTTGTTTTGTTTCTTTTTCAGCCAGGAATTGCTTGAGGGTGTTGAAAGGGAGAGGAGTTTTCGGATTAATCCTCCAAGAAATTCGGCCATATTTCATCATCCGACTCTTGGGGATTTTGAGTTACAACATGTCTGTATCTCTCTCTTGCCATGACAAGCTTCTTTGCTATGGTTCGCTAAATATGAGATTAATTTACATGGTCATATTGATATATTTATTCTCGATGCAGCTACCAGTAGGTGTTAACGATACTGAGCTTGAAGAGCGAATAATCCAGCACTTGGCTGCTGCAGCTGCGATGGGACGAGCACGTCACATTGCCAGAAGAGAGGGGCAGAGAAATAGGTTGTCGACTCAGAACCGACCACGGTTCTTGGTTTTCTCCACGCATCCAGATGGAACACCTCCAGAGCCTGATTCTTCATCTCCAAATTATAGGGGAGAAGGTGAATCTAGTCCTCCTGACATAGTAGGCATTCAATCTTCTACTCCTACCGGTCGAGGGGGAGAGTCTCCACTACCAGATACCCTACAGGCTTCGGTAGTAGTCCATCAGGCTCCTGCCTCGGCACCTGAGTCAAGTACTTTTTCTGGCAATCGTCAAGGGAACATCTCGAACAATATGTACGTGCCACAAATCTTTAAGTTAATCGTTATGTTTTCTACATTTTGGTATTGAGAATAACTTGATTATATTTGTATAGGATTTCTAACCGGTCCTCTCCCAACAATCAAAGTACGGAAGGACCTTCTGAAAATCAATCATTTTCAGAATCCCTAAAATCTCGATTAAACGCAGTTTCAGCAAGGTAATTTACTGGGATAATGGATACTTAATACATGGATCGTTCTGGCATGTGAGTATGTGACCAGTTGTCTTTCTTTCATGTAATTCTTGCATTATTATTTTATTTAGATACAAAGAGTCAATTTCAAGGAGTACAAGGAGCTGGAAAGATAGACTTTTTTCTCGTAACACTTCCATGGCAGATCTTGGTACGGAAGTTAAAAGAGAGGTAAATGCTGGAATCGCAACAGTTTCACGCATGATGGAGCACCTAGACACCAAAAATAGTGGCAGATCTACCACAGCTTCTTCTTCGGCTTCAGCTTCTGATTCAAACAACCTGGACACTTCATCTGCTGGTGATTCAAACAACCTAGAGACTACGTCTGCTGGTGATTCAAACAACCAACAGGCATCAGAGTTAAATTGTCACAATGTTTCTAATGAAACTACTATACAATGCACATCTCCTGCCAGCTCCGGTTCGAGTTAAGAAATACTTCAATAATTGCTTTAGCATGAAGCCTTTTGTTGCAAAGGTGAGTCTATTGACTGTTATCTGTCTTGCTAATCATATATTTTACATCGGTTGATACGCAGTGGTTGCAAGCTGGTTTAAGTAGCCTAGTCACTTATGCTTGACATGCATTTTAAGTTTTGTTTTTTTTGTTTTGGTTTCCTCTCTCCTCTGTGTCTCTTAAATTTCCTACTTCTCTTCATATGAATTACATAGTCTGTTAAATTTAATGCATATAGCTCTTCTCTACACCACACCACACCACACCACACTCACCTACGCCTAGTAAAAAGCAAACGCCTAAAATTTATAACTATCTAGTAGTTTTGCTTTTGCCAACATAGTTACTCACTCCCTATTAAAATACAGTGAAGATACTTTCTTGTGGAACAGTATCTATAATAAAATGTCCTATTGGATTTGATAATAAATTCTTTGATTTGGTGATGATTTTTACCTGTTGATTTTCTTGTGTCCTTTTATGCTTCATGGTTTGCCCCAAAACGGTAGATTTCACCCAAGACATCCTGTAGTCATTTCACTCAGTTTATGAAACCTTAGCTGTTAATTGGCATCAATACTCAGAAAAAAATGAAACCCTGCAGCTACTTCAACTCAAGCTACAGTAACATAATCCTCCGCAAATGGGATTAACATGTGATTTTCATGTGGTAATATGGTTCTTAAGTAATTCAAACTAATCTTCACATTATGATTGTTCAACCTGGCTCTTCATTATTGTCCGCTTTTTTTCCGTGGAATTTTGATTTTTCTGTATCTTTTCTAGGATGCTAAGTTTTGTACTAATCGTGGTTGTATTAAGCTTGTTTTTTTTGGTGCAGGCGTGTGATAGAAAACGTTTCCGTTCGTCTATCTGGATAGAGCTACCTCCTATTAAAAATAAAAATAAAAAGCTAGAAAAGGTAATGAAACTTTGGAATTTAAGCAGATGACTGTACATGTAAAACTTAAGACCTTTATTAAGGATATAATATAGCTTTACTTACTAGTTCCCAACTACTGGAGAACTGATTTAGAGTTTAAATAGACGATTATCATGTGTGAACGTGTTTCTCTCGTCCGTATTGATTTATATTAAAGATTACAATTTTACAATTTTCTGTCTCGTACTGATTTATGTTAAAAGATTGCAATTTTCTGTCCGTACTGATTTATATTAGAGATTTAACCAGTGAAGCTTGTATTATCTACCATTCATTTTTATTCTTTTATTTGGAGAACTGTATCAATTATTTATAATCTGTCGGGTGATTAAGATTTGCTTTAAGCTTGAACCTTGATAGGTAGGTTGTCTGTTGACGTATTCCTAGCTTGGATCCAAATTAACATTTTTATAGAAATTATTTAAACATAGAAATGGGGTTCTCTTAATTTCAGGTATTTTGTTTGAATTTGAATCTTTTAGGGATTTTTAAAACTAAAGTAAGTGTAGTGACTCATTCTACTTTTAGAGATTGGTTTCCAAACTGATTATATTTTCAATTGCATGGTCAGAAAAAGAAATTGATTTTAAGAATCTATAATTTAAGTAAATATAGATCAACTTAGGGTATTTTACAATTTTAGACTACTAAATAATATAATTGATTAGTGACAATTAAGTTAGTTTTTTAGTTTACTACTACTAAATAATACAACATACTAGTGATAATTAAGTTAGTTTTTTAGTTTTGTAAGTGGTGAGAAAAATGAGGGGAAATTATAAAGATTGTGTAACCACTTTAGTAAATATAGATTATTAAAATAAAATTTGTCAATTTAGACTACGTTTTATATTAACGGTTAAAAAGCATCTTTTTAAAGATAATAGATACTTTTAAAAATAATATCTGTTTTTCTGGTTTTGACGTAATAAATGCAATAAGCCTGTTTATGTTATTTTATACGTAAGACAGAATAAAAGTGAATTACTATGAAGCAGTAGGAACTCTTCAAAATACAGTAAAATATATTAATGGGTCATTCCCTTACTTTTATATATATATATATATATATATATATTAAAATCGGTAGACTAAATCGAGTTGTTTATAGATTAATCAATGCACTTTAGTGTCCGATAGTTTTTAGATTTTTAAAAGTTCGTTGAGAGTTTTGGATTATCAAGTTTGGATGAAGTTAGTCATCCGTATCCGTTGATTACTATAGAACTCACAAGTGTCCCTACACAAAAAAAAACTAATGTGATTAAAGATTTTTCGACTTTAGTTACAATTTAACCATTGACCAAATAACTTGTTAGTATTAGGAGGTTTATATGGATGATTTATGTGATGTGACACTAATAAATAAATAAATAATATCTTCTTCGTTTTTTTCCTTTCGTTTTTGTATAGATTTATTTATTCTGTTCTTATTACAAGAACATAGTAAATTAATGTATTTACTTTTATAAATAAATTTACAGTGTTTTTGTAATAAGAAAACAAAAGAAATAAATCTATAAAAAAATAGGAAGAAGAAAAGGAAAATGAAGAAGAATATACATATTATTTATTTATTTATTGGTGTTACGTTATATAAAAAATCCACATAAGTTTTTTTTTATGCGAATAAATCATTTGGTTAAGGTTAAAACTGTAACTAAAGTCGAAGGACCGTTAGTCATGGCATAATGATACGTGCTAGTTTTATATGAATGAGCAGATGCGGAAGACTAACTTTATTAAGACCGGATAGTTTAGGGATTCCCATCGTACTTTTGAAAGTCCATAGACTATCTATCATTAAAATCGATAGTCCATGGACGAATCACTGTTCAAAGCGTAACTATTGATAACCAAAGTTAATATTTATGACATAACTAGTTATATCATGTCTGATTTTATAATAGGTTTGGAGAAAAAATGAATGATAAAAAAACTAATATTAATTATACAAATGATTATTATGACGATTCGTAAGATAGAAAATAAAAACATAACGAATAATAATGAGAGACCGATAAAAAATAAAAATAATAAATATTAATGAGAGGTTGATAAATGAAGGATTGAAAGCTAAAAAAAGGTTTAAATGACACGTGAACAAAAAACAAGTAACAAAGGTAAACATACTATCCTAGACAATATAAGACATCGGCACTTTGAGATTGAAGATAATGAAAGTAACTTAACAAATAACAAACAGTTCAAATTTATTTTTTCCTTTTTTTATTAATATTGCATACATAACTTAAGTAGTTAGGACATTTTAGTCATATTTGTAACAAACTTGGTTTTTAGGTGAGCTACACATGTCCTTATTTACAGTGGTATTCGTCCATTTAGTTTTATTTCTGATAAACCCTATAAAAAGGTGTAAACCTTCATTTGAGGGGCATTTATTTTTTTGCAATAAAATTAATTAATTTTTTCTCTCTAATTCTTGAGTAGTTCAGCCTTAAAGCCATTGACCTTTAGTTTAATGAGGTTGTACCTCGTCGTATTTTTGGCGTCGTCTGTGAAAAAAACCTTTGTAAATAATCAACCCGCACCAATGGTATTGACTCGCTCATGCATTGGCAAATATTTTGTATGAACAATTTCTTGATGGATCTTCATCTTCAATTCTAGAAAATTCATATATTGTTTCCTCAGCTTGTGGAAACATTGAAATATTAGGTAACTGTAGATCTCCAGTGGTTAATCCAATAAATGTTAACGTGGTTTCGCCAACTTGTATAAATAATGAAGTAAGAAGTAATTTTATAGTGGTAATGATTTCTAACATTGCTTCGCTAGCTTGTGGGAACAATGAAATACTATGTAGTTCTACGGTGATATTAACGCGTCTGCTAACTATTTCGTTTCCAACACAAGGAAACGTGTTTGGAAATGAAAGAAATCCTAAATTTTAAGTTGATTTATATATTTTAGTATAAAAAAAATAAAAAATGAAGAGTAGGAATGAAGCAAATTTCTAACGTGCTACGTATATTAACCGATAAAATAATGACCAACGATAATAATGATTAAGTGAATTTGTGTGCGAATGATAATATAATTCAAAATGAAAAAATAAAATAAAAATATATGATAATAATGACGAACATTAAAGAAAACAATAATATAAAAAATGTTTGAAATATATTAAGAGACATCCGAGAGGTCGAATTTAACCTCGTATACTTTTTCAGTATCATCATTGTCAAAGAATTTTGGCGGGTGAATTACTTAGAAAGTTTGATTTGTATAGAATAAGAATGTATGACCGGACTGTGATCCATAATATCATATGGAACAGTTTTGTAATACGATATTGAGGTTTTAATCCTGATAATACTCTTCTTTGGCGAGTTTCCATGACATTTAGTTAAAGATAATGCTCTCACATGGTTTAACAATTTACATAATGGGTCAATCTCCGATATTGAAGAACTTTGGATTAAATTTACAAGTCTGTTTATTGTCATTTTTTTATTTCAAATGAAGGTTAGTAAATACAAATAAAAGATTCTACAGTTATTAAAAAATCAAGCATGTTAATTAAAAAAATATAGTTAATGAATATTGATAAGCATATATGGTTTTTAGCCAAGTGCGTCATTCATAAGTTTGACGAGGTAAACTCATTCAGATTGGTGAATTCATTAGGAGTAGTAACTTCAGTAGCAGTGTTGTGGATAGTAGTTTTTTTTATCTTTATAAGCTAGATCTTGTTTATTTTCAGGAGAAAAATCGTTATCACCATCGTCATCTTCATCTTTTGAAGAATCGATTGAAGAAAATATAAGAACCTCATCTTCAGAATATAGTTGTCTATTAGATCGTAATTTTAAACCACATTTTGATTTCAAAATGTCAAGAATGATTTTCTTATTTAGTTTGTTGAAGATCCTTTCAACAGTTTTTGATTCGTCTTTGATTACTTTTGTAGCCTCGTTAATTTATTTCTTTTGCTTTGTATAATTTTTTATGATATTTTCTTCCAATATTGTTTTATATTTCAACATCTTTGTTAATATAACTTTTAAGATTAGGTAAGTTAGCCTTGTTACTTTTCTTTCTTCCACAGATTCATTATGTTTCTTAATAGACTCATATTTATTCTTAACATCATTAAATTTACATTTAAGGGAGTTAAATCCTTCATCAAAAGATACTGGTGGGATAGGTTGAGTACTCATATAACATTTTAATATAAAGAAAGTTTTATTTAAATTGTGGCACATATCTTAAACTTACTTGTCACTGTACCTACAAGAAGAAGAAGCTATTAAACCATCAACGTACTTATAGTCATCCAAAACTATTGCAGCATCTCTGACTTTGGGCTTCAGATAACTATTGCCAATTCTTCTCTCTGGATATTTCCTATTAATATGATTTTATTAATTCACAACCAACATCTCCCTTTAGAATGCGTCGTAAACTATTGGACTTTAACCCAGAATTTCATCTCATCTTGCTTGAATCTTTTCTTTGTGGCATGCCCCTCACACTCAATATGGGACTTTCAGATTCACCCTTCAAAACAGTCTTCTTTTGAATATATATAGCTTTTAAGGCACTTTTCACTCCGGTCATCCCAACGGAATCCTTGTCGTAGATATGGTGTCAAAAAAATGTTCATACACCTTTGGCAAAGAACTTAAAAGGATTATGGCATGATCCTCGACCTCCACCTTAACGCCAATTGTATTCAACTCAATAATGATTATATTAATTTCATCAATGTGTCTTTGGATCTCTTTGTTATCATTCATTGATGTAATGCAGAATTTTTATTGAGATAAAATCCATTTGCCATAGACTTTTTCATGTAAATCGCCTCCAGAAGATTTCATATCCCCTACGGCATAGGCTCTTCAGATGCCTCTCGAAGCATTTTATCCCCCAAGCGTGATATGAGGGCACTATGAGCTTTGGATAACAATTCAGCATCAACTTTATTCGTAGATTTCTCATCAATGGTAGTTATTAATCCAAAGGGTGAAATCATTATCTTTGTTGAAACTTTTAAGGTTGAAGTTCATAGAATTCATTTTGGTAGTGTTTCCGAATTTTTTGGGTGAGAATCTTCTCTCTAACCTCAAGACCTAAAACGATATTCACCCTTTTTTTCTTTTTTTCAACAGTATAAACGGCGTTGTTACATAATATCGACGCTCACCGCACCACTTATTAGGGAATATATTTTAAGAATGACACTTTTGCTTCAGAATATTTAACAAAACTGAAATACCAACAAGAACCGAAGTTGAGACAATGCTAGCAAATCTCTAACTGCTTTAGGAAAAACTTGTTTGGTGGTAGTATTGAATTGGAAACAAGAAACATATGAGCCAAATAGCTTCACCTCGTACTTAAAACTTAGTTATGCATCCAAAATACCAAATAAAGAAAAAAACAAGAATGTAAACACAAGCAACATGGTTCAAATTGTGAATAAATCCAACAGCAATGGGCAACATACATAGATTTTATGAGGTTACAGAAGATTATCTCAAACACTAAACACTCAACCATTAATCTTTGTTACAAAGCACTCTCAGATTACAAAGGAACTATGGGTCTCTCTCTCTCTCTCTCTCTCTCTCTCTCTCTCTCTCTATATATATATATATATATTCAAGTTCTTATCTTTTATTTTAACTCCAGCTAAAAGCTTCTAACTTTCTCTTTCAAATATCTGAAAAGTTTTTACTCGCGCCAGTCCAGCAATAACTTCATACCCAACTCTCATTATTTATAAATGATCAATGATGTGCACAATACTCTTCAACTCACAATAGCATCTGAAAACACATTTCCCCAATTAGCCATGCAGACCAACACAAATGGACAAGGTTGGTGCTGACATTCGTACGATAGAGGCATATGACGCCTCCTTATACTATCGTCTCATGCAGCATGTCTAGATCAACAGATTTATGATTAAAATATGAGATTTAACATTAATTCAAAACCTTAGGGACTGAGCTTTCTATATAAGTTTCCCATTATCCTTCAGCAATCATGCTTTGCACTTTCAGAGGTGCAAACGATTAATATGCACCTTCGATCCAGCATAAGAATTCTTATTGCATTCGTCAAAACTTTTGTATAAATTCCAACATGTGTTCTTGCATCTAAATCTCAACTTCAGCTCCTACCGTAAAAAGTTCGAACAATTCATACCTTATATATCTTAGATTGTCTATCTTAAACTATATATATAATTTTGTTTATTCACTAGTTATTATAAGTTACCCCAAACAACATGTTTACTGGAATTTTCTTTTAACATATTAAGTAACAAAGTATGATTGACATATACAATATACTGTTTTCCATCTCAGAAGATATTAACATGTTTACTAGAATGTTCTTTTAACATGTTAATTAACAAAGTATGATTGATAGGTACAATGTAGTGTTTTCGATCTCCACTGGTTCTTTTAGTGACGTATTAGATCCCTCAGTTGTCTAATATAATATGGATTTGAAACTCTAATTATTTTAACAGAAATCCACTAACTCGTTTTATCTCATAGAATACTTATTTTAATTTTTGTTCCCATATCTTGTGTTAATTATGCCTTTATTTTAAATTTGAAAATATAAAACCATTACTTTTAATATATTTAATTATTTTCATACCATTTTCTTTTTTACCATCATAATTTACAGCGATGTACCACAATTACTTACCATTAGACTTCCGATCCTGGTTTGTTGCACTCTGGTTACCATAAAACTATTCGCAATTCACTTCAGAATCTTAATAGATTTTTTTACAAATATAGCCTTATATTATAGAAAAACATCTGTAAACTTTATATATATATATTATAAAAAAAATACGAGATTATTTTTACCAACAATCATAAACCAGAGAATCTGAATGTATATGGGAGACTTTGAAATGAAACAGTCCATGGGAGGACCTCAAAAAAGCAGGCGAGATAATGCTAATAGAACTCCAAAAATAAAAGGGAAATTGAGTGAAACATTTTTTAAACTAGATTGAAAGCTTGCCATTTATCATTGTTTTTGTAGTTTCTTATATTGCTGGAACTATAGTCCAAAAATAATGGATTGTACGAAGTTCTTTTTTGTGTTTTTTATCATGTTTATGTGAGTTTGCTGAATTTACCGATAAATTGATTATTTTTATTTTTATTTTGTTTACAAATATCAGGTTGTATTTTTTATCGGTCGAACTTCACAAAAATTGTACAAAGTTTTATAGGGTTGGACGAGACTTTTAGGTGTTGGGTGAGAACTTATGAGCCAGACAAAACCTTTTCAAAATAGGGTTCATATGAAACATTAAAAGTCCGACCAGACCATTTAAAGATATAGTTTATATAAAATCTTAGAAGTCTGACAAACCCATGGAATATAATGATCAATGGGGATATCTCATCTCTCAAAAGTGTGTCACATCGGTGTAACCCCCAAATAATTCTTCAAAAGTTTACACTACACGCATCGAAGTATATTTCATCTTTCACAATATTCCATCATATTTCTCTATCTTCCACATTATTCTACCATATAATATTCTACTATATATTTTTATTTATCGTCTTTATTATTTAATATATATTAAAGTTATATATATACATATTAAAATAAATAATTTTAATAAATTAACATAATATATTATCTTTACAAATTTAAAATTTAAAATCAAAATAAGTAATTTTAATAAAATAGTTAAATTGAAAATATAAAAATAAAATTTGTTTGATCTCTAAAAAAACTTAAAGTTGTAGTAGAATAAATAATTTACATTTTATTAAGCTATTATTGATCACCTAAATTTATTTGTTTAATTTTTATTTACGAAAATTTTTTATCTATATTGTATAGATATAGATTATAATTGTTATGGTTGATGATAATTTGTTTTGTAAATTACGTATATCAATATGCCAATAAAAAAATCATATTTTCTCCGGAATTATTTTTGGAAAAAATAACGGAGTTTTCAAGTTACATGGTCTGTATAATGTCCATGGTTGTTTAGCCCATCCTTATTTCGATTTCTGGTTCCGCCATTGTCAATAACATTTTTTATTTAAATTTTTTAAAATTTTGTAATGAATCTATAACTTTTAAATCTAATTTTATAGGTTATTATACTAGTCCACTTTCGATTTATAAAATAATCTATTTATATATCTTCAAAATTAAATTAATAATGGTATAATTTATTTATTTTACTTACTAAAATGTTCCAAAAATAATGTTAAAAAAAACTTAATAAAAAAACTCAAAACATTTCGGTGTCGGAATCAATGTATATTTCACTTAAATATGCACATATTTATATTGTAGCAAAGTATTTTTGGGACTACGTGGCTTCCAAAGATGAACTCGGGTTGAAAAGATGAACCCAAGTTCATATTTGATAAGACCAACGACAATGTGCCATGTGGCACACTGCTGTTGAACCTTTTTTATATTTTTTTGAATTTTTTTTTATAGAAAAAGTTATTGGTAAAAAAAATAAAAATAATAATGTTACTATTTTTTATTTTCCGAGATCTACAAGTAGAGACTTGGTTTGTTTGATTTGGACGTTAATTGTTTTTTAAGAAAAAATTGTTGGTAAACAAGTCTTTTTTAAGATAATTTAACTTAGAGAAAAATCGTAGGGGTTAAACAAGTTTTATTTAAAAAACTGGGGTTTGGCCGTTGAATAAACATTAAAAGTTTTTATTTGAATTTTTGTTTGGATAAATATTAGATGTTTTTGTGAATACCAAATAAGTTTTGTTTTCATATTTATTTTATAATATATACGTACGTAATTTTATTTTGAATTAAAAAAACCAACTCACTAGTTATCAAAATTGTATTTTTTTATTTTTATAATTCACAAATTGTTATTGGAACCGATAGAAAATGTGATTGGTTAATTTTTGTTATCACTACTAAATTTATGAGAATTAGACACCCAAATAAGGTCTTTTGTTAGTTCTCAAGATTTGTGAGAGGTTGGCAACAAAATTTTTGAAGAACCAATAACTACCACGGGACATGCGGCTGCTCAAAATAATGAGTTAAAAATACGTGATTGAAGGATAACACGATATCATACATTTTGTTTCATGACGTTTACGAATCAAGCTTTGATATTATTTTCGGTGAAATTATTTCAAAAGAAGCGCGAGACATTTTAAAATGATCTTTAAAAAATTCGAGCGAGTTAAATAGGTGCATCCCTAAACTCTCGGTGTCGAATTTGAGAGGATGAAGATGAAGGAATCAGAAGTTGTATTTGTCTATATGACATGTGTATAAAGTGTGGTAAACCAAATTGGACGGAAAGTAAAGCGATGACTGATTCATGACTTATAAAGAATATTATGATATATTTAACCAACAGTTTTGAAAATTTGGTGTGCATGATAGAATAGTTAAACGATCTTACAACACTTATTATTGAGAAGCTTGCACGTCCTCTCGAGACTCCCACGCACAACATAAGAAGAAAAATATGAGGAGACACTAAAAAAAATTAAACTAGAGCAACAAATAAAGACAAATATTTATTATATTCTCAAAAATATTCAATCCAGTAAAAATATGGAAGATATAGCTACCCTGACTGTGGAAGATGAATAAAGTGAATACCTATTATTAATGACTAAGAATCATTTGGTTGTTGAAATTGATAAAAAATATTGTGAGGTGGCAAACAGTGAGAGGATATAAAAGAAGAAATTTTTAAAAAGGTAGTGATTATGATGAGACAAAAATATACTTAAAAACTCAAAAATATGAGAGGATAAGATGCGACTAGAGAGAACAAGTTAAGATAAAAAACAGGCTCGTGAAAAAAAGATAATTATATTAGACAAAATGAACTCTTGGATGGACAGAATGTGAGAAAAGAAAAAAAAAGAGTCTTTTGTACGTGATGAAGGGGAGAGGAGATACAAAACGAGTTTTAAACCAAAAAGGAATGACAGGATACTCCGTGAACAAGAAAAGAAGGAAAAGAGATTGCATAGACTTTTGAGCAAACAGAGATCGAGAGGATATTAAAAGAGGTTATTGAATTGGAGGAGACATATACTAGGGATAAAGAAATTCTTGAAAGAAAAGAAAGTGAAAATGAGTAAGAGGAACTATTAAGTAAAAATAATTATGCAAAATTGCAGATGAGCGAGCCTAAAAAATAGAACAATTATCATCAGCTCAGCTGAACCCTTAATACCTCCAAGGCTACCACCCAATATTCTCGAATAATAACAGTACCACTCAGTCGGATAACAAGTGCATATGGAAAGGAATCCAATAGGATTACCCGTTCATCAGACAAACAAACAACAATATGACAAGTGATATCATGTACAATGATAATGACTTGTTGGATGAAGAGTCTTCATTAGATCCGGACATCTTATATCGATATTTATCACCAAATTTCAACAACTACAAGATGAAAAAGTAAATTCTTAAAGGAGACCCTGAACATCATATAGCTTAATTTCATAGCAAAATAATATGGTGCGGTACAGATCAAAAAATAAAATATTGGTATTTTAAATACCTTAAGAGACAATGCCCTTACATGGTTCAACAACCTCTCATCAGGGTGCATCAGAAGTTTCAACATGTTAAGAACAGTTTTCATAAATCACTTCCTTGGTTCTAAGTAAATAAAGAGAGATGTGGATTGTGTCATCCAATGCAATGAACGGTCAAAGAAAATCTTAAGAGAATATACCAAAACATTTGTGATCGAAAGAGTGAAATCCACGACTGCCATGACTTGGTGGCAGTTCCACCATACAGATAAGGAATATTTCCACCACCTCTGTTAGATATCATAATAAAGAAGAAAAAAGTCGATTCTGAATATTTAATTAAACATGTCGAATGCCACATCAAGGTCGAGGAAATTTCTAGAGCAGGAGTGGATGGAACCACAACAACTCCAATTGTATACCTTTTTCCATCTTAATGTTGCAAAATAATAAGGAATTGACGGTGGCGCATGTGCATTTCAAACCATGTCATGAAGCCTCCATAAATTACATTGAACATTCAACAAGACCAAAAGAATTACAATCAAAATAGTGTCGATGGAGGTTTGAAAATAACTACAAGAATACTAACAACGACCAAAGACAATAACGTCCGACCAGGGGATCATACACGAAGTTGAATGAGAATATGGAATTTATTTACAAAAGAACCAAAGATGTAATGAAGTATCATAGTCCGGATATGTTACAAATCCTAAAGAATACGGGGACAAGAACAAGTTTTGTAAGTTCCATAATACAAATCTGATACCATACCAGTGATTGTTGGGCTATGAAATATCAGGTCAAAATATGATTGATAAAGGCTAACTCTAGGTGTTCGTTAAGAAAAATACCATAAATGAACCAAGACATGCATCGGCCGATTGAGACCCCCTATAAGGCATGGGAGGCAAGATCTAGCAGTACCTGATGAACTGGGGGCCTTAGAAAATAATAGTCATTGAGGTTGAAGAGAAATAGTATATGAACTTGAATCCCAAAAGAGAAAATATCACAGATAGAGTTATGATAGACATTAGAGTATATAAAAAAATTAGGGGTGCCTGATCTTGATTATCTCTTACATGATCTTAACTGAATTCACTGGTGTGAATTCTAGCGTGTTGGACGAAATTACTTCAGATTTCGTCCTTGAGAGAGAAGAGTTTAGAAATAAGTTTTGATGCATGTTTTTGGAAGATCGTGACTAGATCAAATGCATGGTGTAGTCTCTACAATACATCAATGCCTTTTAACCCAATTAACGGTAATGTATGAGTGATCAGGGTGAATCAGAGGACTTCTCTGGACTTCTATAAAAAAATTCCTTATACTTCAAGAAAAAAGTAATTAGTGAACGACCCAGACGTCCATCATGATATAGATGATCTCGGAGAGACCCCTCACCTTATAAATCCAGAGGAGGGATTTGAAAGATCAACATGGAATGAAGAAAATATTATAGATCAAAGGTAACATACCTATAGAATGGAGTTACGAGTTAATAGACTTTTTACAACATAAATGCTATATTTTCTTAGAATTCCCAAGATTTCACAAGTGTCCTAACCAAAGTTATGTACCAAAAACTTTCAATTAATAAAAAAATTGGCCTATCAAATAAAAGAGAAGGTTATACTCTCAACAAAAAATGGAAGCGATTATAAAGAAGTATACAAATTATCATTTGTAGGCCATATTTGAGAATCCTAATATCCAGTTTGGACAACCAATCTAGTACTAGTGAAAAAGAAGAATGTAAAGTGGTAAATATGTGTAGATTTTACGATAAATATTGTCTACATAATCATTTCCCTATCCTAATAATCGATAAGCTTGTAGAATCAACGTCCAATGATAAGATATTATCATTTATGGATGTTTATTTCAGATATAACTAAATAAAAATGCATGAATATGATCAGACGCGCACAACTTTTATTACAGAAAGAAGATTGCATTGCTACAAAGTAATACTTTTCATATTGAAGAACGTTACGGCTACGTATAAGCGGTTTCTCGACAAGTTTTTTCAACATAACTTGGCCAAAACCTACACATTTATATTGATGATATGTTGGTTACTAGTGTTTAAGAGGAGGATCATCTGGGTAACTTATCTGAAACCTTCGCAAACCTCAGACGAGTCAATCTAAAGCTCAAACATGAGAACTGAACTTTTGATGTTCAGTCCAGCAAGTTAAATGGGTTCATAGTCAATGGGAAATGCATTAAGACGCATCATAGTCAACTCTCAAGTCTACCCGTCATGGACCCTCCACAAAACACAAACGAAGTCCATATATTGGTTGTGAGATTGGTTGCACTAAATCAGTTTATTTCCAGATATTTGAATAAATACCAACCTTTCTTCTAATTTTTGAGAGAATTGTAAGTTCAAGTAGGATCCGGATTGTGAGGAAACTTTTCACAAATTTCCAGCAATAACGCCTTGAGAAATAGAGGTATACACGACAATAGTGATTCCAAGGTCATCACATGCTTTTTTAACACCATATTTGTTCTCATGCTCGATATATGATATTATAACACACTTTATTTCTCGTAGCATGAGGAATTCTCCTATATGCAGAATTTTCTTTATCAAACGTTCTATATCCTTATGAGTGCAATTTTTTGTGACTCACTAGTCTCGTCGTGTTCTCGCTTAATAGTTTATTAGATTTCTTAATATGTTTATTAAAAATTAATTTGTATGCGTAAATTTAGTCGAATAAAATAAATTAAGATATTTATATCGTAAATGAGATATTTGAAATGCTTATCTGATATATATTTTTAAATTTATTTAGATATTTTAAATAATTTATTATATATTTCAATACATTCGTAAAAGAAATCATTATTAAATTTAGGTGAACGAGCGAAAACTATATCGTTAAAGTTGTTGGAATTTTATATACTTATACAACAATTTAAAGAGGTTGGAATTGTCTATATATTCATACATTACTTGTACAATTGTAAATAACAAAATAAAGTTAAAAATTAAAAATAATTATTAAAATCATAAAAATAAAACCATTCAATAACAAAATAATAAATATGTTTGATACAATAAAATACCATCACAAAATAAAAATCATACAATAGATTACTAATTACTTAAATATCTTCATTGTTGAATTGTTGATCCATGAAATCAACCGTTGATGGTGCTGGACGAGTTGTATGATATGTAGGTTGATGTTGAGGATTTGAAGTATCATTCATAAGTCGTGTAAAATCGATTGCAACCTCATATTTTCAGCCATTTGTCATATGTAATCGTTTTGAAGCTGCAAATCACTATAAATTTACTTTGCCTTTGAGACTTGACTATGGTTGATGCAAATTTCACAAAACTGAGTATGCATTTGACCAACCATATTATGCATTTCATCAAACTGATCCTTTATATATTCACGGTTGGACAATCTTTTTTGAGGTGGTGGTTGATGATAAGAACTATCAACGACAAAAGTGGTCGGTCCTTGCATCTTGTTGTGCACGATTCTCATCCAGCATTGAGGAGACAGAGGTGGAGCACATTGATTGGCCACCCAAACATCCTCTATACTTTTCTCAAAAATTTCAAAGACCTCCCACATCGGCAAGAGTCGTACCTTTCAAGAATATATCTCGCGGTTTTTTATGTATAATATTCCTAATTTGGAACCCTTCAAAATTGGATACTCAATATAACCACTAATATCTATCCTTACTTATAGGAAATTCAGTTCATATCATCCCATACGGTTGATACTTTATACCACATAAATAATTCATATGCCCAATTGGTAAATTTATTGTGTGCCTCAAAACTATAGCAACATTTAAGAATGGTTGAAGATTCATCAAGATTGAATCATATTAAAAGTTTCATGAAAATTTTATTTGACTATTGATATAGCAACATTTGTTGAATTTAATATTAAGTGTGTTATTTTACACTAGATTGATCATAATTGGATACTCCAAAAAAGAATCATATATTTTGTTATATTGGAAAGCATTTTGCTACTGTAATTAGAGAAGGTCTTTTAGATTTTATACATGATTTAAGAGCTATAAATTAAATTATATTAATTTCTTTTGATAATGCATCTGCGAATAGTGTTGGAAGAGTTAAAACTGATTTATCGAGCCTGTTCAAAAAATGGTCTTACTATGCTTGACCTCGGGTGCTAGACAGCAAGATTAGAAAAACATTAGTATGTCTAGTAGAAAGAGAGTTAAAAAAATAGTCTTAGATCCTGAAACTATATTAAACTCTACGTATGATCTTATTTCACGTGCTTATAAGTATAAGAAAGAGACTACATAGCTTTATAATAGATATAATACGTGTTATCCTCTTAATGATTTAAATTAGATATATTGTTTTGAACTTATATGTTTTTTGGAGTCGTTCAAAGATGCAACTAAAACTTTTTTTTACGTAATATACTTCTAACATTCATTTGGCCTTTTATAACATTGCTAATCTTGTCATGCATATAAATAAAAATAGGATCAGAATGTATGTCGTGAATTGGTCACCGATATGGAAGAAAAATTTGAAAAGTATTTTTCTCACATCCATCACGCTTATAATCTTGGGTGCAAACTTTATCCTTTTAGAAAACAAACGAGTTTTATCGATTTAGTTGTGCTACTTTATGAATTTATCACACTTGCTAATGGACCATATGATCAGAACGCATATATTTAAGAAATTGACGTTTATTTTTATGAAATGTATAATGATTATATTGTTAAATAGGTGTAAATATATCTACTAAATCTTAAAATTTAGCTAGTAGTAATAGAGGGAGAAGCAAAAATCGTAATAACTACGTGGAAATTGCTAAGTATAACGACGACAAGGACGACTCCTCAAGTTGTTAATGAGGTGACCATATATTTGCACACTGTGCACACTGTGTATAGTTTAACTATGTATGATGAAATAAAGCTTTTTGATATCTAAGGTGGTGAAAGTCCAAAAAAATCGGTTTCCTATTGTTTTTAGGTTAACTAATAAAGTTCTTTCTAGACCTATGTAACATGTCTCCCCTTTCCAATTGCTTTATAGCAATTTATATTTGGAGGAAAGACCAGAAAAGTGCTGTTTAAACGGTGAACAACGTAAAGACTCTTAACGACCAATCCTTGCTACAATTATCGTTTAAACGGTGAACAACGTAAAGACTCTTAACGACCAATCCTTGCTACAATTGTCGTGTAACTCGTGTTAATGAATTTATAACTCAATTCTTATATTTTAATGAAATGAATAGCGCAATTTTAGTATCTCTGGATCTTAAGAGTCTTATTTTATCCCTCTTCGGCTACAAGACTTCATTTTTTTCATAATTATGGAAGCAACCCTCTTACAGGGAACATAGTTACAGGCTTTTTATATAGCACAAGTTTCAGCCTGTTATCTCAAACATAAAAGCATCAAAGTATCAACTAGGAATCAACCAATGATTAGAGCATATAAAAAAAACACTTATTTATATAAGAACATCAGCAGCTACCGAAAACCTGTCAAACAGTCGATTTAATTTTTAGAGCCCATTACATGTAGACAATATTATCAATCGCTCAGGTCGATCCAGGCAGAAAAACTTTGATGACTAGTAACTAGTACTACCATCAAATCCGACGAAGGATAGCCAAGCACAAGAATTAATTTCTAAAGACAGCAGGATAAGAAATCAAATAAAAATGTGTTTGAAATCAACAAAGTGGAAGAATCAAAAGAGCACCAATCTGGCAGATGCAAATGATTTGTACAAAATGTGAACGCAGCACAGATGTAGGTACTAAAGTTCTACGCAGGACACGGGGTATGAAAACAGATGAATGGTCCAAAAGGCCAAATCATCCCTCGCTATCAAACTAATTCAAAGCTAGAGACAGCCTATGTTGATTATGAACAAGACAAACATGCTCTAATGCCCTGACCACTTGCAAAAGGTTTTAAATTGCACGACAGGGGAAAAGCTGCTTCATTTACAAAACCCATAATTCCGTGCGGCATCTACTACATTTCCTCATCGTTTTCTCTTAGCAACAGCACTTGATCCACCTCGACCTTTCTTCTCGGCAGCTACAGAACCACCTCTTCCTCTACCAGCAGGTTTCTTTTTGGTGCCTGAATCCTTCAAGTGGACTTGAATTCCTACAGATTTGGTACAGTAGATCTTCGGTCACTTATATGATCACAAAAATAATGCCTGTGATCGTATGTATATATCACTGATGATTATAATGTTACCTTTTGAATTCAAACTTTGAAGTTCAGTCTGCAGCTTCTGGCCATCGGCAATTCCTTCTGGCACATAAAATTAAAAAACCATTGACTTAGTCGAGAAGAGTTCCATGATGGAACTTCCATCAAACGACTTAAATTGTATTCTCTTCTCTATAAAATATTGTTCCTAAAATTTCATTTAAATTGGTTAAATCGCCACGTAAAGTTCATTAGAAAAACTTGCTAAATTTGTGAGAGGTTCAGTTTGACTTTTACCGCTTGTTTTGCTAAGCAGTTGGACACTGCTATGTTTATCTAGTATGAGTTTAGCTTTTTACTAAACTTGTAAAAAATGCAAGAGAAACATCAACGAAAGCTGATTATTAAAAACACATACCCAAGTCCTCTGCCTCCGAATTGTTTTCATCATCACTTGCAGCCACATCATCACCATTCTCCTCCCCTAATTCATCAGCAGCTGGTTCTAGCATTGCAGCAATCCGTTTCTTTGGCGCTTTTTTTATGCCAGGAAGTGTCACCATATCAGAAGCTCGTTCCATCCGTCTTTTGCTTTCTTCATTATATTTTCGAGTCAAAGCTGATTTCACAGTTGGTGGAATGCCTTCTAATGGATTTGTATTACCCTAGACCCAATCAACATTTCAAATTATAAATATGCACAAGTAAAAATCCAATAAAGAAATTCTGAGTGAGGCAGTGATAGTATATCACATGTCTAGCAAATAAAACTTGCCTGATATTTAGATAACTCGACTATAGTATCAAAATCCTCCTGGCTAAGTGAGTATGCATTCATGACATTCATCACCTCCTGAACTGCTTCATCCTAGTCAAATTATCGCACAACAAATCAGAGCTTCAATGGAAGTACAGCTTTTGGCAGAGGTAAGAGACAACTAATGAAATTAAAGGTTTTTTTATATATTCCTCGTAGACAGATAGAAAAAGCAACACATAGTTTGATGCCTTCAGTCATTACTTAATGTCATACTGCTTTTGACTGATCCATTCATTTTTATTGTTAATATTTACAAAATCGTATAGCATGAGAAAAAATACTAATACCATAAAAACTCCAAATAGGACATAATTAGCAGAAGTATAATTTTAAACTTAGCCCGATAATTTTGAGAATAAAAGGCATTACATGTTTTGGTTGAAGCTTCTCTATCGATTAAGAAATGTCAAGCAATGATATAGTAAGAATAGTTTAGGATAAAATGGTTGGTTTAAACGGAAAGGGAAACTGTAGATGGAGGTTATGACTATATCAAGAAAGACGCCTTGCAAAATTTATGTATCATCAGCAAAAAGATTCGTTTCAAACCTTAGGCAGCAACCGAAGTGGATCAGTCAACCGCTTCAGAAACAGTGGAATATAATCAAGTCGAAGAATTTGCCTGCATAATTTTCCGTGCAATAACCATTGGGGTAAATTACAATAATGAAATATGATAGATATAAAGGAAGCATCGTCATATTTAAAAATTATAACTAACTAGTCCCAATGCCAAAAGTATAAAGCAGCAGTAAAACTGCACTGCCGGTTATTCATAACTATTCCCGTTAAAAGTGAACATGACTTAAATAGATTGTGGTCCTAAGAATCTACATACGTGAAGCTAAACAGATAAAACCACGAACTATTAGATCCACCGAATGCCATCAATTCTAGATTTTAACAATTCACATAACCAACAGCTTGCCATTCTGGTGTTAGTGTTGTAATATCGAGCATCAAAATCGAAGCAGCAGCAGTTTTTAATATACTATAAGTCAATTAGGCCAACTTTATTAATAAAACAAACGGTTATGCAACCAGAAATTGTGATTGCTTCTTGACACGTTAGTTATCATTTTAATGGAAATGTCGTGTTACCTTCCGGAACTAGACTCGCGAGAAGCAAGTATATGGACATGCAAATCCTCTAAAAGCCTATAATTCTTTCCCATTGTTGAGTTCTTTCCTAGCCATCCACCAAATCTATTGAAATTCCGCTCTCCCTATAAAACGTGAAACGGCTGTCATTGAAGATAATAGAAACAAGACAACTTCGTTAAGCCAGATGTAATATAAAAAAAGTTACAGCTAAACCAGGAATCTGTCTACAAAATATATGAACAAGTTCAGTAAAAAGTTGCATTTGTTGAAAGTAATCGCACGAGAGTCGAATGCACTAGAACTTGAGCTCAGACAAATGCACTAAGACTTGAGCTCAGACAAATGCACTAAGACTTGAGCTCAGACAAATGCACATTTGCATATTAAACCAGCAATGCTATGTTGAACAACTAATAAAGAAAAGTAAGTATATAGCCTTTAGCACCACATTACCTGTTCAAGTGTCTCCCTTTGTCCATGCAACAATGCAGCACTAGTAAAACAAGAGAAAACAAAAGGTCAGGTTATGAAGCGAGAAGCTTTAAAAGAATCCAAAAAGTTTATTATAGGCAAAATTATATCATCCTATGTACTTTGTCTGAAGAGCTACAGTTACATACATGCACGGTCTGTATACTGTAAAATTCTACGAGAGATATTAATGATTATTTGGAAGTAGACTCCTTGACACTTTCGCCCAAATAAGCATACAGTAAGAAACGGAATGACTACAGATCATAGTTATTAATAGCGTTTTGCGCAGCGTAGCGCAAAGGGTCCCCGGAGCAATAGCGCATAGCGACGCGATTAGAGCGCTATTCGTAAATATAGCGCACACATATAATAATATAAATATAAATAATATGTTAATATTGAAACTCAAAATATTCAAAATAAACATGTCTTAAAAAGATAACTCAAATCATTCTTAAATCAAACAAGTCTAAGAATTCTTGCATCCATAATATCAAACAATTAACCAATTTTAAATTTCATCATCCCACATATCTTCGTAGATTTCGTTGAAGAAGATAGGAAAAAATTCTGTCTTTTCACCTTCGACGATTTTATTTTCCTTTCTCGATGTCTAATCTGGTGGTAAGGGTAAGGGTTCTCAATTAGGGTTTCACGACTATTCTGTATTTTAGTGTAATTATAGGCCAGGCCCAAATATTTAAATTGGACCGACTATAGCGCACTGCTTTTGCGCTGCGCCATAGCGCAAATAGCCCACTTAGCGTGGGCTATTTGAAGTCAGCGCTTCATTGCGCTGCGAGACGCAAAGGGTGCGCCTTGCATCGCTATGCGCTATTGCGCGCGCTATTGAGGCTATTAATAACTATGCTACAGATGCATCTCTTTTTTGGAAAAGAAACAAAAAGACTCAGGAGAACAATAAACCTTAATGGTTCGCAAAAAATAACCAGACATCTATATAGAAACGACGTACGGAAAAATACAGGATGCAACAGCACTAGACTGAGAGAGCTGCCATTGACGATTTCTACGGATCTGCACATTGAATATATCTCCATCTCCTATAGATTCAGCAGCACGAGCAAGTGAATCCATGCGCTTCATCCCACTTTCATCTTTACCATTTGAACTTGGCCTGTAATTAACATAATTTTCCTGCGTACAAGAGAGGCATAAACTGATTACGGCATGAACACAAAATGCATTAATAATCTATTACCCCGTGGTTAAACAGAAAAAAAGAATAATTAAACAAATGAGCACATAGGCAAAAATGCAACATAAACATGCACATACAGATGGGTGTACATATACAACTAAATAGAAAGATACAAATAAACTTAGGTAGGCGACAGAATGAAGCACCACAAGTCCTTAAATAAAGCCTAATTTAACTAATTCCTCAAGTCAATATCATTTGGATTCTTGAAGTCCAATTCCATCCACGGTGCAGAAGTTCCAGAACGTTAGCTCTTTATAAAATCCTGGGCATAATTGGTTCCTTTTGTACCTCACCATCAAGAACTTGCTCTTACATATTTAGCAAATTAATGACTACAGTCAATTTGTCATTTTCCTCGCACCTACTGAACAACTGGTAATATCTAAAGGATACATACAAGTCAAATGTAAACTGGTCTAACTGCAGGTCTTGAGTACATATCCAACCCCCACCACCAAATATGATTTAAAATCATATCATGTCTCTAAATCATCAACCCAAAATATACATAGCAAGGAAAGAACCTGAATAAGAAGAGGGACTAAATCAAGATCACTCATGCTAAGGTCAATCCGCTCATCCATCCTCAGCTTCCCACCATTATAGCCAAATAGCCTGCGATCAAGTAAACAAGTGGTGTATAGTCAGTGTTCCCGCACAAACATATGAAAATCAAGTGAGATTTAGTATTTGGAATAGGTCGAAAACATTACATTACCCACATCTAAAGTTAGATAGAAATACTATAAATTCTCACAGATTCAACCCTTTAAAAACATAATCGAGCATAAGAACAATGAGAAGAATTTGTGGTACAATAGACTAGCATACAAATAAAAACAAGCATCTAGTAAAGAAGAAAGCAAAAAGGATCATACTTATCAACTGCTGTGAAAGGTGAAATGTCTTCATCTTTTGCACTACTAACAAGGCGCTGTCTTACATCATCATAGTTTATGGCTGACATAGATAAACTCATATACTGCAGCTGATTTACCGCCATACGTATATCTCCATTCACTCTATCAGCAAGTTCCTCGAGAGCAATCTGAAAGAAACAAAAAAAATTGGAATATGAAGTTACTAAACAATGGATGCTTCAAACCCAATGCCCACTGATGGTTGCTAGCAATAGCATCGGTTGCATCTGATGCTAGTAACCTCCGATATATACATATATATATACAGTCACTAACCTCGTTAACTTGAAGTCCTTCTGCCTTTGCGATATGCATTAGTCTTTTTCCCATCTATGACAAGCAAATTCATTTTGGTTGACTATTCATAATTCAAATTTTGAAACATGATGATAAGAAAATTTGATTATATCTATAATAAGCTAAAACAATAAGGTGTATGAGGAAATATTAACTTCAAGGCTACCTGCTGTTTCGTAGGCTTCCGATAATTGAGAGGCAAACAATAGTTTATAAGACTTTTCAATTTCTGACTGTAACGATCGTTGCATATGCAAATGATAGGAATTTTGGATATCTTTATGCTAGCAATAAGGTCAGCAATTCCACCTCTATCTCCTGCAGACATTCCATCCACCTCATCCATAATCAGCACGGTTTTCGTTTGCTTTGATCTGCAAAGTCATTAATAATCCACTTGAAGAATATAAATAAGGTAGCTTTTATAAACCAAAACTTGCTGACAGGATGCAGCACAAACCGATACATGTTAGGACCCAAAGCCTCATTGTTGACATATTCCTTTACTGAATTTGCATTGCTTCCGCCAATTCCTTTAGTAATCTTGGTATCCGCCTTTCCACGAGTGTCACTAGCATTGACCTAACCAGTATGCATATATGAGCAGGTTGAAAAGTAAAAACACAGATAAATTTGCTCTTCAATCATCAAATATATGGATTTGTACCAAAGTACTGACCTCAACTGGCTGAAAACCAAGCATCTGGCTGACCAACTTTGCAGACGTAGTTTTCCCAATGCCTGGTGTTCCACTTAGAAGAACAGCTTTCTTAGCACCCGAATCATTTTGTTTCTTGCCTTTTCCTTTGCTTCCAGGAAGAAGAAACTGCTCATGCCAATGTGCCAACCAATTGTGAAGCTGGTTGACCTGAACAAAGTTTAATGACCATCAGCAAGATGATAACTGAGAATCAATATCTGCTGGTTACCAAAATAACATTTACAGCTGAAGAATAAGGTAACCCACCAGGGACTGGTTCCCGACAATCTCATTTGGAACCTTTGGCCTGTATTTTTCTGTCCATGTCAAGGAAGATTGCTGTCCAGTTTGCTTTTTCTGCTTCGCAGGGGAGGAATTCAAAGCAGAACTTTTACCGGATACACCTGCTGCAACAGATTTGCCTAAACAACAATAATATTCATTGATGTCACAGATAATCCATGAGGCACAAGGGTAAAATGCGATGTTCAAACAACAGAAGCATATTATTGCAATGGCAAGCATAAAACAGATATCCGAGTATACCAAGTTGATATAACAAAATATACTGCTGTCTGCCTCATGTGTTTCACTTTCAAAAAGAATTTAAACCTCTGTAAAATGACAAAGTAGAGAAATTTGTAGGACAATTCATTGACGCATGCCAATAGTGCTTTGGTTCCAGTCTTCTAGAGTCTCATAGATATGTACTTACCAAAAATAAGCTCGTATATATTATGAAAATCAGATTTGCAAACATACTTCAAGCTAGTGACTAGATCACAGAAAGTTTATAATCGGAACACTGTATAAACACTGTCGGGTGTGTATGTGTGCATATATCTGAGAGCAGCCAACAAAAAATAAACTGCCCAAACTCAATGACAATTCAACACAGTGAAAAATAATTTGGGACATACTCTTAACATCTGGTTTCTGAGGGCTTTTCTTTGGTGCCATCGATGGCTCAACTTTCTCCACTGATTTGATTGGTTTCCCTTGTAAAGGTGCTTTTACAGGTTTTGATGAGCGAATCATATCAAATAGTCCATCTTCGGTAAGGAATTTAGTGCTGCACATAAGACCCCATGACCAAATAATAGTGGTAATGTAGAAAAAGTTGATCAAATATTATAAGACCGTCCATAGAGCACTGATAACAAAGCAATGCAGCACAAAGAAGTTTGAGTAAATAAGCAATGGTAATTCAGTAAGTTTTGATCATCTATAATAAGACTCTATATGGAGCACTATTAACGAACCCGAGCTCTTTGGCTTTCTCTGATTTTCGTCCGCCGATATCATCGTCGCACAAAAGATAATTCTGCACATGCACAATGTTACTCAAATACAAATACAAAGATAAGCTCAACAACATACAAGGACGAAAACGAAAAATACCGTTTTCTTGCTTACTGAGCCTGTTACACGTCCACCGTGACGCTTTATCAAATCTTCTGCTTCTTCCCTTTCTAAACTGAAAACTCAAATTCAGGAATACATCAGCCTGGGGAAGGCAATAGAATAAAAATCGTTGATGTAAAAATGGATTACCTGTCAAGTGTTCCACTGATCACAAATGTTAAGCCATCTAAGCAATTAGGAGCACCTTCAGGAACTTCCTGAGACACATAAGAGCGGGTATCAGTATGACCAAGTAAAATTCAATTATAGAGACTAGATATAATTTCTACCTTTTGTCCTTTATTTGGAGGATCTTTTCTTTCTCCAAAATTCATAAACCCACCCCTTCCACCACCTCTGCCTCTTCCAGCAGTTGGTGCCCCAGAAACACCCCTACCACCACGTCCCCTTCCAGCAGGTTTTAAATGAGACTCTGTATCTTTGACATCACCTTCATCAGTTTCATCAACATCTACAGTTTTCTGGGTAACTCCCCTGCCCGATCCACTTTTCAATTTCTTAGTAGGAGTTTTGTCATCATCATTCTTCTTGGACTTTGGTAAGACAAAATCTTCTTCATCAGAATCCTCTACCTTCATCATTTTCTTCGCTGGAGGGGGTTTTGGTGACTTATTTGTATCATTTTGAATTTTTCTTTTGCCAGATACTTGAGTAACACTTTTCTCATCATTGAGCTTTTGTTTATCAGAAGCAAAATATTTGCTAGTTTTCCTTCTGCCAGAACCTTCTTGGACTTCGTGAACCTGATTTTTTCCCAATCACAATAGACGAAATGAGGAACTTCATTACCTTACCCCCACTAGCTGAATAGAGAATGTACAGACACCAGAAACTTTCTATATGCCTAAAGAAAAGAGAAATTACTAAATACGCTCAGTGGTGTGGCTACTAAAAACTTGAGCATGCAGCCACGCCAATGGTGTTCCAGCTTTCCAATATTGAATTAATTCTCACATCCTCTTAAAAATTTGCTCAAGGCTGTAACCAACTAAAAATGCATATATATCAAGGTAATAAAGACTCACTTGCACCTTCCTCCTGTTTTGTTGGATAGATAACATGAAACTTTTTAACCGCATGCATATACAGAATCTATTGCATGGCTGAATAGAACTGATATATATGCTTTGTTTAACGCACATATAACAAGCACATTGACATAGAAAGATAGCTGCAAAATCTAAGAAAATTCTTACCGGCTCCGGCTTGCTGGGCGGAGGTTCCACGGTCGCTGGCTTGTTCTTTGCAGAACCAGCAGGCTTGGATGTATTTTCATTTCCCTTATCATGAGATTTCATGAACCACTTTCTAATATCTGACTGCAATAAAAGAAAAAACAAAGCATTACTGTCAGATAACAAGAAAAATCAGATTAACTTCCAAATGCCTATTGAACCTCGCAAAACAAAACTTAAACACTAAAGACTAAGCACACAAATGTTAACATGATAACCTTTAATAACCTCATAGCAAGAAAGCAACCAAGAATATCACCATCTTAACATCACAAAACAAGAAAAGGCCGAAATAGCATATCAGTTTTCTCTCATACAAAAACAAGAAATTGCCAAAAAAACCCAAAAGACACAAACCCTAACTCACCATTCTGAATCTTCAACACAGAGAGCACCTCCTGAAATCAGCCTGCTAACCAAATTAAAAGACAAACAATATCAAAATCAAAATTTCAAATCGTTTATAAATACTATTACTGATAAAAAAAATCGTAATCTCTGCAAGAACAGAAGTAATCACCCGAAAACGGAAGAAATTTAACTAATGATTCGAAGAAGTAAATAAAGTAGGAAAGAGCAGGGGTTAGGGTTATTCTGTATAAAGGAAATTTAAAACTTTTATGGGAATCGTACCGTGCACATAAGATTACAAAAATGCAACTTTTTTTTTCTGGGTATGCGGCTCTTAATAGAAACAAAAACTAAGTTTGAAGGAACAACAATGGTGATTCCAACGAAACATGAAATCACTGCTTTTTGAACCCGAATAAGCCAAATTTCGCAGTTTAACGTAAAAAGAAATATAATCAATATCAAAATCGAACCTTTTTGTAATTGGGTTGCTTTGTTACTCCACGACTAATATCGAAACCTAAGAGGGAGAGAGAGTAGCAGTGGGAAGATAGTCGCCGGCCAAACCAGTGAGCATCAAGGGACAGTCAAACTGAAGGGAGCGGCTACTCATTGTTGCATTTTCACTATTTAAGAAATTACAAATTTGACACCATAAAACTCAAATCTGTTTTTATGTACTATATACTAATTATTTACTTTCTTTTTCTTTTTCTTTTTCTTTTTCTTTTTAAGCTAAAAGATAATTTTATTGAAATTAAGGATCCAAATAAAAGGGTTTACAAAAGTTGGTAAATATTACATTTAAAAAAAAATTATGTACTATATACTAATTATTTACTTTTTTTTCCTTTTTTTTTAAGCTAAAAGATAATTTTATTGAAATTAAGGATCCAAATAAAAGGGTTTACAAAAGTTGGTAAATATTACATTTTTAAAAATTTGAATGAAATCTTTTTTTCTGAGGGAACCCGCAGCCGCTACTCAGAATGCAATGAGTGCGCATAGGGTAAACACTCAGTCTGACGCGATAGCCTGCAAACTTTACCCTCAGTCTCAGAGTGCAATGAGTGCGCATAGGGTAAACGCTCAGTCTGACGCGATAGCCTGCAAACTTTACCCTCAGTCTGACGCGATAGCCTGCAAACTTTACCCTCAGTCTGACGCGATAGCCTGCAAACCAACGCCAGAAGGTAAACCACACAAGGTGACAGGCTCAGCCGAGAAAGCGTATGTAGAGGGACTCGAACTCATGACCTTTAGTCACAAGCATACCATACTCAACCAACCCGGCTACCCCTTAGGGGCGATTTCATCCTATTATAATTAAAATTAGGCAAAAGGAATTGGCCAACAATGATTCTCGAGCTTCTCAGGATGATAGTTCAATTCGTAGGAAACGATAATCAGCTAGACGAAAAAAGATTTTTCAAGCTCCTTAACAAGGACATTGAAGAAGGTTTGATGAACATAGTGCTCCTTGCTCAGGATTACTCAGCCATTCTATCAACAAATTATTCTGAAGGAATCAAACAATAGATGTTTTGTCTAACAAGAAGACTCATGGGGCGCTGAGCAAGCTTCAGATAATAAAAGTTATCTTCCAGATATGGATTTGGCAGATGAAACAAATCAGAGCATAGATCCTATCAGGTAAGAACTGATCTTCTTAGATTGATAATACTAGTCAAATATGTAGTCAGGATAATACATGTTGCGAAGCAAGTTAGCTAAGATGTTAAATTTCTAAGTATTTGTAATATATCAAAGCCCAAGACATCCAAAATAAGTATAGCTTTGAAATTAACAGGAATGTGGTTAATGTTAATTTTTTGTTTCATATTACACTTTAGAGTCTAGCGAACAAGCCAATTTGTTGCTTGATTTTGGTCTCTAAAGATGTGAGTTAAAATTATAGAGGAAGTAATTAATCTTCTAAAGCAATTAAGAACATATTCAAGAAACTAAGTAAATTCACCAGTGACTATAAAATTAACCCGAATAAAGGTGTCAGATTCAATGTCGATTTGACTTCAGCCTCTAGCTTTGCAAATAAAAAGACCATCGAGCAATGCTCAAGCCTCATCAATTAGTAGACTAAGCTTTTCGTAAAGGAAAGCAGCATCATAGAAAAAGTTACCATCATTATCTTTGATAACAATAACTCTATTAGCTTCACCATTTGATAGACAAGAAGCATCCGTATTTAGCTTTAGTCTACCAAAGGTAGGGTGGTTCCATTTAAGATAAAGAGGTTTAGATTTATTGTCTAGGATGTAGTTGTAGCAACCAAGATTTTTAGCTGCATTTTTATCCTTGTTCCAATGCTTAGATTTGAAAGATTTTTTATGATCAAGGCTAGTTAATATATTAGTAATCTCAAATATAGCAGTTTGGTGAGATACAGATATACTTTTTATTCTTAATAGTGTTTCTTGATTTCCTAGTAATGATCCCAAGAATGATAGAAGGAATAACGTGCCTTACATGCATGTCTTTGTTGGTAGACTAAAACCACGATCTAGTTATATGAGTGATTGTCATATAGTTGTTGATTTTTAAGGTTGAAAATGTCTGCAAAATATGTTCATATATGCCAAGCAAACTTACAAAATACAAATAAATGACTAAGAGACTCACAATTCCAGCATAATTGATATTTAGAAGCAATAAATATATGTTTCTTTTGCATAATAGTGTTAAAGGGGATGTAATTATGAATTACCTTCCAGTGAAGAAATTAGTATTTCCTGGGATTCAAAGGGTTTCATATTTTTTAAAATAAATTTGATTCATTGTGATGATACCTAATGTGATCCCAAGTCTTCTTAAGAGTAAAGTCGTCATTTATAGATAGGTTCAATATCATATTATCATCTCTATTAGGTTTAACAGAGTGATTCTTAATTTTATCTATGTCATTAGGAGATATTAAGTCCTTTATACCAGTTAATTTCCAAGAGTTGTTAGACCAATAGTTACTAACTTTTGTTGCTTTGAACCAGGTATTATTAGCCTTGTCATCTAAAATTAAAAGAGGCTGGTGGTTAGATCGGTTTTCAAGCCAGAAGTCCATATTACCTGATCCCAGTTTCCAGCTGATGTGAGGCTCTGCAAAACTTTTGATGTTGCCAAGTCTTTTCCATATCATTGAGCCAAGCTTGGAGTATGAAATATGCATGGGATTTAAGCCTTTGCAGTATATGTTGTGCATTAAATTGGACCAAATTGTTTTGTTTTTTCTGAAATTGATCCATATTTTGCAAGATAAGGAGTCTCGAAAATCAGACTTACTGAGAACTTTTATAATGAAACAATGCGTTAATTTCTCAAAAGCTTTAGACATATCGAGTTTTATAAGAATATTTTTGTCTTTAACTTTTTCTAGTTTAAATCATGTAAAAGTTCATTAACAGTAAGGATGTTCTCTTGAATGCAATTACCAGAAACAAAAACCCCTGTGATTATTAGAGATAATTTTAGGTAAAACTTTAGCAACTCTGTTGTTCGAAATCTTAGACATGATTCTGTTTAAGAGAGAACAAAGACTAATACGTCTGAAATCCTTCCTTTTGGAGGGATTTCCAAACTTAGGAATCAAACAAATCCCAATAGTTAAGATACCTTTGGGGATTTTGTTAACAAGAATAAAGAATTGCATTTCATTTATGAGGTCCGTTTTAATTATTGACCTGCAAGTTTTGTAAAAATACTGATTATAACCATCCATACCTGCATCACTTGAAGGGTTCAAGTTGTTGATGATATTACATATTTCTTCTTCACTTTGTGGCAGTAATAGGTCTTGATTCTCCTCTTTAGTGATTAAAGAATGAATAATGTTGAAGATCGAGTCCATCATTTTAAGATGTCCATCATTCTTGTTGTTGTAAGGATAATTGGTTAAAGCATCTTTGAAGTATTCAATAGCAGAAGAACCAATATCATTCTTGTCAGTTATCCAGGTATTACCAATTTTGGTATCGTTGATGCAATTTTTATTTTCTTTTAACAAAACTGTAGAAAAGCTTTGTGTTTCTGTCTCCTTTTACAGTCCAGTTAGCGTAGCATTTTTGCATCCAATATGTTTCTTCCATTTTTTGGGCCAGAATAAGCTGAGCATTAGCTTTAGAGATGATAGTTCTTGTATCAGTGTTGTTATGCTCTTGATGCTTAAGTTCAAGCATTTGAACTTTATCTTCTGGTTCCTACATCTTATTAAAAATATTACTAAAGTATAATTTGTTCCATAATATCAAACCAATCTTAAGCCTTTTCATTTTATTCCAGAATTTGAACACGGGATCACCATTCATCTTCTTATTCCAATTTCTTTCAACAAAATGCATAAACTATTTGTCAAGAGACCACATGCCCAAGAATTTAAAATTTTATTTAAGACTGGGTGTGTCTTTAGAGATAAAGATAAGTAAAGGCATGTGGTGAGAGCAAGTTATAGCTTTATGAATCACTCAAGTATCACTAAAAAAATCATACCACTTATTGTTGATAAATACCATATCCAAGCGCTTCCATTTGGATTTATTGGACCATGTGTATTTAGAGCATGCATACCCAGCATCTTCAACCTTGCACTCACTGATCATCTCATTTAAATCATCAGTGTTATTCTGACAGAAAGAGGAACAACCTTTCTACTCTTCAATAGAAGCAATAACATTGAAATCTTCATTTATCATCCATTCAAGATTAGTTTTCAATATGAGTTTTAGAGTATTCCATAGATTAATTCTATTAATTCTCTGACATTTAACATAAACCCCTGTTATTAAGAAGCATTTATTGTAAGATGGGTAGCTAAGTTCAGTATGAATGCATTGGTTGTGGTCTATAATGATATTAACAGTATTAACTCCATGCCAAAGAGGTATATTTTATTTGATATGTTAGCTTTGTAGTTATTAAAACCCAAATTTTTGGCAATGTTGTCAATGTTATCACAAGATATCAAAGGTTTCTGAATAGCAATAAGTTTTACATTATTTTTCTTAACTAAAGATTTCAGTCTTCTAACAGAAGATTTGTTTATGATACCTCTTATATTCCAATTGAGCATGTTAATCATGTTAACAAAAGAGGTTTTATATTTAATTGTTCGTGTGAATTGAACAACCTTGATGATTTTGTTTTTTGTTTTCTTTTTTCCTTTGGCTTCCTTGATCTTCTTATCAAATATCTCTCTAAAGTTGTTTTTTTGTTTATCTCTGGTAAATTTTGGGGAAGCAATAAGATTTATGTTGCTTCTTGATGGAGAATTCTGTTTACTTTCATTGTTGTCTCTGTTGTTTATTGCTGGAGAGTTTTGTTTGCTGCCTATGTTATTGAGCTTTGGGGATGAATTATCAGCGGTAAAGTTTTCATAATCTAAAGATGGAGCCATATTGTATCCATATTCAAGGTTCTGAATACCTTCTATGATTTCTTCTTGTTCCGAAGTTTGAGTAATCAATAGCATTATCCTTCTTGATTCTTTGATTTGCTTCATTCAAAACATGTTCTTCATCAGAATATTTTTCTTTCATGTTTGTAATGATAAATTTCATTTACTTCTTGCTCTGATATTTAGTTTCATCTTTATTAGAATTATTAGCTTGATTCTTATTTGTTTGTGTTTAGAGCTCTGATTTAATTTTCTTACATTGTTGTGTGTTCTAACCCAGGTGATGACAATGATTGCAGTATTATGGAATGTTTATGTAATTGATTCTTGCCAAGTAGCCATCATTTGAGCCAAATTTAATCCAGACATCTTTCTGCAGCTTTTTGGTTACATCTAATTCAATCCAGGCAGAGCAGGAGCTATGATAGGCTCTGTTTTCTTCAGGGACTTTAATTAGTAGAGTTTCACCAATAGTTGAAGCAATAATCTTGATAATGTTCTTCTTGAATAAATATTCAGGAATTCTATGAATTTTGATCCATACAAGTGTGATCGAGCTTTATTGGCTGTCATTGAAATCTTCAGTCCATCTCAAAAGTCGCATCACAGTGGTTCCAATAGTCCATACAAATCTGTACCACATTTTGCATAGGTCTGTTTTTAAGTCAAATTCGAGAAATATGTGTTTTGAATCCCATATCATGTATCTTGATCTTCTGCAAAGTTTAAAGATTGAAGAAATTGTATGAGAAGATTTCTTTTTGGCAATCCTATAACAAATTTTCCAACAATGGTAAATTTTGATTGTTTCCTCAAGAGATCCTGGGTTTCTTTACTATATTGGATATAAATGTGGTTTTTTTTTCATATATACATTCTGCATCAAAATCAACCTTTTCATTACTCTGTCTACTATTTTTTCATATGAAAGATCCATATTCTTGTTGGAATCCTACATTGCTACTGTATTTGCGTTGTGTAAAATATTGAGTTGGTTTGATTTTTTTTTTGTCGCATCTTGAAGGTTTGGGAACAATTCCATGGTTTAACGAGTAAAGTAGAATCCTAAGAAGGGATAGAGAATGAGAGAGGTGAGAAAATGACAGACAAGAAAGCATTCCCCACTCTTGGAGCATTTCAAACTTCATCTCCCTTATATATACTTTCTTATATTAAATATAATATTTAGAAGAAATTCATAAATTTTAAATAGAAAAATACTAATAAAACCAAACCTTAATCGTTGCTTTTAAATTTAAAGGTTAGTTTAATTAAAAAAAATTAGTTTTACCCCAATCATATATTTAAAAATAGGATGAGTTCTTAAGAGGTACATCAAATATATCAAAAAATTTGTTAGATACAAAATATTTTCATAATTCCAATAAGTGTATAATATTTTTCATAATAACACTGTATCTAATTTTCTAGATACATTTATTAGAATTAACCAAACTAAGGCCCACTAAACAAGAATTTTTAATTATTCTACATATTTTATTGGAAATAACCCTTAAAATATATTATTTTAAATATATTTTAAATAACAACTTTTTTTATTCATTCATATTTTGAAAATATTATTTTTTAGCAATGTATTATGTTTTTATAAAATAATTGATTTTATTTTTTAATAATTTTGAAAATAAATAAATAATTAATTCATTTATATTACAAATATAAATTTAATTTTATTTATATTTTTTATATCAAAAAAATTTGATTTTATTTCCATCTATTTTTTTAAAATATATTTTATATAACAATTTTGATTTTATTTCCATATTTTTAAAAAATATCTTTTATATAATAAATTTGATTTCATTTTTATATATTTTTTAAAATATATAATTTAATTTGATGTATAATTTATTGTTAAATATATATATATATATATATATATATATTAAGATTGTTTTTACAATTTTTTTTATACTTGTTGATAAAAAGATGAAAAAAAGTTTTAAAAAAAATCATTAAGTCCCTCTAAATTTCTAATGGACACATTAACTTGTTTTACTCAAGAGGATTTGAACTATAAGTCCATTGATAGATGAGAATCATATGAATCTACAAAAGCAAAATATTATTCACCTATTAGTGAAAATTTATTTTCATGTTAAAAATACCTCTAATCTAATTACACATGAAACTTTAATAGTAACTAGATTAAGGATTCACCAAACTTTCACCATTGTATATATATATACATTTTTTAAAGAAAACCTGACTTTGATTAGAAATTAAAGATACAACTTACATCTTTGAGTTACAAAGGAATCAAACCAAACTTTTAGCGCTAAATGAAACTGAAAACCAACAAGGATTTCACTAGGACTGTCAATCTTTAATTCAAGACGGAAACAAAATCTTAGCTCCAACTATTGAAAAAGAAATACTCCTGATCGAAGGCTTTTTACTAATTTCCAAACCCTTCACTTCGAGCTGTTATTGATAAGATGACTTGCATGATAGATATCAACCACGAGGGCAACATAAATTCTTCATAACAATTAAAGAAGCCAGATGATTAAACTAACAGCTCGAGGGATCTGACTACTTCTGTCGAAAATACAAGGATCTTAGGAACAACTTATGGAATGCCAACTGTTTGATAATCTGCCTCAGCGAGATGAATTTTTTAATAGAGAGCCAGAGAGAGAAAATGATCTTCAAAGCTCAAATTAGAATGAAAGCTTCAATATATCAAGGGAGTACCCTTCACTAATACAAAAAGAATAACTTTGTAAGAACCATTAGAACATGAATTCTAGAATCGACAACTAAAGAAGATAAGCATCCACCTGCTAAACTGCTACATTGTTGATTATGTTTTTTATTTTATTTACATGAATGTGGTTTTGGAGAACAGAAAAATGATCAGAAATGTCAAAAATAGTGAGGAAAATATGGTAAGTGTACGAGAATTGATGACCACTGAAGCATCAGTTACATTGCAAATACAACCTATCATTCTGATTGGTCGGTCGATACGATTTGGACAAACAGTTATAACCCAATCCTCTCTCTGCATAGCCTTGATTGAGCCCGAAAGTACAACTGAGATTCAGTTCTTAATAGAAATTGAAGCTTTAATATATCGAGAATCATCAGTCACTAAATAGAGAGTAATCAATTTTGAGAGAAAATAATACAGAACAATAATTATAGAATTGATAGTTAGAGAAGATTAAGCATCTACTTGTTAAACAGCTACCTGCAACAACTTAACTAACTGAAATATTAGGTAAGAAAACCAAATGATCTGCAATGATTTAGAAGGTTGGTCAGGATTAAGGTCCCGCTGAGCTTGATAGAAGCATAATACTCAAGAGATATTAGAAATATCATCACATTTTTACGAACGTATCATGCCAAAATTTCTTTATCTTAACATCTTTTATCTTTTTGTTAGTTAATATTTTGATTTTTTGGCCAACCTCAGTTTTGTGTCTTGCAGGTGAAGTAGTCAAACTACCTATCTTTTTTGAATTAGAGGTTGGATACTCAAAGGCTTAGTTAAGTTGAGCCTAAAAAGGGATGATGTTTGTCTTTGTCATTCATAATATTATGGTCGAAATGAGAGGTAATCTCATTTTTTTGTCCTTAGAAGGGCTATTATCAGTTGTTCAGTCCTTCTGAGTATGATTGGTGTCCTTTGATGTGATGTTACTGTTGTCTAGATTATCTTCTTGAATTATCATTGATTTTGTCTTTAAAAACTGTTTTTGATCTTGTTCTGTTCATTTGCTATAGGTAAAGGTTATTTGTTGAAGGTTAGTTTGTGGCTGATTTGAATTCTTAGGAATTGGTTTGATTAAAATTGTGGGAATGTTGAGAATATCATATATTTCTAATTATTTTGGTGATTCTTTGTGATCTTCCAATTGATGACGATCTTTGGTACTTATTTTTAAGATATATTTGATGGTGGTTTATGTGTCTTCATAAATTGCTTCGTTAACTAATAAAGACTTTATTTGTGTATGAACTATAATCCAAATGCATGTATTCTCTTTTGGTTCTTTGTGAGATTGATGTGCAGTTTGAATATGTTCTTACTGTATTTTGGTAATGTTTGTGGATTTTTTGTAATCTTTTTTATTGTGTCCAATATTGTAACAATAGGAAAAACACTAATGTCTTAATCCATATCATATATGTTTCCATAACCCATCATTTTTAGCAAATGTGATCGAAATCTTGTCAAACGGTTTCTTTGATTGATCAATTTATGGTCATGCCCGACAACAATTAAACATAGACTGATTATTTTTAGGAACTCAAACTCCTATATGGTTGCCTATTATTTTTGCTAATGTCTTGATTGAGTCTTCATTATACATCAACGCAAGTATGTTCAGAAATGATATCCAAACATAAGATATTGATGGCTCTATTTTGGGTGTAAACTTGGACACCATTTCAACAAATGCATGGTATAGTGTCCAATCTTCCAGATGTTTCTACACTAGATCTTTTTAATATCTTCTTGCATATTGATTTCTATCAAGATATACATGGGATCCCAAGTTGAAACATTATATGTACCTTTCATGCCAAGAGATTTGAAAAATGTTTGAATTTCGGGCATTAGTGGCTTACCTTGTGAGATATTTCCTATCAATATAGTCTTTGCTTTTGCTTCTAGTTTTTCGTTATCTCTAGATTGAAAATCTACCATGATATAGTCTCACATATCTTCAAATTAATATTTTTATGTTGAATTTCGTATGAGACGGGCATTAAGATTTCAGCATCAGATTTCTTGGGTTTTTAGTTCAGGTTCTTAACTAATTGTTGTTGATTTAGATTCTCGATGGTGGGGTTATTGTTATTGATAAGGAAAGATATTCCTTAGGGACTAAAGTGATAAGTTCTGTAATTATAGGATTAAATTAGGCTTTAGGAGAAACCGAAGGGTTAAATTGTAAATATGTCAATATGTAACCGTTTCTCTAACTAACTCACCTTGCCTATTTAAAGAGGCTGAAGGAGTTATTTTGACTTATGATATATTCAGAAGTACTTTTCACTACTTGAAACTCTCACTGTAGACTCTCTGTTCTTAATTCACTCACTACAACTTTAATTCACACCAAATTGGCGCTAGAAAGAGGGGGCGAGGATACCTTGATCAACAGATCAAAAATCGACGTTTGAGTTCTCGTTTTTTAAAGTTTTTCGATCGAATTTTCATATTTCGTTTGATTTTTCGCTGTTTGAAGATGAATCCAGAGGAAGGTGACAATCCATCCGTTCGCAAGGCGATGGAAACGCTGAAATCCGATCTGCAAGAGGCAGGTAAATCTGTTCCAATTCAATCAGTCCAATTTGACTTTGAAGGAAAAATGAATGAGATGATTAGGAAGGTGGCTGAGCTTGATGAATTGGTAAAAAAGAAGAGAAATAATGATGGTGCTAGGCTTAGGTCTAAGATAGCTGGGGGCGATCAGAATGATCAGTCGGATCAGTCGATGGACGATGGCGATGATCACTATGAGCAGCGTAAAGCACGTTCTGAGCAAAAAAAAGAATATAGCGGGATAAAGAGGAAAGAAAAGTTACAAAGGCGACTGTATGAAAACTCTAGTGATGAAGAGGACTTCGAAAATTCCGAGTCTGATGAGACGCCGAGGTACGAACGCTCTCGAGGCCGTTCAAGAGGAGCAGAGCGTGAGCTCCGGCCAGCTAAGGTGTACAAGGAAGGAAGAAAAAAGAAAGAAAGGCGAGTATACTCACCTCGGAAATACTCGCCTCGGAGGTGTTCGCCTCGGAAATATGAAGGTGAGTCCAGCTTATATGCAACTGTGGGGATGAGAAATGAGGACCAGTATGTCCAGGGGGTTGACTGGAGGGACTCACCACTGGTCAGGGAGATCAGATCTGTGCCGCTACCGAGGCGGTTTGATATTTCCAAAGTTGATAAGTTTGATGGGACTCAAGATCCCGATGATCACATAGAACAATTTAAAAACTACATGACTAATTTCGAAGATGATGATAGATTGGTGTGTAGAGCTTTTTCTCAAACGTTTAAGGGAACTGCTCTAAAATGGTTCAATAAGATTCCTAAGGAATCGATTGCAAATTTTAGAAGTTTTTACACTGCTTTTCGGAGACAGTTTGTGGGAAGCAAGGAAATGAGAGCCAATGGAGACACGATAATACAGTGCAAGCAGGCTGTGGGAGAGAAGTTGAAGGATTATACCAAGAGGTTTGTGTCAACAAAGGCTGAATTGGATGACTGTGAAGAAAGTGTGGCTATGGCAGCGTTCAGGCAAGGGCTGTTGCCTGGGGATTTAGCCGATGAGACTACGAGGCGCAGGGCGTTAACATTTGGAGCTCTTATGGCTCAGGTTGAGGACCAGATTAAGGTCGAAGAATCGACGAGGGTTCGAGGAGGTGCTAGTACTATTCAGAAGGGGAGTGGACAATCTAACGTCTCAAACAACAATCCCTCGCGTCCGAAGAACAATCAAAATGTTTCTAACCGAGGAACCTCGAACTCGTATCAGGGGGGATATAATCAACATAATTCTAACAATCAGCAGCAGTTTAGATCCAGGTCGAATGTGTGGGTAAGGCCAGATTACTATGCAGATTTAACTGAGAGCGTGGCTTCAATATATGAAAAAACAAGGGGAACAATCAATTTTAGAAAGCCACCAGCTATCAACAGGCCAAGAGATGAGCGCAATAATAAATTCTGTAGGTATCATGAAGACATCGGCCATGATACGAATGATTGCATTGCTTTGAAGAAGGAGATGCAAATTCTGATCGAAAATGGAAAGTTGTTGGAATATGTCAGGAAGAATGCCAAGGCAACAGCTCCTAAAGGAGGTAATCCCAATTCTAAGCAGGAAACTGTGTTAATGATTTTAGATGTTGCAGGTGAGGCAGATGGTTTCGATGTAGCCTCGGAATATGTCGAACCAGACCCCAGTCGACTTTTGTTAATGTCGATAGATGAGCCGATGCGTCAGGGACGTGTTCGAGACCTGTGTGCCTTTTTCGAATCACTAACCATATTTGGAGGGGATTCGATGACCAATAACACCAATAATTCGAGGAAAAGGCATATAGTAAACTTAACGCGACAAATTGAGGGAGGCGCATCGGCACATCTAAGCAGCAGAAAGGATGTGCCCTTTATAATTTTCGACGGGGATGATTTGAGGGGGATTACTGGGCCACATGAGGATGCGGTGGTCATTGGAGCAGAAGTATGCGGGGTGGAGATTCGACGAGTGCTAATTGATACAGGAAGCTCTGCTAATGTGCTTTTCAAGTCAACGTATGAGAGATTGACTGCTCCGCCTCGAATAGAAAGATCAGAAAGGACTATCATAGAGTTTACTGGCGCAACAGCAAATGTGATAGGAGAGTTCGAGGGAGAAGTTTCTTTGGGAAATGGGCCTTTCATGAAGAAAGTACAAGTACTTTTTGTGGTGGTAGATTGTCCATCAAGTTACAATGCTATTTTTGGGAGGTCGTGGTTGGCAAAGATGTATGCTGTAGTTTCCACAGTTCATCAGTGTTTGAAGTATGTAATTGAGGATCGGGTCGGTGTAGTTCGAAGTGATCAAAAGGTAGCAAGAGAATGTTATGCTGCTGCATTTAGACTACGGGGCAAAAGTTCTGATGATCTGATGGAGAATTAGCAATTTGGGGGGTTGTCTTCTGATGGAACAGATGAGGGAATTGATGATCCGAGGTCAACCCCGAGTTCTGTGGTGGTCAATGAAGAAATAGAGGAATATATTTTCAATAATGGCAGGGTACTTCGAATTGGCACTCTGTTATCTTTGTCGATGCGAGAAAAGTTGTTGACTTTTTTGTCTGAAAATTTGGATGTGTTTGCGTGGAGATCCGAAGACGTAGTGGGGGTCCCAAGTAACATCATATGTCATAGCCTAGCGGTGGATCCGAAGGCCAAACCGATTATCCAAAAAAGAAAGGCTTTTTCATTGGAGAAATCCGAGGCCATAGTTGCCGAAGTGGATCGGTTATATAAGATGGGACACATTAGGGAGGCCAATTATCTGAGGTGGACGGCTAATCCGGTGGTAGTAAAAAAGAAGAACGGAAAATTGCGGATGTGTGTGGACTTCACAGATTTGAATAGAGCCTGTCCAAAAGATCCTTTTCCGGTGCCTCGAATAGATCAGTTAGTGGATTCCACTTCGGGAAATAAAATTTTGACTTTCATGGATGCATTTTCGGGGTATAATCAAATTCGAATGAATCCAGATGATGAAGAAAGCACGACTTTTATTACTGATAGAGGTTTGCATTGCTATAAAGTAATGCCATTTGGATTGAAAAATGCTGGGTCAACATATCAGAGGTTGATGAATAAGGCGTTTGCTTCACAGATTGGGAGAAATATTGAAGTGTACATCGATGACATGCTTGTTAAAAGCAAAAGTGATGATGAACATATTGATGATTTAGAAGAGACGTTTTTGAATATTAGAGCCATTCAATTGAAGTTGAACCCAGAAAAATGCACATTTGGAGTCCGATCTGGCAAATTTTTGGGGTATATGATTAGTGAAAGAGGAATCGAGGTGGATCCAGAACAGTCGAAGGCTCTGATATCGATGTCTTCACCTCGGAATATCAAAGAAGTGCAAATGTTAACAGGCAGGTTAGCAGCTCTGAACAGATTCATTTCTCGTTTTTTAGATAAGTGCTTGCCTTTTTTCCAGGTGCTGCGTAAACCCAATAATTTCGAGTGGACTTCGGATTGTGAAGAAGCCTTTTTGAAGATAAAAAATCTTTTGTCCTCTCCTGAAATATTATCAAAGCCTCGGAAAGGTGAGCAGTTATTTTTGTATATAGCAGTGTCAGATTATGCAGTGAGCGCAGTTTTGATCAGTGAGGACACAAAAATTTCGAAGCCTGTTTACTATGTCAGCAAAAGTTTGGTTGATGCTGAGAAACGTTACTTGAAGCTCGAAAAATTGGCACTGTGTATAGTAGTGGCAGCTAGAAAAATGCGCCCTTACTTCCAGGCACATACGATTGTAGTTCGAACTTCATATCCATTAAAAAATGTTTTGCAAAAACCAGACATTTCAGGAAGAATGACCAAGTGGTCTGTGGAATTGGGAGATTTCGATGTGCTATTTTCTCCTCGAACAGCTATCAAAGCTCAAGCTTTAGCAGATTTTCTGGTGGAGTTTCACTCAAGCAGATCTGAAGAGAAAGATGCTGAAAAGGTGAATGAGAATCCGACGTGGACAATACGAACTGATGGGGGATCCAGTAGTAAAGGGTCAAGTGCAGGAGTTGAGTTGGTGGCACCAACAGGGGAATTTATGTTTCAAGCTATAAAATTTGGCTTTCATGCTTCAAATAACGAAGCTGAATATGAGGCTGTGCTAGCAGGGTTGCGGTTGGCGAAGATTTGTGGAGCAATGTTTGTACGCTTGGAAACAGATTCACAGTTGGTAGTTAACCACGTTAAAGGGGTGTCAGAAGCTAAAAAGGAGCGTTTGGTTTTGTATCTACAAGAACTTCGGGGGATGATGGCGCAGTTTGAAAATGTCGAAGTGGAGCATATTCGAAGAGGAAACAACACTATGGCTGATTCTTTGGCAACGATGGCTTACTCGGAAGAATACCCATGGATTGTAACACAACCATCGCCTTCGATCATATCGAATTCTGAGCAATGTGAAGTTGTTGATGAGGTGGTAAATAATCCGACGTGCGCTCGAGGAGATTGGAGGTTTGACTTGTTAAACTTTATTTCAAATGGAATATTACCTATGGATAAACACTTGCTCAAGAAAATAAAGTACAAATCCCTTGGCTATGTGGTACTAGATGGAGTATTGTACAAAAGGTCTGCTTCGAAACCTTTACTACGATGTTTAAGCAAGCATGAGTCTCAGAACGTTCTGTCCGAACTGCATGATGGGGATGGGTCAACTCATTGTGGGTTTAGAGCTTTAACGCGTAGGGTATTGTTGGCAGGGTATTATTGGCCTACCATTTTGCAAGATGCCAAGTCGTTAGTTCGAAGTTGTGACACTTGCCAAAGGTATGCAAATTTAATACACAAACCAGCTGTACCCCTAATGACAATTTCAGAGGCGGTTCCTTTCGATAGGTGGGGAATTGATTTAGTGGGACCATTACCTATGGCTTCTGGTGGAAGACAAATGATTATTGTTGCGGTTGATTATTTTTCGAAGTGGGCAGAAGCAGAACCCTTAGCTGGGACAAAAGCTAAGGATGTAATCAAGTTTATTCAAAGTAACATTTGCTACCGTTTTGGAGTACCTCGGAAAATAACAACTGATAATGGTCCTCAATTTAATAACAAGGAAATTGACTCTTTTTGCTCTTCGAAAGGGATACAGCAATGTTTTTCCACTCATTTTCACCCCCAGGCAAATGGACAGGTAGAAGTTACAAATAGATCTATTTTGGATGGCTTGAAGAAAAATTTGGCAGGAGCAGCAGGGAAATGGCCAAATTTTCTTCAAGAAGTATTATGGGCATATAGAACAACCCCTAGAGAGGCTACAAAAGAGACCCCTTTTTCATTAGTATATGGGATGGACGCTGTGTGCCCTGCTGAATCTACATTGCCCTCCTATAGACTACTACAATATTCCGATGCAGATAACGATGAGGCTAGAAAGGTGGAACTTGATTTGTTGGAAGAAAAAAGGGTCAAGGCACATTTGAATGTGATCCATTATCAAACATTAATGAGAAGCAGGTACGATGCTAAAATTAAGAGAAGGGAATTCAAAATTGGCGATCTAGTGTTACGGAAAGTATTTCTTCACACCAAGGATAAACACCTCGGAAAATTGGCCCCGAATTGGGAAGGTCCTTACGAAGTTAAAATGAGGGTCAAACCAGGTTCCTACAGGTTATCAGATCGAGAAGGGAGGATGCTCAAGCACCCTTGGAACATAGAGTACTTGAAATTGTACTGTGAGTAAAACTGAACTTCGAATTTTTGTAAAACAGACATACTCTTTCCTTATCTGTTGGCCCAGAAAGGTTTTAACGAGGTGTCTGATTAATATTGAATTTTTTAATAAAATTTCTTTTGGCCATTGGTTGTTTGTTATGATGTGTGATTTATTATTTTGGTAATTTGGCAAAGATTGATCATCTTTGAAAGTTGACCAAGAATAATTTTCCGAAGCAATAGCTTTGAAGAAACAACCAAATTTTTCGAGGTGCCACGTCTTATGAGTGCATCTATTTTTCGAGGTGCCACGTCTTATGAGTGCATCTATTTTTCGAGGTGCCACGTCTTATGAGTGCATCTATTTTCGAGGTGCCACGTCTTATGAGTGCATCTATTTTTCGAGGTGCCACGTCTTATGAGTGCATCTATTTTTCGAGGTGCCACGTCTTATGAGTGCATCTATTTTTTGAGGTGCCACGTCTTATGAGTGCATCTATTTTTCGAGGTGCCATGACTTATGCATTTATGTTTAAGAATAACCAGTTCAAACAAGTATACCAGAAATTTAAGATATAAAAAAAGATAAGTGATTTCCTCGTGGAATAAAATACGAAGTTTACAAAAAGAAAAGGGGGGAGTACTTAATCACATACACAAAAAACAAAAACAAATTGCCTAGCCTATTAGGCATCATCTTCTTCTCCTTCAGATGATTCCTCTTCGGAACTATTTCCTTCTTCTGAGGAGGAGCTTGGTGGTGCTTCGAAAGCTTCCTTGGGACGTTGCTCTTCTGGAATTCGTTTCCAAAGGTCTGATAAGTCTAGTCTTGGACAAGCAGCATGAACTTCTCGAAGAAGTTGAATAGATGTATCAATTTGAGTTTTCTTCATGCCTTCGAGCATCACAGAACTAACTTTGGTTTCAGCCTTTTTGACTGCAACTTTCTTTTCTTCTTCGAATCCTGTTCGAAGTGTAGTAATCTCACTTTGGCTTTTTTCCAGTTTATCTTTCGTTTCCTTAACAAGTGCCGTAGCATCGGAGATAGCAGTAGAATGTTCAGCCTTTAAATCTTCAAGAGCCTGCAGATGAGTAGTTTTAAGAGCTTCGACTTCTTCCTTGTGTTTTTTAAGAAACTGTTCTTTCTCAGCTTCGAATTTCTGGAGTGCTTCGTTTTTTGAAGTCTTTTCAGAGGCTATTTCTTTTCTACTCTTAGCTAACTCTTGGGCGAGGCGCTCCAATTGGCTTTGAGATTTGCTCACCTCTTCGTATAACTTTGAGACTGCAGCAATTAAATTTGGAAAAGGTTGGAGAATTGAAGTTACCTCATCGGATTTTTCTGAGTGAGGAAAGACTAATGACTGATGAACAGGAGCGATAGTGTTAGATGTCGAAGCTGTTCCAGCCCCAGTAAAAATTGGTGGAACAACATTGGTAGTCTGAGAACCAGAAAACACAAAATCTCCACTTGAGTTGAAGTCTTCGAAGTTCAAGTAATCATCTATCTGTTTATCTCCAAATGTTATTTCTCCTTCAGGGTTTTCCTCAACAAAAGTTTTACCCTGCGCCTCGGAAGCTAGCACAGCCTCTAGCATATCAGCTTCGTTCTTTTCTTTTGGCTTGCTAGACTTATTCTTTTTCTTTTTTGGAGAAGTGTCTTTTTTCTTTTTCAGGGAAGGTTGATCTTCTTCGGATATAGTGGGAAGTGAAGGTGCTGATGTTTTTCTTTTCCCTGCACTCTTCGAAGTCTTGGAAGGCTTAGCCCTGCTTGTGCTGGCTTTCTTCTGGGTCAGTTTTCTTTTCTTCTTCAAAGGAAGATGGCTGTCACTTCGATTCCGAAAAGGAAGATAGCATTTCCCATCTGGTGCAAGTATCCTCTCAACTGCTAGAAGGGGATCTGGTGGCATCATCGGATCCTGAGGGAAGTCGGCCCCTAAAGATATACGCCAGAGATGGCTATTAACGAAGTTAATGGGCTCGAATGCTGAATGAAAGCCATTTCCCCAAGATTTTTCAGCCCACTCAGCCATCTTTTGGAAGATAAGCTTGGCTTCTTTTCGACGACCCTTAAACCGCCTCGGAATTTCTAAAGAGAGAAAAATAGTTAACTAAGTAGATTGATTCAAAAACAACTAGATAAATAAGGGAATGTATCACTTACTACTGTCTCTCCAAGTAAGGGTGAGTCTGGAAGGATTGGCATCAGAAATTTCTTTGCCATTTTCCCAGGCACCTGACAGAAAGACGAGCCTTTGTTTCTAGAACTTATCGGCTTCTAGGAGGTCGTCGATAATTTTCAAATCATCTTCAAGGGTTAAGTAATAAAATGGCAGAACAGGGCCATTTGAGACTTTGGTTACTGAGATGAAGTCCTCGATTTCGAGGGGAATGCCTCCAAGCCTTGATACCATAATTGCTGAGAATAAAGTGAAGAGCAAGTTGGGAGTAACTTGTGTTGGGCACAGTCTGTGGATTTCGAAGAACTTTACTATCATCGGATCAAGGGGAAACCGAAGTCCCCAGTTGAAGAGCTCAGGGTACACTACCAGCTCATCTTTTTGACAGTTCAAGGGTGTCTCTCCTTCAACTGGTAATCGAAGCGTCATATTGTCAGTTAACCCCCATAGCTTTCTGAGGTGCTCTTTCTCTGATTCGAGGTAGTAGCTGTAAGATACATTATTTAAGGCAAGAATGTACCAAGCAGAAAGAGGCTTGAGATTTTCTTGAACTAAGGAGGCAACGTTCTCAGGCAGTGTAATAAGAGCTTTTTTCCCTCGAGTCTTCTTTGGAGGGGCTACACCATCAGCCTCGGATTCCTCCTCGGCATCAGACTCAGTAGCTTCTGAATCGTCTTTTTTGTGACCTTCATCGGAGTGACTTCGAATTTGAGTCTCCTGTTGAGTCACAGGAATTGGCTGACTACACTCTGGTGTAGTATCATCCACTTCTTGTGGGGGAGGAGGAGAGTGTTGAGGAGGAGAAGAGTTTTTTGCTTCTTCACCCATTACTAAGAAAGGTGATTTTTTGGCACGTTTAGCTCTGATAGCCTCGAATTGCGGAGGAAGTGTTTTGGATTGAAGGTTTTTTGTCTCTTCGACTTGAAGGACAGGTGATTTGAGTTGTGATTTGTTATTAGTGGGTGGCTTGTCTAAAGTAACTACTTTAGATTTTCGATGAGGTCTTAGCAATGAAGATTTGGCTGAATTTTGGAGAGGAGAGGCTGTTGAGCTATTTTCTGGGTTAGAAGCTAAAGGTGAAGACGAAGTGGCAAGGTTAGGATTGAAGTTGCCGTATTTAAAAGTGGTGCAGGAAGAGTGAGGACCGTTGTAGATCAACCCAGCAGCTTTGTATTCTTTGGCTCTTCGAGAAATACAAAGATAATCGTAGGCCCCGAATACTTGGTTACTGGAACCAGGAAAAAGATTTTTCTTTGATCTTACTGGTCTTCTGGGTTTAAATCTATTGTATCTAGGGTATCTTCTCATACAATGGGTTTTGGTATGAGAGATTGCTTGGGTAGACAAGAAAAGATGAAGAGGTTGAAGATGAAGAACAGGTTGAAGATGAAGAACAGGTTGAAGATGAACAGGTTGAAGATGAACAGGTTGAAGATGAAGAACAGGTTGGAGATGGTTCAAAAGGCGGATTCTCTAAAAAGTTCTTACTGAATGAATAGCTGAGTATTTATAGGGTAAAAGAATAACGTCGAGAATGTGAAAGTGTGGAACAAGTAATCTGTTTTCATTGGGTGGAATATGAAACGAAAAGGAAACTAGTGATGTCACAGGTCTACTACTAGAAGTCTAATCAATCCATCAGGTAGGGTTCAGAGATTTCGAAGTGTTATTAAACTATGTTTGAAGTAATAATGTTCGAAGAAAAGGCAAAGCCATACCACAAGAAGTCGAATTCGACGAGGAGTTAAATTCGAGGCAGTTGAGAAATTCGTTTGCACTTACTCACAAATTCGAAGAAAGCCCTAGACCATTGAGTTTAATCATAATAAAGATGTAAAATGATGCTGATCCGAGGAAGAATTCGAAGAGCTAATAGTTCTTATACATTAATGTATAAGAACTAGGGGGGCTACTGATAAGGAAAGATATTCCTTAGGGACTAAAGTGATAAGTTCTGTAATTATAGGATTAAATTAGGCTTTAGGAGAAACCGAAGGGTTAAATTGTAAATATGTCAATATGTAACCGTTTCTCTAACTAACTCACCTTGCCTATTTAAAGAGGCTGAATGAGTTATTTTGACTTATGATATATTCAGAAGTACTTTTCACTACTTGAAACTCTCACTGTAGACTCTCTGTTCTTAATTCACTCACTACAACTTTAATTCACACTAGTTATGATTCAAAATTTGGTTATTTAAATGAGTTGATTCTTTATTTTGTAGTGAAGGAAAATCAGAGTCTATTAGTATTTGTTGATGTTGATGTTGCCGATTATGACTCTGATTGGAGAATTATTTTTGTATTCTTGTACCGATGGCAAAGGTGGCCATACATGAGGGAACTATAAATAGAGCTTTTGATTTACCATTAGTTGTTTGAGATGCAGAGAAAACCCTGAATGAGGTGTCTCGTTGATTGAAGCTTGCCGGATAGTTTAAAAAACTATCGTATATTAAAACTATAAGTGTATGAATTCAAATAAATTCAAAGCATTGATAACTTACATTTTTATTTTTTTAAAATACTGAACTTAATGTTTTAGAGTATAAATTTAAATTCAAATTCAAACCTATAAATTAAATGAATATCGAACAACTTATAACCATAGAGAGATTTATATTGTCCTTCCAAAATAATTATAAAACCTTCTATTTTACTTAGAATGATTATTTGCGAAATCAATCATTTATATTATTCAGAATAAATCTAGTAGCTATACAATTACATCCATGATACATATTTTATCACTGTTACTTTAAATACGGTCATTTATATTGAACTGATATTGATGATAGTCCAACTCATGGATAAAACATACGATACCTCCCAATAAATAAATTTCAACATACACATTTTTAGTTAAAAATATTTCAATTTGAAAAGTCTAATAAATATACTTAACTTTTATCTTAAAAGTTGTCTTTTGGGATGCTATAATTAAAAAAAATTGTTATAAGGACCAATTTATAATGAAAGTAAAATAGAGATAAGCAATATGTGACACGCTTAAGACATCGAGGACTAAGTAGTGTTATTAATAACTAGATAAGAGTCATCCAATGACTTTTCCTATTGGAGTCAATCTCAGTTACCCAACTTCTACTGTCCTGGACCATGAGCATGTGATTTTTGTACTTATCCAGTGACACTTCAACTCAACATCATCTACATGCTTTACTCATTTTGCTGATCTTGTTTTAGATCTTCTTCCTTTTCTAACGTATGAATCCCATTTGAAACTATTTTACTATTTCATTTGTTTACTATTCTATTACAAACTAATATGTCCTTAATGTAGAAGACAGATTCAAGAGGGAAGATAATGAAAATATGGGTGTTGGTGTTGGTGTTGGTAGTCAGCCTGGTGGTCACGGCAGAAGCATCATCATCCGAGTATGTGAAGTATAAAGACGCCACACAATCCATGGGTCTGCGAATACGTGATCTGATGCAGCGAATGACATTAGCTGAGAAGATCGGTCAGATGATACAATTAGAACGTGCGTCTGTTACGCCGGAGATCATGAGGGATTATTCCATTGGTAGTGTTCTTAGCGGCGGAGGAAGCGTGCCTTCTGATAAGGCCACGCCGCGGGAATGGATCAGTTTGGTTAATGCTTTTCAAGCTGGTTCCTTGTCGAGTCGACTAGGGATTCCTATGATTTATGGTATTGATGCTGTCCACGGCCATAATAATGTTTACAATGCTACACTTTTTCCTCATAATGTTGGTCTTGGAGCTACAAGGCAAGTCTCTTTTATTAGTATTTTGCGTGAAGGCGGAAAAAAACAACAAATGGACAAGTTAAAGTGTTTTTCTGATGCAGAGATCCTGCCCTTGTGAAAAAAATTGGAGCTGCAACTGCACTTGAAGTTCGAGCTACTGGAATTCATTATGTTTTTGCACCATGCATTGCGGTACTATTCTGAACTCACAAAACTTTATAATATTTTAGTTAAACAACTTGAGTTTTGTATAGATTAGACATAGGTGTGTAGAGATCCGAGGTGGGGTAGGTGTTACGAGAGCTACAGCGAGGATCCTGCGATTGTGAAAGAGATGACAGAAATTATAGGTGGATTGCAAGGTGACATTCCTGCTAACCAAGGGAAAGGTGTCCCTTACATTGGCGGACCGTAAGTACATCATCATATTCATAAATTTTGAAATATTTAAACTTGTAAACTTTCTAACTAGCTTTTCATTGATCAGGGATAAAGTTGCGGCTTGTGCAAAACACTTTGTTGGCGATGGTGGAACCGTAAGAGGGATAAACGAGAACAACACAGTAATTGATTTTGATGGATTGATGAAGATTCATATGCCTGCTTATTCTCCTTCTATCATCAAAGGTGTCGCAACCGTCATGGTCTCTTATTCGAGCTGGAACGGCGAGAAAATGCATGCCAACCGCATGCTCATTACCGATATTCTCAAGAACACACTCAAATTCAAGGTTCACAGCATTGTTCTCAACTCTTCTTGTGTGAAGAAGTATGAAAAAATGAAGAGATAGAAGAGTTTTGATTCATACCTGTTTCTCTTAAGTGCAGGGTTTTGTCATCTCTGATTGGGAAGGTATCGATAAGATCGATTATCCTCTACATAAGAACTATACTTCAGAAGTTATGCAAGGGATACTGGCTGGCATTGATATGGTAACACTTCATGTGAAAGTATATATAGAGAACTTATTACATGTATATACACCCTAAAGACTAGAACAACTTCTATTTTTAACTAGTTCATGTTCTTTTTCAGGTGATGGTTCCTAATAGCCCAACTGAATTTATCGATGTTTTGACCGACTTGGTTAAGAGGAAAATGATACCCATCACACGTATTGATGATGCGGTTAGGAGAATTTTGAGAGTCAAGTTCGCATTAGGTCTATTTGAGAAACCCTTGGCTGATGAGACGTTTGTGCCTCATCTTGGAAGTCAGGTTAGTAACCATATCATTTCGCCTTGGATAGATGCATTTTGTTAGAAAGCTACATCTAGTTTGTTAAACATTTGTAGTTTTTTAATAGGCTCATAGAGACTTGGCAAGAGAAGCTGTGAGGAAATCACTTGTTTTGTTGAAGAATGGAGCAACTGCAAATGAACCCGTCCTGCCATTGCCGAAAAATGCATCAAAGATTTTGGTAGCTGGAAGTCATGCTAACAACCTTGGTTACCAAAGCGGCGGTTGGTCTCTCACATGGCAGGGTGTCTCAGGCAACAATGTCACTGCTGGTACTAATTGCGTTACGTGTTCGTTTTTGTATTCTCCTTAAACGTGCAATTTTGTTAAAATCCATCTCACATTACTTGTATATAGTCACATGAACTATAGATAGTAAAAGCAACCATACACTATTTTAGACTGTTTTTTTGGGAGTGAGCTAAACGGATATTGGCAGCATTCAACATATATTCATTGTCTGGTATTGTGACAGGGGGTTAATGGCATGACCGTGGTGATGATAATCACCTTTTTTTTACAATATCTATTTTCTAACTATTTAAATTTGAAACAGGAACCACCATACTTGGAGGCATTTCGACTGCTATTGACTCGAGCACAGAGTTAGTTTTCAGCAAGAACCCTGACAAGGATTTCGTGAAAACCAAAAACTTCTCTTACGCCATCATAGTCGTAGGAGAGACGCCATATGCCGAAACTAATGGAGACAATTTGAACCTAACACTGCCGGATGCGAGTGCATCGACTGTTCAAAACGTTTGTGGTTCAGTAAAGTGTGTGGTTGTACTAATCTCAGGTAGACCTCTTGTGATGCAGCCCTTGATGGACAATATAGATGCACTTGTAGCTGCATGGCTACCGGGCACGGAGGGCCAAGGGGTTGCTGACGTTTTGTTTGGAGACTACAGCTTCACAGGTAGTCTGCCAAGGACATGGTTCAAGACAGTTGATCAGCTTCCTATGAATGTGGGCGATGCTCATTATGATTCTCTTTTCCCTTTCGGTTACGGACTCAAGACTCACCCAGTTGTATCGTCTTAGGCAGTACCAATAATTTATTTTATCTACTTTAGATTTTCTGGATTAGTTGATTAACAATTTACATAATTAATAATTTTGGAAGTAAGCTTTAAAGGTTGATATTCATTTTGCCATGTATCCGAAGCTAAACAGAACCAGGGCTCCAGGGCTCCATCACACTGTATCCGAAGCTAGTACAACTTTCAATAACTACATCACAGACAAATATCAAAAGAGCACTTGAACATGATGAGCCCTCAGACCAAATACTTCTGAGTTAGGCTGGACTCAGAATAGTTAAAAGTTCTATTCAATTTAATAATTGGGAGGACTTCGAATACCAATATCCTATTCCTGAACAACTTGTCTGATCCAAAATTTCTCAACAACAAAAATAGCAACACATCAAAGACTATCAAACCAAGAGTTAAGGTTAGTGGTAATCAAAATAAGTATGCAGTCTAAAAATAAGTATGCAGTCTAAATAAATAGTTTAAAAAAACATGACATGAAAACATGCAGAAAGCTAAAAGTACATTCAACAAGTAACATAGAAGACAGAGTTTTGACATTAGAGTGAAAATAAAAATAAAAAAACAGGATAATATTCAACAAAATTGAGTACTTAAGTAGTGATGAAAGATAGGCTTCCCTAACTTTTTAGTCTATTAAGAAGGCCATTCAGCCCGTAAATACTGACATAATCAGCTTAAGATTGATCTTTGTTAATAAATCCTTCTTTGCGCCCTTCAAAGCCAGGACGCATAAGCTTTTTCTCTCGTTTGGCAATGCGCCTATTCTTTTTCTCTTGAATCCTTCCGGATATGTTTTCGGATCTTTTAGTTTGTTTATCTTTCTTCATCTTCGATTGACTTTCAACTCTTTCTTTCCATTTTTGAGAGTTCTTCTCACGCTTCTTCTTTTCCTTATGCAAGCTTCGTTTCAACAACTTTGGATCATCGTGAATCTTGATACCAGCAGCTTTGCTCATTGCAGCCTTCCATGAATGCTTCTTCGCAATGATCTCCCCTTTCTCCGGGTCTTTTTTGGCATCCGCCAACTTCATCGCCTTTTGCAGCTCTTGCACCTTTGAGAGCTTTTGTTTTTTCTTCTTTCCACTCTCCTCCTCATCGCCCCATTTAATACGACTGAATACAAGGTCCTTTGAAGCTTCCATAACTTCCTTCTCCACTTCATCGTTGGACTTAGTCACAGTAGATTTATTCTCCTCCAAACCCATTTCTCTTTTTCGTTTGTTTTGATGCATGAGTCTCTTCTGATGCCTCTCCTCTTTTTTAGAACTATCCGCATTTCCACGTCCTGCTCTAAGCTCTTCGATTTTGCGATGAAGCTTTTGTCTGAGTTCTTCATATGTAATAGACCGATCATCGCTTTCTACACCAGCCATAAGAGGTTGATCATCGTTCTCATCATCCTCACTCTCCTCATCTTTTTTTTTTTTTTCCTTTTCCAAACTTTGCTTCAACAAATCTAGAGTTGTTTTGGACGATTTCTCTGGATCTAACCTATCTCTTCTAGCTTTCTTGATGTTTTGTATCGACTCCTTTTTCGCAGAAGCCTTTGCCTGCTTGCTGAGACCTTGAAACCATGTCTTTTTATCATCATCCGTCGAAATATAGAACCTCGCTGGGATGAGCTCTACCAATTTATCAAAGAAGAGCGCATGTTGATGAATCACCGACTTCAAATCAGGAACAGGTGCATCAACAGATTCGGAACCACCAATTTTCTTTCTCCCCATCTATACCTAGTGATCATAATTCAAGTGCTTATATTATTAATCAGCAATCAACTATATACACAATAAGAATCTTATATGAAGCTACACATCAATCTTTAACAATCATGTGTATTTCCTCTATTTGTATATAATGTTATTAAATCACAAACATCGGGTCGTCCCAAAATTTCACATCTTCTTATATACGTACACATACGTACACAGCTAATCATCAAGCGTCTTTACAAATTAATAAGAAAATAGTACGAATTCAAAGCGATTGATGTTCCTCTCTAACAAAAATCTAAATAACTGCATCAATTCTGATTTTTCTTAACAGCTCTATCTTGAAAAACTAAATCAATCAAAACTAGAAACTATATTTTCAAACAAGTAGATAATCTTACTAACAAATTGACAGCTACTACAAAAGAACAATCCAAGAACATAAGAAGAAGTAGATTACCTTGATACTAAGGTTTTGCTCCCTCAATTTGTAAAGAAAACGAGGAATAAAGAGGGGATATGTAATTGCTATGAGCGAGACAGAAGGGTTTAATGTTGAGAGGAAAAGTGAAAGAATAGAGAGAACAAGCCGATACCCGTTTTAGATTATTGGGCCCATACTTACCCGTGGTGCAACCGGTTCAGTTTTAAGCCCTAGTTTGGATTAGTTTAGATAGTTTAGATAGTACTTTAAACCCTACTCAAATAAGAATGGCTAAGGAAAAGGTCAAAATTATTGGGGTTACGCTAATGGAAGTCGCACTTTTTTAATAAGATTCTATTTATTTATTTTAACTTCAATTATTTAAAATACTTTTATCTAAAATAAAATTTTAATAAGAACGATAGCTGCAAAATCTAAGAAAGTTCTTACCGGCTCCGGCTTGCTGGGCGGAGGTTCCACGGTCGCTGGCTTGTTCTTTGCAGAACCAGCAGGCTTGGATGTATTTTCATTTCCCTTATCATGAGATTTCATGAACCACTTTCTAATATCTGACTGCAATAAAAGAAAAAACAAAGCATTACTGTCAGATAACAAGAAAAATCAGATTAACTTCCAAATGCCTATTGAACCTCGCAAAACAAAACTTAAACACTAAAGACTAAGCACACAAATGTTAACATGATAACCTTTAATAACCTCATAGCAAGAAAGCAACCAAGAATATCACCATCTTAACATCACAAAACAAGAAAAGGCCGAAATAGCATATCAGTTTTCTCTCATACAAAAACAAGAAATTGCCAAAAAAACCCAAAAGACACAAACCCTAACTCACCATTCTGAATCTTCAACACAGAGAGCACCTCCTGAAATCAGCCTGCTAACCAAATTAAAAGACAAACAATATCAAAATCAAAATTTCAAATCGTTTATAAATACTATTACTGATAAAAAAAATCGTAATCTCTGCAAGAACAGAAGTAATCACCCGAAAACGGAAGAAATTTAACTAATGATTCGAAGAAGTAAATAAAGTAGGAAAGAGCAGGGGTTAGGGTTATTCTGTATAAAGGAAATTTAAAACTTTTATGGGAATCGTACCGTGCACATAAGATTACAAAAATGCAACTTTTTTTTTCTGGGTATGCGGCTCTTAATAGAAACAAAAACTAAGTTTGAAGGAACAACAATGGTGATTCCAACGAAACATGAAATCACTGCTTTCTGAACCCGAATAAGCCAAATTTCGCAGTTTAACGTAAAAAGAAATATAATCAATATCAAAATCGAACCTTTTTGTAATTGGTTGCTTTGTAATTCCTCTCCACGACTAATATCGAAACCTAGGAGGAAGAGAGAGTAGCAGTGGGAAGATAGTCGCCGGCCAAACCAGTGAGCATCAAGGGACAGTCAAACTGAAGGGAGCGGCTACTCATTGTTGCATTTTCACTATTTAGGAAATTACAAATTTGACACCATAAAACTCAAATCTGTTTTTATGTACTATATACTAATTATTTACTTTCTTTTTCTTTTCTTTTTTAAGCTAAAAGATAATTTTATTGAAATTAAGGATCCAAATAGAAGGGTTTATAAAAGTTGGTAAATATTACATTTTTTAAAATTTGAACGACGCCAAAGTTTTGGATTTCATTTCATCCTATTATAATTATAATTGGGCAAAAGGAATTGGCCAACAATGATCCTCGAGCTTCTCAGGATGATAGTTCAATTCGTATGAAACGATAATCAGCTAGACGAAAAAAAAAATTCAAGCTCCTTAACGAGGACACTGAAGAAGGTTTGATGAACATAGTGCTCCTTGCTCAGGATTACTCAGCCATTCTATCAACAAATTATTATGAAGGAATCAAACAGTAGATGTTTTGTCTAATAAAAAGACTCATGGGGCGCCGAGCAAGCTTCAGATAACAAAAGCTATCTTTCAGAAATGGATTTGGCAGATGAAACAAATCATAGCATAGATCCTATCAAGTAAAACTGATCTTCTTAGATTGATAATACTTGTCAAATATGTAGTCAGGATAATACATGTTGCGAAGCAAGTTAGCTAAGATGTTAAATTTCTAAGTACTTGTAATCTATCAAAGCCCAAGACTTTCCTGAATAAGTATAGCTTTGAAATTAACATGAATGTGGTTAATGTTAATTTTTTGTTTCATATTACACTTCAGAGTCCAGCGAACAAGCCAATTTGTTGCTTGATTTTGGTCTCTAAAGATGTGAGTTAAAATCATAGAGGAAGTAATTAATCTTCTAAAGAAATTAAGAACATATTCAAGAAACTAAGTAAATTCACCAGTGACTATAAAATTAACCCGAATAAAGGAGTCAGATTCAATGTCGATTTGACTTCAGCCTCTAGCTTTGCAAATAAAAAGACCATCGAGCAATGCTCAAACCTCGTCCATTAGTAGACTAAGCTTTCCGTAAAGGAAACCAGCACCATAGAGAAAGTTACCATCATTATCTTTGATAACAATAGCTCCACTAGCTTCACTATTTGATAGACAAGAAGCATCCGTATTTAGCTTTAGTCTACCAAAGGTAGGGTGGTTCAATTTAAGATAAAGAGGTTTAGATTCGTTGTCTATGGTGTGGTTGTAGCAACCAAGAGTTTTAGCTGCATTTTTATCCTTGTTCCAGTGCTTAGATTTGAAAGATTTTTTATGATCAAGGCTAGTTAATATATTAGTAATCTCAAATATAGCAGTTTGGTGAGATACAGATATACTTTTGTTCTTAATAGTGTTTCTCGATTTCCTAGTAATGATCCCAAGAATGATCGAAGGAATAACGTGCCTTACATGCATGTCTTTGTTGGTAGACTAAAACCACAATCTAGTTATATGAGTGATTGTCATATAGCTGTTGATTTTTAAGGTTGAAAATGTCTGCAAAATATGTTCATATATGCCAAGCAAACTTACAAAATACAAATAAATGACTAGGAGACTCACAATTCGTGCATAATTGACATTTAGAAGCAATAGATATATGTTTCTTTTGCATAAAAGTGTCAACGGGGATGTAATTATGAATTACCTTCCAGTGAAGAAATGAGTATTTCCTGGGATTCAAAGGGTTTCATATTTTTTAAAATAAATTTGATTCATTGTGATGATATCTAATGTGATCCCAAGTCTTCTTAAGAGTAAAGTCATCATTTATAGATAGGTTCAATATCATATTATTATCTCTATTAGGTTTAACAGAGTGATTCTTAATTTTATCTATGTCATTAGGAGATAGTAAGTCCTTTATACCAGTTAATTGCCAAGAGTTGTTAGACCAGTATTTACAAACTTTTGCTGCTTTGAACCAGGTATTGTTAGCCTTGTCATCTAGAATTAAAAGAGGCTGGTGGTTGGATCGGTTTTCAAGCCAGAAGTCCATATTACCTGATCCCAATTTCCAGCTGGTGTGAGGCTCTGCAAAACTTTTGATGTTGTCAAGTCTTTTCCATATCATTGAGCCAAGCTTGGAGTATGAAATCTGCAGGGGATGTAAGCCTTTGCAGTATATGTTGTGCATTAAATTGGACCAAATTGTTTTGTTTTTTCTGAAATGGATCCATATTTTGCAAGATAAGGAGTCTCAAAAATCAGACTTACTGAGAACTTTTATAATGAAATAGTGAGTTAATTTCTCAAAAGCTTTAGACATATCGAGTTTTACAAGAATGTTTTTGTCTTTAATTTTTTCTAGTTTAGATCATATAAAAGTTCCTTAACAGTAAGGATGTTCTCTTGAATGCAATTACCAGAAACAAAAACCCCTGTGATTATCAGAGATAATTTTAGGTAAAACTTTAGCAACTCTGTTGTTCGGAATCTTAGACATGATTCTGTTTAAGAGAGAACAAAGACTAATACGTCTGAAATCCTTCCATTTGGAGGGATTTCCAAACTTAGGAATCAAACAAATCCCAGTAGTTAAGATAACTTTGGGGATTTTGTTAACAAGAATAAAGAATTGCATTTCATTTATGAGGTCCGTTTTAATTATTGACCTGCAAGTTTTGTAAAAACACTAATTATAACCATCCATACCTGCATCACTTGAAGGGTTCAAGTTGTTGATGATATTACAGATTTCTTCTTCACTTTGAGGCAATAATAGGTCTTGATTCTCCTCTTTAGTGATTAAGGAATGAATAATGTTGAAGATCGAGTCCATCATTTTGAGATGTTCATCATTCTTGTTGATGTAAGGATAATTGGTTAAAGCATCTTTGAAGTATTTAATAGCAGAAGAACCAATATCATTCGTGTCAGTTATCCAGGTATTACCAATTTTGGTACCATTGATGCAATTTTTTTCTTTTAACAAAACTGTAGAAAAGCTTTGTGTTTCTGTCTCCCTTTACAGTCCAGTTAGCGAAGCATTTTTGCATCCAATATGTTTCTTCCATTTTTTGGGCCAGAATGAGCTGAGCATTAGCTTTAGAGAGGGTAGTTCTTGTATCAGTGTTGTTATGCTCTTGATGCGTAAGTTCAAGCATTTGAACTTCATCTTCTAGTTCCTACATCTTATTAAAAATATTACCAAAGTATAATTTGTTCCATAATATCAAACCAAACTTAAACCTTTTCATTTTATGCCAGAATTTGAACACGGGATCACCATTCATCTCCTTATTCCAATTTCTTTCAACAAAATGCATAAATTATTTGTCAATAGACCACATGTCCAAGAATTTAAAATTTCTTTAAGATTGGGTGTGTCTTTAGAGATAAAGATAAGTAAAGGCATGTGGTCAGAGCAATTTCTAGCTTTATGAATCACTCTAGTCTCACCAAAAAAATCATACCACTTATTGTTGATAAATACCATATCCAAGCGCTTCCATTTGGATTTATTGGACCATGTGTATTTAGAGCCTGCATACCCAGCATCTTCAACATTGCACTCACTGATCATCTTATTTAAATCATCAGTGTTATTCTGACAGAAAGAGGAACAACTTTTCTACTCTTCAATAGAAGCAATAACATTGAAATCTTCACTTATCATCCATTCAAGATTAGTTTTAAATACGAGTTTCAGAGTATTCCATAGATCAATTCTATTAATTCTCTAACATTTAACATAAACCCATGTTATTAAGAAGCATTTATTGTAAGATGGGTAGCTAAGTTCAGTATGAATGCATTGTTGTGGTCTATAATAATATTAGCAGTAATATCTTTATGCCAAAAGGCATATTTTATTTGATATGTTAGCTTTGTAGTTATTAAAACCCAAATTTTTGGCAATGCTGTCAATGTTATCACAAGATATCAAAGGTTTCTGAATAGCAATAAGTTTTACATTGTTTTTCTTAACTAAGGATTTAAGTCTTCTAACAGAAGATTTGTTTATGATACCTCCTATATTCCAATTGAGCATGTTAATCATGTTAACAAAAGAGGTTTTAGATTTAATTGTTCGTGTGAATTGAACAACCTTGATGATTTTGTTTTTTGTTTTCTTATCAAATATCTCTCTAAAGTTGTTTTTTTTTGTTTATATCTGGTAAATTCTGGGGAAACAATAAGATTTATGTTGCTTCTTGATGGAGAATTCTGTTTACTTTCATTGTTGTCTCTGTTGTTTATTGCTGGAGAGTTTTGTTTGCTGCCTATGCTATTGAGCTTTGGGGATGAATTATCAGCGGTAAAGTTTTCATAATCTAAAGATGGAGCCATATTGTATCCATATTCAAGGTTCTGAATACCTTCTAAGATTTCGTCGTGTTCCAGAGTTTAGAATCCTTCTTTGTTAGAGTAATCAATAGCATTATCCTTCTCGATTCTTTGATTTGCTTCATTCAAAACATGTTCTTCATCGGAATATTTTTCTTTCATGTTTGTAATGATAAATTTCATTTACTATTTGCTCTGATATTTAGTTTCATCTTCATTAGAATTATTAGCTTGATTCTTCTTTGTTTGCGTTTAGAAGTCTGATTTAATTTTCTTACATTGTTGTGTGTTCTGACCCAGGTGATGATAATGATTGCAGTATTATGGAATGTTTATGTAATTGATTCTTGCCCAGCAGCCATCATTTGAGCCAAATTTAATCCAGACATCTTTCTGCAGCTTTTTGGTTATATCTAATTCAATCCAGGCAGAACAGGAGCTATGATAGGCTCTGTTTTCTTCAGGGACTTTAATTAGTAGAGTTTCACCAATAGTTGAAGCAATAATCTTGATAATGTTCTTCTTGAATAAATATTTGGGAATTTTATCAATTTTGATCCATACAAGTGTGATCGAGCTTTATTGGTTGTCATTGAAATCTTCAGTCCATTTCAAAAGTCGCACCACAGTGGTTCCAATAGTCCATACAGATCTGTACCACATTTTGCATAGGTCTGTTTTTGAGTCAAATTCGAAAAATATGTGTTTTGAATCCCATATTATGTATCTTGATCTTTTGCAAAGTTTATAGATTGAAGAAATTGTACGAGAAGATTTCTTTTTGACAATCCTATAACAAATTTTCCAACAATGGTAAATTTTGATTGTTTCCTCAAGGGATCCTGGGTTTCTTTACTGTATTGGATAGAGATGTGATCTTTTTTTTCATATATACTTTCTGCATCAAAATCAACCTTTTCATTACTCTGTCTGCTCTTTTTTACTATTTTTTCATATGAAAGATCCATATTCTTGTTGGAATCCTACATTGCTACTATCTTTGCGTTGTGCAAAATATTGAGTTGGTTTGATATTTTTGTCGCATCTTGAAGGTTTGGGAACAATTCCATGGTTTAACGAGTAAACTAGAATCTAAAGAAGGGATAGAGAATGAGAGAGGTGAGAAAATGACAGACAAGAAAGCATTCCCCACTCTTGGAGCATTTCAAACTTCATCTCCCTTGTCTATACTTTCTTATATTAAATATAATATTTAGAGGAAATTCATAAGTTTTAAATAGAAAAATACTAATAAAACCAAACCCTTAATCGTTGCTTTTAAATTTAAAGGTTAGTTTAATTAAAAAAATAGTTTTACCTCAATCATACATTTAAAAATATATTATTTTAAATATATTTTAAATAACAACTTTATTTATTTATTTATATTTTGAAAATATTATTCTTTTAGCAATGTATTATGTTTTTATAAAATAATTGATTTTATTTTTTAATAATTTTGAAAATAAATAAATAAGTAATTCATTTATATTACAAATATAAATTTAATTTAATTTATATTTTTTATATCAATTTTTTTTTATTTCCATCTATTTTTAAAAATATATTTTATATAACAATTTTGATTTTATTTCCATATTTAAAAAATATATCTTTTATATAAGAAATTTGATTTGATTTTTATATATTTTTTAAAATATATAATTTAATTTTGTGTATAATTTATTGTTAAATATTATATATATATATATATTAAGATTGTTTTTACAATTTTTTTATACTTGTTAATAAAAAGATGAAAAAAAGTTTTAAAAAAAAATCATTAAGTCCCTCTAAATTTCTAATGGACACATTAACTTGTTTTACTCTAGAGTATTTGAACTATAAGTCATTGATAGATGAGAATCATATGAATCTACAAAAACAAAATATTATTCACCTATTAGTGAAAATTTATTTTCAGGTTAAAAATACCTCTAATCTAATTACACATGAAACTTTAATCGTAACTAGATTAAGGATTCACCAAACTTTCACCATTGTATATATATACATTTTTTAAAGAAAACCTGACTTTGATTAGAAATTAAAGATACAACGTACATCTTTGAGTTACAAAGGTATCAAACCAAACTTTTATCGCTAAATGAAACTGAAGACCAACAAGGATTTCACTAGGACTGTCAATATTTAATTCAAGACAGAAATAAAATCTTAACTCCAACCATTGAAAAAGAAATACTCCTGATCGAAGGCTTTTTACTGATTTCCAAACCCTTCACTTCGAGCTGTTATTGATAAGATGACTTGCATGAGAGATATCAACCACGAGGGCAACAAAAATGCTTCATAACAATTAAAGAAGTCAGATAATTAAACTAACAGCTCGAGGGATCTGAGTACTTCTGTCGAAAATACAAGGATCTTATGAACAACTTATGGAATGCCAACTGTTTGATAATCTTCTTCAACGAGATGAATTTTTTAATAGAGAGCCAGAGAGAGAAAATGATCTTCAAAGCTCAAATTAGAATGAAATCTTCTATATATCAAGGGAGTACCATTCACTAATACAAAGAGAATAACTTTGGGAGAACCATTAGAACATGAATTCTGGAATCGACAACTAAAGAAGATAAGCATCCACCTGCTAAACTGCTACACTGTTGATTAGGCTTTTTATTTTATTTACATGAGTGTGGTTTTGGAGAACAGAAAAATGATAGAAAGTCAAAAATAGTGAGGAAAATATGGTAAGTGTACGAGAATTGATGACCACTGAAGCATCAGTTACATTGCAAATACAACCTGTTATTCTGATTGGTCGGTCGATACGATTTGGACAAACAGTTGTAACCCAATCCTCTCTCTACATAGCCTTGATTGAGCCCGAAAGTACAGCTGAGATTCAGTTCTTAATAAAAATTGAAGCTTTAATATATTGAGAATCATCATTCACTAAATAGAGATCAATCAGTTTTGAGAGAAAATAATAAAGAACAACAATTATAGAATTGATAGCTAGAGAAGATTAAGCATTTACTTGTTAAACAGCTATCTGCAACAACTTAACTAACTAAAATATTAGGTAAGAAAACCAAATGATCTGCAATGATTTAGAAGGTTGGTCAGGATTAAGATCCTTCTGAGCTTGATAGAAGCATAATACTCAAGAGATATTAGAAATATCATCAGTCATTTGTACGAACGTAAATCATACCAAAATTTCTTTATCTTAACATCTTTTAGCTTTTTGTTAGTTAATGTTTTGATGTTTTAGCCAACCTCAGTTTTGTGTCTTGCAGGTGAAGTAGTCAAACTACCTATCTTCTTTGAATTAGAGGTTAGATACTCAAAGGCTTAGTTAACTTGAGCCTCAAAATGGATGATGTTTGTCTTTGTCCTTCATAATATTATGGTCGAAATGAGAGGTACTCTCATTTTTGTGTCCTTAGAAGGGCTATTATCAGTTGTTCTGTCCTTCTGAGTATGATTGGTGTCCTTTGATGTGATGTTACTGTTGTCTAGATTATCTTATTGAATTATCATTGATTTTGTCTTTAAAAACTATTTTTGATCTTGTTCTGTTCATTTGCTATAGGTAAAGGTTATTTGTTGAAGGTTAGTTTGTGGCTGATTTGAATTCTTAGGAATTAGCTTGATTAAAGTTGTGGGAATGTTGAGAATATCATATATTTCTAATTATTTTGGTGATTCTTTGTGATCCTCTAATTGATGACGATCTTTGGTACTTATTTTAAAGATATATTTGATGGTGGATTATGTGTCTTCATGAATTGCTTCGTTAACTAATAAAGACTTTATTTGTGTATGAACTATAATCCAAATGCATGTATTCTCTTTTGGTTCTTTGTGAGATTGATGTGCAGTTTGAATATGTTCTTACTGTATTTTGGTAATGTCTGTGGATTTTTTGTAATCTTTTTTATTGTGTCCAATATTGTAACAATAGGAAAAACACTTATGTCTTAATCCATATCGTATATGTTTCCATAACCCATCATTTTTAGCAAATGTGATCGAAATCTTGTCAAACGGTTTCTTTGATTGATCAATTTATGGTCATACCCGACAACAATTAAACATAGCCTGATTATTTTTAGGAACCCAAAATCCTATATAGTTCCCTATTATTTTTGTTAATGTCTTGATTGAGTCTTCATTATACATCAACGCAAGTATGTTCAGAAATGATATCCAAACATGAGATATTGATGGCTATATTTTGGGTGTAAACTTGGACACCATTTCAACAAATGCATGGTATATTGTCCAATCTTCCAGATGTTTCTACACTAGATCTTTTTAATATCTTCTTGCATATCGATTTCTATCAAGATATGCATGGGATCCCAAGTTGAAACATTGTATGTACCTTTCATGCCAAGAGATTTGAAAAATGTTTGAATTTCGGGCATTAGTGGCTTACCTTGTGAGAAATTTCCTATCAATATAATCTTTTCTTTTGCTTCTAGTTTGTCGTTATCTCTAGATTGAAAATCTACCATGATATAGTCTCCCATATCCTCAAATTAATATTTTTATGTTGAATTTCGTACGAGACGGGCATTAAGATTTCAGCATAAGATTTTTTGGGTTGTTAGTTCAGGTTCTTAACTAATTGTTGTTAATTTGGATTCTCGATGGTGGGGTTGTTGTTCTGATTCAAAATTTGGTTATTTAAATGAGTTGATTCTTTATTTTGTAGTAAAGAAAAATTAGAGTCTATTAGTATTTGTTGATGTTGATGTTGCCGATTATGACTCTGATTGGAGAATTATTTTTTATTCTTGTACCGATGACAAAGGTGGCCATACATGGGGGAACTATAAATAGAGCTTTTGATTTACCATTAGTTGTTTGAGATGCAGAGAAAACCCTGAATGAGGTGTCTCGTTGATTGATGCTTGCCGGATTGACTTGAGACTCCATTTCTTGGAGCCCTTTAAACTAAGCTCAAACTGTACCGAAATAATAAAATAAAACCCCACTTAAAGTAAGTTCAAATAGTACCAAAAAAATCCAAGTACACTAATGTAGATTATATTTCCAAATATCCATGAGTTTTTATACAATAAAGGAATTATAAAGAAAGTTGCATCTTCATTAGGTAACCCATTAGAGGTGTGGGTTCTTAAAAACACATGCCTAAGGATAATTGTTGTAAAGTGTTGATTGAGTTTGATGTCACAAAAATATTATCCATAAAGTTTGAAGATATTTCTTTATATTATAATGTTTGTATGAATTTAGGACACAATGATACAATATGTAAAAATATTGTTGCTACTAATGGAAATCAGATAGTGGAAACCATACACTCCCCCAAGTCTCCTACAAATCCTAGGCCATACAATAAAATTAATAAAGGACCCTCCAAAGTTAAGTCTATTAACCTTGAAGGAAAGAATTGAGTGATAGATGATCCACCAAGGAAACAAGATAACGGTGAAGATCAACAAAATCAAATAGTGTATAAGAGAGTGTACAAGAAGAGACCTCAAAGGATAAAACTCTTTCAGGTTATACAAAAAGTATACAAGAAACCTATAAGGAACAAGATAAGTTGGACAACAATGTGAAGGAAATCACTAAGCTTAAAGAATCATGAATTGTAGAAGATATTCAACCAATTGAGTTATGAATTGAATTTTTTAACCTTTGATGAGATGAAAACCTAACATCAGAATATAATTCACATAAGCAGAAAAACATAGGTAGTCTTCCTTCATCTTCCAATCTTATCTGAATAGAAGTTGGAAAAAAATCAAGGAAATTTCAAGTAAGAAAGTTAAGAAAATTAAAGGTAAAATTAGAAAAGGTATAATTATTATTAGGGATACTCAGTTGAAAGGGCCAACTAGGACATCCTCTAGTACTTTTAAATGACTATAAAAATAGTAAATTGGAATATATGGGTATTGCGAATAAAGAAACAAAAAGAAGACCAAAGTCAATCAAATAAGTCTGAAAATATTGATTTTATGGTTATTCAAGAGCCATTGTTTTTTATGGATAACATTCAACATGTTAGTAAAAGTATTGGTCACCAAACTAGCTAAGCTAATAACAACAACAAAATTTGGTTTATGTGGAAGGATGAATTCAAAGTATATATTATCTTGAACTATACTCAATTCATCCATGTTATGGTTAGTCACTCATTGTTGGACAAATTTTTTCTAGTAACTATTGTCTATGATAAATATTTAAGGGAGCTACAAAATTATCTTTGGGATAACCTAAGGAATTTAACTGACAATACAATGAGTGGATTCTGATGGGAGACTTTAATATCATCTCATCTGCATATGAACAACTTTCATATTATTCCTTATGTTTAAAAAGTCTAAAATAATTCAACAATGTTATGTCTGATTGTTCTTTAGAGAATGCAAACTATATTGGTACTGAGTATACATAGTCCAATAATAAAAAATGGAAACTGATTACTTTCAAGAAACAAAGATGAGACACATGACTAGAACTTGCTCTGACCATATTTCTATTTGTATCACTATAGAGGATAGCTATAGAAATATTAAGGCTTCATTTTAAATTTCAAAATATATGGACACATCACTATGATTTTTTTAATATTCTTGAACAAAATTGGAAGTTGGATATGGATGGAAAGCATATGGTTGTGTTTTAGAACAAACTAAAGAGGTTGAAATAGATGCTCAAAATATAGAAATGGGAGAAATTTACTAATATCTTTAATGCAGTATTACAGGCTGAGGAGGGAGTTAAAACATTAGAAAAAAGATTTGAAGAGTCAAATGACATTGAAGACAAGATTAATTTAGCTAAATATCAGGTTGTATATCTTCAACTATTATCTAGAGAAGAAACATACTAGCAACAAATATGTAACTCTATTTGGTTTAAAGATAGCGATAGGAATACAACCATATATCATAACTATGCTAAGAAAATAACACGAAGAAATAAAATGTCAGGAGTTATTAAAGGAAATGAATGGATTACAAATCATGATAAGCTAGGAAAATCTAATGAATCTCATTTTAAAGCAATTTTAATTGGTCAGTCAAACCAAAACTATGATGAAGAACTATATAATTACATTACTAAGCTAGTTATTGATGAAGATAACAAAATGTTAATCAGTTACCTGTTGAAAATGAGATTGATGAGGTGCTCAAACACTTAAATCCCTTGAGTGTTGCTGGAATTGATAACTTCAATGGTGTGTTATTTCAAAGTTGTTAGAATATTATCAAGAATAATCTATGTGCAACTATCTATGCTTTTTTCTAAGATCAAACAAATCCTCGAGTTAACAGCTAGTTTGATGGGTCATCACTCTGGATTTCAGACTATGTACTTGCATATATCATATTTTAGGATTAATATAAACTCCAGTAATAAATCTAGCAACTATGATTCTTTAATATCAAATATTAGGCGTTATATATTGGAGTGGGGAGAAAAATAATTATCATTTAGAGGCAGGTTGATCATTATACAGTTTGTACTAATGACACTGCCTATCTACTGGATCTAATGATGTCTTATACTTAAAACTGTAACAGAAAGAATGAAGAGGATGTGTAGTAAGATTATTTAGGGCTCTAAAGAGGCTACAAATAAAATAAATTAGACTAAGTGGAGTAATTTGTGTAAACCTTATGCAGAAAAATATCTTAGCTTAAGGAAAATTTAAGAACTTCAGTACACATTCTCTTACAAGTTCTGGTATAGATCTAGAGAATAAAAACCTTTTTGATCAAGGTATATGAACAGTGTATACTGCAAGGATATTCATCCTCTTCAAGTCAAATATGAAAAACATCATTAAATATCTTGGAAAATGCTAATAAATATGAGAGAAATAGTTGAGGAATTTATTTATTGGAAGATTAGTAAATGAGAGGTAAATTTCTTGCTAGATAGGTGGTGTAATCCTCTTACTTTTATCAAGCTATCGTACAATAAGGATAACAGATTGACCTTAAAACAAAAGGACAATACCCTCTCGAATAGAGAAGGTTGGAATTTAGAAAAACTAAAAAAAAGATTAATGTTACCATCTAATATCCTAAATATCCAAACGAAATTATCAAGGAAAATATGCATGATGATCTTAAATAGTATTCATCTAAATCGAGTGGCTTTTGATGTGGTTTATTTTTGTTTGAGGGTAAGTTTATAATTTTGATCTAGTGTTTTGTGGAATTTTGAGAGTATTTAATGTTTGGATAGAAATGTAGAGGGAGAATTGAGCTGCGTGGTTGTATTTAATTTTAATTACCCTCATTTAATATAGGTGGTTGGGTATTTATACCCTTATCTTTGGGCCATATGGGCTTTCGGGTTGTGTTTCATGAATTTGGGTCGAGTTTAAAGACCCATTAGTTTAAGTAAGTAAATAGGCAGCTTAGTCAAAAAGTAATTAGGTTTTAAGTACTTTAGTTCTATTCAGATAATTCAGTGAATGAAAGTTGTCCGAACTACCCCTGTCCGGTGAAATTGACATTGTCCGAATTAACCCTGTATGGTTCCCATAAGGTGTGGTGACAGAATCCGGACTCATCAGTAGCCCCTTTTTTAGGTGATGTTCAAAGGCCTTTGGCAAGACCTAAAAAATAGTCTGCAGTTGGTCACAGTCATGTCCGGACAGGTCCTTCAAACTTTTTTATAGCTTTATCCGAACTGAAAAAGTTCTTGAAAACTAAACGGTTTCTTGCCAGAATTCATGGGACACGTGTCTCTCTTTGGTTCGCCATATCAGTCATTTTTTCACCTAGAATGGCGCTCCCACCTTCTCCAAAAAGTAACCTCTTCATTTAATGAAGATGACATCAGCATCGTCTTTAATCATTGCCACCCTTTCGAATTCTCTTACGTATCAAAGCATTTTTTGCACATTTACTATAAATTAGTCACTCATTTACTGTTTTACCATCCTCTTCAATCTTACTTTGCTTAAACTTCAAAGTTTTCTCTCAAAAACAAAAACTTTCTTTCGGTGTGAGTTTATGTTCACAGCTATGAACGCTTTAATCAATGGTGGGTGGCTTAATTTATCGGAGTTAGAAAATGCCCAAAAGGTTGAACGAGAAAGGCGCATTGCTGCCGGCCTCCCCGTCTCTCCTGCTGACAAACCAGTAACACCAAGCACAAAGCCTGATCATGGCTTTTCTTCAACTAGAAGCGTTAAACCCATGAAGTTATTCCAAACCAGACTCTCACCAATTGTTTCAGGCTCGTCAGTTCAGGAATCAGAGCCCACTGTTGAACCAAGGCAAGTTGTCACTAGTTTTAAGAAGCCTTCTCCTTTCATAGCCATGGGATCAGATGCTGATGTCTCTCCAGAGAAATTAGTCGATCAGATAAGAGGTCGCCTGGTAAAAGGGCAGGCTTCAAAAGGTACACCTTCTAAATCAGGGGCCAAAGACAGCAACACGGGGTCAGAGGCACCCATAAAAGTTCCTAAGGACAAGCTGTCCGGACCTGAGGCATCTAGCTCAAGCCTCCGAAAAGAAACCACCGCATATGAGCCCCAGCCGGAGGTCAGAGTTCAAGAAAACATTGAAGCCCAATAGTCTGGAGATCAGACTGAGCCAACTTCTAACTCCTCTTACCCACAAACAACTGAAAACCTCTCCCTGGTTATGGAAGAAGTAATGGAGGATTCTGTTGAAGAGGCTCCCTTTGAGTCCGAAGTCTCCGGGCAGACGAGTGATGCCATTGATGCCAAGAAGGACAAAGGCAAAGAGAAACTATGCTTACGGCATCCCGACTTACCGGAGGTCCTTGTGGGAAAAGTGGGATCTTGTTTCCACAAGGTAAATGTTAAGTATTTGATAGCTTTGCAAAAAATTAATTATGCCTTCATCCACACAGCTGAACTGGGTCGGATGCGAACAAAGTGGGGGATTCCGGAGAATTTAAAAATAAGGATCCCAATAGACCCTGAAACACCAATGGACTGCAAGCTTAGTGAAATAGTTATTTTCACTGAACTTTTTAACTAGGGACTAAGGTTTCCCTTAGATCCGGAGATAGTCAAATACTTCCACCTCATCAAGCTTTGCCCAAGTCAACTGAGCCCTAATGCCTGGTACACTCTCATGGCCTGTATCATGGCCTCTACACTCTCTGGAATTCCTCTTCCAATGGAGGAATTCGCAGCTGTGGCCAGCCTCTACAGAAACCACCATATTCCCTTCTATCACTTCAACATGGGTGATAACTATAAAGCAGTGGATGACCTGCTCGAGTTGGAGAGAAATTGGAGGACTCACTTCTTGTTTTTGAGTGGTGCTTGGGAGAACGGGAGGAAGATCAAAGCCGGAGTCAACCCGAGTCTCCTCACCAGCAGATGGCGAAGCGATAGTAAGAATTTCACCTTACACTCTCATTTTTATTTTTATCAAACTTGTTTAACTGACTTGTCTTGTCTTTTTTTTACAGTGCTGCCTAAAGATTTCAACGACCACTTGAAGGTCGGGCAAACCACCTGTACTAAGATAAATGCTTGGGCTGCTGAAAAGTGGGAAAATCGCTTCCACAACGCCTTTACCGGAGGCAATCTTGCAAGGTCCTATCTGTGGAACACCACTGACCGGAGGGACTTATCCTGGGAGGAACTTACCACTCCACCCCTCTGAAAGTAGTCCTCAAGAGAACACATGCACTGGACGGGGCATTATATCTGCCTGGTCGAGCCAAGGCCCCAAGTAAGATGAAAGGAAAAAAAGGTAAGGGCAAGAAGAGTGCGGTTGAAACTAACCCCACTGAAGCGGAGAAAATTGCCCCAACAAGCCAAGAGAGGCCAGTTCCAAGTCAGATTGATGCTGCTCTACTAGAGGTAGTGGAGCATGAGACTACTAGGGAAGAGGCATGATCTCCAAAACCTCCAAGGGTTCCTAAGAGATACATGAAACGGGGGGCAGAAAGTAAGGATAGGAAAGCCAAGAAGAAAAAGACCTCCAGGGGTGATGCGATTTCTCTCCGGCCCTCGGAGCCCCTTCCTCCTATTGACCCTACCAATCCAACAAGAGTAGAAGAGATCCCTGGTGACTTTCGAACTGATGAGATTGGAGGAGGAGACATCAGTATTGACGGTGTTGAGATTACTGGGCTTGAGGGGCTTGTTGACTATTTTGAAAACCTCCATAGAGATGATTTTGCTGGGCCATACCTCACTCCAAGCACTTCGAATATTGTCACCTTCAATGGTAAGTCTTTCACTGTTTCAAGTGAAAGGGATGTTATAACTCACTCTATATTGAGTAATATTCAGCCAGTGCTTGGTCTGGAGAAACAAGTGCGAGGTCAGTCAGTGATCATTACGGCCCTTAATTCTGACAAAGAGAAATTGTCCGGAGACCTCCTCATTGCCAACCAAAATGCTGATGTTCTGAAGAGAGAAAATGAGGAGTTAAAGAAGAATCAGTAGGGTTGGGCCACAAAAGTAGCTACCTTAGAAGATACTATCAAAGAGCTCCGGTCAAAGTAGTCTGAGTTGGAGAAAGATCTCTCCTCTTCGAAAAAGGAGGTGAAGGCTAAGGACGTGGTCATTTATACTTTGACCAATGACAAGATTTCGCTCGAGGATTCGGTGTCTCAGGCTGCACAGGAAAAAGCTGATCTGCTAAGGGAGCAAGAGGCAAAAATTCAAGCCAAAATTAATGCTTACGCCAACAATATGATAGATACTGAGGAAGAGATGTATGCCAAAGTGAAGTCGGACATGGTCTTGCTCTTTCATGAAAAGTTCCCGAAGAGGAATCTGGGAGATTTGTGGACTTATGTAGAGTACGAAGACCTTCCCTTCCACACTATGGCTGATGGAGACTTATATGGTTATTCTAGTGCTGACTCATCCGATGAGGAAGAGAACACCGGGGAGAGTCCAAATGAGGAGAACGATGACCTCAAGAAGAATAAAATGAGTGAGGCTGAGCCATCTTCAATGGCTCAGTCTTAGAGTAATTATCTTTTCATTTTTGTTTTGATTGAACCAAAGTCCTTGGATGGCTAAGGAATTTTTGTAACTGTGTCCGGTCTTCGACCAGATAGATCTGTTTGTTTTGACAATTTAAAGTCCTTGGATGGCCAAGGCACTTCGTTTTTTTAATGGATATCTTTATTTTGCACAAATCTTGCATTCTTTCATAGTTTTTTCAATTTTGGTGGCTAATGTTTAAACAGCCCTTAGATATTTCATAAACATTCTAAAGTGAGAGTGTTTAAATTCTCCGATGACAAATGTTTAAGTAGTCATCACTCCTTTAATCCAGTCCGGCCGGTGTTTACATAAAAATTTGACAAGAAACAAAGTAAAAACACTCCGAATTTTTAAGAAGGCATCAAATTTTATAAAACAGTCCGGACACCTCATTAAAACCTCCCCGCGCCACCAGGGTAGGAAAGAGTATGCCCCCAAATATTTACATGAACTTTTAAACAAATAAATATTTACATAGTTCATACTCCAAGTACACTCGGAGGTACTCAAAGTTCCAAGGGTGATTCAAAATCCTTCCATCTTTGTCTTGGAGCCGGTACGTTCCAAGCTTAAGTTTTTCAATGACCAGATAGGGTCCTTCCCAAGTTGAAGCCAATTTACCGAACTACCTCTCTTTAGTGTGTAAGAAAACTTTTCTCAACACCTTATCTCCCGGTTGAAAATCCCTTCTCTTGATTTTAGAAGCAAACCTTTATAGTGCACAGCTCTAAGGTGAGCCTTAACTCTTCTTTCCTCTATCAAGTCAAGTTGACCTCTGATAGCCCCCTCGTTAGTGTGTTCGGAGAAATTATAAACTCGAAATGAAGGGAGAGTTGCTTCTATGGGAGCTATGGCATCCATCCCATAGACCAAAACAAAAGGTGATTCTTGTGTTGCAGCCCCAGGTGTAGTTCGGTAAGCCCATAAAACTTCTTGCAAATAGCTAGGCCATTTTCCAGCAGGCCCTTCTAAATTTTTCTTCAAACAGCCACTTCAACTTGACCATTTGCTTGTGGGTGGAAAGGTGAAGAGAAGCAATGTTGTATACCTCTAGAGGCATATAAACTCTCAATTTCCTTGTTGTCGAATTGTGGCCCATTGTCTGTTGTTATCTTCTGTGGAATTCCAAATCTGCAACAGATATTGGATAAAATGAATTTTATAACAGCTTTTGATGTTGTTCCTGCCAACGGAGTTGCTTCGACCCACTTCGAAAAATAATCAATAGCAACAATTATTGTCCTACGTCCTCCGGATGCCATAGGTAGAGGTCCCACCAAATCCAACCCTCATCGAGCAAAAGGTATAGGCTCAGAAATTGACTCTAAAGGGATGGCTGGGATATGAATCTCATTGCTATATCTCTGGCATGGGTCACACCTCCTCACCAACTCCTTAGCATCTTGCATTATAGAGGGCCAATAATACCCAGCCAACAAAACTCTCCTTGTTAGAGCCCTGAAACCACAGTGAGCTGATCCCTCACCATCATGTAATTCGGAGAGCACTACTTAAGACTCATCGACCCCCAAACATCGTAAGAGGGGTTTACTGTAAGACTTCTTATAAAGAACATCTCTTAGTATGATAAAACCATGAGCCTTGGACTTTACTTTTCTTGTTATTGACTTATCCGGAGGCAAGATGCCATCTGAGAGACATTGAAGGAGAGGAAACCTCCAATCTTGTGGCTGTTTCATATGTATATCGAAGCTTTTTTCCTCCTTACTCATACTGAGTTGAATGGAAGGGCATTCCAGCACATGGATCCAAGGGTAGGATTCAGTATAGGCTACACTTTCTTTTAACTCAGCAAACGACTCCGGTTGAACCCAAGACCCTCTCTTATTTCTAGATTACTGACTCTGGGCAGGTGCAGCTGGCTGAGACTGAGCTTTAGCTCTGTTATGACCCTGCCCGGCCTCCCTTGCCTTCTTCCCGGACTGATTTTGGTTGGGGTTTGGTGCAGCCGGGGCACACCTCACTTGCCTGTGCACCCTAGTTTTCTTTGTTTCATCCACGTTAATTTTCTTTCCAACCTGATTCAGTAAACCTCCCCATGTCATGGCCTTTTTTCTGGTCACTGAATCAGCCAAATTTCCAGGGTTTAAGCCCTGCCTTAGAGAAGCTATTGCTACCTGTTCGAAGCAATCAGCCAACCCATTTTTGGTGTTTACAAAGCGACTTATATATTCCTTCAGAGATTCATTCGGCTCTTGGGCACAATGGATAATTGTGTCCCCATTGCCCTTCACCTCCTTACTTCCAACAAACTGTCTCCGGAAGGCCACCCAAAAGTTATCGAAATTTCGGATGCACCCCTGTGGTAGGCTGTTATACCACTTCAGGGCACTCCCCGTAAAAGATTGGGAGAATGCTCTACAAAGCAACTTATCGTCATCATCGAAATTTATCATGAAATTTTTGAATTGTTCCAAGTGATTGTCCGGGTCTTTACTACCATCGTATTTTTCCATTTTCGTACTATCAAACCTCTTGGGGAGGTTCCCGGACAGGATCTTGGATGACAATGGAGATTGTCTCCAATTCCGGACACGACTGAAAACGGTATCCTTGTTAGGAGTTGCAAAGATACCTGGTTCATCATGGAAAGCAAAATGATCCACCAGCATCCGGTCAATGTGTCTCCGGCTATGAGATGACCCTTTGCCTATATGCCTCTTTAACTTTCCACGCCTATCCCTTTTTCTTGAATACTTCTTAACCAACTTTTGTTTCTTTTTAGATCTACCCTCATCACTGTTCGATGACAAAGATTCTTTAACTCCATATTTGCTCGAGGAGCTACTAGAAGATTCTGAGTCTGAATCAGAGCTCTCCACCAGTTTAGACCGGTGAGACTTTTTAGAGCTAGCATGAGTCTTCTTCGTACTTACATGGGTTTTCGAAGGCTCATGCTCTCTAGGGTTGTCAGTATGATGAGCAACTGATGCCTTTGACTTTTCTTTTATGCCCATCTTTGCCCTCTATACCCTCAGGGCTTCTATCTCGCCCTTTAATCTATCACGCTCCTCGATGGTATATTCATCATTTTCTCCCACCACTTCAAGCAAAGCTGGTGGTACTTCCGGTGCGTCCGGATTCATTCAGACTGGTTTTTCTTATGGTTTTGAATGCTAAATTCAGGCACCGTCGTCCTCCTACTGTGGTCGCCAATTTAATGTGGTTTATTTTTGTTTGAGGGTAAGTTTGTAATTTTGATCTAGTGTTTTGTGGAATTTTGAGAGTATCTAATGTTTGGGTAGAATGTAGAGGGAGAATTGAGCTGCCTGGTTGTATTTAATTTTAATTACCCTCATTTAATGTAGGTGGTTGGGTATTTATACCCTTATCTTTGGGCCATATGGGCTTTCGGGTTGTGTTTCATGAATTTGGGTCGAGTTTAAAGACCCATTAGTTTAAGTAAGTAAATAGGCAGCTTAGTCAAAAAGTGATTAGGTTTTAAGTACTTTAGTTCTATTCGGATAATTCAGTGAATAAAAGTTGTCCGAACTACCCATGTCCGGTGAAATGGACATTGTCCAAATTAACCCTGTCCGGTTCCCATAAGGTGTGGTGACAGAATCCGGACTCATCAGCTTTAGTACTAAGGATACTTGTAATAATTTGAGGAGCAGAGGCATTAAGTCCAGCATATATAAGAACAGCTGGAATAATATTAATTCTAAAAAATACTCTGTATTATTATATAGGGGTCTAAACGATTGGATATCAATTGAATCTATCCTTCAAAAAAGGAATCTTACTTTGGTTTCAAAGTACTAGTTAGGTATGGCCATTTGGTTCTTCGGTTTGGTTTGGTTATTTTGGTTCTCAGTTCTTTCGGTTTTTCATAACTAGTACCCATTTAAGAAACCGATTGAAAATCGGTTTGGTTTGGTTCGGTTCTTCTCGGTGCGGTTCGGTATGGGTACTTTATTTGATAACCAAAAAGAATTGAAAAAATAGGTTACATTCGGGTTCGGTTTCAAATGGTGTTGTAACCAAAAGAAACGTTTGGAACTGAACCCGAAAGGAACCAAATGGTTATTTTCTAACCATATGGTTATTTTGTAACCAAAAGAACCGTTTGGAACCGAACCCGGAAGGAACCAAATTTTTAAAAAGAACTAAATCTGGATAGAATCAAAATGAACCGACCCGAGAACCATTGGTATTTAAGACTACTATTGGTTATTCTGTTATTTATGAGTACTATTTGGTTTTTGGTTTTGAACCGAACCGAACCAATAACCATGGGTATTTAAGATAAGGAACAGTACAAGTATTTATAAGGATGACGAACTAAAGCAAATTCATTACTTCGATTCGGTTCGGTTTTTTCGTTTTATACCCATATGCCCATGCCTAGTACTAGTTTTGTGAAGATTCAGAAACTATAAAGCATCAATGTGTATCTAGTAATATTTATTGGGAAGTGTGGTCCTATTTTGCTGGATTTTTTAATATCATATTAGACATATACATGACTATATCTCATGTAACTAGATGATGATTTTCTCTACTAATAAGGAAGTTCATCTAAGAACTATAATCCATCGTATCATATGATATGCTTTATGGAGAGCTAGGAACAAAGCTAAATATGATAATCATAGTATTACATATGCTTATATAATCAGTCATATTAAGCATATTCTAATTGGTTTGAATTATGTTAACTTGTTCAAAAGAGGTCAGTGGTTTAATGATCATAATGCAGCTATTGGAATTGGATGTTACAACCACTTATCCAAGGAAATAAAATAGATATCTCTCAACTGGATACATTCGTTACCCAACAAATACAAACTTAACATTGGTGGTTCATGTGAGCTCAATGAAGAAGCCAATAGTGGTGGACTAGTAAGGAATAACAAATGGGAAATTACAGTTGGTTTAGGTAGGCTTTATGGCAAGTTAACTCATATTTTAACTGAGGTAAAGGCATTATTAGATGGTCTTTTAATTTGTAAAAATCTAAACATCAGCAATCTGGAAATCAAAACTGATTCTCAAATTCTAATCGAAATGCTTATAGTCAATTACCATATTAGCATAATCAAATCAAACAATTACCTTGTTATAAAACATAGGTCTAGCTTACATAAGGATAAATGACTGATACTCTATCACATTCTCTATGAACTGTTATTTAACATAATCTTTAATTTCTAGACAAACATATATAATTGGTATCATTGTTTATAATGGAACTAACAATTTCAAGCATATATTCCATGACTATTGTTATGTTCGAAAGTTGGGAATTAGCAAGACCTTCCACCAAAAAGCTGACTTTGAGTTGGTGAAAAGAAGATAAAGAAGCTAAAGCTGGAAAACAATAGTCAATTAATGGAGGAGAAATATGAATTCATAGAGCGTATAGAAGTATAACTAATTTGAAAACAAAAACTATCACCGTATTTGAGCTAAATACCTTAATTCGAACATTATTCCGTTTGATTAGAAGGTACATTCTGGAGACAGAATTTGCATTAGCACCTTAGTAGAAAGGATGTCGAAAGACAAAATTATTGAGCATAAGGAGAAATGATAAAGAAAAATGTATAAATATCTGTCAAATTAATAAAAGTTCACTCTTTGAAAGTTGTGTAACAGCCACAACTCCACTAAGACCCTACATTAATGAAACGAGCAACTAAAAACATTTCATCTCTATGTTTATCAAATCTAGCGCCCAACTACTCTAAAATATCTTTTATTTCTCTTTAGAACCTGAACCTAAAATTAAGTCAAATCCCAATACATATTCGGTTATATATATATATAATTTTTTTCTAATCAAATAAAAGATACATGATTTTTAATTTTTATTATGGTTTATGTATTTGTTTTTTTAATCATTATTCTATTATATGCATGAGTAAATATAAGAATAACTTATATTCTTGAATAAAGATAAGAATAACGATTTTTAAAATGTAGCTTATTTTGATTTATTAGTGGAGCATTTTATATATTGTAATAAAATAAATATTTTTCAGACTTATAAATTTATTTAACAAATTTGAATATTAATCAGTAAATTTTATGAACTTCTGGTTTGATGGATGGCTTCATCCATAAAAATGAAAACCAAAAGAAGGTTCGGAGTTTGGAGAGTAATGGTAAGCATCTAAATTTTGTAATTTATGAATTAAATATAAACTAGACTATAATTTTTTATAGTTTTGTATTAAAAAATTTAAAACAAATCACTAGGTTTAGGTTCCACAATATTGATACTGCATCAATAATAATTTTAGTATAAATTTAAAATAAATTTATAAACATATTTAAAACATATAAGATAAAAATAATTATAGAGATGTTTATAAATATTGTTATTAAAAGTTTTATGCTTAATTATTTGTTTAATTTATTTTAATTTGTATATTTGTAAAAAATAAATAAATAATTAATGTTTTTTAGTATCTCAATTTGATAGGATTTCTCTAATAAAAACAAATAGAGACTACAAATATACCGTTAATGTTTTTTTGGAAATGAGAAGGTAGCGGTGATAAAATTTTAGATCAAACAAATATAAGTAAATTTATTTCTAATTTGTTTTTAGTTAAATACAGATGAAAACAAATGTATACAAAAAAGTTATATATAATTTTTTAGGTTTATGTTGGGTGATATGTGTAAGATGGTCCGAAGAATATTGCCACAACCTTTTAGTATATTTGTCATAAAATTTAGAAACATTTTACAAGTGGATAAACCAAAATGGATTAATGTAAAAAATTTAATATCGTCTACAGGTGGGTCGGACAAGTGCAACAAATTGAAATATAAAAATGTAAAAAAATGATTTATTTTAAAAAATTAAGAATAAGAAATTTATTTTTTCGTGCTGTATGTTAATATGCATGATTATAACATCGTATTCATTTTAAGGCACAAACAATTTGGAAAAGAATTGTATATTTATGTCATTACCACACATAAAATGTATGAACTTGTTGACAATGTGGAAGTCGTATTCAAAATAGACATCAACTTCATAAAATTTAAACAAGTGTTTTAATTTTTTTAAGGAATCCAAAACATAAAAACTGAATAACTTATTTTAAAAATAATATTCAATATACCTTTTTTTAGATTTATTATTGACTAAAATAAAATATCATTGAATTGTTGATTTTGTACCTAACTGCATTTCTATTTGTTTTAAAAAATATTATATATTTTATTGTTTATGGAATTTTTAAGGTCCAGCCGAAGGAAATTTAACAAATAACTACATTGTGATCACAGTTGGATTTGAGACTAAAGATCGCATGCATTATTAGTGTGTATAATATAGCTTGAGAGATAAAAGCCATAAAAATATTGGTACAGAAATATAGTCACCCGCATCAGATTAGTTTATTATAAGAAATACATTTTCCAATAATACATCCAAAGGAAGAGGAAAACGAGATTGGTGATGTCGGGTGAAAATTTGACGATGATATTGATAATTATAAGAGATCTATCTAGTTATGTTTATTTTTAGCTCTCCATCATCACCAACATTATCGAATTTTTTTTGATTGGTATCGCCAATCACATTTTCCTCTTCATTTGGATATAGTATCAGAAAGTGAACTTCCTAACCATTTGCGGATGTCTATATTTTCGTACCAAATTCATATAACCGTCATCTCTTCTTATTTCTTCCCAACTATTTTGTACACGCTAATAATGTTTGTCATTTTCAATCACAAATCCAACAATTTTTCTTGATTATCTCTTAAAAAATCCCATTAAACAATACTTATATATATATATATATGAGTTTTTTAAAAAAATAAAAATATATTTTATAAAAAATCAATAAGTTAATAATTTGTATATTAGTCGATAATAAATCAAATAAAAAACAATATTGAATATTATTTTTTAAATATGTTATTCGTTTTTTATGTTTTGACTCCTTAAAAGAATTAAAACATTTACATGTTTATATTTAGTGAAGTTGATATACGTAACCAACATATGTTTGAATAGAACTTTCATTCATTTTCTTTGGAGTGACTATATCCATCTACAATTGTTTTGCAATTTGTTTGTAACTTTCAATGAATATGGTGTTGGAATCCTGCAAATTAACAAACAACGAAAAATTAAATATCTTATTGTTATAACTTTCTTTTGATTTAAAATAAATCATTTATTTACAATTTTATAATGTAAGTTTTTTGCACTTTTAGGATCTAGTATTAGACGATAATGATTTTCCTCCACTAACTTATTTGGTTTGTTCACTTGTAATTTTTTTTAAGATTTCTAACAACATATTTGATTATTTTCTTTGACAATTGCATTAACGATCTTTTGAATCGAATGTTTGCTCAAAGAGGGAGTGCCAGATGGCTCATCAAGTAGGTGGCTTGATCAAGGAGCGGCACAGAGCAGATAGATCCGCCCTAAAGCTCTAGAGTTCAGGTTTCTCTTCACCTGACTAGAGTAGGCGGATGGAAGTCAATTGAGAGGAGGCTAGAGTGGTACTTTGTTCGAGAGGAGGATTGTTAGGTGCGACCAAAGTCCCACATCCCACATCGGTTAAACATGGGAAGAAAGATCAGTATATAAGTTAAGAATACATCTCCATTAGTGTGAGGCCTTTTGGAAGTGGACCAAAAGCAAATACAAAAATTCTCTTAGTGGCAAGAGTGTTCAGTTTCCTTCCTTATTTTGCCCCTAACTAAACCCTAAATCTACACAAATACAAAAATTCTTTTTTTCTTTCCTTATTTTCCCCAATTAAACCCTTTCTCCCCCGAAAGATCTTTTGATTTATAAAGAGAATTTCACATGTAATTAATTTGTTAAATTGACTTAACATAATGTTGTCCAAGTTATTTACGCTCGCCCCTCGATTTTTGAGAGTTTAGTAGCTCTTCTATTGAAAATGAATTAACAATTGAAGCATCTCTGATCCCTTCTCCAACCGAGGTACCATCCCAAGAACCTTCTTTAATTCCTTCTTCAATTATTCACAAAATGGGGATCAAAATATTGTGACCGCTACGCAACTTGTTCAAGTAAGTAAGAAAAGGCTTCAACAAATGAGAGATAGTGGATGAGAACCATTTTATGAAAATGTTGTGGGTTCTTGTGGTAATCTTGAAGTTGATGTGCCCGACATGGAGTCAAGGTATGTGCAAGGTAATAAATCCAAAAGACTTGCTGCATTTTTTACAAATCATAATCATTTCAAGAATGATTATTTTTTTACATGTCATAGATTTTGTAATGTAAGAGTTGAATGATCTATTTACACCCGAAAATGTTGAGTTGTTGAATTGTGTGGCATGCTTGAATCCTTGTTCTTCATTTCAAGATTTTGACACTAACTCACTTGTGAGGTTGGCAAGATTATACAAAAATGACTTTGTGGATGTTAGTGATAAATAGTTGTCTAGCCAACTTGAGACTTATATTGAGTGTGTGAAGATGGACGATAATTTTTCCAATTTGAAGATTATCTCAGATCTATGTAAAACTCTTGTGCGTACAAAAAAGCACAAAAAATTTGGATTTGTGTACACACTTTTAAATCTAGCTTTGTCATTACCGGTGGCCACCGTAAGTGTTGAGCGAGTATTTTGTAGTATGAAATATGTGAAGAATGAGTTGAGAAATCGAATGTCCAATCCACGGCTTAATGATTTATTTCTTAGTGACATTTGTGGAGAAAGAAGTGTTTGCTACGATCGATGATCGAGATATTATCAAGCGCTTTCAAGGCATGAGTAAGAGAATAATGCAATTACGTTTAGAGTAGAAATATATTTTCATTTTTAGTTGTAATAGTGTATTGATGTATTTTGACTATATATTACTCGGACTTTTTTTAGTTCTATGATATTTTTGGCACACCCTAAATTCTAATCCTGGATATCATCAAACATAATTTCGTATTCACTTGTTATCATTTATATTTTCAAAAACTAAAAATAAATTAAAAACAAATTCACCCATATTTTTTTAATCTAAAATTTTATTTATGACGTTGCAACCATTTCATCTCCAAAAATTATGAACGATTATTTGTAATCTCCGTATATTTTATAAGGGAAGTCTGTAGGATATCAAAACAATTTAATTATTATTTTTTATTACAAATATATTAACTATCCACCTCACAAATTATTAAACATAAAATTTTAATATGAATTTTCTGTAAACACCTCTAAACTTATTTTTAGTTGTTCTTATATGTTTTATATATATATATATATATATAAATTTATTTTAGATTTATACTATAATTGCTATGGATGTAGTATCACTATTGTGTAACCAAAATTTTTAGTAATTTGTTTTAAATTATCTTTATGTATCATAATAGAGAGCTATAAAAATTATGACTTAATATATATTTAATTTATAAATTACAAATTTTATATGCTTACCCAACTCTATAACTGTAAAATGTTATTCATTTGATTCAAAAGTTTATAAAGCTTACCGTGATTAATGTTTAAAATGGTCAACCAATTTATAGGTTAGACTAATGTTTATTATATTACAATATATTAAAAAAGCACAATCAATAATCAATCTTACACTAACAAATCAAAACAAATTACGTTTTATGTGTTAAAATATAAAAACAAAACTATTTCCTTTTATTATTGTTCTAGAAAAATCATGTATATAAAAGAATAGTGATAACAAAAGGAACAAATACAAAAACCACAATAAAAAAGCAATTAAAAAACATATATCTCGTATTTTTTTTAGAAAAACAAATTATATATGTATATATAGAGGTTTTAAAATACTATAGAAACAAAAACTTAATTAAATAAAACTCAAACTGCATTAATCATGCACGCAAAAAATTGAGAAATATACAATAAAATATTTGTTATTCTTCGAACCATTACCAATTTAAAATTCAATCACTAAGAGATCGTTGTCAACCGAGTAGGAGCTTATGATTAAAATTAAGGGTATGCCAAAATTATTATACAAAACAATTAACACTAAATAAAATTTAAACAATAAATACCTTCTTCGAAGATCATTGATCAAAATAAAAAAATCGGTCTATCAATTGAAAGAATCGAAGAGTTCAGTTGTTGATTGATTCATTTTTATGGTAGAACTGATAACTGGATAAACCAATTGTTGATTTTTTATAGTATAACTATTAGACTCCAAAAATATAGGGTGAAACATAAAATAATGACGTTGGTTGGTTCAAAAATTTACCGTCGGGATCCATCGACAGTTTCAGAGATTTGTGGACTTTGTTTTGTCATTGGTTGATGACTCATAAAACGTTAAAGTGTGAAGGAAAACACATTATGGTTTTATTTAAAATACCAAAGAATATTAAAAATATTTCGTTCAAATGTTTATAAAGGAAATAAGTTCATTGTAATTTTGTAATAAGAATGTGGCCTTAACAACATTCAAAATAGGTTTTCCATATGATAGTAGTGTGTTAGAAGATTTGATGAAATTCCCAGTAGGTTGTATTAGCAAGAACAAAAATGTATGTTAACGTAGAAGATAAAAAGAAATGAAGAGCAGTGCAAATTAAAACGATTGAAAAAAGAGGGGAGTCATTGGATAAAAATAGAACTAATGCTAAAAGATTTATAGAGGTTGTTAGGAATTCTATGAATCAGTCGCGATTTTCCTACTATGATAATCTAAACTGACGGTATACTAAATTGCATGCACAAATAATAATTGTTCATGATAAGACAATAAATCAGTTGAATTACCAACTCTGAGAGTTTTGTTCATTACAATGAATGATATAAGACAATAATAACATTGTGTTTATCATAATGATCATGAGAATTTAACTGGAGATTGTTTTAGTTGAGCGATGAAATTTATAGGTTGATTGAAAATGGTGAGTATAGTTCATTAAACGAAGGGGATAGAAGTAGAAAGAAGAAAAGGTTAAGGAAAAAAGTCCAAATAGGAAAATGAAGGATAAGCAACATGAGTTATGTATTATCTTCGGGGGAGATACAATGTTGGGGATTACTAATTCATCAAGAAAAATATATAGGAATTATTTGAGGATACATATAATTTATGAGTCATATTTATATTTACATCAAAAGATAAAGTTAATCTTATCTTTTACAAATGATGATCTAAGGAGATTAATGAGACTTAATGAGGATGCTATGTTAATAACTCTTGTGGTAGCTTGAGTGATAGTAAGAAGGGTTATGATTGATACTTAAAGTTCAATTAATGTATTTTATTTAAGCATGATATGATCATATGATACGATTTGTATGTTTTAAGAAGATCAACATAAATTTAGTTAGTTTTATTGTGTGATCAATTGATTATGTTGGGGTAGTGAACTTAACAGTATATGTGAGGAAAAGGAGAAAAAGAGAAAATTGTGACCATATTTTTCATGATTGTTAATGCTCTAAATTCTAATAATTTTAATTTAGGGAAAATTTGGTTACATAGAATGAAAGAAATGACATAATCTTATCATTAGTGTATCAAGCATGTGACTAATGACAAAGTGGGGTTAATTGGTAGCTTGAGATTATTATTCTTTGTTTTTGGCTATTGAGAATGTGGTATCTTAGTAATGATGGTGACATTTGAGGGGTATGTAGATAGAGAAATATTATAAAACCTTAATATGAATAAAAGTGAAGATTTGAAAAAAAAAAACTTTGAGTGGTAAGGATACAATATACAAGTAGTGATAAAACACGAGATATAGTTAAAACACTCGTCTTTAGTTAATAGCCTCGTCATAATCAACTCCGTCATAATCAGGCTTTTCATGATCAACCTCGTCATGCTCAGTCTCATCATAATCAGCATCGTTTCACTATGCCTCGTCATGGTCAGTTGAGGATCTCGTCATGATCAACCTCATTACGCTTAACCTCGTCATGAACAGCCTCATCATGAACTACATTGTCATGATCAACCTTATCATAATTAACCTTATATTTTTTATGCTCAACCTCATCTTCAAGGCCTTATTTTCAGCACCTCATCTTCAGCACCTCATTTTCAGCAACTTGTATAAATAAGATTAAAACTTTGGGTGTAAGGATAGAAAAATTATTATGTTCGTATATTCTCTTTAGAAAATATCTATTTTGGTATTTCATTAAGGTTTTTATCTTATCAAATTGGCACCCTATGTGGGAAATATTTTGTTTCTCATTCTTCTAAAAAAACAAATAGACTGTTTTTGGAGAGAATATGGCGTCGCAACAGTTTTCCTCTCCAATCGCGTATTGATAAGGTTTGATTTTGCTTAAGTAAATTGCTAAGGAAAAATTATAGAGAGAGAAAATGCTTAGGAGTTTTTTAGAGAGAGAAAACACAAGTACAAATAAGCTTCAAGTAAAAAGTGTTCAACCCCTTTATTAGAGTAGTCCGGTCCTTTATATAGAGGAGCCAAAACTTAGTCTTAAACTGAATATGTTACAAAAATGGACTAATTGCTATTTAATCCTTACAATTTATACAAAATTACAATTAACTCCTAAAACTTACACCATTGATAAATCAAAGACGAAACTTACATTAATTACAATTAAGTCTTTGAGTTTACATTACTTACAAATTAATCCTTAAAAACCTATTTCCATATCAGATATGACCTGCGCCAAAAAACATTTTTGGTTAGTTGTTTTGACGTTAAAATAACAGATCATCGCTAAGTGCTAGTGTTTTTTGATTTCCATCTAGTCTCGATTTCAAAAAGTAGGTTTTTGAATTTCTTTCCATTAGGCTAAACCATTTCTTAATATTGAAGTTTTCTAGACCCATTTAATGACTAGTAGAACTGTATTTCTAATAGACTCAATAAAATCATTCAATACTATCTTTATTCTATCATCTGTATACAATTAAAGTATATGACATGAACATATAGTAGAAAAAAATTACTCAAATTCTGGATTGCATGCAACTTCATCTCTCTTTATACTTGTTGTGCTAGTAGATGCATTATAAAAACAAAAATCCATAATTATCATTAGCATTAAAATCATGCATACAATGTACAAAACGTTCCAAAATTTGAATGACAATGTGTTTGGTAATAGAACGAATATATATAATTCTTCTTTAAAGTACCAATCAACATCAGTCCAATGTAAAGTAACACACAAAATATAAAACTCAAGACTTTTTTACTATATCACCAGTAAAAAAACTTTCCATGGCATACATGCAATCATATCACTAAGAAGTTGTTTTTTATTTTCAAAATTTTGCAACGTTTGATAGGGACCGAATTTTCCGAACCGCGAGTTTGACGCACAAATAACTAAACCTGAATTAATTTGTAATAAAAGTGTAATAATTAGAGGTATTTTATGTTGTAATGATCTTGGGTTATATGGTCTTGGGTTACCTAAATGGGCCCATGGACCATGTATGCCCATAAAACCTTATTTAAACTTTAAGAAAAAATATGCAGCATTTACTTCTCAACCTCTTTGATCAGAAATTCTCTCTTTATAATTAATTACTAGAATATATCGAAAGTTTATTTCTTTCTTTCCCTTATTACGAAAATACCCTCCAAAAATCTTTGATACCGATTGTTGAGTTTGAATTGTATTTCTAAAGAGAGAGAAAATGTAAAGGGAAATTATAGAGAGAGAAAGAGATTCCAAGTAAAATAGTGTAATTCAGAAAGTAAAAATCGTCCTTTATTCATCAGCTCCTGCTTCTATTTATAAGCGTGTATGAAGACTTTAACCAACTCACTTACAAAAAATGACAAATTGCATACTAGTCCTTTATATTTACTATTAACACTAATCTCCTCTCATAACTTTAAAATTTACCCATAATAACTTTAATATCATTGAATTAAGTCAATAATAATTCATATCCTTATGAGTAGCCTCATAGTTCTTATGAAGAATGACGAATAAGAACTAGAAATCTTCAAAGTTAGAAAAGATTAAAATTGTCAAATTGTCAAACTTTGTATCGCTTTGAATTTAAACCTCTCATCTTCTCATTAAAATGATTTAATTTAACACTTATCATCTTAGAATGAAACCATATCTAAGTTTTCCTCGTCTTATGACTTCTCATTATTACATTTTAAGTCGCTTCGAATCAAAATTTTCTCGTATTATGCTTTAAATCTCCTCGAATGTTTATATATCATCCTCAAGTTGGCTTCAAATATACATATGGTCTTTAAATCGTTTCTCTATTAATACCCGGAGACTCATATGATACTATAGTGCGCGTGAAACATGCCACTAGGTCTGCCAATTTACATGTGTCACTCTACTTCAACAACTATCAATCAACCCTTCACTTTCTCTGCCCATTTTATCCCTCCAATAACCATCATCAACCCTTCATATTATTCTGAATATTTTCTCTTTCACCACACTTTCATCATTCTCTTATAAATACATTCTATTCAATTATTTTCATTCCTCATTCAACTTTTAGAGAGAGAAAGAGAGCAGCATGAAAACCTTTTTTTTCCACCATAATTTTCATCAGAAAATCCTAGTTTCCCGATTCATCTTCATTCTTCTACAGACAAATTTAAAGGTTCTTTTTCGCTTTGGTTTAAGAAAAAGTTACCAACTACTAAAAAATCCATTTTGGCCTTTACGACTACTTATGTATCAGTGAAAGAGGTGCTGAATATCGTGCAACAGAAGTGATAGATAATTCTCCATAATTTTCAACTCAAACCATTGTATACGACAATTTCAAACCTACCCAAAATTATCTTGGGAATCAAATTTCATCCATGCTCACCGAAACCTTCCTCACAAACACCGCCTCAAAATCTTTCACCAGAACTCTCTGGCTCCACAACAGTTCCTCCTCGAAATAATCATAAAATAACACATAGTGTATTATTTCACAAATAATCATAAAAATATCCATCACTTGTCAATACTGAGCCACCTCAAATTTCACGCAAAGAAACACCTCAAATTCGATAAGAGGCTCAACCTTCCCAAAACTTTCTTGAAAAAGAAACGATTTGTAGCTATGAGAGACTTTGAAGACGAAAATACTCCACAAAATCATGTACAAAAAATCACATAGAATCCTACACCATCTTCTTCTCCCCAAAAGGATAAGAAATGAAGACTCAACACCGAAATGAAGCTTCTGAAGAATAAGCTAACTCAGAAGAAATGACATATACAGATTCCAACTTCGAAGTTATAGAAAGTAGTGTTGTTTATAAAACCGAATACGATGCTTTGAAGAAAAAGGCAGTAGAGAAAAAAAAGAAAAAAAAGCCTATTGAGCTCCCTGAAGATGTTGCTGCCACTCTAAGTGTAAACTTAAAACCAGTCCTCCCCGAATATATTATGGCGGTGAAGAATGTGCCATATGAATATTACAGTCAAACCCTTTCTGAACGACTAAGGAAATAATGGGGACTGCCAGACAATATGGTGCTTCGATTACCAGAGAAAAGAGGGACTCCACTTTATTGTGGAGCAGATGAATTGGTGGTCTATCCTGAGATCATCAATTCAAGATTTCAGTTCCCACTGGATCTAATGATAGTGGAGTACTTCAAGATCCTCGACATATGCCCAACTTAAGCAAACCCAAATTTATGGTTCACTCTCCTATTAGTAATTATGGCTTCTAGACTAAGCAAGATTTCTCTCTCCATCACAGACTTCATTGCCATTACTGGTACTTCAAAATATCCAGTATTTCCATTCTATTTTCTGACATTTGAAGATGATTTCAAAATAAATGATGATCTTTTTGAAGTGGACAAGTTCTGAAACCAAAGGTTTTTCTTTATTTCTAGAGCATGGGAGAATGGCAAGTGGTGTTGATTATTTCTCATTAAGGGCAACTTAGTAAAGTGTTTTGAGAATTTAAGGTTTATGATGAAATGTAATGAGATAATTAAGGCGTGTGCTTGTATTAAATTTTGATCACCTTCATTAATGAAAGTAGTTAGGGTATTTATACTTAATTAATGATCCATGGGCCTTTCGGGTCGGGTTTTGGGCTTGAGTTAAGTTTAAGAACCTATTAGGCCAAGATATGATTTGACCAGCACCTAGCTTAGTCAAGTTTTACTAATTTTATCCTGTTCGGTTGCTCATGGTACAGGTTAAGTCCAAACTGCCTTTCGGATAGGGGTGAGCAGCAATGTCAAAATTATCCGACCTCATCAGCAAGGAAATATCAAAAGAGAACCCATCAAACTCAACCTCATTTGGAGAAGTACCAATAAGTTCTTTTTTTTCTTTTTTTCATAACTTATATATCAATTATTTGTTATATGTATTTCTATTGTATACAAAAGATTCGAGGAGGTACAGAGCTCGCAAGAAAACTAGCAAAGTCATATTTGCCAATCAGGCTACCTGGGGAGAAATTTCATAGGGCAATGAGTTCCATAGTGCTTTTATACCCATAAATTTCATCAACAACCATTTATGGAGAATATTCTCGGATATGGCCTAGAAGATTTGATTGAACCCCCAAACCCAGACAACGCTGTGAAGAGATTACTAACACCTAATACCAAAGTCATACTTCTAATTTGAAACAGGTCTCAGAGTCACTTACCTCAAAAAAAGAACGGTAAAGATAAAAAAGTAGTTGATAGCTCTTCGACAAATCCAAAACCACATAGAAGGATATAGGCAACCCAAAAGGAAAACAAGCAAAACAAACCTCCCCACTATTAAAGAAGAAGTCAAGGTTGAACCTTCTCTGAAGAGAAAAAAGACTGTTGCTTTCCAAAATAAGAAAACCTCTTCGAAAACTCCTCCAAAAACTTCAAAGAAAACATTCGAAACATTTCCTTCAAATTCAAACGGAAATGTCGAGGAAACAGAAAAAATTATGATGATAGATCACCAATGAAATGATAACTTCATCAACAATGAGAGTATTGGTAAAGATGAAATCTAAGATCTCTACAATGATATGGATACTGAAGTTCAACGGATCCAATAAAAACTTAAAATTGCTCACCATGTTAACGTACATGTTCCGCGTGAGATTGTTAATTCAAATCTTATACAAGGTCCGCCCTCATCTGTCCTTAGGCCTCATGAAAAGCCTCCCACTCCTCATATTCCTTTTGTTACACCTATTGAGGATCATTCTGAAAAAGTATTAACTATTCTTTAACCATTCTCGAACCTTAAAGAAACAACAAAAATATTGGGCATAAAAGTTACGTCTAATCGAAACAACTTGAGACAATGACTAAAAACATTATCTAGTACAAAAAAGATGTTGTAGGAGAGAAACAAATGAGGGAAATTTTTGGTCGACATATTTTTTATCAAATCCAAGGTTTCCAGGCTTATAGGTCAAAGTTCATAACATAAGCCATCCATCTCAAGCGTCATTTAAGAGTTGTTCATGAACAAGAAACAACCAAGCTGAAGACTTCCCATCAGGCTGAGCTAACTGAGCTCAAAGAAAAATATGCGAGGGAAATATCCGAGGAGCAAAAAAAATACTCATCTCTTCAAGAGTCTCTTAAAGCAAACGAGGAGGAAAAGAAAATGTTAACTAATAAAATGACATTACTCAAGATATTATTTGAAGGAGATAAATAACTTGTTGTAAAACCTGTCAAAACTCAACGCGGACTAGACACTATTGTTGTTGTTAAAAATGTCGATGAGCAAAAGACAATCACTTTACTCCGCGAATTTCATGCAGTGTTTTCAAAGGCAAATCTTTCAGGTTTCATGAAATTAATTCCTACTAGAAATCGTCAAATTGAAGCACTCGATCCTATACCTAATGACTCTTCTGAAGAAACTTAGTCAGAAGAAGAAGTAGATGAAGATACCTTTGTTTTTGTTTTATATTTTGTCAAATAACTATTTATTGTTGGTGTATCATTTTTTGTCGGTGCTTAAACATTTGACACTTGAACTTATGTTTGTAAGCACTTTAATATCGAAGGAACAATGCCTTTTTTATTCTTCAAATATTTCCCATGTTTATATAAAGTTATTTACACCTCGAACACTATTGTTATTTAAGATAGTGCGTTTAAAGAGCGTTAGTAGTTCAATAAAATAGTGAATTTAAAAGACGTTAACACTTTGAATCAAATATACACCTCAAATACGTCTTTAAATTAATGTATAGCACCTCGAATACAATCATAACCTCAAAATTGCGCTTTAAATGAACGTATAGCACCTATAAATGAATGCATAACACCTTGAATAAAAATATTGCGTTTAAAGAAGTTAACACCTCAATTACGACTATCTTTTCAAATTATGCTCTAAATGAATGTGTAGCACCTCAAATAGAAATAGCGTGTTTAAAGAATGTTAGCACCTCAAATACGACTATCTCTTCAAACCGTGCTCTAAATAAACGTGTAGCACCTCGAATAGAAATAGTGCGTTTAAAGAACGTTAGCATTTATAATATGACTATTTTTTCGAACCGTGCTCTAAATAAACGTGTAGCACTTCGAATAAATATAATTACTTTTGTCTAATTACTTCAAATATGATCAGTATTTGATTAGTTACCAAAAATATTTAAGTATTTGTATTCAAAAAACCATTAGCCAATTTTTTATATATTAATATCCTCGAATGTAAACGTTACACCTCATTCAAACCTTCAGGGGCAAACAAGATAGGAAAAAGTATGCCACTTATTCAATATTCATTAAAATCATAATAAATGTATAAATATATAAAAAATCATTCCCAATATAGTAATAAGTGTTATATATTCCAAGGATGTTGAAGTAATCTGCTATATTCATCATGAAGGTGATATATACCAGGTTTTACTCGTTCCACTACCACATAAGGAACTTCCCAATTCGGGGCAATATTTTCAAGCCGCTTGTCCTTTGTATGGAGAAATACCTTCCCTAAAATTTTATCTGCAACCTTAAAATATCTTATTTTCGTCTTTGAATTATTACGATTCCTCATCAAAGGTTGATAATAAGTCGAATTCAAATGTGTTGTAACTCTTTTCTCTTCGTTCAAGTCAAAGTTTGTTCTTCTTACCTCATCATTTGTTTGTTCAAAATAATGAAGTATTCTATAAGAAGGTAAAGTAGATTTTGTAGGGCTTACCGCATCCATACCATATACCAAGGCAAAAATAGTTTCTTGAGTACCCTCTAGGAGTCGTCCGATAAGCCCATAACACCTTTTGCAAATAGTTAGGCAATTTCCCTGCAACACTTATTGAATTTTTCTTTAAACCTTGCATAATATACCTATTAGTTACTTTTACTTGACCGTTTACTTGAGGATGAAAAGGTGCAGAAAACCATTGTGTAATACCCATCAAACTGAAAAAAGAATCCATTTTTATATTATTAAATTGAGGACCATTATCTGTGGTAATTTTCCACGGAACTCGAAAGAGACAACAAATATTATTCACACTGAATTTGATAACATACTCGGCTCTTGTACCTGATAATGATTCAGCTTGAGCCCACTTCAAAAAATAATTCACCGCCATAATATTCATTTAACGTCCTCCAAAAGCCATAGTTAATGGCCCTACTAAATCTATTCCCCACCTATCGAAAGGAACAACCTAAGATATGGATGTAAGTGGTACTGCTGGTTTGTGAATAGAATTGGTAAAAAGTTGATAAATATCACAACCTCGTAATAAAACTTTAACATCGTTCATGATCGAAGGCCAATAATAGCCTGCTAACAAAACCTTCAGTGTGAAAGACTTAAAATCATGGTGAGCTGAACCTTCACCATCATGCAACTCAAATAAAATCTCTTGAGATTTTTGTTTACCCAAACATCGTATTAGTGGTCTATTTAAAGAATTTTTGTATAATACTCCATCTAACACAACATAGTTATGAGCCTTGTATCGTATCCTTTGAGCTATCTTTACATCTTGAGAAAACGCACCACTAAGTAAAAATTTAAGGATATCAGATCGCCAATCACCTCGAATTATGTCTGGATTAACAAATACTTCCTCAATATATTTACATTCTTCTGATCGTGTCAAAATTGAAGGGTTTTCCTATAAAAATATCCATGGATACTCCTATGTATAAGACATAATTGCTAAAGAATCAGTAATTGTATTATCTATACGATTAATATGTTCAACAATCATTTTATCAAACAAAAGAGTTAAGCTTCAAAGCTCACACATATACAAAATTAACTGATAATTCTTAGCCTTGGATACGTCTGTCATATGATTTGCCACTAGGTGCGAAATTGTCTTCAAACAGACTATTTTGGCTCCACAAATACTTGCAAGCCTCAAACTAGATAAGGTAGCTTTGTATTCAGCCTTGTTATTCGACTCATGAAAACCAAATCGAATAGCATGGTACATAACTTCTCTAGAAGAAGCAATCAGTTGAACCCATGCACTTGATCCCAATATAGTAGAACCACCATCAGTTCGAACCACTCATGTTGGAATTTCTAGAATTGATTCTTGAAATGTCGCCTCATCTGACCGACTTGAATGAAATTCAACCAGAAAATCTACTAAAGTTTGAGCTTTAATTGATGTTCGAAGATAAAAATTGATATCAGAGTCTCCAAAATCTACTGACCACTTGGCCATTCTACCAAAAATGTGTGGTCGTTGTAACACGTTCTTTAGTGGAAAAGAAGTTCTCACATCAATGGTCTGAGCTTGAAAATAAAGTCGCATATTTCTAACAGCCACTAATAAATCCAAATCCAAATTTTCAAGCCTCAGATATCTTTTATCTAATACCAGCAAACGCTTGCTAACATAATTAACTGGTTTTGAAACTCTATTTTCTTCTCGTATCAAAACAACACTAACAGCAAAATCAGACACTGCTATATAAAAAAATAATTGTTCATAAATTCGAGGCTTAGACAAGATTTCAAGTGTTAACAAAAGTTCTTTAATTTTCGAAAAAGCCACTTCACATTCTGGTGTCCATATAAACTTTTTGGGCCTTCGTAAAACTTGGAAAAATGAGCATACTTGTTAGAAAATCTAGAAATTAATCGATTAAGAGTAGCTAACCTTCGTGTTAATATTTGCATCTCCTTTGTAGTTCGAGGTGATGTTATTGACACCAAAAGATTTAACTGTTTAGGATCAACCTCTATCATTTTTCACTAATGATATATCATAGAAACTTTATTTACCGTACATCAAAATTACATTTTCAGAATTTAGCTTCAGTCGAATAGCCCTTATATTCAGAAAAGTCTCCTATAAATCTTTCAAGTGTTCACCGTATGTTGGACTTTTAACAAGCATATCGTCAATGCAAACTTCCATATTTCTCCCAATCTACGAAGCAAAAGCCTTATTCACCAATATTTGATATGTCGCCCCTGCATTCTTTAAACCAAACGACATAAATATGTAACAATGTAACCCTCGATCAGTTGTTAATGTAGTACTCACCTGATCTTTTGGATTCGTCTAAATCTGGTTATATTCTGTAAATGCATCCATAAAGGAGATAATTTTGTTCCCTGAAGTGGAATCAATTGATCTATTCGAGTAACATGAAATGGGTCTTTATAACTTGCACAGTTTAAATCAGTAAAATCAATACACATTCTTCATTTCCCATTATTATTTTTTAACCAATACCGGGTTAACAGTACAAAGTGGGTATCGCGCCTCCCGAATATGTCCAACCCTAGTTAATCGATCCACTTCTGCCATAATAGCTTCAAATTTCTCAATAGAGAAAGCTTGCCTCTTTAAAATAATAGGCATGATCTTCAGATTTAAAGCTAAGATATGACATATTATTGCTGCTGGAACTCATACAATATACTCTGTTTTCCAAGTGAAAACATCCAAATTATTATACAGAAACTGCAATAATTAGAACATGTCATCATGCTATACACCTTTAAGTGAGAGTAAAATAGGTGGAGTAATAAATCAAAATACACAGGTACCTATTTAACTGCATATTTAACTATTATGATGATGTTTAATGTTATCTTCAGTAGGATTTTACAAATATTTAATTTTCGTGTTAAAAAATATGCAGATGTAGAAATGATTAAAATTAACAAACATTTATTTGAATATAAAAAAATTTATGCATCAACAAATTATCAAATATAAATGACAGATGCAAAGTGCGACAAAAAAAATGATATTTAATTGTTGCATTAAAAAATATTATACTTATATGTTGCATTCCTTTAGATGTTATATCAAGTATTAACATATTTAGGTTTCATATTTCTAAATTGAAATTTATACAAAATTTTATAGCATTAATAACTGCAAAAGATAAAAATATTACAGAGCTTGAAAAAGAGTTATGGACTAACTTTTTAAAAAAATAAACAAAGAAAAAGAGTTGAAAATCGTACGAGAAATTAAAAACATCATTTTATAAAAAAACAAAGAGATTATAAATCTTAAATATTTATTTTTCAATTGTGTAAAAAACTTTCACAAATAAAGATGAATAATTAAAACATTATACAAAAGTTCACAACATAAAAAACTAGAAAAGTAAAAAGAAATTAAAAATCTCATATAGATGAGTCGTCACTTGCTTAAAAATAATTATCAAACAAAGAAGAAGAACTAAACAATGTAAACTTTAGTAAGATCAAATGTTATAAAAAATAAACAGATAAAAAAATTCAAGGAAGACTTAATAATGGTAAACACGATTCAACAAACAAAGAATAATAACTAAATATCATAAAACATTAATTATATTTTATCCTACAAAAATTGAAGGAATCATAATACTTAAGGACAAGTTAATTGCTCACATATATTTAAATTTTTAAAAAATCGAAATCGCGAGTAAGCCAACAAAAGATAATGAAACCGCGGTGATGACAAATCGTTAATCACATACACAAATGTTATAGAAAACTAAAATATAGTCCAACACTATAAATCACTATTATCTGTTGTTCATGAAGATTTAGATGACAAAAAAGGTACAAAATATTCTACAACAAAAAATGACGGAACTTGTAAAAAAATGTTACGTGTATCCAATCACCAAGACGACCCACTAAATTTTGTAACAAAATTCAATTTATATAAAGACACAATTAAAGCAAATGAAACAAAATAAATGTAAAAAAATACTAATTTAAATATATATATATATATATATATATATATATATATATATATAATTTATTGTGGAATAAGTCGTGGAAATAAAAATTAGTTCATCGTCACGTGGAGAGAAATGACAAAGAAATACAACTACTTTAGAAAAACCTGAAACGTGGTAATATTATGGAAGATTATTTATTATACGAGTACTTCACCATCAAAGTCAAATAAAAAAAGCCTATGGAGTAAAAAAATCATAACTAATAATTCAACAAAGAAAATGCACAAAATCTGTATGGCCAAAGACTTACAACCAATTGAAATATTAAAACACTCAATAAAAAAATACACATAAAAATCCATGATTCCAATACTCATTGATTTTTTCTACAATAGTTTGAAATTTAGTTTACTTGATATGGCGTAAAATTTCATACATAAATATACACTTTCAATGCAATATACATTATGTATACAAAGATTACTAATTGTCATATTAGTTAGAAATAAATTATAAAAATGATAATATATATATATATATATATATATATATCAATTCATCGTCGTATTCTTATAATGTGTATTTGTCTACACATGGAGAGATCTATTCAGATCAATCATTGGTCAAACATTTTATTGTATTTGATGGGTTTAATTATAATTGCCAAAATATTTTTGCTAATATGTCACTCTTATAGCATGGAATTGTATATAATTCAAAAATAATTTATCGACAGAATCCATCATTGCTAACTCTCTATATGTTATTATGATACTCGCCAATTCACAACTATTATCCTATATAACTAATTGTATAAATTTAAATACTAAATGTAGTTATTTTTTTTGCATTGATCACTACAATTCGATACAAAATTTCATGTTAGATGTGTTATGAGAAAAACCTAAAACACCAATATACCAAGATAGTAATATTATTAATTCAAGAAGATTTCTCAACATAAGATTTACATCGTCTTTTGTCTCTTATATATACTATCTTTGGCCGTTACTTTCTCATTAATTGCAAATACTTAAAGTGCTGAGACTTAATTTAAATTGATTGCTGTATAGCCTCCTTAATCAGTGATCGATATATTTGACTGTTGACTATCCATCATTGATCAGTGGTCTTTAAGACAGTCTTCTATGCTGACTTCTTGAATGCTATCGAGATAACATTTAGTTTGGTGACTTTCCAAGTAGAACATCTTTTTCCATCTTGCTCGACCAGTCCTTGCGCTAGCTCGTCCTTGATTGAGCTCGACCTCATATACGTTATCTGTGAAGTTTCCGGTCGTGCACGCTGAATTCCATATCAACTTGAGCCGAGCGTGCTCACTTTTGATCATGCTCTGCTCGGCTAACGTTGAGTGCGGCCGGGCTTTCATACCCTCTCCGATCGGTATGTCAACTTAGGTCAAGCGTGCTCATCTTTGATCAGGCTCTGCTCGACTAACGTTGAACGCGGTCGGCTTTCATATCCTCTCTACTCGGTATGTCAGCTTTGGTCGAGCGTGCTCATCTTTGATCATGCTCTGGTTGGATGCTTCTCTTTTATATTGATTGCGGGTATCTATTCCCTTATCAAGATGATATCACCACTTCAATCTCAAAAAATAATATTTTGTACAAGATGTACTTGTAGATATTATAAATAATAAGCACCTGAAAGAATGTCTCATGAGATTGATGCTACTAAAGTATAAAATGAAAAAAAAGTTCTTATATAAGACTCGTCACTTTTGTTCATGTCATTCCATGTAGTAATGCTCTTGAATGTTTTCCAAAATAAACTACATTTGTGATATATTGTAGTTTGTGATAATTTGGTTCTTCTATACAAGTTGTATATGTTTTGAAAGTTCAAAATATTTTTTGTATTTGATTTCTTAAATTCATTCTAAATATTATAAGTATTTGTGCCCAAATTTGACAACGTCATAACCAATTCTTCCTCTTCATTTTATAATATTTTTGTAATTGAATGTCGCTTAAAATATATATAAAAATGGTAACTGTATACACCACATATGATCTCTAAATACCAAATAACATTACGTTATTTATCTTGACTTTAAAATGATAATTACTATTTTTTGTTCATTTGAATTTACATTTTATTATATTAGGTTTATCCTCAACCACAATTTTTTTTGCAAGTCATTATTCTTGAAAATTAAATGGATAAAAGATTTTTTCATGTATGTTCATATTTGTGGAGACCTATTATGATAGAAAAACCGTAACATTTGTTTTGACAATTTAAACTATTCGGTTATTTTTTTACTATAATAACCATATTTAAAAAATGTTTAAATATAATATTCAAATATATTTTTGTTTGTTCATTCGTTATTTTATCGAAAATATTGATTAAATCAACAAAAAATATGCCTTTATTTAAACTTTGTTTTGTATTTTATTGCTTAAAGTCATTTTAAATATGGCAGAGTATTTATATCCGAAATTGACAATATCATTACCAATTATTCTGCGTCATTTCCAATATTTTTTAGTTGAATATATGTCCAAATATACATCATAAACGTAATTGTATATACCATATATGTTTTTCGTCTTAATTTTAAAAAATTATTATTCTTTTTTTGTTCTTATCAATCTACACATTTTATAATATTATATTTATTTTCAACCATAATGTTTTTATACTTATTGCTTTTACAAAATTAAACAAGGCGAATAATTATTTATATATATTCATCTTTATGGAAACCTATTATATAAAAACTTATAACATTTTTTCACACTTTTAAGCTCAATTAAATTCTTAACTAATATTAACAAATTTATGTAAAATATGATTTTTTATATCCTCATCCTCATTCTAAAAATAACATAGTTTAACAAATTTGGTAAAAAAATAAAATAAAAATAGTTTGTATCAATTTCATAAATTTTATGGACAAAATAAATAAAGTTACAATCTAATGAGATATATCCCAAGACACCAAAATATCTCGGAAGGATCTAAATACAACCGGATAACGGTACAAAAATTATAATGTAATGCCTAAATCTAAATCTACCGGCAACTAAATAAAACTGGAACATGATATAACGATTACAATGGAATACCTAAAACTACTTGAATAAAAAAGATTACATTTGAATACATGGATACATGGACTTCAGAGTATAAAATAGACTAATAAATCTAGATCTAGAAAAAAAATCATAAAAGAAAACAAATAAACTACGCTACCACAATAGCAAAAAAAAAACTCAGTTTATGACATAAGTTACATCAAACAACACACCAACAAATTAAATTAGAAGAGTGTGTGCTTACATATGCTCCAAAACAAAAACGACTTAAGAAACACCATTAACACAAATCACCTATGATAGAGCCTTCAACAACGAGCATGAGTGCCTCTGAAGATAAGAAAAAATTCCATTGACGAAAAAATGAGATATGAGAGGAAAATGAGTCCCAGTACTAGAGGAAATCATTAAATAACTAAGACAATGACATTAACTACTACAAATTTTAAATATGCTACTACAGTAGAACACAAAGAGGCATTGAAAATGTAGAATTCTCACCGTGAGTTGACGGTTGGAAAAAATAAATCAATAGAGCAAAAAGAAATCGATGGGAGAGAAGACCGATAGCCAAACAAATGACGATCCTCAGTGACTAAAGCTCCGTGAAACATACTGACAAATCAGACAAACAAAAAATAGAGAAATTAAATACAGTTCGTGTGTATAATAGAGGTTGAAATTTTAGTGGTTTTGTCTAAAGTTTTGTAGAGATAAAAAAACCCTAAAGAGAACCCACGATAAAAAAAACCCCAAAAGCATTGTTTTAGAAAAGTATGAAAAACAAACAATAACAAACAAATTAGGGATCAAATTTAGTAAGTTCGTTCAATTTTTATATACAAAACATTAACATACTTGAAATATATCTATAAAACAAATAAATACATATTTTACTAGTTTAATGGTCATGATTTTAAGATTTGCATTAATTGTTTTTTATCTTTTAAAGCTCAAAATCTAAAATTTGAAAAGAATAATAGGTTTAAGTTAAAAAAATAACTTTTTTATGCAATAGGGAATATTTTATTGAAATCAAAGGGTTTGAGTATAAATAAGTACTTGGAATACAAATATACAATTTAGAATGAAAATGAAATAAGAGCACCAATTTAAATCTTTCAAGAGGGAGCTTTTCAGATCCATTGTGAACGCAGACGAATGATTCGATTAGAAGAGCTGAAGATATTCGAATCTAGTTAAGATAAAATCCAGGGATACTCCTTATTCTTTTCTGCTCTTGAATTGACGGGTTCTTGAAATCTCGATGAGTTTTGAAAGACCTGAATCAAGGGAGGACTTACGTCGAATACTTAACAGTATGTAACAAAGGGAAGGTTCTGTAGAATCGACTGAGGTCTATCTGATCAGGATGAGGAGAGAGAGTCATTGATGGTCGAAATAATACGATTCACCTAGAACTAATGGAGGATGATTAATTCAGACTGGAATTTCTCTTGGAGCAGATTGCAAAATCAATAAGAATACTTCACACAGGAATAATAAGACAAATGAAGCTTGAGATTTCCATTTTATTTAGCTACTAGGTATGACTTGATTCTTGATCTCCTAGTTTTCAGTTGATGTCATCCTTTGAGAGAAATATTGAATTTAATATTAATGCTCAAATTTCTGTAATGAAAGATCAAAGTTAACCAAAAGTAACCTGCTAAACATGTTAGTGACTCTAAATAGATAGAACATAAAAGTCACATCTTGAAGGAAAGAATAGAAAGTGAATTTTATTCGTTAAGAATGTATCCCATGTCCAGATTTTCAAGAAAAATAATTGTGCTTAAGGGATTAGGTATTTGGGAATAGTTGAAGTCTAGTTTCATCATGTATTTGATGATCCATTTAGCAAGCCAATCTGCTACTTTGTTTTGGACCCCGTTAATATGAGTTATGACCATGTTAGATGTCATTATACTTCTACAACAGGAAAAGTAAGGATCAAGAATCAAGAGATTATTCCTTGAAGCAAGAATGTCCACAAATATTTTAGAATCCGATGATATGTCAACTCTGTCTATATTCAGTATTTTACACATTAAGAGACCATGTAATAATACTCTAGCTTCAGCTACAATGGAATTAGTTTTGCCATAAAGTCTAGCAAAACCTTGAATAACATTACCTTAAGTTTCCCTGAGCAAACCACTACCACTACATTCTTCATTTGACAAACAAGAACCATAGAGATTAGGGTTGTAGCTATTATGTTTAGGAGGAGACCTGTTAAGGATATATATTTTCTTAGAGTTATTCAGATGGTTAAAGCAATCTATTTGAATAACAACATGATCACCTTTGGTCCAGTGATACTTTTTCGGAAGATTAACTTGATCCATATTGACAATCATATGATTGATGTATTTAATGGCAGGGCTAGTAGACTAAATATTATTGTGGTACTTACCTTTGTTCCTAGATTTCCAAAGAACCCAACTGATTAAAACAGGAAGGATGGTTCTGATGTGAACAATTTTATTGATGGACCAGAACCCATTCTTTAAAAGGTATGAATAGGTCATGTTTCTTGCACAGTTGATACCAAATAAGTTTCCATAATATGTCCATATGTTCCTAAAAAATTTACACTCCACAAAGAGATGATTAATGCTTTCATTATTAGCACATAATTGACACTTAGAGGCAAGATTTATGTGTCTAATTTCGAGAATGTTATCAATTGAGATCCAACCATTAATAATTATCCAACATAAAAAAGAACACTTATTGGGGTAGATAGTGTTCCAAATTTTCTTGAAAAGGTTAGACTGGTTGTGTTTTTGCCTTAGACTTTTCCATATTTCTTGAGTTTTGAAAGTGCTATTTTTAGATAGCAACCATATAATTCTATCCTCTAATTGAGTGTTGATAATTAGGCTCTGAATGCTTTGGATTATACCAGGGGTGACCAAATTTCTAAGGATGTTTATGTTACAGTAATTGGAATCCCAATCCCGAAAAGTATAAACATGTTCCTTAATAAACCAACCATTGTCTTCATTTTCAAATAGCTTAATGAAGGGGAAGTTTTATACCAATTTTCGAGCCAAAATTCAACATTACATTTGCCAAGCTTCTAGAAGATGTGCTTTTCAGCAACGGGTCTAATATGAATTAGCCTCTTCCAAGTAAATGAGTGATGCTTAGCACAGTTAACTTGTAAATAATGCATGTTTTTACGAGAAATACTGACTATGTAAGTGGCCAAAAGAGATTTTTTGGTCTTTGAATTTGAACTATAACTTATAGGAAAAAGTATTATGCAAGTCTTTAATGGATCTAATATCCAAACCACCTTCACTAAAGGGCTTTGTAATATTGGACCCAATAGACTAGTTGCTAGAATTAGAGTTAAATGTATACCTCCACAAGAAGTTATTAAATAGTCTTCCAATCCTAAAGATCACAGATTTTGAAGCCAGTATGAAGGGAGAGCCATAAAAAATTAGTTTATAAGGGTGAGTTTACCACTGTAAAATAAATGCTTGCCATCCCAGTCATTGATTTTGTCCTAAATTTTAGATATTAGGGGCTCAAAGTTGATAATCTTGTTATTAGAGTTAATATAGACACCAAGGTATGTAGTGGGCATAAAACTAGTTGAGAAACATGTACGAATCACAAGACTAGTTCTCTAGTTATTGTTAATGCTTGATGTTGTTATAACTTTGGTTTTATATTTGTTAATAGATTGACCAGAATTAACTTGATAATGGTAAGATTATCAATAGATAAGGAAGGATGTTAGGAAATATTAGGAGATCATCCGCAAATGCAAGACATGAAATTATGATGGGGCTTCTGGTTTTGTAAGTCATAGTTTTGTTCTTATTAAATGGTTTGATTAGGCTGTAGATGAGATATTCTTCAGCTAAAATAAAAAGACTATGGGATAGTGCATCCTCTTCTCTTATACCTCTTGGAGTTATAAAATAACCTCTAGACTCACTATTTATGAGAATGGACATGTTGGTTTTCAGAGATCATGCTGCCAGTTAGACTTATAAAGTTAGGATAGAAACCAAATAGGATGAGAGTCCTAAGAATGAAGTTATGTGACAATCTATTAAAATCTTTAGTCATATCCAATATTATTATAATGTTCTCACCCTCGATTTTGTGCTTTGGATCACGAACTAACTCTTTTGCTAGTAAAATATTATACTGGATGGCTCCTTAAAAGAACACAACCACCTTGGACTTTGGAGATAATATTAGGAAAAATGGCAGCTAACGTGTTATTGATTATTTTGGAAAAGATCCTATTTAGGAGAGTGAAAAGACTAATGGTCTTAAACTTTTTCCAAGATAAAGGGTTATTAGATTTAGAGATCAAGCAAATTAGAGTAGCTAGAACACCATTAAGGATTTTATGGCCTTGAAATCCGGATTGAATAACAGTTATAAGGTCTAACTTTATAATATGGCATCAAATCTTGAAAAACATTTTGTTGAAACCATCAATTCCAACAGCACTAGAGTTGTTAAGATTAAAGACTACATCTTGAATTTCATTAGTATCAGGTTCAACTACTAGCATTCTATTTTCTTCCTCACTAATTAGGTTATGAATTAGGTCATGAAGATCATCAAGTTTATCATTAGAAGAAGAATCAGATAAGATAGATTTAAATTAATGCTCAACAAAGTCACTAATCAAGTTATGATCAATGATCCAGACACCTTGATCATAAATAATATTAATTTGTTTCTTGTGTTTTTTCTTTTTGATATAATTTTGGTATGTCTTTGTGTTTTTATCCCTATACCTAATCCAATTAGAGTGGTTTTTTTTAAGCCAGTAAATTTTATTTTTTAGAAGATGAAGATGAATTAGTTTAACTTTGTCCCATTTAATTCTATCTTCAGGAGAATTGGTGAGCTCAAACTTAGTTTCAATGGAATTGAAATTGTTTTCAGCTTCAATAATAGAATAATTGTTTTTACCAAAACTCTCATTGTTCCAGGCTTTTAGACCAACTTTAAGTCTCTTGGTTTTGTGCTAAAATATGTTACTAGGGTTACCATTTTATTTCTTGGTTCCAACGTTTCTCAACAATGGGTAAGAAGTCATCATTAAAAGACCACATGTTTTGAAATCTAAAGGGGACCTTAGGATTAGATGAGTCATAGGATATAGAGATACTAATTAGGGTGTAGTCTGATTAGGTTCTAGCTAAATGAGTTACTTTAGTTTCATAAAAGTAGTAAGCTAATTGCTGTTTGAATAGAACCTTGTCCAACATTTTCCACTTAGTTTTGTTAGTTCATGTGTACTTAGTCCCACAGTAACCAACATCCTCTAGGTTAAAGTCTCTTATAGTCTCATTAAACTCATCTTGATTTCTCATACATAATAAATACCCGTTTAATTACTCGTGGAGGGAAGAAATAATGTTGGAATCCCCATGAGCAGCTATCCTTTTGGAAGGAAAATAAAGGATTTGAGATCATCCTACAAGTCTAATATGAGATCCCTTTGGCATTTAACGTACACAAGAGTGACATAAAAGGATTTGGCCATAGATTGATAGTTAAATTTAGCATAAATTAATTGGCGAGTGTCAATGATAATGTGCCAATTGAATTCATCTCTCAATATGATCCATATCTAATTATTAGAATTGGATATATAGTTAGGATACCCCAAAGATTCAACAATCTTGCCAAGATTGTTCTAGTCTATGAAGGATTCTTGGAGAGAAATGATGTCTGTTTACTTTTATTTTTCAGATATTTGAGCCTTCTCACATAAGCTTTATTTGTAATTCCACAAATGTTCCAATTTAAGATGTTTATGGTCATTTAGATTTGCTGGAGTGAGATTTATTTGGCTCTGAAAACTTCAAAGCCTTGATAACAAAGGATCATTTACTTTTTTTGCTTTTAGCTTCCTTAAGTTTTTTGTTAAGGAGGTCTTTGAAGTCCTTATCAATTTATTTTAATTTTCTTATAGAAGAATAAAGCAGGCTACCTATGATTACCCTATTAGGATTATGGTATTATGAAGCTAGATTAACATAGTTAGACATCCCATTACAGTTGAAACCAATCTCAACAGATTCAATGGTTTCAATTGCCTTAGCTTCTTTGGGATAAGGATCTTGGTTCTTCTCTAATTGAGGTAAATTGTACTTGTTATTATTTTTGAGTTGGGTTGTGATGTTTGAATTTTTGAATTTTCGATCATCTTTTGATTTATTTTTAAATATTTTAATGTTCTTTCTTTCCTCATGAATTTCTTGTTGAGTATTAGGGTTTGAAGTATTATTGCTGACTATAATAGATTTGACTTTAGGTAGGACAACATAAGAATTAGAGTTTGGAAGACTATTTTGGTCCTCTTCAGTGTTATTTGGAGTTTGAAGTTTTTTTTACAATCAAGCTTCTTATGCCCTAAATGATTACATAATAAGTAGTAGGATGGAAGATCTTTATAGCTTATATCAAGTCAACAACCATCATTGCTGCCAAACCCTACCCACACTTTGTAAAGCAATTGTTTCTTATGTCAAGTTCCACCCAAGTGTAGCAATCATTGTGTTTAACCCTATATTTTCTAGGAATCCATATTTTAAAGGTTAACTAATATCAGATGCTATGGTACTGACAATATTGTCATCGTATAGAAATTTTGGCATATTGGATATCATTATCCATACCAGAGTTATAAAACTTTCATATTTAGGGTTAAGCTCAGGGAAAAATTTGAACAAAATCATTGAGTATTGTTCAATGGTTCATAAATTTTTGGACCACAACTTACAAATATTCTTTTTAATAGAGACTTCTATCAGGATGTGTCTAATATCCCAACTAGACACCTCGACATTACTATTAAATTTCAAAGATTCCAAGAATTTATTAATGATGTTAAGTTTAGGAGTACCTTTGGAGAACTTTCCTACTATAGTGAATTTTGAGGAAAAAATGTCAACATTTTCTTAGGAAATATACTTAGGAGTACCTCGACACAACTGTTTTTTTTTCTTTGCAAAAAAAATATATTTATTATTCTAAAATTATAATAAAATCATTTTCTTTCACAAATTTAAAAATGTCAACCAATGATAAAAATCATGTTTTTTTAATTATATTAAAAACTAATATTTAATATTAAAAAATATATATCAACGTAAACAATTGTACTATATACCAAAAAAAAATCTTTTGATATACAGTTAAAATTACAATAATATATTTATTTAAGTAGAGTAGAGGTAACCTTAAGGACAAAGAGCAAAATAAAATTCGAACATAAAATGGACTATCTAACTTATTTATTTGTATTGTACTTTGATAGATAATTTTTCCCTTAAAAGTACACTTCGAACTCTAACTCAGTTCCATTTCTACTGATCAGAGATATTTTCTTTAGATATAATATAGTGTTACAACAGTTGTATATAAGTCAGGCCAAGTGATACACAGCAATGTAAGAGTTCAAAACGCTTCCTATCCACAGCTTCCCGTCTTTCTCTTCCACTTCGCTATCAGCTGTCACAACTTTCCCTTCACTGTCTTCTAATATTTGCAAAAGCTTTCCTTCTGGACTATACTTGGCGATTATGGCATGTTGCCAGCCGTCCATCTCGACGAGAGACATAATTCTCGGGGGAATAGGAAGTTTCAGCACTAACGTCCGGAGTCGTGGATATAGACTCATTAAGTGCATGCAGATCGATCGTCGATAGTTCATTGCTACCCAAAAATCACCGTCTTTGTTCGTCCGTATATTATCGGGATATCCGGGTAAAATGACTAATATTTCTGAAGTTCCGGCTTTTTCTCCTTTCAACCAATATTTCCGCAATCTACATTCACAATCTAATGTAAAGCCAATGTATCGAATATTCAAAAACAACCTCTAGGTTTTATTATTAACACATGGATCAAACAATTACTATAAATATGTCTCGAAATAAACATGTTTTATATCTATCTCTATACATAGATAAATCTCAATTCTCTTCTCTATATATTTGTGAATAATTTATAATAGTAGATCTAATTTATTGTCCAGTAAATTATATAATTCAGTTTTAATTTACGACGAAAGAAAAGTAATTTTATATTTTTATAGAGTTAAAATGTTTATGAAAAAAGAATCCAAATAAAACAGACACAAGAAATGAACTAAGACAAACAATTGAATAATGTATACAATTTTAACGGTAGAATAAACATTCAAATGAGTTAAGACAAACCATTATAAAATAATTTTGTACTAGAATTTAAATGAATCTAATCTGAAACAGAAAAAAATGGAGTCCAAACATTATTTGGACTCGAAACAATCCCATTATTGTTTATTTTAATCGGTGGGACAAAAAACAAACTCTATATAAAGAGACTAACTTACTTAGCAAAAGTAGTAAAAAATTAATAAAATCAATTATTGTACAGTGTCAGGCCCATGATACAACTAGTCTAATTTGTTTTGAGATTTTGATTCGTCTTGTGTATCAAATCGGACCAAATCGAACCGATTTTTTTCGGTTTCAGTTCACTTCTGTTTTTCGGAACCAAAAGTTTATTGGTTAAGTTTGGTTTTGTCAAAAACTTGACCGATGACAACTCTAATCTTAACATAATAATTCACGCTAAGAGATATCTATGTTTATTGACTACGAACACAAGAGTAACTCATTATTGATGAAACATGAGTTACAGTTCCATATAAAACGTCAATCTCATGATTCCATATTTTATCTCTTTGAACGAAGTGGGAATGATGACTTTATTTTATCTTTAGAGGATGGAAAATAAAGTGAGAATGATAATTCTCTCTAAGAGGACATTTTATTTTATTTAAAAAGGGTGAGAAATAAAATGAGAATGATGATTCTCTCCCAGAATCAGTTTCTTGACTTTTTATGTGAGACTGTAACTCGTGTTTCATCGATAATATTTTATCCATCTGAATTAAAAAATAATAATATTATAATTAAATAATGTATAACTAATATTAATGAAGTTCACTAATCTCATGATTCCATATTAAGAGTAACTCATTTTTCAATCACACCTCATAAAAGTACGTTTTCCCTCACCTATATAATGGATCATAGGCCGATATTTTAATAATTTTGCGCTTATAATAACCGTTAGACTGGAGCAGAAATTATTTGTATTTAAATGCATGAATTGTTGAGAGTTAAGTGCATGAACTGTTTGGACACTTCAAGTGAGGTAGAAACGCCGATGAGACTTATGTTGGAGCCTAAAAGAAAAAAGATATGTCAAGATTTGTGAATAAAAAACTGATTGAACTGAAGTGCATGAACATTGCATGTGGATCACGGATGCATTAATTTAGTTGTTGGAAGCTAACTATATGAACACTTTTTGATGGAACTTAGGGGCATGATTATTACCTAGCGAAGCTTCTGAATATACTTCAATGTTTCTGGATGCAATTGGGTTCGATATGAATGAGAATAATATGAGCATTCCTAGAGGTTGGTCAAAATAGTACTAGTGTTACAGATGTCAGATGTTAGACGTTGGTGCCACTACCTCTTAAATAGTACATGCCAATATGGATGTCAGGATGGTTGGTGCCATTACCTCCTGACTGTTTGTGGAACAAACTATTAGATGCTACTGTGAGCCTGAACTACTATATCTTCCATCTTTAGTTCTATAAACAATGATGACAAAGTATGAAGCAAGTTGCGAGTGAGTAACGAAACAACTAGAATAGAAAACGAGAGATTTGTTAGGTTTTAGGAAGAGAGTAAAGTTAAGAAATATCTTCAGAGAAAACAATGAGAGAAACACTGAAGATACATAATTTATTTTGTAAGCTTGAGAAGCTTTAAACCATAATAAAAGTAGTTGTGTTAGTTTTGGTTGAGAGTTTTCTTGCAATATTAATTCTATATAAAATTAGTGTCCGTGGATGTATAACTTCTTCACAATCTGAACCACGTTAAATCATGTATTTGTGTGACTGATTTTATTTATATTCTTCTTGTTAACTTTTTTGTTTGGAATAAATAACTGAAGCTTTACTGTCTTCCTGTCATACTTTTAGGTAGTTAATCACCACTGGGGTTAAGTCTTAGTCTACTATCGAACATTACACTAACTTAACCTAAATCTTAACCAACTGCCAACGACTTTAATATTGTGATTTTCACTGAGTTCTAGTTTTGTTTTCACGCTTTGTTTCTTAAAAGATAATGCGGCGAACGTGAATAATCTGTAATAATATTTGTTTTTGGTGATAAACACAAGCTAGAAAGACGAAGATAATTTCAGATACTGAGTAAAGAAATCCAAATCTCACTAGAAACTCAACCAAATTCATAAGATGAGTTCCATGAAGTTCGATCTTGATAAATTCAACGGAGAAAATAATGTTAATCTACAAAGAATATGGATCATAGTATTCTTATTACAAAATGGATTTTCTACTATCACATATGAAAGAGTACAAGAAGATGTTGATTATAAAATGTTGTATAAGACCTGGAGAATAATCCAGAAAACTATTTACATGAAGATGTCTCTGACCAGTAAATTGTATCTCAAGAAACAGTTTTATACGTCGAATATTAGTGGTTGAAAAAAGATCCAAATACAATTATATGATTCCAATAAAATATTAATGACTTGAATATAGTTCAAGTCAATGTGGAAGATAATGATCAAGCAATAATCCTCTTAAGTTCTTTGTCCATGTGTATGAGCACTTTGTTGACATCATGCTCTATTGAAAAGATTTTTTTAAAATGTCCGAAATAATAAGTGCTATGAACTCAAAATATCTTTAGAGGAAGACCAATTTAAAGAGTTACTCAGATGATATGAAAATGAGTGTGAGGGGAAGTTTGGAATGTAGAGATTGAAGACAAAGAAGAGGAAACTCGATCCAAATCTAAGAGATTTGTGAATAGTTCTAGGGAGAGATATTGGTGATGTAAGAAGGAAGTTAATAACAATAAGAACTGTCTAAAGATAAAGAAAGAAAATAATAATGATTTTTTTGAAGTTGGAGATGCTTCAATAATCTTGGTTGATTATGAATATACTGATATTTTAATGACTTCAACTTGTAAGTAAAATTAAAAGTGGGTCGTGGACTCAAGAGTTTCACTATACATGACTTCCAACAAGTATTGGTTTGAAGACATGAAACTGTTTGATGCTGGAAAAATCATATTAAAGAATGATGAACCCTATGCTATAAAAGAATTGAGGAACATGTGGCTCAAGTAATCTATATGACTTGAGAAACTGATAATAAATATGAAATATATCTCTGAAATTAAACATAGTGTTCTTTCCATTGGAATGTTAGATTATAAATGGTTTATATATAAGGATAAAAATGACAGACTTAAGATTATTCAAGGATTACTGGTTTTATGAAACCTTATATGACTAATGGTGTATTAGTTCTTGAAGAATCTGTAGTTTCCGGAGGTGTGTCTAGTATAGAGAGTGACTTAAGCAATCTATGACATATGAAGTTACGGCGTTTGAGTGAGAGAAACCTAAATAAACTTAAGATACGAAAGTTGTTGAATGATTATAAAGTTCAGAAGCTAAGCTTATGTGAGAACTATGCATTAGGTAAAGTAATAGGGTTAATTTTATGCCTAACAACCATACAACTTATGGTGTGCTTGAATATATTCATTTTGACATTCAGGGATCTGCAGGACATCCTACAATGAGAGATGTCATATACTTTATATCCCTGACTAATGGTTATTCTAGAAAAGTATGTGTTCTAATTTTGAATACCAAAGATGAATAATATAAGGATGGTTTGGAATTTGTGAATCAATCATTCACTAGTTACTGTTCTAAATTTGGCATTTCTAGAACACAAAAACATGAAAAACTCCTCCAATAGAATGGGCTTGCTGAGAGGATGAACCAAACCTTACTAAAAATAGAAATGTGTATACTTTTGACAGCTAGAATATACTAAAAGTTTTGATGAGAAGTTTTCAAGACAGTTGCATACATCATCAACAAGAGTCCATATTCGGTTTCAGAGTTGAAGTGTTCACAAGAGAAATGGACTGGAAAGAAACCAGTTCTGGAACATTTGAGAGTGTTTGAATGTGCTGTCTACGCACTTGTGAAACAAAACAAGCTTCTGCCGAGAGCACTAGAATGTTTGTTCCTTAGTTATCCCAAAATAATTAAAAGATGTAGGTTGTGGTGTATGGAATCTGGAACTCCAAAAAATTTAATTAGTGAAAATGTAGTAATTAATGAAGATGTTATAACACTGTTAAAGAAGGTGAATACTAAACCTAGTATTTAAAAAAATGAAGTTAAGATGCGGTCTGAACAAGAAAGTAAGGTCAAAGATGCCTTTGGCAAAGATGATTTTAGACTTGGTGCATGTTCAAATGTAAAAGAAGTTCAACCAATGAATGAGTCACACAATGATCGAGAGAAATATTTTAAAAATCGGTCAAGGTGTACATCTTGAAAAACGCCTCGAATCGGTTTGGTTAAAAATCGAATATGAGAATACGCCTTGAGAAACATATGTTTTTTTATATAAGGCGTAGATTTAAAAGCAAATGATTTGAGGCAATTAAAAAGGATTTCATATTATGAACTATGTTTGTCTTATAAACTCTTAACTCTATTTTCTTTTAATTTTTTATTTTTGTCTTTCTTAATTTTTGGGACTCTTCTATTTTTATTTGTATTAATCAAGTAAGTTATGTTTGGTATGATTTTTTATCTTATTCTTGTAAAGAACTATGATAGAAAAATATTACGATTTAATCGTCAATTTAAAATTTCAAAACTATATAAACTTAATATATTGTACATAACTTTTATTTTATCTATTCCAAGTATAATCTAATTTTAAAATTACAATTTTTATAAAAATATACAATACATGATTTTCTATTAATTTTATTTTAAAATCGAGGCAATGAATACTAGAGTTACTGTAAGTCTAAATGGAGAATTATTAGTTGTAAGTTTAATATGGTTGGAGCGCTAACTGTTACAACTTAAATAAATGAATTGTTGGGCTTCTAAAGTGTGTGAAGAAGGGGCTCAAGACTTAGGTGCATGGAGGTTTATTAGAACCTAAAAAGCAGCTCTACCAAGAATTGTGAATAAGGAACTGATAGAACCGAAGTCCAGAAACATTACTGGAACCTGAGTGCAGGAACACTTCCTGCTGGAGCTTAAGATGTGATCTATTACTTGCCGAAACGTTTGGATATAGTTTGATGTTTCTGGATGAAAATGAGTTCGATATTTATGAGAAGAATATGAATTGATAAAAACACCCTCGACCATTGATCAAAATGTGTTTGATATGAGAGTACTTGGAGGTTGACCAGAATAGTATTGGTGTTGCAGACATCAATGGATTGTGCCACTACCTATGAGGTTGTAGGTGCCAGTATATATGCTAGTGTGGCTGGTGTCAGCTGCTATTGTGAGCATGGAGTACTATATCATCCATCATTGGTTTCGTAAAGAAGAATGAAAAAGTGTGAAGCGAACCGCGCGTGAGTGAAATAGCTAGAGAGAAAACGAGAGTTTTGTTGGGCCTTAGAAGAGAAGTAAAGGTAAGAAATTTCTTAAGAGAAACCACAGAAGATAGACCAAAGAACCATAATTGTTCTTGTAAGCTCGAGAAACCTTCGAAATAGAAGAAAAGTGGTTGGGTTAGTTGTGCTTGAGAGTTTTCCTATAATCTTTTTTTATGTGCTCATTTTCTGTGGATATTTTTTTTTTTTTTTTCGGATCATCCCTGTGGTCCACAGGGATTAAACTCCAGCAAACTGCAGTACCCTGCACCAACTTAACCTAAGTCTTGACAAACTACAGTATTTTGATTTTCACTAAGTTCTAGTTTGTTTTATTGCCTAGTTTCCCTACAATATTATTATTAAGCTTTGGACAACTTTCCAAGTATCTGAAAAAGCTATTTTCTGCTACTTGCTTATGTTAAACTAGCTTATTGTCTTATAAGTTTGAACACCCTTCTAACTATATGAACTTAGACTGACCTGCCCATTGCTCCTTCGCAAAACACAAAGAAGGAGCCATCTGCACTAAGCGTAACACCGTTAGGAAATTGGAGATCGCGCTCTAGAACACTTGTTTTGTTCGTGTTCGCATCGTACTTAAGAACCCTACCGCTGCTTTCTCCAGAAATAATCAGCTGCTTGTACTCCCTAAAATATATCACACACTAGGTTTAATAAGCAATAAACAAGATCGGATTCGTAAAACTGAGAACCCATAGATCTATATACCTCCTCTGGTATTTGGTGCTACTATCCGTAAAGTAAACATTTCCTTGATCGTCTATGTCTAGATCATTAGTAAACTTGAACGGCACACCTTCTGCTTCAGTGGTAAGTGATGTAGCCACCCCTCCTTCAGGCTGCACTTTCATGATTCCAAAGTAAGCGTCAGCGATATACATCTCACCCGTTTCTTTCCTAAATCTGACCCCCAAAGGCCGACCACATATGTGCTCGTTTTCACTGTAATCGGAAATTGATGGCTTTGGCTTACATTGGTCTGACCTGAATAATAAATGTCATACTAAAATGAGATTACAAGAGACTTTGTTGACAGAGTACACGCTAGTAGGGACTATAATGATGTTAAAAACTGGTGTCAAAACTCTCAAATTTGCTTTAACCTAGTAGACCTATTTTGTTTTAACCTCAAAATTTGAGATTTTGTAAACAAAGAGGGAAAATAAAATAGCTTTTACTTTCATAAACTAAACAAGGAAAGGAGGATAAGAATAGTTTACCTATTGCTGGAAGTGTAGGCAAAATCGGTCCAGTTAGTACCATCCCAGAAAATAACTCTGCCATCAGCAACTCCGGTATAAGGTCCACGGCCAAGCGCATCAAAAGAAATGCTCTCCGGCCCTTGAATTTGATTCAAGAACCTAATCTCCGATTTCTGAAGCAAGTTCTCCTTGTCAATGTCCGTCGCGACCAGAGACAAATCAGGTGCTTGGACCTTATACGCCACAAAATCAGCCGGCAAACGCGAGATTGTGCTGTGGTTAAATGGGTCCAGGGCACAGTACAATGCCAGCAAGATGAAGATGATTCCTGTTGTGTGTACCATTATTGTGTGTTGCTCATAAAATGGAGAAGTGGGGTTATATTGGGAGAGACATGAAAGAATGTTTGTTGAATGATGCAAACATGACTATTTGAGCGAACAGACAGTGGTTACTTTACTTGCATTACACGGCTTAAATAACTAGAGATGGACATAACTATTATTAAAATTGTAAAAGCTTGCCTTATATGTTGGTATTATGAGAATGCATTGTATTGAGGGTCAGCTGTACATGTATATATTGTTCTTAAACTATATCAGATATATAGCATCTTAGTTATTGATATCGCATTGCTTCAAGTTCACTACAGTTTCATCTAAATAAAACCTAAGACTACAACTTCATCTAAATAAAATCAAAGACTTCTAGCAATGTGAAACATTGAGATACAAGAGAAGTCTTGGTAGGTCAAGACAAGGGATACACAGCAATAAAAGGCATCATAACACTCCCAATCCACAGCTTTCCGTCGTTCTCTTCAACTTCGCTGACCGCTTTCACAACTTTCCCTTGACTGTCCTCCAATATCTGCAAAAGCTTTCCCTCTGGGCTATACTTTGCGATAATGGCATGTGGCCACCCTCCGATTTGAATCAGAAACTGATATTTGACGGAGATTGGAAGCTTTAACATGAAAGTGCGTAGTTTTGTATACACACCCATTATGGAAGTGTACATGTTACGGTGGCAGTGGATTGCTACCCAGAAGTCACCGTCTTTGTTTGTTCGGATATTATCTGGAAATCCATGTGTAACAGCGAATACTTCTGATGTTCCCGCTTTCTCTCCTTTTAGCCAATACTTGCGTAATCTGCATTCACAATCCGAAATGTAATGTTTCTAAAAATATGCGACTGAGACATCATTTTTCAACAAAATTCATTAGTCATAGAGTATATCGAGTTGATGATTCTTCTTTTAGCATTTCCGTCAAGTGAAATTTCAACAAGACTAACATACAGAAGGATACAATGAGGCCGATTCTGAAAAGGAATTTATGGTTATTACTACATTATATAACAAGTCACATATCGCATAAACTCTAGCAGTCTAGCTATTTTTTATCATATGCGGAAAGCAAAAAAGATTAATGTTTTAGACTATTTGGATACTTCGAGGCCATGTTGATCTTACCATAAAGCTTCAAAATTCACCTATGTACCAAACTGAAGAGGAAAGCAAACAAGATTAATGTTTTAGACTATCTGTATACTTCGAGGCCATGTTGACTCTTACCATAAAGCTTTAAACTTCATCTATGTACCGAACTGAAAGATGGTGAATTTCAGACTTTGCTGCTTCAACCCAGCAAAGCAAAGCATAGCTATTTACTTTACTGAGTGACTAATGTCAGATAGTTTCCACTAAATATACCAAGATATCATTTCTCGTTTGCTTCAACTACATTTGCACATTCCAGCATATTTGGAGTAAAAATATGCAAAATAAGGACCATAATCGAACATAGACTAAGGCGTTTCAAAATTAAGGTTAGAAACAGACTCACCTCCCGATTGCTCCTTCACAATATATGAAAAAAGATCCATCCTTGCTGAGGGTAACACCATTAGGAAATTGGATATTTCGCTCGAGAATGGTGGCTTTATTTGTTTTGGGGTCGTACTTCAAAAGCCTCCCTGTGTTATCTCCTGAGAATACCAATTGGATGAAGTTCCTGAAAGATAATCAGAGTTTCAACACAAGTTAAAACCTTTAAAAGAGAAAAAAATATGTAAGAACACCAAAGTAATATTCTTAGGCAAACGAATAGTTTAGGGGGTATAAATGCTGCAGATTTGACGAATTCTCAGTTTTTTAGTCATACCCGCACACCTGAGCTTGGAAGTTGGAACTCTGATGAGTCGCATATATTCATGAAGAAGTTCTTATAAAAGTTACATATTAACTTTTGCAAATCTTTAATCTTAGAAGCCAGATGGGAGAAATTACTTATTTTGTTTTAGTATAAAAGAGAGTATCTAAAAAGCGTCACAATTTTGCTATAAAGCCAACCATTTCAAGAACTGGGAATGGCGCAGAATAGCAGATTTATATTAAATCCGAAAAAGCCGGATATTAGAAACAGTTAAAACTCGGAACAAAAATGAAACTTGCTAGAGAAAAAAGATAGGTTGAGAAGCATACTTTCTTTGGTATATGGTGCTGCTATCTGTAAAGTAAACATTTCCCTCGTGATCTATGTCTAGATCATTCGTGAACCCCAATGGAACACCTTCCGCTTCGGTTGCAAGTGATGTTGCCACCCCACCTTCAGGCCCCACTTTCATCAGGCCAAAGTATGCATCAGCAATGTACAACTCACCAGTTTCCTTCCGGAACCGGAGCCCCAACGGCCGACCACAAATGTGCTCGTTTTCCCTGTAACTGAGGATTGATGGCTTTGGATCACATAGGTCTGACCTGAATAACAAATGTTACACTTACATAAGATCACAAGAGATAGTTTGGATAATAGCTAAAAGAATAGCACCCTAAACAATTTCGATGTCGTATGTGATTAGATATGTTTTAGAGCTCAAAATAGTAAACTAGCTATATTCCAAAGGAAGGCTTAAATCACTAGTCTTTTGACTATGTCTGTTTCTTTCGTATAATCCTTTGACTTCAAATTGTCCGCTGAAGTTCCTTCCGACTATCACGATTTCTTCCGTATTGTCTTTTGACTTCAAAATTTACGGTGGCACGACTATGACGTAAATTTAGTCATTGATTCCTCAGGCATCAGGAGCTAAATTTATCAATGCTCACAGTAAATTTTGAAGTCACCGGACGTTTTGTAATCAAAGGACTATGTCAAAAATCGCCATAGTCAAAGTACCAATCACTTATATAAGCATTTAAAGGAACACCAACTGCTGACACAACTTATACAAATTCTTATATCTAACCTCAAGCTTATTGCCAATTACTCGACTAGCCAATTATCTTCAAGTGACTTTATCTAAATGCAACTACAAGACTCCAGAAACCCATTACAATAAACAAATAAACGAACTTATTAAACGCACAGAATTCACCTATTGGTCGAAGTAACTGCGAAATCAGTCCACTTGGTACCGTCCCAGAACACCACTCTACCATCAGCAACACCGGCATAAGGTCCACGCCCAAGAGGGTCAAATGCAATGCTCTCCGGTCCCTGAACTTGGTTTAAAAACTTAATCTCCGACTTCTGTAGCAAGTTCTCTCTGTCCCTCTCCGTCGGCAAAACCGATTTATCGGGTAATTCAACCTTTAACGACTCGAATTCAGGGAACTGAGAGATGGCGCTGTGCTCGAATGGGTCTAAGGCGCAGTAGATTGCGAGCAAGAGGAAGAAAGCAGCGATGATGCCTCTTGCCGACACCATTGGGTGTGTTATTGTGATTGAAGGGTTCTGACGAGAAGTGGGTTTTATTCAGATAGAAGAAGTAAAAAGTGTGTTCGTTGGGTAGAGTGAGAGTAGATGGGTCTCGTGTGACAACTACAAGAAGTGGTTGAACAAGATAGGAAAAATGGTTGGTTTTTAGTTGAGGAAAGGGACCATGTCCATTGATTTCGAGTCCACTTGTGTTGAAAATTCAAACTTGGGAGTCGTATGTAACTCAAGCAGGAAATTAGACCTGAATCTGAAATTGAAAGTAAATCACATTCGCATAGAGGTTGGTGTGATGATGGTCTTTCACTAGTCAGCTTTTGAGACTTATAGTTGGAAAGTACATTTTTTACTATGGTCATTGGTCATCGTAAACTGACTGAAAAAATTTCACCAGTTCATAAACTGACTGAGCAAGGCTGATTTCAGTAGAATTGGAACGATCCAATTCGATTTTTTCTTTCTTAAAAAATAAAATTTACAAAATCGTCACGGATAACCTTAATTTTTTTTATACAATTTATGATATAAACCCCTAAATATTGAAAATCTAGCTAACAAAAATTTAATAAACGAAAAAATATATTTAGTTTTCAAAATTTTAGATAAAATTAATATTTGTGTTAATCTCTATGCCTATAAAATTGATATTTGTGTTAATCTCTATGCCTAAACAATTTTACCTATACATTTTTATAAAATTTTATAAAAAATTACATTAAACCAAAAATATATATATATATATCTTTAACGAAAATAGCAGTTGTGTTTGTCGCGGCGATTAACATGTCTCGTCGCAGTTTATGATTGTTTTGATGTTAGTCGTAAACTACGTGCAGTCAAATTTTCTGTTATGGTACAAGCCAAACTTTTGCCACGTCAAACATTTTAAACTTAATTTTGATAGGTTGTCTTATCATATCCTATTTTATTGCGGCAATGATATGTAATTTTCAAGTTACCACAACAAACAAAAGTTTTATTTTGACAAAAACCTCTAATGTCAAATGTTGGATCTTTACGTCCAGATTGTTACAACGACCATATTTTTTTTTACCTCTTTGTATTGTAACAACATACTTTTTTACTTAGTTTACTCTTCCGATATTAGGTTAATTCCAAAGATCTAAAATCATTTCCAGATCAATGTCGATTATTTTATATAATCAATGTCGATTATTTTATTTAATCAATGTTTTGAACAATCCTTTATTTCATTAAATGACATTTCTCATATTTTCATTGAGACAATTTTCACGCATAAAATAAAATATCTTTTGATTAAAATTACATTAGTGAAACAAACTAAGCTTTGTTAGTCGTAAATTTGAACTAACATCCCATATGACCTAACTGACGATCTCACATACACAATCTTTGTTTGACTATGATTTTGTTTAACATTATTTTTGTTGTGTGCTTTTCAATAAACATAAGTAAAGAGGAAGTCGTTCTCTTATGAAAGGTGGCACCTATGTATTTTTATAGGTACAATTTTTACAATGTTTTGTTATCTTTATAAACACATGCTAGGCGTTAATCAAATTGTATTAAAAGTTCTTTGAACTTACCCCTCCACGATAACGACCAACATATATCACATATCATAGATGAAGCTCAATTTTTATGCAAAAATATTTCACAAACAACTTATTGTCATATTTTCATTTGAAGTGAATGATATTTCCAACAATAAGTCTCTCACCCATTCAACATCTTTTTTCGTTGTGTCATAATGTTACATACTTTATAGTTTAATGAGATATGCGCGTTTGTTTGTTTGAGCTCCACAAATAACAAAATCTTAAAAAAATGAACATTCGCCTGGTATTGAATTGTTATCGACTAGACTATTGATCCAGCTTGGGTCTGTGTATCACTTTAGTAGCCCCAGAAAATTGTAACATTGAAGGTACATGTTTTTGGTCTTCTCAAGTTTCCAAGAACCATCCCAATAACATTCCATAATTCTGTACTTGGATTACTAGTAAATTGAATTAATTTACTCACCACAAATGAAATATATTCCCTCAGACATAAACATGTGTACATCAAACTTCCTACAACATTAGTGTATACTAACCGAGCCATTACTCGTCCTCATTCTTTTTGAGTTTTATACTAGGATCATATGACATATGTGCTTCTTTGTATTTTATATATTTGAATTTATCATGTAACTTTTCAATATAATGTGATTGACGTAAGGTAAAACCCTCATTATTTTTTAATATTTATACTCCTAAAATAATATCTCCCTCTTAAATTCATATTACAAGTAGAAAACCTAAATTATTCATTCTAATGATCCATTTTATATCATTACTCAATATAAGTAAATCATCTACGTATGGACGCATAATGATCATCGTATCATCGTTGATAGTTCCAAAGATTTCTTAGAGGGGTTATCTGTCTAAACAATGTTTGTAAGAGAATATTTACAAAGAGAATAACACGAGAAAAGTAGAAAGAAAAAGCAACAAAAAGAATTATGATGTAATGATTGAGTTCCTCTCCGAAAAAGGGTGTTGCTTTATATAGTACAAGTGGTGGGGTCCATAAATTACACAATTACCCTATTTTATGGTCATTCCTCCATTACTTTACTATCCTCTAACATAATTATTTTTTATTACGTAAGCCCCCCTCAATGTTAGACATTTCTTTATAAAGCTTTTATAAAATCTAACTACCTCCTTTATTCAACCAATTTAGTTTATTTATCCAAATATTTCTTCCTTTTATCAACCGTAAATCTTAATTTATGGATACTTATCCAATGTACTGTATATATATCTAATAGATATCATCGTATTGTCAACCGTATTATGTCATTTCTTAGGTGTTTGGTTCAGATCATAAAATGACTTAACAAATCTTCACGCGTTTGCTTTATTTTCAACATGTACAAAATCTTCAGGTTGTTCTATGTAAAATAGATTGTCAAGATCTTAATTTAATAAATATATTTTTTATATAAATTTATTTAAAAAATAGTTTTTTTATACCGATGCAATTACAAATATATTTTTTATGCTCGTGATTCTACCAACTGAAGTATATGTTTCAAAATAATATATTTATTATTATTATTATCCAAAACCCCTAGTTACCAGTCTTGTTTTGAATGCTTGATTAATACCAAAATATCCATTTACAATTACTTGGGTTTGAACTGGAAGGTAAATCAAATATGATTTAATATAACTGAATCTATTTCATCATTTATAATATCTTCCCAAAATGCATAATCTCAGGATGATATTTCTTTCTTATAAGATTTAAGGTCATCTTAAAAAAAAATCATCATTAAATTTTTGTGTGTAATATTCACAACTTTCTTCTACCAAGTACAAATAAATGCTTTGGGATTCCATCTTATTGGATCATATACTTTTATGTATTTGTTTCTTTTGAGTCCTACGAGGTTTCTCTACCATAACGTATTTCTTGTTAAGTTATTTCCTTGATTTTAAAGCGGTTTGAGCCTTATCATCATCTTATAACTTGGATTTAAAGAACTCAACTTTTCTAGATTCAAATATAACATTAGGATCCAACTCTAATAGCATGTAACATTGATATTGGTTGCACATACACACACATATAATAACTTTTGGACCTAACTTAGTTCTTTTTCAATCCGTAGTTTTGCAAAATGCCAAACATCCCCACACTTTATTATATCAAATATTTTGATTTCATTCATTTCCATAACTCATATGGACATATTTGTTTAAAGGAGAAATATTAGTTAATAATATGATATGCCGTTAGAATAACCTTACCCAACAAATTAATATACAACCTAGAGTTAACTAGCGTGATATCGGTAATCTTAATTAATGTTTTATTTTTATATTCAACCAATCCATTTTGTTGATGTGTATTAGGCGCTAAATATTGATGGATTATAGTGTGCTATTTGTTAAACCTAGAAATTTCTTAAAAAATATTTCCCACCTCTATTATTACGTAAAATCTTAACTGCGGTGTCTAATTGATTTTAAACTTTGGAATTGAATATATTAAATATATCTAAAGTCTTATCCTTATGCTTAGAAAAAGTTAACATAATTAAATCTAAAGTACTCCTCTATGCAAGCTATAAAGTTTTTTGTTACCCCCACGCGTGAGAACACTATTTAACTCATATATTTAGTTGTATTAGTTTAGTAATTTTGTACACCTTTCTATGCTTTTATAACATTTCTTAATAACATTTTATTCTACATACAATTTACATCTTTTGTATGAACATGTATCACAATTTATACATTTGTAAGAGTTATCAGTTTACCGCTCATAAGTACTAACACACCACTGTCGCGTCTTACCACCATGGAATTTTTTGTATTTTCCATATGTACCGCCTTCATGTTAGTACCCTCTTCTATTGTTTAGAATACATATTTGTCATGGAAGATAAAATCCAATGCACGTGTATCATACCACCACCTAGAGTCTTGTTCTTAATTGAATCGACCTCTTTCACCATTATAATTATATTTTTCTCTATATAATTTTATGCGATCACGTTTCTTCTTTAATTTGCACCCATGAGAAAAATAACCCATTTTTGCGATAGCATAATAAATTTATCTTTTAATTTTAAAGTTAGTATGGTTTTTGGCTCTAAATAACTTTTGTATAAATTTATGCTTATTGTGTTTATGTTTTATTGCACTCACATTCATAAAACGTCCTATATTGGATTCTTCTTCCACATCTCTAGTGCATGATTCTTCTTCAATCCTCAAATGTTTTTAGATATGCTACAAACTATACTAGTTAAACTTGTGAAATATTCTCTTCCAATATGGAAGCATTTTACTATAATTTTTCATACTTAGAATTTTTTTTAAATTACTATTTTTACGGACATAAGATTATTGATTATGATTTATAGCTCATGTATATGGAGGAAAAATGATTTTTCAAAAAAAACATTATAATAAAAATACTATAGTAATAAAAATTTATTTGTACTTTCTTTTATATAGCATTTCATCTTTTCAATACCAAATTTTTGTTGGTATATAGATCGAACATTCGGTTTGAAAGGGTGTCAAGAATATGTTATCGATATATAAGATCACTTATTATCGTTTGAAAATCTTCTTATTGATATCATCTGTATCTTATTGGAAATCTCCAGAATCTTTTCTAATTTAGAATTAAAGATGTAGTAAATATTTAACGAAGTCCGTAAGAATCTCAACTACTATTACAAACATGTGAAGTTTGTTTGGTTAATACGGCTAAACGAACTAGGTTTTGTTTAATGACCTTCCTTATTATCATTGTTTTTTCCGCTGCCGAAGAAGATATTTTTTTTATCGTTAGAAAAATTATACAACAAAAAACAACTTACAGTTTCGTAGTCAAAATGTCACTGGAAAATCATCAGAAACATTGATGGAAAAATAGAGGTTTGAGACACGTATTGAATACGTTTTCCAAAAATAATTGGTTTAATCTCTCTATGTGCTTAGATATTTTGATAATGTTTTCCAGAATATAACAAACCTTGTGATTTCCAATGGAAGTAAATAGAAATCAGAAAATGAGATTGATAAGAATTTGGTAAATAATGAAAATATTAAATTTAAATATTTAAATTTGATTTATAAGTTGTATTTAATCTGTTAGCCCAGTTTTCTATTAATTGCTTTTAATAAAACACTACAAAAAGTTACATCGATGGAAATTACAAATTTACAGGAAACATAACTTTCAGAACAAGTACACGTTAATGAGAGTTTTTTAACTGCTTGCAACTTTCATCGAGGCAAGCTACACATTGCTACGATAATATCTCCTCGTCTTCACGGTGAGCCTAACTCGTGCCGAGGCAACGACCTATAATCTCCAGGTTTCCATGGTAAATAATTTTTCTAACACGACCTGAACCTTCGTTGACCTCTTTGTCTTGAATCACCAATTCTCATACTTAGTTTGTTCCTCATATCTTAAATTAATTAATATGATCCATACTCATTTTCAAAATAACACCGATCATTTTATTTAATCGTAATTCTAACAATATAGATAAATAACAATGTTTAACGATAAGGAAAAAATGGTTGTTCGTTACTTAAGTAATCAATAATGTTGTATAGAAAATGAAATAAATGATCGGTGGTTAGTTAAGGATGATGGCCATGGTTTTTTTCCATATATCTCAAGACTAAAGGTCGGTTTAAAAAAATTACTATATCATTGACGGGACGCACAATACAAATCTAGGAGTAGACCACTAACATTTATATCTCATAAGAAGCTTCTTTAATTCTTTCGATATATCTACCTAGGTAGTCAAATCCACCATTAAAGTCTCCCCCATTCAGCCATCCAGTCAACACAGTAATTAGCTTATCTATAAATATGGTTGAATTCGAAGTTTATATTAATAAAAAAATATATCTATAGACCATAAGTGAATCCTTCTCACGATCCTCATTATTGTCACAATTTTCTTCGATCCAACGCCATATATAACCTGAATTATGTATATGTTTGAACATCTGACCTTACCAAGATTGAGCTGCGAATCCACCTAAAAGGAGATATTTACATCCTTGAACACTTCCCTTAGACACATTGTCAAATGACTTGACCACAACATCCATCCATATTGGGTTTAACTCCATGCAATTGGCTTCATCCATTTTACCCGTGTAATTATTGACAAGCTCGAGTATAGTTTTTGGTCGTGTTCCAAACCATAACTTGAATTTTTGGTATAGACTTTTACATTGCATTGAGTTTAAAAATCATGTTATTCATATCCTACCATATATGTCATATTATAACCAAATTAAGATTTATATTTTCAAGGCTCTTGGATTTATCTCTTAAATTTGCTCGCTCATTTCGTGGTGTGCAAATTTTTTTTTATTGTTGTCCCCCTCGAATTTTCGATGCTCTTCCAATAGTTGCTATAAACTATGTAAATCTGAAGGCCACTCATTTATTCCCAAGTATCTTTGTTTCTTTTACAATCTTAGAACAAATGAGTAGCCGTCTTTAGGGCCTTACCACATCTACTGCAAAGAATCAACACTGTGATACCTTATCTCACCAAATTAACCGTCTTCAGAATCCTATAAATTATGGCACACCAAAATATTCCTGATAATGTTTACAGCTACTTGAGCGTCTAAATCATTTCCCACATGAATACTAGGATCAAATGATTGTAAGATGATTTAACTGAAAATACTTTTGATGATTCTAATTTACCATTTATACCACTCCCTATCATAATGTTGAACTATAGTCACCCTATTAATCAACACGTCTCGTCCTTCAAAGATGTTTTTACATATCGTCGAATCTGAAAACTTAACTACACGGTCCATCAAACGTTCCTTAATATATTTTAGTTTGAGAGCGCTCATCCATAATTTATTATCATTTTGTAAGATCATCCACTCCAGTTTAGCCAACAATGCTTTATTAAAAGCCAATGTACCCCTAAATCTTACACCTTTTTATTTTTTTGGTCAGCACATCTTATCTTATTCCACCCAATGTATCTTCCTAGCCTCTTCAGATAAAACCTCAAATAAAATCGCTAAAAATCGGATCGATTTTATTATACACATATATCGACAACTTCAGTTTTATGCATAATATAAGTCGGGATCGCGCTCAAAACCGACTATGTTAGAGTTATCTGACCTGCTAGAGATAGATTATATGGTTTTCAATTCGGTAATTTTCCTCTCATCTTCGTAATAATATGCTGATAAAACCTTGTATAGAGATAACATGGAGAAAATTGGCGGATCTAGATATATTTCAATCTATTTTTACGACTATGTTGTACATTCGTAGAAAATACTATTATCGACTTCTCATCGCTTACCAAGTGGACTCCATTAACGACTACTTCAAAGACCCCGAATGATAAAAGATAATTATTCAATACACATAAAAAAATAAAGATCCAACGAATCCCCTTGCATGATACCTTGTTGCGGAGTGAAAGGCTCAAGTGGTTCTCCATTCCACATGATTTGCATCAAATTCGACCTCACGATTGTAATTATAAGCCTTACCCATATCGTTGGGAGCCCAAATTGAGTGATAATATCCTAAATGAACCACCAACTAAGTTTGTTATATGTTTTATCTCGGTCGATCTTAACCATCATATATCTCCGTGTCTTAGTGGCTCTACATAACTAATAGTACACCTCATGCATCAAGACTATGTTATATATGATTGGCTGACCGAGAAGAAAACTTGTCTCATTAGGTCTAATAAACTTGACTAGCGAGGGTTGAAATATGTTAACCATTATTGGCATAATAAGTTTTACCAAAATATTTATTAACTTTATCGGGAAAAACTGTTTGGCTCTTGTCGGGTCAACAATTTTAGGATTCATATGAATAATCGTACTATTAAGTCGAGTAAGATCTTTCATCTTCCAATCATGTTATGACCATCTTACAAACAATTAGACTAACCATCTACCAATATTTCTAATAAAATGAAACAAACATAACATTGTATCGCCGAGCTTTTGATGGGTTTGATTATAATATGACCTCTTTATATATTTCCATTCATGGCGACATTCTTTATATATTTCCATTCAATCGTAATCTTAGATACCTCTCCTTTTTATCCTCTTTATTTTCTAATTAATTGAAGTATCCACTACAATCTACAGAGTCTGAAGACCTTGAAAAATGACTCTAAGTGTCTCTCACAACTTCCCATATTTCATGGCTTTGTAACTACCAAATAATATAGAATAAATCTACGATTCAACCCCCATCCTGACACTAAAATATTGATGATTTGTTTACACATATATAAGATCCTGATATCAATGTCGGAGTCATCCTAAATAGGCTAAATTCCACCTTTAAACATTTCCATATATACCCTTTTTGAGAATGTCTTACCCAAACTACGGATGATCTCACTAGCATTGTGACCACTTACCCTTGACCCAATTATAACATTTAACCATACACGATGTAACTGTATCATTTCTCAAACTACAAGCTGAAAATTATTTATTGTTGCTCTCTGACAATTCCAAAGTAATATATTTAACGGGTGAGTGGTTGAATCTCACCCAATAATACTTCTATTTAGTGTACACCTAATACAAATATGACTTACAAGCACAAATATTATCTCCCTATATTTCAAATGCCATGTCCAAAACACCATCGATGATGACTTGCTTATGATTCTTATTTGTTCCATATTGCTCCAACAATTCTGAAAGCATACTCGTCATCAGGTTAGTCTCTTGAAAACTAACAATCTCGAAATATGTTAAACCTCCAACATATATAATTCCCGATCTCGGTCTAATTTATCTAATTTGAAAAACAAAGAACGGACAACTCTTCCTTTGTTTTAGATCGCGCAATCATATGACTCATATTGGATTCCTCTATAGGTATTATCACTTTATCTGACCCCACAAGACTTGTTCATCTATTTGATTTATTCAAATTTTTATTGTTGTTTCTAAAAAAACAAATGATGCTATTTTTTCAATATTTATGGATACACCTAGACTATATAGTGTTAGGAATATGGGTAACGCATATTCTGTCTCCGTATATAAGTAAGAACTATCGATCTCTACACTAGTATGATATTTTTCGCTTTGGGCCCGAAGACCCGCACAACTTTTCTTTTGGATCCACTTCCAAAAGGCTTCATACTAGTTGATGTATGTTCTTACTTATATACAACTGATCCTTGCCATGTTTAACCAATATGGGATGTGGAACTTTGGTCGCCACCCTAACAAATCTTCCTCTCGTGCAAAGCACCATTTTAGATTACTCTCAATTGACCTTCATCGTCCCACTCTAATCAGGTTGGGGCTACCTGAACCATAGAGGCACTGCAAATGGATGCTCACTTCCTATTAAACCACACTGTCTTGTTTTTTAGCGCCACTCCAATCAAGTATCTCCGTCTTGATACAATCCAATTAGGTCACACCGTTTGATGAGCCACGAGAATTCCGACTAGAATCTCTAGAGCATCTCATTCACCTTAAGCTAGACTTTGTTGGTTCATCATGTTCGACCTCCGAGAATTTCACCACATCGCGTTTCGTCTGGGTCTGAAGTTCTGATACCTTTATTGGGAATATGGGTACCACATATTCTATGCCCGTATATAAGTAAGAAAAACCGATCTCCACACTAGTATGATATTGTCCGCTTTGGCTTGAATACCCACACGACTTTACTTTTGAGTCCACTTTCAAAAGACCTCATACTAGTTAAGGTATGTTCTTACTTATATACCAATGATCATTCCTATGTTTAACCGATGTGGGATGTGGGAATTTGGTCGCCCTCATAACATACAAAACATCTAAATTGGTTGCTTCTCTACCTTGTGTTGAACATGCTCTTTCCAAATTACCCATTTTCACTTGTGATATATTTGAAGTTTCCCTAACGTGACCAACTCTTATTTTCGTACTATTTTGATTCATACATTTTCGAGACTTTTCTTTATCCATTTTTGCATTTTTAAATTTGTAAATTAGTCATTCCTATAGCTATTACCAACAAAGGTTTTGTTGTTAAATATTTAATTTTCAAACTCAATCATTGTAATGAACTTATGACCTTAGTTACCCCATTTGTTTTAGTGATTTTTACCATTAGATTTGTTATGTTTCATATTCAAACACTTAACAGTATTAGCTCACACCACAAATCTATATTCTCTATATTTGTAGGTTCGTCGATATATAACGCCCCTAACCGCGGGCCAGTCCCTCTTACTGTCCCATTGTGACCATCACTCGAACTAGCTCCATTTAAAGACTTGCCCGAATTACAAGTACTATTCCTCTTAACCGTCATCCAAAAGCCAAAGAGAGACTCTTCTATTATTGGTATCTCTACATTCATCACATCCATTATAATGTTATATATCCACCTCTATAGTAGTATTATTTTGACGAGGCCCATTTGAAGGGTAATTTGTTTTTTGATGACCAAAATGCCTACACTAAAAAAAACCAAGTGTAGTCCCTAATACTCTACATTACATGTTTCTCCTCCAATATAGATTTTTTAATCCAATGACTTATCTAAATCAATCTCCATCACTAGTCGTGCATAGTTTCAACTCTTCCTCATCTTAATTAGTGAGTCATTTCTAACTATTTCCTAATAAAATTCTCATCTTCCTTATAAGCGCGAGGTATAGTTTTACATCTCGGCATTAGAAATCTTATATTTTATAATTTAATTTTCGAAAAAAGCTTTATGTTCTATTTGTTCTATTATATAAATCTTTTTTTATATTTGTAGATATTTTAGGACGGATATCCACAGTACAACTCTTTTAAAAATAGACCCATTGAAAAATATTTTAAGATTGGAGAATAAGCTAAAGCTTATACTTCAAAACATAGGATTTGTTTCTTTAATAAGTTGTTTTTAAACTAAATTTTCATATTAATGGTTATATTTTTCTCTTCATATAGAAAAGAAGAAATAATGATAACTTTATATGGTGGAATTGCAAGAGACATAAATATACAAGCTTTTGAAAAAATGAATCAACCTCTCTTTGCTGTTTTCACAAGTCTTAAAGTCAAATATTTTATGAGTAAGTTAACAAGTTACTATTATTATTTATTATTCGATATGTTTTATATCCGACACATGTTTAATTCATGAGCTTCACTCATATAAGTTGGCATAACTTTTTCCTTTTTTAGTTTATATTTTTCCTTTTTTTAGTTTATATTATTTTTATACTAATTATGTATTAATAGTTATAAGTTTGAAATAACTGTTGTAGGTTTGAAACTTCTACATCGACTATTGAGGTGATTTCTCCATCTATAAGTTTACACCCGACAAATGACGAGATGAAGATCTTAAACCGAAAAACTAATTTACTGAATTTCAGCTTTTAGATCCATGTCAAAATAAGGTTAGTATTGATCGTTCTATCTAAACTTCAACATCATTGTTTATCTAAAATTTATAAGAGTAACATCGTACACTATTAAATTCTCATTGATATATAAGAATGCTGAATTTACATGTTGTCCAACTATCATCGGAATCGATATCGAATGATGATGGTGGTACAAATCCTGTCCAACATGTTTGAAACAAGTTAAACAAATCTAGATGTTCAAAGTTGTCCAAGGCACAAACAATTAACAAAACCACCAAACCCTTGGTATGTTGTATATCTTATTTATATATTTCATTATATTCTAACTTTTTTAAGTTTGAAATAAAAAATCATCCAACTTTTAGTTTTAAAGATAAAAATGGTCTTTAGCCAATAATAAATTATCTTATTTATTAGGTAGTTTTAGGGATAAAATATACCTTAGCTACAATAAATTCTCTTATTCATTAGAAGGGGTCTTCAACTATATTTAGAATTTGTGCTCAACTATATAATGTAGACTAGATGATAAATTATATCAAATACCTTCTCATAAATTACTTTTAAAAAATATTTGATCCACAAGAATTTTAGATAAAACATAAAAAAAAGTAGTTCGGTTCAATTAGACACATATTAATAATCTTTTACCATTTCGTATTTAAACATGTATTTAAACTAAAACTTATTATATAAAGATATTTAGCTCATGATTTGGTTTTGCATATCCATTTTTTATGTCTATCTTTCATGGTATAACTGCATTAAGACTCTATATATTTTTTGGTTTTGCATCTCCATTCCATTGAATAGTTGCATTAATACTTTATATTTGTTTTTGTTTTGCATCGCAATTTCTTTGAAAAGCTACATTTTTTTGGTTTTTATCTCCATTCCATGGAATAAAAGATTCTTTTTCCATAAATTTCTAAATCATTTTCTTTCGAACTATTAGATTTGTTAGTGATATATAATGAAACTATATAAAATATTTTATATTTGAAGGTTTAAAATGGAAATTATTGTTAAAGATGATACATATCAGATATTTTGAATGTTTATTGGTAAGAATATAAAAATGTTTTTAAGATTATCTTGCCATAAATTTTCATACGAATATGGATATGATGATCTAAAAATCCATCCACCAAGGTTAGTTTCTCGTGAAGGTCTAGAGTATATTTTTAAAGTTTGTCTTGGTAATGTTAGAAATGACTTCGTGATTATGCATATGTTTGAGGCGATACTTCACCGCATCAAATGTAGCACCATATTTTTCTTTAGGAGAAAGAATGATCTACCCCTTCAAGAAGAAAAGATCAATGGAAGCATCAAAATGAAATTAATTCAATAAGAAAGTAAAAAAAACCGTTAATTTAGACATAATTTTGTATGTTTGTATAATTTTTTTTGTGTTTACCTAGTTTTAGGTAGTAAAATAATTTCGTGTTTACCTATATTTTAGGTTGAAAAATGTTTTTTTTTAATATTTTGTTTATCTATGTTTTATATTTTGTATAAGAAATGTTTGTAATATTTTTAATGTTTATTTGATTAATATTTTGGTTTTTTCTTCCAGATGTATATGTTTTTTAATGATTTTATACATGTAAAGGGATATTTCCTAGTGAGTTCTAGGATTGATCTCTTGTTTTTTTTTCTCCAAATAGAGTATCACAATGAGATATTTTCTTTTTAAAGTGATAAAAAAATAGAAAAAATAAAATAAATATCACGTCAATATTTTTAAAAAGTATAAACGGTATTAAATAATCTAGGAATTGAAGTAAGGGGGGCTAAACAAAATTTTATTAGATTCATTCAAGTTTTTAGTAACCGATTTATGACAATCTGACTACGACAACTCCTTATATCTTGGCAACGTCGTAAAATGATTTCGTTATCATTTTTTTCAAAAATTTCTCTCTCATTGTATACAACTAAAAGATCATTCATCTAAATGTCTCGTATCACTCACTTAATATTCATTCGAATGAAATTCTACACTATCAGCATTAGGTCTCGATATAGGGACAATCGGATTATGATGAATCATATTATTATTACTCGAACTACTCGAAGAACCAACACTATTGCTTGGGTTTTTAGCAAAATAACGCTCCATTATACTGTACAAGTAAAAATATCTTATTATAATATGATATTATTACATATAAAAATATATTTAACAATAAATCTTAATGTATCTTAATATATTATTTTTAAAAGATATATAAAATAAAATAAAATATAACAAAACCAAAATATATATCTTAAAGATAATTTAAAAGTTACATAAAATTAAATAAAATTTGTTATAAAAAATATATTTTTTGAAAAATAGATGAAAATAAATAAAATTTGTTATATAAAAGATAATTTTAACACATAGATGAAAATATTAATATATTATTTTCAAAAGATATTTAAAAAAATAAAATATAACAAAATCATTTAATATATAAAAAAGCAAAAACTTTAGGTAAAAAATATATAAAATTAAAATCAAATATGTATTAAACATAATTTATGATATGAATATATTATTTTATTTTTAAAAAGCTAACAAATATCTCAATATATATAGTTTGTAAACAGATTCAAAATTAAAATCAAGTATTTTATAAAAACAAATAGTCATATATTAGTAATTAATTTTTTTTAAAAAAATATAAACAAATTAAATTTCATATATTAGTAATTAAAAAATATTTTAAAAATATAAATAAATAAAATCTATTTAAAATATACTTTATAAAATAATTTAAAAAATACGATTTGATTAAATAAAACATTGCTATCTAAAACTAAGTAAATGTATTTTTCCACAAATCAGATCAGAAAAAAAATGTACTATCAAGAGCAGGCACGTTAAGATCAAAATAATAATAAAATCTCAAAAGAAAACTAAGAGAATATTCAGACCTTGAAAAAAATAAATTGGTGAAACTCGTATCGTGTTCTTCCTTTGGATCGTGTTCTTCCTCTTCCCTCTCTTCTTTAATTTAAATATCATCTCGTTCATAAGCAACAACTAATGTTTTTTTCTAAATCAAAGTGACAGATAAAACATAATTAATTAGAAAGTTTAAACCAATATAAAATCAAAACAAATTATGGCAAAAACAAAATTTAAGATACTTACAAAATCAATCGAGTTCTAATCTTCTAGAGATTGAGATGTTGGAGACTACTTCCAATCATTTATAAATATTACCTTAATTTTTTTTAAATATTCAAGATTTTTAATTTCAATTTTTCTTTAAAAATAGTTTTAATCCAAGATTTTTAAATTAAAATTTCCACAGTTATAGTTATTTGTGACTTTTAATTTCAAAAGTTACTTTAAAATAGTCAACATCTTAATTTCAAAAATAAAATTTTCTACCATTATTTCAGACTTTAAATATAAAACATTAAAAAAAACAATCATTATCTTAACTTTTTAATTTAATATTATTTAAATTATTACTTTAAATTTTTTATAAAATATATATTTTAGGTAAGGGGGCCTACGCCCCTCCGGGCCACATCCGCCACTTATCTTGTTGTCAAAGCTATGTATAATTTAGAGAACTATAATTCACTCTTATCTATGTTTAATTATTTACCCAAATCTATATCAAATTTCAAGATATGTTTAAAATTTTATTTTAAAATGATAATAATAATTAAATATAATAATTGTTATAATTATATATTAACTTTAACTTATTAATATAAGAATATAAATTATATAATCTTATTTTGTTTGTTTTCAATATAGTGGTCACCTAATTTTGATTTTAAAAATTCGATGTCACAACATGATTTATCAACAATTAAAATTCGTTAAGTAATTCCAAACTCTATGTCATGCATATATTTTTTAAATATACTTATGCAATTAGAGATTTATACTCTACCTCATTGTTAGAGACCCAAACTTAAAGTGTATGACCTCATGCATTCCTTCCATGTGAGGTGATATTAGTTGACTTACTACTCTGTTTCTACTTTGTGATTAAATTATCGATGGAAAGGAGAAATCTCTTTGCGTGAAACTTAGTCAGAAAATTTATCAAGACATATTAATCATTCTTTTTCACTCAATTGTTATATCAAAATCTTCCAACCCTATTGACCGTCATATTAGACGTTCATAATATGTCATGTTTCTAAAATATGCTTTAAAGCAAATAAATGCATATAGATTACAATTATATAACATTGGTAATTAAGGTCTCATATTTCTAAATCTCGTTTGGTGATGAAGGTAGTGTTCTCGTGGTTGTTGGGGGTCTATCAATATCTAATTCTAAGATGAGTAAGTATTTATACAACATAGAAGTCGGTTACCTGAAGTTGCATCAACTGGTTGTCAATCATTAGAATATTGAATGAGTTATTTGAACATACCTTGTTAAGGTTCGTGAATCCTACACATTTTCACCATTTTTCAGATTTCATACAAACGAGGATCAAATTTTGTTTATAGATGAGATAATATACACCATTAATATGTTTTGTGCTTTTAAGGCGATTGATTTCTACCAAAATAGCTACCCCTTCTCAAAAGAAAAAATGTGTCTTTTCTACTTAATAGATCGGACCCGGGTCAATCGACAACTTATGCCAATGATATCAGATGGTACACTTATTATGACTTCTATTTTCCAAGCAAGCACGTCTATAATGTTAGATAAAAAATTCAATAAATTAGTCAAATATTATACAATAGTGTTTTTTTACTCTTAAAGATAAACTACCTCATAACTAATTTTTCTTCTTCTCCTAGCTCTATCAAATATTGGGGCTCTCAAGGATCATACATATGTCAATCTTAAACGAGGCTATATCATGAGAGACATATACATGTATAGAATTAATAATCCATCCGTTGGTTACTATATACAAATCCGATCTTATTTTCAAATATGTACCTTAAACATTAGACAATATAGGTTAACATATGCATTTACTAGGCCACAACCTGCCAAGAATGTCATAATATGATGATAACGAGCATACCATCCTAAATGATGAATGCATAATTATTTTATGTTTTGTTTTTGTAAAAACACTTTTTCCTCGAACTCTCCACATAACGATGCACTTAACCCTATAAATCCGCGAGAATATTTTTGGACTTTTGAAGTGAAAAAAGAGGGGAGTGTTTTCATTTTTTCGTAACTCTCTTTGAATAAAAAATTTATGGAGCTACAAAGACCAATCATTGTCCTTAATACTTTTATACATGAACCTTCTTTTATGTCAAGGACAACATCCTCATAAGGACTAAGTACCATATATCATCATTGTAAAAAAAAGAAGAAGATTAAGACATTTAGTAGAGATATTTTGAAGTTTACCTTGATATTGAAGCTCAATGCTCGATATATGTTACCTTATGGTTTCAAAAAATGAATCCCCTCCAGCAATAGTGCAAAACATCCGCATAAAAATTATTGTTTTTGATGAGGTCTTTCTGAATACCAATAGATTTTTAATATATGAAGTCATTAGAAAAGTAGGTATTTCAATAACCATAATAGAATACCCTTAGTCAATAAATATTAAAAACACATATTATTAAAGAAAAAAAATTAAATAAAAAATTTATTACCCATAAAGTAAAAAATATATATTATATTTGTAGCTAATAATATGAACTTTTCCGTATATGTTTTTATAAATATAAATATAAACACAAGGTAAACCTATCATGTTTCTTAACCTTTAACTCGAACTTAATATCAATATTTAGGATATTATCAATCACAGTTAATTTTTTAGAGATGTTGATTTGTTGTCGTACATAACTTATAACTAGAAACAAGAAAATTTCAGTTGTATTCACAATAAAGGGTCAAATGGCAGTAGCCAAGAGTACCGACTTAAACAATATGATTCGGTAGTACGTCGTAGCTTTAAGAATCTGAATGATTCACTTCTTACAAGTGTGGAAAAAATAAAGGAAAGCAACGATTCTGTGAACCTTCAAACATAAATTTATATAGAAGACATAAAAGTAAATCAATCACACAAGAAAAATTTAATGTTATTCTGATTATGAAAAACTCATAAAACCACAGACAACATACATAGATTTTATATATAGGAATGTTACAACAAGAATCTTTCAAACATAAGTAACACAACTACTCTTCTTCTGTTATAAATTATATTTGGTTTACAGAAGGGACTATAGTTTTTAGTGTTCATATCAATATTTATCTACCATATAATTTTTTCTCTCAAAAATCATAAAGACATTTCTTTCTCTCTATAGGAAATGCTCTTACTCCAACAACGAATTCATACATCTTATCCACTACATAAGTAACCAATTATGAGTGAGTTGGGCCTCTAAACTCACGATATCAACTTACAACCTGCTCTCCCAAGCAACCAAACGGAAACGGCTCTGCAACACTGTTATCCCTACAATCCTACACTTGATGACACCGCTTTTGACACTCTTTGGACCAATGTACTATTCTAATCAATTCTGAGGAACACTTAGATCAAAGACTACAATATCAATGGTTGAGATTAAATCATCAATTTCAGATTCTTCAACATATTAATGAATCAATTTCTTCTATAAACACTTGAAAATATTAAGAATTATTTCGCTTCAATGTTCATGTATTTTTCGGATTTAACACTAGCATAAACATTTTTCTCTGAGTAAACCAACCATTAGATTGCAGTAGATGTCTCCGAATCTTATTACTCGGATAAACATCCAACCAGATACATTTTTAACAATTACAACCTTTAAGTTCAACTTACTTAAATATCCAACTTTTAAATATTCAGGTGAATTACAATAATCATTTTTAATTTATACTTGAAAATTCATTGATTATTTCATTTGTTTTATCGCATTTCAAACTTTTTCATATGATATTAATTACATAAAACGTTATAATTGTTTTTGTCAAATTCAATATATTTCAAGTTTAAACAATCATAAATTAATCGAATCAATTAAATTATTTGACATTATTTAGTTTTGTTTCTTATGTGGTAGGTTAAATTCGTTTGTTTTTTTAAACTCAATTATATATTATAATCCAGCTTTGGTTATTGGGTGGTAACCTAATCATTTGATTTTAAAATTTTAGTTTGTGCTTAATACTAACAAATTAAACACATAGATTTGACTACCAATTAACATTTTTTGTATTTAAATATAATACTTGAATTCTGATAAGTTGAATTCGGTATTATTTTTAAAATAATAAGTAATGTAACTAGTAATAAAATGAGTTTAGAATAAGTTCAATGTTTTTATGAATAATCTATAATTAATCACTCAACATCAAACTTATTCATCAATAATAGTTCAACAATGGAAAAACTACTCATAACCATTTAGTATTTACACATAATCATTTGGATTTTTTGTTCACCCAATATACTTTTAATCGTTTTCTCTCTTTTTTATTTTTACGTGTTTTTAAATGATATATCTTTCAAATAATAACTCCAAAAAATATACGAAAATACTATTAGTTTTGGTTTTTTAATATGAATAAAACTAGATCCATGAAATATATTTTTTTATTTTTTAGTTGCGAAATTACGTGTAAATTGTTTGCGAATATAGAAAATAATCTTCAAACATATCACTCATGTATTTTCTTTTTTGCATCTTTAAAAAATATAAATATATGTATTTTAAAAATTGTATTTAAGGTAGAGCTTGAAAGATATGGAGTTTTTCAATATTAAAAATTAGATTTTTACAAATACGTGCACACGTGTTGTAAAAATAAGAAGAAAATAATTTCGGAAAGAGAAATGTACTTGCGGAATAAGTTTGATTGGTTGTGTAATTTTGTCTCTTTTATTCTATTATATTTTTTAAAATGCCAGATTTGTCGAACCATAGCTTAAAAAAATATCTAAAAATACTGTTGTTGTTTTTTTAAAAATGAACAAACCTAACCCCATAATATATATATATAAAGTTTTTAGTTGCGAAATTAAGGTTAATTGGGTTGCAAAAATAGAAAAAGAAAGTCTCCAAACATATCACTCATGAATTTTGTTTTGTTAGTATGTAACAAATATAAATATATGTATTTTGGAAATTTCTTTTTGTAACTTAAGGTTTGAAAGATATGAAGTTTTGAACGTTAAAAATTAGAGTTGCTGAAATATGTGCAAATGTGTTGCAAAAATTCGAAGAAAATAGTTTCTAAAATAAAAGTTTGGTCGCAGATTGTGTGATTTTCTGTCTCATATTTTTTGTGTTTAAATATATGTCATATCTTTCACACCATATCTCAAAAAATGTATCAAAAAATACCATTGGTTTTTTTAAGACGAACAAAACTAGATCTATGAAATATATTTATTGAATTTATTTTAATTACAAAATTACGTGTCAATTGGTTGTGAAAATAGAAAAAAGAATTTTCAAAATATATCGCTCATGAATTTAGTTTTTTTCGTGTTTAGATATAGAAATATATCTATTGGATTTTTTAAAGTTAAGGGTTGGAAGATATGGAGTTTATAATGTTAAAAAATAGTTGCAGAAATACGTACAAATATGTTGCAAAATAAGAAAAAAATAGTTTCAGAAATATAAATTTAGTTGCAGAATAAGTTTAATTAATTGTGTGTTTTCTCTCATATTTTTTTTTGTCTAAAATATGTCATATCTTTCAAACCATAGCTTAAAAACATATTCGAAATATTGTTGGTTTAATTTTTTTAAGATGAACAAACCTAGATCTACAAAAGATATTTTTTGATTTTTTACTTGTAAAATTAAATATAATTTTGTTTCAAAAAGAGGAAAAAAAATTCCAAAGATATCACCTATGGATTTAATTTTGTTCATATTTAAAAATAAAAATATACGTGTTTTTGGTTTTTTTAAGTTAAAGCTTAAAAGATATAAGTATTTGAACGTTAAGAATTAGAGTTACCTAATACGTGCAAATATGTTACGAAAATAAGAATGAAATAGTTTCCGAAATAGAAATTCTGATGTGGAATAAATATAATTGATTGTGTGATTTTCTCTCTTCTGTTTTTTTGTTTTGTTTATAAATGTAGTATTTTCACATCATAGCTCCAAAAAAATATCCATAAATACCATTGAGTTTGTTTTTAAGACGAATAAAACTAGATCCATGAAAAATATTTTTTGAAATTTTTAGTTGTATAATTAAGTGTGAATTGATTGAGAAAATAGAAAAAAAAATCTCCAAACATAGCACTCATAGATTTCGTTTTGTTCAACTTTAAAAAATAGAAATATATGTATTTTGGTTTTTTTAAAGTTTGAGTTTGAAATTGATGGAGTTTTCAATCTTAAAACTAGACTTGCAAAAATACGTGTAAATGTATTACGAAAATAAGAAGAAAATAGTTGCGAAAATATAAATTTTGATGTTTAATAAGTTTGAGTGATTATGTGATTTTATATCTCTTATTTTTTGTCTTTTATTTTTAAAAATGTTATATATTTCAAATAATAGTTCTAAAAACATATTCGAAAATATTGTTGGTTTCTTTTAAGAAGAACCAAACTAGATTAATGAAATATAGTTTTTGATTCTTTTAGTTGTGAAATTACGTGTAAATTGGTCGCAAAAATATAAAAAAGATTCTCCAAATATATCTCTCATGATTTTCGTTATGTTTTCTTTCAAAAATATTAATATATACGTTTAAAACAATTATATTAAAATTCAAAAGATATAAAATTTTGAAGGTAAAAATAACACATACAAAAATTATTTTTAGTTGTGGGTTTAATTCCCACAGACAACGTTGGTTGGCTTTCCAAAGCGAGAAAGGATCGTTTGATTTTGTATCTTTGGGAACTTCAGAATTTAATGCTTCTGTTTGACAATGTTATTATGATATATATAAGGCGAGAGAGTAATATGGTTGCTGATTCTTTGGCAAATGTCGCTTACAAGGAAGAATATCCTTGGATTTTGTTACAAGAAAATCCTTCAATTGATACTCAATCTAGCCAATGTGGATCTATAAAGGAATTTTTTGTTACGTCTGATGAAATTCGAGGCGATTGGCGATCAGATCTTGACTCAAGGAATATTACCAGATGATTCACGATTGGCCAAAAAATTAAGAAGTAAAGCCTTTAGATATATAGTAATGGATGAAATATTATATAAAAGGCATTGAGCAGGACATTGTTACGATGTTTAAGTAAGCAAGAATCACAAAAAGTATTATCAGAATTGCATGATGGTGAGGGGTCAGCTCATTGTGGGTTCAAAGCTCTCTCACACCGAGTTTTAATTGCAGGGTTCTATTGGCCTACGATCATGAATGATGCTAAAAATTTAGTTCGAAGTTGTGATACTTGTCAGAGATTTGCTAATGATATTCACAGACTAGCAGTACCGCTTATGTCTATATCTGAGGCAATACCATTTGATATATGGGGGATTGATATGGTGGGACCTTTGCCGATGGCTTCTGGAGGAAGACAGATGATAATTTTAGCGGTGGATTATTTTACAAAGTGGGAAGAGACAGAACCGTTATCAGGGACAAAAGCAAAAGACGTGATCAAATTTATTGTGAACATCATCTGTTGTCGTTTTGGAGTTCCTCGAAGGATTACAACATATAATAACCCTCAGTTTAATAACAAGGAGATGGCTTCATTTTACATTTCTAAAGGAATTCAGCAATGCTTTTCGATGCCTTTTCATTCTCAAGCTAATGGGCAAGTGGAAGTAACAAAGAGAACAATTTTAGATGGCTTAAAGAATAATTTGACGGGGCAGCAGGAAAATGGCCAAACTATTTGCAAGAGGTACTTTGGGCTTATCGAACAAATCCTAGAGAGGCTACAAAGGAGACTCCTTTTGCTTTGGCATATGGAATGGATGCAGTCAGCCCCGTAGAATCTACGATGTCATCTTTTAGAATAACTCAATATTCTGAAAGGTCTAATGATGAAGTTCGAAGGGCGAATTTGGATCTGATTGAGGAAAAAAGAGTTCTAGCTCATTTGAATGTATTTCACTATCAAACTCTTATGAGAAATAGATATGATTCGAAGGTGAAGAGATGAGATTTTAAAGAAGGTGATAAGGTGTTGAGAAAAGTATTCTTGCACACAAAGGAGAAGAACCTCGGAAAAATGGCTCCGAACTAGGACGAGTCTTATGTGATTGTTAAAAGGATAAAACCGGGGTCCTATCGTCTTTGTGATTTCGAGGGGAGGATGCTTCAACATCCATGGAATATAAAACACTTGAAGATTTATTGGGAGTAGATATGTTTTTGTACTTTGGAATTTTTACTTTTGAATGACGTACTCTTTCCTATCCTGTTGGCCCATGAAGGTTTTAACGAGGCGTCGTGTACATATTCAATATTATTAATAAAGTTCGTTTTTTACCAATGGTTGTTTACACATGTTTGAATACCATCTTAACAGATCATCAGAGACTCATCTTTGAGGTTGGTTAAGAGTAGAATGTTCCGAAGTTTTTATAACATTTTTCGAAGAAACAACCATGTTTAATAACTACATTACATTTTTTTTTGAAGTGAAAGCTTAGCAGCACATTGAGAAATTTTCGAAGAGCACCATGTTCATCAAATTGTTTAAGGTATTTGAGGAGGTAATTTTACAATTTATAATTATATGTTAAAAATTTGAAGTATTTGAGTCATATGCGTTTTTTAAAATTTAGCATCGAATAATATGCGAAGAGAATAATAAAACAAGGAAACTGTTCGTCGATTAGATTAATACTTTGGAAGTACAAAAAGAAATTTCTTAGTCTGACAAACACAAAAAAATGATAAAGTTAATCAGACGACTCTTCCTCCTCAGACGATTCTTCTTCTGAGGATGATGAATCATGAATAGGATCGAAAGCTTCACTTGGGTGTTCTCCTCAGGAATGTCGTTCCAAAAACTTATGAGGTCGATTTTTGGATAAGTGGCATGGAGTTCTCGAAGAAGGAGAATGGCTGTTTCTTATTCTCCGGTGTTAATAGCAGCTACCATGTGTTTTGAAAGTTCAGATTCGGCAGCAGCAACATCAACAGTTTTTCCACTTCAAAATCTTTCTTCTGTTTAGCTATCTCCCCGGCCAGTTCTTTATTTTTTGTCACACAAAGAGTAAGAGAATTTTGTAACTCGTTGGAGTTGGATATTTCGGTGGCCAGTTTAGTAGCATATCAGTTTTGAGCTTAATCATATCCTTTTCATTAAAATTCGTCAGCAATTATGTCTCAACTATGTGTGTGATTCACAAATAATTTTTCATGCAGAGAGCACCTTTTATGAGTTCAAACCTTGCTACTTCATACATGTGAAATTGGTCAATCACTTTGTTGTGCAAGTCTTCTCTAAATTTTTTCTCAGCTTCGTAAAATTCTTTGTAATAAACCATATATTTAGCCAATTGTTTTAGATGATTTTGAGAAGCTTCGACTTGAAAAGCAAGTGCCTTTGCTGCAATATCAAGATCGGTAAATGGTTGAAGTGCATTAGTGAGTGCAGGATTCAGAGGAGGAAGAAGAAATTCTGTTTTTGATGAGCTAGCCCATTGAATCATATCTAGAATAGGGGTAGGAGCAGAAGGACATATAATTTATGGAGACACCTCGACTGGTGTTAGTCTCCCAAAGTTAAGCATGTGATTTGGGATGACTTATAGAACATGATCGTCTTCACCAATAAGCACTTCAGTGTTCTCAAAATTAATGAAACTATCAGGATTGAAGTTTTCAGTAGTCTGATTTTCATTAGAAACATTGTCTTCGATAATGATCACACCATTGTCTTTGACTGTCTGTTGTTTGACCAAAGGGTTTTGTTGGCTTTGTTGGTTTTCAACAGTGTCTTCATCTTCATTAACTAGTGTATACAAAGTGATTCTTGCCTATTTCTTTTACTTTCCATGAGAACTGGAAGAAACTTTCTTTTTCTTTGAAGATGGTTCTTGATCTTTTCCCTCTTTGATGGGTGAGAGAGCCTGTTCAAGAGTTTTTATTTTTCGAGGCTTTGGGTTTGATGGAGTTGAAGGGCTAGCACTAGATGTGTTAGTTGTATTTTTTACCTTTCTTCTCTTTGATAGCTTTTTTTTTCTTCTTTTTTGGTAAATGACTCTCTGATCTGTTGCGAATAGGAATAAAGACTTTACAATTAGGATGAACTAACCTTTTACAGACTATCTTCGGATTAGGCTCTGACATCAAATTTCGAGGTGGCAATGCAACTTCTGAGATTGGGAACATGTGGCAGTTGAGGAAGTTGATGGGCTAGAAGGCAGTGTGCAACACATTATTCCATTCTTTCTCAGCCCAAGCATCAAGTTTTTGGAAAATATCCTTAGCAGCTGGTCACCGCGCTGAATAACGCCTCGAAATTTCTGAAATAATTATTCAAGTAGACAATTAAGGAAAGAGAAAGGAAAAAATATAATCTATTTCATAATGTAAAGATTTCGAAGTTCTTACGATTGCTTCTCCATATGAGATTTAGCTTTGAAGGATTGTCATTGGAAATTTCTTTACCATTCATCTATGCTCCTGATATAAAAATGAATTTTCCAGAATTTGTCAGCTTCTAAGAGGTCGTCGATGATTTTGAGGTCATCCACCAGGGTGAGGTAGTAAAAAGGGAGCTTCAGACCTTTCGACAATTGAGTTAAGGAGATGAAGTCCTTAATGCTGATGGGAATCTGAGATAGCCGAGATGCCATAATCACTGACATAAAGGTGAACCATTGATTTGGTGTCACCTGAGTAGGGAACAAGTTGAGGAGTTCGAAGTATTCCACGATCATAGGATCTAGTGGAAACCAAAGACCCCAATTGATGATTTTGGGGTAGACTACTAGCTCGTCATCCTTGAAGTCTAAGAGAGTTTCTTCTTCTTTAGGCAGTAGAAGAGTTGTATTATCTCCTATTCCCCATTTCTTTTTTAGAGCCGAAGCTTGGCTATCCTTGTAATAAATATATCGAACTTTTTAAAGAGCAATGTTATACTTAGCTTCAAGACCCCTTAACTTTCTGGAAATTGTATTTCTTTCTTCTTCGAAAACAAAGCAAGTGTTTGTTTCTTCCTGAGGCTTATGGGTAGTTACTGAGTTCCCATCATCGAATTCAGCTTTAAGATCGGTTCTGGTAGCCTCAGAATTAGCTTCGTTGGCCTTCAATGTTTCTTCTCGAGGTTTTTGAGGTGTTAGATTAACAGCTTCTGGTAAAGGTTTATTTGTTCGAGGAACTTCCTCAGTTACTTCTCTTTGTGGAGGAGCTTCAGTGCCTGGATTCGAAGGGGGAGGAGTTGGGATAATTTCTGATTCGTCTCCCATGGCAATACAAGTTCTTCTTCTTCTTCTTATGCTTATTGAAGAAAAATTCAAAGAGGGAGTATTTGAATTTTGATTTAAAGGAGATTATTCACTAATCAAAGGAGAAATGTTACTTTGAGATGAAGAGGCTCGAGGCGTTTTAGGACCTAGGAATTTAGAAGAGGAACGCTTTTTGATTATCAGAGAAGGAGAAAAAACAGGAGATTTGGTTGGATCGAAATTACCGTAGTAAATTGTTTTGGTGGTTGTTCCAACAAGAGTACGTCTGATTAATCATGTAGCTCTATATTCTTCTGCTCTTTAAGTAATGAAAAAGTAGTCGTACGATCCGAAGACTAAGTTATTATCAGATTCTAGAGATTTTGGCTTCTTGGGTATGTTAGCCTTGGATTTTATGGTTCTTGGATTTTTTCTCATAAACCAGATGAAGATTGGTCGAGAAGATGAAGGTTGATCGGAAAGTTTGGTTTTTTCTGATGAACATGATGAAGGTAGCCAAGAGCTTGAGTTTTCTCTGAAATGATTTGTGTTGTGAGAATGAAAAAATGAGGCAACTGATTGAATTTATACAAAGAAAAGGAGACGCGTGAAGTTTAAAGGACTCTGATAGAGATAGGGTAGAATACAAAGCGGTGAGGGGATTAAAGGTTCGACATCTGTCAGGCTAGATATCTAGTTATGGGTATAAAAGCTATAAATTCATGATGGATTCGAACAGTTATATGAAACAGTTACTTTTATATCGTTTGGGTTAAAGTCGATGAATATATTTTAAAATTTTACTTCCACAATGATTCGAGGAGTTTTATTTTTATAGCATTTCGAGGAGATGTATTGGCTTTGAGGATATATCAAATTTTACTGACTTCTAATTGGAATTTGTTTTTGAATTCGCTTTGAATGGTTACTTTCAGTGGTCGCTTCGAATACTTGCTTCAAATAGTTACTTCGAATAGTTGCTCGAATAGTTGCTTCGAATGGATGTTTCAAGTTTATCTTGCAATAACTGACGCGACATATGGAAGAATCCGAAGACATTTTAGTTCTCATTCATTTACTGACATGAGAACAGGGGGGATTGTGATATGAAAGTAGGATTTTCAGGATTAAATTGTGAATAATGTAAATTTAAGGATTAAATTGTAAATAATATAAGTTCGGTCCTTCAATTATATATATTGTAAGTTTTAGAGAGCATTTGTAATTATGAATAATTGTTAAGGACTAAAGAGCAATTTGTCCTCTTTTGTAACAGATTTTACTTTTGAGTCTAAGTCTTGGCTCCTCTATATAAAGGACAAGACTAACCAAATAAGGTAACTCATTTGTACTTGAATTTTCTCTTGAACTCTTTTGTACTTGAATAATTGTTAAGGACTAAAGAGCAATTTGTCCTCTTTTGTAACAGATTTTACGTTGAACACTTTTTCTCTTGAACTCATTTGTACTTGAATTTTCTCTCTCTAAAAAATCTTTAACTCTTTCTCTCTCTAAATTTCTCTCTTAACAATTTACTAAGGTGAAATATTAACTCATCAAGAATGACTTTTCTAATAACCTCAAAAACTTACAATTTTCTTAAGCATTATCAAGTAATCTCTAGTCAGCTAATAAATAAGGTAAAACTGTCTTTATAACTTCTGAAAAAATGATCCGAACTAGTACTCTTAGCATCAACCAAATAACTGGTTTCAAACATAGCCATATCTCTTTCAAATATTTAGGTATCATCATTCACAAATCTAATAATACTAAATATTTTGCTGCTCTCATAACTAAGATAAGAAAAAAAATTATGGAGTGTGAATATAAAACTTATTATTTTTTAGGCAAATTGACACTTGTTCAATCTTTCCTTTTAGCTATTCTCATCTATTATATGCAAAGCTGCCTTATTCCCAATTTTGTGATCAATATAATCAACAATTTAATAAAAATTATTCCTTCGGGCCTCCAAAAATAACTCACAATCCATCATTTGGTCTAACTGAAATGCCTTATGTAACCCATATGACGAATAAGGGTAATAATTAAAAAATCTTAAAGATATTCAACAAATTTTCTCTTGTAACCTTTGGATGAATTTTAGAGAAAATAAAATCTTGTTGTCATCATTCTAATCCTCTTCAAATAAACATAAAATCCAATGATTCTAAAATATGGAAGAGATTAATTTATATTAGACTAACTGCTGAACAATTTATCACCTTAAACTATAATGAAACAATTCTTGGTACACAGGCAAAAAAGTTTATAATTTCTAGAATAATAACAATTGGGATATCAATAATTTGAATCAACATATTTTTCCATATGATATAAATAGAATTACAAATCTAAGCATTGATAATACTCATGTTGAGACTCTGATTTGGAATATTACTTATGGTGGATGTTTTTTCTTTTGACAAAACATGGAAATCATTAAGAAATTGTTTACCCAAATCATTCATAATTCAAAAATATGGAATAATATATGTCTCAAGAAATGCTCATTTCTTTTATGGAAGGTTCTTAATTATTTTATCTTTGTTGACACTATAGTGCAACAAAGAAAATTCTATCTTGCATCTAAATGTCAACACAGTGACAACATTAAACTATCTCTCATCTCTTTATTAACTGTCACATTGCTTAGAATATTTGGTCTCATTTTCAATATTCATATAAGCTAACACATATCATTAAAGCATATCATTCATTGCTGGTTTTCATCCAGCAATAGAAAGACCCACATTCGATCAATTTTGCCTTTCATTATTTGTTAGAATATACAGTCTACCAAAAATAATTCAAAACATAAAGATCTTAGTTGTTTATCTAAAACAATAATTGACAAAATAACTTATACTATTGTAAAGCTTCATAGTGCAAACCTTCTTACTTATAAGCAGTGGAGAGATGATATTTAAACTGCCAAGGAATGGTTTGCTTTAACCATCTGCCCATCCCCAACCCTTGTTTGTTAAATGTATTCCCCCTAATATCAACAGATTAAAATTGAATTGTGATGGATACTGTCTTACAAATGGTGAATCTAGTAGTGGCATAATTATCAGAAATCACCTTGGTGTTTTTATTAAGGATATAGGTTACTTTTATAGAAAATATTATTCCCATATAGCTAAAACGAGAGCCTTACTAGATGGCTTAACCTACTGGAACTCAAATAACTTAACTCAAGTTGACATTGAATCCGATTCAATGATTTTGATTGAAATAATTAGTTATGGAAATTTTCATGGTTTCTCATCCCTCTATTAGCTTTCTGTAGAAGGCTAATCAAGCCCCATATGACTATAAAACACATCCATCATGAGCAAAATTTTGCGACTAATTGGATCTAAAAATGGGTTACCCAATCAAAATCTATATATGACTTTCCTATTAATGATACTCCTGCCAAATTTAAGACAATCATCTTCTTGGAAAATATCAATTTGGGATGCTTAAAGATGAAAACCTGATCTTATTATTCAGTATATTTTCTCGATTCGAATCTTATTATCCAACACTAACCATGTTGATATGTGTATTCTTGATCAATTTATTTGTCCATTTTACCGATACAATATGTGGTTACCAATGAAAGATGGAGCTAAATGGGAAGTCCTTTGATGTTTGCTTATAGGCTGAAACTAATGTGGAGCTATGCTGAACCAGAAATATTCCTCTAAAGCATTAGTGGATGGTCTTTCCTCTATGTATTAAGAGTTGAAAAAACATATGGCTTTTAGTTCTAATCGTAATCAATAATAAACATCACCTCCACTAATTCTGTAATCCTTAATTATATAATATATATATATATATATATATATATATATATATATAAAATAAATGGATAAGCAAAACATACTTCATCATCGTTGAGATAAACTTAACTGCGTAAATATAAACAAGAACATATTATTTTCATATAAAAAAACTGATAACCGAACCATAAAAAACTAATAAACAAATGGTTTGGAGACAATTATTAATTAATCTTAACTTTAATTTAATAGACTCGAGAAGAAAACGATTTGATTCGAATGTGTTTTATGTTAAACGTGTATGTTACTTTCCATACAAATTTTTGAAATAAAATAAATTTAACGGAAAGTTAATATGTATCTAAGCTATAACCACTAGACTAGCATGGAGATTTTAGATAAATGTATATTTACGATTATTATATATTAAGAGGATTTGGTTAAAAAAATTTAAGTTCCGGTGTGTTATATCAATAAATGTTAAGAAATTTTATATGTAATTTTATGGTGTGTTATATCAATAAATGTTAAGCAATTTTGTAATTTTATGATTTTAATCGTCGAATTAATTTTTAAAGTTATATTTATAATAGCTATAATAGCTATATATTGAAAACATTTTCTCAGTTATTGTTGTTTATGTAAAGTATCAAAAGAATCAATAGAATTGATTTTTGCGATATTTTTAAGCTAATCTATACTACTGGTAAAATGTGGTTGGTTTTTGGAGATTTTAACACTATACGTTTTCCTAGTGATCACGTAGGTTGGTGTACCTTTTGCGGTCAAAGTTCAAATGATTTCAATGATATAATACGTTACTGTTACTCTGAAGACGCATGTTACGTACAAACTAATTTTTTTGAACTAACAAGACTAAGTGGAAGTGTCTTGATCGAGTTTTCTTCTATTTAGGTTGGTCTGACTTCTTCTATGATACTAAGGTGATACATATGGCTCGTACTTGCTCTGATCACACTTTTTTACGTATTAACATTATAAAGGACAAAGTTAAGTACAAGATGAGTTTCAAATTTTTGAACATGCGGACTTTTGATAAAGACTTCATCAACTTGGTTGATTCTAACTAGAGTCTTCCTATGAAGGGGTTTCCTATGTATGTCTTTTGGAATAAAATAAAAAGACTCAACTCAGCTTTTAAAGACCGGAATAAAAACCAGTTTGGCAACATATTTGACAAGGTTACATCTACAGAAAAAGTGGTAAAATATTGTGAAAACAAATTCATGTCAACTAACAGTATTGAAGACAAGCAGAATCTATTTAAAGCTAACGCAGAACATCTTATGGCTCTAACTATGGAAGAATAATTTTGGTTTCAAAAGTTTAATTTAAGGTGGATAAAAGATGGCTACAGAAATACTAAAGTCTATCATAATTTTGTCAAGAAAAAAAGAAGAAAATAAAAAATAACCAACATTAAGAACAACAATGTCTGGATAACAGATGAGAATTTTATTACTCTTTCATCTGAATCTTATTTAAAACAAATTCTTTCTACTTCTCCGTATCTTAATATTGAAGAAGAGAAAAATTATATGCATGATAACATATTTAATACTATTCCTAAACGTATTAATGATGCATATAATAACTTACTTTTATCTCCTCCTTCTGAATAAGAAATCTACAACATTGTTAAGGACCTTAAGCCTTCCATCGCAACAGGAATGGATGGCTTCAATTAGTGTTTTTTCCTTTGTTGTTGGAAAATCATCAAACAAGACTTCTGTAATGCAATGTCATCATTTGGCGTTGGTATAAACATTCCAAAGAGAACCTTGACTACATGAATCTCCATCATAACTAAATCATGCAATCCAACACAATGGAAAGATTTCAGGCCAATCGGCTTGTGCACTATCATGAATAGAGTAATATCTAAGATTTTGAATAATATATTGTCTAAACTTCTTCCCATGATAATTTCTGAAGTGCAAGACAAATACATTAAAGATAGATTAATCCTAGATAACATTACTCTAGCTAAGGAGCTCATCCATAATCTGGAAGAAAGACAAAGGCTGGTAACATTGTCATTATAGTCGATATGACTAAAGCGTTTGATAAAGTCTCTCATAGTTTCATAATTAAAATTATTCGATGTTTTGATTTTAATAAAAAATTTAGTAATTTGATAAGTAGTTTGATAAAATATGTTTATGTATCTATTATTATTAATGTAAAAAACAATTGGTTTCATTAAAACTAACAGGGTATAAGACAATGAGATCCTTTATCCCATGGTCTTTTTATTATTGATGAAGAAATCCTAATAAGAGGACGTAATAAGCTTTATGATTCAAATAAAACTCTAAAGTATTCGTGTCGCAACAGTATTAACATTTAGTATCTTGCGTTTGGTGATGATTTACTTATATTCTCTAATGGTTTTATCTCTTAAATGAACATTATGGGTAAGTTTTACATACTTATCAAGATGTATCATGGCAAGCTATCAACAAGGACAAATCCTAAATCATAACTGCGTCCAATTTAGCTCAAGATAAAGTCAATGCTCCAGCTATTCAAACAAGTTTTAGCTCCATCCTTTTTCATACAACTTACCTAGGAATCACTCTTAACTCCAACAACAAGTCAAGCAATTATGTTTGTCTCTTAGACAAAATCCGAAACAAAATCCTAGAGTGGGAGGGCATAAAGTTATCTTATGGTGGTAGAATTACCCTCATAAGTTATGTTTTTCTTTGTATCCCTATCTATTGGACTCAGAGTTGTTGGATACCTAAAACTATTATCTCTAAAAGAGAAAGAATGCTTAATAAATTTCTTTAGAGTTCTTCAAATGATTCTACCAATATTCATTGGTCTAACTGGTCTACTAATTGTAAATATTTCAGGGAAGGTGGTCTCAACCTTAGCAATCTAAATGACATTCAAACTTTATTCTCTTGTAAGTTGTGGTACAGATTTAGAGAGAATAAATGTCTATGGGTCAAGTTCATGCATATGATATATTGTAAAAGAAAACACTCTATGCAAATCAAATACACAAAGAAGGTCTCTCAAACATGGAAAAAGCTATACAACATCAAGAACTTCCCAGAAGAAAATATGTGATGGAAGCTAGGAAAAAGCAATCTAGATTTCTAGATTGGTAATTGGTTTGGAAAGCCTATAATTATCAAGTTAAACTCTGAAGAAAAGAATGACTGGTTTATGGGTGATACATTCTATTTTTCTAGGAAAATAGTTATTGGAATATGAATAAACTTCATATATTTACTCACTCTAACATCAATTTAATCAATAAGATTTATGCAGATTCTCTAGTCGATGACTTAATTCAATAAAATCTCTCTAAATACGGCTCATTCAATACTAAAGAAACAATGCAGCATATCATAGAAAAACGCATCAAGTCATCCCTATTTGAAAAGATTTAGAATCAAACTACTCCTATTAAATTCTCCTTGTTTACTTTGAAGGCTTTTAAATAATAAGTTTCCTATTGATTCAATCCTTCAGTCTAGACACTTAATTTTAGTTTCTAAATCCAATTCTACTATAATTTAGAAACCATTAACCATTTATTTGTATCTCGTGGCTTTGCTTGGATATATGGAACTACATTGCATATTTATTAAAGATTAAAATAAAATAATTCATGTAAATAACTCACCTAATTCGTTGTTGGTTCTGGAAATCACCCACTAAGGCTCATATCTACAGCATTTTACCTACAATCATTACCTGTGTAATTTGGCAGATCTTGAATCAAATTTAAATCAAAATAAAATCATTCTCTACTATTTATGCAATTAACTACATTATACATATTATATCTAGTCTCGATTAGTGTGGATTATTTCTGATTCAGGGTAATTTAGTAAAGTGTTTTGGGAATTTAATGTTTAAGGTGGAGTGTAGAGAGATAATTAAGGTGTGTACTTGTATTAAATTATGATCACCTTCATTAATGAAAGTAGTTGGGGTATTTATACTTAATTACTGACCCATGGGCCTTTCGGGTTGGTTTGTGGGCTTAGGTTAAGTTTAAGAACCCATTAGCCCAAGGTACGAAATGACCAACACCTAGCTTAGTCACGTTCTACTATTTTACCCTTCTCGGTATCTTATGATACTGGTTAAGTCTGAAATGCCCTTCGGATATGGTTAGGTGGCAATGTCAAAATTATCCGACCTCATCAGTAGCCCATTTAGGTCTTGCAAAGAATCTTTGGAAGAGCTAACCCATAAGAATAGAAGTCAACGCATTTCAATATGTCCTTATGATCTCTGTATCCAAACTGAATAGATCACATTTTTTTTATTAAGAATTTCAAGAGTCAGCCCGATCGAAATTCAGAGGGACTGATTTTACTGTTAAGAATTTCAAGAGTCTTTTTTTTTACGTGGGACACGTGTCGGGTTCTAGTTCAACCTCTCAGCCGTTTTTCTCCTAAATTTTTATACCTACTAGGCTAGAAAGTTACTTAGGGTATAACCATTATACTTTATAGCTCTTAATCATGGCTATGATCAGTTTATCTTCCCCTAGGTAACTTTTTATGTTTTCATAGTTATTCAAAATGATTTCTATATTCTATTGTCTTAAAAAACACACACTTCTAGAGAGAGAAAGCTTAGTAATATTTTCAAATTGTGTCGGAGTAATTTATGTTCACAGCCAGAAATGCACTGGTAAAATGAGGTTGACTGAATTTGTCTGAATTGGAGAAAGCGAGAAAACTTGCAACAGACGAGAGAATTACAGTTGTTCTTCCAGTCTCTCATGGTGAAGAAATCAATCTACCAACAGTAAACACAGACCAAGGTTCATCGTCATCAAAGACATCTAAGGTTAGAAAATTACCCTTTGTCCCAACCCTCTGTCCTCTTCAATCAGGGTCATCTGTCCAAGAGTCTTAAAACCTTCTCCTTAAAAGAAAGCCGTTTCCAGTGTTAGGAAAACTTCGCCCTTTACAGCCATGGGTTCGGAAACTGAGAAGTCTCATGAGAAGAACACCCATCACCAAATAACTCGCCAGTCCAAAGCTAAATCTACTCCTAGCTCTTCGAAACCTACTAGTTCGAAGACGATAAAGCCCATGGCAGAAACTAAGCCATTCGAACAGTAGTCTATCGTAATGGAAGAAAATATGGAGGATAGTATAGAAAATACTCCTTTTGAGGCGTCCGGACAAACGAAGGACACCGCAACAAATCAAAAAGGTAAAATTAAAGTGGTTCTATCTAATCTGGATGCACTTCCAGAGTGTCTGGAAAGAAAGGTGGGGCCAAAATTTTAGAAAGTCAGTGTGAAGTACCTGATATCCCTCCAGAACATTGCTTACGTGTACACCCATACTGCTGAGTTGGGTCGTATTCGAACAAAATAGGGCTTCCTCGATTCCGTTAAGGCGAGAATCCCAATCACCCAGGAGATATCGATGGACTACAAGCCTAATGAGCTAGTAGTATATACCGAGATGTTGAACTAGGGACTCCGGTTTCCCTTGGATCCAGTGATAGTCAGGTACTTTCAACTGATAAAGTTATGTCCAAGTCAGTTGATGATACACTCTGATGGCTTGTATAATGGCTTCAAGGTTGAAAGATCCCACTACTAATGGAGCAATTCGCTGTTGTGGCGAATCTGTGTAAGAACCACCACATCTCCTTTTATCACTATAATATGGGGAATAGCTACAAGGTAGTTAATGACTTACTGGAGTCCGAAAAACCATGGAGGACACAATTCCTGCTCCTTAGCGGAGCCTGGGAGAATGGGAAAAAGATAAAAACTGACTCTAATCCTAGCTAACTGACTAGTCGCTAGAAGAGTATAAGTAAGTTTTATTTATGTTTCTATTAGTCTTTTAAATACTATGTGGTTATTCCGAACTGACTTGTGTCTCCTTTCAGTTTTTCCGAAGAAGTTCTCAGACCATCTAGAGGCTGGCCAAGCACCTGTGCTAAGTTAAATGCATGGGCTTTGGAGAAATTAGAGAATGGTTTCCACAACTACTTTACATCAGGGAACTTTGTGAGGTCTCACCTGTGGAATACTTCAGGGAGAAGAGACCTCTCCTGGGAAGAACTGACCACTCCTCCTCCCGCAGATGTTATTATGAAGAGAACTGAGGCTAAGGACGCCAAACTTTATTTGCCTTCCAGGGTCAAAGCCCCTAGCCATCTGGATAAGATGAAGAACAAAAGAAATAAGAAAACCACAACAGAACCACCTCAGCCAACCACTGAAGGGACCGATTCGGAGAATCCAGGAGGAATCAATGCTGTTCTGCTAGAAGCAGTCGAAGTTACCGTCAAAGAGGCTGGCAAATTAGACAACCCACCAAAGATTACAAAGAAGGATACGAAGCGCAATGCAAGCAATGATGAAAAAGATGCAAAGAAGAAGAAAGTTACTATGGGATCAGAGATAATTCTACGTCCTTCAGAACTTCCTCCTCCGGTTCCTACAGAACCTACACTGTAAGAAGAAATTCCACCCAACCTTTATTCCGAGCAGGCTACTGCTGATGGAGAGGTAAACTTTGATGCTTTTCAGAACATTAACATATATTTTAATGAACTGGACAATAATGAATTTGCGGGACCTTATTGTCATGCCAATTCGGCCAATATTGTAACCCACAATGGTGAGACATACGTGATATCAAGCGAACAAGACACTTTGAGTCATTCTCTCTTGGGTTACATCCGTCTGGTAGTCGGCTTGGAAAGGAAAGTGAGGGATCAAACCAGTACCATAACTTCCCTGACCTCAGAGAATCAAAGCTTGACGAACAGTCTTTCCGCCGCTTATCAAAGCATAGAATCCTTGAAGAATGAAAAAGAGGATCTAGCTGCTAAATTTATCAAGTCAGAAGATGCTCAAAAAGATCTCCAGACCAAGTATTTCGAACTGGGAACTTCTTCCTCCAATGAAATCAAAGTTCTGAAGGGACAACTAGAGGCTAAAGAAAAAACTGTTGAAGAAGACAGAGGATCTTCTTGCGAAAAAGACAAAGGAGAATACATCTCTAGTAAAGAAGCAAGCCGAAGAGATAACTGTTGGAATAGAGAAGTATACCTATGGAGTGGTGGAATATTTGGAGAAAAGAGATGATGGAATCAAATTCGATATGGTCTTACTATTCCATGAGACTTTCCCTAAGAGGACCCTTGGTTCTTTGTGGAAATTTGTGGAATATGATGACCTTCCTTTTCATACAATTGCTGATGGTGATAAGCATATCTACTAAAGTAGAGAAGATTATGAAGATAACGAAGGAGTTGGTGAGAGCTCAACTGTTGAACTCAAAAGTCCAAAAAACAACGATGGTGATGAAAAAACCGAAGGGAACAAGCCCTAAGGTTATACTGTTATGCTGCGTATTTTTTGTTGACAAACCAAAGTCCTTGGATGGCCATTGCATTTTGCTCTATTATTTGTTTAAGTTTCATTCTTAAAACTCAAAGTCGTTGAATGGTCAAGGCATCTGTGAATTATGGATCGGTTTTATTCCGATCAGACTTTAATATCATATTTCCCTTTGCGTTTCACTGCTAATGTTTAAATAACATTTAATATTTCAGATTTGTTGAGTAAGTGTGTTAATAAATTCCGACCATATGTGTTTGACAAATGTGATCAAGTGTTTAACGTATCCGATCACCTCAAACATGTTTGAGAGCCGGGGTGTTTAATAAGTATTTAATATCCGACTACCTCACACTATGATTAAATCAAGAAAAATTTAGCACCAGACTTTTGAAGAAGGCATAAGATATTATTGAAAAACTCGGACACCTAGTTAAAACCTCCTTGCACCACCAGGGTAGGAAAAAGTGTGCCCATCTAATATTTACATTGACATTCAAAAAGTAAATATTTACAAGAAAGTTATATTTTAAGTATAACCTGAGATGTTCAATGTTCCATGAGTGCTTTAGTGTTCTTCCCTCCTTGTTTTGCAGTCTGTACGTTCATGGTTTAATTTTCCCACATACCATATAAGGACCTTCCCAATTCGGAGCCAGCTTACCGAATTGTTTTTCCTTGGTGTGTAAAAAGACTTTTCTTAAGACTTTATCCCCCAATTGGAAATCTATTCTTTTAAATTTGGAGGAAAATCTACACCTCATCAAACCCTGGTAATGCGCCGTTCTCAAAAGCGCTTTAACTCTTCTTTCTTCAATCAAATCCAACTGATTCTTGACTGCCATATCATTTGCTTGTTCGGAATAATTTTGAACTCTATGAGATGGTAAAGTAGCTTCTATGGGAGTTATCGCATCCATCCCATAGACAAGGGAAAACAGAGATTCTTGTGTAGCAACCCGAGGTGTAGTTCGGTAAGCCTACAACACTTCTTGTAGATAACTTGTCCATTTTCCTGCAGCTCTTTCCAGATTTTCTTCAACCCGGACAAGATTTTCCGATTATCAACTTCAACTTATCCATTTGCTTGAAGGTGCAAAGGAGAGAAAAGTAGTGTTGAATTCCTCTAGATGTGCAAAACATCTCCATGTCTTTATTATCAAACGGTGGTCCATTATATGTGGTAATCTTTCGGGGAACCCCAAATCTGCAACATAGATTACTCAAAAATAAATTTAATAATTTCCTTAGAAGTGGTTCCAGCTAATGGAGCTGCCTCTATCCACTTACAAAAATAGTCAATAGCAACCATGATTGTTCGAAATCCACCAGATGCCATGGGACGAGGTGCAACTAGATCCAACCCCCATCTATCAAATGGTATCGGCTCAGATATGGATTCCATAGGAGCTGCTGGCACATGAATTTCATTTCCATATCTTTGGCAAGGATCACACTTCTTTACCATATCTTTAGTATCTGCCAATATGGTTGGCCAGTAGTAGCCTGGTAATAAAACTTTCCGGGTTAGGGCTTTATAGCCACAGTGTACAAAACCTTCACCATCATGCAGTTCAGATATCACAACTTGGGATTCTTCAATCCTAAGCAACGCAAGAGGGGTCTGCTGAAATATTTCTTGTAAAGAATTTCCCTTAATACCAAGAAATCACGAGCCTTAGACTTGATTTTCTTAGCCATGTATTTGTCTGGAGGCAAATTCCCATCAGATATAAGCTGAGAATATCATACCTCCAGTCCTTAGGTTGAATGGTTACTATGATCATACTTTCTTAATTTTCTTTAACTTTTTCTTGGCCCATATGTATTGATGGACATTCTAACATCAGAATCCAATGGTAAGATTCAAAATAAGCTATGGTTTCCAAAGAATCTGCCACAATATTCTCCGATCTAGGGATATATTCATATCGAATACTCTTGAAGCTTGCAACAACTTCCTTCAACATAAACAAGTATTTTATCAATTGTTCTTTATTTGCTTCAGATTGCCCTTGAGCATGGTGAATCAGTAATTGGGAGTCACTCAACTCTCCTGGCCCCACATATAAGGTCTAGCTTAAGACCAACTATAATTGCTTCATATTCAGATTCATTGTTAGAAGTCCTGAAACCAAAACATATAGCCTGGTACATAATATCACCATATGGAGAAGTTAAACAAATTCCATCCCCACATCCCATAGTACTAAATCTACCATCAGTTCAGACCACCCATTCTTTTTTAGACTAGTTCTCTGGTATCTGTCCGGGAGATCTATCAACATGAAATTCTACCAAGAAATCGGCCACTGACTGGGCTTTAATTGTTGTCCGGGACAAAAACTTAATATCATAATCACCCAGCTCAACTGACCACTTGGTCATTATGCTTGATACATCAGCTTTCTGAAGAACATTCTTCAAGGGAAAAATGTTTGAACAATAATGGAATCAGCTTGTAAGTATGGTCTCATCTTTTTTGCTGCAATTACCAAGGCCAATGCTAGTTTTTCTAACTTCAGATATCATCTTTCAGCATCCAACAGACTTTTTCTAATATAATACACCAGACGAGGGTAATTATCCACCTCTCTTACTAACACAACATTTGTCGCATACTCCGATACGGCTAAGTATATGTAGAGATTTCCCCCTCAACAGGTTTAAATAGAGTCTTGGGCGAGACAAATTCCTCTTGATTTCAAGAAATGCTTGATCACACTATGGAGACTAATTAAAGTATTTGGCATTCTTTAACACCTGGAGAAATGGAGACATTTGTCTGATGATCTCGAATAAACATGTTTAACGCAACCAACCGTCCGGTCAAACTTTGAACTTCTTTGGTGCTCCGAGGAGGATCCATTGCTAACAAAGCATTGAGCTGATTCAGATCAGGTTGAATTCCTTTTTCACTTATTACATAGCCCAAAAATGTTCCAAAACGGATCCCAAAAACACACTTTTCAGGGTTTAACTTCAAATTCATAGCTTCTAAGTTGGAAAACGATTCTTGAAGGTCAGATATATGCGCATCTTCCTCTAAAATCTTTACCATCATATCATATGTATAAACTTCCATATTGTTGCCAATCTAATTAGCGAAGGCTTTATTTACTAACCTTTGATAGGTGGCCCTAGTGTTTTTTAATCTGAATGACATTACTTTATAACAATGAAGACCTCTGTCCGTAATAAAAGTGGTATGATCTTGATCTTTCAGATCTACTTGTATCTGGTTGTACCCCGTAAAGGCATCCATGAAAGACAATAGTTTATTTCCAGAAGTAGAATTCACCAACTGATATATTCGAGGAACATAATAAGGATCCTTGGGGCATTCCCTATTAAGATCAGTGAAGTCGATATACATGCACCATTTTCCATTCTTTTTCTTGACCAAAACAGGGTTGCCAGTCCATAAAGGGTTTCAAGACTCTTTTATATGGCCCATCTTGGTCAAACGACCAACTTCTTAAACAATAACAGCTGCTTTTTCTTTAGAGAAATACCTCATTCTCTGTACAACTAGTGCACCATCAGTTCGTATGGACAATTTATCAAAAATAATATCAGTTCACGCTCCGGTAACATCATTGTCGCAACAAGCAAAGACATGCTGATTACTCATTAAAAAAGATAACAGTCTATATTTCAAAGCTGGTGCCAACTTGGTACCAATTTTAATATTTTTGACCTCAGTGAGGGAATGAATTTCAACCTCCTCTACGGGTATTATGACACTGGGAGCCTCCCTCGGATCATCAATTTTATTCTCATAGATGGAAGGCTCCAATAGCTGCTAATCTTTGTTAATCATGAATGCCTCTACAGACTTAGATGCAAAGATCGTTGCATAACATTCCATGGTTATCTTTTGACTGCTCCAGACAACACCTACTTGTCCCTGGACATCGTATTTAAAACATTGATGGACCTTAGAGGTCACAACATGCATTTTAGAGAGCCAATACCTCTAAAATATTGCATTGTAAATGTTGGACAATCCACCACAACAAACAGTACTCTCACAATTTATTAAAAGGTCAGTTACCCATCAATACCTCTTCTTCAAATTCCCCAATCACATCTGCAGAACTCCATGTGAAGCCCAAAATGGTTCTGTTTGCATGCTCTATAACCGAAGCTTCCTCATATGTTTATAGGAGCTAAAAAACAAGATGTTTGCCGAACTGCCCGTGTCAATCAGGATCCGACGTATATCATTTCCCCATATTGAAGTCCCTATTACCAGAACGTCTTTATGAGGCCCTGTAATATCTCTCAGGTCATCCTCATCGAAAACTATAAAAGGATATGGAGTTTGATACATGTGTGTAGAGATTCTTCCATCCAACTGAGTAGTCAAACTGTGGACATGCCTCTTCCTTGATGAACTAGAATGTGCAGTCATAGTGTCCTCTCCAAAGATGGTTAGAGATTTAAAAAATTTCACCAAACTAGAGACAGTTTTAGTGTTGTCTGTTATTACCCTTACCCGATTCCGACTTGGATCCGGATCAAGGTACTCAGAGTCTATATCAAACCTTTTAGTAATCACCATAGCATCTTCCTGTGTAAACGTTCAAGGATTGCTTGATGGAACAGTTCAGGGAGTATTGGCATTAGATTGTATATTATCCGGTCTGCTCCCCTTTTATTTTTTGATATTGGCCCTTAACTTACCTCTCTCAATGAGATTCTGGACCTCTTGTTTCAAGGCTATACAATCATGGGTATCATGCCCTATGTCATTATGATATTTGCAGAAACGGGTACTCTGGTTTTCTCTGGAGACTGCAATGCTGCTGGCTTTCTAAAGTATACTTTGTTTTTAGTTTTGTCATGTATTGTAGCCACACTTTCCCCCAATTTAGCAAACCACTCAGGTTGAACCCATGGCCCCCTCTTGTTTCTGACCTGTTGGTTCTGATTTTGGATAGACTGATTCTACTTTGATCGGTTAGACCCCTATCCAATCTCCTTTGACCTGTAACCGAACTGATTGGCAGCTTGAGGGGTTGATGTTGTAGTAGTATACTTAATATGGAAATGCACTTTGGTTATCTTTGTTCCTCAACGTTAATTTTTTTTCCAACCTGATTTAACAACCCTCCCCAAGTCGTAGCCTTCTTCCGAGTCACTGAATCAGCTAAATTACCTGGATTTAAACCTTTCCCAAGGGAAGAAATTGCAACTTGTTCAAAGCAATCTGCTAGCCCATTTTTTGTATTCACAAACCGGTTGATATACTCCTTCAAACACTCATTTGGCTCCTGAGCACAATGGATAATGATATTCCCATTACCCTTAAGCTTCTTGCTTCCAATGAATTGCCTCCGGAAAGCGAACCCAAAATAAATAAATAAAATTATAAATAACAATTAATTGGGGGAACATTCTGCGCATTCAAATCCATCCGAACTACCTTGTATGCTGGTTTTGAATATGGAATTCAGGCACATTTGTGCCCCCACTGTGGTCGCCAATTTAGTGTGGATTATTTTTTATTGAGGGTAATTTAGTAAAGTGTTTTGGGAATTTAATGTTTAAGGTGGAGTGTAGAGAGATAATTAAGGTGTGTGCTCATATTAAATTCTGATCACTTTTATTATGAAAGTAGTTAGGGGTATTTATACTTAATTACTGAGCCATGGGCCTTTCGGTTCGGATCGTGGGCTCGGGTTAAGTTTAAAAATCCATTAGCCCAAGGTATGAAATGACCATCATCTAACTTAGTCACATTCCACTAGTTTTACCCTGTTCGGTATCTTATAATACTGGTTTAGTCCAAACTGCCCTCCGAATATGGTTAGGTGGCAGTGTCAAAATTATCCGACCTCATCATCGATTATGTTAACTTGTTTAAGCTCAAGCATTAGAAATACAACGAAAATGTTGCTTCTACTTTAAATTGCTTCAATCGCCTCAAGAATCGCAAAAAAGCTACTCATCTATCTTGGACTCCTTCTCTACCTAACCGGTATAATTTGAACACTTACACCTGCTATTTAACATCAAGTGAATCCAATGGAGGAGTAATTATTAAATACAGCTATGGAAACATTCTTCAAAAATATGGTAACATCTATGTCAAGCTCTTTCCTATTAAAGCAGAATCCATAGATCTTCATGATGGACTTCAACTCTGCAAAATCAAAGGTTTATTAAACATAAATATTGAAACTGATTCAGAAATCTTAGTATCTCTTATATCTACTCGATCTTCCCCTCTTTCTTTAGAGCCTATTCTTTCAAGTATTAGATCTCTAGTCTTTCTTATAATGAGTATTCATCATATTTTCAGAGTCCAAAAGAGAGTGGCCAATTGACTCGCTAGGTGGTGGAATCAGAAATGTAAGATGAAAATTGATCATTTGCACTTCCAAAATTCTTCTCACTTAAAATCAATTACATTATTTAGAGAAAGTTGGCTTGGGCTATTTCAGAACTCAGTAATTTTTTGTAATCTTTTTGTCTTCACTAATTTTAATATCTCTTCATTATTTCTTATTGATATGCTTTGCGATAGGTGGTTGAACTTTTGGATCTGTGTTGCTGAGTTTTTGCATGTTTTGGGTAGTTGACCTTCAATCTTCATTATTCTGAGATTTTAATTTTTGGAATTTGAAGTTTTTTCTTCAATTCTTCCTTACTTTGAGCTAGCTTATCAAGAGAATAAATCTAATATGGTCTCCGGTGGAATCTATAGAAGCAGACCTATGGAAGTTTATTTCCTCATTCTCAATTTTGCCCAGTTAAAGAACTTGGAATTGAAGTTCTACATTCATTCTTATTGATTCCAATTTTGTCGGGAACTAAATTTTATTAGAATCTTGCCACTGATCGTATCGTAAGAAATTTAATGTTGGACCTTCACCCCATCTTGTTTGGGTTGTTTTTGTTTCGAGTATATCAGTTAATTCTGATTTTACTTAATATATATATATATATATATATATATATATATATATATATATATATATATATATATATATATAATAAGTTTTAGTTTCTTGTAATAATTAAAATATTTTATAGTAATTATATATTATTATATTGAGTCTCATCTGTTTTTTTTTATATTTGAATTCGAATATGATCTGATCGGTTCTTAATATTTCCAAACCCACTATTCAGTCTCATATTATATTATGTATCCTCATATATTATATTTGGTGTATGGATGGTAATAAACGGTTCAAAGACCAGATCTGGTCCGTTCATTCAACCCCGTTCTTTTAATATTTGAATTCGTATATGATCCCATCTGCTAAGAGCTTATAGTAATTATATATTATTCTATTCAGTCTCATATTCTGTATCATCATATATTATATTTAGTGTATGAATGGTAATGGGTGGTTCGCAGACCAAATTCGGTTCGTCCTTTCAGATCCATTTTTTAATATTTAAATTCGAATATGATCCGATCCGTTGTGAGTTTAATATTTCTAAATCTAAACCCGTCCTTTTATGTTTGTGGAGTAATCTGGTCCGGTCCACTAACATCAGTTTTAATATTATTTTTATATATATTATTTTATTTAAAATATATTATATTATTTTTTTTAAATCTATTTTTTTTATTTTATTTTTATTATATATATATATATATATATATATATATATATATATATATATATATATATTATAATTTTATGGTCGGACCGACTCAGACAATTTAGAAACCCGAGCCCAACCCGCTTGTAAGTTATAATTCATAAATCTGTATGCGGCCCGTTATATGTTCGGGCCAGACAAAACCAACCAGATTGGGTCGGTCCAGACAATATCCAAATTATCATCCCTGATTTGGTGTAATATAACAATTAAATATTATTGTACTATGCCATCAAATTGGCATATGTAAGAGAGAAATGACCAATTTGGGAGGCAATACATCGAGCTGATTCTCGTGGAGTGCTTTAGTAAATATCTTTGCCTACTGAGCATGATTCGAAATATGAGAAGGTATAATCAGACCATGTATGTACTCATCCCGCACAAAATGACAATCAACCTCGATGTGCTTGGTACATTCGCGGAAAACGGGGTTGGCGATAATATGTAATGATGTAGTGTTGTCGCAATAAATTTGTATAACACCTGTAATGATCCCTAGAAAATTAAAAATACCCTTTAGTCATTTTAATTCACATGTGAGAATGACTATAAACCGATATTCAGCTTTGTCTGAAGAGAGAGCAACAATATGTTGTTACTTGGTCTTCTACGAGATCGACGAGTCCCCAATTTGAATGAACCATCCAGACAAAGAACATCTGGTGAATAGGAAAGAAACCAATCCGAATCACACAATCCTATGAGTTTAAGAGTAGTATGTGACCTAAGAAGAATTTCAAGTCTTCAAAAACCCTTTAGATATTGAATCACACCAAGCACGGCTTGCCAATGATCCACTATGGGACGAGTGGCTGATACGTACACCAATCATTTCACAAGTCGAAGATAGGCTGAAGGATCAACAAGCTGATCCCCAATAGCTAGGGATAGTCGGTGATTTGATCAAGCATATCACTAACCAGATGAGCTCCAAGTAGGTTTGTTACAGAAAGAATATCAATCGCATATTTGCGATGACTCATAAATATACCATAATAGTTCCGAGAAACTTTAATAACTAGAATATATTTTAGAACACCAAGATTCTTCATGTGAAAGCAATCAAACATATATTTCTTAAATTGTATTATAATGCCAGATTTATTTCATGTGAGGACCAAATCATCAACATACACATGACATAAATTACAAACTGACATGATGACAATAAAAAAGAGAGTAATTAGAGTGTGACTGAGTAAAACTATATGTACGCATTGCACCCAAAAGTATAGAAAACCAACATCCCAGAGCTTGTTTTAGTCTATACAAATCTTTTTGTTGCAAACGAGATTTTTATGCGTTGGATAGAAACAATAAATGATGCGCATAAAACGTTCTTGCTGCAGATCATTGTGACTAAATGTATTGTGAACATCAATTTGATATAATTATCACTTCTTAACAGTTGCAATAGAGAGAAGCAGACGAAGGGTAATGAGCTTGACAATTGGAGAAAATGTTTCAGTATAATCAAGACCCTCATACTATTCATTTCCCAATGATAACAAATTGTTCTTTTAACCTTTCTATTTTTCCACCAGAGCGACGTTCGATCCGTTATCCACGTGCACCTTAAGGCTTTTTTTTTTTCGGAGGGAACCCGCAGCCGCTACTCAGAGTGCAATGAGTGCGCACAGGGTAAACCCTCAGTCTGACGCGATAGCCTGCAAACCAACGCCAGAAGGTAAACCACACAAGGTGACAGGCTCAGCCGAGAAAGCAAAGGCAGAGGGACTCGAACTCATGACCTTTTGGTTATAAGAATGCCATACCCAACCAACTCGGCTACCCCCTTGGGGGTTACCTTAAGGCTTTTTTGTTAAAAAGAATAAGTGATAATGTATTTTTGAGATCAGTGTTTAATTGGAACTAAGAAAAGGAAACAGTCTATGCCATTTACTATTGTCTATTTAATTAGGAAAAACATCATACATAATAGTTTAAGGATTTATCTTATTTATACATTACAATAAATACTCGGTTACTCCCATGATTTAAAAAGTAGTTACCACTCTTGTTATGATGCTTGTGTTTGAGTGCTAAAACCCCACGTTCTTCACGCCTTCCTGATGATACGTTTAATGGGTTCGTACATCAAATAAATGTCTTCCTCTCTATTCTTCAGTCGACAATCGCTTGTATATATCATTGCCCTTCCACTCGGTTAGGTCTCGTACGACAATGTTACCGGTTTTTTACCGGCTAAGGATATTCTGTTAATAATATTAATTGGTCACTTTTATGCTCGATCTTCCTCTTGTGTATTACTGAGCTCACCTCACTCATATTGAAATATGTATTCTGAGCGAGGGATTTATGCCTTATAAGGACTTCATATAGTCCTTTTAAATACTGATTTGTTTGATAGTTTGCAATTTAAAAGAATAGAAATAAATGTAGACGAGGTGAGATGTATATGTGGTTCTTTGTTTCTTGTCATGTATTATTTAATACTTTAACATTATTTTTATTTAAAATGATAGACATGCGATGTGTTTTCGTTAGTGAGTGTTTTCCATTCGTCAGTTATTGGGTCACTTCTTCTGATAGTGTAGGACTTACACACACACTTTTTAAAAAAAATAACGTTTCATATTTTGTATTATTTAATTTTGTTTAATATATTTATTATTCATACGCCCAATTCAAATATTATAGGACATTGATCGTTTGCCCATTGTATGGTTGAAAGTGATATTGATGGATAATATAAAAAGTTGTATTTGAAAGTTAGATTCAACTTTCTTTTACTCTGGATCATCAAGAGATATTGTGTAGAGTTGTTATACTTATTCTGCTGTTTGTGTTCAAGAACTAATACATTCTCCCACTTATCATAGATAATGATTCGCATGTATAGAATTACTACTCTTCTATTAATTTCGTTATTCCTTTCTATTTTGTGGGTAAAAGCTTTGGGCTTAGCTTGATAATGTGATTTTGAGGTGCCTAGTACCCTTCATTAAAAAACCCTAAGCTTTTCTGATATGGGTTTTGATTTCTCTGCTGAGAAATTATCTTCTTTCCCACCAGAAATGCCTCACAAAGTAATGTGAAAGAAGAAAACATCATCAAAGGATGCTACCCCGAGTCTTCCACCTGAGGATAAGATGGAAGATAAGGAATTCCTAGACCAATTTGTTTGGTCACTTGTCCCCGTTTTATGAGTATCTAACTGCATATGGGCATTGTAAGTGTAAGGTAGAATACAACCTACCAGGTTTTGTTGAAACCATGGTACCTGAGCCGGGTGAACAACCTTGTACTCTCCGAGAAGGTGGGACGTGCTTTTATACTACACTCTTTTATTGGGGATCGTGCATAACCCTTCTTCAGTTTGTCAATGAGTTTTTTAGGTACATTAGAATATGCCCAACCCAACTTACTGCCAACATTTAGCGACTGATGCTGAGCATACTAGTGAGCTCTATGATATTTGATATTGTGGTCTGCCTAGATGACTTCTTGTCTAGTCTTGATATATATAAGTCATCGTGTAATCCTTACCTATTATATATCGATGCATAGTGGATATAAAATTGTTAATATTTCAACGTCTAGCAAATATTGTAATCATTCATTTTGTGTGTGTTTGATGACTCAGAGCATCCCATCAGGAAGAATAATATCAAGTTAGAACGAAGATATATGAAGACATGTAAGCTAGAAATTATTTTGGTTTTGTTTATTGTGAATGATATGTTAATGGAAATATGTTGATATTTTTATTTTTGTTTGTTGAAGGTAAAAAATTAGGAACGTACTAAGGGTTATAGAGGAAAATTTACGGATAACCAGATTTTAACCCGTTGGAGAGACTGTCAACCGCAACGTATTCAACGTGATATCTTGAGTACCATCTGTTGAGCATAAAGTTCACTTTTAGAAAGAGAAAGTGAAAGATGAAACAAGTTTATATAGAGAGAAAGTAAGTATGAGAATAAGAATATGACTTATAAAAATAATCGTCCCTTTGTTCATACCTCACACTTTATTTATAAGTGTGTATCGTAACCCTCATCTTTACAAATAATACAAATATATTCTTATACCTATATAATTTATCATAAATAACCTTATCATTATTGCATTGTGCCCATAATATTGTATATCCTTATCACCATCGTCTTTTTACTCTTGTGAATTTTATATTAGAGAGGTTGTGGTCCATACCGGAGATAAAGATGTCAAAATATGGAGACGTAACATTGAGTGTGACACGACAGATAGCTAGTGTTGACCGAGTGAATGTCATATTATTGGAGCGAGTGTATGCGAAGAACCCTGCAGGTATTAGGTTGGATATGCATGTTAAACGAGTTGGTAATAATGAAAAATATGTACCCGTTGTAGAGGGTGCTACGAAGCACATGTTTGTTAGGATACCGATCATGTACAATCCAAACCAAAGAAGAAGAAGAAAAGTATGGTCCATGGAGTTGAGAAGGTGCGTCCTTCAGATGATAAGGGGAATTTAAGTATATCCGACCAAAAAGAGTCGAGTAACTGCATTGTGATGCCCCCTTAAAAAGAAGTCATGATGAAGTGAGGCAAAAAAGTCATTTTCTTATGAATGATTCTAAAGTGACCAAGAGGAAGATGGTCTTAACACAGACTGACGTCCCCATTGGATAACCATGAAATCTATCTGATTCCCCTAAGAAGTCTACTAAAGAAAATTTAGCCATGGTTGTGAGTTTGACCCATTTGCCGATGTGGGAGAACCCTACGGTAGTAAGATATGTTGAAGGTGTTTGTGAGAATGAGGTTGTTGAAGTTAGTTATCATGCAACTCCTACTACTATCACCTTTGGTAAGGGGTTGACATTGGTTGGGAACTCCTCATAAAAAGATGGAGTGACTAAGTAACTGGTTTATGGATCTAGTGGTGTCTCTGTCGATGCTATAAAAGAAGTGGAGACTTTCCAAAAGGAGGGTAGAGATGCTTAACTTAACCCCTCTACAATTAAACAACATATGATATTGGGAGGTGACGAACTCCCTGTTGTAATCATCATACGACACCTTCTCATCTAATGTACCACCAGTTGAAATACTTCTCATAACTAACTTACTACAACAACATGTCAATAACTTATAGTCTGCAACGCCAACTGGAGCCGATTGGGGAGGTAAACTGCATAATGGTGTTTGTTTTATTAAATACTCTAGCTTTGATGCATTGATATATCCTTCTTTTTATGTACATTGTTTTGGCAGAGTCATCGCAGTTCGATGCCTTTATCCTATGGTAGAATGACTCTTGTATACACCAAGGCTATGGAATTGTTGCGGTACAAAGTGGCCTATGTTTTTTCTAAGTTTTGATTTGATAAGTTTGTTAAAGAAAATGTCGATATGGAGGTGGTCTATGTTGAAATTTATGCTGAGAGGGATTCTGAAGCTACATAACAAGAATTTGTTGGCGTTGAATGAGTTCTTAATTACTTAGAGTGGGGAGCATACCGGGCATAATAACATTTTAATGAAGCAAACAACAAAGCTTATTGGGCATAATGCCTTGTTGTTAAAGTAGATAGGGAAACTACTATTAAGTTTTGTGCCCTCCATTTGGAAAATGCTACCTTTAAGACAAAGATTAGCCGGATGAGAACAAATATGGAGGAGGCCAAAATCGAATGGTCAGATCGTGCGACCAAAGCTTATGTTGAATGTTAGAAATATACTATGGGTGTTGCCCAAGGCCTCCTTGAAAGGCTACATAAGGACACGATTATAGATGTCGTGAAGATCAACCCTAGGCTGGAATTGCGAAAACTAAAGGATTTGGTACTTGAGAATGAACGGCCCTGAGGGTCGGATAATGAAGAAGAGAAAGATCAGGAAGATGGTGGTGAGGATGGAGGGATGTAAGGGGGTGTTTGAAGCGAGTTAATGTTATAAAATACTATGCAATTATCACAAAATGGCTCAAGCACAGAATATATGCGAATGAAAGATTTAAATGAAACACAGGATTTAACGTGGTTCGACAATTGTCTACGTCCACGGGCGCCGCCAGAGAAAAGAGTTTCACTATGATAGAAAAGGTTACAGATTTCAGATTGTGTTTTGTGTCGCCCTAGTAATCTATTTATAGGGAATTAATAGACTTACTAGACTATGGGCCTAATGAGCTCATACCACAAGACTAACTCAAGTAATTGGACAATATCACTATCATAACACAAAACTGTACTGCCGGACACAGTACACTGTCAAGGCACTATTCGACTCATTCACAACAAATCTTCCCCTTGAGGCGAATATCTTTTCTTCACTATCAACAAAGAATCTTCTCTTCTTCTGACTCACCAAATGCCCTTAAGGCATTCACTCTATACTGCGAACACCGATCCAGTTTAGGCATTCCCTAAACTTTCGAACTGATACTGCCTTGGTCATTATATCTGCTGGATTATCGTGTGTAGACACTTTCTTCACATCAACAATTCCCTTTGATATTATATCACGAATAAAATGATACCTGACATCTATGTGCTTTGTACGCTCATGGTACATCTGGTTCCCTGTAAGGTGTATGGCGCTTTGACTGTCACAAAACACTTTTGTAGTAGTCCTATCCAAGCCCAAATCTGCCACCAAACCTTGCAACCATATTGCCTCTTTAACTGCTTCTGTTACCGCCATGTACTCTGCCTCTGTTGTAGACAAAGCTACAGTAGCTCGCAACTGTGCTTTCCAACTGATCACACTCCCAGCTAGAGTAAATACATATCCTGTCAGAGATCTTCTTTTATCCATATCACCTGCAAAATCAGAATCAACAAAACCAACCAATGATCCTGCAACATCATTCAGCGATTCACCAATATCGGTTTTGTTAAAAGTTAAGCCAACGTTCACAGTATTCTTTTGAAGAGATTCAATCTCTTCCCCTATAGCACCAATCCATCGATCTGCCTCTGAACTCGCTATAGCTTCTCTGTAGCTACTAGGTTCCTGCATCTCAACTTCTTCTGCAACTGACAAAGCATATGTAACTAGATTCGCATACCTTTTTGGAAGTCTAATATCTCTTCTTTCTCTGCCCAATGCTATGCTATAAGGTTGTTGATCTGGTTCAGGCACATCATCGTCACTATCATCCGATGCTGACGCTTCACCTCCTGATTATGGATCCACCTCAGAACCACTTGAATTATTGGACTTGCTAGGAACTGATTCTACTTCAAGCTCCACCTGTTTACTCACAAACGATCCTGATTCGACCATTTCTCCTACTTCCTTCTAACTGTCTATCGAAGCAAACTCATTAAAAGTAACGTCCCTACTGATGAGAAAACCTGGAGAATTTGGAGAGGTACACCATAACCTATATCCCTTCACTCCAGTAGCATATCCTAGAAATATGCATCTCTTTGCCCTCGGCTCAAGCTTACCATCTCTCACATGAGCATACGCAGGACAACCGAACACCCTCAAATGTTCATAATCAGCCAACGATCCAGACCAAATCTCAAAAGGAGTTTTACAATCAATAGCCATTGATGGAGACCGATTCACCAAGTAACACGCTGTATTGATAGCTTCAGCCCAAAAATCCTTTCCCACACCGGAATGTGAGAGCATACTTCGTGCCTTGTCACAAAGCGTTCTGTTCATTCTTTCTGCGACTCCATTCTGTTGTGGTGTTCTAGAACAAGTGCGATGGCGCACTATTCCCTCAGCTTCGCAGAACTCGTTGAACTCACGACTGCAATATTCTAACCCATTATCTGTCCTAAGACGTTTGATTTTTCTTCCTGTTTGCTTCTCAATCATCGTCTTCCATTTGAAAAAGGTTGAATATGCCTCATCTTTTGTTTTCAGAAAGTAAACCCACACCATCCTTGAATAATCATCAATCAAACTCATGTAGTATCTGGCTCCGCTCTTGGACCCCAAAGATCTGAGTGAATGTAGTCCACTGTGCCTTTAGTATTTCTTACAACCGATTTGCTGAATTTGACTCTAGTTTGTTTACCAAACACACAGTGCTCACAAAATCCCAATGATTCTGCTTTATACCCTTTCAACAAATCTCTCTTTCTCAAAACAGCTAATCCTCTGTCACTCATGTGACCAAGACGCCAATGCCACAACTTATTTTGATCCTGCCTACTTTGGCTATTACTCCCTGATGATGCTACTGCAGCATCGCCCATAACAACACTCCCCTGGAGAATGTAAAGACCCTTCTGCAAACTACCTTTCATGCATACCATTGAGCCTTTTGTCACTTTGATTACACCATTTTCTGCATGGTACTTGTAACCCCGAGAGTCTAGAGTCCCAAGAGAAATCAGGTTTCTTTTTAACCCAGGAACATGCCAGCACGTCAAGATTCTAAACATTCTGATTCTGACGTTACCAATACCACCAACAGTCAACGAATGATTGTTCCCTAAATAGACAGTTCCCTGCATTGGCTTGTACGTATCAAACCACTGCTTGAACTGACACATGTGATATGTAGCGCCAGTATCAAGTACCCAAGAGTTTTGCCCAAAGTATGAACTCACGGACAATACATCTCCTTTACCACTGTTTTCACTATCGTCGGAATCATTCACACCTTCAACAATGTTTGCTGTATTTTTCTTTTGATTTCCCTTCTTACCATTCAGTTTCGGACAATCTCTCCTATAATGACCCTGCTCACCGCATTCATAACAGTTTGAGTGCTTCACCCTTGACTTGGACCTCAAGTTCTTCCTTCTTAAAGAACTCGCTTTGCTTTTAGATCTTCCCTTAGTCATAAGACCTTCCCCTTCAGCTTGATTGTCTGGCTGAAACTGTCTCATCTCTTTTGATTTCAGTGCCCCTTTGACATCTGCTAGCGATAACTTATCCTTACCATACATAATGGTATCTACGAAGTTTTCATAGGGAGCTGGTAACGATCTCAATACAAACAAAGCTTGATCCTCATCTTCAATATTGATATCTATGTTCTTCAAGTCCATTATAATTGATTTAAAATTATCTAGGTGCTCTGTTATGGACATACCTTCTTTCAATCTGAAATCATACAAACGTTTCTTCAAATATAATCGGTTTACTACTGATTTCTCTGAGTAAAGATTTCCTAGCTTTCTCCATGTGCAGGCAGCAGTCTTCTCACCACTAATCTCGCGAAGCACATTGTCTTTCACACTCATTAAAATCCAGCACAAAGCCCTTTCTTGAAGATCTTGTTTCTCCTCTTCTTTCATCTCTTCTAGTAACTTATTCTCCACAACCTTCCACAGCCCTTGCAGTACCAATGAAGATTTCAGTTTAATCTTCCACAACGCAAAGCTGGATCCCCCATCAAATTTTTCAATCATGTATTTTGTTGTTGTAGACGCCATTGTGAAACCCTAATTGCAAAAGCCCTAATTTCACCACGCGGCTCTGATACCAATTTTGTTATAAAATACTATGCAATTATCACAAAATGGCTCAAGCACTGAATATATGCGAATGAAAGATTTAAATGAAACACAGGATTTAACGTGGTTCGATAATTGTCTACGTCCACGGGCGCCGCCAGAGAAAAGAGTTTCACTATGATAGAAAAGGTTACAGATTTCAGATTGTGTTTTGTGTCGCCCTAGTAATCTATTTATAGGGAATTAATAGACTTACTAGACTATGGGCCTAATGGGCTCATACCACAAGACTAACTCAAGTAATTGGACAATATCACTATCACAACACAAAACTGTACTGCCGGGGACAGTACACTGTCAAGGCACTATTCGACTCATTCACAATAGTTAAAATGAAAGGTGTTCTGATTGATACCAAAGTGTTGATATCTCAAGGGAAGACCAGATCCCAAAGGAGAATGAAGATAATTCTCACGCCAAGGATGCGACTATTGAGTAGCTTTAGTCTTTTCTTTTTGTATAAAAATAAAGTTGTGATACTTTTTATTTATTTGTTTTCAGGACTTATGCTTTTATTAACGCATCGTTGTTAACGTGTTTTTTTGCTTTGAATTCAAATGTTTGCATTTTGTATATTATATTTGTGTTGAGAATAGACTAGCATTTTAGTAGAAGAATATGGAGATAAATAGGAGGAGAGTGTCGGCTTGGTTGTTTATTTCATTGTTTGGTACACTTCAACCTATTCTGTGGCCTACTATGCTTAGCTTATTATCCAATTCACGTTATGATTTGTAAGCCCATGCTCAGTACAGTCTATTGCATGGTCTTTAAAGAGTTAAAATTTATACCAATTTGCTTAGTTGAGCGTTACAGTTAGGGGTGGCAAACGGTCTGAATCGCGAACCATCGGAACCGTTTAAATTAGAACCACGGTTTGCGGTCCCGGCGGGTTGCGGTCCTGCCGGTTTGCTCCTTATGCGATCCTGCCGGTTTACAGTTTTAATGGGACAGTTTCGCAGTTAAACCACCAGTTCAAACCACCAGACAAACCATTTAAGAACCGTTTATCAGTTCAAACAACCAGACAAACCATTTAAGAACCGTTTATCAGAATATTTTATAATGTTATTTAAAATTAATTTGTAAGTGTTAATTGAATCTAATTACAATAATTGAGATATGAACCATATATACGAGTTAATTATGTTATTTCATGTATTTTAATTTAAATATGTTATCATTTTAATCGAAATTTTATAATCAATCAATTACATTCTAAAAAAATAATTGTAATTTGATTTTGATACGTTTGATTATATATTTATATTTATGTATTTAAGATATTTATATTTAATATTATGTAGATATTAAATAAAATATATACATCTACTTGTATCTGGATTACAACATTTGAAGTATAAATTTAATATTTGAAGTATTCAATATTTGAAGTATAAATTTAAAGTTTTTAAAATTGTATAAATTTGGATTATGTTCCAATTGCGTAAACACATGTAATTTGGTTGTGAAATAAATTCAAAAATACCAACTGTGTTTCAATTAACTACGTGTAATTTGGTTCCTAAAAAAGAATTATATTCTGATGGCATAATTAAATATAATTAATTAAATATATTTATTTAGGAGATTAACATCATCAACAATATAAACTATCTATTATGTACCATTATGTGAAAATAACGGCGCTCCGGGCATCCGGACAAATGTCCAAATTAACTTGTTAATAATATAAAATTTCTTTCAATAAACTAGAAAAAAAGGAAGGGTCCGAATTCAGATTCGGGCATCCGGACATTTCGTCCGGATGCCCCGGACAGTTCATTTTTTTCGAAATTTTCAAAAATTTTTTTGGGTCTCCCCTATAAATAGAGGAGACCCCAACTCCAACCTCACACATTCTCTAAATCTACTATAAACTCTCTAAATCCCTCAACTTGTTCTAGATTTTTTATTAAGCTTAACTTTCTTATTTTACATATCGTACTTCTGTTTTCGAAATAGTTAGATTTTTTTTTTCGAAAAAAAATTGTTATTAGTTTGTATTAGTTATTATTTGTGTTTATTTCAAATTTCCAATGCCATTTTGTGGCTTCAACAACACGTTAGGACAAGCAACTCCGAAAACTGATTTTTCGGAATTTTCTTTTTTTATGATGTCTCCTCCATCCGAGAGGAATCCGATCACACGACACATCAAATGTGCCACTGAACCTACGAATATGAGTAAGACCCTCAAACAAAATTTTAGTTTGAAAATTTCCGATAAGGAGAGGCGAAGCGTCAAACTTGTTAGTACTACACGTACGACTTTTAGTAAGACCGCCAAACCAACTTTTAGTTCTAAAATGGTCGACAAGGTGACACGAAGTGTCAAACACCCAACTATAACTAAGAGTAAGACCGTTGTTGCTAAACAAAGTCTTAGTACGAAGACGAAGATGGTCGATTTGATTGCTGCTGCGTTAAGTAAGGTTAATCGTGAGACTCGAGGACAAGTTTTGGGAGATCCATTACAAATTGCAGTTACTGTTGAGAAAGTTTTGCGACTTAAAAAAGTGGTTAGCGACAAGAGACTAAAAAAATGTATTTTAGCAATTGTAATATTAAATATTTTAATATAACTTGTAATATTTTAGCATTTGTAATATTAAATATTTTAATATGACTTGTAATATTTTAGCATTTGTAATATTAAATATTTTAATATAACTTGTAATATTTTAGCATGATAAAATATGATTTTCGTTTAAAAAATAATAAATAACATTTGTAATATTTAAAACCAAATCACAATAATAAAATTCAAAATGTAATATTAAAATTATAACAATACAACTTAAAAATAATAAATAACACTCGTTATATTTAAAACCAAATCACAATAATAAAATTCAAAATGTAATATTAAAATTATAACAATATAACTTAAAAATAATAAATAACACTTGTAATATTTAAAACCTAATCACAATAATAAAATTCAAAATGTAATATTAAAATTATAACAATATAACTTAAAAATAATAAATAACACTTGTAATATTTAAAACCTAATCACAATAATAAAATTCAAAATGTCATATTAAAATTATAACAATATAACTTGTAATATTTTTGCATGATAAAATATGATTTTGGTTTAAAAAATAATAAATAACACTTGTAATATTTAAAACCAAATCACAATAATAAAATTCAAAATGTAATATTAAAATTATAACCATAGAATTTGTAATATTTTGACATGATAAGATATAGTTTTGGTTTGTAATATTAAAATCAACAGTACTAATATTAGATCTAAAAACATAATAATAATAATATTCAAAATGTGATAATAACATAAGTAATATTTAAAATTTTGGACTATATAATAACTACAACATTTAAAATATTAATAACCAAAACAAATTAATATTAACCAAAATGTAATAATAATTCTATAATAATATGCAATATCTCAATATTTTTTAAATATAACATTTTGGTTATAAAATAAATAAAACATTTATAATATTTACCAATAAACCGCGGTTTTTTACAAATAAACCGTGGTTTCGTAGTCCTACCGATTTGCAGTCCTAATGGTTTGCGGTCTTGCCGGTTTGCGGTCCTGCCGGTTTACTCCTTATACGGTCCTGCCGGGTTGGCGGTCCTAATGGTTTGCGGTCCTGCCGGTTTGCGGTCCTAGTGGGCCAGTTTCGCAGTTAAACCGTCAGTTCATAAGCAGATTGTCAGCTTTGAACCACGGTTCCAGAACCATTTGCCACCCCTAGTTACCGCTTGGGTTAAGTGTGGCCTCTTGCGTGGCGATAAAGTCTTTGTTTAAACAATCATTTCATTTTTGTTGACTCTGTGAGTCAGGCCTCTGTATTTCTTATTGTGTAATCATGATAGCGTGGTTATTTTTAACTCCTTCGCCTATTTACATTATTGGCCGAACCGTTGTATACTTTAATGGTGTTGATTCATTTTTAAGTAGAACCTACAATAATAATTTATCTTTTAAACTTGTTATGGTGATTATAATTGAGCATGCTATTCAGACATTTTAGTATATATACAAAAAAATTGAGATTTTGGCATTATAACCTTTCATTAAGTAAATGGCTTACAATGTGCGTCGTTAAAAAACCCTTAAACGCCACCAAAAGGGAAAAAAATGCACAACTTCTTTACATGACATTTTGATACATCCTCAAATGATTAGTGTTCCAAAAATATTTTAATGCATTGCCATCCATGTCCTCTAGTTGATATACCTCATGGTGTCCTTTGAAGATTAATCTATATGGTTCGTCACAACCTAGGGCCAACTTACCAATTTTCTTTTCTTGTGCTTGATGGAAGTTCTTATTCATGACTAGTTCACCTACGTAGAAGGATCACAGCTTCAATTTAGAGTTCAACCTCTTTCTCATCAAACTCTTATGTCTGATTTCGTCGTTCTTTGATAAAATCTATAGAGAATTGTCATTTTTCAGTGTGGAGATTTTTTGAGTAATTCTCAATCCGATGTTGGTATTATAATATCTACAAGGACTACGACTTCCATCCCATACATCATAGAGAAGAGGGTTTCTCATGTGGTTGACCGTGAGGTAGTTTCGTATGTCTATAACACATCGACTAATTTGTTTGACCATTTTCCATTGGAACCCTTCAGCTTCTTCTCTATCCCTTTTAAGATCATTCGTTTGGTTAACTTGACCTGATCGTTAGCTTGCATGTAGTACGATGTTTAAAAATGTTGTTTTATCCCGTATATATTGGAGAAGGTCATAACGATCACGTTACCAAAGCTATTGTGTCAACCCACTTAGGGAAGTAATCAATTACCACTATCAAACACTATCATTTACCTGTGGCCATACAGAGAGGTCCAACTAGTTCAATCTCCCATTTTTCGAACATGTTTGATGCTGGGACAACACTCATTGGTTCGTTTGGTAAGTGGCACATATTGAAGAATTATTGGCAAAGTGACATTCTAGTATGACGGCCTCTGGATCGGCTGCTAATTTGGGCCGCTAGAACTCTGCTAGATGGAAAAACCTCATTAAACTTTGATGCTCGCAATGGGCCCTAGCTACTCCTTCGTGCATGTCGGTTAGTAGGAGTTTAACATCTTCCTTATTAAAGCAGCATAATAGTGATTGTGTTGCACTTTACCTGTATAAGATGTTATCAAGAACCGTGTATTTAACCGCACGTATTTGGAGGGACCTTACCTCAACTTTGTCATTAGGAAGACTTTGATGAGGATCCCTAGGTTATCACTATGGGAAAATTCTTTAGCGAGTGAGTCTGTAATGGAGTTATTAGAGCGAGGTACATGCTCGTACTTTATGTTTGAATATTTTTCTTCTGATTCTTTTAGTGTCTCGTGATATCTTTGTGTACTTTCTTGTTAGGCCCTATATAATCCTTTAGCATGGCTGATGACCAACTGGGAATCTGATCGAATGGGTAGTTTTTTAGCTCTATAAACATGGGCTAACTTCAGGCCAGCCAGGACGACTTCATACTATGTTGTATTGTTTGTTACTTTAAAAGCAAACTTGATTTCTTGTCTTATTTATTTTCTAAATGTGTTTTTAAAACGTTTGAGGCCCTATCAGTCTTGACTATCCATTTGAGGTGTTGGTCCCTATATGTTTGGTTTATGGTTTCATCCTGGATTTTATATTCTACAAACTCATGAATTTAGCCACCACCTGACCCTATATTGTGGTTCGTGACTCATAAATGATGTTGTATTCTCCAACTTCTACTGAATTCCTTGTAATCCTACCCTAGATATCCATTTTATCGAGTACAATTATCAGAGAAAAGGACGTATGTAGGATAATGGTGTGGCTCTGGAAGAACGGTCGTATTTTTTTGGCCTTTACTACCAGATCCAGGGCTAGCTTTTCAAGGTTGACGTATCTTGTTTCAACATCTATTATACCTTTATTGACGTACTACATCAGTTTCTATGATCATTTTGTATCCCTCACAAAGACTCCATTCACCGTATAATTTGATACTGATAAGTAAAGGTAAAGTAGCTCACCAGGGTCGATCGACGATAATACCTCAGGTGAAATTAAGGATCTACTTCAATTATTGGGCCACAACATTGCATTTCTCTATCCAAGAAAATATTTTGGCTCCCTTTAGTATCTTGAAAAAGGGTTGATGCTCTGGAGATGAAGCAGGAGAGAGTGGCGAGACACATGGTTATTTGCTGAACTTTCTTATTGGTTCTCGGATGCTCCATTATTAAGAGCGCTTTCAATTGATCTGGGTTAGCCTCTATTCCTTTCTTACTAACTATATAGCCTAAAACATTTCCATTATGTACACGAAAAGAGAATGTTAGTGGGTCAAGTCTAATATTTCGAGCTACCTCTCCTCAGTGTCACTTTTGACGATCGTGTCTTCAATGTAGGCCTCAATGTTATAAGCGAGTTGGTTTTCAAATATTCGGTTCACGAGTCTGTGATATGTTGATCTTGCGTTCTTCAACCCGAATGGCATAACCTTATAGCAGTAGAGGCTCCGTTTGGTGTGAAATATATCATGCTCTTCATCCATTGTGTTCATTCGAATTTGGTTGTACCCAAAGTAAGAATACATGATAAATATGAGCTCATTTCTTGATGCAACATCTACTAATTGGTCAATTCTAGAGAGAAGGAAAACATCATTCGAGCATGCCCAGTTGAGGTTAGTAAAGTCTGCACACATATGTCATTGATCGTTATTACTCTTGACTAAAATGGGTTGTCTATCCAGGTCGAGTATTGTTATTTCCAAATGTGAAACACCTTAATAAGCTTGCCAACCTCTCGAAATATTTCCTCTCACTTCCCATGGCGAAGGTTCGTCTTTTCTGACTCACCGGTCGTACGTTTTTATCGCTGGATAGCTCATGACACATGACCCCTGGATCGACCTTTGTATTCTTATCAGTTCTCCAACCAAACACGTCTCAGTTCTTCTGCTTAAAATATATCAGTTTATTTTTGAAAATGAGGTCGATTTAGTTTCCAATACGAACCACTTTTCCCTCTCCTAGTGGTACGTTGAAATCTTCTCCTAAGGGGTTTTGTCCTCCATCGTCTTCTATGGGATCATCAAATTCTAAATGTGTGTCGTCGATCTGTTGCTGGCGAACCCCACCCAGTGGGCTGGTTAATTTCTTTTGGGTTGAGTTTGTAAGGTTAAGGCTTATGACGTAGCAGGTTTTAAATATTTTTTGGCTACCATGTATAACACCTACATGGTTATCGACCAAATACTTCACGCACTATTAGAGTGAACAATAGATTGTTTCAAGCTTATAGAGCCATGATTGGCCAACTCTCACATGGAGCTTAATGTATCAGCAATCATAAATAATGTTCTCACCATTTTCTTCGTGTTTTTATGTTCAATTGTGACCAGTAGTTCTACCTCACCAACAAACTGAGTTGATTTTCCTTTATAACTAACTAGTTATCTCTCTATGGACTTGTACGATAGTCCCCAATCAGTTTGTTATGACCAACCCTCAAAATAAAATTAGCTGAATTGTCATTATCTACTATGACTCTAGTAATCATAACCCCCGAGATGTTCACGTTGATGGTCAAATCATTCTCATGGGGTGTGATGATTCCATTTAAAGCATTATTATTGAACGTGAGATCGGTCACTGGTTCTCGATAGTTATGGTTGGAAGAGTCATCCAATAAGTGGACATCCAAATCCTCTCTATGCAATTTTTAGATGTAGAGTTGCTTCCTGACAGGGTGTCACCTTCGAATATTATACATGACCACTGCTGCTTCTCTTTTGCCTCATTCATTTTGGCCGGGGCATCTTTTATCGACATGGCAACTTCCCTATTTTAACCAACCACAGTTTCTACATGTCTAACGAATTGGATGAGCCCATCACTATTAATTAGTAGTTGGATCTCTTCATTTTACTGCCATCATTTTTCAGTAGGATGTCCATGTTCATTGTTATATGCATAAAACTACCGAGAGGGCCTATTGTAGCTGGAAGTAAACATGCTTCGTGGAGCTTTCTATTTAGCTTGACCTGTGGTATTCTCATATATGGTGACTATGTTCTCCATGAAAGGTGTAAAATTCATAGTAAAGTTATCAAAATATGAATCCCCTCACGACGTCTTTTGTCTCCGCTCGGGTCTTTTGGCTTTTGTGTCTTCTTGTGAGAATGATGTATCATATTTCTTTCTTAAAGTCATCTACTCTCATCAATTGATCATACCTGACTAGGATATATCCCACTATTTTAGCTAGGAAATTGATGAGGTATATAAAAAGAGCACCTACATGATCCAACCTCTTTTGAAAGTAGCAATGACTACAAACTCTTCATAGTTTGACAAAGAGTTCATTTCATAGACGAACCTATGGATGTAGCTTTTTAGCGACTCTCACTTCTGTTGGTACATATCCATGATTAAATCACCTTCCTTATTGTGCTCCTTGTTTCAAACAAAATGGTTTCTGAACGCGACCCAAAGTCCCTCGAAGTCTCTGACCAATCTCTTGGGGAGACTGTTGAACCAGTCTAGCGCGTTCTTACTTTAGAAGTCATAGAGAAAGCCCTACACATTAAGACATCATCATGGTTAAAGGTCGTTATCATGTTTATGAACTATTCTAGATGGAGCTCTAGATCTCTCAATCCATCGTCTGAGTCCATCTTGTGAGGGTTTAATTTTTAGGGGAGCTTTCCCTCCAAGATTCCTTTTATGAATAGGAACTCCTGCAATACATAAGCTTCCATGATTGGTCGTACATGATTATAATCCACCATTTTATGTCTTTTTTTTCCGTACGGCCCTGTTACTTGACTGATCCTCTCAGTCAAAATCGGTAATCATTGTTTCCCTTTTATCTGCTTTCACTTTTCCTGGTATGTTGATCTTCATTCGTTTGTCACTTAGTTTTTTGAGTGCCATTAAATTTGCTAACCTCTAGAGGGAGATCATGTTTTCCCTTGTATTCTAACAGAACATTCTCAACTAAATGCTGAAGGGCCTCAATATCTTTTCTAGTTATTCTTTGGCCTTTTCGTCCTTTTTGAGTTGCATCTGAGCTACCTTGAGCTGATCTCGTTTGAGCTTCTCTATCTGGGAATCTAAACCTGAACGTTAGATGAGGTAGATTATATACCTAAATTAAGAGGGTTATCCACTCTATGAGTATTTCTTTTGATATTAACTTGAGATTGGTTATCATTGACGGCTGCCACCCCAGAGGCTCCATGATTGATTACTGGAGCGGGACCAACGTTCCTTTCGTAGTTTGACGAGTTCTCGGCAATTCCTTGAGTGTACACCTAGTTTCCTTGTCCATGGTGGACTCTTGGAACCTCACTTTCAACCGCTGATATGGTCAATACCATTAGTAAATCCTTGGAAACAATAACATAAAGTAATTAATTATCGTTCCCACAGACGACACCAAAACTTGATAAAAGATTTGCAAGATAAGTGTTTAATTAGAAGAAAGAAAGAAAGAAACAATCTATGTAATTCACTCTTGTCTATTTAGTCATGAAAAATATCATACATCATAGTTTAAGGTTGTATGCCTATTTGTACATTATAATCTATGTTTGGTTACTAACATTATTTAAGAATTTATTCTCACTCCCCTAATGCCTAATAGTGTTTCGTTTGGGTCATGAATTTAATTGCTTTGTTCGTTAAATAAATATCTTCTACCGTATTCCTTAGTCGATAATCACTTGTTTATATCATTTATCTTCCGCTCAGTTATATCTCGTTAACGTTACCAGTTTATTATAGAATTAATAATCTTTTTTCTTCACCTTTACGCTCGGTATTCCTCTTGTAATTTATTGAGCTAACCTCGTCCATATTGATAGTTGTATTCCGACCGATGGATTTATACCTTATCAAAATGGAGCATATCTACGTGTTATTTTCTTTCAATGCTGAAATTTCCTCTGCATTTATAAGACTTAGGTTCCACATTTATATCAAACGAACCTATGAAGCCATGATGTTCTATAGAGAATTTCCCATATGATATATATGCATGTAATAAATGCTTTAACTCTGAGTATCATGTTGAACTGTATACATGTGATAATCACGCAACTGCATATTATCGATCTCACCCGTTGTCCACGTCCAAGATGCTCAACATCACCCTTAACCTGAAACGACGGAGTTTGCCTCGTGGGGTTTGACATGACTGTGTCACTTAGGGTCATTGACTGACCACTATTGAGCTTGGGTGTATGGATAGATCAAATTTTTGTACGCCATAAAGGGATGATAACAAAATTGGGTTAGAGGCTTAAACCAACATAGGTGAAGCTTGCATACTCCCATTCGGTTTGGTTGTCGTAGTTCTTAGTACGTACATATGCTATTCATCAACAATATATGGCAATGGCTCAGGAGGTGTAGGACTTGCAATGATAGTGGATTCTTTAAACATTATTTTCACATAATATAACATCACGAATGACAATTATCTCGCCAGTGCCCGGAAATTACATGCGTAATCATTTTTGTCTAAAAGTGTATCAATAAATATTCGAGGAGTAATTGTTGATGCAGACTTATCACCATCACGATTCTAATCATGAACATAACATCTACAACCAAATACCCGAATGTGAGTAATAAGTGGATCTTTATGAAATAAAAATTCAAATGTAGTTTTTCCTTGCAAGAGAACCGATGGAGTGCGATTAATTAAGTATGCTTTTCTCAATTTAAAGGAGGGATCATCCGCCCTATCAAGGAAGTCTGAACTCTCAACCGTGTCTACTACTAGCTGCTCTATTATGAATACATTTACCCCATATTTTGATAGGTAATTAAGCTTGAAACCATAAAGCACGCTCAACATTTAAAATAAGCCTATGCTTTTGTTCAACATGCCCATTCTGTTGGGGCATTCCACAACATGAAGTTTTATGGAGTATCCCAATATTTTTAAGAAATGAACTAAGACATATAAACTTCGTCCCATTGTCACTTCGAACACGTTTTATGAGACGATTAAATTAGTGCTTAATCACACAACACAACTAAGAGAAAATAGTTTAAACATCTGAATTTGACCTTAACAAGTAGACCCAAATGACATGATAAATTTCATCCATGATGGTTAACAAATTACTAAAACCATCTAAATTGGGTGTATAGTATGGCCCGAAACATCAATATGAATAAGTTAGAAGACAACAACACTCTTCTTTGAGCTCAAGGAAAAACTACTCAAACGAATATCACAAGCATTATTCGTCAAACTACTAAATTTATTACACCATGTTGCATGAAAGAAAGATAATTATTTAGCAGAATGATATCCCATGATCTTATGTTATATGTCAAATAAACTCTCCTGAGAGGAGACATGCACATTGCGGACATCTGCATGTTGCAAGTAGAAAAGTCCACCAGATTGCCTACACGCACCAGTCATTTTTTGCGTTGTTTGGGTCTAAATAATGCATATTTTTCCAAAAAAAAGACAATATAATTACCTCAATGATACATATACTATCACACACACACACACACATAATTTAAATGGTATTTTGATGCTTGAGGGTAAGATATACTTTATAACTTTTATTGATGACTACTCTAGATTTACTTATGTTTATTTTCTTAAACATAAAGATGAAATATTTAGTATGTGCAAAATCTTCAAAGAAGAAATTGAGAATCAACTAAACACTAAAATTAAAATGTTGCGTAATGATAAAGTTATGGAATATGTTTTAAGAGAATTTTCTATTTTCCGTGAAGAACGTGAGATAGTTTGCCAATGTTTGATGCTTTATACCCCTCAAAAAACACGTTAGTTGGACGTAAACAATGAAACTTCAATTAATTTGATCAATGTCATGCTAGTTAATTATAAGTTGCATATTCATTTATGGAATGAAGTTATTTTAACTACATGTCATATAACTAATCATATTCCACTTCAAAAAAGCCAGAATATCCCTAGAGTGATGGAAATGGAAAAAATCAAATATATAATATTTTAAAGTATGAAGGTCTTTACCATTTTAATAATAACATGGATATAAACAAAATAAAATAAAGTCATAAAGTAATAAAATATGTGGTTATTGGCTATGCAACCAATATCAAAGCTTATAGACTATTAGACTTGGATATATATGGTGTTTGAATGAAGAAAAGAATAATTGTTTTTAATCCAAAGTATGCAACTATAATATGCCTCAAACTGTAGTTGGAAATGAAGAACATACTTCGCAAGAAGCACATTTAATTGAAAATTAACCTCATAAATCTCGTAGGATTAACGAGAAAATACCTAAAGGTCTTGGATACAAAGAGATAAATTCTATAACTATTTATTTATGTTTTATATATGGAAATCGTTAAGAAATTAACGAAAAAAATATGGTAGTGGTAGTGTTTTGTATAAGACGACCCTAAATTTATAAGGAACCAATGACATCCCAAGATTCTATATTTTGGCAAGAGGATGTAAAAATAAAATTGATTCAATCATATCTAATCACACTTAAGAATTGGTTGATTTACCTTCAAGTTTAAGAACAATTAGTTGTAAGTGGATATATAAAAAGAAATGCCACACAGATGTATTCATTCAAGATTTTAAAGCAATATTGATAGTTTAAGGTTTTTGATAATTAAAGAATAGATTACATTGACACACATGATCCGACTGAGATAACCACAAAATTTAGGATGCTCTTTGCAATTGCATGAGTATACAATTTGAAGATTAACCAAACGAATGTCAAAACAGCTTTCTAAAATTGAGATCTCGACGAGGAAATCTATATGGAACAACCTAAAGGTTTTACACTTCTTGAAAATAAATTGGAGGTATGTAGGCTTGTTAAATTATTATATAGTCTTATACAAACACCTAAGAAGTGACATGAAAAATTTGATCATGGAATTGTATCTGATTGTATGGATATAACGGGATAGATACGTGTTTAAATACTAAAGTTTGTGATAACATAATGGTCATAATGTGTATATACATAGATGATTTTATCATACCAAGTAATGATATGAGTGAGATTATTAAAACAAAGAGGTTAGTGTCCTTTACTTTTAAGGTGAAGATCTTAAAAAGTAGACATTATTTTTAGAATAAAGGTATTAAAAAATAATGAGGGTTATGCTCTAAGTCAATCCCATTATATTTAGAATATATTTGATAAGTTTAAACATATTATATTTAAATAAATACATATGTCATTTGATCGTAGTTTAAAAAATGAAAAGAATGAGAGACGATTAGTGGCTCAATTAGAATATACTAGTGCAATAAGATATTTGAGGTATGAAACTTTATGAATTAGGGCATATATTTTGTTCAGAGTAAGTAAATTAATTAAACGTACAAGTAATCCAACTATGGAAAATGAGGATCCAATTGGAAAGGTTTTAAGGTACTTAAATAAGACCAAAAACACATGTCTCCAGTAATCTAGCTTTCTAGCGTACTTGAGGGATACACGGATGCAACTTAGATCACCAGTTAGCCGATAACAAATCAACTACGAGGTGTGTGTTCACTTTTTCCGGTGGTACTGTCTCTTGGGGATGATAGAAACAAATGTGTATATTGTATTCGACTTTTTAGTATGATTTTATAACATTAGTTGCAACGGGAATATAGAATAAATGGTTAAAAGATCTCTTGTTAGAGATATCATTCCCCTTCAAGGTTATTATGATAACCCAATACATTGAGATAGTCAAACAACTTTTGGTAGAGCCTACAAAGATATCTATAATTGAAAGTTTAGATATATAAATCAGAGGTATGAGTATGTTAGACAACTAATTGAAGGTGAAATTATATAAGTCTCATATGTGCGTTCGAGTGAGAGCCTAATTCATCCATTTACCAAAACATTAGCTCAATAAATAGTAAACTCTGCATCCAGAGCGATGGGACTAAAACTCTTCAAATGATATTTATAACAACCTAATTTGACGATAAAAAACCTAAACATAGATTTTTCAATGGGTAACAAGTAATTTGTGAAAAGCACAACATAGATATATAAAAAAGTTTCATATGTGATGTATGTGTGTCATACGTTGGTCATTATCATGGATATATACGTTCACAAGAACTTTTAAGACAATTCGATCTACGTGTCACATGTATTTCTAAAGAAAATGAAAACATTGTAAGAGTTGTATTCCATCAGAGTCTAGATGTGGTGTCGCCTCCAATGAGAGAATGAGTTTCTCTTAAGTTGTGGTTCCTGAAATGGATTGAGCACAATGCCAAAATAATGCTGAGCAAAACTTGGACAAATAAATTGATAAAACAATTGAGTGTGCGAAATTATCGGTTAGATCACACAGGAGATTGGTTCAAAGTTACAACTACCAATGATTTTCGATCTAACTTTTCTTTTTACACTAAGGTTAAATTCAAATCGAATATATTTCGTTTTATGCGTAAAAGTTGTCTAAATAAAGAGATAATAGATGTTATTTTATGAAGTGAGAGATTGTTGAAAATCGTGACTAACTGATGTGATTGGAGTAATCCGAAGATGAGTTCGGATCATCAGAATCAACGTAGAATCAAATAGTGAATTATGAAGAAGGTTGGATGGACCTCGTAAGCAATGAGGATTAACAAATGTAGCTCGTCGCGAAAAAAAAACACGGCTCGTCATGGCGATTCTAGAATATAAGACCTGTAATATGAGATTACAAGTTCTTACCACGACGAAATAAAAATTAATCGTGACAAAGGGACGTTCATCGCGACAACCAAAAGACTTGTCGGGACAACGATGTCTTAACCAAATTCTTGTAATTTTGAAAACGAGTTCGTCGGAGAAATAAAATGGTTTGCTGCGGCAACGTCATAATTTTCATGTTTTTAGAAAATTTTATAAAAAAAGATTTGGAAAATTTCCGTACAAAATTAGGGATTGTCGCGACGAACATGCTGATAATTCAAATAATAACCAAAATCTTTGTCGTGACAAGTCCGAACATTAATTTTTTCCGAAAAAATGTGTCATTTCAAAACGCTACCTATCTTATTAAGCTATTTTTTTAAGAAAAAATTATAACCTCGATAAGTGTTTATAATCTTTATAAATACGTGGATGGTTCAAGTGATAAATAAAACTATATATCACCTAATCTTTTAAAAACTCAAATTTCTATTTCATTATCCGATTTAAGATCATATTTAGTCCTCCATATTTTATTTTTATTTCGAATTTTTGTTCACTTTTGTCTTCAAATAATCTCTGCCTTTTAAACTTTACACATGTATCCGGTTAAAAATTCACACTTTTTCTTTTATCTCACATTTACTACCGAACACTTATCATCCAATGACACCATTCTAGAATGTTGCATCAAATGTCAAAACAGATGCGAGTTAAGCAATTACAGTAATTAAATTAAATGGATGGACCAAATCAAACCTCAGCCTAGTTATAAACTATTCACTAGTACAATTCATTTGCCAAAATATAAGCAGTTACCTTTTATTCTTTACCTTGTTAACTTTTATTTTCATCTAAAGCCAAAAAAAAAAGAAACTGGGTTTAGAGAACATTCATAGGAGATTATTATATAAACGCACACAGACGATATTGTTTAAGGGTTTGTGAAGAATAAACTTCATTCTATAGAGGACCTCTAAACCCACATTGCTAACAAGAACCATAAAAGAGTGTATATAAGTGTGAATCCACCTCAACTAGCAAGAGGCCTTTTGGAAGTACACCTAAAAAGCAAATCCGTGCGCGCCTACGGGCGCAAAGCGGACAATATCTTGCTAGTCCGTGAGGTCGGTTCACACACACTCGCACTAGAATTCTAACATGATATCAGAGCCATATAAGGCTTAACCGCCGAATTACTGGGATAAAGTTTAAGGAGGAAAGTGAAGAATAAACTTCATCCCATAGGGGACCCCAATCCTACATTTCTAACAAAGAACATAAAAAAATGTATATAAGTGTGAACCCACCTCAACTAGCAAGAGGCCTTTTGGGAGTGTCATCCCAAAGAGAAAACCCGTGCATATCTCGCTAGTCCGTGAGGTCGGTTCCCCAATCCTACATTTCTAACAAAGAACATAAAAAAGTGTATATAAGTGTGAACCCACCTCAACTAGCAAGAGGCCTTTTGGGAGTGTCATCCCAAAGAGAAAACCCGTGCATATCTCGCTAGTCCGTGAGGTCGGTTCACACACTCACACACCAATTCTAACTTGGTATCAGAGCCATATAAGGCTTAACCGCCGAAGTTCCAGCAAATTACTGGGATAAAGTTTAAGGGGGGAATGTGAAGAATAAACTTCATCCCATAGTACGGGCCCAGAGCGGACAATATCTCGCTAGTCCGTGAGGTCGGTTCACACACTCACACACCAATTCTAACTTGGTATCAGAGCCATATAAGGCTTAACCGCCGAAGTTCCAGCAAATTACTGGGATAAAGTTTAAGGGGGGAATGTGAAGAATAAACTTCATCCCATAGAGGACCCCCAATCCCACATTGCTAACAAGGACCATAAAAGAGTGTATATAAGTGTGAGCCCACCTCAACTAGCAAGAGGCCTTTTGGGAGTACACCCAAAAATCAAACCCGTGCGCGCCTACGAGCGCAAAGCGGACAATATCTTGCTAGTCCGTGAGGTCGGTTCACACACACTCACTCTAGTGCTCACATTTGAGAAATAGCTGGCATTAGAAAGATAAGAAGATAATCCATTAGCAAAAAAATAGTTAATTCTCCTTTGGGTCTGGCATAAGATGTAGCATCTCCTCGCAAGAGTGGCTACTGTCGTGGCTCTCTTCCTTCTGCCAGTAATGACTGCAAGTCACTACCATTTGCCAAGCTATTGTACTCAACTGATTTAGAAGCATTGATCGGTAGTGTCGTTGACAGAAAGTCATCAATCCTTTTATGGATTACAGGTATTTACGAGTTGTCTCATCGTTCATGACGTTGGCAACACTGTTGGTGTAAATCTTCTCACGGGCTAAACTTTCGTGGATACCAACCATAGTAACACGAATTGGCCAAGTTGCATCACCAATGGCTAACTTAATATATTGATCCATTGTTGCAAGATAGTCATGCAACAATACACTACGAAGATCAATGCTTGACGGATAGCGTCAGGAATAAGCTGCAAAATACATCGTTCACTATGTTAGACATCTTTGCACTTTTCAAATCAATATTGTACAATAACATAGACAAGTGATCCAATGCAGATTAAACCCACGTTCCATACAGTGAAGTCATTCCTCAAATACTATTCAAAGTGTGATTACCGAATCAACGGATCCAACTAAACTCCCTTATCACGAACTTTGTAAAATCGGCAAGCTCGCTGCCTTTTAACATAAGTATAAAGAACTAAACCGGCAACTGACAATTGAGAAGCTCAAGAGAGTTATTTTCTTTTCGCTTCCCTTCCTAGTGGGAACTAAAAATACCCTCTAGACGTGTAGGGAATATTGGGTCAGTATATTCCACTTTTGTATATAAGTAAGAATACTCCGATCTCCACATTAGTGTGATATTGTCCGCTTTGGGCATACTGACCCGCACGACTTTGCTTTTGGTCCACTTTCAAGAGGCCTCACACTAATGGAAATGTATTCTTAACTTATATACTGATATTTCTTCCCACGTTTGACCGATGTGGGACTTTGGTCGCACCTAACAATCCTCCTCTCGAACAAAGTACCACTCTAGCCTCTTCTTAATTGACTTTCATCCGCCTACTCTAGTCAGGTGGAGAGAAACCTGAACTCTAGAGCTTTTAGGGCGGATCAATCTGCTCACTATTAGATGACACTGTGCCGCTCTTTGATCAAGCCACCTGCTTGAAGAGCAATCAAGCACTCCATGTTTAGATGAATCTGCGTCGCTCCTTGATCAAGCCACCTAGCGCTCTATCTATCCAGCAGATCAATCCCCTTGAGTATGGCTCCTGATAAGATGTTCGACATCCTGGGAATTTCACCCACATCACACTCACCACATTGCGTTCCGTTTGGGCCTGGTGCTCTGATACCATTTGTAGGGAATATTGGGTCAGTATATTCCACTTTTGTATATAAGTAAGAATACTCCGATCTCCACACTAGTGTGATATTGTCCGCTTTGAGCCTACTGGCCCACACGGCTTTGCTTTTGGTCCACTTCTAAAAGGCCTCACACTAATGGAGATGTATTCTTAACTTATATATTGATATTTCTTCCCACGTTTGACCAATGTGGGACTTTGGTCGCACCTAACAATTGGTATCAGAGCGGACAATATCATACTAGTGTTGAGATCGATTATGTTCTTACTTATATACGGAGGTGGAATATGCGGACCAAACGCGCATATTCCCAACAAGACGTTATTTCCAGTCATTATACTTATAGTAGGGTGCGATATGCATCCAAGTCCTAGAAGCAAGAACATCCGTTTTAGCCTATGTAGTTTGTCTATAATATTTCTCGAACGCCTTATTTACGTACTCCTATATGCAAATAAGGCTGCTGCTCATAAAGAACTCTACATCTCTTAATTTCTCAATCTTCTACTGCAACCATCACCAAGCTAAACAAGCATCAGAAACTCAGTCAACACAATGTTCACAACCTACTATTAAACAAGAACTTGATGTAACACTGGTAGATTTGATGATTAGTTAAACAAACTACCCTTATTCCAAAACAAATTATACTTTTAGCCCTTGATATAGGTTTAATGTAAAATCAAGTAATGAGACAGAAAAATAAAGTGACGTTCTTCTTGCAAAACTTGAACAATGGAGTGAGATATCTAGCGCACTGCTGAAACGTGGCTACCATTTGTTTCCCTTAAGAAGTTCGCCTCTCCGCCTCCTCCTTGGCGTAAAACTCTTCTTTCCACTCAATCAACAACCTCTTCAAGAATACAAGAATCTTTTCTCTTACATAACTCCTCGACATTTGCTTTTATTAGCTTCGATCATGCCCACTATAATTAACTCCAGTTGTTTTAGCAAGAGTTACTTTTAAGGGGTGAAGCTATTTCCCCATCAAATATATTATTTTCTCCGTATTTGAGAAAAATACATAAACGGCTAGCTTTTTTTTTAGAGAGAAACTCTCTAGAATCCTTTCATTTCTTGCTCAATTTGCTGTTCTTAGCCCTGATTTTCAATCCTTCGACCTCAAATCCCTCATCACAAGCCTTAGAGCTTGATGATAAGGCGATTAAAATTTCGAAATTCATGCTATTAAGAACACATTTTTCATTGTTTTTTTTGTCTTGGAAAGAAAATCCCTAGAGTGGATCCATCCTCCTCCCAAGACAAAAAGTCTTTCGAAGGAGCCATTAATGACGTCGCTCCTTTCTCTCCCCCCTCTAGGCGGGAGATTTATGCACCATTATGGGTGCCATCAAAGGTATACTGCTCTCTCTCTCTCTCTCTCTCTCTCTCTCTCTCTCTCTCTCTCTCTCTCTCTCTCTCTCTCTCTCTCTCTCTCTCCATAATCAAGTCCTTAACCTCCTCCCTGACCCTCTCGCCTTTACACTTCTACATCAACTCCCTCGATCCCTTCAAAAACCCAGGAAACATTAATGGCAAATGCCTTTTGCTTATCTGACTATTCCCCTGAATCTAGGGCTTTCCTCTCAAATCCTCACCCTCTTTGCTTTCCCCCTTTCTCGAGCCATTCACTAACAGAATCCCATCTATGTCTATTGGCCAACCCCAAAATTCCCTTTGTAGCCTTAAAATTTCAAATTGTCGGACCAATTAGTGGCTATGCATATGTGTGCCTGCATGAATGGTCTCTCTCTCCTATTTAAAGCTTCTTATAGTCGTACAAGAAAACCATCCCTCTACCCCATGCACCTACCTCAGCGACTTCACCTTTTCCTCTTCTCTCTCTGAGCTTTTAAACCTCGTGTTCTCCTCCTCCTTACCCCCTCTCCATCGCTTTTCTTTCTCCTCGCTCGCCTCTTCCCTTCCCTCATTGTGCAACAGCTCCATAACTGCCTACCCCCTGACGTTTCGTTTCTCATCCTCTCTCCCTAGTAACCACTCAAAAACCCTCCCTATTCTCACCTGTTTTTTCTCTGCGCTTATCTCTCTCCCCTCTCCCCTCCATTAAAAATGGTCAAAACCCTCAGGAGCTCCTCCTCTCGCCGGTCAAACTGGAAGATAACCCCTCGTTTTAATAAAAAAGCCCCATCCCCTCCCCCTCCTCGATCACCATCCCTTCAAGCCCAAGCCAAGCTCTCTCCCTTGAAACCAGGGCTTCCTCCATGTCGTCTTCATCGCCGCCTTCCTCTGGCATGCGTGGGCTCCCACTTTCGTTATACAGCTCACCTCCTCCACCTATCCACCCCCGCTCCAAACCCACCAACATGCAGGCTCTAGGCTCTTCAAGAGGCGAGAGAGAGACCTCTCCACTCTCCCTTTCACCCCTTGGATCAAGAAGCAGTATGCATGCAAATGTTCCCTCCCCTTCTCCCGATATCCCCCCTTTTCCCCAACCCTCAGACCCTCTCGATACTCGCTCCATGCCTGTTACTACCCAAAACCAAGTCTCTCTTGCTTGCATGCATGCATGCAAAAACCATACCTCCATGCACTACTCCCTCTCTGTCCAAAGCAATACCCTAACCCCAACATCTCTCCCTGGTGACTTTGCCTTCTCTAGACCCCCGATCCTCCCTAACCCCATGTACACCTCCATATCCAGTCGATACTTATTCAACAACGCCTTGCCCACCACCGAAGCCCCGCTGCCAAACTCAAGCATCCTTTCCACCGCGGTCCTGACCATCCACTAAGCCATCCAGGCCAGTAACCAACCCCTCTCGAGTAACAACATGCACTTCTCCACGGTGGTCCACTCTGTGAGCCACCCTACTACCCAAATCCCTAAGCTCAACCTGCTGCCCGTCCTTTCCCCCTTCCCTGAATCCTACCCTGGAAGGAACAACAAAGGTCATGCTTTCTGCCGTCCTTCCAAAGCCCATAAACCTCTCGAAGTTAGACCCGACCAGCCTTACTCGCTGAAATCCAGCGCCTTCAAATCCTACCGAAACAAACCAAGCACTATACCTCCCCATATTAATTCAGAATCTGCCCCCCTAGTTACCTCCCACCCACCAGGACCCAACTTCACCCCGCAATCTTTCTCTCGTTCCTGGGCACACGTCGTGTCGCAACCTGATACCAAGTCCTCCATGAAAGTTTAAAAAACAGATAGCATCGAGATCGATCATGGAGTCTTTGTTTTCCAGGATGATGCCTTAATGAGTGACAAGGAGGAATGGGCAACGTGCCTCTTTGGGTACTTCATGTCCAAGAAACACGCAGTCTCCCATGTTCAAGCCCTTGCAAATCAAGTTTCGAACTCTTACGGGCTCAAGGAATGTAAAACAACCCCCTCTGTACACTACTTTTTCAAATTCTCATCGATCATCAACGTGACGGAAGTGCTTGAGAAAGCCCCATGGTTCTTCAGTAGCCATCCCATCTTCCTCAAGAGGTGGGAGCCCATGGAAACCCTAACCAAGGAGTCCCTTAAAGCCATCCCCCTCTGGGTCAAGTTCCATGGAATGCCCCACGAGCTCTGGTCGGAAAAGGGACTCAGAAGCCTTGGTAGCTTCTTAGCGACTCCGATCTACGTTGATAGCCAAACAGCTGACAGGTCGAGGCTTAACTATGCAAGAATTTGCATAATCATGCAAGCCACCGCTGAATTCCCTTCCTCCTTGCCCATTTGATGCCTTGGAAAGGACCATGTAATCCAAGTGGAATACCAAGGCCTCCCGACCATCTGCAACCGATGCACCTCCTTTGGACATGCAGCAGCCGCCTGCCATATCTCTGTCGACACCCCTGCCTCAGCACCTCCGACCACGTCAACCAAGAAAAGAACCGATGACAGACTCCAATCCATCCCGCTTGGCTCACTCAGATTACAACAACAGCGAATCAGCATCCCCGGACACTCTCCCCCGATTGACCACTCAAGACAACTGGACCAAAAGCTTCATCGTGGCTAGCAACAGCCCAACGGCTGCCCAGATGGACCAAGACGAAGGAGAACCCTCATCAACCGAAATCACCTCCCCAAAACCAAAAGCAACAACCACAAAGGCTCCAACAAGTATGATCCGGGATTCCCCCGTGTTGTACTAGTACTTTTCCTTCGTTTATCTTAAAATTACCGTTTGAACTATGAAAATTTCTAGTTGGAATGCTAGAGGGTTTAAATAACCTCGTGCGTTAGAAAGACGTGAAAGACTTTGTGTTTGCTAATGGTATTAATGTTTTCCAGCTTGCTTGAAACTAAAGTTAGAACTGAAAACACCCCCCTCATTATGAAAACCATGTTACCATACTGGAACTACCTGACCAACCATAATTACCACCACCTTGGGAGAATATGGATTGCTTGGAACCCAAGCGTCTATAGTATCTCCGTCAAGGACATGACTGCCCAAACTATTCACTGTGATCTTGTTTGGATATCCAAAAACTCTTCTTTTAGTCTCACTGCGGTTTACGGGTTCAATGACCCCACAGATCGCATCCCCCTCTGGAGAACCTCTGCTCCATTGCCCAAAATATCTCTAACCGTCCTTGGATTGTAATGGGGGACTTCAATGCTATTCGCAGCCCCCATGAACGAACCAGCACTGACCCCCGTTGGAACAATGCCATTGGATCTTTCAACAATTGCTGCCTGGCTTGTAACCAGGATGACCTTCGCTAGTCTGGGTTTCAATTTTCGTGGTTTAATCGCCGCCAAGACAACCCCATATCCTCTAGAATAGACAGAGCCGTCGTAAATGAAGTCTGGGATGATTTCTTCCCAAACTCTTTCGCCCATTTCGACCTTCCTAGGACCTCCGACCACATCCCCCTTAATCCTCGATCTTTCCTCCCCTTTCACTCCGTCCCCCAAACCTTTTAAGTATTTCATCATGTGGAACCTCCACCCAAGCTTCTATGATATCGTAGCTGAAAGTTGTCCATCCCTTGCTTCCAAAATCCAATGGAATCCATTGTCTCCAAGCTTGTGGGGCTCTCCCCCATCCTTTCTTCGCTTAACAAGCGGGAATTTAGCAATAGTAGCCTCATAGTAGAGGAGGCTAAGACCTCCCTAGACCATGCTCAAGAAAACCTGTTCTCTGACCCCTCAAACCGTGCCCTCATCTCCGCTGAAAAGGAGGCCTCCAATTCTTACATTTGTTTCAAGCCGGACAGAAGAATCTTTCCTCAAGCAAAAGTCTAGAGAATTCTGGCTAAAGCTTGGGGACAAAAACACCAGATTTTTCAACAATAATATCCGTGCTCACCGAGCTCGCAATAAGATCCTCTCTATCACCACCCCGGGAGCAGCTCTGAGCTCCAACCCCCACACGATCTCAACCACTTTTTATAACTTCTTCCTCAACTAGCTAGGTTCTTCTAGCAAAAATGACTACCCCGGGACGGATAAAATTAAGACCATTATCAACACCTCTGTTCCCCCTGACCTCAAAGCCAATATTAGTAAGCCGATTACGAACACCGAGATTAAGGCTGCCCTTTTTGACATCAATAGTGACAAAGCCCCGGGGCCGGATGACTTCAGCGCTGATTTCTTTAAAGCCAGCTGGAATACCGTGGGCAAAGATATCTGTTAGAATATAAAGGATTTTTTCTGTAAAGGAAGCATGAACCCCGACTAGAATAAAACCTTGATAACCCTTATCCCTAAAACTGACTCCCCCTCCCTCCCCTCGGATTACCGCCCGATTGCTTGCTGTAATGTAATTTATAAAATCATCTAAAAAATAATTTCCTCCAGGATCAAACCGGCCCTGCCGGTCCTGATAGACCCTTCCCAATCCGCTTGTGTCCCCGGTCGTTCTATTGTTGACTACGTTCTCCTCACCCAAAACCTCATTCACAGCTACCAAACCAACAGAAAATGACCTAGATGCGCCGTCAAAATTGATCTTATGAAGGCTTTCGACAACATTAGGTGGGAAGTGGTACTCGATATCCTCCTCGCCATGGACTTCCTATTGACCATGATCAACTGGATAATCCAATGCATCACCTCCCCGTCCTATTCGGTCTGCATAAATGGAAAACCGATGAATTATTTCTCTTGGGCCAAGGGGCTCAGACAAGGAGACCCCATGTCCCCGTATATTTTTGTTATTGTAATGCAGGTCCTATCCAGAATCCTCTAGGAAAAAAGCCAGGATCCATCCTTCGGTTTTCACTGGAAATGCCACAAGCTTAAGATCATAAACCTTTGTTTCGTAGATGACCTCATGATCCTTCACAGAGAAAAACTCCAATCTATCAATCTAATTCATGAAGGTCTAAAGGAATTTGAGACCATCTCTAGATTAGACCTGAACCCCTCAAAAAGCAATGCCTTCTTTTCAAGAGTGTCTCCTAACACAAGACTCGCAATCCTTAACTGCCTTAATTTCAAGGAAGGGTCCTTCCCAGTGCGGTACCTTGGAGTTCCCTACTTACGTCTCGCCTCTCCTACAATGACTGCAGACCCCTCTTTCTTAAGCTCACCAACAGAATTAACTCCTGGACCTCCAAGCATCTCTCCTATGCTGGGCGTCTCCAGCTCATCACCTCGGTATTGTCTGCTAGCCAAGTCTATTGGTCGTCCATCTTTATCCTCCCAGCCCGAGTGCTAAAAGAGCTCTCCTAAATTCTCCGTCGCTTCCTCTGGTTTAGATCCGATATGAAAGTATCGGGAGCAAAGATCGTTTGGGAAACGCTCACCATGTCCAAAGAGGAGGGCGGCCTTGGGATTCCATACCTAAAAACTGGAATCAGGCAGCCGCCCTAAAGCTTCTGTGGTCCAACCTTACGAAAAATAAGAATTCGTTATGGACCCAATGGACCCTCGTCGAAAATATAAAATCCAAAAGCTTTTGGTCCCTTCTCGTCCCCTCTAATTCTAGTTGGAGCTGGAAAAAACTCCTCAACCTTAGAATCCAAGCCTCACACCTCTACCGAGCTATCATTGGAAATAGCGCTGACACCTCCATCTGGTATGACCCCTGGCTCTTCCCTCAATCCATGGTCACAAAAATCGGTCCTTCAATCCAGAACCTCTCCCGCCTGAGAAGCATCTAGAAGGTGGAAGATCTTCTCAATAATGGAAGATGGTCTTGGCCAGCTCACGCTAGACCCCCCAACCGACACCTCCGAAACCATCTCAACGAAATCATCTTGGCCCTCCGGGAATTCCCCCCGGCCACCTCACCCTCTGACTTCTACGTTTGGATCCCAAACAAGTCCAAACCGGTCTTTTCCATCAGCAGCACTTATGCAGCCCTCAAACCCCACAGAGAGAAAGTTCCCTAGGCAAACCTAACCTGACACAAATACTTCATTACGAGCCCTCAAACCCCACAGAGAGAAAGTCCCCTAGGCAAACCTAACCTGGCACAAATACTTCATTCCCAGACACTCCTTCATCATATGGCTTGCCATCCACAACAAGCTTTCAACCAGAGACAAGCTTATAGCTTGGGGACTTGACACTACTGTCACTTGCATCCTATGCGATTTCCACCCGGAAAACATAGACCACATTCTCGTCCTCTGCCCCTACTCAGTCTCCATCTGGGATCTCCTACCCCAGAAGCTGCTTCTACCCCCCAGGCACCTCCTGACATCAATGGATTTCTACTGCAAGTTCCTGGACTAACTACAATAGACAACCAATTTGGAAGACAGCCTTCTGTGCAACAATCTACTATATATGGAACAAGAGAAATAACAGGATTTTCAACAACAAGCTATCTTCTTTCACAAGTATCTCTCACCATGTCCTTTCCAACATGCGCTACCGGTTCAAAGGAACAAAAATCAGCTTTACTGAATAATGTAAATGACGCTCAGCCCTTAAAAATAAACGGTACTCTAATTTAGCCTTTACAAAAAGCCTGCCATTAATTGTAAAGGGTCTTCCACCCTAGAACCGCTGTAATCCTTTTCATTTATATATTTATAAGCTTTTTATACCAAAAAATGACCTATTTACCTTTCTCTTATTTTTAATCATAAACCTCAATTTCTGCAGGTTTTAGCGACAAACAATTGATTCTGAGATGGTATTTAGGAATCAGTTGTTTTGCACATAACAACTGATTCAGAGATAGTATTTAAGAATCAGTTGTTTTGGACAAAACAACTAATTTTGAGATACCATATCGAAGTCATTAGTTTTCAGAATCAATTGATTTAGCACAAAACATCTGATTCCGAGGTATCTTAGAATTGGTTATTCCGTGTAAAAACAACCGATTCCGAGATACGACCTCATAATCAAGTGTTTGTCGCTAAAACCTACAGAAATCAGGATTTGTGATTAGATGAATTTTTTTAATACAAATTTTTAAGTTACATGAATATACAACTTAAAAACAAGATTAAATTACATTGTTGGTTGATCGTGTGATGTTTTTTGGTGTTAAATATTTTGTTTGAATGTCTTCCTCCTTTATGGATACTTTTTTTTTTATCAAATTTAGGATTTTTTATTTTTATTTTTAGGGTTTAATTTTATAAATTAAAACATATATGTTGGATTCAATTGGATTAAATCTTTTTTTTTTGATATAAGTGTTTGAGAATGGTTATTAACGTAAAATTATAAATTAAAAAATAAAATGAAGGTAAAATAGTAAAAACAAGTGATGAGTATTTTTTAGTGTCTGAATTAGGGAAGAAATAAAAAAGAGTGATGGGAGAAATAACTTCAGCTTTTTTTAAATGCTCTTGTTTTATTCGAACGATGCCGATAAGTCTCGGCTCTGATTTGAGTTTTGGTTTATAATTAAAGCATGATCGTATGGGGGCCATTTATTTATAAGGCAGGTAATTTTTAAAACCAAAATGTGTATAGTTAAAAGTTACGATAAAATACAAATGTTTTGTATGAGTTATGATAATGTTTAGAGAGTATTACTTGTCCAATGACCAAATTGTGAGATAAGCCTATTATATTAAAATTTTTAGTCGATTAAAATATAAATTTTTAAAAACGTAAAAACAAAGTAAAAAATTTAAAATAAATTATTTAAAACAAACGCAAAGTATAAAGAAGTAATGGTGGTTTTTTTTATTTTATTATCCATATTTATCAATTTTGAGTTTATCTAAAATCACAAACTTTGTAATATTTAAAAAAAATTAAGATAATATAAAATAGAGAAAAGTATCCATAAGTACATATTCAAGTATGTAATACTAAAGTGGTACCTATTTTTAGACTAGTTTCATAAAATATTTAGAATAATAATATAGACAAAAATACCCTCTAGGGTATAAAAAGGGGCAATTTGATTACAACCCACTTTTTTATCTCATAAGCCTGACTTTTAGGTTCCAATTCCTTCTGATTTCACTTTTTAAATTTTGAGGAGAGAGAAACACGAAACCCGAGAGTGAACCAAAAAACCCCTTCAACACAACGTGAACTAACATTTCAGGAGACGATATCACTTTCCGACTCCGATCAACGGTTAGTAGAGGACGTTGTCGGCGACGATATCATATTCCGATACTTTCGAACGACGTTTTACTGTTAGAGGTAAGTTTCCTTGTCCTGATGTTTTTTTTTGGCCGCACGAGAGGCTATAACGTCCTAGACTACTGTTTTGAGTGTTATTTCGGTTTCGAACTCTAGTAATGAACAGTAGACAGTTCTCCGGCAATGTTTTTTCTTGATTTCAGCAGTTCTATATAGATCAGTTTGTATGCTGTTGAGATATTGTTTTCTTTAAATTTCGTGTGTTAGTTATGGGTTGAAGATGTTTGCGTGAGACTGTAGGTGTTATGTTAGCGTAGATGTTGATATCAGATAATGCCGATGAAGCAGACAATGGTTAGTTGATTGTTTTACATGAATCACAACCTCGCCGTGAAATTTTAGCCCAATCTAGCAATGTCTGTATTTCAGCAAGTATTGACATCATATGCATGCAATGTTGTACTTATCTAGCAATGTATGCAATTTGTGTTGCAATGTCTACCAATATCAATATTATGTCTACAGTAATATGCAACATGTCTAGGAATGTCTACACTGAATCTACAATATGTCTAGCAATGTGTTTAAAGTTAGTTGATGTTGTTGTTTGGTTAGTGAAACCCGTAGAGTGTTTGGTTGGTAATGTCTAGGATTGTGGAAAGTTTTTTGTGTTATGTTCGGATGATTGCGATATATGTTACTACTGCGATGTAAGGATTATGATTAAGTTGACTCGAAATTGCCATATATGCAGGAAAACATGACTAAGACGGGAGTATTCTACATGCCTGGCTTAGTCAGTATAATCAACCTTCTAAGATGTAATATAATTACAGCAGAACATATAGAAGCTGCAAGAGACACCCCGTTCTATACGTTTCTGAAAATATCGTTCGACGTAAGGAATGAGAATCTGAAGCTGAAAAAGTTCCACGACCTGATCGAGGAAATTTTTAGTTTTTATGCTGTGAAAATGAAGGCTTTCAAGATAGGTCGTAAGTATGTTAAGCTAACTACGAAAGATGTGAAGGCCACATTTGGGCTGAAACACGGGAACGAGGAGATGCCTATGAATAAAACATGAGCCTTTATCAGACGGTACGCTGATGGAGCTGAGAACGATTGGATGTTAATGGAGAAGTATTTTTTGGGTCCCCGCACAAGGAGGAGCGGGCCGACGAATGATAAATCAATGTCTAATGCATTGATAAAGGTGAACGAATTCTCAAAATTTCTATTTGTTTTGAATTGTTGTTGCAGCACATTAATATGTTTTTATTTTTTTACATGTATCCAGCAATGTGATCGTAGTCTATCTAGCAATGTCAGAATATGAGTATCTGTCTCGAATTGTTGTTGCAGTATGTTAGTATGATGTTATATTTTTACATGTATCTAACAATGTGATCGTAGGCTATCTAGAAATGTCATAATATCAGTATTTGTTTTGAATTGCTGTTGCAGTATATTAGTATGTGGTTGTTTTTTACATGTATCTAGCAATGTCATTGTAGTCTATCTAGCAATGTGAAATCAGAGTAATTATTTTGAATTATTGTTGCAGTATATGAGTATGATGTTATTTTTTTCTAGGAATCGATAGAGAAAGCGATCAGTGACGGAGGGCCTAAATCGCAACCAGATGACGTTTATTATTTAGAAAGTGCATATTCAAAGCAATCACAATTACTGGACCCTATATAGGCTATAATAGTAATTCATAACTCGCAACCATGATTAAATTGTTGTGAGGAAATCGCATTTGCCTATCTGAATGTCTATTATACTGTCAATTTGTATTTTATAGGTTATGGATGATAAACTATCGTTGACAGAGGCTGAATGTCAAGCTTTTGGAGACAATGAATTAGAGGGGAGCTCTGAAGGTGCTGCAGAAACCAGTGAGGCAAAGAGTCGGAAAAAAAAAGAAGTCTGCTGCTAACAGAAATGTAAGAAGGCAGAAGAAATTGTTCCATGACGAGGCTGGAACAAGTCGTAAAAAGAGTTTGAACATTGAGATTGAGGACAACCCAACACCGCCAACAGCAGGAGAGAATTATGATGTTACGCTGCGTGAATTGATGGTGAAGAAGAAGTCGACAGTCAGTGTAACAAAATCCAACAAGTTGAAAAAGAAAGAGCACTGTAGGTCGAGTATTCCAAGTTTCAGGGGACTGTCACAGTTGGTGCTACGTGACAAGCGGGTGCTGAAAAAGCACAACAGGATGCACCGATTGAAAGTTGAAAACAAAAAGTTGAAAATATCACTTGAACAGAGAAACCAACAAGTGAGTATTCGTATGCTTTTTATGGAGAAAACATGTATAACAAATCACGTATACTATTTAGCATGCTTGTTTGACACAGGTTGAAGGACTGTAGAGAGAGTTAAATTATTTAAAAGCGAAGGTCGAGGTAGCAGAGGTCATTGTAGATGCTGATAATGCTGAAATTCTCAACACATTATCATTGCCGTTTTGATGTGAAGAGAAGGAGGATACTGAACTTGGGTTGCGAATATTGGCGAGAAGGTAATTAAGAAAATAGTTGTTTACCAATCTCGTAGGCATGGATTTGTGCCGAAGAGGAGCCTAGAAGTTTCAGATACCTCAATAATAACTGAAGCAGAGTATGTTGAGGTGGAGGAAACAACATATAAGAGAAAGAGTTTGAGACAGTTGAGGCAAACGAGAATGAAAGATCTGAAGAGGCGAACTTAGAAGCAGCTGCAGGGTTGGTTGACTCTGAAACACTTGTTGAACCTACGCCAGAGACTATGCTAGAGGATGGTATTGTTGTAGATGTCATTGGGAAGCAGATATGGCCTACCATACTTGTGTGTGATGCTGATAATTAGAAAGGGGATGTGGATGCAGAATTATCACCCTTAACTCATATTACCGGCGTACAAACTGAAGTTGTCTTAGCTGAACAGGGATACAAAGTTATTGAGGTTGATGGACAGGAGTTAGTGGTGGACACACGTGAGCCGTTTGACAGACGGTGCAACCATGAAACCAAAACTACGGAACAACAAGTGGAGAACCCAAAAAATATAGAGGAAGGAGGAAATTTAGAGACGAGTCAGAGTAAAGAAGAAGTTAACAAACATGACGTTGAAACCCCTGTAGATTCAACCAAATACATTGAAGAACCATCTAATGAGGTGGAGAATGCAGCCCCAGAAGTCCTAGTGCCAGAACCTGGCGTTCGAAGGCGGTGGAGAATGTTGTTGAAGATGTAAGTGGATCTTAAAATCGTTAAGATTCATTAATTTTTAGTATTATGTTTTGGCATGTTTTGAAGTGTTCCAAGTCTAGGTTTGATAATGACTAAGATGGGTTGTTGTTTTTTAAAAATGTTGTTTTGACAGTGTAAGAAAAGTTTAAGACTTGAAATGGTTTTTTGTATTTTGCATCATGATTCATTTTTATATGATAGATATATGTCGCATAAATCACAATCATTAAGACATGGTGTCTAGCAAACACTAGTTAAAATAATAATACTTGAATCCAACAAATCGCATGAAGTATTTAGGTTCTCTCGCAACCTTGAACTGGGTGAGGTTTTTCATGAAAATCTATCTAGCTGTATCTAGCAATGTCACGTGGGCGTAAATCACAACCATTTAAATAACTAATCTAGCAATGAGTCGTGCACTAAAATCGCAATGCATATGGGTAACTTTATTGTCTTACATTATTAGGGAGTGCAAGAAAAACACGTAACAGGGCTAGAAGGAAAACATCAATCTACTGTACCAATTTGGTGTACCATAGTGTTGATCAAGCAGAAAAGTCTGAACAACTAGCACAAGCAGTGTCTCCCATGAAGGTTATTCCAATTCGTAACGAAGAATAACAATCCGCAACAAAGACCGAAGTTATTACGCACGATGAAATAGTAAAACAGGTCGGGGGAGATATATCTGAAAACCTGCAGATAGGGGCAGTCAAGTAAGCAACACCCCTACCAGATAAAGCACCATCTAACGGACTGCTTGTAAGCTCTGTTATAACGTTGGCTGACAAAAGTTTTGTAGACTGCACGCAATCCTTTTATGAAAAATGTGGCAAAACTGTATAAAATTCAAATGAATAGAGACGTACTTTGGAATCGATCGAGGAGGGTCAAACAAATCTCGATGTAAGTGGATCTTTGTCTTACCGTCAACGACAAAAATAATGTTAGAGAATTAATTTGATGTATTACAGGTGAACGCTGATGAGTTCCCAAGGTGGAACTTACTTAGTCAGACAAAGGTGGGACAACCACAGGTTGCGTACGAAGATTGGACGAAGTGTACAACGACGACGCAAATTATAGACGTCAGTGAGTACAACAAGATGTTGAAAATAAGCAGAGAAGAAGAACATGAAGATCCAGAAGTATGGTACTTGCCAATGTCGGAGTTCTCATATAGGATTTCCATTAGTGTGAGCGAGATAAAAGAACTCCCGAACCAAACTGAAGTAGACTTCAAGGTAATATTTTGTTCCATCGGAACAACAATGTTAAATTAAAGGTATCTAGCAATGTTACATTAATATATCTAGCAATGTCTAATTAGTCTACCTAGCAATGTTCCAATAGGGTATCTAGCAATGTCCAAGTATAGTATCTACTAGTAGGGAATCTAGCAATACAATCTACGTTGTCTACGTATACAATGCTGTTTGTTTTTAATCATTTCCATTTACATGTTTTAAGCAATTAATTGTTAATTGATAGAGATCATAGATGCTTGGATATATAAGTTACTCAAGGATGCAAATTGGAGAGTCTATGTGAAAGGGTTTGATGATAAGTATTCATTTATGGTCAACGCTATTTAAATATCTAAAATTACAACTGTAAGTGCATCAGGTATTATTTATGTTATTAAAAAAAGCTACTTCCTACACTAATGTTAAAAAATTACAGGAAACACTGGCCATGAAGGAAGATATGTCAAACATTATGGATAAAGTTTTTGAAACAATGAAACCAGACACATACATTGCCCTTGTTCCTCTTTGCACCGTTAGCAAGCCCGGCGTCAACCACTGGACGTTGCTGGTTATTGATATCGAGAATGAGACTGCTAGTAGCTACAACTCACTGTTGCCATGGAGAAAACACATTCCACATAAGACGAGAAATACAGCGGATTGCCTGGTAATACATTATATGCTATAAATATATTTATTTACATCCTGCAATAGCTACCAACCTAGTGTTTGAATGGATGTTAGGTAGTCAGCATTGTATGATATTGCAAGTGTTTCTGGCCATGTTTTTAGTGTATCTAGCAATTTTATATCAATGTATCTAGCAATGTGATATTAGACTTACAGTCCAACAGATATTTCCATGTATCCAGAAATGTCTCATGAATGTATCTAGCGATTCCATAAATTGTATTTAGCAATGATATAGTCGCCTGAATCGCAATGTAATAAGGGGTTACTTGATTTTACAGCTGGCCTATTGCATGATGAAAAAATACATACCTTCTGTGAAGGGTGGATACAAAATCAAGACAATGAGAGATATCCCACAACAAGAAAAGGACACCCTTGACTGTGGGATTTTCGTTTGTGAGTACGCGAAAGACATCATTCAGAAAGGGTATGTTCCTAAAGAATATGGAAATGATATACAAGCTAAAAGAAGAGCTGAAATATTTAAGCATTTCCTCAATGATTCAAACACAAACCGATGATGGTAGTGTTGGGTGAAATGTTTTTATGTAATTCAGGAGTTGGGACAAGCGTTGTGTAATTAATTTTAAATTGGATGCTAGTATTAAAGGATTACTTGAAACTGAAGTAACAATCGCAACGTATCTGCTTGTGTTAAGGATGCCAAAATTGTTGTGTAATTCATTTCTACCAATGTCGTTTTTATAGTATTACTATCCATTAAGGATGAAAAAATATTTTTCAAACCGGTTATACAGTCACCTACAGTTGACAATCGAAAAGTAATTCAACATTGATGTATTTAGCAATGTCAAGTTACATGTATCTAGCAATGTATTTTTAAGGTATCTAGGAAGATCCTGCCATTATTATTGTATGAAAAGATTTAACAATTAATATGTACCTAGGAATGTCCATATATGTATCTAGCAATCTTATATTGTTGTATCTAGCAATGTCGTTATAACTTATCTAGCAATGTTATACTGCTGTATTTATCAATGTCCTTATAATGTATCTAGTAATGTTTACTGATGTATCTGTCAATGTCCATATAACTTATCTAGCAATGTTTACTGCTGTATCTAGCAATGTTTTGATGCTGCATCTAGCAATATCTTATAATGTATCTAGCAATGTTTTGATGCTGTATCTAGCAATGTCCATATAACGTATCTAACAATCTTATACTGTTGTATCTATCAATGTCGTTATAATGTATCTAGCAATGTTGTGATGCTGTATTTAGCAATTTCCATATAACGTATCTAGCAATGTTATATTGTTGTATATATCAATGTTGTTATAACTTATCTAGCAATGTTATACTGTTGTATCTATCAATGTCTTTATAACGTATCTAGTAATGTTTACTGATGTATCTATTAATGTCCATATAACTTATCTAGCAATGTTATACTGTTGTATCTATCAATGTCACATGTGGCTTATCTAGCAATGTTAAGTCTTAGTAAATCACAATGATATACATATATTAGACCAACTATATTAATGCATTGCTAGATATATTTATTGGGAGACGAGTACATTAACTGAGATCGAAATGACTGTTGACTACATCTGTTAGTAATTAAACATAGATGTTTTTATCCTATTGGTTAAGTTGTTAGTTGAAAAGACAAAGGTAGATGTGTTGAATCATTACATGCATTAACTCGAGGTGTACAATTAAATGTCTGCAATTAATTGCATTTCCTAGATTGGACGTAGCATTGGGCATTGCATTTCGCTATAAGTATGGGATGAGAGTTAAGGCTATTCATCTAACACCACTTTGCAGCAACTCATCTAACACCACTTTGCAAGAACACCACTTTTAAAAATGGACCCTTCATCCCCAGTTACACAAAGTTACTCCTCAGATGACGGCTGGTCTTTCGACAACTATCTCGATAACAAAGCATATAAATGTACAACGATTTTTGAGTACTCGTCAGACGATGATGATGACTGCTCAGTTAAGTCGTACGATTACAAAGAAAACTACGCTTCATGGGACTCATGGTCACTCGACGACGGCTACGAGTCTTACCCTGAACAACTTCCAAAACGGAAGCGACGAAGGGATAGCTGAGAGTCTGCCAACAAAGTCGACGATGATAAAGATGAAGCCAACGATGAGAATTTAGAAGACGAAAAGGATGATGAAGAAGAAGAAGAAGAAGAGGAGGATGAAGCTGAAGAGTCTGATGAGGAGGAGGACGACAATGATTCTGATTAGGTTTATGGCAGTTCATGCAGCATCATTTTCTTTTTAGTACGTGTTTTTAATGTTTTGATGGGCTATAAACACAACCAACCCTCTGAGCAGTACTATTTTTTGGGAGGGTTGTTGTATGAGGCATTTTTACTGCCATGAATGATGTTCTAATCTAATTATTATGTTTGCTTTTTATTTTTTTTGTGATCTATATTAGTTTACATGTTGTTTCCATTTTAACAATTTCACTAAAGATTAGAGAGTAACTGGTTTAATAAAGCAGTTGTAAAGGTAGTTACAAAACAAAATCGCAATGTAAGCACCCAAATTAACTAGTATATCACAATGGCATGTAAGGCATATATGTCAGTGGCTTTATAATGTTCCCCCCAATATAACAATAGGCTATCTCCAAATGTTATTCATGGGCCTTCAGCAATGTCATAATAAGGTTTTTAACAATGGCATATTAATAAATCTAGGAATGTCAATTAGGTTTAGCTACCTGTGTAAATGTATCTAGCAATGAGGTATAAAGCATATCTTGCATTGTGACTATTCTTTAATCTTACATATGAGTCTATCAAATCCAAATAAGGTGTATCTCTACCAATTTGATATTAACCTTTAAGTCGCAGGGATAATTTTCTCTATCTAGCAATGTTAGAAAAGGATACCCATGTATTTCATGTTAGTGAAATGTTCATCTCTGTAAAATGGAGTATCTAGCAAATTTATATCCACGTATCTAGCAATGTCATTTTAGACTTACAATCGCAGGGATATTACACTGTATCTAGCAATGTGGCATCAACAATTTAATTTCAGTGCAACTAACAATGATATAACAAGTATCTAGCAATGTCATCATAACCTATCTAGCAATGTCAAGCAAGATTAAAGAATAGAATTAACGAGTCAAGTAGACGTTGTATGTAGCAATTTTAAGAATTTTAAAACATACAAATCGCAAGATAAGGAGTGATTATCCAAGGATATAAAAAAACAAAAACAAATCGAACTTAAGTCTACAGGTTTGTTATATTCAGAACGGAGCATCGCATGACCTTCTGCTGTGTCTTTATTTGAAACAACGGCCACACTGGGACTGGCTGGTGGTTACCTCTTCTCTTGATGGAATACGTTTTTTTCTCGGCTGTCCCGCTTGTCTTTTAACGTTCGGTGGATTAACCACTGGCACTCCATCATCGTTAGTGGTATTTGATTCACCAAAATCAGTTATAGCTGGTATGTTAAAGAATAACTGGACCTGAAATTTGCAGGAGTGAAAAAAAGCTATACTAAAGTCATCGAATCTTCTCTTAAAGATGTTATTATAGCCAATGCATGTAGGCATTGCAAATATTCTTGCTGCCATGAACCACATGTACATTTGAAATCAAGGATGTTTACCACCATTATTGGGTCTGATAAAACCTAAAAAAACGACAGAAGACTTGTGTACTAACCATGTTTGACCGCATTGTACATTTTCTTTAAACAGCTTGTTAAACTCGAGGCCTAAGTCGGTATTCTAACTTAGACCCTCTAATAAACGTCTAGACATCTGAGTCATAAGAAGAACTCTAATCCTGTCGACCAATTCCACTATAGACATATTGCAAAAAAAAAATATCTGCGCATTGACGATTCCACAGCTGTTGATGCCATTGCCCCATACCGTTTGCCTTTGACGTATGCCTGAGCATACTTTTATGGTGGCAAATTGTTTAGAAATTTGGCGATACGATCACCTCCTTGGCGTTGAAACTGTGATAGTCGTTCGTTAAAAAGGTCCACCGTCGGGGCATAAGCACAACTCTTAAACATCACTAGCATATTGTTTCTATGGACTCTGTTTGTGTGTTCAAGAGCACTATTCAAATTCTAAACTAGATGGAAGATACAATAAGCGTGGTATTCATTAGGATATAGAGTTGCTACAACGTTAATAATTCCAGCATGACGGTCTGAAATGAACGTTATTTGGCGCCCTAGCAAATGCGGTTTTAGACTTTGCAAAAACCAAAACCAATTGTCCGAGTCCTCACTACAAAAAATCCCAAAAACAATGGGAAATAGACCTGCAACAATATGTAAGATTACATTTGTTTCCAGGGTTCAACAGAAATGTTGCAGACATAAAACATTACTAGATTGTTAGATTGAATGACCATAAATCCCAAGCTAGATACAACCTATCTCGGGACATGTAAAGTAACAGTGAAACTCAATCTAGCACTCTTGAATGACCATAAATCGCAAACTATAAACTAACCTATCTAGCAACCTAAATCTACCAATCTAGCATGACTGGAATGTGTTTAAAAAAACATATAGGCAGCAATCACAATCTAATATAGCCAGTCTAGCAATCTTTGTTGATGATATATGACCAAATCCAGAAACCACATATCTAGCAACATGTAAACTAGTAGATGGACTAAGTGTTGTTGCCATCATTTGCCTTTATTGAGAGCAACACCCCACCATGCTTCCCTGTTAGATGGGTTCTGTCAACATACAATAAAGGGCGGCACGAATGAAAACCCTGAAGGCACGCACCGAACACTATAAAACAGCGTAGGAAAACATTGTCGGGCGCTAAATCCAAATGGCAGTTCGTTGTAATATCACGACTCTTTAGTCGTTTGAAGTATTCTTTTAGCAATCCGAAAGAAGTATTGTTATCTCCAAATACTACACGCCTTGCCTTTTCTGAAGCATTCAACGATAGATGACAAGAAATGTCTAAACCATACTCTTGCTTGATAGAAGACTGTATAGTTTTAGTTGTCACACTTTGGCAGTTCCTAAGAGAATCATGAATCTCATCAGCAATCAAATCAGATGACAAATGCATGCTCTTCTTTTTTGTGAATACGGGACTGCAAGTATGGATATTAACTGATGAGTCCGGATAAGTTCACCACTGCCTACTGAGATTTCCGGACAAGGGAAATTCAGATATAAACTACCCACTGAAGTATCCGGACAGGACAAAAGTATAAAATGACTAAACACCTTTTGACTAAGCTATGTGCTAATCAGCTTATTAAGTAAATGGGTCCTTAAACTTGACCTGGTTTCATAATTTGACCCGAAATCCCATGGGTCCATAATTAAGGGTATAAATACCCCAACTACTTTCATTAATGAGGGTAATAAACATTTAATACAACCAGGCAGCTCAAATCTCTCACTACTAAACACCCAAACATTTAATACTCTAAAAAACTTTCCAAAACACTGACAAAATTACCCTCAGCCTAAAATAAACTTCACCATTAAAAGACCTCTTTATGGTCATTAAACCAGTTCTAGAATCAATTGAAGCATATAGCCTCAATTTGCACCCGTCTAAATCTTTGTTCACACAATAAACTGTGATCTTCCTAAATGTATTATGCATGTACTTAAAGGAAAAACCGTTCTCTAATGCATACCCGGATAAGGATAACCTTACACCTGCAGCACCATCAACAAATGACTGACCAATACCGACGATAGCTTCGGCCCATCCAGTTGTAGCAAGATGCCTTCTCTTCGGGGTTGGATTAACTAAAAAATTACTACTTTCACCACTAGTTCATTGGTTATAGGAGGCTTCTTTGAAAAGTTGAACATGATGTTTACATTTAATTGCAGACCTTTTATCGACCACTAGTTCTTCGATAACAAAACTAATACTCTTGAGACATTCGACATCAAGATATACTTCCAAACCAATACAATCTGTCTCGTTATTAAACAAACAATTATTCTGAGCACCACACGAATAGCTAATGGTGTAATTTCCTCTAACAAGATCCTTCCATGTGTTTTCAACGTACCGTTGAAGAATGTCAAAATTTTCGAATTCGGACAACGGAACAATAGCTGTGTTGTGACCAAATTTGAAAATGAAAACTTTGGGTTTTGACATATACTACCCTGCATTGTAGAATATTGGGTTAGTTTGTTATAGGGCAAGGTAGGAAGCATGAATGTGTTACATAATATATATATCTCGTTATTCAACCAATCTAGCAATGTCTCAAAAGTACAATCGCAATACAAGGAAACCAACATCTGGTAAAGCGCAATGTGTGTTAAGACTAGTAAATCATAGTGTCTATGCTTAATCAAGCACATAATGTATCTGAGTTTCATAAGAAATGTTCATCTCCAGTAATGTTTGTACTTTTTGACGCTATAAATCGCTATCAATCAGTTACAAATCTAAATAAAAACAGAACACACACCTACCTAACAACAAAACACACTAACCAAGGAAAATCGCAATGAGGAAACTGATATCTAGCAATGACTTTATTCATACACAAAATGCAGCGATAAGTACCAGTGCCAAGTAAAAATTCAAGCACTATAGCTAATGGTTCCTGTATCTAGCAGTGTAAGTATTCAACACAAAAAACGCAACGACAGTAGAAGACTCAACAAAACTAGCAACGACAATATAAACATAACTCTAAAATTGCATCCCGTTCGCTCAAATTTAAGAGACAATAATAGCATCATATTTGCTCAGACTGAATAAACTGTAAATTATTACAGGAAAGTTACAGAACAACTAATCGCTCGTTACTCGACCAGAACACTAAACTAAACAACATTTAAACGTTAAAAACGATTAACGTACATGATTTCGACTAGTTTGATCTCAGGTTGAGCTGGAAAAATGAAAACGGAAAAACTACCGGCGTGCAGTGCGTAACAAAACCTTCAGAGTGACTTCAGATGGTTGAGGTTGAGGAAGAAACCAGGTTATCGCCGTGAAATATTGTTAAAATCTCAGGTTTTCGACGAGATTCAATATCGGGTTATGCAAGAAGTTGGTTTACAGGTCTGGAGAACAGATTATCGGCGACGGTGTTGATAAACAGTGCTCGAATGTGATCAGTTATCGCCGATGAACGATTGTTTAAAAAGCTGAACGAAGTTTGGGTAGGATAGCCTGTGGCTAACGGTGATTGCCGGCATGAATCTGATAACGTAACAAGGGTTTCAATAAAACAGACCCTTCTTGGAAAACAAGTATTTTGTTAGGTTAGGAGAGAGAGGAGAGAGAGGGACCGTTGGTCATAAATTCAAAATTTAAATTTGTTGATTGGGTGAAAATACCTATTTTTTCACAAAATAAGGCTTATATACTAGGTTGAGGGTAGTTGTGGTATTAAAAAAGGTCATGAAAGGTAATTGTTTTATTGAGGTGGGTATTAAGTGAGGATTAACTCATTTTTAGATAGTAGATACTAATATGTTTGGCCAGTAGGTACTTAGTATGTCATTTCCCTATAAAATAATTAAAATAGTTAACAACGTAATGTCTATTGCGGGTTTCAAATTTTCATATTTTTTTACACTATTTTTTTTATTAAATGTTCATCTTAAACTTTAATAAGCTTTTTTTTTGTATTCCATATATTAAGACAGCATAAACATTTTACGATTAACTTTATGTTGGCATACATTATTAAACTATCAGATGATGTTAGATTAATATGAGTTACTTTTTGTTTTTAATAGTTTTATATTTTGTTTAAGCTTTTGAAATGATAAGGTCCTCATTCTGGTTTACTACAAAAAAAATTCACGTCCACACCGTTCTCATAACAATCATGTGTTGGTTTTATTGGTCTAATGAAAACAAGGTTTTTTTTTCTATGTTTCTAACAGAAACAAGGTTAAATATCAACAAAACAACGTCACAACTTCTTCTATAATTTGGCATATTAAAAACACATTTCAAAGACTTGATGCTGCTAATCTTTTTAAAAAGGTTTACTAAGAAAAGACGACGACTCTGAACTAGAACTTCGATGCTGCAATCATTTAAATAGTCCTAGAAAGGTTTGTTACATCAACTGGAAACCACCCTATGCTACTAGACTAAAACTAAACATTGATGAATCTTTCTCTATAAATGGTGAAGCAAGTGGTGGCGCCATAATAATTAATTATAAGGTAGATATCTTCTCAGTTACTGGTAGACTAGATGGTAAACATACACATTACGAACTACTCCTATGGTTTAATTTGAAACTCACAAAGTCAGATTCAAACATTCTAATTTCTATGTTTCTATATTATAATGTTCCCTAGTTTCTTTCACATATATTAATCGTTGCATGAAATTGATAACAACAAATATGTTAATAACACACATTTACCAGAAGAAAACTTCGGTTGCGAATTGGATCGCTAAGTGCACTGACTGATGAGTTCGGATACCTCAGACACAGCCCAGCATTTAATCCGGATAGGGGTAATTCACCATAACACACCACTAAAAAATCCAAACTAGTCAAATGTAAAACACCTTTTGACTAAGCTATTTGTTAATCTACTTAAAGGCTAATCGGTCCTTAAACTTGATCCGTTTTCACAACTTGACCCGGTAAGCCCATGGGTCACTACTTAAAGAGTATAAATACCCGAACCACTATCATTAATGAGGGTGATCTACAATTAATACAAGAAGACTACTTAATTATCTCGCTACTCTTCACACTAAACACAAAATACCCCACAATTACCAAAATATTTTACCAAACTACCCTCAGTCCAAAATAAACCAAACCAAATTGGCGACCACAGTGCGAGCACGAAGGTGCCTTAATTTTACATTCAAAACCAGTAAAAAAAACCAGTTCAGATGGATCCGAAGGAGCAAGGAACTCCACCTCCTGTGGTGGAAACGGTTGGGGAAAACAATGAATACACCGTTGAAAAACAATGAACCCTAAATCTACCAAATAAGAACCCTAACCTAACAAGAACAGCCGTAGCCAAAAGACAGTACCAAAAAATGAAGAAAAACAAAAGGTAGAAAATTGAAGAAATAGATAAGTATGATTTTTTTCTTTGAATTTGTTAATGGGTAGGATAATAGAATAAATGGGTAGAATAATGGCGTTCTTGAAAATGAAAGAGGTAGAATAAATGGGTAGAAGAACAAATGTGTAATTTTATTTATGGAGGAAATAGCTTTGGTCTACAAAAATTTACTTAGACACTCAATCTCTGAAAGATCTCTATCGAAAAACTATCGAAAGTCTAGTCTAAGTCTAGTTTGACTTCAAAATCAAAATTGTGGTGGTAACCAAATTTAATTTTGGTGTTTCCTGCATGTGTAGCTCACTAGGAATAGTTTTAGCACTGTATATGTTATCAAACATCCTATGTTTACTAAAATATTTAATTTTGATTTTAAAAAAGGGTGAAGCTATTTCTCCCATCGAATATATTATTTCCTCCATAATTCAAACTCTCCAAAACACTTGTCACTTGCTTTTACAAGATCTCCTTCACTTTACTTTCTAATTTATAATTAAATATCATTAACCAAATACAAACCCTTATAACAAGAAACACATCATTGATCTAAATTTAATCCAACATATATGATTTTACACTATAAAATTAAACCCTAAAAACAAAAAACTTCAATTTTGTCAAAGATTAATCATGGAAAAGGAAAAAACTCAAACCAAACCAGAGAACAACACTCAATCAACGAACAAAGTAATTTAATCTTGTTTTTATGTTTTACATTAATGTAACTTGAAAATTAGCGTTCGAAACAACACTTTTAGAGGAATTCTCGATTTCGACATTTTTAGACAAGCAATTGATTATGAGACACTGTCTCAGAATTAGGTGCTTTAAATTAAAAAACAACGACACCTGATTCTGAGATGCCATCTCGGAATTAGGTGTTTTGTTTTAAAAACAATTGCACCTAATTCTGAGATGCCATCTCGGAATTAGGTGCATTTTGTCTATTTTTATAAAAATGGTGGATTTTTATGGTGTCACGGACTCTAGACTGCTCCAAATGTTTATCGAGTTAGAGGAAATCGTTCGATTTGTTCATCGAGTTCCTGTAAATCATTGAACGAATCAAGGAATACGGTAGTTAAAAAACGAAAAAAAATCTTACCTTTTTTCGAAATCGATAGGAGATGTTGAGAGGCTGTTTGAATGAGAGATGAGAGACTTTTCGATTTAATATAATTAGGGTTATTATTCGGTGTGAAGTCGAAATCAGTGTTGGGGTTAGGGTTCGAAAGATTGTAAATTTCTACATTGAGCGGCTAAAGTAGTGTTAGGAATTGAATGCTTATTATTTATAGGTGGAGATGCTGTTCGAATGAGGGTTAGGATTGTGCTGGAGAAATTAATGAAGTTGGTGGGAAGGTTGGATAAATTAAAGTCATGAGTTATGGAGTGGCCGTTGTTTGCTGGAGTTGGGTGGAAAAATAATATAGTAGTTAATGAACGTTTGAATCTATGATGTTTGGTAAAACACTAAGGAAAGTGTTATTTTTGTGAAGAAATGGTTAATCTTGGTATTTTCTTTATGGAGGAAATATCAAGTTGGGGTTTTTTTGGATTTCTGGAAGAAATAAAAAAATATAATGGACGAAATAGCTTCACCCTATAAAACAATCTTTTGAAAAGATACAACTTGAAACTTAAATTTATAATTGGCATTTCAAAAAGGTTATTTATTTAAGGGAAATTGCACCTAAAGTAGCCACTCAACTATTCAATTGTCATATAGTACCCAAGGTTTTCACAATTGTCACTTAATACCCAACTCAATTACCTAATTTTCACTTAATACCTAATATTATTTTAATACCCTAACTACCCTTAACGCACTATATAAGCAGAAATTTCTGTTTTCATTCTATTTTTTCTAGCTTTTGAAGATTTGAATTTGTTAGCCGCTCTAACCACCTAACTCTACGAACTACCACGAAGCACGGTTGAAAGCACAATTTCGGTGATCAGAGCGTTAGAAGGTCTGTTTATTTATATAGGCCGTGGTGTTAAACCTGTCTAACCACTATTTTCTACGTACAAGAACTGATCGTGCTTTTTGGAATCTGTTGTTTTATAAGTAATCGTGTTGCTGCTTTCAGGTAATCGTAAATTCCTACCGATTTCGAAGTTATTTATTGGTTTTCTCAGTTGGAATAGGTTTTATTCTACTGTTTTTAGACGCCATAGCCTGATTTCGAGCTTTTCTCTTCTTCTTTTTTGTTTTTTGTTCCAGTAATCTGTGCTTGTTTTGTTAATATTTGTCGTTATATACTCATGTCCTTGTTTCTAATGTTATATACTAATTTTGTGGTGTATTAGATTTTTATTTCGGACGTGAAACATGTGTAGACTATGAGTTTTAGCTATCCAGGCGTTCGACACAAGATGCATTTTTTTTATGTATTCAATGAGGAAGATGCTAATTGTGTTACCAATTCGCATGGTTACATGCGAATTACTTGAAACAATTTAAAAATTTGCTTACAAATATGCTGCGAATTGTATGGAACTCCAACGTAATGCATGTTTAAACATATATCAAGACTCTTAGTTGCTTATAAAACTCAGGATGGGTTACGAACTGCGTGGTACTTTAAATTATTACATTTTCAAACAAATATCAGGACTTTAAGTTACTTTACGATTCATATAATATGCTGTGAACCGTGTGGAACTTTTAAGTATCTAATTTCCAAACAAATATCAGGACTTTTTAGTTGCTTTACGAATCGCATGAGATGCTGCAAATTGTGTGATATATCATACTTTATCATCTTTTAGACAAATCTCAGGGAATTAATAGTTGAGAGCAAATCTCATGTACAATTGCGAATTGTTTACATTTCTGGTTAATGTGAGTGTACTAGTTGATTTACAAACAACTCTCAGGACAGGATGCAAATTGGTCAATTATAGACTAAAATTATACACAGTTTGCAGCTTATAGATATACACAAATCGCAAGATAGGATGCGAGTTGTTTGATGCAATAATAAATAACTTGCACTTTATTTTTGGGATTAATAACTAATAGCTTGTTCGGTGTAGGGTAATGTATGTACAAATCACGCATTTGTATTTTTAAACATGGTCACCAAACCGCAATTGTGCATTTTATGGAGTTTGAAAGCTTTCAAAGTATCCAAGCTTATGTAGAGAACACATGGGAGGATCTTGTCACAGGTGACTACCTAATTACCTACTCCTGCGGGGATCACAATAATTGTTTCTTTACTAACCAGAAGGATTTTGTTGGGTTGGTGTTATATCTTAATTTGGAGCGTTTAAAACGGGTTAGTTTTCTCATAGCTACAACACGTCTTCGATAAGGGTTCTGATGATAAGTGTTATGGTGAAAAACGTTCTGGTGATAAGAGTTCTGGCGGTAAGGATTGTGGTGTATAGCATAAAGAGCGTAGCTTGAGTTTGGGTGAACCATCTCTTGATTAACTAGTTAGGGGGGAGAGTAGTAACAGTTTAGTTAATTTTGATGAGAGAAAAAAACAACTTACTACTGCTGGTTGGGCTGATGCTATTACAAGAGTGAGTCAAGCTTTTGAAGAAGGTGCTACAGGTCTCAGGTTATCTTTGTTCAAGTTTTCTTTACAGCATGGTTTTGCTTTCAAATACCTACACAACACAACAACCAAGATCACTGCTTATTGTGAAAATAAGTTCACAAGCGGATGCAAATGGAGGCTTTATGCATCTATTGATTCCAGCACCGGCTTGATTACGATCAAGAAGTATGTTATGCACCATACTTGCAGTCCCGTTATCTCTTAGAAGCATAAGCGGCATAGGCATTTGACATCAGATTTGATTGCAGAGGAAATTCAGGATTCTCTCCGGACCTGCCATTCGTTGAAAGCCAAAACCATACAATCGACTGTAAAACAAAATTATGGTCTTGACATCTCGTACCGTTTGTCATGGAATGCTTTAGAGAAGGCAAGGAGGGGAGTTTTCGGAGATAGTTCAAGTTCTTTTAGTTTACTAAGCGGGTACTTCAGACTGCCAGTTGGAGTTATCAGTTGGAAACCGATTCAAGCGTTGTTTTGTAGCATTCGGTTCGTCCCTTCAGGGTTTTCATTCATGCCGTCCAATGTTGTTTGTCGATGGAACCCACTTATATGGCAAGTATAAGGGTACCTTGCTTACTTCCGTAGCAAAGGATGGCAACAACGGTTAGTTACATTTAACTATTTAATCTGAATGTTTATGATGTTTTGTTTGAAATTTTGTGCAACATTTCGCATCCTATAGCTGCACACGATTGTCATGGAATCCTGATATTTGAGAATGATTCGCATTAGAGGCTGATAATTAAGCAGTGTTTTTTATTTGATGACACTTCGCAAGAGATGATGCGAATTAGTCGATGTAACCATAAAACTATGAACAATTCGCAGCTTATGATTGTGCACAATTCGCAGCGTATATTTTGAGAGCAACTCTCAGGACAGCATGTGAATTGTTTACAGTTTTTAAACGTATGAGTGATGTTGTATTGTTCATTTGAGCTATCTTTTTCGAGGACTATTCCCTGTTGCTCTTGGTATAGTTAGCATTGAAGATTGGGACAATTGGATGTGGTTTTTGGGGTATTTGAAACCGCATTTGTTGGATCGCCAAATCACATTAATTTCAGACCGTCATTCTAGTATCGTTAATGTTGTTTCTGTCTTGTATCCAAACTGCTATCATGCGTACTGTTATTTCCATCTAATGCAGAATTTGAAAGCAAAACTGGAACATACTAACAGAGACTATAAAAAAAGGATGTTGACTTTCTTCCATCGTCTTGCTTATGCTCCCAGTCGAGAGCTTTTTAAAGATATACTAAAGTTTTTCTATGTGAAGGTGGTGACATAATGAGTGATTTTCTTGCTAATTTACCCCCAGAAAAGTATGTGCAAGCTTACGTAAAAGGGAAACGATACGGCTCTATGGCTTCAACTGCAGCAGAATCGTTTAACAATCAGATCAAAAAATATTGCGGCCTACCGATTGTTGAGTTTATTAACTAGATTAGAGTCTTTCTTATGACTCAAGTTTCACGGAGATACGAAGAGGGTCTAAGCTGGAGTATTAATTTGGTACCCGAGTATAAGAAGAAGCTAAAGCAGAATGTTGACATGTGCCGAACTTGGGTAGTAATTAAGTCGTCTTCCGCCATGTTCGAAGTCTTTTCAAATCATATGGCTGTTGTTAATCTATTGGATTTCAAATGTTCTTGTGGATCATGGCAACAAAAGTGTTTTCCATGTCCTCACGCTTTAGCCGCAATACTTTATATTGACCAAGATCCATTTACCGTGATAGAGCCCTTCTTTACGGTTACGAATTACATGGAATGTTACTCTTTCATCATACAAGCTATAACGGATTTCGGGGAAGGTTCTAGAGCTAACGATCCTTAATTTGTTGAAATTCTGCGTCCGAACATTAAGAGACGCTCTGAAAGGCCTAAGAAAAAGCGAATCTCATCTAGATGAGAAATCTCAACCAAGCAGTTGAGGTGTGGCCGTTGTTCGAAATCAGGCCATAACAGGAGGACTTGTGATGTTCCAGTTTAAGAACAATTTAAGCACAATTTTTTTACAGTTGTTTATTCCTCTACACATTTTTTTTGTTTTGTTTTTATTACAGTAAAGAAATGCTAAGTGTTTTGAGTTTCATGAAATCCGCATCCAGTATTGTGAATTGTGTACAATATCTTGATATCATGTTGCAAACATCTATCAGGTTTCCATGCGAGTTGTGTGAAATTTCACCAGGATGCAGATCGTTAGTAAAATCATATCAAACAACTATCAGTATTTATGCTGCGAATTGTGTTGAGCTCAAACGTAATGCTTTTTCAAACAAATATCAGGACTCTTAGTTGCTTACGATTCACATGATATGATGCGAATTGACTTCAACTCTAAAGTATTGCATTTTTAAATAATATATCACAAAGCGCATGATATGCTGCGAATTATGTTTTCAAAGAAATACATGGACTTTTTAAATAACTACGGATCACATGCTATGCTGCGAATTATGACCGAAACAAATACCAGGACTTCTGGTTGCTTGTATATCGCATGATATGATGCAAATTGAAAACAACCAGAAGTCCTGATATTTGCTTACACATCGCATGCTAAGATGCGAATCGTGGTTTCATACAAATGGCAGGACTTTCAGTTGGTTGAAAATCACATGATATGTTGCGAATTGAATGGAAATACAAAGCTCTATAATATTCAGGTCCGTATGCGAATTGTGTGTAAATCAGTAATATTGATAGACAAGTAATATCTCAGGTTACGATGGGAATTGTTTGCAAGTGATAATGGGATGCGAATTATATATATGATTAAAATTTTGTACAAAAAAAGGATTCCAAAAAGAGGATTATAGTCTTCATGCACTAACAAATTTGCAAACAAATCACTACAACCTATTAGTGTTTGTTAGTTGCATTCCAAAAAACAAACAAAAAAAACCAACTCTATCAATCATCAATAGAGGATTCTTCACCATCTTTCTCCTCTTCGTGCTGATCATCAGCCTTTTCATTTTCCTCTTCCTCTTCGTTATCTACATCCATCATGCATAAAAATTTGGTCCTTGATGGACCGACTTCGTCGTCCCTCTTCCTTTTGTTGTTTGGAACCTCTGCTGGCTGAGAGTCAGCAGAGAAGTAGTCCTCTATGCTTAAATCAAGGACAGAGACTGGGCTGTTTGGTGGTGTTGCTGGCATGATCAAGTCATCGCTCCAGTTGGTTGTTAAGGATGACCATGAGTCACCCAGAAACCAACTGAACCAGAGTATGTGGTGGTGGTTGTGGTGGTGGAAAATGACATGACTGTTGGAATTTGAAGAGAACAAGAGGTGTTTAAAAAAAATATAGAGTTTGGTTTAAAATTAGCCTCTGGTTACTAGTGTTATTTATATGGATAAAGGGAGTCTGAGCTTATGAGGTGGTGTAGCTATATTAATAATTACATAGCCTCCATGTACAATCAGCAATTAATGGGCTCTGGACCTCTGGTGATTATAATGATTTTTGCGTTCTCAATGCAGTTAACGTTTACCAATGCATACCCCATAGCTTGTTCGTATTCTTGAATGATAGATTTTTAATTATTTAATTTATACCAAGAGTTGATGCGAACTGTTTAGTGATAATTTTGCAGCCTGTAGTTTGTTAATATGGTATACCAGGAGTTGATGTGAACTATTTAGTGAGAATTAAGCATCTATCAGGTTAGGATACAGATTGTTTGGTGAGGATCCTTTTTTTTAATATATACCAGGGATTGGGGGGAATTGTTCGAATACTAACTAACATTTATATATCAGCTTAGCATGCAATCTGTTTGATAAGAAATATATCCTACATATATCTGAAATTTAAAAAAGTCTATGTACACAAAAAAGTACTGTGAATGTATGTACACCAAAAACTTACAATGAATGTATGTAGACCAAAAAACCATAATGTCTTACATAAAATCACTAGTACTTGCAGGTGTCTCCGTCGTTTAAGAAAAAGTCAAACATTTCTGCTTTGAAGATAGTAACCATATCTTCATTGTATTTTGTCTGTACGTATCCATACTGGATAATATCTCTAGCGTATTTGCAGACAAAAATACCACAGTCCAGGGTGCCACATTTTTTGTTGTGGAAGTTTTCTTTTATTTTTCACCTTCCATCTTGTCTTTGAAGAATGTAGGAATCTCTTTTCTAGTAAATAGTTAATCTGGTTATAATAATTAGTGTTAGGAATCAGCACAAAAACTTAAACTGTGGTTGTCAAACAATTCGCATCGTACATTGTGAATTGTTTGACAACCAAACCAACATGTAGATGTCAAATAATTCGCAGCATAGTTTAAAAATTGTTTGGTATCCAATCCATTTTGTCTGCAAACATTTCACAACCTATTTTGCAAAATGTTCATCATCCAGGACTTTTCACATCCTAGGTTGCAATTCTATTTATGGATACGCTGCGAATTACGAATGATTTGGTCACAGTTCGCAGCATATCTTGATCATGCACAATTAAAATGTTTTAAAAGTAATTGAATAGTTGGGAATATTACCAGCTTGATATGTGTCCTTGTGGTGTTGTCTATCGCTTTGAGTTTAGGCAGCAGTGGGTTGTAGTTTGTTACCGACCTGCCGTCGACATCAATGACGAGCAACGTCCAATGGTTTATCTGGTCCTTCGTCTCGGTGCCTATTGGAATAATGATGATGTTGGGGTTTTCAGGTGCTTTGCTAAAACCTGTGTCAACCAAATTAGTTACTTCCCATCCTGATTCAATTTGATGCTGCATCCAAGCGAGAGTACATTACAATGAGAACATTTTTTGAAACTTTGAAATTTACCTTAGCTAAACTTACCGTAGTCATGCCAGAAATCATTACGCAGTCATGTAACACTCCTTTAACTTTTTTGCATGGAACTTTGAAGTTTAATTCTACAACCATCTTTCGAATCCAAGCGTTCACAACCTATGCAAGGAGTTGTTTATTTATGTTAAATATACAAGACATGTTTGAAACATTAAAAAGAGAATTGGTTGACAATTGGATACCTTTACGTCCAGCTCCAGTTTTAAAGGTAGCGCCATCGCATCACTCGCTTGCACTCTGATTCCGCATGAAAATTTGGACGATGGTAAATTCCATACTACTGGATCAGGGGTGTCATGCTCGTAGGCTTTAAGTAACTGTATTTTGTGGTATTCTCCGACATCGATACGGTCAGTTACTTTTGTTTTCTTTGGCCAACCGCTGTATTTTACTTTTGGCGGTTCCCGTTCTGTTACAATTATCTCTTCCTCTTCCTCTGCCACTAGAGGCTGTGCTGGTGTCAGTAGATTAAAATTAGGCTCCTCTGTCTCTTTACTTGACTCGAGCTTATTAAATAACAAAAATTAAAAGAGTGTGTCAGTCATTATAATGTTAACGACCCCAAACATTTTGCATGCTAACATGCGGATTGTTTGATTCTAGCTGAATACATTTCAGGGTATCTATCAGGATAGCATGCGAACTGATCGAGGTTCCACTGAACAGTTCGCATGCTACCCTGATATTTGTATGTAAAACTTGAAATACATCCACATTATTCTCATGATATGATGCAAAATCATTATAAATATCCCTTACCACACGTTCAGCGACAACCAATGCCGTTGACTTGTTCGGCATAGGATATGGATTGTGTCGGCAGAAATCATTAAACTCATCCTCTGACATGTTCTCCAAAGACCGTTGTATTACACAATCGTAATATACATTATCAATTTCATTTAAAAGTGTCTGTGAAATTTGAGTGTAAATACCATCAACAGAAGCATCGGGTAAACCTATTGTGTTATCGTTTGACTATGGAGCTTGCAGCTGATTTGGTACTGGTACTACAATTTTACGTTGGCTTAGCAATTCTGACTTTGCGCACACCACCGTTGGTCTTTGAGGTGCATCTCCATATTTGTTTTGGTCTACTAAGGACGGTCCTTCCTGGCTGAGTAGTTCCATCTTCTCACAGGGATTGACATGTTCTGAATCTTCTGGCGCTATCTTTTGTGTTAGCCTTTCTCTTTTTACCAAGGCTATCTGTTGCTGTTATTGTTGTTCTTGTTTTTCTTCTTCTTGTTGTTGTTGAACTTGTTGATGTTGTTGTTGTTGTTGGTGTTGTTGTTGTTGGTGGTGTTGAACTTGTTGTTATTGTTGTTGGTGTTGTTGTTGTTGTTGGTGTTGAACTTGTTGTTGTTGTTGTCTGTCGGCCTCCTGTTTCATACAAATTCCAAAATAAAAAGGTGGAAGGGTTAAGCAAACTATAATCATAGTTGCGAATGATTCGCATGATAACCTAAGATTTTTTTGATCATATCAAACAATTCGCATGGTAAGCGGCGAATGTAAAATAATCAACAAACTAGAGTATAACACAGTTCGCAATATATGATGCGAATTGTTTGTTTGAATATGTATTCAACTAGAAAACCCCACTAACTATTTTAAATACATACACTAACTTTGTTTGAATATGTATACAACAGTAAATATTATCATAGAAACTATTTCATCACAACAATAAATAAGATATTTGAATCTTAGTGAACTTTTGATCCACTTACATCTACGAGACTGTCTAGGTCTGTCGCTTCTTTCTCACGATCTTCTATCTCTTTTGCCATGAGAAGTAAAAGTTGTTGGTCATTCAGAAGAGACTCATATCTTTCTTTCTCCGTTGGAGGACTCAGGACTGTGGCTGCCTCCTGTGTAGGAGGAGACTTGTCTGTCTGTCTCTCCGTGGTGTCCGTCTCCGTGGAGACCAACAACTTTTCTTGCATCCTTCCAGATGGTACCGGTATGGGTGAATGGTTCCCATCATCATCCCTTTCTTCTGGCAGTACTCCATCAGCATCATGTTGATTAGCATCAGGCACAGATGCTTGCAATTCAGTGGACGTTGCTCTATCTGGAAATGCTGGTACCTTCTCAACTTTTGGGCTTCCAATCTGGGAAATTGGCAGAGAGATAACATTGTGGAGTTGTTGTGCTTCAAGCTCCTCTATGTTCCATTTCATTTCTTGCAGATGAAAAAATGATAGCAGACAGTTTTATAAACATATTAAGTGCTGATTATAGCGATTATGTAAGGCTCAATTTCATACTTACTTTTTTGGCCTGTTTTTCCATCTTTCTCTCGTACTTGTTCTTGTCGGTGTATGTCTTCAAACGCTTTGATTCACCAATAGTTTCGGACTTCTTTGGAGTAGTCGCTCTGCGTTTGAGGATAAAATTACGGATTGTTTCACTCATACTAGTTGTGCCCTCATCGTCGGGCTCCTGCTGGGATGTGCCGATTGGTGGTGGTGGATTTGTTATCTGGGAGAGTCTTGGTGGTGGAATCTTTGGCTGGGGGAGTCTTGGTTGTTGGGGTCTAGGCTGAGATGCTCGTCTCCTTGGTTTTGGGGCTGTGCTTTTCTTCCTCTTATTTGGTCTTTCTTCCGGTGAATTAGATTCAGCATCCGCATCTCCTCTATCTACGGTTCCTCTAAAAGCTTCACTTTCAGCCTCAGTAAAACGTAGTGGACCTTCAAAAACCTACCAACAGATTTACATAAAAGTATCAGGCTGTAGACAGACTGATTGTTTTTTACAAACAATTCACATTATATGCTGCGAAATGTGTGAAAGTCTATCATTTTAGAGTTGCAAACAACTCGCAGGTTAGCATGCGAATTGTGTGTAAACAATAAGATGCGAATTGTGTGTAAAAAATAAGTTGCGAATTGTTCCATACCTTAATTATACATAGTGCCAGACAGAACGCATCCCAGGCTGCGAAATGTTTGATACATTGTTCTAATATAACACCAAACAAAACGCATGATATGCTGCGAACTGGTTGTAACCCCAATTAAATACCTATATAAAGCTCATACCTCATCATCTTTTAGGTTGGGTATCATTAAGCAGCGCCGCGGTTGCTGCTTGGCACTCTAATCCCAACCATTTGAAAAACCTTGGTATCGAGGTTGGCTTCGCCACCTCTCGGCCGACTGTTGTGTGCTCCATGATGAAGGGATGCATGGGGACAAGTTTTATCATCAAGATGCCCTGTACATAACTAATTTTTATACTGAATAGATTAATATTACAATTAGAAGGGCGACGCAGCCGACGAATCTATCGGGTTTTTTGATAGCTGAGCAACTCTTGATAGACTGTCGAAGCTTGAATAGTATTGATCCGGACCAGTCGTAATTGTTTATTTTGCTGAGGTCCTCAACAAAATAAGCGTGCTCCAACCCAGGATATCTCCAGATACGGAGTAGAATAGGGTTGAGCACAAAAACAGTATCAACAACCTTGCAACGTTTTCCAACTCATGCTCCCCCCTTCGCTTATGGATTTTTCTATATCTGCCTGTAAAACCCATGACAACATGCTATGTTAGTAAAGTACAACATCGTGCTTTGTAAGATGAAGTCGATTTTATAGGTTCCTTTAAAATGGCATTCGTTATTGTTTTAGTATCTGTCGGTCCTACTTTCCAGGCAATTTTACCCATGAAGTATTTCTTCATCATCCTCGATTCGTCCTCCTTGCCGGGCGGGTATTTGTTGTGAAATGCTCCGGTTTTCGTTAACAACATTTCCTCTGTGCCATTCTTCATCCCGAATATGACTTTCACATCATCTGCAATTAGTTTTAATAACTTTGAGCCAATATAGAAGGCGTCTTCATCAACAGAGAACCTCTCGACAACATACTGAATGAGCGAGTAGAATTTCTAATTTGACAGCTCTGCCTCATTACGGATGTCGAAAGCCGTTTTCAAAAGTGTGTAGAATGGTGTGTTTCTTGCAGCTTCAACATGGGCACGGGTAATACAGTTCTCTTTCAGAAGCTTCATAAGGCTCACCAACCGTGACCTGTAATAGCTTGGTTTTGTTGTCATACTTCCTGCACAAACATAAATCAGTTGGAGTGTCATACACCTCGCATCACAAACTGCGAACTTCCTATCTATCAATTAAAGTGTCACACGACTCGCTTGAGAAGCTGCGAATTGCCTATATCTGAGTAGAGTATTTACAAACAATTCGCAGGTTGGCCTGCGAATTGTTTGTAGATATAAGCTGCGAAATGTATGGCATACACATTCAGTCAAGCTGCGAATTGGTATGAAACATAAACAGATATGAAGCTGCGAATTGTTTGCATCTTAGGTGATGAAGATACGAACTGTACTACAGCGCACACGTACAGGCTGCGGACTGTTCTATTTTTTACATGCACGTTGCAGGGATCTGGGAAATATCGAAACAACACCAAAATCAACAATCAACTACCTAATGCACATCTAACATACATCACAGTTCTCAGGAAAGTATTAACATTACATGCAACCAAACTTCTACCCTAGGTTCGACGATAAACCCAGAAACTGACCAATTATCGTCACTAAATACTTCATTCCGGTATAAAAATCAACGTCGATCATGAAATAACAGAAAATAGTGGTTCGAAGTCATCAAAAATGCAAAAAAAATACACTTTCCACGATAATGCTTACCTGGTTACTTCTAAACACTGTAGTATTCACTGGCCGGAGACGACTAGACGACAAGTTATCGAACAAGAGGTCGTTACTCGTTGTACGAAGTAAAAAACAGTGACCGATCCAATTCCGTTGAAGGTGCGAACGACGACTGATTTCAGGTGAAAAATGGGTATATATAGTCGGGAGGTAATTTTGTCCAATTTTTAACTTGAGGTACTGGGTAACACTATCCAAAATTTGGGTAGTACCGGATAATTAGATACTTGAGCGGGTATTTACTGGTACTTTTCTCTTTATTTAATATGCATTTTTTTCTAATGTATAGTCATTTTTTCTATAATTTTACCACCAAATATAATATTTGACATGAGATTAAACAAAATATATTTCATAAACATGGCAGATTGATGGATAAAACCACAGGTTTAAGGGTCGTATTAACAATTACGTAAAAGTAGTTATACTTAAGTTTTTTTAAGAATCGTATTAACAACAAGATACAATTAAGAGTTTAAATCAAGAAATAGTATCTCGACTCTTTCGTTTTCTTTTATTTAGTCCTTCGATTTTAAAATTATCAAGGAAGATTATTGGACTTATCAAAATCTATAAATTTAGTCATTGACTTACAAAAATTATAAATATAGCCCGCAACTTGAAAAAATCTATAAATTTAGTTCTTTGTGATGATTTTTTTATAAATTCAAAGACTACTTTATAGATTTTATGAAGTCGATGGACAATTTATGAATTTTACAAATCAATGACTAAATAAATTTTACGAATTCGATGAACTATATTCACATCAACCGCACTAACATTTAGTTTAAGAACGTCACAAGACCACCGGTCACGTCCTGTTATAATTAGCCTCACCATAACATAGTCACGTCGTGACTACTAGAACCTATCACGCTGGTGAACTAGTTCTGTCGTGACCTTATCTCGTAGTGATTCATTTAATGTATTTTATACTTTTTTACTCCCGTCGTGATTTATTTAATTTATTTGTTATTTAAAAAATATATATTTTAAATATTTTATTAGATCTTTCAATATGCATTTATTCGAACGAGAGAAAACTAAAATATTTACTTTAAACAAAATACTTGGAATATGCAATACAACGAAAACATAAATAAAATTAATTAAATATAAAATAGATAATCAACCCAATAAATATGGTTAAAACTTCGATTTTAGTTGAAAAAGACAAATCTAAGATATTTAGCATACAACCAAATACTTAAAATATGAAAACAACCGAATACATAAAAGAACTTAATTCGGTTTGGTAGTTACACAATAAAATATAAAATTACTAAAGTTATGACTCATCATTCTTCATTCTCATCTGTGGGAGATTGTGCACGACTCCATTTGTCGGGTCCATATTTGTCAACTTCAGGCTCACTATCCGATATCGATAGTTCATCATCATTTTCCAATATATATGATTAAATTCGGCTATAGTCATACAAATACTACCTATGACTGATGAAAGGGTACGTGTATGTGAATATGTACATACATGATAAAGGGTACGTAGTTAAAATCAATTTGGAACTATTAATGTTGCAAACTTAATTGTTAAATTGTGGCCTCCGTTCGATCCTACCTTTCAGCCATGACCTCTTCGTATGAAGATGGTATGCTAATCTTAGATTTTCATCACTTAAATACCACATAGATATAGCATATTATATTTCCATGTTACTTGCATAAATTTTACCCAATATAACCTTAATATTAAAATACATGTCATGATTATTTTTAATTGATAAATTTAACCGATAACTACTATAAAATTCTTCAACTAGACTACTACATCAAACACTTGACCGTTCAGCAAATCTCAACCAACCTAATTGGTTTAGGTGTTTAATAATAATTTACAAACATAATGTTACATAGATATAAACCCATATATATATATATATATAACAACACCTAATATGACATACATACAATATCTCAACAGTCATCATACAATATCTATGATACTCGAGGTTTGCATAGGTTGTTGTTATACATAATGGAGTTCAATATTTCCAACCACATACAAAACACACACACACACATTACATATATTGAACTTATGGTACCCAACTACTCAAATAAATATAACAGAATAATCATGTAAATCTCTAAAATTTAAGAGAAATAAAAAATATCATCAGATTTAGATAACCGAGTGCCAAGTTATGACCTTCTGAATCGTCGAATTTGTAGTTGTTGGCATAGAAGTGTACCCGTACATGATTATCCATTTATATTTTGAATAACTGAGTAGTTTAGTCTAAGAAGTATAGTATATGTATTGTATATGTTTTCTTTGCATATGGTCGGTTGCACTAAACCTCATTCATAGTAACAACAACCAATTCAAACATTAAGTATCGTAGATATTATATGTATGTATGCATGTATGTATGTATGTATGTATGTATGTATGTATGTATGTATGTATGTATGTATGTATGTATGTATGTATGTATGTATGTATGTATGTATGTATGTATGTATGTATGTATGTATGTATGTATGTATGTATGTATGTATGTATGTATGTATGTATGTATGTATGTATGTATGTATGTGTATACCATGTTTAGTCCCTTATTCACTATAAATACACCTTCTCCTTATTTTGATAGACGTATTTTTTTAAATGCTAGTAGCTAAGATGTACTTTCTTTTTCCAACCTAGCACGTGCCTAAAATGAAATTTATCTCATTTAGTAGATGATGTAACAAATAATTTACGTTTGACAGGTAAATGGTCACATTTTTTATGACATCAAATACAAGTTTATCCAATTTTTTATTTCAAAAGGTCTATTGCAGTTAGGTAGTCCGTATCATTATAGCCAACCTCTTCCAATGATCGTCCAAATATTATAAAGTCGTCGTTATAATTTTTGTTAAAAACACTTGAATCTCGTGTCAACGAGGCATACCGTGTATAAATCGTATTACACAAATATAAATTTCATCCGTCATTTCGATATCTTTAGCACTTTCTCATTCAAAAAAAAATATTTATAACGCAGTGTCTAAGATATTACGTCTGAGTTTCTCGAACACATTGCCTGTAAATTTATGCTGTTCTATAAATAAATAAATTTCAAATGATTCTCTAATTCCTTCATGTCGCATTTGACGAAACGGTATACCTTACCTAAAAAAAACTTAAAGTTAACATGCTCGTACCAACAAAACTCTTTAGCTTAGTATTTTATGTGTTATCCATTATTAGTAATTTTGTAACAAATCCTTACTTATCTGGTATGCAAATAAAACATTAATAATGACATTACTTGGATCTTTACCGGATCTATATCGTTCAAAATAATCAAAAAAATTGAGTTTTCCTAACAAGTATTGCAATGGTGACCGACTAATTTTCTACTACATATGGTGTTTTATTAAGTGTTGTACATAGAATGCACGAACGATACAGATTGATCGATTAACTTTTTTACTCCGCTCATTTCCCATCAGAGTAGATGTTCTACGAATTCCAACTCTTCGTTATTCAAAAATCATACGAATGATATTCTAAGTGTTTAATATTTATATGATTGGGAATTCTGCGTATAACCTTTAAGGATCATTCATCTAGAGTTACCATAGTTCTCTTAAGCTTGTAAAAGCATCCATATATTTTTTATTCGGTGGAATTTATCTTAAGATCCTTTATGTTTATTGCCCAATTATACCATCCGAATCTTGTACATTCAAATAATATTCAAGAATTATGTATACTATGAAGGTCATCACTATGCTTTATTATGCTAAAAAATCTGCATTTTTTCGGTCATCGTAACACACTCAAACAATCTGTTTTACGTATAATATGATAATATAAAAAAATCATTATAATTCATAACAAAATACTTTACATTTCGATCTGTATTATTTCTCTCAGGAAATTCTAAATTACATAAAAATGAAAATAAGTAAATAAAACATGGACCCAAAGCTAATACTAAAAAAAGCTAGGAAGATGCACCATCGATGTAGAACCTTGACATCGTCAACCTCTACCAATAATACCAGAGACATGGTGGCAACATACTAGCGGTGTGGAGCCATTATACCGCCAGTAAAATAGTTCACACCGCCGATACAACTCTTATGCATCGGTAGTGCCAAGTCTAGAATTTGGCCGCTTTTCTTTTGAATTTGACTTCCAAATTGTACTTTACCTCATTCTCTGATGCTTCTACCTTCTCCTCTAACTTTACATCTTCCATCAAATGCATATCATCTTCCATTTTGTTATTTAAGGTTTGTTTTTTATCTTTGAAAAATTTATTTTTCAAGAACAAAATTATGATTTTCAAACAAAAGTGATGTTTAATCTTGTTATGTTGTTAATACAGTTATATTTGGTATTAAAAGATTAGTTTAATAAATAAAATTCATTAATGGTACAATTTTAAATTCAAAGGTAAAAAAGAGTATTTTGGATGGGACAAAGGTTAATGTTTGGTCACAACAAAATTTTGGATGAAGATATCATGGATTTGGGGTCAAATAGCTCTATGGAAAAATTTAAGGTTATGATGTATACATCTTAGGCTTTTAGAAGCTTTCTCAAAATTAGATGTCTATTCATAAAGAGAATAAGTATTTTTAACACATTAAAGAACGCTTGGAAATCATTGCAGTACTTCTAGAAAAAATGCGTAAACGAGGAATCTACGTCTATAGGTCGGAAAAAAACTTAAACACAACATATATTGATAAATAAAAATATTTTATTATTAGACTACTGGTACAATCTGTAAGTGGTGATGAGTGACATGTCAATATGTAAAGAACGAATGGTAGTGTGATGGTTTCAATCTGTAAGTGGTGATGAGTGACATGTCAATCAATCACTATATGTTTGGTTTGCTTATGAAAAACTAAATTTTGTGCAATCTGAATAACACTCTAATTATCATAATAGAACGAAGTAGGATGACAAAGAGAGCTTCTCATATCAATAAGCAAGCGATTTTACCAAACAATTTCACAAGTAGTCGAGGTCATGGAACAATAATCAACTTATATTAAAGATCAAGAAATGATAATTTATTTATTGTTATTCCATAAAATAAGTGAGCCATCGAAGAAAATATATACTCCAATCGTACACTTTTCTTCCGTATGACCACTAGCCAAATTTGCATCAGACTAAGTTTAACAAATATATCAAAATAAACACTTAAGTATGAAACTAAATACCGAAAAGATACCTGATAATACAAATACTGATAACCTAATGAATTGTAGTAGATGAAGTGACATGTTGACTAACCACAATAACATTCGTAATTTTTGGAGGAGTTGCAGTAATATAAACTGAACTACCTAAAATAAACTATAGTAGGGGGCCACCCAAATGAGCTGTAGTAAGGAAATGACTGGAATTTTCCAAGAGGGTGCCATTTTACAAGAGTATCGAGTAATAGCTTCAAAAGTAGTATCAACATATATGTTATCGCCGAGTCTACCATGCTCAAGTAAACCAACTATATACTTTGAGTGCAAAAAGAGATAACCGTTTGGAGAATAAGCATCCTCAATTCCTCGAAAGTAACATAACATACCTAAGTATTTCATAAAAAATAACGTGCCAATTTTGACTTTAAAGATTCACTACCATCATAATTATCACCAATAATTATCATGTCATCAACATGAAAAGATAATAGAATACGATATATCGTTGTGCGTCTTACGAATAACACCAGATCATTATGACTATGTAGGAAGCCATGGGAGGTGATCATCGTGGAAAACATCTCAAACCAAGCACGTGATGCTTGTTTTAGACCATAAAGAGCTTTGTGAAGCTTAAAAACCGTACCAAATTTATGAACAGCGTTCAGATGAGGTGTCATATAAACTTGTTCATGAAGATCATCATTTAAAAAGGTATTCTTGACATCCATCTACGATATTATCCATTCAAAAAACGTAAGCATCTATGATGAGAGTGATATCAATCTTATTTTTTTGCAATATGGGATTTTTTTTGTCATAATTTATGTCATACTCTTGAGTATAAAACTTAGAAATAATATGACCCTTATATCGTTCAATAGATCCATCAAATTTGATTTTAATTGTGTAGACCCAATAATAAACAATGGTATGTTTATTAGATGACAACAAAACCAAATCCTATATATGAGTCTGGTGTACAGTAGTAAGTTCATCAACCATAGAAACATGTAAGCAAGATCATAAACTTCCTCTTTACAGGATAGAGTCTCAGATTGATAATGAACAGAGGAAACAAAAAATTCAAATGAAGTTGGATAAGATTTTTATTCAAAATCTAAGAGTTTAATAGGCTTATGAATACGAGTGGACTAACATAGAGGAAAATCATCCACAATATCTTCATAGAAGTAGATGGTTATAGAATCAGGGGAATTGGAGGTGCAGGCCTTATGAAGCAAACTATTATATAAATTCTTATTGGAGTTAGTAGCGAAAGAATTAATACAAATATTTTATTGTGTCATATGATATGAACTAGCATGGACATACAATTAAGGAATATGCTCTATAAACACAATATGATGTGAGACATAAATTTTTTGAGTAACTTAATAAAATCAATATTTTTTTACCAATACCATAACACAAAAAGACACATAAGACGGACCGATGCCACAATTTATTATGCTCAAAATTTGGTCAAAGAACAAAACAAGTACAAAAAGAAAACGCATGACGAGGAATAAATATGTGGATGATAATATCACTTTTCAAAAGGGGAAAACATAACATATGACAAATTGAGATTATGTTGATCACATAAGCATCAATAAGTACTACTTCTCTCGAATACACACTAAGAATGTTAGCTAACAATAAGAATGAAAGACGGTTTTAACGGAATGATGATATTTTCTTTAGGAACACCATTTTGTTGAGGAATATATGTACAAAAGATTTGGTGGATAGTTTAGTCATAAAAAAGTAACTCATAATTTTTTTGGAAGTGTACTCACTCTTCAAATCATACAAAAATGTGTAATAATAGATGAGCATTAGGTTTTCATAATAGCTCAAAAGATACTAAACCAAAGTTTATTGTGTCAAATCATCAATAAATAAAACATAATATATGGATCCTTCTTTGGTGGATACGGGAGAGGGTTCCCATATATGAGAATGCACAAGACCAAATATTATAGATGAAAAAGATAGAATTTTATGGAAAGATAAGGCTGAAATTTATCCAGTTTACAAGCACTATTATCCAAAATATCATGATTGTCCAGATGTCTTAAAACTCTTGTAGACACCGAAAACCTTAGAGACACATAAACAATGACCCTAATAAGAATGTCAAATATAAAAATTAGAAAACTAACGACTCAAATGAAGAAAGAATAAATCAACATTGATTGCGTCAAAATAACTTGGAGGGTTAGTAATAATAAAATATATATAACTTTTTAGGTAGGTAGTAGATAGATAATTGAGCTGTGTTAAGAAAAGTAGTAGAGAGACAAATTCTGACAATACAAGTTTGAAGTAAATGAATTTCACTATTTTTCTTTAAAGGCTTTAGATATATATTTATAGGAAAATATGGTTAATGGGCCTAATTGGCTTATATGGTCAATGGGAGCATTAATCAAAGCCATTTATACCCAAAAGATACCCGTTTATATGTTAAGAACCTCTACTTATTACACGTTATTACATCGGTACACATAAAATAAGTCTTAGTTAAATAACCCATTTGTCCAATTTTCCCTTCGGATAATTCAATCGTCATCAAACACTAGAGGCAACAACATTAAATAATTTGATCTCATCTAAAACATAAAGTCGCAATTTACTACGGCATGTCACAGATCCTAAATACAACAAAATATAAAAATATACTCAATTCCCACCAATGTTCATGAAAAAAGAGAGTTTGAGAAGCATTAATAGATATAAAAAACTCAATATCATGCGACATATGATGAGAAACATGTGAGTCTTAAAACCGTTAATGAGATGATTTATTTTCATTACGAGACAAAGAAAGAACTTTATGAAAAAAAATTGACATTGCTTGCGGTTATGAAGTAATGAACGGTTTAAACTACGCAGACATATATGGGTACAAATACGTGACACCAAGTGTATTGTTTTCAGGTTGAGGTGGACGATTTATCCACAGATAAGTCTGTATGGGTTATTGTTATTGTAATGGTTATTGTTGTTGTTTGTCTTTACTTTGCAAATTTAGGAACTAGGCCTTCCAATGACCCTTATGTTTAAAGAAAGTGTCTTCACCACAAGGGATCTTAAAAGCTAATATGTTTTGGTTACTAGACAGATGTTGTGGTTGGGCATCAAAAACAAAAGAATCAGAGTTGTGATATAACCCTCACCGTCTTTAGGCTTAGACCTTTATTAAAAACTAATTAACATACGATAGAGGATAGAGATGCATAAAATTTTGAAGTAATCTCTTAAAAATATTTTGAAGAGCCATAAAACAATTGTACCATGCGTTATCTTTATAATATATGCATGAAGCAGAACAAAACGTTTCGTATAATAGACAACAATGTATTTATTTTTGAATATTATGATGCTTCCCATAAAGGGGGAGAGAGAGAGAGACAATAAATACAAAGGATAGTAAATACATATATTATTCATCTTTATTATGTATACCTAAGGACAAAAAATGCATAAGAGTTCTCACGATAATCACATTGAAAACTACCAAGTAAATAAACAAATTGACTTCTCATTGAGTGCAATATTAAAATCAAATAACCTATAATCACTTTGTATCAATTTCCAACTGTTCCTACTATACTGAATTTAAAATTGTTGATTTAAATTTTAATTCAAAGAATAGAACAATAATAATCATTATATTATTTAAGCAAAATTATACATAATTTGAAACAATAATATAATTTGAAGATGTACTAAAAAACTAAAATATAATATAACAAAACTCGCATTGAATATAAATACCATCTAAGCTAAAGGCACCCATATGAATGTCGTGTTCGTGAAACACTCAATTTGGTAATGCCTTAGTGAAATGATACAAAACCATGGAATTTGTGTCGCTGCGCTCAAACCGGATCAGACCACCATGAATTCTCTCTTTAACTGGTGAAAACTTGACACCTGTATGTTTAGACTTGCTCGGGTTATTGTTTTTATTTGAGAATATCACATGAACTATTGCAACGGTAAAGTTGGAATGGGGTTTCAATTTCTTATAATTTACACAATCTCATGACAAAATTTATGATAGTTTGATGCTTCAAAACATGTCACATACTCAGTTACCATTTTAAAGGTTGTGATAGTAGTTTTCTTCACACTCTTCCATAAGATGGCCTTTTAATCCAGAATAAATACATAACCAGTTGTAGACCTCATAATGTCCATCCAACCAGCAAAATTGACATCACAATAGCCTATAATATCCAACATATATGATGAATTATATATTAGATAGTAATGTTTGATCTTCTTCAAATACTGGATGACCCTCTTGACTGCAGTCTAATTTTCAAATCCTAGATTGAATAAATACCCCCAAGACCCTTATTATAAATAAAATGAATAGTATGGTGCAAAATTTAGCATTTATGGGACATCTTACCACCAAAGTATATGAGCATGTCTTCATAAATTGAATTTACAAATTCATCTTTGAGTACTAACTTAGTGAGATCTTATCATCTCTGACTATGACGGTATCTATTGTTTCACTGTTTTGAAAACTATAATACTATAACATGCTCTCAAAATGCCATTTGTGACAGACCCAAAATACACCGATGTCCATTCCTCATTATTGGGACCCCTGTAATAAAAGATTTTTTACTAAGATCTTTCATATGAAATTCATCTTATAGAAATGCCTTAGTGGCATGTAATGAATCTAAATCGTTCGTGGCAAGGACTACGTCATTTGCAAAGAACACTAGATAAATTAATTTACCCCCATTGAATTTATGATACACATAATCTTCCATATATTTCCTCTCAAAATCAAATGTAGTGATAATTAGTAGAAATTTATGGTATAATTGACAATATGGTTCTTTTAACCTACATATGGGTTTCTTTAGTTGACACACCATCAACTTTGAATCTTCACTAACAAAATTTTAAGTTTCATATTCTAAATCGTTTTCTTAATGTTTCCATTAAGAAACACTATCTTAACATCCATTTGATGAAGCTTTAAACGAAAATGAAGTTTTCCTAAATGAGTTCTTTAATTAAACCAGAGAAAATATATCAGAATAGTCAATTCCTTCATATTGAGTCTGACCTCTCGCTACAAGACACAGTTTATACCTTTAGACTCTCCATGAAGTATCACGTTTCCGGTAGAAGCGCAAAATCTGTTTGAGGTAGAAGCGCAAGATCTGTTTGAGGCTCTAACATTTATGACAAATTATAGATTATAAACAAACTAACTATAATCGGAGCATTAATGTTAGAGGTTGAATGATTTAGTTCTAATTATATCTGGATTATTCCTTCAAACTCGGTATCCTAAATAACCTTTGTAGTTTATATCTAAAAAATTACACTTATTGGGAGAATAGAAATTAAAAACCATGATAATATGAACTATTTGTGAAATGTAAGCTAATTGTTTTGGGTTCCATCTTTGTTCACTCGATCTATATGACTTTGCTTGAGTTGGACATCTTCATATAGGTAAGTGTTTTAACCCGAGATTTAACATAGTAAATATCTCATACGACGTGTTAGATGCTGCTGGAGTAGATAGATGAATGTTGCACACTTAATGACTTCCCCCGCAGAATGAAGTGGGTAGTAAAAGTATATATATAAGTGATTATATTTATAGCTATTTCTTGTAACATTTGGTTTTTTTTGCTTAGACACATCATTGATAGTGGGTGAATTCGACATGGTATACTAAAGAACAATTTCACAATTTTCTAGATAGAAAGAAAATAAACCAAAATATTATTCATCAAAACTATCATAATTGTGAAAGTATACATCACTACAACAAGATCAGTTTATTTAATCCTTTTATCAAGTTGTAATTCAATCATGATTAAAAAAAAATGAATTTGTAAATAACTTCATTTTTTGAAAAAACAAAAATACCTAAATTGTAAATAGTTTTCTATACATGAAAAAATTTAAATCATCAAAAAATTGACTTCAAATTAACTATAATTGGCTTCAGATTTCTTAAACAATAAACATTGTACTGTTAAACAGCTGCACAGCTATGTTTTGTGTTATGTCGACCTTAAAACGTTACACCCTTATCATCCACGGGTAATGATTTAAATTCGAAACAGCACAAAATTGAAAAAGATATCACAATTGTAGAATATTATTTTTGTCTACATCTTATATTAAAACTATATATAGGTGAAAATATTAGGGTTGCACTTAAATTGGTTGGAGTCCAGTAAGAAATATCTATTAGGAGCAATCATTTTTTCCCGTTTCAAGAGGGTTTAGTGTGTTGAGATGTCCCAATGTATTCAATTGTTTTATTTCCAGATAGGTGAAAGTTGGAACCGAAAGATATAAAAATGCCGTGCCATTTTTTCTCACCAACTTTATCGGATTGTTTATCAATCTCTAGTTAAAATTCTAGTGTCACGAATAATCCGGGAAGTTACCATTCAATATCTAATTTAATATGTGACAAAACGAATAAAAAGAAAGTTAAATTACCAATAAATACACCTCGCAGGTGTTTCTTTCTTTCTTTTCAAATATATTTAAAATTATAAACTATAAATCTTAAATTTTAAAACAAAACCAATTAAAATTAAATTTTGTACTCAATAGACAACTAAAAAATTTAAAACTTTAAAACTTTCAAAACTTTAAAATTAATATTAAATTGTAAGATGACTTATTTTTTTTTATCTCTTCCTTATTGTTATCTTATATATCCTATTTATGACGCATCATTCATTTCTCATCATTGTTGGGATATATGTATCGTTGATAGGATTAGTGGCCACGAAAACAACCACATAACTGCAAATCCGCTTATGTGTATAAGTATGAACAATCTGATTTCCAAGACTAGTACGATATTAGGTTACTCGATGGTTCTCCACATGAGCCATAGAACTTTACAACAGATCTATATGCTCAATCATATCACCACATTACATTGTTCATTAGCAACACTTTAATCAAGTACCGTCGTATTGATAAATCCAATCAATTCATATCTCTTGATGAGCCACCTCACACTCTAAAGTAGGTCGCGCTAGTGATCTATAGAGCATATCATTCACCTTGAGCATCGATAATGGTGAATTATGTTCGACATCAGAGAATTTCACTCTGATCGTAATCTGTATGGGTTTGGATCTCTGATACCAGTTGTTGGAAAAAAATCCATGTCTTTCTTGTAAACAGATTAATGAAATACATGAAAATCAATAGTGAAATAAAACACACATAAATTATTAACGAAGTTCAGCCAAATTATGACTACGTCTCTGAGCCTGGCAGATTATTTTTTTGTACAAAGGACTCTATGACTCTATGTATCTCGATACAATCACACAAGAAAGATATAGGGTTTTATATCAACTTCAACACTAAAGAAGAAGAATAACGGTTTACAAGAGTCATTAACGCTAAATTTAAGACCCGTGATTACAAATTTATTAATAGTTCATTAAATGAATTGATTCATTTATTGGCCTTTTAACTTCTATAATGTTTTTTATCTACCTCATATATATACCCTCGTATAAGGGCTCTGTCTTCAAGAACCTCGTCTTCAAGACTCTCGTCTAAGGATCATCGTCCTCAGACGCTCGTGAAAAGAACCTTGTCTTCAAGTATCTCGTCTTCAAGACCTTTGTCTAATGAATCTCGTTTTCAACCTCGACTTCAAGATACTTGTCTAAGGACCCTCTACTAACTATATAACCCTAATCTTCAAGACCCTTGGCTCGAAGACCCTTAATTAAATATATGACCCTCAGTTAACAATGAGTCCCTCGGCTAACAATCTCCCACTTGAAGACTGGTTTCAATCTATCTTCACATCTCGATCTATGTAATAGATCTTTCTGGTATTGTAAATCTTGCATGCCAACTCAAGTTGAACATAAATTTAATTTTTTATTAACTACTGTATTTGTTAATATATCACCTGGATTCTTGATTTATTGGATATTTCCCTAGTATTAACACCTAATCTTCTAATATATATCTAATGAAGTGATAACAAAGGCCAATATGTTTGGTTCTCGAATGAAATGCTGAATTTATGGCCAAGTGAATTGCACTCTGACCATTATGCATAACATTCTTCTTTGGTTTGAATCCCAGATCAGTTAACTAACCTTGAAGCCATATCATATCTTTTAAGGATTGAATCACTGATACATAATCAGCCTCTGTAGTGGATATAATGATAATCTTCTGTAACTATGACATCCAACTAATAGTTGTAGTTCCAACAGTGAATATATAACGCTGGTGTTTTTCCGGTGATCGAGTTAACTTCCAAAATATGCATCTACGTAGCATTGTACCTTGAACTCACCCTTACTAAAGTACAATCACTTTTTTATGATGTGTTGTAGGTATCCCAAAATCTATTTTACTACTTCTGAGTGAGCTTTCCCTAGATTAGACATAAACCTGTTAGCAACTCCCACTACATGACCAATGTCTAGTCTCGTACAGACCATTGCATACATCAAACTCTCAATAGTTGAAGGGTAAGGAACCTTAGCCAGGAAATATTTCTCTTCATTTGTCTGAAAAGATTGATCATTTGATAAGATAAAGTGATCTGGCAATGGTGTGTTAATTGGCTTGACATCATCCATGTTAAATATCTACAAAACATAATTAATATAATCTGATTGAGAAATCTGTAAATATCTTCTATGTTTATCTCTTGTAGTTGTTATTTTAAGAATCTTCTCAGCTGAACACAAGTTCTTCATATCAAATTCATTTACCGATTGTTGTTATAAGTTTCCAATATCATCCATATATGAACCTGCTACTAGCATATCATCAACAAAAAGTACCAAAATGATATAACTAGACTTATATATATATATATATATATATATTAAAATAGCAACATTGGTAAGCATTACACTTCTGGAAACTCTCTTTATGCATGAAACCATCGTGCTCGTCTTTCACCCGATACACTCATTTATTATGAAGTGTGTTCTTGCTCACGGGTAACTCAGCTAGTTCCCATGCTTGCTGTGAGATTAAGGACTTCATCATATTTGTTATGAAAAGCTCCCATTTGGTAGCGTAATTGATTTGACAGGATTTATCATAACATTTGGGCTCCTCTCCATCAGTCAACAATAAGTAGTTCAAGTATTTCCTATTTGGCACATGAGGCCGTGAAAACCTTCTCAATATAAGAAATGTTACTATCAAATGTATTCTGTTGGACTATATGATATTACTCTATCCAATTGATTCTCTTAGATGAGGAATTAATCTGATCGACTCTACTACTTGATTATCTAGAACATTTTTGACATTTTCAAACACTGAATCACTTTACTCTGAGTCGTTTGCGTTAGTTTTATGCATTTCCTTGTAAATCACTATTTCTTTGACAATCACATATATATTATGGATCATTTTTTTGTTTTCATCATCTCAAATATGGTAGCTAAACTCATCATCATCATGGCCAATCAAGGTGCATTTCTTACATTTTGGATAAATCTTGTTTCTGCCTTGATCACTAATATGAACATATGATGTAGAGCCAAAAAATTTAAATGTGATGGTTTTATCTCTTTTCCACTTCGTCCTCATCGGGGTGTTTACGCTCTAATGGTACCAATGAACCTCAATTGACGAAGTAAGCTGATGTGTTGATTTCTTCTACTTAGAACTACTTTGGTAGAGCTGATAATATATGAATTTTTATAGCTTTTTCTGTTAACGTTTGGTTCATAAGCTCGGCAACACCATTGTGTTGAGGCGTACCCTGAAGGGTTCTCTCCATTCTGATCATGTGCTCATAGAAAAACTTCTTGAATATCGTGTCTTCATATTCACCTCCATTGTCAATTCTGAGCTTTTTAATTTTCATACTAATCTTATTTTTAACCATAAATTTCCATCTTCTAAAAACTTCAGATTTATAATTTAGAAAGTAGACCCATATCTTTTGAAAATGATCATCGATAAAAGTCACAAAGTAGTATTTCCCTCTAACATATGAAATAGTTTTCGGTCCCTATATATCAGAGTGAACAAACTCCATCATTTCTTTCTTTGGGGTTCTACCACTTGTCTGAAAACTGATCCTTTTATGTTTTTCAAGTATGCAATCTTCACACATGTCTATATTGATTGACTGAAGACCTGGAAGTTTCCCATTCGAGTGCATAATTTTAATCTTCTTCTCACTCATATGGATAAGTCTCTGGTGCTACAGATTAGGATTTCTATTTCATACTGCAATCGCATTGAATTGTGCTCCTCTACTGTCCAGTAAAAAGTACTATTTTCCACAACCAACCGTTATTGAACCCTTTGAAATATTCTAGTTATCACCATGGAAGATCATAGTGTAGCATTCGCTAGCCAACAACCCTACTAAGATTAAGTTCTTTCTTAAATCGAGAATATGCCTGACATCTTTCATCTCCTAAATAGACTCATTCAACTTAATCTTCACTGCACATTTACCAATAATATCACATTATTGATCATCACCTAGATATATTTCCAAGGTTCCAAGTTCATACATCTCGAAGAATTATTTCTTGAAATTAGCATGAAACGATGCTTCAGAGTCTAACACCAAAGATTTTTTTTTGCTCTCCAAATAGCATATTAGTGTATCATCTATTTCTATAGTGACATTTGTCTTTGTCTTTGCCTCCTGGTTTTTTGGTGCTCTCTTGCACTAATTTATGTAATGCGTGATCCTCCCATAGTTCTAACACTCGATAGGTTTACCCCTATAAATTTTCAGAATTCCTAGACTTAGACCTCCTATCCGTTGATCTACTTTGGTAGTTTCATTTTCCACGTCGATTCCCTCTGGTTTAATTTCTTCCTCTTGGCTCTGCATGTAAAACTGAAGAGTTTGATGATTCACCCGAATCTCTTCTTTGAGTCTTTTTACTGAATACTAGATCACAAACGTCATCAAATTTCAACTTATTGCTTCGTAATGAGCTATTGACAGCCGTGACAGTAGCGTTCTAACTTTATAGTAGAGAAGACAAGAGTATCATTGCTCGTATTTATTCATCAAAATCAATGATAACTGAACTTATCTAGTTTGTGATTGTATTAATTTCATTGAGATGTTGAGATACCGATACGCCTTCGATCATCCGCAAATTAAATAACTGTCTTATCAAGGCAACTTTGTTAGACGCAAATGGCTTATTTCACATAATGGAGAGAGTTTTGATAATATCTATCGTGGTTATTTCCTTTACAATGTTGAAAGTTACAGGATAACATCAATACGATGACTCCAAGGTCTTGTATGAGAGAGGTTAATGAAGCTTTTTGTGGTACAGATAATCGTTGATATATATCTTCTAAAACCCAAAATCGATACCATCAAACTTTTCGAGTCTCACCTTTCTTTCATCTACAATCATTGCTTCCACTCAAATATGACTTCAAGAGAAATCTTAACCACAATGGTGCACATACTCCAAGTGTCTTACACCTAAACTCATCATATGCGCCTAAATGTGCAATAACATTATGCTTCTTGCTTCGACATCTAATTAGATTACCACCTACAAATGTGAAATATCATGAAGTTCATATTATATCATATATTTATGTAGCTCATTCACATCCCTCCATATTTTTATTTTTAAAGCGGAATTTTGATACCTTAAAATGCAGCTCATTGCATTCATATGTTGTTGTTCAAAATTTGACACAAAATAAACTAAGTACATCAATATGCTGGCATGCCCCTTATATTTGTTTTCTCAACAGTAAACCTGATTAGTCTCAACAAACAACTCCAATCCTTTTTATGTTGGTGTATAAGCTCGTTGACATGATGACATACCTATTTTCTACCACAATTCTATTATTTTTATATAAGAGAATCTTTTTACGAGATTGAGACACTTAGTCCCATATTAATACTGTATTTTGACACACTTTAAAATTTAAAACCTTAGCAATGGAAGATGAAAATATAGAGAGATAAAGCTTCATATTTTCATGTAGCTTGAAAACCTTGAACCTTAAAACTAAACCGTAGACTTTTTTTCTTATTTTTTCTATTCTATTTCCGTTAATAATAAGGAACTAAATATTTTTCTTTCTATTGTGTAGTTTTAAGTGTGTTATTTGTTTTACAAACCATGTAAATTAAATATTTTTCTTTGTAGTATATAATTATTTAAAGAACATATATATATAGGATTTTGTTACGAACGTTATAATCTATACTGAACAAACCCGAGCATGCATCTGACTTTCAGTTATCAAAGCATATGTAATCTTCTATATTCTATGAATTTACAAATATATCTTAAGATAATGATTGAGAGCTAACTTATCTCATTTTTTTCTCAAAAGAATCTATAGTTTTGTTGTTTTCAATACCACTATATTGTAATATACTCTTAATGTACATCTTTTGTGACAACTTTAGAGTATATAAAAAATGATTATGAAGAATTTGAATTCCCAACACATAGAGATACCACATCCAAATAGTTCACATAAAATTACTTTATCATAAATTTCATGTTAGTATGCAACATGTTTCTATAGTTTACTACAAATAATGTGTCATTGACAAATAATACTAAAATATGAATATTCTCTTTATGAACTTGTGATATTATATACCATTTTAAGTTAATTTCAAAAGTAAATAAAATTATAACTTTGAGAAATAACTGTATCATCAGTGAGTCAAACGATATAGGTTATGGTGTACCAATTCTAAATCTTCAAGTTTCCTCATCGGTAAGGACGTGACTTTTAATGAGTCTGCTTTGAAGTAGAATTAATTCTTGATAAGTGTACTAATTAGAACGATTCTAAGGTGGATCCAGGATCAAAAGGTGTAGTGTCAGCATTAAATGATAGTGGCGATGAGGGTGTAAACCAAAAAAATAACCTTATATCACAACATCGAGATGTCGAAGTTAGTTGCATATGCTCTATCAGTTGTGGAAGGAATTGAGATGCATGAAGCTTGTAGCTATATGTAATCTATAGAGAGTTCATAAGCGTATCGATGAATCGTACTATATGAGAATAAGTTGAATTTATTCATAATAATTAGACATTGAAGCTTGTGGATTTCCTTAAAGTACATAAGGTAGTAGGTTGCAAATGAATATTCATGAAAAAAGGTAACCCGTAGGTTGATGTACCTCTATTCAAAGCAAGATTGGTCTCTAAGAGTTTTACTCATATGAATGCAAGCAAATTAATGATGTGTTTTATCCAGTGGTGAAACATAATCTGAATCGATTTTTGTTAGCCATAATAGTTCTATAAGACCTAGATCATGATCAATTGGATGTGAAGACTGTGTTCCTACATAGTGAATAGGATGAACTAATCTACATGAAAAAAATTAAAGAGATTTATCAAACCTAAAATGGAAAACAAGGTGTGTCTAGTGAGAAAATAAATTTATGGTTTGAAACAATCACCTAAAAATAATGCAAAGAATGTGGTACATTTATGGTGTCAATATGATTCACAAGGAGTCCATATGACAGTTGTGTGTATCATCAAAAGATAAATAACAATTCTTATGTTTACTCGTTCTTGTATGTGGATGATATGATCATTACTCTTAATAGTATGTCACTAATTGCAAGGATAAAGAAGAAACTAAGTGTTGAGTTTGAGATGAAAGATCTAGGTAAGGCAAAGAAAATTATACGAATAAAGATTACCAGGAATAGAACCGTGTGATCGTTGTATATATCTCAACAAAGCATATTGAGAAATTGCTACAACGATTCAACGTTTTTTATGCCAAAACTATTAACATCCCATTTGCTACTCATTTTCAAATTGTATATAGTAGGACCGACCAATGACGATACCGAGTTAAAGAAACTTTTAAAGGTCTCATACTCAAGTTCAATTGACAGCATCATGTATATTATGGTGTGTATACGTCCTTATATATTACATGGGGTTAGTATCGTAAATAAGTACGTAGGATATCATGGGAAAGAACTCTGACAAACATTAAAAATGATGCTTTGAAATCTTATGAATACTACAAACGTTGGTTTGACCTTCAACACAAATAATGTTGGTGGATTACTAAATAATATTCCAGGATTAATAGTTGGTTTTTTTATTCTATTTTTTCAAGAGGTGTGGATAAAATGATATATTTGAAATAATATATATTTACTCTAGTTGGGAGTGGAATCAGTTGGAAAGAATAGTTGCAGGCTACTGTACCTTTTTTTACAACAGAGGCCAATACATGGTTGTAGTGGAGGCATCTAAAAATGAAGTATGGTTGTAAGGTTTGGTAGTACTTACAATAAACTAGATGTAACATGAGCATACAAAGAATATATACGTCAGGAATCATTGTGGATATGAAAAAAATGTCTACACACTACAATCCAATATAAATAATGATGAAGTTAGCATTTTTTTTGGAAGTTTAGGGAGTCCTTCAACTAGATTGGTGTTTGCAACATTAAGTGGTTGCCTTAGAGGCATTTGGTTAGTCATATGAAAATAAGTTTCTTTGTTGATAATGAACAAATGATTGGTCATATAATAGTTCATAGTGTATCTTGTGCTCACAATGTAACTTGTGCTCAAAGTGATGCATATAGTCTTTAATAGTTGGACTATTGGGTCCATTACTCCCATTGTCTAGAACCATTATATCTTGTCTATTTTACTATATAAATATACTCATATGGTTGTAGAAAATAGAACACTCAAATCTATGACCTTTTTATATCATAATGAAACATTTTATTTTAGGGGCGCTTGTGGACATATACATTATTTTCGAACCATGTTTAATCATGCATTTTTTATTTTCGTTTTTTTTATTTCTGTATGAGCTATTTGTGAAAGATATTGCATTTTAATTTCTAAGAAAATACTACAAAACAATTAAAATAACTCTAAACTAAAAGGTAAAACTATAAAATCTATAATAAATTTGATTGAGTTTCTAGAATGAAATTTATTTTGTAACATATTTTTTTTTCAAACAATATTTATTTTGAATCGGATGAAGTATATGTTTTTACATTTATAATGGTGTGGTTATGGTAGCAAATGAAATTTCAAAATATATTATATTAGGGTAACTAGGCAATTAATTATTTTACCACCCTAGAATGATATATTTATTAGACTTATCTAATGTTTGTTATTTATAATGAAAATTCGAAACTCGGATTTTTTTTCGAAGAAATAAAATTGCATTATAAGTTATAAATGATGAAAATAAATATCTCGGTTGATTAAGATCTAATGATGGAAGTAGAGAGAATTTGTGGATAAGTCTAACATATTCAGATAAGTAAACCGAATATGATAACCATAATAAAATAGTAATGTTATATATATTTAGATAATATGAAGGTCTTAAAAATATTTATTGATGGAACGAATCTTTAATTATGGAAAAATAAACCACTCTTTAGATAGAAGCTAAAAAATAAATATATTCATTCATTTCAACTCTCAAGTATTGTGTTGTACGATTTTTAGAGAGGTGCTTCATCCATGTGAGTTATTTGGTCGAACGATACTTGTAATAGTCTTTTTGCAACAGATTTGCAACTGGAACTGCCGATTGCATCTGTGTGGTCATTATAAAAAAACGTTTGTAATCGGAATCCGTTGCAAATGTGATCCGAATGAAAACGGACATGTCATTGCAAATTTCATTGGAAATTCATTATAAAATATCAGACCAATATTTATGTCACATCACTTCAATATCGATGCTAATAAATTGAATTCTGTTGCAACTAATATAAAAATTTCATTACAAACCTTTGTTAAATTTAACAAAAATGCATAAATCAGTCGCATAACTATGCAACCCCTTTATAATTATACCACTCTATTTCGTAATTCAAAAACACAAAGTATAACATTATATAAATTTTGGTTAAGCATTATATCATTGTTATACCGGAAAATTACACATGAGTATAAAACACTTATAGAAAAAACTATTAAAGTTCCAACAACTAGTCTTCTCTTAGAACTTGAAGAACTATCTCTTGAGAATGGAGGATTAGAATATAAAATTTATATTCAACCTGAAAATATTTTCTCCTCCTATTACGTATTTTTCAGAACATGAATCGAAATAATTAGGAAGTATGGTATATATCCTCTATGTCAACAAATTTACTAATTTGCTGTTTACTTTTTCATCTACTTAGTTAAAAAATATCTAAAGTTTTTTACTAAATAATACACAAATTAAATTATGGGTTTTGTAATAATAAATAAGATTATCTCACTATATTCAAACTCATTCGGTAAAGAAGAAGAATGTCAAATCCACAGAAAAATATTTAGTTGGCAAGATATAATTAACCTTCAAAGCAAAAAGTAGTTAGACTTTACTTTCATCCACCTGACAACAGGTTGTGGCATAAAACTAAAAAAACAAAATCGTTTGAAACATAAAATATACATTCATTCTATTTTTCAAGTCACAACTGATGAGGGAGAATAAAAAACGTATAGAAAAATTGTAAGGAAGTGTTTTTATTGGGGAAATATTGTAAAAAGTACAATAGAAGTAGTTATTATGAATAAGTGGAAAAATATACGGACTAAATATGTAATAAGTAGGAATTAAAGCGTGTGGGGCCCGTTATTATACTATAAAAGGACCCCACCTGAGTTGATAGAATCGGATGAATAATATAATATTACTTTCTCTCTCTACTTGGATTAGCACTCACTTTCTCTATCCAAAACGACTTCCTAACGAAGAATTTATTACTGTTTGGACCTCCAAATATTTGCATAACACAAAATTACCCTTGAGCTATTTCTTAATATATCAATGGCGCCGTCTGTGGGAAGCGAATATTGTTCTGACGACAATCGCTATCTGGAAATTGTTCCTAATCCGAGCGGAATCATGGAAGAGCAAGGGGATGATTTTGTTAACGACTGCGAGGAGAATCTTGTGGGGGAACACTTATCGAAATGATATGGAATATGAGGCGCATGATGGCCAGCGTGTCGGACAAACCTTTGATGAATTGGATCTGTTGGCTCGAAGGAATGAGTTATTACTGGAGATTAAAAAAATAAGGGCAGAAAAAGAAATTATTCAGGAAAATCTTCGTTCTGAGGTGAGAAGAGAGCCTGCCAGTGGAAAAGAATCGCGTGCAACCGACTTTCATCCTAAAAACAGAGATGATAGATATAGAGGTCATGAACGACGTTCTTCGAGGAGAAAAGCAAAGCGTCACTTGGAATCTTCCGATTCAAGTGATTATTCTTGCTACATAAAGAAAATATATGGTCGAAGGCATGTGGAGAATCGAGGGGAAGGAGTTTGGAGAGAAAATCTCTGAGGGAAAAGAATTATCACTCTCATGCTAATGAGCAGGGTTATGACCAAATAAATTTTCCCTCTAGGAACCAACGTATCGACCAACGGAATTCGGATTGGCAGTATCAATATACTCTGCTGTCCGAGGAGGGACTCTATTTTCCGAATCATGAAAATTTGAGAGCTAATATCTATAGGATGGGTCATAATTGGAGACCTTCTCCTTTGTCCTCGGAAATTCTAGCAGGAAACCTCCCAAAATATTTTGATATTTTAAAGCTAGAAAAGTTTGATGGGACACAGGATCCTGATAATCACATCGAGCAATTCAATAATTCCATGCTTAATTTCGATGCCGATGATAAATAGCGGGCCCACATGAAGATGCGGTGGTTATTACTGCAAGTATAGCCAGAGACCAAGTTCAGAAGATACTTATTGACACGAGAAGTTCTGCAAATATTTTGTTTATGAGTACTTACATGAGAATTTCTGACCCGCCTGTTATACGACGATCCGAAAAAACCATAGTGGGCTTTATAGGAGCAACAACGATAGTCGTTGGAGAGTTTCAGTGTGTGGTGGAGCTAGGTCGTGGGCCGTTTAAAAAGAAAGTTGAAGTGTTGTTTATAGTTGTAGATGCACCAACTTCGTACAATGAAATTCTGGGTCACTCTTGGCTGTCCAGGATGCATGGTATTATCTCGTTGGCACACCAATGTCTGAAATATATGGTAGGAAACAATATAGGGACGATCACGAGTAGCCACAAGATGGCTCGAGAATGTTATCAGATAGTTCTATCCTCGAAAGGAGTTCTGGGAGAAGTATCAGAGAAGGCATAGCAATTAAAGGGGACTTCCTCGGAAATCACTCCTTGCGATGATCCAAGGGAGGCCCCTGGATTTCTGGTTCAGGATGAAGATCACGAGGAGCATACGTTTGAATGAGGAAAGTTTTTGAAGATTGGAGTAAAATTTTATTTTGAGTTCAGAGAAAAAGTTTATTGCATTTCTGTCAACGAAGTTAAATATGTTTGCTTGATGTGCACATGATGTTACGGGAGTACCGCCATAGATAATATGTCATAAACTCGTAGTACGACATGATGTTCGACCTATTGTACAAAAAATAAAACCAGTTTCTTAGGAAACGTTTGCAGTTATTCTCTCAGAGGTGGTACGGTTATTAAACATAGGCCACATTCGAGAGTCGCAGTACCCTGTATGGCCCTTGAATCCAGTTTTGGTCAGGAAAAAGAATAGAAAGTAGAGGATGTGCGTGGATTTCACGGACCTCAACAGAGCTTGTCCCAAGGATCCATTTCCAGTACCCCGAATTGACCAGTTTCATGGATGCTTATTCAGGATATAATCAAATCAGATTAGATGCAAAAGATGAAGAAAGCACATCGTTTATCACTGGGAGAGGATTATACTGTTATAAGGTCAGGTCATTTGGCCTGAAAAATGCAGGGGCGACTTATGAGCGTTTGGTCAACAAAACCTTTGAGGAGAAAATTGGCCGGAATGTAGAAGCTTACATCGATGATATGCTGGTAAAAAGTTTGCAGAACGAAGATCATTTCTTTGACTTGGAAGAAACTTTAATAATCTGAGTAAAGTCAATTTGAAATTAAATCCAGAAAAGTGCATTTTTAGAGTACGATCGGGGAAGTTCCTTGGCTACATGATAAGTGAAAGGGGCATCGAAGCTGATCCAGAACAGATAAAGGCTTTGACAACTATGACGCCACCTCGGAATATTACGGAAGTCCAGATTTTTACAGGAAGATTGGCAGCATTAAATAGGTTCATTTCTCGTTCATCGGATAAATGTGCGCCTTTCTTTAAAGTATTAAGAAATGCCAGACAGTGTAGTTGGACCGAGGGAGGCAAATATCATCCCTAATTCATTAGCAGTGGCTTCGCGATCGGAAGGTCAACCATGGGTCCTAATTCAGGAGCGTCCTTCGATTACAAGTAGTACAAAGCACTCAATGAATATGAACAAAGTAAGCAATGTGATCACAAATGATTGGAGGTCGGAAACCATGGACTTATTGGAAAATGATAACTTACCAACAGAAAAGTCTGAGGCTAGGAGGATCAGGTTTAAGTCTCATGGATACATTCTTTTAGGATGAGTCTTATATAAGAAATCCTAGAGCAGACTGTTACTTAGATGTTTGGCTAAGGACGAGTCGCAGTTTGTCCTATCAGAACTGCATGACAGGGAAGGATCAGCTCATTGTGGATATAAGGCGTTAATTTGACGGGTGTTTTTGGCTGGTTATTATTGGCGGACCCTCTCTTCTGATGCGAAAGATTTGGTAAAGTGGTGTGATACATGTCAAAGATATGCCAACATAATACACAAGCCATGGGTGCTCCTAGAGAGTATTTCAAAAGCAGTATCGTTCGATAGGTGGGGAAATTGACTTAGTTGGGCCCCTACCAATGGCATCTGGTGGAAGGCAAACGATAATAGCAGCAGTTGATTCTTTTTCGAAGTGGGTGGAAGCAGAAACTTTAGCAGGAACAAAAGCAAAAGATGTTATCAAGTTCATTGTCTCGAATATTTGATGTCGTTTTGGGGTGCCGATAAAGATCACAACGGATAATGGGCCTCAATTCGATAACAAGGAGTTTAAGAGCTTTTATCTTTCCAGGGGCATACAACAAAGTTTTTCTGCTCCGTTCCATCCTCGGGCTAATGGTCAGGTGGAAGTGACCAATCGAACAATTTTGGATGGATTGAAAAAGAATTTGAAAGGTAAGGCTGGGAAATGGCCCGATTATTTATAAGAAGTATTGTGGGCTTATAGAACGACGCCTCGAACTTCCACTGCTACATCTCCATTTGCCTTAATATACGGTATGGATGCGGTTGTCCCCTCGAAAATTGTTTTCCCATCATACCGTGTGGCAACTTATATAGAAGATTTGAACGATCAAAGCAGAGCCCTAGCATTAGACTTGGTGGAAGTAAAGAGACGAAGAGCGCAATTAAAGTCCTTGCATTATCAAACATTGATGAGTATTCTTCGAGAGTAAAGCGAAGAGATTTCAAGGTGGGGGACAAAGTGTTACGAAAAGTTTTTCTGCACACCAAAGAGAAAAGTCTTGGAAAGTTGAGGCCAAATTGGGAGGGCCCTTATGAAGTAAGGAAGAAAGTAAAGCATGGAACGTATATATTAAAAGATAAGGAAGGGCGATATCTTAAGCATCCATGGAATATAGAACATTTAAAATTGTATTTGGAATGAGGAAGAAGTTGGCATGTAATGATTGTCTTTTATGTGTATTTTCAGGTTTACAAAAACAACGAGGGCATACTCTTTGCTACCCTGTTAGGCACAGGAAGGTTTTAACGAGGTGTCATTATGAGTTGGTCAATACAATTTAATTTTTGACTCAAATTATTCTTTATGAGATACCAGTTGTGGTTGAGCTATTAGCATTAATAATTATCACATTTTATAAGCCTGCCTTAGAGAAGCGTACAATGATTATTATGATCAATCAAAGTTGGCAAAAATTAATTATTCAACGCAAGTTGGCATACAACTATTTTTTCACATCAAAATGTGAAGTTAAAAAGTTATAAAACTGGCATTCTAAATAGTGGCATACTAGAAAAGTCGAGGAAGATGTTCTTCGGAACATGTAGAAACTATTACAAAAATTGCATCACAAGGACTTATACAAAACTTGTACAAACATGTTGAAATTATTATTACAAGTCTTTCTATTCAGAATGTTCGGGGGAGTTGTTCTCCTCGGACTCTGATAACTCATTGTCACTAACAACAATGTTAGGATGACGAATTTCGGGGGAGACAAGCTTCCAAAAACTGCCCAAGTCGTACTCAGGGTATTTTCTGCATGAATTTGGGTGATCAGCCCTGCTTGGGTTGTGGCATCTCGAGCGTTGAGTCTGTCCACAAATCTGGCCGCATATGCATTCACTGCTGTTTCATTTTCAGCCTCAATTTGTTTAGGAAAATCTGCAATTGTCTTCAGTAAGTTTTTATTTTGTCTATAATAACCTCATAATCAGCAATACAATCCTTAAACCCCTTTGTTGCAAGATGATGAGCTTTCTGGAGTTCTGTGAGGAGCTTCTCTTGAGCTCCTGTCTTCTTTTGATAGAGGTCCCTCTCCTCCTGGAAATATCTTTCGAGCATAAGGACGTAGTTCTCTGAGGCGTTCATTTTCTCAAAAATGGCATCAGCCTGACCCTCCAGAATCGAGTGTTGTTTTTTAAGCTCTTCAAGTTGTGCAGAAGCAAGTGAAGCCTTGAACTTATAATGGTTTTTCCGATCTTCGAGATGTTGCATTTTTCTGCCCATATTGACAGAAGCATGCAGTAAGTTGCGAACACTTAAGGAGAACTCGTCACCCTGAGGAATTTCAAAAGAACTGGTAGGAGAGCCTAATGATGTGGGGTCAAAATCCGAGGACTCACCAGTTAGAATGATGGGATCAACGTTTTGAGGAGGTTCGCTTCGGGGAATTGGAAGTGGAGCGAGTATGGGAGAATTGTCAGTTGGAGAAGGACTTGAAATTTGGGTGAGAGGAGAATTGGGTGTTTGGCCTGAATTTTCCCTAACCTCATTTTCAGGGTCAGTTGCCACAATTCGGGTCCCAGTTCCCTCGGATATTTCCTGAACATCATCTTCAACCTTGGTGTCCTCGGATATTTCTTGAATAGATTCCAAAACAGCCTTCCTCTTGGTTTCCTTTGTCTTGGCATCTTTTTTCTTGATGGGACGGACAGATTTTTTCGGAGGGGAAATTGTGATGGATGCTACAGTATTTGCCGACGTGGTTGGCTCCTGGTTAGCAGCTAATCCTTCAGAGTCTAACTGAAGGTCTTTTGTGGACACTTCCTCTTCGGAGTCATCAAGATGACTTTTGGCACGGGAGCGCTTTGGCAGATAAATGACTATATCTTTCTTTTCTACTCGGTCAAGGATTTCTTGTTGAGAGGGAGGAGTCATTAACTCTTTCAGTGTCAGCCGGTCAAGGGGGTTCAGCCTCCACAGTCGACTTTTGGCAAGGTTATTATTCATAAAGCACAATCGGAATTTGTTTTCCCAATTTTCTTTGGCCCACTCGCTGAGTTTGGTGAAGACGGTGGTGTCACTTTCTACATAATCAACGTATGGTTTTGACACTCCGGTCATAGCTACAAAAAAAGGATAAGTAGATTCCGAGGAGTTAGGTTAGTAAATCCTTATCCGAGGAAGGATAAAAGAAGGAGTTAACAGACTTACATTTGTTGGTCCACAAGAGAGACAACTTGTGTAGATTCGAAAGGGTTGACTCAGATCTTGTTTCCCAATGTCGAGAAAAGTAGATAAATTGTTGTCTCCACTTCTTGTCAGCTTCTAGCAAGTCTTTCAATACTTTTTGTCCTCGACCAAAAGTTAGTGAGTAAAACGGAAAAATGGATTGTTTGATAGGCCAGATAATCCAATGAGCTCTTCTAAGGAAAATTCGTTTCCCGAGTAAGATAAACGGATTTCGACATAACATTCGAGCCTCGGACGGTAATAAAAGCTCAGGTTTTGGCTGATTTCTTGGTCGAATTCCACTCAGAAAGGGACAGCATGGAGCTTGTTGACCACTCATGTAAGATAGAATTGGGGTTTATGAAGTTCGAACCCATGACCTAGTGTAATAATACAAGGATCTATACCATTATAAAAAGACTCCCTAACGAAGAATTTATTTCTGTTTGGACCCCCAAATATTCGCATAACACAAAATTACTCTTGAGCTATTTCTTAATTCATCAACAACCATGGAAATAACCATACATCATTATATTGTTATCACGCTTTTTGTTTGTTTAAATATTTTCTACACGAGTAACATATTGGAAATGATCAACCAATACACGAGATGCCATGTTCGCCAAAACCGTGGATGGAACTTCATAATTGATATAAAACATGACAGACTAAGAATTTCTTGGTTTGAGTACCTAGTTAGTGAAAAAAAACTTATTCAGACATGCAATTGACTATGTTCAATCTATGAAAAATAAATAAATAACATTAGTGAAAGTCAGTGCGACGAGGTTCTCTCATGTTTTATAACAGATTTTCACCCTTCAAATAAAAATGCACGATGTTAGTAAAACAAAGACCAATATTTGACAATAAAGTTATATTTAAAGCATGCTCAAACTTTGCAAATACTATTTTTTTACTATTCTAGGATAGCATAGCAATATTTATGGTTATTTAACCTTTCAAGAAAAAGCAGTTATAAATATCGTCTATATATATGTACAATTTTATATTGATGTTAGTTAATTATTACTATACTCTTAAATTAGACATTTTTAGTATAATTTGTATGGCTACCACTATAGTCCACATACAAAACCATTCTAAGCTTGCATTGTGACCAACATAATGATCAATCTAACTCATCATAACATATACCTTTTTTTAGTGGTCGGTAGCCGAGTCTTTATCATGCTAAGAAGGAAAATAAAATATATTAGAGTAGAGGGAAAATGAAAATTTTCTAACTTATCTTGGTTTGTTGTATTTTAAATTTATTATGTTAGTTTGTTGTATTTTAAATTTATTTTATGTATTTTCTAACTTTTACATGTTTTTTATTATTCATAGGTGTATTCATAATTTACATGTTTTCTTATTCATATTTGTACTCATATATTTGCTTGATATTTTTATCAATTTTTCAAAACTCTGGTTTGGATAGTTTTTTGTCAAATATTTTTATTTTTTATATTTCAAAATCAATATGTAACAATAAAATTAATTTTTTTGTTTCTTTTCATCACGTCAAAATTTATTTTGGTTATTTTCTATAAATATTTTTTTTGTTAGGATCTCTACTTGAATATAATTTATTCTATTATTTATTTATATTTTGAAGATACTATCTAAAATGTTAGGACAATTGTAAAAATGATTTAAGATTTATATAATTATAATTAATCGTTAAATTACGGCATGCATTTTAAAATATATTTAATTTTTAATAATATACCAATAAATTATATTTAAATTATCTTGATATATGTATTTTATTTTTTCTCTTGTCATCTATTTTAATTATTGTTTAAATCAATTATCTTGATATATGGTTATAATTCGATTGGTCCCCTCTTTTTGGATTTAGTCAAATAAATAAACATAATCGCGATCCAAACAACGAAGAACACCACACCATAATATGGGCTATCAAACCATTAATATGTAGGATAATCTAACATATATCTAACATATTGAAATCATTAAGAACATTAAAAATACCTCTCACCAAGCTAAAATCTATGTCTATTTTCGAAAACCATAATGAATATGAACACTTGGAAGAAAAAAATCTGATGATATTGTATAAGTTTTATAACCACACTAACCATCATACAATATAATATTGAAAATCACATGATGAAATTCAGAACCTCATTGATGATAATAAAATTATTCAAACCGTCAAACGTTGGGCCCCTCAAATTCTAACAAATATAGTGTCATAACAAGTGACATCATCCCGGGTTGAGCCTCATAAAATAGAAACTCAAGCTATTACACCTTTGGATAGTCGAAGTACTGGTAGTCTATGAAGCTTGTGATGAATATTTGGATCTTGATCCAAACATACAGATAGTAAGCATCACCACTGGAGGAGACAATCTAGTTGGGATATTGAACTTCTCTCGGAAGCATCACATACCTATGTAGAGGTTCAACAAAGCGCCCCGATTTTTGCAGACATCTACATAAATTCTTACTTCACCATTAGTTTTAAAGACAATGAAGTAAGAGTGGTGGTAGGAACCTATAAATGTACTTTTATCATCATGGAAATCATTACGGCATAAAATAAAAGAACATTGATGGATATTACAAGGTCGGTTAATATCTTTTTTAAGAAGACTTCTGGTCATAAACGCGACATAAAAATGTTGACCCCATTAGATTTAGTGTTATATATTTTTTATTGGAGCATAAACTCCATTTTTCGGATAATTAAAGCTTGATTTAATTTTGGGGCATAGAGCATAGTGGTTGAATTTCTATTATCATATAACTCTATAATTACGCATCAATGTTTTAGCCAAATGCATGCAATTGTCTTTATAGTAATTTAGGGAATTCAATATGTCATCAATAGCTTAATCGGGGTTATTCGTCATAAGTAACACCGTAGCTCAAGAGTGGTATGTTTCTTCTTTGGTCTCCAACATATAGAAATTAATGGATGTACCATAGTCTTGACCTATATTGACGAGTAATGAGATCTCTCGTGTTTAGTGGAACCAAAAGAAGCGATAGTAAAAGTGAAACGAGGAAAAACCACATTGTCCGCATAAACTATAACTTACAAGGGGTACTCTAAACATTTTTACCAACCTTTTTGTCAACGAATATGAATATATTTATTTGGAATGTGCATGATGTAACCGAGTTCCAGCCATAATATCGTACATCATTTTTTGGTAAATAATAATTGCATGCTAATCAAGCAATGACATAGGCCATTTTCCTATTAAAAAAGAAAAATCAATAATCACTAAAGTAATTCTCTCAAACCAGATCGTCAATATCAAAGAGGCTCTTTAACCTTTATGGAATGTAAACATATTGTTGGTCAAGAAGAAAAAACTCCAAGTAGTGCACGTGTGTGGACTTCATCGATCTTAAGCAATCATGACTCAAGGACATATTCTTAATTTTGTGCATTGATCAACTGATATATGTCATTTGTAAGAAAACAATGTCTTTCACTGATGCTTACTATGGATATAATCGGATTATTATGCCCTAGTTGGCGTGCGAGACATATATTATTACAAGGTAATAGATTTTAGTCTTAAAAATACAAGTACAACCTATCCATAGCCAGTGGACATGGACTTCTCTTCATGAATTGAATAGAAAGCAAATATAGTCTCTCATGTATGTCTGTCTAATGTCATGCAAAACTCACTTTTTACATTGTATTAAACCCGTCTTTTTTATCGTCATAATATATCATTTGTAATCCATCGTGCATGAGATTAATGTGGAAGTGTTATGTGTCATCCTGAACAATAACCTTTTTGTAGCATATTCAGTCCCTTCAAAATATCGCCTAATTATGCATTTACTAGTACCAACTCAACTCCCACATCAGATGACGAGTAGACCTAATAAATTTTTAATTTTTTTACTTTTCACCATTCACCATATTAACTAACCAATTAACTTAATGGGCTTACAATGGTTCATGCCTTATTATATAATCTCAATACTAATTCAAACTTGAACCCATTAATCATGTTTAATGCAAAATCTGATTCCTATCTTATTAACCTTAATAATTATAAATTGATCATCATCTTCTTTGTATACATTTTCTACATATCTTATTATTTTGCTTATTATGTAGTTTTAGTAAAAATATGAAACAATAAAAATTAACAAAAATACGAAAGAATTCAATTACAGTCGACAACAGATTTAAGACAAATAAGAATTTTCACATTACAAATATCTTTCATCAAAAATATCTTTGAATGAGTAGATAAAAAGTTGACACCGATAGTTTCAAGATGCTTTTTATTTCGTGAGCATCATCATTCAACACATATTTTTTGAATTTCTTGGGTAACCCTTCGATAAACTAATTTGATTCCTCAAACACCAAACTCATTAAATCTTTAACAACGAGAATAGGTTTTCAATATAATGTTGTTGTAATTTGGTGTGTCATAACATGTATTTAACATTTTTTAAAATTTAAAATCACAAGTAGTAACTTGTAACACACCATGCATTTAATAAATAAATTTATTTCTTATAGTTATATTATATAAATAAAAAATATAATACTTAAAAGAAAACAAGATGTTACCTTTAAATAAGAGCAATAATAACAAACCTAGATATGATGCAACACAAAATGACGGAAGGAATGTGGTCTGATTTATAGATTCAAAGAAATTATGAAATTAAAATAGAAAAAGAAATGAAGAAAAAATGGTTTATAAAGAGAATAAAGATGCTAAAATTATGGGTGAAGTAAAGGAGAACAACTAGATATTAGTATGAATGCGTTTTTTTGCACTAGAGAAGACGATGATTGATTCATGATAGTTATTAGGTTTAGTAGGTTTGGAATTAAATTTAATATTAAATATGATTATTATGTTCTGATTTTAATTAATATTGGACTTAGATACTGATTACAATCGAATAGATTTCAATCTCTATTAATGACTTTGTAACTCAAGTACTAGTCGGGTTTGATTCGGAATACAATCATATAGTGGTAAACCTAACAGATAAAGAGCTGTTAAACTGACGAAACTTACAAACTTCTTTGTTACTCGTTGATGGTAGGTTGTAATAATTAATTAGTCCACAAAACTCAATAGTCAACCTAAATTTATCAATTTTACTACTCACAAAGTTGAAAATATATTAAAAAGTAATAACAACCAAATGAATCATAACATCATTCTTTCAAGGGAAATGGAGAGGAAAACATGGGCTTAAGGGCGGAAACATTTATCATAATAATTACTCAAATAATTTTAGAGTAAAAAATAGTTATTTCAGAGAAAAATGAGACATTTTTTCATTCAACAAATCAAATTTTCATATTTTTAGCAAGTAAGGCCACACTACTCTTGTTTGTTATTTTAAGAATTTATTTTAAGGATGACCCATGTGTTATGGGCTCTACTCTAAATGAGAAACTTAAACGTGAAACAGAACACGGTGCATATTTAGTCACATAAGTTCAAAGTGGATAGAGATTCTAGTTTGCTAACAGTGGTGTTAGTCAACATGTCGCATTCAATCCTAGTCTAATGATTCATAAAGCAGACAACTCAAGAATGAAATAAATTATTGTTTGCAATGGACAAAAATTAGCCATATAATATATAGGATAATCTAAATTACATATTTTTGTTCATAAACCAACCATTATTGAACATATTTTATATGTACGTAAAATAAGAATACCTTACTATATCTTTATGAACTTACCACTCGCAATTCTCTTTGGTTGAGTTTCATAGTTATGAAATTTTTGTGAAGGATTAGCTAATATGGAGTGTACTTCTCAGATTGACATCTGAGAATGGTCTCTATATGATGGAAGAGCTACGTAAGTCCACTATCAAAGTCTAAGTTTTCTAAAGTTCTACCTGAAAATATTTTGAGTATTGAGTCAAATTCTTCTAAGTTTTTTTAGTTTAAATGTTTTATCTTATTCAAAAGACGAGTTTCAAAGAAATCTTGGTCATCCATCTAATAAAAATGTTTCAGGACTTTTAGAGAAATGTAATTTCACAAATGTATTAACCAATGAATTGAATTTATGTGATGCTTGCCATTTAGGAAAGTCTCATACTTTAACTTTTTATAATTCTACTTCTCATGCTATTTATATAATATATCTTATTCAAAATGATATTTGGAGGCCCTCACCATTTCACTCTCAAGTAGGGTTTAGCTATTATACCATATTCTTATGACCATATTGGTTACGTCTAAATTTATTCTCAACAATTAAAAAGCATACCTTAATAGTTTTCAAACAATTTAAAACTCATATTGAAAATCAGTTTGAAAAAAGCATACCTTATTAGGATGATCATATATTTTACTACACTAGCCCAAGACATAGGTTTTATTTTAAGAAAAATTGAGTGCACAAAATGGCAGGAATGGAAAAAAACACAGGCATGTTGTTGAAACAGGCCTAACCTTTCTTTTCACAATCTAATGTACCTTATAAATACTGGAAATAATTTTTTTTTGATTGCAACTTACCTAATTAGTAGAATCCCAACACCTACTATAAATAATTTTTCTTCTTATGAAAAACTTCACAACAATAAACCTAATTACCTAGCCCTTTAGACATTTGGATGTGCCTACTTCCATTTGAGACCATATCAATCACATAACTTTCAGTTTCATTCTACTATGTGTTTATTCCTAAGATATAATGAGTAAAATAAGGGTACAATTTTCTTAGTTCAACAAGTGGAATCTACATTCCGGAAATGTTATTTTTAATAAAATATTGTTTACATTTTAAAAAGGATTTCTAAATTAAAAAATAGTACGAAAATCAGCGTGTCTTATATGTTAATTCATGGTTACAAAAAAATTCCTAAATAACTAGTGATATGTGGTGTATCTAATTCTGCTAGACCTACTTCAGATGACAAAACTAATCAATACTCAATTCTAAATCATTAGCTACAATTAAAGATAAATTATGCCTAACCTAGCCAGCAAACACATACACACCTTATACTCGTCTACAAAGAACCCTTAAACTTAAACGACTAACCACATACCGACACCTACACTTACAATAGACCTGGCATTTTCTAACCTAACCAATGCTCTATAAAAATAACCCCAACCCATTGCCCATCTTATGAAAACAAGAGCTAAAAGTGGAAATACTAAGCATGATACTATCTATGTTGGTTCTATTGTGACTACTAAATTTTCTCCTACATAACCTACTAAATACTCAGAAGATGTGGGTAATCGTAGATGGGTGGAAGCAATCCAAGCTAAAAATAATACACTAAATTTTCTCCTACATAACCTACTAAATTTTCAGAACAAGACATGGTCTATTTTATTTTGGTTCTCTAGTCTATGTTTTGTGGGTTGTGTGTGGGTTTACAAGGTGCAATATAAGGTTAGGATGGTTGCTGATGGATTTTATCAAACCATTAGTATAGACTTTTCTAAAACTTTAATTCGACTTGTCAAGGCTTCTACTGTTTACATAACCAAACCAGAGGGTTTTCAAAGTTCTATAACTCCTAAAAATGTTTACAAACTTCACAATGAATTATATCGACTCGAACAGGCTCCTAGGGATTCATACTCTAAACTCAGATACCTTTCTCTGGACTAGGATATTTAGAATTCAAGGGATCGTTGCTCTATGTTGTACTACATTCTAAAACTTCCATACTACTAATCTTAGTTTATGTGGATGTCATGATTCTTATCGGGTATCAATCTACTTGTCTACACATATTTATCAACAAATTACATTCACCATTTACTCTAAACGATATATGATCACTCCATCTATTTCTTTAGAATAGGAGTTCATCGCAATTCTAGTGGGTTCTATCTTATATAAGGGAAGTACATTCAAAACTTACTTATGAGCCAGGGTCTGTCCACTTCCAACTCATGTCCAACTCCAAAGAATGTTAGTTAACATTTGTGTATTGTTGATGGAATCACTCTCCTAAATCCTACACAATACTAAAGCATATTAGGAGCACTTATTTACTTATTTATTATCGTCTTGTTTGGTCTTCACATAAAAGCAAGGTCTCATATTAAGTTCTAGGGCTTTTTCTGATGCATATTGGGCTAGTTCTCCTGATTAGTGATGCTTTGTGCGTGCTAACTGTATTGTTCTTGATGATTCTCTTGTTTTGTGGTCTATATAAAAAAAACATGTAGTGGAACGTTCTAGTACTAAATTAGAATACAAGACTCTCACTAATCTCTATAATGAGCTTATTTGGGTATGGTCGATATGGTCTAAGCTCACATTTCTAATCAGACTACATCTTGTTATCTGGGGTGATAACTTATGAATCCACTCTCTTTCTTCGAATCTAATTTTCCATGCTCAAACAATGCATATTGAACTGGGTATCCACTTTATTTGAAACCATTCAACAGACGTTGTATTTTCGCAACATCCTTTTACATGACCAAATCGTTGATTTCTTAACCAAGCCCTTTTCACACCCAACTTAATTTGGAGGCGGGTCTTGAAGATGTCGAAATACATCTAGCTAAAATGAACTGAGCAAGGTCAGACCTTAGTCTAACCTATTGCACATAAAACAGAACATCTAGACTAATGGATTGTATTTAATTTCTAAATACACAATCTATTGGGCTTGAATTTCTTGGATAATTACAAACTCATTGTCACCGCTTATTTTAGTCCCAAAACAAAAGGATGTTATACAAACAATGAAACAAAACCTTCCATAGATAAAGTAATATAATTACGTCTCCAAAGGGGTAGCCTAGTTGGTTGAGTAAGGCATGCTTCTGACCAAAAGTCATGAGTTCGAGTCCCTCTGCATACGCTTTCTCGGCTGAGCCTGTCACCTTGTGTGGTTTACCTTCTGGCGTTGGTTTGCAGGCTATTGCGTCAAACTGAAGGTTTATCCTGTACGCACTCACTGCACTCTGAATAGCGGCTGCGGGTTCCCTTCGAAGACGAAAAAATTTTATTACAATTACTAGCATTATTATAAGAAAATTAGCGACCACGGCTATACCCGTAAGGTCATCTAATCACAAAAGACATTAAAAAAAGGAAATTGAAATAAAACTACATTTGAAAATTAAATCAAACACTCATCTATCCTCAGCTCATTGAATCATAGATGTATATAAATCGAACCGATATTTGTCCAAGCCAGCTATTAAAACATTAGCAATTTGGCAGCGGAAGAAAAACAATTCAATAAAATATATTGGCTATGCCTAACTCATTGAGAATAGATTGTAATGTGATACACTAATAGAAATCCAGAGTATAAATTTATAACATTTTAGGCAGTAGAATAGAACAACAATAATTATAATTAGACCTAACAAAATAATCTTTCACACATCCCAATGAGTGTCTTCTTCTTCTTTCTCTAAACATTCCAAGGCTTTAATATCTCGCCCCCCTCGTCCGCTACTTCTGAAACCCAAGATGGCTAAAGATGGATGACTCCTACCCACTCAATTCAATTCTCTCTATCAACACAAATACATACAAATACTCTATATCATATGAGTAATATACATACATACAAACACATCTCTCCCCCCCTCTCTCTCTCTCTCTCAAATTAATCCACTATCCCCCACTTCTCTCTCATCAGTTTTTACACCTCTTTCTGTAGACCATTTTTTCTTATTTGTAAATTTAATAACCTACTTTAACTTTGCTTTAAAACCTTACTATCCTCTTGATTTTGTCTCTTGTGTACAACTACTTCATATTTCCCTTATAAACTTCTTGATCTACACATAACTTTTGCTACTTAGACAGAGAGAGAGAGAGTTCTCTTTGATCTCTCAAGCCTTCTTCAAGACTTGAGCTCTGCAAAAATGTCAATGGATTTGGCATCTGAACGTGTTTGTTATGTTCACTGTAACTTCTGCAATACCTTCTTAGCGGTATAACACTATATCTTCTATGTCTCTCCCTCTCTATACTATATTCTCTTTTTAGAGTTCTTTTTTTTTTTAATGAAGAAACCCTTGTTTTGGATTAACCCAAAGTTTGATTCAACTTTGGATCAAGAGATTTATAAGAAACTTGAAATGGGTTTTTGTTTAAATCTTTCAAAAATCAATTTAATGAGAAATAAATAAAGAAAAGTTTATCACATAAACTTGTCTTGATAAGAGTGAAGGGTTTCTTGTAGGGTAAAGACTCTATTTTTGGAGGCTACACTGCCATCCTTATGATATTCTATGGAATTTGATCATAAAGACTTGTTACTTTGACACCCTTTTGATGTTATTTATCTCCTAAAATTAGTAATACAACAAGTATGGTACATAAGAACAAAAAAAAATTGATGAGTCAAAAAGCAATCATGCCCAAAAAAAACCACCCTTTTTTTCAGATATTTAGGGTTACAGAGAGATGACATTTAGGGTTTGATGTTGAGAGTCAAGACTCTCTGCACAACTTTTTGCAGAGTAATTTTTTCTTTCTCTAACTTATAAATTTATTATCAAAATCACCACTTTTGTGATTCTGAAAGTTTCAGTTTCATTTAATTCAAGTTTTAGTCTCTTATGATTATTTATGATTTTAATTGACTAATTTCTTTCACTTCTTTCTCTATATATATTAAAATTCTTTAGTTTCTAAGTCCAAAGAGTGTTTTTTTTTTCTTTTGTTTTTTTTATACATGAAGAACCCTCTATATGAAACTTGAATCTATATCTAAAAACCAGTGTACAGCAGAAAAAAAAGTTAGTTTATCAAATAAGATACACAAAATATATACAGCAGGTAAACAATCTCCATTGATAAATTCATGTTTTGCTTTATTCATGAGCTTTCTTTTTTGTACCAGTAGCATACTGGTAATGGCTTTTATGGTTTCTGTTCCAGTCACGTCCTTTTCATCTCTCTCTCTCTCTTAAATTTCATAATTTTCTTGAGAAAAAAATTCAGGCGCACCCAAGAAAAAGAAAAGACAGTGCAAGAAGGAATCCTTGTAGTTATTACCCATGTGACTTATCATATAATCTTCTTACACATTACATATTAGTATTACTAGTAGTCTTTTAAAAAAATCATAACTTTATTTATGGTATTTCAAGATCTACTTGCTTAAACTTGATTTGTAAACCCTAGATATGTTGTTTTAGAGTTTAATAAACTTTGCTTAAGAGTTAAGATCCATAACTATACAAACTTTATTTTGTCTCATGATCTCTCTCTTTTACATGTTGTCTCTTTTGTCAAGAATCTTTCTTCTTTGTCTTCTCTAAGATTCTCTTTCAGACACTAAACTTTTTTTCAGTTTATGTAACATCAGTCATAATTTTGCTACTTATCTTGTAGTAACAAATCTAGATATATATAATATACTATAATTTGCTGAGTAATGTGGACTTGTATGTATGTGATTGAACTATATAAGGCTATGTTATTGTATTGAATATTGGATTGTCGATTTAAACGTCGGACGAAATGGAACTTATTGCAGGTTAGTGTTCCAAGCAGCAATATGTTGTCAATTGTGACAGTGAGATGTGGCCATTGTTCTAATTTGCTGTCTGTAAACATTGCATCTTCAGTCCAAACACATGTTCCTCTTCAAGAACAACCTCAGGTAATCAATCAATCCTTATAACTTTTATTTTTTCGGTTTTTTCATTCGATAAAACAGTGAAGAAATACAAATTATAGTAACTAAATTCTTGGTGTTGGTTGAACTAAGGTTCACAAACTAAATATAAACACTCAAGATCTAAGCAAGACTAGTGGATCATCTTCAAAGTATTCTCCATTTGAAACTGAAGACTGCGTATCTCCACGAATGCCACCACCTATTCGCCGTTAGTCTTTCTTTCTCAGTATATAAATTGTTAAAACTAATGTTTCTTAAGATATTACTCCTTCTTAGTGTGTTCATTACTCTTCTTCATTGTTACAAACTATAGAAGACTAACTAGAGTTTACAAAGAAAAAAAAAGTAAAAAGCTAAAGAACTTTAAACATTTAATTACTGTTAGCTGATCTGAGTTGGAAACCTGAAATCTAGAAGTGTAAATAATGTGTTGGGTAGTTAAACTCAGTAATTACAGTTTCACAACTGGCAAGAGTGAATAAGACAATATTACTATGGCTTTGTGTCAGATAAAGAAAATGAACCTTACTAAGCTTTCTGATACTTCAAAGTTTACAATTTTCTTTACTTGATCTATTTATTACACATTCAGTTGTCCTTAACTCTTAAGTCATAAAAACTTTAACTTTTGCTGTGCACTCTAATTTCATTGGTTTGTTGTGTGTATGTGAATATGATACAGCACCGGAGAAACGACAACGTCTTCCGTCTGCGTACAACAGGTTTATCAAGTAAGTTACAGATCGGAGTTAGATTAGACCAAAACCTATAAAAAAAGATCCAAAAGAAAATGTCACGCAATAAACAGAACTTACTTCTAGATTCAAGACTCTAGAACTTACAAAAATCGGGCATGGCCACGACTAACAGAAGTTTATTATATGTTACTGTTATGTTAGGGAGGAAATACAAAGGATTAAGGCTAGTAATCCCGATATCACTCACCGTGAGGCCTTCAGCACAGCAGCCAAAAACGTAAGCTTCGTGTTTCAAGTATCCTCGCGAATTATTCATGCGATTTGTTATCATGTAATGTTTTAGATGTTGTGATATGTGTTGCAGTGGGCACATTTTCCACATATTCACTTTGGATTGAAGCTGGATGGAGGGAATAAGAAAGGCAAGACTTTAGCAGATCAGAGCAGTGCACAAGAGTCTAATGCATTGTACAACGTTTACAAGTAATAGGCAAGATCAATGCCAATGGTTCCTATATTTTACTATTTATAATTGTAATCTTCATATTTGAATATGCTCCTCAAGTTTACTAAAAGAGGTAGCTGGTTATATGAACCTCTAGTTAAGAATGTTTCTATATTTGGGATGCTTTGCTCTAAATAAGATATTTATATTCTATATTATACCGATCAATTCATGGCTTTTTTATCTTTGTCTTTTTCTATTTGAAACATGGATTTGAAATATAAGCACCACCTTAGCCGATTTGATGTGATCAATGGATTTGAAATATAAGCACCACCTTAGCCGATTTGATGTGATGTGATTATAGCTAGTCCTATGTATTCGACGCTGATAACGGATTAGACCTAAGAGAATTGTGTTTTGTTTGGAGGATAGTTTTTAAAGTTCTCTTAAATAATTTTAGATGGAATTATTATGATGATTTTTGAAAAATTTAATAAAAAAAATAAGAAAAAATTTGATAAATAAAAAAAAAATTGCATAATCGTTTTGAAACAAAACTATGCATTTTATTTCGACCAAACTTATTCCACCAATAAAATATATACTTTTTATGTAAAAAGTGGTTAGGAATTCAAGTTAAAAAAACCGGCTAATTTTCAAAAATTCAAAAATCAAATCATATTTCAATAAAACAATATCATTTACCTCGACTCAACTCCAGTTAGGAGCTCCGTGCTTTGATCTTCTGCTGTACTCGCAATATTTTGATCAAATCTTTCTAACGGTAAAAATAGATAGTTTTTTTCATATAAAAATGATTAAGATTAAAAGTCTAAATTAATAAGATCGCTAAATTTTTAAAAATTCAAATTTTAAATAAATTTTCAGTACAACAACAATATCATTTACGTCAGCTCGAATTCATCTAAAAAATCTACATCTTTTATCTCGCGCTAATTATAATATATTCATTCTTCCAACTTATTAAACAAAATATTATAAATATATTAATTGGCTCGTCAATTCAATACACTAAAACATTCAACATGTTCGTAGATTTCTGGTATAAATCATTGTTTTATACTCTTCTTTATCATAATATTAGTAGATGTTTTAGGTAGTTTCACATATTTTAATGAGTGTCATCATTGCACTTTAACTCTTATTGAAAAAAAGGAAATGCAATAAATTTGATTGAACAAAAGTTGATAAAATCGGTTAGACATTCAACCCATATTGGTAAAAAAATAAAATAATAGTATTTATTACACATTGGAACTATAAAACGACACATATTATGAACTAATTTTTTTTTAAAGAGTATGAAAGAGTAATAGTAAAAACAAACCTAACAATGCTAACAATCTTTTATCTTGTCACAAACCTAACTTTTGTTACAAATAGATGTTGGATATTGTGTGTGATAAGAAAATTTTCTAAACTATATTCGGATGATATATTTTAAACTCCAAGAGTCGGTATATACTGTATTTTATATGTAGTCGGTATGGATAGAAATCAATTGATTTGAAATCTATACACAAGTCAATGATTGGTGTAAACAGTTGCAGAATTTGTATAGTGTGCAATTTGAAAGACATATGGGTAGCACATGAACAAAACAAAATAAAAACAAGACACTAAATTTGATGACATGAAAATCATGCAGTTGGTGGAATGATTTTACATGACATAGTTTCCTTGGGATTCTCACCCAAAAAACAGCTTTAACCACATCCAAATCTGTCACTATTTCATGCTCTATTCAACATTAATTTTTTATACGTTTTAAATTTAATATTTAATTATGGTGAATAAAAATTTCGAAAAAAATTAAAATAATTTAATTTGGTGTATATTGAAATGCTTGGGTTAGATTCTCATTCAGGTTAGAGATTTTATTTAATTTTAAAATATTTTTCTATTGATTTGAATATTTTTCTTCAATAATTTATCTAATTACAAATTTATGGTATTAGTTTTTTATATTACTAATAAATACAAAATTAAAATATTTTCGATCCAAAACGTATAGAATAAAAAGACATATTTTTGTTTGAAAATCTTTATTATATAAAGTAAAAAAAATGAATTGAACTCATAACAAATCGAACAACATACGATCGATGTATATAGTATTTCTTCTTGTCTATTTTATTAGTCATTTAAATTTCATTTACAATAATAAAAAAATTCGTTATTCAATATAGAATTATAATAAGGGAATTGCTAAAAAAAAGCAAAAACTACTCCGCGAAGTTGCATGTTTCTAATTTTCAATATTTACAAAAATACCACTAACCAAAAATCCCTTGGAAGTCTAAATAATTACAAGTCATGCCATTTTAGAGTCCAAACTACTCCATGAAGTTGCAAACATAATTTCAAACTTCATCTTCTCCAAACCTACTAAAAATAGAAACTTAACAACCAACAAAACCCATTTTTTTTAAAAAAAATCAAAACCTTTACAACATGGACGGAAAAGAGTCGGAAGCACTTCCCACGCAGAGCAGCATGGTCGCCGAGGAGGTACATTGCATTTACCTCTTTCATTTTTGCAAAAAAATAAAGTTTTTGAAAAATCACGTATCTTGTGTTCTTCGCCACCCTCTGGCGTGGACGACAGACCGTACACCATTGGGGAGGCGTAGAACATGATTCCCACGCCGTCTATTGGCGTGAGGGACGTTTCCTACGCCACACATGTGGCGTACTGTCTGCCGTCCACGCTAGTGGGTGGCGAAGGAAAGGTGTCCTACGCCTTCTTATTGGCGAAATGTGCTTACCTTATCCGGAATACTGGTTTAATTTGTTTTTCTACTTCTTATGTATTGCAGGAGGTGAACGAATGCGATATTTTGCTTGTTTCGGACTACGCTCACCATTTTACCACTCACGACGAATGTAGCTTAGACTCGATGACCGAGCGGGTAAAGCGTAGGGGGAAGATGTTGGGTTTTTTGAAACGTAGCATCGTAGGAGGTGGGGAAGAAGGGGAGAACACCGAGAGTGGATTATCGGTTCGAGCGATCCAGAATTTTCAAGTCGGTCGTTAAAGAGTGCGACCATAAGCGTAAGGCTACCGGTAGCAAAAAAATAAATTGCCCTTTTTCATTTGGTGGGTAATCCGGTAAAAGGAGACGATAAGTGGGCTCTTAGTGTCCTTTCCGGGAAGCACAACCATGAACCGATTAAGTATGCCGAAGGACATTTGCAATGGTCCAAGTTAAAACAGAAGGAAAAAGAGCTCGTTGATCTTTTGACGGTGAACGGGACAAGTCCGTGACAAATATTTGGTGCTTTGAAAAAGGCTGATCCGGAGAATGCTTCAAATATCCGTTACGTTTACAATCATCGTCAAAGAACGAGGATGGTTGGAAAACGTGGTCGATCCAAAATGCAATGCTTGTTAGTTAAATTACAATTGCACAAGTACAAGTATTGGGTACGGACGGGGAATGACGGTTCTAACGTCATAACCGATTTGTTTTTCGCACATCTGCTTAGTATTGATTTACTACGGACCTTCCCACGCTTGCTAATCATGGATAGCACATATAAAGTTATTCGTTACGGGATGCTTTTGTCCCAAAAGAACAGAGGCTCCAAAAAATTTAAGCCTATTGCCACCACACGTTGGCGAAAAGGGCTACCCCTACGCCATTGTGTGGCGGCAATATGGTAAACCTAGTAAAAAATTTAATTTTTTTTTTAAATTGAACTGCTATTTTACTTTAATTTAAGGTTGTTTTGAGGTTATCCTCAAAACAATAACACTTAAACTTCTTAATTTGTAAATTTTGGATGTTTTTTGTAATGAATGAATGTAAACTATGGATGTTTTATGTTTGGATGTTTATCTTAAAAACAATAACACTTAAACTTCTTAATATGCCGATTGCATTAAAACATTACACTTTAATCAAAAGCATTGCATAATTAGAAATACATAAGCACATAACTTAAACCAAATGATAGATAAGCTAACCCTGAGTTAGCATTGCACACTTAGTTTTACGGAGTCGGATAGTTCATTCCATACTCAAAGCTTTTCTCGAATGAATATTCCTCTTCATCACTACTTCCTTCGGGAGTTGAGTACGTTTCAAAGGAGTTGGCTATTGCGTCGGCTATTTCTTGCTCCATTCGTTGTATCGCATGTGACACCATCTCCTGCGTAATTGTACTTTGCAATCCCATGTCGAATACCTTTGGGACTTTTGTTCGGACTTCCCAAGGAAGTGACTCGATATGTATAGTAACTGTTTTAAGGTAAGCTAACCTATCGAACACTTCTTCACGTCTGCGTGGTCGGGGCTTTAAAAATCCTGGACACGATGCCTCCCTACCATGGTTGAAGAACATTCTGCACAAAACCGCATCGATGAAACCAGGAATCTCCTCTTGCATCGTACCTATGACGAAGTCAAATGCACTTAGGAGGTTTGCATCTTCGTGCACGTTCCAGCCTGAATCTCCCATTGTTATAACTTAAATGTTTAGTTTCATAGTCAGATTCTAGTATTTATAGACTCGAAGTCGGTGGTTCAGTTCTAAAATAATTAGCGGGAAAGGGTGTTTTTTGTTCCCGCATAAAATATAGAAAATAGTATCGTACATAAAATCGGGACCCACCAATAACTCCAACCGGCATAATAACTCCCGCCAATAAATACCCGCCAACAATTTAAATCCCCGCCAAACAATCCCGCCAACGCAATAGTGCATGGCCAAAAAATAATTATACTATATAAACATGTCACAGAATACAATATTCATAATAAAAAAAAAGTCTACTTAAGAAAAAAAACACAAACACTTTAATACATGGAGTTTACAGCTGATGAAGACTATCATATGCTTAAGGCGGTGAAGGTTGTCCGTCGAAAAATGGGGGAAGATAGTAGCGATGCATTCTTCGACCGCCTCCTATGTCAGATGTATTTCAACTATGGGAATTTAGGAGCAGGAGAAGTTCAAGTGCGAAGTCATGACGAAATCAAATCCAGGTACCGCTTCATCCATTGCTCTGTTTTTCCAACCAGCTAGAATTATGAAAGAAGCACCTTTGGTCTGGAACATGACGGTAGTAGACTACATTAGTAGGGATATGGTGGATAGGATTGCGGCAATGAATGAGGGGGATGATTCGGATGACAAATTGGGATACGATTTCGACGACTGATCATTTCACTATTTCCGTGTTTGTGCCATCGAGTTATTATGTTTAGTAGCCTGTGTTTAAATTAAGTAACTCCAGAATGTTTGTTGTTTTAGGTAGTACTACTATTTCAATTATGTTTGAATTGTGTTTGAATTATGTTTCAACTCTGTTTCAATTATGTTTCAATTATGCTTCAACTTTTCTTCAATGTTCTATATTTTTAAAACAACCAAAACATCTAAGCAATTGCCAAAATACAGAAACATTAACTTCAAACTGAGTAACAACATAGTATGTGTATCAAAAAACAAACAAACCATCAAACTAACCGACAACATAGTTAAAGTATCATACAAACAGAAAATACATCATACTGTCTATGCAAGCCTCCTGGCTATGGACAAAACATCGTCATAAGCCCCAGCCAGACGACCAAAATCATGATCAAACTCACCAACTCCAGGAAACAATGAGATCCTGCGCATACCAGCACGCAAATGTCGGATGATAGCTCCCTCTCGATCCTCGTGGACATAGTCATCGAGCGAGTAGATTGCGGTGTTGATGAGGTCGAACCAGCTAATACTCTGATGAAGGAGAAGGTATTCAGGCTCACAAAAAGACTCTATCTCATTTGCCACCATCGCTCCCCGATAAGCCCGATGCAACTTGTTGCTCTCCCGCTGCTCCCAATCATCCGGATCGAATGCATACGCCGTCGTCTTTGGTTTTCTCCTTGACTTTGACTGCATGTCTACCAAAATATGCGTGATACCCCGCTGGACATGGCCAAACTGCCGCTGAACTCGCTCTGGATAGTATGCCTGAGAGTGCTCTACACCACATATGACATTCCGAAACCACGCTATATCTTCGAACGGGAAATGATCACGTATAACACGATAAGGATCAAACAATACCTGCAATACAAACGGATATGAACATAAACACATAAAAAATAAGTTTTAGGATCACTAAAGAATAAGACTTACATCGCTCTCTTTGAGGTTGTTGACGGAGACACGAAGGTTCAGCTTCGTCCGGGAGTCAGATATTGCTGCAGCTATATCCCATCTAGCAATAGTGGGGTCACGCTCAGTGTAAGTGGAGCGAGTAACAGGACGGAGCATGACAAAATGATCCCGTATCCACGTGTCCAGCAAACCGATACATTCGGCCATAGTCCTCGTGTCGTGAAGGGAGGCCTCACGCAGATGGTGGTACAAGTAAGCAAGAACAGCACTACCCCATGAGTACCTGCCGACACCCTCCGGAGTCAAATCGCGCAACAAAAATAAATATTTGTAATTGGAGTACATGTTGCTCTTGTCCGGGAATATGACCGTGCCGAACATATGCAATATGTAGGCGCGGGAAGCCGCATCCACCATCATATCACTCAGACCAGGGCTGTCATCGCAGAACTCTGGCCCACTAAACCTACTCCGGAGCCATTTAAACCCCAAACCAACGCCCTTGCATTTCTCAACCTCCGTCACGAAGGATAAATCATCCACCATAAGCATTTCAGCGCACTCGTGCATGGCCAGACTCTTGTCAGATATATAGGGAAACACAGCAAGCTCGCCCGGAACTGGGAGTCCCAAAATGGTGTGGACGTCGTCTAGAGTAATCGTTATCTCTCCGAAAGAGAAATGGAAAGTATTAGTCTTCATATGCCACCGCTCTCGAAAAACCTCCGTCATGTTGGAGTGTGTGTGTATCTGATAGAACGACTCTATCAGACGACCGAACGGTGTGGCATCAACTACGGCGCGTACCCTAGTCTGTGCAGCCAAACTCCATCCTCTATGACTAGGATAATGGGCATACAGCCGCATCTCTCGCTCATGAAAATATTTTTTTCAATTAGCATAGGATAAAACAAAATAACTTCATAAAATGTCAAATTGGAATTTCGATATTACCTCTCCCATCAAAATGTGGTATCCAGTGTGGGAGATAAAAGCCTCGCCGAATAGTGGTGGCAATCTGGACGGAGGAGGAGCTCTACGTTGCCCTGTAGTCGGGGGAGGATGACGTCGTCCGCGGGAAGCGGAAGCAGAAGCTAAACTCGATCCGGACGAATGCGGTCCGGAAACTATAGGCAGCTCATCCATCTCAGCAGCTAAAACGGGCTGAGCAGCTTCCCGTACCCTACTCCGTTTTTTTATTCTCCTCGTCCGTGAGCCATCCGCAGACTGTGCGCCATCGCCGTGATCCATCACCTGAAAATAAAAAACGTACTAAATATCAAGTTTCGTCGAAAACACAAATTGTGATGCTGGTAGCGTTTTTAGACAAATAATTGCATAAATCAGGCCAACACACACCAATGAGCAAGAATAAACCGGTCCCGAGCCATTCCGGTGACCGGAGCAGCCAGCGCTATCACTGCGGCGTATGTATGAAGGCGTACGCCATCACTGTGGCGTACACCCTTATACATACGCCACAATGATGGCGTGTGGAAGGGTCTGTACGCCACACGATGGCGTAAGGACCCTGTTCTTCGCCCCCGTGTGGCGAAGAACAGTTTTGCCATGGCAGAAGGTTGAAGCTTCTGCCAGACCCTACCTAGACCCCTAAAACCGTAAAGCCAACACCTATAACCTAACTAAACCTAATTAAGCTATCTAATAACAAAGAAATCAACTTACAGTAGCCGGTTTCGATTCCGATTGGGCGGATTTCCTCGACGGTGTCGTTCCGGTTCCTTCTCCTTACGCTGATTCCGTTCTCCGGTGCCGATTTCGGGTTAGATGGGTGGTGTGCTGTGTTAGTTCGGTCAGGTGGGAGAAAGATCCGATTTCGGATGTGGGTTGCGGGTGTTTGCTCGTTTGGTCAAGTGGGAGGCGAGGGTTCTGTCCCTGAAGTTAGGGTTAGATACATTAGGTAGTTTTAGTTTTAGTATTAATTATGTAGTTATAATTTTAGATTAGGTAAGTGTTAGTTTTAGTATTAATTATGTAGTTATAATTTTAGATTTACTTCACTTTTAATTTAATTTAGGTTAGATTCAGTTTTAATTTTAGTTAAAATTTAATTTATAGTTTTTTTAACTTTCTAGAGAGAGGGTGGTGCAAAGTTAGAGAATTGGGTTTTTTTTTTGAAATTATGATAACTTCACGAAGTAAATTTGACTATCTATAAGATTTCGATAGGGTAAAATCGTCAAACAAAATAACTTCACGGAGTAGTTTTTAAAAACAATTATATGCGACTTCGCGGAGTAATTTCGGCTGTTTTTTTAGCAATTCCCTTATAATAATTATTGGAGACATTGGTTAAATGTGAGTGATTTGAAAATGAGTTTAGATCATCAGAGTTTGAGAAATCGACATATAGAGTAAACAAACCTCAAAATGGTCAGACCAAAGCTATTAGAGCTTTAGCCAATGTATAGCGTTCGCATCAATCAACTATATGTTGATCACGACAAAGGGTCTATGCTGATGCAAATTACGGGTTCGGTCCAGTGCTCGTCGCGATCGGTCATATATGGATCGTGGCAAAAAAGCCTTGTCAAAGCAAACATGGGCTTCGGTTCAGTGATCACCGCGATCAGTCATGCTTATCATGGAAAAATCGACTTCACAGCAGCGAGCAAACTCAAATAAAATTGAAATTTTACTAACATAGTTAACTATTAAAATTCAAATTTTAACCATTAACCAACATCTTCACCGCGATCAGCCAACGAACCTAAAACATCTTATTTTTTGGGAAAAAACAAAGCTCATATAAGTTACTTCTTGAAAGGGTATAGCGATATCTAGTGACTTACGAATGATTAAAACTTTATGGAAGAATTTATCACTTATCTAAAAAGATAGATATTTTAAGAATGAGGTACATAATCTAAAAATCTTAAATTCTCTCTAAAAATCATCTTTCTTATTTTCATCTTACCATTGCAAATCTGAACTTAAATATTTTGATGCTTGTATTTAAGTTCATAAAACTTCCTAAAGATTAATCAATAGAGTGATCTGAATAAAAAAATTTGGAAAGCTTAACTTTACGTGCTTAAGCTTCTCTATTATTTCCGACGTTTTTCTAACAAATCTTTCTTCACTTCGTGGTGTAAGTTGATTATTTACTACTTTAGTATTCTAAAAATAAAAATTAATCAATGACCATGGAAGCGGAAAAAATATGGTAATGAATAAAGGATTAAATTCAATTAAATTAGTGATATGGAGCAAACTGTGCAAAATGGAAGGAAAAATATATGTTTTCGACGTTGGCATTCAAATATAGAGCATGATAAGATTATACATAGGTACGCCTAAATCTTGTATTAGTTTATAAAAACATTAATAAGAAAACTTCTTTTTTCATCAAACTTTTTTTCGCAAAGATGGAGAAATGTTTTTTGAAAATAAATTAATGGAGGATTAACATAAAATATTTCTATCAGGATGGAATTATGTATTATTTTTATGACAAATTCGACCAACTTACAAGAAATTGCAATCTTCAAAATAACAGATAAATTATAAAAAAATAAAAAATAATTTTTTTGACAATATCGATGGAAGTTAATACAACAAAAGACAAATCTTATGGCTGGTGGTATGACATATGTGTATCGATACATGTTGCTATGTGTTCAAATTATTTGAAATAAATAGCAATGCATGTGAAGTGCAAATGAAGAACACCAAAAGATCAAAAGTTGAAAGATATTGAAATGTCGAGTTAGTATTTATAAATGAAAAAATAATTACTCTCACCAATGTTTATATGCTCTCGAAATGAATAAAAACATGGTCTCTGGTGATCTTTTAGCTAGATTGGAACTCAGTCATGTTTACAAATTTGGTAAACCCATTCTAACCAAAGAAGGTATATTTATTGGGAAATAATGCTCAAGGAACAGAATGGTGAAACTATGTACTACCAAAACTTTAATGAGTACAATTATGAGTCCTATTTATGTTAGCTGTCATAATGATTACTTGTTATGATATGATAGACTTGCTCATATATGATATTAGAAGATAAAATAATCGTTAAAACTGTACTTATAGAATGTGATATAAGTTCGTATAAAAATGTTAATTATGTGTAGAATAAAAAATGATTACAAATTCATAGAAAGATGTAAGAAATTGTTAGACTTAATACACAGTGACATATATGAGTTATATGTTATCTTGACACATGAGGGTACGAGATAATTTATAATTTAAACATAAGGATGAGACTTTTACCATGTTTAAGATCTTGAAACAGAAAGTAGAAAATCGATTAGACACTATGATTAAAATTATGTGTGGTGATAGAGGTAGGGAGTATTTCTGAGATGAAATTTCTAGTTTTTGTGAAGAGCATGGAATAATTCATCAATGTTTAACGCCTTATACGTTGCAAAAAAATGGATTGTCTCAGTGTAAAAATAGAAATTTTATTGAGATGATTAATCTCATTTTAATATATGGGGTGAGGTGTTTTATTTGCATATCATATATGTAACCATACCCTCCTAAGAAAACTAGAATATCTCCATATGAGCTATGGTATGAATAAACTCAAATGTTGTATATTTTAAAGTGTGAGGTGTTTAGTGTTTTTTGCAAAATACATATCTAAAAATAATAAAATTAGATCATAAAGTCATAAGATGTGTGTTCATTAGTTATGCAGTCAATATCAAGACTTATATGTTATTAGACTTGGAGTCTAATATGTTATTTGAATCAGGCGAGGTGGAGAAGTTTTAATTCAACTTATTTAACAATAATATGGTCTATACGATTATAGAAAAAAAGAACTTTGAAAGAAACACCTTTCAGTGATGGGAAACTACATGAACCTCGCAAGATTCAAAGGTAAAAAATACCTAAAAATATATAGGATTTGAAAGATATGAGTTTTTAAGGTTAAAGATAATTTATTGTTCAAAACAAAAGTGGTTATCATTAATTTGAAACTTACACGCGTGGTTATCGATATACTAAAACAATTAATATAAAACAAGGTGAAATATGCAAAGTGATAGATAATTTCTTTCATGGTATATGGAAAAAAGAGAATAACCTGTTTTCAAGTTCAAAAGGTTTATCTTAAAAAAAATGAAATTAAAAAATTGCGATTTAATTTTATGGTACTTTTCAAAAACTGTGATGAACACAAACCTTAATATGTAATCCAAAAGTCATCAAATTGATGCTTCAAATTATATGTCGGACAAAAACTAACCTATAGATTTAATCTAATCATATATAAACTAAAGATTTAAAAAACAATTTTTTTTGTCTAGTTTGATATATTTTCAAACCCAATTGTTATTAACTGCAAACAATAACTAATCCATATTATTTCAAATAATTCTTCTCTCTACTTTTATAGTCCTGTTCTTTTTTTTCCAGGGAGATTCTTCTTCTTACTCATCCAATATGATATTACTGTAATTACAATTTCCTTTTTCATATTTTTCAATCAAGTAGAATTTATGTGTTTGTAAGGTGATTTTTGATACGGTTGTATTTTATACCTTTTATTTTTGAGTTTTTATGATAAATGGTTTTTTATTTTCTATATTTGGCGTTTGAAAAATCTAGTCGACTCCAGCAACATCACAGAAGGAAAAAGATGGGTATCTCGTCATGGATTTTACGATGGTGTCAGTGTCGGCACTGGTGTATGGTGAAGGGATAATATAGATCGTCAGGTAGGATTTTCAGACACATGAACAACATCGGCCCCAGAAACAGCAAAGAAATATAATGAAAGGTTTCTCGTCGTGAAGCTCGAGATGACAAAACTGGTGGATCAAAAACAAAATCCATGGTTTGCAGGGATAGATTTTTCAGTTGCCATAACACCACCAACAGTAGCTGGACATAAGGAAATTGAAGGACCATGAGAGTGGCCTCGATGTGTATCAATTTCAGAGGCATTACAGAAAATAAATGAGTACCTCCATTAGAAGACTTGACGGTGCCAACGCCAGTGGATGAGGGAGAGAGATTGAAGTTCATCCACATACGCTCTTCAGCGAATCCAAAAGATCCACTGGAAGGAATAGAAATGTATCTATCGGCTTGGGGTTTTCACTTAGTAGAACGTCGTCGACACACCAGAGGCAGCACCAGAAGAGGGCTAAATATAAGTATGCGAACCAAATGTAGTATCGTCGCCAGGAAAGGCGGTTTCCATGTGCCTACATGCAGCAACAAGCGCTTCTCATATAAGAATGTCCTACGACAGATATAGTAGCTTCCAGCGACACTCACGAAGTAGGAGGCTCAATAAGAAGGCCAGAAACCGGAGGGTATCAGCAAGCTTCCATGTCTAGTTAGCATTTCCTCATGAAAAAGTATTGAATAAAATCTAGAATTTTGTCAATCTTTACAGATATAGAGTTTAAGATACTATTAGAGATAGGATTCATATGAAGTTTCTTTTCTTAGAACTAACCTCTGATGCCATATAGCTTCATCCAACAAATGACTTACCTTGTAAGTGAACCCTTATGAGAGGTCAAGTAGGTTAGTATAAGACTATACGTATTATGTCGTTTTTCTGGGTGTGATACTGGGGTTTCAGACCCAAAATGATGTTTTCACTATGCATTAAACTTTATGAGTCTTTTTTTGTTCTCCTCCCTAAGAATTTTCATCCATTTTCCAGCTTTGTCGATTTCAGACTCTCTCTACAAAAAAGATGTCACATTTAAGAGGCCATAAAATCTCTATAGTACAAGTTTTTGAAGAATGGGTCAAAGAAAAGAACACAATGAGCGAACAAAAACTTCAACAGAGGATAAATGAACTCACCAAGTTCAACGTTACAAGCATGTATTTGAGGTTTGAATCATAGTCTTTAAGATTTTAATATATGTTAATGTACTGATTGTGAAAAATTATGGTTTTATTTTGAGAATTTTTTTACTTTTTAATTTTTCCGTTTATAAAGGGTTTTGTTTGGTCAATTAGAAAAAAACAATGTATGGTATCCTACTAGACGTGGTTGGTTAATAAAGAACTAAAAACGTTTAGTGATTCTACCTGCTTTCACGAGGAAGCATATAGGTTAAAACCTCTAATATCATACTAGACGCGGTTGGTAGCGAAGTTGATAACTATAGTTGAATATCATATCTTACTATTATGGCTCAATTTACTTAAAATGGTTGTTTCATGATTATAATGCTAAGCGTTCTGATTTTGAACTTGCTAAAGATTGTCTCGAAGATGACACGTCCCATGTACCGACACGTATAATGGGAACATATGGGTATGCAGTTGGAAGATATAGGTATGCAGCCCCACCTACGTAATGATCGGTAAGCTTTGGTTATTCAAATTGTACAATATAAAATCTTGCCTAGAACCAAACAAAAAAGTACATTATTCTTCTTTTATATTTTCTGAAATTATCAATATAACCAAAGAAAGTAATAATATCATAAGTTAATTGTATAACTAATCTAGATTTTAGAACGTACTAAATCAATAAATTTCAAAATTATAGAACATTTGGTAATTGTTGAATGCTTTGTTTGGGATCTTGACAAAAACATTATTTTAATTTTCTTGTTTTTCTGCATTTTTTGTTAAACGCTCTTTCTTTTATGCAATGTCATCTGTTTATTGGTCCACTATTAGACACGAAATGTAATGGGCTATGACTTTATGTTGATGTTGGTTTTTCTGCACTAGTAATTGATTTGAGAACGATGCAGGAGGTCGTTACCGCTGCTATTTGCAGACCGAGTTCTATATTTTTTTACATATTAACAATGATGGGCTTAATATCAACACGGGCGGAATTGACAAGTAAGTATTAAAAAGTAGTAAGATACATTATAGTGACTTTAATATTGGTGTAAGAATTTTTCGGTGTTTATTAAACCAGGAGAAACTAAGACGCACGAAAACCAAAGCTTTGAAAGAAATGAAAATCTGGTAGCAGACATTATCACATATGATTTAGTTTAAAATAGTTACTGCAAGACCAAAAAATGTATATAATTGTTTGAGAGATTAACCCAATGGATATTGAATTGATATTTTTGTTTGCTTATTATTATTAGTTTGTAGAATGTTTGTAATCTTAGTGTTTGTAGTTTTTATTTATTTATATAACCATGATCTTGATATATTTTTACAAATGTGTAATTGTATTTTTATTGGTGTATAAGACTTTAAAATAAATGAAAGCGTTCATATAGTTTCCTAGGGCATACCCCGAGGTAGTACAATACAAAGAGGTAACAATGTCAATATGCCTTAATCTAGAGATATGGCATAATAGATAAACGTAAACAACTCAAATAACATGCTCTGATGACTAAGAGGATGTAAGGTCATTCCGAGATCACGAATCTGACGTCCAAGCTCCATGATCCTCGCCATACTAGAAAGACCTGCAAGAGGACATAAAGAAATTAATTGATAGATTTGTTATAACTACGGTGGCCAGCCAATCTTGGTTCCAAGAAATCTAAATCGAAGATCCGATAAGATTTGGAAAGAAATCATAGAAGTCATGGCTGGGGCGGAACCAAAATTTCTTGAGTTCCGCTCTTTCCAAACGTGGTAAATGACCGCGTTGAAACAGGTGCGCCAAGTACAATGGTCACCGATACTAGACCATATTGACGCCTCAAGGATCCTAAAATGCCATGTAGAGGGGTGGAAAGGGAATCCTAATTTGTTACTGTTAAATGACCATATACTCTGAGCAAAACTACATTCATAGAGGATATGCCATATAGATTCCGATTCAGAGTTGCAAAGGGCGCAAGTAGGAGGGGTGAGGATACCCCAACTAAGGTGCTTGTCTCTGGTGACAAGTTTACCCTGTAAAGCAAGACAAGAAATAAATGAGTGACGTGGAATGTTATATTTGTTCCATACTAACCCCGCCCACCCCTTTGCAGGGACAGGCTAACGAATGGTGCTGTATGTGGCTTGAATAGAGAATTTGTTGCCGCCATCTTTTGTTACCCAGAAAGGAGCGTCCCTCGATTGAGTGCTGGGTTGGGGGGGAGAGAGGATAATCTGATTGATTTCTTCAAGATGGGCACGACTTCGGGCCCTTGCTGATCGCAAGTTTGCAGGCCATTTACATTCCCTATTTGAGATTATGTTTGAAACTTTAAGATCATTCCCCATACGAGAATCACTGATGATGTCGGGGCCATAGTGGTTAGCCAGAGACGATGAGAGGAGCCACGGGTCATGCCAGAGAGAAGTGGTTTTTCCATTTTCGATAGCCACCCTGTACAAATTAATAGCCAAAGGCCGAAGCCGGGGAATTTTCCTCCAAATCCAAGAGGGGGAGGATCCAATAGAAACGTTCCAAAAACGTTTATTTTTAATCTTTTTAGTTTTAGTCCATTCACTCCAAATTGAATGGTTCTAATTACTAACAATAGACCATATATGCTTAAGGACGGCCGCCTGATTCCAGGTTTTTAGGTCCAAGATACTAAGTCTGTCCTCTTTATAAGGAGTGGTAACAGTTGACCAGGCAGTTTGGCCCCATGAATTTTCATTGCAGAGCCAGACCACAAGAAACGACGAAGGTATTGGCTTAGTTCTTTAAGAATTCTAGACTGAGGAATAAATATCGAAGACCAATAAACATGTCCTGCAAATAGAACCGATTTGATTAACTAAAGTCTTCCCGCATAGGAGAGATGCTTGGAAGTCCATGAATCAATATGGGAGGTGATTTTGTGAAGAAGGGGGCGGCAATCAGTGTGAGTAAGTCTACCTGTGAGAAGAGGGACACCCAGATATTTCACTGGGAGAGAGCCCTCCGGGAAGTTCAAGATTGGCATTAAATTCGATCTTAGGTGATGGTCAATACTCGAGAAAAATATGTGACTTTTCAAAGTATTGACCTTTAGACCAGAGAGAATGAAGAATTCATCTAGAGCGTCTCGGATAGAGTTAGAGAATGGATGTCCCTATGGCTGAAAATCATTAGATCATTTGCAAAACAGAGATTAATGATTTTCTGCTTGTGGCACTTCCAATGGAATCAGAACTTCTCATCATGACATTTTTTTGAGGATACCAGAAAGTACTTGCATAACATGCACGAAGAGGAGAGGGGAGAGGGGATCACCTTGTCTGAGACCTTTTTTTCCTTTGAACTTACCATAAAGGTCTCCATTTATAATAATAGAGTAAGAGGGAGAGGAGATACACTTGATAATCCACATAATGTCAAATTTAAGAGCGGCCCTTTTGCCTCTACCCTTAAACTGGTATCCCCTGAGCAGCTCTTGGGATAGAAGGATATTATCAGCTATGTTCCTTCCCGTAACAAAGGCAGACTGAGAAGAATCAATAAGGTAAAGAAAGGCGTCTTTGATTCTATTGGCCAGGATTTTGGAAATGATTTTGTAAACCATATTGTAGAGTGTAATGGGTCTATAGTTAGCAGGAGTAGAAGGAGAGTTTTTTTTGGGGATAAGAGCGATGGATGTTGCATTTCAGGATTCGTTCAGAGTTCCAGAAATGAAGAACTCTTGGAATCCCTTACAAATTCCAGGGCCAACAATGTTCCAAGTGGACTTAAAAAAACTATAGTTAAAACCATCAGGACTATGAGATTTGTCACTATCAATACTGAAAAGCGCATATTTAATTTCAGAACAAGAAATCTCCCGGATCATTAGCTCTTTATCAGAGTTATTGACAGTAGACGAAATCAGAGAAGAGACTTTTTCAAGACCTGGGTAGGGGTCAGAGTTCTTGGTACCTAGAGAGTTCTCGAAAAAGTTCACCATAACTTTGGAAACACTAGTGGGGAGGAGACAGTGATACCCTGTTCATTGGAAATCGAGAGAATTTTATTGTGGAATAACCGGGTTTTGATACTCTTGTGGAATAATTTAGTATTCATGTCCCCAAGTTTGATCCAATTTTCTCTCGATTTTTGCTTAAGAAAGGATTCTTCAGCACGACTAAGGAAAATAAAAGAAGTAGAGGCATCGTTTTCGATAGTGACTAGACGAGGGTTGAGAGGATCAGAGGCTAAGTTTTCCTAAGCCTCAAACAATGTTTTTTGAGCTTGCGAGACTCTAGAAGAAATATCACTAAACTTCGATCGATTAAGAAGAGCGAGGTCAGATTGAAATCTCACGAGCTTGTCAGAGACCCTTCTCATTCCCGAGGAAGTGGAGGGAAGGTTCCAACTATTAGAGACAATATCTTTGAATTTTGGGTGAGATTGTCACATATTGAAGAAACAAAAAGGTTTTTTCCGCTTAGGACGGGGTAGACCAAGGTTGAGAGTAACAGTAGTGTGGTCAGAAGTGCGGGGTATCCAAAGTGGACATGGGACATATGGAAAAGGTCGTCCCATTCTGAATTTCCCAAGACTCGATCAATTTTGGATAGGATGGGATGAGCATATTGTTTATTGATCCAAGTGAATGGAAATCCAGAGGATTAGAGGTCACTCAGCTCGCAATGGCTACAATAGTTGTTGAAATCATCAATAGCGGAGGACCAACAGTCAGAGGAGCCAAGGAGCTCATTCGGGTGACGAATAGCATTAAAATCACCAAGCGCAACCCAAGGAGAGAGGGAGTCAAGCTTTGAAATGTCAATTAGATCATTCCAAAGCTCGATTCGGGCTTGAGCTTCGTTAAAAACATAAATAGCAGTTAGTTTGAAAGAGGCTTTAAAGTTATGACAATTAGCAATACAATGAATGAATTAGGAAGATTGAGAAATTCTAGAAATAGTAATAACACTAGGGTTCCAAGAAATCCAGATTCTTCATAGGGGATGAGACGAGTGGTTAGTAACGACAGGCCAAAAAGGGACCACTTTCCTGATTATATTGTCTACTTTATGAATTTGGACTTTAGTTTCTACTAGGACTATCAACGAGATATGATTACTAATAATAAAATCAGTGATATCTTTTTGTCTGACCGGGTCGTTTAGACCTCTGACATTCCAAGAAGCAATATTCATAAATAGAGGACTTATAGTGGGTCATCCGCTGGTCCTATCGGAGGACAATCCCTGTTTGCCTTTGATTTTGGAAACATCCGTGCAGGCCCTTTTTGGTGGGGAGTCCACCTCTTCTCCGAGCTCCACCTCCGTATCTTTGCTAATGGATGGAAGTCGGGATCCAGTTTCCAATTCTGGAGCTATCTCCGAAGGGTCTTCCTCAGAAGACGATGATATCACGGGGATAAGATGGAGTCTAATTGGGCCTTTGGTGCTTCACTACCGGCAAAGCGAAAGCTCTTATGGAAGAGAAATCCAGCCTTTCAAGAGAGAAGATCAACGTAAGTGATGCTGTGACGGTGGCCAGCAGTGAAGGGAAGGGAAGGTCATCGAGCACGGCTACCATATTTTCGTAAAAACCTGAATCAGATGGAGGAAGGCTTCCGGTCTAGGGAGACGAGAGGTTGAGCGACGGAGGGGAGCTCAATCCAGAGGAGGCCATTGAGAAGACGATTTGGGGGAGTTCAGAGCCTGCGATTTGCATTTGAGGTAAGTGGTTTTGATAATCACAGATAGAATCATTCTGAAAAATGATTTGCCTTTTACCAGATTCCATATGGTGTCTGGCCAAGGCTAACGTGTTTCTGACATAGGTTTCGTGGTGAGCCGAAATACGGTGATTGTAAGAGGATGGGGCAAGGATGGATGCTTGACAGAGCTGAGGGGAGGAGGGTTCAGAGCTGGCCACTAGGGTTGCAGGGAGGGTGGAGGAGGTTAAAACCGACTCAGTTGCACAGGGGAACAAGGCCATGGAGGAGGAGAAGTTCAGAGTTCTAATAGGTGAATAGGAATCAGCGATATCTAGGGGTTTAGAAGGTTTCGAAAAGACATTGGGATCCATCAAGTAAGATAAGTAAGGTAAGTAAGGTAATAAATCTTTAGAATAAAGATTGATTGCTGAGGAGGTTCGGTTAAAAATAAAGATCAAATAGTCTTTTGGTGAGAGATTTTAAAGGAGAGGTGAGAGACAGTGGTATCCAGGATTAGTGGGAGCAGCTAGAAAGGGACTAAGGAGTATCGAGATAGGAGAAAGAAGATACAGATGGAACTGAACACCTATGAAGGATGGGTCAAAACGTTGGAGGCTGAGACTAGGTTTAGCAGGTTCTAATAGTCAGTAAAGCTTAGGAAGGGTAATCTTTGAAAATAGAGAGGGGTAGAGAGGGAAAGGGGAGCTGGGATCAACCCAAAATAGAAGAGAGGTATTTTCTAGTGGAGGAGAGGCCAGAAGGTTGGGATTCGGGTTGTATACGATCAAGACAAGACAAAAACAATTCGAAAAATGTAACTATGAGGCTTAAGGGAGCTGACTAAAAGCTTACTAGTTGGGTTAGGATAACTGACAAGGTACTAGAAATATTTTTATGGTTTCCAGTACAAGACAAAGGGAATGGACCTATCGAAAGAGAGAAAGAGAAGAGGAGGACTGGGAATCCAGATTTTAATCTGAGATTGAGACCTATACTTGGGTGGGATGTAGAGTATGGCAAAGGAGGGTGGAGACAGCTTTTAGACCAACGGATAAAGAATGTGGAAGAGCAGATAAGGGGCTGAAAGATTGATAGAAGGTTAATGATGGAGACTTGAAAAGAGGGTGAGATGACAGCCAGGGGGCTTGACAAGGAGTAAGCCTTGGAACATATTCCTTTGTAGACTTTGCATTGGAGACTTGGATGCTTTCTTGGGACCAAAAGGTTGGAGCTTAGGATCCAACAAGCAGAAAGAAGTTTGACATCGAGCTTGGGAGGGCTAACAGATGGGTAGAAACAGGTTGTGGAAGGATCCACCGGGCAAGAGGATGGATGAATGCTTGAAGAACCCATCAATCAAATGGATCTTTGTCCATTGATTTTAGGGTTCACAACCTTACAGTGACGAAAAAAGTTACCGTTAGGATGGTGAGGAGAGAGGGGAGAGTTTTAGTAGTTTGGCCAGTTCCTAGAAAATTATGTTGTATCACATGGTGGATTAGGTGGAGAAGAAAGAATAATGTAATGTTTATCTTGTACGATAAATCGGAATTGTCGAGAGAGACTTTTTATTTCTAATTGTCTTTTTAATGATTTTATGCAGCATGTTGTAGGAGTTTTTGCTAGTAAAAATTAAAACAAAGTCTATAGCAAGATACAACTAGATTTTAAATTACATTACACGATATTTTGATTGATATTTTTTATGTTTTAAAAGTACAATTAAAATAAAAAATTATATAATAAATATTTTTAAATTAATTAAATAAAAATTGAATAGGTTTGTTTTTATATTTGTTTTTACTGAGGAAAAAACTATTTTTTATTAAATTAAAGATTTAAGACAAATTAAAATATTGGTATCCGAAAAGTTTAACATGAATAGTGAAAAAATGTTACCCAATCTATTTTAAAATTATTCTCAAAAAAAAATAATCCAAGTGTTAGGGTATAAGTTTCAGGAACAGTTTAAGGGGTGGGAATTTCCTTTTTTTTTTTTCCCAAAACGCTTAGCCAGAGAGATTGCGTGTCAATATATTATAACTTGCATTTGTAGCACGGTTTCTTAATGGAAAAAAAACGTCAATTTTCTATCATACGATCTTAATTAAGTGTATAAAAGGATAATTAATTAAGTGTATATATATTACATGCAACATTCCTTAACATTATAATGACAAACATGGAACACCCAACCATATCGAAATAGAACACTTTAACTCGATGGCTGTCTTTTTCTTTTTAAAGAAAGTAGTTCCACCTTGGAATTCAAAGCACATCTTCTTACAGTTCATAGCTTTATGTAGCAAATATGAAGCTACAGTAGAGGTACAGAAAATACGATAACGAAGAACATCAATAAATAAACAAGAAGAAAGAAATTTGGTGTGGCTAGGGTTTGTAAGACTCAGTGTTTAGGTATTTTCCTGAGTTGATGTATGTGTCAGCTCTCTCTTCATGCTTAGGTCAGAATAACAAAGCCCTAGATAGGTTTCAGTGGCTGAGGCACTACATTTCGTCTATTCACGTTTCATAACATTCCCCACTCGCCTCTTATATGCAACTTAAATTACTGAATTTTAGGAACCAACTATAAAAAAGATGCCAACAGTTATAATTTTAACCCGTTAGCTGAATTTATGTCAAAATTTTGTAATATTTTTTATCCATTTTTTTTTTAATTCTTATAAAACGAGGAAGTTTGACCAAAACAAATAAGATTTCAACGTTTTATTATTAAAATATTGATACGAATATAGAAAATATTTGAATTTAAAAATAATAATAATACTAATATTGATAAGGTAAATCGTCCCACGATTAATGCATACATTGGAAAGAAGTTGTTATTTTCGTTTATCAAATTTATATTATTTGTCAATTTGTTTTTTAATAATTCTCCACATTTTAAAATTTTGCGTATCTAATTTTCTGCCCATGCAATTGCTTATGAGCTGGTACGTGTCAGATCAAACATTAAAATTTTGTCTCATATTTGGTCCTCCATTTTTTTTTGTCAATAATACACAACCGATATTTTATCAATAAAATTAAAAATTAAAAGGTGGGTATTATTGCCAGAACATTGAGGGAGCAAATCTGAGATAAAATATATATGTTCGATGTGACACGTGCTAGTACTTAAACAATTACATGGGGAGACTAAACGTAAACAAAAAGAAATTAAACAATGAAGACGAATCGGAGACAAAAGTTAACGAAAATGATTAGTTTAAAACAAACGACCAAAATAAATATATATAAGCTTAGTCGAACATATCTAAAATATTTAGTTTAAATCAAACATGCAAGTTAAAGATAAATTATTTTTTTATATCTTGAAAAACATTATAATTTTGGTAAACTCTATACATACAAACAAAACAACCATGAATAAAAGATTCATTGAACTGATTATTACTATATTCTAATACTCTTCATAAATCGCTTCAAACCTATGGTTTATCTATCTATATAGAATTTGCACCATTAATTGGTTCCGTTTGTGGAAATGATAATTATTTCCCAATTCGGTTAAAGATAAAGAAGAAAACTTAAAACGAGTTATTGACGAATTTTGGCAATCGATGTGATTTGACTATAAATAAAAAGTTTGAAGTAGAGGTTTGTGACGAACATACTTGACCCAAGCGGATCATGTAGTATGTCCTATTAATTTTGATCGAATGGCTCAACTGTTGAGGGTAGAGCAAACTAACAATTATTTAATGTTTCATTAATAATTGATCGCTCACACACCCTAGTTGACATATTTGGCCAATAAGTAGACGAGGAAGAAGGTTATGATGTAAATTCTAACATGTTGAAAGATCATTTAAGAAATATCACTCGACATAGAAAATTACATTTTGATGCTACTGGAAAAAAAAGGTAGAGCAGCCTCAGTTACAGGATCATCTAACTAGGGCAAGAAGTGATGACAACATCGAGAACATTATAAGAACTCAAACACATGCGTCGAAGCGTGAGAGAAATTAGAAATGATCTAGAATACCTCGATCATCATTAAAAAGCTCATGTAATCCCACTAGTCGTACCAAAGAGAGTACTAGAACCCCTAGTACATCCTGATGCTTCAATAAATTTGCAATAATCTCATCATTGTGCTTAAAAACAACCGGGCTCTCCAATATAGTAATATTTTGCTCAACGGCAAAGATACCGTTAGTTTCTTATATAAAAACTAAGATTCCAACAGGTCCTTTCGGCCCAGTCAATGATCGCACCTAATCAACAGCAAATTTTGTTTATTTAACCGTAGAAGACGTTGAACAAGCTCGGAGCACAAGCAAGATTTGAGATCAACTTTGTCCATGTGAAATGGGCACAATAATGCACTCGCTTATCCAAAATTAGAATTAAAGTTATATACAAGCCTCGATAGGATTTAACACAAGCCAATCGAACTTCCAAGGGTAGTACTAAACACAACATAACTATACTAAATAAAAACAACGAAAATTCTTATAATAGATAAATGATAGAGACTAGGGTACCAACATGCATACCAAGTCATGAAAAATATGAATAATTACAATGTTCACGATCATGACATGTTATATGATAAATATCATTTACCTCTAGATATTTTGTACGAGCTTATGTAGCTGAACTGAACCAACCACAAGATGAACAAATATTATGCTAAAGGATACCCTGATCATCATATACCCGAATTTAACATCGAGATGCTACAATATGAAGTTGATGAAGTGTGAAGTATTCTCCATGACATTCAAAAACATCTTAATGAAGTGGTTTAATAGGTTTCTTAAAGGATACATCAAGAGCTACAAGATGCTTCAGAAAATGTTTGGGAACCATTTTGTAAGTTCAAAAGTAATAAAAATATAATGATAAATACTATATATATATCCCTATAAAGCCAAATAAAAGTCTTAGAGAGTACACTGAGTGGTTCGTGGAAACCAAAATTAAACTATAAGATTGCCATAATTTGGTGATCGTAACTACATTCAGGTAAGAAGTTTTCGAACGATCTCTCACGGATTACATAATGAAAAATAAAGATATACATTTCAGTGACAAACTAGGTCAAGTACGTAAGTACATAAAGGTAGACGAGGTAGCTAAAGGCAAAAGAGATGAATAAACTATATCTCTTACAATATTCTAAAAAAAATGTTTCAGTTATAAAACAAATAAATATAATGGCTCAAGTCAATAAAAAGCATAACGGTGCAACAACTTCATCTAGGACAACAAATAATCAAGGTTAATGTTACAAAGGAAAATTTGAAAGTTGGTACATCATCACTAGTAGTAGAATGCCCAACTACCCTCCAAAATGGTCATTCACAAAGCTAACCAATATTTTAACAGCAATCTATGAGAAGACAAATGATGTTATTAACTATCAAACTCCAGAGAAGTTGCATGGAGTGTAAAGTAACAAAGCATATAATAAATATTGTAAGTTTCATAATAATATTAATTTTCTTACTATAAAGAATGTTGAGTTTTACATGATCAAGTCCAAAGTTTATATGATAAAGGCAATCTCATTGAGTTTGTTATGAAGAAATCAATGAATGAATTTGGACAAGGTTCAAGAAAAATATAACAATATTAGGCACCAATTGAAGAACACAAAACACTAGACAACAACAAATTCACAGTTGTTGAAGAAGAAGAAGAATACCTAGATTCTGACCCAAACAGGAAAACAATAAGGGTAATATTAGTAGGAGACACATATTCTGGAGTCTTCAATACGTTAAATAAAAATGTATGCATATGAGATAGAGGTGTGACCCATACCCCATAGTATAATTCATTGATGATGATTTGTGACAAGTGGCATCACCACATATAAATCTAGTCAGAGTAGAAGTAAATAAATGATGATAGATACCAAAAGCTCAAAGAATATATATTATATAGAGGTATTTATGATAATATGACATGACTGTTAACATTAACTCAACAGATTTTGACAGGCTTCATATGTGGAAACACAAAGATGTTTGGATAACTGACCCTAGACATTGTCTTTGGCAAATACGTATATAGAAATAAAGCATGATTTCTATTTATGGTGGTTGATGGACCTTCCTCGTGCAATATTATATTGGAACGATCTTGCTATAATAGATACATGTCGTGCGCTTATACAATCCAGGAATATATATGGCATCAAATCAAGGAAATGAAAAAAACACCCAATGAGTGTTATGTCGTACCTATGGCACTCATAGCATAGCAAACAGAATAAAACTGGGTTATTTTTTAGAGATGTATAATCCTATATAAGGTCCTTATTTAGTACAGCCGGGTGAATATGTAGAGGATGTTTTGATGAACAAAATGAAAAATAGTTAAGATCGACTAAGGTATTAAACCCAATATAAGGTACAAAATGTTTAATTTTTTGCAAAAATAATTTAGATATATTTGTACGAAGTATGCAGAATGTGAGAGGAGTCCCAACATAAGTCATTTTTCACCAGTTATATATTATTAACAACTTTAGGTCTATTATAAAAACAATAGAGGTCATGTCGAATATGTATATATACTAAGTATTTTGGGACATTAAACGAGAATTTGTTTACCCAATATCGACTAACCAATCATGTCTTGGTCAAGAAAAAGACAGGAAAGGACCAGTTATATACCTGAACAAATCATTCCCAAAGGCCTATTTTCTTTTTCCAATGATTGACTAATTGCTATATGTAACGTCTAAAAAATAAAATATTATACTTCATTGATGCATTTGATGGATATAACCAAATACAAATGCATGAGAAGACGAAGAACATACACTTTTCATCCAAGTAATGCCTATATATTGAAGATCACTGAATTAACCTATCAAGGGATACTTAACAAGATATTCACAAACCAATTAGGCTGAAACATACAAGCCTAAATTTCCAACACGTGAGTCACAAGCCTTCGTGAGGAGGATCATCTAACAAACTTCACCGATAATTTTGAAAATCTTAAAGAACTTAATCTCAAACTAAACCTAGAGAAGTCCACATTTATATAAACTATGCTAATTCTTGGGCTATATGGTGATTGAGAAAGGTATCAAACTATATCACACACATTTTGCAAATTTAAAAGCAATGGAGACACCAACAAATGCAAAAAAAAATCTTATTGGAAGATTAGCGGCACTTAACAAGTTCCTGTTAAAATTCTTATATAGATGTCACTATTTCTTCCAAGTACTGAATTGAGCAAGGAACTTTGAGTGTAATCTAACATGCGATGTAATGTTTAATAGTATAAAGAAACTTTTGGTTTCTCCTAGAAAGTTAGCAAATCATCGGAAATGTGAATATTTGTATTTGTACCTAACTACGTTTTTAGCGGAATACTGGTTAGGGAGGAAAAAATAATCTCAACGTTATAATATGTAACTGAATCTTTATTACAAGCTTAAACTAGATATCTACAATTACAAAACTCTATTTGGCATTGGTAGCTGCAGCAAAAAATCAGGTTGTACTTCAAAGCTCATAACTTCATTCACTTTTTTTAAAAATGAACTGCAAAACCATATGTATCTGGAAGATTTACAAAACGAGTATTTTAAGTTAAATGAAAAGGTAAAAACTAATAAAGAAAGCAACAATCAAGGGTTATGAGCAGGAGTTTAGCTTAAATCTTCAACATGAGATATCCTAAATTAGTTTATAAAGTTTGATTTTCTAGCCTCCAACAATGAAGCCAAGTATAAAACCACAAATGCAGGACTTCGTCTAGTAAATATTTATGAAACTAGAATAGTTCAACTCCTCACAAGTTACGCAATTTGGGCAGGTTGAATTCGAACAAGTCCAAAAAGCTAAAAAATTAGTTGTTGATGCGTTTGATGAGTCCGAATTCTGCTTACTCCCCGGACAGGGACAGATCGGACCTAACCCTCCGGACAAGACAGACCACTTCGAACACTTAGCTAATGGGACTGTTCGAACTATGACAAAAGTACTAAAAAACCTAAACACTTCTTGACTAAGCTACTTGCTCTCCTACTTAGAGCTCATGGGTCTTTAAACATGACCCGGGTCCATCGAACATGACCCAAAAGCCCATAAGCGCCCAAACGTAAGGGTATAAATACCCAACCACCTGCATTAAATGTGGGTAATGAAAATTAAATACAACCAGGCTGCTTAATTCTCCCTCTAGACTCTTTTCTAAATATTAAACACCCACATAATTCCGCAAAACACCAAACAAATTACAAGCCTACCCTTAGTAATGCTGAGGTTATAATTGAGAGGTTTGATATGGAATCTGAGTACTTGGATCCTGATCCAACTCGAAACAGAGTAGGTGCAATTGAGGAATGTTCTAGGACGGTCTCCGAGCTCATTAAGTTTTTTGAGTCACTTACAATTTTCGGAGGGGATACTATGACAGCTCCTACTGCTTCTTCGAGGAAGAGGCATGTGCACACTTTAGCCACCCAGCTAGAAGGAGGCATGACTTTCTATCAATCACAAAATCCATTCCCCTTCATTGTTTTTGATGAAGATGATTTAAGAGATATAGCTGCCCCCCATGAAGATGCTGTTGTCATAGGAGCATCTATTGGAGGCAATGAAATAAGACGAATTCTGGTGGATACTGGAAGCTCAGCCAATATCCTTTTCTTAACCACGTACAAGAAAATGAAAAATCCAGCTGTAATTCAGGGTTCGGACAGGTCAATTGTGGGCTTTACCGGCAGCTCAGCAGATGTGATCGGAGAGTTCGAAGAAGAAGTTCTATTGGGCAAGGGCCCTTTCAAGAAAATGGTCAGGATACTTTTTATCGTGGTGGATTGTCCCACTTGCTATAATGCTATTCTATGGAGGTCTTGGCTCTCTAGGATGCATGCAGTGGCTTCAACAGTCCATCAGTTCTTGAAATATGTTGTTCAGGGACAGGTGGGAGTCGTCCGGAGCAGTTAAAAGGTTGTAAGAGAATGTTATGCTACAGCTCTGGCTCCCCGGACACTGGGGGCAGTTCGTATCAACGAACGATAGCAATTTGAGGGTCTTTCTGGGGGTGAGGGTGAAATTGATGACCCCGGAGAGACCCCTGGAGTGTTAATACCAGTCGAAGAGGTAGAGACACACTTTTTAGAAGAAGGAAAAAGTGTCAAGATAGGGTCTAATATGCCACCCGTTTTGAAAAATGAAATGTTAAAGTTTTTGAAGAATCATCACCACGTTTTTGCTTGGTGCAATGCTGATGTTACTGGGGTTCCAGCAGAAGTAATATCACATCACCTGTCCGTCCGGAAATACATAGCACCAGTGGTTCAAAAGAGAAGAGCTTTTTCTAGGGAAAAGGCTGATGTCATTGTGCAAGAAGTTGACAGGCTCACAAAGATGGGGCATATCAAGGAGTCTCAATATCCTTTGTGGACTGCCAATCCGGTTCTGGTGAAAAAGAAAAATGGCAAGTGGCGCATGTGCATTGACTTCACAGATCTCAATAGAGCTTGCCCAAAAGATTTGTATCCAGTCCCCCAGATTGATCAGTTAGTAGACTCCACCTCTGGGAACAAGCTGCTATCCTTTATGGATGCCTTCTCCGGATACAATCAGATCCAAGTAGATCCGAAGGAACAAGAGCATACCACATTTGTCACTGACAGAGGTCTTCATTGCTACAAGGTAATGCCATTTGGGTTGAAAAATGCTGGGGCTACTTATCAGAGATTGGTCAACAAAGCTTTTGCTGATCAGATTGGAAGGAATATGGAAGTATACATCGATGACATGATGGTGAAGAGTATGGATGAGCAATTGCATTTGACAGACCTCCAAGAAACTTTTGCCAACTTGGTAAAAGTGAATTTCAAGTTAAACCCAGAAAAATGTGTGTTCGGAGTGTAGTCCGGGAAGTTTCTAGGCTATATTATAAGTAAGCATGGGATACAGCCCGATCCGGACCAGCTTAATGCTCTATTCTAGATGGAGCCTCCTCGAAATGTTAAAGAAGTACAGCGACTAACGGGGAGATTAGCTGCTTTAAACAGATTTATCTCAAGGTCTTTGGACAGGTGTGCCCCGTTCTTTCAAACCTTGAAGGGTGCGAAGGGATTCGATTAGACCTCACAGTGCGATGAGGCTTTTAATGAGATCAAGAAGCACCTGTCCTCCCCCAAAACTTTGTTTAAACCAGTTGACGGGGAGACACTCTTCGTATATTTGGCAGTTTCAAATTGTGCCATTAGTGCTGTGTTGGTGAGAGAAGTGGATAGTTATCCCCATCCGGTGTACTACATTAGCAAAAGTTTGATAGACGCAGAAATGCGTTACTTAAAACTCGAGAAATTAGCATTAGCCCTGGTAATAGCTGCAAGAAAAATGAGGCCTTATTTCCAGGCTCATCCTATCATCGTCCGGACTTCTTTTCCCTTGAAGAACGTCCTCCAAAAGGCAGACATTTCAAGCAGGATGACTAAATGGTCAGTGGAGCTGGGAGATTTCGACATAGATTTTGCTCCTCGAACAGCAGTTAAGGCCCAAGCTGTGGCTGATTTTTTGGTTGAATTTCACTCCGACAGAGATTCGGAGCAGGCTACTGACATAAAAGATAAAAAGGTATGGGTCGTCCGAACAGATGGTGGATCTAGCACTATGGGATGTGGTGCCGGGGTGTGTTTGACTTCTCCATATGGTGACAAAATGTACCAAGCTATATGGTTTGCTTTTAGGGCATCCAATAATGAGTCTGAGTACGAAGCAGCTATAGCTGGATTAAAGTTAGCTTACATTTGTGGGGCTAAGAGGGTCAGGCTACTAAGTGACTCCCAGCTTCTTATCCACCATGCCCAAGGTCAATGTGAGGCTAAAAAGGAGCAGCTTGTGAAATATTTACTCCTTCTTAAAAATGAAGCACTCAGGTTTAAAAGTGTTACGTATGAACATATACCCCGGACAGAAAATGAGTTAGCAGACTCATTGGCAACCATAGCGTACACGGAGTCATACCCATGGATCCATGTGCTGGAAAGCCCTTCCATTCAACTTAATATGGGTAAAGAAAAGGAAATTTTTGAAGTACAGATGAAACAACCTCAGGACTGGAGGTTTCCTCTCCTGCAATACCTCTCCGATGGTATCGTGCCTCCGGATAAATCATTGGCAAGAACATTGAAACACAAAGCTCGTGGTTTTATCATATTGAGAGACGTTTTGTATAAAAAGTCTTACAGTAAACCTCTTCTGCGTTGTTTGGGGGATGATGAGTCTCAAATAGTCCTCTCTGAATTGCATGATGGTGAGGGATCAGCTCATTGTGGATTCAGGGCTTTAACAAAGAGAGTTTTATTGGCCGGTTACTATTGGCCATCTATCATGAAAGATGTTAAGGAATTGGTAAGAAGATGTGACCCATGCCAGAGGTATAGCAATGAAATTCATGTCCCAACTATTCCTTTAGAGTCAATTTCTGAGCCTATTCCTTTTGCTCGATGGGGGTTGGATTTAGTGGGCCCACTCCCTATGGCGTCCGGAGGGCGCAGAACTATAATTATTATTATAGATTACTTTTTGAAGTGGATTGAAGCAGCCCCTCTAGGAGGGACAACGTCAAAAGCTGTCACAAAATTCATTATATCCAACATTTGTTGCAGATTTGGTGTCCCACGAAAGATAACAACAGACAATGGGCCATAGTTCGACAATAATGAAATGGAGAGCTTCTGTGCCTCAAAGGGTATAGAATATTGTTCCTCTTCACCTTTCCACCCACAAGCAAATGGGCAAGTTGAAGTGGCTAACAGAACTATACTGTCCCGTTTGAAGAAGAATTTGGAAGGGGTTGCTGGGAAGTGGCCTAGTTATTTACAAGAGGTCTTGTGGGCCTACCGGACAACACCTGGGGCTGCAACACAAGAGTTACCCTTTGCTTTGGTCTATGGGATGGATGATGTAGCTCCCATAGAAGCAACTCTCCCATCGTTTCGTATTCACAACTTCTCTGAATGCGCTACCGAGGTGGCAATCAGAGGTCAGCTCGATCTGGTTGAAGAAAGACGAGTTAAAGCTCACCTTAGAGTTGCACACTATCAGGGTTCGATGAAGAGCGGATTTGCTTCCAGAGTTAAAAGAAGAGATTTCCAACCAGGGGACAAGGTATTGAGGAAAGTCTTCTTACACACTAAAGAAAAACTGTTCGGCAAATTGGCTTCGACTTGGGAAGGACCTTATATGGTTGTTGAAAGGCTTAAACTTGGAACATATTGGCTAGAAGACAAGGATGGAAGAGTTTTGACTCACCCTTGGAATATCGAACATCTCCGGATGTACTTGGATTAGCATTTGTGTAAATATTTACTTGTTTAAACGTCCATGTAAATATTTGGGGGCATACTCTTTCCTCCCTGGTGGCACTGGAGGTTTTAATGAGGTGTCCGGGCTTTTGAATAAAATTTGATGCCTTCTTTAAAAAAAATTCTGAATTGTTTTAGTTTTGTCCTTTGTCACACCATCCGGATTGAAATAAAAGAATGATGACCACTTAAACATTTGTCATCGGAGAATTTAAACACTCTCACTGAAATAACTAAGGGATATTTAAACTCTAGCCATCAAAATTGGAACAGCCTATGTAAGAGGATGAGAATTGCACAAAACAAAGATATTCATTAAAATAACTTAAAGTGCCTTAGCCTTCCAAGGACTTTCAAATTGTCAAAAACAGAATAAAAGACCTATCCGGTCAAATACCGGACACACTTACAAAAAAGAGTGCCTTGGCCATCCAAGGACTTTAGTTTGGGTAAACAAGTAAAAAGTAAATCATGAGTTAAGGTTGAGCCTTTGAAGATGGCTCACCTTCATCTGTCTTTTTCTTCCCTTTGAGATCACTGTTCTCTTCGTTGGGGCTCTCCCCGATGTGTTCTTTGTCATCCGATGAGGAAGCATTGGAGTAACCATGCCTGTCACCTTTAGCCATTGTATGATACGAGAGGTCGTCAGACTCAACATGAAGCCATAAATCCCTTAGGTTCCTCTTCGGAAACTTCTCATGGAAGAGTAGAACCATGTCAGACCTCACATTGGCATACATTTCCTCTTGGGTGTCGATCACGTTGTTGGCATAAGCGTCGATCTTGGCTTGGATCTTGGCCTCCTGCTCCCTTAGCAAAGTAGCTTTCTCCTCGTCAGCCTTGGACACTGTATTCTCGAGAGCAATTTTGTCATTGGTCAAGTTGGTGATGATTTGGTCTTTGGCCTTGGATTCCCCCTTTGAGGTGGCAAGATCTTTCTCCAGTCCGGACAGCTTCTCCCGGAGCTCTGTGATGGTGTCCTCTAATGTGGTGACTTTTGTGGTGCTTGCCTCTTGGTTTCTTTTCAACTCCTCATTTTCTTCCTTTAGAATGGCAGCGTTTGAAGTGGCAGTGCGAAGGTCATCGGACAGCCTCTCTTTGTCGGACTGAAGATCCTTGATAATGTCTGTCTGATTCCGAACTTATTTCTCCAACGCAATTACAGGCTGAACATTGCTTAATAAAGAGTGGGCAATGAAATCCCTTTCACTTGAAACAATAAAGGTCTTACCATTGAAAGTGACTGTATTTGAGGTGCTCGGAGGGAGATAAGGCCCAACAAAGTCGTCTCTGGGAAGATTGATGAAGTACTCACCAAGCCCACCAAGACCGGTGATGTCTACCCCATCAATGTTGAGATCTCCCCCTTCGACCTCATCGGTATGGAAGTCACCCGGTATCTCCTCCGCATGTGTTGGATCAGTAGGATTAGCTTGGGAATGAGGCTCCGGAGCCCGGAGAGAAAGCTCGTCACCCTTAGAGGTCTTTTTCTTCTTGGCCTCCCTGTCTTTGCTTTCACTTCCCTGTTTACGATTTCTTTTGGAACCCTTGGAGGTTTTGGGGAGTGCACTTCTTGCCTTTCAGTCTCCTGCTCCACCACTTCCAAGAGAGCAGCATCAATTTGGCTGTGGACAGGCCCCTACGGATTTATAGAAGCATCCTCCTCCACCTCAGCAGGGTTAGCTCCACCCACCACCTTCTTGCCTTTCTTTTTACCCTTCATCTTGCTTGGGGCTTTGCCCCGGCCTGACAAGTAGAGTGTCCCATCTGGTTCATGAGTCCTTTGAAGAACAACATCCGGAGGAGGCTGAGTGGTGAGCTCCTCCCAAGTCAAGTCTCTCCGACCTGTGGTGTTCCACAAGTGAGACCTTGCCAAGTTGCCTCCGGTAAAAGCAGCATGGAACCGGTTCCCCCACCTCTCAATAGCCCAAGCATTGATCTTGGTGCAAGTAGCCTGCCCGGTTTTCAGGTAATCACTGAATTCCTTGGGCAGTTCTGCTGAGGAAAAAGTAAGACCATTTAGTTTAAACTAACTCTAAAAAAAGACAAAAATATAAAGCAGGAGACTTACGGTCACTCCTCCACCTGCTTATGAGAAGGCTTGGGTTCACTCCGGATTTGATCTTCTTTCCGTTCTCCCAAGCACCACTAACAAACAGGAACTGGGTCCTCCAATTCCTCTCCGCCTCTAACAAATCATCTACAGCTTTGAAATTATCCCCCATATTGAAATGGTAAAAGGGGATGTCGTGGTTTCTACAAAGACTGACCACAGCAGCAAACTCCTCCATTGGCAGAGGAATCCCGGAGAGCCTCGAAGCCATGATGCAGGACATGAGGGTGTACCAGGCGTTGTGGCTCAACTGGCTCGGACAGAATTTTATCAGATGTAAGTATCTGACAATTTCTGGGTCCAATGGGAGTCTGAGCCCCCAATTAAATAGCTCCTTGAACATGACAATTTCGCTTAATTTGCAGTCCATGGGAGTCGCTGGGTGTTTGGGGATCCTGATCTTCACATTCTCCGGTATTCCCCACTTTGTACGCATCCGCCCCAGCTCGACTGTGTGGATGAATGCGTAGTTGATCTTTTGCAAGGAGAGGAGGTACTTAACGCTGACCTTGTGGAAACAAGGCCCCACCTTTCCTTCAAGACTCTCCGGCATATCCGGATGCCTCAAGCATAATTTCTCTTTGCCTTTGTCCTTTTTGGAAACTATAGCACTACTGGTCTGACCGGAGGGCTCAGACTCAAATGAAGCCTCTTCAACAGAGTCCTCCATTACTTCCTCCATAATTTTTGAAGGGTTTTCAGCAGCAGTAGTAGGGGGAGGGTTCAAATCTGACTCAGCCTGGTCTCCGGACTGCTGGGCCTCAGTATTCTTTTGGCTTCTGGCCTCCGGTTGGGGCTCTGGTGCAGATGCTTCTCTTTGAAGACTCGGACTGGTGCCCTCCGGACCGGACAGTCTGTCCTTGGGAGCTCTGATGGGCACTTCTGACCCAGTGCTACTATCTTTAGCACCCTATTTAGGAGTGCTCTTAGAAGCCTGGCCTTTAACTAACCGGCCTCTTCTCCGGTCAACTAGTTTTTGAGGGGAGTGCTCAGTATCTGACCCCATAGCTATGAAGGGGGAGGGTTTTTTGAAACTGGTTACAGTGACGCCTGGCTCAACCACAGGTTCTGATTCTTGAACCGAGGAACCTGAGATAATGGGGGAGAGATTGGTTTGGAATAACCTTTTCGGCTTGGTTCCTTTAGAGGAAGAAGAGCCTTGATCCGACTCTGTGGCTGAAGTTATTGGTCTGTCGATGGGCGAAACGGGTAGTCCTGCTGCGATGCGTCTTTCCCTTTCGACCTTTTGCACATTTTCTAATTCAGAAAGGTTGAGCCACCCACCTTTGATCAGTGCGTTCCTCGCTGTAAACATAAACTATCTGGGTAAAGTTTTGCTTTAGAGAGAGAAAGTTTTAAGAAGTTGCAGAGTAAACTTGAGAGAGATGGTAAAACAGTAGAAAGTGTTTTAATTTATAGTAAATATGAAAAAGGAGTTTGATTCCTAGGAGAATTCGAAAAGATTTGTAATGATTAAAGACGGCGCTGATGTCACCACCTTTAATTAAGAGGTTGCTTTTCAAAGAAGGTGGGTTCGAAATTCAAGGTGAAAAAACGGCTGAAGCAACCAACCCGAAAGCGACACGTGTCCCACAACCTCTGGCAAAAACCGCTTTGGATTCATGAAGCTTTATCAGTCCGGATAAAGCCATAGCCCAAGTTGAAAGGCCTGTCCGGGAAAAACTACCTCTGACTTCGAACTGTTTTTCAGGTTTTTGACAAAGATATTTGAACAAACACCTAAAAAAGGGGCTCCTGATGAGTCCAAATTCTGCTTACTCCCCAGACAGGGACAGATCGGACCTAACCCTCCGGACCGGACAGACCACTTCGAACACTTAGCTAATGGGACTGTTCGAACTATGACAAAACTACTAAAAAACCTAAACACTTATTGACTAAGCTACTTGCTCTCCTACTTAAAGCGCATGAGTCTTTAAACATGACCCGGATCCATCGAACATGACCTGAAAGCCCATAAGGGCCCAAACGTAAGGGTATAAATACTCAACCACCTGCATTAAATATGGGTAATGAAAATTAAATACAACCAGGCTGCTTAATTCTCCCTCTAGGCTCTTTTCAAAATATTAAACACCCACATACTTCCGTAAAACACCAAAAAAATTACAAGCCTACCCTCAGGCGATAATTATCCTCACCAACGTTAACATCTTTGTCCTACATATCTTTAACTCTAGAACTAATCATTCAAGAAAAGTTTTATATTACCTTATCCAATTATTTTTTGTAAATATTCACATTTATATGAATGATGGTAATAAATGGAGAATAAGATAAAGAATATTATTCGACAAATTCAATCAATAAATACCTCGTTGAAGTAAAAATACTTGAAGATAAAAGAAAACCAAGAAAGATTAAGATGAAGTTGGAAGTATTTGTTTAGACTTCAGATACACCGCAAGATAAGACTAACTAATCCATCACTTCAGTGCTTAAGACCTAACAAAATATCATTTTTCACAAAACAAAGTTACATGATGGACAAGGAAATGCTCACTGCGACTATAAGGCACTCCGTTGTGAAATCCTTTAGGATATTATTGGCCAATAATAATGGAGGATGTGAATAAAAATGTCAAGCAGTGTGAAACATTCTAACGCTTCTCCAACTCCATACGAATCCCGAAATTAATACTAGAAATATTATCAGAAGAAATCTCATTCGATAGAATTATTGTGTTATTATGGGACCCTTACTTAAAGCTTCATGAAGGTGAATTATTTTACTAGTTTTCGTAGATTACTAATCACAATGGGTGGAAGTATATACCCTAGTAAACATTATGAAAAAATGAAAGTTATGATTTTCATAAAGATATATATATATATATATATATATATATATATATATATATATATATTACAATTTCAAAATTATAACGGTCATTACAACAGATAATGGAACTCGATTCTAGAATGATAAACTCACAAGAGTTTTCACTAAAAATGGAATAATTTTTTTTTATCTTCTAGTTGCCATCCTTAAGACAACGGAAAAGTGGAAGTAACCAACATGAAAATTACAGATGACATTGAAAAGATGTTAGAAAGAGTTGCAAGAACGTGGGTGCATTTTTTATAAGCAGTCTTATGGTCGTACAAAACTACACTGAAATCTTCCATTGAGTAAACACTAATTTCCATGATATATGAAATATAGGAAATAATTTCAACTAAATTATGTATGCTATCTCATAAAATCTCAATGTATGATGAAGAAAGTAATGCACAAGCTCGAAATACTAAGCTAGATGTAATTGAATAAAGAATAGTCAAGGCACATCTTTGGTCATAACATTAAAAGAAATAATGACGAATATATATAATTCCAAAGTGTGACTCATGCATTTTGAACTAGGAGACAAGATGTTGTGAAATGCTTTTCTTTATGCAAAACAAAATAGGCTCGAAAATTTAGCTCTAAATTGGGAGGGTCCTTTCATGATAGAAATCCAAAGTAAAGCGAGGAATGTATATATTATTTGAAAAAGAAGGGAAGCAAGTTCAGCTCCCTTGGAATATAGAACCTTTAAAACTCTACCATAGTCCTTAAGAGTTCAGCTTATATGTTACCACTATCTGTAAATAATGTATTTATTAAAGTATGGAGATGTATTATATTGTATTTTAATGGCACAAAAAGGTTTGAAAAATGCATTCAACATTAATAAAAAAAAATTTACCAAAACATCAAGCCTTATTTTTATTTTAAACGTAGATATACGCTTCCAAGTGTCAAAGGCCAACATGCTAATAAAAATTTGATTCCAACAAGAACACCCTAGACTTTATAAATTTTACTAAGATTAAAATAATTCGGCGATTAAAAAAATAATTGTTAGACAATAAGCAAGCTTTAGTTACTTCAGAAAAAAGGAAAATCCAAAATCATGCATCCTAATAATTCTTAGATAATTCTACAAAAGACCCACGTAAGGAACACGAGTGTTCCTAATAAAGTATCAATTTATTTTCAATATAAAAATAGAGTACGCACAAGCAATTTTTTTAATAAAAGCAAAATATGACTCATTAACAAAATTATAAGAGTACACTAACATACAAGAGTTTCTGAACCAAAAATGTTTTCAAACATGATACAACAAGGTTTATAGCCTTATAAAAAAGAGATGAACATTGAAAATCCTAAGGATGAGAATTATGTTAATTATTTGTAATCTCTTCAAGCATGTCACAAATATAAGTACCTTCTTTTCTATAGCCCAACAGATGATGAAATTCAGGAGATCAGTTACTCCACTCTAAATATTTCGGCCACTTGATCTCATAAACATAATATCATAATCTATTTAAGTCAGAATCAGGGTTTTCCTTGTGAAAATTAAAGACTAACTTGGATTGGGCTTCTATACCTGTTATACGAGTTGTTTTAATCATTTGTTGTTGATTAAAAAATGTTTATGGTCATGGTAAGTCGTTCATTAAGCAAAATAGGCTTAATTAGGTCTTAGGACTTTGCAACTTATTATTACAAGCAAAATGTATTCTCTTGAGGGAAAATAATATTCTTAAAAAACACCAAACTTACAACCAGATAGATTATCTCATGTGCATGATTTATTTCACTACCCAAATGAGACAACAATAAGAACTTACTCAGAAACTCTTTCTTCAAACGAGCCTCGAATTTGGTATTTCCTGTCATATCTCAAAAGTTAGTAACTTTCCAAAATAACCATCAACTGCATCTCACTATCGATCTTAGTTTTAAGAGAAGCTTTTATCCGTAAGATTTGTTCAAAATTTATATAAACACCTTTAAAAAGCACCCATATATCAGAAATATAACTTGCAGAATGAACATTAAAATACCCTACATGCATTAGGTAACAAACATCCAAACTCTAATAATTTTCCATTAAAAAAAATTAAGTTCTTATTTTAAAGGAAATATAAAAAAGAAAAAAATGTTTAGACTAACTTTAATCCTACATTCGAATACCTCTTAGCTAATTCCAGGGAAGAAATATGGATTGCAAGTTTCTTTTGGCTAGCTAAATCAGCCAACCGAGTCAATATAATGAAAGAGAAATAATGTTGTGCAATAAATAAGCTCGCATGGAAAAGCATCCATCTTAGAAAATCGATCACAATGATATGTAGTTATGCCTTCATTATTAATGGAATTTTTAACAAAAAATCCATGTAAAACAGTTTTGACAAACTTTACACTACCAAAAACATTCATGATAGACTCATGTGGTGTTGACGAGTGAACACAAACTTCAATAGTGAAACTATATCCTTTTCGGGCGTAACTTCTTTATCAACTGAGTTATCAACCGATTAACAAGTTCTCAAAATATTTTATCATCATATCAATATCTTTATAATTTCCAACAACAATATCATTATTAACGGAAGCTTTTGAGATTAAAAAGTATCTCCAGACTTTGTCTTTGACGGCTAAGACGAAATAGTTATTCTTGTTCTTCTAAAAAATCTTAATACCTTTAACAACTCTGTTATCTTCTATAACTAAAAACATTAGTCTCATTGTTAACCTCAAGCAGGGCCGTTCTCCCTTTCCAACAAAACCATGGACTTCTTTTTGTATACCACCTTCAAATATAACAACTACTTCTGTACGACAAGGAGTAAGAAAACCCATAGGTGATAAATTCGAACTAGTCATATCTTCATAAAAAGAAATAAATTTAGTAGCAGAGCACCTAGATAGAGTAAGTACAAGTTTTGAACACTTTTAAACGGGTGTCTTAACAATATACTTCAAAACAGATAAAAGTATTTGTGCTAGAGAATCTACAACTGTATGAGTATCCTACTGCATAATTACAGAAGTCCGAGGTACAATATTTTCATTCTCAAATAATTATTTATTTTCAGTAATAACATTAATATTTTGAGAAATTTTACATTTGGTTGCTGAAGTGTTTCACTGCTTTATCAAAAGGTCATCTTCATCAACCTCGGCCTCATCTTAAGAAACACTTAGTAAAATATTCATTTTATTCCTCAAGAAAAGGCTATACATGATAACGAATTTACAAGTAGCATGAACTTTGGCCTCATTCTTCTTGGCACTAGAACAAACAACATATAATTTCTTTAAACCTGTGTTGTTTTGGCATTTTACTTAACTTCTTCTTTGCATAATGTTTCTCTATGGTGTCATTTCTTAGATATTTCTCTTCCTCATTATCCTCATTGGAAAATTCAAAAATATAAAATTTATCCCCTTCAATACTCGACCATAACCCTCTACAAAAATGTTCATCAGGTACCATAATGGAATAATAAGAAAAATGAAGCTTCTTTGCCTAGTCGAACATACTTCATTTTGGCACGCTCTACTCTCTAATCATAAAGTAGAATTTAAATAGAGGGAGCTGATGATGCCACACAAATAAAATCATAGTTAAAGTCTTAGTTAAATATAGGGAAATCAAGACAACAAAAATTATCAAAGGAAATAATAAAAATCTAACTTTTAAAACCCAAGTTCGGGTGCAGTAAGAAAATGTATCTTCATGAACAGTCTCCTAAATACCGGAGACATACGAACTTATATTTTCATAACTTGGTCAGAATAATGAATAATTCTAGCATATATCCATTAAAAATTAAAAGAATTTTTTCTTGTTTAACTAAAAACTTTGACCACACTAATAAAATCAACTATGGACAAGTGTTGATATACCATTTGTAATAAAATTATGGCCAAATGAAGAACCCTTCAAATATTGTATACAAGTTGGCTAGGAAACACTTTTATCACTTCGAAGAACTTTCACAGGTTAGAACCATTGATAAATTGAATGCACATATTAACGAAGCATGTAAACAATACAACCTTGTATTTACAGGTATAAATAAAGTTTACCTATTAGTAGGGAACTGAATGACCATATCTTCCAGAGTTTCATATTCATAAAGTTCTTTTATACAATTGTTGTTATGGATATGGTGATATTAATGATTTTTAATACTCTTTATTTTGAGTATCAATATCTTCAAATTTACCTTTGTGATTAGAAGAATCGGGTTTTTAACTACCTCCCATAAAAAATATACTTATATCATCAAGTACATAATAAACATGGGAAATAACTTGTATTGAGACATGAATCTTAAGATACTTATTTTCCTTAACTTTTATGGCCTAACGGGTTTGGAGAATCGGGCTCGTAATCTAACTCATTTAATCCTTCTCATAATGGCCAAGGGGTGAAGCGTAAATAAAAGCACTTTCAATTTTATTTTGAATGTTTGAGGAGTCACGTATTTGAGTTCTGTTGACCATTTATATGAAGTAATATAAGGTTAAATTATGTTTTAATAAGAGAATCAAGAATATTGAAATTTAAAAAGAGAAACATATATTCAAATTTGAAAAAGTAAAGGAAGCAAAGAGATAAATAAACAACAGAAAACGTTATCTATATACATAGGTAAATATATTTTAGCCTTTGATTTTGTTCTGTGTAGGCTATAAGTAATTCGTATACAAACGTACTGCTGAATGAATACGAAGGCTAGATGAATCAGGTAAAGATATTTATAGGTATAAACCTCATCATTCTCTTAATACGAAGTTGTGGCCAAGACTTATGTGCAATGTCGTTTGTTGGGACCTAAAACTGAGTTTCACCATACACATGGAGGTTGTTTTATATTGGGTCGAATACCTGAGTCGATGATGTATAGTTGAGTCAATGTATGATGTTGATGCCCTTGTATGGTACATGTTATTTCTGCCCATGTTTGACATGTGGTGTTGATTCCCCTACCAAACAACGTAGTGTTGATTCCTTGATATGAAGTTGTCGAATGCTTCCTGGGACGATGTTTAAAATAGTGTTGTGCTTAAGTTCTTGATTGATCTGAGCTTCCTATATTGATGAGGTTTCCTATTTAATTGGGTTTCCTATTTTTGTCTTCCTCTAATAATTAGGTTTCCTATTAATCATATGTTGGAGAATTATGATATTCTATTTTATGATTAGAATTTATTTTAACAGTTGATTAATGGGTTTAAAGTGAAGCATATGTTGGAGAATTAGGGTTTTCCGTAAGTTTATAAATGACAAAGAAATAAAAAATTGGGTTTTATAACGACATTAGCAAGACGAGTGACTTGAGAGATGACTCTAAATTCTCTCTAAATGAGAGAAATACTAGGTATTTTAAAGAGAGAAGTTATGTGAGAGATAACTAAAGACAGATTTTTGTAAATAATATTATCTTTATAAATTGTGAGAGTTTTATAACAAAGAATTATTGAGTTATTTATGTTTGATGAGTCTTTCTACAACCTTCTTGTTAAATAAAAAAGATTTTTTGTTGTCCGTAGATGTAGGATTATTTAAACAATCTAAACCACTTTAAATAGTATCTAGTTTTTTTTTATATTTTTGATTTTATCGAACATGAAGTTGTTTTCTTTAGATAATCGGATTTTCCAACAAACTGTACGGTGAGCGTGGTGGAACAACAGTAGAAATAGTAGATTGACAATCTGAAATCTAGAGAAACATAAATCTCCCTGAACCAAAAGAGACAAAAGATGATTTTCATGTAGCTTAGACTAGAAAACATTGATGGACCAAATGACTTTAAGCTCTGAATAATTAAGATTAAAGCTTACTTAGTACAAAAATAGATTGGTTGCTTCTCGATGAAAAATCCACACAGGTTTATTCTGTGGTACTTTATAAGGCTCGTATGACCCTCATATTGAGATTGGAAGATGAAATGCTTCGTGAGGTATCTAAAAAACCTACAACACTGAGCATATGGAATCAGGTGGAGGTAATATACATAAAAAAGTCATCAGAGAACAAATTGTATCTCAAGAAATAGTTTTACACGTTATATATGGATAGTAGCACAGATATTCGAAGGTACCTAAACTCTTACAACAGAATTACACTCAACTTGAATGCATTTGGTGTAAATATGGAGAAGGAGGGCCAAACAATAATATTCTTACAGTTTTTGTTAATGGACTACAAACAATTTATATACAATATTCTCTAATGCAAAGACTTCTTTAAGATGGACAAAATCAAGAGCAACTTGAGCTTCAAATATCTTTAAATGAAGGCTATATAAAACGGTGACCACAAAGGACATACATTGAGAGTGAGGGGTATGTCAAGAAACGATATTCAAGTAATAAGAGAGAAAACTCTCAGTCAAAGTCCAAAGAGGTTGGGACGAGTTCTGAATTAACGTGTTGGGTATGTAAGAGGAAAAAACATAAAGGTAGGAACTACCAAAAATGGAAATAACAATAGTTATCATAAGACCAAACTGAGAGATATTGGAATGGTATCTCATATGTATGAGTACACTAATGAGTTAATGAATTCTTATTCTTAGAGGTACCAAGATAAATTGGTGCTAGATTCGGGTGTGTCATTCCATATGACTTCCAATAAGCATTGGTTTGTAAGCTTGAGAGTGTTTGATGGTGCAAGGGTCATCCTCGGTAATGAAAATTTTTGTGATGTGAAAGGCATTGGAATCGTCCGACTTAAATCATCTAAAGTACTTGAGATAGTGATTAAAAACATAAGGTATATACCCAAAGTTAAACATTACCTTTTAGATAAGGAAATGTTTACATATAGAGGTGGATATGGAAGACTTTGTTATGAACCCTTATTGTTGTGAAAGGCTATATGACTAATAGTGGTTTAGTCCTTGAGGGAGATGTAGTGGTAGAGGTTTTGTCTAGTGTGTTGAAGAATTCTACGAGGTTGTTGCATCATCTGATGGGCCACTTAAGTGAGAAGGGACTTGGTGAATTAAGTAAACTGTAGTTGTTAGACGGTACAATAATTCAAAGGCTGAGATTTTGTGAAATTTGTATGTTGAGGAAGAGTAATATGGTGAAGTTTTTCCACAACAACCAAGAGAAAAAGCTCATTCAGATATTTGGGTTTCGGCACAGGAACCTACCATAGGTGGTGAATGGTACTTTATGTCGTTGATAGATGACTATTTCAAAAAGGTATGAGTTATACTTTCGAAGACCAATGATAAAGCATTTTCGTTCTTTGTGAAGTGGAAGGGATTGGTAGAGAATCATATCGGGAAAGTGTTACGGAAGATTCAGACTGATAATGACTTGGAATATGTGAACAATGAGTTTATTAGCTATTGTGAAAAGTTTGATATCTCTAAACACCTGACTGTAAGTGGAACTCCCTAATAGAACGAGCATGCTTAGAGAATGAAGTAAACCTTGCTAGAACGGGTTAGGTGTATGCTTCATACAATTGAAATATGGCATATGTTATGGGGAGAAGACGTGAAAAGGATGCATACATCATCAACATGAGTCCATAAATGAAACTTAAGTTTATTTGTCCTTAAGACGCTTGAATTGGAGATAAACCTACCCTGGAAGCAACACAAGATTTAAACGAGAGCAATAAAATGCTTGTTCATCGGTTATTTGGAAGGAGTAAAAAGGTATACGTTGTGGTGCTACTCATGATCTGCCTTTTCATACGAGGTGAAACAAATTACATTAGAGAATTTACTAAAGTAATTTGTAATGATATATTGTTAATGGTTGTAGCTGGTCTTGGAAAAAATATTTTTTTTCTACAAAAAACTACATTATCAGGGTTTTGAAACTCATACGTCTCTTAACAACATCCCATTAAACGCATACTCAAAGTTTCAAGTTTTCATCGAACACATAAAGTGTTCGATGAAATATTTAGAGAATGAGTACAAGTATCTTCCAAAATATTACATTTAGGATTTGGTGTTGTGTATAGATGATTCTTAAGGAATGGCACGATGGTCGCAAGTTTGGTGGCACTCAAGGGGATTCAGATTTTGGAAGAAGAAAAAAACAAGAGTTGTATAATAGAAGTTTGTGGTCAGCCTATTTGGGAAGAAGTTGAAGATCTGACTGTTGACGATCATATTAGGATTTCGAGGGAGAATGTTTCCCAACCGGGAGAGCATGATGGAGGTCAGGCGGCCCACAATTATGTAGTTGTTCTGGACAAACGCATATGAGCCTTATTGCTCACTTGGTACTCAGATCGAGTGTATCAACGAGCCCAACAACTGTCGGGAACGTGACATAGTCACAAATTTTGGGCTCGACATTCCGACGTTTAAAGACCCAAAACTCTATTTTAGTACGATTTGCAGTTTTTTTTTTTAAAATTTGAAGTATTTAATTATAACAATAGATCAAATTTGATTAAGTTCTGATTTGATATGATTTTATTTTATTATGTTTGTTTTATTTCTTATTATACTTTTGAGTGATTCCTCATTAAAGCGTTTTAGATTCTAATTTTGACGACTAGCTTTTTTTAAAAAAAATTAAATATATTACTAAACTTTTAAGTTCGTGTTTCTCTAATTTAGAGTTATTTAATTCATCAAATACTGATATTATCCATCGTTTTAGTTGATATTGCGCTGGGATTACTGCTTCATCCTTTTCTTTGAAAGTGGAAGTTAGAAACCATACTATAAACATTACGTGATTAGCCTATAGGGGATCGAAAGTTTGAAAAAAAACTGAAAAAAAAAGGTTCTGAAGTGTGTGGCTAATGTCTAGTTTCCAACTCGGGTTGCAATATGATCGGCATGACTGACTCAAGAGTACTTGTAGTCTTATATATCTCGTGTCACACTAAAGCCCCACAAACATCAAACTCAACAGAAATATAAACCAAACGCAACCCATTATTCATATTTACAAAATCATTAAAGCAAGCTCAAGTCTTTTTTAGACTAATATTACCGTTACAACAAGATTGGAATTGCACCTCATAAACTGGTATATTCCCCTAGCATCTGGTACTAATTTAATATCTTAAAACAATGTTACAGCTCTTTAAAACTTTATATACCTGTATTAAATGTAAAAGGAATTCACTCGATTTTCAATAATATTATTAAAAGCTTCACAGAAAATCTTTCGTGTCTCTTATTTTTTAGATTTAACTAAATATCTACCATAATACTGTTAGAATGGTATCGAAACTCGATCAAACAACCTAACATTCATTACTAAATTTAATACAGGCAAATTACTAGGTTAACTATTTATTAAATATTTATTCATTAAATGAATTATATTTTAGCGATTGCATTATTGGATTAATAATGTCCGATTGTTTTTAAATTACATAATATTAGTTAGAATTTTAGTGAATATATATGACAAATATTTTATTTTAACTTGGCCGTCATTTATAACTTCACAAAAATAATGATATTTGAAATTTGTTAAAATTTAAATATTATATACATCCCCTCAAATGGAAATGAAGTAGAAAGGAGGCCGAGTTGTCACAGTGAAGAATAAACTTCATCCCATAGAGGACCCCCAATCCCACATTGATAACAAAGAACATAAAAGAGTGTATATAAGTGTGAACCCACCTCAACTAGCAAGAGGCCTTTTAGGAGTACACCCAAGAGCAAACCCGTGCGCGCCTACGAGCGCAAAGCGGACAATATCTTGCTAGTCTGTGAGGTTTGTCACACACACACTCGCACTCCAACGTGAAGAATAAACTTCATCCTATAGAGGACCCCCAATCTCACATTGCTAACAAAGAATATAAAAGGGTGTATATAAGTGTGAGCCCGACCTTTTAGGAGTACACCCAAAAGCAAATCTGTGCGCGCCTACGAGCGCAAAGCGGACAATATCTTGCTAGTCCGTGAGGTCCGTCACACGCTCACACACTAATTCTAACAGTCACTCAATAAGACCAAACGAGACTTAGTAAATGAATTTGATGTTTGATCATGAAAAGGAATATAGCGTATCTCAAACACTTTTTGAAAAATCTTGTCACAAACAAAGTGCACATCAATTTTGATGTGTTTTGTTTATACGTGAATAACAGGATTGGAGGCAAAAGAAGCTGCTCCTAAGTTATCATATCATACCACACGGGAGCAAGCCAAGGGTACACGTCGTTCACGAAGAACTGATTTAAGTCACTGGAGTTCACATGATAGGTTTGTAAGAGGCTTGTACTCTAACCCATTGTTGAAACGAGTAACTACTTACAACTTCTTAGATTACCAAGAGACCAGAGAATTACCTAGGTACACATAATAACGACCAAGATATTCGCGATCATGCACTGAGCTAGTCTAGTCCGTATTAGAGAACCTAGTAAGAGTGAGTAATGGTGAATATTTGAGATGAATGCCAAGGCTCCTTGTACGAGTTTAGTATTACAAAATTCTTTTTCGACTTTTTAAGTGCACGTTAGTAGGGGCTTTGAGAAATGAGGATAGGTTGTTCACTGCAAAAGCTATATTTGGTCTTATGTTTAACAAATATTGAAGAGACCCTAATAAACTTTTGTATTATGCAATATCGAAAGTAGATCGCCATCATGAGGAGACAAAGAATGTCCAACAATTATTGTTGTATCACATGATTTGGACATATTCATACTAGTAGTTGTAAGTAAACTTTCAACACACTTCTGTTGAGTAATATAAAGACTAGTTTCATCTCCGGGAACCTCCATTCCAAGAAACAAACAGAGGTTGCATATGTATTTAAGAGAAAATAATATGTGTAGTTTATTTATAAATCGTTGCAAGTTTTGAGACCAATTTCTAGTAACAATAACAATATCAACGTAAATAAGGATAATCAAAATAACTTTACATGTAATATAGTAGAATATTGAGTGTCACCTTTAGAATTTAGAAACCCCAACCTAGAGAACCATGATCTTCGAGCCTGTTTGAGCCCATATATAGCCTTTTGAAATTTGCACACAATGGTGTGGCTTGAGAGATCAACAAATTCCTTGGACTGTTCCATAAAAATTGTCCCATGTTGAAAACCATTAAAAATCCATTGTTGTATCCAACTGGAGTATGTCCCAGTTTTTTGACACAACAATGCTAAAGACCAATCTAGTTGTAAAAGATTTGATCACAGAGCTGAAATTTTCATCAAAGTCAATTCTCTGATATTGATGAAAACCTTTGGCTACTTACCTATCATTATACATTTGCAAAGACCCATCAACATCATACTTCAACTTGTAAACCCATTTAGAGCGTACAACATTCATGTTAGGCGCCCACGGTATCAAATACCAAGTATGGTTAGACTATAAGGCTTTGAGCAACATGTCATGTTAGTTAGAATACATAAATACCTCTTTAAAACTAGTTGGTTCCCCAATTAAGATTATAAGAACTGTGGTTAAACCATTATAAATGTGTTTGGGTTTAGAAATAGTAGTCTTGGACCTCGTATTCATAGGATGGCTATTAACATGAATGATAGGCTGACTTGGTTGATCTAATAACACATGATCTAAGACATCAAACCATATAAGTGTAACCTGGCAAGGTAAAATATGCTCTATTTGTAGTTTTATATCAGTAGAATGGGTATCTTGGGTAGAAATCAACTATTGTGATACAGGACACCAGTTAGTTAAAAAAGGGTAGACTGTGTAGACATAATGTTTGATGTGTTCACAGGTTTTATAATTTTTGATATTGAGGAACAATTTATGTTGTGTATAGATGAAGTGGGAATGAAAGTAGTAGGATGACTTGATATTGGCTCTGCTTCATGATAATAAGTAGATAATAACTCTACTTCAGTAGAAGTACTTGGTTTAATATTGTGTTGCATTGAAATGTCATGAGAACTAGACTTACCAGGTACCTTAGGAAAAGAGGAAAACCATTCAGTTCTAGACATAGACACTAGAGAATCATATTATTTAGTGCTAAAAAACTTATCATGGCAAGAAAACTCATTTTCATTAAATACATGTCTAGATATTATAACATTGACAGTATGAGTAATGCATTTATACCCTTCATGAGGTGCATAATACCCTAAAAATACATTTTTGGTGTGAAAATCAAATCTATGTTGTTGATATGGTCTAGTACATGGGTAACAAGCAGAGCCAAAACCTTTTAGGTATGCATCATCAGGTAGTCTGTTATTGAATAGTTCATAAGGTGACTTGTAATCTAGAATAGGAGTAGGGAGTTTATCAACTAGGTAAGTGGTTGTGCTAATAATATCATACTAATAGGAGTGTGGAAATTATAATTAAGCTAGAAGAGTTTATCTAGTCTTAATAAGATGTTTGTGTTTCCTATCTACCCTACCATTTTATGTAGAGTTAGGAGGACATGGCATCCTCACATTTATTCCATAATTCTTAGCAAATGGCAAAAAGGCTTTAAACTTTATTTCCCCATTAGTTTCTAAAGTTTTAAATTTCCTATCAAATTTCTTTTCAACTAGTTTTTAATATCTTAAAAAATAAAAATAAAAATATAAGCATCATTTTTGTTCTTAAGAGGATAAATCCAAGAAAAGTTACTAAAGTCATCTAAAAATAAAATATAATACTTAAAACCAAATCTGGTTTGTGTAGGAGATGGTCTCCATAAATAAGAATGAATTAAGTCTAAAACACTAGAATCACGATAGTTAAATTTAGAAAATGGGAGCTTGTGAGACTTTCCAAACTGGCAGAATTCACAAAAGTTGAAATAGTTTTTATTAAGTACAATATTACACTGAACACACACTTTAGACATCACTTGATGAGTTGGATGACCCAGTCTCATGTACCATCATTGAGACAAAGAAAACCTAGACAATTGAGAACCTTTTAGCCTTATTCCATGAATAATCAAGCAATATAATTATTCATTGTCCTTCATTGTCAGAATTATCTTCAATATTTCCAAGTTCTTCACAAAATAAAATTCCTTAAATAAATAAATATATACATTATTTTGAGAGTTTAGCTTGGAAATAGATAAAAGATTCTTTGAAATTATGGGAATATGTAGAATGTTATCTAACTTTATTGATTTACTTTCATTCGAGATTAATTTTGAGGTACCAATATAATCTATTTAACATATCTCATCATTAACAACTAGGACATATACATTACCCCCACAGTCATACCTCTAGCTCATCAAACATGGGTTGTTTAAGAGATGATGTGTAGGTCAAGAATATGCATACCAGGCTGAGCCATTGTTACGTCATGGGTCATTAGGTAGGAAATTGAGTCTGACTCCATATTTTTTGTCTGCATTCTGAGATCTCATAATATTTGGGTTATCTCTAAAGTAGCAGGTAGGAGCACCACGACCAAACTTTCCACAAATTTGGAAAGTAGTTCTATTATGGGAATACTTGCCTCTATGTCAAGTATATGATTTCCCTTGATTATTGTGATAATCATGATCCTCCATAGAAATAAATTTATTTTGTCAAGCTTCAAATTTCCATTGTTGCTGCTTAGCTATAAGCATTAAGATTTATTGTTCATGTTCAGGCCAGGTTGTAAGCAACCAAATGCAGTAGAGTCATTTCTCAATGATGGAGAAGTGGCGTTGGCCATTTGGCTATGATGCCAAATCAATATTCGAGCAAGATGAAAACAAGAAGATCTTTAAAATGAGCAATTAACTTGAAGTGTTGTATTTCATGAATTACCTTTACAATGTAAATATTACTCCTATTATATATAAGAAGTTAGTAGTTATATTTTTAGTTAAGTTGTTACAATAGTGATATGTAATTATAACTACCTAAGTAATTATAATTACCTATATATTTACACAATTCTTTTCCCAATACTAATACAAATACTGAATGTACTTTTGTTTGACACGACCCAATGCACTACTGAGTCTTGATAACTAGAGCGAATAAACCTGGCTCAACATTATTTTGTCCAATCAATAGTTTAGTTGCAGAGTAAGATATAGTCTTTGTTTCATCGGTCTCAAGCTTTTTCCAATGCAACTCCTATCTTCTTAAACCCTTCTTCATTCTTCAACTACCAAGCTCACATACTAAATACTCGCTTGAATACATATTATATCAGTTTTGAGATCGCATACACATATCACCAGTAGAGTCTTTTAAAAACTTACAGTGTAGCTTACATACTAAAATGTCAACCTTTTTGTGGTTTCATCAAATAACATAACGGTATTTTAACTTCGTACATGTATACATGTCGCAGAGATTGCATATATTTTGACAATATATTATGATGTAGCATATTTCAAGTATGGTCCATATGAGATGCAAGTAGGTATCCATTAAGTTTTTATAATTTTAAGCATTTTATTCATTTCTATTTTACTTTCTATTAAGCACTTTCTGTTTGGTCGTTGTATAATAATGCAATATCTCAAGCTTTTTAAAGAAATTATTTTTGAATGTTACTTGAGTAATATTAAATATCCATTTATATAATATTATTACATTTAAAAAGTATCCATTAAGCTTATATGATTAATCTAAAACTCACATTTAAGTTATTCAATAGGGAATTTGTTTAGAAGATATTACTTTTTTTAAAAGCCTTCAAATAGGCTATATTATAGTTGAGTGACTTTTAACATTTTCTTGTCTTTTTAGGAAATCCATGGACCATTGATGCAAATCCAAGTCTTTGCGGCTCTCGTACCTGATTGTTCTTTCAAATCCTCGAGCTCCTCTCGATAATCCTCTGCTCTCTGATACCCTAACCGTCTTCTAGCTCTGTATCCCTGATCAGATTGGATGGTTCTGACTCAAGCATTCTGAGATCAAAATTCTTTGTACCTTAGTTACTCTCGAGACTCTGTTGCAAAAATTTGAAGCTTCTCATGCTTTCCCTAATTCTGATATTCAAATGAGAGAAATGAAATTCTAAATTTCTTTTGGCACCAATTTTAAAATTATAGTTTGCCCAATTGTTGCCGTGAATGGATTTTATTATTAAGCCTCTAAACTTTATAAGGTATTCTCAGTCTAGGTCATTTATTTGTTTCTTAATAAAAGTTTCGTAGTCTTAAAAAAATAAGGAGATTTTGTAGTATACCGCAACTTCCATTATTGGATGAAAAGATTTAACATTCCCGCTTTATACATTTTTAACCTAACCATGAAGCAGATTTGTTAGTTTAAACTTAGATTTATTATCTTGTAAAGATAGCATAAACTGTATTATAAATTACAATTAGAACATCAAGATTTGTGTGTATTTTAAAGGGCTAAAAATCATCAATAGTCTTCCAGGTTTTGTATTTGTTTCAAATTCATTCATTTCGTTCTTTTATCTTTTATTGGTATCTCACATTTTAAATTTTGTATGTTTTGTCTCTTGCGTGCACGATTGATTATGAGTTTCCTTGCAGTAGCTCAAACAATATATTTTCCGTCTCAGATTTAGTCTCCCATCATTTTCCAGTAATATCCACTTTTTAAATTTGAATATTATTGGCAAACAATTAGGTTTGTACTATTCTCAAAACATTGAATGGACCAAATGTGAGACGAAAGCCTACTATTTCAACTATCACGTATGAGTTCCTAAGAAACTTCAAGCACGTAGGATTAAACATGCAAAGTTTAAAGCTTGAACTATTAAAAACAAAAAATAAACAAAAAAACTAATTTGACACAAACACAAAACATGTGGTACTAATGGTAATTTTATCTTTTATTAAAAGTTAGATCGTACATACGCAGTTTACCGTACTCTCAATATATTTCAATCTCAAATTTCCACTTTACACTTTAGACTCGACGATTACCGTCATACTAAACAACGAGCAATTTACACTTAAGATTCAACGATTAACTTCATACTAAACAACGAGTAATTGAAGCCTCATTTATATATCACTTTATATATTTTGAGATACAATTTGAAAAAAGTGTACAGACGTAGCATATAGATAATTATGATATTTAAATCTTCATTTTCCTTTATATAGATCCAAATATTGCTTCTTTATATTATAATTTTTTTTGTTTTTTTTCCAATATCTTATATTGACGAAATTGATAGGATATATTTAATTCAAGTTTTTAATCTATCAATTTTTGAATTTTATTATAATTTCATTCTCAACTATTCTTAAAATCGTTCGATGTAGAAAACAGTTTTTAAAATCACGTTCAATTATTCAATTTCTTCGTTTATTACTCATTGTTCGATAAACATTTTTTTACAATTCCACATTTCTGGTTGGTAATATTTTACAAATTGAAACGATGTAGTAATGCATCTGCTGTCTAGTTTGTTTTGCTCATTAAATAAAAAACGGGTCACTTGTTAGAATGGAGTTGCGATGAACATACTATTTGGTTGCATTATCTGTTCGGTAGAAACAAGTTTGTAATGGGCTTGTTTTATTGTTTTTTATTATTGTTAAATTAAACGGTTGTGGATTTTGCATCATCAATGAACTGTTACAGCATTTAGCCCATTTTAAAAAGATATTTACCGCTTTAATTTAACTCAATTCCCAACCTAAATATAGCATGCCTAAATATTGACAAAAAAATTATTTACCCCAATTCGTTACTCAAATATCCCGCCAAAATATTTATATTACCAAAATTTATTTACTTAAAATTTTAACCCAATTGTGTTCTCGAACTAAACCCTCCCAAAACAATAACCACTTTATTCAAATTTACTCTGACGTCTATCTCTCATCTCTATCCATCTAACTTTGACCCTATCTCTTGTATCTCTTTCCATCGAATCCAAATCATCTATGTCCCCTCTCATCATTTGAAACCATTTTTTGTTCGATCCAAAACTCTAATCCCATCTCTGACCTCTCTCATCTTTTGGTGTTCCTCCTAACAAGTTTTTCAATGTATAAATCCATTTTGTGTAGTTCTGTTTCTGCCCAATCTCTTATCTTTCTCTTTCTCTCTTTTCTCCTCTCTAAACCAGTGTAGTTTGTTCTATTTGTAAATATTTTATACTCTCTAAACTAGTCGATTCGATAATCAAGATGTGGTGTGTGTTTGTTTGCTTACTTGTTAGTGTGTTTGTTTGCTTGCTTGTGTATCTATATGTTAGTGTTCGTTTATACAATAAATGTGTTTGATTCGATAGACATTATTTCTCTTTTGAGTTGTCTATTGTTTGTTAATATATATGTAGTCTTGTAGGTTAACACAAAACTTATCTTTTGTTGTTGCAACAAGATGGTAAGGAAACTGATCGCACAACTACATGTATTGACTGTTTCTTCATAGAAATATAAATCTGCTCTGAGAGAAGTGAACAAGAAGAAGAAATACAAAATAAAGGTAAAATTTAACCTATGAATTATAATATTTAAATGTTATTTATGTGATAATCGTAAGTGCATTGTGTTAAAGTTACTCTTATGAGTCTAGATTCAGTGTTGTAAAATTTATATAGATTGTATTATGTTATTGTTGTGATTCAGTCTATGGTATTCTTATGACTATTTTTTTAGTCTTTATTGTACTCATGTGTTAAAATTTTGGTTTATATATTTTAGTGCTTTGTACATTGTAATTGATGTTTACTATCAGTTAGTAGATCATATATATGGTTCGATATCCTTGTTATGCGTGCGTTTAGGCTGATTTATATGTGGTAATCGATGCATGCATAGGTTGATGTATGTGCGTTAATTTATGCGTTTATTTGTTATGTTATGTTTTAATTACGATTTGTTGAATCTATTATTGGTTTACATGTGTGATTAGCTGGTAGAATTTAACTATAAGAGTTTAAGTATAAAATAGTAGTCTTTTTATGAGAATGAGTTCATATGTTTGGAAGTTCTTTGTGATTTTTTTCGTTATTGTGTTAATTTTTTTAATTTTGTTTATTTAATGTTTTAAATTATTTTTGGTAGGTATGGCCGGCAAGAAAATAAATCTAAAAGGAAAACAAATCATGGTAGATTAGTCAAAGAAAAAGTTCACGTTTGTTATAGTACCTCAAATTCACAATCGTTCCCTCATAATCTAGGATAAAGAAGTCTCGCAACCGCGAGCAAGAAAGTCGTTGTCATAGAGGGTAACTACAGTTCATCTCCAAATGAGACGAAATACCTACCACAAATAAATTCTTATCCAAACTCCCATTCTAAATCTGAATCCAACTAAGGATAGTTCTCTAGCTGAGACTTGTCTAAGCACTTCACCAGATAGAGTCTGACAACCCGCCGCTGGTGCGCAGCCCGTCCAAACCAAGCACATCTCACCAGCCTCCTCCTCGTAGTATAATTGAAGACTATGAATCTGAAAAAAAAAATCAGAATATGAGGAGAACGATGTTAATATGGAGTTCGTTGATCAAGTGGAAGATGTTGATGAGGAGGTCAAAGATCAAGTGGAAGTGGAGCAAGAAGAGACTGGCGATGATCAAGAGGAAGTGAACGAATCGAATGTTTTCGGTGATCGAGAAGAAGCGGTAATAACGTGGGTATGCTCTACCCAAACCGAAGAGCAGTGTGGACCATAAATAGGTCACGGTCTACGAGAACATGTAAGTTTCTTAGTAATGTATAACTAGAATTATTTCCATAAGTTAATTTTTCTGAAACTAATCATTTATTTTCACACTACTACCAGACGATATTCCTTGCTGGCTCACCGTGAAATAATACTTCGGGTTACAAGCTTCCGGGATACTTTTGAGAAGGCACCTCTCGGTTTTAGGACTGACATGTGGAAGGAATTCAAGGTAGTAACTGTACAATTCTTTTTCCATGTATTTATTTTTAGAATTATATAATTTATTTATTTTTTAAGTTATGCTACATTGTACCAGACAGCCTTCATGAAGTTGTCCACAAGCTATTCATGGAATAACTAAATAGTTGTTATAAGAATTTTATGGCTAGGATTAAGGCAATTGCCTTGAGAAGAACCAACCTAAAGTGTCTATCATCCGATGTGATCAATGTTCGACCACCTTTCTTAACAAATATGTCAAGATTATAGAAGGTATGGGTTGATTTCTGGTGCACTCCTAAGTAGTTGAAGCTTTCATAAACAAACTAAAAAAACTATAAAGCTTGAGCGGGGGAGGACTCATCCGATGTGATCAATGTAAGTGTTTATCTTTCAAATATACTATTTTTAACCTCTCTTGAAGTTTTTAAGAAGTGGAGAAATGTTGTCGGTAGCCAAACACTTAAAGTTTGCATACGACAAGAAGGATGGTCTGGGCAATGCTACGTCTGAATTTGTGAAACCCTCGTCTTCAAAATTTATGGTAATTTGATTGTTGAAAATGTTTCTTATAATATTATCTATATTTGTATATCTTGTATATTTGGTTTAGTTTTTCCATAGTGGGGTCACTTACATGCTATTTGGTTATTGTTAAGATAAAAAAATTATTATTGAAACAAAATATATGATTATAGTATCATTGTCTATATATATATATATATATATGGTATAGTAGGATCAGTTAGTATCATTGTCTATATATATATATATATATATTGTATAGTAGGATCAGTTATCGTTTGTTTTTCCTTCGTATTTTGAACGACATAGTCTATATATGTTACATAGTAGGATCAATTATTGTTTATCTTTCCTTGGCCTTTCGAACGATATTGTATATATATGTTGCATAGTGGGATCAGTAATTTTTTATGTTTCCTTAGCATTTCGAATGATATTGTCGATATATGTTGCACAGTATGGTTAGTTTTTCTTTTCAAATATTTATTTGGTTTTATATATTTGTTTGTGGGTTATTGCCTTATTTGTATTATATGATTGTCTTTTTAGTTTTAACTAATTGTTGTCTATAATTTGTGTTGTGTATAAACGAATACATGAATTACAAATTAACTACGAAAGGTTATAAGTACCCTTTTTGTCGACCTTGTCAAGGTACTTCATATAATAATATGTTTTGCTACTTTCATGTATAACTAATGAAGGTCTTGATTTTTGTTCCATAATTAAGAGGAATAGTGAAAAAATTGGTCAAGTCAAAGCATGGTGACAATACTGACCCAGAAATGTCGATGATCCAGACCTGTTCTTGTCTCTTCCAACGGTGAATTCGAGAAAAGGAACATGAGTGTAATTGGAACAGTACTAGCCAAGCATTCATATAATATTATTAGGGGAAGTTCATCGCAAAGATCAATCTCATCTGTTTTGGGTTGTTAGGAAGCAAAAAAATTAGTGGATAATAATGAGAAGATGTCGGAGATTATGGTAATGCTTGAGAAAACTATCAAAATTCTCACTCTACATTGTAAAGGTGATGTTGTGGAGAAGATTATATCTGGTGACGTGAATTGGTTCGGCGACGAGAATAAAAATAATATAAGTGATGGTACAGCTGATGGTAGAGATGATTGTTGTGGTGATAATACGATGGTTCATCAAGCTTAGTGAAGCAGATGCCAATTAGATTCTAAGTCTAATTTCTATTTCCATTTCCCTATTTTGTCAGGAAGTTACCGGAAGTTACCTTCATGTTCTGTTTGCTTCCCGCTTGTAAGGAGTTCATCTTCATTTTTTATTCATTATCCATGAAAATGCCAAAATATGTAGTCTTAACTACCAAAAATAAAACATGTGTTCTTCCTAATATCATTGAGGTATCAACTGGCATCAGAGCCCTATCTGAATCTATTTTTTTTTCACTAACATGGCGAAAAAAAAAAGGCTTGATAATCTTGAACGGAGTGTAGGACACCTCCAAGATGAGTTTCAGAAAACCAACACCGACATGTTTGACAAGCTTACCCATCTTGAAATCATGATTAACAATTGGAAAATTCTTTCCAGAGCCAGCGTGAGAGTGCTTCTGTGTCGCAAGAAAACGGGCACCAAAGCCCTAAACTAGCGAATATCACCAGTGTACGCGTCAACCATATACCACCACCAGTTAACCAACCATCTCATCGCAACGTTATAATTGGATTTACCTAAGTTCCAAGTAGGTGATCCAACATAGTGGATCAACAAGGCTAAACAATACTTTCGTTACCAAAGGATTTCACTAGAGCGGCGAGTGGACTTCCCCTCATACCATTTGGAGGATAAAGCCAACGAATGGTGGCAAGCCACTGTTAAACACTTACGAGATACCATTCCTGTGGTTGATTGGAAAGTGTTTCAAGTAAAAATATGGGCTAGATTCGGTCACATAAAGGCTGATAACTTCGATGAGGCACTGTCTAAAGTTTTCCAAACCTGTGCATTACGTGACTATCATAATGAGTTCAAAAGACTCTAAAACAAGGTTGATGGTTAGACCGAAAAAGCGTTGATTGGATCATACATGGGTGGATTGAAGGAGATGATTGCAAAAGGGATCCAATTGTTTCACCCCCAAACTTCGAAACGGGCTATCAACCTAGCTAGGATGTGTGAGAAACAACTTTAGAAAATGAAATACAACCACAATTTTAGGAGTACTCAGCCAATAACAAGTAATTAACGACCTATGATGACTACCCCAAGCATTACGAGACAACATCGAGTTGCAGACAATAGAGCGAAACCAAAACAACTGACGTGGGAAGAGATGAAGCATAAACGAATCTTGGGTATTTGCTTTAGTTGTGATAAAAAATATACACATGGTCATCGCTATAAAAACCTCAATTGTTGTTCATTGAAAGAATAAAGGACGACAATTTTAGAGTCGCGGGTGTTGGAGACTAAGGCAAAACCAAAGATTATACTACATGCCTTAACGAGTTGCTCAATTCCTCGCACGATCCGTGTCCATACCATTATCAACTAGCGAGAGGTGATTTCTCTCATTCAAGTGGCTCCACCCAAGTGAATGATATGGTGGAGAGTCAACTGAAGTTGAGTCTGACCATAATAAGTCCAAGGAGGGTATTGAGTGGCAAACGACAATGAATTACAGAGTAGCAGCGTATATAAGGTTGTACCTATTATAATTACTGGTATAATTTTCACGGTTGATTTATATGATGTTCCTTTACAAGGGCTTGATTTGGTGCTAGATATTCATTGGCTTTCTACCTTAGGCCCCACAGTTTGTGATTGAAGAACCCAATCCATTGAGTTTCACCAGGCTGAGGAGAATAAAATATTTACGGGTGTGGTTAATAACTCAATTAGCCAAGCCCATTATGTTGAGATTGAGAGGGATGTAAGATAAGATCATACTATTTTTGCAATTCATCTTCACGATGATGTTGACACGACTGTTCCTGCTTTAACAAAATTTCATAAACCTTTGGACGAGTTCTCAAGGATTTTCGAGAACCATCAAAACTTCCTCCTCCTATAGTTATCAACCATTATATCACAAGGATGAGATCGAAAAATAGGTTTAGAAGATGTTGGATGTGGGTATTATATGACCTAGTTGCAGTTTATTCTCCTCTCTAGTGCTCTTAGTGAAGAAGAAGGATGGCATATGGAGGTTTTCCACTGTTACGGGGCTCTTAATGTAGTGACAGTCAAAGATCGCTTTCCCATATCGATGGTGGGGACATGATAGACAAATTATATGGAGCGGTAATCTTCAGTAAGATGGATTTGAATGCTGGTTATCACCAAGTCAGATTTTGGGATCAGGATGTCTACAAAATGGCATTTCGCACACACAACAGGCATTATGAATACTTGGTTATACCTTTTGGTCTCTGTAATGCTCTATCGACATTTCAGGCATTGATGAATATGACTTTTCAAACGTACTTACAGAAATCTTTCATCTTTGTTTTAAGATGTTTTAATTTATAGCCAAACAGAAGAAGATCACTGGGAGCATGTGTGATTGGTGCTACAGGTTTTGCAAGAGCAGCAACTCTTCGTCAAGTACAAACAAAATATATAAGTTTAGGAAAAGTAAACTGGATTATCTTGGTCATATTATATCAGATAAAGGTGTCAAAGTGGATCAAGCAAAAAGTGAAATTGTAATTGATAGGGTCGGATTAAAGTGGAGGTGAGGATGGCAAAGAGGGTCAGATTTTTCTTAAAAGGACAATTCAAACCTAAAAACTAAATCATAATGAGTAATCAATATACCCGGATGTATGACCCAATCCGCAAGGCCCATGAATCCAAAAAATACTATAAATAGTTCGATAAATAATATTAAATGGGTTGGAGCATTATCCATTTAGATATTAAATACAAGTACATCTATTATCTCTCTACTATCCAAGCTAAATTTAATACTATACAACTTAAATAACTTCAAAAACTACCCTACGATCAGTTTTTACCATCACCAAATGGGCGACCATGGCGGGAGTGTGAGGTGCCCGAATAGCTTATTCAAAATCTAACTTGTGAATCGTGCTTCAAATTTCTTTGAGTTATCTATCTCGACATGCAAATTATCCCCCTATTGAGAATAAGGTGATAATGAGCACACTACCTGTCTCTTGTAAATCACAGTACATAAAAAAGACATATGATGCAAGATTAGTGCGATCAGCTGAGGGCAGAGATCGAAGCTTTGAAAGTACAATGGCAGGCTGAAAATGAGCTAAAGAGGAAGAATATATTAGGATCTATCTGTTCTGATAAACCGATAACAACCCCAAACAAGTTGAAAGTGATCATACCCCAAAGGATCGTAAAGGAACAAAAAATAACATTGGTTAAGCAATTGTCGAACACGTCAGATCTGTTGGAGACTCAACCAAAAAATAACATTGGTTACGCAATATGACCGAGGCATTTTGATAGTTCAAAAATGGAAAGAAATGATGAAAAGTCAAGATCTTGATAATCACCTCGAACAATTTAAAAAAATTATGATGACTTTTAATGACGATGATAAGTTATTGTGTCCGGCCTTTTCGCAAACTTTCAAATGAAGTGCGTTAAAATAGTATAATAGATTAGCACAAGGATTTATAAAATACTTTGAATATTTTAGATGACGTTTGCAAGGAAATTTGTAAGGAGTAAAGAGCTCAAAGGAAACGGTGACACCATAATTCACTGCACACATGAACCAAATGAGTCTTTAAGAGATTACATCAACCATTTTGTGAATACAAAGAATGGATTGGCTTATTGTTTTGAGAATATAGATATCTTCTATTTAAGGCAGATTTAGTTGATTCAGTTACTTAGAAGAAAGCAATGACTTGGGGAGGATTACTAAACCAGTTCGGAAAACAAATCAGAGTGGAGGAAACCAAGAAGTTAAGATTACCACGTTAGAATAAATTTGTTCCTGCAATTTCTTTCCCACAAGCTAGTACTCACTCTCAAACTATGGTTAATTATGGTTCTAAGGAATCCGGACAAGGTTCATATCGGCCTAGACAGAGTCAGTCAAATCAAGGCCAACAGTCTATACCAAGGAGAAATTAGTGGGTTCAACCTGAATGGTTTGCATAATTAGGTAAAAATGTAGCCACCATATATGATAAAACCAAGAATGTTATACATTTTTTAAGGACATCACGAATTTATAGGTACCATAATGATGTGGCTCATGATACCCAAGATTTCATTACCCTGAAACAAGAGGTGCAAACCTTGATTAATAGTGGTCAATTATATGCTTTTGTTAAACAACAAGGAGGTAACAGGCAAACTAACACACGAGCTCAGCCTAGTGCAAGTACAGTCCATGTTACATCACCAAATGTTCAAAGATAAAATATGAGACATCTAAACAACAAAATGTGAGGGTAATTGTGGAAAGATTTGATATGGATTCAGAGTATTAAGACCCCGATCTAGATCAGAATCAAGTGGGTGTGATAATAGAGAAAATAGCGAAAGTATCTGATCTATGCTGCTATTTCGAATCTTTTACTATTTTTGGAGGAGATACTATCACAGTGCCATCAAACTACTCCACAGAAAGACATGTGAACAGTTTGACAACTCAATTAGAGAGGAAAATGTCTACACACCTTTATTAGAACCCTGGTCCTTTCATATTTGTTTTATGAGGATGACCTAAGGTAAAAAAAATCCCTTATGAAGATGTTGTGGTTATAGGAGCATCTAATGAAGGCAATAAAATACGTAGGACACATGTAATTCGGCAAATATTTTATTTTTATCGGCCTATAAATAAATAAAAAATCCTTCGGTTATTCAAAAAACTGATGATGACACCATTCTTGATTGACCATAGTGGGGTTTACGGGAAACTCTGCTGATGTAATTGGGGGATTTGAAGGTGAGGTCTCGCTAGTAAAAAGGTCATTCAAGAAACAGGAAGAGTTTTATTTGTGGTAGTTGATTCTCCGACGTCTTATAATGCGATACTTGGTATATCTTGGCTATCAAGGATGCATGCAGTAGCATCCATTGTTCATCAATGTTTGAAATATGTCATTCGGGGTCAAGTAAGGGTGGTCTGAAGTAGCCAAAAGATAGAAAAGGAATGTTATGTCACTGCTCCCGCTCTAAAATCATTGGAAGCAATAGAAATTGGAAAATAATAGCAACTTATACAGTCTTCCATATAATCAAATGTGATAGATGATCCAATGGAGGCTCCTAGTGTTGTTATCCCAGTCGAAGATGTTGAAATTATCATCTGGTAAAAGGGAAATGCGTGAGGGTCGGATCTAAATTACACTTCGGATTGAAGAAAAAATTATTGTTATTTTTATCAAAGAATTTACATGTGTTTGTTTGGTGCAATGAGGATTTAACTGGGGTACCAGCTAGTGTTACATTTGATCACCTTGATTTTCTCTCTCACTTGCCTTTATAAGTCAATAATGGGCCTCACGTAGCCCAGAACAACATATCCCAATTCATCATTCTCCTTAGACACTTCAAAAGTTACCCCAACGTATATCACAACGTTCGCATGGCTGGTGGACTCAGGGAAACCTTGTTTGAAGTCGTTGAAATTAAAGTTCCCCAAGTCATCCATTTGGTCACCACCTTCAAAATTTGGCATGTCATTTGTGGGAAGTATTGAGTACCATGACTTTATGGGCTAAGTGGATGCTACATCAAATTGTGTGATTTATATCTTCTTATTTTATGATAATAAAGTGTGTAGCACACTTAATAACATCTAGTGAAGAAAATACGTTTAATAAATTCGAGTTAATGAAATTAGAATGACAATTAAGAAAAAACATTATTATTTAGTTAAGATTTCAAGAAAGTAGTAAGATTAAATATTACCCTTTTAATTTCCATCTACTAAGGTTTCAACACCTAAACTTTTCATGAACATGAAATGTATGTGGACATTTTTAGTTTATAAGGTATCTAAATTCCGAGGAAGTTTTTTTTCACTCCAACAACTATTTTAAGTTAAAATTGTATTATGTTTAGTTTCAGTTTGTATATGATTAACTCAAAAAAAATATAATTCTTAATTATGCTCTATATATGTTGTATATCATGTATAATTTAATGATCTCAATTTAGTAGAGTAAGATCATTTGGAAATTGACAAAATGATTATGAGGTTGTGTCTTTTTTTTTTGTTGCACTTCACGAGAAGTCAAAATTTATTTATTTGGTAGTTGGCAATGTGGCTACTGAGGTAACTATTGTGCACATATAATCCAAGGTGTTACCTTTATATTATTTTATTGGCAATCATCCAAATTGATTAGGTGAGTCGGGTTTACATGTAAACAGTGCACAATTTTATGGATACACTTCAATAGATGTGATTATCTAAGTGGGAGATTGTAATGATATCTTGACTTGGAATATCTCATTCATGAAGAATTTGTGTATCCAAATTATTGAAATTGTAAGTTTAATTAATTAAATATAATAAAAAATAGTATATTGGACCGATGAGTAATGTACAGAGCTCTGTGGAACATATAATGTAGATGTTAGTTGGATTGATGTGTGGTCGAGAGTGAAGAACCATAAATATGAAACTATAGATTTTGGATCATAAGAGTCTAATTCATGCTCCCCTTTTCCAAGAAAATGTATAATGCTTCTATAGTGATGATGGTGAGTGTTGGTTTATATTATAAATTATATATTGGTCCAATATTTTATCAGTTCGACTTATGGTTCGGACAAATCATACCCTTATTAGTAGTCCTTATAGTATTTGCGTGACAAAGGACTATTTTTGGTGTTGCTTCAGATTTTGTTTGTACCTCTGCCACATACGGTCGTCGACCCTCTAATCCAAAACAACACGAGTCAGATAACTTTGCCTTCATTCTTTCTTCTCATTTTTTTTATTTTTCACTAATTCCACACATATAGATAGCGAGAGAGAGCGAGAGTAAGTTTTTTTTTCTTTTACCACCGTAAACTCCAATTTTGGGGAGATCACTATCCTCCAAGAAAAACTTGTACAAAGGAAAACGAACGCCAATCGGACTTTATTCTAATGGGTTAATCTGATACTGAAAAAACATATTTCACTAAAAATTTGTTGTTGTCTTTGAAGAAAATAAAGCGCTCTCCCAAATATAAAAAAAATGAATCTAAGAGGCCCATGATGATTCTTTTAAACCATGATACGCCCCCTAAAGGAATATAATGGGTCTGGAGATAATGTTCCCACAAGACCCAAAGCGATTCTTTCAAGTCAGATTATGCATTTGGAGGAATTTTTTGGGTCTCAAGAAAGATATTTTGATCGAAGATAAAGAAGAGGCATGTGAAGATTCATAAGATGATGGTGATAATGGTGATTCTGCACGTGATGAGTCCAAATAAATGAGCTCTGAAGAAAATCAGTATGGAAAATATTCCGAAGAAAATCGTACAAAATACAAAGGTGAAAAATCAATGAAAAAAGCCAAAAAAGACAAAGCTTATGATATTGAATAATTTTGTTTTGTCTTTCTAATGGCATAACTCTATTTTTACATACATTTTTTTAATTTCAAGTCCTTATACGCGTACAACATATAATGTTTTTATTTTGAATTTTTATAAATGATAATATTTTTGTTCGAATTCTTTTTATCATCGTATAAATTTTGCATATAGGGTGATGTCTTTGGATTTTACTCAGTCGAGGGTGATCAGTTCCTAACTTGTTACCGAAGCCCTTTATAGATTCAAAATTATTAAGCTCTCATTATTTACCAACTAGTGTTGGAACCTTTAAGCATGACCCATTACTGTTGGAACCTTTTAAAGTATTATTTTAGGATGGAAATTATTGGACCTTTTAAAAATAAAATCAGAAAACATGACCAATTTGTGTTGGAATCTTTTTAAAGAAAAATTTTAGATAAAAAAATCCTGGACCTATCGAAAACGAAGTTGGAGAACATAACCAACTAAAGTTGGAAACGTTTAACGTTAAGACTTTAGGTAAAAAATATATGGACCTGAAGTAAATGATGTCGGAAAACATGACCAACTAATGTTGGAATCTTTTAAAATAATATTTTAGGTCCGAAATTTTTGAACCTGTAAAAAATAAAGTCGGAAAACATGACCAACCAGTGTTAGAACATTTTAAATTAGAATTTTAGGTCGAATATTTCTGGACCAATAAAAACTAAAGTTAGAAAACATGACAGTTAGTGTTGGAACCTTTTAAAGTAAGATTTTAGGTGAGAAATTCTTAGACCTGGCAAAAATAAAGTTGGTGAACATGACCAACTAGTGTTGGAAACTTTTAAAGTAAGATTTTAAGTAAAACATTCATTCACCTATTGAAAATGAAGTCGGAAAACATGACCAACTAGTTTTTGAAACTTTTAAAGTGAGATTTTAGGTTGCAAATTCCTAGACCTGTCAAAATAAAATCTGAAAATATGACCAACTAGTGTTGGAACCTTTTAAAGTACTATCTTAGGTCAGAAATTCCTAAACTTTTCAAAAATGAATTTGAAAAACATGGCTACCTAGTGTTGGAACCTTTTAAAGTAATATTTTACATCGAACATTCCAAGATATGCTGAAGGTGAAGTCGTAAAATATAACCAACTAGTGTTGGAACCTTATAAAGTAGCATTTTAGGTTGGAAATTCATGGAACGGTCACAAATAAACTCGGAGAATATGACCAACTAGTGTTAGAACCTTTTAAACTAAGATATTAGGTTGGGAACTCATGGACCTGTTAGAAATAAAGTCGCAAAACGTGACCGACTAGTGTTGGGACCTTTTAGAGTAAGAAAATAGGTCAGAAATTTATGGACCTTTTAAAAATTAAATCGAAAAGCATAAACAATAAATGACTTATATTTACCATCTTGCTAGATAGGCACCTCCATAAAACTTGAATGCGCTACCAGGGTATCGAAGAGTAGGCCACCAGTCATAACATGGTCAGTTGAAAAGTGTGCAATTTTTACACATTCATTCCAAATACAATCTTAAACTCTCAATGTTTTAGGGGTTCCGAACGGTCTTTCATCTTGGTCTATTATTAGTTTTTTTGGACTAAAAGATTTGAACATGCTATTGCTAGCAAATCGGAGCTAGTAACTGTTGAATTTGTCGTTGTTGGGGTAATAGAACAAGTCTCAATATCTTAGATTCTTCTAACTTAATATGCTCTTCAACTTAAGCCAATAAAGCACTAAAGATCAAATCTTTCTTCCGAGTAACTTCATCAGCCAATTCTCTAGGGAAAAGCCTTTGTCTAAAAGAATCACAAGCAACTTTCTCATGGCAATAAAATATGGATGTAATCGCATGGTCGTGTCTTATTTTATGCTCTTTCTCAAAGAATAGATTAAAATATTTTCCTTTTGGTATTTTTATTATCTCATAGAGATTCAGACTCAACATCATCATCCTCTTGCGAATTTTCTATATTTTTATCTTTTCGAATTTCCGATCCAATATAACCATTGTTTTTTTCTGAGCATTTAGTGCAGAAATTTCATCCAATAATTTATCTTGATGTCCATTTAGGTCCTATTGATTTTGTTGCTATTTGAGTTGTTCTTACATTTGAGCACCCACTACTAGCTGACCGGAGCCCTTTCTGTAATCACCGTAGGATCTGCCTACCTCTTAGTGTTCATTTCTCACAATAATTTAAAGTTGAGCTCAATGTCTTAGTGATTTTAGATATTATATTTGGGTGCCAGTTTAAGCTGTCATTGTGGTTACCACTGATGAATATTGAAAATATTCGAGGGACTGATGACTCTTGAAAATATTCGAAGGAAAAATATGTCATGAATACTTGAGGGGTCACACAAAAATTATAGAGAGATTATAATGGAGATTCTACAGAGAGAAACTACCAGAAGTAGTAATAAAATTTAAAACGTTCTCACTTTTCCAAGAAAATATACAATACCTTATATAATAATGGTGGTGGGCCTTTGGACCGCCTCATTAACTTATTATCTTGCCCACATTTACTTTTTATTACATAAAACACCCTTAATGTTAAATATTTGTTAGTTTTATATTACAAAGTCAATACCGATCCAATATTTAACAAGTTTGACTTACAGTCGGATAAACCGTATCTTTATCAATAACACTTATGTTCCCATAAATAAGTACAGACAATATCTACATTTATGGTTTATACGCAGACTGTATGTTGAAGTGGTTCATTAGTTGCAATAATAAATTTGTATTTGCACTAACATCTAATGTTGGAGTCGTTATTTAGTACTTTAAATACGGCTTTATATTAGTGGTTCATATGACATTATATTAATTGTCAAGTTATCAAACTTTATCTTTCTATAATGCTTTGGCCTAATTCTACCCTCGTTTTCGCTATATATACTTATCAAAATGCTCTAACGTTTCCACACACAAATGTAATATCAACATAAATCTTCCAGATCTATAATATAGAATGAACTGCGGAAGAAGATAATTATTTTCCAAAATCCGTCACAATGTAGAGAGAACAAATGCAAATGAACCTTCTTGGGTTTTCATGAATTTGTATGCAAAAAGTACTATATGTACGGTAGAAATTATACATGTTGTTCGTGTATGATATCTCCTGGTTGAGGTCATGAAGAATTATTTATGATGTTTGAATATCTAAAATCAATTCCAAGGTTTTGTTTTTTGACCCCCTGTATAATATCATGAAAGAGACGCACATGGTGATTAGTTTGCGCATTACTAATTGCATTAAAAACATATATTGAAAGAGGTAAACTTGAACCTCGTTCAAATATTAGAACAAGTGCATGGGGATGCTTACCTTATAGAACTCGATATACAACTATATAACTCTTTCTAAAGCGTTGCATTATTTATGTTTATACTTCTGCTTTTCATTTTATATTATTAAATGTTTGATTAATGTACTTTTTTAAAATTTTCATTATGTTATGACTTTATCATGTTTATTTATGGATGTTGTTTATTTTTATAGTTAAATATTTGAAACTTAAAGAATGCCATTGTTAAAAATTAAGACTAAGAAAAAAATATTGTTTAGAAATAACATTAACGAACAAACTCAAGTTACGACAACATGAGAGAGAAATAATTTAAAGTTACAAAAAGAGGTTTTCAACCCTTGGTAAGGTTCGTCACTCTTTTGTCTTGGTTAAGTACTTCTTGAATTTTCATATATTTGGCAATCCAATCGTATATTGAATTCATCTAAGAAAAACCCTGTCTTTACAAAAATGTTTCCAATTAATATGAGCAAGAGGTATCGATGCCTTCAGATAGATCTTAACCTTTAAATTGATATCGAATATCATTTATTAAAAAAAATATAAGCTTAGTAAACAACTGAAATCATAAATTTACTTACACTAATGAATTGATTCTCGTTCACATGAGGGATACAAACCTTTTTTTTCTCCAATAGGGGGCAAAACACATTTAAAGCTAAAAACGTTGATGAGACACTTAGATTAAATGTAAACACGATACAATTAAATACAGTCGCAATGCAAAACAAAATCTATGAGTATCATCGAGTTTTTGAAGTTAACAATTAAATGAAAGCATTTGAGCATCTCCACTTCTTTATATTATTTTTTTGTGACTACCGTATACAGTTTCATACACAGGAGAGACCGATAAGATTTTTCTCATTAGGGGTTTCCTTACATGCGGTCATGAATCTTGACGACCGGACAAATAGTCAACTATAGCTTTAAACCATAATGGTCAGCCATTGTCATATCTGTTACCTCATAAATGAACAAAATTATAAATGTGGGAATATTGTTTTCAAACAATAAATTTGCTTTAACTTATTGATTAAGTTTTTGTTTTTATGTATATTTTATTATAAATACTACTTATATTGGATACATTTCCAAGTTTCTCATTCCTCGGACTGAGTAACACTTTCTGAATATGGGAACCAACCGTAGAAAAGTTCAGAACGAATGTTTCTTCGTATATTTTTGAACTTTCTCACTCCCAGAAATCCTTCTAAAAATTTCACAGGCTCGTGATTATGTTTCCCGCATATATTTCTTAGATTCTAGAAAGCACTTTTACCTTTAATGTTATAAACTCTAAGCCTAAATGAACAATCATTTTTCTTAAATATATTTTCTTCTCTTTAATTAGGTTTCTTATGTTGCTTCTTATATGGTCCATATTTCTCGTAAGCAAACACTGATCTTAGAGATCTTTAAGTCTGCTTATCCTCGTTAAAACTCTTAATAATTACGTATACCATCCTTTTACACATATTTTCTAACCATTTTTCAAGTTAAGGTTACTATATTATGCACTACTCGTGAATGCGAACAAGAAAATATAAAAATATTTAGTTGTGTATGAGTTTTGATTACCTACAAAAAAAATATGGCAATGAAAATAATTTTATCATCACTACCTTCTAGATACCACAAAACTGGTTTCTCTCGTTTTGGTCTTGTCGACGTGATGCATCGATGTCGGTCGTTTATTGGGACAATCTATTGTTAACAAGCTACATTGACACATACGGACATGTTAATACGAAAAGGTGACATGAATGGAAAAATTTCCATCAAATGTTAACATTTCTTTCTATGTTGATTCTAGTGTGTCGACATAAATTATCACTAATAAACAACAAATATCCTCATTGCCAAAACCACCGAAATTTCAGATGCGTGAAATTCTTTTATCTAGATTTGTACTATAAACTATGTTATATATATATATATATATATTTGTGATTCAAGTACGTTTTTTAAACTCGATTCGGTTGATTCCTGTTAGAGTGTCAGGATTATAATAAAATGTATATGGACTATTTAATATTAGTCTGTATATGGGCTAGAGTTTACTTTCTGTCACACTATATATATACACTGTATTAGTGATATGCCTAGATAGGTTATTTGGTTTACGTGTTGAAAGGATGAAGATGTGAGAGACACATTCACTCAGCGTTTCAAATGTTTACTTTGTGCTTCTGAATTATTCAATGAATGATATTTTTATACTCAACATCTTCGTATCCTACGATTATTTGTTCCATACATATAACACATTCACAATTCTCTTAACATGGTATCATACCCAAGTTCAAAGCAATGTGGGACTAATCAAATGTGTTGAATATTCAGCGATGTTGATTCTGCTATAACTTGTCGACGTTTATTCCGCCCATTAATGGGTTCAAGTTTAAGGGGGAATGTTGAAGAGTAAACTTCATCTCATACTTGGTCAAGAGTCTCACATTGCTAACATTGAAAAGAATAAGGTATATATAAATATGAATTCCCCTCAACTAGTAAGAGACCTTTTAGGAGTGTATCAAAAGAAAATTTGTGCGGGATTTCGGGTCCAAAGCATACAATATCTTACTAGTACCTGAGACCAGGTTCACACCTACACATCTGTTCTAACACATTTATCCGGTTTTTGTTCTCTTAAGACCGATGTATTTCGGTCTTTTTCCCTTTGCGCCGACGTGTTTTCGGTGTAGCCTTCAACAGCCAACGTGTTTCTGGCCTTTGTTCTCTCGAGACCACTTATTTCTGGTTTTTTTTTATTTATGTCAACATATTTCCAGCATAATCTTCATCAGCTGACGCTTATCTTTCCTTTGTCCTCTCGAGATTGACATATTTTCGGTTTTTGTCCTCTTGTGTCACGTATTACGGGTGTAGTATTGTTTATATTCTCATCACCAACATTTTCTCTAGTAGTTTTTCAAAAGGCCTTGATGGAATTTACGGTTCAGTCTGGTCCTCGAGGTACTTATTTGTTTGCCCCACGTTATTCTCAGCGTTTTTGTACTTATTGTCACAAAATTATTCATGAGGAATCGAATTGCTACGTCAAACATAGGTATCCTACAAGTTGGATGAAACGTTACGGCGCTACACCATCTTACGGCCGTGGAGAAGGAGGTCCGCACGGACCGCCAAACGTCGGCAGCGCTCCAAATTCGCGCAGCACGATGGCAGAGACAGCCACTGTAGGTCAGTTGGTTGCGGCTATTACCGAGTTACCTGCTGACGAGGCTTCTCGTCTTTCTGGTCAGTTGCAGCAGTTGATTTCCCTTCTTTCAGCAGACAAATTTTCCCAGACTGATGAGCTTCTAAGTAGTGAGTTGTTTAGTACTCTTTGGATTATTGATACTAGGTCTTCTAGCCACATGACAAGTAACATCTCTCTATTGCAAAATGTTATTATTAAGCCAACCTGTGTAGTATCTCTGCCCGATGGTTCTCAGTTTACTGCTACATATTGTGGTAGTGTATGCTTGTCAGTTATCTTTGCAAAATGTATTTTTGGTTCCCAAACTTACCTGTAATCTGTTTTCAATATCCCACTTGACTGATGATCTCGACTGTATTGTTTGTTGTGTTAAGTTTGGTTGTTTTATTCAAGAGCGGCGATCAGGGACTGTGATTGGACTAGGTGAGTGAAGAGGTGGAATATACTATTTCAGCGGTGTTGAGAAAACCAAAGTTTCCATTGTTGTAGTGGTTGATAATGATGGTGAGTTGTGGCACCATAGGTTGGGACATCCTTCAGCTAAGATAGTTCAGTCTTTATCTTTTGTCTATAGCACTGGTGATAGAAGTGTAGCTGACCCATATGATGCTTGTTTTCGCGCTAAACAGACTTGTGAGTGTTTTTCTGTGAGTGATTGTAAAAGGACTGCTTGCTTTGAATTAATTAATTGTGATTTATGGGATCCTTATCATACTTTATCCTCATGTAATGCGTGATATTTTCCCACTATTGTTGATGATTACTCTCGTGATGTATAGATTTATTTGTTTGCTGAGAAACATAAGTAACTTCCATGTTTTTACATTTTCTCGCAATGGCTAAGAAACAATTTTATAAAGTTGTTAAGACAGTACGTAGTGACAGTGTCATTGATTTTTTCTCTGTGCTTCGCGTTTTTGATGAGTTGGGTATTGTTTTTCAATCTTCATGTGTGGGTACTCCTCAACATAATGGTAGGTTCAAACAGAAACATAGACATATTTTGAATGTTGCTCGTGCTCTCAGGTTTCATGGTAACTTACTTATTAAATTTTGGGAGGAGATTATTTTGATTGTCGGGTATATTTGATTAATGGAACCCCTTCTCAATTTTTGGTCATAATACTCCATTTGAGATTCTTTTTTGTGTGCCTCCTACTTTTTATGAGCTTCGTTTGTTTGGGTCTCTGTGTTATGTGCGTGATCAGAGGTCTAAGGGTGACAAGTTTTTTTAAGTCGTAGTCGTCGGTGTGTTTTTGTGGGCTACCTATAAGGCAAGAAAGGTTGAAAAGTATATTATTTGGAGAGTCAAGATTGTCTTTTTTCTTGTGATGTGAAATTTTTTGAACATATATTTCCATTTGCATATGTTATTATGCTTTCTGAGTCGGCTTGTCCTGAGACTGGAGTCACTGTGCCTCCTACAACTGCTCCGGATTTTTGGGAGGGAGTTGATAAAGCCTCTCTGATTGAGGATGGGAAGTCGCAGCATGGCGACGTCCCTGTGGTAGTGCTACTCGCGGAGGTTTCCGAGGTTGGTGACGTGCAATCTCCGCCTCTTGTTGGTGGCAGCGGTGTCTCATATCCGCTAGTAGTTTTTGATGTTGTTTCAGATACTCCATGCATTTCTTTAGATCTTGAACGGGGCAAGCGTAGTAAAATTTCTTCTACTCGTTTGAAGGATTTTGTGATGACTACAGTAGTACATTCAGTGCCATTTGCTCCTCTTCTTCTCGGTTCTAGTCCATCTCTTGATCACGGTATGCCTTATATTTTCACTCATTATATAGAAAGTTCTCATTTCTTAATGGAACGTCACTCGTTTTTTGCATCTATTACCTCTAGGAATGAGTCTAAGTTATTCTAAGAGGCTATGCGGCACCCTGGTTGGAGAGAGGCAATGCAACAGGAAATTCAGGCACTATAGGGCAATCATACTTGGACCTTGGCGCATCTACCTCCACGGAAGAAAGATTTTGGGAGCCACTGGATTTATAAAATTAAATATCATGCTGATAAGAGAGTAGAGCGCCTCAAAGCTTGTTTAGTTGTGTTTGGTAAACACCAAGTAGAAGGGGTAGATTATACAGAGACCTTTTTCATGTTTCCAAGATGGTTACTATACGTCTTTTCTTGGCGGTTGCAGCCGCTCAGAATTAGAAGTTACATAAGATGGATGTACATAATTCATTTTTGCATGATGATCTCGATGAGGAGGTTTACATGACAATTCCTCCAGGTTTTGAAAGAGGGCGCAAAGGACAGGTCTTTCGTTTTCGGAAATTGTTGTATGGCCTAAAACATGCACCTCGGTGTTGGTTTGCCAATTTAATGGCTGCACTTAAGAGGTACGGGTTTGTTTAGTCATATTCAAATCATTTTTTATTCTCTTATTCCACGAGTGGTTGTCGTATGCATGTTTTGGTGTACGTCGATGATCTTATTCTATCTGGATATGAGTCTGGTGCATTGGTGGAGTTTAAGAATTACTTGAGCACTTGATTTCATATGAAGGACTTACGTCATCTTAAATATTTTCTTGGAGTTGAAGAATCACGGAGTCTTGCAGGTATCTTTCTTTGCAAACGTAAATATACTCTAAACATTATTTCAGAGACAGGTTTACTTGGCAACAAACATGCACCATTTCCCATGTAGCAAAACTACCATCTTGATAAGAGCGAGTCAGCGATACTCATTGACGGGTCTGCGTACCGCAGGTTGGTGGGCAGACTGATTTATTTGGTGTTTACACGGTCATTTATATGTTTTTTGGTACATATTTTATCTCAGTTTCTGCAAAAACCACAAGAGGATCATTGGCAAACTGCATTACGAGTTGTTCGTTATCTGTAAGGGAGCCGAGGTCAGGAAATTCTTTTGTTGAGTAGTTGTAATCTCACTCTGACAGGCTGGTGTGATTCTGATTGGGTTGGATGTTCTAAGACTCGGTGCAGCGCGAGTGGTTGGATGGTGTTTTTGGGTGATTCCCCTGATTCTTGGAAGACTAAGAAACAAGGTGTTGTTGCATTATCTTCCGTTGAAACAGAGTATCGTTCTATGGCAGGATTGACTTGTGAGTTGAAGAGGTTGCACGTATTTCTCAAGGATTTTAGGGTCTCACACTCAGGGGCTATGCAAGTTTTCTATGATAGTCATTCGGATTTACATCTTTCCCACAATCCTGTGTTTCTTGAGCGTTCAAATCATATTGAAGTAGATTGTGATTTTCTACGGGTTATGATACTTGATGGGATTATTTGCGTTCTCACGTGCCCACTCAGTCTTAGCGTGCAGACATCTTTACCAAAGCACTAGGCAAGCAGCAGTTTGAGTTTTTTCTTGGCAAGTTGGGCATTCATAATCTTCATGCTCCAACTTGAGGGGGATGTTAAGGTGTCAGGATTAGAATAAAATGTATAAGGGATATTTAATATTAGTTTGTATATGGCCTATGGTTTACTTTCTGCGATACTATATATATACACTCTATTAGTGATATGCCTAGATAGGTTGTTTGGTTTACGTGCTGAAAATGTGAAGATGTGAGAGACACATTCACTCAGGCGTTTCAAATGTTTTCTTTATGCTTCTGGATTATTCACTGAATGATATTTTCACACTCAACATCTCCATATCCTACTGTCATTTGTTCTATACATATAAGACATTTCCAGTTCTCTTAACAATTCAATGGATGATTTTTTTTCATTTTTAGATTTATTTTTTGTCACATTTTTGTTATATAATTTGTCTTTTTTTTCAAGTTTGTGTTTCTAATTTTGAGTATATATAATATAGTTCGAATGGTTATAATTTAGATTAGGAGTTTGTTAAATTAGTAAAACTGAAATAATTAATAATTAGGTTAGAAATATATTAAATTTGAGAGGAGCAACATAACTTTAGGAATGGATTACAACTTAAAAAACCAACTACTAATGTTTTTCAGTTTCGAAAGAAAATTCTAAAAAATAAAAAATGTATGGTGGTTATGATGTATTTTACTTTATCTTATATTATAAGAAAGTTTAATCCGTTATTCATGGTACAATTGTGGTAGCCTGAAGTGGGGGTGAGTAATTATGATTCAAGAATGAGAACGTAAGTGGGGAAAGACTAAAGAGAATCTGTAACGTCAAATCATGCAGTTGGATATATGTGGTGGATGTGATGTGAGTGCTGTGTTTTCTTTCTCGCAAAACAGCTGAGCAAATCATACGCTACACCATTCCATGATTTGACCTAAAATATACATTTACTTTTGTCTATAATTTTTTAATGAAGTCCATCTTGGGGTGTCAAATGGTTTTGGAACCGCGGTTCAAAGCTGTCAATCTGATTATGAACGGTCGGTTTAACTATAAACCCCGAAATTAGTCCATTAGGACTGTAAACCGGTAGGATCGTAAACTATTAGGACCGCCAAACCGGCAGGACCGCATAAAGAGTAAACCGGCAGGACCGCAAACCATTAGGACCGCACGAAACCAGGGTTTATTTGTAAAAAACCGCGGTTTATTTGTAAATATTATAAATGTTTTATTTATTTATAACCAAAATGTTATATTTAAAAAATATTGAGATATTGCATATCATTATAAAATTATTATTACATTTTGGTTAGTATTAATTTGTTTTGGTTATTAATATTTTAAGTGTTGTAATTATTATATAGTCCAAAATTTTAAATATTACTTATGTTATTATCACATTTTGAATATTATTATTATGTTTTTAGATCTAATATTAGTAGTGTTGATTTTAATATTACAAACCAAAACTACATCTTATCATGTTAAAATATTACAAATTCTATGGTTATAATTTTAATATTATATTTTGAATTTTATTATTGTGATTTTGTTTTAAATATTACAAGTGTTATTTATTATTTTTTAAGTTATATTGTTATAATTTTAATATTACATTTTGAATTTTATTATTGTGATTTGGTTTTAAATATTACAAGTGTTATTTATTATTTTTAAGTTATATTGTTATAATTTTAATATTACATTTTGAATATTATTATTGTGATTTGGTTTTAAATATTACAAATGCTATTTATTATTTTTTAAACCAAAATCATATTTTATCATGGTAAAAGATTACAAGTTATATTGTTATAATTTTAATATTAAATTTTGAATTTTATTATTGTAATTTTAATAATGATTATAAAATTATTATTACATTTTGGTTAGTATTAATTTGTTTTGGTTATCATAAACATCGTCCATAACAAGTGAAAAATAGCGGATTGGTGAGTATTAGTAAGTCTACGATTTATAGGCATTTTAAAACTTAAAACAACGTTTTTTTTAAATATGCAATAAAATACTAATCGAAACTAATTAATATCACAAATAATAAAAACTAAATTTAGACTAATACCAACTAATACAACTAATAACAAGCAATAACAACTAACAACAACTAATAAAATTATAATTAAAAGAACTAATTTAAATTACTATAACAATTAAATAACTTGATAAATTATACGAAGCTCTTAATTGAGCTATTATAATGTTATCCCAACGTTATTTAAGTGTTTTTATCAAATAGAAACAATTTGCGAAAAAAAATCAAACAATTCCGAAAGTAGGACTACAATATGTAAAATAAGAAATTAGAGTTTTCTAGAATATTTAGAACAAGTAGAGAGATTTAGAGAGACATAAAGAAGAGTATATGAATTTATGAGTTTGGATTTGGGGTCTCCTCTATATATAGAGGAGAACAAAAAAAAATTTAAAAAAACGAAAAATAAATAAATTCCGGACCATCCGGACAGATCTCTGGATGGTCCGGACGTCCGGCCCGGACGTAATCTCCGAACGCCCGGACTGAAAATTCGGGCCATCCGTTTCCGGATGGTCCGGACTGAAAATTCGGGCCATCCGTTTCCGGATGGTCCGGACTTTTGAATTATTATTATTTTTTAGAAATTTTTTTAATTTTTTTTAACAACTATGTTTCAAGAAGTGTTTGTTTTGCTTCTTTTTTTTTATTAAATGTTATTTAAATCACTTTCACTTTCAATTTTTATTTTGTTATTTACAAGTAATTTAAGTTTATGCATATAATTATACAATTCTAAAAAAATTAAATTTAAACTTCCAATATTGAATAGTTCGAAAATACAATAAACTATATAATTCATCTAACCATAAACACTTCAAGCTTGAAAGAATATAAAGAATCACCTAATAATTTAAAATTAGAATACAATTATATGTCTAATAGGTATATATTATTTAATATGTACCTAATATTAAATATAACATCTTAAATACAAACCAAAATCATTTTACAATTATATTCTTTACCCTATCTTGTTTAAGACAATCAAATTTTTATTTTTATATTTTTACAAATATTGAAAGTTGTAATCAAAATACAATTAGATGTATATATTTTATTTAATATCTACCTAATATTAAATAAAATATCTTAAATACATAAATATAATCAAACATATCAAAATCAAATTACAATTATTTTTTTAGAATGTAATTGCTTGATTATAAAATTTCGATTAAAATGATAACATATTTAAATTAAAATACATGAAATAGCATAATTAACTCGTGTACATGGTACATATCTCAATTATTGAAATTAGATTCAATTAACACTTACAAATTAATTTTAAATAACATTATAAAATATTCTCATAAACGGTTCTTAAATTGTTTATCTGGTGGTTTGAACTGATGGTTTAACTGCGAAACTGGGCCATTAGAACTGCAAACCGGCAGGGCCGCATAAAGAGCAAACCGACAGGACCGCAAACCGACAGGACTGCAAACCGACAGGACCGCAAACCGATATGACCGCAAACCGACAGGACCGCAACCTACCAGGACCGCAAACCGTGGTTCTGATTTAAACGGTTCCGATGATTCACTACTAGTCTACTACTACTAATTTATTAATTTTATGTTAAATTATTTGTATATATATATATATAAATAATTTAACATAAAATTAATAAATTAGTAGCAGTAGACTGGTATTGATAAAATAAGAGAGTCGGGTCTGTTCAGGTTTCAGGTTGAGGAGGTTGTGTCCAAAGAAGTGATGTGGTTGCTTTTATGGGCTGTCACGTCACTTGAAATTTGAATAAAAATGTGTGAGTGAGAGAGAGAGGGGGTGTGGTTGTCAGTAATGACATTACCTTTTATCGTTAACAACATCAATGCTGGCCCTCTGGAGGATCCCATCAGATTTTGGCCCACACAATTCTTTATCCTTTTGCTCACTCGCAGCCCCACTTCTTCTCATTTTCCGGGTCTTGCCTCCCATTATTATACCCACCTCCTGCCTTCTTCTTCTTCTTTTGTTTTCCTACATGTTTTACTACGGCTCTCAATTCTATCCACAAATATGGTCATTATATGCTCTACGTATTTTTATTAACATTACCAGTAAATACAATCCAATACAAAAACCAAAATTTAACATTTTAATATTGATTTATATTACATTCAATTCAAAAATCATCCTATTAAAATCATCCAAAATATTTTTTAATCTCTTTATTGTAAACCATTATTACGGCATACAACTATTTTAAGATACAATATGTTTGTCACAAATCTTTTCATATAAATAACTTACGTTTTATTTTAAACTTTTTGGATAGTAGATTCTCCAGGCACCTCTCTAAATATCTTATCGCCTAAACTTAAATCATAGCACTATGAGAGTTGGACAACACTTAGGTGTCTATCTCTCTTGTAATTTTCTCATCAATTATAGTCGGGACTCTCATATATATATACAAGGAGAGATTTGATCTTAATTCTCAAGAAAATTAAATCATTATCTCGTATGAATTTATCAATCAACTTCACTAATATTTGTACTTTCTTTTCGTGTTGATTACTAGAATAAACCTACAATACAGGCGCAAAGCTTCACATAGGAAAATCAAATTCAAACGTGCACTTAAGCTTTGAAACTAAGAAAATCTTTGAAAGAAAACACAATCAACACATAAATTGAAATGGTTTAAATATTTGATAAATCATACATCAACGGATAATATATTTGATTTTATATACGTAAATATAACGAGGAGTTACAAGAACACTAAATACAAGCTCGCACGCTATTTATAAAACTTCTCAAAATAGAGTGCAAGTATTTAGAGGCGTCTCTCATCTCTCACTCTTTCTATTATTATATTTTTTTGTTTCTCGCTTAAGGATTCAACAATTCCGAAATCGCTCAATTCTTTCATCTCTTGTTCTTTGTTGTTATCCTCGATACCACTTGTTAGGTTTTTATCCCTAATATATATATATATATATATATATATATATATCTTTAATTGGTGCATATTAGCACAAACATGCAACATAATAAGAATAAAAAATAAAGACCATTACTACAAATTGTACTAATATCTTATGTATCCCAAAAAGTCCAAACAAAAACATTTTTAATTTTATTTTATTTTATTCAAATATCTTATCAAATCTAATTTTATTAAGATTTGATTTTGTTTAATTTTCATACATTTATTTTATTTCCTTGTAATCTAATTTAGGTTTTTGAGCAACTCTTATATAAAGCCTCATATGCCTTAAGATATTTTAAATTTTTGGAATAATATATTTTTTATCTTTGAAAATTTCAATCTTCGTTACCCTTAGATTAGGGTTTCATCTATCGTTACTTCTTCTTCTATTTCGGACGCGTCATCAATATCCAGATCAGCGACTATGAATACATTCCAATACAATAACCAAAATTTAAACTGAAATTTTAAATTCAAAATTTAAAAACTAATAAAATAAAATACAAAACCGTAAATTTCTGAGTTCAATAGATATATTAGTTTTGTTGGGAAGTAAACCACTAAATATACGGTAAGTTAGTTTAGAAAAATCAAATTCTAGTTAGGTGGAACAATTGTTTGCTCTTATCTTCAATATTAATTTATATTGCATTCAATTCAAAAATGTTCCTATTAAAATCATCCAAAATACTTTTTTAATCTCGTTGTTATAACCCATTGTTACGGTATACAATTCTTTTTAAGATACAATATGTTTGTTAGAAATCTCTTCATATAAATAGCATACACTTTATTTTAAACTCTTTGGGCAATAGATTTTTCAGACACCTCTTTAAATATCTTATCGCCTAAACTTAAATCATAGCACTATGAGACTTGGACAACACTTTGGTGTCTATCTCTTTTGTAGTTTTCTCATCAATTGTAGTTGGGACTCCTATATATACAAGGAGAGATTTGCTCTTAATTCTCAAGAGATTAAATCATTATCTCATATGATTTTATCAATCATCTTCGCTAATATTTATACTTTTCTTTCATGTTGATTACTAGAATTAATTGAGTTTCAATTCCAGGTATAAACTTCAACGCTCACCGCTCTATTTTTAGGGAATAAACCTACAAGACAGACGCAAAGCTTGACATAGGAAAATCAAATTCAAACGTGCACTTAAGTTTTGAAACTAAAAAAATCTTTGAAAGAAAACACAATCAACACATAAGTTGAAATGGTTTAAATATTTGATAAATCATACATCAACGGATAATATATTTGATTTTATATGCGTAAAAATAACGAGGAGTTACAAGAACACTAAATACAAGCTCACACACTATTTATATAACTTCTCAAAATAGAGTGCAAATATTCAGAGGTATCTCTTATCTCTCACTCTTTCTATTATTATTATTTTTGTGATTCTCGCTTAAGGATTCAACAATTCTAAAATCGCTCAATTCTTTCATCTCTTGTTATTTGTTGTTACCCTTGATACTAAGAATAAAAAATAAAGATTATTACTACAAATTTGTACTAATATCCATATCAACGACTATGATCAAATAGTATATCAAGAGTTTATAAGAAACTTGTATCATATTAACACATATTATCCATTTAAATCCAAACTAATATATCACAAATAATTTCATACTGATTTCTCATAACAATTGAAACTTGGATTTATACGAGACCGAACCTATTTTTTTAAGATTGAACGCCTTTGTAAGGTAAAAACTCAATGTGAGGTTGAACCCTCTCCTAAGACGTATGTCAAAACGAGAACCAAGTGCAGTGGTTGAACCCACCACGTCGAAGTGGATCCCCCACTGTAGTGGTTGAACTCTTTTGCGTAGGCAAAACTCATGTCGAGCCTGTGTTTTATCTTCCATCATTTTGAGTCTATATTTAAATTGATTTAGAAATTTTATTAGTTCAAACATTTTTTTCTCTAATATATCATTGATTTTTCCATTTTAACGGATCGAACAAATCGAATTCGTGTGTGTAATTTATAAAATTCATATTTTATATATGAATAGAAACATGTTTAAAAATTGACACCGAGAAATTAATTTTTTGTTGAAGTCATTTTTAATTTATAAACGATTTATCTTGAATACGTTTATAGGATATAATCTTATTCATCTTATGAATTCAAGAAAAATAGTAATCTAATAGATATTTTAGAAGGATTTTGCATAATATTTCGAGATTTCTATGGATTTGCTAATATCACGGACCGAGTCCAAAACATAATATGGGTTCGATTTGAAAGTCGGTTGTTTGTTAATATAAACACCAAACATATACTTGCTAGCTTGGGTAATTTTAGGCTATAGTAATGTTAAGTATAGTATGTTCATTAGGAAATGTATAATACTCGCACTTGTATTCTAAAATGACGCAAGGTAGTTATATTGGTTGGAAATAGATCTTGTACGAAGACTTTTAACATTGTGAGATGGAAACAAAAATATTAAAGAAAATGTAAACAAAACCAAGCACACAAGATACTATTTAACATGATTCGTATTGTGAAAATAATTCTACGTCATAAACAATGATTACTTTCTTTTATTAAACAAGAAGGCTATAAAATAATTATTTAAACATAAAAGGCTAAATTAATATTTGTTACAAAATTTTCACGGTTTACAAAGATAATGTGATTCAAAGTAATTATGTTTGTAGTATTTACTTATCACCCTATTTCTTTGCTAAAAGAGTAGAGATTTCTCTCACTAGAAAGAATACAAAATCATCTCCAAAGTCAATTGTCGTTCACGTCATGCCATCACAAGACCTAGCCTTATATTTATTTTTCCATATATAGACTTAGAAAACCCTAATCGTCCAAAAAAAGCTCCAATTTAAATCTCATTAATCAACGCCTGTAATAAAATCATAATTATAAATTAGGAAATCTCATAGATAGGAAATCTAAATTAACAGAGAACATAATTAAATAGAAATTTTAATTAATCGGAAGTCTAATAAATATAAGAAGACTATAACAAATATGAAGCCCACCAACAAATGGAAGACGACCAGTTCGTTTCAAGAAATTAATCTCAAAATCATGTAAAATATCGGTCAAGGTAGCATTCAACATATAGCTTCAGACATAGGTCATCGATACCATGCATTCGACTCTAGTGTCTACATATTTGACCAGCTCTTTGGCCTAATATAAAACAACTAGCATGTCTTCGACCAAGCTTACCTTTAGGTTTCAATGCACGTCTTCACACCAAAATCTTGACCACAACTCTATCTTAAGAGAATCAAACAATTCTTGCCTTTTTATTTATGTGGTTGATCAATATTTGGCCCATATTGTCTTTTGGCATTGCCTTTGTTGACGTGTTACATCTAACTTACACTTAATAATTCTCTACCTAGGTTTATAATAACTCCAACATCTGTTGCACCCAATGTTCTACTCCTTCAAGACCAGCTCACATGCATCCCAGACTTGCATAAATCTCGTGTTTTTCATAAGCTTTAAAATTGGTAATACATTACCCACAACATCCAAAATATTTTCCTCGCTATAAATCTTAGCCTCTTTTTTTCTCTCTTTCTACCATTTCTCGGATGAATTACAGATTGATATTTACATGTTTAGTTTGCTCATAGAACTTTGTATTCTTTATTAAATGAAGAGAACTAGTATTTTCACATAACATAATCACATTTTTCTCTATACTACTGACTTCACTCAAAAATCCCTTCAGCCAAATAACTTTTGTAACATCCATATATTTGGATTTTAGATGAAAGCGCAATGAAATTCTCTATACAAAACTTCCAACTAACCACCTCTCCAAACATAGATAAAACCTGAAGTAGACTTCATTGTGTCAATGCAGCCTACATAATCGGATTCCACATACCCTCTCAGCACTTTATCAATTGTATTATTCTAATTGTAACATATTTGTATAATACTCAACCCATTTAATTTAATTATCCCATGAGCCACTTGATTGTATGCCAATGCAATTTTCCCAGATTAGACATGAATCTACTTAAAATACTTACGACGTAGTCAAGATCAGATCTCGTGAAAATCATACAATACATAATGTTACAAATAACATTGCAGAAGGTATCTCAATTATATACTTCTTATTTGAAGTTTCAGTTGGTGTTAGAGTGGCATTGAGTTTGAATTGCCACCGATAGGAGTTCCAACCTCTTTGGCTCCAAAAATGTCAAACCTTAGAAAGATCATATGTATGTATTTTGTTGAGATAAAAATAAATGCCCCTTCGGCATATTCTTCTTGATCTCAATACCAAGTATCCTCTAAGTGTATCCAATATTCTTTATCTTAAAATATTTTTTCAGTTGATTCTTTATTGTTTCAATCTCCTTTTTATCTCTTCCATATATTAGCATGTCATCCAGATACAATAGCAATAAGAATTGTCTCCCAATATGTGTTTATTTATTGTAATAGACATAGTTTTCATAGTAGCTATGGACATAATTGAAGGAACTAGAAAAAGAATTAAATTTTTTATTATACTGCCTGAGCGACTATTTCAGTCCATAAAGAGGTCTATTCAACAAACACATATCATATTCCTTTACTTCTTCAAACCCTTTCCACATACACGTGTAAATTTTATATTCTAATTCACCATGCAGAAAGGCAGTATTAACATCTATTTGATTTAAATCTAAATCAAATCTGGAAACAATTGACAACAGAACCTTTATGGAGGTTTATTTCACAGTTGGAAAATATATATCATTCAAATCAGCATCCTCTTTTTGTACAAAATTATATGCGACCAGCCTAGCCTTGTATATAGGTAACTCAATACCATGATTACCTAGATTTGTTTTAATATTCAATTACTCTGAACCAACTTTTGATATTTCGATTGCTTCACAAGAATCTAAGTGCCCGTCCTTCTGATATATCTCAGTTCTTCTTTCTTGATCGTAAAACATCTTTATTTATCATTACATTTCATAGCATCGTGATAGCTTTTTAGTTCAAGAATATCTCCCTCTGCTTCAATCTACAAATCAAATCTAATAACAATAACAAAACCAATAACATCAATAAAACCATACTTTTATAACCGCATGCTTGGACATTTTTCCTTTGATTTTACCAATTGATAATTTTCAATCTCAGGTTACTCTCTAGTTTGATCATTCGAAGGCTCTGGAAAATGCTATCAATCATTTATATACTCATACAATGGCTGACTTCTTCTTTGTGAGATAAAGTTTGACTATGTGTTAAAGTTTCTTCAACAGAAGCGTCTCCAACTTTATTCTCTTTATCACATCCATCATTAACTTCACATATATTCTCATGGTATTAGGTTGAGTGTTGACCGTTGCTTCAATGATATTCCTTCATCATTAAAAACCAAGTCTCTTCTTATCATAGACTTTTGATATCCAGGTTAAAGGTATCATAACCTATACCCTTTTACCTATTCCGGATAGACGAGGAATAAACATTTTAGTGTATTCGGTCCAAGCTTGTCTTTCTGCACATGTATGTAGATAATACATACAAACACTCTCAAAATTTTTATATTAGGTTTTTGTATGGACCAATCCTCTTGAGGAGAAAGAAACTTATACGACATATATGGATTCATGTTAATGAACTATGCAGTTATTGTCATGACTTGTCCCTAAAACATTTAACGTATATGCCCCTTGGACTTAGACAGATAGTCTCATATCCTCTTACTTGAATTTTTATTTTATATATTTCCCTCACACTCAGTACGTGACTTTCAAACTCACCATTCAGAATAGTCTTCCTTTGAAGGTATTTCAAGTTTAAGGAGTTCTTGACTTCAGTCATCATGAGACAGTCTTTACCGTAGAGCTTGGTATCCATAAATTGTTCGTACACCTTCAATAGAGATTTTAGAATGATGAGTGTTTAATACTTTTCTTCCATAGCTTCACCAACTGCATTCAAGTCGAGTATGATTTTGTTGTAATTTTCTTGGTGCATTTGGATATTTGTGCTACTATATATAGAACACGTGTAAAGTTGGTTCTTCATATACATTCTATTTGCCAATAAATTTATCATGTAAATCGCCTCCATCTGATTCTATATATTTAGCATTGTAGGTTTTTCATTTTCCAAGCTCAGTATGAAGGCATTATAAGATTTAGACAATACAACACATCAACTTGTGTATATTTCTCATTGATAATATCAAGTAGCCTCTTTTGTACTAGGTAAGACTTAACCTTAACTCTCCAAAGGTTAAAATCATTTTATGTCTAATTTTTCTAAACTAGACTTCATTGAACACATTTTTCATGGTTTTTCGGTGTCGAAATGAGATCTGATTCTCAAACCATTAGATCGGCGCTCAATCTACTTCTTCTTTCTTGATATTTTACGCCCACCGCACCAGTAGTTGGAAATAGATCTTCATGAAGATCCTTGACTACGTTTAATGAAAACAACAAGATAAAAGAAGCATAAAAAACTAAGTACACTAGAAAATATTTAACGTAGTACATATTGTGGAAATAATCTTACATCTATGACCAAAAGATACTCTCTTTTATTAAACAATGAGGTTACACAAATACTCTTCAAATACAAATGGCTCAGTCAATCTTTGTTACAAAACTCTCACGATTTACAAAAAATAACCAACATATGAAGCTTCGACCCATGTAGCATTTGGCAAAAAACTACAGACAGAGGTATTAACGCGATGCATCCGCATTCGGTTCTAGTCTCAACACATTCGGCCAAGTCTTCCGTTCAGTAAAAAAACAACCAACATGTCTTTGACCAAGCTTGCCTTTAAATTCCAACAAACATTTTTGCACCTAAATCTTTTCCACATATCACAGTTGTAAGAGAATCCGGCAATCTTTGTCTACCCATGACTTTGGTTGACCCATCTTTGATTCACGTAGTCAATTGGTAATACTTATATTTTCGAGTTACTTTCTGGTGTATACAAAACATAATTTATCGGTAATTTTTTTCATATGAAATGTTAATAAAAAATAATGTTTTAGTAGACATCTTTTTAAAATTACAAAGTATTTCGGAATTTATTACGGAATGGCTAATATCATGGACCAAATTCAGAACATAGTCTGGGTTCAATCTGAAAGTCGGTTGATTGTTAATATGAACACAAACCACATACTACTTGCTAGGTCGGGTAATTCTAGGCTATAGTAATGTTGAGTGTATTCTGTTCATAATGAGATGTATAGTACTCGCACATGTGTTCTAAAATCACGCGAGGTAGTTGTATCGTCTTGTGGGGCTGAGGTTGTAGAATTATATAATACAATTATGGGGTCATCTCATAATTTGAATGTGCTATACATGTTGTTCACTATGTTCTAAAACAATATATAGTAAAGTTGTCGCGAGACAATAGAATAATTGTTTCATGTGTTTTGTGCTATTCAAATAATGCATACTACATAATTTCTAGACCTCAAGTTAAGATTGGCATATATACTCGTAATAGTAAGGCACCAAAAGAATACTGGCTTAGTGTATAGGTCAATGCTAACTAACCAAGATTAAGCATACATGATCTAGTCTTTAACGGGATTTGTCTACATAAAATGTCCTCGGACAAGATTACTCAGAAGAAAATAGGCATACATTTCCGATTTGCAGATAACTTGTTTGGTAATGCTATTCGCGTCACGATTGGGTGTCGTTTGATATCCATCACCTTTTCGTCCGACCAATATTAAATGTGTGTTGCAATAACAAAAATATAAAGGATTAGTTTCGTAACTATTTTATTATAGCCGTATTATCAAACTAAAGTTTTTGCCAAAGTTTTAATAAATAATATATATAAAGTATTGTTCTAAAAATAAATTAATAAGGATATAAAGGATCATCTAATTTACTAAATTTTTTGTCAAAGTTTTAATAAATAATATATATATATATATATATATATATATATATAAATAAATGATTGTTCTAAAAATAAATTAATAAGGATATAAAGGATCATCTATTTTGTTGAGAGAAAAAAGTTAAATTTAAGTATTTTATTTTTCGTTTTATAAGAAATATTTATCTATAAGGTTGTGGTTGGATATTGGAAATCAAAACTCCAATACAAAATCTTAAAAATTGATATATAAAGTTAAAAACTAAAAATCCTTTATGTGGTTGTTGTGAAGATTTGAGATGAAGATTTATTTATTTTTGCCATAGAACAAAATTATTTTGAAATTCAATTAAAAAGTAATAATATATACAAAAAAAATTAAACACTTAAATTTACGGAAGTACTTTCATGTTTTCATCTCTATTTTCATTGTCAAAATCATCAGGAAACTTTTGAAATATCGATTCCAAATGTGTAATTGTTTTTGGTGACGAACAAATATCACGAAGTTATGTTATATAATAAAGAGGGCTTTGAACAGTATAACATCCCTCGACTATCGCGTTTGGATAAAGTTAGTCCAAAAGATCTTCTTATCCATGAGAAGCTGCCACCTGTCACCATAGTCCCCAAATTTGTGTATCACCACCAGTCCCTTGAGTTTATCTCTCCTACGTTTTGGGTTTGACCTAAACTCAAGGGACTAGTGGTGATGCAAAAATCTGGGGACTATGGTGACAGGTAGCAGTCTCTCATGGAGCAGAGGATCTTCTGGACTAACTTTATCCAAACGTGATAGTACAGGGACTGTTAACGGACATTTGAAAGTCAAGAGACTATCTGCCACCAAACGCGATAGTCGAGGGACGATGTACTGTTCAAAATCTAATAAAGAGTAATGGTAAAATTATATTAAAATAAACCAATAACCATAAGAATTTAGATATTATTAGAAATTGATTTTGGTAGGAGAAAGTTTAATTAGTTGTATATTATTGAGAACAAAATTTAGTGGAAGAATCTAATAAATAATTATTGGAAAAGTGAAATTTATATATTATTGGAAATCGGTTTTTTGTTAATTATTACTTTTGTATGTATATTATTATTATTATTATTATTATTATTATTATATTTATACATAGTTTTTATTTTAGAGCTGGGTCGGATTAGACAAACTAAAATGAATATTACCCGCTAATATTTTTAATAAATAATGAAAATATTGACTCAATAGCGCTTTAACATTCATAAGTTTATTGTCTATATTATTATTTATTATCTTTTAGTATAGGTGTTAGAAAATGATAACGATATATAATAAATTATAGAATTTTTATAGTAACCTTTAAGCCAATTTTTTTGAATTTCTTTATATAGTGGATACATTTAAAAGAAACTATTACACACCACTTAATTTTCTCAAGAAATAATTTATGATATAAATAAATAATAACTGAAAACTTATTCAATTATTTAGTCTATAAATAATATATTTAGGATAACATGGAAAGTTTATAGAAATATTGTTAATTATTTTAACACCCATCTTGGGTATATAAGTTTTAAAGAATCTCATAAAACCAACACAACCTTTACGAAGAACATTTCATGTATAAAATTTCAAACAATGAGTTATAATTGATTGTGTTAAACATGTAAAGATATAAGATTCAACATCATATAATTCTTACATTACTAGTCCATGAGATTCAACGATTTTTCTAGTGGCAACAATTCATACTTAAATTTTAAAACATTAAGTTATCATGACAAATCAACCTCGTAGACGCGACCACCAATTTTTGAAATTTTCAGTATGTTGCTTCAAAAGATTTCATTGGCGAGTCAAACTCAATCTTACATCAAGAATTACAGATCATTGGTACGCTTGAAAATTTTCGCGATAGGCTCTTCTCATTTTCATTTAGGCACTTGACACGTTGTTGCATACTACACCGTGATAAGTGATATATGCATTATTGCGACGACCATGTGTCAAGATACATTATGTCTTACGAAATATGATACACTGGACTTCTCATATTGGCATGCATAAGGTTTCATGGAATGTTTTTCTAAAATAAAATTTTCTATTTTTTCAACGTTTTTAATTCTATGATTTTCACATTAGATCTAATTTTTTATTAGATCATTTAATCAAATGAACACCAATAACGATCGTGGTTTATTTTCATATTGTGGTTTAATATCATCATTTATCATATTAAAAATTAAATTATCAAATCTTTATTTAGGTGAATGGTCTAGATATATATCTTTCATACCATTTCGATTACGATCTAATCCAATATAGGTATAAACATTTTCATATGTTTTTGCCTAATTTTTTTAATGTTAAATTTGTTTTCTCTCTAAAATATATTTATGATTTTTGTTCAAGATTCTTATATTTTATGGTATGCCTGTTGGTCGTCTCGCATATTAATTTTCTTGTTTATATTTTTTAGAGCTTAGTTTGATTATCATTTTTATATAATCGAGTTTGGATGCTCAATTTATGTAAATTTTTAGTTAAGTTTCAGTCGGATTGCTTTCTAAAATATATGTATAAGTATCTCTTATTTGGAATAGGTCATTAGTTTGTATGTTAATTATAATAATATGATAATGTTATGTTAGTTTATTTTGTGCGAATACCAAATCATGTTGTTGGACGTTATGAGAGAGTGTATTATAACCTAACAACTTAGTTTATAATACAGTGAGCCTTATAAGCTCAATGGCTTATGGCACACTCTATTATTTGACTCATTAGATACTTCAACTAAATGTAGTATTTTTAGTTAAATGAATAATTTATTACTTATTAACATATATAAGGATTATTTGAAGTCAAACGAGTAATTTATGACATATAAAATATTTAAGGAGTATTTAAGTTAAATGGTCAACTTATTATAAGTTAACTCAGTTAAAGATTATCTAGTCTAAATGAATAAATTATTACTTATCACAAGTATGATTTCAGCCTAAGAGAGATAAAAACACTTATATAATTCTTATTTTCTAGTCCATTTAATATTAATATCATAAATTTTAAAATAATCAAGAATTTAGAACCCTCTTAAAAAATTATTCATATTAAGGACTCAAAATATTCAGTATTGCTTAGACCAACCTCATTTAAAATAAATTTATATACCTTAAGAATACAAAGGTAAATATACGAGTTTATCGAGTAAATTTATACACATTTCATCTATTTTATTCGTGAATACTGAATCTTATAGTGATCGTATGTATTTATAAATAAATAATATCTAATAATAAGTAGTATTTAAACGACCATATTTTTAATTTGAAGTTTCATTTAGACTACTAATATTTTGGTTTTGGTTTTTACTTTTTTAAAATCTGAGGATGTTACTGGTATAGAACATCTTTGGTTCTGTATTAGATGTTTTTACTTTTGATTTGAATTATGTTTATGAATTGTTTTAGTAAATTATTTAAACATATTTTTGTGTATTTAGATGATTATATATTTTAAACTTTCTGATTTACTCTTATACATGTGATATTTTACATAATATATGGTATATGATTAGAAATAACCTGAAACTACAAAGTTCTAGCGGAAAATATTATGGGCAGACTCGCAATACCGTAACAAAAAACCTAATTTCCATCGTGATTTGAGGCTTATGATAGTGTACTGAGTGAGTTATTTCATTTATGTAGAAATCAATGTGTTCGTCACAACAACGATGGAACTCGCAATAGTGGGCTTTATTGTCATGAAGTGGTTTGTTTTGAAAAAAATCAAATTTTAAGATATTTTTTTAAAATTAAGAATGGCATCATCACATAAGTTAAACGTATCATTCAATGTAAAAGATATAAATTTTATGATGCATGATATTATATGTTGCAAGCTTATAGTGGTTAAGTATTTTAGTTTATAATCTTAGAACATATATGATTATGTTTATAAACAATTCGTTGTAAGTTTCTAGTGTAAAATCTAAACTTCTAATCTATCATTTTTTTGATTCAATATGTTATATTAAATCCGTACAAAATATGGTGTGGATTTTAATCTCAATTATATATACAACTCTTATATATTCAATATATTTTTGTATAAATGAAATGTATAGTGTTGTAAAAAATGTGGTGTGGATTTTTTTCTCTGCACGTTATGTTTACACATAACGTGCATAAAAAATATTTTAGTCATAATATATACATATATATATATATATATATATATATATAAGTATGAAATCTGTTTATTGAAATTATCTGGTCCGCTCGCTAAGAGATCAAGTCCATTGGCATGTGACATGAACTTAAAAAAGGGAGACTAGATGAAGAACTGTGGTATAACTTTAGCAATACATTAAAGAGAGTTAAACTATAGATAAAATATATTAAGTGTAAAATCTTCATTTTCCATAACATATATCTTGTTGTTATTGATAGGAAATCATTTCATATACAAATTATATCTTGAAAAACAAATCAATTATTTTTATATTTTATATTATTTATACATGTTCATAGAAATTCAGCCTTAGGATCTCTCTAGACTAGAATTTTGTATACCAAACTGTCGTCGTATATCGGAAGCAACTGTTATGCTGAAGATTTTCTTATAAAATATTCAAAATTCAAATATACCTAAAATTAAATAATTGAGAATTCATGAAGACGTAGAAATAGATATTCAAGGCATTCATCCACTAAGTCCGACAATTCCAGTCACCGATTTACAACAACAGGTGTAGGACTTGCATGCGAAGCATGCTAATAATTTTAAAATTATGCAAGAAATATTGTCCACTTTAGCTCCGCGATTGTGATGAATAATCCAACATCCAGAGGTAAATAAGGAAGCATAGGGTGATGATGCAACAAGCTCCATGATAAAGAATAACCATAAGACTACTACAAGGTGCAAGATCTCCTCTTCGATAGCTAGAGCTCATAGCAACAAGCATGGATTAGGTCGAGGATCTTCGACCATAATGGAAGGCGCTGACACAAGAAGAAGACCAAGAGAATTAACAAAACCCTAATGTCAAAACACATTGGTGAAGAAAGAGAAGTGCAAGTTCGAGAGAAAGGGCCCTCCAGCAATAGGTTTGTTGAAAAGTACTCACTCTATTTTATAATATTAGTCTTTCTTGAAGATGTTTTTTGTTTCATAATATATGTCCTTTTCATTTTCCAATGCAGTAATGATTACATATATTCCACATTCAACCAACAAAATAGTCAACCTTCTCCACAAGTTATTAACTCAACAAATCAAATTTATTTTCTTTTATTCTTCAAAGTTATTATTACTTTCCTTAATATTGAAAAAAAAACCTTAAGCGACTAATATTATAAAACAGATGGAGTATGTCAGACTACCGGCAAGCATGCCGCTCCAGCAAAATAGGAAATAGCTTCCACCAACGGAACAGGAATTCCAACCAAATTACTAAGGATGAAAATGTGTAGGGATGGGTGTAGATATAACTACCTGTAACGCATCTCATCTTGATTTTTGTAAACTCGCCGGGTTCAAATACCTGTCTGATAGAGTATTTTATTTCTCACTCCCAAATTTGTTTGGATTCACATATTCACTTGTGAGTAACTTACAATAAATAAATAAATAAATATATATATATATATATAACAAGTTGTAAAAATTAATATCCAAAAAAATAAGATAAAATAAAATATTATATTATATTTTAAAAATAATAAAATAGCTTTTGTAAATTCTCAAATTTAGTAATAAATAGGAAATGTACTTATATTTATCATTACAAATATCAAATTTACTTAAAGTTTTAATAGATTATGCTTGTTACTTAAATACGTGGATTTGTTAAAAATTCCATATTCAAATTACAAAAAAAATCGTTTATGCAATTTAATTTTGTATATAAAAACTATAAAATCAAGAACAATCAAGAAAAAATTGGATCATGTTAAAATATGATTTAAATTTTATAAAATAATAATATATTTTAAAGCCCACGACCAAGGAAATTTTTAAAATCGTAACTCGTCTCAAGGATGGCGGATAGTATATCTTAAACCCCACAACCAAATCCATGTAAAAAAATAGTAGAGTACCTTAAATGATCAGATTGGCTTCATGCGGGTACTAGCGGGTTCAGAAAAATTACTATCCCCACAAATTACCATTACACTCCTCATTCATTTCATTATAATCTCTAGTAACCTCCTCCAGTGTTCCATGAATTTTTTTAAGCATTATAGTTGAACAGCCACCACGCTCCCTCATGTTTTAGAGTGCAACCAAACCTCAAACAAGCTTATATGAGATTCCACCCAATCAATTAAGAGGCCTATCAATACTTTAGAATGCAGTCGGAATATCATCATGTTCTTGTGGTACCATCGAATATCCAACAAGGATATCAACATGCTTTGGCCCCACCGCCGAAAGTTCCACAAAATCAATATCAATAGACTTTACCCCTGCATCATGGATATGTGCAAGCCCCATTATCAATGGAGGGAAATTAGCATAATCATCTAACCCAAGTTTATAGAGTTCAGCCAAACCCCATAGAGAGCCAACCTCAAGCTCAGCCAAACCCCATAGAGAGCCAACCTCAAGCTCAACCAAACCCCTTAGAGAGCCAATCTTCAGCTAAGCTGAACCCCTATTATGCAGAATACCCTTAGGGGTACCAGCCGACATTTAAGAACATATGTAATGCATCGCATTTGGATGAGAATTTGTAAGGTCCAGGACAATGATAAACTTATTTATTTCTCCGAGAAACACACATAACAGGGCCAATGTATTCCTAGATAATGACAAGGATTTGTTGGAGGAATAATATTATTTTTCTCCAAAAATCTTGTATGATGAAATACAGTGGTAAAAGAAACCTTGAACATCATATCATGAAATCTAAAAGCGAGATGATGCACTATAAGGTGAATGATAAAATAAAGTGAAAAATATTTTCAATGACTTTGTGAATCAGTGTCTTGACGTAGTTCACGAGGTTCCTCCATGATATATAACAAGTTTCAAATTTCTTAGGAAAATCTACATAAACTATTTTATTGGTTCTAATGTGATTGAGGAAGATGGAGACTATATCTTCCACTGCAAAGAGCTAGTGAAGATAAAATTTACGATAGTATATTTAGAGGTTCGTAGACACAAAAGAAAAGTGTAAGACTGTCATGATTTGGTGGAGATTGTAGTATATAGACAAGGATTACTCCAATGGCCTTTTTAATATGCCATAATGAAGAAGAATGATTTTTTTTTTGGAGATTGGTTTAAGCAGGTGGAACATCATATGAAGGTCAGGGAGATTTTAACAACATAGATTGATGGAGACATAACAACTCTAACTACATAGCTTTTTTACCATTCTCTTGCACAAATAATGAACGAGATATGATGGCTTAAGTGAACTCCAAATTACATCGTTATGTTTAGAGGAAAAATATTAAGTGTTAAAGAAGAGTGAAGCAATAAAATCAAAATAGAAAATGGAGGCCGAGAAACAACTAAAAAATAAACAAAATGACATAAGACAATAACGTTCGGCCATAAGACCATTCAGCAATCTATCAAAAATCTAAGAGTCATCTATGAATGAACCAAATATTATTCACTTACCGAACGCTGGATAAGTTACAAAGACACCAGGAACACAAAGACAATAACAAGTTATATAAGTTGCACGATGATATACCATTGATTGATGGGACCTGGAAGATTATGTCTATAATATGATTAATGAAGGCAGACTCTCAAAATTTGTCAAGAAAAAAAATTAATGAACCATGACATGCATGGAAGATTGAGGCCCTCTACGAGGCAAGCTCTAGTAGCACCTGATGAGCCAAAAGGCTTGGACACCAATACGGTCATAGATCTAGAAAATTATCGATATCAAGACCTAGATCCTAAAGATAAATAATCAGAGTCATTGTTGTAGTAAACACTTTATCCAAAATTACTAAAAACTCAAGAAAATTACATGTGAATGATCTACAAGTCCAACACCAATGGTATATTTCATCATACCGTTATCGAAACCCATACCAAATATTGAAGGGTTCACTGATGATGCTCTGTGAGTAGTAGTATAAAGCACACAATGGCATCTTACTAATCATAATAAAAATTACATGTATAGCAATTAAGAAAGTTATAATAGATAGTCGTACCTCAACCAAGATCCTCGACAAAAGTACATATAGCAAGAATAGGGGTTATCCGATCTTAATTCCATTTCAAAAAAACTTGACTGGATTCATTAGTGGGGATGCCCATGTGATGGGAAAACTCACGTTCGTTGTCATCCTTGTGAGATAAGAGTTTAGAAAAATTGTATGATGTATGTTTATGATAGTATAAGATCACTTATCCTAAAAATTATAATTTTATGAAGATTGTGGATGGATCAAATTCATGTTGTAGTATATACAGTATATTAATTCTTTCGATACCCAATCAACAACAAGGTTAAGGTGATCATGGAGACTCAGAATTCCAGAGAATGATATAGAGCTTGTCTAGCCTTCAAGAAATAACAACTAGCACGGGACCTAGTTGTTTTTTATGATATTGGATGATCTAAAAGAGGCAGCCACTTTATTAAGCGAAAGGAGGAAGTTGAAAGTATCAACATAAAAGAATCAAGACATTAAGGATTAGCCATAATATACTGACAGAAATAAGTTACAAACTTCTTGACTTTTTATAGTGCAACTTAGAAATTGTTCCCAAGAAAACCTATGATGTCATAGGGGTCCCGGCCCAAGTTATTTGACATAAAAAATTTATTAATAAAACTTCCAGACAATCAAACAAAAAAGAAGATCTTACTCTCAACAGAAAATACACGTCATTTTTAAAAATGTAGATGAACCTACTGTCGCCGGCCACATCCACGAATCATAGGGCAATTTCTGACAACCAATCAATTACTGGTACAAAAGAATAATGGAAAGTGGTGGATCTACGTAGACTTCACGGACCTCAATAAATCTTATTTGAAGAAATTTTTCCTTTTTCCACGAATCAATCAGCTTCTTGATGTAACATCCAAAATAAGATGTTATCATTCATGGATGTTTATTCCAAATACAGTCGGATACAGATGCATGAGTATGAATAAGAGTACACAATGTTTATCACATAAACGAGACTATATTGTGGAAAATTATGCCATTTCGAATGATAAACATTGGGGCTGGAGCATCGAGCTCGGGTAATACAACATCTAGTTTAAACCACGTAATGCAATCAAGGGGCAAGTTGTGGCCGACTTCCTAACAAAGTGCTCCTCGCCTAGAGACATACCTCATCCAAATAACACCTCACCCGCAACCAAGTAGATGGAATGGATTGTCAAGACCGATGGGGTTCGAGCACATCCGGAGACAGAGTATGGATTGTCCTCCGATTACCTATGGGAGAAGAAGTTATACAAGCGATCTGGTTTAACTTTCCAGTGACTAATAACGTTACCGAGTATAAAGCGGTGATTTGTGGCATGAAACTGACACTAATATGTGGGGCTCGTCTTCTGCGAATCTGTTCAGACTCGCAATGGTTATAAATCAAGCTAAGGGAACTTATGATGCCAAGAAAGGAATACATGCCTACTTAGCAGCACTCAAGGAGTGCGAGTAAAAATTTGTAACAATACTATATGAACAAGTCCTGCGCTAGGAAAAATATGTCGCTGATGCTCTGGTAAAGGCTGAAGCTTTGGGTGAGCACCCTCTCATCCTCACACAACAACAGCCAACGAAAAAACTGGTTAGTCAGAGAGACACCGTCCACACTATCGACAACACCAGTGATTGAAGGCAGCCATATCTCTCGTTTCTCAGTTTTGCTGCTCTCCCGAATGATAAGGTAGCCGCTCGAGCACTCCAACTACGAGCCGCCAAATATTGTGTGGTAGATAACATCCTCTACCAAAAAAGTACAACCCAACCACTGCTTTGTTGCCTTGATCAAGCAGAAGCCACCTCAGTTCGACGCAATCTACACACTGCGGGTACTGAAGCCTTATCTGATGTTTTCTGCTCGCAGGATACTACTGGTCAGAATTGGCCACCGATGCAGAGTGACTTGTCCAATAATTCCACCAGTCTTAACAGTTTTCCAATACAGGGCTCCTCCCGAGCGAGCTGATACAGCCAATAGTCGTCCCTTGCCCTTTTGATAAATGGGGCATCGACCTCGTAAGGCCACTCCCTATGGAAACTGCCAAGCGTTAATTTCTGATTGTTGCAGTGGATTACTTCTCGAAATGGCTAGAGGCTAAAATAGTTTTTCGAACAGGAGCCCAGGGGATATGAAATTTCATACACCGCCAGATACTGGCTAGATTTGGCTTACCACTCATCTTGATGACTAGCAACAGTCCATAATTTCAAAACTTCATGGTTACAACGTTCTGCAATCGTTATGAGATCAGTCAGCAATTCTCCACACCCTATTACCCCCAGGCTAACGGCCAAGTCGAAGTAACCAAGTATTCTATCTTGGAAGGGATTAAAAAGAAACTCGAATGAGCTAAGGGAAAATGGCCATGTAAATTATCTGAAGTTCGATGGGCATACCAAACGACCCCGATGGCAGCACCTAGTGACACTCTCTTCGCCCTTGTCCATGGAAGTTAAGCTGTGGTCCCAATGAAATTTATAAAACCAAGTCATCAAACATTTAGTTATGAGGAAACCAGCAACACCACCGACCGAGCAGTGAATGTGGACCTCATTTAGGAGCATCGTGACCTACGCGAGTGCGAGCAGAGCACTATGGGAGCTTGATGGTGGGGAGCTTTAATGCTTTCCTTAAGCCTTGTAGCTTTCAAAAAGGGGATACGGTCATGAAGAATATTTTTCAAGCATCTGGAGACAAAGCAGGAGGGGAGTTGGGACCAAATTGGGACGGGCAGTACTAGTTATATACAAGGGGCATAGTGGACCGTATCGCTTCACCGATGCAGAGGGCCATGCCTTAAAGAGCCCTTGGAATATCAAACACCTAAAAATGTATCGCCAGACTGCAGACGATGCACTCTTTTTCCCCCTGATGGCGCAGGAGAGTTTTTTTATGAGGCATCAGACTGTTATTTCTTATGTTAATACAATCTTTTACGCTTTCGCCAATATGTGTGTTGTTCAAATTCTTCGTCCTTACAATCGTGAATGTATCTATGACCATGCCTGCGGGTTACGCAAGAGGCCATACTGAGCCTAGACCAATGAATCAATTAAAACGAACGGGCTAATTAGCCACGCCTACGGGCTACGTAAAAGCCACATTGAGCCTCATATTTTGTACACGGTATAATTAAACGAACTAATAAAGTATCAAACCTTTAAGAAGGCCACACAATGGGTCAAATTAACCTTGTCGCGAACAAAACTGAGGAGAAAATCTCACTTAAAGCTACGCAATGAGCCCTACTGAGCTTGACCTTGTAAGGAATGCTCCCAAGCACCATATGAACTAACAAAATATAGATCTCCCAAAGTGTAGGCCACTCGCCAATATTAAAACGATTAAAATATAAGATAATTTTGTACATAAAAGGAAATTAACAACCAGCATACATTATCCAAATTCCAATCAATTTATACAATTAGAATACACCAAAATAATACGCAGTGCTCAAACAGAAATAATACAGCAAAACTTCAAGCATCGGGGACGTTTGGAGGGTCTTTAGTCCTCGCTTCTACAGGCGCTACGTCACTCTAACACACCCCAGCATCCTTAGCCGCCACGACAGACCCCTTACCCGCTTATTGTTCAACAAGAGAAGGATCAGCAATCAGTGAGTCCCCCAGTTTTGGAGACGCGGGTGCTCATACAAATTTCACTAAATACCCCATTTTCATCCCAGGGTTAAGCGCCAACAACTCCGCCAACATCTCTCCTTGGTTTTTAGCCATAATCCCCATTGCAACTTATATTTCATGTTCCTCTCGTTCTTCCAATGTGGCCTCAGTTCTTCTTCCACTATCTACGTTGTTGATCAATCTCCTTCTTCAAGTCACCTACCTTAGCCTTAAGCTCCCCATTCTTCACCATGAGTAAAGCGACATGCTTGGCTTGCTCCTCCAACCTTTGCGCTTTAGATATATTCTCTGCAAGTAGCCCCGCACTCTGCAACATCAAGTCATCATTTTTCTAGATGAGCACGTTGTTATGTGCTAAGAGGGTTGTATTCCCCGCAGTTAATTTATCCTCGCACGCATTACGTAAACCTTTAAGCGTTGTCGTCTCTTCCTGAAGTGTCTTGTTCGTTTGATTCGCCTTGTCCTTATGTGCTTTGGCTGACCCATAGGCATGTTTAAACCGAGCGAGCTCGGTAGTCAAGCCCTTCAGCTACCCAAAAAACATCGTTCGGGATGTTATTTTTCTATTACCTGATAGTCGGCCTTCGACATGCGCCGGTAAGATAACACAACAGAGTATGCATTTGGATCAAGACTCAGATTAGTCTATAGTTTTTCTATTAATCGAAATAGACAAAAATTTGTTATACCTCGATTGTGAGCTTAACCTGCCGCTGCAATATCTCACTCATTGGTATGCCATCATAATACGAAAACTCATGGCATTGTTTGAGCTGCTCAAACATTAGCATCGATGGTCGCAGCATTACGAATTTTGAAGGAGGGAGCTCCTCGGTGGCCAGGCCCCTCGACTCAACTCAACTTCTTTTCGACTAGCGGGTATTAGATCCGATCTAACTATATTCATGAACGACGACTCCATGCCTACCCCTTGCACAAAGGGGAGAACATGCCAGTTCTCGTCCTATTTACAAACTACTCCATCCGCTTCTCCGCATCATCACTCTCTTCTGATCGAATCAATTGACCATATGTTCGAGACCCATTCAATAAAATCACTTCAGGGGCCTTCCCCAGATTATGCTCTGCATCACGGTCGGATGCCTGCACATCTTGTTGCTCTGGCACCGACACCTCATCATCATTATCTTCATCCACCAATTTCAGCTTCTTCATCGCAAGTGGCACTGCGTCAACAATCACTCACCATTTTTTCTCTAGAGGAATTTCCTCTTTCTCGCTATCATCAGTCTCTTCCCGAGCCCGTCGAGCGTGCTCTTACCACCTCATCCTCCACCGGGGCAGCTTCATCTCCCCGCTGGTTTACTTCACCAACTCTCTCAATGGCTAGCACCTCAAACTTCTTGTCATTTTGACCCTACAGAGACAAAGATCCTTATACTTCCGTCGCTCTCCAATTCTGAGGCACCGCCAGCCATACCCCTGTACTATTTCGATGTTGATACCTCTGCTCCATCAGCAGCTGCCTCTCCACTTCCCGCCATGGTGACCTTCCCGTCTTTAGTACTCACTAACTTTAGGACTGGCCACAACCCAGTACTTAGATAATTTACCTGAGTAAACAACTTAAGGGGCTCCTGCAGCCAAGTAAAGATAGCAAAATTGGCTACTTGAATCAGTTGATTCTTATACTTCTTCGACAAACGTTCTATGCACTACTCCTGATACTTTCCCTCATCTAGAGAAACGGACAGTGGTGTTAACATTCGCATTCATCAGTTAGAACTACAAAAATGTTTAAATTTTATTCTTACCCTTCACTTTCCACCTTCGTTCTAATTGGAGATTCATAATTTCATTCTCATGCTCCCAATTCGTCGACACAAATACAAAAGAGTGTTTCTAATTTTTGTCAGAACAAGGAAGTTGACTATTTTTCTCACTTGAATCAATTAAGTATAGAAAAAGAGAGACTTGCCTAGTTTGACTACATCTATGGCCAGGAGAAAATCCGCAAGGTAGACCTTAATATTTAATATGCACGAGCTCGCAAAAAAATAAGCATCATTCGACACTCATTTGTAGCCAGCTGAGTAGGACATGTGCCTATCACACTAAAGAAGTCTTGTATAAGCGAAGGTAAGGGCAGCCGCAGACCCCAATAAAATATAGTGGCAAATAATCAGGTCTCGTTGTCTTGCGCCCGATAGGGGTACTCACCGACTGACGGTACCCTCACTATTACATCACTGGGTGTCCTATATCTAGCCCTAAAACTTAGTATTCTAGTGTTATCAATGGATCCGTATTTGGAGGCCACCCTGGAAAAATAACTTTCTAAGTCTGTTGGATCTTTAAATTTCGATTCCACGGCTTTCACCTTCTTCTTCCCAGCCTTTTTTCGAGCCATCGCGTTTATTCTAGTGACTGCAATGATCCAACAAGACGTATGAGAACAATTAAATGGAGGGAAACTCACGAGCGAGCGCCGCTATCAGTGAGGAGGGTCTTTGATTTCACTTGGTATATGTAAGATAGGATCAACGACTGCGCCTGAGCTACTAGGGTTCTCCTAATCTTAATACTACATATGAAAACTACAACTCGATAAAGATGGACACTTTTACATACCTTTTTTAATGAAGATGATGAAATTCCTTTTTGCAAGGAGGAGTCTTGGCACTATAAACCTCAGAAGGTTTCTTCGCAAGAGTAAAATGAATTTTAATCTAACACTTCAGGTATTTCATTAATTTTAATGAGTAAAATGATTTAGATCCACTCCCCTCTGCACGCGTGATTTGATTGCGGTTGTCAGTTGTTACTAAAACCAACCATGTTTTCCCCAAAACTCAAGCGCCAGGTATATAAAAACGGCTTTGGTGTCAGAACCACCGTCACTCATGTGGGGCCTACATAATATCCACGTGTTACCCTACCATTACAATTTTTGAAATACACCATCATGATGCTTCATACGACACAACACTTATACCCTATAGATAATAACTGCCTCTGTTTCATCTACATTGTTTACTTCATTGATCTTATGTTTGATAAGGAAGAATAAAAGACAAGGGTGAAATTGCAAACAAACAACAAAGTTAGGGAAAAATTATAAAGTAAATATTGAAATAGGACTAATTGTCATTAAACAGTAAAAGTAAGGGTCAAATTTGTAATTAAGAGGTAGTTAGGCCCATGGAGCCCATCACTTGTATTATAAAAGGACCCCACCAGATTTGGGAAAGGTGGTTCATTATTATAATATACTTTCTCTCTCTACGTTCATTGATTTTCTCTGTCTATAATTTTAGCAATTAGGAAGTTTTGTTCACGAATTAATCCCTCTAAGTATAGTTTGATACGGAAAAATCCTCCTACAGTTCTTATCTTATCATTGGCGCCGTCTGTGGGAAACAAAAAATCAGCTTGTATGTTGCCTTTTTCTCGAAACTTCTTTTGAATCCAAGTAGGATGATGGATGAACAGAAGGATTTAGACGTGAATACTTGTGAGAAAAATCTAATTGGAAATAATTTCCGAAGTAGTGAGGACTTCGGGAGGCACGATGGTCAGTGTTCGGGAGAAATTATGGATGAGTCAATCTTAGTGGCTCGGAGAAACGAGTTGCTGATTGAAATTGGAAAATTAAAAGTAGAAAAAGAAAATGTTCAGGGGAATCTTCGTTCAGAAGTTTGAAGATAAAATAACAACGGAAAAATGAGCGTGAGGCATATCATCGTCCTAGTGACAAATATGATCGGTACAGAGGGTGTGGTCGGCGTTCTTCGAAGAGGGAAGGAAAACGCCACTTTGATTCTTCTGACTCAAGTGATTATTCTTGCTATAGTTCACTAGATTCGTCTCCTCAAATGAGTCATCGAAAGAAGAGACATGGAAAAAATCATGTGGAGTATCGTAGAGGTAGAAGTTCGGAGAGGAGAGCTCCGAGGGAAAAGAATCTTCATGTTGGGGAGCAAGTCTATAACCACAGAAATATTTCGTCTAGAATCATAATGTCGACCAGCTAAATACAGAGTGGCAGCATCGGTATACCTTGCCTTCTGAGGGGGGGGGGGGCTTTATTTTCCGAATCATAAAGATTTGATGGCTAATGTACAAGTCATAACTGGAGAGCTTCCCCTTTGTCTTCAGAAATTCTATCAGGCAATCTCCTAAAACGTTTTGTATATCGAAGCTAGAAAAGTTTGATGGAACGCACGATCCCGATAATCATATCGAGCAGTTTAAAAATTTCATGATCAACTTTAATGATGATGATAAATTGTTGTGTCGGGAATTTTATCGAACCTTCAAGGGAGTTGCTTCTAAGTGGTACAATAGGCTCCCCCAGGGCTCTATTCAAATTTTTGATATGTCGTGGAATATCTTCAGGTAGCATTTTATGGGGAGCAAGAAATTCTGAGCTAATGGGGATACGATAATTTACTGCAGGCAAAGAGTTGGGGAAAGTTTGGAAAATTACACCAATCGGTTTGTAAAAACGAAGACGGATATGAAATATTGCAAAGATTCAGTGGCATTAGCAGCTTTCAGAATAGGACTCCTTCCTAGAATTTTGAAGGATACAATGGTTGAGAGTCAAGCGATAACTTTTGGAGCTCTACTTGATCAAGTTGAGTAGAGGATTTTATTTGAAGAAACTCAAGCATCTGATAAAGGATCAAGTGAGCAGCTAGAGCATAATCAATTTCAGAGGTTTGACTCTAGTAGCCAAGCGCCTCGGGTTAATGTGCAACCTAAAGCGATAGGCCAATATCCGCTGAGGCCGCGAGCGAATCAGCAGAATTACATGCAGCAGGAAACTAGGCTTATTTCGAATAAATGGATTCGTCTAGACTATTTCATTGAGTTAACAGAAAATGTAGCTACAATATTTGGCAAGGCAAAGTCAATCGTACAATTTTGAAAGCCTTTTCCTATCCAAACTCCTAGGGAAAGAAGAAGTGCTAATAGGTTTTGTAAGTACCATGATGATATTGAGCATGACACTAAGGAGTGTATCGCTTTGAAGAAAGAGGTACAAGCTTTAATTGAAAACGGCATGTTATTGGATTTTTAAAAAACACACTCGGAAAAATACGGCGGTGAAGGCTGTTCCAAAGAATGCTGACACAGCAATGGTGATTTCCGAGGAGGTTAATGGTTTTGATATTGCAACAGAATATTTGGATCCCAAGGTGGGAAGAAACAATGTCAACATGGTAGAGGAAGTTATTCCAAGAGGGAAAGTGAATGATCTTTGTGCGTTTTTTGAGTCGCTAGCAATTTTTGGAGGAGATACTATTGCAGGAAATTCCAACAGTTCGCGAAAGAGGCATATGGTAAATTTGATTACGAAATTGGAAGTAGGGTTTTAGCACAGATGCATCGTTTTCCCTCCCTAATTATTTGTTTTAATAATGATGACATGAGGAATGTAGCAGGCCCGCATGAGGATACAGTAGTAATTGTTGCACGCATAGTTGGCGATCAAGTACAGAAAATATTGATTGATACGGGAAGTTCTGCAAATATTTTGTTCATGAGCACCTACAGGAGAATTTCCGAACCACATGTTATACGGTGGTCAGAAAGAACTATAATAGGCTTTACAGGAGCAACAACAATAGTTGTGGGGGAGTTTGAGTGCTTAGTAGAGCTTGGTCGGGGACCATTCAAAAAGGAAGTTGAAGTTTTATTTATAGTGGTTGATGCACCAACATCTTATAATGCGATTTTGGGTCATTCCTGGTTGTCAAGGATGCATGGCGTTATCTCTACAGTGCACCAATGTTTGAAGTATGTAGTAGGAAATAATATCGAAACAGTTAGGAGCAGCCAGAAGATGGCTAGATAATTTTATCAGATAGTTTTGTCCACAAAGCAAATTCGAGGAGGAACATCGGAAAAAGCATAGCAGCTAAAGGGGACTCTCTCAGCAATAACTCCATGTGATGATCCGAGGGAGTCCCCCAAGTTTCTGGTTCCGGATAATGATCATGAAGAGTACAAGTTTCATGATGGAAAAATTTTAAAAATAGGAGTAAAACTTTCTTTTGAGTTCAGACAAAAGTTGATTGTATTTTTATCAACAAAATTGAATATGTTTGCTTGGTGTGCAGAAGACATTACATATGTGCCTCCGGAAATAATTTGTCATAAACTAGCAGTGCAGAATTATGTTCGGCCCATCGTACAGAAAAGATGTCATGTCGCTCAGGAGAAGTCTGCAACTATAGTTTCAGAGGTCGAGCGGTTATTAAGCATAGGCCATATTAGAGAGTCGCAATACCCTGTATGGGCCTCGAATCCAGTTTTAGTCTGGAAAAAGAATGGCAGGTGGAGAATGTGTGTGGACTTCACGGATCTGAATAAGGCTTGTCCAAAGGATCCTTTCCCAGTACCTCAAATTGATCAGTTAGTGGATTCTATATCGGGTAATCGGTTATTATCTTTTATGGATGATTATTCAGGTTATAGTCAGATCAAATTATATATGAAGGATGAAGAAAGCACATCGTTCATTACTGAGAGAGGATTGTATTGCTACAAGTTAATACCGTTTGGCTTGAAAAATACAGGGGCAACTTATCAACGCCTGGTAAACAAAATCTTTGAGGACCAGATTGGGCGAAACATGGAAGTGTATATTGACAATACGCCGGTAAAGAGTTTACAAGATGAAGACCATTATTCTGATTTGGAAGAAACTTTTAATAACTTGAAAAATGTCAATTTGAAATTGAACCTGGAGAAGTGTATTTTTTGTGTTCGATCTGGAAATTTCTCTGCTATATGGTAAGTGAAAAGGGAATTGAGGTTGATCCGGAACAGATAAAATCTTTGACAACCATGACTCCTCCTTGGAATATTAAGGAAGTCCAGATTTTAAAAGGAAGATTAGCGGCGTTGAACAGGTTTATCTCTCGTTCTTCGGATAAATGTGCGTCTTTCTTTAAAGTGCTCAGAAACTCCAGGTAAGTTTACTTGGACTGAAGAATGTTCTGAAGCGTTTCGCCAGATTCAGGAGTATTTGTTGTCCCCGAAAATACTTTCTAAACCTTTGTTGGGAGAGAAGTTGATTATTTATTTGTCGGTGTCAGATTTTGCCGTAAGTGTTGTGTTACTTCGTGAAGAGCTTAATGTTTTAAAGCCATTATACTATATTAGCAATAGTTTGCTGGATGCAGAGAAGTGGTATTTGAATTTAGAGAAGTTAGCTTTGACCTTAGTAACAGTTGCTCGGAAAATGAGACCGTACTTTCAAGCGCATTCAATAGTAGTCTGAACTACATTCCCACTAAAAGGTTTGTTGCAGGGGCCGGATATATCAGGAAGAATGACGAAGTGGTCAGTCGAATTGGGAGATTTTGATATAACCTTTGAGCCTCGAACAACTATAAAGGCTTAGGCTTTGGCAGACTTTTTGGTCGAATTTCATTCGGAGAGAGCAGATATGGAAATTGTTGATCAGCAAGATAGGACAGAGTAGTTGGTTCGAACTGATGAGAGGTCGAATATTTCTGGAATTGGTGCTGGAGTTCAGTTAATTTCCCCTGATGGGATAGCGATGTTTCGGGCTATACGTTTTGATTTCTTAGCAACAAATAACGAGGCGGAGTATGAGGCAGCGTTAGCAGGGTTGAGACTGGCTCAAGTGTATAGAGCTAGAAGGGTTAAATTAATCAGCGATTCACAGTTGGTGATCAACCAAGCTTTGGGAGAATCAGAGGCAAGAAAGGATCACCTAATCAAATACTTAAAAGTGTTGAAGGATGTGGTTTTAACTTTTGATGAAGTTAGATACGAGCATGTTCGAAGAGAAGCAAATATGATTCTTGATTCCCTAGCAGCTGCTTCGCGATCAGAAAATCATCCTTGGGTCATAACTAGGAGTGTCATTCGGCTACGAGAAATACAGAGCAATTGATGGCATTGGAGGAGGGAAGCAATTGTTTTACAGATGATTGGAGGTCAAAAATTGTGGATTTTTTGGAAAATGATATTTTACCAACAGATAAATCATAGGCTAGGAGAATCCGGTTTAAGTCTCACGCCTATATCCTTTTAGGAGGATTTTTATACAAGAAATCCCTAAGTAGATCGTTGCTTAGATGTTTGGCTAAGGATGAGTCGTAATTTGTCTTATCAAAACTGCATGATGGGAAGGATCGGCACATTGTGGATATAAAGCGTTAATTCGAAGAGTGTTTATGGCCGGTTATTATTGGCCGACTATTTCCAGTGATGCTAAAGAGTTGGTAAAAATGTGCGATACATGCCAAAGGTATGCCAATATAATCCATAAGTCAGGGGTTCTGTTGGAAAGTATTTCTGAAGCATCGTCATTCGATAGATGGGGTATCGATTTGGTTGGTCCCTTACCGATGGCGTCCGGGGGAAGGCAAACGATCATAGTAGCGGTTGATTATTTTTCCAAGTGGGTGGAAGTAGAACCTTTAGCGTGGACGAAGGCAAAAGATGTTATCAAGTTTGTTGTCTCTAACATTTGTTGTCGTTTTGGGGTGCCAATAAAAATCACAACAGATAATGGACCCCAATTTGATAACAAGGAGTTTAAGAGCTTTTGCGTTTCCAGGGGTATACAACAATGTTTTTCTGCTCCATTTCATCCGCAAGCTAATGGTCAGGTGGAGGTGACCAGTAGAACAATCCTTGACGGATTAAAGAAAAATTTGGAAGGAAAGGCTGGAAAATGGCCAGATTATTTACAGGAAGGATTGTGGGCTTATAGAACAACGCCGCGAACTGCAACTTCGACATCTCCGTTTACTTTAGTATACGGAATGAATGCGGTGGTCCCTTCGGAGATTATTTTCCCATCATACCGTGTGGCAGCTTATACAGAGGACTTGAATGATCAAAGCAGGGCTATAGAACTGGATTTGGTGGAGGAAAAAAGATGGCGTGCACAATTAAAGTCTTTACACTATCAAACATTAATGAGGAGTAGATACGCTTCGCAAGTGAAGAAGAGAAATTTCAAGGTGGGGGACAAGGTATTACGAAAAAAATTTCTTCACACCAAAGAAAAAAGCCTTGGAAAATTGGGACCGAATTGGGAAGGCCCTTATGAAGTAACATAGAAAGTGAAACAGGGAACGTATCGGTTAAAAGATAAATAGACGAGATACCTTAAGAATCCGTGGAACATAGAGCATCTGAAGTTGTATCTAGAGTAAGAATGAAAATCTTGACATGTAATGGTTCTTTTTTATTTTTCAGGTTTGGAAAACAGCGAAGGCATACTCATTCATATCCTGTTAAGCACATGAAGGTTTTAACGAGGTGCCATTATTAGCTGATAAATACATTTGAACTTTTGCCTCAAATTATTGTTTATCATTCATAAGTTATGATCGGACAAGTAGATTACCAATTATAAACATGCCTAAGGTCAGCACACAATGATTATCATGTCCAATAAAAGTTGGCATAAAACAATTATTATATTCGGCGCAAGTTGACATACAATATTTTTCACACCCAATATGAAGTTGCAAATTTTATAAATTGATGAAGTGTTACAATGGCATACAAGGAAAATTGAGATAAATGTTCTTCGGAACATGTTGATACCATTACAAAAAAACATCCTCGAAATTAACAAGGACTTGTACAAAAAGGGTTGGAACAAAAGGAAATTTCCTTACTTAGAATGTTTCAATGAATCACTCTCCTCGGAATCCGATGAGTCACTTTCACTCACAACAATGTTCGGTGGGCAAAGTTTGGGGGAGACAAGTTTCCAGAAACTGCCTAAGTCATACTCAGGATACTCTTCGTGAATTTGGGTAATTAATCCTGCTCGGGTGATAGCATCCCTGGCATTGAGCTTGTCTACGCATTTTGATGCATAGGCATTCACAGCTTTTTTTTTCTCTGCCTCAAGATTCCTCAGTAGATATCTTTTTTCTTCTACAATTGTCTAAAAGTCTGCCAGACAATCCTTAGCCTCTTTTGTTGAAAGTTGGTGAGCCTTTTTTAGTTCTGTAAGGAGTCTTTCTTGAGCATCGGTCTTTTTCTGGTAAAGATCCATTTCTTCTTGACAATACTTTTCTAAAAGAAGAATATAGTTTTCCGAGGCGGCCATTTTTTCCCAAATTGCATCAGCTTGTCTTTTGAGATTGGAGTGTTGTTTCTTTATTTCTTCAAGCTGTGAGGAAGCAAGGGAAGCTTTGAATTTATAGTGGTTTTTCATGTCTTCTAGATGTTCCATCTTCTTTCCCATGCTGACAGAGGCATGAAGTAGTCTTCGAACGCTTAGAGAAAATTCATCTCCCTGAGGAATTTCAAAGCAACTGGTGGGAGATCCTATTTCAGTGGAATCAAAGTTTGAGGACTCCCCAGTTAATATGATAGGGTCAACAATTTAGGGAGGATCACTTTGAGGAATTGGAAGAGGTGCTAATCTTCGGAGATCATTATTCGATGATGGACTTGAAAATAGGGTAAGTGGGGAGGTTGGAATTTGACTAGAATTTTCTTTATCTTTATCTTTATCTTTATCTTCATCTTCAGTTGCAGCATCTTGGGCTCCATGGTCCTCGGAGATATCTTGGATAGGCTCCAAAATAACTTGTTTTTTCTTGGTTTCTTTCTTCTTGATGGGATGGACTGTTTTTCGAGGAGGGGAGACTGAGGTGGTTGTTGCAGTATTTTTTGAAGAGGTTCGCTCTTGGTTAATAGCTAATCCTTCAGAGTCTGGTTGAAGATCTTTGGTTGATATTTCTTCTTCAGAATCATCCAAATGACTTTTGGCTCGGGAGCGCTTTGGAAGTTAAATAACGATATCCTTCTTTTCAACTTGATCGAGGACTTCTTGTTGAGAGGGAGGAATCATCAATTCTTTCATAGTTAGTCTGTCAAGGAGGTTTAGCCTCCAAAGTCTACTCTTGGCCAGATTTTTATTCATAAAGCAGAGGCAAAATTTATTTCCACATAGTCAGCATGTGGTGAAGACCTTGGTGGCACTTTCCACATAGTCAGCATGTGGTTTTGCAATTCCAGTCATGGCTGTGAAAAAGTTCGAGGAATAAAATTAGCAAATTATTGTACAAGGAAGATTAAAGTAAGAGTTGAGATCTGTTAGTCCACAAAAGAGACAGTTTGTGTGGATTCGAGGGGGTAGACTCAGAGCTTGTCTCCCAATGACCAGAGAAGAAGAGAAATTATTGCCTCCATTTGTTGTCAGCTTCAAGTAAGTCCTTCACTATTTTTTTCCCTCGTCCAAAGGTTAGTGAGTAAAAAAGGAAATATGGATTTTTTGCCAAGCCATATAATCCGATGAGCTCCTCTAAATAAAATTCGTTGCCAGAAATCCTAGAAGCCATGATACACGCCATGAGCGTGAACCACATGTTTAGACCAGCTTGTGAAGGGCAGAGATCAATTTTGGAAAAGTATTCGATGAAGAATGGGTCTAAAGGATACCTTAGCCCCCAATTCATAATCTATGTATAGACGATCAATTCATTGTCTTTGACAGATAAGGGAGTCTCACCTTCCACAAGGAATCTGAGGGTGAGGGGATGTACCATCGAGTCCTTAGCATGGTTTCTTCCGATGGCAAGTTATCCTTTTAGGAGATATTGTGGAGTGAGACCAGATTCTTGTTTTCGATGCTTCGGATGTTGTTGCCCATAATTGCGTCAAGTTCAAAGGAAGAGTGATATAACCTTTGGACTTTGGGGTAATTCTCAGAGATTTCTCTTCGGAAATTGTTGGGGGAACCGTAGATACTTGACTAGAGGAGGCCAAGAAAGGACCATCGGATTTACTTTTCTCTATGATGGGTATTTATTTTTGCTCTGAGTCAGGGTTTTCTGAGGCGATTGCTTTTCCTTTGTTTTTTAAGGCTTCGTTTGTTGCTGATTGTACCTCCTCGTCAGTTATTGTAATTCTTGAATGAGAGAATCTTGGACTTCCTTGCCCTATCATCGAGGGATGGCTGGAAGGTCTGATCCAGAGGTATCAATTTTTCGAGGAGGATTGTTGATTACTGGAGTTGGCTTCGGATTTTCGGTTTCCAAAGAGGTTTCTTTAGCACATTTACGCTCTTGGGAGATTTTCTTTTCTTTGTGATGTCTTTTCCTTTTTCCAGAAGAATGTTTGTGGTGTTTATCTTTACCCATGGATTCGAAGGGACTGAGATTGGAAGTTTAGTTTTGACAAGAAATGTCGAAGGGTATGATAGCAGAAGAATTTTCCGATGGAGGCCAGGAACCGTTTAAATTGGTAACAGCAGGTTTGGGTTGAGGCTCAACATACGTACCAGCAGCATATTTCTCTTCGAGTTTTTGACTAATGAATAGCCACTCTGGAATTCGATGAGGCTTAGGGAGCATATGCTAGCTTTCTCTCTCTAGAGAGTTTTGAACAGAATAGTTTGGATTATGAATGAGAAATGGAATTATTTATAGAAGAAGATGGGCTTTTGGGGAGCGAGAGGCCTGGGGACATTTTCCTTTGTTTGCCTAGGGGTGTTATAGGTAATATAGGTGCATTTGTATTGGATCGAGAACTGAGATAGAAGGTGAAGAGGAAAACGTATGATGAGAAGCCTTGGGAAGTGTAATAATATCTTTAAAAAGTTTGGTGACAAAATTCTTTGTAAGATGACATTATTAAGGAAAAGACGGGAGATTGTTGATTGGGATAGGAAAACTGGTATTAGAAAATTTGAAGGGATTTATTGGCAAAATTTTAAAGTCTACATAATTGTTTTCGAAGAGGATATAATTGTTTTCGAAGAAGATATTTTAAGGGCGCCAAAATGTCTACATAATTGTTTTCAATAAGATTATTTCGAGGGGATAAAAATTTCTGTTTAGCTACGTTTTAGTCTTTGCTAACAAATTGCAAGGATTGGGGGGCTATGTGATTATTATTGAGGAGGACAGAAATTAATTTTTGATGAAGGATTTTCTGAGGAAAGTTAGAAAATAAGAAGAAATTTGAAGGCTTCATTAGTCCTTGTAAAAATATTTTTAACAAGGACTAGGCGGCTACCGATAAGGAAGAATAAAAGACAAGGGTGAAATTGCAAAGAAACAACAAAGTTATGAGTAATCATAAAGTTAATATTGAAATAGGACTAATTGTCATTATACAATAAAAGTAAGGGTCAAGTTTGTAATTAAGAGGTAGTTAAGCATGTGGGGCCCATCACTTGTATTATAAAGAGACCCGACCAAATTTGGGAAAGGTGGTTTATTATTATAATATACTTTCTCTCTCTACATTTATTGATTTTCTCTCTCTATAATTTTAGCAATTAAGAAGTTGTGTTTGCGAATTAATCCCTCTAAGTATAGCTTGATACGGAAAACTCCTCCTAGAATTCTTATCTTATCAATGTTAATAACATATTAATCTATAAACTATGGGGGTGCTCTGATTAGAGGGTATCCACCGGCTAGTAAGTCATAGAGTATCCGAGCAGAGGGAATTAATGGGAAAACATAATCGACGCCAAACTGAACTGATTACAAGGCAGATTGGACTCGTGAGCGAGCACGACGGTGATTTTGGCATCCCTGAAGTCTATATGAGGGGTTAAGATCATTGAACAAGATAATAGAAGACCAGGTAGAGGACCAAAAATCTGGCAAGCTAAATTGGAGCGAGCATACACCTTACCGAGCAACGAACAACAAGGACGGCGGAAAATAAGAGCGATAAGACCTCCAACGAGGCGAATAGAAAAGTTGACCGATCGCAGGGCATAACCGGGGGGAAAGGTAGAACGCGGAGCAGTGTTTGGCTTATAGCGCAGATGAAACCGATCAAGGCGTACCTATAGAAAAACGGTTAAGCAACATAAATTAATCAGTCAACCCAATACAATTATGGCCATTAAATTAGGCTCCAACGAGGGGAATAGAAAAGCTGACCGATCGCAGGGCATGACCGAGGGGAAAGGTAGAACGCAGAGTAGTGTTCGGCTTATAGCGCAGATGAAACTGATCAATGCGTACCTATAGAAAAACTGTTAAGCAACATAAATTAAGCAGTCAACCTAATACAATCATGGCCATTAAATTAGGCTTCATACCATAATATAAATTTACGTGCATTGTTAGTGGAGCAATGAGCTAGTGATTATTTGTAAACTGCCAAACGATGTATAAATAGAGAGATAATCGAAATATAATGTAATTTATCTTCTCTCAATAAAAAGTTATTTACTTAGAATTTCCTTTGTTATTTTTTCCCATAACAATTTAAACCCTTATTTAGTTATTTTTTGCTCTATTATATCCAATTAACTCTCAATTACTTATTAAATTCAAAACAAGGTAGATTATTATTTTCATTCATTAACCAAATTGGATAATCTAATGTAAAAATGTATATAAATCAAACATAAATATTCCTTGATTAATCTTCTACTAGCACAGAGTCATATTATAACCCTAACCATCGTTGGCCTCATATGTCTGGAAGACCATGTACAATATGATCATATTTATTTTTTTAACAACAAGTGAATGACCTCTTGCACTTCAAATTGACAGAGATCGTCGACATTTGTAACATAATCAACAAATTGTGCCCACCGACACAATTCTTCTCCTTAAAAAGTTAAAGGTAAAACCTTCCTGACCACTCCACGAGCCACTCGACTGGTTTCGTATTTAGGACACAAAGGTCGGAGGCCTAGTCATCGCTAGATTTGTTACTCATCCAGATTTCTAGGTTGATTACCCGATTATAGGCCTTAATCGTCGCATATCTTGAGAAAACAACTATACAACCTCCTCCATCACATCTATAAAAAACCAACATCGTCACCACATTGGTATTTTCAATGTTTGTTCTAAAAATACCCACAGGGGTCCGGGGCCTCTGTCCATCCAACTCATTTTAAGAAATACACACTCGCAAATTACCAAAGGTACGTGAAATACCTTATGACGATATTTTAAAAAAACAACCATTATAAGATGGATAAATACAATGGGACGTGAGATCCAGAGAAACACATCGAGAAGTTGTGCAACAAAATGTTTGGTTTTGGAAGGGTATATCAATTTTTTTATCGTGTTTTGTCCATGAAATTTTAGGTAACGCCTAGAATTGGGATTCGAGAATATGGCCCACATCGAAGTTACCCATAATATTGTTTTGATCTATGAAAGTCCAATAATTTCCATAATTATACCTTATGGCAGAGCCTCGGGCTCAAACAATCAACACAAGTTCTGTAAACATCACAACTATATTGGTCACCTAATTCGAGAATTTCACACCTTGAATGAAGTAATCCATACATTTATTGATGAATTAAAGTTGGTGGAATTTATCCAAGCTCATATCCCACCAGCACAGAAGAAGATATGGGTTGCACTATGGTATATGGCATAAGTGAAGGCTCTCAAACTAATAGCACCTGAGTTGCACCTATGCCCGGAGAGACTTTTCTCATCCTTGATTCCTTCGAAGAATACTTTGATCCATATCATAACTAATAGATCTTCATGAAAAAATCTAAAGGTGATCGTTCTCTGTCATAAAATTTGTTTCTCAAAAGTGGCATATCTCGTATTTTAAAATTCAGATTCAGCCTATATTTCTGCATACCTATACAGGAAATCTTGGATAACTTATTTTATGAGGATGATCTATACGGGGTAACTGGCCTTCGTAAGAATACAAACCTTATCATTTTGAGATAGCATGACCGCTTAGCCCTCATGGGCACGACAACTAATGTTCTTTTCAAATCCAGTTACGATAGAAAGAGAGATGTCCTTCTGATATGCAAATCAAAAAAAACTCTTACAGTTTTCACATAGTTTTCACATATCAGGAGACCGTGATGGTAGAAGACTTCCAGTTACGATAGAAAGAGAGGTGTCCTTCTGATATGAAAATCCAAAAAAACTCTTACAGTTTTCACATTCAGGAGACCGTGATGGTGGAAGAATTCGACATTGATGTTATCCTTGGTGAATGGGGCCAAAGACCAGATATCCAATTTAAGGTTATGGTTGTCGATGTTTCGTTTATTATAGCACGATCTATGGACATCTATTGTTGAATATGATGCATTTAACTGTTAACGTTGTCCATAAGTGTGTCTGGTGTATCGTAAATCGGCCCATCAATACGTAGCTTTGGAGTGTTACTTGGTCTCTCTCGCTTAAAATATATAAATTAATCGAGGCCTTTGTCAATCTTTTAGGCGTGGGTGACCCACAAAACATCCAACACCTGATCGAGCTTGGAGAAGCATGTGAGAAAATCACAATAATCCCGTATACGCTAAGTGTTGGACCTTATGGGTGCTCTACGTTATTACCTCTTAACTTTTGCTAATAACTTTTACATACTATTTGGCATTGTCTCTCCGCCCCATTTTATACAATCAAATAAAAGCAATATATTTTCAAGACAAAATGAAAGCTATAGCAAAAGAAGTGGAGATGTTAAATCAGGTATGACATATTTGTGAATTCCTCTGCTCGATATGTTATCGGATTTTGAACCCGGTCTAGTTCAACAGGTGAAAATAATGATGCATGTGTGCCGATTTTATTAATCTTAACAAAATATACGCAAGATGATCAAATCATATACTGCGGATAAATCAAATTTGCGGTGATATCTCAGACAATCGCAATACCGACCATTTAACTGATTTAGTCGATATTTTCGTCGACATGGTGAATAAATTTTAAACTTAATCCCCAAAATACATGCCTAGTTGTCGAATACTTCATAAGTTTTGAATTTTATAGTCGGCCAAAAATAACATTGGAACTGATTCTATTCAGTTGTCTACTCTCAGCTGTGGAACCATTCTGAATTATAGAAGAGGTCGGGGATTTTAGCTGTCAAATTGATTGTCCGCAACTGTTTTAGATCACGACTTCTGACAAATGTTTTTTACTTTTCAAGGAAGTCGGACAAAATGGAATGAAACTTTATTACAAAATTAAAAAAATATTTAATCTTTCCTAAATGGTTGTCTAAACCTTACTCAGCATGGAGTCTATGGAGATGCTTTATTTTTATTTGGTTGTGCCAATTCATGTTGAGAGTGTAAGTGTGCTCTTCGTGGGTGAAAACAGAATGACTAAAATGGTTTATTACAGTAATATCATGGTCGGTGCCAAAACCATATACTTATAGTATTGCATAAATTAATAATGACCATAATATAAATAATACATGTATTTCCAAAATCATTTCATGCTCAATCAGACCATTTTTTTCGTTTCAATTTCCCATTGTATCACAAAAATCATTTCATGACTTTTATTTATACAATCTTCTATGAAGTGAGAGGGGAAGCCATACAAGTTTTAGAATTATTGAAAAGAAATTAAAGTTGAATACCATGCAAATCACAGTGAAAATTATTTCGATTATGTCATAGCACTGAGTTAGTACATTAGAGACCAGTTAACACTGTACAATTAGAATAAAAAACCTAGGTTTAACATATCATAACAATTAGAAATTTAGAATAAGAAACCTAGAGTTAAACTAGCCTAAATGGTTAAAAAGACTGCCAAAACTATTCTAAAAATAGTACTAAAGAAAAATCAAATTACTCTCTGAATTTTTTGTTTTTCTCATTTTTATATTAAAAAATCTCATATAAATATTAGTATAGTAAATTATCATTATTTATTTAAAAATTATGTTCTTTCCTTCCTTTTTATCTTCATTGATTATAAATTTATATCTGACTTTACCTTCAATTTTTTCTCTTATTTTCTAAATTTTTCTCCAAAATAAAAATTTGTTTATAAAAGGCAATACAATAACAAGTTTTGCAATTAAAAACTTTGATAAATCACATTCATTAAAAAAAATATATGATCGATAATTATCGTTCAAATTTTGTTTTGAGAGACTTACCACTTAAGACTCGTCCAATAAACCTATGATGGATAAATGCCTAAATTTTGTAAGATATTTTATATCTTAAATACATTTCTATATAAAATCCAGTGATTTTTAAATTTTAATTTTTAAAGATTTGTATCTTTTAAGTCGTAACTTCAAAAAAGAATCCGAAAATACCAATGGTTTTGTATTTTTAAGACGAACAAAACTAGTAACATTCATGATATGTTTTGAATTTTTTTTAAAAAAAAATTTACACACGTTTCTCAGTTATATGGTTGCGCATCTAGTGGGCTGATTTCGCATCTAACATCTACCATAGTGGCCCTCAATTTGCATCTAGTTGTACACAATTTAAACAGGTTTCGCATCTAGCAAAACAAAGAATGTTTTGCATCTATCAAAACAAAGAAGGTTTCGGATGTACCAAAATAAAAAAGGTTTTGCATCTATCAAAACAAAGAGGTTTCTCATCTAGCAAAATAAAGAAGGTTTCCCTCTAGCAAAACAAAGAAGGTTTCGCCTCTAGGAAAACAAAGAAGGTTTCGCATCTAGCAAAATAAAGAAGGTTTCGCATCTAGCAAAATAAAGAAGGTTTCTCATATAGCAAAACAAAGAAGGTTTCTCATCTAGCGAAACAAAGAAGCTTTCGCATTTATCAGAACAAAAAGGGTTTCGCATCTTCTTCGTTAAACTTCTATAAATTTTAAAATTTTAAAAGTCTCTATCTTTTAAACCATAACTCGAAAAAAAATATGAAAATACCGTTGTTTTTTTTTTAAACGAACAAAACTAATACCACTGATGATATGTTTTGATTTTTTTTTAGAAGCTTGGATTAGAGAGCGTTGATGGATCTTGGTGTTGTATTTATGGTTTTGGATCTCTTGGTTTCTTTACTACCTGTTTGGTATCACAATCAAAAAAAATGAGAATGAGAGAATTTGATTGAAGATAAACTGGATAGCTGTAACTTTGAGGTATTGATGAATGCATGAAAATAATATATTTGAGAATCAAATCCATAATCGTTGAAGTGTTGTCTATACGTGTAAAAATACGGCATTTGTTTGGTATTGCTGAATTTATTTTATTTATAAAGAGCTATATAGCATACATAGATGGAAATTTTCGTCTTCCTCTTCGTTTTTTCATAGAATTTTGTACGGGACATAAATAAAAGGATAGAATCTTTGAGTATGAGTATTTATGGTATTAATGGGTCTTAAATGGTATATATTTGACTAAAACGAGTTCTTTTTGGAAAAACGTAAAAATATGGATCTTAGATGGATAATAGTTAGGGTTTTGGGTATTAAATGGTACTTAGCCCTTTACTTTTCAATCTGAATTTTTAATTTATTTGTCCAAATTTAGAGTTTTAAAGCTTTTAACTATACTATAAAAATTCAAAAACAAATTTTACAGGTTGAAGTAAGAAAGAACAAGCTAATTGGACTGCAGATATGAACTTCAAAAGTACGAAGATGAGATAGAACACCAGCAACAGCCACAAGGAGATATACAATGAAAATTTTCAAAATCAAATTTCATTGACGATTCAATAAGAAAGAACTCAATAAAAAAACATATTTGTAACCTCAAAGTTGATCTAGACAAGAATTCAGTCCGTAATAAGTTTTTCTCATATCTATAAAATTTATATTTGTTGATGAAAATAAAAATAAAGATTCAAAAACAAAATTTTATATTAAATTTAATTTTTGATTTATAGTTTACTATTAATGAAACCAATAGAATTTAGAAGACTATATTAAATTTCAATTTTATGCTTCTGAGAAATTGAACTACTTTTTTATTTAAAAAGATGCGTATCCGTCATGTCTTGCGTTTAGGTCATCGTGTCGTCAGACCATGGCTATTGCGCCAAAGATGTTGTTTCCATCTGGACATGACACTTATCAATAAATGGCAAAAAAATATTTTTTTTTGTCAAAATAATGGCGGTGAACACCCTTTCGACATGATCGTCCAACGGAATAGAATCTTTTTTATTATAATTTCAAAAAAAAATGGAAGTGTATACTTTTTCATATCCATACGGGTTAAAACGGATTTTCTTTTCTATTTCTATCACAATTTTTAAATTTTACAAAATTAGAAAAAAAGGATTTTTGGTGAGTTAATTTTGAGGTTTTTTTTTTTGTTTTAATAAGTTTTAAGAAATATAATATTAGATTTTAATAGATTATATCATTCATAATAAATAACGATTAAAACATAAATAAACACAATTTTTAAATTTTAACTTTTAATGAATGACAGTTTATTAAAAAATCTAAAAATATAACTTTACCAAACATTTTTGGCCGATTTTTTAACAAATTCTTTAACCGTTGTTAGGTATCCCTTGTTATTTAACATTCAAAATTTGCATACTACCCCTCATATCATCTAACACAAAAACAAGCAGAGACTAAAATTCAAAAATATTAAATAAAATAACAACTAGGGAAAAGACAATGAAAATGTTAAAAAATATGTATGTTGAAGCTGTTAAATTAGCATAGAGTTGTCCACTAAAAGGACATGAGCAGCATATGAACACAATATGAGATAGTGGTCCACGGCACAGCTAGCTAGGGCAGACGTAATGTGGTACTACAACAATAATTCAGGTCTAAAGTCACATCTTATACCAAAATGGAAATCCATCTTTTATCATCTTTCCTCTATTGTTTAGACCAACCAGAGTCATACTCAACCATTCTACTTTCATTTCTTTCCTCTATCTTTCCTTATTATCATTATCACATCTTATATCTGAATTGTATTTGATATCAACATATTCTAAGCTTGGTCAAACCTACCATTCAATTCAGACGGACATTACAGCAGAGCTGAGCTTACTAGTTTCCTGAATGTTGTTGTTTAGATGAGCAAAGCTGATTCTCCTGAAAAATATCACAAATTTATATCATTTCATTCACTTTTTACCTATAAACTGAAGAGAAAAAAGACATTTCCTATGTAGCTACCCCAAGAAAGTGGAGAAAACAAAACAAAATCAATCCTCTTTATCAAGCAACGGCCAACTAAAGGAGCTTTAGGTTCATACAAAGCCATATAATATATCGAAAACTAATACTAAAGATACATTCATGAAAATAATTATCATGTCAGTATGAGCAGCCTAAGCAACAGAGGAAGAGGACAAGCTCGATTTCTGTAAAACATAGCTAAGTGCTTTAGTAGTAGCGTGAGCCTGTATCATAAGGACGACCTCCCGGATATGGACCTCTTGGCTCAAACCCATGATCTCTTGAATTCCCAGGAAACCTACTCCGTTCTCCGTAGTGGTCAAAACGGTCCGAGCTATATGGTCGTGGTGGGTCTCCAGCTGCGGCTGCGGCTGCAACATTGTTGAAACCAGGTGGCATAGTCTCAGCAGGGGGAGTACCTGTGTGGTTCATCACCGCTTGTTGGTATTTTTGTTGACGTGCATGTGATTCTTTTCTCAGGAACTCATCTCTCCGACTCGAGTGTCGTGCTCGAAGTGCTGCTAACTGATCCTGATACTGACTGTTTAAAACATTTATTTTCTGCAAAAGTTATAGGATGGCAATATATTAATTGACGCAATTCTTAATTGATTGACTATCTGTGTATTATATCACCAATTGACATACAAGAGGAAGCAAATAGCGACATAAAATCAAACACCACACCAATAAGATCAAGACGATAAAACTAATTATGTCCGAGAGTATATATAGGCAACCACCAAAATATGCTCACCTCTCTCACCAATCTCAAGTATTTTTGAAAGGAAATATTAGCGCGGTACCATGTTTTCTTGTAATTTCATGTGTAATCTAATGCAATAATATTTTAAATATGAATGTGTGCTTCCCTTTGACAACGAGGTTTCTGACTATAATTTACATAAATATAGCAGGGCCTAAGTAACAATGGAAGACTGCGTGAGAAAAGACAATTGTCCTGGGTTTACAAGTAGCACTCAGGTCAAATCTATCCGGAAGGCATGGAACTTTTTATAAAGAATTTCTTAAAATGCAATTACCATGTATTGAGAATTATTTTCTTGAGGAAACCAACAGGGACCATAAGAATTATACCCTTAAACTTAAATCCATAGAAGTTTTATGAGTATGGGATCGTGTATTTATTTCAAACATGAATTTTGGAAACAGTTTATGGAAATTTGCAGATTAATATCAGCATAAGACAAACTCAACAAGGTCAACAGCTTTCATTCTATATGCTAGTGAGTCTGTGGCATTAAGATGCTTTCAAAATAGAACCTTTTTCTAATCTGTATTAATTTGCTTTATCATTAATCATCTCTAATGGGGCAATATACAGATGGTAAAAGATACACTAACCTCTCTATGTCTAATATTTTCTGCATCTTCAGCTTCATTCTGCTCCTTAACTAGTTTCAGGATATCATCGAGGAATTTCTGTTCAAGACCTTCAAAAGTATGTGGTAATCGGTTATCCTCATAACTCACCGTCATATTTTGTTCATGGGGGTGATTTCTGGGGTCACTATTTTGTTTTTCTATGCTTGCCTTCATATCCCTCTGGCCTTGATAATAGGACCCTGATGCATCAATACCTTGACCTGCATCACAGAAACATAAAGCCTCAAACAAAAAGTAGAAGCAACTTTTTTTTTAGAAAGCCACATGCTTACTAAATTATCATTGCTATTTTAAGTGTACCGAGTAGCAAGCAAGAAATGACTATGGTTAAGTAAGTTTAGTACTCGTAGTAAACAAAGACAGCAGGATCATCAAAGGAAAAGAAGAGCTTCAATGACAGGACAACTAGTAAATCAGAGTATCTTCACCCATCAACTTATAGTCAATCTAATGGACCTAACTGTAAAGAACATCCAACACTGAAACTAGGACTCCTAACAGTTTACAGTCTCCAATGCACCAAATGTGCCCAAATAATGATACGATAAGACTTTGGTCCAATTTTTGCTCAATTGTGACAAGAAACGTGTGTGTACAGGAATTCTGTAAGCTTTTTCACCAACCTTTATATATAAATAAAGCTATCTCAATCCACAGAGGAAAATATAAAAACCCTGTTTCACTAACAAAAGGGATCCCATTGACTTTAAAAGCATTGACCCCTAAAAGGCATGCGAAAAAGTAGTCATATTCAATAAACTTGCCTTCATTGAACATGGGAGATCCCATTGGCTTTAACATCTTTGATCCATAGCTCCACTGTCCCTCTCCTTTTGAATTTGCATATGGTTGCTCCCTTTCAGGAGTGAAAGCCTCCAACTGACCTTGAAATTGAGAGTTGTGGTCCATTCTCTGGCTAGACATCTGCTGCATCTGGCCAGCAGTATATGCATTAGCACCAGAATCAATAAAATGCCCCTCTCGTCGCATTTTCGTTTTCTAGCTTGTATTATGAACCTAACCAAAAATGTCGTGTGCACAACAAACTCAGATGATCTATATAATATGAATTTCGGGTACTATCATCACATGCAAATTATAAGATCAAAAGCTGGATGAAACTGGACACCAAACGTTGACGGCAAATCAATTTCAACTTAAAGTTAGCATTTCAATTACACTGTCTAGATAATAACTACAAATCAAATACAGATCCATGTGGTACACTTCCAGGAAATATGTAGATATTTCAAAGTTAGTAAAGCATGCGGGCCAACTTTAGGTACATAGAATAGCTTGCTTGGGTAAAAGAATGCTGCTTGCTGCATAGAATAGCAATTCATCTATGCTTGGGTACTAAAGTATGTCAAATGAGAGTCACTTTCAAAGTTATTGTCCCAACATTATCTTTTTCAATGCACTCAAAACTTCTAAACCAACTTTAGGAATCTGGTATTCCGCCAGAAAAATATTCCCTTACAGAAACATAAGTTGCAACAGCTTCAAAGTAAGTACCTATTGCTAGCTGAATCTCGTAGCAGAAAATGCAAATTTTGAACCTACAAACCTATGTAAACATAATGCGTCCAATTAAAAAAAACTAAACTGTTGCAGCACCCTTCGCTAAGCAAGGCACCTAATCAACATGCCAATATCACAAGAGACCCTATATTCGTAGATACACAGTAGAATCAAGCAGAAGGCTGTCTGATAGACGTTTTGTCGAACAGGTAATATGCGAACTCAAAAGTTAACAATATCATATTTTCGCTTTTTTGCCATAACAGTACCCAAGCATACGCGTGGTGCCCAACAACAAAACAACAAGTGAATACATTGACAAACACCCAAATGAATGTTTGTGACAAATAGCGGTTGATGGAAGTGAAAGTACCTTATTCCGCCGGCAAGAAGCAACGATTTCGGGTTTTTAGTTTGCGGAATTCGGATCCCGATTGGAGGGTCGATAATGTAAAGGGCGGCTCTGATTAATTGTGGAGTTCTTAGAAATCGATAATTTAGTTGAGGTCTGAGAGCGAATTATTTCTTCCACATATCCGTCCGCCAAAGAAAAGGAATATTAGGCACGACGGCAATTCAAGGGCAGCTATTGAACTATGGCCAGGACTATTATACATGTCACGGTTTAATGTATCCAAAACCTTACTCCCCGTATCCTATACTTATTTTATAAACTAAATTCGGGTAAGCGCAAAAAAGAATTATGTAGCTATTCCAATTTGGAGCACCAAAAAATTTTATTTGATTTTTTTTTTCATGTTTGTGAAATTTGTCCAGGTGGAAGTTAGAAAAAATCCATCAAAAAAATATCATTGTTATATACATAGATCGAATGTGAATGAGTCGATGGTATATATAAGCAGAAACGTTTAAAATCACGGGGATTGTAATTTAAATACGGATATCTGTCTAAAATTTAAAAGCTGAAACAAACTTACAACATTTGTGGTTATTGAGTTGAAAGTGTGCATTGGACCAAAAATTGTTGTCATAAAAATTAGCCGGAAGGTTTGTCATAGCCTGGATCGAAGCATGCGGTCGTAGATCTAATACGTAGCATGTTCTCGTCTACCTGGACCAAAACAGTTTGCAAAAGCTAAGCGGACAGAAGCTTCAACTTTGTTGTGTTATTTATCTGGTTGGAACTGGACTTCTTGATATGGGGATATTAAGTATAATCGTAATATTAGCTTTTGATTGAGATTTAATATGAAAGGTCTATTGTATTATAGATTTATAGATTTATTGTAGTCGCTGATTAAGGATTTAATTTGAAGCATCTATTGTATTAGGGTATAATCTTTTGTATTAAGGTTTCATTATAGTCGTTGGTTAAGTAATTTAATCTGGAACGTCTTAAGTAAACTGTCTAATCTAAAATGAAGTTAGGGTTTTGCTTGAGAAGCCTATATAAGTAGAAGAAGTGGTATAGTGTTATAAGAGCGGCATGAACGATCTATTGAAGACAGAGTGTCGATTTAGTTACATGTTTGCTTGTTTCTCTAAGTACGAATATTAAAGTGGGCCTCTTAGAGAGTGAAATTATTGAATTGTGGTGAGTGTTAAACATTAAATAGAGTTATTTAAGTGAGTTATGATAGTTTAGTAACAAAGAATGATCGAGCCTTTCGTGTTTAGTAGACTTTCTGCAGTTATCTTTATAATAAAACAGAGTATTTGTTTCCCATAAAGTAAGATTGTTTCCACAATCTGAAGCATATTAAATATTTCTTTTGCGTTTTTTTGTTCCTATCGAACATAATGTTTTTGTTTTATGATGAACGAGTATCTCAATAAAATTTAATATAAAATTAAAATAGTTTAGTTAATTTTTTATAAGCTAACTACAAATAACTTTTCAAAAAATTTCCAAAAATATAATTTTCAACATATCAAATTAGACAAGAAAATAAATTTATTTTTAAAACCTTACTTAAATATAAATTATATATATAATTCAAGTCATGTTTTGAATTTTTATAGAAAAATATAGAACATAATAATATACAATGAAGTTTGAATTTATTATTAAGTTTCTTTAGTCAAACTATCCATTAAAAAATATTATAGCAATGAATATAATAAATTTGATCCACATCCACAAGCAAAACTATTTATAGTGATATAAATCAATTTGTGAAACATGAGGCTCATTAATACATAGTGCATCTATTGCGATAAACGTATATATTTTATTTATATATTGTTAATTGTATATCCAAAATCGGATGATAATCAGTTAAGAATTGAGAATTTTTTGTTTAGATTTTTATTCTCTTAATCGTTAACTTATGTAACAAACTTTGTACAACTTTTATAGGTAGTTGATGTACCGATAAAGGAATCTTTATTGTTAGGCAGTTTTACCACCTATACTTCTATATAGTTACAACATTATTCTAACTATATATATATAAGTGTGACCAAACCAACGCAATATAATAACGTGTGATAAAACACATTTTGGAGATTTGGGCTTTACTCTTGGGCTTGCTCTCAAAACATTGACATGGCCACATAATCACCAGAGTCTTGACTGGAATACGGTCATTTTAGGTGAAGTGAGGGTTGTTGTCTGAAGCCCTAGTATTCACTCTCACTTCATCAGTTCACACACAATCCAATCGAGACCAGATCATGCTATTGATGACCATCTTGAACATCAAGCTTTACTTGTTCTTCACATCCCCCCACAAACGAATGGGTGAATCAGTGTGACGAATTTTGTCTCTTAGAAATGAGAAGAGATGATTAGTCAAGGGTTTTGTGAGACAGACAGCCAATTGATCTTGAGAAGTTACATACCGGATCTGAAGAGACCCCTGGTGAACTGGATCGCAGAAAAAGTGGACATCAAGCTTAATATGCTTTGTCCTTGCATGGAACACCGGATTAGAAGCTAAAGAGCTTGCACCGAGATTGTCACACCAAATGACAAATGGGGGTGTGACGGGAAACTGAATCTCAGTCAGAATAGAGCGTAGCCAGAGAAGTTTGGCCGACAAATGTTCCAATTCCTGGTACTCGGGTTCAGTGGAAGGTCTGGCCACAACATTATGTTTTTTTTAAGACCAAAAAATAAGAGAATCATCAAGATAAACACAATAAGACCCTACACTCCTTTTATCATCTGGTGAAGATGCCTAGTTAGCATCAGAGAACCATGAAGTTGAAGATTACAGCTTGGTTTGATGTGAAGGCCAATCCAGCGAGACCCAGATAAGTATCAAAGCACTTTTTTAGGCTTTACCAATGTACTATAGTAGGTTCCTACTGATATTGACTTAGTTTATTCACAGAAAAAGGAATATCTGGTCGGGTGTGAGTAAAAAATGACAACGCTCCTAACAGGCTTCTGTATGGTGTATGGTCTGCAAGAGGAGTTCTAGAATTTCTTGAGAGATAAACACCAACAGCTATATGAGTTGGGCACGGCTTGGACATGGAAATTCCTTCAGAAAGCAATAATTTTTTAATGTATTGGTGTTGTGTTAGATACATACCAATTGTGTCACGATTAATCTTTATTCCTAAGAATATATGGAGTGACCCCATATCTTTTAGTGAAAACATTGCATCGCGTTTGTGAACAAACTGTGTCAAGCAGTCAGTTTGTGTACTTCTAACTAAAATCTCATCCACATAGACCAGAATTAGAATGATAATAGCCTTAAAGACAAAATAGGACACTAAGCAATCAGCTCTAGAATTCTTGAAGCCCCATTTGAGTAATGTCTCCCTTAGTCTAGAGTAACATTCCCTTGGAGCCTGTTTAAGACCATATGTGGCTTTGTGAAGCTTACACACATGTGTGGGTTTCTCAGGGTCCTGAAATCCCTCCGGTTAAGCCATAAAAACATCCTCAATAAGATACCCATTTAGAAATGCATTATTTATATCCAGTTGTCTTACTTCCCAGTCTTTAGAAACAACAAGATTTAAAATTAACCTCACTGTAGATGGTTTGATAACAGGACTAAATGTATCTGAAAAGTCTATACCAGGGGGATTGATGAAACTTTTTGGCAACCAACCTTGCCTTGTACATTTGGATTGAACCATCCATGTGGTACTTAACTTTGTACACCCACTTGCAGCCAACAACATTTATAGTAGGAGACCAGGGAACAAGTATCCAGGTGTCATTAGAAATGAGTGTTTTATATTCAGTCTTCATAGCAGTAACCTAGTGAGGATTTAAGACACCAGCAGATTATTCAGTAGGTTCAACTATAGATAGGTCAGTAGTAGTCAAGGAGCCAATATAAGGAACCTTAGGTTTAAAAGTCCCATTTTGGGCTCTATTCTGCATAGGATGATTCATGTAATGTGAGGAGAGTTTAGGCATCTAATCAAGATGAAGTAGTGGTAGACAGATATAAATTTTGGGTTAGAAGAAGGATGAGAGTTTAGTGAAGTATATGTGGTAGGCTGCAGTGTAGGACAATGGTCAAGGTTGGAGTTAGTGGTAATGTGAGGTTGAGTATTAGGTGCATAGGAGAATAGACTAGAGTATTTCTGAGTGTTTAGTGGAGGATAGCAAGTGTGAGTAATGGGACTACCGTAATTATCAATAATAGGATTAGACTGAGACAAAGTTTTACCTTGTGAGAGTCTAGAATGCAGAGAGCCAGACTCCTTAGATGAGGCACCAAGATGAGTAGTTGAGACTGGTAAGCACCCACTAGTCACAAGTCATATAGGTATATTAGGAAGCCACGAATTTAAAGAACAAACCTCAGATGACTCGGAACTTAGGTTGTTTAGAAATCCTTTTTGAAAAGGAAAATAAGCTTCACTGAAAACCACATACCTAGACACATATGTTATCCCAATAGGACGACGACAAACATATCCCTTGTGAAACTAACTATATCCCCAAAACACACACTTTATAGAATGAAACTGAAATTTATGAGATTGATATGACCTTAGACAAGGAAAACAGGCACAACCAAAATTATTTAAGACTAGATAGTTGGGTAGCTTGTGAAACAGAATTTCATATGGTAATTTGTTTGATAGAAGAGGAGTTAGGTAGTCTATTGATTAGATTAACAACAGTCTCAAATACTTGGACCCAATACTTGTAGAGAAGGCTGGCTTGAGCTAGGAGAGTCAAGCCTATTTCTACAAGATATTTGTGTTTCCTCTTAACCCTACCATTCTGGGTTGAGGCATGAGGACAAAACCTCCTAAAAACAAACCCTTGTTCTTGTGGCATAGTAAACAATGGTCTATATTCACCTCCCAGACACATTGAACAATTTTTATGGACCTTTCAAACTGTTTTTTCATAATACTTTTGAACATTTTGAAGGTATTAAGCACTTGACTCTTATCTTTGATATGGTAAAACCATGTAAACCTAGTATGATCATCAAGGAATAGAACATAGTACTTGTATCCTTCAGTAGATAGCACAGGACAATGACCCCATACATCGGTATGTATGAGGTCTAACACATTACTAGCATATGAATTAGAAAGAGGGTAGGGTAAATTGTGAGACTTTCCTAGTTGGCAAGCCTCACAGAAATTCAACTCATTCTTCAAAACATGAGTGAGATTACATGCTTTTAGAAAAATATATAGAACATTTTGAGATGTATGGACAAACTTTCTATGTCATCCATTTTTTTGGGGATTAGAAAGAACAACAGACAACACATTAGGAGGAATTGAATCATTGACTAGAAGACTTGTTTTAGTAGTGGCAGGATAGTCCTCTCTTGCTTGTGACCTATGGTAGCTTTCCAATCTGTACAACCCATTCTCAGATGTCTCTCTGAGAAGCACAGTCCCTATTTCCTTGTCCTTCACAAAACAGAACCCATTTTGAAATTCAATAAAGATATTGTTATGGCTAGTAAGCTGGAAAACAGACAGTAGGTTCTTATTTATCATGGGTACATGTAGAATGTTTTGGTAGATTAATGCAGACTAGAGTGACCAACATATTTAATTGGTAATCTTTGACCACTGCCAACTAAAATACCTTTATTACCTGAATACTCATCCTTTTAAGACAGTAAATTAGAGTTGCCTATGACATGGTGACTAACACCACTGTCAGCATACCAGGCATTGTCCCTTGTTAAGTCTTGAGTGGCCAGGTAGACTGCTTGTTCACCTTCACCCTTAGGCTATTCTGAAGATGTTGACCCCATTACTGAAGGATCATCCCTGTAATAGCAAACAGGAACAGTATAACCATACATGTTACATATCTGATAGGTAGGTTTGTTTTGAGAGAAGCGTTCTCCTCTTTCTCTATAGAATTTTTTTCTCCCTCTTGTGTAATTAGGAAAGTTATTCTTTCCTCTGTTGTTCCTGCTAGATCGACTGAACTGACCATAGAAGGCTTTTTTATTGTTATTATTCTGCTATAACTTGTCGTATGTCTTGTGAGCAAAATTAGTAGATGATAGGTTGAGATTAGTCATATTTTTTTGCAGACTCATTAGTTGATCTAGTTTGCTCTCAAATGTGAGCAAACTAGTTTGAAGATCTAACCATCCCAGAGACTCTGTACCAGTTAGACTAACAACTATTGGGGTGTACTCTGAGGCCAAACCAGCGAGGACTTGAGTCACCAAATCATCCATAGACACGCCACATCCAGCCAACACTAAATTATTAGCTATAGTGTTCATTTTGTTTACATAATCAGTCATACTAGAGGTACCTTTACGAATCCGAAATTATGAAAGCCGAAGGTCAGGCGAATCATTTTTTATAGATGCAGAGTCTCTTCGTGATAGTAGACGAAGAGACTATGTACGCGTTGTGATTATGCTCGTCATTTTACTATATGTTTCTTCAATGATATCATACCAGATGACTCATATACTTTTAGAGTGTCCCCAATATACATTTAAGGGATAAGAATGAGGAATTGACACATACCTATGCCACATATAATCCTTTCGATGTTAATATATATTTAAGTTACAAAAAGATAAGTCATATAGCTAAGTATGTGGAGCTCCCTCTTATTAGCACTTCCAAAAAACTTTCACTTATACTTATTGTAAATATTCAAATTCCTCTATACCTTATTGCAAGTTTTTATGGTGGAATTGATGAAGTGATGGAATTCATAGAACTGTAAAATCATAAGGATATTTTGGTGGGAATTTTTATCTTCGATAGGTATAATGCATGTGGTTCATACACTATTTTGAATTTCGTGATTGCATGGAGAGACACGGTCAATGTAGGTATGTCTTGGTTCTTTTGGCTTCTTTCTGAAAAACCAAATGTGTTAACTCGTATTCTACAAGAAATTAAGTCCAGGGTTGTGAAAACCAACTCTTGGGGACTATTTGATGTAACTGGAAATTATTTTTCGATAGGCATAATGCATGTGGTTCATACACTATTTAGAGATGATTGGATCCAGCAGCCTAATACCAATAAATTCTTGGCTTTTATTTTCTTTAAAAACGGTCATAAGGAGGTTCAATGTTAGTTTGAAGGTTTCTCTATGTATAGGGCAGACATGATGATTATTCATAAAAGTTTCCATGATATTTTTGTATCTCTCACTCGATTGCGAGGGGGTTTTGATGACGAATTGCGGTTATACAATCAGATCTGACTTGTGAAAGCTAAAACATGTATGCATAAGTCATATGCATTGCGTATTTTAATATATTTTTAGAGTGGTTCTTGTCCATCTCCACCAAGACACGAACGCATCTCATATGATAGCCATCCGGATTCTAGTGATTTTGAGGTGTAGAGAACGACTTTTATATCACTAATTCACCATATTTAAAAAATAAGGTTTGTTAAGACTCTTCTTCTCTTATGTCGCGAGAACGCTGGCATGAGAAGTCATATGAAGAGAGTGCTGGAAAACAACTCCGTAGGTTAATACTGACAACAACACATCATGACCTCTATAAGTTTGCCAACGTTGATGCTTATTCAAACAAAGAACTAGAACAATTGAATGACATGCTAAGAACGACAATTGTGAAGCGATGTTCAGAAAGTACATTCAATACTTGATTTTTTTGGTGGATATACCATAACACTTGTGAGGATACCTATGAGCTTCAGGTCAGAGTTGAGCACATTCTTGAGAGGATAGCATTAATATCTGAGGCTGCTAGAAGTCATCTGGAGTTTCGAGTAGTCTTTTTATTCGTGGGGCATTTTCTGTAAGATTTGTCTTTACGTTGCAAATTGTAAGGAGTAAGGACTACTCATATTTTATGTTTGTACTCTAATAAAATGGAGCAGTCAAAATATCAGAATCCTGACCTTTTCTAGTACAAAATATTTTTTATTACTAACGATGAAGATACTAACATTGGAACTATTTCTTAAGACGCTTTCGACTTTACTGATTAAATTGAAGCGGAATATAGAATGGTTCTAGTCCATTGCTTCATCGGAAGACGCAGAAATGCCAAATTGGTGGCCAAGAAACGTTTCACTATGTTCCAAGCATGGAATCAATAAAGAGAGTTCACTGCCGAGCTCGACCGCACGACGACATGCACCGATTCAACCAAAAAACAAGTGTTGTTTTTTGTTGAGCCTGTTGATGATGTGAATTCGATGACGAATTTTTCAATTAGGGGAGAATTATGCAACTGAAAAGGTCCATTATTTAAATCTCATTGTTTATGATTTGAAACCTATTTGAATTTTTTTATACATTTTTATTTTATTTGAAAACATATTTTAATTAACAAATCAAATATGATTGCATCTAGATTTGATAAGATTATTTTATTTTATTTTTTTTATTTTCAGAATTTTTGGTTAGGATTTCAAATGTTTATTTATAAAACATCTCACAAGATATGTTTTATTGAACGAAATACTTTTAACTGAAGTTTTCAGGTTTATCTCTGTCGGAATAGGGTTTCGTATTATCTATTTACTTTTGGATTAGGATTTAGTTTATCTTTTGTTCTTTTTTCGATATATTGTTGCATCACATATCCTCTGGAGGCTTGGTTTTATCAAAAATTATTGCTACGCTCTGAATAAACCGGTAGTAGTTATCATGTCTTAGTCATTCATTTCTTCGATAATCTTGACCATTTTCCGGCGTCGTACTTCCGACCTAAACACATTATATTTACCTATGTACGCCTTGACTTAAGGTGGTCGACTGAACCAGTTCCGCAAAAAACAAAAGTAGGTGATTTTTTATTGTTGTATCTGGGTGTTCGATACACTGCCAAAATTATGATTAGAATCATAAGAGCTCAGTAGCCAAATTTCTGGAGTCAGAAAGGAAATTATCCTTCTTTAGCCCATAAAATGCGTTATTCACATCTCCGTCTCGAACTCGAACTGAATATGGGTTCATTGATATCGTTGCATTTATTGATACATCAGTATTTGGTAGCCATACTCTGCCTCGTTCTCTAAAACCACCTACCAAAAATAATTTGGGTTAAAATCCTGAGGCTCAAAACCAATATGTGGACCAAAAGTGGGAGGAAATATTTTTTGTTGAATTCAAGGAGTATGAACAACCTTAGGTGCATGTGCACGTTGTTGTCTGTAGGTTTGATCTCAACTCGTTTTGTGTATGCAGTTGTAGTCATGGTATGTTTGTTATTCTTCATGCTAGAGGATCACGGTTTTGCGCGTTTTCTTTCTAGAGTGTCTAGATTAAGAATGGTGATGGTCAGGATGGATGAGGTTGTTGAGTGTTGTTAAACCTGTAACCTAATCTGTTTTTATTTTTTTAAACTCCTCGGGTTTGGGTACTTGTTTGGGTGAGAGTTTTTTTTCAAGCTCAAATCCGTCCGTTACGGGATCCATTTGAAGGTACTCATTGATTATTTATTTATCAATAAAATATTTTAACGTAATTAACTATCCAATAAAAAATTAAAAAATCAATATTAACAATATATCGAATATAAATTCTCAAATTCAATAACAAATCTAAAAACTTAGTAAACAAATTATAGAATATATTATTTTAATAAATTATATATTTTTTAAATATATAAATTTATTTTAAAAATTGTAACTTTTTTCAATTTAGATATTATATTTGTTACATATAAGTTACTATTAAATAATTTTAAATATTGATAAGGTTTTGATTTGCTTAAGTAGATTGCTAAAGAGAAATTATAGAGAGAGAAAATGCTTAAGAGTTTTTAGAAAGAGAAAACACAAGTACAAACGAGTTTCAAGTGAAAAGTGTTCAATCCCTTTATTAGAACAGTCTGGTCCTTTATAGAGGAGTCCCTTTATTAGAAGAGTTTGGTCCTTTATATAGAGGAGTCAAGACTTAGTTGAATAATTGAATCTTGTTACAAAAATGGATTAATTGCTATTTAGTCCTTACAAATTATGTAAAGTTACAATAGCTTCCTAAAACTTACATCATGCACAAATTAAGGACAAAACTTACACTAATTACAATCAAGTCCTTAAATTTACAAATTAATTCCTAAAAACTTATTTCCATATCAGAAGCCCTCTAGTTCTCATGTCAGTAAATGAATGAGAACTAAAAAGCCTTCAAAACCGTTTATCTTCGAATCATCAACCTGCCATAAATCAAAGCAAGCAAACTATTCGAAGCCATTGACTTAAAATAACAAATCTATCATCATAAAAATAAATATTCGAAGATGTTAGCTTAAACTATTATTCGAAGCGTATATATGATATCAAAATTATAAACTCTTGAAACCAAACTAATCTTAATGATATATTCGAAGCCATAACCAAATGACTTTTGAATAATAACCAAAGGATTCAATGTAATCACTTCAAATAATTTTCGAACAAAAATTGCATTTAACATGTTGTTGGTGTTCCCTCTTCGAATGTAACGGTTACATTCAATCGGTGATGTAGATCTGACAAGTGTCGAACATCTAATCCACCAAACGATTCGTATTCCAACCTATCACCAAATGGGTCTATCCATCTTCACACGTCTTCACCTACTTCAGTATAAATACCATTCATTTCTCATTTCAACTCTCTTTACACACAACCATTCAAGAGAGAAGTTAGAGCCTTTTTTGGCTACCTTCAACTGCTCCTCACATATTCCCAGAATTCTCACTGCAAAACTCAAATCTTCTGATCAATCTTCATCTTCTCCGATCAATCAATTCCTGGTTTATGAGAAAGAAACCGGTAACCAAAAAGTCGAAGGTCATTTTACCCAAAACAGCAGAATCTTCTGATACTGATAGCAACCTGGTGTTTGGTTCTTACGACTATTTTTGCATAACAAAAAGAGCCGAAGAGTATCGAAGAGCGGGGTTAACTTTTGGTGGCCCAATTGGAACTACAACTGAGACATTTCACTACGGTAACTTCGATCCTAGCAAAGTTCCAACACTTTCTCCTACTCCCAATATCGAAGAAAAATCATCATTTAAAATCTCTGGCCCTAAAACCCCTCGAACATCTTCAACTCAGAGCAAAGTTTCTCCTCTGAAACTGAAAAAAATAACCTTTCCTCAAAGAAACCTTATTTATCCAAACCTAAAAAGACCTTCATCGCAATGGGAGATGAATCAACAATAGTTCGAACTCCATCTCCTTCGAAAACCACCAACAATGATCCTCCTCAAAGAGAAATGACAGAAGAAGCAATTCGAACTGCAATTCCTCTATCAGAAGCAAATATTCCCACTTCTCAAGATCCTCGATAAGGTACCTCAAAGACCAATGAAGTTGATTCAGAGGCTACCAAATTCGATGCTGGAGCTGAATCTCAAGAATAAGCTGGCGTTTGTTCTAATTCCGAGGAGGATGAGAAACCTCCAAAGCAAATATATTATCGCCTTGAAAAAAGTTCGATACATATAGTACAAAGAAAGCCAAGCCTCTTTCCTCAAAAATCAATGGAGAATGGGAGAGAACATCACCCTTCGACTACCAAAGGAAGGAAAAACTCCCCTTGACTGCAAGGATGATGAATTGGTGGTTTACCTAGAAATCATCAACTGGGTCTTCGATTTCCATTAGATCCGATGATCGTGGAGTACTTCGAAGTTCTCAGCTTGTGCCCTACCCAAGTAACTCATAACCAATGATTTACCCTAATGTCAGTGATCATGGCATCTCAGCTCTCCAAAATACCGATCAGCATCAAGGACTTAATTTCATTGACTCAGCTCTCAAAAGGTCTGAAGCTCTCATTATATTATATTACTTTGATGGATGATCTTAAAATCATCGACGATCTTTTGGAAGCTGATAAGTTTTGGAAACAAAGATTTGTTTTCATCTCTGGAGCTTGGGAGAATGGCAAGCTGATTTCCGAAGACAATCCTTCAAACATAACAATGGTTTGGAGAAGCAATCGTAAGTTCTCTAAAAAATTCCTCTGTACCTTAATTTTTTTAATACATATTTCTTTTTCTTTACTTAATAGTTTATTTTATTTGTTTATACCAGAAATTTCGAAGCGCTACTCCACTCGTGGTGAAGCAGCTAAGGTGATATTCTAAAAATTGGTTGACTGAGCTGAAAAAAAGTGGAATAACGCCTTCCATACCGCCTTCCAGCCAATAAACTTCCTTCAATGCCACATGTTTCCGATCACAGAAGGTGGGCTGCCTCCCAAAGATTTATCTTCTAACCTAGATCCGAAGCTAGTATGCCAACGAATTCCATAAGCCGATTGTAAAGTCTTCCTCCTAATCCGGAACAGATCAGACAGCCATCTGCCTAAAAATAAAAAGGGAAAAATCACCAAAAAAGAAAGCCAAAAAGACAGTTAGCACATCTGGTGCTAACCCTTCCACACCCTCAAAACCGAAGCGTCGAAAACGCAAAGTTGATAAACATCCTCTTTCACCCATCGAAGAGGGAGAAAATCAAGAGAACTCATCAAAAAAGAAGAAAAAATCTTCTGATTCCTTCGGAAAAAAGAAGAAACAAAGAAAAATCACTTTGTACAGATTGATTGATGAGCATGAAGACGATGTTGTTGAAAACCAACAACAACAACACCCCCCAAATCCTCCAACCGAAGGTCGTTCCTCGCAAGAAAATCATGTGATTGTCATCGATGACTTTTCTCCTACTGGTTACCATCGTCCCACAAGCTTCGACCCAGATATGTTTATTGATTTTGAAAACACAGAAGCACTTGCTGGAGAAGAGGATCCTACCCTTCAAGTCATTCATAATCACATGCTTGATTTTGTGAGGCCTACTCTAGAGAAAGATATTCCAAAATCAACTCGTACCTCCGAACCTATTACATCTCTGGATATGATCGACAAGCCTAGTACCTCGGAATATCGCAGCCCTCCTCCAAATCCTGCAATAGCTATCGCTCTTCAACCATTTTCCGGTCTTGATGCTGCTGCAAAAACTCTTGCCTCTCAAATTGAAGCCTCTCAAGACCATCTCAAACAGCTGGCCAAGGATATGATTTACTATAAGGAAACTTATGAGTCTGAAAATAAATTCATAGAGACCTTACATAACAAAGTATCCGAGCAGTTTTATGCCTATGAGATAGCTAGATCTGAGCTGATAAAAGGCGCTCTTTGTATAAAGGATCATTTTCGAATCAAGCATATGGTCGACAAAGAACTACCGACAAAGTCTCATGAACACAAAATAAAGAAACTCAAAATCGAGCACGTCGCTGAATTGAACATTGAAAAGTCCAACTCTACTACACTTCAAATTTCTCTAACTCTTTGTGAAGCAAAAAATAAAGAGTTATCCGATGAGAGGGAGAAGAATTCCGAAGGAGAAAAGGTTGCTGCTGTAACCATTACCGAAGCTGAACTCTCAAAAAATATGCAGACATCTATTCAGGTCGGAAAAGAAGATGCAACTATCCTTCTTCTTCGAGAACTCCATGCTGCCTATCCAAAGATCAACCTCACAAATTTCTCGAGCGACATTCCCGAAGAAAAACGTCCAAGTGAGGCATTCGACCCTGTTCTCAGCTCATCATCTTCAGAGGACGAATCATTCGAAGAAGAAGAACCATTGGCCAAAACGAACTTTATTGATAAAATTGAATATGTATAAGTAGATGACGCCTCATTAAAACCTCCATCGGCCAACAGGGTAGGAAAGAGTGCGCCATTAAAAACAAACATTCCAAAGTATAAACACATGTCTACTCCCAATAAAGCTTCAAATGTTGAATATTTCATGAATGCTGTAGCACCCTCCCCTCGAAATCACAAAGACGATAAGACCCTGGCTTAACTCTTTCAACCACTGTATAAGGCCCTTCCCAGTTCGGAGCGATTTTGCCGAAGCTCTTGTCCTTTGTGTGTAGAAACAAAATTTCGCAACACTTTATCGCCTTCTTTAAATTCTCTTCTTTTTAGCTTCGAATCATATCTACTTCTCCTGAGAGTTTGATAATGTATGGTATTCAAATAAGCTCGAACCCATTTTTCCTCAATCAAATCCACATTTGCCCTTCAAATTTCATCATTAAATCTTTCAGAATATTGAGATATTATAAAAGATGACATTGTAGATTCAATAGGGCTAACCGCATCCATACCATATGTCAAAGCAAAAGGAGTCTCTTTTGTAGCCTCTTCTGGAGTTGTTCGATAAGCCCAAAGCACCTCTTGCAAATAATTTGGCCATTTTCATGTTGCCCCGATATATTCTTCTTCAAGCCATCTAAGATTGTTCTATTTGTCATTTCCACTTGTCCATTAGCTTGAGGATGAAAATGCGTCGAAAAACATTGTTGAATCCCTTTAGAAGTACAGAATGGAGCCATTTCCCTATTGTTAAATTAAGGGCCATTATCTGTTGTAATTCTTCGAGGAAGCCCAAAACGACAACAGATATTATTCACAATGAATTTAATGACATCTTTTGCTTTTGTACCTGATAGCGGTTATGTTTCTGCCCACTTCGTAAAATAATCCACTGCCACAATTATCATTTTCCTTCCTCCAGAGGCCATCGGCAAAGGTCCTACCAAATCAATTCCCCATCTATCAAATGGTATCGCCTCAGATATAGACATAAGAGGCACTGCTGGTCTATGAATAGCATTAGAAAATCTTTGAAAATATCACAACCTCGGACTAAATTTTTAGCATCGTTCATGATTGTAGGCCAGTAAAACCCTGCAAGTAAAACTCTACGAGATAAAGCTTTGAACCCACAATGAGCTGAACCCTCTCCATCATGCAACTCTGATAATACTTCTTATGATTCTTGCTTGCCTAAGCATCGTATCAATGGTCTGCTTAATGCCTTTTTATATAAAATTCCATCCAGAACTATATATCCAAAGGCTTTACCCCAAAACGTTTTAGCCAGTTGAGAATCATCTGGCGGTAATCCTTGGGTCAAAAAATTAAGAATAGCCAATCGCCAATCGCGTCGGATTTCATCAGTGGCAAAAAAATCCTCTATAATTTCACATTAGCCAGGTTGAGAAACAATTAAAGGATTCTCTTGTAGCAAAATCCAAGGATATTATTCCTTGTAAGCAATATTTGCTAAAGAATCAGCCACCATGTTATTTCCTCGCCCAATATATTCCACAACCACATTGTCAAACAGAAGCATTAACTTCTGAACCTCCCGAAGATATAAAATCAAACGATCCTTCCTTGCTTTGGAAAACCCAGATACTTGATTTGCCAATAACTGAGAATCTGTTTCCAGATATACTGAAGTTGCCCCACAAATCTTTGCCAATCTCAAACCTGTTAAAGCAGCTTCATACTTAGCTTCATTGTTTGAAGCATGAAAACAGAATTTAATTGATTGGACCATTGTTTACCCCGTCGGAGCTATCAATTGAACTCCAGCACTGCACCCTGAAATACTGGACCCTCCATCTGTCCGAACAACCCACCTCGAATCAGTAGGCAAAACTTTTGTGCTTTCTTCCTCATCCGATCTATTTGAGTGGAACTCAACAAAACATTCAGCCAATGCATGTGCCTTGATTGTTGTTCGAGGTGTAAATAAAATATCATAGTCTCCTAACTCCACTGACCATTTAGTCATCCTCCCTGAAATATTTGGTTGTTGCAATACATTTTTTAAAGGGAATGAAGTTCGGACTTCTATAATATGAGCTTGAAAATATGGACGCAACTTCCTAGCAGCAATCACCAATGCTAAAGCCAGCTTCTCCAACTTTATATACCTTTTTTCTGCTGCCACCAGACTTTTACTGACGTAATACACCGGCTTCAGAATACCTGAATCTTCACTAATTAGCACTGCACTTAGTGCAAAATCCGATATGACAATATACAAGAATAATTTCTCCCCATTTTGAGGCTTTGTTGATGACAACAAATTTTTAATGCTTGTGAATGCTGCTTTGCATTCCGACGTCCATTCGAACCTATTAGGCCCTCGCAACACTTGAAAGAAAGGAAAGCATTTATCAGAAAATCTTGAAATAAATCGATAATTGTTGCTAACCTTCCTATCAATATTTGCACTTCTTTAACTGATCGAGGTGAATTCATTGTTATGAAAGCCTTTAATTGTTCTGGGTCAGCCTCTATTTCTTTTTCGCTAATAATAAAACCCAAAAACTTCCCCGATTTAAATATGAAGGTATATTTCTCCAGATTTAGCTTCAACCTGATTGCCCTTAGATTCAAAAAGCTTCTTCTAGATCATCAAGATGTACTTCATCCCTTGAAATTTTCACTACCATATCGTCTATATATACCTCCATATTTCTTCCGATCTGTGTAGCAAAAGCTTTGTTCATTAATCTTTGATAAGTAGCCCCAGCATTCTTCAATCCAAAGGGCATCACCCTATAACAATGGAGGCCTCTATCAGTTATAAAAGTCGTGCATTCTTGATCCTTCGGATCCATCTGGATCTGATTATACCCTGCGAAAGCATCCATAAAAGTCAAAATTTTATTGCCTGAAGTGGAATCAATCAACTGGTCAATTCGAGGAACTGGGAAACGGATCTTTGGGGCAAGCTCTATTTAAATCTGTAAAATCCACACGCATCCTCCATTTCCCATTCTTTTTTTTAACCACTACCGGATTCGCAGTCCACATAGGATATTGAGATTCCATTATGTGTCCGACTTTAGACAACCGATCCACTTCTGCAACAATTGCTTTTGCCTTTTCCGATGAAAATGCTCTTCTTTTTTGAATCACTGGCTTAACCTTCGCATCTATGGCCAAGCTATGTCGGATTACTTCGATAGGTACTCATTTTTACATCTTCTATCTTCCAAGCGAAGACGTCCAAATTCTGAGACAAAAAATTAAGCAGTTATTGACGTAGAGTAGGGGTCAATAAAGTTCCAATCCGAAGCACTTTTCTTTCTGAAAAAGTAAACTCCTCTATATCTTCACTCACTGTTAAAGACCTCGGAGTTTCCCTCGGATCGTCAACCCTTTCTTCCAACTTCGAGGGAACCCATTTTAACTGTTATTCTCGTATCAAATCACCACTGCTGGATCCTCGGACCCAAAGCGCAGTGGCATAGCATTCTCTGGAAACATTTTGATCGCCTCGAACCACTCCAACTCTGTCTCCAACCACGTACTTAAAATATTGATGGACTGTTGATACCACCTCATACATTCTTGAAAGTCATGAGCTTCCAAAAATAGCATTATAACTTGTGGGACAGTCCACCACCACAAAAAGAACTTGAACCTTCTTTTTGAATGGTCATTTCCCCAAACTAACTTCTCCCTCAAATTCCCCAACAACACGAGCTGTTACACCCGTAAATCTAATAATTGTGCGATCTGATTGAGTAATCCAATGAGGGTTTGTCATCCTATTATAGGTGGACTTAAAAAGAACATTGGCAGAACTGCCAGTGTCAATCAACGAACGTCGAATTTCGACGTCAGCCACCTTAGCTCCAATTACTACAACATCCTCATGTGGTCCTGCAGTCCCTCTCAAATTATCTTCATCAAACAAAATGAAGGGAATGTCTTTATTTCCATACAAATGCGTTGACGTCCTCCCTTCAATTTGAGTTGTCAAGTTGACAACATGCCTTTTTCTTGAGCTGTCTGAATTTCCAGTCATTCAATCGGCCCCAAAAATTGCCAACGATTCGAAAAACTTGCACAATTCCCGAACATGTCCCTTTTCTATAGAAACAACCTCAACAGGCTCCTCGACTGCCATCAGAAGCAACCTGTTCGGATCCTTCTCAACATATTCATTAGAAGCATCGAATGACTCAACCTGTGAATCCATAATCATCAAATTCTCAGCTGGATGCGTAGCCTTCGAAGTTGATGCACCGTTATTCTTCGATGCATTTCCATGTGACTTCACATAAGTCAAGAGCTTCCCATTCTCAATCAAATATTGGATTTCCTTTTTCAAATAAATACAATCATTTGTATCATGACCAATATCATTATGATACCTACAAAATTTATTATTAATTTCTTCCCTCGGTCTGCTGATAGGAGCTGGTTTCCTAAAGTTCACAGAATTCTAATTCTATCCCAAATAACAGAAACACTCTCTGTTAAATTAGCATAGTACTCTGGCATAACCCAAGTATTCGGCCTAGGCCTGTTATAATTGTTGGATGGAGTGTGGTTCGAATATCCACCACTCCGAGGAGGGAAATTACTGTTCTTCTGCCTCGACTGCTGATTATTCCCATTAGCATTATTATTTCCATTCGAGGGCTGTCCCTGATTATTGGTTGTTTGTCCCGAATTATTCGAAGTATTAACTGGTGTACCTCAGACTCTGCTAGACTCTTCAACCTTAATTTGATCCTCGACTTGAGCCATCAACGCTCCAAAAGTCAAAGCCCTTCTCTTTGTCTTCTCATTAGCCAGATCCCCTGGCAACAAACCCTGACGAAAAGCGGCCATTGCCACATTTTCTTCCCAATTATCTAAACTTGCTTTGGTTAACACAAACCTCTTAGTATAATCTTTCAATTTTTCTCCCGGTGCTTGCTTGCACTGGATAATTGTATCATTATGAGCTCTCATCTCCTTGCTTCCAACAAACTGCCTTTGGAAAGCAGTATAAAAATCCCTGAAATTTGAAATGGACCCCATCGGAATCTTGTTGTACCACTTGAGAGCTGTTCCTTTAAAAGTTTGAGAGAAAGCACGACACATAAGCCGGTCGTCGTACTTGAAATTCATCATATAATTCTTGAACTGTTCAATGTGATCATCGAGATCTTGCATCCCATCGAACTTTTCAACCTTCGAAATATCAAAACACTTTGGAAGAGTCATAGAGCGAATTTCATCTGTTAATGGAGAGTTCATCCAATCAACACCTTGAACAAATTGATCATCGGTCCCCATTGTAACATACAAATTCATGTCGGTCTCAGCATATTTATTTAAAGGATTTCCTTCATGCCAAGTTGATCGAGGAGCATTCTTAGACTTGATCTCCTTTTTATACCTCCTCGAATAATCTCTTTCTGATTCTCCCTTCGAAGAACCTCTATGCCTTTTAAATCCTGAAGCTGAGCTTTCTACCTCCCCATCACTGGAAGTTATCAATTTTTGCTTATCTTTATTATCCTTTCGAGATGAATATCTCTCTTTAAGAGACACAAAACGTGCTTTTTATGCTCAGACTTAGCATGTCTGTCATCGAAAGATCGATCTGACTGGCCTTCAACATCGGTCTTTTCCAACTCCTGCCTAACCTCAGATCTGATTCTAGCAGAGAGTATTTCTTGCTCCCTTCGCTCATATTTTTCATTCAACGCATTGATTTTATCAAGAAGTTGATTCATTCTTGTCTCAACATCAGATCGAACTTGGACCAAAGATGATCCATCAGTTCTATTTCCATCAGTTCCAGTCTTTTGCAAATCATCTTTCACTGTTTCTAACGCTGATTGAAGCGTATGATTATTATTTTCAGGATTCATCTTATGAATTTTAGTTAAAGAATATCACCAAATGAGTAAGCTACTGATTTTTCTGCTCAGTCCCTAGTGGATTCGCCAATTTGATAAGGGTTTGATTTACTTAAGTAAATTGCTAAAGAGAAATTCTAGAGAGAGAGAATTCTTAAAAGTTTTTAGAAAGAGAAAACACAAGTACAAATAAGTTTCAAGTGAAAAGTGTTCAAACCCTTTATTAGAACAGTCCGGTCCTTTATATAGAGGAGCCAAGACTTAGTTGAATAACTGAATCTGTTACAAAAATAGATTAATTGCTTTTTAGTCCTTACAAATTATGTAAAGTTACAATAGCTTCCTAAAACTTACATCATTCACAAATTAAGGACAAAACTTACACTAATTACAATCAAGTCCCTGAATTTACAAATTAATTCCTAAAAACTCATTTCCATATCAAATATGAATATGTATAAATAATGGTAAAGCTATAAAAATATACATAAATTATGAAAAATCAAAAAGAAATTGAATTAAATTATAATATAATTTTTAAATTCATAAAATAATAATATACGAATGTATTAAGTTTTCGGTACTAGAATAACTAATGAATGTTATGTGGATTGGTCCGGGTTTACCTGTGGAAAATTTCAAAAATCCATAATCCATTCCAAATTCGGTCAGTAGTAAATTTTCAAACCCACAACTAATATGTGGAATTTTTTTAGAATTCATTGTCCATCGCATTGGATCGGTTCGGACCAAATACCTACAGATTGGAAAAAAATTATCATCCTTAATTCAGATCTCATAAACACACTTCTGGTGATAATGTTTTTGAGTGAACGTGTCATCATCCTCTAGACATAACTCCTCGCTGGAAGTAGGTGATAGGTATCGGCGCTTTACCTATATTACTGTCTCAAACTGATGTAACATACTTCCTCTGTTTCATAATATTATTCTTTCTAAAGAGGTTTTTTGCTCCATAATATGTCGTTCTCATTTTCCAATACAGCAATGGTTACATATATTCCAATTTGAACCAATAAAATAGTTAGCCTCTTGCACAAGTTATTAATTCCACCAATCAAATTTATTTTCTTTTATTCTTTCAAAGTCATTATTAATATTGACGAAAAAGTCTTAAACAACTAATATTATGAACTGGAGGGAGTATGTCTGAACCATAGAATCGCGTGAATTTTGTATCAAACAGTTGTTTCAAGTACCATTCCGGCCCTAATATTGAATCGTATACTCTTCCTTGTAGCTAGTGCTTTCCTCTCGGTCCAAATGATGCTACTTCTGCCAATATTTCTTTCTCAGTTCGTAGTGGTGCCACTTAGACCAGCAGCTGCCATTAAAAGAGTTAGAAGGGTTTTCCGGTTCTTCTCGTGTAATTTATATCTCATGCAACTTCCGGCAACCATACTATCTCAACAATGTGAACGTTAACTTCTAGTAAACTTGTTTTGGAAGATTGCGATGTATTTTCTCACGAACTCGTCAATTTTTATTCTGATGAAATAATTCGGCATGTAAAATTTAAAAGCTAAAAAACATGACTAGTCACTAGTGTTTGACACATATTACCAAGGTCCCGTCGTGCCTAAAACTGGACACCTATGTTTAAGAATGTTACATATATATAATCATTGACGCGTGACAACTAACCATACAAAGACATGTCGAATCCAAAGTCAGAATTTGTTTGTTATAAATACAGTCATTAGATATTTCACACCCAGAATACCCCTAAAACCGATTTGTTTCTTTGGATTTAAAATGTCCAGTAATCGTATTTGTAGTCACGTTAGTTGATCTGTGATTTTTTATCATTAAAAAAGGGTATTTGGAGTGTAAAATGTCCAATGATCGCATTTGTAACAAATTCTTTTATAAATGATCGCATCTGTAACAATTTTTTTTTATAATTTTGGATGTCAAATGTTGCCACATGATTAATTGGCACGTGGAAATGACCATATATGCAACATTCTTAAACAAAAATAACCTGTTTTGGAAACGAAAAAACATTAATAACAAAAGTACAACAAAGGTCGAAGAACCAAACATCAATGACCATCACGTCTCGATTAGAAGATTATGTCGTCCAATTCAACAAATCTTAACAGACTCACGAAAAGATACTTCCTCTATCCCAAAAGACAAAAATGAAATTGTTTTTGTCCCAAAATACATGTCGTTTTAGAATTCCAATGTAAAATTTATTATTTTTTATTGATTTCCACCAATTGAGTGGGTTTCTTTTTCACTTTTTTCTAATTAGAATTCCAATGTAAAATTTATTACTTTTTATTGATTTCCACCAATTGAGTGGGTTTCTTTTTTACTTTTTTCTAAAAACGAATGGAGTATACAGCATATTAAAAAATAACTAAAAAAATTAGTAAATAATTTTAAAATAAAATATACTAATGTAAAAAGTTATATTTATAATAACCATTTTCTACACGGTAACCCTTTATTGAAATAGAACTAAAATCTGTACAGAACCATACTACTAATTCATTTATTAGTTATAAAACAGTAGAAACATATCAGAAATGAAAAATAATATAGAGAGCAGTAAAAATATATTATGGGAAGTAAATGAATTCAAAAGTAAGACATAAGGTAACAATATTTGAAAATAAAAAATAGCAGATTACATAAAATTTTGGCAGTCAATCTTTAAGCAAAAAGTACAAAACTTGTCCGATAGAGAGATCTGTCAATGGTTAAACCTTCTGCCAAAAAAGAACACCATTGAGGCACAACACAACCGAATGAGGTCCTAACTCCGAATAGTAAAGTCTATACTAAAATAACAAAACTTGTTTTTACTGCTGCGCACATTGAACCCTCTGGGCTCCATGTGGTTCGTCGTCTTCATCATAAGCTTCCTGGTGGGCTTGTTGCCTCCGTCTCATCTCCTCTTCCATATTAACATCATGGAGTGTAGTTTCCTCGCACTCATCCAACTCCATCTCTGTCATCTGACTTGATGCCTTTGCCGGAAGTATAGGCTCCAGCGCCTTCACTTGCTCAAGGCTTAGAGACTCGGGGAAGTCGACAGAGAAGTGAATGTACAGCTTACCCTTCATGAAAGGCCTTTGGTACATTGGCATTCCCTCATCGTTAATCGCCTTAAACGAATCTGCCAAAATTCAATTTAATCAAAATATTAACCCGTAAGACTATAGCCGTATCTTAAATATTTCATCAAAGACGACTATCATTTTTACAGCTTACCAGGCTTCACTACTTCACCAGCATTAGATTTAATAAGAAGCTGCCTGCCATCTAAATGGGTTAATGCAAACTGAAACCCACAAAGAGCCTCAGTTAAAGATAAAGTGTACTCAACAAAGAGGTCATCTCCCTTTCTCTTGAACTTGGGATGTTCCTTCTGCTGAAGGACAAACACGATATCACCGGTCTCCGTATCCGGCTGCAAAGAACAAGATTTACACGTCAAACAAATAGAATAACTTGATGGTCAGCAAAATGCAAAACCAGTGCAGTAAAGAATTAGATTACATACCGCTTCATCTGCTTCACCCCTGAATGTGATCTTTTGTCCATTCTGCATACCCTTGTCCACAACAACTTCGAGCACCTTCTTCTCTGGCACGACCTTCTCACCTTTGCATTGTGGACAGCGGTCCCTGTCACTGATGCTCTCACCAGTACCCTTGCATTCATTGCAAGCATGTTGCATTTGTTGGATCATAGAAGGTCCTAACTGTCTGATTGTGACCTTCATACCAGTCCCCTGGCAACCAGCACACTTCATCGAAGCACCAGACTTTGACCCTTTGCTGACATAGACATACATATAATATAAGGAATGAGATTTTTTAAAAAAATATTAAAGAAATAAAATGATTCTTTAAGCAAAAGAATAGTCCTCACCCATGGCATTTAGAACAAAGTACATTCCTAGAAAGAGAGAGTTTCTTTGTCATGCCAAGGTAGAGGTCCTCCAACGAAACCTTTAGCGGGTGAACGACATCTTCACCGCGTCTCTGCCTACGGCCCCGGCTACTACCACCACCTGCACACATAGGCACAACATTTACTAATTAAAAAAACTTCAAAATATGATAAAATAAGTAGAGGTAAAGCTTCAAATTTACCTCCAAATGGGCTGCCTCCAAAGAAAGAAGAGAAAATATCAAATGGGTCATGGCCACCACCGCCACCGCCCATTCCTTCCTTAAGTGCATCCTCACCGTATTGATCATATATCTCCCGCTTCTCAGGGTCGCTGAGTACATCATAAGCTTGAGCTAATTCCTTAAACTGGAGAGTTAAACAAAAGCTTTATCCATTAGTACCAGGAAGACCTGCTTATATATCTCATACATGTTTTCTTAATATTACTGCAAATTCCAGTGACTATGGTCCACATAATATCTCAAATCTATACAAAAAGCCAGAAGATATAGATATGAAACTGTACAACTTAACCTCCGTAGATAAAACTAACAGATTCAAGTTCAAGCACAAATTCAAGAAGCTAAGAACAACAGTATTCCTCAAATCTTCACAAAATTAGATGGGAGAGAGACTCCTAACTAAAGAATTATCGTATTATAATTCTCAAATATAGCTAAGTAACCCCTACCTCACTCTCGGATATTTTACAGAAGTTCAACAAAGAACATCGACTTCCACTAGAGATCGAAACATGCTATGCACTGGAAACTATTAATAGGCACTCTTCAAATCAACAGTATAAGGAGAAGCAAAGAACAACTCCTACAGCTACAGAATCCGAAACCCTATTTTGCTATTATGCTTTTTCATCTCTAATTAGAGAGATCACGACGTCATACATAGAGATTAGTCAAATTCTAAGGGTATACTCGACAAGCAGGTAATCGTTAATCGTTAGAAGTCGAAAACAACTTTAAACCCTAAATCCACAGTGAAACAGATTCAAATCAAACCAATTTAAAAGTAAAAAACCAAAAGGTCGAATTTACCTTCTCAGGATCACCTCCTTTGTCAGGATGATTCTTGATGGCAGCTTTCTTGTAAGCCTTCTTGAGATCATCGGGAGAAGCAGTTTTGGGGACTCCCAAAATCTCATAGTACTTGGAATTATCGCTCTTTTTCGATGGCCCTCTCCCAAACATCTTTACAAACCCTAACCCTAACTTTGAGATTCAACTTCTGTGTGTATCTTCTTGTTGTTGGAAGGGAAAAGGGAAGATACAGGAGGCGAGGTCAAGATCTATGGGAGTAGAGGAGAGAAAGGGGTCTATTTATTTGGGTCTTTAATAACCCTTTCCTTATTCCACAGAAGCCACTAGAACTATCGCTTTTTTTAATTTCCTTTTCACTTCGTTCATCACTTATTATCGTACTATATTTTATTTTATTTTATTTTATCTTATTTTATATATCTTATTTTTATAAAATTATGTTTTTCATCGATATTAAGAGCATATAAAATAACTTTAGGAAATTAATACTAATGGATAAAATAACTTTAGGAAATTAAGTTATAAAAAATATTACATTCTTTCAACACTATCTGAAAACACAATATATTACATTTACATTTTTCTAAGAGCATCCTCCACCAAAACTATAAAATACCTTAACGCGTACTAATTTTAACGAGGCTCAAAATTTAACTATTTTATGAGTTATTTCCATATAAGTATTCACATGCCTAATTTCAACCGGATATCATACTACATTGATTATTTTTTTGGTACCAATATTTTTTCGAAATCCAAAATAATATCGCACGCTAGCTCTCGCATGGATATTATTTTCGATTTACTAGTCAATCAAAAGACTAAATTATCGATATTATCGCCGACGAATGATATGCCATCTAGAGTGATTTTTTATCCGTCAAATCCGTTAAGTTTAGTAGATAAAATGTTCGATATCATCGGAATAGAGATCGATTTTCTTGACAAAAAAATGACGGAGAATGAGGTCGCGATGGTTTTGATTATGACGAAGGAGAATAAGATAAAGAAGACGTCATAAGAGGCTGAGAGGAATAAGATAAAGGAAGATAAGGCAATACCAATTGGGAAGACGGTTGTCGAGGTCCATGCTATGGAGGTGGACAAGAAGGTAATGACATAATTTCATTTCTTTATACTATAATCGATTTTAGGGTTTTAGTTGAATTATGTGTTGTTTGTTAGTTCTGTTCTTGTTGTTCGTTGATAAAGAAAAATTGAATGTTTCTTATCATTGGGTTACAAATCGGAATCATACCAAGGTTGTGGGTGAAAACCCAATTGTTAAGACATTTTGACATTTTCATTATTATAAAGCCTTCTATTTTAGTTTTTTTATGGATTTCGGAAATATACGAGTTTAATGTTAATCTACATTATCAGATTTTCATGAACCAAATGGCCATTAAGACTAGATCTGTTTTATGCTTGAAACTGATTTGGGTATGATTAGGTTTCTTTAGGAACCCTCTAAAATTGATTTGATCTAAGTGCAATTTGGATTTTTGTTTATTTTGGAATCCATAACATGTGAGAATAAATTTGAGTCTAATGGTGTTTGCTAATTTACTTATTCAGGTAGAGCTAAAGATGAGTGATTTACCAAATTACATTGAAGAAATCCAAGAGGATGTAACCCATAACATGAGAACTTGTTTGGTGGATTGGTTTGTGGAAATTGTAGACGAATACAAACTCCTCTCGTAAACATTGTTCTTCGCCGTTAACTACCTCAACAGATTTTTGTCTCTCATTTTTCTTAATAGGGAAAAGCTTCAGCTTTTGAGTTTTTTCAATGTTTATCGCATCAAAATATAAAGAGATTACTCCTCCAGAAGTGGATAATTTTGTTTACATTAATGATAACACATTCTTTGCTAAGACATTGTCAATATGGAATCGGATTTACTTAACTCATTAAAATTTGAAGTTGACATTCCAACTCTGAAAACATTTATAAGGATAGCGTAAGTACGAAACTGGGAATGTTTTTCTTCTTGCTTGGCTAGGGCTCGGTTTACTCATTCTCATCGAAATAATTGCTCTTGCGGCTTCAGGTTTTTTTCTAGATGACTGGGATAAATTCATAGTAAAATATTTGTATAGTTTTCACAGCAACACAATTGGTTTGTTTTTTGCTGGGACTATTACATATGGAGTGTTGAAGTACCTAATTAATGAGAAAATTAAATCCCAAAAATGATTGATTATGATTAATATAGTACTTTGTATCTTCTAACACATAAAGAGATAGAAATATAATATGTTCATTAAATTATTTCTTCTATTTTTCTCAATATATATACCACTTGCTTCATACTTCAAAAACCAATTAAAAAAATTCTGGTCTCAACAAATCTTGTCACTTGTAATTCTACTAATTAGCAGTTTTAAAGTATTAAAATAATTAAAATTTCTAATTAACACTTTAAATTTTTTAACAATATTAACCTAATGTTTTGACAATTTTATTATTTTTTTCCGAAACATATCATATAGACCACTTGTTTGGTTCGACTTGTAAATATAAACACAATGGTACTTTCGGTTTTATTTTTGAAATTAGAAATAAAAAAATACGAACTTTACAAAAAAATGGAAAAAAAGAAAACTTATTTTTTGTTAGAAGTTACTCCATAATATTACAAATAAGGGTATTGTAGTATTTTGGTAAATATTTGGTACCAAATTTAGATTATCATCTTATTTGGTATCAAATGTTGATTTTGAACTAATATTGTGACTTAAATGTGAGTTTTTCTTATTATATTTATTATTTTTAATTTTTAAAATTTTATATTTTCGGATTTTAATTTTAAAAAAATTAAAAATACATATTTTTATTTTTATTTTAAACCGATAAAACAAAATCTATGAATAATATAGTTGGAGAATTGTTTTTTTCGAAGCTAAACTTGTAACCAAATTATATACGACAACTCTGCATAATAATTAGGCCTCGACGGAGAAGGTAGACAACATCGGGAGGCACCACATAGAAAAACATAACATCTTATGTATTAGTTATGATGAATTTATGTGAGAGTAATCTTTGCTTAATTTTAAAATGAAACATGTAATATTATCACCGCAAGTCAGCAGATACAAAATGCAACATGGACCACAATGAGGATAACTTCAAAAATGAGATGTTGCAGTTGCCGGGGCCAACGACGAATTCAAATGTAAAGCTTTTGTTCTCACTTTGAAAGGAACGGTTATAACTTGGTTTAATGGCATGCCCTCGCGCAATATTAAACTTTCAACCAACTTCTCATTTCTTATTGCAACCATATATTTGACTTAAGTCGATTACGGAAGATTCAGACTTCATCATCCACTACAAATAAAAACTCAACGAGAGCATGCGGTAATACATGGAGCGGTTTGTGGAGACACGAGAACAGTTGTGGGACTGCCTGGATAACGTGACATATTTGAAAATACAGACAAGGAATGATATCAAGAATGTTATCCAAGTCCATAATAATGAAAAAAAAATGACGTCTTTGAAATCTTCTCACGCAGGTTGAACGATGCATGAAGTATGACGGTTTAAAGGGAGCAAGGGTAATAATGGATCCAAGAGTGATGACTGTTTATGACCAAAGTGGTGATGAATTAACTGTGGCACCAATGAGTTAAAAACCCACAATGAATCCTGATAAAACAATACCACCAACGTCACAAGACCATGATACACAAATTAAGACAAATGATATCGAGGAAGCATCCAGAATACCAAGTATAATGGCCATGAAAATGGTAAAAAATATAAAACTTTCTCATGTGGACCATTTACCAAACTCACTTACAACATGGCCTTCATCTACTTCAGAACATGAGACACCTTCAATTACCACATGCCTCCAATGATCATTGGACATAGGTAAAACATGGGCACTTTTAAGTATTACATATTTGACGCTGATGTAAGTCATTATACCAAATATTATTATCCATTACATGACCAAATCAAACAATTGGTATATGAAGCTAAACTTTCAGAGTTTATCAAGAAAAAAAATAATGTAAGCACTAAGGTATTTAATCAGAAAGAACACTAAAAAGAGATTCGTTGGCAAGACAAAAAATAAGTAAGTCGGACCATGTAGAGGGTAAACATGTCGAGACACCGCGGGATTTGACCAATTATTACATATTCAAGTTCCACGTCTGTGCGACCCTGATCAACATATGGTTGGCTTTATCTATGGAGGAGATCATTTTTCAAAAAACTCGAATCGTTATTGAAAAACATATATTAATAACCTAAATATTCAAAAATATGACAAAACTTTACCATATTCATATCATTCACCAGACCACATTATAATTTTTTTAAATGATGATCTCCAAGGCATAATAAGACCTCATGAGGATCGGTGCTAATCAATATGGATATATCAGGAGTTGAAGTCATTTGTGTCATGCTCAATACTGATAACTCGATAAATGTTTCGTAAAAAAATACATACAATCGGATGAGAGGCATGTTATCACTTACACCATCCCAAAAAACAATCACAAGGTTTACTGGCAAATATGCGGAGCTGGTCGACAAGTTGACAATGAACTTAGTTTTAAGAAGAAAAAAATTTAAGAAGAAATTATGTTGTGTTTTTATGATTGTTTAAGCTGAGTTTATCAATAATGTCACTATATGACATTCTTGGCTAGATCAAATACACGTGGTCGTATCCATGATGTATTAGCGTTTGAAATACCCAATCAACAGAAATGTAGCAGTTATTTGTGGGAACTAGAAAGCTTCAAAAGAATGCTACATTGCTTTAAGGTAATGCATTTTGGTTTGAAGAGCATTGGATCCACATACCAAATCTTGGTCAACGGGGTCTTTGCGGATCAACTTGGCAGGAACTTACAAACTCATATTTAAAATATAATGGTCACAAACAAAGAAGATAACGACCATATCACCAACCTGACTTAAACGCTAAAAAACCTACATAAGGTAAAACTGAAGCTCAATTAGGAAATATGTATTTTTGGCATACGTTCAGGAAAACTTCTTAGATACATCGTTAGAGAGAAAGAAATTGAAGCAAATCTAGCACATCTAGAAAATTTGGCAATCATGGTTGCTTCACGTACAAAAAAATAATTTCAAATCTTAGATAGCCAACTTACAGTTCTCAACCATTTAATATTATAGTCTTCAAATAAATTCCAAGTTTTCTTTCAGCTATTTCGAAGAGCATGAAAATTCCAGTAGAAACATGCTTGCGATGAGGCATTCTGCAACATCAAGAATTTTCTTTCAGCGTCGAAAATTTAGACAAAACTAAAACCATGAGAACCCAAATAGCTATACATAGTTGTATATGACTACATCGTAAGCGTTATACTCATAGAAAAATCCTTGTAAATATGTCCAAAATCTAGATCATCTTCATACAAACCTTTGATGTGTTCAAATTCTATAACTTTTGCCTCAATTATAGAGATTAAAACATGTCTTCTTGATAATAATTTTGTTAAAATATTATATTTTTCATTTTTATGATGCAAATGAATATATCAATGAACTCAATTTACTTATCATGCCTTCTTTTCATTTGGTGTGGCATTTTAGATGTTTAAGAGTCTCATAATTTGAATGAATAACGAACTCTTTAGACGTTAAATATTGTTATCATATTTCCAATAATCTTACCAATACATAGAGCTTATTATCGTAGGTTAAATAGTTGAGTGCAGATCCAATGAATTTCTCACTAAAATAAGATTTGCGGCATACTCCTTGAGTCAATAAACCTTCAATACCCAGACCGGAAGCATCACAGTTCACTTCAAATGTTTTGTCATTTTTTTTAAAAACAAAATAAGTGTTTGTGTGGAACTATCTCTGAGGGATTGAAAATCATCCTCTCGTGCTTCTTCCCATTTGGAAGTCATAATTTTATTAATCATAACAGTGAGAAGAGTTGTTAAAGTTCTAAAATATTGCATAAATATCCTATTCAAAATAGAAAATCCACGAAGACTTCACACATGTCTAATCATCGTTGGTGATAAATGTATTTTTGTATGCTTTTTATCGAGGAAGACAAATTGATCACTACATTATATACAAAACCATCTCAAAGTGCGTTAGTTGAAGTATCTTTCATTTTTGTTATCTTTGAGACTTCAACTATTTTACCTTTTTTGTATCAGTATTTATTTATTTTACTTTATTCAACGATTTTTATTGTTTCGAGTCCGCGTTTGTATTGTTTTGGTTTAATTGAAGGTGGTATGTTTACAATTGCATTGATTCTCCATTTTGACATCAATTTGAAATACTCCACACAACTTTTTATATTGTTTCCTTTCCATATTTCTTGCAATATGTTCTTACAAATCATCTATAAGTTTAGACATTAGCAACTCCTCATATTTTTCTAGTCCCAAACTATTTTGGAGTTATTCGAACTCATCAAAATACTCCTTAAAAAATTTGGTTTATTGTGATACTTCCTAAAATATTTTTGTAGGTCACAGTGGTAATGTCCAAATACATACCCCCGTTTTAAAAGAAAATTTATGTCTTCCCAACTATTTATCTGTTTATAATGGTGCATCATTCTTTCTGCTATTTTTATACCCTGCCAAATAAGAGCACTATTTGAAAACCATGCAACAATTATGATAAGATCCTTTTGCAGAGTATATTCATAACACTCAATGACATAATCCATGCGTATTTCCATATCCATGTAGGACTTAAAATTGAATTTTTCAACGAGCACATGAGGTTTTGTTTTTACCTATTTTTTATAGGCCTTTATGGTTGTTTCTCTTTTTCTCTTACTCTCCAAAATGATCTATCTTTGGTTCGATAAAACAAAGGGATTGTATGGTCATCTTCCAAATTATGTTTATCATCATCTTTATCTTATATTTCAGCATATTGTTATTGTTATAAAGATGACAGGTTTCTTATGGCTTTAAATCCCATTGGGGGGGGGCATTAAATTCACCCAATACATTATCCAAATTTGTTTCTTATGGTATGAACTTATTCACCTTGTATTCACATGATTTTATTTTGTATTTACATCAACTCTTGTATAACAGTCTTTAATTCGATAAAAGTCTTCATTTTGTTTTATGTCATTGTAACGGGATGTCGGTATGGATGATACAACCTTGATAAAGGACCTTTCAACTATAATACCATATGATGTAGGCACAAAAGAGGTTTGGTTATATAAGTTGTTGTTCAAAGAACATTCACAACTTGAACCGATTCAGATGATGTCTGTAATGATAGATAAAGCGTTGGTTTGACTTGTTGTTACCAAGAAATACTCACAAATGAAATCATGTGAAAGGTAATGATAGATAGATGATGGATTAAGATGCGCCACATAGGTAATAGAAAGCTTTTGATACACAGAACCCCAAACCGAGTTTACCCTGTATGAAAACATAATGAATGATCAATTAAAATCGCTTCTCACAGTAATAGTTTAATGATAGATTTGCCATAGACAATTTTTTTAGTAGAAGTTATGTTTTTAAATATGTTTATTATTTGATTGAATTCATTTCTCCGATAGATATTATAACTATTTAAAGGAAAAATATAACCCGAAGTTCAAAAAAACGGGAAGTATATATCCTTAACGATATCAAATTAAATGATATACATGAAGCTAATTAAAAGATAACAAATTATAAAGTATTTTAACAGACTAACTAAAAGATAACAAATTAATTTTTTTTAACAAACTAATTAAATTATATCAAATTAAAAAATATCCTAACAAACTTATCGAGCTTCAATTTCGTATCCTTTTTTGACAAGATCTCACATGTTACTTGTAAATGCTATACTGGAGCTTTAATATGTATAAAATAGAATGGACTTAATTAATAACTAAAATTTTAGTTGTCTCATACTCAATTTGTCTTGTAAGACTCTCAATAACCTTGTCGGACTCTCCATAAAGTTTCATTTATCTTGAGCATGTTATAGGACAAACTCTAACAGCTAGTACTTTGACAATTTTATATTGGTCTTCAATTATATATATTTGGATGTCCTCATTAATAAACATATGTGTTTTGATTTTTTTATTCTATCAGGTCCAACTCTATTATTTAGTTGTCTCTACTAGTGCCTTCATTATAGTTAGAAAATTAAAAGAACATAAAAAATATCTATGTTGGGAGTAGGTCGATAAGATTCTAGATTTCATCTACAAAGGTGTAATTATCCCTTATTTCATGTTCGTCCTCATTGTGGTACTTACAAAACTTTTGTTTTTCTTTTGGGGTCATATTTATTCAAGGTTCCAGATGTCGATTATGAATTTTTCACGATCATAAATGGTTATCAGGCTCTTAGTGAGCTTAATGTATAGAAAATTTAATCCTCACATGTACTTTTCATTTATGTTTTTGTTTTAGTGAAATAATGTTTTGCGTGGTTGTTTAGAAGAGTGTTTGATTATTTCAACTGGAACAATAATTAATGACTCACTTGTGTGGTAAGAGAGATATGACTTGTACATTCATGGTAGCCTCATTCATATAGTTTAATTAAGTTTAGTTTGTTACTTAACCTGGCTAAGAGATTGTCGATGGTTAAGGTATTTTGATGCATAATATCTTTAACTAAAAGGTTGAGGATTGTACATTATTTGTAGTAAACACATGTTATGAGGTTGTGGAAATTTTTAGTCTTGACGAATTTCTTTGTGCATTCTTGTATGGTTTTGTTAAACTTATATTTATTATATTATGCAATCCCCATATTTTTGAATTATCTTGCTTATGATGAATTGATCTCAGAACAATGTCTATAGCATATCAAAGGTATGAATCAAACATGAAGATAGTTGATTGAACCATGCAAGGGAATAGTTTTGAAAAGTCATTTGAAAATGCTCGACACATGATCCCATCATCTCCACTAAACCCTATTATTTTATTTCAAAACATTTCAATATGGTGCTCAGGAATGTCACCACCTTCTTACTTGTTTATCGCATACTGGTTGAATTTAGAATGTAGACCTTCTTCCAATATTTATGGAGTTAATGATGATACAACTAAGTTGTATTGTGTGTATTGCACCTCTCATGTGTTGCTCATACCTTTATGGGGTTTGATCGAGAACTCTGTTGTTATTCCAAGGGTTCGACGATGACCATGATGGTTTGAAGCATCCTCGTTAGCCCATTTCGTATGTGTAGATGATTTAATATGATATTAGTGAGAACAAGTTCGAATTTGTAAGTTAAACGAGAATGGAATGTGGTGATGTTTGCTCATATTAGCTGACTCTTAGCCATATTGACCCGTTGAGCTCTTTTCCCTCACGAATTTCTCCTGAGAATGATAACTTCGATTTTCTTACCTTAGTGAGTTATTAGAGAAAATACGGTACCAAAGGACATATGAGGTTAAGACATCATTTCTTCAACACAATTTTCCTGTCATAAGGGCAGTGAATTTTCAAGCATATCCTCTGTACGTGAATGATTGCCACTATTTTTATAATGATGATGTTGAGTTCCTCCAAACTGATATACTACATATTGTCTATTTGATGTTTCATTTCAATTATTGGATGAGATTCTCTTTTACTATAAACGCCTAGTCCTACTGTTGGTGACTTTACCATAGGTGAGCTTTGTATTTTTGGTTAAACATCTATTTTTCGGATTTTGTAATATTTAGAGATTTTTGTTTCCCATCGACAATGCCAAATAATGTGTGTGGTTCTATTTTAACTACGTTATTAATTTAATCGAGACAAAACCCCAAAATAATGCTTTGATATTAGATAACTAATATTTAATTATGAAAATGATATAAGCTAAGTTTATCATAGTTATAAAAAAATTACATAACCAACCCTCTAGTTCAAGTGATCACCCGAACCCTTGTATCCATTATATAAGATAAAATTCAGTGCTCCTATATTCTCGTATTAAAAACTAGAATTATATTATTTGAGGATAAAACATATTTTATATTATTTGGTTTAATTTCCCCTTAAATTTTGGATAAAACATATTTTTCTATTTTTATACCTAAACTTAACTAATATTATCGGGACTTATTAATTGATTATATTTTTTTGTTTATTAACATTATGCTTTTTTTTTTTACCTATTTAGGTTTTTATCTCTCGTTAATATTTATTTTAATTAATTTTTTATTGATAAAAATATATTAGGTTCAATCAATATTTTATTGAATAAATAGGTAAGCACCATATAATATCCAAAATCAAACTTATTCTATCTTTATTAATTATTACCTTAACATGAAATCAATACCAACTACCCTCTACTTACCCCTAATACCATATTTTAATATTTAAAATAATATCAATTACTAAATAATATCTTTATTAAATTATCAAATACATTATTTTTTTAATTTATGTATTTTTTTTTAAATTCATTCAATCAATAAATTGATTTTTTTCTCGGTCATTCACGATTTGAATTTTGTGAAATCAATTTTTTAATATGGTTGTTGTAAATCTCGTATTTTGTGTAAATAATTTATGTCTTAGTATCTTGCAAATCTCAATTTTTTTTGGTAACATTTAGTAACCGATTTATTATTCTTTTTTTGTTTCAATGGTTTGATTTGAATTGCCTATTAGTATTTTATATGCAATATTTAGATTTTTTTTAATAATGAATTTTTTATTATAGTTTTTTTTGAATCAATGGTTTGTTTCGGACAAAAAAAACAATAAATGATAATAAAAAAAAACAACGTAAACATGAATCACGAATATTTTTATGAAGGCCCCAAAAGGGTAGGCGAGTTGGTTGAGTATGACATTCTTATGGCCAAAAGGTCATGAGTTCGAGTCCCTCTACATACGCTTTCTCGGCTGAGCCTGTCACCTTGTGTGGTTTACCTTATGACGTTGGTTTGCAGGCTATCGCGTCAGACTGTGCGCACTCAAGGCTGAGCCTGTCACCTTGTGTGGTTTATCTTCTGGCGTTGGTTTGCAGGCTATCGCGTCAGACTGTGCGCACTCATTGCACTCTGAGTAGCGGCTGCGGGTTCCCTCCGAAAAAAAAAACGAATATTTTTATGAAACAAGAATCCTGAATGTATGTATGAAACATGGATATGAATGTTTTTATGAAATACGAATCGCATCTCCAAAAGAGATAACCGAATTGGTAGAATAAAACATGCTCGTAAACAAAAATCAAATAAATAAAAAACAGTTTTTACAAATATACATAACATATTACACGTACCAACTAATTAAAATATGGTTTGAACCTAACAACCAAAATTAATTATACTCAAATTGATTTTGAACGCATATCACTATCCTTAAAATATGGTTTGAACATAACAACTCAAATTAATTATACTCATTATTAAAAGAAAATAGATCTCTCACGGTGAAAAAAGAATAGATCTCTCCGTATATGATAGAACCGAAGTTTCAAATTTCAAAAAGTTTCTAAAATTTGTCCCGAACCGGACTAAATCCCACAAATCAGATACAGATACAGATACACACAATCTATAAAAATAAAAATAAAAATAAAAATATAAACAAAACAAAGCAAAACAAAAAAACAGACGTATTATCTTCCCCAACATAAATATTAAAAGCAGAAACTCCAACTTCTCAAACTCAATTCTGTCCGAGTCCTTCTTCTCATCATCGTCTACCGTCTACACCAACACAGGTCCCATTTTTACGCAATTTAAATCCTTCAAAAGGTAACAACCATTTAAGAGATCTCCACAATTTCTTCTGATTCCCAAGTAACTGCTAAACTTAACAAACCAACCACCGTTGATGATAACTCTTCTCTTATCTTCAATGGTGATGATAATTGAGGCGCTATTAAATCACTTTACACCCTACCCATATACTTAATCCGATTGTCTGTTTATCGAACCTTGTCATCTTGTTGTTGTTGTGGATGTGTAGCAAGAAGGGCCTTAAGGGTTTAGTAATTGGGGTTTGACCATTTCTCAGTAGTTACAAATTTTAGTTTTTTTTTTAGTGCGATCAGGCTTTGTTGTTTGATGTTGATCTCTGTATTACTTAGCATATATTCGCTTTTGCTTTAAATCGATAGATCTAGTGTTCTTGAACTTAATTTCGAAACGTCAATCCTTCCTTTCGTGTGTGTGGGTGTGTGTGTTTGGCTTGTTTCCTGAGTTTTCAAGTGTCAAATGTAATGAGGCCAATGAGTATATTATTAAAAGTGATTTATATATGAGGGTTTTGTTTTGTTTTGTTTTGTTGGCAGGGGTGATAGGAACTCAGTGAGTTTTTTGGTACCATGGGTGTTTCAGGGAAATGGATCAAGTCATTGATTGGTTTGAAGAAAGTTGATAAGTCTCAGTCTTTGGAGAAGGACGGAAATGTAAGTATTAACAAAAGGTTTCTTTCTTTGCACTTGCTTGAGTTCTGACTGAATGTTGAACCTCAAGTTCCTGGTCTATTCTTTTTTAATTTCTGTAGCGGTCAGCAGCTAGCAAGAGCAGAAAACGTTCAGTTGGGATTAGCAACGATAAACTTGAACATGAGTTTGATGAAGCTGTTGACAATGCTAATATGCATACCCTCGCAGATGCTGCTGTTTCATCTTCAACTTCACTTCATGTACAGGATGCGGTGCATAATCAATTAAGAGACGAAGAATGGGCTGCCACACGTATACAAACTGAATTTCGAGGATTTTTGGTATAGAGATATTTTTCTGCTCTTTCGTTCGGTAACATTTTGTATATAGATGTGTGCACTAGTGCTAGGCTCACAAGCTCTTAATAAGGAAGTAATATGAAATGAGAAGGGTTACTATGTCTTGCATATGTGAAAGTCGTGGGTGTTGGAATCAAAGTAATCATGTTATATGGAAACAATTGGGATCCTTAAAGGTAATAAAGAGTGACACAATGGTTGGTGTAAATAGCAGTTCAATGAAAAACATCCACAGCCACTGTATGGAAAATATTTACTTAAGAGAAAATATATCTTGCACATTGTGTATTCTTTTCGAATGTGTAAAGAATCTATCGTTTAAAAATCTTCACGTGCTTTTAGGCTAGAAGGGCATTACGGGCACTAAAAGGTTTGGTTAGACTTCAAGCTCTTGTAAGGGGTCATGCCGTGAGAAAACAAGCTGCAATAACTCTTCGTTGCATGCAAGCTTTAGTTAGAGTTCAGGCTCGTGTACGGGCAAGGCGAGTTCGGATCTCATTAGAAAGCCAAACAGCACAGCAGAAAGAGCAGTTACAGCTTGCAAATGAAGCTTATGTTAGAGAAATAGAGGTAAGAGACATCGAAAACTTTCATCTTTTTATTTATTTGATAAATTCCGTTGGCTTTAGCGTATTTTTGCACTTGCTCTTTTAGTATGTTAAACTTGTGAAGTGTTCTTTCTTTTATCTCCTTTGTCTCTAGTGATGAAGTGGTTTGGGTCACAACATGTATTGAATTTGATTGGTTTCCTTAGATATATCTTATAATACAAGTATAGATTAAAGCTGCCTGTACAACTACTTTACAGAAGTCATATAGATATTGTGTTGAAGATAAACATTATGTTAGATTTAAGAATATAATGGGATGCGAAGAAGATGTGAATATTTTAGTCGTATAGAAGGAGCTTAAATGAAAGAACCTAGTGGCACTTGAGGTATATCAGCTTCTTCGAAACAGGTTCATTTGTTGTAAGTGCGACTGTAGAGTAAGTGAGTAACGATCATATCCCGTTTACCAGTTACAAAAATGTGGCTTTATATGCATTAGGATGGAGATCAGATAAACATAGTAAAAGAGATATGAGTAGTAAATTCATTAAAAGTCATGTTTTCTTGATATAAAATTTACAATTATGACAAAAACAACGATGGTGAAAATAGTTTAGTAAAAATTGGATAATTTAAATAAATTTCATTAATAATAAAATCAAACATTTAAATTGATTTTTGATTAATCTAGTTCTCAATATAATGATCCGTTCATCATCTTTTCATTATTATTACTTTTATTATGACTTTTTTTTGGCAAAATAGTTAGGAGGATATGGAGGAGGGAGGTTTTGGGATTTCGTCACAGCGGAGGTGCTTTAGCTAAAAATAGTCCAAGGGATGCTTTGGGGTTCTTAAGCTAAAGAAATAGTTTAAAAAATGTTTGTAGAATTTGATTGACAGTTGAGTAGGGTTTGGTGTTTCTTACCCAAAAGGTTATAATTTCTCTTGCTAGGCAATGGGTATAATTCAGCCAAAGGCACTCCTATAATCGAAATGGCAATTATTTATCCAGTTCAAAACCTAAACAAATGAATAAACAGGCTTGTACATATTTGGTCTGGTTAGTAAGCTCCTTCCAAAATGTGCGCATGCTGATATATTAAAGCTTTGGTCGAAGTAGATTATATATCTTAAATCTGATGGTGCCTATACCCATACCCACTGCTATTGCACACTTGACCAGCTTTATTACCTCGAAAGTATTACTCATCCCTTTAAAGTAAACCCGGTATGAGCTTCTCTTGGTGGGTGGCTGGCAGATTTTGCATAGCCGAAAGTACCTCTCATCCCTTTTCCTTTTTCATATTTTTTCCCTTTTATTCCGATTTTCGTAAGAGTAAGAATTTTGTTAATATTCCCCATATTTTTGTCTAGGATTATGCTTTTGGGGCTTTAGTTTCTTAAATTCTGTAGACTTTGAACGTCATGCAAAAATATAGGAAGGTCAATAGGTGGTAAAACCTCAATCATGGGGAATCTATGGTATGATGATAAAGAATCCATTGGCTGAATGCTCATTCAGAATTCCGAGACGGCCATATTGCTTCACACCAGTTTAACTTTTGTTGATTGGTTTACTTTATTTCCATACTTAGTATCTACCATACCCTTGTGTAAGTAACATAAATGTGACGGAGTACCTCAAATTGTGGCACAGGAAGGGTGGTGTGATAGCATTGGATCCGTTGAAGAAATTCAGGCCAAGTTGCTAAAGAGGCAGGAGGCTGCTACTAAGCGAGAGAGGGCTATGGCATATGCGTTGGCTCATCAGGTCAGTAAAAAAAACCTGTATATATATATATATATATATATTAGGAAATATTTAGCTTTAGAAAACCCCTTCCCTTTGATAATATGAATTATACGATATATATATATATGTTGTTTGGCAGTGGCAGGCCGGATCGAGACAGCAATCTGTTCCTTCTGGGTTCGAACCAGATAAAAGCAACTGGGGCTGGAATTGGCTGGAAAGATGGATGGCTGTACGTCCGTGGGAGAACCGTTTTCTTGATGCTAGTCTTAGAGATGATGTAGTAAAAGTATGTGACAAAGAAACAGCAGGTGACGGCACCAAATCTCACATTAAATCTCTAGGCAAGAAACTAAATCTTCAGTCCAATATTTCAAGTCATAAAACCGGACCGTCTCACTCGGATGCTAGTACATCTTCACCTGGAAAATCGCTCGAGGCTTCCAAGGTTGAAAATTTGACTGAAAAAATCGAGTCAAGAAGACCTGGTATTGGTTCAAGATCCAACAGTAATCCAAGAGAGAGGGTTATGCAATCAGACATTTTAGCAAACAAGCGGCTGTCTCTGCCCAACAGTGGTACAGTAACCTTCTCTTTCTCCGTGTCTTCATAATTTGTTGTTTGACCGCCTATGAACAAAAGACCTATATTTCAATGTTTATGCAGTTGAACAAGTTAGAGAAGGGCCTCGGACAACTAGGCACAACAGAAGTGCTGCTAAAATGAGGCCTAAGTTCAACGGAAATTCTGTTCCACAAGTCGATGTGTAGCTTTGGGATTCTATTCTGGGTATTTATTATGTATATAGCAATCTGCCCCACCTTTCTACGCATAAAACTTGATCTCTTTCAACCGAAAAATAATTTCTCTAGTTCTTAGTTGAAAAGCGGCTGTTTGTATTATGTTTTGCTTCAAGTGTATGATTCTTGGACAAGTTCGAATTCTGAAATTTATTGGGATTAGGTTTTCTTTTGTTCGTTATGTGAGTGTATCTTATTTGGCAGCAAATTTGTGTAATGTAATAAAAGTTGAGGAAATTTTGTAAAAAAAACAGGAAACACGTCTGTGTTTTTCTGTTGGTTTACTCGTACGATGAAAATTTTAGACAAAAATATTTCAAGACACTTGTTGAGACGCTCAATTGTTTCTTTAGCACTCGGAGCATTGGATTGTGAAAAGGGAATGGGTAAAATGTTGATCAATGGGTTAAGTAGTTCAAAGGTTGAGTTTCGTTTCGTTTCAAAAACACCATTAGTAGAAAAACTATGTTGCACCGCAAAATGTAATAGGTTTAGGGTAAGTACTTCAGAATAGAATTTTAAATTCTATTTCAGTACAAAAAGACTAATAGAATTCCGAATTTTAAGGCCCCATCAAATTATTATCTTCTTTTCAATCTCATCCTATTTCTTATGTTTTTCAAAGAACAAAACTTTTAGATATACAAAAGTTTCTTCCACTTATTTTTCAAAAAACAATATTGAGCTCGTCTTTAATAATAAAAGCAATGAGCAAAGAAAAATGAATAAGTTTAATTTTATTCATTGGTTTAGTTTGTTTATAGGTTCTAACTTCAGTTTTTTCTAGATTATAGATTGAAATTATTTATGTGGCTAAATTGGTTAATCTTAAATATTGATTTGTTTGTCATTGATTTATGTTAGATTAATTGTTTATGATTAGAAATTTAGGGATTTTGTAAAAAACAGTCTCCTAAGTTTCCGTGGTTGTTCTTCGTCACCGTCGGGTAGAGCATTCGCACTGGCAGCGTAAAACGTTCCCACATATGAAAACTAAATATGTAATATGTTGATTTCAAATTTTAGTTCCGTAATACTAGTATTGGCAGTGGCAAAGTTCATTGCCAATATGAAAGAAGCTTGCGTACCGTCAGCGTGAAGCATTCACACCACTGATGTTAACTTTGTCATCGCCAATACCGATATTTCGGAGATTAAATTTTGAAAATAATATTTTTAGTCGTCGTCGGTGCGAATACTTCACACCGACGGTGGATAAACTATTTTGTATTATATTTTTATTTCTTCTAATTGTGAAACTAACAAAATTTTGTTATTGTTGTTACAGGTACCAGATTTCTAGGCCGCAGAAAACCTTGAAAATTTGGCGGGATGAAGGTTCAAAAGAAACGGAGAAACATACTCATAAAAGACCGTACTTCTCAACCGAGTAATGGTAGTGGTTCTTATGCAACCGAAAGAATCCAGGCTGAGCATTAGGAGAATACAGAGCAGTCAATACAACGTACGAGGTTTAAAAATATAAAGAAACAAAGTCAGGAAAGCGATTGCGACAAGTGTACTCTTCGCGATGAATCATCAATAAATGATACGGGTTCCGAGGAAGAGGAACCCCAAATAGGTATCTAAGTACGTAGCACGGATCTGGACAACCTCAAAACAGTATCATACCGTTTCCCGACTATCAACACCTTCATTGGGAATCTAAATCATATTAATTATTTATAGTTTATTTACTTTATTTTGGTTTATATCGATAATAATCTTGTATCTTGATTTATTTTTAACTTTTTTTAGTCTCGTCTGGATATTGCGTCCAGGCCAATAACGGACTCTTAGACCATTGAGACCTAAGCAATCAACAAGTTGTGAAGAATATTCTCCAAGTCACTCCATTTGGCATATCATTAACCATTTGTGTAAGTTCAACTCAAACCCTCAGTTGAACTAGGTTTTTATTGAATCGTGGCATCAGAAGACTAACAACTTCAAGTTCTATCTTGCGAGATGATTATTACCTTAAACGATGTATTCATAATTACCGACTTTCTGGTGGTAGGGACAATACTCGAATTAGATAAGAGCCTCACTAATGGTGAAGTTTATATCTGTTACTGCCGGTTGTTAGAATTTACGAATAATTATGATTCGAGATGAATTTGAAGACCAGGATGGGGTCAAGTTTGGTCTTATATGGCTTAAGAATAAATTTACGGGACATGATTATTTGGTTTCAAATCCTACGCGCACCAATGACATGATTGTACTGCCGCACATTCGTACATCATATATATGTTTGGTTGTACCATATTCACCAACACGAGCAAAAAATCTATACAAACATATTTTCGCTTATCTTTGGAACATATGGATGAACTTAATGAGACGACGTTGAGCATTTGGGCATTGGCATGACTATATACAGGTTTGGGAGAAGTTTCGAAGATGTCACTCAGGAGTATCATTGGTTTATCCGGGTTGTTATAATGCTGGATCTACCATCATTTTCTTTATTTTCGGCCTCAGTTTAACAATGGATATACTTATCATATCCAAGCTCGTAAACTGGTCGCCGAAAAATACTAACAGGGATAAAGATTTGGACGAAGACCTACTACCGTGACATTTTTGGCATTCTAGAGAAGAAAAATATAAGTAATGTTATATAACTACTACTAATTTTAACTTAATTCGACTTGTTTCTTGCCTAGTTATGTGTTTATTTGTTTGTAGCTGATTTTCTAGACCTATATAAAGATGAGAGAGAGAGATTTATAGATCAGAAGATTGACTTATATCGCAATCCTGTTCGGATTATGGGTACGATTAAAGTATATATACCGGAGCAAGTGATGTGGCAATTTGGTTGACTTATATCGCAATCATGTTCGGATTATGGGTATTTTGAGCCATTTTAATGGAGTCACGGTGGAGCACGCTATCACGTTTTCTCTCGTTGAAACAATAAAATATGAGTCATCATTTTGAGGTCAATAACCGAGTCTATGCATTTTTGGAGGACAATATCTTTCGACAAGATCTCCGTAATTAAATTTACGCTGGACCACTTAGACAATGTAATATTTTTTGCTAACTCTAGATTTACATGAAATAAATGAGAGTACCCTACGAATACATATAAGCCTCTTTATTTGTGTCTTGGACCAAAACGTCATTACAATAAAATACTCAATAATTACTAGTATAGGTCCAATACCGGGGTATGGTCGACCACTCTCCCGACCCCTCGGTTTCCATACGTGTGTAATAAATACATTTTTCCATGTCAAGCCCTTTAAAATGTGAAATATTGGTGATTAACTTGAAATAGTCAAGTACATAGAGATGATAGCACGAACTATACTATGACAAACAAATATTCGTAGTAGGTAATAAATCTTTCATGAGAAAAGGCGGGTTTCCCTAGTTGGAAACTAGGATGAATTTTATTAAAAGACTCGAGTTGTTTACCATTACTTGACTTGGACACGTGTGGGTAAGACATAATGAACCACATGGATACAGGTGTAAAAAAATTCAAACACATACTTTGAGAAAATTCATACATATAACGACCTCATCGTTATAAAAATATTTTGATGTCTTTCTCACGATGGGATGTTTGACCCTCAACGATAAAGGGATCTGATGCTCAATACGAAACATATTGGGTTACCGTTTTTCTCCCACACGAAAAGCTTTTTGTGCAACTTTTACTGGTAAAAATTTATCAGGATTCAGTTGAATCTTCCTCGTTGTGAAGGAATCGTCCATGCAGACATTAGTCGCTTACATTTTCAACGGTGATTTATCAGATAATGGTGAACCACTCCCTTCGCGCAACCTCACGAATTGAGATGCCTAAACTCTGGTCACTTTCTGTAGCAATATCTCGCCTTACAAATGACATGATTCAGACTACGTAAACTATATTTGTAACATTATGAGATATTTGAAAGAAGATAAGGTTTTTTATAAATGGAGAAAACAATTTGCACGACGCACAAATCAGGGAAGTGAATTGAACCTGGAATATTTTCTTACTTTTTATGGATGAGATAGTCAAAATCATGATCGTTTATGAACAAGATTAAATCAACAACTGGAGACATTCGACTACCGTCATTGGTCGCATCACACCCCTCTTGGATGACAATTAATCATATAAATGTGCATTTTTATCTAATAGATATTTATGATTCCCCTAAAAATATGCCTATTACCATATTAAATAATGTGATTTTCTCCAATAATTCCAATAGGATCAGGTAGAATAAATGTCTTGATTCTCTCTCGATAATATCTATATGTTTGGGCAGAATAGAGGTTTTGATTCTCTCATGGTATCACCTATGATTTTAGATATATTAAGGATCATGATTTCTTCCCAATATCGTCTTCGGACTCGGGCTTATTAAGTTTCATGAATCCCCCCCCCCCCCACATCTGACCTTGTCTATGGGCTCGAAGGCCTAAAGGGTTTCTAATCTCTCTATATTTATTTGCGCAGGTTTGTAGATACGCAAAGCCTCGCTTCCATTCCAAAGGATTCTCAAGGTTTAGCAATCTACATGGATATAATTCCCTCCCGATCCTTTCTATCGACTCAGTTATCTTATCATATAATGATATGATAATTTTTCCTAGTTGTCAATTTATTTTTAGACTAATAGTCATCATGTTGTGTTTATCTCGAAGTACTAGAGGGGCTACCCGTTTAGGAAAAATAACAACAAAAGCAAAGTCTTTTGAATCTGAAAAAGCGCTCCACAAACTCTAGCATCCGGCTATCCGTTAACACAAACTAAACTCTTTAGCGCAAAAACGATTTAACTAGAGTAAATTAGGTCATTAGTGGACGAGAGCAACACGGCGTGTACAAACCGCTCAAGTCAAAAGCTCGGTAGACTAATTACTCGACCCAATAAAAATTAAAGAGAAAGAGAAACTTCTGAGTTGAAGTCTCGAAAGCTTGAAGCGTCGACCAATTGTAGAATCTGATGCATACTCATTCAGCCGAACACACAATTCAGGCACTCGGGCTCGACATAATTAAATCATGCAAGATGAAGACATGTCTGTGCTCGGTTTTCTTCTACTCCGCCTTCATATTATTTTGCAAGGACTAAATGCGCTACTGATACAAGTTAGATGCCTTCCCACACCCAAACATATGTTGAGCTAGACATGTAAGTCTATTTGAGCCCTAATATTACATAAGAAGCTCCTAATATTACGTAAGGAAGTAGGCTTGTGCAACAAACAACTATAATCGTGAGTCAAACATGTATATGACAATTTATTTATTAGTAGTTACGTATGTAACATAATATATAAATAGAACTCTACCCATAAAGTTCGGCATGCTTGCATGATTACGTACTAGACAATTTTATTCATTCAACTACATCTTTGTTTAAAATTATTTATTTTAAGTTCGTTTACCAAAAATAATAATTTCTATCCATGAAATAATTTAAAACACGAATAATTTTTAGTCAGAATTCGTCATTTATCCGCATACAATTTAACCTCGTTGAAATAGAACAAGTTCGGTTGGAATGATAAATGACGAAAAAATAATATTTAAAAAAATTAGGTTTATATAGCATAATTTATTTTATAATATATTAAATAAAAGAGGTAGTCGAATAGTTAAAGTACTATCCGAATATCTTATGTCTGAATTCTGAGTTCATATTTATAATAATATGTCACGTAACTTTGATCGTATCGCACGACTTAGCTTCGCTTAGCTCGCATAAAAGATAATCCGGATTTGAAAAGGCCATTTCGAAAAGAGTTAGCTCTATGTAACAATCAAAATGAAAAATGTCTTACAGTGGTCATAACACTATTATGATTCTATTTTACATTCAAAATCAAACAAAATCTAAACATGAAACATAATCACAAACACAGTTCAAGAAAGATGTTGCTGCACAGCCAAAACAGCAACGTTACCTACAAATGTTGTTGTTGCACAGCCAAAACAAAAGCCTTACTTAATATATTGCTGCCGCACAACCAAAACAGAAGCCTTACTGTCAAGATCTGTTGAAGCGAGATAATCGCCAATTGTTCCCAGCTCATCGAATTCACTCCATTCTTCAAGGCCTGAAAGCATATCAGTTCCGGTTCCACCTTTTCTTCCAACCAGAAATAAATCATAATCATTGATCATCTGTCTAAGCGCCGAAGCAGTTTCAGTTCCTTCGTTAACAAACTCCTCCATATAAGCTACAAAATGTCCATACACACTATTCGCCATGACATCCTGAAGTTGTGCCGATTCAATCATTGCTTCCCAATCATGGGGATTGGCTTTGGCAGTTTGAGACTTGAACCGGACAACTGTTAAATCAACATTCGTGTCCCTAGCCATTAGCTTGGCTAAGGCCAACGCCTCTCTATCGTCTTTCCCTCCCAGAAAAACCAAACAAATTTTGTACGTCTCGCCTGGCTTCAAATTTTTTAACGTTTTGCCTCCTAACCGGCTCCTGTCAACTAGAACCCCTACAGAACAAGGAGCCAGCTCCAGGACTAGACTAGTAACAGCACGGATTTTCACGCTGTCGGAGACAATCGTCGAACCATCAACTGACCACGTCCGGTGAAAAGGAAGAACAATAAGGGTTGCGAGGTTGTCAAGCGCGAGTGTGCATATATCTTCGTGCATGAAATTCGTCGTCGATACTGAAGTGAAAGTCTTTAGGGACAAACGACCCCAGAAATGTCGTTGACACCGATCAAAAGCAATTATAACGTTATCGGAAACAGAAAGACTTCCGGATTTCCGTATCTGCGATTGGTGGGATATGAAGATGGGTTGAGCCTGACCAATTAGTTCAATAAGGTGAAGCACACAACAATGGGTAGGCTCTTGTTTTGTCCCACACGAGGCTTCAAGGAGGTTCATCATCGGATTAATGTTGTCTGGTTTGTGAATGCACAAAATCATCCTGATCTGCTGATTCGACTCTATGTCATGTTTCTTGTACGTGACGTATTTCTTTGAAGGGTCGTACAGATATCTCACTACCATCGGTATGACGTATGAATTGATCAGAACGTTAGTAATAGTGACTGTGTAAGCTCCGGGAGTGATATGCTGCAAAACAAACATAGGACCATATCAGTAATAGCCAAAAACACAAAACATTTTGTAAATAACGAACTTTGAATGTTCGAGTAATGGGGACAATGTCCAGAATAAGAACAAGAAGCAGGTAAGGACCCATAATAGCTGGATCCAACGTCAGTACAGTATAAGGCCTTTCATACTTTTAAAAGACTTATCAAGAAAGGAGAGTTATTCATGCCACTATATCGAGGAGATGTAGGATATATGCGCATTGAAAATCATTACCTGGTGTGCAACAGAGAATAAAGCATTAACAAGCTCGACAACACCTTTCTTGGTCATAGCGAAAGCAAGAGCAATCGAATCGGTTAAAGGCATCTTCCAAAGTAAAGCAAGAAAGAAGGTCACCAAGAGTTTTGATGAAGACGCAAGTAGCATCATGGTAAAAATATCAGATCCTTTCATCCTCATGTCAGACAGTAACTTAACATTATGCTTCATTGCGCAAATAACAATCATAGACGGAAGTAAGTTTTTAAAGACAAAAGGTTCATACTTTTTAACCAATGTAGCCCCCAAAGGAGCACCACTTGGCACAAGCAATCCAAGCATCAAAGGACCCATCGGCAGAAGGACGTCTAACTTATCAACATAAACACCAGATCCAAACATGACAATGATTATTGCGTAGAGGTACTTGTTCTCGACTGATTTCCCTGAAGGTGTCATCTTGACCACCCATACCATAGCCGGCTTGAACACGCCGAATGCAAAAAAGACAAAAATCGAAACTGCAGCAGTATTGACTATACCTGTATGTCTATCTCTAACTAATCTCTGTATGCAACCCGCAATAACAGCTAGAGATGCGCTGAGCACGTCAGCAATCAGCGCCGATGATAGAGCTAAACGACCTAGACCCGAGTTTTGCATTTTCAGTTCGTACATAAGGGTTGATACAACTGGAAATCCAGTCAGGCAAGCATTTGCCATTACAACCGTATACTCGACCTGGACTGGTCGTTCGTTCTTCTTGGCGTCAAGTTTGTCAAGGAAATAAATAGAAAGGATCGTCGTCGGGATTAAAACAATACCAACACCGATGCCCATCGCCTTTTTTCCCGTGGTCCGTATAATCCCTACATCCATTTTGACTCCTATTAGGAACATAAATATTGTGTAGCCAAATGCAGCCAGTGTGTCAACTAGGGGATCCCTAAACACCGACTTGAACAATGAATATTCTTGATTGTTGTTAACCCTACAAACTGTCTGACTCAGCAGAATTCCGGCCTGCACAAAAGTAAACATATTATTAATACATCGCATAACAAACAATCCCGACATGTTTTCAATGCTTCTGCAACATAAATTTTCTGAAGCCAGCCCGAGTCACCTTATGGCCTATAAGGCTATACCATGCATGGTTCATGCCACTCTATCTCAACAACGTGAGATATACATTACCAAAATATGAAACAGGTTTTGTTGTTTTCACTTCTTGTCTTAAAAACAAACAAACCGAGTCTTTTATAAAAAAAAACAAGAATCGGGTTAGGAGAAAAGGGTATCTTACAATAATCTGTGAGGTGAGGCTAAGACATCCGAGTCTTTTCAAACCGAAATGCACGAGTTGCCACGTAAAGAAGATGCCAATTGACGTCATGAGAATAGCCGGAACCGCGTAAGCGTAAAATGGTTTGACATTTGGGTCATTTGGATTAAAAATTTGGTTCCAAACACCAAAGGAATTCACAACGTCCGGTAAAATGTAACACACTGAGTTGTTATATGGACTTATAGCCTTACCGGCTTCGAAAGAGTTTACATACCAATCGTAATCACTCATACTTCTTTTTCTTCTCCGATGACAGATTTGGATCTGGGGAGTTTTTGAACAGAAAAAATAAAAATGTTGTTTTTGTTCAAGGGAGTACACAGAAAAATCAATGGTGTTTGTGTTCGGAGAGCTAGCTTCCATTAATAGGTAATGAAAGGTGATTGAGGTTATGAGTGGTGGAACTTTTGCAAAATTACTTTCCAATTCTATGGACTTATATATTATGGAGTTTCTCTTTGAAAAACATACGCATTACTCTAAAGGGTGAGAACAAGTAATATAATGGACAGGGAACAGGTGTTTTCTTTTTCTTTTTCTTTCCATGGAAGGGTCTTTCTTAGTAATTCTTCCATATAGGATTGGTAAAAGATTTCGTAGATAACGACGTTAACATCTCATTTTGGACGATTACTTTGTATTACTATAAATTATTGATGTGATAAGAGCATCCCAGCTACTCTAAAAATTTGGTAAATATACCTAGGATTTTGATAGTGTAAAATTTTAGATTATCATATAATCCAACAGTTACGGTATAATTAAGGTAGTTTTTTATTTAAACAGGTGGAAGAGAAAAAACAGGAATAATTATAGAGAGTTGTTAACTTCCACTCTAAATATACCTACCTAAAATTACGCAATTAAATATAACTAGCCTAATAGATTATCTGTTGGAAAGAAAAAAATGGGGAATAGTCTCCAAATTTGCTATCTAGTCCCATATAGCTACTCTGTTGGGGATGCTCAAGATATATCACTTTATATATTAAAAAAAAGGGGTTATAAAAGTCCACTTTTTATCTTATCCAATAAACACATTCAACTCTAAATTTTTTAATTCAAAAATTATTCCTATCATAAAATTATTTATTTCCGAACTTAAAAATTTATCAATCAAAATTGTTGTTTTTATTCTCATAAAGAAATTAATAATTTAAAAAAATAAAAATATAATTTAAAAAATTGTATAGTCATATCACAATTCAATTGAAACAACAATAAAAATGATATAGGACTATTTTCAACTATCTTTTTATATCGAATTATCTTTAAATATCTAAATCTAAATAACTAAGAAGTTGACGTTCGTCAATAGTGTACTATAAAACCTAGTGTTTTTATGTTGCGCAAAGCATATTGATGGATTTCACAAATCATTTATTAGACATATTTCGCAATAATATTATATAATAGGATTGCAAAACTAGTATGCTTGTGAAATTTATTAGGTTAGGATTTGTAATTCATGTGTTAGTCATATTTCGCAAATTTACTATTTTACATTTGTGAAATATAATGTATTTTTTGTTCAGAACCAAAAATTTAATAAATAATTTATTTAATAATATATTTATATAACATTTCACATTTTTTGGAATTCGCCAAAATGCGGTGAAATCTCAACGGTATTGCATTATTACGTTATTGAATAACCCCAAAATTTATCGTTTCATGGAGAAGTTCACATATGGCGCCACCAGTTTTGCGCATAATATTAAATTTACGATATTTTATTGATGAATTATATAAAACTTTTTGCTCTATATGTGATAGATAAAACTAATTATCGCATTGATGATGTGTTTAATTATGTTAGGTCATTCAAACCACAGATCTGTTAAGTTTATTATGACTCATTTAATGTTTTTGTACCGTCATAACAAGATTTACGTGAAATATAGATTTTAATGCTTGTTCTAATTGTTTCCAAACCTAGGCAAAAAATATAAAAGACATAACATATTGCTTGTAATATTTAAGCAATTATAAATGCAACTTTTTTTTGGAAAATATATGTGAAAATGTAGTACTATTTATGTGAAACAAAGTAGAAATGACATTTACAAAACCTGAATTCCATTTTTCACTATATTCGTGACGGATTAAACTACATGTATCGTCATTGCATTGCCGAATTCTTTTAGTCCATTATAAAAACCGATATGTTGGTTTTGTTATATGTTATTTTTGTGTCATGGTTGATAAGTCTAAGTAATTTGGAGGGAGAAATAGGGATTTAAAGAGATTAATAGTTTGATTAAGAGACTTTTTAGAGAGAGAAAACACAACTAAAAAATCTTAGAGAGAAAAATGGAATTCACGTTTTGTAAATGTCATTTCTACTTAGAAAACACAACTAAAAAATCTATTAAAAAATGTTCCATCATTCCCATTCCCAAGAATCGTAGACATATTTATAGATAGTGTGGTTAAGTGTAATAGATTTGGTTTGTTATGTCAAAACCTCACCCAACATATATCTCATTCAGACTTTCCCGTTCTTCTCATGACTTGGAAGAATGATTGACTCTTTTCTGAGGATCTTGATAAGAATATGTTAAGTACTACCACTCTTCAAGTAAGAAATTAGACTTTTTTTGGCATTCCTTAATGGCTGTATTGCTGCCGAATTGGCAAGTTGTGTTGGGTTTGTCCTGATTCTTCTTTACTCACTAATAAGTTTCAAAATATCTAGGGTTGATTATCAGGAAACGTGTACGGAAAAAGGGTGTCAGTCGAATAAGTACAAGATTCTAGAGAGAGAATGTAGTCAAAATAAAGTACTAATGATTGGAATGTCCCCTTTTGGGGTATATGATCTTTCCTTATATAGTGCCAGTGGCTGTCACATGCTATGTTTACTCTAATTACAAGTTAGCCCCCATATTTATACTTATGTCTCATATTTTCTATCTTTACAAGTAAGTCCTTGTAGATTTATACATTACAAATTGGACCCCTTGTTATCTTTGGTATTTTATGCCCTTATCAGTAGCCCCCTAGTTTTGCAGAGAGCTGAGCAAAAACTACTTGAGTGTAGAATCGTCGGGTCGAGATTCTTTGTGATCTTATATGTCGAGTCTCTTCGTATATCGTGGTTTTGCTGATTCTTTGTCACTGGTCTAGAATGTCGACCATTTATGATCACTTTGCCAAGCGTCGATTTTTCGATTCTTGGTACTGCGATGGGCTGGATGCAAAAATGGTTGAATCCAAACTTTTTGGGCCGTTTTTTTGTAGGACTTGGGTCAAACTAATTTCTTAAAAGCCCACCATGCTTTCCCATTAAGCCTGGTTATCAACCCATCCACATGTCCTTCTTTAACTTATCAGTGTGTTTTTCATAATTGGCTATCTACGCGCATGTCACAAACCTACCCCCTTAGGTCTGCTGTAGCCGCTCGGATGGACACATGTCTTGTGGTAACTGGGCCGCATTTAGACTACTATTTTGGTTAAGTGACTCTTGATATTTCCGAGGCTCTTTTCGATTGCGCTTATCCATGGAGCAGACCTTTTCCACACTTGCTTTCTCTATAAATAGTTCACTTCTTTCATTATCACATTTCAACTAAGTATTTTAAAGAGATAAACTCTGGCTGTTCTTCCCTTTCTAGAGAGAGAAAATCCAATTTAGTTTATGAGAAGACCCCCGTCTCGCAAGAAACCAAAGAAGAAATCTGATTCTCCTGAGAAACCAGTCTTTGGTTTCATCGACTACCTGCAAATCACCGATCGGGCAGAAGAATACCGAGCCGCCGGGTTAATCCACAGAGGTATTGTATCACAACTGAGTTCAGAGCCGTTGATCTATCCAAAACCCAGAAATTCGGGCCCCTCAAACCTTTCCCCCAACACCAATCTTCCGATCACCTCAATGGCTTCTTTGTCGAGGCCTACCGCTGTTGCTCAGTCTTCTCCTGAAATATCCGCCGCTGAAAATCTCCCCGCTTTTTCAAGACCTCAGAATACTACCAACCGACCCAAAACTCCGTTTCTGACTATGGGTGAATCTAGCTCCTCATCCACTTCTCTTCAAGAATATGTTCAACTGACCCTGACCATCATGGACGTCAGACCGGCCCCAACACTGCAACTACTACTAAATGGGTGGTTCAGCAAGATGAAGAGATGAGGAAGCGCGAAGAAGCCGCTGCTAAAAAGGCTCAAGTGCTGTCCTTGCAACTCCTCCCCCCGTGATTTGACATCCGCTGATAAATACCTACTCGCGAGAGCGAAAAATGCCGAGGTTGTGCAAATAATTCATAAGTCTTCCAAAAACGCTGCATCGGCTGGTTTTAAAGGTAAAATCATTGAGAGAACTAGTCATAAATCCTCATCCAAGGGAGCTGCATCGGTAAAGGCCGAGGAGAAACCTGCTAAAAAATCTTCACACAAACCTTCTAAGGCAACTGCGTCGACAAGGGTTGACGATGACGCTGCTGGAATAGTCACTCTTAAACCTTTCTCCAAGATCTCTACATCGACGAAGATCGGAAACAAATATGATGAGACAACCAGCTAAAAAACCTCTAAGGTCTCTGCATCGGTGAAAGTCGAGGACGCGCCTATCATGGCATCAGTACCAGTTGGAGCTGAGAATAAAAAAGCCAAACCAGACACTCCAACAAATCTGGAAGCTAGAAATACCATCGTTGTTGGTGACGTTGAAAGGGAGTCGTTGCCTCCTGGTATTGTAGATGTTGTAACCGGTTACCATATTTGTCTGACCACGATTATATCCTGTCCCTTTTCAACGGCACATACCTATACTATTCTACTGATGAGGAAGAGGGTTTGAAAAGAATCTGGGGAATTACCCAGTGTGTTAACGTTCACTTTCCCAAACCTGGCGAAACTCCCTTATCCGTAGAGGCTCGAGAGATAGTATTTTTTACAGAGCTCTTCAATTGGGTTCTGCGACTTCTCCTTGATCCCCAAAATCGTAAGGTATTTTGAGATCCTTGAGATATGTCTGACCCAACTAACCCCTAATGCTTGGTATACTCTGATGTCTACCATCATGGCTTCTCGACTATTTGGGATCCCAATTTCCATAGAACAATATATAGGGATATCTGGGCTGTCGAAATCTCTGAAGCTGCCCTTTTTCTACTCCTCCCTTGCCAACCTAAAAAAGATAGTTAACAATCTACTGGAGGCTGACAGATTATGGAAGTATAGGTTTGTCTTTATCAACGGCGCTTGGGAAAATTGCCGACCCTATAGTAGAGAAAATCTGAGGTGCCTTACATTCAAATGGACTCCTGGAGGTATGTATTTGTTTTTTAATGGGTGATTCTCTTTTAGTCTGCAAGGTAACCATTCAGCACCTGAGGAAAACGCATCTTAACGAAGCTTCATCAATTTTTGCCCAACTCCGAGCCTTTGCGAGGAAGAATTGGGGCCAGAAGTTTCGCCAATGCTTCAAAAACACCAATCTTATCAACAACAAACTTTGACGTTGTTCCAACGACATTCTGAGCCTCGAATAACTGCGGACCCATCCTAATGTTGTTGACTTTATGAGAAGACTCGAGGCCCCAAACTTTGAGGTATTTCTGCTTAAGCGAGATCGGGTGCCCAACAAGTGTGTGAAATCGGAAGAGTTGTCTGATGCAGAACATGAGCTAGGAGACGACGTGAACAAACCTATTGAAATGTCGTCCTCAAAACCGGAGGCCACTGTCATCCATCCTCAGTGACCCAGCTGCGAGTGATGATGAATCTCATGCGGCTCTCAAATGAGGACATAAAGTTCGAGACGAAAAGAGAAAGAACGACGTTGTGGTCGAAGAAGGGAACCCTTATTTAAACAAAACATCTAAATGGAAGGATGTTGCACATGAAGTGCATGCCGATTTTACCACGCAGCAAATCACCATTCCCACCATGTTCGAACAATTTGGTTGTGCAAAGCTGTCTACACCCATCGAAGACTGTGAGATAGGGAAAGGATCAGAAGGAAATCACTCTGGTGGTAAAAACAAAGCCTTGAGTCATTCGAGAGATCTTATTGTACTAGGCCAAGGAACTTCGATGCCCCATGAACCTGTGCTCTTTCCTGTCCACGCCCAAAGCTTAAACTCCTTCTTTCTTCAAGACTCCGACGTCTTGGCCAACTCTCTGTAGAACATGCTTGCCCGCATAGCCCAAAAAGAATTAGAAGTGTTGAAGTTTCAGAGGGAACTTATTGAGCTTAAAAGAAGCGTTTCTTCCAAAGCTTAGGAATCATAGGACTCAATTGACCTTGCCAACCAACAGGCCAACACTGCCGAGGCTAAAATTTAGGATTTTGAAGTGAAAGAAAAAGACTGGGAAAAAACTCTCTCAAAAGCCAATGAAGATCGCACCAAAGCTGTTGAGGAGTTGGCTGCTCAGAAGCTTCAGAATGGTTTTCTTCGTTGGCGATCAGAAAAAATGGCTAAGGAAATGCGGGAGCTCCGAAAGACCCTCGACCGAAGCGTAGAAGAAAACCTCCTCTTTGCCGTTAAGTGCAAAAAAATCATCGAGAAGGAAGTTGCCGACGCGAGGGCCGACTATGTTCTGAATTTCCATGCTCAGTGGCCTCGAATGCCACTTGGGTCAATGTGGTTAGATGTCCCTGAAGAAGACCATCCCAAAGGGAAAAAACTCTCTCAAAAGCCAATGAAGATCGCACCAAAGCTGTTGAGAAGTTGGCTGCTCAGAAGCTTCAGAATGGTTTTCTTCGTTGGCGATCAGAAAAAATGGCTAAGGAAATGCGGGAGCTCCGAAAGACCCTCGACCGAAGCGCAGAAAAAAACGTCCTCTTTGCCGTTAAGTGCAAAAAAATCATCGAGAAGGAAGTTGCCGACGCGAGGGCCGACTATGTTCTGAATTTCCATGCTCAGTGGCCTCGAATGCCACTTGGGTCAATGTGATTAGATGTACCTGAAGAAGACCATCCCAAAGGTGTTGATTGTACCGATCCTGAATTTGAAGACACCAAACTAACTGAAGAATCATCCGATGCTTGAACTCTGCAGCTCAGATCTTTATGTTTTTTGTTATCAATACTTGACTTATTTGTCCTTGGTGGACTTTTTATTTGCACCTGTTTTTTGTTTTTGAGAATTTATGTTCATCTTGCCTCTTTTTGCAATTGGAAGTGATCAGTTTCCGATGCCAAGATTTAATGGATTTTATTACGTCCGAATTTGTATATCAACTCATGGTTGAAAAAAGGCCTTGTGACAGGCTCGACTTTGTCAATCAACGTTAAAGCTGAAAAACCCTTTTAACGGGGTCGACCTTTTGTTGATCAACTTAAAAGTTGAAAAACCCTTTTAACAGGTTTGAAATTTTGTTGGTAAAGTTGAAATTTGAAAAAACCCTTTTAACAGCTTCGACATTTTGTTGATCAACTTGAAAATTGAAAAACCCTTTTAATAGGTTTGACATTTTGTTGATCAACTTGAAAAACTCTTTTAACAGGTTTGACATTTTGTTGATCAACTTGAAAGTTGAAAAACCTTTTTAACAGGTTCGACATTTTGTTGATCAACTTGAAAGTTGAAAAACCCTTTTAACAGGTTCGACATTTTGTTGATCAACTTGAAACTTGAAAAACCCTTTTAACAGGTTCGGCATTTTTACCAATACAGACTTGTGTTTAGGCTCTAAAAATTTAATAAAACGAGTCGGTTTAAATAGACACCTCATTAAAACCTCTCCGTGCCACCAGGGTAGGAAAAAGTGTGCTCCCGACAAAGTTGTCTTACAAAGGAGATGCAAAACGATAAAAATTACAAATCATTCCAAATACAATTTAAGGTGCTCGCTATTCCAAGAAAGATGTAGAGGTCGACCAAATTTATCTTTCAACTGATAAGTTCCTGACTTTAATTTTTCTATCACTTGGTACGGTCCTTCCCAATTTGGTGTCAACTTCCCAAGATGCTTGTATTTTGTATGGAGTAAAACTTTTCGCAAAATTGTTTCCCCAACTTTGAAGTCTCTTCTCCGAAATTTCGAAGCATACCTACTCCTCATCAGGGTCTAATAATGCAAGGAGCTTAGATGAGCCTTAGCTTGTTTTTCCTCTATTAAATTTAAATCCAAAGCCCGATTTTTATCGTTAGCCCTTTCTTCGTAATCGTCGAGTCTGAAAGAAGGGAACATTGTTTCTGCTTGGATTACCGCATCCATGTCGTACACTAGAGCGTAAGATGATTCTTCTGTCGCAGTTCGAGGTATGGTTCGGTATTCCCACAACACCTGTTGTAAAAAATCCTGCCATTATTCAATCTGCTGATGATTGTTTTATTGGTAACTTCAACCTGCCCGTTAGCTTGAGGATGTAATTGAGCTGAAAAACACTGCTGTATATTGTGGTTTGCACAAAATTCCCTTATTTCATTTTTGTCAAATTAGGGGCCATTATTCATGGTTATCTTATGAGGGGCCCCATATCAACAGCAAATGCTCGACCATATGAATTTTAACACATCTTTAGCTCTGGTTCCTGAAAATGGCTCCGCTTCGACCCATTTTGAGAAATGATCCACTACAACCACGATAGTCTGTCTTCCTCCAGTTTCTAATGGAAGTGGTCCTACTAGATCTACCCCCACCTATCGAACGGTAGACCCTCAGAAATGGAATCGAGGGGGATTGCTGGGGTGTGGATTGAATTGGCAAACCTCTGGCATGTATCACATCTTTTGACCAACTCTTTGATGTCGGCAAACAACGTAGGCCAGTAGAAACCTGACAAAATAACTCTCCTAATCAGTGTCTTGTAGCCACAATGTGTTGATCCTTCACCATCGTGTAGCTTAGACAATACCATCTATAATTCTTCGCGCCCCAGACACCTTAGCAAAGGTCTGCTTGCAGATTTTGTAAAGAGAACATTTCCCAACAAGGCAAAACCTCGCGCCTTGTACCAAATGTTTTTTGCTAGAGTTTTATCATCAGGCAATACTTCCTCAGCTAAAAACTTCATAATGTTACTCCTCCAATCAGTTTTCAAAACCGTTGAAATTTGACAAGCCATGTCTGGTCGATTTTCCAGGTCTTTCCTCTTCAAAATAGACGGATACTCTTGAGTCAAAATTTAGGGGTATTCTCCCACATACACTGTTGTTGCCAATGAATCAACGATTGTATTATCTTCCCTCCGGATGGTCATAACTAACCTTCTTAAAAGACGAAACCAAAATTCTTAAATCCCTAAGTATTTCACTAGCTGTTCTTTTCTCGCCTCGGCTTGTCCCGTTGCGTGATTAATCAGCAGCTGTGAATCTCTTATCAGCCGAACGTTTCTAGCTCCGCAAACCTGCACCAACCTTAGGCCCGCCAGTGCTGCCTCGTACTCAGCTTCATTGTTTGAAGCTTTGAAACCAAAACGAATCGTTTGATGCATTGTGATCCCTGTTAGTGTAGAAATCTGGACACCATCCCTGCATCCGCTGATACTTGAACCACCATCAGTTCTGACTATCCACTCGTCGACATTTACCTCTGGTTTGGCTGCTACTTCCTCAGGCCTACCGGAATGAACTTTACCAAGAAGTCTGCTAAAGCTTTCCCTTTAATAGCCGTTCTTGGTTCGAAATCAATATCGAAGTCCCCCCGTTCTACAGACCATTTCGACATACGGCCAAAAATATCGGGTCGCTGTAAAACACTTTTTAGAGGGAATGCAGTTCGAACCATAATATAATGACCTTGAAAATACGATCTCATTTTTCTAGAAGTTGTTACCAGAGCAAGTGCTAACGTTTCGAGCTTCAAATACCGCTTTTCAGCATCCAGCAAAACTTTTGCTCACATAGTAGACATGTTTAGGGATCCCATCCTTTTCTCGAACTAAATCCGCGCTCACCGCATGCTCTAAAACCGCTATATATAGAAACAAAATTTATCGGGGTAGTGGTTTTATCAGCAACGTTGGGGATGAAAAGTAATTCTTGACGTTGAGAAAAGCTTCAGTACATTCAGGTGTCCAGCTGAAAATCTTAGCGTTCCTTAACACTTGAAAAAACGGTGCGCACTTATCGGCATCCAGCAAAACTTTTGCTCACATAGTAGACATATTTAAGGATCCCATCCTTTTCTGGAACTAAAGCCGCGCTCACCGCATGCTCTGAAACCGTTATATATAGAAACAAAATTTCTCGGGGTAGTGGTTTTGTCAGCAGCGTTGGGGATGAAAACTAATTCTTGATATTGAGAAAAGCTTCAGTACATTCAGGTGTCCAGCTGAAAATCTTAGCGTTCCTTAACACTTGAAAAAATGGTGCGCACTTATCAGAAGATCGCGAGATGAATCTGTTCAGTGCTGCCAATCGTCCAGTCAAAATTTATACCTATTTAATATTCCTTGTGGGTACCATACTATTCAAGGCGTCTAATTGGGTTGGATCTGCCTCTATCCATTTTCACTGATCATGAAACCTAAGAATTTTCCAAACCGAACTCTGAAAGAGAACTTTTCTGGATTCAATTTAAGGTTCATCTTTCCAAGGTTCTTGAATGTTTCCTCAAGATCGGCAAAATGATTTTCATCCGTGATGCTCTTGACCAACATGTCGTCAATATAGACCTCAACATTTCGTCCAATCTTCTCAACAAAAACCTTATTCACAATCCTCTGATAAGTAGCCCCTGAATTCTTCAGACCAAATGGCATAACCTTATAATAGTATAAAACCCTCAATGTTATAAATGTGGCGCTCTCCTGATCTCTTGGATCCAGCTTTATCTGGTTGTACCCTGCATATGTGTCCATGAACGACAATAACTTGTTTCCTGACGTCGAATATACCAACTGGTCAATCCTCGGCATGTGGAATGGGTCCTTAGGACACACTCTGTTGAGGTACGTAAAATCTACGCACATTCTCCATTTTCCGTTTTTCTTTTTCATCAAAACTGGATTTGCTGTCCAACGCGGATACTTGGACTCCCGTATATGTCCTACCCTTGTTAGCCTTTCAACCTCTGAAATAATTTTCTCTGCCTTTTCTTGAGAGAAAGCTCGGTGTTTTTGCGTTATAGGTCGAACGCTTGGATTTATGGACAATTGATGATAAATAACACTTTCAGGGACCCCTATAACATCTTCTGAACACCAGGCAAACAAATGTAGCTTTTTTTTCAAGAAAATCAATCAATTTTTTTCGAAAAAATGGGGACAAGTTTACACCAATCTTCAAGACATTTCCTTTGGAAAATTCGTAGTTTTCACAACTTTCGTCGGTAAGTAATAATCGTGGGGTCTCCCTAGGATTGTCTGCAGGTTCCGATCCAGGGGCCGACCCCGCTAACTACTAATCCCTTACATTGACCATCTTCTTATCTGATTTTGTTGCCAGTGCTGCTCGGTAACATTCTTTTGCTGTCTTTTGGCTGCTTCTGACAACGCCAACATTGTTTACGACGTGCATTCTTGACAACCAAGACCGGCCAAATACTGCGTTATGTGACGTGGGAGCATCTACGACTATAAACAAGACTATTAATTCCTTTTTAAAAGACCCTCGTCCAAGCTGGATCACACCATCAAACTCACCGACTACCTCTGCCGATGCTCCTGTGAAACCGATAATAGTTTGATCTGATTTTACGATCACTGGTTTATTCCTAAAACCCGAGAAAGTTGATAAGAAAGTAATATTCACTGAACTCCCAGTATCCACCAATATTCTCTGAATCTCCTCGCCAGCAATAGCTGCTACAATCACGATCGCGTCTTCATGAGGACCGACAACGTCTCTCATATTATCATCATCAAAGCACAGAATGGGAGATGGGTTTTGGTATAAGTGAGGCAAAGCTCTCGCCTCTAACTGAGTAGCCAGATTAGCCATGTGCCTCTTCCGAGATGAATTGGTGATACCTGTTATTAAATCGCCCCCCGAAAATAGTCAGAGATTCGAAAAACTTACACAAGTTGCTTACATTCCACGCGCCATGGGTACTACTTCCTCAATTACTCCAATCACATTCCTGTTTTTATCTGGGTCCAAATATTCAGTGCACACATCAAACGAATCATTGACCTCGGAAATCACCAAGGATATTTCTTGCTTTGGCGCTGCTACAATATGTTTAGCCACTCATTGTTGATGAGCTTGTTTCTTTACGTACTCGAGCAATTTTCCATTATCAATTTGCGCTTGCACTTGTTTCTTGAGCGCAATGAAATCTTTGGTATCGTGACCTACGTCCTCGTGATACCTACAGTAACGATTGTTTCGACCTTTACGAGCAGTTCTGATCGTAAATGGCTTCCATAAGTTTACGCTTTTCCTTGACTTATCGAAGATAGGTGCAACACATTCAGTCAAATCAGCGAAGTAGTCAGGTCGAACCCATTTATTCGATATGGGTCGGTAATTGTTTCCCTGGTAATTATTTTGTACCCTCTGAGCCTGATTCCCTGATTCTTTCCCGTTTTATTGCTGTGTTGCTGGTGCTACAGTAGTTATCGGTTGTGGATGAGGAATCATGGATGTTTTTTGTGGAGTCTTTTGATACGTAGCAACCAAAACTTGAGTGGTTTGTTGGATTTACGCTGCCAACTCTGATACTTTAGTTTCTTCAATTAGGATCTGCTTTTCTACCTGAACTAACAAGGCAGAAAAGGTAAAAGCATGTTTCTTCGTTACGGCTTGTTTCATCAGACCAGGAAATACGCCTAATCTATAACCAGTCAGAGCCACACTTTCATTGCAATAGCCAAGATCAGTATTCGCGTCTATAAAGCGTCGAGTACAATCCCTCAAATTTTCTCCGACCTTTTGTCGACAACTGACGATTGTATCTCTGTTTGCTCGGAAGTTCTTACTTCCTACAAACTGCTGTCTGAACATCATCCATAACATACTGAAGTTTTTAATGCATCCCTGTGGGAATCGATTGTACCACTTTGATGCCCTGTCTTTAAATGTCATCGAGAATGCTCGATAGATCAACTTGTCATCGTTGTCAAAGCTTAACATAAAATTCTTGAAAGATTTCAGGTGGTTGTCAGGGTCTTTATTTCCGTCGTATTTTTCGAGCTTCGAGATATCAAAGACTTCGGGAGATGTCCCGAAAAGATTTCATCTAGTAGCTGGAAGACCTCCAATTATGTCTGAGGCTAAAAGTTCTGCCTCTTAAAACTTTTACATGACTTGAAAATAACCTTTCTTCGAGTGGGTTTGCGAATTGACTTCCAGCCCTGTAGTCATAAGCCTGGCTCCCTGATGGAAATTGAAAATGGTGGCTATTTTGTTGTTCCCTGTTAACTGTAACTGTACCGACCTTTTTAGCAAACGTAGGAGTCACTTTGTCGACCAGATCACCTTGAGGTTTGACTATCTTTACTTGTAATGACTTACGACTTCAAAGTTCTCGCTCCCTGACCATTCTTTTATTCTTCCTAAGGCATCAGAAATCTCCGTCAGGGGAAGATGACTCACACATATCTTCCCCAGTTGAAAATTCGTACCCATGTTTGGACCGGAATCCAGACTTCTTTTTTTGCAACCCTGTCGAGCCTTCGCACTCGAGTCATGCCTTCGTAAAAATCCACTTCATCCTGATCAACAGCGCGATGGGCTTCTTTCTCTTCCTCACCCGATCGTTTGCTTCTTCCGTCGAGCCGACACGTTTCTCAGCCAAAGCCATATTTTTCTCAGCATGTAGCTTAACAATATCGTCCAACAGTTGTTGCCTAGTCATGATTAAGGTTGACCATTTGCTTCGGCCCTGATTTCCATGATCGTCATCACCAAACAGCTCCTCAGAGTACCGACCCTCTGAATACGACATCTCTTTGTCAGAACCTTTTTCCTTCACCTTTCCCTTCCTAGCCTTGGTATTCATTCCTCGATTTTTTTTATTTTTGATAGGGTCGAGATCTTGGGGAACCTGATCTCCGGGTATCTCTCTTTCCCACAGACGGTGCCAATGATAAGTCTCAGAATATCTAGGGTTGATTATCGGGAAACGTGTACGGAAAAAGGGTGTCAAGCGAATAACTACAAGATTCTAGAGAGAGAATGTAGTAAAAAAGGGTGGTGTGGCCCAATTGAGTTGTGAATATATTGTTCACTAACGTTCGTAAGTTGATCCAAACAGCCCGAAGGGAATTACTTTGTAACAATGCAGCCATCTCTCGGTTATGAAGGTTGCGTGTTCCTGGTTTTCCTCTTATATCTGGATCGATTATAACCTGTGAACGTTTGTATAAATGATAGTATTTTATTTATTGATGTTGCATCTACAAGTTGGCCAATCCTCGGTAGTGGAAAAGTATCTTTTGGACATGCTTTGTTTAAGCCCATGAAGTACACTAACATTCTCCACTAATAAATGAATTATGTTGGAACTCATGTAACGTCTTGCGTCCTCAATGAAAACATATACAAGTTATTCAAAAAAATTAAGAATTTTACAATTGTGATAGGTTGGCATTTTCGGCCGATCTTCAAGGTCTTTACTGCTTCCATTATTGCATCTTCTGCATCATACCCCGACTGCACCTGCCAAGGTCCTTCTCTGAGGTAATTCATACCTTCCAATACAAATAATTATCCTTCTAATTGTTATACTTTAAGTGAGAAAGATGATGTATAATATTTCATGTATGTCTTCTAATTTTCTTTGATCATAATTACTTTTCTGTTTATAAGGTATCTTAAGAATTGTTAGACTATAGAAACTAAGACGTGTATCTGATCAAGTGAAGATCACCATAATTTGATATTATAATATGATGATGCATCTACCACTATGAATATAAATCATAATTTTTTAATTACTCTTGATTATCGAGAATGATGTCTGATGAGTCCGGATTTTCTCACCACTCACTGTGGGAATTAAACAAGGGCAATTCAGACAAAAACCACCCACTGAACCATCCAAACATGACTAATGTATTAAAAACTAAATCACCTCATGACTAAGCTAATTACCTACCTTCTTAAAAACTAATGGGTCATTGAACTCGGCCCAAATTCATAAGTGTGACCCGAAAGCCCATATGGCCCATAATTAAGGGTATAAATACCCAACCACTTTCATTAATGAGGGTAATGAACATTTAATACAACCAAGCAGCTCAAATCTCTCACTACAAACTACTTAAGCATTAAATTCCCTTGAAACATCACAAAACTCTAGACAAAATTACCCTCAGTTGAAAATAATCCACACCAAATTGGCGACCACAGTAGGAGGAGAAGGTGCCTGAATCTAGCATTCAAAACCATCAAGAAAACCAGTTCGGATGAATCCGGACATGCAAGAAGTGCCACCAGCTTTGGCAGAAGTGGTGGGGGAAAATGATGAATATACGATTGAGGAGCGAGATAGGTTGAAGGTTGAAATAGAAGCTTTGAGGGCTGCCAAGAGGGTAGATATGGGCATAAAAGAGAAGTCTAAGGCGTCAGCAGCTCATCATACTGACAATCCAAGAGAGCATGAGCCATCAAAGACCCATGTGAGTGCAAAAAAGACTCATGCTAGCTCAAAAAAATCTCACCTGTCTAAACCGGTGGAGAGCACAGATTCAGACTCAGAGTCTTCTAGTAGCTCCTCAAATGAAGATGGAGTTGAAGAGCCCTTGTCATCCAGCAGCGACGAAGGCCGTTCTAAAAAGAAACAAAAGTTGGTCAAAAAGTACTCAAGGAAAAGGGACAGGCATGGAAGGTTGAAGAGGCATCTAGGTACATGATCGTCTCACAGTCATAGTCATGGCCGGAGGCACGTAGACCGCTTGCTAATGGATACTTTTGCCTTCCATGATGAGCCATGTATCTTTGCAACTCCCAACGAAGATAATGTATTTAGTCGTGGCCGGAATTGGAGACAATCTCCATTGTCCTCCAAGATATTATCCGGAAACCTGCCCAAGAGGTTTGACTAGTAAAAAAATGGAAAAATATGATGGCAGTAAAGATCTGGATAACCACTTGGAACAATTCAAAAAATTTATGTTGAATTTTGATGATAATGATAAATTGCTTTATAGAGTATTCTCCCAATATTTTACGAGGAGTGCTCTGAAGTGGTACAACAATTTGCCACAAGGCTGCATCAGAAATTTTGACACTTTTTGGGTGGTTTTTTGGAGACAGTTTGTTGGAAGTAAGGAAGTAAAGGGCAATGGAGACACAATTATCCATTGTGCCGAAGAACCAAGTGAATCCTTAAAAGAATACATAAGTCGTTTTGTAAATACAAAGAATGGATTGGCTGATTGCTTTGAACAAGTAGCAATACTTTTCTGAGGCAGGGCTTGGACACTGGAAACTTGGCTGATTCAGTAACTAGGAAGAAGGCCATGACGTGGGGAGGTCTACTGAATCAGGTCGGTAAACAGATTAATGTGGATGAAACAAAGAAAACTAGGGTGTACAGACAGGTGAGGTCTGCCCGAGCTGCACCAAATCAAAACGAGAACCAGTCCGGGAACAAGGCCAAGAAAGCCGGACAGGGTCATAACAGAGCTAAAGCTCAGTCTCATCCAGCTGCACCAGCCCAGAGCCAGCAATCTAGAAATAAGGGGGGGGGGCTTGGGTTCAACCGGAGTGGTTTGCTGAGTTGAAAGAAAACGTAACCACCATTTATGACAAAACAAAAGACGAAGTACACTACAGAAGGTCGGCTGTATTGTAATCTCCTAGGGAGAGCTGTAATAATTGTTTCTGCCAGTATCACCATGATATTATCCATAACATTGAGGATTGTATTGCATTGAAACAAGAAGTGCAGAATTTGATTGAAAGAGGAAAGTTGGGAGCGTATGTTAAAAGAAGAAGTGGAAATATGCCAGATAATGCTCATCGGGCTGGTCCAAACAATGCAGGCACATCGGCTCCGGATGGGGCTATGGTAATAATCGAAAGATTTGATGTAGAATCAGAGTATTTAGATCCTGATCCAACCCGGAATAAAGTGGGTGTTATCACAAAATATTGTAAGACGGTGTCCGGACTTATTACCTTTTTTAGTCACTTACAATATTCGGGGGAGACACCATAACTGCACCAACTGCTTCTTCAAGAAAAAGGCACGTTCATACTTTAGCTACCCAACTGGAAGGAGGCATGACTTCCTATCAATCACAAATTCCATTTCCTTTCATTGTTTTCGATAAGGACGACTTGAGGGACATTGCTAGTCCTCATGAAGATGCCGTTGTCATAGGAGCATCCATTGGGGGCAATGACATAAGACGAATTTTGGTGGACACCGGAAGTTCAGCTAATATTCTCTTTTTAACTTCCTACAAAAAAAATAAAGAATCCAGCAGTAATTCAATGTTCGAACAGGTCAATTGTGGGTTTCACTGGAAGCTCAGCAGATGTGATCGGGGAGTTCGAGGAGGAGGTTTTGTTGGGCAAAGGCCCTTTTAAAAAGATGGTTAGAATACTTTTTATTGTGGTGGATTGTCCCACTTGTTATAATGCTATTATGGGGAGATCTTGGCTTTCCAGGCTACATTTTGTGGCTTTAACAGTCCACCAATGTTTGAAGTATGTTGTGCAAGGACAAGTGGGAGTTGTTTGAAGCAGCCAAAAGGTAGCAAGAGAGTGTTATGCAACAGCACTGGCCCCTCGAACGTTGGGGGCAGTCCTGATCAATGAGGAATAACAGTTTGAGCGATCCTCTGGGGGAGAGGGTGAAATTGATGACCCCAGAGAGACCCCTGGTGTTTTAATACCAATTGAAGAAGTTGAAACTCACTCTCTGGATGAAGGAAGAAATGTCAAGATAGGATCCAAGATGACATCGGAATTGAAGGGTAAAATGTTGGATTTCTTGAAAGACCATCAGCATGTCTTAGCTTGGTGCAATGTTGATGTAACCGGGGTACCAGCAGACGTTATATCACACCAATTATCCATCCGAAGGGACATAGCACCTGTTGTACAAAAGAGGAGAGCATTTTCTAATAAAAAGGTTGATGTCATAGTTCAAGAGGTTGACCGGGTTACTAAAATGGGGCACATAAATGAATCTCAATACCCTTTATGGACAGCCAATCAGGTGTTGGTAAAAAAAACAGTAAGTGACGTATGTGCATCGATTTCACAGATCTCAACAGACCTTGCCCAAAAGATTTATATCCGGTCCCCCGAATTGATCAGTTGGTGGACTCCACATCTGGAAACAAGCTTTTGTCCTTTATGGATGCCTTCTCCGGGTATAATCAGATTCAAGTAGATCCGAAGGATCAAGAACATACTACATTTGTTACTGATAGGGGCCTCCATTGTTACAAGGTGATGCCGTTTGGGTTAGAAATGCTGGGGTTACTTATCAAAGGTTGGTAAACAAGGCTTTTGCTGATCATATTGGAAGAAACATGAAAGTTTACATCAATGATATGATGGTGAAAAGTGTGGACGGAGAACTACACTTGACAGATCTCTAGGAAACTTTTGCCAACTTGGTGAAAGTAAATTTAAAATTGAACTTAGAAAAGTGTATCTTTGGAGTGCAGTTTGGGAAATTCTTTGGGTATTTGATAAGTGAGAAAGGGATACAGCCTGATCCAGACCAACTTAATGCTTTACTACAAATGGAGCCTCCTCGGAATATTAAAGAAGTACAACGATTGACCGGGAGGCTGGATGCACTAAACCATTTTATTTCAAGGTCTTTGGACAAGTACGTCCCATTTTTTCAAACTCTGAAAGGTGCAAAAGATTTCAATTGGTCCCCACAGTGTGATGAGGCCTTCGATGAGATTAAGAAGCACTTGTCTTCCCCCAAGACTTTGTTTAAACCTATTGATGGAGAGACCCTCTACGTGTACTTAGCAGTTTCTGATTGTGCTATTAGTGCAGTGTTGGTAAGGGAAGTGGACAATTATCCTCGTCCGGTGTACTATATTAGTAAAAGCTTGATAGATGTAGAAAAACGGTATTTAAAGCTTGAAAAATTAGCACTAGCCCTGGTGATTGCTGCAAGAAAAATGAGGCCCTATTTTCAGGCTCATTCTATCATTGTCCGGATGTCTTTTCTCTTGAAAAACATTCTCCAAAAGGCAGACATTTCAAGTAGAATGACCAAGTGGCCAGTAGAGCTGGGAGACTACGATTTCTTAGTTGAATTCCATTCAGATAGGGATACTAAAAAGCAACCGGTGTAAAAGATAAAAAAGTATGGGTCATCCAGACTGATGGTGGATCAAGTACCATGGGTTGTGGTGCTGGGATATGTTTAACCTCTCCGTACGGTGACAGGATGTACCAGGCTATATGTTTTGCCTTCAGGGCTTCCAATAATGAGTCCGAATATGAAGCTGCCATAGATGGTTTGAAGTTAGCTCTCATCTGTGGAGCCAAAAAGGTCAGGTTAATGAGCGACTCTCAGCTTCTTATCCATCATGGACAAGGTCAATCCGAAGCAAAAAAAGAGCAGGTGATTAAATATTTGTTTATCCTCAAAGAAGTGGCACTCAATTTCAAAAGCATCACTTATGAGCACATACCCCGAACGGAAAATACACTAGAAGACTCCTTGGAAACCATAGCCTACTCTGAGTCATACCCTTGCATACATGTGGAAGAATGCCCATCCATTCAAATCAATCCGGATAAGGCAGAAGAAAGTTTGAATATACAGATAAAACAACCCCAAGATTGGATATTTCCTCTCCTTCAATATCTCTAAGATGGCATCTTGCCTCCGGAAAAAGCAATAGCAAGGAAAATAAAATACAAGGCTCGTGGTTTTGTCATCCTAAGAGATGTTCTTTATAAAAAATCCTATAGTAAACCCCTCTTGCGATGTTTGGGGATCGAGGAGTCTTAAATGGTGCTCTCCGAATTACATGATGGTGAGGGATCAGCACATTGTGGATTCAGGGCTCTAACTAGAAGAGTTTTGTTAGCTGGGTACTACTGGCCCTCAATAATGCAATATGCCAAGGAGTTGGTGAAGAAGTGTGATCCATACCAACGATACAGTAATGAAATTCATACCCCAGCTGTCCCTTTGGAGTCAATTTATGAGCCAATACCTTTTGCTCGGTGGGGGCTGGATTTAGTGGGACCTCTACCCATGGCGTCCGGGGGTTCAGAACTATAATTGTTGCCATTGATTATTTTTCGAAGTGGATCGAAGCAGCCCCATTGGCAGGAACTACCTTGAAAGTTGTTACCAAATTCATCTTGTCTAACATTTGTTGCAGATTTGGGGTTCCACAGAAGATAACTACAGACAATGGGCCACAATTCGACAACAAGGAAATGGAGAATTTTTGCGCCTCTGGAGGCATTCAACACTGCTTCTCTTCTCCTTTCCACCCACAGGAAAACGGTCAAGTTAAAGTGGCTAACAGGACCATATTGTCCGGTCTTAAAAAGAATTTAGAGGGAGCTGCTGGAAAATGGCCAAGTTCTCTACAAGAAGTCTTATGGGCCTACCAGACCACTCCCGGGGCTGTAACACAAGAGTCTCCCTTTGCCTTTATATATGGGATGGATGTCATAGCTCCCATAGAAGCTACTCTTCCTTCATTTCGAGTTCATAATTTTTCCAAACACGCTAACAAAGTGGCGGTCAAATGCCAGCTTGACTTGATGGAAGAAAGAAGAGTTAGGGCTCACCTCAGAGCCACACACTATCAAGGTTTGATGAGAAGCATGTTTGCTTCTAAAATTAAGAGAAGGGATTTTCGTCCAGGGGATAAAGTATTGAGGAAAGTCTTCCTACATACCAAGGAGAAGCAGTTCGGCAAGTTAGCTCCAACTTGGGAATGACCCTACGTGGTAAGTGAAAAGCTTAAGTCTGGGACATACCGGCTCCAAGATAAGGATGAAAGGATTTTGAATCACCCCTGGAACATTGAGCACCTCCGGTTGTACTTAGAATGAAAATTATGATAATATTTGATAAGTCCGAATTCTGCATGCTCTCCGGACAGGGACAGATCGGTCCAAGGCCTCCGGACCGGACAGATAACTTCGAACACCAGGCCCATAGGACTGTTCGAACTATGACAAAAGTACTAAAAAACCTAAACACTTTTTGACTAAGCTACTTGCTCTCATACTTAGAGCTCATGGGTCTTTGAACATGACTCGGGTCCATTAAACATGACCCGAAAGCCCATAAGGGCCCAAACATTAGGGTATAAATACCCAACCACCTACATTAAGTGTGGGTAATGAGAATTAACTGCGACCAGCCAGCTTAATTATCTCTCTACTCTCTACACTAAATATAAAACACTCACATACTACTATTAAACACCAAACAAATTACAAGTCTACCCTCAGGCGATAATTATCCACACCAAATTGGCGACCACAGTGGGAGAAGAGGGTGCCTGAATCAAGCATTCAAAACCAGCAAAAAAAGTCTGTTCGAATGAATCCGGACAATCCAGAAGTACCACCAGCTCTGCTCGAAGTGGTGGGAGAGAACGAAGAGTACACTATCGAAGAGCGTGATAGGCTAAAGGGTGAAATAGAAGCTCTGAGGGCAGAAAAGGCTAAGATGGGCATGAAAGAAAAGTCCAAAGCATCATTTGCTCATCACACCGACAACCCCAGAGAGCATGAGTCTTCAAAGACTCATGTGAGCACCAAAAAGACTCATGCCAGCTCCAAAAAGTCTCACCGGTCTAAGCCAGTGGAGAGTTCTGACTCAAGCTTAGAATCTTCTGATAGCTCTTCGGACAATGAAGGAGTTGAAAAATCTTTATCCTCTAGCAGCGATAAGGGTCGAACTAGAAAGAAGCAAAAGCAGATCAAAAAATATTCAAGAAAAAGGGATAGACATGGAAGGATGAAGAAGAATATTGGTAAAGGGTCATCTCACAGCCGGAGGCATGTGGACCGGATGCTGATGGATCCCTTCGCTTTTCATGATGAACCAGGTATCTTTGCAACTCCCAATGAGGATACTGTATTCAGTCGTGGAAGAAATTGGAGGCAATCTCCATTATCTTCTAAAATTCTGTCCGGAAACCTCCCTAAGAGGTTTGACAGCACCAAAATAGAAAAGTATGATGGTAGTACTGATCCGGACAACCATTTGGAACAATTTAAAAACTTCATGATGAACTTTGACGACGATGATAAACTACTTTGTAGGGCATTCTCCCAATCATTTACGGGGAGTGCTCTAAAATGGTACAACAGCCTGCCTCAGGGTTGTATTAAAGATTTCGATACTTTTTGGGTAGCCTTTCGAAGGCAGTTTGTAGGGAGTAAAGAGCTAAAGGGCAATGGAGACACAATAATACATTGTGCCCAGGAACCAAATGAGTCCTTGAAAGAATATATAAGCCGTTTTGTGAACACCAAGAATGGGTTGGCTGATTGCTTCGAACAGGTAGCAATAGCATCCCTAAGACAAGGCTTGAACCCTGGCAATTTGGCTGACTCAGTGACCAGAAAGAAGGCCATGACATGGGGAGGGTTGTTGAATCAGGTTGGAAAAAAAATAAACGTTGATGAAACAAAGAAAACCAGGATACACAGGCAGGTGATGTCTACCCCGGTAACACCAAATCCCAATCAGAATCAGTCCGGGAACAAAGCAAGAGATACCGGACAGGGGCATGGTAGGGAAAAAGCTCAGTCTCAGCCAGCTGCTCCTGCTCAGAGTCAGCAATCCATAAACAAGAGAGGGCCATGGGTCCAACCGGAGTGGTTCGCATAATTAAAATAAAGTGTGGCCACCATTTTTGATAAAACAAAGGAAGAGGTGCATTATCGGAGACCAGCCACATTGCAGTCTCCCAGAGAGCATCGCAATAACTCTTTTTGCCAATATCACAATGATATTGGTCATACCACTGATGACTGCATAGCATTGAAACAAGAAGTTCAGAACTTGATTGAGAGGGGAAAGCTGGGAGCTTACGTCAAAAGAAGAGAGGGTAACAGGCCTGACAACACTCACCGGGTTGGTCCAAGTAATGCTGCTCCAGAGGGAGCCATGGTTATAATTGAAAGGTTTGATGTGGAATCTGAGTACTTGGATCCCGATCCAACTCGAAACAAAGTGGGTACAATTGAGGAATATTCTAGGTCGGTCTCCAGACTCGTTAAGTTTTTTGAGTCACTTACGATTTTCGGAGGGGACACTATGACGGCTCCTACTGCTTCTTCGAGGAAGAGGCACGTTCATACTTTAGCCTCCCAGCTAGAAGGAGGCATGACTTCCTATCAGTCACAAAATTCATTCCCCTTCATTGTTTTTAATGAAGATGATTTAAGAGATATTGCTGGCCCTCATGAGGATGCTGTTGTCATAGGAGCATTTATTGGGGGCAACGACATAAGACGAATTCTGGTGGATACTGGAAGCTCAACCAATATCATTTTCTTAACCACATACAAAAGAATGAAAAATCCAGCTGTAATTCAGAGTTCAGACAGATCAATTGTGGGCTTTACAGGCAGCTCAGCAGATGTGATCAGAGAGTTCGAAGAGGAAGTTTTATTAGGCAAGGGCCCTTTCAAGAAAATGGTCAGAATACTCTTTATTGTGGTAGATTGTCCCACTTGCTATAACGCCATTCTAGGGAGGTCTTGGCTCACTAGAATGCATGCAGTGGCTTCGACAGTCCACCAGTGCTTAAACTATTCTGTTCAGGGACAGGTTGGATTCGTCCGGAGCAGTCAAAAGATTGCAAGAGAATGTTATGCTACTGCTCTGGCTCCCCGAACACTGGGGCAGTTCGCATCAACGAGCAATAGCGGTTTGAGGGGCTTTCTAGGGGTGAGGGTGAAATTGATGACCCTAAAGAGACCCCTGGAGTGTTGATACCGGTCGAAGAGGTAGAGACACACTGTTTGGAAGAAGGAAGGAGTGTCAAGATAGGGTCCAAGATGCCACCCGTTATGAAAAATAAAATGTTAAAGTTTTTAAAGAATCATCAGCACGTTTTTGCTTGGTGCAATGCTGATGTTACTGGGGTTCCAGCAGAAGTGATATCACATCACCTATCCGTCCGGAGAGACGTAGCACCAGTGGTTCAAAAGAGAAGAGCTTTTTCTAAGGAAAAGGCTGATGTCATTGTGCAAGAGGTTGACAGGCTCACAAGGCTGATGTCTTTGTGGACTGCCAATCCGGTTCTGGTAAAGAAGAAAAATCGCAAGTGGCGCATGTGCATTGACTTCACAGATCTCAATAGAGCTTGCCCAAAAGATTTGTATCCGGTCCCCCGGATTGATCAGTTAGTAGACTCCACCTCTGGGAACAAGTTGCTTTCCTTTATGGATGCCTTCTCCGGATACAATCAGATTCAAGTAGATCCAAAGGATCAAGAGCATACCACATTTGTCACTGACAGAGGTCTCCATTGCTATAAGGTAATGCCGTTTGGGTTGAAAAATGCTGGGGCTACTTATCAGAGGTTAGTAAACAAGGCTTTTGCTGATCAGATTGGAAGAAATATGGAAGTATACATTGATGACATGATGGTGAAGAGTGTGGACGAGCAATTGCACTTGTCTGATCTCCAAAAAACTTTTGCCAACTTGGTAAAAGTGAATTTAAAGTTAAACCCATAAAAATGTGTGTTCGGAGTGCAGTCCGGAAAGTTTCTAGGCTATATTATAAGTGAGCATGGGATACAGCCCGATCCGGACCAGCTTAATGCTCTATTCCAGATGGAGCCACCTAGAAATATCAAAGAAGTACAGCGGTTAACGGGGAGATTAGCTGCCTTAAACAGATTTATCTCAAGGTCTTCGGACAGGTGTGCCTCTTTCTTTCAAACCTTGAAGGGTGCAAATGGATTCGATTGGACCCCACAGTGTGATGAGGCTTTCAATGAGATAAAAAAGCACTTGGCCTCCCACAAAACTTTGTTTAAACCAGTTGATGGGGAGACACTTTTCGTATATTTGGCAGTTTCAAGTTGTGCCATTAGTGCTGTATTGGTGAGGGAGGTCGATGGTCATCCCCATCCAGTGTACTATATCATCAAAAGTTTGTTAGATGCAGAAAGGCGTTACTTGAAACTCGAAAAATTAGCATTAGCCCTGGTGATAGCTGCCAGGAAGATGTGGCCTTATTCCAGGCTCATCCCATCATCGTCTGGACTTCTTTTCCCCTGAAGAATGTCCTCCAAAAGGCAGACATTTCAACCAGGATGACTAACTGGTCAGTAGAGTTGGGGGACTTTGACATAGACTTTGCTCCTCGAACAGCAATCAAGGCCCAAGCTGTGGCTGACTTTTTGGTTGAATTTCACTCTGACAGGGATTCAGAGCAAACTACTGACATAAAGGATAAAAAGGTATGGGTCGTCCAGACAGATGGTGGATCTAGTACTATGGGATGTGGTGCAGGGGTGTGTTTGACTTCACCATATGGAGACAAAATGTACTATGCTATTTGTTTTGCTTTCAAGGCATCTAATAATGAGTCCGAATACGAAGCTACTATAGCTGGTTTAAAGCTAGCCTTCATTTGTGGGGCTAAGAGGGTCAGGCTACTAAATGATTCCCAGCTTCTGATCCACCATGCCCAAGGCCAATCTGAGGCTAAAAAGGAGCAGCTTGTGAAATATTTACTCCTCCTTAAGAATGAAGCACTCAAGTTTAAAAGTGTTGTTTATGAGCACATACCCCGGGCAGAAAATGAGCTAGCAGACTCTTTAGCAACCATAACATATACGGAGTCATATCCATGGATCCATGTGCTGGAAAGCCCCTCCATTCAACTGAGTATGGGTAAAGAAAAGGAGATTTTTGAAGTACAAGTGAAACAACCTCAAGACTGGAGGTTTCCTCTCCTGCAATATCTCTCCGATGGTATTGTGCCTTCGGACAAATCACTAGCCAGAACATTGAAATACAAGACTCATGGTTTCATCATGTTGAGAGACATGTTGTATAAAAAATCTTACAGTAAACCTCTCCTGCGTTGTTTGGGGGATGAAGAGTCTCAAGTAGTCCTCTCCGAATTGCATGATGGCGAGGGATCAGCCCATTGTGGATTCAGAGCTTTAACAAGAAGAGTTTTACTGTCTGGTTACTATTGGCCATCTATCATGAAAGATGCAAAGGAATTGGTAAGAAGGTGTGACCCATGCCAGAGGTACAGCAATGAAATTCATGTCCCAGCATTCCTTTAGAGTCAATTTCTGAGCCTATTCCTTTTGCTCGATGGAGATTGGATTTAGTAGGGCCTCTCCCTGTGGCGTTCGGAGGACGCAAAACTATAATTATTGCCATAGAATACTTTTCGAAGTGGATTGAAGCAGCCCCTCTAGCAGGAACCACATCAAAAGCTGTTATAAAATTCATTTTATCCAACATCTGTTGCAGATTTGGTGTCCCACAAAAGATAACAACAGACAACGGGCCACAGTTCGACAATAGGGAAATGGAGAGCTTTTGTGCCTCAAGGGGTATACAACATTGTTTCTCTTCACCTTTCCACCCACAAGCAAATGGGCAAGTTGAAGTGGCTAATAGAACTATATTGTCCGGTTTAAAGAAGAATTTGGAAGGGGCTGCTGGCAAGTGGCCTAGTTATTTACAAGAGGTCTTATGGGCCTATCGGACAACACCTGGGGCTGCAATACAAGAGTCACCCTTTGATTTGGTCTATGGGATGGATGCAGTAGCTCCCATAGAAGCAACTCTCCCGTCATTTCGTGTTCACAACTTCTCCGAACATGCTAACGAGGTGGCAATCAGAGGTCAACTTGATTTGATAGAAGAAAGACGAGTTAAAGCTCACCTTAGAGTTGCACACTATCAGGGTTTGATGAGAAGCAGGTTTGCTTCCAAAGTTAAAAGAAGAGATTTCCAACCGGGGGACAAGGTATTAAGGAAAGTCTTCTTACACACTAAAGAAAAGCTGTTCGGAAAGCTGGCCCCAACTTGGGAAGGTCCGTATATGGTTATTGAAAGAATTAAACGTGGAACATATTGGTTGGAAGACAAAGATGGAAGAGTTTTGACTCATCCTTGGAATATCGAGCATCTCCGGATGTACTTGGAGTAGCATTTGTGTAAATATTTATTTGTTTAAACATCCATGTAAATATTTGGGGGCATACTCTTTCCTCCCTGGTGGCACGATGAGGTTTTAATGAGGTGTCCGGGCTTTTGAATAAAATTTGATGCCTTCTTAAAAATTTTCCCAAGTGTTTTAAGTTTTGTCCTTTGTCACACTATCCGGATTGAAATAACTAAGGGTTATTTAAACTCTAGACGGAGAACTTAAACACTCTCACTATGAAATAACTAAAGGCTATTTAAACTCTAGCCATCAAAATTGGAACAAACAATGAAAGAAGATGATTGAAATAACTTAAAATGCCTTGGCCTTCCAAGGACTTTAGTCTGGATAAAAAGTAAAAAAAAGTAAATCATAAGTTAAGGTTGAGCCTTTGAAGATGGCTCACCTTCATCTACCTTCTTTTTTCCCTTGGGATCATCTTCCTCTTTGTCTGGGTTCTCTCCGGTTTTCTCTTCGCCATCGGATGAGGATGCACTGGAGACTCCATACTGGTCGCCTTCGGCCATTGTATGATGTGGAAGGTCATCATCGTCTACATAAAGCCACAAGTCCCCTATGTTCCTTTTCGGAAATTTCTCATGGAAGAGTAGAACCATGGCAGACCTTACCTTGGCGTACATATCCTCCTGGGAGTCGATCACCTGGTTGGCATAAGCATCGATCTTGGCTTGGATCTTGGCCTCCTGCTCCCTTAACAAAGTAGTTTTCTCCTCGGTAGTCTTGGACACTGTATTCTCAAGAGCGATTTTATCATTGGTCAAGTTGGTGATGATTTGATCATTGGCTTTGGATTCTCCCTTTGAGGTGGTAAGGTCTTTCTCCAGACCGGACAGCTTCTCCCGGAGATCTCTAATGGTGTCCTCTAAAGTGGCAACTTTTGTGGTGCTTGCCTCTTGGTTTCTCTTCAACTCCTCAGTTTCTTCCTTTAACATGGCAGCATTGGAAGTGGCAGTGCGAAGGTCATCGGACAGCTTCTCTTTGTCAGACTTGAGATCTTTGATGATATCGGCCTGGTTTCGAACTTGTTTTTCCAACAATAGTACAGGCTGAACGTTGCTTAACAAAGAGTGGGCTATGGCATCCCTTTCACTAGAAACGATAAAGGTCTTACCATTAAAAGTGACCGTGTTGGAGGTGCTCGGAGGAAGGTAAGGCCCGGCAAAGTCATCTCTGGGAAGATTGAGGAAGTATTCACCAAGCTCACCAAGACCGGTGATGTCTACTCCATCAATATTGATATCTCCCCCCTCAACCTCATCGGTATGAAAGTGACCCGGAATCTCCTCGGCATGCGTTGGGTCAGTAGGATCAGCTTGGAAAGAAGGATCCGGAGCCCGGAGAGAAAGCTCGTCTCCCTTAGAAGTTTTCTTCTTCTTGGCCTCCCGGTCTGTGCCTTCGCTTCCCTGTTTACGATTTCTCTTGGAATCCCTTGGAGGTTTTGGGAGGTTCGCTTCTTGCTTTTCAGTCTCTTGCTCCACCACTTCCAAGAGAGCAGCATCAATTTGGCTCTGGGCTGGCCCCTCCGGGTCTATTATAGCATCCTTCTCTTTATCAGCAAGATTAGCACCACCCACCTTCTTCTTGCCCTTCTTCTTGCCTTTCATCTTGCTCGGGGCTTTGGCCCGGCCTAACAAGAAGAGTGTCCTGTCCAGTTCATGGGTTCTCTTAAGCACAACATCCGGAGGAGGCTGAGTAGTGAGCTCCTCCCAAGTCAAGTCTCTCCGACCTATGGTGTTCCACAAGTGAGACCTTGCCAAATTGCCTCCGGTAAATGCGGCATGAAACCGGTTCCCCCACCTCTCAGCAACCCAAGCATTAATCTTGGTGCAAGTAGCCTGCCCGGCTTTCAGGTAATCACCAAATTCCTTGGGCAGTTCTGCTGAGGCAAAAGTAAGACCAATTAGTATAAACTAACTCTAAAAAAGGGAAAGAGATAAAAATATAAGGCAGGAGACTTACGGTCACTCCTCCACCTGCTTCTGAGGAGGCTTGGGTTCACTCCGGATTTGATCTTCTGTCCGTTCTCCCAAGCACCACTAACAAATAGGAACTGGGTCCTCCAATTCCTCTCCGCCTCCAACAAATCATCCACAGCCTTGAAGTCATCCCTCATATTGAAATGATAAAAGGGGATGTGGTGGTTTCTACAAAGACTGGTCACGGCAGCAAACTCCTCCATTGGCAGAGGGATCCCGGACAGCATTGATGCCATGATGCAAGACATGAGGGTATACCAGGCGTTGGGGCTCAGCTGGCTCGGACAGAGTTTTATCAGATGGAAGTATCTGACAATCTCTGGGTCCAGTGGGAATCTGAGCCTCCAGTTAAATAGCTCTGTGAACATAACAACTTCACTCAACTTGCAGTCCATGGGAGTCTCTGGGTGTACAGGAATCCTGATCTTCACATTCTCTGGTATTCCCCACTTCGTACGCATCCTGCCCAGCTCAGCTGTGTGGATGAATGCGTAGTTGATTTTTTGCAAGGAGAGGAGGTAATTAACACTGACCTTGTAAAAACAAGGCCCCACTCTTCCTTCAAGGATCTCCGGCAGATCCGGATGCCTCAAATACATTTTCTCTTTGCCTTTGTCCTTCTTGGCAACTATTGCACTACTGGTCTGACCGGAGGGCTCAGACTCAAATGGAGCCTCTTCAACAGAGTCCTCCATTACTTCCTCCATAATTGTTAAAGGGATTTCAGCAGCTGTAGTGGGGGGAGGGTTCAAGTTTGACTCAGCCTTGTCTCTGGACTGCTGGGCCTCGGTGTTCTTTTGGCTTCTGGCCTCCGATAGAGTTTCCGGAGCAGGTGCTTCTCTTTGAAGGCTTGGACTGGTGCCCTCTGGACCGGACAGCCTATCCCTAGGGGCTCTAATGGGCACTTCTGACCCAGTGCTGCTATCTTTAGCACCCGACTTTGAAGGAGTGCTTTTAGACCCTTGGCCTTTAACTAACCGGCCTTTCCTCCTATCAACTAGCTTCTGAGGGGAGTACTCAGTATCCGACCCCATTGCTATAAAGGGTGAGGGTTTTTTGAGGCTAGTAGCTGTTACTCCTGGCTCGACAGCAGGTTTTGATTCTTGAACCGAAAACCAGAGATAATGGGGGAGAGTTTAGTTTGGAATAGCTTTCTCGGCTTGATGCCCTTAGAAGAAGAAGAGCCTTGATCTGACTCTATGGCAGAGGTGATTGGTCTATCAACAGGCGAAGTAGGTAACCCTGCCGCAATTCGTCTTTCTCTTTCGACTTTTTGAGCCTTCTCTAACTCAGAAAGGTTGAGCCACCCGCCTTTGACCAGAGCGTTCCTCGCTGTAAACATAAACTATTGAGCAAATTTTTGCTTTAGAGAGAGAAAACTTTGAGAGATTTTGCAGAGTAAATATGAAAGATATGGTAAAATAGTAGAAAGTGAGTTAGAATTTATAGTAAATCTGAAAAAGAAGTTGATTCCTAGGAGAATTCGAAAAGATTGGTAATGATTAAAGACGGTGCTAATGTCACCACCTTTAATTAAGAGGTTGCTTTTCGAAGAAGGTGGGTTCGAAATTCAAGGTAAAAAAAAGGCTGAAGCAACCAACCAGAGAGCGACACGTGTCCCACAAACTCTGGCAAAAACCGTTTTGAATTCGTAAAGCTTTATTAGTCCGGATAAACCCATAGCCCAAATTAACAGACCTGTCCGGATTAAAACTACCCCTGATGTCGGGCTGTTTTTCAGGTTTTTGACAAGAATATTTGAACAAACACCTAAAAAAGGGGCTCTTGATAAGTCCGAATTCTGCATGCTCTCCGGACAGGGACAGATCTGTCCAAGGCCTCCGGACCGGACAGATCACTTCGAACACCAGGCCCATAGGACTGTTCGAACTATGACAAAAGTACTAAAAACCTAAACACTTCTTGACTAAGCTACTTGCTCTCCTACTTAGAGCTCATGGGTCTTTGAACATGACCCAGGTCCATTAAACATGACCCGAAAGCCCATAAGGGCCCAAACATTAGGGTATAAATACCCAACCACCTGCATCAAGTGTGGGTAATGAGAATTAACTGCGACCAGCCAGCTTAATTATCTCTCTACTCTCTACATTAAATATAAAACACTCACACACTACTATTAAACACCAAACAAATTATAAGCCTACCCTCAGGCGATAATTATCTACACCAATATTTACTTGTGTAAAAGTTCATGTAAATATTTGGGGGCATACTTTTTCCTACCCTGGTGGTGCGGGGAGGTTTTAATGAGGTGTCCAGGCTTTTTTATAAAATTTGATGCCTTCTTAAAAGATTCGGAGTATTTCAATTAATAGTTTTCTTTGAAATTTTTTATCGATGGAAAACCGGATTAAATTGGTGGAGTGATGATTACTTAAACATTTGTCATCAGATAATTTAAACACTCTCACTTTAAAATACTTGTAAAATAACTAAGGGCTGTTTAAACATTAGCCACCGAAGTTGAAAAACTATGAAACAATGGAAGAGTTGTGTAAAATAAAACTACCCATTAAGATATACGAAATGCCTTGGCCATCCAAGGACTTTGAATTTTCAAAACAGAAAGGTTTATCCGGGCAAGGGCCGGACATGGTTACAAAAAATGCCTTGGCCATCCATCCAAGGACTTTGGTTCAATCACAAAAAATTAAAAAGATAGTTGATACTTTAAGACTGAGCTTTCTTAGATGGCTCAGCCTCACTTGGTTTCTTCTTCTTTGGGTCGTCATTTTCTTCATCCGGACTCTCCCCAGTCTTTTCCTCTTTATCGGTTGTGTCATCCCAGCCACTGGAGTAGTTATGCTTGTCACCATCAGCCATCGTGTGGAATGGGAGGTCTTCATACTCTACAAACTTCCATAAATCTCCCAGTGTCCTCTTCGGAATTTCTCATGAAAGAGCAGGACCATATCTGACTTGACTTCGATATAAATTTCCTCCTGAGAGTCTATCACAATATTGGTATAGGCATCAATCCTAGCTTGGATTGTTTTCTCTTGTTCTTTTAACAAATCAGCTTTTTCTTGTTCAGCCTTGGACACAGTATCCTCGAGCGAAATCTTGTCATTGGTTAGAGTTTGAATGACGTTGTCTTTAGCCTTCATCTCCTCTTTTGAAGAAGAGAGATTTTTCTCCAGGTCGGATTGCTTTGATTGGAGTTCTTTGACAACTCCTTCCGAAGTGTCCAGCTTGATGGCCAAGTCCTCCTGACTTTTCTTCAACTCCTCATTTTCTTTCTTCAATGCCTCAGCATTTTGGTTGGCACTAAGGAGGTCGCTAGATAATTTATCTTTATTGGAGTTGAGTGTGTTGATGATGGCCGACTGATTTCGCACTTGCTTCTCCAAGGTAAGCACTGGCTGGATATTGCTCAGTAAGGAGTGGGTGACAATGTCTCTTTCACTTGAAACAGAAAACGACATGCCATTGAAAGTGACGATGTTCGAAGAGCTTGGGGGGAGGTAGGGTCCAGCAAAATCATCTTTGGAAAAGTCTTCAAAGTAAAGACCAATCCCTTGAAGCCGAGTGATGTCGAAACCATCAATATTAATGTCCCCTCCGGCACCCTCTCTGGTGTGAAAGTCACTGGGATTTTTCTTCTGCTTGAGTGGGGTCAGTTGGGTCAACTGGAGGAAGAGGCTTCGGAGGCCGGAGAGAAACTTCATCTCCCTTGGAGGTTTTCTTTTTCTTGGCCTCCCTCTCTACGCCTTCTGCTCCCTGTTTTCTGTCTTTCTTGGGAGCCTTTGGAGGTTTTGGAGATCCAACCACTTCTTTGGTGTTTTCATGCTTCACCACTTGTAATAAAGCAACATCAATCTGTCCTTGGTCTTGCCCCTCTGGGTTTGTTGGGACAGCTTCCTCCACCTCGGTAGGATTGGCCTCAACCACACCTTGCTTGCCTTTGCCCTTCAGCTTGCTTGGGGCTTTAGCTCTACCCGGAAAGACAAATTTTCCATCTTTTCCCTTTATCTTCCGAAGAATCACCCCCGGAGGGGGTGGAGTGGTTAATTCCTCCCAAGACAAGTCCCTCCTGTCGGTTGTATTCTAGAGATGGGATCTTGTTAAATTGCCTCCGGTAAAACAGTTGTGGAAGCGGTTTCCCCATTTCTCAGCAGCCCAAGCATTTAACTTGGCACAAGTAGTCTACCCAACCTCTCAGTAATCGTTGAAATCCTTAGGCAGCACTACCAAAAAACAAAAGAAGAGAAATTAGACAAACAAATTTGTTATAAGTAAAGGTAGAAGTATGTGACGAGGTTTTTACCATCGTTGCGCCATCTGCTGGTAAGCATGCTTGGGTTGACACCAGCTTTAATTTTCCTCCCATTCTCCCAGGCACCACTGATGAACAAAAATTAAGTCTTCTAACTTTTCTCCGACTTAAGTAAGTCATCCACCGCCTTATAATTATCGCCCATGTTAAAATGATAGAAAGGGATGTGGTGGTTCCTGCAAAGGCTGGCCACTGCAACAAACTGCTCCATCGGAAGAGGGATTCCGGAGAGCCTGGAGGCCATAATACAAGCCATGAGCGTATACCAAGTGTTGGGGCTCAATTAGCTTGGGCAAAGCTTTATGAGATGAAAGTATCTAACGATCTCCGGATCTAAGGGAAGCCTAAGCCCCCAGTTGAATAGCTCAGTGAAGAAAACTATCTCACTCAGCTTGCAATCCATCGGTATCTCCGGATCCACTGGTATCCTCACTTTAACGTTCTCAGGGATCCCCCACTTTGTCCAGATCCGGTCTAGTTCGGCCGTGTGAATGATAACATAATTAATCTTATGCATAGCCAGCAGGTACTTTACACTTACTTTGTGGAAACAAGGTCCCACTTTTCCCACAAGGCACTCCGGCAGATCCGACAGATCCGGGTGTTTTAAACATAGCTTCTCCTTGCCCTTGCTTTTCTTGGCAGCAGTCTCACTTATTTTCACGGAGACGTCGGTCTCAAAATGGGCTTTTTCGATGCTATCCTCCATTACATCTTCCATTACCATGGAAGGATTATCTGTTATTTTTGGGAGAGAAGAACTGGTGGTTGGCTCAGTGGGTCCTCCAGATGGTTGGGCGTTACTTTCCTCTTATGGTCTGGAGTCCGGCTGGGGCTCAGATCCGGAGGTCTCTTTCCGAAGACTTGAACTGGTTGCCTCCGGACCGGACAGCTTGTCCTTGGGGACTTTAATGGGTGCTTCTGACCTTGTACTTTTACTTTTATCCCCAGACTTAGAAAGCGTGGATTTGGCAGGCTTAGGCTGTGCAGTGGCAGCCTGCCCTTTCACTAAACGACCCTTTCGTCGATCTACCAGCTTTTCTGGGGAGATGTCAGCATCTGATCCCATGGCGATAAATGGGGAAGGTCTTCTAGTGCTTGTAACTACCTGCTCTGGTTCAACAACAGGCTCTGATTCTTGGACTGATGAGCCTGAAACGATCAATGAAAGGTTGGGCTGGAATAACCTTCTGGGTTTTGCACTTTTGGCTGAAGACAAACCCTGATCAGGCTCTGAACTTGGTATTTCAGCTTTGTCAATAGGAGAAACAGGGAGGCCTGCAGCAATGCGCTTTTCTTGTTCGACTTTTTAAGCTTTTTCTAACTCCGACAAGTTGAGCCACCCGCATTTTACTAGGGCGTTTCTTGCTGTGAACATAAACTCACACCAAAAGAAGGGTTTTTTGAGAGGTAAAAGCTTTGAAGATTAACAGAGTAGAGATAATGAAGATGGTAAAACGGTGAAAAGTGGACTAATTTATACTAAAAAAATAAAAGATGCTTTGATACATAGGAGAATACAAAAAGATAGGTGTAATGATTAAGGACGGCGCTGATGTCACCAATATTAATTAAGAGGTTGCTTTTTGAAGTAAGTGGGAGCGCCATTCTAGGAGAAAATCGGCCGGTGAGGCGAATTAGAGAAGGACATGTGTCCCACGATCTTTGGCAAAACCGTTCAGCTTCTGAGAGTTTCATCAATCCAGATAAAGTCGTTACACAATTCGAAATCTGTCCGGACATAGTTACGGGTACACATGAATTATTTTTTAGGTCTTACCAAAGGCTTTCGAACATAACCTAAAAAAGGGGCTAGTGATGAGTCCGAATTTTCTCACCACTCACTGTGGGAACCAGACAGGGGAAATTTGGACAAAAACCACCCACTGAACCATCCGAAGAGGACTAATGTATTAAAAACTAAATCACCTCATGACTAAGCTAATTACCTACCTGCTTAAAAACTAATGAGTCATTGAACTCGACCCGAATTCATAAGTGTGACCCGAAAGCCCATGTGGCCCATAATTAAGGGTATAAATACCCAACCACTTTTATTAATGAGGGTAATGACCATTTAATACAACCAGGCAGCTCAAATCTCTCACTATAAACTACTTAAGCATTAAATACCCTTGAAACATCACAAAACTCTAGACAAAATTACCCTCAGTTGAAAATAATCCACACCAATGTCCAGAGTTAGCTAAACTAAAATAGCTGCGTTTGCTCCAGTGAGGCCGATAAAGTTCTTCTGGCTTGTTGTAACACTGAGGCTCCTTTTATCCTTTCATATGTAAAATTGTATAATATATTTATCGAGTTTCCAGTATCGATCATCACCCTCTTGATCTTTACTCCGGTCAACTGGATTATTATCAATATCGCGTAGTTATGTGATGATATTACTCCCCTTACATTATCATCCAAAAATAATATATTTGGATATGGGTTTTGGTACAAATGTGACGACGTCGATACACCATATTTATTTCTTATATATACATCTTTATTGACTTTCTAGAAACTCTAGAGTATGGATCTCCTCCGATAATCATTCTAATTGTTTATCTGTCTAGCTCTAAAACCAATAACCTTCTTCTTTCTTTGCTTAACCATTATGATAACGATTGTATCTAGTGCATTTTGTTCTTTGATTTGGTCCATAATTTGTTTCACAATTTATCCATAATCTTACATATGTCCATCTTTTTATTTTTTCTTGATAAACTTATTGAGTTTTCCCTCATCAACTTAACTTTATACTTGATATTCAAATCCCAAAAATGTTTTAGTAAAATGGTCATATCACCATTGAACTTATAATATATGTTTTTTTCTTAATTCTTAATTTCTTCATGTAACTTCAAGGCTGGTTGTACGTGGTTGTATCTTTTATATTTTCATAAATTCTTGAAGACTTTTTGTCGTCTTTATGTATGGTCCTCTTGGGGGGTAGTCAACTCTTTTGGTAGTGGCGTAGCCACTTTTAGATCTCCTATTGTAACCGTGAGCTTTGATTGCTTCTCGGTCTGACCAAAGTTGAAATACTATCGTTGTTTGGTATGTTATTATTTGTGTTGATCTGAGCTATTACATTTGTCTTGCCGGCTGAAGGACATAAGTTTTGGTGTCTCCCATTTTATTTGCTACATAAACTTTATCTAGTTTGATATATCGCTCAACCTAAACTAATAGATCTCTGAAGGTTAGACTTTTTTCTTCATTATTGCATTGGAGAATGAACTTTCTCTAAATTTGTGCCTAAATACAACTACGACCAGCATATCATAACAATCTAGATGTTTGGACTTGTTTTCCATAAAACACTTTGTGTACTCCCTTATACTTTCATTAGATTTTTCTTTACAATGATTATGTAATCTCTATATCCATTGACCTTCTTTTAACATCTAAATAACTCTTAAATACCGTATAAAGCATCTTATAGATTTCTATACATGATTTCGAGAGATTATTGAACCATTACATGTCGCTTTCTTGAAGCTTTATGACAAAGACTCGACACTTTATTATATCATCAGCTCTATACCATAATGTCTCATTGTTGAATTATTGTATGTGATGCTATGGATCTCATTTTCCATAATACTTGTCCATCTTGTGATTGTTAAATAATATGAGTATTATGTTATACAATATATATATGTGGGGCAACGAGGACTCCTTATTAGGCCAAAAATCCTCATGCTTATATTAATTGTTCAAGTTATTCATAAATGAGTATGTCTACTGGAGCCCAGATCCTTTCTATTTTTCTTTTGCTGAATTTGCATTGTAGCTCGACATATTTGACTGGTAACCTAGGAAGTGATGGTTTGCTTGCGCATGGTTCCGACCTTGTGTATTTGGTTGGATGTATTCTGATGGATATTATGGATAACCTCGAGCCCAACTTCAGTAATGAGCAACGGTGTTCAACAATAGTTATTGTCTCTGTGCCATGTTCAGCTGATAGCTTGATTTTGCTATAGGCTTATTTTAGGGCATCCACGAGTGAAAGACTTTTGGTTAAGGGGAATATCTGGTGGGACAACCTGAGATTGCTAGAATCCCAACTGAATTGCATAGAACTATTGGTACCCTAGTTGGGACAACTAGGATCCCAGTTGTATTCCAGTCGGTAGTGGTGCTCTATTATTCAAGACTAGGAGCCCAACTGAAATTCCCCGATCTTCTTATTTATTCGGTTACGTCTTGAAGTGAAATTCGACTTATTTTTTCTTTTTGGTGACGTCGTTTTCTGTTTAGGTTGGAGGACCATTCGTTCGAATTCTCTATGTATTCTCAGTGAGACACTTTGACTGAAAGCTTTGTGCTCTACATTTATTTCAGCAAACGATCCTTCAGCATTTTAAGATTTGCATCATCTCATTCCTCGTCATCCACGGTTTCTATGACAAATTTGACTATATGGGCCTGAGAGATTAATGGTTCTTTCAATAAACGAAAACTATTAATTTGTTCCTTACTTAACTGTTGCGTGAGTTGCTTAAGTTTAGTGGGAAGCGCTTTATGAGCCGTCAGAGACAAACTCGGGTTGCTCCATCTCCAACTACTTATCCACAATACATCATTTGATATCAACGAGTTTGGGTTTCTATTTTGATTCAATTTTTGAAAAGAAAAAAATTAATTTCCACACTGATTAGGAAAAATTTAGGATAACCTGAATGAATATGAAACTATTAATACGGGAAAGTTAAAAAAAATGTGAACGAATAACCATAAAACTTAAAAATGTTAAATATAACCCATAAGCATTTTATTGATGGTTATTAAATTTTTATTTGTATAAAATTTGTAATTAAAATAATATTTTCTAAACTTTTATTTTATACCATCTTATTCAAATATTTAAATATTTAAATATTGTATTGTAGTATAATTTTTAAAATTTATATAAATAAATGGTTAATAGACCAATATAAAACTAGAATAGTTTTATTCACACTTATTCACGAAACTCGCAATGCATTTAAGATGAATGAAATAATTTTAAATGAACGTAGCAATATTTTCAGATTTAAAATACAAATATTTGAAACGAATTACGAAAACGGAACTCAAAATAAAATACCTCAACAACAACATGAATATGTCTAAAAGTTAATAAGAAAATTAAATTATAAATTATAATTAAGAAGAAACAGCAAACAAGTCGCAACTCATAGACCTACCCACATTCACTTTTTCTCTCTGTCTCTAATCGCTCGCTCTTTCTCTCTCTAAACTCGACACAGGAAAACAAACCATACGAGAGAGAAAGAGAAAAGAGAAAAGAGAAAAGAGAAAAGAGAAAAGAGAAGGAGAGAGAGGAAGAAAGAGATCAGATCACCACCATCATCATCGTCTTCTTCACTAACATCACCCAAAATCAAAACCAAACCTAAATGACCGAAACACAATGAACGAAAACCTCACTAAACCACTATGATATAATAACTGCAGTCTTTTCCCACTTTCTCTCTCTACAATCTTTTTCTTCTTCAATGTTGTCCACGCTTTCTTCAATGCTCTCTTTCTCTCTCCTCCTCTTTATTCCCATCCTTTTCTTCTTATTCGCACCTCGCTTCAACCCTCCTCCCGATCCCCTCGTCCCTCTCGCCGACGAACACCATGACCAATCCCTTTTCCGTCGTGCCGCCGCCGTTTCTTCTTCCCTTTCCCATCTCTCCTCATCTTCCTCAAACCCTAATCTCAAAATCGCTTTCCTTTTCCTCACCAACACCGACCTCCACTTCGCCCCACTCTGGCACCGCTTCTTTCTCAACGCCTCGCCTTCTCTTTTCAACATCTACGTACACGCCGATCCGTCGATGAATGTCACCCGTCCTAAATTCTCCGTCTTCGAGGATCGATTCATCTCGGACGCCAAACGGACGGCACGCGCTTCCCCTACGCTTATCTCCGCTGCAAGACGGATGCTCGCCACCGCGATCATCGACGATCCGGCGAACGCGTACTTCGCGCTTTTATCGCAGTACTGTATCCCTCTCCACTCTTTTGACTATGTTTACCGTTCGCTCTTTCAATCGCCCTCGTTCGATAAAACGGATCCGGGATCGACCTCGTTCGGTGTTCGGATCCAATACAGGAGTTTCATCGAGATCCTCTCGGACGAGCCGCGGCTGTGGAAACGCTACGTCGCGAGAGGGCGCAACGTTATGATGCCTGAGGTCCCGTTTAAGAAATTCAGAGTTGGATCTCAGTTCTTCGTGTTGACCAGGAAAGACGCGGTGCTTACGATCAAAGATCGGGTGCTGTGGAATAAATTCAAGCTTCCTTGTTACAAAGCCGATGAATGTTACCCTGAAGAACATTACTTTCCGACGTTGCTGTCGATGCTAGATCCGGATGGATGCACTCATTACACGCTCACTAGGGTCAATTGGACTGGCACTGTTAACGGCCACCCGCACACCTATTACCCCAATGTTGTATCACCTGACTTAATTCGTATGCTGAGGAAATCTAGCCATTCGAGTTCCTACTTGTTCGCCCGGAAATTCTCACCGGATTGCTTGAAACCCTTGATGCGCATTGCCGAATCGGTCATTTTCCGGGATTGAATGCTGGTAAGTGAATTAAACTCTCTTTGATCCTATATCTATATATGCTTGTTAGATTTGAATTTAGTTAAGTTGATTAGGGACTAGATTGCTAGCTAGTTTCGAGATTAGGAGTACTTCCTTCTGAAAGTGGAGAAATCAGACTTATATATTGACCATTCATCGAAGTATAGATCCATACTGAAACAAATCTTTGTTATATAAATTATCAGCTGTTTGGTTAGGGCTCAAAAATATTAAAAGCCTTTGGTGAACGTGTTTTTGATTGATGAATTCGAGTAGGCTTATACCCGTAATGCAGCTCGTGACCAGTATCTTGTATTAGTCCCCGTTGTAATTATTTTCTTTTGCAATCTAATAACGAAACCAAGCTTTTCTTTGAACCTTTTGCTTTATGATCTAAAAGCTTTGAATTCGGATTTTAGTAGTGAGAGCGCAAGATTCTAATGCTTCTAAAGAAAGTATAAAAATGATAAGTGCTCAAATAGTGATATTTATACCAATGAGCTTGGTACTCTCACACAGAACTTCTTAGTCTTTTGAAGCCTTCCACTATCTTAATAAATTTCAAAAAGATGTCCTCAATGTTGAGGAATTATGAACCAATGAACGAAAGTTTTGAAGAAATCAGTTCCCGAGTTTTGGGTTAGCGTGTTTTATCCTCTTAATCACCCTAGACTGCTTCCTTTAGGGATTGTCATTTCTCACAGTATGTGATTACTCGCCGTAAACTACTTTATTGATAGATATATGCTTCTAATCTATGTTCAGGTATATTTGGGGTCATTGGGAATTCCAACAAATAGTTTGGAAAGACTGCAATCCATTAACAACCACGGAATGTGTGTACCTACTGAGGCAAAAATAGGCTTACGAAGGATAGAACGAGGTACGAAAAGTAGATAGTAGACATGGGTGTTGATTGTTAATCTTTGTACATAGCAATTTGGTAAGGAATATCCCACTGTAACTTTATATTTAGGATCATCAGCCAAAGTAGCTCAATAAGATTATTATAGATAATAGTAAAAATGATAACGATGAGATTATAGAAGCGCCGAGCTTAATTACAGCCCCTATATTTTTTCGGCATTTTTACCTCTCCTTTTTTAATTTTTCTTTCTTTCTTTCTCTCCCTCATTTTCATCTCGAAAAGAAAGAGGACTATACATTGTTAAATTATAAAGTTTTGATGCGTGACCATGCATGTATGCGGGATCATGTTTGTAATTTCTTGATAAAATATAATAGTACTTGTTGAATGTTCAACGTTTAACGCCTACATATAAGTATAATAATATAAATGGTTTATAAATAATGAATAAATTGAAGGGTTTGGAATCTTGGTGGATAATGGTAGTATAGTGTTGTAGCTGTTTGTTAGTGGTAGGATGTAATGTATGTCCGTCTTCTGTAGAAGAATAAATATTGAAACATACAAAAGTTGTTGTACCGACAGGTTGTACAATTGAAAATTATTACAACTTAGATCTGTTTTTGCCAGCCACATTGCCCACATGGTTGCTCAGATTTTGTCAGTCACCGAAACAAAGTTTGGTTGTCGCTGATGTCATAATTTTCATTATGTTCCATCACTTGTTATTTATGTGTTCGATTGCATCTGCCATATCTTATAGTGAGCAACTCTTTAGCCACAATCAAAGATTTAAAATTAATAAATAATGTTGGTATATAATCTCGAGTTAGATGGAATCTTCTATTTTTAATGGACCAAACGTCGGTGGGGGTTTGTATATAATTTTTTGACCTGGGTTCTGAGCTTTGAATCATGTGCTATTTGAATATTTGTTAGACGAGACCTCACCAAACCCCCTTTAAGGTAGTCAATGGGGGCTTTGTTTAATAGGATCGTTTGTTGTAGTACTTTGAGATGCTAACAAGATAGGTAATGACTTCTCATCTTATAATTTTCTTTTTATCGAATGAACTTAGTTGGTAAATGTAATTTTCTTTTCTAGTAACTTAGCATTTAGTTGTGCGTTTGGTTGCATTAAAAAAAGTAATTATTATAAAGTGATATGTAAGCAAAATACCTTTATAAAATGTTTAAAGTTAAAACTGTAATGGCATAACCTGATAAATACGCCAAAAAGGGTTACTGATATTTAAGTATGCAATCAAGATATTTGAATCTGTAATTATTTATGTATTGATTTTTAATATTTTTATTTTTGATACTTTTAGATTATGACGATTTACAGATAGATGCCCAACTAATTTTCCTAGTATGGTGTCCAATGAATCCAACTTATTAATGGCAAAAGGCATATATGTTTCGGAGCTTTTATGTACATCAATTTTCTTAAATCTTTTTATTAGAAATGGAAGAGACCAATTGAATTTTAAAATTAAAATCAAATTACCAATTAATATTGTTTTAGATATAATAATTTTTTAAGCTACTATTCTATAATAAAGACTCAAGTTGATCTACATGCATATCAAAACATAAAAACTTAAAAAATAAAAAACCAAACAAAAATCAATAATAGTCATCATATTAAATACAATTAAAACATAAAAAAATAAAAAAATATTTTAAAATTTAATTCATGTGTATATACTAAAAGTAAATAAAAAACTTGAAAAACTTATGTTTTCGTAAAAAATAGCTATTTTTTTACAATGTTGATGAGTTGGACGAATTAACGAGTTTGGTAGGCATTAAAAACCAATAGCATCCTATTATACCAACGAATTCAGTTAAGATTGTCCAAAAATCATGGAAAGTTCAAACTTTCGATAACAAAACTTCCATTAGACACCAATTTAACGAAATAATTCTATAAACAAGATACATGCTTAACTAAGAATTTGTATAAGCCTAATTATTAAATTTTAACATAAACACGTAAGTTTTTGTTATATGAAACAAGTATTATTAACACTACCCTTAATGCTGATGAGCAACTTTGTTGCAAGAGAACCTGTTCGTAAAGTATGGAGGGATTTGGAGATTGTAACCTAACAGACGGGGGCTACTCTGGCAATAAGTATACATGATCTAATGGGAATATACGGAAGAGGTTGGATCGAGTTTTTTACAATAATTAGTGGCTTAGGTATTTCGATAACACTAGAGTTGTGCATTTGTAAAAAGCGTGCTCTGATCACTCTGCTATATGCATTACTATATTAGCCAGTTTAAACATTTTCAAGCCTGTTTTTAAATTTCTGAATATGTTGGTGCAGCATCAAGGTTTCTTTAAGGTTGTTGAAGAGAGTTGATCTGTTTATATGCCAGGAAATCAAATCCAACGTTTCTGGTATAAGTTGAAAAAATTAAAAGGGGTTTTTAAGGCTTCGAACTATAGTGAATTTGGGAATGTTTTCGACTCGATTAGGCAGGTGGAGGAGGAAATCAGTTTCAGGGAGTTAAAGTATCAGACAACTAGAAACTACCGAGGATAAATTGTTGCTTGAAAAAGCAAACCAGAATCACAATAGTCTACTTGCTAGAGAAGAAAGCACATACTATTTGGTTAAAAGACAGTTATGGAAGCACAAAGTTTTTTCATAATCTGGTGAAGAAAAAAGCTTAAAGAAACAGGATTTACAGGATTTGGGATAAGGAGCATTGGTTGGAGAATCAAGATGATATTTCTGACTCTGCTGTTTCCTACTTCAAGAACTTACTAACTCAATCAACTTTACCTAATGATCAAAATATTCCCTTTGATAACATTCCTAACTTAGTTTCTGATTGTGATAACATAATGCTTAATGTTATTCCTTGAGATGAAGAGATGAGTAAGGTGGTTAATAGCCTACACTCCAACAGAGTTGCTGGCCCTGATGGATTCAATGTCAGATTCTACAAAGACTGCTGGACAATCATAGCAGATGACTTGTGTGAGGTTGTTAAAGATATTTTCAGAGGAGCTAACATTCCTACAGGTATTCAAACATCAACGATCTGCCATATTCCTAAAGTGGATGCACCTAAAACATGGAGAGAATTTAGTCCAATTAGTCTAACTACTGTCCTTAATTGAAACTACTCAAAAGTCATAAACAACAGACTAAGCTTAATCTTGCCTAAGCTAATTTCTGAGAAACAAGGTGCTTTTGTGAAGGACATAAGTATACATGAGAATGTCTTAATGACAAAAGAGCTTTGTTACGATATAAACTACAAAACAAAAGGTGGAAATTTGATCTTGAAGCTGGATATGGAGAAAACATTTGATTGACTTTCCCATAACTTTGTTTAGAATGTTCTTAAGGATTTTGGTTTCACTCTTTTGTTCATTGAGTTGGTTAGAAATAATATTACAAATAATCACTTCTCTGTTATTATCAATGAAGTTACTAAATGGCTCTACAAGGCTGATCAGGGTTTGGGACAGGGGGATCCCCTATCCCCCAGTCTCTTCATTCTTGCTGAAGAATTTTTGATTCGTGGATTGAGAAAGCTTAATGACTCTACTAGTTCAATCAGATATAAAACCAGAGGTGGTTAGGTCATATCCTGTCTAGCTTTTGCAGATGACCTCACGATATTTTTCAATGGGTCTGATAATTCAATCTCTAAGATAAGTGATCTACTAACTACTTATCAAGCTATATTAGGGAAATTGATCAACAAAAGGAAGTTAAAGATGTACACAGCTTCTAGCATGTCCAACATTAGGGTCAACAAAATAGAGGAAGCTATTGGTATTAGACATAGCTATATGCATTTCAAATATCTAGGCATAATGATCAGCAATAACTCAAGGATAAGTCATTTTGATAATCTGGTTTCAAAGATTAGAGAGAAGATTATTGAGTAGGATGGCAATACTCTATCTTTCGGTGGAAGGCTTGTACTGATACAATCTGTCCTTTCATCTTAACCATTATACTACATTCAAAACTCAGTTCTTCCTAAGACTGTTTTAAGAGAATATATGTTTTATTCAAAAAATTTCTTTGGGGCAATAAAACAGAATCTAAAGCTCTGAACTGGACTTCATGGAACAAGATTAATAAGCCTTATGAAGAAGGTGAAATAGGTGTTAAAACTTTGGGCTAGTTGCAAGACATGTACTCTCACAAATTATGGTTTAACTTGAAATTAACAAATCTCCTTGGGCCAAATTAATGATGTCTATCTACTGTAAAGAATATCATCATGTTGCAGCTCATATCCCTAGAAGAATGTCTAGAGTTTGGGCAAGAATTGCTGATATCAGGGACAGTGCTGAGAGGTATATTTTCTGGGTTCCTGGTAATTGTGAAATCGACTTCTGGCTTGCCAGATGGTGCACTGAAAAGCCATTCATCTTCTTCAATGATCAAGAAGACAGAAGATGGTATACTCAAGCTAAAGTTAGTAGTTTCTGGATTGATGGAAGGTGGGATGTGGAAAGACTAAGTGTAGAAAATAGTGTTTCATTTCCGGATAATCTCTGAAGTCTTGTAAACAATTTCTTATTGAAATATTTTTGGGGTTCTCCAAAAATTTCAATTGGATAAAATCAGAGATATATACTTTGAACAGAGAGGATGAAAATGATATGATCTTCTTTTCAACAGAACCCATATTTATAAATTCGACCAACCAATAACAGTTTGGAAGTTAGGGCAGTTAGGGTATCTTAACTAGTTTTGTAATAAAACAGCTATAATTTAAAATTTGAATAAAACGGTCAAATTTTCAATTTCGAAATTCTGTTGACTTACAACAATAGCCGAAATTCTGTTGACCCCAGCCAGGGGCTCCGTCCCTTGACCCCGCTAATCATGATATAATCTAACAAGCGTGCATTCCGCACTATACGACTTGTTTGATAATATATCATGATTAAATTGGTCGACTAGTCGATCCAATTACACTAAAATAAATAACACTAAGGATGCCTGTCACACTTTCTATCCTGTCTAAAATTCTTAAAACAAAGCTTAACACTAATCCTGATGAAGCTAGTTGGGCTCTATCTACTGATCGAAGTTTAATACAAATATCACTTGGGAAACTACAAGGAAGAGAGGTAATGTTTCCAACATTTTCAAGAGCTGCTGGAACCTAGTTACCCCAAAAAGTGCTCCTTCTTCCTCTGGAGAGCACTTATGAACTGGTTTGCTGCTGATAAAAACCTCCAGAAATGAAATATTTACCTGACATCAAAGTGTCAGTTCTATGAAAATGAGGAATCCTCAAAACATGTTCTAGTTACTTGTAACCAAACCTGGTCTATGTGGAGCCACTTTAGCATCATCTTTGGTATTACGGTCTCAAGAACTATGTCCTTAGCTCATCTCATTCGTTCCTTGTTTTGGTCCTCAACAAAAGATCTGCAGTATAAGAACGATTTTGCCTACAATTATCACATGGACCATATGGAAATCTCGAAACTGCAGACTACTGAGTACTCTTTCTCTTCCCTAATTGAGAAAATTATTAGAATGCTAAATGGATTAACTAATGCAAACTTACTCAAAAGAAAGCATTGGGGACATGATATCAGAGTTGCTAGTCAATTGGGGTGTCATCTCAGCAAACATTCGATGCCAATATCACTGAAGTGGATTTGCCTTAAGCTCAACCAGTTTAAGCTAAACACTGATGGGTTATCGCTACTTTCTGGTGAGGCAAGGGTGGTGCAATTTTCAGGAATCACACTGGTGACTTTGTTAGGGGCTTTGGCAGAATGTATGGGAAGTATGGTGCGATTGTAGCAGAGGCAAGAGATCTGATGGATGGGCTTGGAATGTGTAGAGAATTGAGCATCACTCAACTTGATATTGAAGTCGACTCAGTGGTTTTGGTAGAGCTGATTGGCAATGGTAGAACACTATGGTACCTTGAACCTATTATAAGCTATTGTCGTAAGCTTATAACATCTAGTATGTCGATTAAACACATTTACAGACAGTAGAACAAAGCTGCCAATTGGGTGGTAAAAAAGACAGTTTATATGAAGGAGAACTTCGATTTCAATCAATCTTCAGCGCCTAATGAGTTAAAGGCTATTGTTTTGCTTGAAAGTATGGGGATTTGATATATCAGAGATGTTGATTAAGATTCATGGAAGCTTGAGAAATCTGAAGAATTCAAAAGGATGAAGAAGATGAAGTCTCCATTCTAGGGTTTGCTAAGCTTTGTTTGGGAATTTTAAACAGTGGAAAGCGGGAATTTTAAACTCCTTGTTTTTCATTTCTCACTTGTAACACAAATTTGATTAAATAAATTTCAAATTTAGAAAAAAAGTATTATTAGTCATAAAAACATTACATAAAACCAATTAATCGTGTAACACACTTTTTAAATATTAAAATGATAATATGAGACTTATGTAAGACGTTATTTGTGTATTTAGTTTAATTTTTTTAAGAAAAAGTGAAAAAAATGCGAGAAAAATGATGAAATTAACATATTTTTTATTTATATATTTTAGTTCATATGACAAATTTTATTTTTTAAAGGTCGTATATAACCAACGCGAGCTATGTATAGGAAAAAAGGATATATAATGTTTCAAATATCATTTAACTATTACGTCAATTTATCGACTATCATTTTCCATCCTCGAAGCTGATGTATCAGGCTCAACAAATGGCTTTCCCCTTTTCAAATCTCTGTATCTCAATCATAACAGAATCATAAAGCTATTGTTGATTCAATCTTGTTCGAGAATTGTTCCAATAATCTTTCCAGGTCATGCTCCTCAAGTCATCGTCCTCAATCAGTCTGTGATGTTCAACTTTCCCTTCAATCCTATCATGCTCTTGAAGTTGTATCTCTTGAGAAGGATTAAACATCTCGATCGATTGGAAGCTAGATGGTTACTCTTCATTGGATTTGGAGCTTAATTTTGGTTGTTTTCATTTTAGCGCTCACAAATTTAGATTAGCGCTTTTTGAGTTCAAGTACTATCATGTATCTTATTCTATCTTAATAATAATGTTTTTATACATGCAAGAATAAGAAGTCATTAACCGATCAATATGCTCATAAGCATCAAACACCATTGGAGCATCTCCAGCTTCAGTCTTCTGATAGTTGTTGCTTGTTCTAATCTCTAGGAAGTTCCGAATAATATGTCATTTATTCTTGCATATCCAACAAATTACCTTTGAACCCGTCCCAACCCTTTCGGAGTTTGACCGAGAGTTTTCTCTCCTCATATTTGAATCTCTCTTTTCCGAATGATCCATCATACTAATATCATGTCCTTTGGAGTCATCCTTCAAAATATTCTTCTTTTAAAGATCTTTTGAGTTCAAGATGCTCTTGACTTAGGCTATTGTAAGGGAATTTTTCCCGTAGAGCATGATATCCACGAAGTGTCAATAATCATTTGGTAGAGAACTCAAGATGATGATTGATTAATCATCTTCCTCCACCTCCACACCAATTGCATTCAAGCCATGTACGATTCAGTTGTAATCATCTAGGTGCATTTGTATTTCGATGTTACTATATGTTGATATTTTGTAAATTTGCTTCTTCAGATAAAATCTGTTTGCCAATGGATTCTTTAAGTAAATCGCGTTTAGACGATTCCATATCCAAATGCATAGGCTCTTCAGATACCTCTCGTAGTACTTCATCTTCTAAGCTCAGTATGAAGAAACTATGAGCTTTAGACAATACCACGACATCAACGTGTGTAGATTTATCGTAGATAACATCCGAAAATCCTTCTCTGTATTAGGTAAGCCTTAACCTCAGTTCTTCAGAGATTGAAATCATTAGATCCGTCAAATTGATCGAGACTATTCTTTATAAAACTCATAATTATGTGGCTGGTTTTAATGTGAGATCTACTTCCCCAACCTACAAATCGCGATCGATCTACTCATTTTTATTTTTTCTCCACACTCACTGCACCACTTGTTAGGGGAAACAGTACATCGATTGCAAGAACCGATATACGACTAAACGAAACTACGAAAGAACGATCTAATTTCCTCGTACAACACGAGCAACAAATAAAAAAGCATAATGAAATCAAACACACAAAGAAAAGGTTTAACATTATTCAGATTGTGAAGAAATCCTACATCCACAGATAATGTACACTATTTTACCAGGATAAAGTTACAGAAAGACTCTCCAAACATAAAAGACTCAATGCCTTTTTTGTAACAAAAGATGACGTGGTTCACATCACCCTCTATTCAATGTTTATCTCTCACATCACTTATCTCTAAAAAAACCTAGAGCTATTTCACTCTCTCATGAAATATCTTCTCACATAATTACAGTACCACAGTCACGCTGCTGTCGCACATTGCATAACAATATCTTCTTCTATTGATCCAACATCTATGTAATCCTACGATAATACCTCTGTTGGCGAGTTAGTTTTAACCTATATGTAAGAGAAACTCTAAAAAAAGTAGAAAAGAAATATGTATATAAAAAAGTGTTAGGATGGGAACAAAGTCCCACATAACGCAGACATACCTCAACTAGTACCCATATTCCTAAGAAATGGTATCAGAGCTTCAGACCCAGACATAACGCGGTGATGGTACGATTATCAAAAGTCGAACATGATGAACCAGAAGCCAAATGTCGTCCTCAAGGTGATCTGTTCTAGAGATCCTAGTTCGGAGTGCTCGTGACTCATCAAGCGGTGGTACTTGATTGGAGTGGGGAGTGACGCTAAGGAACAAGATAGTTTGGTCTAAGAGAAGGTGAGCAGTAGCATCTGCAGTGCCTCTATGGTCAGGTAACCCCAATCTGATTAGAGTGGGTGGATGGAAGTCACTTGAGAGGAGGTTAAAGTGGTACTTTGTTCGAGAGGAGGATTTGTTAGGGTGGCGACCAAAGTCCCACATCCCACATCAGTTAAACGTAAGAGGGATCAACGGTATATAAGTAAGAACATACCTCAACTAGTATGAGGCCTTTTGGAAGTGGACAAAAACCAAAGTCGTGAGGGGCTTCAGACCCATAACGGACAATATCAAGCAGTCTGGCTTGATTAGAATGGCGGCGCTAAGGATTGTTCGAGGGGAGGATTTGTTAGGGTGGCGACCAAAGTCCCACATCCCACATCAGTTAAATATGGAAAGGATCATTGGTATATAAGTAAAAACATATGGAAATGAGTCCCACATCCCACATCAGTTAAATATGGAAATGATCATTGGTATATAAGTAAAAACATATGGAAATGATCAATATAAGTAGAAACATATGGAAATGATCATTGATCATTGGTATATAGATAAAAACATATCTTAACTAGTACGGGACCTTTCATACTCGTGTGGAGATCGGTTGTTGTTATTTATATATCGAATATGCAACACCCATATTTCCAAAAAAAAGAAAAGAAAAGGATAATGCAACAAATGATTTTACAACTAAGATTTATAAAAATAACCTAAAAATTGGATATGTGTTCTTGATGTTTAGGAAGTTTAGAGTTGCAGTTTTTAAAATAAAAAGAAAGGTGAACTTCTCAACGGAAGCTTTATATCGTTATTGTTTTAACGTTTTCCATATATAAAAAGGTAAATCTAACATTTATTCATCACATTGGATTTCTATTCTTTATCTTTAATTTTTGTCCACATAAAACTTAAACAATACATAAGATTCCATACATAAACAGATAAACTAAAGCAAACAAACAACCTGTCACCTTTTATTCAATCATACCAACAACCGAAGGATATCAAAAGCATTCGATCAAGAAAGCTTGCCACAATCAAAGCTAGATTTGCTCAATAACAACCCAGATAGCCAAGAAGACAAAACTCTATCTCTCAAAAACTTCAAAACTTTGCCGCTACTCTGCTGCATGTAACCAACCAGATAAGATGTTGTAATAAGATCAATCCCTCTCCATTTCCTCTCTTTACTGTATCTTTTCAACCCCATTTCAATTCTCTTAAATTCTTCGTCTTTCTTTTCACCATTGTTTGATAAAGCCTGGCCAATGCACCGTGCCAATACGACCGCGTCTTCCAGAGCCGAACATCCACCTTGGCCGAGGTCTGGTGTCATAGGATGAAGTGCGTCACCGGCTATGCACACGTTTCCTTTGCTGATGTTACTAAATATTAGTTCCCATGGAGGTCGGAATCGTAAGGGGGATAGCGTGAGGTTTTCTGAGGCGGTGAGTTCGATGACGTTCTTTATGTTATCCGGCAGATCTTTGAGTTTGTCTAACGCGAACTGCTTAATCTTCGCGGGGTTGTCCTGATGAAGCTCGACCTCTGCGGTAAAAATAATTTAATAAGCTCCATCAACAAAGTACTAGGTATAAAATTAATGTAAATTTTCATAGGGTATGGCTATGTTTAGCCCAAGCCACTTTCATATATGTTTTCCTACACATACCTTGTTCAGAAGGAGAGAAAGTGACAAACCAATAGACAGTTTTGTCATCACAAGGTATGAAACCATTACGAATCCCATGTCCGAAGAACTGCAAGAATCTATTCTCAAATCCATGTCCGTTTTCAAAATAAGCAGCAGCTCTAATAGCCGAACGTCCTGTAACACACGGTTTATTGAATCCAAGCCATTTGGCCACCACCGAGTTCACTCCGTCACACCCTATCAAGATCTTTGTTTTGAGAACAGTTCCATCGGCAAGATGGACTAACTTGAAGTTATCAGATTCCTCGATCAAAACCACCTTAGAAGAGTATCTAATGGTCCCAGCTGGTAATTCTTTACCTAAAGCTTGTAACAGAAGTTTTCTTTGCACACATCGAACTTCTTGGTTTCCACTGACAAAATCAAATAAAATAACCTTCAAATAGGCACAATATTGATCCTCGGAGCAATCGTGTATAAAAAAACCACTGATGTTACATTTGTATCAAATACTTACGTCGACGACGTCGAATTAAACGAAAATTCTCTACTTGGCTGGTTTGTAGTCATAGACTGAACCACTCCCCTGCATTCAAAATAAAAAAATTATCATTTCATATGAATAGAATAGGAAATGGAATGCTATGGCCAAGGTAAGTACCCGAAAAGTTGGCGATGTTGAGCGCGAAGAGAGTCGGCAATGGAAAGAGCATCTAAAGCATGCCAAGCATTACTCCATGTAGTGAGTGCAAATCCTTCGATTCTCAATCCATTTGATGATTCTAACACCATACTACTTATTCCTAACCTGCATTAAAATCAAAGTTTATACTTTCAAATATGAAATGAAACTTATTATTGGATCAGAAAAGAAATTGATTTGTACCTGTGAAGTCCTAAGGATGTAGCAAGACCTGCAATTCCAGCTCCGACGATGACAATATCTTCGACAACTTGTTCCATGGCTGGTTCTTACTTAGTGATGAAAATATGTGAAGAAGCAAGTTTGATATATATAGACAGAGCCATTATTACTAGCCAAGTGACGAATGTGGTGACGCTATATTTTTATTATTCACCAAGAAGACAAGACCACTGACTCCTGTTGTGTCTTTACGTATCCAATATTATATGATACCAAAAGCATGTTTTGACTTCGATTAGACCGAAGACTTGCCTTTCACGCATATGGAACTGAAGTAGACAGCTCAGAATTTGATTTGGATCAGATTACGCTGCGGTCAAGATAAGAAATTTTATTCACTTATTAGTAGTCAACAAGTATGTGCAACAAAAACCATTAAAAATACAGTCACCGGCTTTCGTGAGAACCATCTTCTATGAAGGGCACGTTGTGCAATCAGAATAGACTGAACATTAGGTACACAAAAGCAGCAGTACTCGTGTCGTGTTTAGCCTAATGGGTGTACAACTCGCCTCCAAATGAACTCATTTTTTTAAAAAAACTAATGGTTATATTTAGATATTTCAAAACAAATATTAAATAAGTTATTTTATTGGGTTCATTATCAGAATAATATTAAACTTTGTTAAAAATAAAGAAGAAAAAAAGTTCTACTATAAAAGATTTGGACATCGTAGTTGAAACTATAAATACCTACGATAACGGAGAAGAAAATTTTAAAATGGATTTTAAATTCGTACAACTTACGACCATTGAAATACTCAAAGAACCAGAAAATGTGGTTAAATACTCATAAAACCAAAATTCAACGAGGTAGCATAATCAAAAAAAAGTTCTATGACACGAAAGAAGGAAGACAACCTAAAAAACAACAACAAATTACAAATTTGAAGATAAAGGTATTAACTTTCATTTTATATTTAGAAATAATGGCATTCTCTATTTGTATATATACCTCATTCGAGATTCGAATGGGCATCTTTTTGTTCATAATTTGCATCTATATGCTCATCTTCGTTCATAATTTGCATCTATGTTCTCATACACGTTTCGCAGTTCTTATTTATTTTTAATTTTCATTTCGTTGTTTAACCAATGAAATGATGTTTCAATTTGTTGTCCTATGTCTAAGAATGAAATAACAAAACAATTAAAAAATAAGGAGAAGAATGAATAAAAGACGTGAGTATACTCTTAATATTCTTAGCTTGCTCAACATTGCTCTTCTCAACATCTGATGATATTGGTGCGATAATGGTTACCTACGTCGCAAACATGCAAAAAATAAACGACTACAATTGGAAAGTAACAATAAGAGAGAAGCTTGTGAATTTAATACACAAAAATTTGGACAACAAAACTCAGTAGAGTTTTAAGATCTGTTGTTATATTGTTTATTAGTATATTCATAACTTTTCTTAAATATGATAACAGTATACACACCTGATCTCATATTTATGTACATGCAATCATTCTTTTTGGAACACACAACACTTGGTAAAGAACTAACAATAAAGCCTTGATCTCAAGATTTTTAAAATGGATGGGAATGAAAATAAAGGAGAATGTGGTTGGATAGAAGCACTTGAAAAAATCGATGATTATAAGGTATTTACTTAAAACTTTAAATTTAGGTCTAATTCACAATTCGCGTCTAATTAGCATTCGTGATTCGTGTTTTTTATGCTCTCACATTTGCATTATTACATTCTTGAATTACGTTTACTAAGCAATTGTGATTTATAGTTTCTATATTTCACATTTGCATTATTAATCATTCATGATTCACGTATAATAAGTGTTCAAATTTCACATTTAGTAAGCTTTCACATTATTATTGCTAATCATTTGTGACTCACGTGTAATAAGCATTCACAATTCATGATTAATACCAACCCACATTCTCTCAGGTTTTGACTTAGACATTTCCTCTAATAGACATTGAAAGAGAAGAATTTGGTGGTGAGAAATCAAAAGAGAAAGGTAGTTCAGATAAATAAGTATAAGTAGAAGAAGATGCAGAAGTTGGAGAAGTAAATAATACCATTGATGGAGGTAATATGGCTAATTTAAAGAAATATAAAGATGATTTAACATAGATTACGCAAACAAATGGTGGATGAAATGAAGATGTTGTAATAAACAAAATTTAGATTCAAGTCGCGGTTATAAAAAGCTAAACCTCTAAGGAATGTTACTTTAAAGCACAACTATGTCGGTGCACATAAAAGGAAATCTAGATCCAAGAAAAGATCTCATGTTGCACATCTAAGGAATTTTATATCAACACAAAGAAATACTAAACAAAGAGCTACTTAGATTTCATCATAAAGAGTTTTTGTTACAGCAAACAGACAATATCGCAAAACAAGAACTCCTTCACGTATACTAAAATTTATTCAGAAACCAATAATTGGATCTCAACAAAATATGAATCTTGTGGATAAGGTTTATCACTTAGGAGTAACAAACAGACGTCTGGAGGTATCATTCAAGATAGTTAAAGTAAGCCTTAATTTATAGCACTTTGTATTTGTAAAATATGAATTCATTCACACGTAAAATTTCAATGTGTTTGTGTCATATCTTGGTTTGTAATTCGGGTTTATTATATGCAAGTGTCCATAATTCATGAAGTTAAAATGTCTTTTTTGCGATTCGTGTTCCTGTTAGGTCTTTTACTACGATTCACGGTTTATGTGACTGACTAGTTTATATTTTTAATTTATGATTCTCATAAACCTGTGTTCTGGTTGACCAATATAATATGGAATCTTTATTGATAAATGAAGAATGGTAGTTAGAAAAACATTAGGAGAAGAGAAAAGTTTTATAGGAGATACGAATCATCTTGCAACCATAGATGATGAGTTGTAATAGTCAAATCTGGAGAAATATTTATTGATTATAACAATAGGAGACTATTTTTTACAATATAGGTTAAGTTAAGCTCTTAGGTTACCGATGTTCCAAAAAAAATATGGATCAATCACCTTCCAAAAAGCATAAATGCGTTGATAACATATCGTCAACTATGGATCAATCATGTTGCAAAAAAACATAGGCAATAATTATTGCTTCTACGGACGATGCACCAATCCGGGTTGAGGATGAACCAATCAAGGTTAAGGAAAAAAAATTCAAAAATAGGATGTACAAATTCTGATTGAAGTAATTTACACGTGTTTTAACTGTTGACTTCATTTGTGATTCATGATTATATATTTCCTTCATTCTTGATTCGCGATTATATATTTCCTTCATTTGTAGTTCAAAATTATATATTTCTTTTGTTCATGCTTATTGATTGTATATTGGGTTCATTTGAGATTATACATTTATTTACGATTTATATTTGCATCTTGCCTATGCATTTATTTGTAGTTTGAATTTGTTTACTTTGAAAATTTAAGATGATATGGTCCAAGGTGTTGAACATGAAGTGCGGGTTAAAAGTGAAGAGAAGGTGCATAATCAAGAAGATGTGGTCCATGCAAAGTTGGATGTTGATCTTATAAAACATTATGCACCACAAAAAGAGGGTGTGGTCAAGGAGAAATTATATATTCAAAACCATAACCATGAGAAAGATACACCACACTTTGTAAGCTATAAAGTACTAAAAGATTCACATCGGGACAAGTTGCATATTCAAAACAACGAGGAGAAATAAAATGTAAATGATACACGAGTTTTATAAAAAAAACAATATTTGTTTTTGTAAAAGAAATTTTACTATTTGGATGGTGTAACAATATTCTATTTAATTTATGTATTTTTCATCCGGGATTCATTATCTTCTTCATTGACAATCTTATTTAATTATCTTGTTTCTAATAACTTGATTCATGATTGATACTTCCATCCCTTCTTCATTCGTGATTTATACCTCTTTCACGATTCTCAATTCTATTAACCTTTTTGCATTATGTTTTTTTTGCAGAAGATGGATGAAGATATAGATTGGGTAACCTTTGATATTAGCACATTTGGGGTATTGTCTTAGTGTGAGGAAATAAATTGGGACGCTAATGACCCAAAAAATATTAATTGATGTCATAAGAATACCATGAACTAGTCGGATTTGAAGATACACAGAACATGATAATCTGGAAGTATGGTCAGTTCTTATAGCAACAATTGAAATTTCAATAAGTGATTTTATACACGTAACTAATGAAGATCATCTTGACTAAAAGGTAAATATTATTCATCTGATTACTTTCCTTTTTTACTTATTAATTGATATACTGTCTTCATTCACATTTGGATATTATTACTTTATTCACGATTTGTATCTAACATCATCTATGATCTGTATTTAACATCATTCGTAATTTTTCTTCAACATCATTTGTGACTTGCGTTTAACATCATTCACAATTTGTATTTATGCTGTAAATTTTGATATGGAAACATATTTATTAGGTTATTGATGGTTATATAAATTGGATGATTTCATAAAGTTTGTTATACATGCACATGACTTTGATAGTCAACAAAAAAGACATGGTAAATCAATAAATATTTGAGAACATACAGTTGTAACAATATTTATATGTTTTTTTAATATATATTTATAATTAAAACACAAACAAAAATCTAAGATATAATCTTAATGCATACATCGGTAAAACAATGTAAATATGTTAAGAATAGTATTAATGATATTTACTACAAGCTTAATGTGGATTATAGTTATGTTATCCTTTCAATTTGTACCTTAAAAATGAGGTAGAATAAACCACTAGTCATTATTAATAATAAATGAAGACACACCAAACTATAATATGGTGCCAATATTGAATACGGGGAGATAAAACAAATAAGAGAGAAAAAAATGTTTATAAGTTATGTAATATTCATAATTGCATTATAGTTACATTCCCACTTGTGTAATTGTTATTCTAATCCTCATGATTCACATATCATGTTACATAATGATTTGTATTTCTTAACTAAGTATACTATATTTCGACCCTGAATTGAACTAGTTTCAAAACGAACTTAAGTAGATAATTTATATACCAACCCATATGATTTGTGTTAAATATTAACAATGTATTCTACTCTAAATAATACGTTAACCTTAGTTTATTGATGGAGATTATTAATTATCTACATCACAAAGGTGATACTATATAAGGAAAACTCGATAAAGATTAGCCAATTTGTGTTAGACGAACTCAGAATTTTTCCCGATAACATAAAGAACATCGCCAAACTCACAACGTCAGACAACCTCATGTAATCCCTTTTACGTGTCTGACTTCTATAAGAACTAATATTGAGTAACATCATCAAAGGAAACATGTGTATAGTCGGTGATACGTTATATTTGATGACACTAGACCTCTACCAAGATGGATGTTCTGCATTGGAAGACGCGGTCGTATTGTCACAGTGCACGACCAGACTTTATAAAATCAAGGAAAAGAGAAAGATGAAGAATATACAAAATTTAAATAGGCTTCAAAATATAAATTAAAAAGAGTAAATTTAGAGGGATTGTTGGGTCATAAATTTTGTAAAAACAATTTAAAAATCTATTTATGTTTGTTCACGCTTATAAATTATAGATGTATTTAAAATTGATTATATTTACCTATTAAATTTAAATACTAACTAAATATAATATATATTATTCAAGATGCAAGTTTATGTATATTTTGACCGAACCTTAATGTATTTGATTGATTCCTTATTGGTTAGAAATGGAGAACCACGAGTAATTAAAACCGGAACCATTCATTGTTGACATCTGGATAGTAGAGTTTTTAATTATTTATAGGAAATTTTATGGGTTATAGTCAAAAAACGTGTGAATGAAACATTCCATGGATAAAAAATAAAGACAAACAATAGTTATGCAATATGATGAACTACTGATAATGATTTAAAAAGTAATGAGGCTCCAGATCTTGAATGATTTGTGGTATAAAAGGTCATAGTGTACCTTGTATTCACATTGTACATTGTGTTCACATCATAGTTATTGGTTGTTAATAATGTTTAGGCCCATTAGGTACATTATATATTGTGTATTTATTCCATATAAATAGGCTCATAGGGTTATAGACTAGAGACACTAAAATGTGTAACCTTCTTATATCATACTGAAATATTTTTCTATAGCAACGCCCGGGAATGTAGACATTATTATCAAAACACGTTGAATCATGTGTTATTTTCTTTTGATGTTTAATTTTTTTTGTACATGAGTCATTTGTGAAAATATTCCATCATTATTTACAACAAAATGGTATTAGAGCATAGGTTGTTACAATTGGAGGTTAACAGTGGAATCTACATCAACATAAGACAAAATTAAAAGATTTAATGGAGGATCCAACTTTGTGCTGTGGAAAATTAAGTTGAAATATTCTTTGATACTGCAAGGGATGTGGAAGGTTGTAGATATAAGTTACTGACATAAATGAAAGAGCATGAAAATAATATCTTTAAAAAAAGCTCTATGTTGGATAATGATGAGTATAAAAGATAACATTATTTGCAATATTAATGTTGAGAAGCCTGTTGCGTGCGTATAAAAGAACATATGAGAACTTTACTCAGAGAAATCATTTGTGGACCACTTATAATTTAACAAACATTTGTATCGTTCTAGGTTGAAAGAAGGCATGTTCATAACTAAACATCTTTATAATTTTAAGTCAATTATTATGGATTTGAGAATATTGATGTCATAATCGATTATAAGGATCAATAATTTTATTTTATACCGTTACCCACTTCTTATGAGAATTTTGTGGATACCATCATGTATGGTAAGGATAAATTATCTATGTTGGATGTCAAAAGGGTGTTGAAATTAAATGAGTTGAGATAGTCACAGCCAGATAATTATGTGGAAGAGGAAAGTATTATGACCAGATGAATATCTAACAACAAGGTGAAATATTTGAAGAATAAATATTGGAGGATATCCAAGTCAAGAGCTAAGAGTTTGAATTGTTATAAATATGGTGAACAGGTTCATTAAATAAGAGATTGTCTGAAACTAAAAGGTAAAATAAAATCAAAAGGAAAATATTATTAACCTGGTCGAAAGTGTGAATAATTATGTTGACAATGACAACGATCGTACATGAGATAAGTTGCCCGTGAGCTCAGTCTATGAGTAAAACTTTTGGGTACTTGATACGGGTGTTATATACCACATGTGTCAGCTTAAGAAGTGGTTTGATACTTACAAACCAAATGGAATAAAAAAATTATTTGGGGAAAAATCATTCATTGCATGTTGGTGGGATCGAACGTTAAGATTATAATATTTGATGATGTTGTCAGAATTGTGACGTGTTGATATGTTCGTGGATTAAAGATGAACTTGATATCTTTTAGGACGCAAGACTTTCAGGGTTACAAGTATTATTCAAACGATGGTGCAATCAATGTGACAAAATGCTCGATGGTGTGTATCAAAAGCAGATTGCAATAAAGATTTTACATTTTCCAGGGAAGTGTTTTTGTGGGAAGTCTAATAGTGGCATCATCAGGGCATAGAATCCAAAGTTGATGGGATCATAATCAATTGTAGCATTGACACCTTGTTCACATAAGTGAAAGATGATTTGTTGTTTTAGGAAAAACATAATCATTGAGATTCTGTGAATATTGTGTGTTCGGAAAACAAACGAGAGTGAAATTCAGCAAGTCGACATAAGATAGGCTAAAGAGACACTAAATAGTATTCACTTAGATTTTTGGTGCCCAAACATAATACCATCAAAGAGTGAAGCCAGATACTATATGAGTTTGGTCGATGTTATTCAAGGATGATGTGGGCTTATTTTTAAAAACCAAAGATGGGGCATATTTAACCTTTATCAAATGAAAGACGATGATCGAGACATGGAGTTGAAGAAAGATCAAGCATATTAGGACATATAATAGGTTATAATTTTATAGTAATGAGTTTAACGAGTTCTATTATGCTTAGGGAATAGTGCGTCATCGCATATGTTCTAGAACACCACAACTAGATAGGGTCACATAAAGAATAAAAAAAATTAATTAGGCATGAAGCATGCTCTCACATTCCGGTGTGGAAAATTTTTGGGCCAAAGTTATCAATATTGTGTTACTTGGTGAATCGTACTCCAACAACGACTATTATTTTGAAGACTCATTTTGAGATTTGGTCATGATTTTTGGCTAATTATGAACATTTGAAGGTGTTTTATTCATGTGAGATATGGTAAAATTGAGATACATAAAAAGAGTTATGTATTTCTAGGATATGTCACTAGAGTGAAACGATACAGGTTATGGTATATAACTGTAAAATCTCTTATTTTCTCAGCAGTAAGAATATGAATTTTAATGAGTCTGCTTTGCTAGATTGGTTGTGAGTAACAAAGTGGACCATGAAGTAGAATTGGCTCATAGTAAGTCTAATAATTATAACGACTTTGAGATGGATCCAGCATCAGGAGCTGAAGTGCCAACATCGGACGATACTCACAATGATACACATGAACTAGAACGACAACCTTATAATATAGAATTGACTAGAGAAAGAATAAATATTAAACCATTAAAAAAGAATGTGAACCAAGTCATATATGCTATGTTAGTTATAGAAGAATGTGAGATGTAGATACCCATAATTTATTGGCAAGCTATAGCGAGTTTAAAAGTATATCAGTGGATTGGTGCTATAAGAGAAGCGATTGAATCTCTTCATAAGAAAATCATACATGATACATGTTGATTTTATTAAAGGACATAAGCTAGTAGGCTATAAATGGGTATTCAATAAAAAAAAAGTTAAATCAGGGGTTCGGGCCCCTCGATTCAAGGCAAGATTGGTCGCTGAGGGTTTTACTCAAAGGAAAAGAATCAATATCTATGAAGTTTTTTGTTCAGATGTGAAAAACAGTTCGACTCGAGTTTTATTTCAAGACTTAGAGCTTGAACAGTTGGATATAAATACTATGTTTCTACACAGTGAATTTGAGGAACTAATCTACATGAGATAACCATATAGATTTATCGAACCTAAAATAGATGACAAGGATTTTCTTATTAAGAAATTATTATATGGTTTGAAATAATCGCCTAAGAAATGTTACAAACAATTTGATACATTCATGGTGTCGAGAGGTTCACAAGGAACCTATATGATAGTTGTATGTATCATCACATGATTCTTATGTTTACTTGTTTATGTATGTGGATAATATACTAATTATCAGTTTTAGCATGTCACGCATTGTAAATATAAAGAAGCAGCTTAATGTCGAGTTTGAGATGAAATATATGGGTAGGAAAATGATGAATCTAGAGGTGAAATTACGAGGAACAAAAGCGCAGATCATTACACTTGTCTCAACAAAAGTATATTGAGAAAGTATTGCGATAATTTAACATGTTTAATTCAAGGCAGTTAGCATCTCGTTTGTCACTCATTCCAAGTGGTTTGCAACAAGATCGGCTAATGACGATGTTAAGTTGGAACAAATGTCAAATATTCAATAATCAGATGTAACTAACAACATTGTATATACTATGGTGTGCACACATCCTCATATTTCGCATGCAGTTAGTATGGTCAGCAGGTACATGAGAGTTTATGCGAATGAATACTGACAAGCAGTGAAATTGATACTTTGTTATCTTACGAATACTGTGAATATTGGCATGACCTTGAACAATACCGATGTTAGTGGATTGATAATTGATATTGCATGATCAGTGGATGGTTTTGTTGATTCCAATTTTGCAGGGGAAATAAATAAAATGAGATATTTGACATGATATGTGTTTACTCAAACTAGGAGTGTGATCAGTTGGAAAGCATAGTGGCAAGCTATTATAGTTTTATCTACAGCATAGGCTGAATACATAGCTTTAATATAAGTAAATAAGGAAACAATATGGTTTCAAAGTTTAGTGGCAGATTTGGCTTAGACCGAACTACCACAAAAGTATTTTGTGATAGTCATAATGTCATACACCTTACAAAAAACTAGATGTACCACAAGCGCACCACATACATATTTGATATAATATCAAAGGGAATTGTTGATGTGAAGAAAGTATCTACATACAAAAATCTAGCAAATTTAATGACTAATGTAGTCTCGATTCAAAAAATTTAAGAGTGTCTAAATTGGATTGGTGTTTACAACATCAAGTGAATACTTTTGGATAATTTGGTAAGTCAGATTAAGAGAACTATATTAGTTGATAGTGAAGAAATGATATTTGTCATAAAATAAAGATTTGTTGAAAATGAATTGAATAGTCTTGAAGCTTCTAATCTTGAATGATTAGTGATATAAAAGGTCAGAGGGTACATTCTGTTGTCACATCATAGTTGTTAGTTGTTTATACTGTTTGGGCCCAATAGGTCCATTATGAGGAAACCCATTATATGTTGTCTATTTATTACCATATAAATAGAATCTTAGAGTTATAGATAGAGATATTAATATTTCTAATCTTCATTTATTATAGTGAAACACTATTCTCTGGTGCCTCCCATGGATATAGACATTATTATCGAACCACATTAAATTTTGTATTTTTTTTATATTTTTTAATTTATTTTGTGTATGAGTCATTATTAAAAATATTGCATCCTGATTTCTAACATGAATATATGGTCTTATCCCCACTATAACAAAAAATATTGGTACTTCTAGACTCTGGCCATAAAAAAAACTTACCACCAAAATCAATTTAGGATAAAATAGAGAAATATAAGAGAACTAGCGATATAGAGCGCCATCATATTGTTTAACTAGTTACTTCCAAATTCTATAAATAATTTTGAAAAACTTTGGATTGCATGAAGAGACCAATTCATTGGCAATAAATTAATCTGAGGTGATGGTGATTATATTATTTACTACAAACAAGAATTGAGCGAGATTCTTTGGGAGTACGCAAACTAATTTGTTCAAACTAAATATAGATTGGTAATTTTTTATAAAAATGTATATGTGTATCGTCTAAAATAAATTAATCTTATTTGGTATTCTAGTTGAAGAAATTATGACGAGGAAAGCTTTGACCTTCGTCGATATTTTAATCTAGGTGGAGACATATATAAAGATGGACAAAACATCATAGATGAGGTTACGAGAAAGACTTAACGCTTATGTTTCCTATCACCTTACATCTAATATAGTTGAAGTACGGACCGTAACCTGATTCCAAACATCCAAACACGTCATCAAACCATCATCTTAAACATTTTCCATCCAAATACTAGAGCTCGCAACAAAAATAAACCAAACAAGGGCTCAAATTTAATCATACCAAAATTATTGAGAACATCACAATCATTAATGAAAAACAATAGATCTTGCATATTTTTTCAAGCTTGAGAAGATATGGACCCAAAAAATAAAACATAACTATAATTAATATTATAAATATCATAACGAGAATGGACATTTGATGATGAACGGTTGTGGTCTTAAATAATCTATCCAAAATCTAATAGATAGTAGTAAAATGATCGAGTTTATCAAGGACCATTTATACTTCAAAAAAAATGTCTCATCAATTTTAGCACGGGTACTCCGGACCAAGCCATCTAAAAAGGGCACTTTATATGACAATTTATACACGGAATACACTGATAATCTACAAAGCATGTGACGAGTATCTAGCTCTCAATCCAAACTGTCACGTAGGATTGACATATGGCATTCAAAGTATGAAATATATTCTTACGATTAATACAAATTATATATACATATATATAATAAAATATTATTAAAAATTCTTAAATCGTAATGGTAAAAAATATTGTATAAGTTTCATAAATGATCATTCTAGATATATCTATGTATATATTTCTCGACTGTAACTATAAACATTTAATTCATTTAAAATTTTCAAAGCGAAAGTTAAGAATCAACAAAGTACAAATATTACCAGTGTTAATGGTGATAGAGGGGATGAATATTTTTCTAATATTTGTTTCTATTCTTTATAAATAACATCATATAATCCCAATATTTTTTACACCATAACAGAATAGATTATTCGATTATAAAAATAAAAGCTTAACTAAAATGTACAATACTATGTTAGTTAAGTGTTGATTGGGTGGATTTTATGAAATAAAGTCGTATTAACAACATAACATATACTAAATCACATTTATCTTACGAAAACTTAAATGTATGCAAGTTAGTTATAAAAAAGTTTGAGACAAATCATCGTTACTTCAAAGTGTGGGGTGGTCTTTATTTTACAATAGCATAAATATAAAAGAAGTTAGAATTTTGTTCAAAATCTATAAGGTGGGTTTTGTTTGCTATGTGACAGATAAAAAGCTTATAAGCTATTAGATTTGGCCTTGAATATCATTTTCAAATCTAAAGAAGAAAAAATAATTTTATACATATCATATAGTGATGCACAACTGAAATTGCTACCAAAAATGAGAAAAATATTTTACAAAACAACTTTGTTGGTGAAAAGAATAATGTGAAAATACTCTTAAATAATTTATTTCCATGTAGTTAAAGTAAACTCTGAAGAAATTACTCAGAAAATTCCAGTTGTACTTAATTTAAAACATATTTGTACAACTCAGAGTGAGGAAATATATTTTAAAGGTTCCACATTTTGGCAAGGGGACATGAATACAATCACGTGAAATCTTAGTTGGGACTTTGTTAAATTATCTTTGGATAACTTGATAGAAGTGGGTATTCCAAAACAAATATCATATAGATGGAACCGTTCAAGCATTATGGAAACCACAAATATTAAATTTTTATTTACAAATACATTAATATGCAATCTTAAGATACATCAAACAGACATAAAATTGACATTTTTAAATGAACTCTATTTTGAGCTCAAATGACATGAATCAAAGTTATATAGGCTTGTTAAATCATTATGTGGTTTAAAAATATATAAAAGGTTTAATTGTGTCATTTATCCGAGAACTTAAGAATACTAAGAGCATGTGCATCCAATATTCTAATTCCGGGGTAATTAAGAGGTAAATATATACAAGTTGAGTTATCAGCTTAGTTGATAATGAATTGACTAGGTGTGGGGTTCTATGCTTTGGGGTTCAAAGAAACAAATCTATATATGATATTTGATCTGCAATCGGAGTTTACAGCTTTAATCTCAATGGGTAACTAAGTTGAGTGGTCGAGAGACCTACTGCTAGAAATAACATTCACTTATAATGTAAATTGATAATCCAAATATATTGTGATAGCTAAATAACATAATGTATAATATAGAATAACATCCATAATTGAAATTGTAGGTATGTTAGTATGATAATATATAAGATAACTGATTCATGATGGAATCATATCAGTTTTATATGTACTTATAGTGAGAACTTATTATTTTCTCGAAAATCGGTGAACTCCATTTAGAATGATATAATTGGAACTGTGAAAATGAGAATTTTCCAACAAATAAATCAAATCTAATTTTATCGGATATGAAGTATATGTTAGTCATCATAGAATCAAAATTTAAATTTATGAAACTTTTAATATGTTAAATTTAAATTTATGAAACTTTTAATATGTTAAATTTAAATTTGACATGGTTTTAAAAAATAACAAAAACATTAAAAACATCATACATATAATAATTTAGAGGTGGTGTCATCTCTTATGAGAGCATGAGTTTATCTCAAAAAATATATTTGAATGGATAAACATGTGGCTATAATATTACTAAGACAATATATAATGTACATATTAAATAATGTGTTAAAACCAGAATCTAGTTAACTTGTATCTAAAAAAATGTCTTCAATGAATCTGTTAAGACTAATGGTAACTAATATGACTTTATGTTAACTCTTGTTTAATTACCATATTAAATTAACATTGTCTTTACTTTTTAATTTTTTTTATGTTACAGATTCAAACTTAATTTTCTAACATTTTGATCATTAAAGAAGAAAACAAAATTGGTGAGACAAAAATTACCCGAATTAATGATATTTGAATACTTTGAACAAAAATAAGGATCTACAATAAAAGATCGTATGAACATGAAACGAATAATTAACAGAATACTTGTACAATATTTCTAATATGGATTACAAAATAGGTATTTATTTTACCTATCCCACAAATGAATTAATTTAATTATGGTAGCCTTGATTTGAAGAGATCTTAGGCTGCTGGCTCCTCATTGGTGCAATCTTTTTTGGCGTTCTAAATTCTTTTACCCAGAGGTACCTCCTCGAGTGTTGTTTTCTCATACAATTTCAGGTCATGATTTTATACGTTGTCAGGCACGACTTCCGTGCACTTCAACGAAACCTCAGGAAATGGGTGAATGAAGGAGGTTAAGTGCTTGTTAACTAGTGATCGTGGGGCACTAAACACAAGCTCGTTGCGAGGTTTTTTGCGGATTCACGAGCCACTCCTTTCGGATAGCACCGAGGGGTCAGATGAGGCTTGCTTTATTCAGATATGTTTAGGAGGATTTCTCCATATCGGGATAATTTTGGCCAATTAAGCCTTAAGTGACCAACTGGTCGCTTAAGGCCGTCAGCCTGGCATGCTCAATCGCACCTGGCATCGAAACCGAGTTTCTTAGATTAGGGTTCTGTTAGTTTACCTCTGACTTATTTGTATCATATCAGTAAGTCTCCCACTCTATTATTTGATGTCTAGCTAATTGAGTGTTACCAATTATGTTCGATCTCTAGCCTATTGTGGTAAAAGTTTTGGCTCTGTCCAATGTAATATGGAAGAACGATTTATTTTTTATGAGTGGTAATTGGTCATTTTCCTCTAGTGGCCGTGTTCCATCCACCTTCACCATGATCGGGGTGTGTCGAGATATAGGTTTTTATCCTTGGTTTATTTCTTTCTTACTTGTTTACTAATATCGCGTCCTTACTTATTTTTGGCTAAATGTTTTAAGGTTCTTCGTGGAGGAGACATTCATGCACAATTCCTCCTCTATTTACTTACTCTTCCCAATAATAACAACTTTGACACCGCATTTCCTCGGCGTCATTCAATAGACAGTTATCATCTTGAAAACTTCCTTAAGTCTGGAGTTTGAAATTTCCTACCACCCAAGTCGAGTCCTTAATGTCAACTCAGACGAAGGGCTTCAGCCTCTATCAACCTTGACCAAGTGATCATTACTGTCAAACCTACTTATTTGGCTTCTTTTTCCTCCAAATTTACTAAAATTAATTGTAATCTTCAATAAGACGGGCATGAGGCCTCTGAGAATTATCCACCATCTCCCTAATCCATCGTTGTTGGTCCTCCCGTTGATACTTTTCACCAAATCATGGAGAGAGGAAAATGAGGCTACGTTAGGAAACCAAAGTGCCACATATACTTTTAGGTAGGTCACCAAGAGAGTTTCATTTGTTATAGCTTTCATGGATGATTATTTTAACGCTCATAAGAATGTTGTTTGAGTGAGAGAGGATTGGTTCCCAATGATGACCCTTACTTTGTCAATCCTGAACTTACACACCTTAAAAAAACCTGCATATCTCGAGGAAATCTAAGAAATCTTGTCAACGGGGGTTAAAAAGCTCAATGATGACCCAGTTAAAGAGTAAGTTGCTCATATGACTAGTATCGAGAAGATGAACCAACTTAAAGGGTTAATGGAGATTCATGCTGATGAGAGTGAGAGACAGCATTTACATAAAATTTGCCTTATTAAGAAGAAACACAAAAAATTAGGCATTTTTCACATATGTTTTCCTTAAACTACATGAAGCTACAAGCGTTCAAGATATGCGCAAGCTTTATCTCGATGTGAACTTTGATTCTCGTTTCGAGAAGATTTTGTGACATGATACATCATATTTTCCCGATGTACTATTTGTTTCTCCTGCTAGGATCTCGAAATTAGCCGACAATGATGATGGTTTTGGTTTTGGTATTATGGCCTCTCACCATGTTGCCTTTTTACCCCCTATTATTCTCCTAACTAACTTTTGAATGAGTGACTAGCTTGGATCTTTGTGGGGTTTGATATATCCTAATACCTTGATTTTAGCATGGGAGATAGGAGAACAAGGCCAAACAATAAGTGAATGAACTCGAAAACTCAAGTTATTTGAACATGCAAGGCTCTAGATGATACTGGATCTTACTATTTCGTTTATCATAGACATCGTCTCGAGACAATGGTAAACCATGCAAGCATCCCTCATGTTGAAGGTTGAGTATCTGATTGTGGGCTATTTTTGCTATTTGTTCTTTTTTCCTAACGCTTGTGAACCTATTTCTCATTGTATGATATTTTTTTCGGAGCGTATTTGGCCTTCTTTCATTGTAACATAAGTAACATTTTTTTTGTAACATAAGTGTTGTTATACTTTTTTAACTGAGATACATTTACTAAAATTTTGTTAGTATGTAAAATGTTTGAGATATGTTATACCTTTGTTTGTATTTTGTATCTCCTAATATCTCGTTGCTTAGTGAGCATGTACTCCCTCTACTTTCTAGAAAGAGTTGAAGGTTCATAGGCGGGCTCACATGCCTCAAGATATAACATTTTTTCTGTTGTTGTTCCATGTGTGTTTTTAACGTAGGATCTCTTTCCAATTGGTTCCTTCCTTTGTATAAGTTTGTCCTTGATCTACTGATTTGATGATTTATGTTTCATGCAAGTTATCTTATACCCGATGATGGTGAGACAACGCATTTTGGCATGAACTTGTATAAAAAGATATTTTTTTGCTTTTCTTCAAGGAATCATGCTAAATTAGATGCACGTGGTCATTTAAAATGTTATTCAATTGTAAGTAACAACAATAGAATATATAATTTCATTAATAAACTTAAGGTCGGTATAAAGAGCTATAAAATTGGTTGGATAAAGTCATAACACAAGATACGTGGGATAACAAGTCTAGTTTTTTCTTACAAAATTTGGGATGAGGTTTTGATTTAATTCATGTCTTGGTGGATTTCTTCAGCGCCTCGGAAAGTCCTTCCCGTATTGCCTTTTGATTGCCCAATATGATTCTACTTTGTCATCAACCACGTGCTTTGGACATTAGTGGTAGATGGAGGAGACAACTTTGAATTCATGCAACGACAGTCTCTAAGAACAGATTGCAGGGTGTTGGAGTATCGAGCAAAACAAACCCAGTCACCTCGGTTTTGGCCCATCGCTCTGATCTGATTGATACCTCCAACAATTTTGTTCCTACGGGCATGGTGGCCTAACCTTGAAACCCATCACGGGGTGAAAATTTGCTCGCAATATGGTTTTGAATGGAAATTGGTTCATAGTTGAGTTTAATGTTACATTATATAATGTACATATTAAATAATGTGTATCTAAAAATATCTTCAATGAATGTGTTAAGACTAATGGTAACTAATAGGACTTTATGTTAACTCTTTTTTAATTACCATATTAAGATAACATTGTCTTTACTTTTTAATTTTTTTATGCTACAAATTCAAACTTTTTTTCTAACACTTTGATCATTAAAGAAGAAAACAAAATTGGTGAGACAAAAATTACGTGAATTAATGATATTTGAATACTTTGAACAAAAATAAGGATCTACAATAAAAGATTGTATGAACTTGAAACGAATAAATGAAGAATACTTGTACAATATTTCTAATATGGATTACAAAATAGGTATTTATTTTACCTATCCCAAAAATGAATTAATTTAATCATAGTAGCCTTGTTTTGAAGAGGTCTTAAGCTGTTGGCTCCTCATTGGTGTAATCATTTTTGGTGTTCTAAATGCTTTTACCCAGAGGTACCTCATCGGGTGTTGTTTTCTCATACAATTTCAGGTCATGCTTTTGTACGTTGTCAGGCACGACTTCCGTGCACTTCAACAGCACCTCGGGAAATGGGTGAATGACGGAGGTTAAGTGCTTGTTAACTAGTGATCGTGGGGCACTAAACACAAGCTCGTTGCGAGTTTTTTGCGGATTCAGGAGCCACTCCTTTCGGATAGCACCGAGGGGTCAGATGAGGCTTGCTTTATTCGGATATGGTTTAGGAGGATTTCTCCATATCGGGATAATTTTGGACAATTAAGCCTTAAGTGACCAACTGGTCGCTTAAGGCCGTCAGGCTGACATGCTCGATCGCACATGACACCGAAACCGAGTTTCTTAGATTAGGGTTCGGTTAGTTTACCTCTGACTTATTTGTATTATATCAGTAAGTCCCTCACTCTATTATTTGATATCTAGCTAATTGAGTGTTACCAATTACGTTCGATATCTTTTCTAAGATGATATCGTATGACGACATTTTGTTGTTTTACTTCATTTTTCATATTTTATTTATTATATATTTATTATTATTATTATTTTACTTTAAGTCTCGTCGTCATATGTCGCTTTCTATATTCCTTTAAATACTTCGCAATTTCACTGTTATATTTCTTATTTTCATCCAGAGCATCACTCTCTTCATTTTCACTTTCTATCTTTAGAAATTATGTTGGAAGAAGGAGACGAATCAGGGATTGAATCGCGTGTGGTAGATGATTCTTGTATTTTTTTATTCTCTCGAGGGTCATTCTGGAAAATAACAATATATTCTCGATGATTACTACCACTATGTCCCTATTAGTGAAAAGATTTCTTTATGCAATGATGATTGGTTCCAAGGTTGGGGCACCGACGGCCTTCTCATCTCTACTTTTAATTATTCTAAGAAATTAAAGATCCATTTTGATAAAGATATCCCGGATAATATATCCATTCGAAATTATTGTCCCAGTGAAACTCGTCATGACGTTTATCTCCACAAGACTGTCTTTTTCACTCAAAGTTTTGCTATGGCCTTCGACTATTGTTGGACCTGTTCATGTCAAATTACTTATCATGGGCTAATCTTTCTCTAACCCAACTTAACCCAAACAAATGGAATCTTCTTATAGTTTTTCGGGTGTTATCTGGTATTCGAGATATTATTCTTACGATCTTGTTGTTTACCTCTTTTTGTTCTCTTAAACAAACAAAGAACAATTATTTTTATAACTTTGAGCAATACCCTATTGTGGTAAAGGTTTTGGCTCTGTCCAATGTAATATGGAAGCCCGATTTATTTTTTATGAGGGGTAATTGGTCATTTTCCTCTAGTGGTCGTGTTCCATCCACCTTCACCATTATCGGTGTGTGTCGAGACATAGGTTTTTATCCTTGGTTTATTTCTTTCTTAGTTGTTTACTAATATCGTGTCCTTACTTATTTTTGGCTAAATTTTCTAAGGTTCTTCGTGGAGGAGACATTCATGCACAATTCCTCCTCCATTTACTTACTTTTCCCAATAATAACAACTTTGACACCGCATTTCCTCGGCGTCATTCAATAGACAGTTATCAACTTTAAAACTTCCTTAAGTCTGGAGTTTGAAATTTCCTACCACCCAAGTCGAGTCCTTAATGTCAACTCAGACGAAGGGCTTCAGCCTCTATCAACGTTCATATCTCGAGGAAATCTAAGAAATCTTATCAGCGGGGGTTAAAAAGCTTAATAATGAACCACTTAAAGAGTAGGTTGCTCATATGACTAGTATCGAGAAGATGAACCAACTTAAAGGGTTAATGGAGATTTATGCTGATGAGGGTGAGAGACAGCATTTACATAAAATTTGGCTTATTAAGAAGAAACACAAAAAAATTAGGCATTTTTCACATATGTTTTCCTTAAACTACATGAAGCTACAAGCGTTCAAGATATGCGCAAGCTTTATCTCGATGTGAACTTTGATTCTCGTTTCGAGAAGATTTTGTGACATGATACATCATATTTTCCCGATGTACTATTTGTTTCTCCTGCTAGGATCTCGAAATTAGCCGACAATGATGATGGTTTTGGTTTTGGTATCGTGGCCTCTCACCATGTTGCCTTTTTACCCCCTACTATTCTCCTGACTAACTTTTGAATGAGTGACTAGCTTGGATCTTTGTGGGGTTTGATATATCCTGATACCTTGATTTTAGCATGGGAAATAGGAGGACAAGGCCAAACAATAAGTGAATGAACTCGAAAACTCAAGTTATTTGAACATGCAAGGCTCTAGATGATACTGGATCTTACTATTTCGTTTATCATAGACATCGTCTCGAGACAATGGTAAAACATGCAAGCATCCCTCATGTTGAAGGTTGAGTATCTGATTGTGGGCTATTTTTGCTATTTGTTCTTTTTTCCTAACGCTTGTGAACCTATTTCTCATTGTATGATATTTTTTTTTCGGAGCGTATTTAGCCTTCTTTCATTGTAACATAAGTAACATTTTTTTTGTAACATAAGTGTTGTTATACTTTTTTTTAACTGAGATACATTTACTAAACTTTTGTTAGTATGTAAAATGTTTGAGATATGTTATACCTTTGTTTGTATTTTGTATCTCCTCATATCTCGTTGCTTAGTGAGCATGTACTCCCTCTACTTTCTAGAAAGAGTTGAAGGTTCATAGGCGGGCTCACATGCCTCAAGGTATAACATTTTTTCTGTCGTTGTTCCATGTGTGTTTTTAACGTAGGATCTCTTTCCCATTGGTTCCTTCCTTTGTATAAGTTTGTCCTTGATCTACTGATTTGATGATTTATGTTTCATGCAAGTTATCTTATACCCGATGATGGTGAGACAACGCATTTTGGCATGAACTTGTATAAAAAATATACTTTTTTGTTTTTCTTCAAGGAACCATGCTAAATTAGATGCATGTGGGCATTTAAAATGTTATTCAATTGTAAGTAACAACAATAGAATATATAATTTCATTAATAAACGTAAGGTCGGTATAAAGAGCTATAAAATTGGTTGGATAAAGTCATAACACAAGATACGTGGGATAACAAGTCTAGTTTTTTCTTACAAATTTTGGGATGGGTTTTTGATTTAATTCATGTCTTGGTGGATTTCTTTAGTGCCTCGGAAAGTCCTTCTCGTATTGCCTTTTGATTGCCCAATACGATTCTACTTTGTCATCAACCATGTGCTTTGGACATTGGTGGTAGGTGGAGGAGACAACTTTGAATTCATGCAACGACAGTCTCTAAGAACAGATTGCAGGGTGTTGGAGTATCGAGCACAACAAACTCAGTCACCTCGGTTTTGGCCCATCGCTCTGATTTGATTGATACCTCCAACAATGTTGTTCCTAAGGGCATGGTGGCCTAACCTTGAAACCCATCACGGGGTCAAAATTTGCTCGTAATATGGTTTTGAATGGAAACTGGTTCATATTTGAGTTTAACGTTACATTAATTGATGCCACCGTGTCTACCTGGACTCACCGAGCCTCACACCCTTCAATATCGGTCGTGATCAATAGGGCGTCGTTACGCAGATGGACAATGTCATCAATATTTTTATATGTGAAGTAGATTGTGGGTGTAAATACCCTAGGCGTGCACACTTTGATCAGAGCGATCCTTAGTATAACGATTGTCAAAGTCAACTCCTAGATACAACACTGGCAAGAACTGTATGTATAGCTTATTCGATTGGTGGCCCCATAGAGGGTGATGATGTAGGTTTTAGGATCCTTACCCCCATTATGTTCTCCATTGGGATAATTCTTATACCAATCTAGCTTTTCTCTCGCCCATTTTCCTTGATCTTGGAGACTACGTGACGTCTTTCGAGGTCTTTAGGGTCACTCATGCGGACGTCTGGTGGATGATCTAACAAACTTTCTCAAATTACCCCTTTCGATGAGCTTTTGGATCTCTATTTTTAGCATATAACATTCTTTCATGGTATGGTCGTGATCACGGTGGTATTCGCATCATTTATTGCAATTTTTTGTTACTGGATTTGTAGATATCTTTCCTGGATGCGCCAGGAGGTCGCTTTTCTTAATTTGATCATAAAGATAGGCGTTCGACATGGTCAACGAAGGATGGTGTGCTACTCATTGGAACAAAATCTTTTCCATTTCTGTCAAGGCGCGGGGGCCTCTTTTAGGAACATCATTATTTGCCTTTCGTGGGGAATTTTCCCCATAGTGCCTATTTTGTGCATTGACCTCACTGAGGTTGATGTATTTTTGCACTTAGGAAAAAAGTTCGACCATGGTCAAAGGCTTCACTTTCCTTATCGAGTTGGCAAATAAAGGCTTTTAGAGCAATGCTTGGCAATCAGTGAATGCTTTCAAATGGTCGTAGCAATCAATCGTCTTGGTGCTAAAGTTGAAAATTGGCGAGATGAATTTATTAGTGTTTTGCCTCACTTCTTCTTGAGCGTCCACAAGTAACCAAACCCTTTTTTATTTCCTTGTTGAAGGAAAATCATGCAATAAACAGCTTTCCCAATTGGCGGAATGTGTGGACAGATCATTGGTGTATCTGGTAGAACCATACCATGATGTCTCCTTAGAGGTTGAAGAGGAACGAACGACACATTACCGCATTCTCACATTAGAGGTACTTCATAAGCTACCTAAAGTAGCTTATGTGGTGCTTAGGATTGTTGGCACCGGTGAAGTATTATAACTTCATTATGTCCAAAACGGCTGGTAACTTCTCAATGAGGATCCCCAAGGAGAGGGGCGCATTCCGCACCCCCTCTATGCTCATGAAGGCCAGAATTCCAGCCAATGTGTTGGAACTGATCGACCGCTCTCCTCTGATTGCGGGTGTCACCCCGAAAGGTTTCGCCCCTGATTTATGTGATGAGCATGAGCTACAATGGAGCTACATAGTCAAAACTTTATGTACGGTTGTTGACATTTTTCTCAAACTTCTATCAATGATTTTCAAAGTGAAGTTTTAGATCTTGAGTGGGTGTGGATGTTGGCTGATTTTGTTTCCCGATGACAGAATCAAAATGGTGAGTCAAAAATTACCCAAATTATTGATACTTGAATAATTTGAACAAATAAAGATCTACAGTAAAACATCGTATAAACTTGAAATGATTTGAAGAAACATACTTGTATATTATTTCTAATATGGAAAAAATATTTCTTGTTGTTGCTACTGTTTTCATTCTAGTTTTTACCTACCCCACAAATACAACATTAACTCAATATATAGTAGCCTTGATCTGGAGAGGTCTTACTCTTTTGGCTCCTTATGGGTGCAACATTTTCTAGCCTTCAAGATGGAGGTACGTCTTTGGAGACTGTTTTATTGTTAAATTTCATATTGTGCCTCCGTATATTGTCAGACATGACTTACGTACATTTTGACACCACTCGAGAGATGGAGGAACGATGATGACAAAGTGTTTGTTTATTGATGATCGTAGGTCCGCTAAACATATGCTTGTTGTGAGCTTATTGTGCGGATTCGGGAGCCACTCCTTCGGATTGCACCAAAGTTCCATATGAGGCTTTGTTGAGTCAAGTATGCTTCTGGAGGAGGATTCCTCCACAGTGGGACAATTCTGCCAGCTAGGCTTAAGGGACCAGCTAGTCGCTTAAGATCATCAGGCAAATTTTAGCCAGCTTGGCCTTAAGCGACCAACTGGTCTCTTAAAGAAATTGAGCCAATTTTGTCCAACTTGGCCTTAAGGGACCAGCTGATTGCTTAAGGCCGTGTTGGCCAATCCTGACCTTAAGTGACCATGTGTTCGCTTAAGGTTGTCAGGCCGGCGTGCTTGGTTGTGTCTCACACCGAAACCGAGTTTTGTGGGTTTAGGTATGGTTAATTTACCTCGGACTTATTTGTGACGTATCAAAAATTATAAATATATATTTAGTTGTTATAGATATAAGAAAATGAGAAATTTTTATTGAGACTCAATGGTAATCACAATCTCAAGTCACACGAAAGTGGTTGAGACTTTAAACTTAAGTTGTATGGATTTGGAAGTAAGGCATAGCTTAAAACTTAGGTGATTCACTCTTTGAAAGTGTGGCAAAAACGAAATAGAGCTTCAGCTATGTGAACCTTCATATACATAATTAATAAGAAAGACATAAACTAAACCCAAAACACGAGATAAATTTAACGTGGTTCGGATTGTGAAAAAATCATTCACCCACCGACAACAAACACAAAGTTTATATAATTTAAGTTTTGAATAAAACTCTCTCAAACATAAAAAAAAACAACCATTTTTATTTTCTTACAAATCATGTTTGACTTACACAATGAACTATGGATCTCAGTGTTTATCTTTTACCTTCTTTTTATTTCTAAACCATAATAATCATTGCTTTCTCTCTCTAGCGAATTTGTGTGTGCTAGCTTCATATTTCTTGTGTACTATTTAAAAACAATTATGATTGATTTGATCCCAATATCACAATACAAGTTTATAGTAATTTCCTCCAAACAGTTGAACGTAAATGACACTGCAACCCTGACATCCATACGACGGTACACTCTACCAGGTAGTGACACTAACAATACTGACACCCGACAATATTGTACCTTTTACTGCCTATCATTCTTCAAGCATGCTCATATCAATAGTAAATTAATCATGTATTGAGAATGATTCATCAATTATAGATTCTTTAGTATATTAGTGAATCATTTCTTTCAGGAATACATATGTATCTTCACAAGCATTTGACTTCAAGTCCATGCACCTAGGTCCAATAGGTAATGATTTTGCACCTTTGGCTCAAATAGTTACTTAACATTTGTATTCAGAAAATATCATCTTTGAGGTTCCAGTAGACATCTCTGCACCTAAGTCTCAGTTGAGCATCTTACTACTTAGAGATTCGACAGTTATAACCCTTGAGTCTCTGATTACTCAAGTCTTTGCCTCTTACGTATCGATTGATCTTCTCTAGTCACTTTTAGCCTACACTTAAAATTTCTCCACTTAGTCTTATAATGACTCAAATATCAATTTTTCCTAATGTTCTAACTAATATTTAGAGATATATAATCCACCTACCTCTAAGACCTGCACAAGTCTCATGCAATTAGTAAACTTTGAAACCGATATTACATTGGTCAGAGCATTTGAAAGATTTTCAACACTTAAAATATTGACCACCTTAACTTGCTCTTTCTCCATCATATCTTGGATTAAGTGAAACTTAATTTGTATGTACTTAGTTCTCTCATTGAACTTTTGATTCCTCATTAAACAAAAAGAACTAGTATTATCAAAAAACATATGCATATCTTCTTATATACATGTGATCTTACTTAACAACCCTTTCAACCACATGGTTTCTTTTATTTCTTCAGTATCAGTCATGTATTCTTCTTTCATAGATGACCGGGTAAATAACTTTTAACGACGTGATTTCCACCTAACGACTCATCCAAGAACAATATACACATAAGCTAAAATTGACTACATTGTCTTAATGCAGCCTACATAATCAGAATTAAAATACCCCCTTACAATCTTATCAGCCTTGTGCTTTTATTTGTAACATAACTTAACTTTAGTTGAACCCTTGAAGTATCTCATGAGCACACTTGAGGGCTTGCCAATGAGGATTCCTTGAATTTAACATAAACTTTCTCAAAATACTAATAGATTATGTTAGACCAACTCTCGTTCATATCATTGTATACATAATGCTTCCAATGATACTATCATAAAGGTATCTCCTGCATGAACTCCTTATAATTTACTTTGATTGGTGCTTGAGTGGTAATAAGTTTGAAATAGGCACCAATGGGAGGTCCAACCTCTCGGGATTTGGACATACAAACTTCTAGAGAACCTTATGTATGTATTCATGTTGATATAAGAATATATACCCTCTAAATTTTTACATATTTATTTATATACCAATAATATTTTTAGCCTTTTTCACATCCTTCATCTCAAACTCTCCCTTAAGTTGAGTCTTTACTGTTTCAATTTTCATCTTGTCCTTTCCATCTATCATTGCGTCATCTACATACATCAGCAATATGATATGTCTATCAATGTGTATTTCCCTTCACAAGAACAAAGTTTTCATAACAACTCCCCACATACTTGATGGACCTCACAAACTAATCAAGTTTTATATTCCACTATCGGTGAATGTTTCAGCTTATATAGAGGTATTTTTAATAAACAAACATTTACTTTATTCCCCTATTCAAAATCTTGAGGATGACTCATGTAGATAGTCTTCTACAGTTATTCATACAAGAAGATAGTACTAAAATTCATTTGATTTAACTCAAGATCAAATCTAACAATAATTGACTTTAGAACCATTATAGAGGTTTGTTTCATAGCTGGTGAGAAAATTTCATTACAATCAGCACCCTTCTGTTGCATGAGTTCCTTAGTCACAAACCTAATTTTGTATCGAGATAACTCAAATTCGGGAATGCATTGTTTCCTTTTAAATATCCATTGACTCTCAATAAGCTTTTGACCCTTTGTATTTTTCACAAGAATCCATGTGTCATTCTTCTTCAGGGAACTCATTTCTCCCCCATACCCTTCAACCACTCTGTCTTATCGATATTATTCATAAAATTTTCATAACTCTCATGTTCAAGAACATATTTTTACATTTTAATCGACAAAATATAATGTATAATATCAACAATTTTTTATTTTGTGTAGGTTTTTTAGGTGCTCTATCCACCACCAACCGTTAACTGTCAAGATCATCATGTTTCTCATTAGACAGAACATTTGAAGGCTCTTGAACATCAAACTCTTGGCCAACTTTTAATTCTGTAATGGGTGAAGCTCACATGCATTAGTTATATCTAAACCAAGTCCCAAATCATATTTGATAGAAGTATCCTAGGTCTCATTCTCTTATTCATACCCATCCTCAATTTATGTCTCTTCTTGGCGATATTAGGTTCGGTCTCCACCACTTTAACCAATGACTTCTCACCGAATATCATGTCTCAGGTAATCAAATACTTTTGAATTTTAGGTTTCATGCACCACAACCTATACCATTTTACTTTTGACTGAATGTCAATGGACAAACACTTTAGTTCTCTTGACTGAATCTTATCTTGCTTCACATGTAGCATCACATATGAATACTGTCAAATGTTCTACCATGGGTTCTTTCCAATTTATATCTCGTGTGGATATTTAAACTTTAGTAACGTAAACGGACTCCTATAGATGATATATTCAACTATCATTATAACTTCTCCCCAAAATATTTGGTCTATTCCAGCTGTCAAAAGTATACATCTTACCATTTTCAGAAACGTTCGGTTCATCCTCTCAACAAGCCCATTATATTGGGGGCACCTTTTACGGTCTTGTATATAGAAATGGAAAGTTTAGAACAATAGCTAGTGAATGCCTCATTCACATATTACAAGCTGTTTTTAGTCCTTAACTTTTTCAACATCTTCCCATTATGATTCTCCACCAACCTCTTTTAGTTCCAGAAAACATCAATTGTTCAACATTGGTCTTCAAAATTATAACCCATATTTTTATAGAGTATTCGTCAATGAAAGACATGAAGTACCTGGAACCCCCATGTTAAAATGCATTGTAGGTCTCCAAATGGCCGAAGAAAAGTTTTCAATCACGTAACTAAATTTATAGTTGCTCAGAATGAAATTTACCATTTTACTTTTACCTAACACACAAATTTTACAGAAGCTCCAATTTTGAATTATGTTATCATCTAACAACACTTATTTGTTAAGCAAAATAAGGCATTTCTCATTTACATGCCCTAATCTCAGATGCTACAACTGTTTCGAATCTCTCTCTACACTAGAACACCTCGGTGTATTACAGACCCTCCAAGAACTAAAATACAATTAAGGATATGGGCTTTCGTAATAACTAATGAGCCTTGCAAAATCCTAAGTTTGTCATATCCACATTTATATGTAAACCCTTCCACATCTAACATGTCAATAAAAAATATAGGTTCGTTTAACTTCTGGTACATATCTTACACTTATTATAAATCTCTCAAGTCATGTTAATAAATTTATTTGAACATTCCTCATCCCATTTTATAGCACAAAGTTCATCATTCCAAAATATGAATTTACCACCATAAAAAACTTATAATTTCAAACCAATATTAGTTGGATATCATGTAGAATGAAGCTCAAGAGTCCAAGACCCATTTTTTATTGTACCTGCAAGAATACACCATTAAACTGTAGTGTATTCATAGTCATCTAAGACCATTACAAAATATTTAAGTTCATATTTTGGATAAATATATATTTTCCTCCTCTCTGGATAGTTCATACTGATATGACCTTCCTTTTTGCACAATCAACATTTCACCTTGGAAACATTCAAAACTATTCTTGATTTGGACCGAGAGTTTATTCTATGCTTGAATGAATCTTTCATTCCATACCTTTGTCTCACACTTAGTCCGAGACCTTCTGCATCATTCTTCAAAATTGTCTTTTTCTAAAGATTCTTTAAGCTCATAGCAGTATTCTCTTCAGCCATCATAAAGGAATCTTTATCATAGAGCATGTGTCAACAAAGTGCTCATACACCTTCAGTAGAGAACTCACTAAGGTGATTGATATTCATCTTCTACCTTGGCTTTAACTGCATTTAAATCAAGAATGATTATATGAAAATCATCCAAGTGTCTTTTGATATCCTTGCTAACATTCATTGCTAGTGTATATAATTAATTACTGAGATAAAAAATTTCGCCCATAGACTTTTTCATGAAAAAGGCTTCAAACCATATCCCATATCCCTAACGATATAAGCTCTACAGGCACCTCTCGGACAACCTCGTCCGCTAAGCTCAAGATCAGAGCACTATGGACTTAATAGTTCGACATCAACCTCTTCTTGGATTATCTTATGAATCACACCACCCAACGCCTTTTGTACTAGGAAATCCTAAATCTTAATTATTCATACACTAAAACCATTTTTTATGTTGAATTTATCACCTCAAAATAATATTATTACAGATTATCCACGCTCACCGCACCACTTGTTAGGGATATGACCAATCAAGAAAATTTATATTGAGACTCAATTGTAATCATGATATCAAGTCATATGACATTGGCCAAGATCTCAAGATTGATGTGCATAGAATTGGTAGTAGGCCATAGCTTAAACCTTAAGTGATTCCATCCTTATAAGTTTGATAAAAAAAAGTAAGGCTTCAATTATATGAAACTTCCGGAAAAACGTTAATAAGAAATACATAAACTATACCAAACATATAAGATATATTTAACATCGTTTGAATTTTGAATAAATCCTACATCGAGAGTTAACGAACACAAATTCTATATAAGAGACAGTTACAGTGAGACTCTCTAAAACACAACTACACAGCATTCTTATTTTGTTATATAGTATATTAAACTGACATAAGGAACTAAGGATCCGATTATTCATTTTAATGTCTATCTCCCACATTATTTATCTTTCTAAAACTAAACTAGCTCTTGTTTTCTCATTCTAGCGAATTCATGTGCGCTAACTTCATATCTATTTGCTACTATTTACAAATCAATAATAAATGATTTTATTCTTAGGCTCACAATATAAACTTACAGTATTTTCCCCTGAATAGTCGAACGAAAATGGTGATGCAACATAGCATTCATACGGAAGTACAGTCTACCAGGTAATGGCACCACCAACGCTGACACCTGACACTGTTATACCTTGATACTAGTATAGCGTTAACTATTAGTATGCCCGTATCAATGATAACTTGACCAATGAGTGAGAATATTTCATCAATTTATTATTATTTAGTACATTAGTGAATAAGTTCCTTACAGGAACACATAGGTATATTCAAAAGCATTTGGCTTCAACTTCTTGCACCTGAGTCCAGAAGTTATTGATTATGCATATTTGACTCCAACAATTACTTTATATTCTTCTTTGATAAAGCTCATCCCTGAAGTTTCAGCAAACATCTTTGCACCTAAGTCTCGGTTGAGCATCCTGCCACTTAGAGATTCAACGGCTACAACCCTTGAGTCTCGACTTACTCAAATATTTGACCCTTAAGTCTATATATATATAAACAAACATGAAGAAATGTGTCTTTCCGAAAAAGTAGCTAACTAATCAACCTGAATTTTTATATGTGTTTTTTGAAAATTTGTAACCTTCTATAAGGGTTTATGATTCTCATAATTAGATTGATGGTTCAACTGATAAAATATAATATTCGTAACTCTCCTAAAATCTCTTGAAGCAATATTTCTTTCATTTATCAATACTTGTCAAATTTGATTTTTGATTTTTTATTGTTTATATCAGAAATCATAAAACTTATTATATCCTGAAAGAAATAGTATTGGAAGATTAAGGAATAGCGTGATCAAAATGATATTTTTGAAAAACGTACATACCTTCATATTTTCCGAGGAGAGTTCATTTTTAATTTTTTATAGGTTTTTGTTTCTGAACTCTAGTTTCTAAAATAAGTGAATAGAAATTTGTATCTTCAACCGCAATTTAATCTGATTCAAATCAAATTCTAAGAGGTTTACTTAAACTCGATATGTGATGAAGGAAAGTCTTCGTCTAATCGAAGTCAAAATTATTGGCAAAATATAAAACATACTCACTTAAACAAACAATTCTTATTTAACTTTGAAAGGAAGGAAATTACAAAACACTCTTACAACTCACACTAAAATAGATATATTTTCTTTTCACTCAAGAGATCATTATTGTCTCTCTTTCTCTCTCTAATTTCTTACTCACTTAGTTATTGGTGTGTGTTTAGTTTGTATGGTATTGTGTATGTGGTGGGTGATCTTCATTATTTATAAACCAAAGTAGAGACAATAAAACCAAAGTAGAGACAATGATCCCCTTATTAAGGGTTATAGATGGATATACACTCTAGAACAAATCTACATTCAACCTAAAAGAGTGTCTTACACTAAGCCATAATGATACTTTTACACGCAACCTTAACAGCTTGTACAAGATGTTCTTTTCATGGGTTTTCTTAACTGGATACTTATTATTCGACCTTATTATTGGATCAAGTTTATGATCCAACATTCTTTCTTAAACTTGATCTCGTGACTCCTAATAAACTCTTTAATCTCTTGAAACTTTCATTTTTCATGGGTTTGATAAAATATCGATAACTTGATCTTATATCTTCACAAATTCAACTTGCACGTCCTTTCTTGAAATGCACTTTTGTATGTAGTGGTAGTGAACATCGATATCTTACTTCGATCATGGAATACTGGATTTTTTACTAAGGTGATGGCTGACTTAATATCGAGATACACCTTAGTTTGATCATATTTTGTTAAGTCTATCTCCTTCAATAGATTTCTAAGCGAAATTGCATGACTAACACATGTAATAGCAGCAAAATATTCCGCCTCACGAGTGGATAATGTGACAATCAGTTGTTTTTTTAACATTTATGTGAATGTAGCATTTCCCATGAAAAATAAAAATCCATTAGTATTCCTTCGATTATCTATGTCTTCGCCTCAATCACTATCAATATACCTAACAACCTTATAACCATTAGAAATTGAATTGAATAAGCCAAAATCAATTGCACATTTTATATATTGAATAATTCTTTTTGCGGTCTTGAAGTGGGTTTTTGTTGGAGATTCCATGTATTCGAACTTATCATCATCTAATGTTTGATAGAGTTTTTTTGTCTTTTTTTTAATCCTTCAAAATTATTTTATTCTTTTGAGTAAGGTTAGCTTCATCTTCGGTCTTACTGAATTCTTTTTCTAAGACATTCCACACAGTATGCGTTTCGAATAAGCTTTCATTTTGATAATGTACTTGTCATCATTGTTGGTCTTGAAAAGACGATATACCATTTTCTATATTTTTTGAAAATTTGGAAAAGAAATTCTGAATCGATATTTGTGATCCTACCCTATTTTATTGGAAAAATAATATAAACAAAAAATTACAAACAAATTTTATTTAAATTTGAATGGAAAAAGATTATAAACGTTTTTTTACAAACTTGCTGCAAAAAAATATTTTTCCTTTTGAATCAATAAAGTTTTTTTTTCTCTCTATCTTTCTAATTTCCTACTCATTTAGTTTTCAACGTGTTTAATGTTATATTGTAGGGTGTAAGTGTTGAATGAACCGTAGTAAAACAAAAATTTATTTCTAAAAAATTATAAATGGATATATACTCCACCACGAATTTACATTTTTAAGAATATTTTTATATACAACTACAATACTTTTTAAGAAAATACTTATCTGAAAAATATATTTTTTTATAGATCTTTTTATACGAACATTTATTATCAAATTTTATTATTAGATAAAATATTTATGATCCACCCAAAATATGGTTTTGGTTATATCGTATCACATGGGATACATTTCATGTTGGACGATAATAAATATATCGTCACCACATTCGTCACTTGTACTAATATATTTGTGTATATATATACATTTTCCTTCACATATTGTCATCATCATTACGTTTTTTTAATAAAACTTTAAGTAAATAAAAAAAGGTTCTTACATAAATTTCTACGTTAGAGCCCGCTAGTGCTTGTTAATGATTTTTACGATTGATAAATTGATTTTTTATTGATAAATTGTCTTTCTATTCAATTCTATTCGTATGAAATGATAATTTCTTACTTTGAACGCCGTCTATGACTACAAACCAGCCAGGTAGAGAATTTTCGTTTAATTCGACGTAAATATCTATGAAATCTAAAGAACAAAAAAATTAGCTAAGTTGAGCTAGAAGTCTAGTTATGTCGTATTGTTCTATATCAGTTATGTTGATGATTTTTACGATCGATAAATTGATTTTCTATTCAATTTTATTCATATGAAATGATAATTTCTTACTTTGAATGTAGTCTATGACTCCAAACCAGCCAGGTAGAGAATTTTCGTTTAATTCGATGTAAGTATCTATAAAATCGGAGGACAAAAAAATTAGCTAAGTTGAGCTAGAAGTCTAGTTATGTCATATTGTTCTATATAGTTATGTTGCATCTATTTAAATGTTATTTTATTTTATTTCTCCGCTTGAATTTATGGGGAATTCAGATTGGAATCGAGCTGAAATTCAGATTAATCAAATTGGTAAAATTTTAACGGTTCGATTTGCAATTCCATTTTATAAACGGAAAGCGATAAAAAATTGAAGTAGTAAAACTGGTAAGAAACCGAAACGGTAAAAATTAGGTATATACATTATATGTGTTACTTATTCCATATTGTGAAAAAAAAATACTACAAACATGTCTATAAATATACTCATTTCCCTAAGAGATCATTTTATTCTATTTTTATTTTAAAAGGTAGGAAATGAAGTGGAAACGATTATCTCCAAGAGGTCATTCGATTTTATTTTAAGAGGGTGAGAATGAAGTGGAAAATGAAATGGGAAACGATTCTCTCCAAGAGGTCATTCGATTTTATTTTAAGAGGGTGAGAATGAAGTGGAAAATGAAATGGGAAACATGTCTACCTGTTAACTTCAAACGTAAACACTCAGCACTCATACATGAAGTTTTTGGTTCTTTTAAACCCTCAGGCACCCATACACAAATTTTTTTATTCCTTTAATCCTTTAGGCATCATGCACAAAGTTTTTAGTTTTTCTATGTTCATACACAATGTTTCTGGTAAATGGTCGTTTCAAGTTTGGAGTTTGGTTTTGAAGGCTGAGTTGTTGGAGTTCGGTTTCCAAACGTAGTCTTAGTTGTTGGACATGGGTTTCCAAGTAGAGTCCGAGTTAAGGGTATGTATGATGGCAAAAATTAATAGGATCATGAAGAGAATCTGCTAGTTGGATTTAAAAGACATTTGAAGGTTTGATACAAATCAGAAATGCGTAACACCATAATTCATTGGATTGATAATAAGAACAAGAAGAGATCCATTTTAGAGCCTTTTAAAATAGATAAAATTTAGACTTTAAATATGAATCTCACATCGTTTTTATAAATATATGGGACTATATAAACAGGCACATAAACCTCATAATTTATTTACTTTTAAACTTTACAAAAACAAATAAAAACAATTATGACCACAACAAATTGTGGCCTATGATCTAATTAGTTAAAATTTTAGTTAAAATATTTTTAAGGTTGTTATTGGTTTGGAAAACCAAACAAAACTAATTCTTTATCGATTTCGGTTCGATTCCAGTTTTCAAAATTGAAATCTTATCGATTCAGTTTGGTCTGAACCGATCACAGCTCTAGTTGTGAAATTATGAGGTTCGATGTGTGAAAAGAAAACTTATGTTAGAAGCTTTAGTTAAAAAAAATTACCACCTTGGAATATTAGATACTCTTTGAATGTGGTTTTGATCGAGGAATCAAATAATTTTAAGTCAGTCCATCTTGTTGATAAAACTATTCTCAAAACAAAGATCTTGATTAGATATCTATATTAATTAGATTTCTTATTAATTAAATTTCTATATTAATTAGATTTCCTTTTAATTTTATCTTCTATATTAATTAGATTTTCTATAATTATTAGATTAATATTGATATGGTCGGATTATATTGGAGGTCAAAAGTAGTAAAAAAGATCGAATTTCTCTTAGAATGGCAGTTCAAACCATACCAATAAATTAAATGAATAAGTAGTATGCTTCATGACTCAGCTAGATGCCTAGTTGATTTTCTTATGGGTCCAGGGGCTCGTGAGACCAACCCAAATATATGACCTGACTCGAATGGTCCATGGATATAAAAAGACTATAAATATTTCAACAACTATCATTAAATGAGTTGGATTTTTTCTCTCTCTCTAATAAATATAAGCATATTTATTCTTTCTCTACTCTCGACCTAAAGTTCACTACTACACAAACTAAATAACTTCCTAACTACCCTCTGATTAGTATTTATCACCACCAAATTGACAACCGTGGTGGGAGCGTGAGGTGCCTGAATAACATTATTCAAAACCACATTTGTAGATCATACATCATATTTTTTGAGGCATGGATCCTAATATGCAAATCGATCCTCCTCTAGGAAATGAGGGGATAAGAAATAATAGTGAGCATGCTAACACTTCGCATGTGAATCATAACACAGACGAAAGACATATTATACAAGAAGAGCGTGATCAGTTGAGAGCTGAGATTGAAGGTTTAAAAGTCTAAATACAAGCAGAAGAAATGTTAAATGGGAAGTATCATGTTGAATGTCCTGGTTCCAATGAGCCAGATAACACCCACAAACTAGATGAAAGTGATTAGTCCCTGAAAGCTCATAAAGGTACAAAAAAGGAGCATTATGCTAGCAGTTGTTGAACACATAGGATTCTTTTAGAAATTCAACCATAAAATCTGACTCATATATTTCTTCTTCCTCATCGAGTAGTGACTATGGCCGTCAAAAGAAGAAAGAGAGGTTAACTAAAAAGTATACTAAGAAAAGAGCTAGAAAGGGAAAAGAAAAAAGAAGAAATATCAAGGAAAATGAAGGGATCAACAGATTATAGTGTCAATCATTTGTTAAGTTATCAATTTGTTGTCCAATCTGAACCACGTATCTTTGTCACTCCTGATGAGGATTATATATTTAGTCGAGAGCACAATTGGAAGCAGTCACCTTTCTCTTCAAAAAGTATTTCTATGCATCTACATAGTCGGTTTGATAGCTCTAAAATGGAGAAATATGATAGGATCCAACATCCTGATAATCACCTCGAACAGTTTAAAATATTCATGATGAATTTTGATGATGCTGATAAACTGTTATTTCGGGCCTTCTCGCAGATTTTCAAGGGAAGTCCATTGAAGTGGTATGAAAGATTGCCATAAAAATCTATAAAAAAAACTTTCATATGTTATGGATGGTGTTCTGAAGGCAAATTATGGGAAGTAAAGAGCTCAAATGGAACGGTGATACCATCATTCATTGCGCGTAAGAACCAAACGAATCTTTAAAGGACTACATCAGTCGTTTTGTGAATACAAAGAATGGGGTGGCCTGTTTTGAGCAAGTAGTTATCACTTCTTTAAGTCAGGGCTTAATGTCGGGTGATTAGTCTGATTCAGTAACTCTATAGAAAGAAATGACTAGGGGTGGATTACTGAATCAGGTCGGAAAGCAAATCACAATGGAGGAAACCAAAAAATCTAGAGTATTGCGCCAGAATAGATCTACTCCTATAATTTATATCACACAAGCTAAAACTCAGTCTCAAGCTACACTCAATTATCATTCTAAGGAATCCGGACATGGTTTTCATCGGCCTAGACAAAGTCAGTCAAGTCAGGGCCAGCAGTCTAGATCAAGGAGGAATCAGTGAGTCCATCCTGAATGATTTGCCGAATTGCGTGAAAATATAACCACCATTTATGATAGAACCAAGAGTTTTGTGCATTTCTGAAGGCCAACACCAATTCAATCCCTTAGAGAGAATCGGAACAGTCATTTTTTTAGATACCACAGTGATGTGGGCTATGATACCCAAGATTGAATTACTCTAAAACAAGAAATTAAAACTTTGATTGAAAGGGGAAAATTATCTGCTTTTGTTACAAATTAAGGGGGCAACATGAGAATTTATAAGTGTGCCCAACCTCGTGCAATTACATCCCATGTTACATCAACAAATGTTAAAAGGAAAAGTATGAAAACATTTAAATAAGAGAATGTTATGGTGATTGTGGAACAATTTGATGTAGATTTGGAGTACTTAGACCCTGATCCAGATTGGAATCAAGTTGGGGTGATAACAGAAAGAAAAACAATGGTATCTGATCCGATCTGTGAATATACTATGAATCTTTAACCATTTTGGGAGGAAATATTGTAGCTCACCATCAAGTTGTTCCATAAAAAGACATGTAATTAGTCTAACCACTCACTTAGAAGGGAAAATATCCACACATCTTTATCAGAATTCTGCTCTTTTCATTACCTTTAATGAGGATGGCCTAAGGGAAATTACGGGCCCTCGTGAAGATCTTGTGGTAATAGGAGCATCAATTGAAGAAAATGAAGTATGAAGAATCCTGATTGACACATGCAGTTCGACAAATATTTTATTTTTATCAACCTATAAACAAATAAAAAATCCACTGGTTATTCAACGTTCGAATAGAACCATAGTAGGGTTTACTGGTAGCTCTGCTGATGTAATCGAGGAGTTTGAATGAGAGGCCTTACTAGTAAAAGGACCATTCAAGAAAATAATGATTGTTTTATTTGTAGAAATTGGTTGTCCATGATGCATATAGTAGCATCCATTTTTCACCAATGTTTGAAATATGTTGTGAGAGGTCAAGTAGGCTTCGTCTAAAGTAGTCAAAAGATGGCAAAGGAATGTTATGTCACTGGTCTCGCTCCAAAATCATTGAAAGTAGTGGAAATTGGAAAATAAAAGTAATTAGCGGAGTCTTCTGCGAATTCAAATGAAATAGATTATCTAAGGGAGGCTCCGAGTGTTGTGATCCCAATTGAAGAAGTTGAAATTTATCAACTGCCAGAAGGTAAAAACATCAGGGTCATATCCAAATTACCTTTAGCATTGAAGATGAAATTATTATTCTTTTTATTTAACTATTTATATCTGTTTTCTTGGGGCTATGAGGATGTAACAGGGGTTCCAGCAACTGTTATCAACCACAAACTCTATGCTAGATCCGATATGGGTCTGGTGGTTCAGAAAAGAAGGGCTTTTTCTAAAGAAAAATCAGAACTTGTCCTAAAGATCCTCTTTGGACTACTAATCTAGCCCTTGTCAAGAAGAAAAATAGAAAATGGTGTATGTGTATCGACTTTACGGATCTTAACAAAACGTGTCCTAAAGATCCATCTCATGTGCCTCAGTTTGATCAACTGGTGTTGCAATGATCAGAAAAAACATAGATGATATCATCACAATAATTGGAAGACTATATAGAAAACAGTCGCCTATATGTATGATATCAAAGAAGTTCCAACTACCACACAGGGATCTCTGACGAATAGGTATGATCACTAGCTTATGTTGGTATTTTCAAATTAACAAGTTTACTTTTGAGTGTAATTCATTTCCATTTACGCACTTTAACCCTCGAAGATTTAAAAAGGTTATGCATCGAATATTCACTTGCTTTTTTGAATCTTTTGTATGTCCTCAATACAATTTATCTTGTTTAGTGGATGATACATCAACATATAATTTATGTTTGGAATATGGGTAAACACGATGTTTCTGTTTCTTTTAAGGTTCTAAAAAGATAAATATTTCAGGATAGACTACTTTAAACCATTTTTTATAAATATATTATATGCATCATCTGTCGTTGGTTTACGTGACATCAGTTACAAGTTTATCTATTTTTTATTTCGACAACTCTATCATTGTTAGGTTTGTTGAAATCATTATATCCAACATATTCCAATGATTATCAAAAGATTATAAAGGTGCAGTTATATCTTTAGAGAGTCACTCAAAAATCTATAGTCAAATAGGATACCGTGCGCAGGTCATATCACACAAATGAAATTTCCATTCGTCATCTCAATACTTTATAACCTTCTAATTCGATAAAAAAAATTCTAAAGAAGTGTTTGAGACGTTATCTTTAAGTTTTTCGAACACCTTGTCTTCAAAATGATGTTGTGCTATGAATCGACTTATTTCAAGTGATTTATTCATATTATATTTTGACCAAACAATGCACCCTATGCCAAAATAACTCGAAGTTAAGCTTTCATGTACCTATAAAACACTTTAGGTTAAAATAAGAGATCTTCACTTGGTTAATGGTTGTGTATCCCAAATGTATGAACTTATTATTTTTCCAAAACATATACTTATCAATCTTTAATCCGACTATTCTCGAATTCCCGTTCGGTTTGTGAGTATGCTATTTTTTTCTACGAAGACAAAATATTCATGTACTTATATGCATTTGCCTGAATATCCATGTTAACGTGCTATCGACAAAGCATGTGCGTAGTTTTCGGGAACATTTATTCTAAATGTTACTATTGTGATGATCGTGAAAAAATTAACTACTTATTTGTTCAATGCATGGTCTCATAGGAGGTCTGGTCCTATTTTAGTTTCATCTTTCATATTACCATTTTATACTATAGAACTTTGCAGCATATTACAAGAACATACATTTGGTCAATTACTAAGAAAACTCACATTCATATTACTTTACCAGTAATAATTTGTTGGTCCTTATGGATTCACATAAACAAAAATCATCAGCAAAATAAATGTTCAACAACTAACATTATTCACCAAATAAAAAACACCTTGCAAAAGATGGATGCAGCAAAGACTTGCAAAAGATTGATGCAACAAACATTTTCAGAAGAGCTCCCTGAAAGTTTCCAAAAGAAAAAAGTCTAGATCAATCTAAAATAAAAAGCTCAAACCAATTGAGTCTTAGTTCTAAAAAAAGTCATGATTTCTTTGGGCTCTAAATTTGTCCTTTAACCAAAGTAGAGATATGAAAATGTTAAAACTAACCCTTTTGATTCTATTAATCGTTTGTATCTTTTTAGCTAATAGGTTAACACAACCGTATACTATTTTAATTTTTTTAATAAAATATTTTTATTTTTTATTTAAAAAAAACTATAGTTGATAGTTTTACTATGATCCAATAAAAATATATAAACAAGTTTAACTCTGAATATCGTAGTAAGATCACAAATTATATTTTTGAGATTTTCTATAATTCAATTTTTGAAATTTTGTTTAACTTGTAGTATACCTCAAAAATAATTTTAAACAAATAAACGACCAAATGAATATTAAAAATAAATAAAGGACTTCTTACAAAATGAAAAGAACAAGAGTCCACTTCTTTTCAAAGGAAAGCTATTTTTATCACAAAAGAAACAACAAAATATTCAAAAAAGAAAAAGGATAAAGCGTGCATTTGTGTTACTTACCACTACAACACACACCACCACCGGTCCACCATCACCATTTATAGTGCCAAAATCTAGGCCAGAACAAAACAACATCAGCAGCAGCAATGGAAGGAACTTATTTACTCCTCGCATTGCTGTTTCTCGCAATCCCAATCTCCAGAGGCGACACGAACCGAGTTTACGAGCCATGTGTCGACACCACTATCCAGAGATCCGATGGGTTCACGTTTGGTATAGCATTCTCGTCGAGACCGTCTTTCTTCTTCAACCAGACCCAACAGCTCTCTCCCTGCGACCGTCGTCTCTCCCTCGCTACCTCCGCCTCTCAGCTTGCTCTTTTTAGACCTCAAGTCGATGAAATCTCTCTGCTCACCATCAACACTTCTTCTTTCAACCCTGTAAGTTATTTGTTTTCGTGTTCTGTGATTTGAGTATGTGATATATGTCACTTTTTGTTATTTGAATTCTGGAAGTATTAGGTTTATAATCTTATAATGGTTTTAGTTTGTTTGCTAATTCTGACAGCATTCCAAGATTTAGACCGTTTTGATTTGTGTTAGGGTTTTAGTTCTGTAATAGCAGACTTGTTTGTGTTCATTTATTTTGTCTTTGTGTCTTTGATTGGATTTAGGTAGATAATTTCAGTTTAGTTCTTTAGATAAAATCATTTGAGTTCATCAATCTTTTTGGGTGGTTTTATTCTCTGGGTTTCAGACAGGGACAACACCTTATAGTGTTTGTGCTAATGTGCTATAATTTATATGGTCTATGGTTAGTGTTGATTATTGTATCTTTAGTTAGCAGGATTCTTATGGTGGAAATATGGTAGCATTTGCTGGTCGAAAATATGCTGCGAGATCTATTCCTGCTTTTGTTGCAAATAGTACCTACACTGTCACAAGTTTTACTTTGGTAAGGACTTGAATCATCGTCAGTTTTGTTTGTTTAGCATGATATGGTTCTTATTTACTTTCCGTGCGAAATAAGGTCCTTGAATTTCAAAAGGGTCGGCTGCAGAACTTGTATTGGAAAAGAGATGGATGTTCGTCGTGTGCAAACAATCCTAACTTTGTTTGCCTTAACCAACAAGACTGCGCTATTCGATCTTCAAGCTGCACAAACCGAGGAGGTCCTGTAGACTGTAGTTTGGGGATACAGCTAGCTTTCGCCGGCACAGACAAGCATCTGACTGTCCTTAATTCGTGGTACGAAGTTGAAAACTTGAAACAGTATTCACTTTACGGACTTTATTCAAATCTCAAGGATTCTCTCACTGCGCAGTTTAACAAGTTCTTCTGAACCAGATAATTTACTTATGACCATCATCTACTACTCCGATGGCTCTTTCTTGTCATTGATCTTCTCTGGGTTTAGTTTCTCGTATTAGCCATCAAAATTTTCCGCTAGCTTTTAGATGGTCTTTAGATTAATGTCCTTGTCAATTGTTGGTCCGTGTTATCTGGGATTCCAATATGATTTTGTAGCTTATGATAGTAAAGTTTTTGAAATGTTATGTTATTATGTTGCCTTAGTGTCTTTTAGATCCTTAACTATAGTTTATATTCAATGAAAGTGCAGGCCCGTATTTCAGCAAAAAAAAATAGATTTTGAATAATATGAAATGCAGAAAAAAAGAAGTATAAAGAGCTAAGCTCAGAAAAAATAGATTTTGTATCAAACTTTTGAAAATATCTATGATGTTCTTGGTTGAAGCTGTTACAAGTCTTGTTTCTTCGAATATCAGAAGAAACATGAACCTTTCTATGGTACATTTCTATGGCACCAGGTCAATGATACAGACTTTTAATCAAAGAATTGTCCAAATGCCATAATTTGACAAGAGATTGCAAAAAAATAAAATTGTATCTGCTACTCTTTTGGTGTTTCTAGTCATGTAACATCTATTCTATTGGCGAATTTTCTATAACAACTCTCAAACTGCTTGTCTTGTTATGTACCATATTCAAATTCAAGTGAAATTGGAAATGCCAAAGTAGACAGTCTTTTGCTGGTAGGAATTAATGGCATGATCGATCCGAAGCTGACCAAATGGAGACTTAAAGCGGATGCCATATCCAAACCCTACTCCAGAACCTGGTTTTCCATGGCGAAGAGCAGGATTTCCTGAAATCTCAAGTGAAACTCATTACATAAAAAATTTAGAAGTTTATCATATTATAAGCCATATCTGAATGTAATGAAGAAAAACGCATAAATTCCGGGTGAACAAAGCCTACCAGGTACCAGAGAACCGGAACCCAAGTCAGTTCCACAATCCAAGAAAACAGTACCTTCAGTTGTGTTGTTCTGTACATTGCAAAATAAATATTTAAACAAGACTAAGAACAACAACAACAATAGTAGTAGATGTAATTACCAAAGGAAATGCTAATTCGGTATTGGTGACCAGACATGACCTCCCAGATCCAACAGCACCCTCTCCATAACCCCGCACGCTATCCACGCCGCCGATTGCAAATGCTTGATAAGGAGCCATATCCCCCACAATCGAACCACCTGTCAGGCTGTCCATTCCCAAAAAGTTATTAATATGATATATAGAACCAAAGAATCTGGATTCTGAGTAATCTTATAAGCTAAAATGGTAGTGTAGATTAAAAAAAGTTAGATTTCTTGAAAAGGTCACAGGTTGTTTGGTGTCTAATAAAAAAGGTCAAATTTCAAAGTTCGAAACAATATTATAAAATAAAACTGAGAACAAAAAAAGTACTTTAAAGATAAATGTGCATAGAGAACAAGCCAGGAAAAGAAATCATAGTCAAAAATTAAATAAGCCGAAAATAACTACACTTTTGCAGGTTTTTTGCCTATGGAACTCTTAGATATCATTTTAAGCCAGAGAAAAACAGTTTTGTTTTAAGATCAAAAGCCAGACCAACCAAACACTTTTGGTTGCTTATAAGCCAATAAGCAAATAAGTTCTTGGCACCAGATGACCTCTAATTATGCATTACAACATTTCGGTTTCTCACCTGGCCATGAGGAAAGCAGGTCCAAGTTTGACACCTTTTGATGCAACAAATTTGAACCGGTTGAAGATAAGCCACTTGGACAAAACAGGAATACCTTGTTCTATTTGCACACTAAGCTGCAACATGAAAACTCTAGGTATAACAATTAATGCTGCTAAACTAACATCAAGAGTGTTATCGTATACATCAAGAAAGAACTTACACGAGAAAAACTACGGTCATTTACTTTTGCGAATCGAGATTCTTGCTTCAAAACCACCATATTGTCGTAAAAAGTACCGCTGCAAAAAGTAACTCAGATACAAATATAAAGAGGGTTCACTGTATATATAACTAAAAAGATCAATATGTCATACATACATATATTACCTGGAAGTCACAGGAAACCCCTCCAGATCTCTAGTTATGGAACGCCCATCATCATCCAGAGGATGGATATGCTGCATATTGTTGGCAGTAATTAATGAAATTCCCAAGGGGATAGATGAAAATGCCAAGGGCATATCATTAAGCAATCTGAAAGTTGTTTGATGTTTTATAGAAAAAAATAGTTTTTTTAAGGTTAAAAAAACATTATAAAATAAAAATGAGAACTAAAAATAAATAAAACATGTCTTTAAGGAAAGCAACACATATAAAAAAGGAATCGGTGAAATAATATTAACACAAAAGTCAAAAATTCAATAAGCCAAGACTGCTAACATGTTTTGGCTTTTGGATTATTTGGTTTTTTTAATCTAAGATTACGCTGATAAATTTTGAGATGGAAAAAGCTTGACCAACAAAACCTTCTTATTGTTTATAAGCTAATAAGCCATTAAGTCAATGACACTAATCAACCTTAGTCTAGACTCTTAGTGCAAAAAGATACCTCAAACTTTATACTGGTTGTGCTGCTCCATTTCCTACTTGCTGGCTCACTCAAGTTCAACCCAAACGATACTCGAGATAAATTCACACTTCCACTTCCTGACCGTGAGAAATTGTCAATCGGTATACCATGGACCCCGATTTCTGGCGAAAGAGAATGCTGGGTCAAGTTATCTACAAGTTAGAAAACTGTTGCAAGCTAAATTTGGTTCAAATTTTAATCACACAATAGGACTAAGACATGGATTCAATTATTATAATGCTGATATTAAGTTTATAATAGGTTTAAGACATCAGAGTCAATGTATAAGTAAGTTACAAAGCATGACAGAGCGGCCGACTAGAAGGTTCAAACAGTTCAACGCTGAAAACAAGAGTAAATCGACTCAAAAATGTTCCATGATATGTCAAGTCAGACATTTTACAAGTTAAAACACATGGGCAACCATCTTACATCGGAAAAGTACATTTCACAAGTAAAATGAAACTACAAAGACAAAGCAGTTTTTTTGTGAGCAAGGGAGTGTACTAAAACAGTATAGCCATAAAACTAGATACATACCTGAATAATGAAACACTTTTGAGCAAGCCATTCAGGTCTTGGCCTTCTGTAAGCTACCAGTACATTTGAATCATACAGTCCTTTATCCCAAGACACATCTAGCTTCTCACTTCCACCAAACAGATTTGGATGTTTAATACAAAGACTGCAATAATCAGATTTCCGAAAATAAAATCAATAACTTCCCTAGTTTCCCGATTGCCATTCATTTAAAGTTGCAGAAACTATGATATATTTATATCTTTTCATTCCTTTTCCTAACCAAATCCTCAATCTAATTCTATTAATGGTTGTTTTCAATCCAATGAATCACAAACTTGAAACTGAAACACTTGCCTGCCAATCACCATTGAGAGCGGACTCCCATTATCCCTATCAAAGACAGCAACAACAACAAAACTTGAAAATTTCTCAGACAAAACTCAACATTAACATCAACCTTGGCTACATGAATGAGAGAAGGAGATAGGAGCAAGACCTGAGAGAAGGAAACATCAATGAAGCACATAGCTTATGAGTGAAATCAATATTAACATCAATCTTGGCTACAATTGACACAAAACCCATGTAAGAAAATCTACACATTAATAAATTAGAGTTACAGAAATTGACATTGTCGTAAACTGACTGACCTTTGCCTGCGTGAATACTTTTCTGAGCTCCCATGACATAACTGATGAGCCAATGAACAGTGGTGCCTACCTGATTAATTTCACTTATGCACGACTTTAACCGGGTGAAGCTGAGAATGTGATTGTGATTGTGTGTGTTTGGTGTGCCTTGTGGGTGTAGAAAAAGAATATGTGCTTGTTATCTTCCTTTTCTTCTTTATGGACTGAGCTTACTGGGGCTAGTGGGGGCAGAAGAGTAAGGGGCCTAGGTTGGAAATAGCACTTTCATGTAATACAATTCACTTCTATAGGTTCATCCAAAATCGGTATATTTTCATATATATATTATGATAAAAAAAAAATTAACTATATTTTCCTGATTCTATTTTTTTTTTTATAATACTAATCTTTTTAGAATAAAGTTTTTGTTTTATAATATAAATCGTTTTTATTTTGTATTGATTACGTATATTTCACTTTTAATCAATACTCGATTGTAAAATAAAAACGACATGGCAAATGTATTGCCTTGTTAAGTCTATTGAGACAGACAAGCAGAAAGATGGTTGGAAAAGAAGAACACACTAAAATACCATTGTGTCGTATTCACGATGCAACATATAGCTAAAAATGTTCGGAAAAAAATGTGATATGATAAGGTGAATCCTCTAGTTAGTTTGCACGAGGGATAGTGGTCAATTGCTGAGAGTTAACCTTAAAAATTTTATTTTTAGCACACGAGAGTCGGATGAACGAAGCACTTGGTCGGACAGACTTTTTTTATCACCTAAACGAGTGCAGAATTAGATGCAACTTCCATAATCTCAATATCTTTATTTACGACGTATTCTTGGGACATATTTAAAATTTCCCAATTTTTTGACATCACGCTTAAGAATCCATCTTTTTTTATATGTACTATTTTGGCCCATCTTGGCTTGCTTACCCAAGTTATCGCTCACATTTGGTAAAACACACTTACACGAGGATGCATTATTTTTAATAGAAACAACCAGTTTTTACCATTGTTATTGTCAGTTAAAAAATATGGGACTAGACGCGTAGCGTGAACCGAGTATCAGTCGTATTTTTGTCCCATTAACAACCGTCACGTCTCAACTCTCACTAACCGTCACTATATCTAACTTCCAAAAGCGTTCAAAATAAGTTCTCTCGTGTAAGCAAATAATGAAATTGATAATTCCAAAAAAATTAAGACCTCGTGTAACCTTTTTTAACTGAACGTCACTCGATGAACAAATAATATAACATATTTTCTTTAAATCTACTTGACTTGTAAAAAGAGAAATATTAATAATGTAGCGCGGGAACACACAAGACACAAAAAACAATATGTTATACAAACTATATTTATTGATTTCTTATAATTTTTATATTTGAATAACTTACATGCACCCCTGAGAATATGAGGAGTCCTATGATTGAAAATATGAAGATTACAGATTACTCTATAAAAATGGATGAAGTAAAATAGTAGAAAGACATACTTGTGACCATAAAAAGTTACATTAGGATAAGATTTATGGGATTGAGACATGAATTTTAAGATAATCGAAGCACCTATCAAATTGACCAATGTTGCAATGAGTTTAGGGATAGCTACGACGGATAAATATGAATATAATAAAAAGGTTTGAGATGATTTAGATAAAATGTTAATTGGAAACCCGTTGTTTATGATTTTGTGCAAAAAACAAACCACTTCGTTTTTAATATTTGTTGACATGTATCCATCCAAGTGTAACCAAGGTATGATAAGTGCATGAATGGCCCGTTTGTGATGAAGTTAAGTTTTATTACATAAATTTGGGACCTAAAAAAATCTCAGCAAAATAGATTTATCAATAGGGAAATCCTATTTGAAACAAATATCTTGACCTAAAGTAAAATTAGTAACAAGAATTTGAGTCATTCTTGGAGTACTAGAAAGATAAGGGTAATTGTCAGAATAAAACGAGCACGGTTAATTGAACCATTTATGACTTTATTTTGATATTGAATCAATGTTAATCTAGTATAAAACACAAGTTCATGCACGTCACTTAACGTTGATGTAAGATTGACGATCAGATTTTGCTTTGTCAAATTACGCTTTCTAAATTAATATTTGAAGTAATATCTGACAAGCATCCTAAATTATAAAAGTAACCGTATATATAATTATTTTACAAGTTATCATCAACAAAGGATATCATTATAGACTGAATGAATTCTATGCTATCTCGACTTTTACCTCTTATTCCATAAAACACAAAAATATCAAGTGATGACAATATACTAAAATATTATATGTACATACTGATAAGGAAATAAAAAATTAGGGATCAAAATATAAATGAATGAAACCTTGTATGATAAATTGTAAAGTTGTGGAAAAGATTTAAAGCTTTGTGTAAGATAGATGACTAATATGTAATTAATCCCTTTGTGTAACAATTTCTATTATATTTGACTTGCACCTATATATAAAAGTCAAGGTTGAATTGAGAAAGGGATTCTGACTTTTGAGATTAAATTACTTGCTAGTCTTGATTTTCTCTTTCTAGAAACTACTTCTATGTACTTCTCACTATTTCTCTCTACGAACCACATTAAATCCACATCACATACATCGGGGTTAAAAACGATATTGATGTCCAAGTATTAGAGAAATTAAAAAATAATATGAGACAAGAATAAACAATTTTAAACAAGTAATAAAGAAAGATTAAGACAAACGGTGGAAGGAACAAACGAACATTAAAACAATGGATTTTTAACAGAGGAGGATAATTTAAGTGAAAAAAAAAATATCATATTCATACGGTATATCCATAAAGTTAATTCATGCAAAAACGTGATCAATTGTCATAAGTGCGCATGTCCTATAAAGGCTCAAGATACAAAGTGTCACGAGAAGTTTATGATCTCGAATGTTTCGTCTCAACCGCTTATAAAATAATGTGGTTGACATATAATAATTGTGTGCGCCATATCAAAGCACGAGCTGAATTCCACAATACGTCTACGATCTACTAATATTTAATCTCAGTCATTGATGATGAATATGAGATCAACGGTAAAAAAAAAACAAATCCTACCTCATTAAGCTACAAATATAATCCGTGAACAAATACTTCATATTATACTCGATATTAATAATCAAAGTCTTTAGATTTTCTCCCTTAGACTAGGTGTACAACTATAAAACCTAATCACATACAACAATCAAACTCCTATTATTTGTAATATTTGAGGTCATACAAACATTTTTCTGTAAGGTTTATATATGTGTGCGATAGATCAATATGATGGGCTGAGGAACCCTAAGCATCATTTAGATATTTCAAAGTAAACTATGACATATTTTGGATCGAATGAAGCATTTATTTGTCTAATATTTCCATTCACGGTGTGTGAATCAACATTTTTATGGTTTTAAAATCTATTTACATGTATCATTGTTGTTTTTACAAACTTATACTTCATATTCAAAGAGCATTTCATTTGTAAAAAAAATGTATACAAATATACATAGCATAATTAATGATCATCAAGAAAATCCAGGGAGTTGGTTTGCGATTATATGTTAAAATCATAAGTAAGACGTAGAGCATTGTACATTCAAATAAGAATATATAATTTATTAAAAGGCTATATGACATACAATGATGGAATTTGTTCTAAAAAATCTAAAGATAACATGACTAAATTGCTTACCCGAGAAAAGAAGTATATATATTGTAAGGATAAAATGATAGCTCTTTAAACAACTAACTAACATATAATATAACATACATATTAAAAATAGAATATTCGATTGATGAAATAGAATATCTGATTTGATTGACAAAATATAAAAATAAAATAAAAAAATAACCCCTATAAATATGAATATTTTCATTTTTATCTTTTTAGTAACTCTCAAATTACTATGAGACAAGTATTAGAGAAATTAAAAAATAATATGAGACAAGAATAAACAATTATAAACAAATAATAAAGAAAGATTAAGACAAACGGTGGAAGGAACAAACGAACATTAAAACAATGGAATTTTAACAGAGGAGGATAATTTAAGTGAAAAAAAATATCATATTCATACGGTATATCCATAAAGTTAATTCATGCAAAAACGTGATCAATTGTCATAAGTGCGCATGTCCTATAAAGGCTCGAGATACAAAGTGTCACGAGAAGTTTATGATCTCGAATGTTTCGTCTCAACCGCTGATAAAATAATGTGGTTGACATATAATAATTGTGTGCGTCATATCAAAGCACGAGATACTGAATTCCACAATACGTCTACGATCTACTAATATTTAATCTCAATCATTGATGATGAATATGAGATCAGCGGTAAAAAAAACAAATCCTACCTCATTAAGCTACAGATATAATCCGTGAACAAATAATTCATATTATACTCGATATTAATAATCAAAGTCTTTAGATTTTCTCCCTTAAACTAGGTGTACAACTATAAAACCTAATCACATACAACAATCAAACTCCTATTATTTGTAATATTTGAGGTCATACAAACATTTTTCTGTAAGGTTTATATATGTGTGCGATAGATCAATATGATGGGCTGAGGAACCCTAAATATCATTTAGACAATTCAAAGTAAACTATGACATATTTTGGATCGAATGAAGCATTTATTTGTCTAATATTTCCATTCACGATGTGTGAATCAACATTTTTATGGTTTTAAAATCTATTTACATATATCATTGTTGTTTTTACAAACTTATACTTCATATTCAAAGAGCATTTCATTTGTAAAAAAATGTATACGAATATACATAGCATAATTAATGATCATCAAGAAAATCCAGGGAGTTGGTTTGCGATTATATATTAAAATCATAAGTAAGACGTAGAGCATTGTACATTCAAATAAGAATATATAATTTATTAAAAGGCTATATGACATACAATGATGGAATTTGTTCTAAAAAAACTAAAGATAACATGACTAAATTGCTTACCCGAGAAAAGAAGTATATATATTGTAAGGATAAAATGATAGCTCTTTAAACAACTAACTAACATATAATATAACATACATATTAAAAATAGAATATCCGATTGATGAAATAGAATATCTGATTTGATTGACAAAAATAAAAATAAAATAAAAAAAATAACCCCTATAAATATGGATATTTTTATTTTTATCTTTTTAGTAACTCTCAAATTACTATGAGACAAGTATTAGAGAAATTAAAAAATAATATGAGAAAAGAATAAACAATTATAAACAAATAATAAAGAAAGATTAAGACAAACGGTGGAAGGAACAAACGAACATTAAAACAATGGAATTTTAACAGAGGAGGATAATTTAAGTGAAAAAAAATATCATATTCATACGGTATATCCATACAGTTAATTCATGCAAAAACGTGATCAATTGTCATAAGTGCGCATGTCCTATAAAGGCTCAAGATACAAAGTGTCACGAGAAGTTTATGATCTCGAATGTTTCGTCTCAACCGCTGATAAAATAATGTGGTTGACATATAATAATTGTGTGCGTCATATCAAAGCACGAGATACTGAATTCCACAATACGTCTACGATCTACTAATATTTAATCTCAATCATTGATGATGAATATGAGATCAACGGTAAAAAAAACAAATCCTACCTCATTAAGCTACAAATATAATCCGTGAACAAATACTTCATATTATACTCGATATTAATAATCAAAGTCTTTATATTTTCTCCCTTAGACTAGGTGTACAACTATAAAACCTAATCACATACAACAATCAAAATCCTATTATTTGTAATATTTGAGGTCATACAAACATTTTTCTGTAAGGTTTATATATGTGTGCGATAGATCAATATGATGGGCTGAGGAACCCTAAGCATCATTTAGACAATTCAAAGTAAACTATGACATATTTTGGATCGAATGAAGCATTTATTTGTCTAATATTTCCATTCACGATGTGTGAATCAACATTTTTATGGTTTTAAAATCTATTTACATATATCATTGTTGTTTTTACAAACTTATACTTCATATTCAAAGAGTATTTCATTTGTAAAAAAAATGTATACGAATATACATAGCATAATTAATGATCATCAAGAAAATCCAGAGAGTTGGTTTGCGATTATATATTAAAATCATAAGTAAGACGTAGAGCATTGTACATTCAAATAAGAATATATAATTTATTAAAAGGCTATATGACATACAATGATGGAATTTGTTCTAAAAAAACTAAAGATAACATGACTAAATTGCTTACCCGAGAAAAGAAGTATATATATTGTAAGGATAAAATGATAACTCTTAGAACAACTAACTAACATATAATATAACATACATATTAAAAATAGAATATCCGATTGATGAAATAGAATATCTGATTTGATTGACAAAATATAAAAATAAAATAAAAAAATAACCCCTATAAATATGGATATTTTCATTTTTATCTTTTTAGTAACTCTCAAATTACTATGAGACAAGTATTAGAGAAATTAAAAAATAATATGAGACAAAAATAAACAATTATAAACAAATAATAAAGAAAGATTAAGACAAACGGTGGAAGGAACAAACGAACATTAAAACAATGGAATTTTAACAAGACTAAGAACAACAACAACAATAGTAGTAGATGTAATTACCAAAGGAAATGCTAATTCGGTATTGGTGACCAGACATGACCTCCCAGATCCAACAGCACCCTCTCCATAACCCCGCACGCTATCCACGCCGCCGATTGCAAATGCTTGATAAGGAGCCATATCCCCCACAATCGAACCACCTGTCAGGCTGTCCATTCCCAAAAAGTTATTAATATGATATATAGAACCAAAGAATCTGGATTCTGAGTAATCTTATAAGCTAAAATGGTAGTGTAGATTAAAAAAAGTTAGATTTCTTGAAAAGGTCACAGGTTGTTTGGTGTCTAATAAAAAAGGTCAAATTTCAAAGTTCGAAACAATATTATAAAATAAAACTGAGAACAAAAAAAGTACTTTAAAGATAAATGTGCATAGAGAACAAGCCAGGAAAAGAAATCATAGTCAAAAATTAAATAAGCCGAAAATAACTACACTTTTGCAGGTTTTTTGCCTATGGAACTCTTAGATATCATTTTAAGCCAGAGAAAAACAGTTTTGTTTTAAGATCAAAAGCCAGACCAACCAAACACTTTTGGTTGCTTATAAGCCAATAAGCAAATAAGTTCTTGGCACCAGATGACCTCTAATTATGCATTACAACATTTCGGTTTCTCACCTGGCCATGAGGAAAGCAGGTCCAAGTTTGACACCTTTTGATGCAACAAATTTGAACCGGTTGAAGATAAGCCACTTGGACAAAACAGGAATACCTTGTTCTATTTGCACACTAAGCTGCAACATGAAAACTCTAGGTATAACAATTAATGCTGCTAAACTAACATCAAGAGTGTTATCGTATACATCAAGAAAGAACTTACACGAGAAAAACTACGGTCATTTACTTTTGCGAATCGAGATTCTTGCTTCAAAACCACCATATTGTCGTAAAAAGTACCGCTGCAAAAAGTAACTCAGATACAAATATAAAGAGGGTTCACTGTATATATAACTAAAAAGATCAATATGTCATACATACATATATTACCTGGAAGTCACAGGAAACCCCTCCAGATCTCTAGTTATGGAACGCCCATCATCATCCAGAGGATGGATATGCTGCATATTGTTGGCAGTAATTAATGAAATTCCCAAGGGGATAGATGAAAATGCCAAGGGCATATCATTAAGCAATCTGAAAGTTGTTTGATGTTTTATAGAAAAAAATAGTTTTTTTAAGGTTAAAAAAACATTATAAAATAAAAATGAGAACTAAAAATAAATAAAACATGTCTTTAAGGAAAGCAACACATATAAAAAAGGAATCGGTGAAATAATATTAACACAAAAGTCAAAAATTCAATAAGCCAAGACTGCTAACATGTTTTGGCTTTTGGATTATTTGGTTTTTTTAATCTAAGATTACGCTGATAAATTTTGAGATGGAAAAAGCTTGACCAACAAAACCTTCTTATTGTTTATAAGCTAATAAGCCATTAAGTCAATGACACTAATCAACCTTAGTCTAGACTCTTAGTGCAAAAAGATACCTCAAACTTTATACTGGTTGTGCTGCTCCATTTCCTACTTGCTGGCTCACTCAAGTTCAACCCAAACGATACTCGAGATAAATTCACACTTCCACTTCCTGACCGTGAGAAATTGTCAATCGGTATACCATGGACCCCGATTTCTGGCGAAAGAGAATGCTGGGTCAAGTTATCTACAAGTTAGAAAACTGTTGCAAGCTAAATTTGGTTCAAATTTTAATCACACAATAGGACTAAGACATGGATTCAATTATTATAATGCTGATATTAAGTTTATAATAGGTTTAAGACATCAGAGTCAATGTATAAGTAAGTTACAAAGCATGACAGAGCGGCCGACTAGAAGGTTCAAACAGTTCAACGCTGAAAACAAGAGTAAATCGACTCAAAAATGTTCCATGATATGTCAAGTCAGACATTTTACAAGTTAAAACACATGGGCAACCATCTTACATCGGAAAAGTACATTTCACAAGTAAAATGAAACTACAAAGACAAAGCAGTTTTTTTGTGAGCAAGGGAGTGTACTAAAACAGTATAGCCATAAAACTAGATACATACCTGAATAATGAAACACTTTTGAGCAAGCCATTCAGGTCTTGGCCTTCTGTAAGCTACCAGTACATTTGAATCATACAGTCCTTTATCCCAAGACACATCTAGCTTCTCACTTCCACCAAACAGATTTGGATGTTTAATACAAAGACTGCAATAATCAGATTTCCGAAAATAAAATCAATAACTTCCCTAGTTTCCCGATTGCCATTCATTTAAAGTTGCAGAAACTATGATATATTTATATCTTTTCATTCCTTTTCCTAACCAAATCCTCAATCTAATTCTATTAATGGTTGTTTTCAATCCAATGAATCACAAACTTGAAACTGAAACACTTGCCTGCCAATCACCATTGAGAGCGGACTCCCATTATCCCTATCAAAGACAGCAACAACAACAAAACTTGAAAATTTCTCAGACAAAACTCAACATTAACATCAACCTTGGCTACATGAATGAGAGAAGGAGATAGGAGCAAGACCTGAGAGAAGGAAACATCAATGAAGCACATAGCTTATGAGTGAAATCAATATTAACATCAATCTTGGCTACAATTGACACAAAACCCATGTAAGAAAATCTACACATTAATAAATTAGAGTTACAGAAATTGACATTGTCGTAAACTGACTGACCTTTGCCTGCGTGAATACTTTTCTGAGCTCCCATGACATAACTGATGAGCCAATGAACAGTGGTGCCTACCTGATTAATTTCACTTATGCACGACTTTAACCGGGTGAAGCTGAGAATGTGATTGTGATTGTGTGTGTTTGGTGTGCCTTGTGGGTGTAGAAAAAGAATATGTGCTTGTTATCTTCCTTTTCTTCTTTATGGACTGAGCTTACTGGGGCTAGTGGGGGCAGAAGAGTAAGGGGCCTAGGTTGGAAATAGCACTTTCATGTAATACAATTCACTTCTATAGGTTCATCCAAAATCGGTATATTTTCATATATATATTATGATAAAAAAAAAATTAACTATATTTTCCTGATTCTATTTTTTTTTTTATAATACTAATCTTTTTAGAATAAAGTTTTTGTTTTATAATATAAATCGTTTTTATTTTGTATTGATTACGTATATTTCACTTTTAATCAATACTCGATTGTAAAATAAAAACGACATGGCAAATGTATTGCCTTGTTAAGTCTATTGAGACAGACAAGCAGAAAGATGGTTGGAAAAGAAGAACACACTAAAATACCATTGTGTCGTATTCACGATGCAACATATAGCTAAAAATGTTCGGAAAAAAATGTGATATGATAAGGTGAATCCTCTAGTTAGTTTGCACGAGGGATAGTGGTCAATTGCTGAGAGTTAACCTTAAAAATTTTATTTTTAGCACACGAGAGTCGGATGAACGAAGCACTTGGTCGGACAGACTTTTTTTATCACCTAAACGAGTGCAGAATTAGATGCAACTTCCATAATCTCAATATCTTTATTTACGACGTATTCTTGGGACATATTTAAAATTTCCCAATTTTTTGACATCACGCTTAAGAATCCATCTTTTTTTATATGTACTATTTTGGCCCATCTTGGCTTGCTTACCCAAGTTATCGCTCACATTTGGTAAAACACACTTACACGAGGATGCATTATTTTTAATAGAAACAACCAGTTTTTACCATTGTTATTGTCAGTTAAAAAATATGGGACTAGACGCGTAGCGTGAACCGAGTATCAGTCGTATTTTTGTCCCATTAACAACCGTCACGTCTCAACTCTCACTAACCGTCACTATATCTAACTTCCAAAAGCGTTCAAAATAAGTTCTCTCGTGTAAGCAAATAATGAAATTGATAATTCCAAAAAAATTAAGACCTCGTGTAACCTTTTTTAACTGAACGTCACTCGATGAACAAATAATATAACATATTTTCTTTAAATCTACTTGACTTGTAAAAAGAGAAATATTAATAATGTAGCGCGGGAACACACAAGACACAAAAAACAATATGTTATACAAACTATATTTATTGATTTCTTATAATTTTTATATTTGAATAACTTACATGCACCCCTGAGAATATGAGGAGTCCTATGATTGAAAATATGAAGATTACAGATTACTCTATAAAAATGGATGAAGTAAAATAGTAGAAAGACATACTTGTGACCATAAAAAGTTACATTAGGATAAGATTTATGGGATTGAGACATGAATTTTAAGATAATCGAAGCACCTATCAAATTGACCAATGTTGCAATGAGTTTAGGGATAGCTACGACGGATAAATATGAATATAATAAAAAGGTTTGAGATGATTTAGATAAAATGTTAATTGGAAACCCGTTGTTTATGATTTTGTGCAAAAAACAAACCACTTCGTTTTTAATATTTGTTGACATGTATCCATCCAAGTGTAACCAAGGTATGATAAGTGCATGAATGGCCCGTTTGTGATGAAGTTAAGTTTTATTACATAAATTTGGGACCTAAAAAAATCTCAGCAAAATAGATTTATCAATAGGGAAATCCTATTTGAAACAAATATCTTGACCTAAAGTAAAATTAGTAACAAGAATTTGAGTCATTCTTGGAGTACTAGAAAGATAAGGGTAATTGTCAGAATAAAACGAGCACGGTTAATTGAACCATTTATGACTTTATTTTGATATTGAATCAATGTTAATCTAGTATAAAACACAAGTTCATGCACGTCACTTAACGTTGATGTAAGATTGACGATCAGATTTTGCTTTGTCAAATTACGCTTTCTAAATTAATATTTGAAGTAATATCTGACAAGCATCCTAAATTATAAAAGTAACCGTATATATAATTATTTTACAAGTTATCATCAACAAAGGATATCATTATAGACTGAATGAATTCTATGCTATCTCGACTTTTACCTCTTATTCCATAAAACACAAAAATATCAAGTGATGACAATATACTAAAATATTATATGTACATACTGATAAGGAAATAAAAAATTAGGGATCAAAATATAAATGAATGAAACCTTGTATGATAAATTGTAAAGTTGTGGAAAAGATTTAAAGCTTTGTGTAAGATAGATGACTAATATGTAATTAATCCCTTTGTGTAACAATTTCTATTATATTTGACTTGCACCTATATATAAAAGTCAAGGTTGAATTGAGAAAGGGATTCTGACTTTTGAGATTAAATTACTTGCTAGTCTTGATTTTCTCTTTCTAGAAACTACTTCTATGTACTTCTCACTATTTCTCTCTACGAACCACATTAAATCCACATCACATACATCGGGGTTAAAAACGATATTGATGTCCAAGTATTAGAGAAATTAAAAAATAATATGAGACAAGAATAAACAATTTTAAACAAGTAATAAAGAAAGATTAAGACAAACGGTGGAAGGAACAAACGAACATTAAAACAATGGATTTTTAACAGAGGAGGATAATTTAAGTGAAAAAAAAAATATCATATTCATACGGTATATCCATAAAGTTAATTCATGCAAAAACGTGATCAATTGTCATAAGTGCGCATGTCCTATAAAGGCTCAAGATACAAAGTGTCACGAGAAGTTTATGATCTCGAATGTTTCGTCTCAACCGCTTATAAAATAATGTGGTTGACATATAATAATTGTGTGCGCCATATCAAAGCACGAGCTGAATTCCACAATACGTCTACGATCTACTAATATTTAATCTCAGTCATTGATGATGAATATGAGATCAACGGTAAAAAAAAAACAAATCCTACCTCATTAAGCTACAAATATAATCCGTGAACAAATACTTCATATTATACTCGATATTAATAATCAAAGTCTTTAGATTTTCTCCCTTAGACTAGGTGTACAACTATAAAACCTAATCACATACAACAATCAAACTCCTATTATTTGTAATATTTGAGGTCATACAAACATTTTTCTGTAAGGTTTATATATGTGTGCGATAGATCAATATGATGGGCTGAGGAACCCTAAGCATCATTTAGATATTTCAAAGTAAACTATGACATATTTTGGATCGAATGAAGCATTTATTTGTCTAATATTTCCATTCACGGTGTGTGAATCAACATTTTTATGGTTTTAAAATCTATTTACATGTATCATTGTTGTTTTTACAAACTTATACTTCATATTCAAAGAGCATTTCATTTGTAAAAAAAATGTATACAAATATACATAGCATAATTAATGATCATCAAGAAAATCCAGGGAGTTGGTTTGCGATTATATGTTAAAATCATAAGTAAGACGTAGAGCATTGTACATTCAAATAAGAATATATAATTTATTAAAAGGCTATATGACATACAATGATGGAATTTGTTCTAAAAAATCTAAAGATAACATGACTAAATTGCTTACCCGAGAAAAGAAGTATATATATTGTAAGGATAAAATGATAGCTCTTTAAACAACTAACTAACATATAATATAACATACATATTAAAAATAGAATATTCGATTGATGAAATAGAATATCTGATTTGATTGACAAAATATAAAAATAAAATAAAAAAATAACCCCTATAAATATGAATATTTTCATTTTTATCTTTTTAGTAACTCTCAAATTACTATGAGACAAGTATTAGAGAAATTAAAAAATAATATGAGACAAGAATAAACAATTATAAACAAATAATAAAGAAAGATTAAGACAAACGGTGGAAGGAACAAACGAACATTAAAACAATGGAATTTTAACAGAGGAGGATAATTTAAGTGAAAAAAAATATCATATTCATACGGTATATCCATAAAGTTAATTCATGCAAAAACGTGATCAATTGTCATAAGTGCGCATGTCCTATAAAGGCTCGAGATACAAAGTGTCACGAGAAGTTTATGATCTCGAATGTTTCGTCTCAACCGCTGATAAAATAATGTGGTTGACATATAATAATTGTGTGCGTCATATCAAAGCACGAGATACTGAATTCCACAATACGTCTACGATCTACTAATATTTAATCTCAATCATTGATGATGAATATGAGATCAGCGGTAAAAAAAACAAATCCTACCTCATTAAGCTACAGATATAATCCGTGAACAAATAATTCATATTATACTCGATATTAATAATCAAAGTCTTTAGATTTTCTCCCTTAAACTAGGTGTACAACTATAAAACCTAATCACATACAACAATCAAACTCCTATTATTTGTAATATTTGAGGTCATACAAACATTTTTCTGTAAGGTTTATATATGTGTGCGATAGATCAATATGATGGGCTGAGGAACCCTAAATATCATTTAGACAATTCAAAGTAAACTATGACATATTTTGGATCGAATGAAGCATTTATTTGTCTAATATTTCCATTCACGATGTGTGAATCAACATTTTTATGGTTTTAAAATCTATTTACATATATCATTGTTGTTTTTACAAACTTATACTTCATATTCAAAGAGCATTTCATTTGTAAAAAAATGTATACGAATATACATAGCATAATTAATGATCATCAAGAAAATCCAGGGAGTTGGTTTGCGATTATATATTAAAATCATAAGTAAGACGTAGAGCATTGTACATTCAAATAAGAATATATAATTTATTAAAAGGCTATATGACATACAATGATGGAATTTGTTCTAAAAAAACTAAAGATAACATGACTAAATTGCTTACCCGAGAAAAGAAGTATATATATTGTAAGGATAAAATGATAGCTCTTTAAACAACTAACTAACATATAATATAACATACATATTAAAAATAGAATATCCGATTGATGAAATAGAATATCTGATTTGATTGACAAAAATAAAAATAAAATAAAAAAAATAACCCCTATAAATATGGATATTTTTATTTTTATCTTTTTAGTAACTCTCAAATTACTATGAGACAAGTATTAGAGAAATTAAAAAATAATATGAGAAAAGAATAAACAATTATAAACAAATAATAAAGAAAGATTAAGACAAACGGTGGAAGGAACAAACGAACATTAAAACAATGGAATTTTAACAGAGGAGGATAATTTAAGTGAAAAAAAATATCATATTCATACGGTATATCCATACAGTTAATTCATGCAAAAACGTGATCAATTGTCATAAGTGCGCATGTCCTATAAAGGCTCAAGATACAAAGTGTCACGAGAAGTTTATGATCTCGAATGTTTCGTCTCAACCGCTGATAAAATAATGTGGTTGACATATAATAATTGTGTGCGTCATATCAAAGCACGAGATACTGAATTCCACAATACGTCTACGATCTACTAATATTTAATCTCAATCATTGATGATGAATATGAGATCAACGGTAAAAAAAACAAATCCTACCTCATTAAGCTACAAATATAATCCGTGAACAAATACTTCATATTATACTCGATATTAATAATCAAAGTCTTTATATTTTCTCCCTTAGACTAGGTGTACAACTATAAAACCTAATCACATACAACAATCAAAATCCTATTATTTGTAATATTTGAGGTCATACAAACATTTTTCTGTAAGGTTTATATATGTGTGCGATAGATCAATATGATGGGCTGAGGAACCCTAAGCATCATTTAGACAATTCAAAGTAAACTATGACATATTTTGGATCGAATGAAGCATTTATTTGTCTAATATTTCCATTCACGATGTGTGAATCAACATTTTTATGGTTTTAAAATCTATTTACATATATCATTGTTGTTTTTACAAACTTATACTTCATATTCAAAGAGTATTTCATTTGTAAAAAAAATGTATACGAATATACATAGCATAATTAATGATCATCAAGAAAATCCAGAGAGTTGGTTTGCGATTATATATTAAAATCATAAGTAAGACGTAGAGCATTGTACATTCAAATAAGAATATATAATTTATTAAAAGGCTATATGACATACAATGATGGAATTTGTTCTAAAAAAACTAAAGATAACATGACTAAATTGCTTACCCGAGAAAAGAAGTATATATATTGTAAGGATAAAATGATAACTCTTAGAACAACTAACTAACATATAATATAACATACATATTAAAAATAGAATATCCGATTGATGAAATAGAATATCTGATTTGATTGACAAAATATAAAAATAAAATAAAAAAATAACCCCTATAAATATGGATATTTTCATTTTTATCTTTTTAGTAACTCTCAAATTACTATGAGACAAGTATTAGAGAAATTAAAAAATAATATGAGACAAAAATAAACAATTATAAACAAATAATAAAGAAAGATTAAGACAAACGGTGGAAGGAACAAACGAACATTAAAACAATGGAATTTTAACAGAGGAGGATAATTTAAGTGAAAAAAAATATCATATTCATACGGTATATCCATAAAGTTAATTCATGCAAAAACGTGATCAATTGTCATAAGTGCGCATGTCCTATAAAGGCTCAAGATACAAAGTGTCACGAGAAGTTTATGATCTCGAATGTTTCGTCTCAACCGCTGATAAAATAATGTGGTTGACATATAATAATTGTGTGCGTCATATCAAAGCACGAGCTGAATTCCACAATACGTCTACGATCTACTAATATTTAATCTCAGTCATTGATGATGAATATGAGATCAACGGTAAAAAAAACAAATTCTACCTCATTAAGCTACAAATATAATCCGTGAACAAATACTTCATATTATACTCGATATTAATAATCAAAGTCTTTAGATTTTCTCCCTTAAACTAGGTGTACAACTATAAAATCTAATCACATACAACAATCAAACTCCTATTATTTGTAGTATTTGAGGTCATACAAACATTTTTCTGTAAGGTTTATATATGTGTGCGATAGATCAATATGATGGGCTGAGGAACCCTAAGCATCATTTAGACAATTCAAAGTAAACTATGACATATTTTGGATCGAATGAAGCATTTATTTGTCTAATATTTCCATTCACGGTGTGTGAATCAACATTTTTATGGTTTTAAAATCTATTTACATATATCATTGTTGTTTTTACAAACTTATACTTCATATTCAAAGAGCATTTCATTTGTAAAAAAAAATGTATACGAATATACATAGCATAATTAATGATCATCAAGAAAATCCAGGGAGTTGGTTTGCGATTATATATTAAAATCATAAGTAAGACGTAGAGAATTGTACATTCAAATAAGAATATATAATTTATTAAAAGGCTATATGACATACAATGATGGAATTTGTTCTAAAAAAACTAAAGATAACATGACTAAATTGCTTACCCGAGAAAAGAAGTATATATATTGTAAGGATAAAATGATAACTCTTAGAACAACTAACTAACATATAATATAACATACATATTAAAAATAGAATATCTGATTGATGAAATAGAATATCTGATTTGATTGACAAAATATAAAAATAAAATAAAAAAATAACCCTTATAAATATGGATATTTTCATTTTTATCTTTTTAGTAACTCTCAAATTACTATTAGACAAGTATTAGAGAAATTAAAAAAATAATATGAGACAAGAATAAACAATTATAAACAAATAATAAAGAAAGATTAAGACAAACGGTGGAAGGAACAAACGAACATTAAAACAATGGAATTTTAACAGAGGAGGATAATTTAAGTGAAAAAAAATATCATATTCATACGGTATATCCATAAAGTTAATTCATGCAAAAACGTGATCAATTGTCATAAGTGCGCATGTCCTATAAAGGCTCAAGATACAAAGTGTCACGAGAAGTTTATGATCTCGAATGTTTCGTCTCAACCGCTGATAAAATAATGTGGTTGACATATAATAATTGTGTGCGTCATATCAAAGCACGAGCTGAATTCCACAATACGTCTACGATCTACTAATATTTAATCTCAGTCATTGATGATGAATATGAGATCAACGGTAAAAAAAACAAATTCTACCTCATTAAGCTACAAATATAATCCGTGAACAAATACTTCATATTATACTCGATATTAATAATCAAAGTCTTTAGATTTTCTCCCTTAAACTAGGTGTACAACTATAAAATCTAATCACATACAACAATCAAACTCCTATTATTTGTAATATTTGAGGTCATACAAACATTTTTCTGTAAGGTTTATATATGTGTGCGATAGATCAATATGATGGGCTGAGGAACCCTAAGCATCATTTAGACAATTCAAAGTAAACTATGACATATTTTGGATCGAATGAAGCATTTATTTGTCTAATATTTCCATTCACGGTGTGTGAATCAACATTTTTATGGTTTTAAAATCTATTTACATATATCATTGTTGTTTTTACAAACTTATACTTCATATTCAAAGAGCATTTCATTTGTAAAAAAAATGTATACGAATAATACATAGCATAATTAATGATCATCAAGAAAATCCAGGGAGTTGGTTTGCGATTATATATTAAAATCATAAGTAAGACGTAGAGAATTGTACATTCAAATAAGAATATATAATTTATTAAAAGGCTATATGACATACAATGATGGAATTTGTTCTAAAAAAACTAAAGATAACATGACTAAATTGCTTACCCGAGAAAAGAAGTATATATATTGTAAGGATAAAATGATAACTCTTAGAACAACTAACTAACATATAATATAACATACATATTAAAAATAGAATATCCGATTGATGAAATAGAATATCTAATTTGATTGACAAAATATAAAAATAAAATAAAAAAATAACCCTTATAAATATGGATATTTTCATTTTTATCTTTTTAGTAACTCTCAAATTACTATTAGACAAGTATTAGAGAAATTAAAAAAATAATATGAGACAAGAATAAACAATTATAAACAAATAATAAAGAAAGATTAAGACAAACGGTGGAAGGAACAAACGAACATTAAAACAATGGAATTTTAACAGAGGAGGATAATTTAAGTGAAAAAAATATCATATTCATACGGTATATCCATAAAGTTAATTCATGCAAAAACGTGATCAATTGTCATAAGTGCGCATGTCCTATAAAGGCTCAAGATACAAAGTGTCACGAGAAGTTTATGATCTCGAATGTTTCGTCTCAACCGCTGATAAAATAATGTGGTTGACATATAATAATTGTGTCCGTCATATCAAAGCACGAGATACTGAATTCCACAATACGTCTACGATCTACTAATATTTAATCTCAATCATTGATGATGAATATGAGATCAACGGTAAAAAAAACAAATCCTACCTCATTAAGCTACAAATATAATCCGTGAACAAATACTTCATATTATACTCGATATTAATAATCAAAGTCTTTAGATTTTCTCCCTTAAACTAGGTGTACAACTATAAAACCTAATCACATACAACAATCAAACTCCTATTATTTGTAATATTTGAGGTCATACAAACATTTTTCTGTAAGGTTTATATATGTGTGCGATAGATCAATATGATGGGCTGAGGAACCCTAAGCATCATTTAGACAATTCAAAGTAAACTATGACATATTTTGGATCGAATGAAGCATTTATTTGTCTAATATTTCCATTCACGATGTGTGAATCAACATTTTTATGGTTTTAAAATCTATTTACATATATCATTGTTGTTTTTACAAACTTATACTTCATATTCAAAGAGCATTTCATTTGTTAAAAAAATGTATACGAATATACATAACATAATTAATGATCTTCAAGAAAATCCAGGGAGTTGGTTTGCGATTATATATTAAAATCATAAGTAAGACGTAGAGTATTGTACATTCAAATAAGAATATATAATTTATTAAAAGGCTATATGACATACAATGATGGAATTTGTTCTAAAAAATCTAAAGATAACATGACTAAATTGCTTACCCGAGAAAAGAAGTATATATATTATAAGGATAAAATGATAGCTCTTAGAACAACTAACTAACATATAATATAACATACATATTAAAAATAGAATATCCGATTGATGAAATAGAATATCTCATTTGATTGACAAAATATAAAAATAAAATAAAAAAATAACCCCTATAAATATGGATATTTTCATTTTTATCTTTTTAGTAACTCTCAAATTACTTAAATTTTATTTTATTTTTCATTCATCTAAAAAAACATCAAGAACAAGAACACATCAAGAAGACTATTGTAGAATGTTTTGAGATATTGTAGTAGTATTTGTAGAATTTTGTTTTAAGAGATTTAAGAAAAGAATATTTATTTGAGAGATAATTTGAGAGATGAATGAGAATTAGATTAGTTTGTACTGTTTTGTACATAAAAAATCCAAAAAAAAAAAATGTTTTTACCAAATAGGATATCCAATTTGCTCGAAAAATAAATAAATAAAATAATCCTTATCAATAGAGGTATTTTCATTATATTTTTTTAATAACTCTCAAATTACTTAAATTTCCTTTTATTTGTCATTCATACAAAAAATACATCAAGAACAAGAACACATCAAGAAGAGTATTGTAGAAAAGTTTTATGAAAACCTTATTTTTGAAGGGGAAATATCAAATCGGATTCAAGTCAGGGATGATTCCAAGGGACAGAAGCCAGATTCAAGACCGACGTTCGCTGAGGTGCTGAAAAAGAATACAAGAAGGATCCTTCCAGATGAAAAAACAAGGAAAGAACGCTCTTTTGTGCATGCAAATGTCTCAACAGGAGTGGGAGATGGATACACTTTCGTCAAATTTGACGAACCAGATAAGATCAAACTTTCTTCCCTTTCTAAATTTACGTTAATTGCTAAGTTTTCGTTTGGATCCCCTTCTGTGTATGATTTTAGGGTTTATTTAGATTCTTTCAGATTCATAGGAAATTACAGTGTGTTTAAATGGGATTATAGACATGTGTTTGTTGAATTTGATGATTTAGTTGATGCTAAATATTTTTGGAAACGAACTGTTAGGACTATGGGTCAATTTACTTTTAGAATTCTTAGGTGGTCTACTGATTTTAACCCCAAACGGGAGTCTCCTTTGACTCCCGTTTGGATTTCTTTTCCCAGAATTCCTGAACATATGTATAACACTGATACCATTGAACATATAGCAAATGAAATAGGTATGCTTTTAGAAACATGGATACCATATAAAAATAGGGCTAGTTATAACATTTGTAAGGCTTGGACTGTTGTTGATACCTCAAGTCTTCTTCCCCAAAGACTTTGGATAAGCTTTGGGGATCGAGACGGTTACTGGCAGGATGTCATTTACAATGACATACCTGCTTACTGTAAGAAGTGTAGACATCTAGGTTATCGTGAATCCAGTTGTAAAGTTGATGAATTAAACCATAAAAAAATTAAATTTGCAAGTTAATGCTATAAAACATAAGGAGAAATGGATTCCTAAGATTAAATTTTTGATAGTTCCCAATGATAATAATACTAGTGAGCATGCTAATGATAATCTGATATTACTTAATAAAGATGCTGAAATAAACATTAATAATACTTTACCTATGAAGTCAAATGATAATTGCTTAGTTTTTAATCAAAATTTAAGTTCTCCTGTTTTAAATTATAGTGATGTTATTGAGGCCTTGCAGTCTATAAACCTTAGTGATACTTTTAATATACTGAATGAGGATAATATGTCTGATAAGGAATTATGTGATATATCTAGTGATAGACTAAATTTAAGTCTCCCTAACTCTCCTATGAATAGACTTATAGATATGCCTGATAAGATAAGTAATAAGAAATCTACCAAAGTTAAAATTAAAGGTCTTAAAAGCAACTTAATCAATAAACCTCTAACTCTCAAAGGATCTGTAAGATCCTCAAAAATACTTAAGAAATGACAGTCTCTTTTTTGAATTGGAATGCCAGAGGAGTTGGTAATATTAACACAATTAGAAGAATTAGGAGTTTAATTAAAAAGTTTTCAATAGATCTAATAGTTATTCATGATCCTATGTTGTCTAATGAAAAAATAGAGAAAACTTCTAAAAAGTTAGGTTTTGATCAATACTTTGGTAATAAAAATAATAAAACCTGGTTATTTTGGAAAAACTCTTATAAGATCAACATTATTTTAGATTCTGACCAATTAGTCCATACTATGGTGAACCATTCTGACTCTGTGGATGAGTTTCTAGTCACCATATTATATGCAAAATGCAATAGACTTTTAAGAATGACCCTGTGGAACCAAATGAGAGATATATCAAACAATATTTCAACTGAACCTTGGCTAGTGGTTGGAGATTTTAACACTATCTCCAATGCCAGTGAACGAATAAACTGTGTAACACTGTGTATGAATTCAATGGAGGATTTTAACAATATAATTCTTGATTGTAGTCTTGAGGATCCTGGTTTCTCTGGTACTAATTTTACATGGACTAATAGTCATAAATGGAAAAGATTAGATAGAGCTTTCCATAATGATAAATGAAGGGATAAATTTAATGTTACAAAGGTGAGGCATCTGACCAGAACTGGGTCAGATCACTCTCCTTTATTAATTTCTGTCTCATCTGTGTTATCTGTCTATAAACCTCATTTTAGGTTTCAAAACATGTGGTTTAGTCATCCTAATTTCTTATTTACAGTGGAAAACAATTGGTTGAATCCTTTAGACCTACCTCCTTATTCCAATTTCATTCATTTATTCTGGTTTAAGCTTAAAAGACTTAAAACTCATTTAAAAATCTGGAATAAAGATATTTTTGGCAACGTTTTTTATTGTATTGAAAAAACTGAAGAGGAAATTAGTATTTTTTAGAGTTTGTTAGAAGTGTCTTATTCTGTAGAAAATAATAGAAAACTTTATGAACTTAAGTCTAAGCATCTGGTTTTATTAGCTAGGGAAGAAACTTTCTGGTTACAAAAGTCTGCTTCTAAATGGTTAAAAGATGGGGACAAAAACACTAAGACTTTTCACAATTATGTTAAAAAGAAGAGGTCTAGAAATAGGATAGATGAAATTTTAGTTAACAATGAAAGATTAGATGACCATAAGCTTATATGTGAGTCAGATGTAACCTACTTTTCAGAGCTTCTCCATACAAAAGATGTATCCCTGATTTTCCTCTTGATGTTATCCCAAATCTAGTTAGTGATCTTGATAATCTATCACTATTAGCTAAGCCTGCTTTAGATGAGGTATATAGTATTATTAGAGGTTTAAAAAGTTCTAGTGTCTCTAGAGTTGATGGTTTCAACTCCAGATTTTATAGTGAATGTTGGTCTATAATAAAGGAGGATCTAGTTAATGCTATAGCAGATTATTTTGATAAAGTTAGTTTCCCTCAAAGTATGTTTGCTACCTCTATTTGTTTAATACCAAAGAAACCTAATGCTAAGTCTTGGTCTGAGTTCAGACCAATTAGTCTATGCTCTGTTTTTAACATAATTATATCCAAAATTATCAATAATAGACTAAGTATACTATTGCCTAAACTAATCTCTAGAGAGCAAGGAGCGTATGTTCCAAATAGAACTATACAAGAGAACATTATGATTACTCAAGAGTTAGTCAATGATTTAAACAAAAAACAGAGGGGTAGTAATATTATTATAAATCTGGATATGAAGAAAGCCTTTGATAAGCTTAATTTTAAGTTCATATACCAAGTTTTGAGATCCTTTGGTTTTAGTATTCAGGCCATTAACTTAATTAAAAAGAGCATAGAACATATTCAGTACTCAGTAATTATTAATGGTGTAGCTTATGGTTATTTTAAGTCTTCTAATGGCATTAGGTATGGGGATCCTTTATCCCCCTCTCTTTTTATATTAGCTGAAGAATTTCTTATTAGAGGTGTGAATAATTGTATAGCTTTAGATCCCTCTCAAATTTTCAAAACTAGAAGTTCTATTACTATAAACTGTTTGGCATTTGCTGATGATGTACTATTGTTTTTAAATGGTTCTGTAAGAAATCTTAAAAAGATAGGAAGGTTTTTGTTAACTTACCAAATATTATCAGGACAACAAATAAATTACCAGAAAACATCTTTTGTGGTGCCATCAATATTGCCCAGACCTAGAATTAGATCTCTAGAGTTGCTACTTGGATTCAATCATAGTTTTCTACCTTTTAAACACTTATGAGTTCCAATCTTCCTTAAGAATAAGACTTCATATTATGATGGAATTATAAATAAAATCAGAATGAGTATAGATCATTGGAATTCTAAAACTTTATCTTTTAGAGGTAGATTGATTTTAATCAAATCTGTTCTGTTAGCTTACCCTTTATACTATATGCAGTGTATTGTAATACCTAAATCCATTATTAATAGGATTAATAATCTTCTTAATAAGTTCTTATGGGGTCATTCTGATAACAATAAAACAATTATTTGGAAAGATTGGCTTAGTCCATGTATCAAGAAGAACAATTCTCTAAGAAGTTGTGGATTGAAGATCAAGAAGATGGAGTATAATTCTTGCTATGGAATTAGATTTACAGACATATTGACGATCTAAAATCAAAAGGATGTTGTAGATCCATAAGCTGATTGTTTTTATGGCTTCAATAGCTTTAGGGTCTAGGTACTGATATAAGCTGTAATATCTGTAACACCTAAACGCTGATTGTTTTTTCTCTCAACATCAATAAAGGTTTTGTTTCTTGCCAAAAAAGAAGAAGAGTATTGTAGAATGTTTTAAGATATTGTAGTAGTATTTATAGAATTGTGTTTTGAGAGATTTAGGAAAACTATTTTTATTTGAGAGATAATTTGAGAGATGAATGAGAATTAGATTAGTTTGTAGTGTATTCGTACATAAAAAAAATCTAAAAAAGTGTTTTTACCAAATAGGATATCCGATTTGTCAAATAGAATGTCCGATTTGCAAATAGACTATCTAATTTGCTAAAAAATCCTATAAATACGGATATTTTTGTTTTTTAGTAACTCTAAAATTATTTAAATTTCTTTTTATTTGTCATTAATATAACGAAGACATCAAGAACAATAACACATGAAAAAGACTATCGTAGAATGTTCAGAGATATTGTAGTACCATATGTAATATTGTGTTTTGAGAGATTTAGGAAAACTATTTTTGTTTCAGAGATGATCTGAAAGATGAATGAGAATTAGATTAGTTTGTAGTGTATTCGTACATGAAAAAATATATAAAAAATGTTTTTACCAAATAGGATATCCGATTTACAAATAGGATATCCGATTTACTCAATAAAAATAACCCCTATAAATATAAGTATTTTCATTTTATTTTTTAGTAACTCTCAAATTATTTAAATTTATTTTTATCTATCATTCATATAAAAAACATCAAGAACAATAACATATCAAGAAGACTATTGTAAAATGTTTTGAGAAATTGTAGTACCATTTGTAAGATTATTGTAAAATGTTTTGAGAAATTGTAGTACAATTTGTAAGATTGTGTTTTAAGAGATTTAGGAAAAATATTTTTGTTTGAGAGATGATTTGAGAGATGAATGAGAATTAGATTAGTTTGTAGTGTATCCGTACATAAAAAAAATTAAAAAAATGTTTTTATCAATTAGGATATCCGATTTGCTCAATAAAAAAATTCGTATAAATATGAGCATTTTCATTTTATTTTTTTAGTAACTCTCAAATTATTTAAATTTATTTTATAAATCATTGATATAAAAAAGACATCAAGAACAATAACACATGAAGAAGACTATCATAGAATGTTTTGAGATATATTAGTACCATTTGTAAGATTGTTTTTTGAGAGATTTACGAAAACTATTTTTGTTTGAGAGATGATTTGAAAGATGAATAAGAATTAGATTAGTTTGTAGTGTATTCATACATAATTTGTTTTTTTATAAAAATGTGTTTTTACCAAAATAAGATATCTGATTTGTCAAATAGGATATCTGATTGGATATCCGATTTACTAAAAAAAGTAACCCCTATAAATATGGGTATTTTCATTTTATTTTTTAGTAACTCTCAAATTATTTAAATTTCTTTTTATATGTAATTCATATAAAAAAAAGACATCAAGAACAATTGCAAATCAAGAAGACTATTGTAGAATGTTTTGAGATATTTTAGTACCATTTGTAAGATTGTGTTTTATGAGATTTGGAAAAATAATTTTTGTTTGAAAGATGAATGAGAATTAGATTAGTTTGTAGTGCATTCGTACATAAAAAAATCTAAAAAATGTTTTTACTAAATAGAATATCTGATTAGTCACATAGCATATCTGGTTTACAAATAGGATATCTCATTTTCTCAATAAAAATAAAAATAAAATAAAAAATAACTCGTATAAATATGGGTATTTTCTTTTTGTTTTTTAGTAACTCTCAAATTATTTAATTTTTTTATTTGTCATTCATTTAAAAAAATATCAAGAACAAGAACACATTTATAAAATTATGACTTGAGAGATTTAGGAAAACTATTTTTGTTTGAAAGATGATTTGTAATGTATTAATTAAAATTTGTAATATTTAAAAGAAATTAATATCCAAAAATTATAACAATTTTAAAATATATATTTTAAATATATAGTAATAAATTTATTAATTCCAAAATTTAATCTATTAATTTAAACATTAATAAACTATTTAACTTACTATCTCTAATATTTAAACTATTGATTTAAATATATATTAAACTATTTAAATATTTAATATTTTAAAAATATAAGTATATAAATATTACAAACATAATTTTTAAGTATTATTCATATATGTTAAACATCTAATATAATTGAAAATCTAATATACTATTTATAATATATAAAAGTTGAAAACATTTAAAAATTTCAATAAGCTCAAAGATATCCTTCTAATATCTTATAAAACTAATTATAATAAAATATTTATATATTTATATAAAAATATAAAAGTGCAAAAATATCAAATAATAATTTCAACTATTACGTCTATAATATACATATTTTTAATATATTAAAGAAATTTGAACAAATGTTAAACGTGACATGGTAACTGTCACGGTGTGCGCGTCACATGGCGTTCGTCAATTATGAGGTGTAGTCAAATACTGTGGGAATTCGTCACGTCATGTGATTGTTAAATGGGACGTGCTGATACGATAAACACCCATACAAATAACTAATCAGTATACAATTGTGTAACTGCAATTTGCGAACAACTTCTTCTGTATATCATTTATTTTTATTTTACTTATGCAATTTCCTTGTATAATATATATATATATATATATATATATATATATATATATATATATTTGAAGATAACTATACATTAATGTATATTTATATATATCAGTTTACAATTACCGAAACAATATCACTAATATTATATATAACTATCTCATGGATTCATATAGGAAGAACATTTGCATGCGCAACCTGATAAATACCAAGATGAATTTTGGACAACTTTTATTGCATGTATATATATATATATATATATATATATATATATATGAAACACTTTTGTACAAACTGCCCATTACATGGAATTAATGCAGAAAAACCAATTCTCGAGTTAGTTTGTCTCCATTAATTGCAAATGTTGTATACAACATATACTGTAATTTGTAACTGCAGTATTAGTGCAAGTTACGAGTGCATATGTGATCTTAATATTTTACAAGCGATATATTTTACTTTATGTGTCAAATTTGTTCGCTTAATTCATCAAATTAGACATCCAAACTCGCATAAGTCTCATGTTATTAAGTATTTCACATATAGTTTCATATAAAAATTAATTTTAGCTAGGATTTACTATGATTTACAAACCTAACATGCTTACTTAAATATCTAAATTTCTTCTTTCTAAAATCCGAAAGTAATCTAAACATGCTGTTGTCGTTAAGCAAATCAAGCATTTTCACATTTTCAACCCTAAATAAGACACTTTTAACGGGAAAATCAACAAGTATGAAGATCATAAACTAAGAATCTAAAAACTTAAGAATTTAACTTCATGGTGACTGTGATACCACTTGTTATAATTTCTTTATGTATTTATAATTTACTTATTAAACCATGAAATTAAATCATCTTGTAATATGCGCAAAAGTACTTACAAAATGTAGATATTCCTCGAATTTCTAGATTTCAAACTTGAAGCAGATAATACGTGATCCTTTACTAGGTTATGATCTTCGAAGAGATGACAACCAAAACCCGTGATTGGTTTATAAGGAAAACCTAATATGTTTTTCTTAAGGTTTTTTTCTCTCTGTATTTAAAAATTGTGGTTTCCAAGAAGTGAGAAACTCATTTCTTATATTAGAAAACTAAGAAAATAGTTTTTCTTATTTAACTGTCTGTAATTTTCAGACAGTTACTTAATGAGGACCAATTCTTATTAAATTGACACTCTTATGGACCATAAAGCCGGTATTATTTTGTCTTGCAAAATAGCCCCAAAACCTTATATTTTGCTTAAGTTGTTTCTTTCGGAAGCTAATCCTTCACATTATTTGGAATTAAACCTGGTATCTATATAATTACCTCCATGATACATATTTTATATACTAGTCCGCTCCTTTCTTTACGATTACTTCTATTGGACTAATATTGACAATAGTCTGATACATCGATAAAACATGTGACGGTCCAACTCAATGGAGAAATTTCAACATTTATTACAAGGTTATGTCATAATTTTATACTACACTCAACGAGGAGTCAAAGTTCATTAAAATGATAATGAATAATGAACTCATTGTATAATCACTACACATATAATAAGACATGGTGGAACCTATTGGGTATATTTTTTATTAACGCCAGACATGAATGAATATTTAGACAAAATCTATGAACATCGTTTCATAATGCATAGTTTGGATGTATATAATCTAGTACACATAAGTTATTCAAGTGGAAAATTTTAAAATAATTCTAAATTTAGAATGCCCCATCATGTGTAAATACATAATATTCAGATATGTTGTTACAAGTTCAACGAATTAATATAATCGATATATATAATTAGACTTACATATAATAATAATAATAATAGTTATATTATTATGGATGTCTTATGAAATTATTTAAGTACAGACATTGGTTGGGTTAAATTATAATATTAAGGGAATATCCATTAGTCCAAAACTTACATATTGGTCCATAATAGACCAATAATGGGTATACCATCATAATACAAGATATATTAAAACTTGTAGTGCAATTAAGTGAAGAATAAAAGAAAGTTGGGGTAGATTAAATGCATAAAGTTAAATTGATGACATATATACAATTAGTGAGTTTAGTTCACTAATTACATAAAAAACAATATAAACCTTATTCACACTATGCTAAACATACAACATGAAACGAGCACTTCACCAATTCTACAACTCTCTTCTCTCTCTCTCTCTTTCCACTTTCTTCTCCAATAATTATATTACCTTTATAATTCCTTCAAGGACAGTCTAGTGTGAAAGCTAGCAAACTATGAGAATATCATTAAAACCATCTCAATAAATCAAAGACAACTCTTACATTATACAACTCAAATCACAAAGGTTTGAAGGTGCAAAATTGTAAGTCTCGAGCCCCTAAGGGGGTAGCCGAGTTGGTTGAGTATGTCATGCTTGTGACCAAAGGTCATGAATTCGAGTCCCTCTACATACGCTTTCTCGGCTGAGCCTGTCACCTTGTGTGGTTTACCTTCTGGCGTTGGTTTGCAGGCTATCACGTCAGACTGAGGGTTTACCCTGTGCGCACTCATTGCACTCTGAGTAGCGGCTGTGGGTTCCCTCAGATTTTTTTTAAGTCTCGTATTCTCTATTTATATTTCTTTATACATGTAGTAATTAGATGATCTAGAGACGATCAAGGGTTCGTGACCCTTCTGAATCATAAAATATATTCAACAAACATTTCACACGTTGTCATATTTATTAATAGGCATGGGAATTCGGTTCTTCGGTTCGGTTTGGTTCTTTCGGTTCTCGGTTCTTTCGGTTCTTCAAAAGTAATACCCATTTTAGGAACCGAATAAATTTCGGTTCGGTTCAGTTCGGTTTTTCATAATTCGGTTCGGTATGTGTACTTAACTCGGTTCAATCGGGTAGTTTTGGATACTTTAAATGCTTTACAATATCAACATATACAAAACTCTTTTTACACTTTAAAACAATAAAACTATGTTAAATTGTAAGAATTTTTTTTACTAAATATAAGAAATATTCAAAATTAATATATTAAAGAATAATATAAGTAATATAAAAAAATGGAGAGATGATATCAAGTTTATTAAATTATATAAAGGTTGGTATTTTGTTATTTTGTTTATACGCATAATAGTTTGTAAATATGTCGCCACTTTGAATAAAGTATGTTGTCATTTATTCAAGAGAACATAATTAGAGATTAACTTTGAAAAAGAAAATATATTTTTAAAACAATTCAAAATTAAGGGTTAATACATAGGTTCGGTTCCTAACAGGTACCCACGGTTTTTCGTTTCGGTACGGTTCGGTTCCGAGAACCGTGGGTAATTGAAAACTTGAACCATTTAGGTATTATAAAAAAACCAAATCTACTTCGGTTCGGTTCGGTTCGGTTCTTTCGGTTCCGGTTAAAATGCCCATGCCTAATTTATTAAACAGTGCGATTTTATTTTATTTTTAATATATATATATATATATAATATAAGATGAAACTATATAATATATATTAGTAATAAATGTACAGATCAAACTTATCAAACTATATATTATATTATTATATTTTTAAATAATAACAAATAGTATTTAAATCTTTGTTAGACATTTATTTTAATAATAATAATACTAAATTATTAATTAAATATATAATAATATTTAATAACACATAAATATTTTGATACATATAATATTTTAAGCACATAAAAAATACATATTAGTTATAAGAATATGAATTAATCAAGCATTAGTTTTAGAGGAAAAATAAATTGAAATATTTGAAAGTCCATACCCAAACTTTAGACAATATCAATTACAATTTTAAGATGTAAACATAAAAAAATATCACTAAACTATTGCATGTATAAAATCCTTACCATGTTTTCATGTAGCAAACCTATATTATTTTGAGGAATGCAAAACTCCAATACATTGTGCTATTATAGACATAACGCAGTTGGCATGTAATTCATGTTAAAAGATTAGACATAAAATAATATATTGTAATAACATTTATTATATTATTATTATATTTTAGATAATAACATTTAAATTATTATATTTTAGACATAAAAGATTATACATAAATCAAACTTATCAAACTATATATTATATTATTATATTTTAGATAATAACATTTAAATCGTTGTTAGACATTTATTGTAATAATAATAATAAACTATTAATTAAATATATAATAATATTTAATAACACATAAATATTTTAACACATATAATATTTTAAGCACATAAAAAATACATATTAGTTATATGAATATGAATTAATCAAGCGATAGTTTTAGAGGGAAAATAAATTGAAATATTTGAAAGTACATACCCAAACTTTAGACAATATTAATTACAGTTTTAAGATGTAAACATAAAAAAATATCACTGAACTATTGCATGTATAAAATCCTTAACATGTTTTCATGTAGCAAACCTATATTATTTTGAGGAATGCAAAACTCCAATACATTGTGCTATTATAGACATAACACAGTTGACATGTAATTCATGTGAAAAGATTAGACATAAAATAATATATTGTAGGCAGTGGCGTAGCCAGGATCAAAACATAGTGGTGTCCTGAACCTTTTGATTATTATCAAATAAATTAAAATAAGATACAAAAGTTATAACAAATATGGTTTATATTGAAATCTCAACTATCAAGTTTTCATTGCTACAATATAATATACGTTACACAAGTAACTAAAATGTGATTAAAAAACTAAATTAAAAACATAAATCTAAGTTAATTTTACTTGTACTTTTCTCTTACTCATAGCTTGAAAATGTTGAAGGTTAGTTGTGTTACTAATCGCGGTAAAGTTTTTTTTATCCAAATATGTTACCAAACAATCATTAAGCCATGTATCGCTCATTCTAATTTTCAACTCATTTTTCATATAATTCATACCCGAGAAAACTCGCCCCACACTCGCCGTTGTTACAGGTAAAAGCAAAGCTAACAATGGACAGAGTTATTATGTTCAGTATATTCTAAGTAACTTCGATATAATGATATTTCTCCTTATGAGGTTGTGTTAGACCCTTTAAAAGATAAGCTCTTTTTATCGAGTCTTGAATATTTGGATGAAAGCTAGAGACCTCCAACTGTTCCCAATTTGAAGATTGTGCTTCAACTTCAGGTTGTGGATTAACAAGTTAATCTTGTGTCTCTTTGCAGTTAACTTCAATAATTAAATTAAAGACATTTGTATTTGATTTTCTAGATTTAGGAGTTGTTTTGAAATATTTATGCATCCTATAATGACAAACATAAAAACTCAATAAATAATAATATTTTAACTTAGCAAAGCAAAATAAATATTATGATTTATGGAGGTCTATTTGCTTTGAAATTAAACTTTACAACTCTCTATCTTAAGATAAAATATAAATCAACCAATGTTAATCTTTGTATAAGACATGTAGGAAGGAGCATGCAACCGCTACTCAGAGTACAATGAGTACACACATGTTAAACCCTTAGTCTGACGCTATAGCCTGCAAACCAACGCCAGAAAGTAAACCACACAAGGTGACAGGCTCAGCCGAGAAAGCGTATGTAGATGGACTCACACTCATGACCTTTGATCACAAGCGTGCCTTACTCAACCAACTCGGCTACCCCTTGAAACAATTGTTCTAAAAGATTGTATCTTATAGTTAAGTTTTCCATATCTATTTATATTGAAATAATATAGATTTATATTATAAATTCTAAAATAAATCATATATATAATAAAAATCTATATCAAGTCCATATATAAATTTATATTATTTTTTAAATTTATATATTAAAATTAATATATTCATATATATTAAAATAAAATAGATTAATATTTTTTATATATAATAAAAAAATAACTTAACTTTAAAAGATGTTAAATGGCACAGCTGGGTCTCGAACCCATTAACTTTAAAATTTTAACACGGCTGGGACCATTAACTTTAAAAGATGTTAAACGATACAGCTGGGTCTCGAACCATGACAAGTGGGTTCTTGACCTGGTTTTTTGCCAACACGACGAAGGTAAGGTATGAGAATATATTACTAAAAATGTAATTTAATGTAACCAGGTGGGTTCCTCGGACCCCACAGGCACTCACCCGGCTCCGCCTATGATTGTAAGAGTATGTCATCCGTTCACATCGTGGATGACTTATGAGTCAATATTACGATAAGTTACCACATATATTGATTATATGTTATGATAAAAAAATTATTGAACAATGTATAATTGAATGCATCACTATTTAAACAAAAAACTCACGTGAACTAATTAGTGCACAATAATTGATGTATAATATTGAATGTGATAATTTTTTGAATAGAATATCAAATAACTAATACGAATGTAATAAAATAAAATATCATGTCCGTGGATGCATAGTGACAACAAATCAAGACCCTCATCGATAACATATATTAATATTTATAACTTAACAAGCAACATATTGATGCATAAATATTACGTTATGAGATACTCAAACCACATTTATTTGATATGATTGAATATGTATATAGTTAAAAGAATATTACTTGTTTAAAAAAAATGCATCATCTTCATATCGTTATATATGACAAAAGTTTTGTTTGATTCAAAGCCAACACATTTATTTCACCTATAATTTAGCAATACTCGATACCTAAAAACATAATAACTACACTACTCTTTCTTTATATAAGGTTCAATTGTTATTTTTTTACAAACATATAAAGTTCACAAAAAATATAGCATGCTAATATAACAATGAAGTATAAGCAAACTTAATTTTGCTTATAATTAATGAATTTGATACGTTTTGGAATATACAAAACGTTTTATTATGAAATCTTGAATGATTTTAAAAAAAACAACTAGAATTTACAAATAAAATAATAAATTTTACACTTTTGAACAACATCAACACCCATAAGTCAACGTTCGATTTTATTCGATGAAATTAAAGTTAAAGACATTATCGAGATAGATATTATCCAAATGTACTTTATGATAATATATTAAGTCTATTAAATGCTATAAAATAAACAAGTGATTTGATATATGCTATTGGTTATATCTTAAATATAGCATATAAAATGGTAACAATCCAAATTTAAAAATAATCAGAATATGTCAAAAATTTATTAAAAATCGAACATATAAAACCCAATTCATTACCAAAAACAAAAAACATCAAATTTTATTATATAATTTTATTATATAAAATCAATTTTATCTAGTTGATCACGATGCGTATAAATAACAAACGGTTGGCGATACACACTAATAAGATTGATTTGTATAATATCAACATGCTGTTGACGAATTACGTGCCTAAACGATTGGTTATGTACAAACGATTGGCGATTTACATGTTTAAAAGATTGACAGATGTACAAGACGGTGGATAATTCATATATTTAAATAGTTGTCGTGTTAGAACGATTCACACAATATTAAATTTTAAATTCGTAAAACATACCATTGATTTTATCGACCAGAATTTCAAACAAACTGTCGCGCTTAAGCAGTTGGTGTGTTAGAACACTTGATAATTCCCATATTTAAAAATTTGGTACAAGTATGCTTAATATGTTGTTGGCAAGTCATACGCACAAAACAATTGACGTGTTGGAATAATTCATATCACGTCTAAACGGTTAAAATGCTAGAATAATTCGCGTAATATTAGATTTTGACGACTCCGTCTAAACGATTGGAGTAATAGGACAATTCGCCATAATAATAATATTGACGATTAACTGTAAAAAAATCAGACCAATTTGCGCCATATTAAATTTTTAAAATTTTAAAATGTACTATTATTTATGTTCTTAAATTTATATTTTTGAATGATACTAGATACTAAACTACATGGGATGGGACATGGGACTCAAACTTCCTACGTTGGAATTAGAAAGAGAAAAACACCCACTATGATTAGAAATATAGAGAGAGAGAGCGGAAAGGATTTGGCTCCGGCTTTTTTCGATTGATTACCTTTGCTTCTCGACCGTGTCGGGTTATTGCGATAGCCAGAATAGAAGAGAGAGAAGAAAAATCAAAATAAACGGGATTTTTTTTCCTCCGGAAAATCCCTTGAATGGTTCTCGCGAACTCAACGTTCCTTGATCTGAGCTAGGGTTTGCAATTCTTCGATCCCGGATTTATTCATAGGCATACTTTCGCGAATATACGACTGAGGTTTGATTCGAAATGTTGATTACGAATTCGAATTTACGTCAATTTTAGCTCGATCTCTAAAGCTAGGGGGTGTGAATTCATAGTTTAAAAAGTTATGGATGTGGATTCCTCCATGGGGACGGATAACGATCACGATCCGGCGGGGCAGAGTCTAACCGAAACGGAATCTCAATCGCCGATGGAGAGAGAGTCTCAACCACAGCAGCAGATAAGTGACCCCTCGCTAGCTAGAGATGGATCCCCTGCAGCATCTCAGATGCAGCCACAGGAACCAGGAGGGGGGGAGGCGTTGGTGCAGCAGACCCAGGTTTCTGGGCCTAGATGTGCCCCGGCGTATTCGGTGGTAAATGCGATATTGGAAAAGAAGGAGGATGGCCCGGGCCCGCGATGCGGGCACACGCTGACAGCCGTTGCGTCTGTTGGGGAGGATGGGACGCCTGGTTACATTGGTCCAAGGCTCATTTTGTTTGGAGGTGCCACCGCGCTTGAGGGAAATTCTGGGTCTTCCACGCCTACCTCCGCTGGTAGCGCCGGCATCCGTACGTCAACACTCTTCTCTTTAAATTCATTTTTTTTGTGTCTAATAACTTACTATATCTCTGAGCTTGGGAAATCTATGAGCTTTATCTTCAGCTCTCAGCAATTTAGGATTTATGTTTGTGTTATACTTTAGCACCACTAAAAAATTTCATGTCATAAATGTTCAGTTACCAATTATCTGATTTGGTTCGAACCTTACCTTACTTAGGTTTGCGCTGTTGCTATGGCTCCATTATCAAGATTATCACGATAGTATACAATTTCATTAACTCAGGCTTTTTAATAAAAGTAAAACACTAGGCTTAGAAATCCTGGTTAGATTGTTGTTTTAACTTTTGCTCTCAAGATTATCACTTTTGAAAAATTGTGCAACTCTCATAATAGTACCAATATTGTATTTGTGAGGCCTCAGATGCTGTTCAATCCTTCAACCTAAAGCTGGATAGGATACAACTATTTTTTCATATTATATGACCCTTAAGCACATGATCCCTGACTTGAGGAAACTCAACTAATCTCGATTGCACAGTCCTCTTCATACTAACTTATACGGCATAAGTGCATTGGTAATGAGTAACTTTTAAACCTAGGTATGAAAGTTTGAATTGTTTGTGAAATTTAAAAAATAAAAGAAGCCCTGCCCAAGTTGATTAGATAGTTTGCATTTTCCTGGTGTCTAAAGCATCTAAATCCTAATTTGTAAAGATTGAACTCCGAGGAACATAATGGGTTTTGTTCATACTACGCATGCGCATCGTCTTCGTGCAATTATGTGAAAGTTGTTCATTTAAGTCTCGTATTTGATAGTCGGATCAGCTGAAGTTCGCTCAGTTGTAGTCATTAACTTACTTGTTATCTTTTTATGTCTAACCTATATGTTCTTCCAGTTCATTTTTATTGGTTTTTGAATATAAAATGTCTTAACAAGAGCCTATATGCGTTGATGTTCTTTTGACTGAAATTGTTTGACCTCATGATATCATTTGCATTGCAGGCTTAGCTGGTGCGACAGCGGATGTTCACTGCTATGATGTTCTAACCAATAGATGGTCTAGGTGTGTATGGCTGTCTTTTGTAGTCTAGTAGTTACATCGTATTGTCTCAACTTAAATTTCAGGGATTGTAATTAATTGGTCTTGCAGGCTCACTCCCCATGGAGAACCGCCTACTCCAAGAGCTGCACATGTGGCAACTGCTGTTGGAACAATGGTAGTTATTCAGGTAAGTTTGAAGTTATTATTATGTAAAATTACATTGGTTCCCCTTAGCTTAATCAGCTATCTTTTTTACGCTGTTAATACTAACACCTACTGTGATTTTTATTTTGACACAGGGTGGCATTGGTCCTGCTGGTTTGTCAGCTGAGGATCTTCACGTTCTAGATCTTACGCAACAACGACCACGATGGCATAGGTAAACAGTCTAAATGGATATGTAATATACTAATTATAGATGAAGATCTGTTTGATAACCTCTTTAGCATTTCGAGTTACGCACACTCATTAAGTATCCAGATCTAACGAAAAGCGACCATGGCTTGATATTTATGTTTTGGGTGTATCATGTACTAAGAAACTAAGTTTCCCTGCAGAGTTGCTGTGCCTGGTCCTGGGCCAGGGTCTCGTTATGGACATGTGATGGCATTGGTGGGGCAAAGATATCTCATGGCTATTGGTGGTAATGATGGTATGTATAGTTTATGTACTTATTCGTAATTATTTGAACGCATATGTATTTCTACATATGTTTGTATTCTGATGAAATTTGTCAATTTGTTTGAAATATTCTTAGGGAAACGACCTTTGGCGGATGTATGGGCCTTGGATACAGCTGCCAAGCCTTATGAATGGCGTAAACTGGAGCCAGAGGGGGAAGGTCCACCTCCATGCATGTAAACTCTCTCTCTTTGGTACACTTGAGAATGCTGGCTAAATTTATGTAATAGCTTATTCTTGATCTTTACAGCTTCTGGGAGCTTACAACTCAGGAATCTTTTTTGTTATTTTAAACTAGGTATGCAACAGCAAGTGCCCGTTCTGATGGCCTTCTTCTTCTTTGTGGAGGGAGGGACGCAAATAGTGTGGTAAGTCTATAAGTACAGCTCACAGGTTCATCTGCTGAACTGTATGGTTGTTTTAAGATTACAAGCACTAATGTGGTTCGTTATCATCATAATTTTCAATCCAATGGTAGGTTTAGGAAGGTGTGTTCTGTGATATACTTTTGTATCTAGTTTTCTTTATATCTGACGATATATTATACTTTTCTCCGCTTACCTGTTGTTCACGTGGTCGTATGAAGTTTGGAAGAGTTGCTAAAAAGTAATATATATTTTTGTGGTCAATAAAAAAAGGGATTCCGTACAAAGTTGCTCCTGTCAGAAAAATGTTTGCATTTGTTTTACTGATCAAATTTGGGTAAATTGTCTAGTTGATGATATTGGAAATTTAAATCTATCTACAGTTGGATGATTATCTGTATACGTGTATAAGAAAGCTCTCGTGTTTTTAATCCACTCCTACTAATTGTGTTCAATCATCTAAACTATTTAATTTAGACTTGTGGTGTGTACTTGCTCGCTCAAACAGAAAATCTTACATTGTTATGGTCTTGTATTAGTATGAAAACTTAGCTTTGAATCTCTACCTTTTCTATTATGGCTGTCTACTCAGGAGTTCTTTCTCATAATTGTCGGCATGCATTCTATATTTCTTCACCAAACATGTGCCTCATCTTAGTGCTTAATGTTAATTTCTTCCCTTTGCCCTTCTCTCTTAGTACAATTGTTTTTTTCTCGTGTAACTGATTTGTATTTGACATGGTTCACTGGTATTTGGCTGATATACTTTATGTTGCTTTATCTGTTTCCTTTGGTTTTGGCAGCCACTGGCAAGTGCTTATGGGCTTGCTAAACATAGGGATGGTCGATGGGAATGGGCTATCGCTCCTGGTGTCTCACCATCTCCTAGATATCAACACGCAGCAGTAGGTTTTTCCTCCTTCCGTTAACTTTTTAGTTGGCTTAGCTTCTTCAAACAAAATTTATAAACATCCAAAAATTTGCAAGGTTTTTGTTAATGCAAGACTCCACGTGTCTGGAGGAGCACTTGGTGGTGGGCGCATGGTTGAAGACTCATCCAGTGTTGCAGGTACTCAGTTATGAACTTTACAAATCTTAGGTGTCTCATGGGTGGGTTATGTGATGGATGTTTGATCAGCAGACTTGTCTATGGTTTATGTATATCTACGACTTACTTAGGTTTGTTTGTATAATACAAGAATGGTACCATCTTTATGGGTGAATAAAGAACAGCGGCTTGTTATATTGAAATCAAAGCAACCTTAGTAGCCAATACTGGTCTTTAATTTACTCTAGTTCTAAATATGGTTTTTTTCCTTTAGCAACTACATTTATATATTGTTCTATTGGCCCTGGTATGAAGCAATTTCATCAAAGCTAGGAACATGAGAAGTTCACATGCATCTTCAATGTTTATACATAATTTGTTTGTCTAATCAAGATGGTACTTTTCCCCTTGTTTTTCTAGAAATTCTACTTTGCAGTGCAGGTGTTACCTTTAAACAAAGAGCAAAGTTTGTTCAAAGCAAGAATTATCTTAGATAAATGTTTTAGCTAATTAGGCTCATATCTATTTTTGGCTAATAGAGCAAAATGGACTTTTGAGTACGTAATCCAGATTCCAGAAGTTTTCACAGTTCTTGTATCAATGATCTAAACTTATGGTAAATCATTGTGAGATTTCTAAGTCGATGCTCAATGTTGTTGACTATTGACTTACTGGTTTAGTAAGAGAATTTTCATTTATTTTCCGATGCCTTTTATCAAGATGTTTCATGAGAAACACAAAATAGGATTCTATCAAGGGAGTCCATAGGCCAGAAATCATATACATATATAGACAAGAACCTGGGATTCTGGAATTCTATTATAGTTAAAATGTTCTTGTTCTGTCCTGAAACCATTTACAGTAACATCTTACTCTCTTGTGTTTGTTTCTTTTTAGTCTTGGATACTGCAGCAGGAGTTTGGTGTGATACAAAATCAGTTGTTACAACTCCCAGAACAGGCAGGTTCAGTGCTGATGCAGCTGGCGGAGATGCCTCAGTTGAGTTGACTAGGCGTTGCAGACATGCGGCTGCTGCAATTGGTGACTTGATATTTATTTATGGTGGTTTACGTGGCGGTAAGAAATGAATTCTTTTTCAAGCACTCGTACTATTTCTACTAAATTGGTTAATCATTCCTACGATTGGGAAACAACCAGATACTAGAGTCTGAATTCTTATAAGCTAGCACGCTTAGTTTAAGACTCATATTTGTACAAGCATTTCCTAGGAAAGTAATCTTTTTCAATCTCTTCATAAAACCATCCCCTCAGTATGAGTTGGTGGTGAGCAAACAATAAACAGTGCATTAGTCATATGTAGTTCCCAATGCTTGGGTGTAGAGAAATCGGATGTTCTATATTTTCGGCGCTTTTATTTATTTGTAGTGTATATAGGGTCGCTACATCAAAACTTTTGTGTGTATCATCTGTGTATTAATCTTGTATATGTAGCATAGGCATAGTTGGCAAATCGTGTATCGTATAGTGTATTGATTTTAAAAGTTCTCTTATCGCGTATCATGTATGGAATCGTATCGTAAGATACGGCGATCCATTAAATAATAATTATATATATATAATATAATATTTTACCAATTCAATGATCAAATATTTTTAAATCAATAAAATTAGGATAGAAGCTATAAGCAAAATGTTAAATGGTTTTTAATTATGTACAATATGTTAAAATTCTAATATATATATATATATTATTTATAGTATAATTATAAATAATTATTAAAAATGAGAATCGTTTTTCATCTTTCAAATTATACAAAACAGACTTTGAACAACTATTTTTTTAAAGTTTGAAAACGGTAACTGTATTCTAATTTAAAAGCCGCATTCTTTTATGTTTCTGCTTTAAAAACTGCATTCTTTTAAATCAACTTTCTTCCAGCAATCACTCAATATTTAGAAAAGATGATTTGATCAATGGTATACTTTCTTTAAACATTTTTTGGTTATATTTACAGTCTCAAAACCTGTTTTATCTTTCAAATTATTTTTGTCCATCAGTTTTCACACAAATTTGAAGATGATTTCCATTATCGATACGAAACGTATCGCCGATACAGATATATCGTGCAATTCGAGCATTTGTATCGACTGATAATGGAATCCAACGATACATATCGTTGCACATCAGAATTGCGATACTAGCGATACACATGGCGATATTGGCAACTATGAGCATAGGTGCGTAGCAAAAGGATGATCTGCAGACCTTTGCTGAGATTGGTTGACGTGATTGGTGATAGGAGAGTTAACGGAAGAACTTAATAGCTCCCATGAATTCTAGCATTGGTGATCTTACTAGAAAAAGAATTTAAATTTGTCCCAATGCGCTTAAATGAGAGTATTCTGTTTTGACAGAAGACCAGTGGTAAATGAATAGAAGTTGCTGGACAGTTCCTTTTCTTTTGACTTAAAAGAAGGTTATGAATGAGGCTATAATTATGGGGCACATCCTATGTGATGCTAGGATTCTACTACTTAGTAGCATGAAGTTGAAGAAAATTTGGGAAGGGATTAAATTTGTGAAAAGTACACTTCTTGATTGTGTCTTTTGGCTAACCCCTATAGACTGGGTCACATTCATTATGACTTGCGCAACATGCGAAGCCTGTGAAATGGAGGACATTGTTGGTCCTAGGATGCTGAGAATACTCCTCTCTGCTTCTCATGTTTCTTTTTCAGGAACAAATTAGTTTCATTTAACTGCTCCTCCTTTCGTGGATTGTATTATTCTTGTAATACAATTTTTTGTAACTGATGATGGTAGCAAAATAATGTATTGTATAATTATATAGGGGTGCTACTTGATGACTTACTCGTTGCTGAAGATTTGGCTGCTGCTGAAACAACATCCGCTGCTTCTCACGCTGCTTCAGCTGCTGCATCTAACATACCACCAGGGCGGTTACCTGCAAGGTATGGATTCTCTGATGAAAGAACAAAGCAAACAGCTGAAGCAGCTTGCGATGGAGCTGTTGTGCTGGGTAGCCCTGTTGCTCCTCCTGTAAATGGTGACATGTATACTGACATTAGTACTGAAAATGCAATGCTTCCTGGAACCCGGTGAGCTACTGAACAGATTTTGGTTTACTATTGATGTAATCTTTCTCACTCATAAGAAGTCTGTGATTGTTGACAGGAGATCGAGCAAAGGTGTTGAATATTTGGTTGAAGCATCAGCAGCAGAAGCTGAGGCGATCAGTGCCACGCTAGCAGCTGCTAAAGCGCGGCAAGAGAATGGAGAAGTCGAGATACCCGACAGGGACCGTGGGGCTGAGGCAACCCCTAGTGGGAAACAGATACCGTCCTTGATTAAAACAGATTCTGCTGCGCCAAATAGTGTTTCTCCAGCTGGAGTTCGACTACATCACAGAGCTGTTAGTGCCACGTGTTACTCATGTATAAAGAATTTATATGTGATATGGAAACTCACCCGATGCTTTCTTGTATGTGTGATTAGGTGGTGATAGCTGCAGAGACAGGTGGAGCTTTAGGTGGCATGGTTAGGCAGCTATCAATTGACCAATTTGAAAATGAAGGCAGGCGGGTCAGCTATGGAACCCCAGAAAATGCAACTGCAGCAAGAAAACTATTAGATAGACAGATGTCCATCAATAGTGTGCCCAAAAAGGTACAAAGTCTCATCTTACTCATATATATATAACACTATAATGATTTTGAATCTGTGTTATCTGTAATCTGTAGCATAGTAATAGTATGTAGGCCTGTTCTTACAGCTTCCATCATAAGTAGGCACTTTGCAGATATCATATCCATTTCCATTTTTGCCTTTGCTGATTTTATACAAAAGCATGTATTGGATGATAGAAAATAATCTTACTATTCTCTGGTCTTACAAGCTGTTGCATGGTCGTGTGTTTTCAATAAAATTGGAATGGTGAGCGTGCATTCCGTTGAAAATGGCTGAAAATGGCTGAAAATGGCTGAATTTTAACTGTAAACTTGATTTATTATTCACATGTGGCTTTTGGATTTCTCATAGACGGGAAATCTTGAATAATGAAAGAAGATAAAGTATGTCGTATAGATAAATCATAGAGAAAAATTGCATAATAAAACCAGAATGACAACAACCCTACTTTCTAGTCGGAAAGTGCATTCACGAACTGTTTATTCTTCAAGATTTATCCTATAATCCAGAAGGAACAATTATGGTTTTCGTGACAATTTACCGAAGAGTGGTTATCAAATGATTGAATGAGCAAAAAAATTACCTACATGTATGCTCTCTCTCCCATTGTGAGGATATGTTGCAGTAGAGATTCATCCTTTATTTATCATGTGTTTTTTAGTGTAACTCCTCGATTTGATAGGCCATTGTGCCATGTTTTGCTGTTACAATAGGGTGCCACTTTCATTTGCACCGCCTGTATCATGTCTTCTTCCAATTCTTATTGCTATTAGGCTTTATTTTTTGTTAAATCTATCATGTGTTGAATTATGATGCGTCTAGTTGCAAATAATGCATTTTTTTCGGGTGATGGCGTCTACTTATGTGGCACGGGTTACATCTGTTTTGACATTCCGAAATGATATTTCTTTATATGAAGATTCTTTTAAGATCTTTTTCATTCACCAGGTCATAACACACCTTCTAAAGCCTCGTGGCTGGAAACCTCCAGTTAGACGTCAGTTTTTCCTCGATTGCAATGAGATAGCAGATCTTTGTGACAGTGCCGAAAGGATATTTGCTAGTGAACCAACTGTTATACAACTTAAGGCGCCTATAAAGATATTTGGTGATTTACACGGACAATTTGGGGATCTTATGCGCCTCTTTGATGAGTATGGTTCCCCATCAACCGCAGGAGATATATCGTACGTAATATATTTTCTACTTCTGACATTTTTTTCGGCTTTTCAACCTCATAGTTTAGGTTACACAAGTTCAAGTTATCTAAATGCTTCTAATTGTAGGTACATCGTTCTCACGATGCTGTCAGTGATACTTTTGAGTTATTAGTTTTCTATTATTGTATGTTTTCGCTATAAATGATGTTTATGCAATGCCATACTGATCGATAGTTGCAACTTTCAGACATCATATAAGGTTCTAGTCTTAATATGTTGAATTGGAATTTTTCTTATTCCTTTAAGCTATAGTGGAGCGCAACTTATTACTACTCCATAGTCAGCTGTCAGACTTTCTAGATTCTCACTATTAATTGTGCACAAACATCCTTGATCAGATTAGTGGTCGTTGGTGTGTGCTATTATATCTATGGTCATTCTAGGTGAGGAACTCTTGTAAGCAGTTCTAGATTTGTGCTTGAATAGTGAGTATAGAATTTTGCAATTTTAGTTTCAATCTGGCTTGCAGCCACGATAGCAGAAGTATCAAGAGAAATGATGGATGAATAAGAACCGGTGAGAAAGCTGAGTTGAAGTTCAGGATATAATTATTTAGTCAAGAATCAAGTACCGATGTAGCATACCCACAAGTACTTCATCTTTGGGCACTACTTCTTATCTGCATCTTAAAACAATACCGTTATCATCTGTTACTAAATGCCTTATGTTAGTTACATATGAATCAAAAGAACCTGCATGTGGGATTGCTCGATTGTGTCGTGGAACAATCAAGTCTATATAAGATATATAAGATAAACAACGTACAGAAACCATCAAAGAGTGAAAGCTTAGAATTTGCAATGTAGGGTTGGTCCAACTACACTGGCGAGTTATCATTTTTGATACCATAAGAAAGGCTAGTAGGTTACTTGGTAATCATGCCTGACTATATCTGATATTTTTTTATCTTTTAGCAACCATTTACTTTCTTATTTCATCCGCATATCACATGGTTTATGAATTTGGGCTTGTGTAGAAGAAAATACATTAATTTATTCTAGTCATATCTACTCTACACCAGTTCATACTCTGTTGTCTATCGCAATTTTTGGCCTCTGTACTATCAATACTGTAAGACTAATTATTTGGTCGGTGATTATCAGATACATCGATTATCTCTTCTTGGGAGATTATGTTGACCGGGGCCAACACAGCCTAGAAACTATATCTCTTCTGCTTGCTTTGAAGGTTATTTTTTTTCAGTGGCTGTGTTCAAAGTTTTAATTTTTTTTGTTCCTGGGGATTGATGGATGGAGATTTTGCATTTGCAGGTAGAGTATCCTCAAAATGTACATTTAATACGAGGGAACCATGAAGCTGCAGATATCAATGCCCTTTTTGGCTTCCGGATCGAATGTATTGAGCGCTTGGTAATGTATTAGTTCATTTGGAAAATGTGTGCTGTATTTTATTTGGATTTAGTCTGAAAATTCACGGGTGCTGCACAGGGGGAGAGAGATGGAATCTGGGCATGGCACCGAATAAACCGCCTGTTCAATTGGCTTCCCCTGGCAGCGCTAATTGAGAAGAAAATTATCTGCATGCATGGTGGTATTGGGCGGTCGATAAATCATGTGGAACAGATTGAAAGTCTTCAGCGCCCAATTACAATGGAAGCAGGCTCTATTGTGCTCATGGATTTATTATGGTTAGTGCACATCCATGCCATATCATTTGGTTTGTTAAAATCTTACTTCTTTAGTTTTATATAACATTTAAAATTGCAGGTCTGATCCAACAGAAAACGATAGCGTGGAAGGTCTGCGGCCTAATGCTAGAGGACCAGGGTTGGTAACTTTTGGGGTAAGTGTATTATTATTGCTTCTCTCTACGAATTAATTGGTCTGCGTCAAGTATTTTTATGCTAGTTAAGATTTTGCTTTACTTTTTATATTTCAAGCTTTTACAACCTGTTGTAACGAGGTATCTAACTTTGTTGGATATGCTGCCACAGCCGGATCGTGTCATGGAATTCTGCAACAACAATGATCTTCAATTGATTGTGCGTGCACATGAATGTGTGATGGATGGCTTTGAGCGCTTTGCCCAAGGACATTTGATCACACTTTTCTCAGCCACAAATTACTGTGGTATGTTTCTGCCATCTGTTTGATCTTCTTTAACATTGTCTCGCAAACTATTTTTTTGTCTTTATTTTTAAAGTAAGAAAAGGTATTTTGCTTTCAAAGCTAACCTTAAAAGAGCTATATATACTTGTGTCACACCTTTAAAGGGCACGACTCTAATCCAAACAAGTTTTTATAAGGCCACTAAAAAAATACTTGCTGTTTTTCAATATTGCTCTATGATGAAACGACCAAACCAAACTTTAAAAGTATCTTCGACCTCTATATCTACAATTACCTGGAACACCATTAACAGACCTCTCTATCCAGTTATTTGAAATCTAATTAATGCCTATAGGATTAAAATAACTTAAAAAGGAAAATGGATCCAAAAGATATGTACTAAAACCATATATTCGTTTGTACAATTTGTAACATGGGTTTTGAGTGTACTTTTAAACTGCTCATATACCTTTTGTAAGTAATCTGTTATTTTTTGGCAAGTTAGTGAGAACTTACCTAACAGATTCTATCCGGTTTGGGAACTCATAGATGCTGTTTTTCTTTTCATTTTGCTGTAGGGACTGCAAACAATGCTGGGGCAATCTTGGTTTTGGGTAGAGATCTGGTTGTGGTTCCTAAACTGATTCATCCTTTGCCACCTGCAATTAATTCGCCTGAGGCACCGCCTGAACAGATTGAGGATACATGGATGCAGGTCCTACATTTCAGATCCTTTTTTAAACTTTAAGTTAATCTCCTTTCAGCTTTTAAATCAATTGTGGTATTGACTTCAATCCTTCTGTTCTGTGTAATGACTCCAGGAGTTAAATGTTAGTAGACCACCAACGCCTACTAGGGGTCGTCCTCAAACTGCAAATGACAGAGGGTCTCTGGCATGGATATAGTAGTTATTCTTCTTCAATGTACTATTCTTTGTTCATGCTACCTGAGGCTACTGGTGTTGTGTATAGGGCTTGAAGCGGCATACAGGAGTCCTCAAAACTTGTTATCTTTTTGCTCATGAAGTGATTCTGAAGGCTGCCGGCATGGGCTATTAAGCCTTTAGACGATCGAGAAGCAAGTTTGAGAACCAGAGTTGGGGGGCAACTAGGTTTTCTGATGCCGAGGTGCTAAAAACAACAGTCAGGAATATCTACCTTGGTAAATTGATCCAAATACAGGTAGAGTTGATTGAAAAACCTGGGTGGGTATGTTTTGCCAAGTTTTTAGTTTTATTTACTAGGTATTTTTGGTCCTTGGTCTTAGTTTTATTTTTATTAATTTTTATTAATTTTTATTAATTAATTTTTATGTTTTTTCTATTTCGATTGGACACGAACAGGTCCTTAGATTGTGATATATATATTAGTGATATGCTTGATATATATGTTAGTGATATGCTTGTGGGAGTTCTTTGTGTTATAGGGGTGGGATTTTGCCTTGTGTAATTCTCCATTTGTTTGTACAATTTGTAACATGGGTTTTGAGAAGAAAGTTTTATTCAGATGTGACTGAAATTTTAGTCATAATAGAATTTGCCGTAACGGACCAAATTAAAGATTTATCCCAGATTGACTGGTATATCTGTGCCATAGATGTTATTCCAGCTTACCCGGTCAATAAAATTGTTGTAAAGTCATGCCGGCAACTCCCTTATTCAAATATAGATGTATTAGAAATTAAAAATAGCTGATAAATTAGGCAAAATCATAATAGATCTCTGTAGTGTGGTGGTGGTTTTTTCAAAGATTTTATCATTAGAAAGTTGCAATCTTTATTTTCAGGAAAGAACTGGATTATTGATTAAACGAGTGTTCTAAAAATGGTTTGAGAATATCGTATAGACGGCTGTGTATATAATTCTTTTTGTATCACCTAACTATTTAATTTTTTTTTTAAGTTCTGATATCTACGTTTAATTTTGGTTAATCATAATCTCTTTGTGCGTAATGGCGTAATGTGAATATTGAATATTAAACCGATAGTGTGTAATATATATTGAATCAGCGTACTATCGGTAGTGAGGCTGACAATAAAATGACCTTTTTTTTTAATACAAACTGCTATTTATTTAGCACGATTTCTATGTGTGTAATAGTATCTCAATAATCATATTGTCAACTTATGGATCTTCTTATGGAGTAGAACATGAAAATGACACGACCATGATTTCTATGTGTGCAATAGTACTTTAATAATCATATTGTCAACTAACGTCTAAATGAAATCTATCTTTTTTATGGAGTAGAACATGGAAATGACACACCATGTAATCAGTACGTTTTAGTTTCCAACTAGTCCTATTGTACATAATTGGTATCACTAATTTTATATATAATATATAATAAATAAATATCAAATTAAGTATTATATTGTCTTGACTTAATCGTATCTGAACTAAAACTAAATACAAACTAAAAGTTAAATTACAAACAGTCCAATTGAATCTAAATACCCTCAATATTAAGAATGCCAACACGGATATTGCGTTGATAAAAAATTATATTGAAACCTCAGTAGAAGGAGAAAGATGAATTATTTTCCCGTTTTTAAATGAACAACATAGTTTATTCTTGATAATAACATTATTAGCTAAGTAACTATACACCTTTGAACTAATTATTGAACTGGTAATTAGCCACAGACAAACAACACATGTATTCATGAATCCCTTGGTGACCATATTTGATATTCAAAATTAGATATTATCTGCCAAAAACCCACTTATATGGCTATAAATAGATATTTTATCCACTATAATATCTTGCCAAATAAACCGGTATCCAAATAGTATCTTGCCAAAACCAGCTATATAAAATCACTAGTTATTTTATACCATTTTTTATTATGGAGATTGTCATAGAGGCTAAAGCTCTAACATGGATTGATGATGCAATGGTACAAAATAAGTATACAAATATTCGTCGGACTCTGTTGGCCGATGAGTGCCGAGCTCATACAATAGAAGTTGCAACTTTTTGTAGTTAAGTAGAGAAAATGGGCCCATGATCTTGAAGGTTGAAGTTCGAGGTAAGAAAGGATACATATTGACTAAGATATCTAGAGATTCATGATGTGATGTCAAATTCACTCCAACTTTACTGGGCTGATCGGTCTCGAGATTCCCATGAAAGGAGATACATAGTCAGGAATTAACATTAAATGTATTTATCTTCGAGTGGCAGTTGTGTTGACCTTGGGTGAAATTCTGACTATATTGAGTCTACGAAGTGTTAATGCCCTCCTTCTCGATGTCTGGGAAGACAACATGAAATACTACACCAGTGCAATGCACCCCCTAGTAGGTCGGAAGGGTACCATCCATAAGGTCGGAACTGACTATTTCCACCCATGTTCGACCCCTAGGTCCAACCCAATATCAATACATGCCTCCCCCACACCAGTTCGCACAACTTCATGCTAAAATGGCATATAGTTTCCCGTACACTCAACAACATCCCACTCTTATTCCCCTTATGTAACATGTTCATCCGAATTTTTAACCACCTCTTTCAAGGACTGATATGATATGGGAGACATCACTACGTGTCAGATAATATTATTCAAACACTTAGGGAAGCCGTTTAATCACCCTAACCGCAATATCCAAATCATAATCACCCGTACTTAGTGGTTCATCAAGGTTTGGCTCAACATCTAGTACAAATCGAACCTAACTCTAATTCTTGAAATTGAAAATTGAATAACATGCTTTTTAAATAATCGATTACCTGATTAATCACTTTTTAGGTTTTTGAATTGGATTACACATAACATCTTCGAATAAGAAATCAACAAAAAATATATTTGACTATGCATGATTTCTTCCTCATTTCTTGTATTGATCTAGGTTTTGTATACTCATTCTTAAATCAATTTAAGTTTACCTTTCTCGATCTCAAATGCAAGTTTTTTTTTTGCACTCGTCATAACTTTGACAACTAATTTTTTGTAGATCACTGATTAATAAATTTGACTTGAATAGATGTTCGATTCATCACTTAAACTCTATATAGTGAAGCTCTTTTAGCAAATTTTCTTATCTTTTAGTTGAATATATGTCTTATATTATTTTTTGGTTCGTGATAATCATTTTCAAGAGGAACTTTCCATATTATTTTATCGGTCTCCGGATAGTATTGCCTTATCAGGAACTAAGTTACAACTTCAACATCAATTTATAACTTCAGCACCAAGTTACAACCTTCAACACAAAGTCAAGCCTTCGATATTGATTTTGCCGCAATCATTTTGAGTATATACTTAACAATGTTCCACCTATGCTCACTGTACATGTAGTATTTGTTACCCTGATTACTAACCAGAGATAAATTATTCACATGCACGTCTGAAGAGATTAATTTCCATGTAGTATGTGAACTATGTTTCAAAACTCCTCTTCAATAGACCAGTCTTTTGGCCTTCCACATCTAAAAAATAATTACTAACGTCTATCTGACCTATCCTAAGATAAGACTGAGCAACACACTTGACAAACCACTATCAAATTCTCCTTGTTGCTCCAAAGTTTGAACATCCGAAGCCTTTGACCCATCAAACTTCCAATCAAGATCCAAAACCAGCAATGGTTGAACTTCTTTTGCAAAAGGTGAACCTAAACCCAACTTGAAAATAGATTCAAAAGAGGTATTCTCATCTATGCCCTTATGTTCAAAATTTATCTAAAAATCAACTCTACATTCAACACTTATTACATCCTTATAAAAATAGAAAGTCCAGGGCTCCGATTGACGATGATTCTAGCTGCCCCAACAACTCATTCACTCTATTTGTTGTTCTGTCAAGCTGTCAGAACTATAACTTTTACACCAAGTAAGGTTCGACTCATCTTCTCATCTATTCCTTGCTTTAGGATAATCTTTAAGATTATGCTCATAGACATACCAAACTTAGAATTATATCAAAAGAATAGCCTGTTTACTAAAACTATGCCATTATCAGTCCTAAGCCTCTTAATGTACTTCTCGGATTGGATAACTACATGCTTTGAAAATACCTTAAAGGCGTCTATCCAAATCCTAACAGAATCATTTCCAACACTAAATGCTCTACTACAAACCCATCCAAAATTAAAATGACATAAGTTCGGCTAGCCTTCTAGAAAAATATGCGGGTCTTGCAAGATCCTAATTCTGCCATCTCCACCATTCTACTTATAATATTTCCGATCTAACATATCTATAGATAAAAGATTAAGTTTAAGTTCAAAGACATACCTCATATTTGTTAATGATAAATCAATAATATCCGGATAATAATAAGATAATATGTCTATTGTTCACCCGAAAAATACTCATTGACCGACCTACTCTATTCCTCTATGTTTTGTTTTGTTCTAGGTAGAAGCGATGATCCATGGTGGCGTATCCAAGGACAAACCTATAGTGTAATTACTAGCATCACATATTTAAGTGGTGAAGTCCAATCAGATGAAAAAATTTATAAGTGCAAAGACGAGTTGGATTTTATAGTATTAGATTCATAAACATATCACACAGAGGTTTATACATTTTTAAAAAATATTTCATGAATCGTCTATGAAATCCTGTATGACCAAAGAAACTTCTATATTTTTTACTGAATATAGAAGAAATACTTTTCAATTACTTATTCCGTGGCTCGATCAAACTAGATTTTATTTTTCGATATCTTGTGTCCTAACACAGTCCCATCATGTACCATGAGATGACACTTTTACTAATCTAGCACGAGATTAATGTTTACACATTGTTGCAAGATATAAGACACATTAGATTAACATGTATTAAAAGAGTCTCCAAAAATAGAAAAATCATCGAGATTAATGTTTACACATTGTTGCAAGATATAAGACACATTAGATTAACATGTATTAAAAGAGTCTCCAAAAATAGAAAAATCATCCATAAAAAATTGAATTGATTTTTTAACCATGTTCGAAAAAATTGACATTGTGCATATATAGAAGGTAGCAGGGGAGTTCCATAGACCAAACAACATCGTACGATATGAAAATGTACCATATGAACATATGAATATCGTATTCTTTTAATCTTCTGGTCGGATAGAGATCTGACTGTATCTAGAGTACCCATAAAAATAGTAGAATGCATATCAAACCAGTCTCTCCAATATTTGATCGATAAGCGACAATGTAAAATGACATTTACTTTTCACATAATTTAATCTCCTGTAATAGATACAAACCCCCTCATCTAGTTATTAGTTTTTTGGTATTAGTTCATTTTTGGAATATGTGATCATTGTCCTTTCTCATTTCTCAAAAACCACTTGTCTTGGAATCACCCATGTACCGCCTAAGATAGGATATACAACTCCGATGTCTAACCGTTTCAATACTTCTTTCATCACCCCTCTTGCATCGCTAGATTTAATCACCTTTGAGGTTGAAATATTTTTTTCTAAACATCACCCATCAGTACTTTATGGTAACACAAAGAAAGACTAATTCCGTTGATATATGCAATCGTCCATCCGATGACTTTCTTGAATTTTCTCAGCATCCTCAACAACTTCCATGTACATGTATCACTCAACAAGGCATTAATAACTATTAGAAATTAATTAATTTCATCTAAAAAATTATAGCGCACGTGTGATGGTAAAGGTTTCGATTTCATCGTAGATGTTTCAACTTTTGATGATTTTAGTTCTAAAATCTAAACATTCAAAGGTTGAGTAAGTAGATTATTCAAATTCATAACAAAACTTATTACCTATTTATTTTCAATTTTAATTTTATCTACTCTGACATGTACTAGATAATTTTCTACATAAAATTATGGTATTATATCATGCAAATATCAATCTACTAGATTATCAACCATATTAATTGAAAAACATGCATTACTCTCTTGAGAAAATTTAAAAATTCCCATACATTGAATTCCACATGTTCGTTTCCTACATGAATGATTAGTATTCTTGCTTCAACATCAACCAAAATTATTGTAGTAGTTAGGAAGGGTCTCCTTAGAATGATGGGTACTAGTCTATCTTTTTCAATATCCAAAATAAATTAGAAGAAAACATAAACTTGTAAACTTTGATCAACACATCTTCAATTATTTCCATCGGATAAGTGAAGGATTAATCATCTAATTTTTAAATATTATAGTATTTTAATCCCCCCTTATTCATATTTTAAGATAAATAAATAATGATATCAGATTTATACTAGCACTTAAATCATAAACACATTTTTCAAAATTTAAATCACCAATTAAAAAGGATAATAGAACTCCATCGATCTTATAACTTTGGTGGAAATTTGTTTTGGATGAGAGATTACATTCTTCTATGAACATTAAAATTTCATAATCTTTTATTTTGTGTGAAAGGAGGTCTTCTATAAGCTTTGAGTAATTTGGCATTTGCTCAAAAAAATCACCAAATGTTATATATTCAATTTTGGGGCTTATGAACAACTCCACAAACTTTTAGAAGTTATTTCCATTATTATACTTCTTCTTTCGATCTGGATATGGAACACAGAGCGTGTTTTGATGTATTTAAGTTCAAATATTATTTCATACATTTGTTGTGATCAACTACGATCTCGGTGCGATCAAGTGGTTTGTTGAGAATTTCACTACGATCACATAACAACTCGTCGCAAGAAGATTTAATTTGTACGTGATCAAGGTGACCATCAACACCTTATGTATTTAGTTCCCCGTGATCAGGGGTCAGCTTGCCATGATCAAGGCTTCGCTCGCGACGATCAACCTGCTTGTTCACCACATCGACTTTCTGTTTTATCTTGTCTTGCTTCACCCATCCTTATTCATCAACGCTTTCTTATTCCAATAATTATTGAGACTTCAACTTATTTTATTTCCCTATTTTTTCCCTCTTCTTAGAGTGATAACATTAGAAGTTTGGGGTTGTTTTATGTGTTTCTTGGCCACTTACCTTGAGCTCTTGAGGCCATCATCGAATGTAACATTAGTTGGATTTATTCTCGAGCTTGTATAAATCTTCTTCTTTCTACATAATTTCATTATTCTTCAACGATAAATTAGGATTGAGCCTATGTCCAGCTTGATACAAACTATTCACATATCATGGTATAAGATTTTGGTTATAATTACTCACATACATTGTATCATTTGGTACGATGAATTGGTTTGCATTTAGAGATTAGTAGGCTTCAAATTCATTTACAACAACTAAATGCATATTTAATTTTTACCATTAGTTGTTCTATCGAGATAAATTTTTTCTTGGAGAATTATTTTGCTTCATACAATAAAAATTCCCGACTTCTTCTTTTTATCAGACACGTAGTTGTTATTGGATAACACCTAGAGTAACGCGTATACCTCCTCTAGCATTTTTCTCATCAAATATCCTCCACTAGTAATGTCGATCATCAATTTATTTTTACCCAATACTCCATTGTAGAATATTTGGATTATCATCCACGTTAGAAATCCACGTTGAGGACATACGTGTAAAAATCCTTATATCATTCCGATGAGTCATACATTGACTCATCGTTTCTTTAAGTGTAATTTGTAATATTGTTTCAGAATTTTCCTACTTTATTGGCATAAAGTACTTTGAGGTGAATAATTGATCCAGTTGTTCTCACGTTGTAATGCAACAATAAGGTAGCGATTCAATAACACATTCTCTTTCCTCTTGAAAATAAATGGAACTAATCGCAATCATATTGCAACTGCTTAAACGTTGTTGTATTTGCACGTATCGCACAGTTCCAGGATACAAAACAAGTGAATATTATGACATTTTTTGACATTTTCATCAAACATATGGTAGTTCTAGACTATTGAGAATAATGTCGGTTTTATCTCAAAATGAGGATCAATCACTTTTGGTTTGAGTATGCTCGGATTGAAACCATTCAACAAACGATTCACGTAGTCACTAATTCATCTCATATCACAATTTTCTTTGTTTGCACATATTGTTCAATCTCTAGGTCAAGAAGGAATAACTCTTCGTCGTATGAAATATAAATCAATAAAAACAAAAAAAAATATAAAAATTAAATCAGTTAACAAAAATAAATATATTATAGACAAAATATAAAATGAAGCCATCAACAACTGTGAAAAAAACTTGATACTAATAATTGCAAAAATAAATTTATCATATAAGTAATATGAATATTTCAAACTCAAATATTGAACCCTATGAAAATTATTATTTTTCTTCCTACATGTATATATAAATTTGTACTAATTTAACAATGATTTTAATGAAGTTTGATTCAAATATATAACTAGAGATTATTCAATGATAAAATATTCTAGTATTATTGAACATATATTAACACAATTTTGCTACATAATTAAGTCAATTCAATTTTACACATGTTCGAGAAAATCAGGCTCTCTTTTAGAGTGTTATCATTATTTTTCGATCACCAACAACTAATCTCCTTGCATAGCTGGTTATATTTCTAGTCTCATACATTATACAGTTGCATATGCGAATTTAGAGGGTAGCCATGTATGCCATGGACAACCCTAAAATATAAAAAGAAAGTTGTTTTAATAATAAAATATTATTTTAATTAGAAAACATACAAATTTTGAATCCTAAAATTTTGAATCCTATAAATGAAATAGATTTATTTGTTTGGTTTTGAAATTTATTTGTTTGGTTATGTTTGATTGATTTGTTTGATTTTATTTGATTGTTTTCGATTGTTTTCTTTAATTATTTTAATTATAGGTTTAATTTGTTTAATTAACTTATTTGGTTTGATTGAATGAATTTAAATTTATTTAACCGATATGTTTGGTTTGTTTGATTGGTATAATTGTTTGAATTTGTTTAATTGATTTGTTTGATATTGTTTGATTGATATGTCTGAAAATGTTTAATTGATTTGTTTGAATTTGTTTGATCGATTTATTTGATTTGTTTAATGGATTTGTTTGAAATTTTTTAGTGTTTGTTTAATTTTTTCATTTGATTTTTTTTTTATAAAAAAATATTTGAATTGTTTGAATTTATTTAATTTAATTGTTCGAATTAGTTTAATTGGTTTGTTTGAATTAGTTTAATTCATTTGTTTGAGTTTGTTATACTTATTTTTTGAATTTGTTTAATTTATCTTTTTGAATTTGTTGTTTGATTTATTTGAATTTGTTTAAATTTGTTTAATGGATTGTTTTAATCGATTTGTTTGAGTTGATTTGGTTGATTTTTTTGATTTTTTTTTTCATTTATTTAATTGATTTATTTGGATTATTTAATTTATATGTTTGATAAATTTCAATTAAATATGTAATTATTTAAGAGGAAAGTACCCATAAATACCTAGTCAACTTTGAAATACCAAAATAGTACCCACTTTTAAACTAGTTTCATAAAATACCTAGAGCCATATTTTGGATAAAAATACCCTCTAGGGTATAAAAGGAGGTTTTTTGGTTGAAACCCACTTTTTTCACCTTCTAATCTAACTTTTGGGTTCCAATTCCCTCCACTTTTACATTTTTAATTTTGAGGAGAGAGAAACACGAAAAACGAGAGCGAACCCAAAACACGAACTTGAACCGAACGTGTTTTAACCGTATCGTCGACCATAACCGTTTCGGCGGCGGTAACATTCGACCCGATACCGATCAAGAACTGGACAAGGCAGCCGTCGACCAGCCACCGGCTTCGTCACCGTCGATAAGGTACGTTCGAGGTAGTTGTTGTTTTCTCCGGACGTTTGAACGTGTGTCTGTGTGTTTAAAAGCCAATTTTATCAACGTCGCCGGAGTAGTGACTTTCGTTGAGTACTGTATTGGACAGTTCTCCGTTCTCCGGCGACATTTTTGCTTTTCGTTTACAGTCCAACGTTAGTGTTACTCCATGGTGTTGAAATTTAGTTGTACTCCATAGTGTTACTCTAGCGTTAGTAGTTAGACATGGCTGGTTAGTATTGACGTGGTTATAATAGTGTTGATAGTGCTGTCAGACAATGCCGATGACACTGGGTAGTTGTTGTTGTACTATAGAATCACCAATGTCGCCTGGTGCAAGTACGAATGTCTAGCAATGTATAGAGTTGAGGTAGTTTTTTGTGCCTATGCAGAGATGCTATACGTATGTAGTAATGTGGAGAATATTTGTGGCCGTATCTAGCAATGTCTGCGACTAGTTTACTGTCAGGCACTGCACGTCTAGCAATGTAGTAGTTGAACTTGGTCACGTCTAGCAATGTAGCAATGAAATGAGACTGATGTTGTTGTCGAGTTAGTTGCACCAGTGCTGTCTTCGATTGTTAATGTATATGTTCGCTGCTGAGTTTTTTTGTTTAATTGCTTGATAGGGATTGTTCAGATTATAATTAAGTAGTTTTTAAATGGGAATGTTTGCAGGAAAACATGACTAAGACAGAAGTATTCTACAGGTCAGGCTTAATTAGCATAATCAACATTCTAAGACGGGATATAATTACATCAGAACACATAGATGCTGCACGAGGCACACCTATCTATACGTAACTGAAAACATCGTTCAATGTAATGAACAAGAATCTGAAGCTGAAAAAGTTCCACAACCTGATCGAGGAGATTTGTAGTTTTTTACGATGTGAGAAAGAAGGCTTTCAAGATAGGACGTAAGCATGTAAGGCTAACTACGAAGGATGTGAAGGCCATATTTGGGCTGAAACACGGGAACGAAGAGATGCCAATGAATAAAACAAGCACATTTATCGGTCGGTTTGCTGATGGAGCTGAGCGCGATTCTATTTTAATGCAAAAATATTTTTTGAGTCCACGAACAAGGAGGAGCGGGCCAACCAACGACAAATCAGTGTCTAATGCATTGATAAAGGTGAATCAAATCTATAAAATTGTATTTGTTTTGAGTTTATGCTGCAGGCATATTAGTATGAAACCAAAATCTGCATGTTTATGCATGTATCTAGCAATGCAGCCTACTCTATCTAGCAATGTCAAAGAAGTATATTAGTATGCTTCTGTTTGGGTTTATCTATCTAGCAATATCTCCGTTTGTATCTATCAATGTCGTAGTAGGCGTAACTATCTTGAATTGTTCTTGTAGCTTGTGACTATGATGTTTTTTATTTTGTGAGAAAGCAATACGGAAATGAGGGGAGGACGAAGCGAAGAATGTTGCTCGTCTGTTGATACTTTTCATATGCTCGACACTGTTCTTTTCAGTGTCAGGCGATGCCGTCGGGTGGACAACAGTATTCTACGTGAAGAATCTAGAAAAAATAAACGACTATGACTGGTTTAGAGCAATCGTTGAGAAGCTGCATAAATCACTGGACAAATGTATTAAGGCTGGGAAACCCGGTAGAGTGGTCGAATGCGTTGCTCTTCTATTTGTAAGTACAATGGTTTAAGATCAGCACGTTATTTCAAAACCGTGTTTGTAATGTTGAGTTATATTATCTGCAGCCATTTCTGATGGAGCATAGTTTGATAAACGTTAAAATACCAAGGCCAAACATAATCCCTAGGCGTTACAAGTGGTGGGGATTGGAGGGGAATGAGTCAACATTTGAATTGATCCAGATGGTTAGTGAACTCAGGGACGACCAGGTATTTAACGTAATTAGCAATATACAAATTATAATATCGAACAAATCGCATACACATGAGCCCAATACCTAAATCGCAACCATCTATATAACAGTGACCAACAATTCGACATATCTAGCAATCATAACATCAAACAAATCACATCCACTGTAACATTAATTGGCTATAGTAAGTGTTTGTAAAACGCATCCATAATTATTATATTATAAAGCTGAATGTATATTATACTGTATTTCTTAGGTTATGGACGATGAGCTATCGTTGACAGAGGATGAATGTGATGCTTTTGGAGAAATTGATTTGGGGAGGAACTACGAAGGTGCTGCAAAAACAAGTGAAGGAAGGAGTAGGAAAAGAAAGAAATCTGTTGCAAACAGAAGTATAAAAAGGAAGAAGAAACAGGTACATGACGGGGCTAGAACAAGCAGTAAAAAGAGTTCGAACACTGAGGTTGAAGACAACACAACAACACCAAAAGAAGAAAATAATTACGATGTTACATTACGTGAATTCATTGGGGAGAAGAAGTCGAGAGTTGGTACAAAAAAAGGTGAGAGGTTGAAAAAGAAAAACAACCGTAAGTCCAGTATTCCAAGTTTTGGAGGGCTGTCACAGTCTGTGCTGCGTGACAACAAGAAACTGAAAAAAAGAAGCGGGATGCACCGGTTGAAAGTTGAAAACAAAAAGTTAAAAACGTCGCTTGAGGAGAAAAATAAAGAAGTGAGTATTCCCATGTTTTTTAAGGACTAATAACGTTTATAGGCTGTATCTATATAAGGTGGTTACACTGTATCTAGGAAATGTTTAGATGCTGTATCTAGCAGCATCATTATAAGGGATCTAGCAAACATCATTATAAGGTATCTAGCAACGTTAATCTGCTGCATCTTGCAATGTAAAAATAATGCATCTAGAAATGTTCATACGTTGCGTATATCAATGTCAATATGATGTATCTAGCAATGTTAATAGTCTTAACTATTTCGTATGCTTGTTTGATACAGGTTGAAGAATTGATGAAAGAGTTGAATGAGCTGAAACAGAAGCTCGAGGTGGAAGATGAAAGTGTAGATGCCGAGGATGAGGATCTTCTGAACACCTTATCAATGCCGTTTTGCCGTGAAGATGAGGAGGATACTGAAACTGTGGCTGCCAATATTAGCGAGAATGTAGTTAAGGAAACATTGGTTTCCCAATCTCGGAGGCATGGATTTGTTCCCAAGAGGAGCCAACAAGTTTCGCAGACCGAAAAAATAATAGAAGAAGAGGATGTTGAGGTGGAGGAAACAACGGAAGAAGAGAAGGAGTTTGAGACAACTGAGACAAAAGAAAATGAAGATTATGAAGAGGAGAACTTAGAAGGAGATGAAGGGTGTGTTCACTCTGAAACACCTGTTGAACCAAGGCCAGAAACTACTACACCGGAAGCTATTGCTGTTGATGTCGCTGGGAAGCAGAAAAGGAGTACAATACTTGGTTGTGACGCTGGTAATGAGAAATGGGATGTGGCAGCAGACTTATCACCCCTAACTCATGCCGCCGGTGCGCAAAATGAAATTTTCTTAGCTGAACAGGGACACAGAGTTGGCAACAACGAGGTTGATATACAAGAGCTTATGGTGGACAAAAGTGAGTAGTTGGACAAAGGGTGCAACAAAGGAACAAAAAATACGAAACAACAGTTAGAGAACACCGAAGAAGCCGTAGAGGAAGGACAGAATATAGAGACATGTCAGGACAAAGAAGAAGCTGACAAACAGGAAGTTGTGGCTAATGCAGATTCAACCAAAGAGATTGAAGAAGCACCTACTAGGGTGGAGAACACATCAACAGAAGTCCTGGTGCCAGAACCTGGCTCTGAGAAGGTGGTGGAGAATGTGGCTGTAGATGTAAGTGGATCTTAAAATCGTTAAAATTCATAAATATTTAGTAATATGTTTTGACAGGTTTTGAAATGTTCAAACTCTAGGTTGGATAATATTTAAGATGGGTTGTTGTTTTTATGAAAATGTTGTTTTGACAGTATTAGAAAATTTTAAGACATGATTTGCATCATGATTCAATGTTAATTGGTAGATGCATGTAGAACAAATCGCAACCACAAAATGTTTGAAGTCTAGCAATCACAAAATAAAACAATAATGTATGTCATATCAAACAAATCACAATCACAATATGTTAATATAATAAGCCGTATATAACAATGTCTAATAGGCGTAAATTGCAACACTCAACTAATAACTAGTCTAGCAATGAGACTTGCACTAAACTCGCAATGTATGTTGATGGTATTTTTATGTTCTGTTATTAGGAAGTGCAAACAACAACACCTGTGGACACGCGCCAGTCTACTGTACATACGTTGGCGTACCATGGGATTGAACATATAGCAAAGTGTGAACAACTATCACAAGCTGTATCTCTTGTAAAGGTAATTCCAATTATCAACGAAGAACAACAATCCACAGCGAAGATTGAAGTTATTACGCGCTATGAAAAACTAAAACAGGTCAAGCCATCTTCATATGCAACACCCCTACAAGATAAAGCAACATCTAACGATCTGATTGTCAGATCTGTTACACCGTTGGCTAACGATAGTTTTGTAGACTGCACTCAATCATTTTACGAAGAATGTGACTAGGCTGTTGAAAATTCAAACGAGAAGAGACGTACAATGGACTCCATCGAGGAAGAACAAACAAACGTTGATGTAAGTAGATCTCTTGTATTTTCAATCACCTTCAAAAAGTAATGTTAACAATTTAATTTGATGCTTTATTATAGGTGCACGTTGATAACATGCCTAGGTGGAACTTACTTACTCTGACGCAGGTCAAACAACAACAGATTGCGGACGTAGATTGGTCGTTGCCTACAGAGACAAAGAAACTCATCAATGTCAGTGAGTACAAGAAGGTGATGAAAATAAACAACAAAGAAGAACAAGAAGATCCAGAAGTATGGTACTTGCCAATGTCGGAGTTCTCGTATAGGATTTCCAGTAGTGTGACCGACATAATGGAACTTCCTAACGAAACTCAAGTCGACTTCAAGGTAATAAGGTTTCTAGTTGTACTTAGCAATGTTAATTAGTGTATCTAGCAATGTGTCTTTTGTACATCTAGCAATATTAATATGCAGCATCTAGCATTGTCTTAGTATAGGGTACCTCATTTAAGTTACCGTCTAAGTTGTGTACCTATTCACTATTGGTGCTTGTTTTTAGTAATTGTCATTTACCCGATTTAAGCTTCTAATTGTTAATTGATAGATCATTGATGCTTGGATATATAAGCTGCTCAAGGATACAGATTGGAAAGTCCCTGTAAAAGGGTTTGACGATAAGTACTCTTATATGGTCAGCGTTATTCAAATAACTAGAATCGAAACTGTAAGTTGAACATGAATTATTTGTGTTATATTGGAAATATCTACTTCCTAGTAATGACCAAAATTTGCAGGGAACACTGGCTATCAAGGGAGATATTCCTTTCATTGTGGATAAGGTTTTTGAAACAATGAAATCAGACACATATGTTGCCCTTGTTCATCTTTGCAGCGTTAACACGTCCGGCGTGAACCACTGGACGATGTTGATTATGGATATGGAGAATGGGACTGCTAGTAGCTACAAACCACTGTTGCCGTGAAGCAAACACATTCCAGATAAGACGAAAAACAGAGCCGAGGCTTTGGTATAAATTTAAATGCTAAAAATATATTGCAAGTGTTTGTGGCCATATGTAGCAATCCCATAGCAACGAATCTAGCAATGTGTTATTAGAATTGCACCCAAACAGTTGGTTCACCTATCTCGCAATATCGCATACTGTATCTAGCAATGAAAGTAGTCGTAAATAGCATTGACATAGCATCGTAAATCGCAATGTAACGATGGATTACTTGATTTTGCAGTTGGCCTATTGCATGAAGAAAAAAATACATACCTCATGTAAATGTGGATACAAAATAAAGACAATGAGAAATATCCCACAGCAGGAGAAGGAGAGCCTTGACTGCGGTGTTTTTGCTTATAAGTACGTAAAAGATATCATTCAGAAAATGTTCCTATGGAATATGGAAATAAAATGCCCGCCGAAACAAAAGCTGAAATATTTAAGCATTTCCTCAATGATCCAAACACAAACAGACGATAGTAGTATGTAATTCATTTTTTGGGAGCAGGATGTATGATTCAGTTAATAGAGGATGCTAGTATTAGACAATTACTCTGAACTTATTAACAAACTTTTGTATTACTAGCAATTTTTATAGTATTTCTACCAAGGGAAATGTTTTTCTAAACTATCTTGGAAGATCCTCCTTTTGTTGTATGAATAAATTTCACATCACTGTTACATCCTTGAATGCTGTATCTAGCAATGTCTATATTTCGTATCTATCAGTCTTATACTCAAGTATCTAACAATGTCTATATTTCGTATCTATCAGTCTTATACTCAAGTATCTAGCAATGTCTATATTTCGTATCTATCAGTCTTATACTCAAGTATCTAGCAATGTCTATATTTCATATCTATCATTCTCATACTCAAGTATCTAGCAATGTCTATATTTCGTATCTATCAGTCTTATACTCAAGTATCTAGCAAAGTCTATATTTCGTATCTATCAGTCTCATACTCAAGTATCTATCAGTCTTATACTCAAGTATCTAGCAATGTCTATATTTCTTATCAATCAGTCTTATACTCAAGTATCTAGCAATGTCTATATTTCGTATCTATCAGTCTTATACTCAAGTATCTAGCAATGTCTATATTCGTATCTAGCAACTATACAGTGCTGCATCTAGCAATGTCTTTATATCATATGTAGCAATGTATAAATAATGTATCTATTAATGTCCTTATAGTGTATATATTAATGTTTGTATTATACATCTAGCAATATTTATATTAACATCTAGCAATGTTAATATATAGTATCTAGCAATCATTATATGTAGCATCTAGAAATGTTCATAAGCTCAATATAGCAGCCTTGTTACAACCCATCTAGCAAACTTTATGATTCTGTATCTATCAAAGTTGTTACAATGTATCTAGTAATGGCTAGATGCTGTATCTAGCAATATCAATATAACGTATCTAGCAATGATATATAGTTGTGGTTTTAAATTTGAAATATGGTTTATCTAACAGTGTTTAATAGGCATAAATCGCAATAACATATTAATGATGGACCAACTATATTACTGGACTGATGGATAGGTTTATTGGTAGACGAGTAAATTAAATGAGATCGAAATGACTGTTAACTACATCCATCAGTGATTAAAAGTAACCTATTGGTTAGCTTGATAGTTGAAAAGACAAAGGTAGATGAGTTGAATCATTACATGCATTAATTAGACGTGTGCAATTAAATTTTTGCAATTAATTATAGTTGCTAGATGGGACGTAGCCTTGGGCATTGCGTTTCGCTATAAGTAGGGGATGATATTTTAGCCTATTCATCTCACACTTCTCTGCAAAGAAAAATACCAACCAGAAAACCACCAGCCAGTTTAGCCTACCTTGCAACAAAACAACTCTCGAAAATGGCCCTATCTTCCCTAGAAACACCTATGTACTCGTCCGATGACGGATGGTTTTCGGACTACTACGTAGACAACAAGGCATACAAGAGAACTACCCCTTCAGAGTACTCGTCTGATGAGGAGGATAAGTGCTCCCTTTGGTCTTCCGACCACGAAGACCACTACGCTTCGTGGGACTCGTGGCCGCTGGACGACAACTACGAGTCGTATAATGAACAACTTCCAAAAAGGAAGAGACGCCGGGACAGCTGGGACTCTGAGAAGGGAGAGGACGATGATTATGAGGAAACCGACAATGAGAAGTCGGAGGACAAAGAGGACGAAGAAGTCGAAGAAGAAGAAGAAGAAGAGGAGGGATTTGAAGGGTCTGATGAAGAGGATTCTGATTAGATTTAAGGAAGTTCATGCAGCATCCTTTCATTATGTTTTTTGTTTTGTTTTTTTGTAATGTCTTTTTATGTTTTGATGGACTGATAACTTTCACCAACCCTCTGAGCAGTTTCATTTTTTGAGAAGGTTGTTGTATTTGGCAGTTGTAATGCCTTGACTGATGTTCTAAAATTGTTATGGTTTTATTAGTATTTGTGTTGTCTATATTACTGTGCATTTTGTTCAAATTTGAAGACTTTAACTAAAAATTTGATAGAAAGAAATTAAGTGGAGAAATTGTAAAGGCAGTTAAGATTCACAATCGCAATGTTATCAGTAAAATAACTAGTAAATCACAGTCCTAACCATGGTACACTTCAAAGGTGCAAGCAGAGTAAAGGAATAAACATCTCAAATAAATCAACATCAATCGCAATATTAAGAACACGTATCTAGCAATACCAATGTCATAATTCTATCTTCTATCTAGCAATCTCGATTAGCCTCAAATCGCAAGCACTGAGAAAATATAGGATGCAAAGTAAATCTCACTTCGTAGGGTGGATCGTATGTGTTTGAAATGAAACACAAAGGACAGAATTGCAATTTAAAGATAACTAATCTATCAAAAAGATGTGAACCTTAAAATCGCAGACAAAAGTTGCTGTATCTAGCAACGTTGGATATGGCTGATAGGCACTTTATTTTACTAGAATGTAAATCAACCTTAACATATCAAATAAATCAACGTCAATCGCAATGTTAATAACACGTATCTAGCAATATCAATGTCATATATCTATCTTCAATCTAGCAGGCTAGATTAGCCGTAAATCGCAACCACTAGGAAAATCTATGATGCAAGGTAAATCTTACTTCGTAGGGTGGATCGTTAGTGTTTGAAATGAAACACAAAGGGCAGAATCGCAATCTAAATATAACTAATCTATCAGATGGATGTGAACCTTAAAATCGCATACATAAGTTGCTGTATCTAGCAACGTTGGTCATGGCTGATAGGTACTTCATGTTAGTGGAATCTAAATACATGGAGTATTATGCATCTAGCAATACTAAATAAATGTATCTAGCAATCTCGTTGTAATGACCAACAATCGCATACACATGAAAACATATCTATCAAATTTGGATCAGAAACTTATTCTCAATGATACTAGGAATTAGATAACGAGTATCTATCATTGTAATCGTAGCCTATCTAGCAATGTCAACATTAGTAATGATAAGAATTATTGAATCAAACAGACCTTGTACATATCAATGTTAACAGTATCCAAACATATAAGTCGAAAGATAAGGAGTGCTTATCTAGCAAAATCCAAATGTTACTAAAAAATAAGGAACATAAGTTCAGAACGGAGCATCGCATGACCTCCTATTATGTCCTGATTTGAAACAGCGACCACAACGGGACAGGCTAGTGGTTACCTCTCCTCTTGATGGTATACGTTTTTTTCTCGGTCGCCCCGCTCGTATTTTAATGTCCGGGGGATTAACCACTGGCTCTCCATCATCATTATTGGTACTAGCTTCACCGAACTCTATTATAGCCGGTATGTTAAAAGAATAGCTCGACCAGAAATTTACAGCACTGAAAAAGGGCTCTACTAATGTCATCGGATCTTCGTTCAGAGATGCTATTGCAGCCAATGCATGAGCGCACGAGAAACATTCTTGCTGCCAAGAGCCGCATGTGCATTTGAAATCAAGGATGTTGACCACCATGACTGGATCTGATAAAACCTCAAAATAAGCGGCAGAAGACTTGCGAACTAACCACGTCCGACCGTATTGTACATTCTCTTTGAACTGCTTGTTAAAATCGGGGAATAATTGTGTGTTCCAGCTTAGACCCTCTGCTAAACGTCGAGACATCTGAGTCATAAGAAGAACTCTAATCCGGTCGACCAATTCCACTATAGGCAGATGGCACAACTTTTTAATCTGCGAATTGAACGATTCCACAGTTGTTGATACCATCACCCCATACCGTTTGCCTTTGACGTATGCCTGAGCATACTTTTCTGGTGGCAAATTGCTTAGAAATTTGGCAATACGATCATCCTCTTGGCGCGCAAACTGAGCAAAACATTCATTAAAAAGGTCCTCAGTCGGGGCATAAGCACAGCTCTTAAACATCACTAGCATATTTATTTGTAGACCCTGTTAGTGTGTTCAAAAGATTTATTCAAATTCTGTATCAGATGGAAGGTACAATACACGTGGTAGTCATTAGGATAAAGAGTTGCGACAACGTTAATAATACCAGCATGACGGTCTGAAATGAAAGTTATTTGGCGTCCTAGTAAATGCAGTTTTAGACTTTGCAAAAACCAAAACCAGTTGTCTGAGTCTTCACTACCAAAGATACCAAAAGCTACGGGGAATATACCTGAAATGGAAAAGATACGGGTATACAATAATACTAAGCTTCTTGGGTGAATGAACTTAAATCACAATGTAGATAAAACCTGTCTAGCAACACCATTTAGCAGTTTATTCGTTAATATAGTAAACTAAAATATGCGTAAATCCTAATCACATCAAATAACTAATCTAGCAACCTAGGTCTACCTATCTAGCGTACATGTTTAAATCGAAATGTAAACATAACCAATCTAGCAAACTTAGCTCATGATATACATTTGAAAAAGCAAAGCACATATGTAGACCAAAAGGATAGTGAAAAATGGACTGACCGTTGTTTCCATCTTTTGCCACTACTGAAAGCAACACGCCACCATGCTTACCTGTTAGATGGGTTCTGTTAATATACAGTAAAGATCTGCACAAATGGAAACCCTGAAGGCACGCCCCGAACGCTATAAAATAGAGACGGAAAACATTACCGGGAACTAAATCCAAATGGTAGTCCGTAGTGATGTTACGACTCTTTAGTCTCTTGAAGTATGATTTTAGCAATCTGAAAGAGGTATTGCTATCTCCAAATACTACACGCCGTGCCTTTTCTAACGCATTCCATGATAGAAGATAGGAAATGTCTAAACCATAGTCTTGCTTGATGGAGGACTGTATAGTCTTAGCTGTTACTGATTGGCATTTCCTAAGAGAATCGTGAATTTCACCGGCAATCAAATCGGACGACAAATACCTGCTCTTTTTTTTTGTGAATACCGGACTGCAAGTATGGGTACTAACAAATCTTTTTATGGTCATCAAACCGGTTTTAGAATCAACAGAAGCATATAGCCTCCATTTGCACCAGTCCAAATATTTGTTTACATAATAAACAGTGATCTTCCTCAAGGTATTATGCATGTACCTAAACGTAAAACCGTTCTCTAATGCATAACGGGATACATATAACCTTAGACATGCAACACCATCAGCAAATGACTGACCAACACTGATGATAGCTACCGCCCATCCAGTTGTAGCAATATGCCTTTTCTTTGGGGTTGAAATCGCCAAACAGTTACTACTTTCACCACTAGTTCGTTGGTTATGCGAGGTTTATTTGAACAGTTAAACAGGTTGTTTACATTTAATTGCGGAGCCTTTATCAGCAACCTGTTTTTCGATAAGAAAAATAACACTCTTAAGATGCTCAACATCAAGGTAACATCCCAACCTAATAAAATCGGTCTCTTTATTAAACAAACAATTATTCTGAGCACCACAAGAATAGCTAATGCTGTAGTTTCCTCTAACAAGACCCTGCCATGTTTCCTCAACGTACTGTTGCAAAGACTCGAAATTTTCGAATTCGGACAATGGAATAATAGCTGTTTCGTGACCAAATTTGAAAATACAAACTTTTGGTTTCGACATATAGTAACCTGAATTGTAGGAGTTTTGGTTAGTTTGTTGTAGGGCATCGTACAACAGATGAATGTGTTACAGAGCTAAATCTTTTGAAATGATATATGTTTGAAGACATCGAGCAATGTATCATAACTAAAATCGCAATGTATGTACACTAATCTAGCAATGCCTGCACCAAATCGCAATTTTCATACTGACATCTAGTAACCACTGTATACATACATAAATCGCAAAATCATATATCAGTTCTAGGTAGAATCGCAATGACTAAACGCAATGTAGGTATTCGTGACACTAACAAATAAAACGCAGCCTTAGTCAAGAACTATACCTAACTAGCAATCACAACATATAACACATCACATAAATTACAGCCTGTATCTCGAACAGAAAATACAACAATCACATCCTATCAAACAAAGCTGGAAAACTGTAGTTTCTTACCGGAATGTCACCAGAGCCTGTATCGATCCTTTGTTTCGACTAGAAAGAGAAACTAAACGATTTTCTGCCATTAACATACATTAGTTACACTAGTGAACCTAGTTTTAAGATCGAAAATGGAAAAACAAGAATGCAATTGCAAATGAAAGAGAATAATGACCTTTCGTTCTGACGTCGGAACTGGTTCACCTGTGAAGTCGACGGTAACCTAGTGGTGCAAAGGTTCGGGTACGAGATTGAGTCGACGGGAATGACTAGAAGAGGTAGTTCAGTGCTTGAAGAAGCTGGAAAAAACAACCTGAAATTATGAGCTTCGTCGATCGTTTTGGTCGCCGGTGATCGGAACGATGGTAGACGGAGGTTAGTTGGTTCGCCGGTGGTTAGTTAGGTTCGCCGGAAAGAGTGTGATCACGGCAAGGAATTTTGAAACGAGCAGACCTTCTTGAAAAACGGGTTGTTTGTTAGGTTAGGAGAGAGGAGAGAGAGAGAGTCTAATAAATTCAAAACTCAAAATTAGAGTGATGGTACTATAGCCAAAATGCCTCTTTTTTCACAAATTAACCCTTATATACTAAGTTAAGGGTGATTATGGTATTAAAATTTAATTAGTCTTAAAAGGGAATATGTATATTGAGGTGGGTATTAAGTGAGCATTAACCTTTTTTTGGGTACTAGATAGTGATATATTTGTCTAGAAGGTACTTAATGTGCCATTTCCCATTATTTAATTGCTTTTGTATAATATTGTTAAAAGTTCTTTACATGTCTCTACATATTTGTTGAGATCCGACTAATTACGCGATTATAAAAAAGAATGAGATATATGTATTATTTCTTTTAATTAATGTAATATTAATACATTATATATTACATAAGCACTTTAGTATAATTAACTATTAAATTCAAACAAAAATGAGTTACTATAAGTTAGGTTTTAAAATTATTTTTATATATTTTAACATAATAGAATTAAAAAAAATTAAATAATTTTTATTGATTTCAAATAAAAGAGTAATACACAAGTTCAACTTTGTGATCACAGTTCAGGATGTGATCATTGGAGATCTATATAAACAAATCACATGATTAACATGATATGGTGATATAAGATATATCACAATTGTGCTTCTTGAGTGATATTCATCTTATAATTGAAAAAATAGAACAAACACGGTACAACAATAGTGGATTAAGAAGGTAGCCATATGTGTTATGGCCTACCCTAAAACATATAAAAATTATATCTAGTTTGATTATGTAGTTAACGTTTTACTACTTATTTAACTGTTCCTTGCTGCTTAAACCATGTAGTTAGGTATAAATTGATCATGCAATTAAGTATTTCATGTACTTATCGCTTATTTAAGTACCATTTTATGTTCAAACCATATAGTTTGATATAGATTTATGCTTAAACCATGTTGTTAGGTATAGATCAATGCATTATAGTATTTCTTGATATAGATTTATGCTTAAACCATGTTGCTAGGTATAGATTAATGCATTATAGTATTTCCATGTTCCGTGCAAATTTAATACAAATTTTCGTAAGTTTCGTATAAATTTAGTATAAGTATAACATAAATATAAATATAGCACAAGTTCAACACAAATGTAACACAAATATTTTACAATTTTTTTCATCGTAATATGTGTACATTTACTTTTTTTGCTACTTTTTTTAATCCATAAATTAAATTTAAAAAATTAATTTAGCCTTCATTAAATCACGAGAGTATCGCATTACATATTTAACAAGAGTTTCGCAATTACACATTTAGCCAAATAATATTGGTACGGTTTATAAATTTTTTATTACCTTTCACTCGCAGCTCAAATCCAAAACAATCAATTTAACTATTAGATAATTGCAGGAACTAACACTAACCATAATTAGAAACATAAAAAAGTAAATTAAAATAAACACATGTATTATTTATGATGTATTGTAGCTACAAAAATTACATAACTCTATAAAATTAAATTACTACTAATCATCGGTGTTCATCGTCTAAAAAAAGATTTTTTTAAATATATAATTTATAATACAATTTTTTTGAATGAAGTATTTCGTAAAAATATTTATAATTAAAATCACTGGTCTATTAATTAGAGAACAATCACTTGAACGGCTTCCCAATTATAGGTGAAGGGTATAAATAAGAATAAATTTAATTTAATTCTATATCATAGATAGTAACCGTGAATTTAATTATAAATGTTCTTTCCAAATTTATTGTTTTAACTTTTATTTTCTTTATTTATTTTTATTCTATTTAGTTTTCGGATTTAAATATTTTATTTTATTTGTTATTTGTCTTTTTTACTCTATTTTCTAATATTATTATTTAATAATTGATCTTTTAATTTCCTGTAAAATAATAAAATAAATAATAATAAAATATTTTATTAATTATTAAATTAAATTAACGATTAAATTAGTGTAGAAATAAAAAATAAAAGATAGATATTATCATTTTATTTAGTTTTGATTTTTGAAAAGGTAACTTTTTCAAAAGTTAGATGTTGGATTACTAATTTGGACAAATAAAATAATTAAGAAACGAAGAATATTTCCACCAACGACATGATATTGCAAACATACTGCATTCGTAATGGTTCTTGGAGAAAGTATTGTTCTTAACCAAGAACAGAGCCAATTTTTTTGATTCAATCATTGAATCTTTTCTTCTTTTCTGGAATTCAATCTGTGTGTTGTTTAAGATTATGTCTAAGAAACCTGAGAATGCTTCGATCGAAGACTTTCCTATACTAAGGAACTCGACTTAGTCTCTGTCAGGAAATTTGGTAACTAAGAAGAGTATGGTGGATTCGAAGCTTCCTGGGAATGATTGTAATATGATTTCTAATCCGATTTTTGAGGAGAGAAACAAAGGGAAAGACAATGAGGAGCCAAAGAGGGGTTCTTATGCTGATTTGCTAAAAGTGAAGGAAACAGAGTTCGAGCATTCAAATGTATCTATTTCTTTGTTGAATGATATTCGACTATTACTTTTGATATTGGGGATAAGGAGAAGTTGATAAAGATGTCAAAGCATACGTTAATCGCAAAATTTGTCATGGGGAAACCTTCTATGGAGAGTTTCAGGGGTTTTTTATCGAAATTTAACTTCGCCGGCAGTTATAGTGTTTCTGTCTTGGATTACAGACACATCTTTGTAGAATTTAATGAGATTGAGGACTTCAATAAGCTTTGGTCGAGAAACGTATGGGTCTTGGGTAGCCAAACTCTTCGATTGTTAAAATGGACTTCGGGATTTGATCCGAGTCTGGAATGTCCGTATACGCCGGTCTGGGTGTCTCTTCCAAGTTTGCTGGAATTTTTATTCAACAAATCTACGATTAGTGAAATAGCGAAGGTCTTGGGTACTCTGTTGAAAGTCTGGGTGCTTTCGGTTAACAGGGCTAGGCAAAATTGTTGTCGATTCCGGATTGAGGTAGATATATCAAAGCCGTTAATTCATAAGGTTCAGTTGAAATTTGGTGAGGCTGATAGTTATTGGATCGATCTTGTATATGATAATGTTCCGCTTTATTGTAGTCATTGTGCTCACATTGGTCATTCGAATGATAAATGCAAGAAGTTTTTGTTTGAATCAAAGAACTTAAGGAATAATCTTGATATTAGGCAGGGTCAAGATGGTGTATCTGATCAGATTTCTTGTTCTCGTCTTCCTAATGTGGTTAGTGAATATAATAATCCTAAGGAATTAAATGATAGTTGTGATAAAGAGGCTAATTCTGATGCTGTTGAGGAAAAGGATACTGGTCGTCTGTTAAAGTCAATTGTGGTTGACAAAGTTTTAGACAACTCCCTGCAAGATAATTTGGTTTCTGATACTCGATCTTTTAGAATGGTTCAAGCTAGTAAGAATAGTGGCTCTGTTGATCCGATTAATGAAAGTGAAATGATAGATGCTTTGAAGACATTGGAAAGGAGGAATATGTTTGAGGTTCTAAGTGATGATATTCATGATTCTCCAAAACATGTTGGTAGTCTTACTAGTTCTCTTGTGAAGGGAAAGTTGGAGAAAGGTAGATTAAAAAGGCAAGAGATTCAGAAGCCTAAGAATGTGTCAAATATGTGGAGTTCGAAGGGACCTGTTTCTTCTAAGATTATGAAGCTCAAGAGAGCCCAAAAATCTTCATCTGATCAATGACAATTACCATGTTAAATTGGAATGCAATAGGGCTTGCTAATAAGGAAACCATTCAGAGGCTAAAATCTATGGTGTTTTCTTCAAAGACCAGTTTTGTTGCTATCCAAGAACCTTTTGTTAAGGTTGATAAGATGAATTTGGTGGCTAAGAAATTGAAGTTAAGTGGTTGTAGTAGTAATGTGAGTAATAAAATTTGGGTGTTTTGGCACCAGGATTTCAAAGTTGAGGTAGTTTTTGACAGTGATCAGCTGCTTCATCTTAAAGTTGGCCATCCTTCTATGGATAAAGAGTTTCAGGTGTCTATTTTTTATGCAAAGTGTAAAAGAGATCAGAGGCTCTTGCTTTGGGATTCTATAAGAAGTCTTGATGTTCTATCCCATGAGTGGATTATGTTTGGGGACTTTAATACCATTACTAGCATTCAGGAACAACTTGCTTGCTCCACTGTTAATCAAAGGGGAATGGATGATTTTAATGGCCTTATTATGGACTGTGGTCTTATTGATGCTGGTTATACTGGTTGTCCCTATACTTGGTCTAATGGGCGTAAATGGAGGAGGCTTGATCGAGTTTTGCATAGCTCCTCTTGGTTGGATTTCTTTGATGGCACTGCTGTTTCTCATCTTGCAAGGAGTTGTTCTGATCATTGTCCCATTGTTATTAGAGTTTCTTCTAATATTGAAAGAACTAAATCTTTGTTTAAGTTCTTGAATATGTGGATTACCCATCCTGATTTTCTGAAAACGGTGGAAGATAGCTGGTCTGTTGATGTTATTGGTGATGTGAGAAATCCCATTATATTTTTCTGGCTTGAGCAACAAAGGTTGAAAGCTGCGTTAAAGGTTTGGAATAAGACTTCTTTTGGGAATATTTTTGATGCTATTAAGCATTCTTAAGAGGTCATTAACATTAGAGAAACCATACTTCAAAATCAGTATGATGATGTTAATAAGTCTGCTTTGGAGGAGGCTAGGTAGAATCACTTGTTGCTTCTTGATAGGGAAGAAATGTTTTGGAGGCAGAAAGCTCATGCTTCTTGGTTGAAGGATGCTGATAGAAATACTTATGCCTTTTATAGTTTTGTGAAGAAAAGGCACAAGAGAAATAGGATTGATAGAATTAAAGTGGATGGTCAATGGTTAACCACTAAGGATGATATTGGTAACTCTGCTGTTAATTATTTTAAATCATTGCTTGCTCCTACTAGTAGTGTTGAGACTGATCTTGTTCTAATGGGAGTAATTCCATCTCTGGTTAATGAAGATGATAACATTAGTATCTCTTGTATTCTTGAGTCTGAGGAGATTTATGGGGTTATTAAGTCCTTAAACTCTGAATCAGCTCCTGGCCCTGATGGCTTCAATGGTGAGTTTTATAAGAAATGTTGGGGAATTGTTGGGATTGATCTGTGTAATGCTGTTAAGGGCTTCTTTAAAGGATTTGATCTGCCTAAGGGTGTGAAGGCTACACAGATTTGCTTGATTCCTAAGCTCGACAATCCTAACAAGTGGAGAGATTTTCGTCCTACAAGTTTAACCATAATGTTCTCAAGGATTGTGGGGAAATTGATCAACAACAGGCTTGCAATTATCCTGCCTAAACTTATATCTGATGAGCAAGGTGGGTTTGTGAAGGGAAGATGTATTCAGGATTCTATTCTTATAGCTCAGGAGCTTTGCTTTGACATTAATATCAACATAAAGATGGGGAATATTGTTATCAAGACTGACATGACAAAGGATTTTGATAAGCTGAATCATGAGTTTCTCTTTAACATTTTAAAGTCATTTGGTTTTAACACTAATGTTTCTGCTCTTATTGGTAATTGTATTAGCAAGGTCTGCTCTTCTATCTTGGTTAATGGTGAGCTGACTGGTTACTTTACTAACTCCCATGGTCTAAGACAAGGGGATCCTCTTTCCCCGAGTCTTTTTATTCTGGTTGAAGAGTACCTGATAAGGAGTATTAAGCAGACTTCGAATAGTAATGCTAGGTTTAGATACAAGTCTAGAAGCAATAAGAACATTGCATGTCTAGCTTTTGCTGATGATTTCATGGTCTTTTCAAATGGTAATCCTGATTCAATGATTGCTATTAAGTCTGTTCTGGATCATTATCAGTTGGTGTCTGGTCAAGAAATCAATACTACTAAATCCAAGCTTATTGTTTCTAACAAGATGCTTCCTCAACAGATTACTATTATTGAAAATATATGGAATATTAATCATACATATTTGCCTTTCTGTTATCTTGGCTCTACAATTGCTATTAATACAAGAATTGTTCATTTTGAAGATTTGATTTACAAAGTCAGATCTAGAATAATGGAATAGGACAGGTTACACCTTTCATTTTCTGGTCGCTTGTTGTTGACTCAGACTGTTCTTGTTGCCTTTCCTAATTATTACTTGCAGCATTCAAACTTGCATGTTGGTATTATCAATAGGCTGGAGATGTTGTTTAGTAAGTTCATGTGGGGAAGCAAAGATGACAAGAGAGCCATTAGTTGGGCTAGATGGGAGAGGTTATGCAAGCCTTTAAATGAGGGAGGTCTCAATCTGAAAAGGCTTAAAGATGTGCAGAAGGTGTATGCAATGAAATTATGGTTTAACTTCAGAATGCAGCAGTCTCTTTGGGCTAAATTCATGTTATCCATCTATTGTAGGGATATCATTCATCCTACTTTAGCTATATCTCCTAGCAGGAAGTCTAAATCTTGGGCTTGTATCATTATGGCTAGAGAGGAGGCTGAGAACTACTTATTTTGGCTGCCTGGTCATGGAAACATGAGTTTTTGGTATGATAGATGGTGTTCTGATAGGCCTTTCATCAAAGTGTTTAATGATAATGACAGAAGAACTCTTTGGGACACTGTTAATGATTCTGTCAAAGATTTCTGGCTAAATGATTCCCGGCATTGGGAAAGGCTTAGCACTATAGTCACTAATACGGAGATTAATAAGATTAGGGAGGTTTGTCTTTCAGATAAAAAAGATACTTTACTGTGGTCTCTATCAAAGGATGGGTCTTTTAGTGGCAGAGACACTTTGAATCATATCAGATGCAAGGGTAATGTATCTAGAATTTATGCTAAGACCTGGAATGCTGTTACTCCTAAGAAATTCTCGTTCTTACTATGGAGGGCTTTGCATAATTGGTTACCTAATGATGTTGTGATGCAATCTAAAGGCTTTCAGCTTGCTTCTAAGTGTGTACATTGCAATAATACTGAATCAACTTACCATGCTGTGGTCCAGTGTCCTCAGGTTTGGTCTGTCTGGATGCACTTCAGTGCTATCTTCAAGGTTCAGATTTATCCTTATATGACTCTCTCGCACATCATCATGAAGTGGTATTGGGCTGCTCAAAGAAGCTGTGACATATTCATAATTTTGCCTACAATAATCGTTTGGTCAATTTGGTCAGGACGAAATAAGAAGAAGCTTAACAATGAAGATACTAATTCTGCTACAATAATTAGACACATTATCTACATTCTAACCAGTCTAGATCATGCGAAAATCCTGAACAAGAAGCATTGGTGATCTTATGATAGAGAAGCTACTAAGTTTGGATGTGTCCATCAGATTAAAGCTTCGACTAAGCCACTGTTCTTGAAGTGGAACAATCCTAAGCAGGGTAGATACAAAATTAACATAGATGGAGCATGTACCTTCAATCACGAATCTGGAGGTGGTGCTTTACTCAGAGGCAGTAATGGTGGTATGATCATCGGCATTGGCAGATTGTACGACAAATCTTCTCCATTAATAGCTGAGTTTCGTGCTCTGTTTGATGGCTTGAGGTTGTCTAGCACTCTGGTTCTGAGCAAGGTGGATGTGGAGATTGACTCGTTGGTTTTGGTTAATCTATTACTCTATGGAAGCTCTGTTTGGTATCTGGTGTGGATAATAATTGCATGAGGGTAGGCTAGTAATTTCAAACGGAGTTTTAAGGTGGTGTATGGGTGGTTAACGGTGGTGTTTGGGTGTTTAACGGTTTAGAGTAGAGAGTATAAGGTGGAGAGATAATTAAGCAGCTTGGTAGCAGTTAATTCTCATTTTTTCTAGTTAATGCTGGTGGTTGGGTATTTATAGTATGATGTTTGGGCCCTTATGGGCTTTCGGGTCATGTTCAATGGACCCGGGTCATGTTCAAAGACCCATGAGCTCTTAAGTAGGAGAGCAAGTAGCTTAGTCAAGAAGTGTTTAGGTTTCTTAGTACTTTTGTCATAGTTCGGACTGCTTTATGTTCATAGTGTTCACAGAAATCTGTCCGGTTCAAGTGACCTGTTCGATCCCTTTCCCTGTAACCTGTCCGGTATTCGGAGAGACTTGACCGCTCTGACCTTGTTCGGGGAGCATGCTAAATTCGGACTCATCAGGAGCCCCTTTTTTAGGTGTTTGAGCAAGTATTCTTGTCAAAGAACTGAAAAACAGTCCGATGTACGAAGTGGTTCTCAATTCGGACAGAACTGTGGGTATACCCGGACAGGTTAAGCTTTACGAATTCAAAACGGTTTTTGCCAGAGTTAGTGGGACACGTGTCGCTCTTTGATTGGCCACTTCAGCCGTTTTTTCACCTTGAATTTCGCACCACCTTCTTCAACAAGTAACCTCTTTAATTACAAATAGTGACGTCAGCGCCGTCTTTTAATCATTGCCCAACTTTTCGAATTCTCCTAGGAATCAACTCCTCTTTTCAGATCTACTATAAATTCACATTCATTTTCTACTGTTTCATTATCTCTTTCACTTTTACTCTGCAAATTTACTCAGAGCTTTCTCTCTCTAGAGCAAAAAATTTCCTTGGCAGTTTATGTTTACAGCAAGAACAACATTGATTAAAGGTGGTTGGCTCAACCTTTCAGAGTTGGAGAAAGCGCAAAAGGTCGAGAAAGAAAGGCGAATAGCAGCGGGGCTACCATCATCACCTGTTGAGAGACCAGTTGCTTCTGTTACAGAGTCGGATCAAGGCTCATCATCCTCCAAAGGTACCAAACCCAAAAAACTCTTTCAATCTACCCTCTCACCCATAGTCTCTGCTTCCTCAGTCCAGGAGTCAATACCTGTTGTTGAGCCAGGAGTCACAGCTACCAGCGTTAGGAAACCCTCCCCTTTTATAGCTATGAGATCTGATTATGACCACTCTCCGGAGAAGCTAGTTACTAAGAGGTCAAGCCGGTTAGTTAATTGACTAACCTCCAAGAATACTCCCTCAAATTCGGGGGCAAAAAACAGTGATTCTGGGTCTGGAGTGCCCATTAGAGCTCCCCGGGAGAGGTCAACCGGTCCGGAGGCCAGCAGCCCGGTACCTCCAAGAGAGACTTCTGCCTCCGAGCCCCATCCTGAGGTGAGAAGTCAGAAGAATAAAGACAGTCAGCAGTCCGGAGGCCAGGCTGTGCCAAGCTTCAACCCTCCCCGGATCACTACCACAGAAGCTCCCCCAACGGTTATGGAGGAGAGAATGGAGGACTCTGCTGAAGAGGTCCCTTTTGAGTCCGAGTCCTCCGGACAAGCTGATACTACTACTGTTTTTGCCAAGAAAGGCAAGGAAAATCTGCACTTGAGGCATCCGGACCTGCCGGAGTGCCTTGAGGGGAGAGTGGGGCCGTGCTTTCACAAAGTTGAGCTCAAGTATCTCTTGGCCTTGCAGAAGACCAAGTATGCATTCATCCATACTTCAGACCTGGGTCGAATGCGCACAAAATGGGGGATCCCCGAAAATGTGAAGATAAGGATCCTTATTGATCCGGAGACCCCTATGGACTGTAAAAGAAATGAAATAGTCTTCTTTACAGAACTATTTAACTGGGGACTCAGGTTCCCACTGGACCCAGAGATCGTACGATACTTCCACCTGGTCAAGCTCTGCCCCAGCCAACTGAGCCCCAATGGCTGGTTCACTTTGATGTCATGCATCATGGCATCTAGGTTGTCCGGGATCCCTCTTCCTATGAAAGAGTTCGCAGCAGTGGCCAACCTTTGCAAGCACCACCAATTCCCCTTCTACCATTTCAACATGGGGAACGATCTCAAGGCTGTTGATGATCTCCTGGAATCAGAAAGCAAATGGAGGAGCCAATTCTTGTTTGTCAGTGGTGCCTGGGAAAACGGTAGGAAAATCAAGGCCGGAGAGAACCCAAGCCTCCTCAGGAGTAGGTGGAGGAGTGATCGTAAGTTTTTCAGTTCAAATTTCTGTCCGTTTCTCTCTTTTCTTTTTTCTTTAAGTTAAGTTTAAACTAACCAGTTTCTCTTTTGTTCTAACAGAGCTGTCAAAGGAGTTCGGGGACTACTTAAAGGCCGGACAGACTACCTGTGGCAAAATCAATGCTTGGGCCGCAGAGAACTAGGAGAATCGATTCCACAAGGTCTTCACCCCTGGGAATCTAGCAAGGTCTCACCTGTGGAACACCACAGGTCGAAGAGACCTAACTTGGGAGGAGCTCACCACCCAGCCCGATGAAGACACTGTGCTTAGAAGGTCCCACGAACTAGATGGGACACTCTACCTGCCTGCCCGGGCAAAAGCCCCAAGCAAAATGAAAGGCAGGAGAAAAGGCAAAAAAGTGGCGAGCGATGCTGAGAAGGACGCTCCAATAGTCCCGGAGGGGCCGACCCAGGTTCAAATTGATGCAGCCCTTTTGCAGGTGGTGGAGCAGGAGACCGAAAGGCAGGAAGTTGACCTCCCAAAACCTCCAAGGCCCCCCAAGAGGACTCGCAAGCAAGTAGGTGAAGACGCTGACCGGGAAGCCAAGAAGAAAAAGACTTCCCAAGGAGATGAGCTCGCTCTCCGGGATCCGGAGCCTTCTTTCCCCACTGACCCCTCCGACCCAACTCTGGCCGTAGAGATTCCAGGAGACTTTCACACTGATGAGGTAGAAGGGGGAGATCTCAACCTTGATGGAATGGACATCACTGGCCTAGCTGGGCTTGGTGAGTATTTCCTTGGCCTCCTCAGAGATGAATTTGTAGGTCCTTACGTTCCTCCAAGCAGCTCAAATACGGTCAACTTCAACGGTAAGACTTTCGTTGTCTCTAGTGAGAAGGACATCGTAGCCCATTCCTTGCTTAGTAATGTGCAGCCAGTTCTTACACTGGAGAGACAAGTCCGGAGTCAAGCAGACACCATCAAAGACCTCAAGTCCGAGAAGGATAAGCTGTCCGAAGACCTCCGCACTGCTACCACCAATGCTGATTTGCTCAAGGAAGCAAACGAGGAGCTGAAGAGGAATCATGATGAGAGCAACACAAAAGTCGCCACCCTAGAACAAACCATAAAAGATCTCCAGGAGAAGCTGTCTGGTATGGATAAAGATCTCACCGTCTCAAGGGGAGAGACCACTGCAAAGGAGAAAATCATCACCAACCTGACTACTGACAAGATTGCTCTAGAAAATGTAGTGACCTAGGCTGCTGAAGAGAAAGCTGCTTTGCTAAGGGACCAAGAGGCCACAATCAAGGCCAAGATCAATACCTATGCCAGGGAGATGATTAAAAGCGAAGAGCTAATGGTTCAAAGGGTGAAGTCTGATATGGTTCTCCTTTTCCATGAAAAATTCCTGAAGAGGACCCTGGGGGACTTATGGCTCTATGTGGATGATGATGACCTTCCATATTATACAATGGTCGAAGAAGGATTTTCCGGTGAGTCCTCTTCTGATAATGAAGAGAAGACCGGAGAGAGCCCAGGCGAAGAGGAGAATGATCCCAAGGGCAAGAAGGTAATCGAAGGGGGGAGCGACATCAAGGTTAAGAAAGCAGATGAGGGTGAGCCATCTTCAAAGGCTCAACCTTAATTTATGGTTTACTTTGTTTATCTTTCATTCAAACTAAAGTCCTTGGAAGGCCAAGGCACTCTTTTTGTAATGGTGTCCGTATTTGTTCGGACAGGGTTTTTTTTGCTGTACCTTGACTTATCCACAAGTCCTTGGAAGGCCAAGGAAATTTTAAGTTGTTTAATGAATGTTTCTATTTTACCCAACCATTATCTTCTGTCATTGTTTGTTTTAGTTTAAATAGCTAGAGTTTAAGTAGCTTTTGGTTATTGCATTGTGAGAGTGTTTAAATTCTCCGGCTAGAGTTTAAATAGCCCTTCGATCTTTCAGTCCGGGTAGTATAACAAAAGATAGAACTTTGAAAATACTTAGAAAATTTTGAAGAAGGCATCGAATTTTATTCAACCATCCGGACACCTCACTAAAACCTCCCCGTGCCACCAGGGAGGAAAGAGTATGCCCCCAAATATTTACATGGAAGTTCAAACAAGTAAATATTTACACAAGTGCTATTCCAAGTACATCCGAAGATGCTCAATATTCCAAGGGTGAGTTAAAACCCTGCCATCTTTGTCTTCCAACCAATAAGTTCCAGGCTTGATTCTTTCAACCACAATATACGGACCCTCCCAGGTTGGGGCTAGCTTTCCGAAGAGCTTTTCTTTAGTATGTAAGAAGACCTTCCTCAATACTTTGTCCCCTGGTTGGAAATCTCTTCTTTTAACTTTAGAAGAAAATCTGCTTCTCATCAAGCCCTGATAGTGTGCCACTCTAAGGTGAGCTTTAACCCAACTTTCTTCTATCAAATCAAGTTGATTTCTGACCGCTATCTCATTAACGTGTCCGGAGAAGTTGTGAGCACGAAAGGAAGGGAGTGTCTTCTCTATGGGGGCTACTGCATCCATTCCATAGACCAAGGCAAAAGGAGACTCTTGTGTTGCAGCCCCATGTGTTGTCCGGTAGGCCCACAAGACTTCTTGTAGATAACTTGGCCACTTCCCAGCAGCCCCTTCCAGATTCTTTTTTAAACCGGACAGTATAGTTCTATTAGCCACTTCAACTTGCCCATTGGCTTGTGGGTGGAAAGGTGAAGAGAAACAATGCTGTATACCCCTTGAGGCACAGAAGCTTTCCATTTCTCTGTTGTCAAACTGTGGCCCATTGTCTGTTGTTATCTTCTGTGGGACACCAAATCTGCAACATATGTTGGACATAATGAATTTTATGACAGCTTTCGATGTTGTCCCTGCCAGGGGAGCTGCTTCTATCCACTTCGAGAAGTAGTCAATGGCCACAATTATAGTTTTACGCCCTCCGGACGCCACAGGGAGAGGCCCAACCAAGTCCAATCCCCATCGAGCAAAAGGGATGGGCTCAGAAATTGATTCCAAAGGAATGGCTGGTACATGAATTTCATTGCTGTACCTCTGGCATGGGTCACACCTTCTTACCAACTCCTTAGCATCTTTCATGATTGATGGCCAATAGTATCCGGAGAGTAATACTCTTCTTATTAAAGCTCTAAATCCACAATGAGCTGATCCCTCACCATCATGCAACTCGGAGAGGACTACTTGTGATTCATCATTCCCCAAACAACGTAGGAGAGGTTTACTGTAGGACTTTTTATACAACACTTCTCTCAATATGATGAAACCACGAGCTTTGTGTTTTAATGTCCTGGCTTGTGACTTATCTGGAGGCACAACACCTTCAGAGAGATATTGCAAGAGAGGAAACCTCCAGTATTGAGGTTGTTTCATTTGTATTTCAAAAGTTTCCTCTTCTTTACCCTTACCAAGTTGAATAGAAGGGCTCTCAAGCACATGGATCCATGGGTATGACTCCGTATATGCTATATTTGCCAATGAGTCTGCTAGCTCGTTTTCTGCCCGGGGAATGTGCTCATAGACAACACCTTTAAATTTTAGTGCTTCATTTTTGAGGAGGAGTAAATACTTTACCAACTGCTCCTTTCTAGCCTCAGACTGGCCTAAAGCATGGTGGACAAGTAATTGGGAGTCACTTAGCAGCTTGACCCTTTTAGCCCCACAGATGTAGGCCAACTTTAACCCAGCTATAGCTGCTTCGTATTCGGACTCGTTATTAGATGCCCTGAAAGCAAAACAAATAGCTTGGTACATGCTGTCCCCGTATGGGGAAGTCAGGCATATTCCTGCACCACATCCCATGGTGCTAGACCCTCCGTCTGTTCGGACAATCCACACTTTCTTGTCTTTTATATCAGTAGCTTGCTCTGAATCCCTATCGGAGTGGAATTCAACTAGAAAATCAGCCACAGCTTGGGCTTTTACTACTGTCCGGGGAGCAAAGTCTATGTCGAAGTCCCCCAACTCTACTGACCACTTAGTCATTCTGCTCGAAATGTCTGCTTTTTGAAGGACATTCTTTAAAGGGAAAGATGTCCGGAAGATGATAGGATGAGCCTGAAAGTAAGGCCTCATCTTTCTTGCAGCTATCACTAGAGCTAACGCCAGTTTTTCGAGTTTCAAGTAACGCCTTTCAGCATCCATCAAGCTTTTGCTGATGTAGTACACTGGGTGGGGATGCCCATCGACCTCTCTTATCAACACAGCACTGATGGCACAACTTGAAACAGCCAAATACACAAAGAGAGTCTCCCCATCAACTGGTTTGAACAAAGTTTTGGGAGAGGAGAGATGTTTCTTGATTTCATTGAATGCCTCATCACACTGTGGGGTCCATTCGAACCCCTTTGCACCCTTCAAAGTTTGAAAAAATGGAGCACACCTGTCCGAAGACCTGGAGATGAATCTGTTCAAGGCAGCTAATCTCCCTGTTAATCTCTGTACTTCTTTAATGTTTCGAAGAGGGTCCATCTGGAATAGGGCATTGAGCTGGTCCGGGTCGGGCTGTATTCCATGCTCACTTATGATATACCCTAAGAATTTCCCGGACTGCACTCCGAACACACACTTTTCAGGGTTTAGCTTCAAATTCACTTTTGCCAAGTTGGCAAAAGTTTCTTGGAGATCGGACAAGTGCAACTGCTCATCCACACTTTTCACCATCATATCGTCAATGTAAACCTCCATATTTCTTCCAATTTGATCAGCAAAGGCTTTGTTCACCAATCTCTGATAAGTAGCCCCAACATCTTTCAACCCAAATGGCATCACCTTGTAACAATGTAGACCCATACCAGTGACAAACGTGGTGTGCTCTTGGTCTTTTGGATCTACTTGAATCTGATTATACCCGGAGAAGGCATCCATAAAGGAGAGCAGTTTGTTCCCAGAAGTAGAGTCTACTAACTGATCTATCCGGGGAACCGGATACAAATCTTTTGGGCAAGATCTATTGAGATCTGTGAAGTCAATGCACATGCGCCATTTGCCATTTTTATTTTTTACCAAGACAGGATTGGCAGTCCACAAAGGGTATTGAGATTCTTTAATGTGCCCCATCTTTGTGAGTCTGTCAACCTATTGTACTATGACATCAGCCTTTTCTTTTGAGAAAGCTCTTCTTTTTTGAACTACTGGTGCCACATCTCTCCGGACAGATAGGTGATGGGATATCATTTCTGATGGAACTCCGGTAACATCAGCATTGCACCAAGCAAAAACGTGCTGATGGTCTTTCAAAAATTTCAACATCTCTTCTTTCAGCATTGGTGGCATCTTGGACCCTATCTTGACACTCTTGCCTTCTTCCAAACAATGCGTTTCAACCTCTTCAATTGGAATCAACACTCCGGGGGTCTCTCTGGGGTCATCAATTTCACCCTCACCCCCAGAAAAGGCCCTCAAACTGCTATTGTTCATTTATACGGACTGCCCCCAGCGTTCGAGGAGCCAAGGCAGTGGCATAACATTCTCTTGCAATCTTTTGGCTGCTCCGGACAACCCCAACCTGTCCCTGAACAACATACTTTAAGCACTGGTGGACTGTCGAAGCCACTACATGCATCCTACAGAGCCAAGACCTCCCTAAAATATCATTATAGCAAGTGGGACAATCCACCACGATAAAGAGTATTCTAACCATTTTCTTGAAAGGGCCCCTGCCCAATAACACTTCTTCTTCAAATTCTCCGATCACATCGGCTGAGCTGCCTATGAAGCCCACGATTGACCTGTCCGACTTTTGAATCACAGCTGGATTTTTCATTTTCTTGTAAGTGGTTAGAAAAAGGATATTGGCTGAGCTTCCAGTATCCACTAGAATTCGCCTTATTTCATTGCCCCCTATAGATGCTCCTATGACAACAACATCCTCATGAGGGCCAGCAATGTCTCTCAAATCATCCTCATCAAAGACAATGAATGGGAATGAGTTTGGTGACTGATAAGATGTCATGCCTCCTTCTAGCTGGGTGGCTAAATTGTGAACATACCTCTTTCTCGAAGAAGCAGTAGGAGCTGTCATAGTGTCCCCTCCGAAGATTGTAAGTGACTCAAAGAAGTTAATGAGCCCGGAGACCGACCTAGAACATTCCTCTATAGCACCCACCCTGTTTCGAGTTGGATCAGGATCCAAGTATTCAGATTCCGCATCAAATCTTTCAACTATGACCATGGCCCCCTCCGGGGCAGCATTACTTGGACCAACCCGGTGAGTGTTGTCAGGCCTGTTGCCTCCTCTTCTCTTAACGTATGCCCCCAGCTTTCCTCTTTCAATCAGGTTTTGAACTTCTTGCTTCAATGCTATGCAATCATCAGTCGTATGGCCAATATCATTGTGATATTGGCAAAATGAGTTGTTTCGATGCTCTCTGGGAGACTGCAAGGTTGCTGGCCTCCGGTAGTGCACCTCATCTTTTGTTTTATCAAAAATGGTGGCCACACTTTCTTTGAGTTCTGCGAACCACTCCGGTTGGACCCATGACCCTCTTTTGTTTCTGGATTTTTGACTTTGAGCAGGAGCAGCTGGCTGAGACTGAGCTTTTGCCCTACCATGCCCCTGTCCGGTTTCTCTTGCTTTGTTCCCGGACTGGTTTTGATTTGGAGTTGGTGCCACTGGGGTGGACCTCACCTGTCTGTGCACCCTAGTTTTCTTTGTTTCATCAACGTTTATTTGTTTGCCAACTTGATTTAGCAACCCTCCCCAGGTCATGGCCTTCTTTTTGGTCACCGAATCAGCCAGATTGCCTGGGTTTAAACCTTGCCTTAGGGATGCTATTGCCACATGTTTGAAGCAATCAGCCAACCCATTCTTTGTGTTCACAAACGGCTTATGTATTCTTTCAAGGACTCATTTGGCTCCTGGGCACAATGGATTATTGTGTCTCCATTGCCCTTCAGCTCCTTACTCCCTACAAACTGCCTTCGAAAGGCCACCCAAAACGTATCAAAATCTTTAATACAACCCTGAGGCAGGCTGTTGTACCATTTCAGAGCACTCCCCGTGAAGGATTGGGAGAATGCCCTACAGAGTAGTTTATCATCATCATCCAAATTCATCATGAAGTTCTTGAATTGCTCCAGAGGATTGTACGGATCAGTACTGCCATCGTACTTCTCCATTTTAGTGCTATCAAACCTCTTGGGGAGGTTTCCGGACAGAATTTTAGAAGACAGTGGAGACTGCCTCCAATTCCTTCACGACTGAACACAGTATCCTCGTTTGGAGTGGCAAAGATACCTGGTTCATCGTGGAAAGCAAAAGGATCCATCAGCATCTTGTCCGTATATCTCCGGTGGTGAGATGATCCCTTGCCAATATGCCTTTTCATTCTTCCATGTCTGTCTCTTTTTCTTGAATATTTCTTAACCTGCTTTTGCTTTTTTCTGGTTCGACCCTCATCGCTGCTAGAGGACAAGGATTTTTCATTTCCCTCACTGTCCGAAGAGCTACTTGAAGATTCTGAGCTTGAGTCTGAGCTCTTTACAGGCTTGGACCGGTGAGACTTTTTAGAACTGGCATGTGTCTTTTTAGTGCTCACATGAGTTTTCGAAGCCTCAGGCTCTCTGGGGTTGTCGGTGTGATGAGCAACTGATGCTTTGGATTTCTCTTTCATGCCCATCTTGGACTTTTCAGCCCTCAGAGCTTCTATTTCACCCCTCAACTTGTCACGCTCTTCGACAGTGTACTCATCATTCTCTCCCACCACTTCGAGCAGAGCTGGTGGTACTTCTGGATTGTCCGGATTCATTCGGACAGAATTTCTTTGCTTCGTTTTGAATGCTTGATTCAGGCACCGTCGTCTCCCACTGTGGTCGCCAATTTGGCGTGGATAATAATTGCCTGAGGGTAGGCTAGTAATTTCAAACGGAGTTTTAAGGTGGTGTATGGGTGGTTAACGGTGGTGTTTGGGTGTTTAACGGTTTAGAGTAAAGAGTATAAGGTGGAGAGATAATTAAGCAGCTTGGTAGCAGTTAATTCTCCTTTTTTCTAGTTAATGCTGGTGGTTGGGTATCTATAGTATGACGTTTGGGCCCTTATGGGCTTTCGGGTCATGTTCAATGGACCCGGGTCATGTTCAAAGACCCATGAGCTCTTAAGTAGGAGAGCAAGTAGCTTAGTCAAGAAGTGTTTAGGTTTCTTAGTACTTTTGTCATAGTTCGGACTGCTTTATGTTTATAGTGTTCACAGAAATCTGTCCGGTTCGAGTGACCTGTTCGATCCCTTTCCCTGTAACCTGTCCGGTATTCGGAGAGACTTGACCGCTCTGAACTTGTTCGGGGAGCATGCTAAATTCGGACTCATCAGTATCTAAAGCCTTTGTTAAACTGTTGTAGGAGGTTAATCAGGTCGGAAATGGTCGTTAAGCATGTCTATAAGGAACAAAACCTAGGGGCTGATTGGATCGCTAAGGAGGCTTTGAGGGTTCAATCGAATGTGGATTATGATGGTAATGATGCTCCTCCGAAATTAAAAGCAATTGTGTTCTTGGAATGCCTCAATTTGGGGTATCTACGATTTTCAAATTAGGGTTTACTCTTGATTTGGGGATGTTTGGTTCGATTTGGTTGCAAGGAAGAAGATGACAATCCCTGGTTCTGTTTCAATTTTTGTAATATTGTCTATTAAGGCTTAAACTTTCTTTTAATTTCAAAAAATAAAAATAAAAATAAAAATATATATTTCCACCAACGACACTATTAATGGTAAATGTAATATTAAAAAGGAGAAAATCTAAAAAACAAATCATCAAAGACCAAACTTATTTATTAATAACTTTTCAAGGTTTGATAAACTACATTTTTGGAATTGAAAGCATCGATAACTATCTAAACTTTCTGTTAATACTAATATATTTCTAAATAAATTTTTTTCTCTCGTTTTTCTGTTTTTAGAATGTCATATGTTTCTAACTATAGTTCTAAATTTTTTATTTTGTATTCTTAAAACAAACAAAATTATATATATATATATATATATAGATATAAAATTAGTCTGAAAATAATAATTATGTTTCAATTGCGAAATTACGTGTAATTGGGGTGCATAAAACTAATTATGTGCTAATTGTTAATTACTTGCAAATGAAGTATAAAAATAAGAAGAAAATAGTTGCAGAAAAACGACATTGATGGTTAAGTAAGTCTGATTATGTGAAAATAATTTTTTTAATGAAAATACGTGTTAATTGTTGGTGAATGACAATTTTTTTTAATAGTTGATGAAAATATTTGCATTTTTGTGTTGAAAAACTTGTTTTTAATTATTTGTAGACTGCGTTCGGGTGCCAGAATACGTGTATAATTACGTATAATTATGATGCGAAAAAACAATTGTGTTCCACTTGCGGAATTACATGCAATTTAGATGGAAAAATAAGAAGAAAATAATTGAGGAAATATGACATTGGTTGCTAAATAAGTCAGATTGTGTGGAAAAACAAAATACAAACTTATTTTGTAAAAATAAATGTTAATTGAGTGTGAAATAACTAACTTTTTTGTAGTTGCGAAAATAGATATAGTTTTGTGTCGAAAAAACGTATTTAAAAAATATCTTTAGACTATTTATGGGTTAAAAAATACACATATTTGGGGTGCAACCTTAGTATGAAAAAACATAATTCTGCAAAAATATCACTCATGGATTTCATTTTGTTTGTCTTTAAAAAGTAGAAATACATGTGTTTTATTTGTTTTTTAACTTAGACTTTGAAAGATATGAAGTTTTAAAAGTTAAAATTAGATAATTTTTAAGGTTGTACGTGTTTTGTGTGTTAAAATATATGGTTGTAAATATTTATGTCGTAGGTGATGTTTTGGTAAATTTAAAAATATGGATGGTTATAATTGATTTTATTTTTACTTAAATAATTATTGATAATTCCCTCTTACAAATTATATATAAACACGTTGACATAAAATATAGAGTCAATTGTGAAATATATATATATATATAATTACCCTTTATTGTATCACATATGATTCTAAATACATATAAATTCTAAAAGTATAATACAATAAAAGTATATGATTTTTGTTGTGCTAAGTTTTTGGGCGAGCTATGACTGATTTTCAATATAACATTGGTACGGTGATCTTCAAGATGGTGCATCAAGTTTTTGCCAAAATATTTTTGGCTTCGGCTTCTTAGTAAAAAATGTCATAATCTTATTTTGTAAAAACTTGATTATGCTACAATTGTGTGATGTGTTCCACGTGATACTTGTTTAAATTTCATTTTCACAAGATAATTACGACTTATTTACTAATTGTTTGAATATTAATGTTACATCTAAGACTAATTTAGGTATATTTTGAATTTTGTTTTTGAATCCCTCTAATATTATGTATGTTTTATTTTAAAATTATCCACAACATACAAAAAATAGGATATTTATCATTTTTTAACTGGCAGAGTACTAATCACACCCAGTGTGGGAAAACATATACACATTATCACACCATAACATGCAAATATATACACATAAACACACTGGCAGCTAGGGCTGTCAATTTCGGGTTTCGGGTCGTGTTCGTGTCGGGTTTGACCAACCCGAAATTTTAGAACCTGTGACACGAACCCGACCCGAACCCGAAATTTGTGTCAGGTTCAAAGACCCGAACCCGACCTGTTAAAAACCTGTTGGACCCGAACCCGACCTGTTTGACACGAAATTGTATCCAACACGAAACACCCGTCTGACACGAACCCGACCTGTTTGACACGGATTTTGGGAAAAGACAAAACTTAATAAATGTAGATGTAAGGGATCGAACCCTGTACCTCCCGCATGCAAAGTGGGCGCTCTACCATTTGAGCTACATCCCCTTTTGAAATTTTATTGGTCCACTATATTTATATAAAGTCAAGATACGCTTACTTCATATATTTACACCGGCTTTACTATCACCGGTGAAGTTATCTTACCGTAAAATATATGGTGATGATGGGTTTGCCATCTCATCTAAACATGAAAAAAAAATACATGAGATAAATTAAATAAATTTTAGAAAATATCAAATAACCACTAAGTTGTCACTTCTTATCAAATAACCACTAGAATTGTAAATCGATTCATCCCACAAAACAAGATTGAATGCATTCAATATTTATTAATAAATCTAGCAAACTCACACGAATCAAATAAAAAAACTGTTAAATAATAAATTATTTCCATTTTTTATTCGTAATATTATAATCTATATACACAGAAGATGAAAGATTCAAAACTTTATTAATATACGTGAAAGAAAAATAAAATTCAAAACTTTATAGCAAACATGTGAACCATCATTTATCCTCCCTCATATACTTATTTAAGTATACTATTTATTTTATATATTTTAAATCAAAAATAAAATTATTTCATTAATAAAGTTTTATAAGTATTTTTGGTATTCTAATTTATAAGTCAAATTTTTAAAATAATATTATTTTATTAAGTGTTTTCAGTATTTTATTTTACAAGTGTAAATGTCTTTTGGGTTTTACATGTCTGTTTCGGGTTTACATGTCTTTTCGGGTTTCACCTGTCTTTTCGGGATTACGGGTCTTTTCGGGTTTCACCTGTCTTTTCGGGATTACGGGTCTTTTCGGGTTTTACAGGTCAGTTTCGGGTTTACGGGTCTTTTCGGGTTTTACAGGTCAGTTTCGGGTTTACAGGTCTTTTCGGGTTTTACAGGTCAGTTTCGGGTTTACGGGTCTTTTCGGGTTTTACAGGTCAGTTTCGGGTTTACAGGTCTTTTCGGGTTTTACAGGTCAGTTTCGGGTGACACGAACCCAACCCGAACCCGACCTGTTTTTTTTCGAGTCGGTTTCGTGTCGTGTTTTAATTTCATCGGGTCTGAAATATCGGGTCTCTAACCCTAAAATTTCGGGTCGTGTTCGTGTTGGGTTTACAGGTCGTGTCCAAAATTGACAGCTCTACTGGCAGCGCGTGTATTGGTAAATCTCTTTGTGCGCTCTAAGTGATATTGTGTGTACATTTTCGTACACTATGAATGCGATTCACAGCCTCCCGATGAAAGAATAATCAATTACCACTTATTTGTAGTATGTAAAACTGAAATTTGAAATAACTTATCGTAAAATAGAATCGTTACAAAAACATGGTGCAAAAAACAACTATAAAAAAATAAAAAAACTTTTTAAAAATAAATTATACAACAAATTAAGAATTCTAAAACTGAAATAACAATAACTTAGCACTTAAGAAAACGAAATAGTGTAACTTCGTAATATAAAAATTTAAAAAATGACAACTTAACGATAATACAAATCATTACTTATCTATCAGGCCAATTGTATGTCATAAACTTCATATTTTCTTCTCAATTTTGTAGTCCATTTGAGTCTTGTACATAACTTCCTCCTTTTTTGGTTGTTATTTGCTCATGCACACAATCTCATATGTTTCTCACTTATACTATTGTTGAGTCTCTAGATAGTTCACCCTTGTTTTAAGCTCCTCTAAACGCCATGAAATTTTTGGCAGCTTGATAAAATCTATACTATGAAGATAGTTCAACTGGTAGAGCATTGCTTCTTAATGACGTTTACCACATTCGTCACGATAGATTTTCTTGACTTTAACGGAGGATTTCTTCAAATATTCATCTTCGACATCAGCCTCCCGATGAAAGAATAATCAATTACCACTTATTTGTAGTATGTAAAACTGAAATTTGAAATAACTTATCGTAAAATAGAATCGTTACAAAAACATGGTGCAAAAAACAACTATAAAAAAATAAAAAAAACTTTTTAAAAATAAATTATACAACAAATTAAGAATTCTAAAACTGAAATAACAATAACTTAGCACTTAAGAAAACGAAATAGTGTAACTTTGTAATATAAAAATTTAAAAAATGACAACTTAACGATAATACAAATCATTACTTATCTATCAGGCCAATTGTATGTCATAAACTTCATATTTTCTTCTCAATTTTGTAGTCCATTTGAGTCTTGTACATAACTTCCTCCTTTTTTGGTTGTTATTTGCTCATGCACACAATCTCATATGTTTCTCACTTATACTATTGTTGAGTCTCTAGATAGTTCACCCTTGTTTTAAGCTCCTCTAAACGCCATGAAATTTTTGGCAGCTTGATAAAATCTATACTATGAAGATAGTTCAACTGGTAGAGCATTGCTTCTTAATGACGTTTACCACATTCGTCACGATAGATTTTCTTGACTTTAACGGAGGATTTCTTCAAATATTCATCTTCGACATCAGCCTCCCGATGAAAGAATAATCAATTACCACTTATTTGTAGTATGTAAAACTGAAATTTGAAATAACTTATCGTAAAATAGAATCGTTACAAAAACATGGTGCAAAAAACAACTATAAAAAAATAAAAAAACTTTTTAAAAACAAATTATACAACAAATTAAGAATTCTAAAACTGAAATAACAATAACTTAGCACTTAAGAAAACGAAATAGTGTAACTTCGTAATATAAAAATTTAAAAAATGACAACTTAACGATAATACAAATCATAACTTATCTATCAGGCCAATTGTATGTCATAAAATTCATATTTTCTTCTCAATTTTGTAGTCCATTTGAGTCTTGTACATAACTTCCTCATTTTTTGGTTGTTATTTGCTCATGCACACAATCTCATATGTTTCTCACTTATACTATTGTTGAGTCTCTAGATAGTTCACCCTTGTTTTAAGCTCCTCTAAACGCCATGAAATTTTTGGCAGCTTGATAAAATCTATACTATGAAGATAGTTCAACTGGTAGAGCATTGCTTCTTAATGACGTTTACCACATTCGTCACGATAGATTTTCTTGACTTTAACGGAGGATTTCTTCAAATATTCATCTTCGACATCAGTTAATGCATATATATTTTTCTACGATTTGAGTTTTCAAGGTTAAGTTTTTACAAGAGTGAAATGTCTATTTATTGAGCTTTAGCTGAAGGTAGCGTAATCTAAATAACCCTATCAATATTCGACACGTGTAAGATGTAGATAACGTTATCCTTTTAACCAATATGTTTGGGACACTTATTGGATAAAACTAACGCAAACCCCAAAGTATTTCAGGATAAAACCACCTGATGAATTTCAGTTAAATTTGGGGGTTGAGTTCCAACAAATAGGTATTGAGATATAGTCCTGCCTTAAATTTGACTAGATTAGACAATTCGAATAAAACTATCAATATCCTACACATGTAAGTTGTGGATACCGTAATCTACTCTCACCGAGTTCAATATTACTATATTTCATTTAGATCAAAATATAGAATGAGCTCGAGTTCAAAAAAAATCATAAAACTACTAAATAACAAAATGTAAACATTAGATAAAACTAGTAAATGATAAAACGTAAACATGAAAGTTGTAAATAAGAAAAAAGTCGTAACAAAAAAAGCATACAATAAAATCAACTCTCAAAGTAGTGTGCAAGAAATTCTGAAACACACAAGCAAACAATGACATCTATCATGCATAGTTAACCCAAGGTACATCACATCCATCTTGAGTTTAATCCGTTACGTTATGTAACCTCGCATGATAAATGGTCGCGGATAGATTCACCCTAACATATGTATCTGCGGGCAAGACTAATGGTGGATCAATACATATCATAGGATGTTCATTCCTCATACAGGGTATAACAAGATCGTACCATAATGACCGAGCCAGTATATAGCATCTGAAAGTGAGGGTCAACAGTATGGGACTGTCATAGAGTCTAAATAATTGCATCCCATAAATAACGGGTGTTTGCACGTCTAGTTCTACCACCACCTAATAAAACTCGTTTTAGTGGACCAGATACCTCTTGAACATGCCACAATTTTCCAGTGATACGAAAGGGATAATAAGTTTCCACGATGTCGCAAATCTTTAACATAACATCTATCCCAACTACATCACAAACTTATCTAACATTACGTAAATACAAATATAACATGAAGAAGACATACAAAATAAACATAATGTTAACATTTCTCAAATAAACATTCTAGTGCTCCGACTGCATACCCTGATATTTCTATAGTATTTGACCAATGTTTAAGATATCCGACTTTATATCTAGAATAAAATAAACATTAGAAATAAATTGATCTAAGAATTTTCTAATATGATCATGATTCTTTTTTGTATTTGGTGGAAACTTTTTATATATATATATATATATATATAATTTTTTGTATATTACTAAACTTTATATCATTATTAACTGATTCAGTAAGCTAAATGAATATGCCATAATATTTATTTGTTGAATTTAAAGAGAAAAATAATAATATTAGAGACTGCAATGAAGCAATGTGATTTATATCTGATACTATGACACCAATTATTGAAAATATGTATACTGGAATATTTTACTTTGGTCCAATCTCTCTATCGCACGAGGTAAGAGCCTTACCAATTCGAGTTCCCATCAACCAAATAGTACTTTTTCCAAAATTATCTTAAGTATAAAAATTGGCCGGTGTATGGTGTTTGTAAATTCATTGAAAATTGTCGTAATGTGGTTTGCTTTTAATCACTGTTTGTAGTTTGGGCCAATATTATATGGAGAGGAAAAATCGCATTTAAAAAAATTCATACATGCAATGTTTATATCCGCCCTCTAACTTATAGGAAAAAAGTCAGCTTCATGACCTAGCTAGCAAAAACGATACCGTGTTAATTGTTTTTTGGGTGGAGAATGTCTGCAATCATGATATACTTGGTTTATTTTTTGAGATATTTTTTCAGGTGACTCTACAGTTTTCTCGTAAAATTTGTGGCAAAAGACAAAACTAAAAATTAGTATCCTAAATTTAAGACAAATCAATATGTTTCCAATCATTATTTTGTTCTAAGTATGACGTATAATATTTTAAATTAGTTTTTAGAAAAATACTACAATATGCAGTTTGACACCAAAATTTTTATTTGAGAAGTTATAGCGCGCGCTTGAATTCATCTCAATGATGAGTAATAGGATGTTCATAATAAATGTCCACGGTGCATCAAAGTGCTAAAAATTATATTTTAATAAACCATCAAGCTTGTAGTATTTGAGGCTCCTCAACATTTTCAACCTATTAAAGCTAAGATGTTCGACCCTCAACAACCACAACTAGGATGATATCTTAAACATAATTTCAAACACCTTACCCAATCATGGTGGATACATCAAGCTTTCGTTGATAATTGTCAAATAAAAATATTAGTGCTCTAACTTCCAATACTTAAGATATCAACTTCATATCTCGAACAAAATAAACATTAAAAATAAATACATTCAATCATCTAATATTATCATGTTTTATTTTTGTATTTGGTTGAATTTTTAGGCATACTATTAAATATGATATCATCCCTCACTAATTTAGCAAACTCATGGAATATGTTATAATATGTTTATTTACATATAATAATAATAGAGTCAAAGGAGTGCTAAACTGTGAAATCACATACATATCCTCGAAATATTTTTGAATAGTTTTACCAAACCTAATTTTATTGCTCAATATGTAGTTTCAAATGAATTGTTCAATTCTAAGAGCACCAATTTTTGCACAAACAGCAAAAGCATAAACGGTTGTATAGTGTTTAGGCCTCACATCTCCATCCAACATTTTAGTAAATAGAGTCAATGTCCTTTCATGAACTCCATTATGTGATAAACCATTAATCATTGTCGTCCATGACACTACATTCCTTTTGGGATGCAATAAAAAATCTTAATTGATCTACTTAAATTCTAGTTCCTCATAAACTCATTTAACATTCAGTTCCAAGAACCACTATTCCTCTTATGCATCATCTCAACAAGTTTAGTAGCCTTTTATAAATTCTCGACTTTACAAAATTTAACAAAATATTCCATAACAAAACATTATTTCTTTTATTCAACTCCCGATGATGATGATGACGATGATGATGACGATGGTAATGCCGATGACGATGATGATGATGATGATTATGACGAAGACAATGATGATGACGAAGAAGATGATGATGATGATGGCAAATATGATGATGATGATGAAGAAGATGATGATGATGATAATAATAATAATATTATAATAATAGTGGAGAGACTGTATTGATCCTTGCATAGGTTAAAGTTGTGTGATTTATATCTAATATTATGAATTTAATTGTTAAAAATATGCAGACCAAATTTCGCATTGGTCCAAATTTTCTCTATTATAATATTTTTGTTTTTCTACCTTTTTCGAGCAATTCATTCATGTCTCTCGAATTTTAAGTACCATGTCTAAAAAATTCCTTACCCAAGTTACTAGTCATACAAGTAGAAATTAGAGAGTGTTTTGTATTTTGTATAAACTGTTTCTTGTTTTTTTTATATTACAAGACTATACACATATATAGAGAGGCTGGAGTTTGTTACAATGAAGGTAGTGATGAGTCCGGATTCTGTTACCATTACGAACAGGGACAGTTCAGACAGAGACCACCTAACCGGACAGGGTAGTTCGAACCCCTCATCCATTGGACTGTTCGAACAAGAACTAAAGTACTTAAAAACCTAATTACTTCTTGACTAAGCTGCATGCTCTCCTACTAAGAGCTCATGGGTCCTTAAACTTGACCCGGGTCCATTAAACATGACCCGAAAGCCCATAAGGCCCAAATATAAAGGTATAAATACCCAACCACCAACATTAAATGAGGGTAATGAAAATTAAATACAACCAGGCTGCTTAATTCTCCCTCTACTCTCTACTCAAACATTAAATACTTACAAACTTCCACAAAACTCTAAGAAAAAATTAAAAACTTACCCTCAGACAAAAATAAACCTCACCAAATTCGCGACCATAGTGGGAGCACGATGGTGCCTGAATCAAGCATTCGAAACCATCAGGAAAAATCAGTTCGAATGAATCCGGACACCCCGGGAGTACCACCAGCTTTGCTTGAAGTAGTGGGTGAAAATGATGAATATACCATCAAGGAGCGTGATAGATTAAAGGGCGAGATAGAAGCTCTGAGGGCAGAGAAGGCTAAGATGGGCATGAAAGAGAAGTCAAAAGCATCAGTCGCCCATCATACCGACAACCCTAGAGAGCATGAGCCTTCGAAGACTCATGTGAGTACCAAGAAAACTCATGCTAGCTCCAAAAATTCTCACCGGTCTAAACCAGTGGAGAGTTCTGACTCAGACTCAGAGTCTTCTGGTAGCTCCTCGGATAAGGAAGGAGTTGAAGAGTCCTTGTCCTCCAGCAGTGATGAGGGCCGATCCAAAAAGAAGCAAAAGTTGATTAAAAAATATTCAAGAAAAAGGGATAGACATGGGAAATTGAAGAAAAATATAAGCAAGGGATCATCTCACAGCCGGAGGCACGTAGACCGGATGCTGATGGATCCTTTTGCCTTCCATGATGAACCAGGTATCTTTGCAACTCCCAATGAGGATACTGTGTTCAGTCGTGGCCAGAATTGGAGACAATCTCCATTGTGTTCCAAGATTCTGTCCGGAAACCTCCCTAAGAGGTTCGATAGCACTAAAATGGAGAAGTACGATGGCAGTACTGATCCGGACAACCACTTGGAGCAATTTAAAAACTTCATGATGAATTTTGATGATGACGACAAGTTACTCTGTAGAGCATTCTCCCAATCCTTTACGGGGAGTACTCTAAAGTGGTATAACAGCCTACCTCAAGGCTGTATCAAGAATTTTGATACCTTTTGGGTGGCCTTTCGAAGGCAGTTTGTTGGGAGTAAAGAGTTGAAGGGAAATGGGGACACAATAATCCATTGTGCCCAAGAACCAAACGAATCATTGAAAGAATACATAAGTCGTTTTGTAAACACCAAAAATGGGTTGGCTAATTGCTTCGAGCAAGTAGCAATAACGTCCTTGAGACAGGGCTTAAACCCTAGAAATTTGGCTGATTCAGTGACCAGAAAGAAAGCCATGACTTGGGGAGGTTTGCTGAATCAAGTCGGAAAGAAAATCAATGTTGATGAAACAAAGAAAACTAGGGTGCACATGCAGGGGAGGTCTGCCCCGGTTGCACCAAACCCTAAATAAAATCAGTTCGTGAACAAGGCAAGGGAGACCGGACAGGGGCATAACAGGGCTAAAGCTTAATCTCAGCCAGCTGCACCTACCCAGAGTCAACAATCTAGAAATAAGAGAGGGCTTTGGCTTCAACCGGAGTGGTTTGCAGAATTAAAAGAAAGTGTGGCCACCATTTATGATAAAACAAAGGAAGAAGTGCACTATAGAAGACCGGCCGCACTGCAATCTCCTAGGGAACATCGTAACAACTCTTTCTGCCAGTACCATAATGATACTGGCCATACCACTGAAGATTGTATAGCCTTGAAACAAGAAGTTCAAAACTTGATTGAAAGAGGAAAGCTGGGGGCATATGTCAAAAGAAGAGGAGGAAATAGGCGTGATAATACTCATCGGGTTGGTCCAAGCAATGCTGCTCCGGAGGAAGCTATGGTTATAATCGAAATATTTGATGTAGAATCAGAATACTTGGATCCTGATCCAACTCGAAATAGAGTGGGTGCCATTGAGGAATGTTGTAAAACGGTCTCCGGGCTTATTAAGTTTTTTGAGTCACTTACAATTTTCGGAGGGGATACTATGACAGCTCCTACTGCTTCTTCAAGAAAGAGGCACGTTCATGCTTTAGCCACCCAGCTAAAAGGAGGCATGACCTCCTATCAATCACAAATTTCATTTCCCTTCATTGTTTTCGATGAAGATGACTTAAGGGATATAGCTGGCCCTCATGAAGATGCTGTTATCATAGGAGCATCCATTGGGGGCAATGACATAAGACGAATCTTGGTGGATACTGGAAGCTCAGCCAATATCCTCTTCTTAACCACTTACAAAAAGATGAAAAATCCAGCCATAATTCAGCGTTCGGACAGATGAATTGTGGGTTTCACTGGGAGCTCAGCAGATGTGATCGGGGAGTTCGAAGAGGAAGTTTTGTTGGGAAAGGGCCCTTTCAAGAAGATGGCCAGGATACTTTTTATTGTGGTGGATTGTCCCACTTGTTATAATGCTATTTTAGGGAGGTCTTGGCGCTCTAGGATGCATGCAGTGGCCTCGACAGTCCACCAATGTTGGAAATATGTTGTTCAAGGACAAGTGGGAGTTGTCCGAAGCAGTCAAAAGGTTGCAAGAGAGTGTTATGCTACAGCACTGGCTCCACGGACGTTGGGGGCAGTTCGTATCAACGAAGAATAGCAGTTTGAGGGGCTTTCTGGGGTTGAGGGTGAAATTGATGACCCCAGAGAGACCCCTGGAGTATTGATACCGGTTGAAGAAGTTGAAACACATTCTTTAGAAGAAGGAAAAAGTGTTAAGATAGGGTCCAAAATGTCGTCCGAACTGAAGACTAGAATGTTGAAGTTTCTAAAAGACCATCGGCATGTTTTTGCTTGGTGCAATGCTGATGTAGCTGGGGTTCCAGCAGATATTATATCACATCACCTATCCATTCGGAGAGACATAGCACCTGTGGTACAAAAGAGAAGGGTTTTTTCCAAGGAAAAGGCTGATGTTATTGTTCAAGAAGTTGAGAGGCTCACAAAAATGGGGCATATAAAGGAGTCTTAATATCCTTTGTGGACTGCCAATCCGGTCTTGGTGAAAAATAAAAAATGGCAAGTGGCGTATGTGCATTGACTTCATAGATCTCAATAGGGCTTGCCCAAAAGATTTATATCCAGTCCCCCGGATTGATCATCTAGTAGATTCCACTTCTGGGAATAAGCTACTATCTTTCATGGATGCTTTCTTCGGGTACAATCAGATTCAAGTAGATCCGAAGGATCAAAAGCATACCACGTTTGTCACTGACATGGGTCTTCATTGCTACAAGGTGATGCCATTTGGATTGAAAAATGCTGGGGCTACTTATTAGAGATTGGTGAACAAAGCCTTTGCTGATCAAATTGGAAGAAATATGGAAGTATACATTGATGACATGATGGTGAAAAGTATGGATGAGCAACTACACTTGGCAGACCTCCAAGAAACTTTTGCTAATTTAGTAAAAGTGAATTTAAAGCTTAATCCATAAAAATGTGTGTTCGGAGTGCAGTCCGAAAAATTCCTAGGTTATATAATAAGTGAGCAAGGGATACAACCCGATCCGGACCAGCTTAATGCTTTGTTCCAAATGGAGCCTCCTCAGAATGTTAAAAAAGTACAATGGTTGACTGGGAGGTTGGCTGCTTTAAATCGATTCATCTCAAGGTCTTCGGACAGATATGCCCCGTTTTTTTAAACTCTAAAGGGTGCAAAGGGATTTGACTGGACTTCACAGTGCGAAGAGGCCTTCAATGAGATTAAGAAACATCTGTCCTCCCCCAAGACTTTATTTAAACCTGTTGATGGAGAGACACTCTTCGTATACTTGGCAGTTTCAAGTTGTGCCATCAGTGCTGTATTGGTAAGAGAGGTGGATATTTACCCCCATCCGGTGTACTACATCAGCAAGAGCTTGATAAATGCCGAAAAACGCTATTTAAAGCTCGAAAAATTAGCATTAGCCTTGGTAATTGCTGGAAGGAAGATGAGGCCTTATTTTCAGGCTCATCTTATTATCTTCCGGACATCTTTTCCTTTGAAGAATGTCCTTCAAAAGGCAGACATTTCAAGTGGAATGACTAAATGGTCAGTGGAATTGGGGGACTTCGATATTGATTTTGCTCCTCGAACAGCAGTCAAAGCCCAAACTGTGGCTGATTTTTTAGTTGAATTCCACTCTGATAGGGATACGGAGTAGACTACTGAGATGAAAGACAAAAAGGTCTGGGTCGTCCGGACGGATGGTGGATCCAGTACTATGGGATGTGGTGCAGGGGTGTGCTTGACTTCTCCATATGGTGACAAGATGTACCAGGCTATATGTTTTGCTTTTAAGGATTCCAACAATGAGTCCGAATACGAAGCAGCTATAGCTGGTTTAAAGTTAGCTTATATTTGTGGGGAAAAAAGGGTCAAGCTGATGAGTGATTCCCAACTTCTTATCCACCATGCACAAGGTCAATCTGAGGCAAAAAAGGAGCAACTAGTGAAGTACTTACTTCTTCTTAAAAATGAGGCTCTTAAGTTCAAAAGTGTTGTTTATGAGCATATACCCCGGGCAGAGAATGAACTAGCAGATTCATTGGCAACCATAGCATACACTGAGTCATATCCTTGGATCCATGTACTGGAGAGCCCTTCCATTCAACTTAATGTGGGTAAAGAGGAAGAAATTTTTGAAGTAAAAATGAAACAACCTCAAGATTGGAGATTTCCTCTCCTGCAGTACCTCTCCGATGGCATCTTGCCTCCGGATAAATCACTAGCAAGAAAAATGAAGCACAAGGCTCGTGGATTTATCATACTAAGAGATGTTCTGTATAAAAAGTCTTACAGTAAACCTCTTTTGCGATGTTTGGGAGATGATGAGTCTCAAGTAGTCCTCTCCAAATTGCATGATGGTGATGGATCAGCTCACTGTGGATTCAGGGCTCTAACAAGGAGAGTTTTACTGGCTGGCTATTATTGGCCCTCTATAATGCAGGATGCTAAAGAGCTGGTGAAAAGGTGTGATCCATGCCAGAGATATAGTAATGAAATTCATGTCCCAGCTATCCCTTTAGAGTCAATTTCTAAGCCCATACCTTTTGCTCGATGGGGGTTGGATTTAGTAGGCCCTCTTCCTATGACGTTCGGAGGGCATAGAACTATAATTGTTGCTATAGACTACTTTTCGAAGTGGATTGAAGCAGCCCCCCTAGCAGGAACAACATCAAAAGCTGTCATAAAATTTATTTTATCCAACATCTGTTGCAGATTTGGTGTTCCACAAAAGATAACGACAGACAATGGGCCACAGTTCGACAACAAGGAAATGGAGAGCTTCTGTGCCTCAAGGGGTATACAGCATTGCTTCTCATCACCTTTCCACCCACAAGCGAATGGTCAGGTTGAAGTGGCTAACAAAACTATACTGTCCGGTTTAAAGAAAAATTTGGAAGGGCCTGCTGGGAAGTGGCCTAGCTATTTACAAGAGGTTTTGTGGGCCTACCGGACTACACCTGGGGCTGCAACACAAGAGTCACCTTTTGACTTGGTATATGGGATGGGTGCAATAGCCCCCATAGAAGCAACTCTCCCTTTATTTTGGGTTCACAACTTCTCCAAACACGCTAACAAAGTGGCAATCAGAGGTCAGCTTGACCTAATAGAGGAAAGACGAGTTAAGGCTCACCTTAGAGTTGCACACTATCAAGGTTTGATGAGAAGCAGGTTTGCTTTTAGAGTTAAAAGAAGAGATTTCTAGCCGGGGGACAAGGTATTGAGGAAAATCTTCTTACACACTAAAGATAAGCTCCTCGGTAAACTGGCCCCAACTTGGGAAGGACCTTATATGGTCATTGGAATGCTTAAACCTGGAACATATTGGCTAGAAGACAAAGATGGAAGGGTTTTAAATCACCCTTGGAATATTGAGCATCTCCGAATGTACTTGGAATAGAAGCTATGTAAATATTTACTTGTTTAAAAATCCATGTATATATTTGAGGGCATACTCTTTCCTACCCTGGTGGCACGGGGAGGTTTTAATGAGGTGTCCGGGCTTTTTAATAAAATTTGATGCCTTTTTAATTTTTTTGAACTGTTCTTACTTTGTTTTTTGTCATACCATCCGGATTGAATTAAGGGAAAGATGACTACTTAAACATTTTTCATAGGAGAATTTAAACACTCTCACTTTAGAATGCTTATGAAATAACTAAGGGCTATTTAAACACTAGCCACCAAAATTGAAATAAACTATGAAAGGATGCAAGAGTTGTGGAAAACAAATATATTCATTGAAATAGCCTAAGTGCCTTGGCCTTCCAAGGACTTTTAAATTGTGAGACAAAACAAAATATCTATCTAGTCAAATACCGGACACAATTACAAAAATGCCTTGGCCTTCTAAGGACTTTAGTTCAGATAATATAACAGATAAAAAGATAATTCAAATTCTAAGACTGAGCCTTTGAAGATGGCTCAGCCTCATCTGTCTTCTTTTTCTTCTTCTTCTTCTTTTTCTTAGGATCGTCCTCCTCCTTGTTTGGGCTCTCCCCGATGTTCTCTTCGTCATCAGATGATGATGCACTGGAGAAATCAAACCTGTCACCTTCGACCATTGTATGGAAAGGGAGGTCTGGATACTCTACAAAACTCCATAAGTCTCCTAGATTCCTCTTCAGAAACTTCTCATGGAAAAGCAAGACCATGTCTGATTTCACCTTGGCATACATTTCTTCTTGGCTGTCTATTACATTGTTGGCATAAGCATCGATCCTGGCCTGAATCTTGGCCTCTTGCTCCCTTAGCAGATCTACTTTTTCCTCTACAGCCTTGGACACTGTGTTCTCGAGTGCGATCTTGTCATTTGTCAAGTTATGGATGACTTGATCCTTGGCCTTTGCCTCCTCTTTCGAAGAGGTGAGATCTTTCTCCAATTCGGGCAGCTTCTCTCGGAGCTCTTTGATAGTATCTTCTGAAGTGGAAACCTTTGTGATCCACCACTCTTGGCTCTTCTTTAGCTCCTCGTTTTCTCCCTTCAGAATGTCAACATGTTGAGTGGCAGTAAGAAGATCATCGGACAGTCTCTCTTTGTCAGATTTGAGATATTTGATAGCATCTGCCTGACTTCGAACTTGTTTCTCCAAAACAAGCACTGGTTGAACATTACTTAATATAGAGTGAGCTATAATATCCCTATCACTCGAAATAGTAAAAGTCTTACCATTAAAAGTGACGGTGTTCGAAGTACTCGGAGGAAGGTAAGGCCCAACAAAATCGTCTCTGGGGAGGTTGGCAAAATAGTCACCAAGTCCATCAAGCCCGATGATGTCGACCCCATCAATGACAAGGTCTCCTCCTCCGACCTCGTCGGTTTGAAAATCCCCAGGGATCTCCTCTGCTCGCGTGGATCAGTAGGATCCACAGGGGGGAGAGGCTCCGGAGGCCAGAGAGAAAGTTCATCACCCCTGGAGGTCTTTTTCTTCTTAGCCTCCCTGTCCTTGCTTTATGATCCCCGTTTTCGGTCTCTCTTGGGAGCCCTTGAGGGTTTTGGGGATCGAACCTCTTCCCTAACACTCTCCTGCTCCACCACTTCTAAGAGAGCAGCATCGATCTGGCTTGGGGCTGGCCCCTCTGGATTTGTTGGAGCAGCCTCCTCCACCTCGGCAGGGTTAGCTTCACCTACAACCTTCTTGCCCTTCTTTTTCTTGCCTTTCATTTTACTCGGGGCCTTGGCCCGGCCTGGCAAGTAAAGTGACCCATCCGGTTCGTGTGTTCTCTTGAGGACAACATCCGGAGGGGGTGGAGTGGTGAGTTCTTCCCAGGTCAAGTCCCTCCAGCCAGTAGTGTTCCAGAGGTGAGACCTTGCAAAATTGCCTCCTGTGAAAGCATCATGAAACCGGTTTTCCCACTTTTCAGCAGCCCAAGTGTTGATCTTGGTGCAAGTAATCTACCCGGCCTTTAAGTAGTCACTAAAGTCTTTGGGCAGCACTGCTAAGAAACAAGACAAGACCAGTCAGTTCAAGCAAATTCGATAAAAGTAGAAATAATAATATAAAGTGGGAGCCTTACGATCACTCCTCCATCTGCGGGTGAGGAGACTTGGATTGACTCCGGCTTTGATTTTCCTCCTGTTTTCCCAAGCACCACTTACGAACAGAAATTGAGTCCTCAAATTTCTCTCAGACTCAAGCAGATCATCCACTGCTTTATAATTATCCCCCAAGTTGAAGTGATAGAAGGGAATGTGGTGGTTTCTGTAGAGACTGGCCACAACTGCAAACTCCTCCATTGGTAGAGGAATCCCAGAGAGCCTGAAGGCCATAATGCAAGCCATAAGAGTGTACCAGGCGTTGGGGCTCAGTTGACTAGGGCAGAGCCTGATGAGGTGGAAGTACCTAACTATCTCCGGATCTAAAGGAAACCTTAGACCCCAGTTAAAAAGCTCAGTGAAGATGACTATTTTACTGAGTTTACAGTCCATTGGGGTTTCAGGGTCTATGGGGATTCTAATTTTAACGTTCTCTGGAATCCCCCACTTTGTACGCATCCGGCCCAACTCGGCTGTATGAATGAAAGTATAATTGATTTTTTGTAAGGCAAGAAGATATTTAAAATTGACTTTATGGAAACAAGGTCCCACTTTTCCTTCGAGGCACTCCGGCAGATCCGGATGCCTTAAGCATAGCTTCTCCTTGCCTTTATCCTTTTGGGCAGCAACATCACCACAAGTTTGTCCGGAAGGTTCGGACTCGAATGGAGCCTCTTTGATAGAGTCCTCCATTATTTCCTCCATTATTGATGAAGGGTTTTCAGTTGTCTTGGTGAGGGGGGAGTTTGGAGTTGGTTCAGTCTGACCACCAGACTAATGAGCTTCAGCGCTCTCCTGCACCCTAGCCTCCGGTTGGGGCTCAGACGTGAAGTTTTCTCTTTGGGGGCTTGAGCCAGTAGCCTCCGGACCGGACATCATGTCCTTGAGTGCTTTTATGGGTGCTTCTGACCCTGTACTGCTATCCTTAGCACCTGATTTCGAAGGGGTGCCTTTGGAAGTCTGCCCTTTGACCAACCGACCTTTTCTTCGATCAACCACTTTATTGGGGGAAGTATCAGCATCTGACCCCATGGCTAAGAACGGGGAAGGTTTTTTAAAACTAGTAAATGTTAAGCCTGGTTCAACAGTGGGTTCTGACTCTTGAACCGATGAACCTGAGACAATAGGGGAAAGGCTGGTTTGAAACAATCTCTTCGGTCTGACAATCTTTGTAGAAGATGAACCCTGGTCAGGCTTTGTAGTTGAAGTTGCTGGTTTGTCGATGGGAGAGGCAGGTAAGCCTGCTCCAATGCGCTTCTCCCTTTCAACTTTTTGTGCTTTTTCTAATTCAGAAAGATTGAGCCACCCGCCTCTGATTAAAGTGTTCCTAGCCGTGAACATAAACAACCAAAGTAAAGAACTTGTGTTTGAGAGAGAAAGCTCTGAAAATTAGCAAAGTGAGAATGATAGTGATAGTAAAACAGTAGAAAAGTGTTTTAATTTATAGTAAACCCCAAAAAGAAGTTTTGATTCCTAGGAGAATTCGAAAGGATTTGCAATGATTAAGAGAAGGCGTTGATGTCACCTCCATTAATGAAGAGGTTGCTTTTCAGAGAAGGTGGGTGCGAAATTCGAGGTGAAAAAATGGCTAAAGTAACGAACGAGAGTGAGACACGTGTCCCATGAACTTTGGCAAAAAACCGTTCAGGTTCAAAGAGCTTTTTTCAGTCCGGATAAAACCATAACACAGTTTGAAAGACCTGTCCGGATGCGACTATCACTAACAACAGACTATTTTTCAGGTTTTGACAAAGGTTTTTGAACAAACACATAAAAAAGAGGCTACTGATGAGTCCGGATTCTGTTACCATTACGGACAGGGACAGTTCGGACAGAGACCACCTAACCGGACAGGGCAGTTCGAACACCTCATCTATTGGACTGTTCGAACAAGAACTAAAGTACTTAAAAACCTAATCACTTCTTGACTAAGCTGCCTGCTCTCCTACTAAGAGCTCATGGGTCCTTAAACTTGAACCGGGTCCATTAAACATGACCCGAAATCCCATAAGGCCCAAATGTAAGGGTATAAATACCTAACCACCAACATTAAATGAGGGTAATGAAAATTAAATACAACCAGGCTGCTTAATTCTCCCTCTACTCTCTACTCAAACATTAAATACTTACAAACTTCCACAAAACTCTAAACAAAAATTACAAACTTACCCTAAGACGAAAATAAACCTCACCAGGTAGTAAGAATCACAAAAAATACATTAACTTTAGATCTATGTAACAAAATTGTGTAACAATATTAAGTAGTAAAAACGACTATGCTTTGTATTGAGTAAGGGTGAAGAGCACGGGCTCTTATTTAGGTTGTGTTTTGTTTGATGGGTTATTTGTTTGTTGTTGGGCGAGAGTGTTGTATCAAACACATGCTAGTTTGTGACCCAGTATATAAAAGGGTTAGTATTTCATGAAGACATACTTTCTTTTCTCTTTACTGACTTTGTAAGTGAATTAGGGTTTCTCACTTCCCCCTCAAACGAAGGGTTGCCATAGATAACCCAAGTTTGTCTCTGAGAAAGAAGAATTAACTATGAGGAATTGGTTAAGATATCAACAATTTGGTCATGGGATAGGACGTGTCTGATATCGAGCTTGCCTTGAAGTACCTGGTCGCGAATGAAATGGATGTCTAGCTCGATATACTTTGTTCGAGCATGAAAAACTGGAATCAAAGCAAGTGAGCTGGCTCTAAGGTTGACACACCATATAATTGGAGATCAAGAGAGAGGAAATTTCAATTCTTGAAGAACATCTCGAAGCCATATGAGTTATGATGAGAGATTTACAAGAGCACGATATTCAGATTTAGTGCTTGATCAAGCAACCATATGTTGCTTCTTCGAGGACCAGAAGATAAGGGTTTCACCACAATAAACACAGTAACCACCCACAAATCGTCTATCATCAGGAGAGAAGGCCCATTAAGCGCTTGTGACCCACTAAGGTGGTTATTGAGGCTGGGTTTGACATGAAAACCAAGATTTAAGATTCCAGATAAGTATCTCAAAACTCTCTTTACTGCTTTTAGGTGAACATTAGTTGGGTGTTGTTAAAATTGACTAAGCTCGTTTACAACAAAAGCTATGTTAACTCTTGTATGAAGTAAATATTGCAATGAACCTAACAATATGTGGTATGTCTTTGGTTGCAAGAGAAGAGTACCTTCAGCAAGAGAAATGACATGGGATACACGCATTTGAATAGTACGAGAATTTGCTGAGGTAAGTCCCTCTTTTGCTAGTAGATTTTGAATGTATGCCGGTTGTGTTAGATAGAAACCAGTTGATTCCCTTGAAACCTCTATGCCTAGAAAATAATATAAATCCCCCAGGTCCTTTAGTTTAAACGTTAGATTCAGTGTCTTGATAAAATTTTGTAGATGACAAGGATTATTTCCAATGATGATAATATCATCAACGTAGACCAATAATATAAGAACAACCTGCCTAGTCACAAGAAAAAACGTAAAACTGTCACCCTTAGAGTTTGTGAAACCTCATAGAGTTAGAGTTTGTGAAAGCTCTTGGGGCTTGTTTAAGGCCATATAGGGTCTAGTGAAGCTTGCAGACATGATACAAGTGCCTTGGATTCTAAAAACCTTTAGGTAGAACTTCGTATAGACCTTCAGTGACCATCCCATTTTAGGAAGGCATTGTTAATGTCTAGTTGTTGAACTGGCCAACCCTTTGAGACTACTATAGTCAAAACCAGTCTCATTGTAGAAGGTTTATTACAAGCCTAAAAGTTTCTATGAATTCCACACCTGGTGTCTGATAAAAATCCTTGGCCACCGGTCGTGCTTTATACCTCTGAACAAACCCATTAGAGTTATACTTGACCTTATAGACCCATTTATAACCTATAATTTGCATGTTGGACTTGTAGGGAACATGAGTCCAAGTGTTGTTCTTGAAAAGATCATCATTTTATGTTTCCATAGCTTGAACCCTATTAGGATTTTTTTATAGTATAAAAAAACTAATAGGTTTTGATTGAATTACTGAGCGAGCATTGATCAGACCAGTGTAGGGTTGTTTAGGTTTATGAATATCATGTTTTTCTCTGGTGATCATGTTGTGTGTATTGGATGCCTGTGTGTGTTTGTTATTTTGTGGTAGTTTTAGATCAATTACTATTGTAGGTGTATTATATGTTATTAATGACTGTGTATTAGGGAAGGCTAAGTGTGTATTTTGTGATGCAGGTTGAAAGTCATGTGACATATGACTAGATGGATGTTGAGTGCATGGTGAGTATGATATTTGTTGTGACTGACTTTCTGTGTTGCTTGTTGTTTGTTGAACTAGATCTGTAGGTATCAGTGACCTATTAGAAACATAAGTTGGCCATGCATTAGAATTAGTGCTAATAGATGCAGATAATCGAGGAAATATAAGAAGCCAATCAATAACATTCTTAGCTTCAAGATTTATAGTATTTAATAAACTCTTAAGCCAAGGAAAATCCCTTTCATTAAAAATTACATTTCTCGAAATGTATAGTCAACATGTGGATTTCAAACACTTGTACCCTTTGTGTGTGCCACTATAGCCTAGGAAGACACATTTTGTTTAATGAAACTGAAATTTGTGTGTTTGATATAACCTTAAACAAGGGAAACATAAACACCCAAAAACCTTTAGATAAGAATAGTATGGTTTTGTGTGAAAGAGTTTTTCAAAAGGTGAAATATTGTGTAAGATTGAGGTAGAAAGTATATTGATTAACCAGGTAGCAATAAAAAAGGCTTCTGGCCAGAAATAGTAGGGAAGATAGGCATGAGCTAAAAGTGTTAGACCTGTTTCAACAACATGTCTATGCTTCCTCTCAGCTCTTCCATTTTTGACAGAGGTGTGAGGGCAAGAAGTGCAAATCAAGATCCCACACTCCTTTGCTAAAGGGGAATTTTTTTTAATTCAACTCCCTAATTAGATTGAAGACTTTTAATTTTTCTCCTAAATTGATTCTCAACAAATTTTTTAAATCCTTAATATTTTTAGGGTATCATCTTTGTGTTTTAGAGGGTATAGCCAAGTGAACCTAGTGCAGTCATCAACAAACAAAATTTATAATTTAAAGCCTTCTTTAGATAGTACACGGGATGATCCCAATACACCCGAATGTATTACATATAAAACATAGTTAGACTGTTTTTCAGATCTAGTATAGGGAAGAGCATGTGATTTTCTATATTGACATGAGTCATAGAACCTTGTATTAAAAGTTTTAAAAGAGGGATTACTTTGCTTAAGAACAAAAGATAGTATTATGTGAGAATGATGGTCTAGACACCTATGCCAATTGTTTTCAATAAAACTACATCTCGGGACAAAACAATCTTATCTTTGGAAAAGTAGGAAAGCTGTGAGTATTAGAGTAAAGACTTGGACCCAAATTTTCTTGATTAATCTGCATGTACAACATCTTCCAATTTTTATAGACCATGTCTAATTGTCCCTGTGAGTAGAAATGTCCATGTGGCCTTTTTCTTAACAAAATAACCATTAGGATGAAACTTAACAGAAATAGGGTTAGATATGGTAAGTTGATGAACATGTAGTAGATTTTTGTTGATGTTTGGTGCATGCAGAATATTATTTAGAGTTAGGATGTTGTTGTCAAGTGTTTTAATGGTAGATTTACCTAAATATTTTATGTTTAACTTATGAACACTGCCCACAGTTATTGTATTCTTACCAGAGTACTCTTCTTTCAGTTCTAGCATGTTGAGGGCTTTTATAACATGGTGAGTAACTCTAATTTCTAGGTACCATGCATCATCTGTGTGTGAGTCTGTGTGTGAGCTTTGTGTTGCAAGAAACAAATTTGGTTCACTTTCGCCTTGTTTTGAATGTTGTTTAGATTGCCCATTATAGTCAGATTTTCCCTATAGTAACAATAGGCTCCTGCGTGCCCATACCTACCACATACTTGACATGCAGGTTTGTTCGGAGTGATGTATCTATCACCTTTACCTCCTCCGTAAGCATTTATTGCTCTGACATTGTTTAACCTGCCTTGAGAGCCTTTGGATTTGAAATTGTTTGAGCCCCTGTTTGTATAGCTGTTGATGGACCTGTTATGTCAATTGAAAAATCTCCCTCTGTTGGAAGTAAAACTGGCAGAAGCAATGTTGAGACTAACAACACCACTATTCAGTTTATTTAACTGATCAATTCTGCTCTCATATGTGAGTAGAGTGCACTGTAAATCAATCTATTTAGTCGCATCTCTTTCTGCTATACTAACTACGATAATATTATACTCAGCATCTAATCCATTAAGTATATGTGAGACTAGATGATCCAAAGGTAAATGAGACCCACCTAGGTTTAGATTGTCAGGTAGATTTTTTTATAAAGTTTAGGTATTCCTCCATAGAGCTATTACCTTTTCGAGTTCTTTGAAACTAGATCAAAGATAATTTAATCTACAACTATTATGTGTTCCAAATAATCTCGTCACATCATCCCACAGTTCTTTAACTGAATTAAACTCTATTAATTGAGAGGCAATTTCCGTGGTCATAGTGTTGTATAACCCGCCCAAAAGTAGCTGGTCTTTGCCTAACCAGGTTATGTAATAAGAATTTTAGTGACATTTCCAATGGAGTCGTATATCAACTTAAGAGGACATGGTTCCTAACCTGTGATGAAATCACCAAAGCTGATTTCCTCCGATGATTGACAAGACCATTGTTTTCCATAACAAGTAGTTATTTCTATCTAACCTTACTGAATTGAAGGCATTCGTATGATTCTTCTTTATATCACAGATGATGTTTTTGAGGATGTCACTGGTGAATGTAGCATTCGTCTCAGATGTCAGGGCTAATCTTGATTAGCCATTGAAGATAATAGCTCTCATACCATATTAAAAATTAAAGATTATTTTGTATAATCTGTATAGTCTGTTTCTTGTTTTTTCATGTTGCAGCACTGCACATATATATAAAGAGGGTGAAGTTTGTTACAATGAAAGTAGTGGAAATCACAAAGATTCCTTAGCTGTAGAGCTATGTAACAGAATTGTGTAACCATATTAAGTAGTAAAAACAATTTGTGCTTCGTATACAGTAAGGGTGAAGAGCATGTGCTTTTATTTGGGTTGTGTATTGTCTAATGAGTTATTTGTTTGTTGTTCGGTCAAGTCTTGTATTAAAATACGGATCGGTTTGAGAAAGGTTAATGTTTTATGAAGATTGAAGACAAACTTTCTCCTCTCACCACGGGCTTTACAAGTGAATTAGGGTTTCCCACATGATGATTATTTAGGGTTTAAACCATAAAGGATAGGTATGGTAAAATCATAATAATAGATGTTGGTCGTGTGTTTGTTGTTTGTTCAAATATATCATTAACACACAGTTGCAATAATTATATTCAGGACAGCACTCGATTACATTGAACTTGCTTTACAGTTGAATCAAGCAATAAATAATAATAAAATAGGCACATACAATAGTTACAACTTATAATAGATAGAAAGAAGTAAGTAATACAATACAAATCACTTTAGAGGCTCGCAAGAACAAATTAGTTGATAGCACTGCATATCTTCCTTATCTGGCCAGCAGTAGAAGTAAGAGGTTCGATATCTCCCATTTTGATCATTGCGGATGCGAAATCGGATGCGAAAAGTCTAGGGTTTCTGCTGTATTCGGAGACGATAGCATCTGTTGAACCTCCGCTGAAAAGAGCTTGGTCTGTCTCGAGAAGACCCTTCTTTTGCAAAAGGTTCTTGAAGTAGTTGTTGTCAAAGGAGTTGGGAGTGACGAGATCAAGTGCTGCTAGATTCGAGTCGCCACCGCTTGTCGGGCAGCGGCGCAGACGTGTAGAGGCAAAGCCGGCATCAATGTCATGACTTCCATTCTCGTTGATTCTATCGCGGAATAGGAAACATTGAGCTTGGCCTATGGTGTGAGCACCTGCATGCATGCATTATAATTAATTAGGAAAAGAGTACTGAATATAGCTTTTAATTCCTACTATATATATATATATATATATTTATATTTATATTGATGATAGTGTTAATGTTAATGTTATTGTTTTGTTTGTGTATATATACATACCTGATAAAGCTACCATGTCTCGAGTGTTAAGACCTTTACCAGCAAAACGAGATATGAGTAAGTCAAGACTGTCTTTGAAGCCAGGAAGATCAGTTCCAGCCACGGCTTTGTTTGCGTTTTCAGAATCTCTTCTTCCAAGTTTCACCGTCCAAGATGGACCTCCCACCTATTTAATATTAATTTTATAAACAATTGTATGTAATTAGAATTATTTAAAACAAACAAACAAAGCAACTCACATATTGGGAAGCATCTCTGGCAGCAACAGCTAGGACATCAGCACAAGAGACAACCCCAGGGCAAACTTTCTCAACTTCGGCTTTAGCCTTCTCAACCACTTCAAAACCTCTGGCGGAACCCTTGTTGGGCGGTGCATCTTTTTCACTTTCGATAGAGGGTGTGTTGTCGAGCATGATTGAGGCATCGCATCCCTGAACAAAGCAGTCGTGGAAATGAAGACGGAGAAGAGAAGCAGCCATTCTACGCTCTGCGCCGATAGAACTTCTAATGGAATTACGTATCGTGCTCAGAGCACTCGGACATGTTTGGTCATAAAAGGTCGAAGATAGTTGCGCTTTAGTAGTAGTGGTGGTTGTTAGAACAATCACTAACATGAAGGCAGCAGCCAAGGTCAAGTTACTAGTAGTATAACCCATTCTTTTTTAAATCAGAAGATGTTTGTAATGGAAGAAAATGAGAGAAGAGGATGATGAAATAAAGAAAGAGGTGCATGGCTGTTATATATAAACAAAAAGGCTGGGATTGTGTATAGTCGCCGGCGGTCAGCCTTTGCTGCTATGAAATGCTTCATGATGTGCTATGAGGATGCTTATGGAATAAGTCATTGTCTAGTTTAGGTGGCTCTTGCTGTTCTTCCATGACCTCTTCTTCCTAAAATATACTTTGATACTAAATAGCTTTGATGATAATTCCATTTGACCTGAGTATATATATTTAATCAAAAATCAACGTATATAATATTTTGTTAATATATATACAAGACCGAGAAAATCAAATATCATTAAAAACTATAAATAAAATTCCAACCAACTCATAAAAAAAGATAAAACCAAACATGAACCGATGAATATTGTATTTTGGAATTCATCTCCGACTTAGCTAAAACGTCGAACTGAAATAAATATAAAATAAAAACTGAGCAATATTTTTTTTTTTATATTTAAATGTGTAATTATTCTTAAAATGAAGATTTTATTTTATATTTATAAAGTTTATATAAAATATTCTACAAATTGATATGTTTCATTTTGTTATAATTGTCGAATAAATATTCTTATTAATCTTCTATATGTATAAAATGATTATAACCGTCCAACTTTCGACGTATTTATCTCAGTTCTTCGTCATAATTCTGAATTGAACCATTGTCATAATTCTGATTGCAACCATCGAATGCACTCTTTTCATATCTCTAAAGATTGCCTCGTCCGGTTCCACTTCATGCTCTCGTCTTAATCCTTCGGTACATGATCCTCGTAATATCTCTGAATATGAACCTCGTCCAGTTCCACTTCATATTCTCATCTAACATCTTGGCGTACGACTCTCGTTATATTTTATGCATCTTATTTCTTTATTAGCTTTATTAACCCGTCTGAATAAGGAACATATTCCATATGCGGAATATAGCCTTATCAGAACTCCATATTTTCTTCACATGTTCTCGTCTTAACACTTCATATTTTCTGCATCTTAGCTTCTTTAAGGATTTTGAAAAAAAGACTATTGTTAGATGTTTTTGAAATAAATCGTGATAAAGCCGCTAAACGCCCCGTCAATCTTTGCACTTCCTTAATAGTTCTTGGAGGCTCCATGTTTAATAATGTTTTAAGTTGCTCATGATCAGCTTCCCATTTTGAAATCCAAAAGAACATTTCAGAGATTCAACTTAAGATTAAATTTTCTTAAATTCCCAAAAATTTCAGACAAAACTTTAACTTGCCTATCCTTGGTATTACTTTTAATGATCATTTCATCTATGTATGCTTCCATATTATTTCCCAAATGCTTCTTAGAAATTTGATTAACCAGCTTTTGATAAGTTGGTCCACCATTTTTTAAACGAAAGGACATTACTTTATAACAATACATCCCTTTCTGTTTGAAAAACCGTATGTTCTTCATCATTTAAATCATCATCAGTAAATGATAGATCAACGACCGACTTCCTATAATGATGGCATGACGACTCATCAACTAAATGCAAATCTAAATCTTTCTTGTGTCTTTTTCCAAGAATTTGATATTATATCAAACAAAAAATTGTCACCCGAAATAGTATGCAACCACTTTTTCATATTATCATCTCTCTTTCCTTCCAAGTCCTCATCTTGACGTGACTTATTAATTTTTTCCTCATTTTTCTCATTAATTTTCCTTTGAATAAATTATATCAACTCTACATTATCTATCAACCTTTACATCTCATATGGTAATAAATAAAATTAGTCAAATGACCATGATCATTATAATACACACATAAATATCTTTTAGGCCTCCCATTATCTGGAGCTAACATTTGATGTGGTGGTCTAAATAGTAATAATATTCTCGGTTAAAGATGTATACATTTTTGTTAGATTATCATAATAAGAATATATCAGTCTATTCAAAGGAATTTCGATGATATCATCGCGCTTCACTTCATCAACTTTATTCATATCTGATACCAAAGATTTTAAATCATGAAATTTTGAATGCCCCGATGCTTCACTTTTTGATTTCTTAACTTAATGAACTTATCCGACCTTGCTAAAATATCCCTTATAGTATCAATAAGAAATCTGATGAGATCTTCATATAACTTCCCTTCTAAAATTAGACTTCTTTTAAATGCATCCATACCTACATCTTGCTTATATGTTTCCACAGCATTCATTTCATGCACAAACGTTTGTACATAATTTTTCTAAGTTTCACCTTTCATTTGATACAAATTCATTATGGAATCTCCTTCTTTTTTATAAGCTATATTACCAATGCAATGATTTCTAAAACATGTCGAAGTCCCTCAAAATTCTGAATAATTTCTTTAGAAAAATAATTAAACCAATCCAACATATTTCCATTAAATATCATTGAAAAAGCTGTGCACTAGTAAACTACATTCAGTGTTAAATCCCATCATCATATGCCTGAATTTCTCCAAATGTTGTTCAAGATCACTCGAACCATTACAAGTTTCCATACGATATTGATCAAGCTTTCTCGTAAGCTTTCCCATTAAAAAGTTATGGAGAAAGAAAGATTATTGAAGCATGTAATCCGCCATTTTTGGTATTTCTTTATTATACCCCATTACCTTCTTTTCATCATTCTTTTTAGATTTAATACTACTTATATGTCCCTCAGAATCTAGAATATTCATTTTTTTCCTTGAATATTATCCTCATTCTCATCCATTTGGATTTATCCTTATTATGATAGTCTAAAATTGGGTTTCTCTTTCACCTTATAAAAAGTAGTAGTAATATTCTCAGTTAAAGGTGTATACATTCGAGTTAGATTATCATAATAAGAAAATGTCGGTCTATGCAAAAGAATTCTGTGATATTATTGCGCTTCACGTCCTTAACTTTATTCATATCCAACTCAAAGCTTTCAAGTCCTGAACTTTTGAGTACCTCAAAGCGTTACTTTTTGATTCCTTAACCCAAATGACTGATCCAACCTTGGTAAAATATCACCCATAGTACTACTAGGAAATATGATGAGATCTTCATATACATTCTCTTCTAAAATTAGACTTCTTTTGGATGCAACCATATATACATCTTTCTTACATGTTTCCAGAGCATGCATCTCACGCACAAACCTTTGGATACAACTTTTCAACGTTTCATTTTTTCTTTGATATAAATTCATTATGGAATCTCATTCTTTCCTATAAGCTCTATTACCAATGAATTTTTTCCTAAAGCATACCGAAGTCCCTTAAAATTTTGAATCGTCCCTTTAAGAAAAGAATTAAACAAATCCAACATATTTCCTTTGAATGCCATTTAAAAAGCAATGCACATCAAAATATATTCAGTGTTTAATCCCATCATCATATGCCTGAATTATTCAAAATGATGTTCAAGATCACCCGAACCATTATAAGTTTCTATACGATATGGATCAAACTTTCTTGGAAGCTTTCCCACTAAATATTTATGGATAAATGGAGATTTTTGAAGCATGTAATTTCCTATTTTTTGTATTTTTTCATTATACAACATTACCTTCTTTTCGTCATTCTTTTTGGACTCAATACTCTTGTATGTTCTTCGGAATCAAGACTATTCATTTACCGAATGTTGTTTTCAAAATGATTCCTGATCCACTTCCATTAATACCTGAAGCTCCATCCACATCGACTATCTATTCAAACCAATTGTCGTATCGGATTACGCACCCTCGTCACCATTCATTATTTCACCAGAAAACTCGCTTATGAAATCTGCAACTACTTGTACCTTGATCGCCGTACGAGTTTCGTACACAATCTCATATTCTTCCAATTCTACCGACCACCGTTAGAGTCTTCCCGAGACATCCCACAATGATAGTATGACTTTGGAAATAAGACTTCATTTTTGTGCATGTACAACCAAACTTAAAACTACCTTTCCCAAATTCAAATATCTTTTTTTCAGCCTCCATTAAACTTTTACTCACATATTAAAACGATCTTTGCAATTTATGAATTTATTTAATCAACACATAACTTACCGCATGACTAGACACTACATAAAATGTATAAATATTCACCTCTCAATGGGGATGGCATAATCTCTGGTGAAATAAAATATTATTTTAAAACATGAAATGCTTCATCATACTCTTTATTCAAACAAAACATTTTAGATCCCTTAAGGATTTCAAAAAAGAAGAAGATGACTTTTGTCAAATGGTTTTGAAATAAATCGCGATAAAGCTGTTAAATTCCCCTTCAATCCTTGCATTACTGTGATGCTTCTTGAAGGTTTTGTGTTTAATAATAATTTAAGTTACTCAGGATCAACTTTAATTCCATAATTGCTGACAAAATACCCGAGGAAATTCAATCTTCAAACTCTAAAAGATCACTTCAAAGAATTCAACTTAAGATTATTTTTTCTTAAATTTCCAAAACTTTTGAACAGAACTTCAACTTGCCTATCCTTGTTAATTATTTTTAAAGATCATGTCATCTATGTATGCTTCCATATTATTTCCCAACTACTTCTAAAAAATTTGATTAAGAAGTATTTGATAAGTTGATTCACCGTTTCTTAAACTAAAAAACATTACTTTATAACAATACAAACCCCTTTCTTTTGAGAAAGCAATATTTTCTTCATCATTCAGATGCATCTGAATATAATTGTATCTTCAACATGTATCCATAAATGACAATAAATCATGACTGGAAGCTGCATCAACCAAGTGATCAATTCGAGGCAAGGTCTAGCATCCTTAGGACAATCCATATTAAGATTAGTAAATTTTATACACATCCTCCATTGTCCAATATTTTTCTAAACTAAATCTGGATTAGCTACCCTTGCTGGGTACTTCAATTCACGTATATGGCCGAGTCTCATCAAATTTTATACTTCCTTGATGATTTCCTCCCATTGTTTTGAGAAAAAACCCTCATCTTCTGACGAACCGATCTCAATCTTCTATCAATTTCCAACTCATGATAAATAATAGAAAAAACTTACCGTAGTAACATTATCAACATTCCAAGCAAAAACATCCTCATTATCTCTATGCAAAATTACGAGTGCACTCTTAAAAATCCGACTCAATTGACTTCCAACTTTAAGCACTCGTCCGCCAGACAAATTTTCTTCATCCACTTTATCCAAGCACTCATCACATTTCACTTATTCTATAGGATCGTCAACATCCTTTTTCAAAGTCATTTCCCCAAATTGGGTTGACGACCCTCTAATTGCTAGGAGGTCTAATTTAGAGCATCCAATAGAATTGCATAAAAATCCCAACAAAATTTCTAACAACATACTTGAAACACTACAAAACACATGAAGTAACAACCTCTATTTTTGTAACCATGGTCGGCCCATAATCACATTATTAGGACTTGCAACATCACTTATCATAAACAAAATTCTCACAGTTTTTTTGTATTACCATACCTAATAGTCATTAAAAGCTCAATTTTGCCCAACACAACTAGAAGAGTTACTTTCGTAACTTATTAATTGCATACCAGTTGGCTTGTATTGCAGCACCCCCATCATCTTATCATAATTTCTCTTGAAAATAGTATTAGCCGAGCTGCCATTGTGTATTAGAACATGAGTAAATATGACCTCTAAAATATTCAAACTAATAATTAATACATCCTCATGAGGAGTGCCGACTCATCTCAAATCATCATCAATAAAAGATAGATCACCGACCGAGATCCTATAATGATGGTAGGACAATTCATAAACTAAACGTACATCTAAATATTTATTGTTTTTTTTCCAGACCTTGAATTCTTTCTAGACAAAATGTCCACCGAGATAGTATGCAAGCACTGTTTTTTTTTGTCATTTCTCTTTCCTTCAAACTCCTCATCTTGACACAAAATTGTTATTTGTTTCCTCATTATTCTCATCACTTTTCCTTTAAGAAATTCAATCAACTATCCATTGTCTATCAAACTTTGCACCTTATCTCACAACTGAAAACAATCATTACTCAAATGACCATGATTATTATGATAAGTACAAAATATATTTTAGCCATTCCATTTTCGAGAGTTAACATTGATGATGTGGTCTAAATAGTAACAATATTCTTGGTTAAATATGTATACATTTAGGTTAATTATCATAATAAGAAAATCTCGATTTATTCAAAGGAATATTAATGATATCATTGCCTTTTGACTCTATCAACTTTATTCCTATCCGATACAAAGCTTTCGAATAATGAACTTTTGAATAACCTAATTTTAATTTTTTGATTCCTCAACCCTAATGAATTTATCCAACCTTGCTAAAATATCCCCCATAATATCAACTAGAAGTCTGACAAGATCTTCATATAATTTTAATTTTCAAATCAAACCTCTTTTGAATGCAACTACAACTATATTTTCCTTACATGTTGCCAGATCATCCATCTCATGCACAAAACTTTGGACATAACTTTTTAACGTTTCATCTTTCCTCTATAAAAATTCATTATGGAATAATGTTTTCTCTTCTAAGCTCTGTTACCAATGAAACAATTCCTAAACACATGCCAAATTCCCTCAAAATTCTGAATAACCTATTTAGGCAAAAAATTAAACCAACCCAACGCATTTACCTTAAATGTAACTGAAAAATCTATTCACGTCAAAATATCATCAACGTTAGATCCCATCATCATATTCATGAATTGCTCATAATGATGTTTAAGAGCACCCGAACAATTATAAGTTTCCATGCGGTATGGATCAAACTTTGTTGGAAGATTTCCTTCTAAAACTTTATGGACAAAAAGAGATTCATGAAGCATGTAATTTTCTATTTTCGACTTTTATTTATTATACAATATTACCTTATTTCTTTTACTTTTCTTAGATTTAACACTACTTGATTATCCTTCACAATCAAGAATATTTAGCTTTCATTTTTCCTTTCCTATTATCCTGATTCTTATCCATTAACATTTCTTCTTCTTTCTCCTCATGTTTAAGTGTTACCTCTCCGTGTTTAACTCTTTCATTGCAACTTACATCAGAATCTTCCTTACTAACTCTCTGATTCCTTTCACCCTTCAATGTAATCCTCTCCATCAAAGTTGTAATGCTTATGTTAATTTTTCAAATCTTGTTTTGACTTCTTACTCCCTTTCAAACTCTAATCGATTAACTTTAGTCCGCTCCTGCTTCAACTCCTCAATATGAGCTTTCAAAAGTTGAACACTAAAAGGAGTCGCAAGTATACCTTGATTGGTGAGATTTATACCTTGAACAATAAGAGATACAAAACCTTGCGCATAACCTGTTGCATCCCAAGACCCATCCTGAATATGATAGCCCCAAATGCTACGCCGGCTGAATGATTTTGATCTATCAACAATCACATCAGGAGTTCTCTACTGTAGACTAGCTGTATTACAAGTTCCAAAACCCATACCTATAAATTAATTTCTAGATACTAAAATTTCTTCATCAATAGGTAAATGTAGTGAAAGTCCTGGAATAACCACTGTAGTACGTTAAATCGAAAGAATTTTCGAAGAAGTTAATTTCAATTATCGATCGCGTCATCACCATTCGTAAACAAAATTAGAAAGTTTGAAAATAAATAATTTCCACAGATGACGCTGAATTTGGAAAGTGAATTTATCTCCAAATGACTTAACAAAAATGATGAATTTAAATTAAAAAAAGTAAAAACCATCTAATATCTTTTTCTTATTAAAAATGTTTGATCAGTTTGCAAATAAAGACTTTAGTCTCTATTAATAGAGTTTACACAAGATATTCTTCCAATCATTAAATTACACATGTCATTTTGTTATAACCGTATGATAAAATTTCTTAATAACCCCTTATATGATGACACATATAAACAGTTATAACCGTCCGAAAAAATTTCCACGTTCTCGTCTTATTTTTTCATACAAGCTTCACCATAACTCTGAATGCAACTCCTATCATGACTCTGAATACAACCGTCGTCGTAACTCTGAAAATCACCATCATGACCTTGCTTATGGACCTCTTCATAAAGGTTTTAATGACGTGTCATGTGTATATTCTAGAATATTAATAAAATTCTTCTTTTGGCTAATGGTTATTTTAAATACAAGTATTTAAATTATTTTGGTAACTAGTTAAATAATTATCATCTTTGAAATGGTTGGCCAAGAGTAACTATTTTTGTTCGAGGTGTTATACGTTTATTGAAAGCACTATTTAAAAAAACAACCATATTCAAGGTGTTAACGTTCTTTAAACGCACTAGTTGCATTCGAGGTGCTAACGTTCTTTAAACGCACTAGTTGCATTCGGGGTGCTAACGTTATTTAAAAGCACTAGTTGAATTCGAGGTGTTAACATTCTTTAAATGCACTATTTTTATTTGAGGTATCACACATTTATTTGTAGCATATAATGGGATTCGAAGTGATAATGACTTATTCATATAAAAAAAATTATTCACAATAAAGTAAAAGCTGGCAAATAATTTTTCATTGAAACATATTTTACGATCTTACAAAATATGAGTTTAAATGCTAAGTGGTTAAGCATTCACAAACTACGAGTCATCAATAACAGATGATGAGTTTAATGTACAGAACAAAACTACAACTACTCATCTTCTTCGGAGTTGTCTTTAGAAGAATATCCTTCGTGCTTAGAGGCATCCTCATCTTCTTCTGAGTCCGCCTCTTTGGATGAGTCAACTGGTATAGCTTCCTGGGCTTCACTGAGATGGTTTTCCATGGGGACTAATTCCTAAAAGCCTGATAGATTTGGTTTTAGAAATGCTGCATGAAATTCGTGGAGCAAAGTGATTTTTTTTTCTCCTCGATATTTTCAACTGCAGCAAGGGTGTCCAGTCCATATTGAGTTTTAACAGCTTTCACAACAAGCCTTTTTTGATTCTTGAATGAACGCCTTAAGTGATTTCAATTCATCAATTGCTTTTCTCTCTTTTTCCACATTTATGTTGAGGGAATCTTGCTGAGAGAAGTATTTATTTTTCTCTTTGGTCATTTCTCTTTCATGTTTTGACTTCAGTTCGTCTAATTCATGTTGTTATTTGGAAGTCAGTGGTACCTAAAATCCATCAGTGCATCAAATATCTCGTAAGAGGCCAAATTGCTAGACAATTCTTAATCCAAGAAAGAGAATCCCATAGGCTCATTTAGATATAATACCTTAACATGAAATATATAAAGGAAGTTCTATATAAGATAAGTTAAATGACATAAAACAAAAGCTCCGATGAAGCTAAATTTGTTTTGGAGAAAATTATGAAAAGATTCACCGAAGACACTAAAAACGACAGGTTAAGGAAAGTTCCACATTAGGAACTGGAAAGACCAAACAACGAAGCCTCAGAAAAATCAATTAAAGAGGTATGAATGGAAAAAATTACCGAAATTAATTAACTAGAATGATAAAAAAAAATAATGAATGGTAATATAAATCCATTTCTTAGAGTAGCCAAACAAGCTAAAATCCAACCCACTTTTGTAACCGATTTTAAAGTACAAAATAATGATTGTCACCAATAATGGGCTAAGAAGTATATTGAAAATTAGAACTAATGAATGATGTAATTTTTAGGGTTGAAACGCAAGGATACAATATGTTTCATCTCATGGAAATATTTAAAAACCAGTTCATATAGGTTAGACCTTTACCATAAAAAATACGTAGTAATATGTGGCTATTATCATATGTCTTTGATTGTTATTTGGATAAGGAGTTAGCCAAACAAAAGGTCTGAATGAGTAAAAAAGTAACGTTATCAAATATATATGAGATCATAATATATTGCCTTACAAATCAGGCACCCGAAACCAAATAAATTCCAAAAGCACGAATACCATCCTCCATTACACCGATCTCGTCGGGCCATCCATATTTACTATCATTCACAATGAGTAAAAATGATTGTCATACCCTTGGTAATATGATTAAATATGGATGAATCAGTCTCCATAAGAATCACATATGAATTATTCATTGAGACAAAATTCCAAAGTTAAGCTAACAATAACATAAGGTTACCATCGCCCGTCAATCATAAACGATGTTGCAAAGACGAGGAGGGAATGTGAATGTACAATCATCCTAGAAACACCGATGATAACCATTGATTTTTTTCCTAATAACTGAATCCATAGCCTAAAACCTCTTACTATTGTAGTGTTTATACATCTTTTGTGATATAATGATGTCAACCATCAAAAATCTCAAAGCATTCATCATAATCTGTTGGGGCAGATTATGGTATCTTCAAAGAATTTCGGCTTAAAAGAAATGAAAGACCTATTCCAATGATGTTTGTGAATAACACAACCTCTTTAAAATACAAATCTAAAAGAGTTTTACCATATACTGTGAACCAATCCTCTACATTTATTGGAAGTCATATAATCTTCCAACCTTCGACTACGATCGGTCACATTAATATACTTGAACTGACATTAGTTAGAATTTTTGCTATGGCACGACTTAATAAATTATGTATATATCTTGTTCTAGCATTGTTGCAACAATGTGAAGGACTCTCTCCTGATCTACAAGTGTGATGACAAAAAGAGGAATAACACATTCATGATCCTTTTTTTCCTATGAGGCTTTGGATTTCAGTTTATGTTCTGCAAAACATCAATTCATTCTCCTCCTGATCGATGGGGCGAAGGAAAACTAAATGATGTGTTTGTACTTTGATTATGACTATCAAAATCATTCCCCTAATGATGGATCTCAAGCTTCGGGCTTCTCTTTTTAGCCATTTCCGTTCACAATAAAAATTAACTAAGACCGATCAAAGTGATTATCAACAAAAAATTTTCAATAAAAGAAATCTTATAAATTTTTGCGATTAAAGATATGAAAGATAATGTGAAACTCTGCATTAAAGTGCAACAATGACAAAAAACAAAAAAAATAGAAACTAACATAGGATAGCAATATTTATATTTTTAGATTCTCGAATCCGAACCTTTAATATTATTTAAAACTAATTGTCAAGTCTAATCATAGTGTAAGGGTACACATTTAACCATGTGGAAGGCTCCAAAGTAAGAAGAGGAACAACCCGCACACGTGAAGTTCAACCCACTACTTGACATGTGTACTATGAACACATCTCCAAAAAAACTTTACACCCTTCAATTTTAAGAAAATATATTTAGTTTGGTCATGTACCATTTCACAAAAAAAAAATAGATTCGACTATTTTTGATATATGTAAACACTTATATTCAACAATGCAACAACAAACTTGAAGATAACTTTGGATTTGATTATTTTGGAGGATACAACACCTCAGCCAACCGAACATCCACCATTTCATAAATTACTCAAATATTATTTTGGCCATATAGATTAATTATCTCTCATCCTACAAAAGAATAAGGGGGCTACTCTCATGAACAAAAAAACCTCAAAACATCTTGAATCTAGTTTGATATCCTTGCGATTCAGTGAGATGTTCCAACAAACCTAACACTATACTAAATGTTAGTTGTACTTCTTTTATTTTTTAAAAACTGTATATTTTTTTTCTCAACTGAGGTTTCTGCTGACAAATTAGTTTTAACGAGGCAGTTGGGCTTGTGAAAAGATAATACCAACGCATCTTAAGACTTTGGGAATAAAACTAAACATATGTTGTGGTACAGTTTGATATTCAACAAAGAAACATGAACATTCAACTTCAAACAACATGTACATGACCAAGATTTGGTATTTTTGGTAAAATAAAAATAGCAAACGTCATGAATATTATACAAGTTCTAGTCTTTCTCGACTGTCTCATAATGACTAAAAAATGATAATGATGAAATGTGTTCCGTCCATTAATAAATCAAGCTAACTTAATTATGACTTATTTAAAAATAAAACTAGTACATATTCTTTCACATTTAACAACACCTTAAAGGGAATATTTAATATCCAAATATAATTCCGTAACTTTTCTTACATTATAACACTTTTCTTACACTATTGTTATAATATTTAATATCCAAATATAATTCCGTAACTTTTCTTACACTATTGTTATATTTTAATCAGATTCAACCACCTTGTAATAATAATAATAATAATAATAATAATAATAATAATAATAATAATAATAATAATAATAATAATAATAATAATAATAATAATAATAATAATAATAATAATATTGAAGTCTAAAATGACAAGAGGTGAGTAGCAATGAAAAAAAAAGTTACAGTGTAATATAACCAAATCTCTTAAATGGTTTTAAGTATAATCTACTTAGATCTACGGGTTTCAGTTGGATACAGAAACAAGGTACTCAATTTTAAATAATTTCATATAAAAGATCTAGAAAGTCAGACGTCTGAAATTCAACTATATTTAATTCACGCATATTTGACCAATATTATATTTATTTTAGATTTTATAGTTCAACATAAACATGGTTGACATAATCAAGAGATTATATATAGAATACGATTCCTTGCATGATCTATCATGCATTTAAGTATTATTAGAGCCGTCATTATTTAGCAACCACAAAAAAGAGGGTTAGAATCTCCATTTCAGATACTGGGATTCGCGCATTAGAGTGTTGATACTGGGAATGGCTAGAAAGTCTTACGTTTTAGAAAATACAAAAAAATTCTTTTTATTTGTCGTTTCGTAATATCAACGCAGCAATTAATATTTTTTGACCAATAATATTTTATTGTTAGTTTCCTTTTATTAAATCAATAACTTTGATCCAATAGAAATTGCTTCTTCTGTTTTATAGGAGAGAGAAATGATCATTGTATTTATTGGTTTCTACTCCAAAACCTTAAACGTCCTACATTATGGAACGGAGGGAGTAACTCTTAAGCGAGAGATCTGCATTTTTAATATTTATATATTAAAAAAACTTAAATAGAATTATCTGAAAAGATTTAGACACGTAATAAGAAAGATATAGATTAATAACTCAAATTAATTTTTTAAATAATATGATATTTTTATAATAAATATTTGATACGAATATACAACACCGTACTCGTTATTTGTCATCTTCTTTCTCCTAACTATTTTTCAAAAAAAATAATTTAGTTTCCTAATTTACAATTAATTTACAGTTATAGATCGAAAACCTGATACAAAGTTTATATATGAAATATATTGTAGAGATGAGAAATTTTCAAAGATCATAAATACTTAGAAAAAATAGTGTAAAATTTATAGAAGTACTTCTAAACTACAATGATGAAGGAAAAATATATAGTACAACTACAATATCTCTTACAAGGAGAATGATTGTTGAAGCAAATGATCTACGTTCAAATGGAACTAGTGAAGAAGACTAGCAAATATAATAAGAAGATATCTTGCATACACATTGTTACATTAGTAGATGACTTTTTAGAAAATCAAAAAGTTTAACATTATAAAATAAGTTTTTGATACTTTTAGGACATCACTTACTGATGCAAAATGTTTAATATAAGTAACAAGACATAACGCTGCTAACCGTAAATATTAATATACCTAATTCTCTAGTTATTTAACATTATAATATACATAATGTAACTAATAATGTTATCATTTTGAAGCATTGGTTTTAGGAACACACCACAACTAAAAAAATGGAAAAAAGAAGTAAGATTTATAAATTGTTTACAATGAAAGTGTCATGCAGTAGAATGAATTGTTACACTCGAAATACACTCTCTATGAAAAAACTCTTATGAAAATCGAAATAAAACTGATCAAGAATTAATGGTTGAAAAAAATGCAGTGCAAATTCAAAAACTTATATGAAGAATGTAAATTGGATAACCAAAAAAATAAAATCAAAGCAATAATAAAAAAAGAAGCAAAGAAGAAAAACTTAAAAAACATGTATTATAAATATATTCTCAAAATAAAAATAAAAATCAAATACATAGAAAAATAGATTAAATAACATTTTATTTATTTTTAACACATGTTTATAGAAGACCGATAATAAGAACAATCAATATCAAATTGATACACAACTTGCAATACGTGAGATTATGATGATAACTCAGATTATGAACAATAAGAATAACAAGGATCTATAATTTAGAAGACGAAAGACAACAAAAAGAAATAAAAAAGAAGAATAAATTGTTTAACATTAAAATTAACAACAAGAAAAACCAATAGAATCTCCTAAACCCAAGCAGAAACCAATGCCGAATTAGAAAAAAACATGGATGAAAACATCGAGAAATAAATACTCGAAATTTTTGAAAAGAAAATGGCTACAAATGTTGAGGAAGAAATGGAACAATTGTAAATCGTTGACAAAATTGAGAAGTAAATGTCTGATAACATTGAAGAATAAATGTTGAAGAAAACATTAAACATAAAGATATTATAATTAAATATGAGCCGTAAGATGTCATTGTGGACATGAAAACAACAAATTCAATGGACATATGCCAAAATTAATACAATCAAAATAAAAGATATCAAAAGTGAAACATACAAAATTGAGTAAGAAGTGGTTTAAAAAAAAGAGCATTTCAAGCAAGAAATGGAAAATCAATTAAGTGACCCACATATGGAACCAACTCATAAATAGACAATATGTTTTTTAAAATAAAAAACAAAGCATGAGCTAACAACTAAATATATGACGATTCAATTTGAAAGAAGCAAAATAAATAATGAGCGTTTTCCAATATGTTAACAACGTATTTAACAATGCAAAACAAATAGATGAGAATCAAGACATTTAATGCAAAAATACTCAAGATTCAAAATCTTAAAATATATTTAAAGAAAGCTTCGAAAAGTATTAAAACAAAGGAAGTAAACTTAAAAACAAGCTCTAAAAAGACTATTGTCCTCTTTACATTCTAAATTATTAAATTATTTAAAAAATACATATTTTTTGCATTATAGGTAAAACTTCAAATTTCCAAAAAAGGTGATAAACCTAACATAATATATAAAAATGATAGAAAAAATACGAGACATGTGAGAACATTAACATATGGTTGTTGTGGACCATTGAGATTAATGTTAGTTTTTTCTTAAAGTGAGGACTAATCATGTTATTCCGTAAAAAATAATAGGATGAATCCTATATGTTTCTCTTGGTTGGATATGAAAATCGAAGGTATCCATATGGTTAGGGTATAAACAAATACAACTGACACCACAATGGCAGGTCACTGCCGCCAATATGACCATAATTTGTGAGCCCATTTTGTGAAGGATTTGTTTCGTCACTACTTCACATCATATCATGACATTCTTCGTTTTATCCATTATATTAGATTTTGATTTCTTTACTTTTCTTCTTCACTTAAGAAAAATTCTTTCAATCTCTCGGTTAAGAAGGAATAAATCTTCGCTAAAAATATTTATTGTATGAAATCTGAATCAACAAAAACACATACAAAAATCAGTTAACAAAAATAAAGACATTATAGACTAAATATAAAATAAAATCTTTCAAAATGACATAAAAACTTGATACGAATAATTACAAGAGTAAAATTATCGTATAAAAAATATGAAAATATTAGACTCAAATATTGAATCCCACGTAAATTATTATTTTTCTGCATACAAGTATATATATATGTTTGTACTAATTCAATAACTATTTTAATAAATTTTATCATAAGATCTAGATTATTGTGGTTTTTGTAAAACAAGAAAAATTATTATATAAATTAGAAGTTATTCAATGATAAAAACATTATAGGGTTAATGAATATGTGTTAATATAATTTTTCGACATAATTAAATTAATTTTACATGTTTCCAAAAATTGTGTTCTTTCAGATTTTTATCTTTGTGTGTCGATCACGAACGACTAGTCTTCTTATATGACTAGTTATATCTCTATTCTCATACCCCTTACAATCATGTCATAAAATTTAAAAAATTAGTCCGGACTTCACTGGGTAATGGGAATATCGCACTACTCATTCAACCCACTAGCATTGATAGAGTTCGGAAGTAGATATTGATGAGTCCGAATTCGAAGAGCTCCCCGGAAGGGTAGTCCAAAGTAAAGTCACCCCGTAAATTCGGACAGACTCCATGACTTCAGTTCGAACAGCACTGGTTGAACCGGACAGGTGACTTTGAACACTGCAAACATAAGGCAGTTCGAACTATGACTAAAGTACTAAAAAACCTAATCACTATCTGACTAAGCTACCTGTACACTTGCTTAAAACTCATGGGTCTTTAAACATGACCCAGGTCCATTAAACTTGACCCGAAAGCCCATAAGGGCCCAAATTTCACACTATAAATGCCCAACCACCAGCATTAACTAAGGGTAAGAAAAATTAACTGCTGCCAGGCTGCTTAATTCTCTCTCCACCCTTGAAACACTTTGAAATACTTTGAAATATATCAAAACACCCTTAAACACCACCACACCACAGTGAAACACCCTTACGCCGCCTTAAAACTCCACTTAAAATTACCAGCCTACCCTCAGGCTACTTTTATCCTCACCAAATTGGCGACCACAGTGGGAGGCGACGGTGCCTGAATCAAACATTCAAAACCAAGTAAAAGAATTCTGTCCGAATGAATCCGGATAATCCAGAGCTTCCACCAGCTTTGCTCGAAGTGGTGGAAGAGAACGATGAATATACTGTCCAGGAGCGTGACAGGTTGAGGGTTGAAATAGAAGCTCTGAGGGCTGAAAAGGCCAAGATGGGCGTTAAGGAGAAATCCAAAGCATTAGTTGCTCATCGCTCTGATAACCCTCGAGAGCATGAGGCTTCAAAGACTCATGTGAGCACTAAAAAGACACATGCTAGTTCTAAAAAGTCTCACCGGTCCAAGCCTGTGGAGAGTTCTGACTCAAGTTCAGAATCTTCGGACAACTCTTCGGACAGTGAGGGGAATGAAAAGTCATTGTCCTCTAGCAGTGACGAAGGGCGAACCAGGAAAAAACAAAAGCAAGTTAAAAAGTATTCCAGAAAAAGAGACCACCATGGAAGAATGAAAAGACACATTGGGAAAGGATCATCTCACAGCCGGAGACATATAGACCGGATGCTGGTGGATCCATTTGCCTTCCATGATGAGCCAGGTATCTTTGCAACACCTAATGAGGATACCGTGTTCAGTCGTGGAAGGAATTGGAGGCAGTCTCCACTGTCTTCTAAAATCCTATCCGGAAACCTCCCCAAGAGGTTCGATAGCACCAAGATGGAGAAGTACGATGGCAGTACTGATCCAGACAATCATCTGGAGCAATTCAAGAACTTCATGATGAACTTTGATGATGATGATAAACTACTCTGCAGGGCATTCTCCCAGTCCTTTACGGGGAGTGCTCTGAAGTGGTACAACAGCCTTCCTCAGGGTTGTATCAGAGACTTTGATACCTTTTGGGTGGCCTTTCGAAGGCAATTTGTGGGGAGTAAGGAGCTCAAGGGCAATGGAGATACCATAATCCATTGTGCCCAAGAGCCAAATGAATCGTTGAAAGAATACATAAGTCGTTTTGTGAACACAAAGAACGGGCTGGCTGATTGCTTTGAACAAGTGGCAATAGCATCCCTGAGACAAGGTTTGAACCCGGGCAACCTGGCCGATTCAGTAACAAGGAAGAAAGCCATGACCTGGGGTGGATTGCTGAATCAAGTCGGCAAGCAAATAAATGTTGATGAAACAAAAAAGACCAGGGTGCACAGGCAGGTGAGATCCACCCCGGTGACACCAACTCCCAATCCAAACCAGTCCGGCAACAAAGCTAGAGAAACCGGACAGGGGCATGGAAGAGGAAAAGCTCAGTCTCAACCAGCTGCTCCTGCACAAAGTCAACAGTCTAGAAACAAAAGGGGGTCGTGGGTCCAACCGGAGTGGTTTGCAGAGCTCAAAGAAAGTGTGGCAACCATTTTCGAGAAAACTAAAGATGAAGTACACTACCGGAGACCGGCAACCTTGCAGTCTCCCAGAGAACATCGAAACAGTTCTTTTTGTCAATATCACAATGATATTGGCCATACTACTGATGATTGTATAGCCTTGAAACAAGAGGTTCAGAACCTGATTGAAAGAGGGAAATTAGGTGCATACGTTAAAAGAAGGGGAGGCAACAGGCCTGACAACACTCACCGGGCTGGTCCGGTTAATGCTGCCCCAGAAGGGGCTATGGTAATCGTTGAAAGGTTTGATGTGGAATCTGAATACTTGGATCCTGATCCAACAAGGAACAGAGTGGGTGCAATAGAAGAGCGTTCCAGGTCGGTCTCCGGGCTCATTAAATTCTTTGAGTCCTTGACAATTTTTGGAGGGGACACTGTAACGGCTCCTACCACTTCATCAAGAAAAAGGCATGTTCATAATTTGGCAACCCAACTAGAAGGGGGCATGACCTCATATCAATCGTCAAGTTTATTCCCATTCATTGTCTTTGATGGGGATGATTTGAGAGACATTGCTGGCCCTCATGAAGATGCTGTTGTCATAGGAGCATCGATAGGGGGCAATGAGATAAGGCGAATCCTGGTAGATACTGGGAGCTCTGCCAATATCCTCTTCTTAGATACTTACAAGAAAATGAAAAATCCAGCTGTGATTCAAAAGTCAGACCGATCGATTGTAGGCTTCACGGGCAGCTCAGCTGATGTAATCGGTGAGTTCGAAGAAGAAGTATTGTTGGGCAGAGGCCCTTTCAAGAAAACGGTCAGAATACTTTTCATTGTGGTGGACTGTCCCACTTGTTACAATGCTATTCTAGGGAGATCTTGGCTCTCTAGGATGCATGCGGTGGCTTCAACAGTCCATCAGTGTTTAAAATATGCTGTTCAGGGGCAGGTTGGGGTTGTCTGGAGCAGTCAAAAAGTTGCAAGAGAATGCTATGCCACTGCATTGGCTCCCCGAACGCTGGGGGCAGTCCGTATAAATGACCAATAGCAGTTTGAGGGCCTGTCTGGGGTGAGGGTGAAATTGATGACCCCAGAGAGACCCCCGGAGTGTTGATCCCAGTTGAAGAGGTTGAGACACACTGCTTGGAAGAAGGGAAATTTGTCAAGATAGGGTCCAAAATGCCACAAGTGTTGAAAGAAGAGATGTTAAAATTCTTAAAAGACCATCAGCATGTCTTTGCTTGGTGCAATGCTGATGTTACTGGAGTTCCATCAGAGGTGATTTCCCATCACCTATCTGTCCGGAGAGATGTAGCACCTGTGGTGCAAAAGAGGAGAGCTTTCTCAAAAGAAAAGGCTGATGTCATTGTACAAGAGGTTGACAGACTCACAAAGATGGGGCACATTAAAGAATCTCAGTATCCTTTGTGGACTGCCAATCCGGTTTTGGTAAAAAAGAAAAACGGTAAATGGCGGATGTGCATCGACTTCACAGATCTCAATCGAGCTTGCCCAAAAGACCTGTATCCGGTTCCCCGGATAGATCAGCTGGTAGATTCTACTTCTGGGAACAAGCTACTCTCCTTCATGGATGCTTTCTCCGGGTACAATCAGATCCAAGTGGATCCAAATGATCAAGAGCATACCACTTTTGTTACTGATAGAGGATTACACTGCTACAAGGTGATGCCTTTTGGTTTGAAAAATGCTGGGGCTACTTATCAAAGGTTAGTCAATAAGGAATTTGCTGATCAAATTGGAAGAAATATGGAGGTTTACATTGACGATATGATGGTGAAAAGTGTGGATGAGCAGCTGCACTTGTCCGACCTCCAGGAGACTTTTGCCAATCTGGCCAAGGTAAATTTAAAGTTAAATCCTGAAAAATGTGTGTTCGGAGTGCAGTCCGGGAAGTTCTTAGGGTATATTATAAGTGAGCATGGAATACAGCCCGACCCGGACCAACTCAATGCTTTATTTCAAATGGAGCCTCCTCGAAACATTAAAGAAGTGCAGCGGTTAACGGGGAGGTTAGCAGCTTTGAACAGATTCATCTCAAGGTCTTCGGACAGATGTGCTCCTTTCTTTCAAACTTTGAAAGGTGCAAAGGGGTTTGAGTGGACACCACAGTGTGATGAGGCATTCAATGAAATCAAAAAGCATCTGTCCTCCCCCAAGACCTTGTTCAAACCAGTCGGTGGGGAGACTCTTTTTGTGTATTTGGCTGTTTCAAGTTGTGCCATCAGTGCTGTGCTAGTAAGGGAGGTTGATGGGTACCCTCACCCGGTATACTATATCAGCAAAAGCCTGATTGATGCTGAACGCCGTTACTTGAAACTTGAGAAACTAGCATTGGCCTTGGTGATAGCTGCAAGAAAGATGAGGCCTTATTTTGAGGCTCATCCTATCGTTGTCCGGACATCTTTCCCTTTAAAGAATGTCCTTCAAAAAGCAGACATTTCAAGCAGAATGACAAAGTGGTCAGTAGAGTTGGGGGACTTCGACATAGACTTTGCTCCTCGAACAGCAGTGAAAGCTCAAGCTGTGGCTGATTTTCTGGTCGAATTCCATTCTGATAGGGACTCAGAGCAACCTGCTGATTCAAAAGACAAAAAAGTGTGGATTGTCCGAACGGACGGGGGATCCAGTGCCATAGGATCTGGGGCAGGGATATGTCTCACTTCCTCTTATGGTGATAACATGTTCCAATCTATTTGTTTTGCTTTCAGGGCATCCAATAACGAGTCCGAATACGAAGCAGCTATAGCTGGGCTGAAGTTGCCTTACATCTGTGGAGCAAAAAGGGTCAAGCTACTAAGTGACTCCCAATTGCTCGTCCACCATGCTTTGGGCTTATCAGAAGCTAGAAAGGAACAATTGATCAAATATTTAATTCTCTTGAAAAATGAGGCAATGAAGTTTAAAGCTGTTTCCTATGAACATATCCCCCGGGCAGAGAATGAGCTTGCAGACTCGTTGGCAACAATAGCATATACGGAGTCCTATCCATGGATCCATGTGCTTGAAAATCCTTCTATTCAACTTGATGAAGGGGAGAAAGAGGAAATCTTTGAAATACAAGTGAATGAGCCTCAAGATTGGAGATCTCCTCTTATCCAATATCTGTCCGATGGCGTCGTACCCTTGGAAAAATCACAAGCCAGAACGTTAAAACACAAGGCTCATGGTTTCATCATGATTAGAGAGGTCTTGTACAAGAAATCCTATAGCAAACCTCTCCTACGCTGTTTAGGAGATCATGAGTCACAAATGGTTCTCTCCGAATTACATGATGGTGAGGGATCAGCCCATTGTGGATTTAGAGCGTTAACAAGAAGAGTGCTTCTCTCCGGATATTATTGGCCTTCAATAATGAAAGATGCCAAGGAACTGGTAAGAAGGTGTGACCCATGCCAGAGGTACAACAATGAAATTCATGTACCAGCCATTCCTATGGAATCAATTTCTGAGCCTATCCCTTTTGCTCGATGGGGATTAGACTTAGTTGGGCCTCTCCCTATGGCGTCCGGAGGGCGTAAAACCATAATCGTAGCCATTGACTACTTTTCGAAGTGGATAGAAGCAGCCCCCTTGGCAGGAACAACATCAAAGGCTGTTATAAAATTCATTCTATCCAACATATGTTGCAGATTTGGTGTTCCCCAGAGAATAACAACAGATAATGGGCCACAGTTTGACAACAGAGAAATGGAGAGCTTCTGTGCCTCGAGGGGTATTCAGCACTGCTTTTCTTCACCTTTCCACCCACAAGCCAATGGGCAAGTTGAGGTGGCTAACAGAACAATACTGTCCGGTTTAAAGAAAAATTTGGAAGGGGCTGCTGGGAAGTGGCCTAGTTATTTACAAGAAGTCTTGTGGGCCTACCGGACGACGCCTGGGGCTGCCACACAAGAATCAGCTTTTGCCTTGGTCTATGGGATGGATGCAGTAGCTCCCATAGAAAAGACACTCCCCTCTTTTCGTGTTCATAACTTCTCCGGACAGGCTAATGAAATGGCAGTTAGAAATCAACTTGATTTAATTGAAGAAAGGCGAGTAAAAGCTCATCTTAGAGTAGCACACTATCAGGGCTTGATGAGGAGCAGGTTTGCTTCTAAGGTTAAAAGAAGAGACTTTCAACCAGGAGATAAAGTATTGAGGAAAGTTTTCTTGCATACCAAGGAAAAGCTCTTCGGAAAGTTGGCCCCAACTTGGGAGGGTCCATATACTGTGGTTGAAAGAATCAAGCCTGGCACATACTGGCTAGAAGACAAAGATGGCAGGGTTTTAACTCACCCTTGGAATATTGAACACCTTCGAATGTATTTGGAATAAAACTTATGTAAATATTTACTTGTTTAAATATCCATGTAAATATTTGGGGGCATACCACTACCTCTCTCCGGCGCCACGGAGAGCTTTCAATAAAACTTGGAGCCTTCTTAAACAATTTTCTAAGTTTTTACAAAATTCTGTTGATTGCCATACTACCCGGACTGAAAGATCTAAGGGCTACTTAAATTCTAGCCAGAGGAACTAAACACTCTCACAACACGATAACTTGAAATTACTTAAACTCCAAGATATTTAAACAGACTATGGAATAAGAGAAAGGATGTGCGAGATAAAACGTTCATTCAATAAACTTAAAGTTGCCTTGGCCTTCCAAGGACTTTTTAAACAAGTTTAAACACAATACAAAAATCTGTCCGGTCAAAACGGACAGCATCACAAAAAAAAGGTGCCTTGGCCTTCCAAGGACTTTGGTTCGAACAGAAAGTAAGCAGAATAAATTACCAACTAAGGGGGAGCCTTTGAAGATGGCTCACCCTCATCTGTTCCCTTGGTCTTGATATCGCTTTTTTCCTCAATGACCTTCTTGCCTTTGGGGTCAGCCTCTTCTTCACCCGGACTCTCTCCGGTTTCCTCCTCGTCACCAGATGAGGATATATCAGTGTACCCTTCATCAACCATGGTCCAATATGGAAGATCGTCATCATCCACATAACGCCATAAGTCCCCAAGTCTCCTCTTCGGGAACTTCTCGTGAAATAGAAGGACCATGTCGGACTTCACCTTTTCAATCAATAATTCCTCACTCTGAATCATCTCCTTGGCATAAGCGTTGATTTTGGCTTTGATCATGGCCTCTTGATCCTTCACCAGAGCAGCTTTCTCACCAACAGCCTGAGTCACTGCATTCTCTAAAGCAAGTTTGTCAGTAGTCAGATTGGTGACAAGTTTCTCTTTTGCTGCAGTCTCATCTTTTGAGGTTTTCAAATCCTTCTCCAACTCGGACAGCTTAGCCCGGAGATCTTCTAGGGTTTTCTCTAAAGAGGCAACTTTTGTGTTGCTTTCATTTTTACTCTTCTTCAGCTGTTCGTTCGACTCCTTAAGCAAGTCAACCTGGGTAGTGGCACCCCGGAGGTCATCGGACAGTTTCTCCTTCTCAGACTTAAGCTCCTTAATGGTTTCTGCCTGACTCCGGACTTGCCTTTCCAGGGTGAGCACGGGTTGCACGTTGCTAAGGAGGGAATGGGCTATAACATCCCTCTCACTAGAAACTAAGAAAGTCTTACCATTGAAGTTTACCGTGTTGGAGCTACTTGGGGGAACATATGGCCCTGCGAACTCATCTCTAGACAGGCCAAGAAAGTAGTCACCTAGAGAACCCAGACCGGTGACATCCACTTCATCCATATTGATCTCTCCCCGTTCGATCTCGTCAGTGTGGAGTTCCCTTGGGATCCCTTCATTAAGGTTCCCGGGAATCTCTTCAGCCAATGTAGGATCAATTGGGAAAGTGGGCTCCGGATCCCGGACAGCAAACTCTTCTTCTTGAGAAGTCTTCTTCTTTTTTACTTCTCTGTCAGCACTATCGCTTACTTGCTTACGAGTTTGTTTGGAGGCCCTTAAAGGTTTTGAGGGAGTCTCTCCGTGTTTCTTACTTTCCACTTCTACCACCTGTAGAAGGTTTGCATCAACTTGAGTTGGGACTGGCACCTCTGTGTCAGTTAGAGCCTTTTTCTCCGTATCCACTGCCGTTTTCCTCCCTTTCTTCTTCTGGCCCTTCATTTTACTTGGGGCTTTGGCCCGGAGAGGAAGGAAAAGGGTCCCATCTAGCTCATGAGACCTTCTCAACACTATGTCATCATCAGGAGGGGTGGAGAACTCCTCCCATGTTAAATCCCTTCGACCTGTGGTGTTCCACAGGTGAGATCTCGCCAAGTTCCCGAGGTGAAAGCCTTGTGAAACTGGTTCTCCCAGTTCTCTGCGGCCCAAGCATTTATCTTGCCACAGGTGACCTGTCCGGCTTTCAGATGGTCTCCGAACTCTTTTGGCAGTTCTAACAAAACAAAAGAATAACTAGTTAGTGAAAGCTTAAAGAAGAGAAATTCGAACAGAAGTTTAAAGGAGAACTTACGATCACTCCTCCATCTACTTCGAAGAAGGCTGGGATTCTCCCCAACCATAATCTTCTTCCCATTCTCCCATGAGCCACTTATAAACAAGAATTGGCTCCTCCATTTATTCTCCGATTCCAGGAGATCGTCGACGGCTTTCAGATTGTTCCCCATATTAAAGTGATAAAAGGGGAACTGGTGATGTTTGCATAGACTCGCCACAGCAGCAAACTCTTCCATGGGAAGAGGGATTCCGGACAGCCTGGACGCCATAATGCATGACATCAAGGTGTACCATCCGTTGGGGCTCAGCTGCGATGGACATAGCTTGACTAAATGGAAATAGCGCACTATCTCTGGATCCAATGGGAACCTGAGTCCCCAATTGAACAACTCTGTAAAAAAGACAATCTCGTTTCTCTTGCAATCCATCGGGGTCTCCGGGTCGATGGGAATTCGGATCTTTACGTTTTCAGGGATCCCCCACTTAGTGCGAAGCCGTCCCAAGTCTCTAGTATGAATAAACGCATACTTGGTTTTTAACAAAGATAAGAGATACTTAAATTCTACCTTGTGAAAGCAGGGCCCAACTTTCCCTTCAAGGCTCTCCGGTAGATCCGGACGGCTCAGGTACAAATCCTCTTTGCCTTTCTTGGCAACAACTATTGCAGTTTCAGCTTGTCCGGAAGACTCGGACTCGAACCTGACCTCCTCAGTGGAGTCTTCCATCCTCTCCTCCATTACTGTTGGGGGAGCTTCTGCAGAAACAGCCCGGGGAGGGATGAAGCTTGGCACTGCTGATCCTCCGGACTGACGGCTCGTTGTAGGTTTTTGAGTTCTCACCTCAGCTTGAGTTTCTGAGGTCGAAGTTTCCTTAGGAGGTAGTGGACTGCTAGCCTCCGGACCAACCGGCCTCTCCCGGAGGGTCCTAACAGTTGTCCTGGACCCTGACTCACTAGTATTTTTTGAGGAGAGTCCCTTAACCAGTCTGCTTGGTCTTTTCATGATCAGCTTGTCTGGAGAATGATCGGAGTCGGACCCCATAGCAATAAAAGTGGTTTTCTTCCTAACACTGGTAACAGCGACCCCCGGTTCGACAGTGGGGATTGACTCTTGGACTGATGAGCCAGAAACTATTGGGGAGAGTGTTGATTGAAAAAGTTTTCTAGGTTTCGTACCTTTCGAGGACGACGAACCTCTATCAGATTCTTCGATTGAAGGGGCTGGTTTTTCAACAGGCGACGCTGGAAGCCCTGCTGCAAGTCTCTTCTCTTTTTCAACCCTTTGAGCTTTCTCTAGTTCTGAAAGATTGAGCCAGCCACCCTTGATTAGATCTGTTCTTGCTGTGAACATAAAACAACTAAGGAAAGTTTGAAGTTTTAGAGAGATGAAGTTTTCGAGTGAAATGGCAAAGTAAAAGTGAAAATGAAACTGTGAAAGACAGATGGAATTTATAGTAAATGTAAAAAAGAGTTTGATTCCTAGGAGAATCCGAAAAGTTGGGCAATGATTAAAAAACGGCGCTGACGTCATCAAAAACATTTAAAGAAGTTACCTGTTCAATAAAGTGGTGCGATTTTTCAGATGAAAAAACGGCTGAAGTGACCAGCCAGGGTGTGACACGTGTCCCACTACCTCTGACAAAGAACCAATTGGAATTCATAACAGTTGGACTGTCCGGGCCTATCTCAATTCTCTTCGAATTGGAAAACCACTTCCTCAATCGGACTGTTTTTCAGTTCTTTAAACAAGGACACTTGTTCAAATACCTAAAAAAGGGGCTCCTGATGACTCCGAATTCGAAGAGCTCCCCGGAAGGGTAGTCCAAAGTAAAGTCACCCTGTAAATTCGGACAGACTCCATGACTTCAGTTCGAACAGCACTGGTTGAACCGGACAGGTGACTTTGAACACTGCAAACATAAGGCAGTTCGAACTATGACTAAAGTACTAAAAAACCTAATCACTATCTGACTAAGCTACCTGTACACTTGCTTAAAACTCATGGGTCTTTAAACATGACCCAGGTCCATTAAACTTGACCCGAAAGCCCATAAGGGCCCAAATTTCACACTATAAATGCCCAACCACCAGCATTAACTAAGGGTAAGAAAAATTAACTGCTGCCAGGCTGCTTAATTCTCTCTCCACCCTTGAAACACTTTGAAATACTTTGAAATATATCAAAACACCCTTAAACACCACCACACCACAGTGAAACACCCTTACGCCGCCTTAAAACTCCACTTAAAATTACCAGCCTACCCTCAGGCTACTTTTATCCTCACCAGATATTATCTATGAGTCTCCGTCTTAATACACTATCAATACTTACAAACATAAAAAAAATTAAAACAAAAACATATTATATTTCATAAGAAATTGTAATCAAAGTAGTTATATAACTCCATAATTGTTTTTCTTACCTACTACCAAAAAATTATGCTAGACGATAAATTATAATTACTGAAACATTTGTTTTGTGGGTATTCAGAAAAAAATTATCACCGAGACTTATTTTTATGTTATTGGCCAAACATTTTACGAACTTGTTTTTATTGTCATTCGCCAAACATTTTTTAAAATTATTTTAATTTAGGTTTTGTCAAATATTGTTCGTTTGAACTATTATCTTTGTTCGTTTTATTATTAATATAGTTGTGTTATGGTTTATTTTAAAAGAAATGCGGATCCATAGATGTAAAGTCAAAATTTTACTTATAATATTTATGTAGGTGTTTAGGTAAAATATTCATGTTCCAATGAAGTGAGAAATGATTGACGATGAAGAAAATTAAAAGGTGTATGATTTGACATATGATTTCAAGTCTTTAAGTCTTGGATATTTCAAGCATGTTCTAATGGCCGGTAATCCATGGATGATAATGTTACCCTTTATATTTAAAATTTACAATCACCGTGTGTAGATATCCCGGTTAAGGCCTAACTTTTAAATTTCTGAATCCTCTTATGTTTAATTTTTTTTACAAAACTAGATCTCAAATAAATAATGTTTGTGTGTGTATTTTTGCATTGAACTGTTACATATTAGAATTTTATAATCTTGTATGTGTAGGGTTGAGTTTTTATTCTATGAGGTCAAATATTTTTTGTCAGCTAAAATCGACATATTTCTTAATATAATGATCGATCCAATGAAAGGAATGTCCACTTTGGCTAAAACTATCTTTTCTAATTGATGAAGTCCTATAGGTATTCTGAATTATGGTTCAAGATGTACATGTGATATGTCTATATGCTATTTTGTAGTTGTCAGATTTTTTAAGAGACATCATTCAATTTTTTGTTTAACCAATTTTATAAGGGTGTTGTTTGTAAAATCATCATATACTTATAGGCGATGTTTGATAGAAGAATGTTCAACATCCTCCCTCTAACTCATAGGAAATAAATCGGCTTCAAGGCCTAGCTAGCAAAATAGATATTGTGTTAATTGTTTTTCGGTGGTGGAGAATGTCTCTAATCATGATATATTTGTTGCATTTTTTTGAGTTATTTTTTCATGTGATTTTAAAGTTTTGTCGTAAAATTGTGGCAAAAGACGAAACTAAAGATTATTATCCCAAATTTAAAGCTGACCGGTATGACAATTGTTACTTCATTTTACCAGGTAAAAATTATTATTATTGAGTACTACTTTATTTATAATATTTATTTTGTTCTAGGTATGAAGTATAATATTTTAAAAATTTATCGGTTACAAAAGAACTATCACAATATGCAATTTGACACCTAAGTTTTATTTGAAAAGTGCAAACGGGAGCTTGAATGCAAATTTCCTAATGATTAGAAACCGGATGTTGATAATGAATATCCACCATGTAACAAAGCGTGTGTAATTATATTTTAAAAACCTATTATGGTTATAGTATTTGAGGTTCCCAATCATTTTCAACCTATTAAAGTTGAGATGTTCGAGTCTCAAAAGCAACAACTAGGACAATTTCTTAAAACATAACTCCAAACACTTTACATAATCATAGTGGAAGAATTTTGCTGAAGCATGGTGGATATTTATTAGGAACATCAATTTATGGTCATTGGAACTTTACATCAAGCTTTCGTTGGAACTTCTCAAACAAAAATTCTAGTTTTGCAATTGCTAATATTTAAGATATCCGACTTCATATCTAGAATAAAATAAAAATTAAAAATACATAGATATAGAATCATAATTTATTTTTGTACTTGGTAGAAAGTTTTGGTAGAAATACATAGATTTAACCATTTTTTTAATAGAATCATGATTTATCACTAAATATTATAGCACCACTAACTGATCAGTAAGCTCGACAATTACGCAATGATATCATTTTTGTTAAATTTAAATAGAGAAGTAATAATATTATAGTGGGATGAAATGGTCCTCGCAAGTGATAATCGATTTACAGTAAGTCCGAAGACATATGCATAATTTGCTTAACTCCATTAACAGTTTATGGGTTTTTATTTAAGTGTTATTTTTGTGTTTTTCGATTGATATGATTACAGAAAAATTATATATTTTCACAAAAATGGGTACCAGATCTCCAGATTGGTATTGATCCAATGGAGGTCGGATTTGAGTGGGAGCAATGGCTACACATGAAGGAAATGTGAAACTCAAAAAGTTTTGATGGTGTAGAGTTTAGGTTACGAAGATGCAGATTGAAGACTATCTATACCATAAAATGATTTATCAACCCCTCTAAGAAAAGAAGCCATATAGTATCAGAGATGAATAATATACTTTTCTTGACAGACAAGACACTGGAGTCATTCGATTGATTCTATCCCGCAATGTTACTTTCAACCTCGTAAAGAAAACAACCACGACGGGTCTTATGAAGGCTCTCTCCAGTATGTATGAGAAGCCATAGACGTCTAACAAAGTTCATTTGATGAAGTGTTTATTTAATTTGCGAATGACGAAAGACGCATCTGTAGTTTTACACCTCAATGAACTTAGTACAATCACAACCCAGATGAGCTCAGTCAAAATTTATTTTGATGAAGATATACGAGAATTGATACTCTTGTCTTCTCTACCAGAAAATAAGAATGGTACTGTCATGGTTGTGAGTAGCTTCTCAAGAAGCAATATGTTGAAATTTGATGATGTTCGTGATCTAGTTCTAAGTGAAGATATTCGAAGGAGAGAGTCGTGTGAATCATAAACCTCCTCAGTTTTGTATACAGATTCAAGAGATTCAACGAGAGGGAATAAACATAGTAAATTGACCTACCAAGGTAGGGACGAGAGGTTCAAGTTTACGAATCCTAAAAATTCTCAGAGGTCGAAAAACATCGAGTGATAGAACTGTGGGAAGACCGGGCACTATAGAAATCAGTTCAAGAGAGCACCAAATGACTAGGCGTGAAGAGAGAGGCAAATGTCACATCAGAAGGAGATGTTGCACTGATATGCTCTTTGGAGAGCAATGAAGAGTCTTGGGTGTTAGACTCTAAAGTATCATTCCACGCTACTTCGAAGAAAAAAAATTCTTCGAGAGGTATGTCATTGGCAACCTTGAAAATATATATCTTGTTGATGATAAACTTTGTGATATTATTGCTAAATGTGTAGTGAAGATTAAGTTGGATGAGTGTATTTGGGAACTGAAAGATGTTAGGCATATCCCCGACTTGAGAAATAACTTAATTTCTCTAGGACAATTGACTAACAAATGCTACACTACGATCTTCCATGGTGATAACTACAGATTGCAAAAGGTGCACTAACGATTGCTAACGGAAAAAAAGTGGTACTATTTACAAGACAACAGAGCTACGTCGTTCAAATATAATTGCAATAGCAAACGAAAATCCTAATATACGACACGAGAGACGGGCCACATGTGTGAATAGAGGATAAAAATTATGCACTCAAAATGGAAACTTCCAAATCTGCAGTCGATTAATACAAACGTGTGCGACGAGGTACGTTTCTTCTTCGTGGATATATTAAATTCTATATAAAAATTAGTTAGGTTGTGTGAGTGCATAGTTAGTTTATGTGAATGTATTGAAAAGACAAAGTATGAGAGTCTTTCTAATAAAACCGATTTACTGAACTTCGTTAACAATTTGTATATTTTTTATTTTACTTTTGGTTTTGTGTTTTTCTATTGATCGAATTAAAAAAAAAAAATTGTGTACTGAACCTAACAATATTGTGAGCGAAGAGTAAACAAAAGGAAACCATAGAGGATAGGTTTGCCAAAATCATAATAGATGGTGGTCGTGTGTTTGTTGTTTGTTTAAAATATTTCATTAACACACAATTTGCAATAATTATATTCAGGACAGAACTCGATTACATTGAACTTGCTTTACAGTCGAATCAAACAATAAATAATAATAAAAATAGACACATAACATAGTTACAACTTATAATAGATAGAAAGAAGTAAGTAATACAATACAAATCAATTTAGAGGCTCGCAAGAACAAATTAGTTGATAGCACTGCATATCTTTCTAATCTGGCCAGCAGTAGAAGTTAGAGGTTCGATATCTCCCATTTTGATCATCGCGGATGCAAAATCAGATGCGAAAAGTCTAGGGTTCGTGCTGTATTCGGAGACAATAGCGTCTGTTGAACCACCGCTGAAAAGAGCTTGGTCTGTCTCGAGAAGACCCTTCTTTTGCAAAAGGTTCTTGAAGTAGTTGTTGTCAAAGGAGTTGGGAGTGACGAGATCAAGTGCTGCTAGATTCGAGTCACCACCGGTTGTCGGGCAGCGGCGCAGACGTGTAGAGGCAAAGCCGGCATCAATGTCATGACTTCCATTCTCGTTGATTCTATCGCGGAATAGGAAACATTGAGCTTGGCCTATGGTGTGAGCACCTGCATGCATGCATTATAATTAATTAGGAAAAGAGTACCGAATATAGCTTTTAATTCCTACTATACATATATATTGATGATAGTGTTAATGTTATTGTTTGAATATATATACATACCTGATAAAGCTACCATGTCTCGAGTGTTAAGACCTTTACCAGCAAAACGAGATATGAGTAAGTCAAGACTGTCTTTGAAGCCAGGAAGATCAGTTCCAGCCACGGCTTTGTTTGCGTTTTCAGAATCTCTTCTTCCAAGTTTCACCGTCCAAGATGGACCTCCCACCTATTTAATATTATCATTATCATAAATATAATTGTATGTAATTGAAAATATATAAGAAAAACAAACAAAGAAACCAACTCACATATTGGGAAGCATCTCTGGCAGCAACAGCTAGGACATCAGCACAAGAGACAACTCCAGGGCAAACTTTCTCAACTTCGGCTTTAGCCTTTTCAACCACTTCAAAACCTCTGGCGGAACCCTTGTTGGGCGGTGCATCTTTTTCACTTTCGATAGTGGGTGTGTTGTCGAGCATGATTGAGGCATCGCATCCCTGGACAAAGCAGTCGTGGAAATGAAGACGGAGAAGAGAAGCAGCCATTCTACGCTCTCCAGCGATAGAACTTCTAATGGAAGTACGTATTGTGCTCAGAGCACTCGGACATGCTTGGTCATAAAAGGTCGAAGATAGTTGCGCATTAGTAGTAGTAGTGGTTAGAACGATCACTAACATGAAAGCAGCAGCCAAGGTCAAGTTACTAGTAGTATAACCCATTCCTTTTCAAATCAGAAGATGTTTGTAATGGAAGAAATGAGAGAAGAGGATGATGAACATAAGGAAGAGGTGGATGGTATTTATATATAATCAAGAAGGGGGGGTTTCAGGTTAGTGAATAGTGGCCGTCGGTCAGCCTTTGCTGCTATGAAATGGTTCACGATGTGCTATGAGGATGCTTGTGGAATAAGTCATTGTCTATCTGCTATCCATGACCTCTTCTTCCTAATATATTTAAAATTACAATTGTTATTTAAAATAGTTATTAAAAATATAAGGCTAGAGGGAAATCAAAATCGTTCACTAACGGGAGAAGTAATTGAAAAACTATTTTTATAATTTTTTTGGGTTATTTTTATTTAAAAAAATATTAAAATACTAAAAAGACTTATTTATTATTTTAGTTAACTTTTATATTTATTGCCTTAATTAATTATAGAAAATATAATTAAATAACTGAAATAATAATTAAAAAATTTAAAAACAAAAAAAGTATTTTTTCAGAAAAAGGCCGCAAATAAAACATCTCTCCTTCTCCCAACTCAGGTGTGCTATTATTTGAAGCCCCAAGCTTTAGAGCTTTAAATCAAAATCCTTAATTTGAAAACGAAACACATAACTTCGATGGAAAGCATTTTATGCTTAGAATCAAAACACAAAATTAAAAAGTTTATAGTTTTGGTAAAGAAGGGCCTCCCTTTACAGTCAAAAATGATTTTTTTTTTAAATATTTATATTATCTTTGTAATTATACATTATAGATTCAATTTAAGTTTAAGATATTTTGTCTAAATTAATATTTATAATTAATAAATTTGGATTTCCAAAATGCGATTTTCAATCTTTCAGACAAAAATAGATCAGAAAAAAGGAGGCTGAAAACAGGTCAATCCCCAACATCAAATAGCTTATAGAGAAAATGCATGAAGCTTAGAAACAGATAATAATCTTAACACGTAATTAATTATCGAAATTTAAATAACCCAAGTTCAAAATTTCCAGGAAGGTTATAGCCTTCGATTGATTTGAAGCTCGATGGTTTAAAAACTCATATTTCATTTTGTATTTCAGGTCCATTTCGCAAGCCAAAGGACGGCTTGATTTTGGACTGTGGAGATATACGATATAGTCATGGTAGATTTTATCAATCTTATACAGCATAGTAACATAGATTTTAAAGGTTTAGGAAATTTATCATTAGAGATAAGATTAAATAGCATCAAGTAATCAATTTCAATTTCTACATTGTCCCAACTTTTTTATTATTGTAAAGTAAAAGAACATCAAACAATACTCTCGTTTTTTCCATAATAGGATTCAGGTTGCCATAAGATCAATCGAATCAATCATAATGTCTCCATTGTGATCTCTAACAATAAATCCCCCTTCCGAGTCGTCATTTGTCTGATATGAAGCATTAATATTTAATTTAAGATAAGCAATAGTAGGAGGTTTCTATTTCAAGCAACCCAACTCTTTCGTTGCTTTAGAGTCTTTCCTCAGTGTTTAGCTCTGAAACTGATCAAGGCATAATATGATATAGTTTATCTAAATGATCGTAGATTTCACACTTTTTAACCTCTTATTGAATTTAGTATTATTTCTCTCTTTCCAAATAGTCCAAAGAATCACAGAAGGGATTATAGTTCTGGTATGGACATTTTGATCAGTAAACCAGAACCAAACTATGATCATATGAGCAATAGTCATGAATCCATCAGTTTTGATTTCGAAAAGTTATGTGTAGTAGCACAAATGCTCCAAGGAAAGTCACAATTTATGAAAAGATGTTTGGGAGATTCAATGTTACAATAGAACTGGAATTTTGAAACCAAAACTAATTTTATTTTCTGAAAATTTGTATCAACAAGTATAACATTTTTCAATAGCTTCCAAACAAGGAAGGAACATTTACAAGGATTTGTCATATTCAAGATTTTTCCCTAAAGATTGCATCTGTTGCTCTTGTTTCCGATGAGATTCAAGGTATTCTTTGTATTAAAGATAAAGTCATGCATCCACATGATAGTATCATCCTTATCATAATTAACACTAGTATTGTGGATCTTATAAATGGTTGCTTTGTATAGAAAACTCTTTAGACAATCAGTGTCCCATAAGTTTTCTTACCAAAACTCTTTAACTTTCTTATGTCTAATCCATGATTTATTAACATCATCATTCAGAGCAATAAGAGGAGGGTGTTCATACAAATTCTCGAGCTAAAAATCTATATCATCCTTTCCAACTAACCATATTATGTTAGGTTCGGCCTTCTGTCTAATCTTTGCAAGCCTCTTCCAAGTACTAGAATCCACCTTAGAATAGGAAAGTTGTAAATGATGCATTTCCTTACAGTACGTTTTATGCATCAAATTAGCCCACAAGCTCTTATTCATCCTGAAATTAAGCCAAAATTTACAAGAAAATGTATATTGTAAATCAGTAATCTTACGAATGTTAAGACCACCCTCGTTAAATGGTTTACACAAATAATTACAAGAGGTCGAGTAGATTCTTCTTTCATTATTAGATGATCCCCACAGAAACTTGTTAAAAATATTCTCAATTCTTGATAAAATACCTATAAAGAGTGAACAACTTTGGATGCAATAGGTGGGGATGACCATGAGGACGGAGTTAATCAGAACAAGTCTGCCTCCAAAAGATAAGTTCTTGCTTTTCAGTCCTTTATTCTGTTATTGATCTTTCTTATAAGGTTGATGTAGTTGTTTGATCTGTTGTTATTATTTAAAATGATGCCGATATATTCAGTAGGTAAAGAACTTGCACTGAAACCAGATAAATTAGAAATACCAATAATCATTGTGTTATTAATTGTAACATACATGATGATTTTGGTTTTATCATTGTTAATCACTTGACATGATACGCTCTGATAGTTCAGAAGAAAATTATCCAAATTGTTAATAGTAGCATCCATACTATTTGCAAATGTAAGAATTTCATCCGTAAATATTAAACAAGATTTTAACATTATACTCCTAGAAGAGAATTTCATATCCTTATTGTCATTAAACATCTTATAAAAATCTCTTATTAAAACTTCCTCGGCCAGAATGAGGAGACTATGGGAGAGAGGTCTCCATGTCTCAAGCCTTTTTTGGTATTGAAAAAGTCATCATTACCATTAATAAGCAAAGAAATATAGACATAGCTAATGAGATTATGAATCCATTTGAAAAAGTCCGTCAAAAAACAAATAGAGTCTAAAACTTTACTTAGAAAGGAATGGGAGAGTTTATTAAAAGCCTTGGTCATATACAATTGAATCATTATATTACTAGTTTTTTTCTTCGTGTTCAAATAAAACATCAGTTATTTTTCTATCAAAATGTTGTCATGAATAGAAGTGTTAGGAACAAGGGCTCCTTCAACTTTTGAGATCACTTTAGGAAGAATTTTAGTCAATATTCTATTCAAAAGTTTAGACATGCATAACCTCGTAGTGGTAATAACTTTAGGAATTTTCTTACCAAGCATAAAGTCAGCTAAGGCCAAGCAAAGATCATTTTTTCTAATGCTCCAGCAAGTCTTTTCCACTTTGATTTTTTTAATACCAAATGAACTTAGAACCATAGTAACCTGCATCCTCAAAGTTGCAATCTCTTATCATTTCATTAAAATTCTTAAAGCCGTCAATAGTATTGGTTATGCAGCTTATCTGTTCATCAGGTGATGTTATAACGTTGGAGTCTTCCATTAATATCCATTCATTATTACCAATAGAATATGGTATGTCTCTCAAAGAGTTCCAAAGCTCAAACCTGCTAAACCTTTGACACTTTGCATATATGATAGTTAATAGGAAACTTGTATTATCATTAGTCCCAGTTACTTCAGTATGAAGTAATTGAGAATGGTTAACCAACACATTAACCTTGAAGTCCGTTTTCCACGAAAACCAAACTTTGTTGGAACTATTAGTAGTAAAGTTATCCATACCAATTGTAGTAGCAGTATTCATCATGTTGTCCTCCTTAATTAAAGGTTTTTGGATTGCCACAAGCTTTATTTGATGCTTTGAAATAACCGAACCGAGTATTCTTATAATTGACTTGTTGCGAATCCCCCTAACATTCCAATTCAAGATCTTAATCATCTTGAATTGGATTTGATTTTCTTGCTTGTCCTAGAAAACATAAGAGATTTTATAGTTAGTTTGTTAACTTTTTTCATACTCTTGCATCTTTGAGCTTCCTATTCAGCGCTTTGTGGAATTCTGTATTGGCTTCTTTGATCTTGTGATATGGTGTTGATGGTAAAATTCCTATTTATTCTTTGTTTGGAGAGCTTATCTCAAAACTCAAGTTTTCATACTTTAAGTTATCTCATTTTCCAATGATTGGATAACATATTTTATTTCTTCATCTTTTGGATTATTGTATTCCTTATTTTGAATATCTTTCCCATCCTTTATGTTGGTGCTATGAGTGATTTCAGTATCATGAATCTTATTGTTATTGTGTAATTCATCAATAACTTTATTGGGATCAACAATAATAGATTTCAAGATTTTCATATCATCTTTAGTATCCTTCGTGTTAATATTCTATTTTGATCTTTTCTATACCAGTGATTATTATGAAATCATAATATTACAATACTTTACTAATAAAAGTATATATTTTTTTATTCTTCGAGTATTTTTGTATGTTTTGTTGCAATTATACTAGAATATGGTTAGTTTTGTGTTGTATATACTCTAGCTTAAATTCTTCTATTTCCTCGCGATTGTTTACAATATCAACAAACAATTTTCCTTTGTTCCTCAAAATTTGAACTCTAATATCCCTTATTTCCTCATCCGTTGGTCTTGTATTTTTGTTGCAGATTGTTTGATGATGAATGAAGAACCGGAAAGTCTTCCATGACAACACCACCACCATAAACACCTCAAACAGAGGTCAACACTAGGAAACAAAATTTATCGGGCAACAAAATTAGGATCCAGAGAATAAAAATGATACCAAATTCAGAAACAAGCTGATGGAAGAGGGTAATTCTTATACCTAAACAAGAAATACGTCAAATATTAAGCTGAATTTTCATGAAGATAGGCTATGACGATTTCAATTTGTGGAGCGAAAAACAGAGCTCTAGTGTGAAAATAACTCTTTTTGTTGACAATAAACTCGTTTTTAAATTTTTTAAAAGCACAGATATTGCAAAATTGATCATTCCTTCGGTTGTTAAATCAATTAATAAAGAAGCTATACCAAAAAAGGATGTAGTTGGAACTAGTAAAGTTTGTGTTGACTTCTCAGTAGCTCTGAAACCTTCTGTGAAAGTTGTTAGTAATGATATAGAGTATGCAGAAGTTGTTTCATAGATATTTGTTATTGCAAATACAACTGATTATAACTCATTGGCTAAAGATTCATTTGATGTCTTATCTAACAGAAGTGCTTCTCCAGCTGTGAATTTTCCTTCAATACCATCATATGATTTTCGTTCAGAACTAATTCTTGAGATAATGACTCAGTTTGCAACATTAGCCAGCTAAAGGAAACTTCCAACCCATCTTTTGCCCTTGGACTTGGCTATGAGACAGTTGAACTTAGGATTTAAGGTAAGGTAAACTTTTTTTTATCTCTTCTTTTTTTGTCTTTTTTTTTTAAATTTCTTCTCTTTACACATAAACTAATTATACTTTAGATATTTCTTACCTGATGTTTGTAAGGTATTCTTAATGATATGTCTATACTCTATTAGTCTAATGTTCATATTCCAAGTTATATTTCTGAACTTTAGGTTCTTGTCGAATCTGTTTTTGAACCTTTTGAAAAAATCTCAGAGATAAAATCTACTATGTAGATTATAATTGACAGTGATACAGCGGAAGGTCGATCCTGAGAAGTCACTGAGAATGCAAAATTATTGAGATTTGAATTAAAGACCAGAACTGAATCCAATGTTTGTTTGAACGAAGAACTTTTGAGTAAGTCATTCTTGTTGTCTCAGTTGTGTAATGCACTAATTCATGCACACGAGGCAATATCTATTGTTTGTAAGTTTGATCATTTTTGAAGAATATTGTTTCCACTCAAAAGAACGTGTTTTTTTTATTTGTAATGATAAATTGAAGATTTCGAGGTCCGAATTAAGCAGTGCGGAAGACCTTTGATATTCTTTTAACAAACAGATTACTGATATAAAGTTCAAAACTGAGGTTGTAAACTCTAAACAACAAGAGCACTCAGATGTATTAAAGGTAAAAATAAACTTAGTTTAATTGCTTGAATTCAACTTACTTAAATTGGTCAACTTAACGCCAAATTTCTGTTAGATATTGAATAACATTTTCTTTTTGGGTTCAACTTATCTTAAATATCGGTTGACCACTAACTGTGAGTCTATGAGTAGTTGAAATCTTCTGGCTCCATATATTTTTGTTTACCGTTGTCCCATGAGTGCGGCTTAATATTATGCTGCATACTACTCATGGTTTCGCATGTTTGGTTATGCCTGTTCTCCCATGTTTATTTATGTATGGGCTAACATGTTTATTTATGTCTGGTCTTACACGTTGGTTTTGTTTGGTCTCACATCTTTTGTTATACCTAGTCTCGCATGTTAGTAAGGAAAAAAAATCCAAAAATCCGAAAAATATCATTAATGGACCTAATTTTGTTTGTCTTTAAAAAACCAAAGTCGATGGTACTTTCGAATTTTTTTCCTGAACTACGGTTTGAAATATACAGATTTTATAAAATAAAAATATAATAAAATTAGAAACAGAAATTTTGTAAAAAAAAAAAAGTTTGTGCAATTTTTATTATTGTTATTATTATTATTATTATTATTATTATAAATTCATAATTTATTATTAATTATTGGATATTTATTTAGAAAAGAAAGAATGTCTTTTAAAATAAGAAATATGTGTTATCCTTCTCCATCAAATTTGATTTGACCTAAATGGGTTGGATATTTGTTTGGAAAAGAACATCTTTAAAATACAATAATATGTGAGTATCAGATCTGATTTGAGCTAAATGTCCTACATTTAAGTTTCTTTAAGTAGGTTTATAAATATTTATTTTCGTATACGACGGCCCATCGAATTATTTATATATTATTAAAAATAAAATTATTATTACTAAATAAACACGAAAAAAAAATACTAAAATCTGATGGCTTAAAAATGATACTTCAAAGCAATGCAAATGCAAACGCAAACAAATACATGGTGATTAGATTATATTGATAACTCTTAAATGGTTTTAAGAATTATCTACTTAGATCTACCTGTTTCAATTGGACGTAGGAAAGTACTTAATTTTAAATATATTAATATAAAAGTTATACAAGTCAAAGGTATGAAATTCAACTATATTTAACTCTATAGCAATTATTCTAGATTTTATTTTATGGTTAAAAATAGAAATAGTTGACTTCTACCTATAGAGTATGATTTCTTGTATGCACTTTAATGCATTCAGGTACAGAGAAAGAAGGATTAGAATTTCCATTTGAAATGCCTGGCTTCGCATTATAGATTTGAAGTGGTCAACTATGCTTAAATAAAATCTTGTAGAAATATAGGGGTCACGGATTCTCCAAAAACGCGTTTTACGTAGTTTACATGGTCTAAGAGTTTGTAGATCTATTTAAAAATTGTTTATAATAGTTTGTGTTTGAATTTGTATGTGTTAGTTTAAAGTTGGCTAACTATCAATATTTATTGTATTATTTTGAAAATAAATATAAAAAGTGCGAATAACTTAGTATGAAATTGTAGTTTTTAAATTACGAGTAGCGTATATTTTCAATGTTGTGCGATAAGAGATTAAATTGAAATTTTTGTGGTATTGCAAGATAGAAGGTTGTGGAGAATAAGTTATCGAGGAAGGTGAAGATGAAAAAGAGAATCTTCAAAAAATGGCTATGTGTTAGATTTTAATGAGTATAAATGATAAAGTTCTTTACGAGATTACAGTGGTAATACTGTTGCATGTGCATGGAAGAAATTATAAGAACTTTAGTAAAAAAAAATAGTTGTGAACCACTTATACTTAAATAAACGTTTGTACGATTTCAGGTTAAAATAAAGCATATCCATGTCAGAATATGTTGATAGTTGTAAGTCGGTTATCATGGATATGAAAAATATCGATATCACAATCGATGATGACGATCACACATTGTTTGTTTTTAGTTTATTACCAACTTCCTATAAGAATGTTGTGGATACTATAATGTATATTAAGGATATAAAGTCTTTGATATATATCAAAGAGAAGCTAAAATCAGAGAAGTTAAGACAACTGAAGCCAGACAATCAAGTAGAATGGAAGGTTTTATGACCAAAAGAAGATCTTGCAAAGTGGTGGGCTCTTCCAAAAAGAAAAGTTTGAGACGATCCAAGTCAAGAGCCAATAAATCAAATTATTTTGAATGCAGTGAGCAAGGTCACTACATGACAAATTGTACAAATCAGAATGGTAAGATAAAAAATAAAAATAAAAATGCTACAACCTAGTAGAAGGTGTAAACAAATATGAGGATATTGACAACCATGGTAAATGAGAGGTGTTGTTTGTGAATTCATACTATTGGAAAAAACTCTTGGGTACTCGATATTGACGCTACAAACCATATGCGTACGTTTAAAAATTGGTTTCCTACTTACAAACCAATACAAATGATGATTTATTTAGGGAACAATTATTCTTTGCATGTTAGTGAGATCGATAACATCACAATCATAATGTTTCGGTAACATCACAATCATAATGTTTGATAGTATTATTAGGAATGTGATGTGCTAATATATTCCTTGATTGAATTAAAATATGATATCTCTTAGGATACTAAACTGATGGGGTTACAAGTATCGTGCAGATGATGGTGTAGTCAAGATGACAGAAGGCTCGATGGTGTTTATGAAATAAAGTTTAGAAAGTGAGCTTTACATTCTTAAGAGGAGTGTTGAAAGGGTACCCATATGGTTTGTAAAGCCTTGATATTTAGAATCAGTTTACAAAGTATTGAAAGGGTAAATGAGAGGTGTTGTTTGTGAATTTATACTATTGGAAAAAACTCTTTGCAATTCTTGGGTACTCGATAAAGCACAACACATGTTATTGCACTCTAGTGTGGGAAAACGTTTTAGCCCGAAGCTATCAATACGACTTGTTACTTGGTGAATCGGTTTCCATCAATGACTATTGATTGTAAGAATCCTTTTCAGATTTGGTTTGGATCATCAACGGATAACGAACAATTGAGTGTGTTCCATTGTTCTGCATATGCTCATGTGAGAGATGGTAAACTTGAGAGAATGAAAAATATGTTCATATTTCTAGGATATGCTACTAGAGTGAAAGAATATAAGCTAGAATGTATCAATTATAAGTCTCCGTGTTTTTTCATAATCACATATGTGACTTTTAATGAGTATACTTTGATACAAATTATTTTTCCAAATGGAACCAGCAACCGCTACTCAGCGAGTGCACACAGGGTAAACCCTAAGTCTGACGCAATAGCCTGCAAACCAATGCCAGAATGTTAACCACACAAGGTGACAAGCTCAGCCAAGAAAGCGTATGTAGAGGGGCTCGAACTCATGACCCTTGGTCACAAGCATATCTTGCTCAACCAACTCGGCTACAATGTCAGAAGGATGTTTGAAAAATGATTAAACTATAATCAATTATGAGTAAACAAGTGGAACTTAAAGCATAATTGGCTCTTTTTATATCTAATAATTAAAATGGTTTTGAGGTGGATCTATGATTAAGAGGTGAAACCTCATGATCATATGATAATGATGATGTTTCACCTGAACCACACACAATAACCTTATAGCATAATATCAGATAAAAAAAAGTTTAAACCACCATAAAGATATGTAAAACTGGGTACATACGCTCTATCAAATGTTCAAGAAGTTGAAATATAGGAACTCACTAGCTATAAGGAAGCTATATCGAGTTCAGAAGCAAATCGGTGGAAAATTATATGATGGAAGATACTAAATCTCTTTATAAAAATCAAACGAAAAACTTGTTAATTTTCTTAATGGACATAATGTAGTAGACCACAAATGAGTATTCAAGAAAAAATAAAATAACCTAGAGACTGAGTCACCTCAATTCAAGACAAGACTGGCTTATAACGATTTTACTCAAAAAGGAAAAATAAACTTCAATGAAGTGTTTTTCCACTTGTGAAACACAATTTAATTCAGATTTTGTTAGTCATAGTAGTTTTCCAAGACTTAAAGTTTGAGTAGTTGGATGTGAAAACTGTATTTCTATATGGTAAATTAAAGGAGCAGATCTACATGAGACAACTATAGTGATTTATTAAACCAAAAATGGAGGATAAGATTTGTATTCTTACGAAGTTATTGTATGAGTTAAAACAGTCACCTAGACAATGGTATAAATGTTTTGATATATTCATGGTGTCAAACAAATTCACAATGAGTCTATATGACAGTTGTGCGTGCCATCCAAAAACGTCAGAATATTATTATGTTAACTTATTGTTGTATATGGATTATATGTTAATTTTTGTTGTAGCATATCACATATTATGGAGATAAAAAAGAATTTTAGGTTCGAGTTTGAGATGAAGGGTCATGGTAGAATAATGGAAAATTATAAGGATGAATATTATGAGAGATATAACCGTAAAATTATTGTAATTGTCTCAAATAAGCTATTGATAAAATGTTGCAACGATTTAAAATGTTTGATGTTAAAGGAGTTAATATCCCATTTACCACTCATTTTAAGTTGTATGCAGTAGGATCGACCAAAGACGATGCTGATTTGGAATAGATTTTGAAGGTTACATAATCAAGTGTGGTTAGCTCCATCATGTATGTTATGGTGTGAACATGTCTTGATATTTTACATGAGCTTAGTGTGGTCGACGGGTACATGAGATGCTTGGTAAATATTATTAGTAGGCATTAAAATTGATACTTCAGTATCTTAAGGATATTATGAATGTTGGTTTGATATTTACACGACTAATGTTAGTGGATCGTTAAAAGATGTTGCAAGATTAATTATTGGTTTGTTGCATTTGATTTTGTTTTGGACATGGATAAGTAACATGTTTAATATGATATGTGTTTACTCTAGCTCGGAGTACGATTAGTTGGAAAACAAATTCGCAAGCTACTATAGATTTATCTACGACAGAAGCCAAATACATGGTTGGAACAAAGGCAACTTCGAAAGCAATATCGTTGCAACGTCTAGTGATAGATTTGGACTTGGATCAAACTGCCATATTGTTTTTGATAGCAAAGCGCCATACATCTTACAAGAAACCAAATATACCACAAGTTTACAAAGAACATACATAATGAATAAAGAGAGTGTCTACACACGACAACCCAACACATATAATGAGTAAATTAGCATCAGTACAAAATTTTAGAAGGTACCTTAACTAGATTGGTATCGCAGTATCGAAATAAATGTCTTATGAGTAATTTGGTGAGTCTATTGAAGATAAGCTTCTTTGCTGATACTGAAAAAAGATATTCGCCTAAAGGGGAAGTTTTATTAAGAATTAGTCAAATAGTCTTGAGGCTTTTAGGATTGATTATATAATACTTTCTTCTACGTGTATGGTGATTCTTGTGCCATGGTTATACTTGTGTTCAAAGTGATTCTTGTGTTCACAAACATTCTTATTCTTATGTTCATAATGACTATAATGTATATGTTATTTCTTCTATTTTTGTTTAATAGTCGGACGAATGGGCCCAATAGGTATATTATATAGAAAATCATTATATATTATCAATATAATCCCTTATATCCTTCTTATATCATAGTGAAAATCTTCATTACGACGGTACTCATGGACGTATATATTATTGTTGAACCACATTAAAATCATGTTATATTTTATTTTTTATTCTATTTTATGTATGAGTCATTTGTGATAAATATTGTATCTCTATTTCTAACAATATATATAATCAAAATGTTCATGTAAGTTTTTTGAATTTATTTTGTTTTTTTTTTAAATTTAATTTTCTTTATCTTCAAATGCTAGAAATTTTTTACCATCCATTGTTGTTTTTCCTTGTCGTCTGTTATGTTTTCCAATTATTCATCCATCGTCTCTTCCTTATTCTTCTCTTCACATCGCTCTCATTCTTTAAGCTTGAAGAACTGAACGAGCTCACCACTGTCAATTAACTCTTGAATCTTGTCTCAAAATTGCTAGCAGTCGATATTTGCATGACCATGATTGTTATGGTATACGCATAATACATACGAGATCTTTCTCTTACTAGGGGCTAACATGCTACGTGGAGTCTGATACTTTATTCTCCCTTTGGTTTTGTCAAAGATGAGTTTTATATTCTCAGTTAGAGGTGTAAATCTCCGAGTTGGGTTATCATAATACGAGAATATTGGTCTACTGATAGAGCTTTTGTGACCTCACCACGTAAGGCCTTGTCATTTTTCCTCGTACCCGGTATCCACGAGTTCAAATCTTGAGGTTTAGAGTAGGAAAATCCTTCCTTCTTAGAATCTTAGACTATAATGAACTAATCCAACATTTCCAGACCGCTCCCATCTTTTCAACAAGAAATCTGACAAGATCCTCGTACAACGTATCGTCTGTATCCAATCCTTTTTTGGATGGTGCCAAAACAAAAACCTTGTTGCACATTGACAAACCATTCATCTCGAGATAAATCAGTTAACAAGATTTTTAATGTTTCTCTATTTTTTTTGATAAATAATTTTAATTATGTGGATCTCATTCTTATGCACTTTGTTACAAACAAATTGATTCCGGAAAATGCTCTAAAGGTATTCAAAGTCTGGAATTGTTCATTTATGTAAGTTATTGAACCACTCGAGCATGTTTCCTTTGAAAACCATAGAAAAATATATACAAAGTAAAACATCATCTGGATTGAACCCCATCATCATATTTCCGAACTGTTCCAATTGTATTTCAGATCCTCCAAATAGTTGTAAGTACCCATTTTTTATGGATCAACTTTTTGAAGAAATTCCTCTCAAGAATTATCCCATCGAAGGGAGATTCCTCATTATGGATCAACTTTTTCTGTAAGATATTATTTTTTGTGTTTCCTTGTTATACTTCACCTCGTTCCTCTCCTTACTCATCTTTAAAACCATATTACTTGTATGGGCCTCGTACTAGGCAATCTTAAGTTTTCTTCTTATTTCTTTTTACCCTTAATCTCGCCCACATGTTCAACATCCTCTATTTGTTTTCTCACATTTTTCGTGCAACTTGTCTTAATACCCGCTTTGTTCAACCATTGTGTTTTTTTTTTGTTTTTTGATGCGATATTCTTTATCAACAACTATAGCTTCTCAACTAAATTCTTCATTCTTACTTTGGATTTTTAGTATTCAAATTGTAACTAATTTTTCTTCAATATATTTTTAGCTCTTCATTCTATATTTCCAAAAGTTGAATGTTAGATGGAGTAACCATCATACCTTGTATAATGAGATTGTCTCCCTGAATTGGCATATGATTAGTATGGACACATGGTGCTGTATCAACCAAACCACCATAGGCTTGATCACCTCATATTGCGTATTGACTCTCGGTGAGGATTATTTATGATTAAAGGGTAGTTTGGGAATTTGTTTTGGTAATTTAATGTTTAGTGTGAAATGTAGAGAGATAATTAAGGTGTGTGCTAGCAGTAAATTTTGATTACCCTCATTAATGAAAGTAGTTGGGATATTTATACTCATTTAATGATCTATGAGCCTTCCGGGTGGGATCATGGGCTAGGTTTAAGTTTAAAAATCCATTAGCCCAAAAGATGATATGACTAGCAACTAGCTGAGTCAGGTTCCAGTAATTTTTACATATTGGTAGGGTATGGTAATGGTTATGTCCTAACTGCCCCTCGAATATATACAATGCCCAGTGTCAAAGAAATCCAACCTCATCAGTAGCCCTTTTAGGTCTTGCAAAGAGTCTTTGGAAGATTTAATTCAAAAAAATAAAACTCAGTATATATTCAAGGTGATCGTCCGATCTGTCGTTCGTATCCGAACTGAGTCTTGATCGGATTCGAAAAGATTAACTTTGTAGTTAAGAATTGCAAGAGTTAATTTTTTTAAGTGGGACACATGTCGAGTTTTGATTTGACCTCTCAGCCGTTTTTTCTTTTAGATTCATATACCTACTAGGCTAAAAAGTAACTTAGGGTGTAACCCCCATAATTCATAGCCCCTAATAATTACTTTGATCGATTTGTCTTCCCCTAAATAAACTCCTCCATCTTTATCTCTATATGAATTGGTTTCACTGTTTTATTGTATATGAGAACACACACAAATTTCTAGAGAGAGAAAGCTTGATAATTTTCTTAAATCTTGTCTGGGTAGATTTATGTTTACAGCCAGAAATGCATTGGTGAAAAGAGGTTGGCTAAATTAATCGGATTTGAAAAGAGAAAGAAGAGACGCAAGAGTTACAGCTGGACTCCCTTCCTCTCCTGGTGGAGAAATTAGTCGACCAAAAACAAGCACTGACCAATGCTCATCATCATCAAAGACATCAAAAGTTAAAAAAATCACATTTTCTCTCAATCACATCTCCCTTACAGTCAGGTTCTTCAGTTCAAGAATCCCGAAACCCTCTGCCTAAAGAAAATGTAGTTTCTAATGTTAGAAAACCTTCACCTTTCCTGGCTATCAGAGGAAACCTTAACCTTTCCAGGTCATGGGTTCAGATGCTGAAACATACACCCCACGCAGGGTAACTCGTCTGTCTAAGGCCAAAAGTTCTCATTCTTCTTCGAAACCTGCTAGTTGGAAGACAATAAAGCCCCCAGCAGATACTAAACTGTCCGAACAACAGTCAAGCATAATGGAGGATACCATGGATGACAGTATGGAAGGCACATCTGGATAGACAGGGGACATTGCAGCAGATCAGAAGGATAAATTAAAAGTAGGTATGCCCAACATTGAGTCACTTTCGGAGTGTCTGGAAGGGAAAGTTGGGCCAAACTATCAAAAGGTTAGTGTGAAGTATTTGATAGCCCTTCAGAATATTGCTTACATATACACTCATACTGCTGAATTGGGTCGGATCCCTGAATCTGTTAAAGTGAGAATCCCAGTCACTCGAGAGACCTCCATAGACTGTAAATCCCACGAGTTGGTGGTATATACTAAAGTGCTCAATTGGGGCATTCGGTTCTCTTTGGATCCGAAAATTGTCAGGTATTTCCACCTGGTTAAGTCATGTCCAATTCAATTGAGCCCAAATGTATGGTATACGTTGATAGCTGGTATAATGGCATCGAGATTGTAAAACATTCCCCTACCCATGGAGCAATTTGATGTTGTGGCTGGTCTATGCAGAACCCACAATATTACTTTTTACCACTACAATATGGAAAATGACTTCAAGGTGGTAAACGATCTATTGGAGTCCGAGAAGACATAGAGGACTAAATTAATTTTTATCAACGGGAAGTGGGAGAATGACAAAAAGATAAACTCCACTAAGAACCCAAGCCAACTGAGCAGTCGCTGGAAAAGTTCCAGTAATACTTGGTCGTATTTTTATTGATTTCTTAAACACTATGGTAATATTTCGAACTGATTATTGTGCTTTGTTGTAGTATTGGAAAAAAGGTTTACGGAGCACCTAGAAGCAGGCCAGGCTACATGTATTAAGTTAAACGAATGAGCATAAGCGAGATGGGGAAACGGTTTCCACAATTGCTTCACTTCTGGAAACTGCGTAAGGTCTCACCTCTGGAAGACCATGGGGAATAAAAATCTTACTTGGGATCAGTTGACCACTCATCCCCCCTGCAAATGTCATTCTGAAGAGAACTGAGGCTAAGGATGGAAAAATTTACTTGCCTTTTCAGAATAAAGTCCCTAGCCACGTGGACAAAATTAAGAACAATAAGAAGAAGAAAACCAAAGCTGACCCATATCAACAAGTCAACGAAGGGGTCAGTTTGGGAACTAAGGAGGATCAATGCCGCTTTGCTGGACGCAATTGAAGTTAGTGTCAAAGAAGCTGCCGGATCGGATCATCCACCTCAAATTATAAGAAAGGATCATAAGAGACGCAAGGAGAGTAGTAACGGAAGAGCTGAAAAGCCGAAAGAAAAGTAGTTTAGGGTCAAAGATAATTATACGTCCTTCCGAAACTTTCTTCTCCTATTTCTACTGATCCTCCTCCACAAGAAGAAATCCCACCTAACCTTCTTTCTCAAATATTGTTTCCTGCCAAACAGGTAATTGCTGAAGGAGATGTCGATCTGGATGCGTTTCAGAACATGTATTTTAGTGATCTGTACAAGGATGACTTTGTGGAGCCTTATTCTCATGCCAATATGGCCAATGTTATCACCCATGACGGTGAGATATATGTGATATCAAACAAACAAGATACTACGAGTCATGCCCTATTGGGTTATATCCGTCCGATAGTTGACCTGGAAAGGCAAGTGAGGGAATAAACAACAACCATAACCTCCTTAACCACATAAAACCAAGGCCTAAAGAATAGTCTCTTCACTGCTCAACAAAGTATAAAATCCTTAAAGAAGGAAAAATAGGATTTAGTTGCCGAACTGCGCCAGTGAGAAGATGCTCAACAAGATCTTCCGAAGAAGTATTCCGGACTGGAAACTTCTTCCTCTACCAAGATCAAGACTTTGAAGGAGCAACTAGAAGCCAACGCGAATACTGTCAAAAATTTATCCAAAGAAAAAGTTAACTTGGAGAAGCTTCTTAAGGAGAATACATATGAGAATTCTTCTTTCGTAAGCAAGAAACCCTAAGAGAAAGCTGCAGGAATAAAGAAGTATGCTACTGTAGTGGTGGATTCTTTGGAGATGAGAGATGATAGGGTTAAATTGGACTTGGTTTTGCTATTTCACGAAAATTCTCCGAAAATGACTCTTGGTTCTTTGTAGAAATATGTATCGTATGAGGACATCCCATTCCATACCATGGCGGCTGGTGACAAACATGGTTATTATTGGTGTGGATTATTTTCGACTAAGGGTAATTTGGTCAGGAGTTTTGTGGTGTTTCAAAGGTATTTAATATTTGGTGGTTTGTAGTAAGAGATTTGAGTTGCCTGGTTGTATTAAATGTTCATTACCCTCATTAATGAAAGTGGTTGGGTATTTATACCCTTAATTATGGGCCACATGGGCTTTCGGGTCATACTTATGGAATTGGGTCAAGTTCAAAAACCCATTAGTTCATTAAGCAGATTAGCAAAGAGTTTATTCAGGAAGTGATTAGTTTTTTATACTTTAGTCCAGTTCGGATGGTTCAGTGGGTGGTTTATGTCCGAATTGCCCCTGCCCGGTTTCTACAGTGAGTGGTGATAATATCCGGACTCATCAGTAGCCCCCTTTTTAGGTTATGTTCGAAGGCCTTTGGAAAGACCTGAAAAATCACTCTTGAGCACTTGCGACATTGTCCGGACCGATTTCGAATTGAGTAAAAGACTTATCCGGACTGACAAAACTTTCCGGAAGCTCAAAGGTTTTTCCATGGATCGTGGGACACGTGTCCCTTTCTGATTCGCCTCACCAGCCGTTTTTCCCTAAAACGGCACTCCCACTTATTCCAAAAAGTAACCTCTTCAATTAATGCTTGTGACGTCAGCGTCGTCTCTAATCATCACTTTTATCTTTTCAAATTCTCCTAGGTTTCTAGGTATCTTTTGCTTCTTTAGTATAAATCAACTCATTTTTCACTGTTTTACCATCTTCAACATGTTTTCACTCTTGTTCTTTAAAGCTTTTATCTCTCTTTCCTAAAAACCCTTTTTTGTTGTAAGTTTATGTTTACAGCAAGAAACACACTTGTAAAAGGTCGGTGGCTTAATCTTTCGGAGTTAGAGAAAGCACAAAGAGTCGAACGAGAAAGGCGCATTGCTGCAAGCCTCCCAGTTTCTCCTATCGACAAATCTGAAGCACCAAGCTCAGAGCCTGATCGAGGTTCGTCTTCTACTAGAACCTCTAAACCTAGAAGGTTATTTTAACCTAGTCTTTCACTGATCATCTCAGGCTCATCGGTCCAAGAGTCACAGCCCATTGTCGAACAAGAGTAAGCAGTTACAAGTACCAAGAGACCCTCCCCATTCATAGCCATGGGATTGGATGCTGACGTCTCCCCAGAAAAGTTAACGATTCGACGAAGAGGCCGCTTAGTAAAAGGCCAGGATCTTACTCCACAGTCTAAATCTCTAAAATCAGTGCCCTCTAAGTCTGGGGCAAAATACAAAATTACACGGTCAGAAGCACCCATCAAGGTTCTTAAGGACAAATTGTCTGGTCTGGAGGCTACTAGTTCAAGCCTTCGAAATGAACCCTCCGGATCTGAGCCCCAGCCGGACTCCAGACCACAAAAGGAAAGTGATGCTCAGTTATCCAGACAGCTTACTGAGCCAACCACCAGCACTTCTCTCCCAAAAACAACTGAAAACCCTTCCATGGTAATGGAAGATGTAATGGAGGACAGTGTTGAAAAAGCTCCTTTTAAGACTGACGTCTCTGGGAAGACGAGTGAGGCTGCCATTGTCAAGAAAAACAAGGGTAAAAAGAAGCTATGTTTAAAACACCCGGATCTGCCGGAGTGCCTTGAAGGAAGAGTGGGACCTTGCTTCCACAAAGTGAGTGTAAAGTATTTGCTAGCCATGCAGAACATCGATTATGCTTTCATTCACACAGCTGAACTAGGCCGGATCCGGACAAAGTGGGGGATCCTAGAATCTGTTAAAGTGAGGATACCGGTAAATCTGGAGACGCCAATGGATTTCAAGCTCAGTGAGATAGTATACTACACGGAGTTATTCAACGGGGGGCTTAGGTTTCCCTTGGACCCAGAGATCGTCAGATATTTCCATCTGATAAAGCTCTGCCGAAGCCAAATGAGCCCCAACGGTTGGTTCACACTCATGGCCTGCATTATGGCCTCCAGGCTCTCCGGAATCCCGCTTCCGATGGAGCAGTTTGCAGTTGTGGCCAGCCTTTGCAAGAACCACATCATTCCCTTCTACCATTTTAACATGGACGATAATTACAAAATGGTGGATGATCTGCTTGAATCAGAGAAGAATTGGAAAACCCAATTCTTATTCATCAGTGGTGCTTCGGAGAATGGGAAGAAGATTAAGGCCGGTGTCAACCCAAGCATGCTTACCAGCAGATGGAAAAACACAGGTTGATTTTTCATCATGTTTGTTTTTATTTCCTTAAAAAATTTGTTTACTTAAACATTCTTCTTCTTCTTTTGGTAGTACTACCGAAGGAGTTCAATGACTACTTAGAGGAAGGGCAGACTACTTGTGCCAAGCTGAATGCTTGGGCTGCCGAAAAATAGGGAAATCGATTCCACAACTGCTTTACCAGTGGCAACTTGGTAAGATCCCATCTGTGGAACACCACCGGCCGGAGAGACTTGTCTTGGGAGGAATTAACCACTTCGCCCCCTCTGGAGGTCATTCTCCAGGAGACAGATGCAAAGGATTGAAGCTAGCTTTGCCGGGAAAAGCTAAAGCCCCAAGCAAAATAAAGGGCAAGAAAGGCAAGGCTAAGCCCGACATAGCTGAGGTCAACCTAGGTGGTGTTAAGGAGGGTGTCCCAGCAAACCAGGAGGTGCAGGACCAAGGAAGGATTGATGCTGCTCTACTTCAAGTGGTAGAAAATGAGAGAACGAAAGAGGCAGTTGGACCTCCAAGACCCCCAAAAGCTTCCATAAAAGATAGATAACGGGGAGAAGAAGGTGGAGATAGGGAGGCCCAGAAGAAGAAAACCTCCAAGGGAGATGAAGTTGCTCTCCGGCCTCCGGAGTCTCTTCCTCCGGTCGACCCAACAGACCCAACTCAAGTAGAGGAAATTCCAAGTGACTTTCACACTGGAGAGGGTGGCGGAGGGGATATTCACATTGATGGGGTGGACATCAGTGGCCTTCAAGGGATTGGTCTTTACTTTGGAGACCTTGAGAAGGACGACTTTGCTGGCCCTTACCTCCCCCCAATCTCTTCGAACATTGTCACTTTCAATGGTAAATCCTTTTCTGTTTCAGGAGAGAAGGACGTGGTGCCCCATTCCTTGTTGAGCAATATTCAACCGGTGCTCAACTTGGAGAAGCAGGTCTGAAATCAATCAGCCATCATCAACACACTCACCTCTGATAAAGAGATTTTGTCTAACAACCTCCTTACTGCCAACCAGAGTGTTGAAGTATTAAATAGAGAGAATGAGGAGTTGAAGAGGGGGAAGAAGGATTTGGCCACCAAGCTGGCCACTTCAGAGGGGATTCTCAAAGAGCTCCAATCCAAGTACTCTGACTTGGAGAAAAATATTTCTACCTCAAAAGAGGAGGTGAAGGCTAAAGACAACATCATCTAGACCCTAATCAGTGACAAGGTTTCGCTCGAAAAGGCTGTGTCTAAGGCTAAGCAGGAAAATGATGACTTGTTGAAGGAGCATGAGAAGATAATCCAAGCCAGGATTGATGCATACACAAACAAGGTAATAGACTCCCAAGAGGACAGATATGCTGAAGTCAAGTTAGACATGGTCTTTCTCTTTCATGAAAAATTTCCGAAGAGGACACTGGGATATCTATGGCGATTTGTGGAATACGAAGACCTTCCTCACCATACCATGGCCGATGGTGATAAGAACTGCTATTCCAATGGTTCGGATGATACTACTGATGAAGATGAAAAGACTGGAGAGAGTCCAGACGAGGAGACCAAGGATTCCAAGAAGAAATCAAGTGAGGTTGGGCCATCCAAGGAAGCTCAATCTAAATTTTTTAACTATGTTTCTATTTTCTTTAATTTTTGTGTCAGACTAAAGTCATTGGATGGCCAAGGAAATTTTGTAATAGTGTCCTGAGCTTATCCGGATAAACCTTTTTTTTAAACATTTAAAGTTCTTGGATGGCTAAGGAATTTTACATATTTTAATATTATCCTCTGGTATTATCCGGGCAAGTTTATCTTACACAATTCTTACATTGTTTCGTAGTTCCCCAATTTTGATGGCTCATATTTAAATAGCCTTTAGTTATTTTCCAAGTACTTTGAAGTGAGAGTGTTTAAATTCTCTGATGACAAATGTTTAAACGGTCATCACTCCACCGAATCAATCCGATCTGTCATTCAAATTACTACAATTTTTTCAAGAAGGCATCGAATTTTATTAAAAGTACTTGGATACCTCATTAAAACCTCCCCGCACCACCAGGATAGGAAAGAGTATGCCCCCTAATATTTACATGGACTTTAAACAAGTAAATATTTACATAGTTTTTACTCTAGATACAACCGGAGGTGTTCAATGTTCCAGGGGTGATTCAAAATCCTTCCATCTTTATCTTAAAGCATGTATGTCCCAGTATTAAGCTTTTCACTGACCACGTAGGGTCCTTCCCAAGTTGGAGCTAGCTTGCCGAACTGCCTTTTCTTGATGCAAGAAGACTTTTCTCAATACTTTATCCCCTGGTTGAAAATCCCTCCTTTTGATTCTGGAAGCAAACCTGCTTCTTATTAAACCCTGATAGTGTGTGGCTCTGAGGTGAGCCTTAACTCTTCTTTCTTCTATTAAGTCAAGTTGGCTTCTGATTGCCACTTCGTTAGCTTGTTCAGAAATATTGTGGACTCGAAATGAAGGGATAGTGGCTTCCATGGGAGCTATTGCATCCATGCCATACACCAAGGCAAAATGGGACTCTTGTGTTGCAGCCCCGTGAAGGTAGGCCCATAATACTTCTTGTAGATAGCTTGGCCACTTTCCAACAGCCCCTTCTAGATTCTTTTTAAGACCGGACAGGATGGTCCAGTTGGCTACTTCAACTTGACCATTTTCCTGTGGGTGGAAAAGAGAATATAAGTAGTGTTGAATGACTCTAGAAGTACATAAATTCTCCATATCCTTGTTATCGAACTGTGGCCCATTGTCTGTAGTTATCTTTTGAGGAACTCCAAACCTGCAACAAATATTAGACAGGATGAATTTTATAACAGTTTTCGAAGTAGTTCCTGCCAGTGGGGCTGCCTCTACCCAATTTGAGAAGTAATCAACAACAATAATTATAGTTTTGCATCCTCCGGATGCCATGGGTAGAGGTCCCACCAACTCCAGCCCCCATCGAGCAAAATATATTGGCTCAGAAATTGAATCTAAAGGGACAGTTGGGATATGAATTCCATTATTGTATCTTTGGCACGTATCACACTTCTTTACCAATTATTTGGCATCTTGCATTATGGAGGGCCAGTAGTACCCAGCTAACAAGACTCTTCTTGTTAGAGCCCTAAACCCACAGTGTGCTGATCCGTCTCCATCGTGTAATTCAGAGAGCACTATTTGGGACTCTTCGAACCCCAAACATCATAAAAAATGTCTACTAAAAGACTTCTTGTAAAGAACATCTCTTAGGATGACAAATCCACGAGCCTTATACTTAATTTTCTTTGCCACTGTTTTTTCCGGAGGTAAGATGCCATCTGAAAGGTATTGGAAAAGAGGAAATCTCCAATCGTGAGGTTGTTCTACTTGTATATTTAAACTTTATTCTTCTTTATTGTGACTAATTTGAATGGATGGGCACTCTTGCACATGAATCCAAGGGTAGGACTCTGAATAGGCTATGGTTGCCAGGGAGTCTGCTAACGTATTTTCTGTTCGGGGTATGTGCTCGTAGGTGATGTCTTTGAAATTAAGTGCTACTTCTTTAAGAACAAATAAGTATTTAACCAGCTGCTCATTTTTTGACTTGGATTGACCTTGTGCATGATGGATAAGGAGCTGAGAATCGCTCATTAACCTGACCATTTTGGCTCCATAAATGAGAGCTAATTTTAAACCAGCTATAGCAGCTTCATATTCGGACTCATTATTAGAAGCCCTGAAAGCAAAACATATAGCCTGGTACATTTTGTCGCTGTACGAAGAGGTTAAACATATCCCAGCACCACAACCCATGGTACTTGATCCACCATCAGGCCAGACAACCCATACTTTTTTAGTTTTTTCACCTGTGGCTTGCTTAGTGTCTCTGTCCGAATGAAACTCAACTAGGAAATCAGCAACAGTCCGGGCCATTACTGCTGTTCGAGTAGCAAAATCAATATCATAGTCTCCCAGTTCTACTGACCATTTGGTCATTCTTCTTGAAATGTTTGCCTTTTGAAGAACGTTTTTCATAGGAAAAGATGTCAGGACTACAATAGAATAAGACTGAAAGTAGGGCCTCATTTTCCAAGCAGCGATTACTAATGCCAGTGTTAATTTTTCAAGTTTTAAATACCTTTTTTCTGAATCTATCAAGCTCTTGCTGATATAGTACACCAGACGAGGATAGTTATCCACCTCCCTTACTAACACTACACTTATGGCACAATCAAAAACTGCCAAGTATAGGTAGAGAGTCTCTCCATCAACAGGTTTAAATAAAGTTTTAGGGAAAGATAAGTGCTTCTTAATTTCATTGAAAGCCTGGTCGCACTGTGGAGACCAATTAAATTATTTTGCACCTTTCAAAGTTTGAAGAAATGGGGCACACCTACCCGAAAACCTTGAAATAAAAACGGTTTAGAGCAGCTAACCTCCCTGTCAATCTTTGTACTTCTTTAATATTCCGAGGAGGCTCCATCTGCAATAAAGCACTAAGTTGGTCTGGATCAGGCTGTATTCCTTTCTCACTTATTACATAGCCCAATAATTTTCCGGATTGTACTCCAAAAACACATTTGCTCTCGATTCAACTTCAAATTCACTTTCACCAAGTTGGCAAAGGTTTTTTGGAGATTTGTTAAGTGTAGCTCTTCCTCCACACTCTTTACCATCATGCCATCTATATAGACTTCCATGTTTCTTCCAATATGATTATCAAAAGCCTTGTTTACTAATCTTTGATAAGTAGCCTCAACATTCTTTAACCCAAATGGCATCACCTTGTAACACGGGAGGCCTCTATCAGTAACAAATGTAGTATGTTCTTGATCCTTTGGATCTACTTGAATCTGATTATACCTGGAGAAGGAGTCCATAAAGGAAAATAGCTTGTTCCCAGATGTGGAGTCCACTAACTGATCAATTCGGTAGACCGGATATAGATCTTATGGGCAAGCTCTATTGACATCTGTAAAATCAATACACATATGCCACTTTTCATTTTTCTTCTTTACTAACACTGGATTTGCTGTCCATAAAGGGTACTGAGATTCCTTTATGTGCCCCATTTTTGTAAGCCGGTCAACCTGTTGAACTATAACATCAACTTTCTCCTTATAAAAAGCTCTCCTATTTTGCACAACAGGTGCTATATCCCTCAGGATAGATAGTTGGTGTGATATAATGTCTGCTGGTACTCCAGTTACATCAGCATTGCACCAAGCGAAAACATGTTGATGGTCTTTCAAAAAAGCGAACATTTTCCTCTTCAATTCCGATGTCATCTTGGACCCGATCTTGACACTTCTTCCTTCATCCAGAGAGCGAGTTTCAACTTCTTCAATCGGTATTAAAACACCAGGGGTCTCTCTGGGATCATCAATTTCACCCTCTCCCCCTGAGGGCCCCTCAAATTGCTAATTCTCACTGATCTGAATTACCCCCAAAGTTCGAGGGGCCAATGCTATTGCATAACACTCCCTTTCTACCTTTTGACTGCTTCGAACAACTCCCACTTGTCATTGTACAACGTATTTTAAACATTGGTGGACTGTTGAAGCCACAACATGCATCTTGGAGAGCCAAAATCTCCCCAAAATGGCATTGTAACATGTGGGACAATCCACCACAATAAAAAGTATTCCGACCATCTTCTTGAAAGGGCCCTTGCCCAACAAAACCTCCTCCTCAAATTCCCCGATCACATGCGCTGAGCTTCCAATAAAACCCACAATTGACATGTTCGAACGCTGTATTACTGCTGGATTCTTCATTTGTTTGTAAGAAGTTAAAAAGAGGATGTTGGCTGAACCACTGGTGTCCACCAAAATTCGTCTAATATCATTTCCCCCAATGGATGCTCCTATCACAATAGTATCTCCATGGGGACCAGCTATGTCCCTTAAGTCATCCTCATCAAAAACAATAAAGGGAAAAGGAATTTGCGATTGATAGGAGTAGCATTTGATAGGAATTTGCAACTTCATATTCAGCATCATTATTCAATGAATGAAACCCAAATTTAATAACTTGATACATTGCCTCCTCAGAAGAAGCGATTAACTGCACTCCTACACTAGATCCTAAAATAATAGAACCACCATTAGTTCGACTCACCCACATTGGCAATGCCTCTTAGTTGTCTCCTCATTTGATCTGCTTGAATGAAATTCAACAAAAAAATCTGCCAAAGCTTGATCTTTAATAGCCATTCGAGGACTAAAAGTAATATCAAAATATCCAAACTCTACATACTACTTAGTCATCCTTCTAGGAATGTATGGGCGTTACATTACATTTTTAGTGGAAAAGAGGTCTGAACCTTAATAGTATGAGCTTGAAAATAAAGGCGCATTTTTGTAGCAGCAACCACTAAATCCAAAGACAAATGTTTAAGCCTGAGAAACTTTTTTTCAGCTGTCAACAAACTCATTAATATAGTAGACTGGCCTCGGAATTTCCTTATCTTCACTTATCAAAACAACACTCACAGCAAAATCCGGCACTGCTATAAATAAAAACAAGGAAACTTGGACGATATCACTGATATTAAAAGTTCCTTAATCCTATAAAATGCTACTTCACAATCCAATGTCCATTCAAAATCCTTTGGTCTTCGTAGCACTTGGAAAAAAGGAAAACACTTGTCAGAAAACCTCGAAATAAATCGATAAAGGGCAACTAACTTCCCTGTTAAGATTTGCACATCTTAAATAGTTCGAGGTGATATCATTAAGACTAAAGCCTTCAACTACTCTGGATCAGCCTCTCTCCCCTTTTCACTAATTATATATCTCAAGAACTTCGCGGATCAAATTCCAAAAGTATATTTCTCACAATTGAGCTTTAATCGAATAGTCCTCAAATTCAGAAACGTTTCCTTTAAATCCTCCAAAATTATATCCCCTTTATGCTTTCACTTAATGTTAACGAACCCGAGGTTTCTCATCAACTCCTTCTAATTTTTCTTAGGTCAACCCCCTGATTGTTATTCAGCCATTCGATCTTCATATTTTGGACCTCGGCTACAAAGAGTTGTGGCATAAAATTCTCTAGCCACCTTCTGATCCCTTTAGACAAACCTAACACGGTCTTCGATGACATACTTTAAACACTGGTGAATTGTAGATACAACTTCATTTATCTTGAAAATTCAAGATCTCCCAACAATAGCATTATAAGTGGTCGGACAATCTATCACAATGAATAAAAGTTGAACATCATTTCTGAAAGACCCATTTCACAAACACACTCCACCCTCGAATTCTACAATTACCTGTGATATCATACATATGAACCCAATTATAGTACAATATAATTGAAAAATTTGAGGAGGATTGCACATCCTATCATATGTGGACTTAAATAGAACATTCGCAGAGCTCACCAGAACACGTCAGATTTCAATACCAGCTACTTTTGATCCAATAACTACTATATCTTCACGAAGACCTACAGTGCCTCTCAAATCATCCTTATCGAAAAGAATAAAGGGAATATATTTTTTACCTTACAAATGAGTAAATATCCCTTTTTCTATTTGAGTAGTTAAATTCAACACATGCCTGTTTCTGGAACTATTAGTGTTACCAGTCTTAATATCTCCTCCAAAAATTACCAATGACTCAAAGTATTCACATAAACTTAGAACTCGTCCTTGCTTACCGACTCATCCACATCCATCAAAATCAATCGATCAAAATATGTGTCTAAATATTCTGAAGTAGCATCGAAACCATCGAACTTCAAATCCAGAATCATTAGATTTTCTTCCTTTGAATTTGGATTTGCTGCTTGCGAAGTTGATGCAACATGAACTTTTAACGCATTGTTCTGCCCTTTAACATAAGCTGTTGATTTTGCATTCTCAATTAAAGTTTGCACCTCATTTTTCAAATCTATACAATCTGCAATATCATGTTCCTACATCATTAAAATACTTATAAAACCTGTTATTGCACTCTTCTATTGGTCTATTTATTGGAGCAGGAGTTTTCAAACTCATATATTTTTTTTACTTTTCATAAATCGCAGCAACATTCTCAGTAAAATCAACATAATATTTTGGCTTTATCCACTGATTTGGCCTCAGTATTTGAAATTGATACCTAGTAGTATGAGTTGGGTACCCTCCAGTTCGAGGAGGAATGCTATTCTTGGTCATCAGACGAGATAGTTGGGTCAAGTTTGAAGATCCCCTGATTATTTGACACCTGCCATGAACTCTTTTGAATGGGTCCAACTACTCATCGAACTCTAGTCGATCCCTCCATTTTAATTTGATCATCGACTTGAGACATCACCACTCCAAAATTCAAAACTCTTCTCTTTATTGTTTAATTTGTTAAATCACCTAGTAATAAACCTTTTCGAAATGCAACCATGTCTGCCAACTCTTCACATTTATCTAAACCAGCTTTCGTTAACATAAAACGCTTGGTATAGTCATTCAGCTTCTCTCCCACAACTTACTTGCACTATATTTTTTATGTTCTCACCATTTTCTCGCATCTCTTTACTTCCCACAAATTATCATCGGAAACATGTATAGAAATCTCTGCAATTGGAAATAGATCCTCTCAGTATCCTATTGTACCATTTCAAATTTATGCCCTTAAATGTTTGAGAGAAAGCTCTTCATACCAGCCTATTTTCATCTTTGAAGTTCATAATGTGGTTCTTAAATTGTTCGATGTGGTGATCGTGATCTTGCATCCCATTAAACTTTTCAACCTTACAGATATAGAGCCGCTTCAAAAGAGTAATAGAACTTATCTCAGCTTGTAAGGGAGAATTTCTTCAGTCAACTCCTTGAACATACTGATTATCTCCTAATGTTCCCATGACAACATACAAATTTTGATCATCTACTCATGTGTATTGATTCGAAGTATTCCCTTCACATCATTCTGCTTTCCTCAAACAATGAGGTGTATTGTCTCTTCTTGACATATATTATTTTTGTGACGTTCGAGGCCTGTCTATTTCTTCTTTCAAAGATCCCCAGTATATTTTATGCTCAAATAGTGAAGTGTCCAACTCATCATCACTGGATGCAACATACCTATGCTTGTCTTTTTTATCTTTTCATGAAGTACGATGCTCTTTACGAGATTCAAAATGTGTTTTCTTCTGCTCATTTCAAACCTATCAAACTGTACAAGATCGATCATATTGGCTATTCACATTATTATTCTCCTCCATTTGTCTTAACTCATATTTCACCCTACCTAATTGAATATTTTGTTCTCTTTGATCATACTTCTCATATAGAGCTGTGATTTTATTAAATAACTCATTCATTCAAGCTTTGATGTCTGAATGAGTTTGTTCAACTGAAATTTGATCATTTTCCTTATTTTCCTCTCTTCGCAAATCAGATCTCAACGTTTTGATTGCTTTTCGAACCAAATGATCATTTTCGTACCCTGGGTACAATATCAATCAAGAGCAACTGTAACAGATCAATTTTTTTTATGGTTTTTAGATTTTGAAATCAAGGTACCAATCGATTGAAAGTAGAAATCAAGAACTTTTACTCCCAATGTGGTCGCCAATTCGTTAAGTATAAATCGTGTTACTGAAAGTAGAAGAGAGAGATAATGATTTTAGAGAGAGAAAGTAAAAATAGATATCAACTAACACATTAGAAAAATATCGATCGTTTTATTAATAGCCTCAACCTTCATTCATAAGAAAAAAACTTAGTATAACATAATTGGTTACAAAAGTTGGTTAATTGAACTTTAGCCCTCATCTTTGCATGCATTCTAAAATCTGTCACATATCTTTACAAATAAACATATAATGATTTAATTCATTATATTTAAGACCTCAACATTCGATATCCTCATCATATATAATGCAACCTGAGTACTTTGATTTAAATTCCATGTTATGGAAAACTAATAAATCCATTTAAGGGCTCCAATAAGTTTCTCGATGATGGTATCACAAGTTCTTTAATATAATAGCATCAGTTTAAGATTATGAGTATCAAAGGTTCAGAGAGAGTAAGTTCATATATTTAGTATTGTATATTGATGACATACTGATTTCCTTAAAATATAAAGAAATATTATATACTACAAATAAATATCTTGGAGGAAAAATATCGACGTGCAAGATTTTGGTGATGCAGATTTTATATTAATAATTCCAATTTACTAAGATCACTCTTGTGGAATTCTAGGATTATAACAAAGGGTATACATATATATTTTTTTGAATACCCTCATTGAAAAATATAACAAATTGAGCCTTCCTTGATGTCATAATACCAACCATGGGATTGAGGAAATGCAAACATCCTTTATGCTTCGGCAATTGAGAGTTTGATGTATGTTAAAGTTTGTATAAGATCATACTTGCTTTTGTTTTCAATTTGGGAATATATATATGTATAATAAACAATAATAGGGGCCATTGAAAAACAGTTAAGAAGGTCATATGAAACCTACAATGAACAAAAGAGAATATGTTGACACATATCAAATCGGTCAATTTGGAGATTTTTGGGTATTCCAACTGGGTTTTTAGTGGAAACGTTAACACTAAAAAGAACTTTAAAAACCATATTCTTATTAGTTTGGGATCAAATATCATGGAAAATTATAAAGATAACACTTATTGTATCATCCATTATGGCAAAAAAGTTGTTGCATGATTTAAGACATTCAACCAATCATTGGAATTGTGAAAATAGTTTATTAGACTATGTATTTTAGAAGGGACTAAATATCTCATACAATTGTATTGTGATAACAATTTTAAAGTTGAGTATTCTAACTGTAGCAAGAGGTCGTCTAAGTTCAAATAGATTATGACTGTTAAAGAGAGAGTTAACAACTGTCAAATAAGTATAAAGCACATCGACACAAACTCATGGTCACACATCCTGTTACAAAAGTAGTACTACTTTCAGGATTTTCAAGAACAACATTAGGATGATTGTTGTTCATTTAAATGGGAATTTTGTATATGAACCAATATATTTTTTATTTGGTTGTATACACTCTAGTTTATTGACTTATCTAATTAATAAAGTAGCTTTCCACTTAAGTGGGATGAGTTTATATTGTACATGTTAAATTATATTTTATATTTTTATTATGTTACACACTATAATATATCCATGTATTTGATTGAGGATGATAATGTGATTATTGTTGCGTTTAATTGCCCACATTACGAGAAATAGATCTTTAATCATTCATCATGCATCTTTATGTACTAGACTGTTCATTTTATTTCTCGAGTATATTTATGAATTCCATTGAGTAATTACACCATTTGGTAGCATATGACAACTTAAGTGAAATGTTATTGAGAATTATGGATGAGTCTATGCTTAATGATGTGTTTAACTATTTCCAGTAAATAGTCCAATAAATACGTAATTGGTTAATTAAAATAATTAAGAATTGAACCAATATATGATATGATATTATGGAAGTATTTGTGATGATATCAGGTCAAACTTAAACCTTCTGAAAGATTGAGGCCAAATATTTATATCTAAGTCGAAACGAATAATTTATGAACTAAACTAAATAAAACATTTTAGTCAGGTTATAGTCCATGACCATATATAGAATTAATTGATGTGAGCACAATTAGCGTAAAATTTAAATATAATATTATTCACATATAAAGAGATATAGGGCTATAAGTATTCACTTATGGTAATATACATCTACCGCCATTTTGGTTGGAAGATTATACATTCATCTTTTTTCTTTATGTTTTTTCTTTTTTCTTGTTCTCGTAGACACACTGAATCCTCAAGTATTTGAAGACTTTCTTTCAAAATTGAATAATTTAAAGTACATAATATTATAAAAGGATTCAAGCAACGAAAATTCAAAAAAATATTACTGTTTGAGGCTATCACCACTAGGATGTCAAATCTTAGGCTCAAAATCTAACATCTTTGAGAAAAAAAGAAACTAAATAAATAAATATTACGTTAGCATTTTTAAGGAGTCCTAATGGAATTAAACTCCAAAAGCTATGTTTAATGTTAACCTGATTTTAGTTCCACACTGTAGCTCCAGGAAAAAAGACCACATGTCAAGGAATAAACTCTATAAAAATAAAAACGTTAAGATAATTGGATAAGAAGTTTTGAAGTCGAACTTTTAAATTAAATAAAAATTTATAGTTGAAAAATGATGCACCGATTTGAGTCTCAAATCTTGCAATTAAGTTCTTCTACAACCCAAGTAGACTAGATCGAACAATTCTCAAGAAAAACTTATTGTTTTATTTTTACATAAACTAACTGAACGGTTAAATTTAATGTATCATCATCATCTTCATCTGATATGAGTTAACTTATTTTCATAATTTTTTTGGTTATAATACTCAACATAATTCATCTATTACTTGTACAATTTGAGTTATAAAAACTTCTTATAGAAAAGAATAGTGTAAACATATCATCCATCCTCTTATCATTTTAGGTTTAAAATTAAGTTTCTTTCTAATTACAATTAGGGTTTTGAATAACTTATCAATAAGGAGGAAGAACAAGTCATGAAGGAAAATCTTTTTCCAAATAATACCAAGTGATTTTATTATTAAATTCAAGAGCTAATAGATATTGGTACATTATGTGAATATTTAAGCAATTAGTCAACCATATTTCGTAATGATTTCATTATCTATTTATAGTTATTTTATATCATACCAAATAATTATGACATGTATCAGTCATACGCTATAATATGTATTATTTTACCATGTAATTATTATGAGTAATTTTATAAAACAAATTATATCTCTTGAATATTCGACCATATTATTTAGTCCACATACTAACTCTAAGTAATTTCCATCATTTATTTATCACCATTACTAAGATCACTTATTTCCCTTCATCTATATCTAATCTTCATGTTGTACACATTCTACCTTCATCTGCATATGTTAATTATGTTCAAAGTGTTGGCTACAAGATATTTTCCTTTATTTGACGCTTCTATTTTTTAATCATCATTCTAAATCTTAGTTGTATATGATACCATGAGCTCTCCTTTTACTGACACTTATTTTTGATTTAACCGATACTCTAACCTCGATGAATCTTTACCTTTCCCAAATATGGATAATGACATAGCCTTACCAGGACTCCATTTACTCCTGAAATATATTTATATGTTTAAGGACTATCAACAAAAAGAGTAACTAAGATAGTTAGATTTAGACAATGCTTTTCCAATCCATCTCCCAACATTCGACATTCATTATTCGTCCAGTAGGTAAAATGTGAACAACAAAGGAACTAAATTATGAAAACAGTATAATAATTTTCGAACTCATGTAGCTTCTTCCATTTGTGATTTGAAACAATATAATCTAGTTATAATTTTAACTCATGTAGTTTTTTCCACTTTTTTCTTTGCAACAATATAATTTAGTTATAATTTTGTAACTTATGTAGCTCGTTCTACTTGTTCGTCACTTAATAACATTTTGAAGAAAACATTGTCATAGAAATTTTTGCTTTTTAGAAACTTTAGTACTATTTTGGAGAATGTAGACAGTCACTTTAGAGAATCATCAATATTATCATCATATAGAAATATTAGTAACAATTTGGAGAATGAAAAACTTGGCAAAATATTTCATTCATAATGGTCATTATAGTGACTCATTAAAAACCATCGCGCAATCATTTATCTATCCATATTCACTAGTCGAGAGGTAAATTTATGTCTTTTGGATACTATCTTAAAGGATCCATCCTAATTTGGAGCCAATTTTCCAACATTTTTATCTCTTTTCCCATGAAATCCCTTCTTAGGATAAAATCTTCGTCTTGAAATTTTTTTGCCATCAACTTTGCGTTGGAATGACTATACGTTAAACTCCTATAGTGCTATGCTTTAACCTTGGATTGATCTTGCCATTGCTCTATCAAATCAACACTTATTTATTTTTACCTATCAACATCTTCTCATTAATAATATTAAATAAATGGCTAGGAATCATAGTTTCTGCTGCAACAACGACTTGAATTTCATACACCATAATAAATGTTGTTTCATTCTCTGCAACTTTAGAAGTTGCTCTATATACCGAGAAAACCTGATTAAGGAAATTCGGGCACTTTCTTTTATGCAACTCAATTTTTTTAATCCTTTGCAAAATATTTTTGTTTGTAACCATTACTTGCCCATTTGCCTAATGGTATATGGAGTAAATATTTTTTGTTATGTCCCATATTTTATGCAAAAGGTTGTAACCATGTTATTTTGAAAGCACGTACTACTATCCATTATCAACACCCTTGAAATTCCAAAACGACTCAAATACTAGACTGTAAAACTCACAAAGATCTTGAGATCTTGTTCTCATTAACGTATTTTATTCAAACTACTTAATGAGTAGTCAACGATCAAAATTAAAAACTGCCTTCTCCATTTTGTCATTAGTATTCTGAACAAATCAATATCTCATATAGTGAAAGGATACAAATAATGATTTGATCACATTTATTAATTATGTATATGGCTCATGTTGGCAAAACGGTAACAAGAATCTAAATGTTCAACCATTTTTTTTGCATCGGTTGAAAGCACCAATGAATAAAATCATGCTAAAATAAAGCATCATATCAACCCCCAATATCCATAATGAGATCCTTTAACTCCTTCATGTAAATACCTTACGATAAAAAAATAACTTCTTTTTTAGCGAGAATCTTAATAATGGCCGTGTAGCATTTTTATGTTACAAATTTCCATCAAGGATAACATAATTCGCAAAGCTCAAGTTTGCAATTTATCCAACACCAACACTTCATCACTAAAGAAAAGTAGATATTCTTTATACCAATCATAATCATATTGAACAAATAAAACGTCTTGATTTTCAATATTTCTAAAAATCGATGGTATTTTCTGGATTACTATAAAAATATTATATTCTCCATATCTAAATTTATATAAAACATATGGTTTTATATTTTTTAAACATGGAACTTGTTGATATCTAACCTCATTAAAACCTTTCTCCATATGTTATACTGCCTCTAAATATTTGCTTATTTTCTATCTTTGTGGTTCATAATTACCTTGTGAATGACCAATCACCAGTTGTGAATCCGATAACAAACGAATGACATTTGCTCCAAAAATATGAGTCGATGTCATCTTAACCAATATTCCTTCATACTCTGTTTCATTATTATAGCTGAAAATTGAATTTAATAACTTTTATAATTCCATCTCCTCTTAGAACTATTAAAACAATATTAAAGCCAATGCAATTTAAACTTGAAGCACCATATGCTCGAACAACCCAATCTTGGTCGTTTGACTCGATTTCCGTTGGTTCATCTTCTTTTATTTCAACCCAATCTTGGGCTTTCATCATTTTTATGGGCTTACATTGTATATCATATTCACCTAACGTAATTGACATCTTATTAACCTTCCAAAGACATCTGTTTTATGAAGCACATTATTCAAAGAAAAATACTTTCATATAATTATCATGTGTGCTTGAAAATAAAATTATATTTTCCTTCCAGATAAAACTAAACTAAGAGCCGTAATTTTTTTGTTTAAGTACTTGGTTCCTGCATCGAAAAACTTCTTTCTCACATAATATATATTGTTTATGAACTCTCTTTTCTTTCTTCACGAGAACAACATTAAAGACAAAACTCAAAATTGCTAGATACAAATACATACGCTCTCCTTCTTTTGGTGTTTTCAAAACTTTAGGTGAAGTTAAATACTCTTTCAATTATTTGAACTTCACATTCAACTTCTCATCCGAGGGAAACATTTTGTAGGGAGTATTGGGTCCACATATTCCGCTTTTGTATATAAGTAAGAATACTCCGATCTCCACAATAGTGTGATATTATCCGCTTTGAGCCCACTGGCCCGCACGGCTTTGCTTTTGGTCTACTTCCAAAAGGCCTCACTCTAATAGAGATGTATTCTTAACTTATATACTGATCTTTCTTCCCATGTTTAACCGATGTGGGATGTGGGACTTTGGTCGCACCTAACAATCCTCCTCTCGAACAAAGTACCACTCTAGCCTCCTCTTAATTGACCTCCCCATCCGCCTACTCTAGTTAGGTGGAGAGAAACCTGAACCCATCCGCCTACTCTAGTCAGGTGGAGAGAAACCTGAACTCTAGAGCTTTAGGGCGGATCTATCTGATCACTATCAGATGATAGTGTGCCGCTCCTTGATCAAGCCACATGCTTGATGAGCTATCAGGCACTCCATATTTAGATGAATCTGTGTTGCTCCTTGATCAAGCAACCTGATTGATGAGCCATCTGGTGCTCCATCTATCCAGCAGATCAATCACCTTGAGTATGGCTCCTGGCAAGATGTTCGGCATCCTGAGAATTTCGCCCACATCACAACCCACCACTTCGCGTTCCGTCTGGGCCTGGTGCTCTGATACCATTTGTAGGAAATATTGGGTCCGTATATTCCGCCTTTTTGTATATAAGTAAGAATACCCGATCTCCACACTAGTGTGATATTGTCCGCTTTGGGCCCACTGGCCCGCACGGCTTTGCTTTTGGTCCACTTCCAAAAGGCCTTGCTCTAATAGAGATGTATTCTTAACTTATATACTGATCTTTCTTCCCATGTTTAACCGATGTGGGATGTGGGACTTTGGTCGCACCTAACACATTTTATCCCCTTTCAAAATGTTAGAGACTAAATGAGCTTTTTCAGACTACTTTCCAATGGAAGTATTTTTGAAACACCGTAAAATCCATATGTTTTTGAAAACCCTCTAAGATATTCATCTCTTGAATAAACCACATGACGTAGTCTCTTAAAAATTTATTGGTCTTTGGAAACAACGTCATGATATGATCTTTTCACGTTTCAAAACCTTGTAACCAATATAATCGCTCCTATATGACTTCCATAAAACTTCAAAACTATCAATCGAACCCTACAGTATGATGTTGAACTAGGCTAAAATACTTCTTTTAAAAGGCATGTTGAAAGCTCAAGAAAGTAAAGCATTATCTACATTGAAACCTAACATAATGCTATAAAAACATTTAAGGTGATGTGCATGATCCTTAGTGAAATCATATTTTTCAATTATATACGGGTCAAACTTCTTTGTAAACATCCTCACCCGAATCTTTTGAATCAAAGAAGATTTTCTCTAATGTATACAATGTCATATTTGGTATTTTAACTTCCTTCTGACCTTCCTAAATCATTTTACATTTTTATTTCTCATTCTTTTTTTTAGATTCACTTCATTATAAGATTGGGTTACCTTGCTATCATCCTTACGCTCATTTTAGAAAAATATTCTTATTATGAATTAACTCATCTTTAGTAACATTTTCATTTAAATTTCGTCCAACCATAATTTTTCCATTTATCAGCTGCAGTTTTATAGTCCTCATCTCAAATCAGTTACAGCTTTCCTCATCATACTGATTTACTAGAATAATGAATTTATATTTTTATGAACGTAGCTAAATGATATGTAACTCCAAATCTTGAAATAAAGAACTTGACACGTTATCTCTAGTTTTCGTTGGTAATTGAGGAAAATACCACAAACGTGTTACCTCTCCTTGTTCTGGTATAGATGTAACCGACAATTTGATCATGATATATGCTTAAACTTCATGATCAATGTTGATTTTTAGGTTGTAAACCTTATACTGTTTTTTCGGCGTAAAGTAGTTGGAACACGTTGCATATTGTTATTCCCGCAATCAGGGAATAAAAAACGGGACACCCAGACAATCCTCTATCAACTCGTGACCTAATAATTACCATTTGGTGATCAAATGTTCTATTCAAAGGCGGTTCCCATGGAAGGAACCAAATATGATGAAGTAAAACCTTCTCTAAATAATGCAAAGTGATTTAGACTACTAAAATCAAGAGTTTTTATTGAAAAGCATATTATGCGAATACCTAATCAATTAATCAGCCATCTTTTGCAATGATTACATCAAGTATTTATAGTTATTTTATGTTATGATTATTCGACATGTATGACACCTATATCTTATGATACGTGTCAACCATATGTTTTAACATATATAATTTTACCATGTAGCTGTTATGGATAATTTAGTAAAACAATATATCTATCTCGAATCTTCTACCATCTTTGTTAGCCCATGTATCAATTAAAAATTCTTTTGAGTCATTTATCTATTCTTGAATTCACTTGTTTTCCTTCATTTTTATTTAATCTACATCTTATATCCTTTTTTTCATTCATCTGCATATGTTAATCATGTTGAAACTGTCGGCTACAATATATTTCCTATAACCGATAATATACTTTCATTGTTTTGACAATGCTTATATTTTTTTAACACCACTCAAAATCTTCTTTATATATGGTACTCTAGACCCTCCTTGAATCGATACTCTAAATAGTTTGTTTATCTTGTACTCTTACCTTAATGAATCATTATCTTTCTTGAATAAAGACAATGACATCTTAGTAGCATATAACATTATCATAAAACCCAAATTAAAAAAAAGAATAGGTTTTAAGAGATTGCCTATTATTCATTGTCGAGAACTCTATAAATAGAGATATAAAATCTGTTACACTGAAGGAGAATACTATTTATTACAAACCATAAAATATTATATAATTAATGTTTGTATTATATTTGACTAGATGTTTATAATGTATCTTATTAATAAATATATTTATTATTATATTCTTTTAGCCATGATTATATTTATTTGTTAGTCCGTAATTTTTTTAGACCATACATTATAATGTGATAAAATTCACCATTATCAATATCCTCATACTCATTGCGAAAGAATTGAAGAAAGACGAATCAAACCTATTATGTATTCAAAACTTTGTTATCAATTTATACACATTTTGGCTAAAACTTAACTACTTGCTTTTTTACCTAGCCAAATTTATATTTCCAAAGTATACCAAATTATTGGAACCACTTTTGTTTAGACTTCTAGAAGTCTTAAATACATTGGTGGATAAGTTCTTTTTCATATAGCCGAACTAACTTCGGAGATCTGTCTAGATTAGCTCGTGCTTGGATTACTCTTCTTTTTTTAAAACATCATTCATTGGCAAAAACCTCCATTGTGGATAAAAAATTATATTTTTCTGAATATAAAAAATACAACAAGTAAGTAACAAACTGCTAGAGGTATTAACACGATATTCTGAATCAAATATTATTTTATTGAAACAACTTGAAACTGTTTCGAGATACATTAACTTGTTTGATATTGCTTATACATATAGGATAATAACCCCTAGTACTTTTAAAGAATGCAAAAAAGACTACACAAATAAGAAAATCAATGATAGTGTCGTGAATGTTAGTGGTGTAGCCGAGTTGGTTGAGTATGGTATGCTTGTGACTAAAGGTCATGAGTTCGAGTCCCTCTATATACGCTTTCTCGGCTGAGCCTGTCACCGTGTCAGACTGAGGTTTTACCCTGTGTGCACTCATTGCATTCTGAGTAGCGGCGGCGGATTCCCTCCTTTAAAATAGAATGATAGTATGCATTAAATAGATGATTGGTTTGAAGCTATTCCTTAGATGTTGCTTCACGTCCAAACTTTAGTTATTGTTGTTGATTTTTCATTTTTTTATGCGAAATAAAAATAGATGAATAATTAAAATCCAATAAATAAGAGGGATACTATTTTGTTTAACTCTTTCGAATTTTATAACTCATTAACTCTGATATTATAATTAGTTGCCTCAAATATTTTTAGCTCTCGTATCCTTAGTCTTTTAACGTATTGAGCTAAGCTTTCTAAAGGAAAATAAATAATTTATTATCTATTTTGATGTAGCTTGAACTTTGAAATGTTAAGGATTACAATTTTTTTTATCTCATATTATTGTCGACTTGTATGAAGGGTTTATTAGACTTCTTGTTCTTGAAGTACCATAGACTATATTTTAATTTCATACTTAATATTGACTGCCTTTAAAATATCGCGGAAAATTTTAATTCTAAATTTATTATTGATTATGATGGATCTTTAAACTCCATGAGGTACTGATTGAGCTTCCTAACTCTTAAAACGTTAGGGGATTATGCTTTTTCTATAGAAAACAGAGGAAGGTACGACGTGATTTATAAACCGGTCCACATGATAATGAATTAAACTCGAATATATAAGTTAATTACTTCGGCTAAAAGGTTCAATTTTCATTTAAATTTAAATTTGTCAAGTTCAGAGATTAAATTTATAGATTTTGTCAAGTTTATGGATCCATAATGATGATTTTAAAGTTGAAAGACTAAATAAAATAAAATAAGATATTCGAAGAAACAACTATTTAAGCTTTTGAAAAATATTAAATAATTAAAAATTAAAAATAACTGATTGTTAAAGTTCTACGTGTTTTCTGTGTTAGAAAATATTGCTGGAAACAACTAGATTAGTCGTGGTTTTTATAAAACTGTAAAACTCAACTAGTTATCGATATTTTTAATTTTTTCTAAATAATTATCGATAACGTATCGATTAATATACAATAAAAATCAACTACTTTGACTAGAGCTGCTACATGTTAATTAATATACTCAATCTATTAAAAGACGTAATCCAATAAACATACTAAATAATGTTAATTTAGAAGTTAACTTTATAAAAGGAAAATTATATTATTTCTATTACCCATAATTTTTTAAAGAATACGGTTGAAATTAAATTATAACTAAATTATAACTAAATTATACTATTAATAAATATCTATACTGGGTCAAAATTTCGCCCGAGATAACGTGCTTAGGAATTCAATCAACTACTTGTCTTACAAATAAAATAGCAATATATAATTCGAACTTCAAAATTCTTCGAAAAATAGTCTACTGGACGAAGCTGTATCAGATATGAAGAGAGCATGTGGACGAAGCTGTATCAGACATAGAAGCTTTAGAAGTCAAAAGGTCTGAAACTGGAATATATCCACTTTACACATATTTGTTTGCCCAGTGGGATATTGGTAGAGATGATAAAGTATCGGGTTCGAATAAATTGGTTTTGATTTGTTTTTTCAAAATTTGGATTTGGATCTTTCCGTTTTAAGTATAAAGTATTTCTAAAATTTTGATTTGATCTTTTAAATTTTTGAAAGAAAAATATATACAATGTTATATGTATATATTATTTTTAGGATTGTTATTAATAAATAAAAAATAGATGAAATTTATTAAAAACGAAAGTAATTTAATGATAATCATTTAGGAGAAGATTAAATTTCCAACTATTATATGGATTACTAATAGCATCATAAATTTTCCTGACAATATACTTCAACCTACGTAATTACAACCTTAAAGAAATAGTGATTTTTAACTAATATAGTATCATATATTTTAAGTCTAAACTCAAAAGTAATAACAATAAAATACATATATTTCTACTCTTTAAAAGACGAACCAAATGGATTTCATTTCATAAGCTTTGAGTTTTTTTTTTAATCTCCGCAACCTATAAGTAATTCCGCAACTAGAATACGGGTATTTTTTTTTTTTTCAAATTCATTTTACAACCAAACTGAACGTATTTACGCATCTGAAATACAATCTATTTGGTTTTTTTAAAACAATTCAACACAAAAATTTCACATATCGTCGCAACTACAAACAATTAGTTGTTTGAGACTCAATTAACACTTATTTTCACAAAACAAGTTTGTATTTTATTTTCTTCTTATTTTGCAACATATTTTGGCATAATTTCGCAACCGGGAGATAATTGTTTTTTAATAGCTAAATTAACATAATTCGCAACTTGAACAATTATTTTTTTGCAACCAAACTACAAGTAATTTCGCAACTAAAAAAATAAAAATAAAAATATATTTGATGGATCTAGTTTTATTCATCTTAAAAAAAAACAAAATCAATGATATATGTTTTAGAGCGAAAAGTAAACAAGAAGCAAACATAAAGAGTAGATTTGGTACAATCATAATAGTGTTAGAAATATTAGGCTCAAGCCAACTACACTCTTTGTAATCCGAATGCTGTGAAGAAAGAAAAAGAAAGGGTGAAAATTTTGGTATTTGGATTTATTTTGGTATTTGGACTTAGTTTTGGATTTGGATTTGGTATTTGGATTTGGGTTCGATTTTGGTTTTAGATTCAATTTTGGTTTTTATTTTAGAGTTCGATTTTGAATGATATTTGGGCTTTGAAAAACATTTGGAATTTTATGATTTGAATTTAGTTGAAGAAGATGATGAGGTAGAAGAAATACGGAGAAGAATACTTGAAGAATGAAAAAGATTTACGAAGAAGATGAGGAAAATACCATATTTGTATCCATCAACTCGAAGAGTTGTCCAGTGCCTCATTCTTGTGCTTCTTTGCGTACCTCTAATTTCTCAAGAATTTTGGATTTATTCCTTTAGTTGAAATTTTTCTCATCAAACTCTCAATTCATCTGTTGTATTGTGAATTTGAAAAAAAGATATAAATATTAGACTCAAAACCATTAGTTTATCTATTTTAGCTATAATAAAAAAAACTATATTTTTTAATCTGAATACTTTTTAAATAATAAAACTCTAATCATCTTTGCATCTTCTTTATTTATCTTTTCATACGAATCGATGGTGGTTGCTCTTCCAGACATACAAAAGTTAGGAACAGGAAATAACTGGATTACATTAAACTGATTTGCAGTTGGATTAAATAGTAAAGAAATAGCAAGAAAGATATATTATGCTCTAACCTTTTATACTTTATAAATATATTTAGATATAATCAAAATAAAAAACTGTTTAAAAATAAATAATTTTATAATTTTATCATTAAAAAAATATACCAAAAAATTTGGTTTATTACATAGTTGGATTTTGGCCAACAATATTGTAAATATATATGGTTTCAAAAACTTATATTATGGGTTGTTTAATTTATATTTTTTTTTATTAACATTATAATTATGTTGATTTTTTTATTTTTGTTTATATTTTAATAATTAAATAAATTATTTTGACTATAGTGGTTTTTTAATTCGTACTTGAATTTTTGTATACATATTTGATTATTGAATTATTTTTTTTAAAATGTTTTTTTCATATTAGCATGAAAATTTGTTCTTCTATTGTTTAATTGGTTATTCTTCCGTATTGTCTTTCGTGTCTTTTTTTAATATTGTCTTTGGTATACTTGTTTTATCTGATTTTTTCCTTAGACATAGCTCTACATTTTAGTTCTGGATCCAATTACAAAGCACGATAAAAAGAAAGAATTAATACAATACAAAAACAACAATTCAGAGGCATAAAAAGAACAAGTTAGTTGATAGCACTACATATCTTTCTAATCTGGCCAGCAGTAGCAGTTAGAGGTTCGATATCTCCCATCTTGATCATTGCTGATGCAAAATCAGATGCAAAAAGCTTAGGGTTCTTGCTATATTCCAACACGATAGAGTCTGTTGAACCTCCACTGAAAAGAGCTTGGTCTGTCTCAAGAAGACCTTTCTTTAATAAAAGGTTCTTGAAGTAGTTATTGTCAAAGGAGTGTGGAGTGACCAGATCGAGCGCTGCTAGATTCGAGTCGCCGCCACTTTTCGGGCACCGGTGCTGACGTGTAGACGCAAAGGCGGGGTCGATGTCATGACTTCCATTCTTGTTGATTCTATCGCGGAAAAAGAAACACTGACCTTGGCCTATGGTGTGAGCACCTGCATGCATGCATTATAATTAGGAGAACAGAACTGGATTTAGCTATTACTACCTACATTGGATGTTTATATTAATGTTAATGTTATGTTTGTACATACCAGATAACGCAACCATGTCTCTCGCGCTAAGACCTTTACAGGCAAAGCGAGATATGAGTGTGTCAAGACTGTCTTTGAAGCCAGGAATATGTTTTTCAGCTAATCCTTTGTTCGCGTATTCAGAATCTCTCCTTCCAAGTTTGACAGTCCAGGATGGACCTCCGACCTATTTCATATCATTACAAAATAATTGTATTAATAAAACAATTACACTGAAATAAAGTGGCAAAAATAGAGAAAATTGTAACTTACGTAATGCGAAGCATCTCTTGCAGCAACCGCGAGGACGTCAGCACAAGAGACAACTCCAGGACAAGCTTTCTCAACTTCGGCTTTGGCCTTTTCAATGACTTCAAAACCTCTAATAGAACCCTTATTGGTCGAAGCTTCTTTTTCACTTTGGCAAGAGGCTGTGGTGTCGAGCAAGATTGAGGCATCGCATCCCTGGACAAAGCAGTCGTGGAAATGAAGACGGATTAGAGAAGCAGCCATTCTACGCTCTCCACCGATAGAACGTCTGATGGAATTGCGTATTGTAGGTAGAGCGCTCGGACATGTTTTTTCGTAAAACGTTGAAGACAGTTGTGCGTTAGTAGTAGTGGTCGCAACAATGAGTAACATGAAAGCAGCAGCCAAGCTCAAGTTAGTAGTGTAAGCCATTCTTTTGTAAGAAAATTAGAGATGAGAATGATTAGAATAAGGAAGATGTGGATGGTATTTATATATATATTGTCAAGAAGGAGGTTAGTGAGTAGTTGCCGGGTGTCAGTCTTAGCTGCCATGTGATGCTTTATGTTGTGCTAAGAGCCTGCTCGTGGAACAAGTCATTGTCTATTTTGAGTGGTACTTCTTGTTGTACATGACCTCTTCTTTCAGGAACTAGATTTCAACTGTTGAATTAAAAATAGTCTCTCTATTATTATTTTGTTTTTTTTTCTACAATAGATAGTAAAGATGAATAAAAAAATTCAATCTAAAATGCGAAGAGGTGCAAAGTATATAACATAAATCAGGAAGCAAAAGCAATACAATGTAATAATTTACAAAGTAGAATTTTATGATTAGACTTGTCTAATGGAGATGTCCCGTTTCGGATTAACAGGAGGGTATCATGATAGAAAAGAATGAAAATCCAGCTGCTCTCATTCTGTTTTAAAAGGTAACGGGATAAGTTGATGTAGGCTTGGACCGCCCACATCTATCTTGCCGTTTTGGGCCCAACCTAAAAAAGTTTTATTCGTCATTCGGGCATCGGTAATGTATTTATATTTAAATTTGACGTAAAAATATTTTAATTAGTGAATCAAAATTTAATTGCATTTAAATTTATTTGTTTTTTTATTTTTTAGAATAATTGATTAGGGTTTGGTATGTCTCTTATATAAAGCATCTCATACCCTAATGTGAAGTAGTTGTTTTTGTTGAATTAAAGTTAAACATTTTGTGTTGTTTAACTTGTGACTTCATATTACCTTTGGATTAGAGTTTATCTATCATTCTTTCTTTTCATAATTTACGCTGTATCAGTTTGGTATCAGAGTTCCAGCAATTTCTGTTACGCAAAACATGAATCATGTTTCTGAAACTTGATTTTTCTGATTGAAGATCTAAATGAGAGAACGACATATTTCATTCTTCTTGCAATATTGAGGGAAAGATTGTCAAGTTCGTAATCATTCCGGGTAGTTGTGAGAATCTGATTTTTGAAGAGGTTGTTAAAAAACCGGCATTGAAGACTGAAGCTCTTCCAAGCCCTTACAAATTGGGTATGTTGAAGACGGATATCGGTGTAACAATTTATAAACATTGTCTAGTGTCTTTTTCTATCGGTTCTTGTAAATATAATGCTTGGTGATGCGTGGTTAGTGTATATGATTGCCATTTACTTTTCAGACGCCTGTAGCAATTTGATAGAAGTTCTACACATTATGGTATTTCAAATCTCAATAGTTTTATGTGGAATAACGGTAAGAGCACATTGTTGCCATCTAGACAGTTTAATAAGACGATGGGAAATAAGATTCGAGCGATGGACATATAAAATCTCCGTATGGAGAATCAATTCATGTTTGGAAAACTAGTCTATGCTGAGAATCTCTTTGAAGGTGTATTTGGGCCGGCATTTGACAAATAAGTCTATGATGAGGATATTTTTGAAGGTGCATTTAAGTCGATATTTGGCCAACCAGTTTATAATGGGTATGATGATGAATGCGAGGATGAATATATAATTAATGTTGAGGAGAAAATTGTGGATCAAGATGTTGTCTCAAGCTTCAGTACACCAGACTACATCGCTTCGAAGGTCATGTTGAAGGACTGTTAAGCAGTAGCTTTTACTATGTAGATGTGTCTTCCATGTATTTTTTGTTATCTTAAAATCGAACCCTTATTTTAGTTTTGTCTGGACACATCTTGTCGTATTAGAAAAAGGAAAGATGATATTTTTGTGTTTGAGATTATGAAGAGATTGATAGAAGAAAAAAGTATTATTTTAATGGATAAAATGTTAGGTTTTGTAATAAACCTGGAAGAGTTTTGGAGGTGATGGAGTGATACAGGATATTTATGAGGGTAGTGTGATACCAAATTTGTGATTGAGGAATGAGGATGATGAACAGTTTGACATACATTTACCATATCAGTGTAAATGAATAAGTTGTTTACAATGTCTAGCTACGAATACCATAAGAAATTCATAGACAAACAAAATCAAGATTTATTGAATAAGTTGAAGAGTCGGTTGATGACGATCACATAAGGAATTCGAGGGCGAAGTCTTCCCAATCGACAGAAGATGTTATAGGCAAGATGGCCCACAAATATGTAGTTGTTTTGAACAGACGCAAATGGGCATTATATGTCACTCAGATATCAAAACTGGGCAATATTGCTACTCAAATGGAACCCATCGACGAGCCCAATAATTTTTTTAAACGTTACAATGTCTGTTACAAAATTTGGATATCAAATTGTACTGTTTAGGGTCCTAAACCCTTATTTTACTATATTTTATTTTATTTTAGCTATATATTTTAATAAGTGAATCAAATTTGATTACATTCAAGATTTTATTTGATTTTTATTTTTAATATCTTTATTTTTTAAATTATTTGTTTAAGGTTTTGGATGTCTCATATATTAAGCATCTCATACCCTAATGTTAAGTAGTTGTTTTATTGAATTAAAATTAAACACTTTGTATCGTTTAACTTGTGAGTTCATATTATCCTTGGATTATAGTTTATATATCATTGTTTTTTCATAATTTTCATTGCATCATAAATTTTGTGGTCAACAAATATATGAATAAGAAAAATCAATTTCAAATGGATGTTTTTTAGGTTTTAGACGGACATTCGTTTGTTGTTTTTTATAATGAGCAAACATTTCGATTAGACTGATTTTTTAATGGCTTTTTATTTTATTAATTTATTCTGTTATGTTAATTTATTTATTTTAATAATTGATTCGACCTTTTAATATATATTTTTAATTAAAAATACTATTTATCATGAATAAAATTTATTTTTTAATCATTAATAAAGTTTAAATATCTAAATTCCATTTAGATTTTTTTTCCGCTTTCCATTATTAGGTTTTTAAACTGATTCAACTTTATTTTTAGTTGAAAGGGAAAAAATAAAAATAATTATCAACTATTAGAGAACGAGAAAAAAAAAATCAACTACAACAATCCAAAACATATAACTACACAATATCCACATCACAACAAACATCAACGAGAAATTCAATTCCAATGATACTTTTCTAACACGTGTGCATAGGAAGATAAGAATTTTATAAATTATCTTAGTTTCAATCTTGAGAGGAAAAAAATCCAAATTGATTCTAAACGTTAGGTTGATCCCCAATTTCATGTAGAATTTACCTCAAATAGTAAAAAAATAAATACGACCTCTACTCCATGTAAGTCATAGTGGAAGAGTGATTTTCGGATTCTTGTGGTATTTGTAGAAATTTTGGATGGTTATAGATCTTCAAAATTTGGAATTTTTTATGAACTTGATGGTGTTTATGATGTATCTAGGATGGGTAAAGCTTTAGAAGTGCTAGGAATGTTAGGGTTTATTATGTTTGTGGCTATAGAGCGTGAATTTGTGGCAACAATGAAAGTTTGTGGTATTTTTAGAGAAAAAAATAAGGTGAAAAGAGAAGATAATGATTTTATTCGTGTTTTTATTATTTAAACGGTTAAAAATGAGTTTTAGTCTCCCATGTTTACCCAGTGTATCAAAGTAGTCTCTCACTTTTATTTTTGTCTCGCACCCATCTTTTTTGTTTGATAAGTTTGAAAGTATAGTCCCCCGCACATGTGAAGACTGAGAAACTAACACATGTTTTTTAGTTTTGTAGCGCTTTCCGTCCCACAAACTTTTGCCCGACAATACCCATTACTATGTCACTTCACATACCAAGTAATCAGCAACGTCATATTATTTTTTACCTTTAAATTTTAACCACTTACCATCTACCCACATCCACCTAAGTTGGACCGGATCAAACTAAAATTAACCAAACCCAACATAGCCAAATTTAATATAATCAAACCTAATATTACTCGATAGATTAAGATTTTTTGGTTTCTCATGGAGTTAATGGGTGGTTTGGGTAATTAAATGAGTATTGGGTATGAGTAATATTAGGTTGGGTTGTATTAAATTGGGCTAGGTTGGGTTTGATTAATTTTAGTTATATCAGGTCCAACTTAGGTGGATCTGGGTAAATGGTAAAGGTAAATGATAAGTGGTTAATATTTAATGGTAAAAAGTAATATGATGTAGCTGATTACTTAGCATGTGAAGTGGCATAATAAAGGGTATTGTGGGGCAAAATGCTGGGAACCGAAAGCGCTACAAAACTAAAGAACATGTATCAGTTTCTTAAGCTTCACATGTGCAAATTTCTCAAACAAAAGAGATGGATGGGAAACAAAACTTGCAAACTTTTCAAACGAAAGAGATGGATGGGAGACAAAAGTGAAGATGAAGGACGGCTCTGATACACTGGGTATTTAGGGAAAAATAATCCCACGAATGCGGAAATAAGAACAAACAAGAGAAAAAGAATTTAACGTGGTTCGGCTAATTTTCTTACGTCCACGGGAGAAAAATAAGAATCACTATAACTCAAAAATATTACAAGGATTGGAGTCTCACTCCATACATTCAAGAGTTATACACTCACTTTTCTCACCCCAAATATTATACCCATAGAGAATAGTAATCTCATAGATTACTCAAACAAATTCTCCTAAACACTACCCATATTTCTCTCTCGCTCAAAGTGTTTCTCTCTAAATTGTGTCACACACAATATTACATAAATGTTACACTCTAGTGAAGTGTTTCAAGTGAGTCAAGTTATGCTATCCAAGACCAACTCATGGTCCTATTTATAGCAAAACAAAGCTTACAAAGGAAGCCACTTATGCTTCCAAATGAAGCTAATGGTTACTTGCAAGAAACTCATTTGCATTAAATGAAAGGAGGTTGCTTGTAAGTCACCCTTCAATTAATGCTTAGTTGTTTCTTGTAAGAAACCACAAGGTAGGGCCCACACTAATAAATGTGAGAGAGAGAAGTGAGCAGGCCTTACAAATCTCCCCCGCCTGCTCAGGAGGAGAGTGTTACCAGTCCGGCAACCTCTATGCACACATCAAGCTTTTGTTTCGGCAGTGACTTTTTCATCATATCTGATCCATTGTCATCGGTATGAATCTTCTCAATACTGAGCTGCTTTGACTCTAAGGTTTCACGAATCCAATGGTATCGAACATCAATATGTTTCGATCTCGAATGCAAACTTGGATTTTTACTAAGATGAATGGCGCTTTGACTATCGCAGTGGAGAGTATAGTTTTCTTGATTAAGGTCCAACTCTATAAGAAACTTCTTTAACCAGAAAAGTTCTTTACTAGCTTCAGTAATGGCAATATATTCAGCCTCGATAGTGTATAATGCAACACATTTTTGTAATCTTGATTGCCACAAAATTGCTCCCCCTGAAAACGTCATCAAATATCCCGAAATAGATTTCCTACTATCAACATCACCAGCCATATCTGAATCAGTGTAGCCTTCAAGAATAGGTTTACCATTGCCAAAACATAAAAATAATTGAGATGTTCCTCGAAGATACCTGAATATCCATTTCACAGCTTCCCAGTGCTCTTTTCCTAGGTTAGATAAAAATCGGCTGACTACTCTGACGGCATGAGCAATATCAGGTCTTGTACAAACCATGGCATATATCAAACAGCCAACAGCTGAAGAGTAAGGTATTTTATTCATTTCTTCCATCTCACTTTCTTTTGTAGGTGATTGCTTGGAAAAAAGTTTAAAATGCCCTGCAAGTGGGGAAGTAACAGGTTTCGCTTTGCTCATGCTGAATCTTTCTAAAACCTTCTCAATATATTTTTCCTGGGACAACCATAATTTGTTGTTCACCCTATCTCGAGTGATTTTTATCCCAAGAATTTGCTTTGCGGGACCCAAATTCTTCATTGCGAAAGATTTGCTGAGCTCCATTCTTCCATCTCACTTTCTTTTGTAGGTGATTGCTTGGAAAAAAGTTTAAAATGCCCTGCAAGTGGGGAAGTAACAGGTTTCGCTTTGCTCATGCTGAATCTTTCTAAAACCTTCTCAATATATTTTTCCTGGGACAACCATAATTTGTTGTTCACCCTATCTCGAGTGATTTTTATCCCAAGAATTTGCTTTGCGGGACCTAAATTCTTCATTGCGAAAGATTTGTTGAGCTCCATCTTCAACTGCTCAATCTTTCCAATATCACGACCAACAATCAACATATCATCCACGTAGAGCATAAGGATGATAAAATTATTTTCAGAAAATATCTTAATGAAAACACAATGGTCAGATGAAGTCTTATTATACCCGTGTTCCACCATGAAGGAATCGAACCTTTTGTACCACTGTCGTGGGGCTTGTTTGAGACCGTACAAACTATTCTTTAGTTTGCAGACCAAATTCTCTTTATCTTTAGTCTCAAACCCTTCAGGTTGCTTCATGTAAATTTCTTCTTCCAAATCACCATGGAGAAAAGCAGTTTTCACATCAAGATGTTCAACTTCCAAATTCAAGCTAGCAACTATTCCAAGAACAACACGAATAGATGACATTTTTACTACAGGTGAAAATATTTCTTCAAAATCAATACCTTTTCTTTGACCAAATCCTTTGACAACCAGTCGCGCCTTGTATCTTGGTTGTGGATTTACTTCTTCAGTCTTCAGCTTAAACACCCATTTATTGTTGAGTGCTTTCTTACCTTTTGGTAACTCTACCAAATGGTATGCGTGGTTCTCATACAATGACTTCATCTCTTCTTTCATGGCTTTCCACAACTCCTTCTTTTGAATGTGCAGCACAACTTCTTCAAAACATTCAGGTTCTCCCCCGTCAGTTAGTAAGACATACTCATTTGTTGGGTATCTAGTCGAAGGTCGACGATCTCTAATTGATCTTCTCAAATGGGATTCTTCAGTATGATTTCCTTCAACGTCAACTGTTTCTTCATGGTCGGGAGCCTTGCCATGATCCTCATACTCAACTAGAAATGGTGCATCCGGAACTAAGTCAATTTTAGTATTGACATCTGATTTTGCATTCTCGACGTCCTTCATATCTCCAAGAGTCTGGTCTTCGAAGAACACAACATCTCTACTTCGAACAACTTTTCTACTTCTCGGATTCCAAAGTCTATAACCAAACTCATCATGTCCGTAACCAAGAAATATGCATTCTTTGGTTTTCTCATCCAGCTTGGCTCTTTCATCTCAAGGGACATGTACGAACGCCTTACAACCAAACACCTTCAAGTGTTTGTAACTTATGTCTTTTCCGGTCCATATTCTTTCGGGAATTGCACCATCTAAAGGACCTGAAAGGGATAAGTTGACAAGATCTACGGCCGTCATCAATGCCTCACCCCAGAAGGACTTTGACAATCTTGAATGGGAGAGCATACACACGATCTTGTTACAAATAGTTCTATTCATTCTTTCCGCAACACCATTATGTTGCGGGGTCTTGGGTACCGATCTCTCAAGCTTGATACCATGAACTCTGTAATATTCTTCAAATGGTCCAATGTATTCACCACCATTTTCGGATCGAATACATTTCAAAAGTTTTCCTGTTTGCCTTTCAACGTTGGCATGAAACTTCTTGAATACTTCTAACACTTGATATTTGGTCTTCAAAGGATAAACCCACACCTTTCTAGAATGATCGTCAATGAATGTGACAAAGTATAATGATCCGCCAATACTTATGTCACCCATAGAACATACATCTGTATGTATTAGATCAAGAATATTATTCTTTCTATATGGTCGTCCTGCTCGAAATGCGACTCTGTGTTGTTTTCCTGCCAAACAATGAGTGCATTGCTTTAAAGGAATATTTGGAAAATTCGGTAGAAGATTTTCTTTCGTGAGAATTTTAAGTCCCTTCTCACTCATATGACCAAGTCTGGCATGCCATAAATTCGCCGAGTCTTCATACTTGATCGCATTCGCTTCTACTCCACTTGATTGTTTTGTTTGCATTTAATACAAATGATCAATGCTCTTACCTCTGGCCACGACCAGATTTCCTTTCTTAAGCTTCCAAACTCCATTGCCAAATGTGTTTTCGTATCCCATATCGTCAAGTTGACCAGTAGAGATCAAATTGATACGGATGTCTGGAACATGTCAAACATCTTTTAATAACAGCTTGCAACCGCTGCTAGTTTCCAGTGTTGCATCACCTCGACCAACAATTTCACATCTTGCCTCATTTCCCATCTTGACAAAACCAAACTCACCACTTGTGTAAGTGGTCAAAAGGCTTCTATCGGCTGTTACATGAAATGATGCTCCAGAATCAATCATCCATGTGTCTTGGCATGCGAGGTTGACAAGTCCATTGTAAAAAAATAGGTATGTTTCACCATCGTTGGATATGACAGCTTCATTTCCTCTATTGTCTTCATTATTTTCCTTAGCCTCATTTTATCTCAGCTTCCAACAATCCTTTTTGAAATATCCAGGTTTATGACAGTAGTTGCAAGTGAATTCACCTCTTGACTTTGATTTGCCTCTGAACTTGCTTTTGTTTCTCCTGTCTCTGGAGAAATGTTTGTTTCTAGTTCTTCCTCTCTCTGTGACTAGTGCTTGTCCTTGAGGGTGGCTGAAAGAGCTTTGTTCCGCTCTTCTTTTGCCTTCTCTGTTGATACTTTTCTTTACCATGCTTAACGTCACCTTTCCTTGTGGTGGTGAATTGCTAAGAGCTACCACAAGTGTTTCCCAGCTATCTGGTAAAGAACTTAACAAAATCAACGCTTGGTTTTCTTCAACTAAGGTCAGCTCCATGTTCGTCAAATTGTCGAGAATCTCGTCAAATTTCGCCAAGTGGTCAGATACACTTTGCCCATCATAAAGTTTCAGGTTCACAAGTCCCCTTATGATGAAAGCTTTATTTTGAGCATTTTTGGGCTCATACATTTCTTCTAAATGATTCCATAATTTGAAAGCATCAGTTTCTTTTGCGGTGTCGCGAATCGCCCTTGTTTCAACCCACTGTCGAATCACACTAACAGCTTTACAGTTGAGTTTCTTCCAATCTGCTTCACTTGTTGCACCTTGTTTGACCCCTTTTAGTTCACTATGATCAAACAAGTCTTTACAGTACAACAAATCTTCCATCATGGTTTTCCAAATGGAATAATTTGTTTCCGTGAGTATGATCATGGAATTGCCACCAATATTCGTACGTTCCTCCATTTTTGTACGAAGAAGAATGATATGGAACTGCAAGTTGACTCTGATACCAGTTGTAGGGAAAAATAATCCCACAAATGCGGAAATAAGAACAAATAAGAGAAAAAGAATTTAATATGGTTCGGCTAATTTGCCTACGTCCACGGCAGAAAAATAAGAATCACTATAACTCAAAAATATTACAAGGATTGGAGTCTCACTCCATACACTCAAGAGTTATACATTCACTTTTCTCACCCCAAATATTATACCCCAAGAGAATAGTAATCTCACAGATTACTCAAACAAATTCTCCTAAACACTACCCGTATTTCTCTATCGCTCAAAGTGTTTCTCTCTAAATTGTGTCACACACAATATTACGTAAATGTTACACTCTAGTGAAGTGTTTCAAGTGATTCAAGTGATGCTATCCAAGACCAACTCATGGTCCTATTTATAGCAAAACAAAGCTTACAAAGGAAGCCACTTATGCTTCCAAATGAAGCTAATGGTTACTTGCAAGAAACCCATTTGCATTAAATGAAAGGAGGTTGCTCGTAAGTCACCCTTCATTTAATGCTTAGTTGTTTCTTATATGAAACCAAAAGGTAGGACCCACACTAATAAATACGAGAGAGAGAAGTGAACGGACCCTACAGGATAGACATAAGAGACTAAGTGTTATTTTTAAACTATTTAAAACCTTTTGATAAAATTGCTTTTAATCCATCGGGTTTAACCAAAAGGTAGGATCCACATTAATAAATGTGAGAAAGAGAAGTGAGCAGACCCTACTCGATAGACATAATAGACAAAGAGTTATTTTTAACCTATGGGTTTGGCTAACCGGTGCCCATGGGCACCGGTTAATGAACATTTAATACCTTACTTTTTAGTGAAATCAATGTACTTTTTTATATTTAGAATAAAGAGTAAAATTATAGACAGAATTACCCTTCTACTTAATAAAACATACCTAGATTTTGATACTGTTGTGTTAGGAAAAGAATTATTTTTATCTCAAAATTAAAAATAATATATATATATATATATTTCTTAAATTCAAAAATAAAAGTAATTTTAGAAACTACATTTTTTAAATTTAATAAACACTATATTATTTCTTTATAAAAAATCAGTTTCTTTTTTTCAATTAAAAAATATAAGTGATTTAAAAACAATCGTTTTGTTTTTTTTAAACAAGTTTTTTTATAAAGAATATATAAAAAATAAATATTTATTTTTAAAAATATTATATAGAACTGATATCAAAAATAATTTAGAAACTGATTTTTTCAACTTGTATTTAGAAATTTCAAAATAAAACTGACTTAAAACTAATTCAATAAAATTAATATAAAATATATTTTCTAAATTTTGTTTTGAAAGTCAAAAATAAAATACTATAAATATATTAATTAGATAAAACATTAGAGGATTTACCGAAAAATAGTCTTCAAAATAAAAATAATTTAACAATAATAATTAATAGAACTTAAGTTTAATAAATAATATATTAGTACTTAATTAAATAAAAGATTACGGTATTTAGGTAGATAATACTATTACTATTATTTAAGTATGGTAATATTCTAAAAGGATAGTTATGTCCATGTAAAAAAAGTATAAAATTATCATTATTAGCATTTGAAAATAGTCTAATAACCAATCAAAAATTGATATTAAATGTCCACCAACCCCACTAACCGGCCCCATGGGCACCGGTTAGCAAAACCGTTAACCTATTTAAAACCCTTTGATAAAATTGCTTTTAATTCATCGGGTTTAAAGATCCCGATGGTGCTTGTTGGTATCGCTGTTAATCGGGATCAACGGCTCGTGGAGTCATGGTTTTGGTAAGACCAATTTGGTTTTTATGTTACGTGCACTGGTGGGTTGCGTCCGGAGAGTTTCATCCTTGCACCATTTACTGTGCTTTGGGTGGTATCTTAGGGAATCCCGTCAAAAGATATATCTAACTGTGGCATTGAACAGTAAATCGTCCCTCGACTATCGCGTTTGGTGGCAGATAGTCCCTTGACTTTCAAATGTCCGTTGACAGTCCCTGGACTATCGCGTTTGGATAAAGTTAGTCCACCAGATCCTCTAATGTATGAGAGGCTGCCACATGTCACCATAGTCCCTAGATTTTTGTATCACCACTAGTCCCTTGAGTTTAGTTCAAACCCAAAATGTAGAAAATTACAGAAAACTAAACTCAATGGACTAGTGGTGATACAAAAATCTGGGGACTATGGTGACAGGTGGCAGCCTCTCATGGATCAGAGGATCTGGTGGACTAACTTTATCCAAACGCGATAGTCCAGGGACTGTCAACGGACATTTGAAAGTCAAGGGACTATTTATCACCAAATGTAATAGTCGAAGGACGATGTACTGTTCAAAGCCATCTAACTGTACTATGGACAACGGGCTGACTGCTGCCCAATATGGTATCTTGGTACTGTTCAATTCCAGGTACGATAAAAGCATGATAGGTTTAGGTACGACTGACTAGCGTGTGATCATGGCCCATTCGGATAATGCCAAAGTATATCGTATTTTTGTATCGGTGACGAGCACATGTACGATTATATCACTTTAATAAATAGGGTACGTGTTGCTACACTTAAAAAATATAATATATTTTTTTCATTCGTCCAAAATTCAAAATAATATATATTCAAGAGTGTTGTTATAGTTTTATTACAGTCTAATGAAATAATATATTTATACAATATGCTATAACTATTTACAGTATAACTAAGTAATATGTTAGTAATATATGTCGTTATAGTTTGGTTATAATATAAATTTTATATTATAAGATATAAGATATAGGATTTTATTAGCAAATAAAAAGTTACAAAGTAAAACCCAATTGAATTATGGCTTGTAATTGACTACCCTTAATATTTGGAGGGAATTTTAAATAGATTTGAATATTCATGTGAAAAAGAGGCGGCAACTCTTTTATTTTCTTCCAGGTAATAACTTGTAATCACCTTTCTCTTCTTTCAGCTAGTCTTTAGACCAAGAAAAATTAAGTCTACTGATATTAAGCTAAAATGGTCTATCAAAGGCTTATTTTAGGGTATGGTTAAATTGGGGTTCAATTGGCTAACAAGCCTCAATTTTAACCATACCCAACTTAAATTTAAGTAGCCCCAACCATATACCCAAAAAGCCCTTTCATTTTTTATTAAGTCAAAACCCTAAACACTAACCATTCCTATTTCTAAAACAGCCCCAAAACCCTAAACACTCTCCAAACTCTAAACTTCTACAATCTTGCAAAATCAGCCCCAAATTCAAATCCGAAGATCTCTACCACATCAACAACAAGACAAGAACTACAATGGGCAAAGAAAAAGAGTAAGTTTTTACTCTTAAATGTAGTTTGTTTCTATATTTGGTTTTGGTTAGGTTTTTTGATTTTGATGCTAGGGTAGGTTTGTTTGTGGCTGATTTGGTGTTATATTTGCTTATGAAGTTGTTTATAGTTGTCTAGTGATGCTAGGGTATGTTTGTTTTTGCCTGATTTGGTGTTGTAGGTAGTTTTTTCGAGGTTTTTTGAGCTCGACAATGGCTGTTTCGTGCTTCCCCTGCCGGTTCAGTTGGTGGTTAACCGGCGGGGGAGCTGGGTTTTATGCAGGTGTTCTTCATCCCCGTCGGGTTTCAGGGGATTCACCCGGCGGGGGATGTATTTTTTTCAGGTGTTCTTCATCCCCGCCGGCTGGGTCCTGATTCACCCGGCGGGTGAAAACTATTATTTTTTAAATTGGAGTTTTCACCCGCCGGATGAATAATTGTCACCCGGCGGGTGAAAACTTCAATTTTTAATTAAATAGTTTTCACCCGCCGGGTGACAATTATTCATCCGGCGGGGAAGACCTGTTATGTAGAAAAAATTGGTTTTCTTTAGAGAGCTTCTAACTTTTATATTTTGTTAATGTTTTTGCAGACAACACGAGGCACCTCGCTTAACAAAGGAGAAGGCGGCCAAGGCGGCAAAAAAGGGTGAAAGTAGCCGACGGCCGGTTGTCGCCGCTAGGCCGGAACGTGGGGACCAGACAGAGCGTGTTTGTCCCAACCGCGAGGTGCGCGAGGACCCGACGGAACAATCGTTGCGGCATCAGAAATACGATGCCACAAGGGAGGCCCCCCGTCGACGATCTTCTCCTCCACGAGAGGTGCTCCCCATCCAACGGCGGCGTGCCCTAGTGGACGAGGATGAGGAGGAAACGGAGGTCCCATTGCCACCACCTCGAAGAGAGGTCCGTGCCGAAGGGCGTCCAACCGATGCGGAGGGATGGAAAAATCTTTTTCTATCCTAAAATAGCGTCCTTCTCTTCCCCTACTATGCGCAGCATGAGGCGTACTACGCCTTCAAAAACGATGCAAGTTATCTAATTTATTATTTTTTTTATTAGTTAAATTTTTGTTTTAACATTGTATATATTTTTGAATTTTTTTATAGGCGCGCTCGGGCATCACGGTGCAGTCGAAATACGGTTTGATTGGTCAGTGAGACCTTAGCAAACAACTAGGGGTTAGGGCTTACCTCGAGGAGACACCATTTTGGTCGTTGATACGGCATCTACCGAGGTTCAACAACCACGTCCAGTTGGCGGAGGTGTTCGGTGAGAGGTGGCACCAGGAGACCAACACGTTCCAGTTCTCCTTTGGGGAGATGACGCTGACACTGGACGACGTCTACGTGATTACGGGCCTCCCAGTTGAGGGGAGAATTATTGACCTCTATAGGCCGGATCCGATAGAGGCCGACGTAAGCACGGTATGCGGAGCTGTTGGGAGTTTCGGCTGCTGATGTCCAGCAGGAAATGGAGGCGCATAACGGGAGCGGATTCGGCCTCCGATGGCTTAGGACCACATTCTCCGGGGAAGAGTACTTAGATTCCAACGCCGCCTGCACTCCGGAGATGAAGAAGGCAACAACTAGGGCATACATCTTGTTTTTCCTCGGGTGTACTATCTTCACCAACACGAGCCAAAAGAACATCCAGTGCGATTTTCTCCACCACCTCGAGGACTTGACGAAGGTTGGTGAGTACGCATGGGGGACTTGTGCGTTGGTGTGGTTGTACAAGAGCTTGGGAGGCATTTCGAAGCACTCCTTGAAGACCTTGGTCGGCTTCTCGGCCTTGTTCGAGTGTCGGGTCTATGACCACTTCCCCGTCTTCCGCGCGCCAGTGAACAGTGGTTATAGCCCAACGGATCCGAAGATGCTGGCGTGGTTGCCTAAAACGATCCCGGTATCATTAGCTCGGGGAAATCCGTACTACCGTGACATCCTCGCGGCTCAAGGAGAAAAAGATGTAAGTTATCTTCTTTACGTTTACTAATATACATCTACTCTATATAAAATGTTTGACGAGTAAATAATTTTTTTTGTAGGTTATTTTCCGACCTTACGAGGATGTCCGTGAGGTATGGCCGGAGCACGCAATAGGGTTGTACCGAAACCCTATTCGCCTAATGATGGTGAGCGAGGCATATCACCCCGACCGAGTGATGCGCCAGTTCGGTTGGATCCAAGAAAAGCCGCTCGACCCCCTCGTTGCTAGAACCGGTCTTGGTAGAGGAGACCACCTTCGCTATGCACTTCAGGTTAGGCATTGGACGAACTGGAGGGAGCACCTATACGTGATCGATAGGTATTCGAGGCCCTTGGAAGTGAGTACTCACACCGCATCCCCCCAGTACAAGGCATACATGAAGAAGTACAGGTGGTTTAATATCACACCTCGGATTCTTACGGAGGCGTCGGCGATCGATGTGGTGAACACGATTAATCGTATTCGGCCGTTAGACGACTCAACTGACGAGATAGTATCTTTTGGGAGGAAGGTTATGGAGCTTACCGGACCGTGGCTTCTGATTATTATGGTTGGATTTTTGATTTGCATGTTATTCTAGTTGTGAACATTACCGCTGTTTTTAATGGTTGACATTTGGTTTAGCTTTATTATTATAAACTGTAACTTTGTTGTTGTATTTTAGTTTCAAGTTATCCCATTTGTTGTTTGTTTAATTTAAGTTTGTTCTTGTGGTTTGCGTTTAATTTAAGTTTGACACGATTAAGTTTGTTTAATTTAAGTTATCTAATTCAATATGCCCACTCACACTCTAGTCTTAAACAAGTAGAACATGTTATAGTTTCAACCAAAGTAAGTTCCAAAGTAAGTTCCCATAAAAAACATAGTGCTAATACCCTTTTTTTTAAAACATAACCCGTTCCCCGCCGGGTCAGCAATTTTCGACCGGCGGGTGAATACTTCCCCGGCGGATGAAAATAGCTCCCCCACCGGGGTGAATAAACAAACCGGCGGGTGTAGTCCCTCACACCGCCGGTTGATATCGTGTGGAAATTCTATATTTCCACTCGATCTCCCCGCCGGTTGACAAATACTCCACCGCCGGGGACATTGTCAACCAGCGGTTCAAAATTCCTTGAGCGGCGGGGAACCCTACCACATTCCATCCTCACATTTTTTTAGGATGGGCCAACTCCCCCCCGGGGTGAAAATTCAGCACCGGCGGGGATGTTTCCTCCCCGCCGGGGAAGTTGTCCCTCGCCGGTCGAAAATATCTGAACCGGCGGGGTCGGTTATTGTTTTAGGTTTCTTCCTTTGTGTAGTAGCTGGCTTCGTCAACCGGCGGGTGACAAGTCATGGACCGGCGGGGACCTAGAGACAATTATTGCCCCGGCAAAAAATAATTCCCGCCATATGACTCTCCCGCAAAATGAAACTCCCGCCAACAATATACTTCCATTATAAATATACAAGTGTTAACGAGCAACATGGCATCCATCAAACACTTAGAAACAAATGGAGTTTACCGCTAATGAAGACTACTATATGCTTGTAGCAGTCAAGGATTCCCGGGCCGAGTTGGGTGAAGATAGGAGTGATGCATTTTTTGAAAGGGTTTTGTGTCATATGTATTACAACTACGGTTATTTAGAAACTGGAGGTGTCGTTGTGCGCAGCCGTGATGAAATCAAGACACGATACTTTTTTGTCCAGCCCCTCACGAAGTTGTTGTTCATGCCGCGAAGAATAAAAGAAGAGGCGGTAAAGGTCTGGGACATGACCGTCTGCGACTATATCACTAGGGATATGGTAGCATATGTGGAGGATATGGTTATGGCAAGGGAGGATGGCGACGATGTTTTACACAGCTTGCGTTACGACTACTAATAGTGCAATCTGTCGTATTCGAACGTGTTTTTATTATTTATGTTGCGTAATGTTGTTATAGCTTGTTATGTTTTTATTATATGTGGCATAGCAATGCCTCCCAATACGCTTTACGCCCCTCTTCTATGTGAGTGTTACCAAGTTCGATTAATGCTTTCATCAGATATTGATCTTCTAACTCGTTCCAGAGACACATTATTTTAGGGTTTTTCTTGTTGTGTGGCCATGACATTTATTTTATAGATATTAAACTCCCGCCAAATACTTTGCCACATAAACTTCCACCAAAATAAGTCCCGCCATTTTTTATTTCCCGCCAAATTCGAACACCAACCTAATGAGACTCCCGCCAATAAACAAATGATAAGCGGGGAAAACAACACCATTTCCCGCTCACTATTTTTATGATTGAGCCACATGCATGTACTCTATAAATAATGTAATCCAACTATGAAACTAAACACTTAAGTTATAACAATGGATGATTCCGGCTGGAATGTGTACGAAGATGCAAGCCTCCTATGCGCATTCGACTTCGTCAAAGCTACGATGCAGGAGGAGATTCCTGGTTTCGTCGATGCGGTTCTGTGCAGAATGTTCTTCAACCACGGTAGGGAGGCATCGTGTCCAGGGTGTTTAATGCCCCGACCACGTACCCGCGAAGAAGTCGCCGATAGGTTAGCTTATCTTAAAACAGTGACTATACATATCGAGTCACTTCCTTGGGAAGACCGAACCAAAGTCCGAAAGGTATTTGACATGGGATTGCAGAGTACAATTACGCAGGAGATGGTGTCGGAAGCGATAGAGCGGGTGGAGCTAGAAATAGCCGATGCAATAGCCAGCGCCGTTGAAACACTCTCAACTCCCGAGGGAAGTAGTGACTCAGATGGATTCGGGATGAACTATCCGACCCCGTAAAACTGAACGTGCAATGCTAACTCAGAGTTAGCTTATCTATCATTTGGTTTACGTTATGTGCTTATGTATTTCTAATTATGAAATGCTTTAAATTAAAGTGTAATGTTTTAATGCAATCATCATATTAAGAAGCTTAAGTGTTATTGTTTTCAACATAAAAAACATCCAAACATAAAAACCATAAAAGCATAAAAACCATCCAGGGTTTACATTCGTTACAATCGTCTAGTCATCAAGCAAAAGCGGATAAATCGGTTACTTCGGGGTAATTATTTTTAAGCTCTTCGTATTTCTTGCAACGAGATGCAATCGGAAATGCCCAACCTTCAGCTTCTGGTGAATGCAAATTTAAGCAACAAGGATGTATCCTAGCACATGGGGCTTCCGCCTTAATCCCAAGCTACAAAACGAAAACACGATAAAATAAATTTCTTGATATTAAAATTACCATTAACATACCCCTTGTATGAATACTTACGTTCACGAAATGGTTGGAGTTGACCCAACCCAATCCGATTTCCAACCGGTTTGGCATCTGAGGAGGTGCACCTCTTAGCGGAAGAAAAGTGAAGCCGACATCCATATTTCGGAATAGCCCAACAAAATGGAGTATGCAGTTAAACGCAGATACAATTGCCACTCCCATCTCGGGCATGGACATCCAATGGTCCTTAGTTCCCACATCGCTAGAACATTTCACACGCTCCGCAACATCAATCAAATCCTCCATGCTAGTAAAAATCTTTACGTAGACCGATGCGTAATCCATCAGCTCGTTGTAAAGGGCATCCCTTATCAACCTCCACCCATCTTGTTGCCCGTTCAAGGCGTACGCTATCGAGCGGTACCCGCAATGCCCATCGGATTTAACATCGCTAATGGACTCTACGAAAGGCCTAAAATATATGGGGAATTGGTTCTTGTATCCTTTGGGGTCTACAAAACTTGCCTTCACCGGCATCGTAGAGCTTGACCTACAACCCACCGTTCCACTACTAAGCATTATCCCACTTTCTTGCGTTGGAATAGCGCTACCTTTCGTACAAGCGGGGGTGGTCCCCGAACCACGTTTAGGCTCCTTCTTTTTTTCCCTTTCCTTGAGGTTTCGATTGGAAGTTTGAAGTCTCCAAGTAAGGATGGCGTACTATCATGTTCTTCCTTAAGAACATGTTCGTGCCAACGTTTGTCGCGTTTAGTGGATGTATCATCAGCGGCAATAGATAACTTACGTTTGTTAGGTGGACGACCGTGCGCTTTTTGCTTAACCAATGGCTCCAAAATGTTAGTTGTTTCGGTATGGACGACGACAAACCATTGTTTATAAACGTGCTCTATGCGTGCTTTGTCATTGGACTCCATGACATCGCATACTAGTTTGTCAAGATTGTCTTTAAGTTGCTCATTCGTCGAGAGGTTGGTACGAACTAGGATGTCTAACCTCTTCCAATGTTCATGAAAAAACTCAAGCGGCACCTCTATGCCTTTCACAACAAACTCATAGATTTCATGGGCGCAAGGCATGCCGTGCGTAGTTCGTATGGCACAACCGCAAGGCATATCCGGTGCGATTGTCATGTTCCAGGCACATTCGACTTCGTCGGCCAAAATTTCCATTGCATGGTGGGAGATGTTGTTTTTTAGTTGACCGTACACAATGTTTGTGAATTTATGTAGGGCCAACAAACGGCTCTTTTCAAAGGAAGCCTTGATGTCTCCGTGTTGCAATTCGATCAAAGTATGCAACTTCAATAAAAAAGATTCAAAGTTACCTTTGCTCGTATCGATGAAACGCTTGAGGCTCGAATGAGCGCTCTCCACGCGGTTTGTGGTTTGGTTACCAAAATGCATCCACTTGTTAGTTCTCCACGTGACAAACTTGTCACCGTACGACCCTACCCAACTTTCGGTATACTCAATCGCTTCCGGATACTCTTTGAAGTCGCGGTGCAATTCCGACCGGTAGTTCTCGTACGCTAACTCCGTTTCCGCCAACATCATTCCATTCCACACTTTCAAAAAGCCATTGGACACAATTTTCCCCTTTATGATCTTTTTTGTTTTTGCTAGGACGTTCATGTTGATGTGCCATCGACACAACATGTGCGTTGCATTGGGGAACACTTCCTCCACCGCATTCACAAGCGCCAAGTCTTTATCCGTCAAAACAATGGATGGTAATTCGATGGAGTGAGTTACCATCAACGAATGTAAGCATCCTAACACCCACTTGTAGGCCTCGATTTTTTCACTCGACATAAAAGCAAATCCAATGTAGAATGTTTTCCCCGTACAAGTCGCACCCACGACTTCGTACAACGACATCCCGTATTTGATCACCTTGTACGTGTTATCCATTAAAATGACGTTCGGAAATGTCCGTAACAAATCCAAACTAATCGGGTGCGCAAAAAAAAGCTCGCCTATGATATCGCTTCCGTCTTCGGACTTTCTATGGAATTCGTAGTAGTTTAATCGCTTTAGTTCACCCAACAAGTATTGGAATTGCGACCGACCGCCTTTCTCGAGCTTCCGGTGTTTTAGTATTGCGTTGTACACGGTGCGCATTGTAGAAGAATTCTTAGGGTTCAATTTCTTCACTCTACCAAGAATATCACGAGGACGGGATCCCATTTTCGTCGAACTAACCACGAAATCCATCTCTATTTTTTGAAAGCGTCCCACGTAGGAATGACCTTCTTTGTAGGATGTAGTATTGTGATTGTGAACGCCGCACACAACCTCTATTCCCCACAAATCATCACCCATCTTCTTTCCTTTAAGGGCGAACGGGCATCCGCATTTTTTCGTTCCGGTAGACTTCCTCTTTAGATCCTTAGGGTCTACCAGTTTTGTGTAAACTCCAGATCGTTCGCACACAAACTCTACTCTCGGAGTTTTACAATCGTGTCTATCGCATCGGCGTAAAATAATCACAAACCCGTTATCTGATGCGGTTTCCTTAACCCATTCAATAAGGTCTGCCCGGGAGTAGTACTGAGATTTGGTGTTGAACAACTCGCTATAATCGATGGAGCAAGGCACCGGTATTTCCTCCTCCTCCGCCTTCGCCATGCACGAACTAGTCAAATAATCCTTTGACCCATCCTTTAACCCTCCATCTTCGCTCTTTAACTCTTCACTCTATGCATGTTAAAAAAAAGCATCAAATACGACCATGGATAAAATAAGCCAAAACCCCAACCCAACGGTTAGAAAATTCACACAAATAAGGTTCTTTCCCCGCCGGTTCTATATGGTTCCAACCGGCGGGGACATTGTCAAGCGGCGGTTGAAAATTCCAAAACCGACGGGGATATTGTCAACCGCCGGTTGACAATTCTTTACCCGCCGGGGTTCGGGGCATAATTTTAACTCCATTGGAGAAAAAACACAGGGGTTTACCCCGGCGGTTTCATATACCCACCCCGGCGGTTTTACATACCCACCCCGGCGGTGCGAATAATATAACCCGACGGGGACTAAACACAAATTAAATCTTACATTCTGGACAAAACAAGGGAGTTCGCCCCGCCGGATACAGGGTAACAACCCGCCGGTTAAGGGTGTCCCACCCGGCGGGTGGGACTCGACGACCCCGCCGGTTGGACAAGGCGTGCCCCGGCGGGGAACCTTCACCGTTTTAATTTGAATGTTCTTACTCCCCGCCGGTGTGGAGGGTTGAAACCGGCGGGGCAGTTCGGGTTCTACCTTTCTAAATGTAGAAGGTCTACCAAAATGGAAACTTTTATAAAAAAGTTGGTTAGAACAACTACCATATTTGGAGTCCCATGCTCCTCAGCAAGCTTCTCACATTCAGAGTCCATCCTTCAATTATTCCGAATTTATAAAAAAAGGTAATGATTTTTGGAGGTTGAAGTGTTTATTTGTGAGTTTTTGAAGTTCTTGAAATTTTAGGAGTTTTTGAATTTTTGGGAGTTTTTGAAATTTTTCTTAAGACTAGAGTATAAGAGGGTTGTTTGGAGGAGTAATTTTGTGTTCTTCCACATTTGGCTAACCATACCCACATTCCACTACAAGACAAAAATAAAGATTCTTAGTCAAAGGGTAAAACCGTCTTTGACAATTGAATTAAAAAAATTCTCTAAAATTTGGGAATGCTTAACATTTTTTGGACCCTAATTTAGACATACCCCTTATTTTATTCTTTATTGAGTAAAAGACCTCTTGATTCACAAATCAGAACAGATTTGTAGTAGCAGATCACAAAGGAACCTACTTTAGCCTTTTGATTCTTTAGGAATGATCTACAGTCCGGTAAAATCCATCTAAGTTAGAATTTATTCGAGCTTTTTACCGTGTTGAATCCATCAGCAATCAAATATTAATTCTCTTTATTGTAGCTAAGATAATGATTTTTAATTCCAACTAAGAGCATAAATATATTAGTTGAACACGAAAGAATCCAAAATTGCCTTATGAGTTCTTATTATATCCTATTTCAGGTAAGAATCCTTATTAGTTTTGAGGTTAGCCCAATATTTTTCTTCGTCGAATCCATCACCAAGTAAAAACCTTTCTTATAGACTGATTCAATTCTCTTCTTTGTAGTTGAGATTGATGAGGGTAGAATTCGCCGATATAAATAATGAGGGTTTAATTGTGAATAAAAGATACTTGGTGTAGTTATTAATGTACTTAGGATCTCTCGGGGACCAATTTGTAAATACGGTACTTGGCAAAGGGCCTCATTAATTATGTAAACAGCCCACCAAGGATTTTAGTGGGTCCACCTTATTTTAGTATAAAAGGTGACCCACTTTCTTGGTAGGTGAGACATTGAATTTTATTATATTCCATTTTCTCTCTCTCTACACTTTCTCTCTCTAGTCACATCAAGCACAAGATCCGAAATATTCTTCCAAACATTTATTGACTCATCATTGGCGCCGTCTGTGGGAAACAGTGATACCAAGAAGGAATCTTTTTTCTTTGAAAATCACGCTTTACGAGATGAACAACGAAGCTGTAATAGAGAGGGTCGGTAGAGAAGTGATCCGAGCTGTCTCGTTGTCAAAGGGCGAGGAAGCACCTGGTTGGGAACACCACGACCGGGGTCGGGACAAATGGTCGACCCTGATAATGACCCGAAAACAGCTCCTTGAAGACATCGCCAGACTAAACGCAGAAAGGGAGCGGGCACTGGACGAGAAAAGGGTCCAGGAAAGGAAAGGCAAGGAACCCCTCTTGGAGGATCGTGAGGAGGCCGACCCCACTGGTCCGCGCATCGAAGCCCGACCTGCTAGGTATTATCGAGAGCCTCACCCCGAGGAAGGCAAAACTCCAGAACACAGCGGTACCCAGAGGATCATCGCGGCATGTCGGTTGACTACACCTCGGATGATTCGTCGGGCAGGGAGTATCGCCGGCTAGAAAGAGTCCAACGCACACGAAAGAATCGTTCCCGACGCCTCCGAAGACCTAGGACGGACTCCCAAAAATACAAGAAGGGTAGCACCGAGAAGCAAACCCCGGTGTCTTTTGGGAAATAAGAAATTCCCGCCGCCAGCCGTGAAGAGCGGGCGGTGTTTCCTCCAGTACCGTGGCAACCTTCGAACAGTCAGAACCATGGTTACCGAACCAGCAACCAGTTTATCAGCCCAGGAGATGAGGGACTCTACGGAGTTCAAACAGAAGAGCTTGTGGGAGGAGCGTGCGGGTTCGGAGTCAATTGGAGGGCATCTCCATTATCCGACGAGATATTGACAGGACCGCTCTCGAAGCGATTTGACATTTCTAAACTAGAAAAGTACGATGGGAAGAAGGACCCAGATAATCATTTAGAAGCCTTCAAAAACTTCATGCTGAGTTTCGACAACAATGACAAACTCTTATGTAGAGCTTTCTCCATGACCTTCAGGGACCGAGCATCTAAGTGGTACAACCGCTTACCGCAGGGCAGCATCCGAAACTTTGGGATATTTTGGACGATGTTTAGGCAACACTTTGTGGGAAGTAAGAGTTTCTCGGCCAACAGAGACACTATTATGAATTGCAGGCAGAAATTAGGGGAAAGCCTCAGAGAATACACCAGACGATTCATCGACGCAAAGATCGACCTAGACCACTGCGAAGAGAATGTGGCCCTAACTGCATTCCGCTTGGGCCTGCTCCCGGGACTAATGAAGCAAGCAGTGACGAAGAAACAAGCGTTCACGTTTTCCGCACTTCTAGCTCAAATAGAAAAACAGATATTGATCAAAGAGACCGAAACGTCTAAGTTGGCGGCACAAATTCAGCAAAGGAATAACCGCTATTGTCGCTATCATGAGGACGTTGGGCATGATACTAAAGACTGCATTGCCTTGAAGAAAGAAATACAGATGCTCATTGAACACGGAAACCTCCTGGAGTATGTGAAGAAGGCACAGCAAAGTATGACCTAGAAGGAAGTCGTGATAATACCAAAACCGGAAACCACCATGGCAATTTCAGAAGTAACCGATCCGTTCGATGTTTCCATTGAGTACCTCGACCCCGAAGCAAACCGAAACATCATCGGGGTTATCGAGGAGGAGGCCGATGAGAACGTCGGTAATGTACGGGGCCTTTGTGATTTTTTTGAATCCCTAACTATTTTTGAAGGAGATTCTATGGCAGGAGTTACACATTCGTCCAGGAAAAGGCACATCGTCAACCTAACCACTCAGTTGGAGGCCCGAACTTACTCCCAGTCCAGAAGCGTCCCTTCTCCGATTCTGTACTTCGACGACGACGACATGAGGGACATAGCCGGCCCCCATGAAGATGTCATTGTAATCGGGGCAGCCATTGCGGGGGAGGAGGTTCGGCGCATCTTGGTAGATACCGGTAGTTCGGCTAACATAATCTTGGACGATGTTTAGGCAACACTTTGTGGGAAGTAAGAGTTTCCGGGCCAACGGAGACACTATTATGAATTGCAGGCAGATATTGGGGGAAAGCCTCAGAGAATGCACCAGACGATTCATCGACGCAAAGACCGACCTAGACCACTGCGAAGAGAATGTGTCCCTAACTGCATTCCGCTTGGGCCTGCTCCCGGGACCAATGAAGCAAGGAGTGACAACAAGCGTTCACGTTTTCCGCACTTCTAGCTCAAATAGAAAAACAGATATTGATCGAAGAGACCGAAACGTCTGAGTTGGCGGCACAAATTCAGCAAAGTGCCCAAGCGTCGGTAGTGATAAGGCAGGGCACCCGGTCGGATTATGCTAGGGCAGCCCAACCGGTCAGCACAATACACCCGACCCCGCCTGTATCAGCCAAGCCTTCAGTCATATCAAGCCCAAAACCAAAGCAAACAAGTCAGACGACTTCACGACCCATGTCTAACAAATGGATCCGATCTGCATATTTCACAGACCTTACGGAGTGTGTAGCGTCGATCTACGAGAAGACTAAGAAGAGCGGAATGTACCGAAGACCTTTCCCGATACCAACATCTCGGGAACAAAAGAAAACCGCTATTGTCGCTATCACGAGGACGTTGGGCATGATACTAAAGACTGCATTGCCTTGAAGAAAGAAATACAGATGCTCATTGAACACGGAAACCTCTTCGAGTATGTGAAGAAGGCACAGCAAAGTACGACCTCGAAGGAAGTCGTGATAATACTAAAACCGGAAACCACTATGGCAATTTCAGAAGTAACCGATCCGTTCGATGTTTCCATTGAGTACCTCGACCCCGAAGCAAACCGAAACATCATCGGGGTTATCGAGGAGGAGGCTGATGAGAACGTCGGTAATGTACGAGGCCTTTGTGATTTTTTTGAATCCTTAACTATTTTTGGAGGAGATTCTATGGCAGGAGTTACACATTCGTCCAGGAAAAGGTACATCGTCAACCTAATTACTCAGTTGGAGGCCCGAACTTACTCCCAGTCCAGAGGCGTCCCTTCTCCGATTCTGTACTTCGACGAAGACGACATGAGGGACATAGCCGGCCCCCATGAGGATTCCATTGTAATCGGGGCAGCCATTGCGGGGGAGGAGGTTCGACGCATCTTGGTAGATATCGGTAGTTCGGCCAACATAATCTTCGCATCCACTTTCGCCAAGTTTAGGACACCACCAGTGATTGCACGATCCGACCGTACCATAGTGGGGTTCACAGGGTCAGCAACCGACATTATAGAAGAAGTTGAGGGCGTAGTCCAATTAGGTCGCGGCCCATTCAAGAAAGAGGTTACGGTTTTATTCGTGGTAGTAGATGCGCCGGCTTCCCACAATGCCATTTTCGGCCGATCGTGGATATCGTGAATGCATGCGGTATCTTCTACAATCCACCAATATTTAAAATATCTGGTCAGAAACAACGTGGGAGTAGTCCGAAGCAGCCAGAAAGCAACACGGGAATGTTACCGAGCAGCATTGGCACCTAAAAAGGATCAAGAGATGATTCAAGCTCGAGAATAGCAATTAAAGGGGCTCGCCCCAGAATCACTGCCCGTTGATGACCCCAAGGAAGCCCCGAGCCTCTTGACGACGGACGAAGAATGCGAGCAACACCAATTCGCTACGGGGAAAGTCCTGCGGATTGGGGTATGCCTCTTGCCGATCTTCAGGGAACAGCTGCTGACTCTCCTACGGGAAAACCTAGATTTGTTCGCGTGGTGCTCAAGAGATGTCACCGGGGTCCCGGAATTTTTTGTCGTTCACAAGCTAACTGTCAACAGAAATGCCAGACCGATCTCCCAAAAGCGTCGGGCTTTTTCCCCAGAAAAAGCAGACATTATCTTACGAGAAGTCGAGATAATGATCAACATCGGTCATATCAAGGAAGCAAGTTACCCGTTGTGGACTTCGAATCCCGTTCTGGTCAAGAAGAAAAACGGAAAATGGAGAATGTGCGTGGATTTCACCGACCTTAATCGGGCATGCCCGAAGGACCCCTTCCCGATGCCAAGAATCGACGAGTTGGTAGATTCGACATCGGGTAACAAATTGCTGTCATTCATGGATGCATACGCCGGTTATAATCAGATCAAATTACACGCTGCTGATCAGGAAAGTACCACCTTCATCACGGGCCGAGGACTGTACTGCTATAAAGTAATGCCCTTCGGGCTAAAAAACGTCGGCGCAACATACCAAAGGTTAGTTAACAAAACGTTCGAGGGTCAAACTGGGAGGAATATGGAGGTGTACATCGATGACATGTTGGTTAAAAACGGCAGGATGAAGCACACCTTACCGATCTGAGAGAAACCTTTGATAACCTGCGGGGAATAAATCTCAAGCTTAACCCGGAACAATGCTCATTCGGGGTCCGGTCAGGAAAGTTCCTAGGGTTCTTCGTTAGCGAGAAAGGGATTGAAGCCAATCCTGTCCAACTTCGAGCTCTGACCGATATGACTCCGCCCCGAAGCATCAAGGAAGTCCAGATCCTAACTGGGCGTCTGGCGGCCTTAAATCGATTTATTTCTCGTTCATCTGATAAGTGCGCCCCCTTTTTTCAGGTCTTGAGACAAGCCAAAATTTTTGTATGGACTCCCGAATGTAATGAGGCGTTCCTGGGAATTAAACATTATCTGTCATCCCCGAACCTCTTGACAAAGCCCATCGCAGGCGAGACACTTTTCCTTTACGTTGCGGTTACCGACTTCGCGGTTAGTGCGGCTTTGATCAGCGAGTCGGGACCGGCCCCTACAACGGTTTACTTTGTGAGCAAAAGCATGTTGGATGCGGAAACCCGGTATTTAAAGTTGGAAAAAATGGCACTCTCCCTGGTGACAGCAGCGCGAAAAATGCGCCCGTACTTTCAAGCCCACCCTATCATAGTCCGAACATCATTCCCACTCAAGTATATCCTCCAGCGACCAGACATGTCCTGGAGAATGTCGAAATGGTCGGTCGAGCTGGGCGATTTTGACATCGACTTCGAACCTCGGACGGCCATTAAAGGCCATGTCCTGGCCGATTTTTTAGTAGAGTTCCATTCCGAACGACCTGATCAGGACGCGCCTTCCCAAGAAGCCGCGCTGAGCGAATGGACCGTCCGAACCGACGGGGGGGCTAACGTCAGTGGCTGTGGAGCAGGGATACAAATAGTGACCCCATCGGGCATTAGCATGCACCAAGCTGTCCGATTTGGTTTCCATACTTCGAACAATGAAGCTGAATACGAGGCTGCTCTGGCAGGATTACGGTTAGCACAGGTATGTGGAGCAAAGCAAGTACGCCTCATAAGCGATTCCCAACTTTTGATAACTCAAGCTTCGGGGAGTGCGGAAGCTCGGAAAGAACATCTGGTACAATACGTAGCAGCACTCAGGGTTCTAGCCGCCTCGTTTGACAAAGTCACCTACGAACATGTCCCGAGAAGCGAAAACATAACCGCGGATTCTTTGGCAACACTTTCCTGCTCCAGTAACTATCCTTGGGTGACCGAACAAGAAAGCCCGTCTATTATCAAACGTCGCGAGTTAGACAACCGACCTGAAATCGCCTGTCAGATCTCTTCGGTAACAATCTCAGATTGGCGGCGTGACATTATCGCCTTCTTAGCTGAAGGTCGGTTACCTAGTGATAACGCCTCAGCTCGGAAAGTACGCAACAAGGCTCGGTTACGTCCTTTTAGGTGAAGTGCTATACAAAAAATCCTTCAGCCGCCTCCTGCTGCGATGCTTAGGGGTCCATAAATCACAAATAATTGTATCCGAGCTACATGATGGTGAGGGTGTAGCACATTGCGGTTACAAAGCCTTGATCAGAAGGATTCTTCTCGCAGGATTCTATTGGCCGACGATAACAGCAGATGCACGACTAATAGTCAAAAATTGCGATACATGTCAACGATTCGGAAACGCGATAAACGTCCCCGCGGCTCCTCTAGAGTCCATATCCGAAGGACTACCCTTTGACCGATGGGGAATCGACCTTGTCGGGCCCCTACCAATGGCGTCGGGAGGAAGACAGACGATCGTCGTGGCAGTGGACTATTTTTCCAAGTGGGTCGAAGCCGAACCTTTATCCGCCACCAAGACCAAATATATCATCAAATTTATCTGGTCTAACATATGTTGCCGGTTCGAGGTACCACAGAGGTTAACTATGGATAATGGACCGCAGTTCGATAGCGGGGAAATGAAAACTTTCTGCACCACGCATAAGATCAGGCAATGTTTCTCCGCTCCTTTCCATCCTCAAGAAAACGGGCAAGTCGAAGTAACCAACCGTACCATTTTGGAATGCCTCAGAAAAAACCCTGAAGGAAAGGTCGGAAAATGGCCCGACTACCTACAAGAGGTACTGTGGGCTTACCGAACCACCCCCCGAACGGCTACTCAGGAATCACCTTATGCTTTAGTATATGGCATGGACGCGGTAACCCCTGCGGAATCCATTTTTCCATCTTTCAAGGTCGGTAACTATGAGGAGGAAGCGAACAACGACAGCCGACGCCTCGAGCTCGATCTTATAGAAGAGAAGCGCAACCGCGCCCAATTGAACTCTTTGCATTATCAGACCCTGATGAGAAGTCGATACGCTTCTAAAGTCCGCCGTCGGGAGTTTACGGTCGGTGAAAAGGTTTTGAGGCGCATCTTTCTTCACACCAAAGACAAAAGCCTCGGTAAACTCTCCCCGAATTGGGAAGGGCGCTACGAAATCGTGGAAAAAATTAAGAGCGGAACATACCGCCTGCAAAACAGGCTCGGAAACCTTTTGAGGCTACCATGGAATATTGAACACCTAAAATTGTATTTAGAATAGTGGCAGAATGTTTGTAGTTTGTTCGACGTAGTCTGTAAAAACTTATTGGTCGGGGATGCACTCTTTCCTACCTCGGTGGCGCGAGAAGGTTTTAACGAGGCATCATAAACACCCGATCACTTGATTACATTAATCAAAATTTTCTTTTGCCTTCCAAATATTAAAGTGTTACAACCTTGGCCAGCTGACGAGCTGTTCAGCGTCTGTTCCTGCTAATGTTAATGGATCTACATGTTTAATTTTCCCGACCCTTTGGGAAAAGTTTCAATGCTACATTGATCTACAGAACCTTAATAGGTTTCTCAGTTTTTACAAGTGATCTACATGTTTAATTTTCCCGACCCTTTGGGAAAAGTTTCAATGATACATTGATCTACAGAACCTTAGTAGGTTTTTCAGTTTTTACAACTGATCTACATGTTTAGTTTTCCCGACCCTTTGGGAAAAATTTCGATGATACATCGATCTACAGAACCTTAATGGGTTTTTCAGTGTTTACAACTGATCTACAAATTTAATTTTCAGACCCTTCGCATAAACATCAATATTACATGTTTTTCTTTTTCAGACCCCATCAGAAATTTTACAAATAACGCTGATCAGACCTTATTTTGGTTTTTCACAAAAGTATTCTGGTTTACCTAAGTAAAAATACTCGCACATTATAGTAAGAAACAAGGATTTCTTAATCAAACACAAATGCCGAAATGTTCACAGGAAATAATGTTAGGGGACCCCCTGGCCCCCAAAGATATTACAAACAAAAAACAAAAAACAACAAGTAACGAAACAGCCAGCCGATCACTCGCTATTCTCCTCCTCGGACTCCGTATCGTCCGACTCATCCTCGCAACTCACTCCCTCAGGTTGGTCCGCCTCGGGTACATCTAGCCACATCGACCCAAGATGAAGGGTCGGGAAACGGTTATGGAACGAAAGCACGTAGGCGGCTTTAGCATCGGCCGCCTCTTTGTCCAACCACTTCTTGCACTTATCTGCAAAGGCGCTGTTCGAAGCTTTCAGCTTTTGGATCTCCCGAGCTAGAGCGGCAGCACAATCTTCTCCGGCCTTCTTCGTCTCCTCCGAGATACGAATAGCCTCTGCAGCCCGCCCCTCTGCCAATTCCTGCGCGTTATTAGCACTCTGCACCGCCTCCTTTAAACGAGCGATTTTAGCCTCCGCGCCCGCTAGCTTCTGGCTCAGCTCGGCCGCCATACGCTCTTTCAGGGCCGCGGGTACAAGCAGGTTGTACAAAGACAAGGCCAATCCATCCGATCCTTGCAGCGGGAAAGTGTGCGGCGAATCAAGCATGGTTAGCCCCGGGAACCGAGGACCGCTAGAGGAGGCTGCGGCTGGATCCGGTGCGTTGAGAGGGTCGACCTCATCCGGAACCACAACTACCGGATCCATTGGCGATTTCCCTTTAACCCCACCAAACTGATCAGACAGCTCCGGTACAAGGGGATTGTCCGTCCCAGCCACGAGCCCGCTCTCTTTGGCCCGCTTTTGCTTCTTCTTCTTGGCCCCTTCAGCGTCGGTTCGGTTTTTCCTCTTAGGCACCGGAGGCTGGGCCCGGTTAGACGCGCCACCCTCAGCATCATTCGCTGCTATCCGACCCACTCCCTCCCCACCAGCTGCATTGTTCCCCCCGACCTCGTCATCCGACTTTGGGCGCTTGCTAGGCGCCTTGTTGCGTTTCGGGAGGTACAACTGATACCCAGGAGCGTCAGTTTTAGCAATAATGTCCTCCAGACTGGGGCTCCCGCAGTTGCTCAATGGTCAGTATTTCCGACGAGCAACGCCAGAGGTTACTCTTGAGAAAGTTGGTGTCCTTGAAGGTCCGATGCATCGCCCGACCCCACTGCTTCTTCGAAAAATCATTCAACACTTGGAAAGTGTCTTCAGCAGCCTCCGAGAAGTTCTTCTTTAGCCCTTGCAAAAACTCTTTCGACACTGCACGGAGGGTCGGCGTTAAAAAAAAAAAAGGGCGGTACCGTCTTGGACCCAGGTCTGAAGCAGCTGTCTCTTATTCTCCGGGGTATAGGGAAGGCCGTTCTCCCAGCACCCGCTCATAAACACAAACCGATGCTTCCAGCCTTTATCTCCATCCAAGAAGTCGTTAACTATCTTCCACTTGTTTCCCAAGGAAGAGCAGAAGAACGGGGACTTAGGAGCCTTGGACAGACCTGACATAGCGACATATTCGTCCATAGGCATAACCCGACCTGAAAGGCGGGAAGCCATTATGCAGGACATTAAAGTGTACCAGGCATTCGATGTAAGCTGCGATGGGAAGATCTGGAGGGTGCGGAAGTAAAGCGCGATCTCGGGATCTAAGGGGAAGCGAAGACCCCAATTGAATAGCTCGGTAAAAACCACAATTTCCCGAGATCGGACGTGAACAGGAGTTTCCCCAGGGACCGGGAACCGAACCGAGACGCATTCAGGAATTCCCCAACAGATCAACAGCTCCTTGTGCTCGGACTCAGGAAAGTACAGGTACTTTCCTTCGTAGAGAGAAACGACGTCCTTCGAAGGAAGCCAGCGGAAATAGGAGGTGGTGATTGCAGCCTCGACTTCTTCGGGCAGAGGGTCGTCTGGAGGGTTAGCAGCGTTCCCAGCAGCGGCAACGCAGACCTCCGCGGGAGCAATATCTACCTCCGATTCTTCCAAATCGGGGATCGAAGCTTGGTCAGAGCTTCTGGCTGTAGCAGCGTTCAGATCCGACGATCGCACCCGAGAGCTTGAGGGCTCAGCAGCATTCCCAGAATGAGCCCGGTGAGCCGCGTCCAATTCCTCTAGCGTCAGCCGACGCTTAAGCAGACCTAAAAAAGTTACGACAGTGTTAAGACCAGTCCGGTACCCTCGAATTGAAGGAGTAAGCTGAACCATTTCAAGATAATTACCTCCTGCGGGAGATGTAGGGGGACTGTTTTCGCCCACGGTCAAGAACTTAGTTTTGCGGATGCGTCGGGGCGGGAACGGAGGCGATGGAACGTATGAATTTACAGACGATGGGGAACGAGAGGAGCTGCTGCTGGAAGAAAGGACAACAGTCTCTGGAGATAGGCTAATCTCGGGAGACAGAGAGCTAGGAGGTTCGGGCAGAAGGAAGGATTCAGCAGGGATCGGGGTAGCTAAAACGGGGATCGTGAGGATGCGGGACGAGAGTAAATGGTTTAGAATTGGATCCCCAAATCAAGCCAGCGCGTCGGTACTCTTCGGCTCGGTCTCTGATGCTAGCCCACTCTTTGAAACTCCACACAGGCTTTTTCTTTTTCTTGGCTGGTGTTTGCTTCGGATGTCGGGGTTTCATAAAACAAACATTCCCTCTCTAGAAATGATCTGACATCACTTTCTCTCTCTAGAATGCCTTTGAGAGAAATCAAGAATTGTGGAGTATTTATAAGCAACGTTGAACGACCGAGGAATACCAATCGACAAAAGCACAGCGGGAAGACGAAGAGTCTCCCTAAAAAACTAGTCTGACAAGGAAGCATCCCATAAATAGGTGACACATGTTGACCACCTTCTGACGAAGGCTTACCTAGGCTAGCCCCTTCGAACCGACTAATGAGATGGGCTTTCTCGACCCGATCCACCGCGAAGAACTGGCCCATCACAGTTGGGCCAGGGATAGAATCCCAAGAAAACGCGGAAACCGACCTGATGAGGAATGTCTAACAGAACCTGGGTGTTGCCCTCGGGTAAAGTCAATTAAAAAACACTTCGGGAGCGTCATCAAACACCCGTGGGACCGATCGGGAGGGAAACATCATAGAATGCCCGACGCTTTTTGAAAAAGGATGATTCATCCAAGAATAAGCCGTTGGCCCGAAGCACTGGAAACGGCAGACGATAGGTGTAGGCTCGGCTATGAGTTTCCGCTCCTGAAACTCCCGAAGACTGGGGGGCTACTGATGAGGGTAGAATTCGTAGATATAAATAATGAGGGTTTAATTGTGAATAAAAGATACTTGGTGTAGTTATTAATGTACTTAGGATCTCTCGGGGACCAGTTTGTAAATACGGTACTTGGCAAAGGGCCTCATTAATTATGTAAACAACCCACCAAGGATTTTAGTGGGTCCACCTTATTTTAGTATATAAGGTGACCCACTTTCGTGGTAGGTGGGACATTGAATATTATTCTATTCCATTTTATCTCTCACTACAATTTCTCTCTCTTGTCACATCAAGCACAAGATCCGAAATATTCTTCCAAACATTTATTGACTCATCAGAGATTTCTTTAAACCAGGACCTGCAAGATAAATTAACCAATATCGAAGTAGTTAATGTTAGTAACAGATAATAATTTTGAGGATGTCATTGTAGCCATTGAAATACAGAGAAATACTAGTTTATCTCTCAAAATACTTACCTTGAAAGCTCAAGTTGAATAGAGTGTTAGTTATTCGTTGTCATCCAGTCTAAGATAGATTATTTCCAAAATTTCTAACAAAGTAATAGCTATTAGAGCAGCTGGAGCTTGAGCTTGATATAATGAGAGTTTTCTGCTTCTTTTACATTCATTTTTGTTATCCAATTCATTGTTGTGTTTTGTTCTCTATATACATGTGTTATTGTCACACATTGTCATTTGAGAAGAGGTTAATTTCCTACAATACCTTGCCATATGATTCGAATACCATGGAGAATTTCCATATAGAAACATTTCACCTAATAGTCTAGAGTCTGTTTCAATCCAGCTGAGTTATGACTTCTTTCTTGCACATGATTAACCCATCCATTAGACCCCTTCATTCAAGAATTATAGGTAGTTGTTTGCTATATATCCTACCAAAATCCATAATGATATCTCACTTTCTATCTTTGATGAGATTACTTCTGCTAGTCTCACCATTGGACCAGCAAGCACCGAATGCATTGAGCTTGTGCCTATTGGTGTGGATAATAATTGCCTGAGGGTAGGCTAGTAAGTGGAGTTTTAGGGTGGTGTGTGGGTGTTTAACGACGGTATGTGGGTGTTTAACGGTAGGAGTAGAGAGTAGAGAGAAGATTAAGCAGCTTGGTAGCAGTTAATTCTCATTACCCATAGTTAATGCGGGTGGTTAGGTATTTATAGTGTAATGTTTGGGCCCTTATGGGCTTTCGGGTCATTTTTAATGGACCCGGGTGATATTCAAAGACCCATGAGCTCTAAGTAGGAGAGCAAGTAGCTTAGTCAAGAAGTGTTTAGGTTTTTTTAGTACTTTTGTCATAGTTCGAACAGCCTTAAGTTCACAGTGTTCACAGAATTCTGTTCAGTCCAAGTGACCTGCTTGATCCCTGTCCATGTAACCTGTCCGGTATTCGGAGAAACTAGACTAATTTGCCCTTGTTCGGGGAGCATGCTGAATTCGGACTCATCAGGAGCCCCTTTTTTAGGTGTTTGAGCAAGTATTCTTGTCAAAGAACTGAAAAACAGTCCGACATCAGAAGTGGTTTTCAACCCGGACAGATCTATGGGTATACCCGGACAGATTAAGCTTTCACGAATTTAAAATGGTTTTTGTCAGAGTTATTGGGACACGTGTCGCTCTCTGATAGGTTACTCCAGCCGTTTTTCACCTTGAATTTCGCACCACCTTCTTCAACAAGTAACCTCTTTAATTACAAGTAGTGACATCAGCGCCGTCTTTTAATCATTGCCAAACTTTTCGAATTCTCCTAGGAATCATTCCTTTTTTCAGATTTACTATAAATTCAAACTCATTTTCCACTGTTTTACCATCTCTTTCACATTCACTCTGCAAATTTACTCAGATCTTCTCTCTCTAAAGCAAAGGTTTTCTGGGTAGTTTATGTTTACAGCAAGAACAACACTGATCAAAGGTGGGTGGCTCAATCTTTCATAGTTGGAAAGAGCACAAAAAGTTGAGAAGGAGAGACGAATAGCAGCAGGGCTACCTTCATCACCCGTTGATAAACCAGTCGCCTCTGTTACTGAGTCAGATCGAGGCTCATCTTCCTCCAAAGGTACTAAGCCCAAAAAACTCTTTCAATCCACCCTTTCTCCCATAGTCTCTGGTTCCTCAGTTCAGGAGTCAATACCTGCTGTTGGGCCAGGAGTCACAGTTACAAGCGTTAGGAAAACTTCGCCTTTTATTGCAATGGGGTCTGACACAGAGCATTCTCCGGAGAAGCTGGTGGTTAAAAGGTCAAGCCGGCTAGTCAAAGGGCTAGCTTCCAAGAATACTCCCTCCAAATCGGGGGCAAAAAACAGTGGCTCTGGGTCTGGAGTGCCCATCAGTGCTCCCCGAGAAAGGCCATCTGGTCCGGAGGCCAGCAGTCCGGTACCTCCAAGAGAGACTTCTGCCTCTGAGCCCCAACCTGAGATAAGAAGTCAAAGAAACACAGAAGGCCAACAGTCTGGTAACCAGGCTGAGCCAAGCTTTAACCCTCCCCGGGCCACTACTACAGACATTCCCCCAACAATTATGGAGGAAAGAATGGAGGACTCTGCTGAAGAGGTCCCTTTTGAGTCTGAGTCCTCCGGCCAGACTGAAAATGCTGCTGCTGCCAAAAAAGGCAAGGAAAAACTGTACTTGAGGCATCCGGACCTGCCGGAATGCCTTGAAGAGAAGGTGGGGCCGTGTTTCCACATAGTCGAGCTCAAATATCTCTTGGCCCTACAGAAGACCAAGTATGCATTCATCCATACTTCTGACCTGGGTCAAATGCGCACAAAATGGGGGATCCCAGAAAATGTAAAGATAAGGATCCCCATAGATCCGGAGACCCCTATGGATTGCTAGAGGAATGAAATAGTCTTTTTTACAGAGCTATTTAATTGGGGACTCAGGTTCCCACTGGACCCGGAGATCGTTCGATACTTCCACCTGGTGAAGCTCTGGCCGAGCCAGCTGAGCCCCAATGGCTGGTTTACTCTGATGTCATGTATCATGGCATCTAGGCTGTCCGGGATCCCTCTCCCTATGGAAGAGTTCGCAGCGGTGGCCAACCTTTGCAAGCATCACCAATTTCCCTTCTACCATTTCAATATAGGGAACAATCTCAAGGCTTTTGATGATCTCTTGGAGTCAGAGAGCAAATGGAGGAGCCAATTTCTGTTCGTCAGTGGCGCTTGGGAAAACGGCAAGAAGATCAAGGCCGGAGAGAACCCAAGCCTCCTCAGGAGTAGGTGGAGGAGTGACTGTAAGTTCCTTACTTTAAATTTCAGTCCATTTCTCTTTCTTTAAGTTGGTTTAAATTAACTGATCTCTCTTTTGTTTTAATAGAACTACCAAAGGAGTTCGGGGATTATTTGAAGGCCGGACATGTTATCTGTGGCAAAATCAATGCTTGGGCCGCAGAGAACTGGGAGAATCGATTCCACAAAGCCTTCACCCCTGGAAATCTGGCCAGGTCTTACCTATGGAACACCACAGGTCGGAGAGACCTAACCTGGGAAGAGCTCTCCACCCAGCCTCCTGAAGACATTGTGCTTAAAAGGTCCCACGAACTAGAAGGGACACTCTACCTGCCTGCCCGGGCCAAAGCCCCAAGCAAAATGAAAGGCAGGAGAAAAGGCAAAAAGGTGGCGAGCGATGCTGAGAAGGATGCCCCAACAGACCCGGAGGGGCAGACCCAAGTTCAAATTGATGCAACCCTCTTGCAAGTAGTGGAGCACGAGACCGAAAGGCAGGAAGCATACCTTCCAAAACCTCCAAGGGCTCCCAAAAGGACTCGCAAGCAAGTAGGTGAAGGTGCTGACCGGGAAGCCAAGAAGAAAAAAACTTCTCAAGAAGATGAGCTTGCTCTCCGGGACCCGGAGCCCTCTTTTCCCACTGACCCCTCTGACCCAACGCGGGCCGAAGAGATTCCAGGAGACTTTCATACCGATGAGGTAGAGGGGGGAGATCTTAACCTCGATGGAGTGGACATCACTGGTCTAGCTGGGCTTGGTGAGTACTTCCTTGGCCTCCCCAGAGATGAATTCGTAGGGCCCTACATTCCTCCAAGCAGCTCCAATACGGTCAACTTCAATGGTAAGACTTTCATTGTCTCTAGTGAAAAGGACACCATAGCCCATTCCTTGCTTAGTAATGTGTAGCCAGTTCTTACATTGGAGAGACAAGACCGGAGTCAAGCAGACACCATCAAAGACCTCAAGTCTGAGAAGGAAAAACTGTCCGAAGACCTCCGCACTGCTACTACCAATGCTGATTTGCTTAAGGAAGCAAATGAGGAGCTGAAGAGGAATCAAGATGAAAGCAACACAAAAGTTGCCACCCTAGAAGAAACCATAAAAGATCTTCGGGAGAAGCTGTCCGGTATGGAGAAAGACCTTACTGTCTCAAGGGGAGAAACTACTGCAAAGGAGAAGATTATCACCAACTTGACTACTGACAAGATTGCTCTAGAAAATGCAGTGACCCAGCCTGCTGAGAAGAAAAATGCTTTGTTAAGGGACCAAGAGGCCACAATCAATGCCAAGATCAATGCCTATGCCAAGGAGATGATTAAAAGCAAAGAGTTATTGATTCAAAGGGTGAAGTCTGATATGGTTCTCTTTTTTCATGAAAAAATTCCGAAGAGGACCCTCGGGGAATTATGGCTCTATGTGGATGATGATGACCTTCCATATTATACAATGGTTGAGGAGGATGGAATTTCCAGTGGGTCTTCATCTGATGATGAAGAGAGGACCGGAGAGAGCCCAGGTGAAGAGGAGAATGATCCCAAAGGCAAGAAGGTAGTTGAAGGGGGGAGCGACTCTAAGGGTAAGAAAGCAGATGATAGTCTCAATCTTAATTTATGGTTTAATCTTAATTTATGGTTTACTTGGTTTATCTTTTATTCAAACTAAAGTCCTTGGAAGGCCAAGGCACTCTTTTTGTTGTGGTGTCCGGTATTTGTTCGGACAGGTTTTTTGTGCTGTATCCTAACTTATTCGAAAGTCCTTGGAAGGCCAATGCAATTTTAAGTTGTTCAATGAATATTTCTGTTTTGCACAACCATCATCTTCTTTCATTGTTTGTTTTCGTTTAAATAGGTAGAGTTTAAGTAGCTTTTAGTTATTGCATTGTGAGAGTGTTTAAATTCTCCGGCTAGAGTTTAAATAGCCCTTAGATCTTTCAGTCCGGGTAGTATAACAAGAGATAGAACTTTGAAAATACTTAGAAAATTTTAAAGAAGGCATCGAATTTTATTCAACCATCCGGACACCTCATTAAAACCTCCCCGTACCACCAGGGAGGAAAGAGTATGCCCCCAAATATTTACATGGAAGTTCAAACAAGTAAATATTTACACAAGTGTTATTCCAAGTACATCCGAAGATGCTCAATATTCCAAGGATGAGTTAGAACCCTGCCATCTTTGTCTTCCAACCAATAAGTTCCAGGCTTGATTCTTTCAACCACAATATACGGACCCTCCCAGGTTGGGGCCAGCTTTCCGAAGAGCCTTTCTTTAGTATGTAAGAAGACCTTCCTGAATACTTTGTTCCCTGGTTGGAAATCTCTTCTTTTAACTTTAGAAGCAAACCTGCTTCTCATCAAGCCCTGATAGTGTGCAACTCTAAGGCGAGCTTTAACCCATCTTTCTTCTATCAAATCAAGTTGATTTCTGATGGCCATCTCATTAGCGTGTCCGGAGAAGTTGTGAGCACGAAAGGAAGGGAGTGTCTTCTCTATGGGGGCTACTGCATCCATTCCATTGACCAAGGCGAAGGGTGATTCTTGTGTTGCAGCCCCAGGTGTTGTCCGGTAGGCCCACAAGACTTCTTGTAGATGACTAGGCCACTTCCCAGCAGCCCCTTCCAGATTCTTCCTTAAACCGGACAGTATAGTTCTATTAGCCACTTCAACTTGCCCATTGGCTTATGGGTGGAAAGGTGAAGAAAAACAATGCTGTATACCCCTTGAGGCACAGAAGCTATCCATTTCTCTATTGTCAAACTGTGGCCCATTGTCTGTTGTTATTTTCTGTGGGACGCCAAATCTGCAACATATGTTGGATAGAATAAATTTTATGACAGCCTTTGATGTTGTCCCTGACAGGGGAGCTGCTTCTATCGACTTTGAGAAGTAGTCAATGGCCACAATTATAGTTTTACTCCCTCCGGACGCCACAGGGAGAGGCCCTACTAAGTCCAACCCCCATCGAGCAAAAGGGATGGGCTCAGAAATTGACTCCAAAGGAATGGCTGGTACATGAATTTCATTGCTGTAACTCTGGCATGGGTCACACCTCCTCACCAATTCCTTAGCATCTTTCATAATTGATGGCCAATAATATCCGGAGAGTAATACTCTTCTTGTTAAAGCTCTAAATCCACAATGGGCTGATCCCTCACCATCATGCAATTCGGAGAGGACCACTTGCGACTCATCATCCCCCAAACAACGCAGGAGAGGTTTACTATATGATTTTTTGTATAACACTTCTCGCAATATAATGAAACCACGAGCCTTGTGTTTCAATGTTCTGGCTTGTGACTTATCTGAAGGCACAATACCATCGGACAGATATTGTATGAGAGGAGATCTCCAGTCTTAAGGCCTCATCTTCCTTGCAGCTATTACTAGAGCTAGTGCCAACTTTTCAAGTTTTAAGTAACGTCTCTCAGCATCAATCAAGCTCTTGCTGATGTAGTACACTGGGTGGGGATATCTATCGACCTCTCTTACCAACACAGCACTGATAGCACAACTTGAAACTGCCAAATATACGAAGAGTGTCTCCCCATCAACTGGTTTGAACAAAGTTTTGGGGGAGGACAGGTGTTTCTTGATTTCATTGAAAGCCTCATCACACTGTGGGGTCCACTCGAAACCCTTTGCACCCTTCAAAGTTTGAAAGAAAGGAGCACACCTGTCCGAAGACCTGGAGATAAATCTGTTTAAGGCTGCTAATCTCCCCGTTAACCGCTGTACTTCTTTGACGTTTCGAGGAGGTTCCATCTGGAAAAGAGCATTCAGCTGGTCCGGATCGGGCTGTATTCCATGCTCACTTATGATATAGCCTAGAAACTTCCCGGAATGCACTCCGAAGACACACTTTTCAGGGTTTAACTTTAAATTTACTTTTACCAAGTTGGCAAAAGTTTCTTGGAGATCGGACAAGTGTAGCTGCTCATCCAAACTTTTCACCATCATATCGTCAATGTAAACCTCCATATTTCTTCCAATTTGATCAGCAAATGCCTTGTTGACTAACCTTTGATAAGTAGCCCCATCATTTTTCAAACCAAATGGCATCACCTTGTAGCAATGTAGACCCCTGTCAGTGACAAACGTAGTATGCTCTTGATCCTTTGGATCTACTTGAATCTGATTGTACCCGGAGAAGGCGTCCATAAAGGAAAGCAGTTTGTTCCCAGAGGTAGAGTCTACTAACTGATCTATCCGGGGGACCAGATACAAGTCTTTTGGGCAAGCTCTATTGAGGTCTGTGAAGTCAATTCACATGCGCCACTTGGCATTCTTCTTTTTCACCAGGACAGGATTGGCAGTCCACAAAGGGTACTGAGATTCCTTAATGTGCCCTATCTTTGTGAGTCTGTCAACCTCTTGTACAATGACATCAGCCTTTTCTTTGGAAAAAGCTCTTCTTTTTTGAACCACTAGTGCTACATCTCTCCGGACTGATAGGTGATGGGATATCACAGCTGATGGAACTCCAGTAACATCAGCATTGCACCAAGCAAAAACGTGCTGATGGTCTTTCAAAAATTTCAACATTTCTTTTTTCAACATTGGTGGCATCTTGGACCCTATCTTGACACTCTTACCCTCTTCCAAACAGTGAGTTTCAACCTCTTCGACTGGTATTAATACTCTAGGGGTCTCTCTGGGGTCATCAATTTCACCCTCACCCCCAGAAAAGCCCTCAAACTGCTATTGTTCATCGATGCGGACTGCCCCCAGCGTTCGAGGAGCCAAGGCAGTGGCATAACATTCTCTTGCAATCTTTTGGCTGCTCCGGACAACTCCAACCTACCCCTGAACAGCATACTTCAAACACTGGTGGACTGTTGAAGCCACTGCATGCATCCTAGAGAGCCAAGACCTCCCTAGAATAGCATTATAACAAGTGGGACAATCCACCACAATAAAGAGTATTCTGACCATCTTCTAGAAAGGGCCCTTGCCCAATAACACCTCTTCTTCGAACTCCCCGATCACATCTGCTGAGCTGCCTGTGAAGCCCACGATTGACCTGTCCAACTTTTGAATTACATCTGGGTTTTTCATTTTCTTGTAAGTGGTTAGGAAAAGGATATTGGCCGAGCTTCCAGTGTCCACCAGGATTCGCCTTATTTCATTGCCCCCTATAGATGCTCCTATAACAACAGCATCCTCATGAGGGCCAGGAATGTCTCTCAGGTCATCCTCATCAAAGATAATGAATGGGAATGAGTTTGGTGACTGATAAGATGTCATGCCTCCTTCCTGCTGGGAGGCCAAATTATGAATGTGCCTCTTTCTCGAAGAAGCAGTAGGAGCTGTCATAGTGTCCCCTCCGAAAATTGTAAGTGACTCAAAAAATTTAACGAGCCCGGAGACCGACCTAGAACATTCCTCTATAGTACCCACCCTGTTTCGAGTTGGATCAGGATCCAAGTATTCAGATTCCACATCAAACCTTTCAACTATAACCATGGCCCCCTCCGGAGCAGCATTACTTGGACCAACCCGGTGAGTGTTATCAGGCATGTTGCCTCCTCTTCTCTTAACGTATGCACCCAACTTCCCCCTCTCAATCAAATTTTGAACTTCTTGTTTTAATGCTATGCAGTCATCGGTGGTATGGCCAATATCATTGTGATATTGGCAAAAGAAGTTGTTACGATGCTCTCTAGGAGACTGCAAGGTTGCCGGTCTCCGGTAATGCACTTCATCTTTTGTTTTATCGAAAATGGTAGCCACACTCTCTTTAAGCTCTGCGAACCACTCCGGTTGGACCCATGGCCCTCTCTTATTTCTGGATTGTTGACTCTGAGCAGGAGCTGCTGGTTGAGACTGAGCTTTTGCCCTACCATGCCCCTGTCCGGTTTCTCTTGCTTTGTTCCCGGACTGATTTTGATTTGGAGTTGGTGCTACTAGGGTGGATCTTACCTGCCGGTGCACCCTGGTTTTCTTTGTTTCATCGACGTTTATTTGTTTGCCAACCTGATTCAGCAACCCTCCTCATGTCATAGCCTTCTTTCTGGTCACCAAATCAGCTAGATTTCCTGGGTTCAAACCCTGTCTCAGGGATGCTATTGCTACCTGTTCAAAGCAATCGGCCAACCCATTCTTTGTGTTCACAAAGCGGCTTATGTATTCTTTCAAGGATTCATTTGGATCCTGGGCACAATGGATTATGGTGTCTCCATTTCCCTTCAGCTCCTTACTCCCTACGAACTGCCTTCGGAAGGCCACCCAAAACGTATCGAAATCTTTAATACAACCCTGAGGCAGGCTGTTGTACCATTTCAGAGCACTCCCCGTGAATGACTGGGAGAATGCCCTACAAAGTAGTTTATCATTGTCATCAAAGTTCATCATGAAGTTCTTGAATTGCTCCAGATGGTTGTCCGGATCAGTACTGCCATCGTACTTCTCCATTTTAGTGCTGTCAAACCTATTGGGGAGGTTTCCGGACAGGATTTTAGAAGACAGTGGAGACTGCCTCCAATTCCTTCCACGACTGAACACAGTATCCTCATTGGGAGTTGCAAAGATACCTGGCTCATCGTGGAAATCAAAGGGATCCATCAGCATCTTGTCCGTATACCTCCGGTGGTGAGATGACCCCTTTCCAATATGCCTTTTCATTCTTCCATGGTGGTCTCTTTTTCTTGAATATTTCTTAACCTGCTTTTGCTTTTTTTTCTGGTTCGACCCTCATCGCTGCTAGAGGACAAGGATTTTTCATTTCCCTCGCTGTCCGAAGAGCTACCTGAAGATTCTGAGCTCCAGTCAGAACTCTCCACAGGCTTGGACCGGTGAGACTTTTTGGAACTAGCATGAGTCTTTTTGGTGCTCACATGAGTTTTAGAAGCCTCATGCTCTCTGGGGTTATCGGTATGATGAGCAACCGATGCTTTGGATTTTTCTTTCACGCCCATCTTGGCCTTCTCAGCCCTCAGAGCTTCTATTTCACACTTTAGCCTGTCACGCTCTTCGACAGTGTACTCATCGTTCTCTTCCACCAATTCGAGCAAAGCCGGTGGAAGCTCTGGATTGTCCGGATTCATACAGACAGAATTTCTTGGCAGGTTTTGAATGCTTGATTCAGGCACCTTTTTCCTCCCACCGTGGTCGCCAATTTGGTGTGGATAATAATTGCCTGAGGGTAGGCTGGTAATTTCAAGTGGAGTTTTAGGGTGGTGTGTGGGTGTTTAACGATGGTATGTGGGTGTTTAACGGTGGGAGTAGAGAGTAGAGAGAAGATTAAGCATCTTGGTAGCAGTTAATTCTCATTACCCATAGTTAATGCGGGTGGTTAGGTATTTATAGTGTAATGTTTGGGCCCTTATGGGCTTTCGGGTCATGTTTAATGGACCCGGGTCATGTTCAAAGACCCATGAGCTCTAAGTAGGAGAGCAAGTAGTTTAGTCAAGAAGTGTTTAGGTTTTTTTTAGTACTTTTGTCATAGTTCGAACAGCCTTAAGTTCACAGTGTTCACAGAATTCTGTCCGGTCCAAGTGACCTGTTCGATCCCTGTCCATGTAACCTGTCCGGTATTCGGAGAAACTAGACCGATTTGCCCTTGTTCGGGGAGCATGGTGAATTCAGACTCATCACCTATTACTTTTAGGAAGGATCCATTTGATATCAAGTCTATCGTGGTTTGTTTAAGTGATGTATACAGGCCAGTGTAATAGCTGTTTTTGGGTCATAACTCGAGTGAGTTCTTTTTAGCATATTGGCACAATCCAAACTAGTCAGGATGTAGTTGATGTGATCAATCATTAAGCTAACATCTATTAACATCTTTTGATGTTTAATTTTTCTTCTACATGACCATATCACCTAACAAATAACTTGAGGCAAAATAGTCCTAATGTGTACCATCTTTTCAGTGGACCAGAACCATGATTTAACTAGATGAGGTAGAGTTATTTATTCCTTATTAAGATGCCAAAAATTCATGTATAATGACTCCGGACCACCGAAACTGACTTACATTCAACAAATACATGTTGAACATATATAATATTCTCACAAAATTGACACTTTGAAGCCATAGATAAGTTTTTGTTTGAAGAATAGTATCCACAAGTAGTCAGTTGTTTATGAATCTCCATAGTAAAATATAGCATTTTTGGGGCTATAGTTCCATTTTTTTTAATTTGGACTTATTTCCTTTAAGTCTAATGTTATTTCATGTTTCTTTTGTGGTGTAGATGTCTAAAGAGATATTGACCATTTGATAGCATTTTATGTTGAGTTGTCCAACTTTATTTTTATAATTTTTGAGATATTGGATGAAATAATGGTATTCTTTAGCTTCTACAAATAACAAGCCGCATTTAACTAATAGTGTTTTATTTCGTCTATAGTGTACCATATTTGATCTTCTTTAGAATCTAATTGAATTAGAGGATAGGGTCACACCATCTCTCTGAACAAAAAATTAGCATTACCTCTAATTATTTTCATCTCTAAGAGTCAAAAAGTCTCTTCCTAATATTATTTACTAAATTTTGAATAAAAAACACTAAACAAAATTAACCAACTTAATTTAAAATAAAATATCATTCTTTATATTATTTTCTTTACTAAAAAGATTTAAGTTTGATAAATTATAAAATTGCATGCAATTAAATGGATATTATTATGTTAGGTTCATAAAATCCACAACCATTACAATCACTAATCTAACTAGATCAGTTATTGATTTACTTTATACACCTATATGTTAAAATAAAACTAATATTAATTAATTAGAACAACTGAATTTGGGATCCCAAACCTAAAAATTTGGAATAGGCGGCTCCTCTAAAACTTTTATGGTCCATATCAATTAAAAATATAATTTCTATATGGATCCAATGGACTCTTACAGAAAAATATAAAAAACACTTTTTATCTCTTCCTCTTTCTTCCAACACGAGTTGGGGATGGCGAAAAATTCTAAACCTTCGGAATTAGGCCGCAGGCTTATATAAAGTTATTATTGGAAATAAAAATAACACCTCATCTGGCATGATCCATGCTCTTTCCATCTTCCATCATTGACCGTTTCAGCCACAACATCAGTAATTTGGCTCGACTGCGTATTACCTCTTGAGTCTCAGACCTCTTTTGTAATGGATTTTGGGCTTGGCCCACTCATGCTTGAGCCCCAAATAAGTGCATGTTTTCTCACCTAACTGAAATCAGAAACGCCTCCAGTTCCCTTCCTCTCGCCACTGAGATTGATAACGTCTTTCTCTAGATCTGTAACAAGTCAAAACCGCAATTCACCATTAGTAGCACCTACTATGCCCTCCGACTACGATAACCAAATTCGTTTGGGCTTCCTCGTCTGGAGAAAATACTCTATCCCTAGACACTCGTTTATCACATGGATGGCCATCCATAACAAGCTTACTACTCGAGATAAGCTCATTAGATGGGGACTTGAATCCCCACCTGAATGGGTTCTTTGTTCAAACTGCCCGGAAACTCTAGAATACCTTCTCATACTATGTTCATATTCATCTTTCATCTGCAAGATCATCTCTCGTAAGCTCTTTATACCTTCAAGTACCACCTCTTGGGCTCCTTGGCTTGATGATGCTTGCGGTTGGACTCCTTCTAAATATGGAATAGGTTTCATCTGGCGGACTGCTTATTGCTCGACCATATACCACATCTGGAGTAAACGAAACGCTCGTATCTTCAACAACAAACATGCGTCAAACTCCAGTGTTGCTCATCGTGTGCTTTTTGACCACCGTTTCTGTTTTCACATAACAAAAGTCACTTTTCCAATATAATTGGCTTTTAATTAATGTAATATGTATGTTATTTTTTTGTTACCTTTTTTAAAATTTTAGCTCATCGTTGTTATCTGACCTCAAAGCCACTAGAAACATATATAAACACTAGTTATGTATATAAAATTTACGACCTTTTGTACAATAAAAATACTTCATATTTATCTCCTATTTTAAATAGATAAATAAAAACTTATATTATAACTCACTTGTTTTGTAGCCGACTTTGTGGTTATGCTAATGGAAGAAGTCACTACAGTACATCCCATTCACATCAGATATTTAACACTTTTACAGATCGTAACGTGACGTTAGAATTTTTTTACTGTATCTTAGAGTCAAATTGCAATTTGCAGGGAGTATAAGGACTAAATTAAAACTAGGCTATACTATTAGAGGATCTAAAATTAATAGAAGGACAAAATTCGAGAGAGAGAGAGAGAGAGAGAGAGAGAGAGAGAGAGAGAGAGAGAGAGAGAGAGAGAGAGAGAGAGGAGAGAGAGAGAGAGAGAGAGAGAGGAGAGAGAGAGAGAGAGAGAGAGAGAGAGAGAGAGAGAGAGAGAGAGAGAGAGAGAGAGAGAGAGAGAGAGAGGAGAGAGAGAGAGAGAGAGAGAGAGAGAGAGAGAGAGAGAGAGAGAGAGAGAGAGAGAGAGAGAGAGAGAGAGAGAGAGAGAGAAGAGAGAGAGAGAGATTGATTCACACAAATCCTAGCTTAAAACAGATCCAATGCTCAATTAAATCCACCTCTGAGCAATGATGATAAATTGAAACATCAGAGAAACAGACTTTTTCAAGCTCTAAAACCAACTCCGATAACTCGCAACAACCACAGCTTGCTAACACCGCCACCGAAAGGGCGATAGAGAAGAAATCGGCCAAATCAGAAGCTTGCTCATCTCAATTGCATGCATAGGAGTATCAAATCGACAAAAACCGAAGACGACCGAGAAGCTAGTCCGACTTCAAATCCTCGAGTTGAAGCAATTCAGTTGAAAGCCAAGACCTCTAGGCATAATGAAACAGAAAAAGGCAGCTTCTCAGAGGACAGAGAAAGCCATCAACAAGTCGGTACACGCATCAAAATGGCCCTGATAGACGAAATAAGAAGTCGTATTGACTGCAAAACCCGGGTCTACCCAAATATTCAGAACTCCTCTTAAGCCCTAGGTCCGGGATCGAAATTTCACCTTCTCCCAGCATCAGATTCGCCAGATATGAGTCTTCTACCTAAAAGGAACCCGATATGCAAGGGAACGAGAATTCAAGAGAAGGAGCTACTGATACGGTAGCGAGAAATCAGAGGTATGTAAGCTTCTAGGAAGAATTTGGCTTTCTGCAAGTCAGGGAGAAACTTTCTCCTAGAACTTACATGCCTCTGAAAAAGCAGCTTCCAAATCTTGAACTTTAACAACCTTCATAGAATCTTTAAACGCAATGTCAGATATTCAGAGACAAGCAAAATGAGAGCCAGAAACAACAAACTCCGCTTCTTAGTCTTCAGGGTAAAGAAATCCTAGAGCCTCACTCCTGCCAGAAACTACTGGATTAGACATATGATTAAAAGTCATTGAGTGAGAACGCGATTTCCTTAGCACGACTATAATATTCATAGAAGCTTTAAACGCGACGTTAGTTCTCCAGAGACAAGCACAAGGAGAGCCAGAAACAACGAACTCAGCTTCAAAGTCTTTTGGGTAAAGAAATCCTAGAGCTTCACTCCTGCTAGAACTACTAGATCGAACATCTTCAAGATAAAGGTAAGTTAATTCATAGTGAAACTTCATCTTACACTTGAGAGTCCACCTTGCAAGTCAGTCGGCTGCAATGTTTTGCTCTCTGTAAACATGATTAAAAGACATGTCAGAGGTGATTAGGCCTCTGATTCTGTTTATCATAAGCTCAATAGGGACAATTGACTTTCCCGTTTTAAGTAAGTTAATAAGAATCTCTGAATCGCTCTCAATGTCGATGTTAACTAGTCTTTTAATTTTGCAGATCGTCAGACCATCCAACATGGCTCTAGACTCAGCTTGGATTGGGGTCTGCTTGCCGTATGAGTTTCCATAGCCCAACACGAGATTTCCCAGATGGTCTCTAACGATTGTCGCACCACTGGTTTCACCAGACTACGTGTAACAAGCGTTAGTATTATGCTTCAATCTACCAGACACATGAGGAGACCAAAACAGGTAATTAATGCTGCTTTTAATATCTCTATGCATATAGCATCCCAAATCATGAGCTAAACTTTCATTATTCTTCCAATATTTAGCTTTGATAAGATTAGAGTTATCAAGAGAGTAAATAATATTCTTAATTTTCTTAATTGAAGAACTAGCAGAAATATGAAGACCTTTAAACTTTACATTATTCCTCGCTTCCCATATAACCCAATTTATAATTGGAGGCAAGATAGTTTTCATGCAAAGTTTAGAAGGAGAGGACCATGACCAGCATCTAGCCATATGAATAAGAGTCATGTATCTGAAAATTTTAACATTGAAAAGGTTAGCAAAAAAGGACCAAATCTGTCGTGCATGCTCACATTTAATAAATATGTGATTAGTACTCTCAATATTACAGCAAAATAGACATTTTGAGGCTAGAACTAAATGTTTTTTTTCCAAAGTGACTTCAGTAGGAATGTAGGTATTTAGAAGCCTCCAATGAAGAAAAGAACACTTAGGATGAGTGACAGAATTCCATGTCCTATCAAAAATTAAATAATTATGGTAACTTTTAGAAACGTAGTTTAAAGTATCTTTGATATTGAATAAACCAGAATTGGAGAGACTCCAAGTAATTTTGTCATCCATATTATGATCAATTTTTAGATTTTTAATTAGACAGATGCTAGAAGTAGGGATAAGAGAACTTCTCAAGCTTAATTCCCAATTATTGTTGTTCCAAAGAGAGTTTACTAAATCCCCTTTGAACCATCTGTTGTCCAAGTTAGAGTCAAAAGTGATAATAGGATCAGTACCAAACCATATGTCCATCCAAATGTCCACTTCACCTTTACCTATGACCCAGGAGATATGCTTTTCAGCATCATTTCTGATTTCGAGTAACCTGTTCCAACTTAAAGAGCTCTTCTTGTTACAAATTTTAGAAGGATGCAGACCTTTAGAGTAAATATTGTGGATAAGCTTAGACCAGAGGGAAATGTTATTTCTAAAAGCAAACTATAGCTTAAAGGAGTAGACTTTCTGGTATTCATCAAGACTATGAATATTGAGATCTCCTTCCTTGTAGCTTTTACAAATAGACTTCCAAGTGCACCAATGAATATTCTTGTTATCAGGGGAAGATCCCCATAAAAAATGATTGAAGATTTTTTCAAGTTTGTAGATCACTGAATTGGGCAACTTGCAACTTTGGCACCAGTAGAGGGGGATGGGGAGGAGAACGCTTTTAATAAGAGTAAGTCTTCCTGCAAAAGACAGACTCTTACATTCCCAGGCTTGGATTCAGCTACTGATCTTGTCTATCAAAGGAAAGAAGTTGCTGACTCTATTATTAGAGTTCAAAAAGACTCCCAGGTAAGTTGTTGGAAGATTCCCAATGCTAAAATTGGTAAGCATTTGCAGACTTTTAAGATTATTTTGGTCAATGTTATTGGCAGTGATAAGCTGAGTTTTCTCCCGGTTAATGACTTGGCCAGAAGCAGCCTGATAGTCCTGCAAAAACTTACCAATAGTATTAATAGAGTTGGTTAGACCATTAGTAAATAATAATAAGTAGTCAGCGATGGCCATACACGGAATGTCCATATTACTTCTCCCCTTGAACTTAACAGTTTTGTCAGTTTTGTAAAGATTAATCAGACCTCTAATTAAAGCTTCTTCAGCAAGGATAAATAGACTAGGAGATAATTGATCTCCCTGTCTAATACCCTTGATGGTTTAAAGAAACCCACAGAATTTGCATTAAGCAAAATGGTAACATACACAGAGGTAATAATATTGTTGAAGATTTTAATAAACTGGTTACTAAAACCAAAACTAGTAAGCATTTGAAATATGAAGTCATGGGAAAGATTGTCGAAAGATTTTGACATATCAATTTTAATAATAACGTTACCGTTTTTTGTTTTCTTTTTCAGGTCATGAAGAAGCTCTTTAGCAATCAGAATGTTCTTGTGGATTGATCTTCCTTTGACGAAGGCTCCCTGGACATCTGAAATGAGATCAGGTAAAAGCTTAGCCAATCTGTTATTTATTAACTTAGACATAAGTATGTTAAGAATTGTGCATAATGAGATAGGTCTAAAATGGTTCCAGAAGCTAGGGTTTTCTATTTTCGGGATAAGGCATATGCCAGTGGATTTGATCCATTTAGGAATAGGCTCTCCTCTAACAAAAGCATTCATGGCCTTATAAAATCTAGTTTAATAATATGCCAGCTAGTTATAAGGAAACAAGTATTGAAGCCATCAATGCCTGTTGCACTAGATGGGTTCAAACTTTTAATGGCAAGAAGAATTTCTTCCTTAGTAGGACTAGCAAGTAAGAAATCATTATCTGATTCAGAAACTAATTTGGGAATATTTTGAAGGATATTAGAGCTAAGATTATTACTTAGATTAGTAGTAGGAGTAGAAGAAAACATATCTTTATAATATCGCTCCACGGATGCATTCATAAGGGTTTTATCTAAAGTCGAGACATTATTAATTTTGATACTGGAAATCCTATTTCTTCTTTTTTTCCTCTTCACAAAGTTCTGATAAATTTTGGTATTTCTATCCCCGTTACTGATCCAAGCAGCGTGTGTTTTTTGTTGCCAGAAGCTCTTCTCCATGGAAAGGCAAGAAGATTGTCAGTAGTTGCCTTAGAAAGGGCAACCTTGTCTTCAATGTTTTTACTGGCAAAGAATTTAGCCTCAAGAAGACTGACTTTGGCTTCAGTGTCTTTTACTTTGTCAAAGATATTACCAAAGGTATCTTTATTCCAGATCTTTAGATCTTTTTTAAGTCTTTGAATTTTATTCCACAAAATATTGATAGGGCTACCTTGCATGCTTCTCTTCCAACTGTCTTCAACGAACTTAATAAAAGTAGGGTCCTTGGTCCACATATTTAGGAACCTAAAGCTTCATTTAACTCTATTATTATTGTTGTTAACATAGAATTTTAAAGGAAATGGTCAGAGCAAGTACGAGCTAAGTGGCTCACATCAATAGAGGTAAAAGTATTGGACGAGTCTTGATTGACTAAGACCCAATCAAGTCTTCTACCTTTGAGGTTCTTCATCCATGTATACTTAGTCCCTTGAAACTTAGTGTCTTTAAGCTTACATTCGATAATCATTTCGTTAAAGTCGTCTATACTTTGCTAACAGTAACTAGTACAGTTGACCTGGTCGAATATAGAGCGGGCCGTATTGAAATCTCCCAGGATAATCCAATAGTTTACCGTGTTCGAGATGTACTTCAAGGATTTCCAAAGGTCTAGTCTTCTGTTCCTCTGGCACTTAGCGTAGACAGAGGTAATGTAGATAATCTTATCAGCATTAGTTAGATGAACTTCCATATGAACAAGTTGATTATGGTCCAGAATGATAGAGACCTTATCATAGCATCGATCAAATCATCAGTAATATTGTCGACAATGTGAGTCTCATTTCCTTGAGCCAAACTTATAACATATTTAATTTTATGTTTATGCTTACTAACAGTAAGAGCAAATGTGTCTTTTGCAGTATTCTGGTTGATTTTGGGATTAGAGTGAATATAAATCTTGAGGTGATCTTCCTTGCCAGTGAATTCTTGGACAGATAAGTTTTATTGAGACTTCTTTAAAGCTTTCTTTTTACATTTTTCTGAACTGTGACCAATGTGATAGCAAAAGTTACAATACTCACGCAGACTCTTGTATGCTATTTTCACCCAACATCCATCATTTGGGCCAAAACCTATCCACACTTGGCTATACCCAGCCGTAGATAGCATTGAATAGAGCCCTGTTTTGATTTGGAATCCATGTCTTTATAGTGTCTCCTATAGAATTGAACAGAGTTTCAGCCATTGGTTGGTTGTAGAGATACTCTGGGACCTTAGAAATTCTAGTCCACACAGGGGTGACTAGACTCTTGATTGTAGGGTTAAAGCATGGGGACCACTTTAGAACCCTCATGATAGTGCTCCCGATACTCCAAGATGTTTTGCTACACAAGTTGCCATAATCTTCCTTTGAATCGAATTCAAGAAGGATATGATGGGGGTCTCTAGTAGAGAGACTGACATTCCCACATAAATTTCTTTCTGTCAAGAGCTTGTCTAACAGATGATTTTTTGGAAGTCTTTCCGAAAACTTTCCGACTAGAGTAAATTTTGTTGATTTAAGAAGGTTATCTTTAGCTTATTTTTGGAATTGAAGGGAAATATGATCTTCCTTATAGTCTATAGAGTCAGACTCTACTTTACTAACATTCATATTGTTGTCCTTGAAAATATCAGAATACTTCTTCATTCCAGATTGGTTACCATTTTGTTGAGCAGGGAGAACCTCCATAGCTTGCGAATAACGAGAGGACAAGATTGATCAAGATGATCAAGAAAGTGCAGCCGCCCCAAGACGGCGAGGAACCGATCACGAGGGTGAACAAAGCGACTAGGACCAAAGAAATGATAAAGCACATAGGATGCACAAAGCAGAAGGCAAGGCACTGAGGATAGATGAAGATCACTCACGAATGCCTTTTAGAGGAAATCATTTCTTGAAGAAATCTTGGAGAAAGTTTTTTCCTCTATTCCCCTTCACCATCTTTCTACCAACAGTTTATATGTTTATTAAAAATTAATTTATATGCATTTATTTATTCAAATTTTAATAAAGTTAGATATGTGTATATCATAAACAAAATATTTGTAAAATATAATGTTTTTTATAATTATCTATATATTTTTATATATATATATATATATATTAAATAATATATAAATTATTTTATTAATTATTTTATTATATTTTTAAACTATATTTTAAAAATTGTTGGAATTAATAAATTTTTAAGATATTGTATATTTTAATAGTTCTTTAGATTTTTCAACTAATAGTTTATTGAATCTTTCAAGTATTAAATTTTTAGGTATATATGTTTAGATATTTTAAATAGTTTATTAGATTTTTCAACTATTACATATTTCAACTATATATTTAAAGTTTTTAAAATTATATATATATATATATATATATATATATATATATATATATATATTATACATATGCTACTTGTACAACCGTAAATAAAAAAATTAAAAGATTTTTAATTAACAACATAAAAAATATATTATTGATATAAATACAACGAAACGATAAATTAAATAGACCAAATAATAACGATGTTTAGTACAATAAAATAGAAAAATATAACAAAAAAATGTTTAATACAATCAAATATACAAAAAAATAAGGATCTTGATTTTCATAATCGAAAGGTTGTGGTGGAGGATTGAGTAGGAATAATATCAACATCTATATCTTCGTAATTACATTCAAATCCATCTTAGCCATCATTAGTCGCTTGTATCCGATTTGATTTGTTTCTTCTCCATAAATAGAGAAGAGACTCAAACACAATTCTTCTTCTAAAATTTCTCAAAAGAACGTTATTATTAGTATTACAATATTGTTTTTCAAATATTTTTTTATACTCATCTTCTACAATGTTTTATCAGAATTTGTAATCGATCAAATTGATCAATTTTGTTTGGTGGAAGAATACCATTGCTGATTTAAGTGTTTGGTATACTATTTCTATTTATTTATTTGTGGTATTGTTTAATATTTATTTAATATTTAGTTTATTCATATTTAAAAATATATAAGATCCTTTAACTAGTTTTTCATAATTTAATTATTATTTTCAAACGGCTCCAAAGTGACCAAATGCCTCGACTATATGTGGTGGTGTGGGTAATGTCCAACCTCGCCCTCTCGCTCATTCTGATTTCAAATGTTTTCATGATGATACGCATGTTCCTGTATACGGTGGTCTAAAAACCCCAAACTTTGAAACACATTCTTCATATGCCATCGCTTGTATCAGTAGTAGTACTACTATCGATGGTTTGAAGTCCAAGAACTTGGACATGGACCACTTACTGAGAATTGTAATGATAAATCAGCTAAGTGTAATCATTTTCCAAGATCATATAGTTATAAGGATGAAACTAGAAACTGAGGCACCGAGAGTATGGTGAGACGTTCATCATTGTATAACATTTTTTATCCTTCTAAAATTTATGAAGAAAGAAATACATCTCTAGATCTTCAAATCGGTAATGCTTTTGGTTTTAATCAAAATTCATATAGGAAATAAATCATGATATATGTTGTTGGTACTTCCCAATCATTTAGTTTTTGCAATAATTATAAATATATTGATTGAATGTGTAATAGGGTAAACCCAAGAGCCCTACACATTTTACATAGACCTATATGATAAAAAAAATTAAATATTATTTAAAATAAAAACTAATCATCCACGATACTATATTAATTTGGCCTTCAAATGTTTCTCTGACTAGTGATATAACAATATTTACTGAGATTGATATGTTTTGTGTTATTGTACATTGGATGGATCCTGAATGGATACTGCAAAAAAGAATTGTGTAGCTTCAATATATTAGCAAACACAACGCTGCTATAGTTAGAGAGAGTATCTTAGAGTGTATGAATAATTTTGAAACTATAGTTCATCAATGCATCAGGAGAGCTATTGAGTATCTTAAAAATGATTGAAACCTTGCATTTCTTAAAATATTTCACTCTAGATGTTTATGGAATATACTCAATTGATTGCAAAAGATGGAATAAGTATGATTACCGGAGGATTATATCATTCCTATTAAAGTAGAGGTCCTACTATGCTCGACCTTAGTTCTTAGAAATTGTTAATGCTAGTCGAAAGTTATTTAAAAAACTAGTTTTATATGTCGAAACTAGCTGGAAATCTACATATTATCTTCTTGCACGTGTTTATACATATAAAGATGAGATTTCTATGTTTTATAATACACATTATCCTTATAAACCTCTTGAAAATCAAAATCTTGTTTATTGTGCTAACATGTTAAGGTTCTTGAGAGTGTTTAAATATGCAACTAACAATCTTTTCTACATAATATACTCCTAACATTCACTTTCCTTTTATAAATTTACTAATCTTTTCATGCATGTGAATAAATATAGGGATAAGAATGTATGTCACGATATAGTACCCAATATGGAAGCAACATTTATAAAGTATTTTTATCACATCACATACTCTTACGTTGTTGGGTGTATTTTTTATCTTTTTTAAAAATAAATTGATAAGGACCGAATTATCTGACCCGCGAGTCAGACCGATAGGCTAGTGGACCAGAATTTATCTTGTGGTACCACTATAATAAATATGTAATATTAAGGGTATCTAATAAATTATAGTTATGAGCTTCAGTTATAAGCTTGGATTATCCAAATAGGCATATCAACCGTGTAAGCCCACTTGGGCCTATAATCCTTATATAAGCCTTTTTAGGCTTTAGGTTTTCCCTCTATATAATTAATACCTAAGAAGCTTAATCATCTCTTTAAAAACTATCATAATTCAATTTATTATTTGTTTTAACCCTTCATAATTCTTTAGAAACATCAATCGCGACCATAACTGGAGCCACAATAGGTATCCAAATACAAAGATCTAGAATCTTAGATATTTGAAGTCTATTTTTGAATCCACGGAGGGATGGATTCTGAGAGGCATATGCATCATGTGGTAGTTATCGAATGATTCACGATCGGAGAAGAGTCTAGTCAATTGGCTTGGCAAGCTCAACCATAGCATATAAATGAAGAGAAACACGAATGATTGATCATGTATGATCATCGTGATTGATTGAGAAAATCGATACGTTAAAATTACAAAAAGAAGTAATAACGATTCAACTAAGAAATATCCGCTCAGAAGTCCAAAATCGTGATGAATAAAAGGGCTCCAAAGAAGAAGTTGTTAAATCCAATTTTTTATAAAACCGATAAAAATGCTGAAGAGGTCGATCGAACAGAAGCTATAATTCTTTGAAAAAAGAAACGAATGGCAAGGTATCGATACAATCCTTCAGAGTTTAATGAGTATTGTATGTTTGATTTCAAGAGATTTACTTTCTCTCCGAATATGAATCATCATCATAAAAAATAAAAATAAATTATAGTGGTAAGTATTATTCTAAGAGACACTCGTTGGATAAACATGAGCCTGTAAAGGGCAATAATAGAGTGGTAGATGAGGGAAGAATATTCCATCTTTATTACAAGAAGGCTCGGGGAACCAGAGTTTTGACTACCAAGCAAATAGTCAATTTGCGGTTAAGTCCGACCAAAATCTTTTATGCAACAATTAATGATGGCCACTAGTATAGTCAGAGACATAATTGCAGATAATTCTTCATTATATGTAGAAATTCTCTCAGGACATCAACGAAAGTAGTTTAATATATCGAAAATGGAAAATCCCATTGAGAATAGAGATCCAAAAAACCATCTAGAGTAGTTTAAAAACTTTATAATGAATGACGACGATGACGATAAGTTTTGTCAAGGTTTCTCTCAAACTTTTAAATATAATAATCTGAAGTGGTACAATCTACTTCTGTAAGGTTCTATAAAAAAATTGATATGTTCAAGATATTATTTAGACAATTTTTAGACGGTATTTTGTAGAAACTAAGGAGATGTGATGGAATAGAGACAAGATAACCCAGTGCTGCCAATTGGTTAGGAAGAGTTTGAAAATTTGTACTAAACGTTTCGTTCTTACAAAGAATAGCCTGGATAATTGTTATGAGCAAGTGGTTGTTGTTTCTTTCATACAATGGCCTATCCACGCAGATTTCGTTGATCAGGTAACCAGAAAAAAGTCTCAACATTCAGGACTTTATTAGCTCAGGTTGAGAAACAAATCAAAGGATGAGTCGAAAAGTTTAATACTGATCCCTTTGCAAAGACATGCTCCACAATATTGTACCTCGGGTTATTAACAACGAGTCAGAAAATTCCGTCCTCATGAAGCTACTACTTTGCGTCTGTAAGGCACAAATCAGATCATTCCTTGACCTACGGTACATCAACACCTACAAGGTCAACAATATAGACCTATAACGAATAAATGAACCCGACATGATAACTATGTTGAACTAATAGAGAGCATTGCTACTATTTTTGATAAGATGTAAAATTTAGTTTAGTTTAGAAAACTACCTCCAATTTAGAGTTTGAGAGAAGTATGAAATAACTAGTTTTTCAACTATCATAATAATATAGGTCATGATATGAGGGATTATATAGCTTTGAAGTAGGAAATCCAAACCATGATTGAGTATAAGAAGTTGGCCTTCTTTTTAAAGCATAATCTAAGTGTCGACAGTACGCGTTAGTGAGTAATCAGTCAGTTAAGAGGGAGGTAATTGAGGTTTCAACCCAAGTACAAAAATGCAATGGTCATAGTCGGACATTACAATGATTTTGAATTGGATTCTAAGTATCTGGATCTAATCCTAACTGAAGGATAATTATGATGATTGATGAACCCAAAATGAAGGGAAGGTAAAGAGTTTGTCTGAATTATTCGAATCACTGACTATTTTTTGTAGGGATAATGTATTAGAGGCTTCTGGCCATTCGTGCAAGAAAATTTTGTAAGTTTGGAAACTAAATTAGAAAGTATAATTTCAATCCACCATTACCAAGATTATATGCCATTTATTGTTTTTTTTATGATAATGATTTAAAATATGTTGATCGACCTTTTGAGGATGTTGTGGTGATCGTAACGGCTATTGAAGAAACTGGAGCAAATGGAGATCAAATAATTGGATAAAAGAATGGGGAACCCTCATGTCATACTCTAATTTGATAGAAGAATAGTGGGATTCACTAGGATCACTTCGCCATAATCGGAGAATTTGAAGGGAATTTATTATTGGGTCGAAAATCCTTTAAGAAAAATGGTGAGAGTGATTTTTATAGTGGTGGATGGACGGACCTCATATGATGCAAACTTTGGCAAGTTGTGATTGTTAAAAATGCATGTTGTTGCCTTAACTTTCCATTAATGGTTAAAATATGATATTGTTTGCTAGGTGATAATTGTCGAGAGTAGCCAAAAATAGCTAGAGAATCTTAACTGTTGTGGATCCTAAGATAATAAAAAATATTAAACGTATCAGAGTCCAATTTGAAGTTAAATGTTGTATATGATCTGATAGATTCCAAGTTGTGTAACACTTGATGAGGACATTACATTTTATACCTTCTCGAACTAAATTTTTTTGAAGAATAGAGCCCGATTTCTATCAGTCATAAGGGAACAACTATTATTCTTCGTATCAGACAATTTAATAGTATTTTCCTAGTGCACCGAGGACGTCACATGAGCCCCTACAAGTGTTGTTAGCTATAAAAATGCAATATGACCCCATGTATGTCCCATTATTCAGAAACAAAGAGTTTTTACTGTTGAAAAGTCTGATTTGTGGTATATGTAGATCGATTAACCAAATTAAGGCATATAGAATAATTCCAACACCTGTTGTGGACAACAAACCCAGGGATTGTCAAGAAGAAGAATGGGAAATGGCGCATATGTGTTGACTTTTACAGATTTTAAACATGACATGTCCAAAGGATCGTTTTCTTGTCCCTAGAATTAACAGTTGATAGACTCAACTTCAGGTAATAAACTCTTATCATATATTGATGAGCGTTAGGACGAGTGGCTGATTCAAACTAATGGGAGATCAAGTTTTTTTTTTTCCGTGGAGCAGGGGTTTAGTTGGTGTCTCCATCTGGAGACTCATTGTACCAAGAAATACCTGTTGGTTTCAAAGTATCAAACAACGAGGGAAATTAAAAAGTAGCCTTGGCATGGTTGTGGCTTGTAGCCTTAACAAGTTCAACACTTATAGAAAATTATGATTCCCACTACTCTACTAACATAATTTAGTAATTGAAAACTTTTGGACTTCTAATATAACTCCGACTACTCTACGGCCATTTAATAATTGTGAACTATTTGTTAGATGTTTGCTTTTTGGAGAATTATTTGAAAACTAATTAAAAATTACTGGCCTGTCTACGTCTTGTAATAGTAAATACAAGAGTAAAGAATGCACTAAATTGTGACACGTGCCACTTAGATCTGCACTGCTCTGGTAGCGCTTTCTTCCGAATTGTAGCACCAAATAACAATCCAACCGACGAGATTGAAAGGTTAGATGTTCCAAACACGCTGTCTGAAATTCAACGAAAATCAATAACGATCCAACGAGATTTGTTGATTGTGGATGCACAGACCAGATCCGAAAGCCAAAAAATTTCTATCTTTGTTTTATTTCGGCGGACAGTTAAAACAACTGTCCGCCCGCACATGGAAAAAACGAAAACTGAAACTCAAAATCTAAACCTAACGTTTGAGAACTGGAACTCAAGTTCTAAACCTACACTCTCATACTATGTATAAAAAAAACGACTAGAATTTTATTATCGAGAAAGCTTACGAGTGACGAACAATATACTTGTAAAATATATGACCTAATGAACTCGGACAAAATATATCTACCAAAATTAAGAAAGCAAATTTAGTTCTCTAACAGAAAATGTCACAAATTATATATATATATATATATAGTAAATAGCTTAATTACATTTAACTTCCTTAATTTACACTTGCAGGTTCACAAACTATATATATATATATATATAAATAAATAAATAAATAAATAAATAAAAGAAATAGCGAAAGGAAAAGACAGAGATACAAACAAGAGTTACAAAAGTATATTAATTAGTTGATTGCACTGCATATCTTTCTTATCTGGCCAGCAGTAGAAGTTAGAGGTTCGATATCTCCCATCTTGATCATTGCGGATGCAAAGTCGGACGCGAAAAGTCTAGGGTTCCTGCTGTATTCGAAGACAATAGCGTCTGTGGAACCTCCGCTGAAAAGAGCCTGGTCGGTCTCGAGAAGACCCTTCTTTCTCAAAAGGTTCTTGAAGTAGTTATTGTCAAAGGAGTTGGGAGTGACGGGATCGAAGGGTGCTAGATTTGAGTTGCCTCCAATTGTGGGGCAGCGGCGCTGACGTGTAGACGCAAAGCCAGCGTCGATGTCATGACTTCCGTTGTTGTAGATCCTATCGCGGAATAAGAAACACTGAGCTTGGCCTATGGTGTGAGCACCTGCACGCATGCATGCATTATAATTGATCAGGAAAAGAGTAGTTTATATTAGTTTGTATCGATGTTGATGTTTTGTGTGAATATGTATGCATACCTGATAAAGCTACCATGTCTCGAGCGTTAAGACCTTTTCCGGCAAAACGAGATATGAGTAAGTCTAGACTGTCTTTGAAGCCAGGAAGATCAGTTCCAGCTAGAGCTTTGTTAGCATTTTTAGAATCTCTTCTTCCAAGTTTCACCGTCCAAGATGGACCTCCGACGTATCGCGAAGCATCTCTTGCAGCAACAGCTAGGAGATCAGCACAAGAGACAACTCCAGGGCAAGCTTTCTCAAGTTCAGCTTTGGCCTTTTCCACGACTTCAAAGCCCCTGGCGGAACCCTTGTTGGGCAATGCATCCTTCTCACTTTGGATAGAGGGTGTGTTGTCGAGCAAGAGTGAGGCATCGCATCCCTGAACAAAGCAGTCGTGGAAATGAAGGCGGAGAAGAGAAGCAGCCATTCTACGCTCTCCAGCGATGGAACGTCCAATTGAATTACGTATGATACTCAGCGCATTCGGACATGTTTCGGCGTAAAAGGTGGAAGATAGATGTGCACTAGTAGTTGTGGTGGTTGTTAGAAGAATCGCTAAGACGAATGCAGCAGCCAAGGTCAAGTTACTAGTAGTATAAGCCATTAGTTAGTTTGAAAGACAGAAAATGCTTTGAATGGAAGGAAAGGAGAGAAGAAGATGATGATGATGAGAATAAGGAAGAAGTGGATGGCATTTATATTTAATCAAGAAGAGGGCGCTTAGTGAATAGTCGCCGGCGGTCAGTCTTTGCTGCTATGCTATGCGATGCTTCAAGTTTAAGTTGTCCTATGATATGATATGAGCATGCTTGGAACAAGTCCTTGTCTATTTTGGTGGGTGGCTCAGCCTCTTGTTGGTGTCCACATATGACCCCTTCTCTTCTCTTCTTCCAAATATATGTAAACCCTTCACAATTACATACTTACTACTTTGCTTCCTATTATTGATGACTTATGTATGTATGTATGTATATCTTTTTGAGTTATTATTATTTTATTATTTTTATTTTTTATTTTTTATTTATTTTTTTGCTTCGACCATCGAAAAATGAATATAAACAAATAAAAAGAATCAGAGCTATGATGACAAAAGAACCATAGGCCGGCATTGAGTTTTAGATACATGGTTTTCATTTAATTTATACCAAACTTTTGGATTTCAAAGGTATGATGTTCATACATATTTAATTTACTTTTCATAATATAGAATTGATTTTTAGGTTTTATAGTTTAAATCGAATCTCGTTACCATAGTGACATCCCAAATTTAAAAATATGATTTCAAAATTTATTCATTTGGGCATTGTTTGAGCTGTCACTATTAAGTAACACAAAGTCGGCTGCGACAAGTGGGCATAAATTTTATTTCTGATATAAGCTTTTATCCATCTAAAATATGAGATGAATACGAAGAATCAAGCTGCTTGACGAATTAATATTATTTATACTTTTGAAACTATAGATATAATCAATAGTTGATATTAGCTGGACTAGTCAATATTTAGCGAAGGTTGTTGTAATTATATATGATAATTGTTAGATTCTATGAACCTAATAAAATAATAGTTTTTTCAGACGCACGAGTTTTAAAATTTTATTGACTAGAAACAATAACACATATAATCATATTTTATATTTAAAATATTTAAAAATTTAATAATGGTTTAATTATTTAATTCCAAATTTTATTAAAATAATATTAGAATTTTAATAAAAGACAAACGTTTATGGGTATTCAGACTACAAGGTGGTTATCTAATAAATATTCATTTATCACTATGTAGTTATCCATACTTTATTGAATATCGGTTGATTATTGGCATATAAATTTGATGTTGGGACGTTATTGGTAGATTACTCTAATGCATATATACTATTTGATGAACTCCGACTTGACTCACCTAGAATTTGTTAGAGAAAAAATTATTAAAGAGAGATAAAGTAACTGTAAATAGCATGTGGTGATATATAATTGTCCACCCCTTATAAGAAGTGACCTCTTATGTTTAGAGTGACCAAAGTGCGGGTTTTTAACTCATTTGACCCAATAATACATAAATTTCTTTTTAAGGTTGAAACGTATCCTACAACATACAAGGCCTAAAGCCAGCCAAGGCTAAACTTTTGGGCAAATAAATATTTACCTTATGAGTAACCCTTCAGCCCTATTGAACTGGTTCAGACATGAATACATGAAATCCTCATAGTAAGGTTCAAAGGTATTAACCCAATAGTTTGTGCATCCGAAGTAGATGGTTTTGGGATTCTTTTGATCGATTTGGCCGATCTGTTTCAGAGTGATAAATGGCACTCAAATTTATCTCCTAGTGTACACTTAGATATACAACATCCCGAGGAATTTTGTGAGATTTCAAATGAAGTTTCTTCGTTTTAAAGATATCGGTCCCCATTTTCAGTCGAGCTAGTTTGTCTCTACATAGTGGTTTATGATGAAGTTTTTTCTTTAGGGTGGACGCCTCAAACTTCGTCACCCAAAGGATTTCGAAAAGATTTTAGGGCTTACGTTTTTTAGTTTCCAAGGAGAAACCTGCATATTTATGCCACATGTCATCCTTCTCTAACCTATAGCCAATAATGTACTTATAGCCTTGCGACGCGTGCACATAATGTTTTTGATGATGCATCTCCCCGATGTGCTTATAACGATTTCTTCTTAAATAATGATGTGAGAGTTGGTTGTATTTATAACTTCACGATTATTAGAGAAGTCATATCATCCTTGCAAAGCGTGTTAGAGCCTTCCACGTGTCATTTGTTTCATGATCTAAGGACTAGCATTTCTTAGACTAGCCATGCACGTTTCCACTCCCCGAGGTTCTCGTGGTGATCGGTGTCGTGAATACATTAGAGAAATGATGGTACTTCCTACTATAAATACACGATACCTCAGGGTTCCACAATGCTTCACGATATATTCTCTTAATTGGTTATTTTTAGAAATAGAAATCGCCCAAGTACAGAGAGAAAGTGTATGCTGCCTCTCACTACGATCATTTTCCCTGAGCTACCAACCAAACTAGGTTAGTCCACCCTTCTTTAGAATTTACAACGCATGGATTCCTCACGTAAGGCTACCAGTTCGATAGTGGTTAGAGATCATTCTTATGACCAAACTTCAAGCCTCCCACAAGCCCCTATCGAGTTGTCTAATCGGTATTTTTTTACCTCCGACCTCCACATCATGCAAGAAAATGTCTTGAAAGTACCCCAACCGTATCGAGCTTCCAAAAACGAGAGGCCGATGGCAAATTCCATACTTGACTCCCAAGTGAAAGAAGAGACTCATTTTTTATTTGAAGTCCTACGAATTGGTCTTCCTTACGCATACTTCCTCCAAGCACTCTGATTAATCTAGTTGAGACAAATCTTTAGTATACTAAAAAAACTCCCTGAATCAGGGACGGTAAGAAAACCAAAAGAAAAAATTGATTTTATTCATAATCTCTTTAGAGCTATGGGGGATTACGCCCACAACAAAATAACTAATTTATAATTACATTATTTTCCATAATATGAACCACCTTGACTACTACTTCTCCGTTCTGAAATACCTTAGGGTGGTAATCGACCTATCAGAATCTGATCAGGAATTGAGTAAGTGATTTGTTTTTGTGTGGGAGACATGAGAAACTAAGATTTCTATAGGTTCAACTAATCCAAGCTTTATTAAAAACTCGTAGAGCATTAAAAGTAAGTATCCCGTATTTGCTATCTAATATAGACTTATGGTATTTCTTCCTCTTTTGCCTGACTAATCACTGCTTTCATTTTTGTGGTGTTCATGTAGAATATATGAAATTATTTCACGCTTACGCTGATTAATGCAAAGCGCAACTCTCAAAGCTGACAAGTTGGGCCGAAAAATCTTGGGATCAATTGATGAGTCCATAAATATTCACCACTCAATGTAGAAACTGGACAGGGGTAATCCGGACAATAATCACCAACTGAAGTATCTGGACAGGACAAAAGTATTAAAGAACACTAAACACCTTTTGACTAAGCTAATTGCTAATCATCTTAATAAACTAATGAGTTTTTGAACTCGACCCGATTTCATAAGTTTGATCCGAAAGCCCATATGGACCATAATTAAGGGTATAAATACCCAACCACTTTCATTAATGAGGGCAATGAACATTTAATACAACCAGGAAACTTAAATCTCTCATTACAAAACACTAAAACATTTAATATCCTTGAAATACCACAAAAAATCTGACAAAATTACCCTCAGTAAAAAATAATCCTCACCAAATTGGCGACTGCAATGGGAGGAGAAGGTGCCTGAATCTAGCATTCGAAACCAACGAGAAAAAACAGTTCGGATGAATCCGGACGAGCAAGCAGTGCCACCAACTTTGGTAGAAGTGGTGGGAGAAAACGATGAGTACACGAACTAAGAGCGAGACAGGTTGAAAGCTGAGATAGAAGCCTTGAGGGCTGCTTAAAATATGGAGTTAGGCTTGAAAGAAAAATCAAAGGTGTCAGCTATTTACCACACTGACATTCTAAGGGAGCATGACCCATCACCAAAGACCCATTTGAGTACTAAAAAGACTCATGTTAGCTCAAAGAAGTCTCACTGGTCTAAACTGGTGGAGAGCTCGGAGTCAGAATCCTCTAGTAGCTCTTCGAATGAGGATTGAATTGAGGAGTCCATGTCATCCAGCAGTGATGAAGGCAGGTTTAAGAAGAAGCAAAAGTTGGTTAAAAAATATTCAAGAAAGAGGGATAGGCATGGAAGGTTGAAAACGCATATGAGTAAAGGGTCACCTCATAGCCATAGCATGAGGCACATTGACCAGCTATTGATGGATCCTTTCGCTTTCCATGATGAACCAGGTATCTTTGCAACTCCCAATGAAGATACTGTTTTCAGTAGTGGCTGGAATTGGAGACAGTCTCCATTGTCCTCCAAGATACTGTCCGGAAACCTTCCTAAGAGGTTTGACAGTACTAAGATGGAAAAATACGATGGGAGCAAAGACCCATATAATCATCTAGAGTAGTTTAAAAATTTTATGATGAATTTTGATGATGATGACAAGTTTCTTTGTAGAGCCTTCTTTCAATCTTTTACGGGGAGCGCTCTAAAGTGGTATAACAGCCTACCACAGGGGTGCATCAGAAATTTTGATACCTTTTGGGTGGCCTTCCGGAGGCAGTTTATTGGAAGTAAGGAGGTGAAGGGCAATGAAGACACTATCATCCATTGTGCCCATGATCCAAATGAATCATTGAAAGAATATATAAGTCGGTTTGTGAATACAAGGAATAGATTAGGTGATTTCTTTGAGAAAGTAACAATAGATTCTCTAAGACAGGGTTTGAACCCTAGCAATCTGTCCGATTCGGTAACCAGGAAGAAAGACATGACATGGGGCGGCTTGTTGAACCAGGTGGGAAATCAAATCAATGTAGATGAAACAAAAAAGACTAGGGTGCACAGGCAAGTGAGATCTGCCCCAGCTGCACCAAACCACAATCTCACCCGGCTCCAGCACAGAGTCAGCAGTCCAGAAATATGCGAGGACCTTGGGTCCAACCGGAGTGGTTTGCCGGATTAAAAGAGAATGTGGCAACCATCTATGACAAAACAAAATATGATGTGCATTTTAGGAAGCCGACAAGGCTTCAATCTCTAAGGGAAAGTCGCAATGCTTGTTTTTGTCAATATCACCATGATATTGGCCATAACACAGAAGATTGCATCGCTTTGAAGCAAGAGGTGCAGAATTTGATTAAAAGAGGAAAATTAGGTGCTTATGTCAAGAGAAGAAGTGGGAATAGGCATGATAATGCTCATCGGACCGGCCCAACAAACAATGCAGGGACATCGGCTCCGGACGGTGCCATGGTGATTATTAAGAGATTCGATGTAGAGTCAGATTATTTCGATCCTGATCCAGCTCGGAATAAGGTGGGTGTTATAACAGAGCATACCAAGACGGTGTCCGGACTCAAAGGATCTTTTGAGTCAGTTACCACATTTGAGTGACTGCACCAACTCCTTCTTCAAGGAAGAGGCATGTTCACACTCTGGCTACTCAGTTGGAGGGAGGCATGTCGTCTTATCAATCCCAAATTCCTTTTCCCTTTCATTAGTTTTTATAGAGACGACTTGAGGGATATAGCTGGTCGTCATGAAGATGCTGTGGTAATAGGAGCATCAATTGGGGGCAATGACATTAGGAGAATTTTGGTGGACATTGGCAGCTCAACCAATATCCTCTTTTTGAGTTCTTATAAAAAAATGAAGAATCTGACAGTGATTCAACGTTCAAACAGATCCATTGTGGGTTTCACTGGAAGCTCTGCGGACGTAGTCGGGGAATTCGAAGAGGAGGTTTTGTTGGGCAATGGCCCTTTCAAGAAAATGGTCAGGGTACTCTTTGTTGTGTTAGATTGTCCCACATGATACAATGCCATTTTGGGAAGGTCTTGGCTCTCCAGGATGCATGTTGTAGCTTCAACAGTTCACCAATTTTTAAAATATTCTGTTCAAGGACAAGTGGGAGTTGTCCGGAGTAGTAAAAAAATAGCGAGGGAATGTTATGCAACTGCACTTGCTCCTAGGACTTTAAGAGCAGTTCGGATAAATGAAGATTAGCAGTTGGTGGGGCCCTCTAGCGGAGAGGGTGAAATGGATGACCCCAGAGAGACCCCTTGTGTTTTAATACCAATTGAAGAGGTTGAAACTCACTCTCTGGCTGAAGGGAGATGTGTCAAGATTGGATCTAAGATGAAATCAGAACTAAAGAGAAAAGTTTTATCATTTTTAGCAAACCACCAACACATTTTTGCTTGGCGTAATGCTGATGTAACCAGAGTGCCTGCAGACGTTATATCACACCAGCTATCTATCCGGAGAGATGTAGCACCCGTTGTGCAGAAGAGAAGAGCTTTTACTAAGGAGAAAACTTATGTTATAGTTCAAGAGGTTGACCGACTTACTAAGATGGGGCACATAAAGGAATCTCAGTACCCTTTATGGACAGCCAATCCAGTGTTAGTAAAAAAGAAAAATGGGAAGTGGTGTATGTGCATCTACTTTACTGACCTTAATAGGGCTTGCTCAAAATATTTGTATCCAGTTCTCCGGATAGATCAGTTGGTAGACTTCACATCTGGGAAAAAGTTGTTGTCCTTCATGGATGCCTTCTCCGGTTATAATCAGATTCAAGTGGATCCAAAAGACCAGGAGCACACTACTTTTGTTACTGATAGGGGGCTCCATTGCTACAAGGTGATGCCTTTTGGATTAAAGAATGCTAGGGCTACTTATCAGAGGTTGGTGAACAAAGCATTCGTTGATCAGATTGGAAGAAATATGGAAGTCTACATTGATGACATGATGGTAAAGAGTGTGGAAGAAGAATTACACTTGGAAGATCTGCATGAGACTTTTGCCAACTTGGTAAAAGTTAATTTAAAATTAAATCCAGAAAAATGCGTTTTTGGAGTACAGTCCGGTAAGTTTTTTGGGGTATGTTATAACTGAGAAAGGGATACAGCCTGATCCGGACTAACTTAATGCTTTACTGCAGATGGATCCTCTTCGGAATATTAAAGAAGTACAGAGATTGACAGGAAGGTTGGCTGCTTTAAATCGTTTTATCTCAAGATTTTCGAACAGATGTGCCCCGTTTTTCCAAACATTAAAAGGTGCTAAAGACTTCAACTGGTCTCTACAGTGCGACCAGACTTTTGATGAAATAAAGAAGCATTTATCTTCCCCAAAACCCTATTTAAACCTATTGATGAAGAAACATTGTATATATATTTAGCAGTCTCCGAATGTGCTATAAGTGCGGTGCTAGTAAGAGAGGTGGACAATTATCCTCGTCCGGTGTACTACATCAGCAAAAGCCTGATGGATGCTGAAAAAAGGTTTTTAAAACTCGAGAAACTAGTACTAGCTTTGGTAATTGCTGCCAGGAAAATGAGGCCCTAATTTCAGTCTCATTCTATTGTCGTCCGGACATCGTTTCCCTTGAAAAATATTCTTCAAAAGGCACACATATCAAGTAGGATGACCAATTCGTCAGTAGAATTGGGAGACTATGACATTGATTTTGCCCCTCGAACTGCAATCAAGGCTCAATCGTTTGCTGATTTCCTAGTTGAATTCCATTCGGATATGAGTACTAAACAAGCTACAAGTGAAAAAACTAAGAAGGTATGGGGTGTCCGGACCGATGGTGGATCAAGTACCATGGGTTGTGGTGCTGGGATGTGCTTAACCTCTCTATACGGCGACCAGCTATACCAGGCTATATGTTTTGCTTTTAGGGCTTCTAACAATGAGCCCGAATACGAAGCTGCTATAGCTGGTTTGAAGTTAGCCTTGTTTTGTGGAGCTAAAAGAGTTAGGTTAATGAGTGATTCTCAGCTTCTTATCCATCATGCCCAAGGTCAATCTGAGGCAAAAAAGGAGCAGTTGATTAAATATTTATTCATTCTTAAAGAGGTGGCAGTTAACTTAAAAAAGATCACCTATGAGCACATACCCAGAACGGAGAACACACTAGCAGACTCCTTGGCAACCATAGCATACTCTGAGTCCTACCCATGGATTCATGTGCAAGAATGCCCATCTATTTAACCCAATCAGAGCAAGGAAGAGGAGGAAATTTTAAGTATGCAATTGGTTCAACCTAAAGACTGTAAGTATCCTCTTCTTCAATACATTTCAGATGGCATTTTGCCTTCGGAAAAAGCAGTAGCAAGAAAAATGAAGTTTAGGGCTGGTGGTTTTTTAATCATAAGAGACATCCTTTACAAGAAGTCTGTTAGTAGACCTCTCTTGCGTTGTTTGGGGATTGAAGAGTCCCAAATAGTGCTGTCTGAACTGCATGATGGTGAAGGGTCGGAACATTGTGGTTATAGAGCTTTAACCCGAAGAGTTTTATTGGTCGGATACTACTGGCCATCTATAATGGAAGATGCCAAAGAATTGGTAAAGAAGTGTGATCCATACCAAAGATATGATAATGAAATTCATATCCCAGCTGTCCCTTTGGAGTCAATTTCTGAGCCAATACCTTTTGCTCATTGGGGACTGGATCTGGTGAGATATCTACCAATTGCGTCCGGAGGTTGCAACACTATTATTGTAGCCATTGATTATTTTTCAAAATGGATAGAGGAAAACCCCTTGGTAGGAACTACTTCAAAAGCTGTTATAAAATTTATCTTTTCTAATATTTGTTGCAGATTTGAAGTTCCACAAAAGATAACCATAGATAATGGGCCACAATTTGATAACAAGGATATGGAGAGTTTCTGTGCTTCTAGGGGCATTCAGCATTGATCTCTTCTCCTATCCACCCACATGCAAATGGCCAGGTTGAAGTGGTAAACACGACCATTCTGTCTGGTCTCAAAAAGAGTTTAGAAGAGGCTGTTGGAAAGTGGTCAAACTATCTACAAGAATTACTATAGGCCTACCACACTACTCCTGGAGCTGTTACATAGGAATCCCCGTTTTCCTTGGTATATGGTATGGATGCGATTACTCCTATAGAGGCAACACTTCCATCATACAGAGTCCACAATGTTTCCAAACAGGCTAATGAAGTGGCTATCAGAAGTCAATTGTACTTAATAGAAGATAAAAGGGTTAGGCTCATCTTAGAGCCACCCATTATAAAGGTTTAATGAGAAGCATGGTTGCTTCCAGAATCAGAAGAAGGGATTTTCAACCAGGGGATAAAGTATTAAGAAACGTCTTCTTACATACTAAAGAGAAACAGTTCGGCAAGTTAGCTCCAAAATGGGAAGGGCCTTATGTGGTCATTGAAAAGCTTAAGCCTGGAACATACAGGCTTCAGGACAAAGATGGAAGAGTGTTGAACCACCCATGGAACATTGAACATCTTCGGATGTATCTAGAATGAAAGTTGTGTAAATATTTACTTGTTTAAAGTCCATGTAAATATTAGGGAGCATACTATTTCCTAACCTGGTGGCGCGGGGAGGTTTTAATGAGGTGTCCGGGTTTTTTAATAAAATTTGATGCCTTCTTAAAATATTCGGAGTTGTTTCATTTACATTTTCCTTAAAGCCTTTTAAGTATCTTTGACAGGTCGGATTGATCCGGTTAAGTGATGAACATTTAACATTTGTCATCAGAGAATTTAAACACTCTCATCTTGAAATACTTGTAAAATAAATAGGGGCTATTTAAACACCAGCCATTAAGATTGAGCGAATATAAAATGAAGCAAGAATTTGGCAAAGTAAAACTGCCCCGCTAACACCGGAGGATGATATTAAAACATAAAGAGTGCCTTGGCCTTCCAAGGACTTTAAGTTTAAAAAGAAAGAGCTTTATCGGACTCAAAACCGGACACAATTACAAAATACCTTGGCCATCCAAGGACTTTGGTTGTCATAAAAAAACAAAAAATAGTTAAAACCTTAGGGCTAGTTTCCCTTAGATGTTCCTGCTTCATCTTGTTTCTTCTTTGGATCTTTGGGTTTATCATTGGAGCTCTCTTCGGTCCCTTCTTCCTCATCAGTGGTATCATCGAAACCACTAGAATAGTTGTGCTTATCGTCATCTGCGCTAGTATGGAATGAGAAGTGTTCGTATTCCACATGTTGCCACAGAGTACCAAGTGTCATCTTCGGAAATGTTCGATGAAAAAGCAAGACCATGTCGGATTTAACTTCAACATACCTTTCTTCTAGGGAATCTATCACCTTGTTGGTTTATGCATAAACCATAGCCTAGATTGTCTTCTCCTGCACTTTTATCAAATCTTCCTTTTCCTTGGTAACTTTGGACACAGCACCTTCCAGGGAAGTCTTGTCACTGAACATGGCTTGGATAGCATTATCCTTGGTCTTCACCTCTTCTTTCGAAGCGGAGAGATCCTTCTCCAAGCCAGAACACTTGGTTTGGAGTTCTGTGTTAACCATCTCCGAAGTGGCCAGCCTGGTGGCCAAGTCTTCTTTCCATTTCTTTAATTCCTCGAGCTCTTTCCTCAATGCTTAAGGGCAGATTGACTTCGTACTTGCCTCTCCAAGTTGAGCACTAGCTGAATATGGCCCAATAAGGAGTGAGTCACCGTGTCGTTCTCCCCTGAAACAGTGAAGGACTTACCATTGAAAGTAACCATGTTTGACGAACTTGGGGGAAGGTAGGGGCCAACAAAGTCATGTTTTTCAAGGTCATTAAAGTAAAGGCCAGTGTTTTGGAAGCCACTGATGTCCACTCCATCAATATTGATATCCCCTCTGGTACCCTCTCTGGCATGTAGACCACTTGGGATTTGCTCTGCCAAAGTAGGGTATGTTGGGTCGGCTGGAGGAAGAGACTCCGAAGGCCGGATGGCAACTTCATCCTCCGAGGAGATTTTCTTCTTCTTGGCTGCCCTCTTTTCACTATTTGCTCCCCGTTTTTTGTCCTTCTTAGGAGCCTTTGGAGTATCTGGAGGACCACCTGCCTCCTTAATACTCTCATCTTCAACTACTTGAAGTAGAGTAGCATCAATTCCCCCTTGGGCCTGTACTCCCTGACTCGCCGGGGAAATCTCCTCAACATCACCTTTAATAACCTCTGATGCAGCTTGTTTCTTCTTGCCCTTATTGCCCTTCATCTTTCTTGGAGCTTTAGCTCTAGTAGTCAAGGCCAGTTTTCCATCATTCTCATCTGTTCTCTAAAGGATGACAGCCGGAGGAGGTGGAGTGGTCAGCTCTTCCCAAGTAAGGTCTCTCCGACCTGTTGTGTTCCAGAGGTGGGACCTCACGAAGTTTCTTGATGTGAAGCACTTGTGAAAGGAATTTCCCCAGCGTTCGGCAACCCAAGCGTTTAATTTAACACATGTGGCTTGCCCCTCCTCCATAAAACCGGAGAACTCCTTCGGCAAAACTAACCAAAGAAAAGAAAAACCGTTCAAAAATGCATTTTTTACAAAGTAAGAGAGACAAACATAATAAAATATTTACCTGAGCTCTTCCATCTGCTGGTGAGCATACTAAGGTTAATACCTACCTTGATTTTCCTCTCATTTTCCCATGCTCCGTTGATGAATAGAAATTTGGTCTTCCAATTTTTCTCTAACTCAAGCAAGTCATCCACCACGTTAAAGTTGTCTCCCATATTGAAGTGGTAGAATGGGATGTGATGGTTCTTGCAGAGGCTGGCCACATCAGCAAACTGCTCCATTGAAATTGGTATTCTGGAGAGACTTGATGGCATAATACAGGCGATGAGGGTGTACCAAGCGTTGGGACTCAGTTGGCTTTGACAGAGTTTTATCAGGTGAAAATACCTGACAATTTCTGAATCCAAGGGAAATTTGAGCCCCAGTTAAACAACTATGTATAAATGACTATCTCGCTGAGTTTGCAGTCCATTGGGGGTCTTCGGATTGACTGGTATCCTCACCCCTACAGATTCAGGGATCCCCCATTGTGTCCGGATCCGGCCCAGCTCGGCAGTATGAGTATATATATAGTTTATATTCGGCATGGGTAGCAGATACTTGACATTGACCTTATGGAAACAAGGACCCACCTTACCTTCCAGACACTTCGGCAGATACGGATGTTTCAGACAGAGTTTCTCTTTGCCTTTGCCTTTTTTATCAGTGACAGCATCCCCAGTCTGCCCAGAAGCATCGGTCTCAAATGAATCATCTTCTGTACTGTCCTCTATCACCTCTTCCATCACCATGGAAGGTTTATCAGCCGTTGTTGGTGGGAGAGTGCTGGTGGCTGGCTCAGTAGGTTGTCCGGACTGTTGAGCATCAGCCTCTCTTAGGGGTCTGGTGTCCGGCAGGGGCTCAGTTCCGGAGGGCTCATTATGAGAGCTAATTCTAGTAGCCTCCGGACCAGAGGATTTGTCTTTTGGGACTCTAATAGCTGCCCCTGATCTAGTGGCTTTATCCTTGGTCCCAGACTTAGAGGGCCCTGACTTTGGGGACTTGGGTTGAGAGACAGTTTCCTGACCCTTTATTAGACAGCCTGCCCGGCGAAGAGTAACTTTTTCTAGGGATTTCTCAGTATCCGACCACATAGCAATAAATGGAGAGGGTCTCCTTGTACTTGATACTGCTTTCTCCCGCACAACAGAGGGCTGAGACTCCTAAATAGAGGAGCCTGACGGAATGGGCGAGAGGCTTGTCTGAAACAAACGCTTAGGTTTGGAACTTTTGACAGAAGATGATCCTCAATCAGCTTCTGAAGATGGTGTGTCGGGCTTACTGATGGAGAAACTAGAAGACCCTCAGCAATGCGCCTCTCTCGCTCAACCTTTTGCACTTTTTCTAACTCTGAAAGATTCAGCCAACTACCTTTCACCGAAGCGTTTCTCACCGTGAACATAAACCTACACAAGAAGGATTTTGAGAAGTGAAGTAAAAAGCTCTGAAATAGAGAAATGACAAAGTGATGAAGATGGTAAAACAGTGAAAAAAAGGAATTTATACTAATAAGGCAAAAAAGTTACCAAATACCTAGGAGAAAATGAAAAGGCAAAAGTAATGATTGAAGGCGGCGCTGACGTCATAAAAGTTACCAAATACCTTATGAGAAGTATTCAATCCGGATAAATCCTGAGCTGAATACATAAACAGTCCGGAGAATGTTGCTAGTTCCTAAGAGGATTATTTGGTCTTGCCAAAGGCGTTCGACAAAACCTAAAAAAGGGGCTACTGATGAGTCCGGAAATATTCACCACTCACTCAAGAAACCGGACAGGGGTAATCCGGACAATAATCACCCACTGAAGTATCCGGACAGGACAAAAGTATTAAAGAACACTAAACACCTTTTGACTAAGCTAATTGCTAATCTGCTTAATAAACTAATGGATTTTTGAACTCGATCCGATTTCATAAGTTTGACCCGAAAGCCCATATGGTCCATAATTAAGGGTATAAATACCCAACCACTTTCATTAATGAGGGTAATGAACATTTCATACAACCATGCAGCTTAAATCTCTCACTACAAAACACTCAAACATTTAATACCCTTGAAATACCACAAAACATCTGACAAAATTACCCTCAGTCAAAAATAATCCTCACCATCAATAATTCCACATATGCTTTACCGTAAACAGCCTGATTGGCTGGAAATTCTGGCACCTCCTTAACGACAGTAAAAGCACCAAAATGGCTGTTATTTCGAAGGTAAAAGTGGGTTTAGAGAAAACTCAAAAAACTTCTCACTACAAGAAAAAATCAAAACAAGTGATCTTCGTACACCTAGGGATCTGATAGTTCACAAAAGAAGACGAAGCATTATTGGTGTTTGGAGTCTTCTGATGCGTCTATATAGGTGAGTTTATCTACCTTGCTAGAAAAGACTTCTACTGGCGGTGTTCCGTATGTGAAGGTATAAAGAGTTGATGAAGAAAGTTTCCCATCTAATAACGTAGTTACCCGTGATTATCATGATCCTTCTAATATTTTCCAAACATAAAGTAAAGCGCCTGAAATCATGGCTGAATTTCAAGTCTCGCTCGAAGTGTCGTCTGATGTGGGGAATTCCGTTACTCACTCGCTGAACTTATCCTTTAACTATACCTTGACACTTAAAATTTTAAAATGAGGTAATTTCATTTACTTACTAATGGTTGTTAAGTTCATGTCTTCCTTGCTTAACCACCCTTATGTATTCGTAGCCTTAAATAATAATTGGGCTAAGTAGCAAGAAATTTACCAGAATGATGGGGTTATATTGCTTAACTTATCCTCCCCGATGAAGAAACCTATCAAACACGTGATTGATGACGGAAAATTGGAGTCTAGGTGACATATTAAAAAATAATTAATTGAAAGCAAATGGGTCCAGCTCGAGAAAAATATTTTACCCAACCAAATTATATCAGTCTTAGAGCCAAAGTTTCCAAACTCCATGAAGAGGCCAAAAAGATCAAAGAGGAGCATAATGAAAATTTGCACGACTATGTCAGGTGCGTGATGGACAAATGAGAATAGATCAAGGAAGAAAGTTTTGCAGTTCTACTGATGTTTCTCCGATCTTAGGTTGGGACCCTTTTGGAAGTATGTTCCCAAATCAAAACGCCCTCCAAGGGTGTCGATAGAGTTTGACCCAGGTTTTATGTATGAGCACAATATAAATAAGGTACCAATGATCTGAGTACAGACCCTACGAACCCCATAGGCTCTGACTCCTCAACCAATAGTGATGCTTCCAACCTACTTTTAGTTCTGAAGTTCCTTCAAAAGTTTAATCTTCTGAAGCCTTCCATATTACCTTCGAATTATGGTTCACTAATGTCATGTTTTGATTATATCTATTTTGTAAACCATCGATATTTCTTTTTTGGAGATGTTTTTGTAGTGTGCTCCCTCAAACACTTGTAAGTCTTATGCAAATATGTTATTATGACTTAAAACAAAACTTTCCTTGGGCCATGTAAGCTTTCACTTCACATTCTAATATGCGTTAACATTTTTATCTTTAGATGGTATATGGAGTTCAGATTACCCAAACCTCTCGAATCAGGAGCTCAAAAATAGACCCATCTATTATGGGAGATTTCACGGGAGATGGATAGAGTTTGATTTTACCCAAAAAACTCGAGGTATGAGATTCAAAATAGATACATATGATGTGAGAGATTTAAGAAGAGATGCAGAGGTTTCAGTTTTACCTAAACCCTTTGAGTTATGAGCTTGAAGATAACCCCATATCATGTGGAATATCTCATAAAAAATGTAACAAGTTTGGTTTTACACAAAGTCCTTGATCTAGGAGCTTAAAAATAGAGCCATCTGTTGTGGAAGAGTTCATAAGAAATTTAAGAAGTTCGATTTATCCAAACTCCTCAAACTGGAAGCTAAAAAATACATCGATCTGATGTTGAAGATTTTATAAGAGATGTAGGGAGTTTGGTTTTACCCAAAACCATCGAGCTAGGAGCTCGGAAATACACTCATCTGATGTAGGAGATTTCATAAGAGATATATGGAGTTTAGTTTTACCCAAAACCCTCGAGCTAGAAGCTCGAAATAGACCCATATGATGTGGTAACTTCTTAGTAGACGTAAGGAGTTTGGTTTTACCCAATATATCCATCAGATGTGGGAGATTCAATAAGAAATGTAAGGAGTTTGGTTTTAATCAAATATCTCGGCGTAGAAGCTCGAAATATACCCATTTGATGTAAGGGATTTTATAGAATATGTATGGAGTTTGATTTTACCGATATTCCTCGATCTAGGAGCTCCAAAACTAACCCATCTGAGATTTTTAAAAGCCCTATAATCTTAAGTGTCGGTTGTACACAACCTTTACAAAATCCACGAGGTACCCTCACAACTTAGAACGGGCCGAAAAATAATATGGTTCACTAGGTCTGGTAAAACAATATGGGCCCATATAACCTCACATTAACAGCATTTAGTTTTACAACAAATTCATATTAACGAGGAAAGGAAATAACAAGATTTCTAACCATAAAGAATTACTTAAATTAACCAAGTGCATAATATCTAAACGAGATAAGATTTAGTTTTCCCTAGTCGTCCAAAGACTTTAAGTTCAAACGATGAATAATAAAGTAAAAGATAGAAAATTTTTCCTCATTACCATGAGGGAATGTAAAAGTTAGTTGAAGCAACATGGGGTGTTCATCAAATCACTTATCTAGGATTTGATTCTTTTCGAACACTACCCTAAGTTTTGTCACCTGCTACTATACTAGAGGTTCTTCCCCGTCGGGTAACCCACGTGATGCGGCACTCACGATCTGAGTGCAAATATTCACCCTTGAAGATAGTTTGATCATCGCAACGACTTGATCCACAACCCAAATAACCGCTAACCTTTATGTGCTTAGACCCTTTATCATTATGGTCTAGCGCCGGAACTACCTGTGGGATCTTCGACCTACTTGTCTCAGCTGATCATGACCTAGCCCCCGTGCTCCATGGTATCTTTCCATTATTGTTTATATATTGGAGCAACTTGGTGTTATATATCAATTTTTGAATTTTCTCTCTTAATGGCGTACCATCCTTTTTTATACTGGCCAAAATTATCACTATACTTGTTGAATTGACTGTTTGTATACTTGGTCCATCGCTTTATGATAAATCAATACCATACTCTCATTTAGCTTCGTGTAACTCCCACACCTCATCCACCATTTCCGATGGGCCTCCCTCGCCTTGTCTGTTGTAGCCCAACGCCCCATGATCTATAGTTTTTTTTAGATTGGACCCCGAGCTACCCATGGTTGTTTCTGGGCATCAGTCGGGAGAACTGACGATTGGTTATCAGATGCTTCAACCAACTTTTCATAAGGATATTACTTGCTTACGAGGTGAATCCATATAACGGGACGAGTGCCTGATTAGACGGACCGAGTGCGTGCTCCTAAAGTCATAAGTGGTGTATAGTCTCCTCGAGGTAGGCTTGTGCATCAATTTGCTCTAACAATTCCCCAAAAGTAAAATACTTTTTACTTTATACCTCTTGATTTAGGGGTATCCTAAAATAAGCTATTGCTTGAAAGATGCAACAACTACCTCCTCACGACACTCCTTGATGCAGTTTTTAGCGCACACAAAACATTAAGTAAAACCTTCAAGATTTCCCCACTATGTTGATTAGAGAGTATGACATGCTCTATGTGGCCCCTAATTACCTTGCCATCATCAAATCAATGTCGGAAGAGTGCCCACAGCATCTCGAAGCCCGTGATAGACATTAGGGCTAACCCACTAAACCAGGTAAAATCCACAGGCATGAAGGTCATAAAGAATGTGCGACACCACATGCAATCATCATTAATGAAAGTTCATCGTGATTCCCATAAAACACTCGATATGCCGCTCTGGGTCATGGTACCCGTCAAATCATTTTGACTTGCTAACATCAAAACTCTACGGTTAATTGTACATCATAATTCTAGAGATTAGACGACATGCTAACATACCATAGCTACAAGATTGAGAAGCTCTCTCCAAAACTTTATTTAGAGACAAAGTATGTATTAGCATAATAACTTGACGTTGGATGACCGTACGTAGGTCCCCGCCTTGGTTTTTTCCTCAAACTTCGAGATATGGAAGGCTCTGAGCTAAACTCTATCATTCTTCATGAAATTCTGGATTGGTAAACCGAGAATCCTACTCCATTACCACGACCCTCACTGCTACATGTGAAAACCATGGAAAAAACCTTAATTCATTGTTGAACATATCGATCACCTTCGCTTCGTTTCACCTCAACCTCCCCGTAATAATTTTCTCTCAGTCTACGCCTCTTAAATGGTATGCCCATTCGATAGACTCCGGCTTCATGGACCAACTAGGTAAGAACGTCTCTCACCTCGCTCACAGACTCTGATAGACTCCGGCTTCGCCCCCAAAAGTCTCATTTTGAAGGGCTTCGAGCTTGGTCAGAGACGCTGATCGTGAATGACTTGTAAGCATCTTCCTTGACTGTTACCTCATCAAGTGCCTCATTGTGGACCTTGGCCCTTTCCCATGGTCGTATGAGTCTTCTACCACATCAGGGTGCAAAAACTATAGACTACCTAGTGGCATTCACCGTGAAACCCTTCTCCTCTCGCGGTCTTGGAGCCTCTAATGTAAGCAACAACCTTTGTCCCTCAAGCTAGACTATTTTATTGGAAGATTCAAATGAACCTTACGTCTCCATCCTTCGTAGCAAATAGGAAGTTGGGTTACTGAAAGTTCCCTAAGTATCCATTTTACGAAAGCTTGCTCCGGAAAAAATAGATTAGTCTAGTTTTGAATGTTGACTTCAGCTACCAGTTCGAAGTGTGCTCCCATTATGGTCGCCATTAATGAGCCTGGAATTGGTGCACCTAGAATTTATAGAGAAGTATCTAGAGAGAGAGAATATTAATAAATACCAAATGGTAATAAGTTGTTCTTCACAACAACCCCCATGAAAGGGTGACCTCTTATATTTATAGTGACTAAAGTGGATTTTTTAGCTTATTTGGTCGAATATTACATAAATTTCTTTATAAGGCTTAAACTTCTATACAACATACAATGCTTAAAGTTGTCTTAAGACTAAACCTTTACGGAAATTAATATTTCCCTTATCATTATATATATACAATCAAACTATATTTACACTTATCACATATTATATAAATATACTACCTAATTATTCTATGGATCAAACTATAACGATACTAATAAAATATAATATAATATACTATTTATACTATAATCAAACTTTAAAAATATTTATCACATATGATACAAATATACTATTTAGTTATATTATAATCAAACTATAATAATATACATCACATATAGTAGTATAATATTTATAGTATAATTAAGTTATAACACTATTTATCACATATAGTATAGTATACTACTTATAATCTAGTATATTATACTAGATATAATCTAATTAAGTTATTACAATATTTATCCCTACTTCTCAAAAAGTTGATTAACCCGTCTTTATAAGTTAATCTAGCATTTTTTAACCTAAAATGCACTACTTTATAGCAATACAAACGTCTTTTTGTTTGAAAAGAAGTATGTTCTTCATTCTTCATATGCATTTGAATTTGATTGTACCCTGAATATGCATTTATAAATAAAAAACTCGTAACCAGAAGCTGCAATAACCAACTAATCAATTCGATAAAAAGAAAATGCATCCTTAGGACAAGCCTTATTAAGGTCAACAAAATCTCTATACACATCTTTCATTGCTTATTCGTTTTCTTAACCAAAACTAGATTAGCTACGCATGCTAAGTACTTAAATACCTTAATATAACCGAACATCAATAACTTTTCTACTTTCTTGACGATAGCCTTCACATATTGTCTGAGAAAACCCCTTCTCATTTGAAGAACTAGCCTCAATCTTCTATCAATTTCCAATTCATAACAAATAATAGACAAACTCAACCCACCAACATCATCAACATTGGCAAGAAAAAACATCCTCATTATCTCTAATTTTTTTTATTAATTATACTCTTAAAGTTTGAATCGGTTGACTTCCGACTTTAACCACTCGCCCGTTCGACAACTCTTCTTCAACCAATTTATTCAAACATTCATGACACTGTATTTCTTCCCTATGATCGTCAACCTTATCTTCAAACTCATTTCCCCCTCTAGTTGACGACCCTCTAATTGCTAGGATTTTAACTTTCGAGGATCTAAAGCAATTGCGCAACAATCCCTCGTCGCTATCTAACTTCTCTTAATAATCCTAATAAAATTTCCAACCAGATACTTGAGACACTGCCAAAATGATAAACTAACAACCTCTATTTTATATAAGCATAGCCAATCCATAATTGCATTATAAGGACTTGGAACATCACGTATCGTAAACAAAATCCTCACAGTGTTTTTTGGTATTACCAACCCAATTGTCACTAAAAGCTCAATTTCCCCGACATAACCAGAAAATTGACCTTTGTAACTTACTTATTCCTAATCAGTCGACTTGTATGGTCGTACCCTAATCATCTTATCATAATTTATCTTGAAATATCCAAACTAATAATCAATGCATCCACGTGATGAGTGGCGAATCCTCTCAAATAATCATTAGTAAAGGATGAATCAACGATTGACTTCCTATATTGATGTTATAAGACTCATCAACTAAATGCAGATCTAAATACTTTGTATTCCCTCTTTTAGAACTTGAGCTCATTTCAAGATAAAGTATCATCCCTTCCCCGAGATAATATACAAACATTGTTTCTTTTTATCATTTCTCTTTCATTCCAACCCTATATATTGACGAGACTCATTATTGTTTTACTCACTATTCTCCTCACTTTTTAATTTTAAGAAATTTAATCAAATCTCCATTATTTACAAACTTTTGTACCTCATCTCTCAATTGAAAACAATTATTAGTCATGTGACCATGATCATGATAAGCACACATATACATTTTAGGCCTCTCATTGTTTGGACAAATATTTGACGAGACAATCTAAAATTTGTTTTATTTTCATTTTATCAAAGATGGTTATAATATTCATAATAATAAAATATTGGTCTACTCAAATAAATTTTCATGATATCATCAGGCTTCACTTCATTAACGTTTTTCCAATCCGACATCGAAAATTTTGAATACTTAACTTTTGAATAAGTTGACGCTATTTTTTTTGATTCCTCATTATGAATGAACTGATCCAGCCTTGCTAAAATAAGCTTCATAGTATCAACAAGAAATCTAAGGAGATTCTCATGTAAGTTTCCTTCCATAATACGCTCTTTTTCAATGCAGCCACAACTACATCTTCCTTACATGTTGCCAAAACATTCAACTCGCGCACAAACCTTTGGATATGACTTTTCAACATTTCAACTTTCCTCTAGCACAAATTCATTATAGAATCTCCTTCTTTCTTATAAGATCTATTACAAATGAAACAATTTCTGAAAGTATGCCAAAGTCCATCAAAATTCTGAATCGTCCCTTTAAGAAAATAATTAAACCAATCCAATGCATTTTCTTTAAATACAATTGAAAAATATTTGCACAACAAAATATTATCAACGTTAGATCCCATCATCATATTCATGAATTTCTCCGAATGATGTTCATGATCATCTGAACCATGATACGTTTCCTTTACGATATGGATCAAAACTTTCTTGGAAGCTTTTCTTTTAAAGGTTTATGGATAAAAAAGATTCATGAAGCATATAATCTGTCCTTTTTAGACTTTTTAGATAATACAACATTACCTTATTACGTTTACTATTCTTAGATTCAACATTGATATATTTTCCTTCGCAATCAATAATATTCACCTTTATTTTTTCTTACCTATTATCCTCATTCTCATTCATTTAAATTTTTTTTTATTTCTCCTCACGTCTAAGTGTCATTTTTTTAACTTTTTCAGCACAACTTGCATCATAATTTTTCTTACTAACTATATGCTTCCTTTTACTTTTCATTCTAATAATTTCTTGCTACCTTTCAACTTGTAACTGTTTAACTTTGATCAGTTCATACTTTAAATTTTTAATCTAAGCTTTCAATAATTAAACACTAGAAGGAGTCGTAGGCATACCGTGATAGTTGAACATCAGGAGATACAAAACCTTGTGCACAAATTTTTGTGCCACCAGATCCATCTTGAATATGATCAACCTTAGATACTACGTTAGTTGATTGATTTAGATAGGTTAAAATCACCCCATCAAGTCTCTTCTCAGGAATATCTATATTACAAGTACTCAAAGCCATGCCTAGAAATTAATTTCCAAGTATGTAAGTTTCTTCATCAATATGTAGATTTAACGTAATTCAGGGGATAACCATCGGGGTACCCTGAATCAAAAAAATTCTCAAGGAAATTCTTTCAATTCCCAATCACGTAATCACCATTGGCAAATAGAACTAGAAACTTTGAAAAAAAAGAAGTTCACATAGACGACTCCAAATTTGTTAAAGGAATTTTTCTTCAAAGATATAGCCAAAATGATGAACTGAAATCAAGAAAGAAAATAGAAACCGTGTAATATAGTTTTCTTATTAAGATGTGTGATGAGTCTCCAAATGAATACATTGGTCCTTATTTATAGAATATAAATAAGATATTATACAAATTACTAAATTATATGTATATTCAATCATTAATTTACATGTGTCATTCTGTTATTGGCGTCTAATAAACTTTATTGACAACCTTTTATATAATGACACGTGTGAATACTGATACCGTCAGATATTTTTGAAAGGACATTGCTGTGTAAACCGGAGGGGTAGTTCGGGTATATCTTGGACCATGCAAATCAAGAACAGTCCGACCAGTCAATACAGATCAAACCGGATCAAATGCCCAACCCATAAGGCTCCTGGGTCAAAATTAGTATAAATAGCCCAACCAACTTCATTAAAGGGGTTGGAATTTTTCTAAAAACATTAAATACAAGCTTACACCTCATTTATCTCACTACTCACTACTCATAAAATTATATTCCACTTACAAACTCCCTAAAATACCCTCTAACCATAATCATCCTCACCAAATACAGTATAACTGTCTAATAAACTTTCTACTTACTCGCTCAGTTCTTCATTCAATCCTCGTCATAACTCTAAATTTAACCATCGTCATAAATCTAAATGAATACCTTGTCATATCTCAGAATTTCACCCTTGTCATGGCTTAGGATATGACCCTTGTTATATCTTTGAATATAACTCTTGTCCTATTCTACTTTATGCTCGCGTCTTAATCCTTCTACATATGGTTCTCGTCATATTGCTGAATATGACCCTCTTCCTATTGCACTTGATATTCTTATTTTAACCCCTTGATATATGAATCTCACTATGTTTCCTACATCTTATTCATTTATTAGCTTATTTACCTCGTCTACAATATGACCATATTCCATTTCTGGAATATATCCTTATCAGATGAAGCGGTCTATAAGGTATGAAGGCTTGTTAAGTCATTATATAGTCTTAAGCAAACATATAGAAAATGGAATAAAAAGTTGATATTTTAAACACAACATGTATACTACCGTTTGTGGTGATATAGTGGTCATAGTGTGTATATACGTAACTGATTTACTCATACTAAATAATAATATAAATGGTAGTATTGAAACAAAGAGGTTTATATCTTCTACTTTTAAGATAAATGATCTTAAGGAAGTATAAACTATTTTGGGAATAAAGATTTCCACTATATTGAAAAATACTTGATAAGTTCAAATATATGAAATTCAAAGAAACACGTACACAGTTTGATCATAGTTTAAAACTTAGAAAAAATGAGGGACAAATAGTAACTCGACTAGAATAAACTAGTACAACATGAAGTTTGAGGTATAAAAATTTATGCACTAGGGTGGATATTCTGTAAGAAAATTGAAAGGCAATCAGAAGGGTTTTAGAGGACATAAAAAAGATAAAAAAAAAACACAAGTGTATCAAATATTCAAATTTTCAAAGGATGCTTGAAAGATAAACATGTGCACGTTAGATCACTAGTTTAGCCGATAACAAATCGAGTACGGGGTAAATGTTCACTTTTACAGGTGTTGTTTTTTCTTTGATATTAAGTAAAAAATTTCTATATGAAATACGACTATGGAGTCTGAGTTCATTATATTAGCCGTAATAGGAAAAAAGGTTGAATGGCTGAGAAATTTCTTGTTGGAGATAACATTCACTTATAAGATAAACATGACAATCCATTATAATAGTCAAACAACTTTAGGTAAAGCCTGCAATGATATCTAAAACGCAAGTTTGAGACATGAGTACTAAGACAACTAATACAAGATGAGATTATATCAGTCTATTATGTGCGTTTGAGTGAGTATCTTGCAGACCCGTCTACCAAACCATTAGCTTGAAAATCGGTAGACTATGCATATAGAAGGATGAGACTAAAACTCTTAATGGTAGTCCAATTTACAATTTCAATGTGTAACAAGAAGTTGTATGTGAAAGATACATCATATATATAATATAGAGTTTCATATATGATGTCTGAGTCATATGTTGGTCGTTATCGTGAAAGGATAAAATCAAATAACTTTTAATACAAGTCGGTCTACAAGTGGCGTGTGTTTCCAAAAATAACGAAAACATGATAAGATTTTTAACTATAATAATCTATGAATTGTTCCATGAGTTCATTCCAAGTTGTAGTTTTTGAAATTGATTGAACACACAACCAAAATTGTACTAAAACAAAGTATACAAATACATTGATAAAAGAATTGTGTATTTAAGATTGCATGTCAGATTACATGTGAGATTGCTTCAAAGATACGAACAACATACTGAGTTTTCAAAGAATAACTGAAAAATCAGTCTACTCTTATAAGGAAATAGAACATTGTGGATTAAAATGTAAATAAATGAAACCTCGTATGATAAATTACATAATGGTGGGAGAGATTTAAAGTTTTATGTATAAATACAAGACTAATATGCAATTAGTCTATTTGTGTAACAAATTTTGTTTTATCTGACTTGTGCCTATATATAAAGGCCAAAGCTAAACTGAGTAAGGATTCTGAATTTTGAGATTAACCTACTTGCACTTCTTGGTTTTCTCTCTCTAGAAACTACTTCTCTCCACTTTCTCTTACGAACTATATTAAATCCCCATCAAATTGGCGACTCCGTTAGGGACAACATCGGTTGGTGCCTTGATTTTTCTTGTTTAATTTTTTTTCTTATTACGTTTTAACTGTTCTTGTTCAAGCTTTGGAAGCTGTTTTAATCGATAATGGATCCGAGAAATGAAAGTGATCATTTGGTTCGAAAGAAGTTGAAATGCTAAAGCTTGATTTGCAAGGAGATGGTGATAAGCAAGATGAGTCTGTTCCAACTCGACAAACTCAATTAGACATTGAAATGTGAAAGAATCAAATATTGGATAAAATTAAAACTTTGAATGAGAAGTACGATCATAGAGAAGTTGAACTACTCAGATGGAATGAGGAATGTCGATGAAGATGATCTGAGAAGTATTGTGGGTCCTCATGAAGATGCAGTGGTTATTGAAGCAAATGTAGCTGATGTTAAAATCCGACGTGTATCAATATATACATGGAGCTCTATAAATGTTCTTTTTAAATCAACTTATGATAGAATGCGCAATCCTCCTCAAATTTCCCAACCAAATCGTAATATAATGGGATTCACAGGAGTGACAACACAAGTAATCGGGGAATGAGGAGAGGTATGTTTCAGAAAAAGACCTTTCAGAAAGAAGATTCAGGTTTTATTCATGGTAGTAGACTGTCCGACTAGCTATAATACTATTTTTGGGAGATCTTGGATTTTGAGGATGTACGCAGTTGTGTCCATAGTACACCAATGCTTAAAGTATGTCATCAGAGATCATGTGGGGGTCGTCTGAAATGATCAGAAGGTTGCTAGAGAATGTTATGCCACAATTTTTCGAATTTAAGGGTCGAACAGTGGTGATAAAATGACTAAATAACAATCAGAGGGGTTAACCTCAAATGTCAAGGAAGGGGTTGATGATCCAACAGAAACCTCGGGTTCTTTAACAGTAGGTGAAAATATAGAGGAATATGCTTTTCCTGATGGAAAAGTACTTCGAATAGGAACCTTGCTGACTCCAGCTTTACGTCAACAATTGTTGCAGTTTTTATTTCACAATTTGGATGTTTTCGCTAGGAAAACAGAAGATGTAGTAGGAGTTCCAGTCGAATTGATATGTCATAGCCTATCAATTAATCCCAAAATCAAACCCATTATACAAAAAAAAATGTGTTTTTCTTTTGAGAAAGCAGAGGCTATTGTTGGTGAGGTGGATCGTTTGTCAATGGTCGGATATATAACGGAGTCAAAATATCCTTTATGGACAACAAACCCAATGGTGGTTAAAAAGAAGAATGGGAAGTGGAGAATCTGCATCGAATTTACAGATATGAATCGAGTGTGTCATAAAAATACATTCCTCATTCCTCAAATAGACCAATTGATTGATTCCACTTCAGGAAATAATATTTTGTCTTATATGGATGCCTTTGCAGGGTATAATCAAATTCAAATCATCTAAAAGATCAAGAGAGTACCACCTTCATTATAGATCGAGGCTTGCATTTTTATAAGGTTATGCCTTTTGGGTTAAAAAATGTCGAAGCAACATATCAAAGGTTAATGAATAAATACTTCACTTATCACATCAGAAGAAACATGGAGGTGTATATTGATGACATGCTGGTCAAGAGTTTTGCAGAGGATGCACATTTGGAAGATTTAGAGGAGAGTTTTTTTTTTGAATTTGAGGGTTATTAGATTGAAGTTAAATCCTTAGAAGTGTACCTTTAATGTTTGATCATGAATTTTTTTGGTTATATTATTAGTGAAAAGAGGATAGAAGCCGAACCAGAGCAACTAAAGGCTTTGATATCAATGACATCACTTCGAACTATCAAAGAAGTACAGATCTTAACAGGAAGGTTAACTGATCTTAACAGATTCATTTCTAGATTTTCTGAAAAATGTTTCCCTTTCTTCCAAGTGTTACAAAGACCAAAAGAATTTGAGTGAACCTCAAAATATGAAGCAACATTTTCATGCATCAAAGAATTATTGTCATCACCAGAGATATTGTCCAAGCCTCGAGTTGGAGAATAACTCTCTTTGTATATCGTAGTATCAGCTTTTGCAGTAAGTGCTGTTTTGATAAGTGAAGATTTGGGATTTTCAAAGCCGATGTATTATGCCAACAAGAGTTTAGCAGCATCAGGAAAAAGGTACTTAAAGCTCAAATAATTGACTCTGGCTTTAGTATTGGCTGCCAGGAAGATGCACCCCTATTTTCAAGCTCACACTATTGAGGTTCAGACTTCATTCCCACTAAAATTGTTTTTACAACGCCTCGATATTTATGGTACGATTACCAAATGACAGTTAAGTTGGGAGATTCCAACATCATATTTTCACCTCAGACGACTATCAAAGCTCAAACTTTAACTGATTTTCTTATTGAATTCCACTCAAGTAAATCAGACGAAGAGATGAACAAAGCGATCTTCCCAAGTGGTTTGATGTGGATAGTTTGAACTGATGAGGGTTCTAGTATTTTAGAGTGCAGTACTGGAGTTCAGCTGATTGATCCATCTCGAGAAACAATGTTTTAATCAATTAAATTTAGCTTTCATGCATCGAATAATGAAGCTGAATATGAAACTGCATTGGCTGGTTTAAGGCTTGCGAACATTTGTGGGCCAACTTCAATTTGTTTAGAAACAAATTCATAATTACTAGCAAATCAGGTGGCTAGAGTTTTCGAAACCAAAAAGGCCATTTAATTTTATATCTTCGTGAGATTTGGAATTTGACTCTTCTATTCGATCATGTTACTATGGAGCATATCAGCCGAGGAGACAATACATTTGCTGATTCTTTGGAAATCGTGGCCTATACAGAAGGATATCGTTGGATTTTATTACAAAAGAGTCCTTTGATTTTAACCCGCTCAGAGCAGTGTAAATATGCAGAAGAAGTTTTTATCACCCTAGATGTAATTCAAAGCGATTGGAGAACTGATATTATGAATTTCCTGTTAAGAAGACCACTGCTTCAAGATATGCAACTAGCTAAGAAGTTGAAAGGTAAATCATGTGACTATATTGTGTTAGATGAGGTTTTATCCAAAAAGGCATTGAATAGGTCATTATTGCATTGCTTGAACAAACAAGAGTCACAGGAAATTCTGTCGCAATTACAAGATGGAGAGGGTTCAACACATTGTGGGTTCCAGGAATTGACACGTTGAGTTTTGCTGGCAATGTATTATTGGCATTCGATTATGAACGACGCGAAGAATTTAGTTCGAGGCTGTGATACTTGTCAAAAATTTGTCAATTCTATTCATAAACCTGCAGTTATGCTCATGTTTATTATCAAAGCTGTCTCTTTTAACAGGAGGGGAATTGATTTAGTGGGACAATTGCCAATGGCTTCTAGAAGATGTCAAATGATTATTATGACGGTGGACTATTTTGCAAAGTGAGCAGAGGCTGAACCATTGTCTAGTACAAAAGCCAATGATGTAATTAAGTTCATTATAAACAATATTTGTTGCCCCTTTGGGGCACCTCAAAAAATTACCACGGATAACGGTCCTCAACTTAACAACAGAGAAATGGCTTCTTTAGGTGATTTGAGGAGAATAAAAAAAAAAAATTCTACACCTATTCATCCCCAAGAAAATGGTCAGGTAGAAGTGACATATATATCTATTTTAGAAGGTTTAAATAAGAATTTGACAGGGGCTGCAAGGAAATGGCCTAACTATTTGCAAAAGGTGTTACGGGCTTATCGAAAAACTCTTAGAGACGCTACTAAAGAAATGTTTTTTGCCTTAGCGTAAGGGATGGATTCTGTTAGTCCTGTAAAATATACATTACATTTATTACAGAATAGCTCAGTAATCTAAGGACCTAAATGACGAAGCAAAAAGAGAAGATTCGGACATGATTGAGGAAAAAAGAGTTAGAGCTCAACTGAATATGATTCATTATCAGACTCTTATGAGGAGAATATATAATTCGAAGGTAAGAAGGAGGGATTTAAATATTGGTAATAAAGTTTTAAGGAAGATATTCCTCCATACTAAGGAAAAGGGCCTATGCAAGATGGCCCCCTATTGGGAAGGTTCTATATGGTTGTGGAAAAAATAAATCCTCGTTCTTATCACTTTTCTGACGAACAAGGGGAGGATGCTTCAACACCCTTGGAATATACAACATCTAAAATTGTACTGAGAGTAACTATCTCTTTTGATTTTTTTTTATTTTTGAATAATTGACACACTATTTCCTACCTTGTTGGCCGAGAAAGGTTTTAATGAGGTGCTATATAAATATTTGATGTTATCGATAAAACTATTTTTTGGCCAATGGTTGTTTAAGTATGATAGGATCATAATTTTTAAGAAGGACAATCATGTGAAAACCGGAGGGGAAATTCCGGTATATATAATCAAATGCGAACTAGAAATAATCTGAACAGAAAATACGTGACTCAGCTGTGTGCTAACACTGACCCGGATCCAGGATCCGATTCATAAGGCCCATAGGTCAAAGAAATAGTATAAATACCCTAACAAACTTCATTTAATAGGTTGTACTTTTATCCCAACCACTCTCATTAATGAGGGTGATCAAAATTTAATACAAAAAGCCAACTTAATTATCTTTCTAACTTACATATTAAATAAAAAAAACATCACAAACTTATCAAAACACTCTCTAAACACTTTACCATACTACCCTCGGTCAAAAATAAACCAAACCAAACTTAATCAAATAAGTCCAACCCACAATCCAGAAGATTCCTTGGCCATCCAAGGACTTTGGTTCACAAAACAAGAATTCAAAACATAACAAAATACCTTGGCCGTCCAAGGAATTTAGTTCTAAAACACAAAATAACATTATAACCTTAGGGCTTTTTCCCTTCGGTTTCTTCATCACCTTCACCTTTCTTGGGGCTCTTGAGTTCAGCGTTTGAACTTTCACCAGTTCCTTCATAAAAATCTTCTGTACTAAACTAGCCATTCTTATCACCATCTGTCATGGTATGGAAAGGAATCTCCTAGTATGGTACATATTACCACAAAGGACCAAGGGTCCTCTCTGGAAAAGCTTCACGGAATAGTAAAACCATATCCCCTTGTCTCTTTTTTTCTAGAGAATCAATTACCCCGGTAGTGTACTTATCTATGGAACCAATTATTTCTTGATCCTTGCTATCCTTTAGAGATTTGATTTCTTTCTTTTTCTTCAGAGATATCTTTTTCAAGCTTCTTTTTCTCTTCGGTTAAAGTGGTAATTATATTGGTGCTGGTGGTGTGTTGCTTCTTCAAAGCTTTGATTTTGTTGGAAAACTTGGTTTCCAAGGTGGAGTATTTCTTTTGAATCTCATTTTCAGCGCTTTTAGACTGACGAAGTTTGGTTGCCAAATCCTCTTTCTCTTTCTGTAAAGCCTTAATCTTGTTCAAAGTAGTGGTGAGTTCAACATTCAAATTCTGATTTGAAGTGGTAAGAGTATAAATACTTACAGTTTGTTCCCTTATTTATTCTCTAAGTCCACTATTGGCCTAATAAATCCCAAAACTGCATGACCCAAAGTGTTTTGTTCGGCTAAAAACTCAAAAGATTCGCTATTATTGATGAGTCCGAATTCTGCCTACTCACCGGACAGGGACAGATCGGACCTAGCCCTCCGGACCGGACAGACCACTTCGAACACTTAGCTAATTGGACTGTTCGAACTATGACAAAAGTACTAAAAAAACCTAAACACTTCTTGACTAAGCTACTTGCTCCCCTACTTAGAGCTCATGGGTCTTTAACCATGACCCGGGTCCATTAAACATGACCCGAAAACCCATAAAGCCCAAATGTAAGGGTATTAATACCCAACCACCTGCATTAACTATGGGTAATGAAAATCAACTGCAACTAGACAGCTTAATTCTCCCTCTACTATCTACTAAAAATACTAAATACCCATAAACTTCCACAAAACTCTGAATAAATTACTCAATTACCCTGAAACATAAATTTACCTCACCAAATTGGCGACCACAGTGGGAGAAGAAGGTGCCTGAATCAAGCATTCGAAACCAGCAAGAAAAGTCAGTCCAAATGAATCCGGACGTCCCGGAAGTACCACCAGCTTTGCTCGAAGTGGTGGGTGAAAACGATGAGTACACTATCGAAGAGCGTGATAGGTTAGATGGGTGAAATAGAAGCTTTGAGGGCAGAAAAGGCAAAGATGTGCATGAAAGAAAAGTCAAAAGCATCAGTTACTCATCACACCGATAACCCCAGAGAGCATGAGCCTTCAAAGACTCGTGTGAGTACCAAAAAGACTCATGCTAGCCCCAAAAAGTCTCACCGGTCTAAGCCAGTGGAGAGTTCTGACTCAGGCTCAGAGTCTTCTGATAGCTCTTCGGATGATGAGGGAGTTGAAGAATCCTTATCCTCTAGCAGCGATGAGGGTCGAACTAAAAAGAAGCAAAATCATATCAATTAATATTCAAGGAAAAGGGATAGACGTGGAAAGATGAAGAAGAATATTGGCAAAGGGTCATCTCACAGTCGGAGGTATGTAGACCGGATGCTGATGGATCCTTTTGTTTTCCACGATGAGCCAGGTATCTTTGCAACTCCCAATGAAGATACTGTGTTCAGTCGTGGTCAAAATTGGAGGCAATCTCCATTGTCTTCTAAAATTTTGTCCGTAAACCTCCCTAAGAGGTTTGATAGCACCAAAATGGAAAAGTACGATGGCAGCACTGATCCGGACAACCATTTAGAGCAATTTAAGAACTTTATGATGAACTTTGATGACGATGATAAGCTACTTTGCATAGCATTCTCCCAATCATTTATGGGGAGTGCTCTGAAATGGTATAACAGTCTACCACAAGGCTGTATCAAGAATTTCGATACTTTTTGGGTGGCCTTTCAAAGGCAATTCGTTGGGAGTAAAGAGCTAAAGGGCAATGGAGACACAATAATCCATTGTGCTCAGGAACCGAATGAGTCCTTAAAAGAATATATAAGTCGTTTTGTGAACACCAAGAATGGGTTGGCCGACTGCTTCGAGCAGGTTGCGATAGCATCTCTAAGGCAGGGTTTGAACCCTGGCAGTTTGGCTGATTCGGTGAACAGAAAAAAGGCAATGACTTGGGGAGGGTTATTGAATCAGGTTGGAAAACATATTTACGTTGATGAAACAAAGAAAACAAGGGTGCACAGGCAGGTGAGGTCTGCCTGGTGGCACCAAATCCTAATCAAAATCAGTCCGGGAACAAGGCAAAGGAGACCGGACAGGGGCATGGTAGGGCTAAAGCTCAGTCTCAGCCAGCTGCTCCTGCTCAGAGTCAGCAATCCAGAAACAAGAGAGGGCCTTGGGTTCAACCGGAGTGGTTCGCAGAATTAAAGGAAAGTGTGGCCACCATTTATGATAAAACAAAGGAAGATGTGCACTATAGAAGACCGGCCACGCTACAATCCCCTAGAGAACACCGTAATAACTCTTTCTGCCAGTATCACAATGACACTGGCCATACCACTAACGATTGTATAGCTTTAAATCAAGAAGTTCAGAACCTGATCGAAAGGGGAAAGCTGGGGGCTTATGTCAAAAGAAGAGGAGGTAACAGGCCTGACAATACTCATCGGGTTGGTCCAAGTAATGCTGCTCCGGAGGGAGTCATGGTTATAATCGAAAGGTTTGATGTAGAATCTGAATACTTGGATCTTGATCCAACTCGAAACAGAGTGGGTACAATTGAAGAATGTTCTAGAACTTTCTCCGGGCTCATTAGTTTTTTGAGTCACTAACGATTTTCGGAGGAGATACCATGACAGCTCCTACTGGAAGAGGAACGTTCATACTTTGGCCACCCAGTTAGAAGGAGGCATGACTTCCTACCAATCACAAATTCCTTTCCCCTTCATTGTTTTTTATGAAGACGATTTAAGAGATATAGTTGGCCCTCATGAAGATGTCGTTGTCATAGGAGCATCTATTGGGGGCAATGCCATAAGACGAATTCTGGTGGATACTGGAAGCTCAGCCAATATCATTTTCTTAACCACATACAAGAGAATGAAAAATCCAGTTGTAATTCGGAGTTCGGACAGTTCAATTGTGGGCTTTACTGGCAGCTCAGCAGGTGTGATCGGAGAGTTCGGAGAAGAAGTTTTGTTGGGCAAGGGCCCGTTTAAGAAGATGGTCAGGATACTTTTATTGTGGTGGATTGTCCCACTTGCTATAATGCTATTTTAGGGAGGTCTTGGCTCTCTAGGATGCATGCGGTAGCTTCAACAGTCCATCAATATTTGAAATATGCTGTTCAGGGACAGGTGGGAGTTGTCCGGAGCAGTCAAAAGGTTGCAAGAGAATGTTATGCTACAGCCCTGGCTCCCAGGACGTTGGGGGCAGTTCGTATCAACGAGCAATAGCAGTTTGAGGGTTTTTCTGGGGGTGAGGGTGAAATTAATGACCCTAGAGAGACCCATAGAGTGTTAATACCGGTCGAAGCGGTAGAGACACATTGTTTAGAAGAAGGAAAAAGCGTCAAGATAGGGTAAAAAATGCCACCTGGTCTGAAAAGTGAGATGCTAAAGCTTTTGAAAAGTCATCAGCATGTTTTTGCTTGGTGCAATACTGATGATATTGGGGTTTCAGCAGATGTGATATCACATCACTTATCTGTCTGGAAAGACATAGCACCAGTGGTTAAAAAGAGAAGGGCTTTTTTCAAAGAAAAGGCTGATGTTATTGTACAAGAGGTTGACAGACTCACAAAGATGGGGCACATCAAGGAGTCTCAATATCCTTTGTGGACTGCCAATCCGGTCCTGGTAAAAAATAAAAATGGCAAATGGCGCATGTGCATTGACTTCACAGATCTCAATAGAGCTTGCCCAAAATATTTGTATCCAGTTCCCCGGATTGACCAACTAGTAGACTCCACCTCTGGGAACAAACTACTATCCTTTATGGATGCTTTCTCCGGATACAATCAGATCCAAGTAGATCCAAAGGATCAAGAGCATACCACATTTTTCACTGACAGAGGTCTTCATTGCTATAAGGTAATGCCATTTGGGTTGAAAAATGTTGGGGCTACTTATCAGAGATTGGTAAACAAAGCCTTTGCTGATCAGATTGGAAGGAATATGGAAGTATACATCGATGACATGATGGTGAAGAGTGTGGATGAGCAATTGCACTTGGCTGACCTGCAAGAAACTTTTACCAATCTGATGAAAGTGAATTTAAAGTTAAATCCAGAAAAATATGTGTTCAGAGTACAATCCGGGAAGTTTCTAGGCTATATTATAAGTGAGCATGGGATACAGCCTGATCCGGACCAGCTTAATGCTCTATTCCAAATGGAGCCTCCTCGAAATATTAAAGAAGTACAACGGCTAACGGGGAGGTTAGCTGCTTTAAACCGATTTATCTCAAGGTCTTCGGACAGGTGTGCCCCATTTTTTCAAACCTTGAAGGGTGCGAAGGGATTCAATTGGACCTCACAGTGTGATGAGGCTTTCAATGAGATAAAAACGAACCTATCTTCCCCCAAAACCTTATTTAAACCAGTTGATGGGGAGTCACTCTTCGTATATTTGGCAGTTTCAAGTTGTGCCATCAGTGCTGTGTTAGTAAGGGAAGTAGATAATTACCCCCGTCCAGTATACTACATCAGCAAAAGCTTGATAGATGCAGAAAAGCGTTACTTAAAACTTGAGAAATTAGTATTGGCCTTGGTGATAGCTGCTAGGAAGATGAGGCCTTATTTCCAGGCTCATCCCATTATCATTCGGACATCTTTTCCTTTGAAGAATGTTCTCCAAAAGGCAGACATTTCGAGCAAGATGACCAAGTGGTCAGTAGAACTGGGGGATTTTGATATAGATTTTGCTCCCCGAACAGCAATCAAAGCCCAAGCTGTGGCTGATTTTTTGGTTGAATTTCACTCCGACAGGGATTCGGAACAGGCTCCTGAGTTGAAAGACAAAAAGGTCTGGGTGTGTTTGACTTCTCCATATGGTGACAGAATGTACCAGGCTATATGTTTTGCTTTCAGGGCTTCCAATAACGAGTCTGAGTACGAAGCAGCTATAGCTGGTTTAAAGTTAGCCTATGTTTGTGGGGCTAAGAGGGTAAAGCTAATGAGTGACTCCCAGCTTCTTATCCACCATGCTCAGGGTCAATCTGAGGCTAAAAAGAACAATTAGTGAAGTATTTACTTCTCCTTAAAAATGAAGCACTCAAGTTTAAAAACATTATTTATGAACACATACCCCGGACAGAAAATGAGTTAGCAGATTCATTGGCAACCATAGCATATACGGAGTCATATCCATGGATCCATGTGTTGTAGAGCCCCTCCATCCAACTTGGTATGGGTAAAGAAGAAGAAATTTTTGAAGTACAAATGAAACAACCTCAGGATTGGAGATTTCCTCTCCTGCAATACCTCTCCGACGGCGTCGTGCCTCTGGATAAATCACTAGCAAGAAAATTGAAGCACAAGGCTCTTGGTTTTATCATACTCGGGGACATTCTATATAAAAAGTCTTACAGTAAACCTCTTCTGCGCTGTTTGGGGGATGATGAGTCTCAGGTAGTCCTCTCTGAATTGCATGATGGTGAGGGATCAGCTCATTGTGGATTCAGGGCTTTAACGAGGAGAGTTTTACTGGTCGGCTACTATTGTCCATCTATCATGAAAGATGCTAAGGAGCTGGTAAGAAGATGTGACCCATGCCAAAGGTACAACAATGAAATTCGTGTCCCAGCCATTCCTCTAGAGTCAATTTGCTCGATGGGGGTTGGATTTAGTGGGACCTCTCCCTATGGCATCCGGAGGGCGCAGAACTATAATTTTTGCTATAGACTATTTTTCGAAGTGGATTGAAGCAGCCCCTCTAGCAGGAACAACATCAAAAGCTGTTATAAAATTCATTATATCCAACATCTGTTGCAGATTTGATGTCCCATAAAAGATAACAACATACAATGGGCCACAGTTCGATAATAGAGAAATGGAGAGTTTATGTGCCTCAAGGGGTATACAACATTGTTTCGCCTCACCTTTCCACCCACAAGAAAATGGCCAGGTTGAAGTAGCTAACAGAACTATTCTGTCTGGTTTAAAGAAGAATTTGGAAGGGGCTGCTGGGAAGTGGCCTAGTTATTTACAAGAGGTCTTGTGGGCCTACCGGACAACACCTGGGGCTGCAACTCAGGAGTCACCTTTTGCTTTGGTCTATGGGATGGATGCAGTGGCTCCCATAGAAGCAACTCTCCCCTAATTTCGTGTTCACCACTTCTCCGAATGCGCTAACGAAGTGGCAATCAAAGGTCAGCTCGATCTAGTGGAAGAAAGACGAGTTAAAGCTCTCCTTAGAGTTGCACACTATCAGGGTGTTATGAGAAGGAGATTTGCTTCTAAAGTTAAAAGAAGAGATTTCCAGCCAGGGGACAAAGTATTGAGGAAATTCTTCTTACACACTAAAGAAAAGCAGCTCGGAAAATTGGCCCCAACTTGGGAAGGACCTTATGTGGTTGTTGAAAGGCTTAAACCTGGAACATATTGGCTAGAGGACAAGGATGGAAGAGTCCTGACCACCCTTGGAGTATCGAACATCTCGGGATGTACTTGGAGTAACATTTGTGTAAATATTTACTTGCTTAAACATCCATGTAAATATTTGGGGGCATACTATTTCCTACCCTGGTGGCGCGGGGAGGTTTTAATGAGGTGTCCGGGTTTTAAATAAAATTTGATGCCTTCTTAAAAAAAAGTGTTCTTACTTTATTTTTTATCATACCTCCGGACTGAAATAAAAGAGTGATGACCACTTAAACATTCGTCATCGGAGAATTTAAACACTCTCACTATGAAATAACTAAGGGCTATTTAAACACTAGCCATTAAAATTGGAACAGACTATGAAAGAAGGTGAAAATTGTGCAAAACAAGGATATTCGTTAAAATAACTTAAGTGCCTTGGCCTTCCAAGGACTTTCAAATTGTCAAAACAGAGTAAAGGATCCATCCGGTCAGATACCGGACACACTTACAAAAAGAATGCCTTGGCCTTCTAAGGACATTGGTTCAGATAACATGAAAAGTAAAAAGTAATTCGTAAATTTAGGCTGAACCTTTGAAGATGGCTCAGCTTCATCTACCTTCTTCTTCCCCTTAGGATCATCTTTTTCTTCGTTTGGGCTCTCTCCGGTGTTTTCTTCATCATCCGCCGAAGATGCACTAGAGAAGCCAATCTGGTCGCCTTCGGCCATTGTGTGATATGGGAGGTCTTCAACCTCTATATGAAGCCATAAATCCCCTAGGTTCCCCTTTGGAAATTTCTCATGGAATAGCAAGACCATGTCTGATCTTACCTTGGCATACATTTTCTCTTGAGTGTCGATCACGTTGTTGGCATAAGCATCGATCTTGGCTTGGATTTTGGCATCCTGCTCCCTTAGCAAACTAGCTTTCTCCTCGGCACCTTTGGGCACTGTATTCTCAAGTGCAATTTTTTCATTGGTTAAGTTGGTGATGATGTGGTCTTTGGCCTTGGTCTCCCCTTTTGAGGTGGCAAGAGCTTTCTCCAGTCCGGACAGCTTCTCCCGGAGCTCTGTGATAGTGTTCTCCAGTGTGGTGACTTTTGTGGTACTCACTTCTTGGTTCCTCTTCAACTCTTCGTTTTCTTCCTTTAGAGTGGCAACATTCGAAGTGGCAGTAAGAAGGTCGTCGGATAACGTCTCTTTGTCAGACTTATGGTCTTTGATAATGTCTGCCTGATTTCGAACTTGTTTCTCTAACGCGAGCACAGGCTGAACATTGCTTAATAAAGAGTGGGCTATGACATCCCTTTCACTTGAAAGTGACTGTGTTTGAGGTGCTCGGAGGGAGGTAAGGCCCAGCAAAATCGTCTCTGGGGAGATTGATGAAATACTCACCAAGCCAACCAAGACCAGTGATGTCTACCCCATCAATGTTAAGATCTCCCCCTTCGACCTCATCGGTTTGGAAGTCACCAAGTATCTCATCCGCTTGTGTTGGGTCAGTGGGATCAGCTTGGGAAGGAGGCTCCGGAGCCCGGAGAGAAAGCTCATCACCCTTAGAGGTCTTTTTCTTCTTGGCCTCCCTGCCTTTGCTTTCACCTCCTCGTTTACGATTTCTTTTGGAAGCCCTTGGAGGTTTTGGGGAGTGCACTTCTTGCCTTTCAGTCTCCTGCTCCACCACTTCCAAGAGAGCAACATCAATTTGGCTGGGGACTGGCCAATCCGGATTTATTGGAGCATCCTCCTCCACCTCAGCAGGGTTAGCTCCACCCACCACCTTCTTTCCTTTCTTTTTACCTTTCATCTTGCTCGGGGCCTTGGCCCGGCCTGGCAAGTAGAGTGTCCAATCTGGTTCATGCGTTCTTTTGAGAACTACGTCCGGAGGAGGCTGGGTGGTGAGCTCTTCCCAAGTTAGGTCTCTCTGACCTGTGGTGTTCCAAACGTGAGACCTTGCTAAGTTGCCCCCTGCGAAGGCAGCATGTAACCGATTCCCCCTCTTCTCAGCGGCTCAAGCATTGATCTTGGTGCAGGTGATCTGCCCGGTTTTCAAATGATCACTGAAGTCCTTGGGCAGTTCTGCTAAAGCAAAAATAAGACCAATTAGTTTAAACTAACTAAAAAAATGTAAAGTAGAAGACTTACGGTCGCTCCTCCATCTGCTTGTGAGAAGATTTGGGTTGACTCCAGCCTTGATTCTCTTCCCATTCTCCCAAGAACCACTGACGAACAGGAATTGAGTCCTCCAATTCCTCTCCGCCTCCAACAAGTCATCAACAGCTTTAAAATTATCCCCCATATTGAAGTGATAGAAGGGGATGTGGTGGTTTCTGCAAATATTGGCCACAACAGCAAACTCCTCCATTGGCAGAGGAATCCCGGAGAGCCTCGAAGCCATGATGCAGGACATGAGGGTGTACCATGCATTGGGGCTCAACTGGCTCGGACAGAGCTTTATCATATGAAAGTATCTGACAATTTCTGGGTCCAAAGGGAGTCTGAGCCCCCAATGGAACAGCTCCGTGAAGATGACATTTTTGCTCAATTTGCAGTCCATGGGAGTCTCTGGGTTTATGGGGATCCTTATCTTTACATTGTCCGAAATTCCTCACTTCGTATGCATCCGGCCTAGTTCAGCTGTGTGGATGAATGCGTAGTTAATCTTTTGCAGGGCGAGGAGGTACTTGACGTTGACCTTGTGGAAACAAGGCCCCACCCTTCCTTCAAGACTCTCCGGCAGAGCCGGATCCCTCAAGCACAACTTGTCTTTGCCTTTGTGTTTTTTGGCAACAACAGCACTACTGGTCTGACCGGAGGGCTCAGACTCAAATGGAGCCTCTTCGACAGAGTCCTCCATTACTTCCTCCATAATTGATGAAGGGTTTTCAGTAGCAGTAGCAAGGGGAGGATTCAGATCTGGCTCAGCCTGGTCTCCGGACTGCTGGGCTTCAGTGTTCCATTGGCTTCTAGCCTCCGACTGGGGCTCTGATGCAGAGGTTTCTCTTCGAAGACCTGGGCTACTACCCTATGGACCAGACAGTCTGTCCTTGGGAGCTCTGATGGGCACTTCTGACCCAGTGCTGCTGTCTTTGGCACCCGATTTTGAAGGAGTGCTCTTAAAGGCCTGACCCTTGACCAGCCGGCCTTTTCTCCGGTCAACTAACTTTTGAGGGGAGGTTTCAGTGTCTGACCCCATAGCTAAGAAGGGGGGGGGGCTTTTTGAAGCTGGTAACTGTTACCCCTGGCTCAACAACAGGTTCCGATTCTTGAACCGAGGAACCAGAGATAATTGGGGAGAGATTAGTTTGAAATAGCTTTTCTGGCTTGATGCCTTTTGAGGAAGAAGAACCTTGATCTGATTCTGTGGCTGAAGTCACTGGCTTGTCGATGGGCGAAACGGGTAATCCTGCTGCAATACGTCTTTCCCTTTCGACCTTTTGCGCCTTTTCTAACTCAGAGAGGTTGAGCCACCCACCTTTGATCAGAGCGTTCCTCGCTGTAAACAAAAACAATCTGGGTAAAGATTTGCTTTGGAGAGAAAAAGCTTTAAGAAGTTGCAGAGTAAATATGAGAGTGATGGTGAAACAATAGAAAGTGTTTTAATTTATAGTAAATCTGAAAAATGAGTTTGATTCCTAGGAGAATTTGAAAAGATTGGTAATGATTAAAGTCGGCGCTGATGTCACCATCTTTAATTAAGAGGTTGCTTTTCGAAGAAGGTGGGTTCGAAATTCAAGGTGAAAAAATGGCTAAAGCAACCAACCAGAAAGCGACACATGTCCCAAAAACTCTGGCAAAAAACTGTTTGGATTCACCAATCTTTATCAGTCCGGATAAAGCCATAGCCCAAGTTGAGAAACCTGTCCGAGAAAAACTACCCCTGACATCGGACTGTTTTTCAGGTCTTTGGCAAAGGTATTTGAACAAACACCTAAAAACGGGGCTCCCGATGAGTCTGAATTCTGCCTACTCACCGGACAGGGACAGATCGGACCTAGCCCTCCGGACCGGACAGACCACTTCGAACACTTAGCTAATTGGATTGTTCGAACTATGACAAAAGTACTAAAAAAACCTAAACACTTCTTGACTAAGCTACTTGCTCCCCTACTTAGAGCTCATAGGTCTTTAAACATGACCCGGGTCCATTAAACATGACCCGAAAACCCATAAAGCCCAAATGTAAGGGTATAAATACCCAACCACCTGCATTAACTATGGGTAATGAAAATTAACTGCAACTAGGCAGCTTAATTCTCCCTCTACTCTCTACTCAAAATACTAAATACCCATAAACTTCCACAAAACTCTGAACAAATTACTCAATTACCCTCAAACATAAATTTACCTCACCAATTATAAATGACACCGTTGGGAATAGTGGACCAAGGGAAGGATCTGAAGTCGTCTTTGTCTAGGTCGCTAAAGTTAAAATTGCAAAACTCATCAAGAATAACATCCCCCTCGATAGGTGGTTGTTTAATCGTAGGAAACATTGGTGAAGGAGGATCATCAGGTGCCTCTACTTGTGGAGGGGCATTCGATGGTAGTGTAGGATTGTCAACTGAAGGTCGGAGAATTACCTTTGACCCAGGTTGCTCTAGCTTTTCTTCCTTGCGCTATCGTCATCACTTTTTTGGCCTTTTATGACCTTTTTTCTTAGCCTGAAGGGGTTGATCAGATTCCCTAGTTTCCCTGACTGTTGTAGCCACAACCTCCAATATGGTACAAATTAATCAAGCCTACCCTAATCACTTTTTGAAAATAGGTACAACTCCCGAAAAGAAAAACGGCTCAGAGGTTTAGTCGAAACGTGACGCGTGTCAACTTTCAATTTTCTGACCCTTACTTTTTCATTTACAAAAACTAAACCCCTTGAGAACCAATTCGTGTTCTGTTAATAAATAAGTTAAATTTTCGAAATTTTTTTGAAAGACCTCAAGGGGCTACTTATAGGATCATAAATTTTTGGAAGGACAATCCTATGAAAACCGGCAGGGCAGTTCGGGTATATCTGATAAAATACGAACTAGAAATAATCTGAACAGAAAATACGTGACTCAGTTGTGTGCTAACACTGAACTGGATCCAAAAATCGATCCATAAGGCCCATGGGTCAAAGAAATAGTATAAATATCCCAACTAACTTCATTTAATAGGTTGGACCTTTTCTAGATACCATTAAATACAAGTACACACCTCTTTTATCTCACTACTCACTACCTCAAAAATAAGATTCGACTTACAAGCTTCCTAAAATACCTTTTATAAGAAAATATCATCACCAAAGTATACTTATTTAAATTATTTTGGTAACTAGTCAAAGACTGATCATCTTTGAAGTTGACCGAGAGTAATTATTCAGAAATGTTGTATACACTTTTCGAAGAAACAACCATATTCGAAGTGCTACGTTCTTTAAACGCACTATAATGCTCGAAGTATTATGTCATTTAAAACACATTATTAGTATTGTGTATCATCATTCGAAGCAATAATGCCTCATAAGATAAAAATGAAAATATTAACAGAAACAAATATACTATTGCATAAATTTGGTAAACACACAAGAAAGTTTTTCAATACAAAAAAGGAATTTAACACAGTCAAGTCATCATAAAACAATTGGATGACAGATACAAAAAAAAGTGGAAAAAAGAAAACAAAGTTATTTTCGTCGGAATTCTCATCGTCGACTCCCCTTGATCGAAAGAATTGTCCCCTGATTCCGCTTATTCGGATGAAGAAGAAGGTACAGAGTCAAAGGCTTAGCTCAGGTGATTTTAATGGGAATGTGCTCCAAACGTTGGAAAGATCAGCCTTTAGAAATAAATCATGAATTTCACGAAGAAGGTTAACAAATTTTTGCGCTTCGGCATTGTTGATAGCCGCTAACACGTCCTTGCTACAATCTTCCTCAACAGTAGTCACAGCAAGTTTTTTCTCTTCATCGAACTGAATCTTGAGTGCATCCATGTCGTCTCTTATTTTCTTCTTCTCATCTTCATTCTTGTTTAATGAAAGTTAAAGAGTAGAATAATTTTGTTTCTCATCGGATAACTCTTGAGCATATTTAGACTTTGGCTCTTTCATCTCATTTTTGTTAGAATATTAATCTCTTCTCTCTCTTTCTTATGCACAGCTCTGAGATACGTTTTGAGGAAAATTATTACTCTGAGGAATTCTGATCTGGCAGCTTGGAATTCGTAAAATTATCTCTCCACCATACCAACAAATATTTCTCACATTTTCTTCTCAGCACCAGCAATTTTCTTTTGACGAACCATCTCATTCACCATTTTCTCCAAGTGGTTTTGAGAAAATTTAACTTCTTGATATAATTTTTGTGTAGCAGCACCAAGGTTAAAAAATGGTTGAAGAGCAAGTGCAACGTCTTTGGATGGCTCTTTGGTAGGTATGAATACTAGACAAGGGTAAGGCATAAGAGCAGAGGAAGATGGAGGCAAAGAGACTTCTAGTGAAATTGCCTCGGGAAGAACATGAGTGGATCTTTTACCATAATATTGTAATTGGTCCTTTATTTTTTGAATGTATGGATCTTCATCTCTAATAAGCTCGATGATCACTTTGATCTTGATAGCCTAATCAATTTCGATCGTATTATACAACAAAATTGAAAACCTAAAACCTCTATCCTTATAAATAAATATATGGTTCAAGAGTTGAATTACGACGTATACATAAATCTCATAATTTTTGAAAAACTAAAAAAAAAATTATTATCAAACTTTGATTTCAGTTTCGTGGTTTTTTATCCGAAATTACCAATCTCGTTATATCCTAACCGCTTTTATTGATAAATTAAAATTATAGAAGGATCGAAATAGGATTGCAGCAGAATATCTAATGGATGTTTCAATCTTCTATACATTTGACTAAAGATCTTCAATTTTTGTAGATTCTTATTTGTGTACTCTATTTTATATTTTCTACCGGTGTTTTTTATTTTTTCTTTTTCTCAAAACTTGGTAAATGATATGATAGAAGGTTTAATGAAGCAAATTTATTTAATTTATAACTTGCTCTACTTACAGAAAAAGTCTGAGGAAATTCTTTTTAACTTCATTTACACTTGACAGGTTCACATACTATATAAATGAATAAAATATATAGTGAAAGGAGATACAAATAATAGTTACAAAAATATATTAGTTGATAGCACTACATATCTTTCTTATTTGGCCAGCAGTAGAAGTCAGCGGTTAAATATCTCCCATTTTGATTATTGCGGATGCAAAATCGGATGCAAAAACCTCCGCTGAAAAGAGTCTGATCCTTCTGGAGAAAATATTTTGTTTTCAAAATGTTCTTGAAATAGTTATTAACAAAAGTGTTAGGACTGACGAGATCGAAGAGAAACTTTCAAGGGAAAGAAGAAGAAGCTGAAAAAAACGCGTATTGAATCTCCCTTCAAATATAGAAAATATCTTTGGTAATAATTTTCGTGGGATTGAAACCAAACAATTGCTTGCACTCTTTAGGGTTAAGTACAAATATTTCCATCCGACCGGTGAGGTAAAGCTGAGATACTGAATGGTGATCCCAGAGAACGTTATAATCCGATTCCCAACTGTTGGAGAAACACACTTCTCTGTTCGTGACCATGAATTACTAGTCTATACCAAACTCATGAATTGGGGTCTTCATTTGTCCCTAAACCCTTCTTTGGTGGATTACTTGAACATAATCGAGTTGTGTCTATCTCAGGCTGGCCCCAACATGTGGTACACACTTATGGCCTGCCTAATGGCTTCCACGATTTCTGAAACCGAATTCTCAATGGAACAACTCGTCTCAATCTCAGGTGTGGAAAAAAACTCTCATTACCCCTTCTACTCTTTGGGACTTGCAAGGAAGTACAAAGTAGTCAAAGATCTCTTAGAGGCAGACAAGAAATGGAAACAATAAATTCTTTTTATCTCCGGACAATGTGAGACCGACTTTGAGAACTCCAAAGAAATGCCTCATCAACTATCTCCGGAAAGGTATTGATAAGCCTTTCAAACACTATACTAAGTCTTCCAAGGACATTTTTGAGAATTTAAGCCTTTGGGTAGGTTCCAATTGGAGATATAAATTCCATATGTGCTTTATGCCCTCAAGTTTAGCCAGGAGCAATCTTTGGCGGTATAATCTGGGCCAAAAGAATTCCTTGAAGGATTTGATGCTACCTCCCCCGGAAGATGCTGTTCTCAAACGTTTGGAAGGGTTAGACAACCAAGTCTTTATTACTACCCGAGCCAGGGCCCCAAGTCATCAAGATGCTAAAAATTTCGTTGGTGAGGACAAAGAGACGGAGGATGATGCTGACTCGGAGGAAGATGTCCGAGAAGAACAACAAACTAAAGCCCATGAGGAACAATAGACTGTTGTCCAAGATAGACCACCAGTTGAGGTCCGGTAAGTCCAATTGACTGATATTCGAGGGGGTCTCAAGCTGATGTTCAGGAAGAAAATACAACATATGTTATTCATGAAGACGTGATCGAAGTTAGGCTAACAGGGAGGGAAGGTGATGTGAGGCCAAGGAGATTCTCTGCTCAAGAAAAGTAGAATAAAGATATTGACAGTGAGGAGGAAGATGACAACAGAACGGGTCCGAGTTTACCCCATGTAAAGAGAGTTGTTATCGTCGAGTCGGACTCCGGTGGGGAGTTTGTCCAAAGTAAACAAGTTAGTGGAGAAATTATCGGGATGCTGAAAATCTATCTCCTGCCTCAGCTTATTTTGATGTCTATGAGAATGACTTTGTTACCAACGAACTTAACAGGTTTCTCAGTACTGCTGCGCTCCTTAAGAGGAAATCCAATCGTAAAGATCGTAATAATAGCGAAGTTATTCAAAGGATAACTGAAGTGAAAAACTTAACCACTGAGGTTAAGAACTTAAAGGATGAGATTGTCCGCCTAAAGAAGGAAGTTGAAGATCAAAGGAAGACTGAATTGAAGAAAGTGAAAGATAAACTTGCTCATGAGAAAAAAGTATCTTCTGATCATTTACAGAAAATCACTTCCTTAGAAACTAAACTTTCTGTGGAGAAAATGAAGTTCGATGACGAAAAGGAGTATTTCATTACTAAGGACACTGAACGGGGCACCCTTATCGATGGTCTCGTTGATTCTTGTGCAATCACTAAAACATAGTTTGAGAACGCTATTAACAAAATCGAAACACTCACAAAGGAAAAAAAGTCCTTAAATAAGAACTTTGAAACTCAGAAGAAGAAATGCCTAGATGGTTATGCTGTCGACTGTGTTTCTCATCTTGAACAAAGATATGCCAAATTCAAGTCAGCTTTGGTTATGGAAATGCATGAACGCTTTCTTGAATTAAAATTAGGAAGTCTTTGGCTACGTGTTATAGAAAGACATCGTCCAGTTAGCGTTTCTGCAAAAAATTTAGTGAGTAGCAGTGACTCAGAAATCTCTTCATTTGATTCTCCCTCCTCGAAAGATAGCAAAGATGAGTCCATTCCCAGAAAAAAATTAAATATTTGTAGTTTCTTTATATTCGAACTTTATCTTTTGTGTAACCTTTGTTAATCCATCGTTTTTAACCTCTAATGGGGCTTGCTCAAAAATCTTCACTTTGTATGATTTTTGTTTTACGAGCGATCTAAATGAAATAGTATTCTGTGTAATCACCTTCTACTGTTTTATGAAAAACTTATCTTTCTCCAAAACATTTCATGGGGTTAAGCAATTTTGTTGACCAACCTTCATTAGTTTGTCTTTCTAACTCAAAAATATGAATATTTAAAGTATACCATTCTCTAAGTGGACATTATTCTTTGGTCTTCAACATAAGACTTTCTTAGTTCAAAATAATGAACATTGCACCCCAACACTTATTGGGCAACCATCTGACTAAAAAGGATGAGCATTATCACCCAATAGTATATTCTGTTAGGTTTAAAGAGATGAGCACTATGATCTAAACTTTTTTGGAATATCTGTTGAGTCAAAAAAGATGAACATTTATGGAAGTCGTTTTAAGATGGCAAAAGAATTTTATATATAAGTCGGCTATTATGGAACCTCATTAAAAAATTCATGCGCCACCAGGGCACAACAAAGTATGCCACTGATACTTACATAAGTTCATAAAGAAAATATTTACAAATTTACACATTCACTCTGAATAAACCTTGAGGTGCTCAATGTTCTAGGGGTGAGGAATATCTCTTCATTCTTTATCTTTGAGTCTGTATGTCCCTATCTTGACTTTTTTTGTTACCGTGTACAGACCCTCCCAGTTATGAGCTAACTTGCCAAGCCTATTTTCTTTCGTATGGAGGAAACATTTCCTCAGAACTTTTTCCCCGACTTTAAATTCATGTTTTCTAACTTTTGAAGCATATCGACCTCTCATCAAAGTCTGATACTGTAAAGAATTTAGTTGTGCCCTTCTTATTTTTTCTCTACCAGATATAACTCTGTGCGTTTTCCCTTGTCATTTGTCTCCTGGGAATATTTGCTGAGCCTGAATGAGGGGAATATTTTATCTGATGTTACCACTACATCCTTACCATAAACGAGTAAGAATGATGACTCTTGCGTTGCGGTCCAGGGAGTTGTTCTATAAGCCCAGAAAAAATCTTGTAGATAATTTGGGCATTTTCCAGCATTAGCTTCCAAGTTCTTTTTTAAACCGTCTAGAACTGTCTGATTAGTCACCTCGACATGGTCATTCACTTGAGGGTGAAAGGGTGCTTAGAAGTATTGTTGTATTCCCTTAGATGCACAAAGGCTTTCATCTCTTTGTTATCGAACTGTGGTTCGTTGTCCATTGTTATTTTCCTCGGAAGCCCAAAATGACAACAAAGGTTAGTAACAATAAATATGATCACATCATTAGCTTTTGTCCCTGCCAAAGGCTCAGCTTCCACCCACTTAGAAAAATAGTCGAAACAATGATTGTCTATCGATCTCCAGATGTCATCGGTAAAGGTCCGACAATGTCAATGCCCCATCTGTCAAATGGTAAAGACTCAGGTATCGATTCGAGGGGTACACCCGGTTCATGGATTGTGTTAGCAAATTTTTGGCAAGTAACGCACTTCTGCACTAATTCCTTAACATCCAAAAAGAGAGTCGACCAGTAATACCCAGCAAGAAGAAATCTTCATATGAATATTTTGTAGCCACAATACGTTGACCCTTCCCCTTCATGTAGCTCTGAAAGTATCATTTGCGATTGATCTCTTCCTAAACATCGGAGTAAATGCCGACTAAAATATTTTTTATACGGTATCTGCGATTACAACATACCCATATGCCTTAAATCGTATTCTTTTAACTAGCACCTTATTAACTGGTAATTTGTCATTCATAAAAAATTCTTGAATCTCGCTCCTCCAATATTTTGCCACACTTGTAGAAATTTGAAAAGCTTCGATAGATTCTTTAACTGATTCAAACCCTTTTACTATAGAAGGGTTTTCTTGTGTGATTATCCAAGAGTACTGCTCTGAGTAAGAAACCTTAACCAGAGAACCAGCTACCAAATTTCCAGCTCTATGAACATGGTCGTATCTGAAGCCTTCAAGAGCCAAAATTAAAACCTTCAAAGTCCCCAGATATTTCACTAAGTGATCTTTTCTTGCTTTCGATAGACCAGATGCAACTACACATTTAAGATTGTTAAAATGGCATTACCTTACTTATCTAATATGCATTAATAACGCAAACGATAACCGAACCAGCTCACTTGATGGCACAAAGTCGATTGGAGGTTACTACGTATATCTTGATCTTCAAAAAGCAGTAGGTGATGGCATGCTCGAGTACCAAATTTAGCCAACCTGTTTGCATACTCTTGTGGTTGCGATTGATGTTTCTTAAGCTTCATATTACTCTTCATCGCGTGTCTGTTGTTACATGTGACAACTTGGAAACTGCGTCGTTTGCTCCAAATTTGGTACTTAATGTGCACACCACACATATCAAAATTGATATGCACTACAAACTCATTCACAAATTTGGTCTTCGTTTCTCTCCGTTCCATTTTAGGGGATGATAAAATACATGAATTAGAAAAGAATGGTCTCTTGATGATGGCACGCAAGAACCAACAAAAGAATAATAGTGTGGATAAAAGACAAAATCAAGCTAAAGAAACCGTTCGAACAAGATTTAGTGAACTGAAGAGCAACTTCACTGCTAACCCTAAATCACAACATCCTCAAACCCCGTCGTGTAGACTTACCAAAACAAACCACGACATTTACACTAAAGAACTATTGGACTAAGCCAATTACTAAATTTTGGGCCACTCACATAAAATACGGCATAAGAATAGTTTAAATAAAAAATAATCGTTACACTTACTGCTACCTATTAACAGTTTTTAGATCTGCAATAGTATGCAGCAAATGTATAATCATAACATGTAATTGACTCATTAAGCAAAAACTACAAAAAAAATAAAAAAACACAAAGGAAACATCTTCTTTTCCGTCCCTCTTATCTTGACTAGACTAATCTAGTACAAGACGGATTTTGGATTTTAGTTTATCATCTCATCCCAACTAATTCGTTTTAATGGAAATTTCTTGTGGTGCGTGTCTGTCACGTGTTACAAATATACAACAACTACTTGTTAGTAAGTGATATGATATAAACTTTTGTAGAAAAAAACAAGACGACTACGATTTTATTATTTAGGAAGTTTACAAATTATAAAGAGTATAGACTCTTATTTATAAAATATATGGACTAAATGGATTTGGGCATGATATCTCTAACATCCTCTATCAAACTCACAATGTAGCAGACGCATTAAGAGTTTGTTAAAAAAAACAAAACTGAGATATTGATAGAGCGTTTGTAAAGAAATCCACAAATTGTGTTTCTTTGCAAAGAAATTCGTAAATCGAAGATAATCTTTAAAACTTCTATATACGTATTCTTCACACCGCTCACAGTCAGTCTTACAAAGGCTCCTTGTAGTTGAATCAAGAAACCTATGAGGAACAAAAACATGTCAACTAGAGGAATGGACTCAAAGTGCTTGAGAAACCAAAGGTAGACAAGGAAGCATAACAATGAGGCACTAAAGAACTCTTCTGCTGATGAGTAAAAAATTGATATTCTTCCCATATTCTTCATAAATATTCTTCAAGTACTCATTTTCACGCATCTTTTCTACCTCCCCATCTTCTTCAACCAAATCTCCGATCTCCAATCTCCGACCACCGATCTCCGACCTCCGACCTCCGAACTCCGAACTCCGAACTCCGAACTCCAATCTCCAATCTCAGTCTCAACCTCAATCCAAATCCAAATCCAAATCCAAATCCAAATTCAAATCTAAATACCAAATTAATCCAAACGAATCAAAACGAAAAATGTCGATCTAAGCAAACGTCATAAATAATCCAAACGTAAAAAAAATATGCACCAAATCCAAATCCAAAACGAAATCCAACACTAAATCCAAATACCAAATCCAAGCAAAATCTATACCAAATCCAAATCCAAACAAATCTATACCAAATTCGTATCCAAATCCAAAACTAAATCCAAATCCGAATCCAAGTTTTAATCAAAACCAAAACCAAAACTGATGAGTCCGAATTCAGCATGCTCCCGGACACGGACAGATCAGTCCAAGGCCTCCGGACCGGACAGATCGGACAGATCACATGGACCAGACAGATCACTTTGAACACTATGACCATAGGACTGTTCGAACTATGACAAAAATACTAAAAAACCTAAACACTTCTTGACTAAGCCACTTGTTCTCCTGCTTAGAGCTCATGGGTATTTGAACATGACCCGGGTCCATTAAACATGACCCGAAAGCCCATAAGGGCCCAAACATCACATTATAAATACCCAACCACCTGCATTAACTATGGGTAATGAAAATTAACTGCTACCAAGCTGCTTAATTATCTCTCTACTCTCTAAACACTTAAAACACCCACACACCACCACTTAAACACTCACACACCACCATAAAACACCAACTGAAATTACGAGCCTACCCTCAGGCGATTATTATCCGCACCAAAAACCAAAACCAAAAGCAAAATTGAATCCACGATTTTACCAACATTAGATCTGCACTGCTCCGATAGCGCTTTCTTCTGAATTGTAACACCAAATAACAATCCAACCGACGAGATTGAAAGGTTAGATGTTCCAAACACGTTGTCTGAAATTCAACGAAAATCGATAACAATCCAACGAGGTTTGTTGATTGTGTATGCACAGACCTGATCCGAAAATCAAAAAATTTCTCTCTTTGTTTTATTCTGGCGGACAGTTAAAACAACTGCCCGCCCGCACATGGAAGAAACGAAAACTGAAACTCAAAATCTAAACCTAACGTTCGAGAACTGGAACTCAAGTTCTAAACCTACACTCACATACTATGTAGAAAAAAAAAACGACTAGAATTTTATTATCGAAAAAGCTTACAAGTTACGAACAATATACTTGTAAAATATATGAACTAATCAACTCGGACAAAATATATCTACCAAAATTAAGAAAGCAAATCTATTTCTCTAACAGAAAATCGCACAAATTATATATATATATATATATAGTAAATAGCTTAATTACATTTAACTTCCTTAATTTACACTTGCAGGTTCACAAACTATATATATAAATAAATAAATAAATAAATAAAAGAAATAGCGAAAGGAGAAAGACGAGATACAAACTAAGAGTTACAAAAGTATATTAGTTGATGGCACTGCATATCTTTCTTATCTGGCCAGCAGTAGAAGTTAAAGGTTCGATATCTCCCATCTTGATCATTGCGGATGCAAAGTCGGACGCGAAAAGTCTAGGGTTCCTGCTGTATTCGAAGACAATAGCGTCTGTGGAACCTCCGCTGAAAAGAGCCTGGTCGGTCTCGAGAAGACCCTGTTGGGTTTATTAATCTAAACTTATTTATTCCGTTAGGGTTATTTATTTGATATTTGAAAATAGTTATTTGCTTTGATTTGGTCTTCCACGTAGTTAAGAGAATGCGGGAGTTATCAACATTAAGTGCTGAAGCGTTACGGGAGTTATCAACATTAAGTGCTAAAGCGTTACGGGAGTTATCAACATTAAGTGCTGAAGCGTTACGGGAGTTATCAACATTAAGTGCCAAAGCGTTACGGGAGTTACCAACATTAAGTGCTATTTTTTAGTAACTGCCTTGTATGTGTTTTACTATTTAATCTTGTACTGCATTCATCGATTTACACCAGAACGTTTTAAACTCTCTTGAGTGAAAGAAAAAATATCTTCTCTTCTAGTGTGAGTTGTGAGAGTGTTCTTGTAATATTTTTTTTTTTTCAATTTTATCAAAGGTGTTTGTTTGTTTTTAAAAGAGTGTTGTTTTATTATTTTTCCGCCAACAAAGTGGTATCAGAGCCACAAGCTCTTTCCGAAATTTTGTTTTTAAATATTCAACATTTTGAAAAATATGGCGAATGGTGTATCATCCTTCCAAGTTCCAACACTCAACAACAACAACTACGATAATTGGAGTATCAAGATGAAAGCTCTCCTTGGAGCACATGATGTATGGGATGCCGTAGAAAAAGGGTTTGACGAACCCGAAGATGAAGCAAGCCTTACTCAAGAGGAGAAAACGACTTTCAAGGATTTAAGAAAGAGAGACAAAAAAGCTCTCTTCCTCATCTATCAAGCATTAGATGATGATGGCTTCGAAAAAATTTCAAGCGCATCTTCCGCCAAGCAAGCGTGGGAGAAATTACAAATCTCTTATAAAGGAGTCGAAAAGGTGAAAAAGGTACGTCTCCAAACATTAAGAGGTGAATTTGAATCCTTACATATGAAAGCGTCCGAATCTATTTCGGAATATTTTTCAAGAGTAGCAACCGTTTCTAATCAATTAAAAAGAAATGGTGAGAAGTTAGAAGATGTGAGAGTAATCGAAAAAATACTCCGCTCGTTGGATCCTAAATTTGAGCACATCGTCGTGACGATTGAAGAAACTAAAGACTTGGAGAAAATGATGATTGAAGAACTCCAAGGCTCATTACAAGCCTACGAAGAAAAGCACAAGAAGAAGCAAGAAATCACCGAGCAAGTCCTCAAACTAGAACTCAAGGACATGCATGCAAGTCAAGAGGATGATAGAAATCAACGTGGCCGAGGAAGAGGTAGAGGCCGCGGACGAGGTGGTTATCATGGACGTGGACGTGGCTGGAATTACAACAACAATAATTCCAACTACTACTACGAGAAACGAGAAAGCCCCAACAATCCGAACTCGAGGTATGATAAATCTCAAATCCAATGCTATAAATGTCAAAGGTTTGGACATTATGCTTCAGAATGTAGAGGCCCCAACAATAGAGTTGAGGAGAAGGCCAACTATGTGGAAGAGAAGACGGAGGAGAAAGATATGTTACTACTAACATACAAAACCACTAATGAAGGCCAAGAGAACACTTGGTATCTTGACACCGGTGCAAGCAACCATATGTGTGGAAAAAGAAGCATGTTCGTAGAGATCAATGAAGCCGTGAGTGGAAATGTCTCTTTTGGAGATGATAGCAAAATATCGGTGAAAGGAAAAGGTAACATTCTTATTCGTGCAAAAGATGGTAGTCACCAAATGATCTCAAATGTTTATTACGTACCTAGCATGAAAAACAACATCTTGAGCTTGGGACAACTTCTTGAAAAAGGCTATGATATTCATATGAAAAATTATAGTCTTTTTATGAGAGATGCAAAAGGAGATTTAATTGCTAAAGTTCAAATGTCAAAGAATAGAATGTTTCCTTTGAATATTCAAAATGATGTTGCAAAGTGTCTTAAGGCGTGTTACAAAGATTCATCATGGCTATGGCATGTTCGATTTGGGCATCTAAACTTTACAAGTTTAGAGTTATTGTCCAAGAAGGAAATGGTGAGAGGGTTACCGTGTATCAATCATCCTGACCAGTTATGCGAAGGATGTCTACTTGGAAAGCAATTCAGAAAAAGCTTTCCTAAGGAGTCAGAGTCAAGAGCCAATAAACCTCTCGAGCTTATTCATACCGATGTGTGTGGTCCAATCAAGCCGAGCTCTCTAGGTAAAAGTAACTACTTCCTTCTCTTCATTGATGATTTTTCAAGAAAAACGTGGGTATATTTCTTGAAACAGAAATCCGAAGTCTTTGAAGTATTTAAGAAGTTCAAAGCAGTTGTGGAAAAAGAGAGCGGAAATAAGATTAAAGCCATGAGATCTGACCGAGGAGGGGAGTTCACATCCAATGAATTCCTAGAGTTTTGTGAAGCACATGGAATTCGTCGCCGCTTGACAGTTCCTAGATCACCTCAACAAAACGGTGTGGCAGAAAGGAAGAACAGAACAATCCTTGATATGGCGCGAAGCATGCTCAAAAGCAAGAAATTGCCTAAGGATTTTTGGGCGGAAGCAGTGGCATGTGCGGTGTACTTGTCCAACCGATCTCCAACAAGAAGTGTTTGGGGGAAGACACCACAAGAAGCATGGAGTGGAAGAAAACCTGGAATTTCCCACTTGAGAGTATTTGGAAGCGTAGCTCATGTCCATGTACCAGATCAACAACGAACCAAACTCGATGATAAAAGCAAGAGTTTTATATTCATCGGTTACGACTCAAGTTCCAAAGGCTACAAGTTGTACAACCCAAACAATAAGAAGGTTGTGATAAGCCGAGACGTGATTGTTGATGAAGAAGGCGAAAGGGATTTTGGATCTCATACAAATGAATTCACATTTTTCCCCCAAATTGAAGATGATGAGCAGACACCGAATGAGCAATCAGAAGAGGTTGCAACCCCACATGCTTCACCAACATCGACTACTCATGAAGACTCACCATCTTCATCATCGTCAAATGGCAGTCAAAATGAAAGAGTTGTGAAACGTACAAGAAGTCTTAGTGATCTTTATGAGGTAACCGAACCAATGAATAACCTTACACTCTTTTGTCTCTTTGCTGATTGTGAGCCAGTGACATTTCAAGAAGCTGCACAAGAGAAACAATGGAGAGACGCGATGGATGAAGAAATTAGAGCCATCGAGAAGAATGACACATGGGAACTCACCTCACTTCCCAAAGGGTGCAAGACAATAGGCGTCAGGTGGTTATACAAAACAAAGAGAAATGCTAAAGGGGAGACTGAAAAGCACAAAGCGAGGCTTGTTGCAAAAGGCTATTGTCAAAAGCCGGGAATTGACTATGATGAGGTATTCGCCCCTGTTGCCCGATTAGAAACTATTAGGCTAATAATCTCGTTGGCAGCTCAAAACAAGTGGAAGATACAACAAATGGATGTAAAGTCAGCATTTCTAAATGGTGTCCTTGAAGAAGAAGTCTACATCCAACAACCATTAGGCTATGAGGTCAAAGGCCACGAAGACAAGGTGTTGAAGCTAAAGAAGGCTCTTTACGGGCTAAAACAAGCACCAAGGGCATGGAACAGTAGAATCGACAAGTATTTCCAAGAGAACGGCTTCAACAAATGTCCCTACGAGCACGCGCTGTATACCAAGATCACAGATGGAGATATTTTGATTGTGTGTCTCTACGTGGATGATTTGATCTTCACCGGAAGCAGCCCAAGCATGTTTAATAAATTCAAAGAAGTGATGACAAAGGAATTCGAGATGACAGACTTAGGGCTCATGGCGTACTACCTTGGCATTGAAGTTAAGCAGCAAAAAGATGAAATTTTTATCTCACAAGAAAGCTATGCAAAAGATATCCTGAAGAAGTTTAAGATGGAGAACTGTAGCTCGATAAGCACACCCATGGAGTTTGGAGTCAAAATATCCAAGCATGAAGAAGGCGAAAGTGTAGATCCAACATTATTCAAAAGGTTGGTGGGTAGCCTACGCTATCTAACTTGTACGAGACCAGATATTCTCCATGCAGTTGGATTGGTTAGTCGCTATATGGAATCTCCAACAACAACTCATTTCAAGGCTGCAAAGAGAATCCTTCGTTATCTGAAAGGTACAATCGACTTTGGATTACTCTATTCAATTTCTAATGATTACAAGCTTGTTGGATATAGTGATAGTGATTGGGGTGGAGACATAGACAATCGAAGGAGTACTACTGGATTTGTATTCTTTATGGGAAACACTGCTTTCACATGGATGTCAAAGAAACAACCGATTGTCACATTATCCACTTGTGAGGCAGAATATGTTGCTGCCACCACCTGTGTTAGTCATGCAATTTGGCTTAGAAATCTATTGAAGGAGATAGACCTAACAAAGCATGAGCCAACTAAGGTCTATGTCGATAATAAATCAGCAATCGCCTTAGCCAAGAATCCAGTATTCCATGATCGAAGCAAGCATATAGATGTCCGCTACCACTACATAAGGGAGTGTATTTCAAGAAAGGATGTGCAAGTTGAACATGTGAAGACACAAGATCAAGCTGCTGATATTTTCACCAAGCCACTCAAAAGCGAAGACTTCAAACGATTAAGGAAACTACTAGGGGTCACGAGTTCTTCAGGCACGAGTTTAGATTAAAGGGGAGAATGTTGGGTTTATTAATCTAAACTTATTTATTCCGTTAGGGTTATTTATTTGATATTTGAAAATAGTTATTTGCTTTGATTTGGTCTTCCACGTAGTTAAGAGAATGCGGGAGTTATCAACATTAAGTGCTGAAGCGTTACGGGAGTTATCAACATTAAGTGCTAAAGCGTTACGGGAGTTATCAACATTAAGTGCTGAAGCGTTACGGGAGTTATCAACATTAAGTGCCAAAGCGTTACGGGAGTTACCAACATTAAGTGCTATTTTTTAGTAACTGCCTTGTATGTGTTTTACTATTTAATCTTGTACTGCATTCATCGATTTACACCAGAACGTTTTAAACTCTCTTGAGTGAAAGAAAAAATATCTTCTCTTCTAGTGTGAGTTGTGAGAGTGTTCTTGTAATATTTTTTTTTTTTTCAATTTTATCAAAGGTGTTTGTTTGTTTTTAAAAGAGTGTTGTTTTATTATTTTTCCGCCAACAGACCCTTCTTTCTCAAAAGGTTCTTGAAGTAGTTATTGTCAAAGGAGTTGGGAGTGACGGGATCGAAGGGTGCTAGATTTGAGTTGCCTCCAATTGTGGGGCAGCGGCGCTGACGTGTAGACGCAAAGCCAGCGTCGATGTCATGACTTCCGTTGTTGTAGATCCTATCGCGGAATAAGAAACACTGAGCTTGGCCTATGGTGTGAGCACCTGCACGCATGCATGCATTATAATTGATCAGGAAAAGAGTAGTTTATATTAGTTTGTATCGATGTTGATGTTTTGTGTGAATATGTATGCATACCTGATAAAGCTACCATGTCTCGAGCGTTAAGACCTTTTCCGGCAAAACGAGATATGAGTAAGTCTAGACTGTCTTTGAAGCCAGGAAGATCAGTTCCAGCTAGAGCTTTGTTAGCATTTTTAGAATCTCTTCTTCCAAGTTTCACCGTCCAAGATGGACCTCCGACGTATCGCGAAGCATCTCTTGCAGCAACAGCTAGGAGATCAGCACAAGAGACAACTCCAGGGCAAGCTTTCTCAAGTTCAGCTTTGGCCTTTTCCACGACTTCAAAGCCCCTGGCGGAACCCTTGTTGGGCAATGCATCCTTCTCACTTTGGATAGAGGGTGTGTTGTCGAGCAAGAGTGAGGCATCGCATCCCTGAACAAAGCAGTCGTGGAAATGAAGGCGGAGAAGAGAAGCAGCCATTCTACGCTCTCCAGCGATGGAACGTCCAATTGAATTACGTATGATACTCAGCGCATTCGGACATGTTTCGGCGTAAAAGGTGGAAGATAGATGTGCACTAGTAGTTGTGGTGGTTGTTAGAAGAATCGCTAAGACGAATGCAGCAGCCAAGGTCAAGTTACTAGTAGTATAAGCCATTAGTTAGTTTGAAAGACAGAAAATGCTTTGAATGGAAGGAAAGGAGAGAAGAAGATGATGATGATGAGAATAAGGAAGAAGTGGATGGCATTTATATTTAATCAAGAAGAGGGCGCTTAGTGAATAGTCGCCGGCGGTCAGTCTTTGCTGCTATGCTATGCGATGCTTCAAGTTTAAGTTGTCCTATGATATGATATGAGCATGCTTGGAACAAGTCCTTGTCTATTTTGGTGGGTGGCTCAGCCTCTTGTTGGTGTCCACATATGACCCCTTCTCTTCTCTTCTTCCAAATATATGTAAACCCTTCACAATTACATACTTACTACTTTGCTTCCTATTATTGATGACTTATGTATGTATGTATGTATATCTTTTTGAGTTATTATTATTTTATTATTTTTATTTTTTATTTTTTATTTATTTTTTTGCTTCGACCATCGAAAAATGAATATAAACAAATAAAAAGAATCAGAGCTATGATGACAAAAGAACCATAGGCCGGCATTGAGTTTTAGATACATGGTTTTCATTTAATTTATACCAAACTTTTGGATTTCAAAGGTATGATGTTCATACATATTTAATTTACTTTTCATAATATAGAATTGATTTTTAGGTTTTATAGTTTAAATCGAATCTCGTTACCATAGTGACATCCCAAATTTAAAAATATGATTTCAAAATTTATTCATTTGGGCATTGTTTGAGCTGTCACTATTAAGTAACACAAAGTCGGCTGCGACAAGTGGGCATAAATTTTATTTCTGATATAAGCTTTTATCCATCTAAAATATGAGATGAATACGAAGAATCAAGCTGCTTGACGAATTAATATTATTTATACTTTTGAAACTATAGATATAATCAATAGTTGATATTAGCTGGACTAGTCAATATTTAGCGAAGGTTGTTGTAATTATATATGATAATTGTTAGATTCTATGAACCTAATAAAATAATAGTTTTTTCAGACGCACGAGTTTTAAAATTTTATTGACTAGAAACAATAACACATATAATCATATTTTATATTTAAAATATTTAAAAATTTAATAATGGTTTAATTATTTAATTCCAAATTTTATTAAAATAATATTAGAATTTTAATAAAAGACAAACGTTTATGGGTATTCAGACTACAAGGTGGTTATCTAATAAATATTCATTTATCACTATGTAGTTATCCATACTTTATTGAATATCGGTTGATTATTGGCATATAAATTTGATGTTGGGACGTTATTGGTAGATTACTCTAATGCATATATACTATTTGATGAACTCCGACTTGACTCACCTAGAATTTGTTAGAGAAAAAATTATTAAAGAGAGATAAAGTAACTGTAAATAGCATGTGGTGGTATATAATTGTCCACCCCTTATAAGAAGTGACCTCTTATGTTTAGAGTGACCAAAGTGCGGGTTTTTAACTCATTTGACCCAATAATACATAAATTTCTTTTTAAGGTTGAAACTTATCCTACAACATACAAGGCCTAAAGCCAGCCAAGGCTAAACTTTTGGGCAAATAAATATTTACCTTATGAGTAACCCTTCAGCCCTATTGAACTGGTTCAGACATGAATACATGAAATCCTCATAGTAAGGTTCAAAGGTATTAACCCAATAGTTTGTGCATCCGAAGTAGATGGTTTTGGGATTCTTTTGATCGATTTGGCCGATCTGTTTCAGAGTGATAAATGGCACTCAAATTTATCTCCTAGTGTACACTTAGATATACAACATCCCGAGGAATTTTGTGAGATTTCAAATGAAGTTTCTTCGTTTTAAAGATATCGGTCCCCATTTTCAGTCGAGCTAGTTTGTCTCTACATAGTGGTTTATGATGAAGTTTTTTCTTTAGGGTGGACGCCTCAAACTTCGTCACCCAAAGGATTTCGAAAAGATTTTAGGGCTTACGTTTTTTAGTTTCCAAGGAGAAACCTGCATATTTATGCCACATGTCATCCTTCTCTAACCTATAGCCAATAATGTACTTATAGCCTTGCGACGCGTGCACATAATGTTTTTTATGATGCATCTCCCCGATGTGCTTATAACGATTTCTTCTTAAATAATGATGTGAGAGTTGGTTGTATTTATAACTTCACGATTATTAGAGAAGTCATATCATCCTTGCAAAGCGTGTTAGAGCCTTCCAAGTGTCATTTGTTTCATGATCCAAGGACTAGCATTTCTTAGACTAGCCATGCACGTTTCCACTCCCCGAGGTTCTCGTGGTGATCGGTGTCGTGAATACATTAGAGAAAGATGGTACTTCCTACTATAAATACACGATACCTCAGGGTTCCACAATGCTTCACGATATATTCTCTTAATTGGTTATTTTTAGAAATAGAAATCGCCCAAGTACAGAGAGAAAGTGTATGCTGCCTCTCACTACGATCATTTTCCCTGAGCTACCAACCAAACTAGGTTAGTCCACCCTTCTTTAGAATTTACAACGCATGGATTCCTCACGTAAGGCTACCAGTTCGATAGTGGTTAGAGATCATTCTTATGACCAAACTTCAAGCCTCCCACAAGCCCCTATCGAGTTGTCTAATCGGTCTTTTTTTACCTCCGACCTCCACATCATGCAAGAAAATGTCTTGAAAGTACCCCAACCGTATCGAGCTTCCAAAAACGAGAGGCCGATGGCAAATTCCATACTTGACTCCCAAGTGAAAGAAGATACTCATTTTTTATTTGAAGTCTTACGAATTGGTCTTCCTTACGCATACTTCCTCCAAGCACTCTGATTAATCTAGTTGAGACAAATCTCTAGTATACTAAAAAAACTCCCTGAATCGGGGACGGTAAGAAAACAAAAAGAAAAAATTGATTTTATTCATAATCTCTTTAGAGCTATGGGGGATTACGCCCACAACAAAATAACTAATTTATAATTACATCATTTTCCATAATATGAACCACCTTGACTACTACTTCTCCGTTCTGAAATACCTTAGGGTGGTAATCGACCTATCAGAATCTGATCAGGAATTGAGTAAGTGATTTGTTTTTGTGTGGGAGACATGAGAAACTAAGATTTCTATAGGTTCAACTAATCCAAGCTTTATTAAAAACTCGTAGAGCATTAAAAGTAAGTATCCCGTATTTGCTATCTAATATAGACTTATGGTATTTCTTCCTCTATTGCCTGACTAATCACTGCTTTCATTTTTGTGGTGTTCATGTAGAATATATGAAATTATTTCACGCTTACGCTGATTCATGCAAAGCGCAACTCTCAAAGCTGACAAGTTGGGCCGAAAAATCTTGGGATCAATTGATGAGTCCATAAATATTCACCACTCAATGTAGAAACTGGACAGGGGTAATCCGGATAATAATCACCAACTGAAGTATCTGGACAGGACAAAAGTATTAAAGAACACTAAACACCTTTTGACTAAGCTAATTGCTAATCATCTTAATAAACTAATGAGTTTTTGAACTCGACCCGATTTCATAAGTTTGATCCGAAAGCCCATATGGACCATAATTAAGGGTATAAATACCCAACCACTTTCGCTAATGAGGGCAATGAACATTTAATACAACCAGGCAACTTAAATCTCTCATTACAAAACACTAAAACATTTAATATCCTTGAAATACCACAAAAAATCTGACAAAATTACCCTCAGTAAAAAATAATCCTCACCAAATTGGCGACTGCAATGGGAGGAGAAGGTGCCTGAATCTAGCATTCGAAACCAACGAGAAAAATCAGTTCGGATGAATCCGGACGAGCAAGCAGTGCCACCAACTTTGGTAGAAGTGGTGGGAGAAAACGATGAGTACACGAACTAAGAGCGAGACAGGTTGAAAGCTGAGATAGAAGCCTTGAGGGCTGCTTAAAATATGAAGTTAAGCTTGAAAGAAAAATCAAAGGTGTCAGCTATTTACCACACTGACATTCCAAGGGAGCATGACCCATCACCAAAGACCCATTTGAGTACTAAAAAGACTCATGTTAGCTCAAAGAAGTCTCACTGGTCTAAACTGGTGGAGAGCTCGGAGTCAGAATCCTCTAGTAGCTCTTCGAATGAGGATTGAATTGAGGAGTCCATGTCATCCAGCAGTGATGAAGGCAGGTTTAAGAAGAAGCAAAAGTTGGTTAAAAAATATTCAAGAAAGAGGGATAGGCATGGAAGGTTGAAAACGCATATGAGTAAAGGGTCACCTCATAGCCATAGCCTGAGGCACATTGACCAGCTATTGATGGATCCTTTCGCTTTCCATGATGAACCAGGTATCTTTGCAACTCCCAATGAAGATACTGTTTTCAGTAGTGGCTGGAATTGGAGACAGTCTCCATTGTCCTCCAAGATACTGTCCGGAAACCTTCCTAAGAGGTTTGACAGTACTAAGATGGAAAAATACGATGGGAGCAAAGACCCATATAATCATCTAGAGTAGTTTAAAAATTTTATGATGAATTTTGACGATGATGACAAGTTTCTTTGTAGAGCCTTCTTTCAATCTTTTACGGGGAGCGCTCTAAAGTGGTATAACAGCCTACCACAGGGGTGCATCAGAAATTTTGATACCTTTTGGGTGGCCTTCCGGAGGCAGTTTATTGGAAGTAAGGAGGTGAAGGGCAATGAAGACACTATCATCCATTGTGCCCATGATCCAAATGAATCATTGAAAGAATATATAAGTCGGTTTGTGAATACAAGGAATAGATTAGGTGATTTCTTTGAGAAAGTAACAATAGATTCTCTAAGACAGGGTTTGAACCCTAGCAATCTGGCCGATTCGGTAACCAGGAAGAAAGACATGACATGGGGCGGCTTGTTGAACCAGGTGGGAAATCAAATCAATGTAGATGAAACAAAAAAGACTAGGGTGCACAGGCAAGTGAGATCTGCCCCAGCTGCACCAAACCACAATCTCACCCGGCTCCAGCACAGAGTCAGCAGTCCAGAAATATGCGAGGACCTTGGGTCCAACCGGAGTGGTTTGCCGGATTAAAAGAGAATGTGGCAACCATCTATGACAAAACAAAATATGAGGTGCATTTTAGGAAGCCGACAACGCTTCAATCTCTAAGGGAAAGTCGCAATGCTTGTTTTTGTCAATATCACCATGATATTGGCCATAACACTGAAGATTGCATCGCTTTGAAGCAAGAGGTGCAGAATTTGATTAAAAGAGGAAAATTAGGTGCTTATGTCAAGAGAAGAAGTGGGAATAGGCATGATAATGCTCATCGGACCGGCCCAACAAACAATGCAGGGACATCGGCTCCGGACGGTGCCATGGTGATTATTAAGAGATTCGATGTAGAGTCAGATTATTTCGATCCTGATCCAGCTCGGAATAAGGTGGGTGTTATAACAGAGCATACCAAGACGGTGTCCGGACTCAAAGGATCTTTTGAGTCACTTACCACATTTGAGTGACTGCACCAACTCCTTCTTCAAGGAAGAGGCATGTTCACACTCTGGCTACTCAGTTGGAGGGAGGTATGTCGTCTTATCAATCCCAAATTCCTTTTCCCTTTCATTAGTTTTTATAGAGACGACTTGAGGGATATAGCTGGTCGTCATGAAGATGCTGTGGTAATAGGAGCATCAATTGGGGGCAATGACATTAGGAGAATTTTGGTGGACATTGGCAGCTCAACCAATATCCTCTTTTTGAGTTCTTATAAACAAATGAAGAATCTGACAGTGATTCAACGTTCAAACAGATCCATTGTGGGTTTCACTGGAAGCTCTGCGGACGTAGTCGGGGAATTCGAAGAGGAGGTTTTGTTGGGCAAGGGCCCTTTCAAGAAAATGGTCAGGGTACTCTTTGTTGTGTTAGATTGTCCCACATGATACAATGCCATTTTGGGAAGGTCTTGGCTCTCCAGGATGCATGTTGTAGATTCAACAGTTCACCAATTTTTAAAATATTCTGTTCAAGGACAAGTGGGAGTTGTCCGGAGTAGTAAAAAAATAGCGAGGGAATGTTATGCAACTGCACTTGCTCCTAGGACTTTAAGAGCAGTTCGGATAAATGAAGATTAGCAGTTGGTGGGGCCCTCTAGCGGAGAGGGTGAAATGGATGACCCCAGAGAGACCCCTTGTGTTTTAATACCAATTGAAGAGGTTGAAACTCACTCTCTGGCTGAAGGGAGATGTGTCAAGATTGGATCTAAGATGAAATCAGAACTAAAGAGAAAAGTTTTATCATTTTTAGCAAACCACCAACACATTTTTGCTTGGCGTAATGCTGATGTAACCAGAGTGCCTGCAGACGTTATATCACACCAGCTATCTATCCGGAGAGATGTAGCACCCGTTGTGCAGAAGAGAAGAGCTTTTACTAAAGAGAAAACTTATGTTATAGTTCAAGAGGTTGACCGACTTACTAAGATGGGGCACATAAAGGAATCTCAGTACCCTTTATGGACAGCCAATCCAGTGTTAGTAAAAAAGAAAAATGGGAAGTGGTGTATGTGCATCTACTTTACTGACCTTAATAGGGCTTGCTCAAAATATTTGTATCCAGTTCTCCGGATAGATCAGTTGGTAGACTTCACATCTGGGAAAAAGTTGTTGTCCTTCATGGATGCCTTCTCCGGTTATAATTGAAGAGTTGAAAGATAGTCCGAGGGAGATTTTGTTAGATGAGGACTTGTTGGTGGGGGATTTTGTGATAGAGGAATACTTAAGAGTCAAATATAGAGAGAGAAAGTGCTAAAGTAGTAGAGAGAGAAAGTCATACTATTCATCTCGAAATTCGTGAAGCGTGTGTGGTCCTTTTATAGTACAATTGTGGACCCCACACGCTTTAATTCGGGTTAATTACATCTTTTGGTCCCTGCTCTAAAATTCTTTCCTATTTTGGCTACATCTTTACAATTAACGCACTTTGGCCCTTATACATTCATTTCTATGCATTTTGGCCCTTATACATTTATTTCTATGCATTTTGGCCCTTATACATTTATTTCTATGCATTTTGGCCCTTATACATTTATTTCTATGCATTTTGGCCCTTGTACATTTATTCTCCTCATCAGTAGCCCCCCAGTCTTAGTAAAAAATTGCTTTGCTAAGACTGAATAATTCTTCTGATCGGCCAAAATCTCTTCGTACTTCACAGGTCCCTCAGACATAAAAGTTGCTTCTTCGAAAGATTGTTCCTTCGAACTTCATAAGTCCCTCAGGCATAAAAGTTGCTTCTTCGAAAGATTGCTCCTTCGAACTTCATAAGTCCCTCAGGCATAAAAGTGAATTACTTAAAAAGTCTCCTCGAATATCTACCAAGACCCCTTCGAGTTTCTGCTGTACCAAGTAGCCCCCCAATCCTTGCAACATTTTAAGCAAAATGTTCGTCGGATAATTATATACTTAGGCGAAAAATGGTGCTAGGATTGATGATGTCACTGTACAGATACCAACGTCAGCATGCGTTTGAAGAAACGGTACCTATTCTGTTGTCAGAAAATCCTTCCGCTTCCCATGACAACTTCTGACACAAGACTCTTCATCTTCTACTTTAGCTAGGCTGTCATACATTGCTCACCTATAAGGACCATCATACCCCTAGGCAAACAACACAAAAATGTCCCCGGGCTCCTTTCACCAAAGAAGCCCATTAACCTTCTATAAATACCAACCTCTTTCTTCATTAATGTAACTTTTGTTCAATCATTTCTAGAGAGATAAAGCTGGCGCATAAAGCTCGTCGAATTCCTGATTGGCTGTTGATTAGTAAACGGTTCGAGGAGAGGGTTGCCGCTGGTGAAGACGTAAGGCCTCATCCCCCGCCATTGACTACAACATTCTTCGGTCCTTGGCCTCCTTCGAACAATTCGACTGCCATTATACCTCGTGAAGTAGCTCGTCAAAGCTTACTCAACGAAAACAACCCTCCTAAAGAAATGGGCAAAGAGAGGTCACACAAAGATTCATCAGGTTCGAAGAGGAAGAAATCCCATAGAGATAGAAAAGGTTCGCACGATCGAAAACGCGCCAAGGAAGTTCCCCTAACCATTCGAGAACCAGCTGCCCCAACCAATATTGAACATCCACCCAGAAGATCTTCAAGCCCTCGACAAACTCCGAGGAGTCCTCCTCGAAAAGCAGCTAGTCCTCGACGGATTTCGAGGAGTCCTCCTCGAAAACCAGCTAGTCCTCAACGAAACCCAAACCGAAGTGACTCTGCTAGCCCTTCTCGAAGGCAAAATCAACAACAGACGTCAGGAATTTCTCCTCAAAATCAAAATCAACAGCAGAACTCTGGAAGTCCTCCTCGACATCCAGACCGTTACCATGATGCTACCAGTCCTGCTCAAAGACTTGGAACAGATGTTTCTAGTCTGCCCTCCACGCCATCCATGACCATTCATGGTACTCAGTTTTCTCCCTCAAGGACCCTTATCACCGACGAAGACATGCGTGTCTTACATGAGCAGACTTTGGACCCCCAAATTACTAAGCCTGTTGAAAAGTCCATCAGACAGAAATCGTCCACTATTCTTCCCTTAGGCCCTTCGAACGGTGCAACATCCTCTTCGACACTGTCCGAGGAGCAAGCTCGTCGGATAGCTCCCAAATTAAAAGGAGACATAGTGCTTCCCTTGGAGTTGGATAATATTTCCGGAAATAATATTAGAGGCATCGAGAATAAGCACATGGTAGCCCTTGCCAATATCAAGTACAAGTATTTTTCAAAGGCTGAAGAGACGATGCTTAGGGCTCGATGGGGCATTCCCACTTACATTGATATCAGATTTCCCTCCGAAGGAGAAACACCCTTATCTGTGAGGGATCACGAAGTGGTGGTCTACACAGAAATCATGAACTGGGGGCTAAGGTATCCCTTAGACCCCTTCTTCATCGAATATCTTTCGAAAATAGATCTCTGTCCCTCGCAAGTTGGGCCCAATATGTGGTTCACACTAATGGCGTGCATAATGGCCTCAAGGCTCTCAGGCCAAGAATTCTTACTGGAACAGATCATTGGTCTTGCTGGCCTTGCTCGAAACCCTTACTTCCCCTTCTACTCACTGACCTTCAACCGGGGGCAAAAGGTGTTGAAGGATCTTCTGGAGGCAGATAAAAAGTGGAGGCAACAGTTCCTCTTTTTCTCAGGTTGCTGGGAGACCGGCTCCCAGGCCACTCCTTCGAATCCACATAAGCTCTCCTTGAAGTGGACCACAAAATGTAAGTATTTTTGAATCATTATATGCCCTCGAATTTAAAATTTGTCAATCTACATGTTGCTAAGTTTATTATTCCTTCGAACTTCATAGGTGTCTTCGAATAATATGTTCTTCGTAACTATTCTTATCTTTTGCTATTTGTTTCAGCCATGACTGGAGTATCCAAACCTTATACCGACTACGTCGAAGGGGCTACCACTGTTTTCACTAACCTTCGCCTGTGGGCAAAAGAAAAATGGGACAATCGCTTTCGCCGTTGCTTTGTCGATGAGAACTTGGCCAGAAGTCGACTATGGAGGCTTGATCCTCTAGATCGTATAAGTATGAGGAGCCTAATGACTCCGCCCTCTGAACGCAAAGTATTAGAACGATGCAGCAAACCGGATGTGATAATCTATTTGCCCAAACGGTCTCGCTCGCAAAGTCACTTGGATGAATCTCCAGAAGATGAGGTTGTACAACCTCAACCAACAAATCCCAAACCAGTTGCTAAGGCTCAAAAACCACATTCGTCGAGGGACATAGGGGCCTCGAATTCTGGTAGCCTTCGAACAACTGAAGCCCTGCGAACAAATGGAGCCCCTCGAACAAGTGTTGTTATGTCAACAAATCCCATTCTGTTATCTCCTGCTACTATCCTTCCACCAAAGAAGGACAACAAGAAAAAGGACTTGAAGGGAAAGGGCATTCTGCTTGAGCCCATCGAAGAGCAATCTGAGGGAGGATAAACTCCTGATAATAACGAAGGGACTAACTTCGACAGAGAAGGCCAAGATGGTGCAGTTGATGCTGAAAACAGGGGTGGCCCGTCACCCAAGGAAGCCCCCTACCAAACTTTGCACTCTCCTCTAACTGAGGCGTCTCAACCAGCCTCCTTCGAAGGCAGTCCAAGGCTGGCCCCTATCTATGCCCCTCAAACAAATCCCCCTTTACTCGTTCACCCTGATGTGGCCTGTGGAAATTTTTCTGAGTTCGATTCTGCAGATCTAGGGTCTCCTTCGAGCTCCTTCGAGGTCCCCTTAGATGACGAGTTTTCAATGAGTCTGCGAAGGCTGCTTCATACATCAGTGAATCGAGGAAAGAAGTTGCGCCATCTTGAGAAGCGCAAGAATCACTATAAGTTCAAAGCATCAGTTGCTGCCGCTAAGCTCGAAGAAGCGAAAAAGGAGCATGCAGTGGTCGAAGGCCAAGCTGATGCCTTGTATGAACGTCTTTCTGCTCCTGAGCATTACATAACAATAATAGAACATTGTTGCCAGGAAGAGAGGGACTTATATAAGAAAAAGACTGACACCCAAGAGCGGTTGATCGCTGAATATAAAGCAGGGCATCGCAAGGCGTGCGACGCATTCGAGCAATGCAGTGAGGGCTTTAAAAATGTAGTTGAGGAGCGCGACAATTTGAAAAGAAAAATTAGAAGTTTCCCAGTGGAGATCGAAGAGGCAAAGGAAAAAGGTGCAGATGCTTATGCTGCCACCTGTTCGAAGACTTTACAAGCTCGAGATGCTGCCACTCGAGCTGGCCTATTGACCCAAATATACACTGAGCACCCTGAGTATGAACTGGGTCCCTTCTGGAAGCTTGTCCCCCCAGAGCTTCGTCCACCCCAAATAGTTGTCAGTGAGAGTGAAGACTCAGAAAGTGAAGGGAGTGACAATTCGAAGAACGCCGATTAAGCTAAAGAGTCGTAGGTAATTTTTTGTATGGCCTAAAAGGCCTTTGTTCTTTTTTGTAATGGTTGGAAGCTGTTGTACTTTTCCAACAAGTAATTTGAAATTGAACTCATTAATGTATTGTTCTTCGAATTTATCATAGCACTAGCCCTTCGAATAATGAACATTTGGACCAATTTAAAAATTTTTGAGGCCTGCGACAGAATTTGACTTAGATAGATGTAGCAGTTGTTATAGTTATCATTAGTCCTTCGAACGCCAATTTACTTAGCCTTCGAAAAATTCTCTCTTAGACAGGTTCAACAAATGTGAGACTTGTAGTAAGGCCTTCGAATTGTTTGGCCGTCGAATAATTATGACAAGACAATTTTAGTGAGTTGTACATGTACAGGAAGGCCTTCGAATTTCAACTTGCTTGGTCTTTGTATGACAATTATGACTCAAGACAATCATGACTCAAAACTTATACCAAGTTTTATATTTGTAACTGGGCCGTCGTTCTCCAGCTTATGTGGCCTTCGAATGTAGCCCTTCGAACGATAATTACTTAAATATATGTACCAAGTTTTACGCTGGTCATTAGTCCTTTGAATTCCAACTTACATGGCCTTCGGACAATTAATAGGGTCTCCAAGAAAAAAGAAAAACAGAATAATTGTAAGGGAAAAGACATTCTCGATGCATCACTGGGGATGGCTTCGAGGCACACCTTAGAGTGATCTAGAAAATCATTTGATAGTCCCAAGTCATCGTGGCACATCGTCATGTGACCCGAAGAATAGGTTGAAAGTCCCAAATCATCGTGGCACATCGTCATGTGACCCGAAGAACAGGTTGAAAGTCCCGAATCATCGTGGCATATCGTAATGTGAATGTGGTTCAGAAAATAGGTCGAAAGACATCAATTCGAGGCACATATTACTGTGACTCAAAAGATAGTGTGAGGGACAACAATTCGAGGCACATGTTAATGTGACTCAAAAAATAGTGTGAGGGACAACAAATCGAGGCACATGTTAATGTGACTCAAAAAATAGTGTGAAGACAACAATTCGAGGCACATGTTAATGTGACTCAAAAAATAGTGTGAGGCAAAGAAATGTTGTATTAACGGGATCACCGAAACACCTCGTTAAAACCTTCCTGTGCCTAGCAGGGTAGGAAAGAGTGTGTTCTCACCAAAAGTTTTCTCGAGGTATACATAGAAAATAAAAAGAATTACAATATTCTCTCCGAGCTCTGCTAATCGAGGTACAATTTTAAATGCTCAACATTCCAAGGTAAGCGGAGATATCGTCCATCTTTATCTTTTAGCCGATATGTGCCTGGTTTAATCTTGTCGGTGACCTCATAAGGGCCTTCCCAATTAGGGCCCAGCTTCCCCAGACTCTTGTCCTTAGTGTGTAAGAAAATCTTCCGTAGAACCTTGTCTCCCACCTGAAAGTCCCTATGATTGACTTTGGATGCGTATCGACTTCTCATAAGAGTTTGATAGTGAAGGGAAGTCAGTTGCGCCCGCTGTCTCTTTTCCTCCACCAAGTCCAAAGCCAATGCTTTATGCTCGGCATTCGTATCTGCGTCATAAGCCGCTATTCGATGTGAAGGGAAGAGGATCTCCGACGGGACCACGGCATCCATTCCATAAACTAAGGCAAAAGGGGACACATCGGTGGCTGTTCGTGGGGTCGTTCGATATGCCCATAGCACTTCTTGTAAATAGTCGGGCCATTTCCCCGCCTTACCTTCTAGATTCTTCCTTAGCCCATCGAGGATGGTGCGATTGGTTACTTCCACCTGGCCATTTGCCTGAGGATGAAATGGCGCCGAGAAACATTGTCGTATACCCCTTGATACACAAAAACTCTGGAATTCTTTGTTATCAAATTGTGGACCATTGTCCGTCATAAGCTGCAATGGCATACCAAAACGACAACAGATATTAGACAAAACAAATTTAATCACATCCTTGGCCTTTGTTCCCGCAAGTGGCTCAGCTTCTACCCACTTAGAAAAGTAATCGACGGCTACAATTATCGCATGTCTGCCCCCAGAGGCCATAGGTAGAGGTCCAACCAAGTCGATGCCCCATCTGTCAAAAGGAACTGCCTCTGGGACGCTTTCCATCAGTGCTCCTGGCTTGTGGATTATATTAGCGTACCGCTGGCACGTGTCACAACGTTTGACCAAATCTTTTGCATCGGTCGAAATAGTTGGCCAGTAATAGCCTGCCAAGAATACCCGGCGAATCAGAGCTTTATATCCACAATGAGCGGATCCTTCGCCGTCGTGCAACTCAGAGAGGATAATTTGTGACTCGGGTCCATTCAAGCACCTCAGTAATGGCCGACTCAGAGATTTCTTATACAACGACCCATCCAACAAAGTGTAACCGTGAGACTTGAATCTGATCTTTCTGGCTTCATATTTGTCGGCAGGCAAAATGTCATGAGCCAAAAAATCAATTATTATTGTTCTCCAATCAGGGGTAATCGCACAATTTTCCTCTGAGACCTTCATCACATGGTCCTTGGTGATAGAAATCGACGGGCATGTCTGGATCAAAACCCAAGGATAACCTTCGGTACGTGAAGCAGAAGCAAGAGAATCTGGGACGGCATTCATTTCCCGCCGGACATGCTCGAACTTGACGCCTTCGAATTTTGACGCCAAATCTTTCATCAGTTTCAAGTATTGTACCAGTGTTTCCTTCCTTGCCTCGGACTCCCCTGAAACCTGATTGATCACCAACTGAGAATCACTGACCAATTTTATCCGTTGAGCCCCGCATATCTGGGCTAAGCGTAGGCCGGCTAAAGCTGCCTCGTACTCAGCCTCATTATTAGTAGCTTTGAAACCGAAACGGATGGCTTGAAACATGGCAACCCCTTGCGGGGATATTAATTGGACACCTGCCCCGCAACCTGAGATGTTCGACCCCCCATCCGTTCGTACTACCCATTCTTCCTCAGCAACTATATCAGATTCCTCCTGTTCGTCCCTGTCAGAGTGAAATTCAACCAGAAAATCCGCTAACACCTGTGCCTTTATTGCTGTGCGAGGTTCAAATGTTATGTCAAAGTCTCCCAACTCAACGGACCGCTTAGTCATTCTGCCCGAGACGTCTGGTCGCTGTAATAAACTTTTGAGGGGAAACGTCGTTCGGACCACTATTGGATGCGCTTGAAAATAAGGCCTCATCTTTCGTGCTGCTGTTACCAATGCCAAAGCTACCTTCTCCAAAGTAAGATACCGCTTTTCGGCATCCAACAAACTCTTGCTGACATAGTAAATTGGCCTTAGGAGAGTGTCAGCTTCTCGGAGGAGCACGGAACTGACCGCACACGCGGATACCGTTATGTAAACAATCAACGTCTCCCCCATCAATGGTTTAGATAAAACTTCCGGAGAGGTTAGATACTCCTGAATTTGACGAAACGCCGTCAAATATTCTTCAGTCCAACAAAATTGCTTCGCATTCCGCAAAACTTTAAAGAACGGGGCACATTTGTCCGACGAACGTGAAATGAATCGGTTGAGGGCAGCCAATCGCCCTGTCAGGATTTGTACCTCTTTGATGTTTCGAGGAGGGCTCATAGTGATCAATGCTCTTAATTGCTCCGGGTCAGCCTCAATACCTTTCTCACTGATCATGTAGCCAAGAAATTTACCCGACCGTACTCCAAAAATGCACTTTTCTGGATTGAGTTTTAGTTTAACCCTATGCAAGTTGTGGAACGTCTCTGTGAGGTCGGCAAAATGGTCGTCGTCTTTCTCACTTTTCACCAACATGTCATCGATATAAGCTTCCATATTCCTCCCAATCTGTTCCTCGAAAGTCTTATTAACCAGTCGCTAATAAGTTGCCCCCGCGTTTTTTAACCCGAATGGTATGACCTTGTAGCAGTATAGACCTCGCCCGGTAATAAAAGAAGTACTCTCCTCATCGTTAGCAGCCAGTCGGATTTGATTGTATCCCGAGTAAGCATCCATGAAAGACAGCAGCCGATTTCCGGAGGTCGAGTCTACTAACTGATCAATGCGCGGGACAGGAAAAGGATCCTTAGGACAAGCACGGTTTAAATCTGTGAAGTCGATACACATTCTCCACTTTCCATTCTTCTTCCTTACCAACACCGGATTCGATGCCCATAGGGGATAATGCGACTCGCGAATATGACCAATACTTAAAAGCCGTTCGACATCCAACAAGATTGCTGAGGCCTTTTCCGGAGAGACAGGCCTCCTTTTTTGAACTATTGGTCGGACATCCGATCGCAAGGCGAGCTGGTGACATATAATCTCCGTCGGCACCCCCGTGACATCCTGTGCACACCAAGCAAACATATCGAGCCTGTTAGATAAAAAATTAATTAACTTTCCTCTAAATTCGGGGGAGAGATGAACCCCTATTTTCAGAACTTTCCCAGCCATGAACTCGTGTGTCGTAGAGTCCTCCTCCGGGACCTGAAATCCGGGGGCCTCCCTCGGATCATCACAAGGAATGACCTCGGAGGGTGGCCCCTTTAATTGATATGCTGAGTCAGAGGGTCCCCCTCGAACTCCCTTAGAAGACAAGGCGATTTGGTAGCATTCTCGTGCCATCTTCTGGCTACTTCTGACCGTGCCAATATTGTTCCCGATGACATATTTTAGACATTGATGCACCGTGGAGATGACGCCGTGCATTCGTGACAACCAAGAGCGACCTAGGATAGCATTATATGAGGTGGGCGCGTCGACCACAATGAAAAGTACCTCCACCTCTTTTTTGAATGGTCCACGACCCAACTCCACCATACATTGAAATTCTCCCACGACAACCGCTGTAGCACCAGTGAAACCTACTATCGTTCTGTCAGATCTTCGGATGACCGGTGGGTCAGAAATGCGGCGATAAGTACTCATAAACAAAATGTTCGCAGAGCTTCCTGTGTCGATAAGTATTTTCTGAACCTGATCCCCGGCAATGCCCGCCGCGATCACTACGGCGTCCTCATGAGGGCCTGCTACATTACGCATATCATCATCATCAAAACAAATAATAGGGGAAGGCGATCGATGCATTTGTGCGGGGACTCCTGCTTCGATCTGGGTTGTCAAATTCACCATGTGCCTCTTGCGCGAGCTGTTCGAATTCCCTGCGATGGTGTCTCCACCAAAAATTGCTAAAGACTCAAAAAATGCACACAGACTATCCACCTTCCCCCTTGGGATTTCTTCTTCGACCAAGTTCACATTGTTCCTCCCAGCTTTTGGGTCCAAATATTCTTGCTCGATGTCAAAGTCATCAACCCCTTCGGAAATTACCATTGTTGTGTCAGTATTCTTTGAGACAGATTTTACCACGGCATTCTTCTGGGAGTGCTTTTTGACATACTCCAATAGCATTCCATTTTCGATGAGAGCCTGCACCTCCTTCTTCAGGGCTATACAATCTTTGGTGTCGTGGCCCACATCCTCGTGATACTTGCAATATTTATTAACGCTTCCGTTCTCCCTCGGTGTTTGTATAGGAAAGGGTTTCCTAAACGTGACCGAATTTTTAGCTTTATCAAATATTGCAGCGACATTTTCCGTCAACTCCGCATAGTAGTCGGGCCGAGTCCATTTGTTTGACATGTATCTTCCCCCTTGATTGTGGTTCGATTGATTGCCAAAATACTGCTGATTTGATTTTTGCCTTGGAGGATACTGACCCGTGCTTTTAGCCTGAACGGTCAATCGAGGGCCCTGAGTGCTTGGTTCAACCCGTTGAAGTTGATTGTGGTCCAATTGTTCTCCGGACCCTTTCTCTGAGGCTTGGGTTTCTTCCACCAAGATTCTCTTCTCAACTTGATCCAGCAATGCTCCAAAAGTCATCGCTTGGCTTTCTGCCACCGTGTCTTTCAACAACCCGGGGAGCAATCCCATTCTGAATGCTGCAAGCGCCACCGAATCCCTACAGTATTCCATATCTGTCTTGGTTTTGACAAAACGATTGGTGTAGTTTTTGAGGCTCTCTCCCACTTTTTGTCGACAGTATATTATGGTGTCCCTGTTGGCCCGAAACTTCTTGCTTCCCACGAAGTGCTGTCTGAAAATGTTCCAGAACATGTCAAAGTTCTTAATGGACCCCTGAGGTAGCCTGTTGTACCACTTAGATGCCACTCCCTTAAAAGTTTGAGAGAATGCTCTACACAGGAGTTTATCATCGTCGTCAAAGTTTATCATGAAATTCTTAAATTGCTCGATATGATTATCCGGATCTTGAGTCCCGTCGAATTTTTCAAGCTTCGAAATGTCAAAATGCTTCGGGAGATTCCCTACTAAGATCTCCGAAGACAGAGGAGAGGCTCTCCAATTGTGCCCCGTTCGATAAACATTGGACCTCAGATTATCATTGTTTGAGAAGTACAAACCCTCCTCGGAGGGCAGAGTGTATTGCTGCTGCCATTCCGAGTTCCGAGGACCTAGATTATCCTTCCCTGGGCACTTCACCTGCTCATGAGAGCGATCATCTACTCGGTCGTGGCGGCTCCTCTCCCTCGAGGATTTCCTCTCCGAACTCCTTCCCCTCCGGGCTCCATTTTGCCTTCGACCACGCTTTTTCTTCCTGTGGTATCTTCGAGGAGATGATTCAGAAGTACTATACCGCGAATAGCTGCTCGAAGAAGCTGAGTCCGAACGGTACTTGTCTTTCTTCCTTGGAGACCGTCGCTCACGTCTCCGAGACCTGTCATCCCGTTTCTTGGGACGAGTTTCAACGTCCCGTTCTTCCCTTTGTTCGACGGGCTCTCTCCTTATCTCAGATCGAATGTTTCTTTGGGCGGCTTCTTTCTCCGCCTTCAACTTTTCGATTTCCAGCAACAGTTCATTCCTCTGAGCCAAAAGAGCGGAGTCATCAAAATCATTTTCAACACGCCGACCTCCTTCTCCTTTGGACTCCAAGTCATTTCGAAAATCATCCCCCTCCATGTTTTCCTCGCAGGGATCAACTAGATCGTCCCCCCGACCTTCCATGGTTCTCCTCGGAACAGGAATTATTTCTAGGGAGTGATGATCGTCGGAACGATTCTCGTTTCCCACAGACGGCGCCACTGAAGAGTTGAAAGATAGTCCGAGGGAGATTTTGTTAGATGAGGACTTGTTGGTGGGGGATTTTGTGATAGAGGAATACTTAAGAGTCAAATCTAGAGAGAGAAAGTGCTAAAGTAGTAGAGAGAGAAAGTCATACTATTCATCTCGAAATTCGTGAAGCGTGTGTGGTCCTTTTATAGTACAATTGTGGACCCCACACGCTTTAATTCGGGTTAATTACATCTTTTGGTCCCTGCTCTAAAATTCTTTCCTATTTTGGCTACATCTTTACAATTAACGCACTTTGGCCCTTATACATTCATTTCTATGCATTTTGGCCCTTATACATTTATTTCTATGCATTTTGGCCCTTATACATTTATTTCTATGCATTTTGGCCCTTATACATTTATTTCTATGCATTTTGGCCCTTGTACATTTATTCTCCTCATCAATAATCAGATTCAAGTGGATCCAAAAGACCAGGAGCACACTACTTTTGTTACTGATAGGGGGCTCCATTGCTACAAGGTGATGCCTTTTGGATTAAAGAATGCTAGGGCTACTTATCAGAGGTTGGTGAACAAAGCATTCGTTGATCAGATTGGAAGAAATATGGAAGTCTACATTGATGACATGATGGTAAAGAGTGTGGAAGAAGAATTACACTTGGAAGATCTGCAAGAGACTTTTGCCAACTTGGTAAAAGTTAATTTAAAATTAAATCCAGAAAAATGCGTTTTTGGAGTACAGTCCGGTAAGTTTTTTGGGGTATGTTATAAGTGAGAAAGGGATACAGCCTGATCCAGACCAACTTAATGCTTTACTGCAGATGGATCCTCTTCGGAATATTAAAGAAGTACAGAGATTGACAGGAAGGTTGGCTGCTTTAAATCGTTTTATCTCAAGATTTTTGAACAGATGTGCCCCGTTTTTCCAAACATTAAAAGGTGCTAAAGACTTCAACTGGTCTCTACAGTGCGACCAGACTTTTGATGAAATAAAGAAGCATTTATCTTCCCCAAAACCCTATTTAAACCTATTGATGAAGAAACATTGTATATATATTTAGCAGTCTCCGAATGTGCTATAAGTGCGGTGCTAGTAAGAGAGGTGGACAATTATCCTCGTCCGGTGTACTACATCAGCAAAAGCCTGATGGATGCTGAAAAAAGGTTTTTAAAACTCGAGAAACTAGCACTAGCTTTGGTAATTGCTGCCAGGAAAATGAGGCCCTAATTTCAGTCTCATTCTATTGTCGTCCGGACATCGTTTCCCTTGAAAAATATTCTTCAAAAGGCACACATATCAAGTAGGATGACCAATTCGTCAGTAGAATTGGGAGACTATGACATTGATTTTGCCCCTCGAACTGCAATCAAGGCTCAATCGTTTGCTGATTTCCTAGTTGAATTCCATTCGGATATGAGTACTAAACAAGCTACAAGTGAAAAAACTAAGAAGGTATGGGGTGTCCGGACCGATGGTGGATCAAGTACCATGGGTTGTGGTGCTGGGATGTGCTTAACCTCTCTATACGGCGACCAGCTATACCAGGTATATGTTTTGCTTTTAGGGCTTCTAACAATGAGCCCGAATACGAAGCTGCTATAGCTGGTTTGAAGTTAGCCTTGTTTTGTGGAGCTAAAAGAGTTAGGTTAATGAGTGATTCTCAGCTTCTTATCCATTATGCCCAAGGTCAATCTGAGGCAAAAAAGGAGCAGTTGATTAAATATTTATTCATTCTTAAAGAGGTGGCAGTTAACTTAAAAAAGATCACCTATGAGCACATACCCAGAACGGAGAACACACTAGCAGACTCCTTGGCAACCATAGCATACTCTGAGTCCTACCCATGGATTCATGTGCAAGAATGCCCATCTATTTAACCCAATCAGAGCAAGGAAGAGGAGGAAATTTTAAGTATACAATTGGTTCAACCTAAAGACTGTAAGTATCCTCTTCTTCAATACATTTCAGATGGCATTTTGCCTTCGGAAAAAGCAGTAGCAAGAAAAATGAAGTTTAGGGCTGGTGGTTTTTTAATCATAAGAGACATCCTTTACAAGAAGTCTGTTAGTAGACCTCTCTTGCGTTATTTGGGGATTGAAGAGTCCCAAATAGTGTTGTCTGAACTGCATGACGGTGAAGGGTCGGAACATTGTGGTTATAGAGCTTTAACCCGAAGAGTTTTATTGGTCGGATACTACTGGCCATCTATAATGGAAGATGCCAAAAAATTGGTAAAGAACTGTGATCCATACCAAAGATATGATAATGAAATTCATATCCCAGCTGTCCCTTTGGAGTCAATTTCTGAGCCAATACCTTTTGCTCATTGGGGACTGGATCTGGTGAGATATCTACCAATTGCGTCCGCAGGTTGCAACACTATTATTGTAGCCATTGATTATTTTTCAAAATGGATAGAGGCAAACCCCTTGGTAGGAACTACTTCAAAAGCTGGTATAAAATTTATCTTTTCTAATATTTGTTGCAGATTTGAAGTTCCACAAAAGATAACCATAGATAATGGGCCACAATTTGATAACAAGGATATGGAGAGTTTCTGTGCTTCTAGGGGCATTCAGCATTGATCTCTTCTCCTATCCACCCACATGCAAATGGCCAGGTTGAAGTGGCAAACAGGACCATTCTGTCTGGTCTCAAAAAGAGTTTAGAAGAGGCTGCTGGAAAGTGGTCAAACTATCTACAAGAATTACTATAGGCCTACCGCACTACTCCTGGAGCTGTTACATAGGAATCCCCGTTTTCCTTGGTATATGGTATGGATGCGATTACTCCTATAAAGGCAACACTTCCATCATACAGAGTCCACAATGTTTCCAAACAGGCTAATGAAGTGGCTATCAGAAGTCAATTGTACTTAATAGAAGATAAAAGGGTTAGGCTCATCTTAGAGCCACCCATTATCAAGGTTTAATGAGAAGCATGGTTGCTTCCAGAATCAGAAGAAGGGATTTTCAACCAGGGGATAAAGTATTAAGAAACGTCTTCTTACATACTAAAGAGAAACAGTTCGGCAAGTTAGCTCCAAAATGGGAAGGGCCTTATGTGGTCATTGAAAAGCTTAAGCCTGGAACATACAGGCTTCAGGACAAAGATGGAAGAGTGTTGAACCACCCATGGAACATTGAACATCTTCGGATGTATCTAGAATGAAAGTTGTGTAAATATTTACTTGTTTAAAGTCCATGTAAATATTAGGGGGCATACTATTTCCTAACCTGGTGGCGCGGGGAGGTTTTAATGAGGTGTCCGGGTTTTTTAATAAAATTTGATGCCTTCTTAAAATATTCGGAGTTGTTTCATTTACATTTTCCTTAAAGCCTTTTAAGTATCTTTGACAGGTCGGATTGATCCGGTTAAGTGATGACCATTTAACATTTGTCATCAGAGAATTTAAACACTCTCATCTTGAAATACTTGTAAAATAAATAGGGGCTATTTAAACACCAGCCATTAAGATTGAGCGAATATAAAATGAAGCAAGAATTTGGCAAAGTAAAACTGCCCGGCTAACACCGGAGGATGATATTAAAACATAAAGAGTGCCTTGGCCTTCCAAGGACTTTAAGTTTAAAAAGAAAGAGCTTTATCGGACTCAAAACCGGACACAATTACAAAATACCTTGGCCATCCAAGGACTTTGGTTGTTATAAAAAAACAAAAAATAGTTAAAACCTTAGGGCTAGTTTCCCTTAGATGTTCCTGCTTCATCTTGTTTCTTCTTTGGATCTTTGGGTTTATCATTGGAGCTCTCTTCGGTCCCTTCTTCCTCATCAGTGGTATCATCGAAACCACTAGAATAGTTGTGCTTATCGTCATCTGCGCTAGTATGGAATGAGAAGTGTTCGTATTCCACATGTTGCCACAGAGTACCAAGTGTCATCTTCGGAAATGTTCGATGAAAAAGCAAGACCATGTCGGATTTAACTTCAACATACCTTTCTTCTAGGGAATCTATCACCTTGTTGGTTTATGCATAAACCATAGCCTAGATTGTCTTCTCCTGCACTTTTATCAAATCTTCCTTTTCCTTGGTAACTTTGGACACAGCACCTTCCAGGGAAGTCTTGTCACTGAACATGGCTTGGATAGCATTATCCTTGGTCTTCACCTCTTCTTTCGAAGCGGAGAGATCCTTCTCCAAGCCAGAGCACTTGGTTTGGAGTTCTGTGTTAACCATCTCCGAAGTGGCCAGCCTGGTGGCCAAGTCTTCTTTCCATTTCCTTAATTCCTCGAGCTCTTTCCTCAATGCTTAAGGGCAGATTGACTTCGTACTTGCCTCTCCAAGTTGAGCACTAGCTGAATATGGCCCAATAAGGAGTGAGTCACCGTGTCGTTCTCCCCTGAAATAGTGAAGGACTTACCATTAAAAGTAACCATGTTTGACGAACTTGGGGGAAGGTAGGGGCCAACAAAGTCATGTTTTTCAAGGTCATTAAAGTAAAGGCCAGTGTTTTGGAAGCCACTGATGTCCACTCCATCAATATTGATATCCCCTCTGGTACCCTCTCCGGCATGTAGACCACTTGGGATTTGCTCTGCCAAAGTAGGGTATGTTGGGTCGGCTGGAGGAAGAGACTCCGAAGGCCGGAGGGCAACTTCATCCTCCGAGGAGATTTTCTTCTTCTTGGCTGCCCTCTTTTCACTATTTGCTCCCCGTTTTTTGTCCTTCTTAGGAGCCTTTGGAGTATCTGGAGGACCACCTGCCTCCTTAATACTCTCATCTTCAACTACTTGAAGTAGAGTAGCATCAATTCCCCCTTGGGCCTGTACTCCCTGACTCGCCGGGGCAATCTCCTCAACATCACCTTTAATAACCTCTGATGCAGCTTGTTTCTTCTTGCCCTTATTGCCCTTCATCTTTCTTGGAGCTTTAGCTCTAGTAGTCAAGGCCAGTTTTCCATCATTCTCATCTGTTCTCTAAAGGATGACAGCCGGATGAGGTGGAGTGGTCAGCTCTTCCCAAGTAAGGTCTCTCCGACCTGTTGTGTTCCAGAGGTGGGACCTCACGAAGTTTCCTGATGTGAAGCACTTGTGAAAGGAATTTCCCCAGCGTTCGGCAACCCAAGCGTTTAATTTAACACATGTGGCTTGCCCCTCCTCCATAAAACCGGAGAACTCCTTCGGCAAAACTAACCAAAGAAAAGAAAAACCGTTCAAAAATGCATTTTTTACAAAGTAAGAGAGACAAACATAATAAAATATTTACCTGAGCTCTTCCATCTGCTGGTGAGCATACTAAGGTTAATACCTACCTTGATTTTCCTCTCATTTTCCCATGCTCCGTTGATGAATAGAAATTTGGTCTTCCAATTTTTCTCTAACTCAAGCAAGTCATCCACCACGTTAAAGTTGTCTCCCATATTGAAGTGGTAGAATGGGATGTGATGGTTCTTGCAGAGGCTGGCCACATCAGCAAACTGCTCCATTGAAATTGGTATTCTGGAGAGACTTGATGGCATAATACAGGCGATGAGGGTGTACCAAGCGTTGGGACTCAGTTGGCTTTGACAGAGTTTTATCAGGTGAAAATACCTGACAATTTCTGAATCCAAGGGAAATCTGAGCCCCAGTTAAACAACTATGTATAAATGACTATCTCGTTGAGTTTGCAGTCCATTGGGGGTCTTCAGATTGACTGGTATCCTCACCCCTACAGATTCAGGGATCCCCCATTGTGTCCGGATCCGGCCCAGCTCGGCAGTATGAGTATATATATAGTTTATATTCGGCATGGGTAGCAGATACTTGACATTGACCTTATGGAAACAAGGACCCACCTTACCTTCCAGACACTTCGGCAGATACGGATGTTTCAGACAGAGTTTCTCTTTGCCTTTGCCTTTTTTATCAGTGACAGCATCCCCAGTCTGCCCAGAAGCATCGGTCTCAAATGAATCATCTTCTGTACTGTCCTCTATCACCTCTTCCATCACCATGGAAGGTTTATCAGCCGTTGTTGGTGGGAGAGTGCTGGTGGCTGGCTCAGTAGGTTGTCCGGACTGTTGAGCATCAGCCTCTCTTAGGGGTCTGGTGTCCGGCAGGGGCTCAGTTCCGGAGGGCTCATTATGAGAGCTAATTCTAGTAGCCTCCGGACCAGAGGATTTGTCTTTTGGGACTCTGATAGCTGCCCCTGATCTAGTGGCTTTATCCTTGGTCCCAGACTTAGAGGGCCCTGACTTTGGGGACTTGGGTTGAGAGACAGTTTCCTGACCCTTTATTAGACAGCCTGCCCGGCGAAGAGTAACTTTTTCTAGGGATTTCTCAATATCTGACCACATAGCAATAAATGGAGAGGGTCTCCTTGTACTTGATACTGCTTTCTCCCGCACAACAGAGGGCTGAGACTCCTAAATAGAGGAGCCTGACGGAATGGGCGAGAGGCTTGTCTGAAACAAACGCTTAGGTTTGGAACTTTTGACAGAAGATGATCCTCGATCAGCTTCTGAAGATGGTGTGTCGGGCTTACTGATGGAGAAACTAGAAGACCCTCAGCAATGTGCCTCTCTCGCTCAACCTTTTGCACTTTTTCTAACTCTGAAAGATTCAGCCAACTACCTTTCACCGAAGCGTTTCTCACCGTGAACATAAACCTACACAAGAAGGATTTTGAGAAGTGAAGTAAAAAGCTCTGAAATAGAGAAATGACAAAGTGATGAAGATGGTAAAACAATGAAAAAAAGGAATTTATACTAATAAGGCAAAAAAGTTACCAAATACCTAGGAGAAAATGAAAAGGCAAAAGTAATGATTGAAGGCGGCGCTGACGTCATAAAAGTTACCAAATACCTTCTGAGAAGTATTCAATCCGGATAAATCCTGAGCTGAATACATAAACAGTCCGGAGAATGTTGCTAGTTCCTAAGAGGATTATTTGGTCTTGCCAAAGGCGTTCGACAAAACCTAAAAAAGGGGCTACTGATGAGTCCGGAAATATTCACCACTCACTCAAGAAACCGGACAGGGGTAATCCGGACAATAATCACCCACTGAAGTATCCGGACAGGACAAAAGTATTAAAGAACACTAAACACCTTTTGACTAAGCTAATTGCTAATCTGCTTAATAAACTAATGGATTTTTGAACTCGATCCGATTTCATAAGTTTGACCCGAAAGCCCATATGGTCCATAATTAAGGGTATAAATACCCAACCACTTTCATTAATGAGGGTAATGAACATTTCATACAACCATGCAGCTTAAATCTCTCACTACAAAATACTCAAACATTTAATACCCTTGAAATACCACAAAACATCTGACAAAATTACCCTCAGTCAAAAATAATCCTCACCATCAATAATTCCACATATGCTTTACCGTAAACAGCCTGATTGGCTGGAAATTCTGGCACCTCCTTAACGACAGTAAAAGCACCAAAATGGCTGTTATTTTGAAGGTAAAAGTGGGTTTAGAGAAAACTCAAAAAACTTCTCACTACAAGAAAAAATCAAAACAAGTGATCTTCGTACACCTAGGGATCTGATAGTTCACAAAAGAAGACGAAGCATTATTGGTGTTTGGAGTCTTCTGATGCGTCTATATAGGTGAGTTTATCTACCTTGCTAGAAAAGACTTCTACTGGCGGTGTTCCGTATGTGAAGGTATAAAGAGTTGATGAAGAAAGTTTCCCATCTACTAACGTAGTTACCCGTGATTATCATGATCCTTCTAATATTTTCCAAACATAAAGTAAAGCGCCTGAAATCATGGCTGAATTTCAAGTCTCGCTCGAAGTGTCGTCTGATGTGGGGAATTATGTTACTCACTCGCTGAACTTATCCTTTAACTATACCTTGACACTTAAAATTTTAAAATGAGGTAATTTCATTTACTTACTAATGGTTGTTAAGTTCATGTCTTCCTTGCTTAACCACCCTTATGTATTCGTAGCCTTAAATAATAATTGGGCTAAGTAGCAAGAAATTTACCAGAATGATGGGGTTATATTGCTTAACTTATCCTCCCCGATGAAGAAACCTATCAAACACGTGATTGATGACGGAAAATTGGAGTCTAGGTGACATATTAAAAAATAATTAATTGAAAGCAAATGGGTCCAGCTCGAGAAAAATATTTTACCCAACCAAATTATATCAGTCTTAGAGCCAAAGTTTCCAAACTCCATGAAGAGGCCAAAAAGATCAAAGAGGAGCATAATGAAAATTTGCACGACTATGTCAGGTGCGTGATGGACAAATGAGAATAGATCAAGGAAGAAAGTTTTGCAGTTCTACTGATGTTTCTCCGATCTTAGGTTGGGACCCTTTTGGAAGTATGTTCCCAAATCAAAACGCCCTCCAAGGGTGTCGATGGAGTTTGACCCAGGTTTTATGTATGAGCACAATATAAATAAGGTACCAATGATCTGAGTACAGACCCTACGAACCCCATAGGCTCTGACTCCTCAACCAATAGTGATGCTTCCAACCTACTTTTAGTTCTGAAGTTCCTTCAAAAGTTTAATCTTCTGAAGCCTTCCATATTACCTTCGAATTATGGTTCACTAATGTCATGTTTTGATTATATCTATTTTGTAAACCATCGATATTTCTTTTTTGGAGATGTTTTTGTAGTGTGCTCCCTCAAACACTTGTAAGTCTTATACAAATATGTTATTATGACTTAAAACAAAACTTTCCTTGGGCCATGTAAGCTTTCACTTCACATTCTAATATGCGTTAACATTTTTATCTTTAGATGGTATATGGAGTTCAGTTTACCCAAACCTCTTGAATCAGGAGCTCAAAAATAGACCCATCTATTATGGGAGATTTCACGGGAGATGGATAGAGTTTGATTTTACCCAAAAAACTTGAGGTATGAGATTCAAAATAGATACATATGATGTGAGAGATTTAAGAAGAGATGCAGAGGTTTCAGTTTTACCTAAACCCTTTGAGTTATGAGCTTGAAGATAACCCCATATCATGTGGAATATCTCATAAAAAATGTAACAAGTTTGGTTTTACACAAAGTCCTTGATCTAGGAGCTTAAAAATAGAGCCATCTGTTGTGGAAGAGTTCATAAGAAATTTAAGAAGTTCGATTTATCCAAACTCCTCAAACTGGAAGCTAAAAAATACATCGATCTGATGTTGAAGATTTTATAAGAGATGTAGGGAGTTTGGTTTTACCCAAAACCATCGAGCTAGGAGCTCGGAAATACACTCATCTGATGTAGGAGATTTCATAAGAGATATATGGAGTTTAGTTTTACCCAAAACCCTCGAGCTAGAAGCTCGAAATAGACCCATATGATGTGGTAACTTCTTAGTAGACGTAAGGAGTTTGGTTTTACCCAATATATCCATCAGATGTGGGAGATTCAATAAGAAATGTAAGGAGTTTGGTTTTAATCAAATATCTCGGCGTAGAAGCTCGAAATATACCCATTTGATGTAAGGGATTTTATAGAATATGTATGGAGTTTGATTTTACCGATATTCCTCGATCTAGGAGCTCCAAAACTAACCCATCTGAGATTTTTAAAAGCCCTATAATCTTAAGTGTCGGTTGTACACAACCTTTACAAAATCCACGAGGTACCCTCACAACTTAGAACGGGCCGAAAAATAATATGGTTCACTAGGTCTGGTAAAACAATATGGGCCCATATAACCTCACATTAACAGCATTTAGTTTTACAACAAATTCATATTAACGAGGAAATGAAATAACAAGATTTCTAACCATAAAGAATTACTTAAATTAACCAAGTGCATAATATCTAAACGAGATAAGATTTAGTTTTCCCTAGTCGTCCAAAGACTTTAAGTTCAAACGATGATTAATAAAGTAAAAGATAGAAAATTTTTCCTCATTACCATGAGGGAATGTAAAAGTTAGTTGAAGCAACATGGGGTGTTCATCAAATCACTTATCTAGGATTTGATTCTTTTCGAACACTACCCTAAGTTTTGTCACCTGCTACTATACTAGAGGTTCTTCCCCGTCGGGTAACCCACGTGATGCGGCACTCACGATCTGAGTGCAAATATTCACCCTTGAAGATAGTTTGATCATCGCAACGACTTGATCCACAACCCAAATAACCGCTAACCTTTATGTGCTTAGACCCTTTATCATTATGGTCTAGCTCCGGAACTACCTGTGGGATCTTCGACCTACTTGTCTCAGCTGATCATGACCTAGCCCCCGTGCTCCATGGTATCTTTCCATTATTGTTTATATATTGGAGCAACTTGGTGTTATATATCAATTTTTGAATTTTCTCTCTTAATGGCGTACCATCCTTTTTTATACTGGCCAAAATTATCACTATACTTGTTGAATTGACTGTTTGTATACTTGGTCCATCGCTTTATGATAAATCAATACCATACTCTCATTTAGCTTCGTGTAACTCCCACACCTCATCCACCATTCCCGATGGGCCTCCCTCGCCTTGTCTGTTGTAGCCCGACGCCCCATGATCTATAGTTTTTTTTTAGATTGGACCCCGAGCTACCCATGGTTGTTTCTGAGCATCAGTCGGGAGAACTGACGATTGGTTATCAGATGCTTCAACCAACTTTTCATAAGGATATTACTTGCTTACGAGGTGAATCCATATAACGGGACGAGTGCCTGATTAGACGGACCGAGTGCGTGCTCCTAAAGTCATAAGTGGTGTATAGTCTCCTCGAGGTAGGCTTGTGCATCAATTTGCTCTAACAATTCCCCAAAAGTAAAATACTTTTTACTTTATACCTCTTGATTTAGGGGTATCCTAAAATAAGCTATTGCTTGAAAGATGCAACAACTACCTCCTCACGACACTCCTTGATGCAGTTTTTAGCGCACACAAAAGATTAAGTAAAACCTTCAAGATTTCCCCACTATGTTGATTAGAGAGTATGACATGCTCTATGTGGCCCCTAATTACCTTGCCATCATCAAATCAATGTCGGAAGAGTGCCCACAGCATCTCGAAGCCCGTGATAGACATTAGGGCTAACCCACTAAACCAGGTAAAATCCACAGGCATGAAGGTCATAAAGAATGTGCGACACCACATGCAATCATCATTAATGAAAGTTCATCGTGATTCCCATAAAACACTCGATATGCCGCTCCGGGTCATGGTACCCGTCAAATCATTTTGACTTGCTAACATCAAAACTCTACGGTTAATTGTACATCATAATTCTAGAGATTAGACGACATGCTAACATACCATAGCTACAAGATTGAGAAGCTCTCTCCAAAGCTTTATTTAGAGACAAAGTATGTATTAGCATAATAACTTGACGTTGGATGACCGTACGTAGGTCCCCGCCTTGGTTTTTTCCTCAAACTTCGAGATATGGAAGGCTCTGAGCTAAACTCTATCATTCTTCATGAAATTCTGGATTGGTAAACCGAGAATCCTACTCCATTACCACGACCCTCACTGCTACATGTGAAAACCATGGAAAAAACCTTAATTCATTGTTGAACATATCGATCACCTTCGCTTCGTTTCACCTCAACCTCCCCGTAATAATTTTCTCTCAGTCTACGCCTCTTAAATGGTATGCCCATTCGATAGACTCCGGCTTCATGGACCAATTAGGTAAGAACGTCTCTCGCCTCGCTCACAGACTCTGATAGACTCCGGCTTCGCCCCCAAAAGTCTCATTTTGAAGGGCTTCGAGCTTGGTCAGAGACGCTGATCGTGAATGACTTGTAAGCATCTTCCTTGACTGTTACCTCATCAAGTGCCTTATTGTGGACCTTGGCCCTTTCCCATGGTCGTATGAGTCTTCTACCACATCAGGGTGCAAAAACTATAGACTACCTAGTGGCATTCACCGTGAAACCCTTCTCCTCTCGCGGTCTTGGAGCCTCTAATGTAAGCAACAACCTTTGTCCCTCAAGCTAGACTATTTTATTGGAAGATTCAAATGAACCTTACGTCTCCATCCTTCGTAGCAAATAGGAAGTTGGGTTACTGAAAGTTCCCTAAGTATCCATTTTACGAAAGCTTGCTCCGGAAAAAATAGATTAGTCTAGTTTTGAATGTTGACTTCAGCTACCAGTTCGAAGTGTGCTCCCATTATGGTCGCCATTAATGAGCCTCGAATTGGTGCACCTAGAATTTATAGAGAAGTATCTAGAGAGAGAGAATATTAATAAATACCAAATGGTAATAAGTTGTTCTTCACAACAACCCCCATAAAAGGGTGACCTCTTATATTTATAGTGACTAAAGTGGATTTTTTAGCTTATTTGGTCGAATATTACATAAATTTCTTTATAAGGCTTAAACTTCTATACAACATACAATGCTTAAAGTTGTCTTAAGACTAAACCTTTACGGAAATTAATATTTCCCTTATCATTATATATATACAATCAAACTATATTTACACTTATCACATATTATATAAATATACTACCTAATTATTCTATGGATCAAACTATAACGATACTAATAAAATATAATATAATATACTATTTATACTATAATCAAACTTTAAAAATATTTATCACATATGATACAAATATACTATTTAGTTATATTATAATCAAACTATAATAATATACATCACATATGATACAAATATACTATTTAGTTATATTATAATCAAACTATAATAATATACATCACATATAGTAGTATAATATTTATACTATAATTAAGTTATAACACTATTTATCACATATAGTATAGTATACTACTTATAATCTAGTATATTATACTAGATATAATCTAATTAAGTTATTACAATATTTATCCCTACTTCTCAAAAAGTTGATTAACCCGTCTTTGATAAGTTAATCTAGCATTTTTTAACCTAAAATGCACTACTTTATAGCAATACAAACGTCTTTTTGTTTGAAAAGAAGTATGTTCTTCATTCTTCATATGCATTTGAATTTGATTGTACCCTGAATATGCATTTATAAATAAAAAACTCATAACCAGAAGCTGCAATAACCAACTAATCAATTCGATAAAAAGAAAATGCATCCTTAGGACAAGCCTTATTAAGGTCAACAAAATCTCTATACACATCTTTCATTGCTTATTCGTTTTCTTAACCAAAACTAGATTAGCTACGCATGCTAAGTACTTAAATACCTGAATATAACCGAACATCAATAACTTTTCTACTTTCTTGACGATAGCCTTCACATATTGTCTGAGAAAACCCCTTCTCTTTTGAAGAACTAGCCTCAATCTTCTATCAATTTCCAATTCATAACAAATAATAGACAAACTCAACCCACCAAAACATCATCAACATTGGCAAGAAAAAACATCCTCATTATCTCTAAAAAAAATTATTAATTATACTCTTAAAGTTTGAATCGGTTGACATCCGACTTTAACCACTCGCCCGTTCGACAACTCTTCTTCAACCAATTTATTCAAACATTCATGACACTGTATTTCTTCCCTATGATCGTCAACCTTATCTTCAAACTCATTTCCCCCTCTAGTTGACGACCCTCTAATTGCTAGGATTTTAACTTTCGAGGATCTAAAGCAATTGCGCAACAATCCCTCGTCGCTATCTAACTTCTCTTAATAATCCTAATAAAATTTCCAACCAGATACTTGAGACACTGCCAAAATGATAAACTAACAACCTCTATTTTATATAAGCATAGCCAATCCATAATTGCATTATAAGGACTTGGAACATCATGTATCGTAAACAAAATCCTCACAGTGTTTTTTGGTATTACCAACCCAATTGTCACTAAAAGCTCAATTTCCCCGACATAACCAGAAAATTGACCTTTGTAACTTACTTATTCCTAATCAGTCGACTTGTATGGTCGTACCCTAATCATCTTATCATAATTTATCTTGAAATATCCAAACTAATAATCAATGCATCCACGTGATGAGTGGCGAATCCTCTCAAATAATCATTAGTAAAGGATGAATCAACGATTGACTTCCTATATTGATTTTATAAGACTCATCAACTAAATGCAGATCTAAATACTTTGTATTCCCTCTTTTAGAACTTGAGCTCATTCAAGATAAAGTATCATCCCTTCCCCGAGATAATATACAAACATTGTTTCTTTTTATCATTTCTCTTTCATTCCAACCCTATATATTGACGAGACTCATTATTGTTTTACTCACTATTCTCCTCACTTTTTAATTTTAAGAAATTTAATCAAATCTCCATTATTTACAAACTTTTGTACCTCATCTCTCAATTGAAAACAATTATTAGTCATGTGACCATGATCATGATAAGCACACATATACATTTTAGGCCTCTCATTGTTTGGACAAATATTTGACGAGACAATCTAAAATTTGTTTTATTTTCATTTTATCAAAGATGGTTATAATATTCATAATAATAAAATATTGGTCTACTCAAATAAATTTTCATGATATCATCAGGCTTCACTTCATCAACGTTTTTCCAATCCGACATCGAAAATTTTGAATACTTAACTTTTGAATAAGCTGACGCTATATTTTTTGATTCCTCATTATGAATGAACTGATCCAGCCTTGCTAAAATAAGCTTCATAGTATCAACAAGAAATCTAAGGAGATTCTCATGTAAGTTTCCTTCCATAATAAGCTCTTTTTCAATGCAGCCACAACTACATCTTCCTTACATGTTGTCAAAACATTCAACTCGCGCACAAACCTTTGGATATGACTTTTCAACATTTCAACTTTCCTCTAGCACAAATTCATTATAGAATCTCCTTCTTTCTTATAAGATCTATTACAAATGAAACAATTTCTGAAAGTATGCCAAAGTCCATCAAAATTCTGAATCGTCCCTTTAAGAAAATAATTAAACCAATCCAATGCATTTTCTTTAAATACAATTGAAAAATATTTGCACAACAAAATATTATCAACGTTAGATCCCATCATCATATTCATGAATTTCTCCGAATGATGTTCATGATCATCTGAACCATGATACGTTTCCTTTACGATATGGATCAAAACTTTCTTGGAAGCTTTTCTTTTAAAGGTTTATGGATAAAAAAGATTCATGAAGCATATAATCTGTCCTTTTTAGACTTTTTAGATAATACAACATTACCTTATTGCGTTTACTATTCTTAGATTCAACATTGATATATTTTCCTTCGCAATCAATAATATTCACCTTTATTTTTTCTTACCTATTATCCTCATTCTCATTCATTTAAATTTTTTTTTTATTTCTCCTCACGTCTAAGTGTCATTTTTTTAACTTTTTCAGCACAACTTGCATCATAATTTTTCTTACTAACTATATGCTTCCTTTTACTTTTCATTCTAATAATTTCTTGCTACCTTTCAACTTGTAACTGTTTAACTTTGATCAGTTCATACTTTAAATTTTTAATCTAAGCTTTCAATAATTAAACACTAGAAGGAGTCGTAGGCATACCGTGATAGTTGAACATCAGGAGATACAAAACCTTGTGCACAAATTTTTGTGCCACCAGATCCATCTTGAATATGATCAACCTTAGATACTACGTTAGTTGATTGATTTAGATAGGTTAAAATCACCCCATCAAGTCTCTTCTCAGGAATATCTATATTACAAGTACTCAAAGCCATGCCTAGAAATTAATTTCCAAGTATGTAAGTTTCTTCATCAATATGTAGATTTAACTTAATTCAGGGGATAACCATCGGGGTACCCTGAATCAAAAAAATTCTCAAGGAAATTATTTCAATTCCCAATCACGTAATCACCATTGGCAAATAGAACTAGAAACTTTGAAAAAAAAGAAGTTCACATAGACGACTCCAAATTTGTTAAAGGAATTTTTCTTCAAAGATATAGCCAAAATAATGAACTGAAATCAAGAAAGAAAATAGAAACCGTGTAATATAGTTTTCTTATTAAGATGTGTGATGAGTCTCCAAATGAATACATTGGTCCTTATTTATAGAATATAAATAAGATATATTATACAAATTACTAAATTATATGTATATTCAATCATTAATTTACATGTGTCATTCTGTTATTGGCGTCTAATAAACTTTATTGACAACCTTTTATATAATGACACGTGTGAATACTGATACCGTCAGATATTTTTGGAAGGACATTGCTGTGTAAACCGGAGGGGTAGTTCGGGTATATCTTGGACCATGCAAATCAAGAACAGTCCGACCAGTCAATACAGATCAAACCGGATCAAATGCCCAACCCATAAGGCTCCTGGGTCAAAATTAGTATAAATAGCCCAACCAACTTCATTAAAGGGGTTGGAATTTTTCTAAAAACATTAAATACAAGCTTACACCTCATTTATCTCACTACTCACTACTCATAAAATTATATTCCACTTACAAACTCCCTAAAATACCCTCTAACCATAATCATCCTCACCAAATACAGTATAACTGTCTAATAAACTTTCTACTTACTCGCTCAGTTCTTCATTCAATCCTCGTCATAACTCTAAATTTAACCATCGTCATAAATCTAAATGAATACCTTGTCATATCTCAGAATTTCACCCTTGTCATGGCTTAGGATATGACCCTTGTTATATCTTTGAATATAACTCTTGTCCTATTCTACTTTATGCTCGCGTCTTAATCCTTCTACATATGGTTCTCGTCATATTGCTGAATATGACCCTCTTCCTATTGCACTTGATATTCTTATTTTAACCCCTTGATATATGAATCTCACTATGTTTCCTACATCTTATTCTTTTATTAGCTTATTTACCTCGTCTACAATATGACCATATTCCATTTCTGGAATATATCCTTATCAGATGAAGCGGTCTATAAGGTATGAAGGCTTGTTAAGTCATTATATAGTCTTAAGCAAACATATAGAAAATGGCATGAAAAGTTGATATTTTAAACACAACATGTATACTACCGTTTGTGGTGATATAGTGGTCATAGTGTGTATATACGTAACTGATTTACTCATACTAAATAATAATATAAATGGTAGTATTGAAACAAAGAGGTTTATATCTTCTACTTTTAAGATAAATGATCTTAAGGAAGTATAAACTATTTTGGGAATAAAGATTTCCACTATATTGAAAAATACTTGATAAGTTCAAATATATGAAATTCAAAGAAACACATACACAGTTTGATCATAGTTTAAAACTTAGAAAAAATGAGGGACAAATAGTAACTCGACTAGAATAAACTAGTACAACATGAAGTTTGAGGTATAAAAATTTATGCACTAGGGTGGATATTCTGTAAGAAAATTGAAAAGCAATCAGAAGGGTTTTAGAGGACATAAAAAAGATAAAAAAAAAACACAAGTGTATCAAATATTCAAATTTTCAAAGGATGCTTGAAAGATAAACATGTGCGCGTTAGATCACTAGTTTAGCCGATAACAAATCGAGTACGGGGTAAATGTTCACTTTTACAGGTGTTGTTTTTTCTTTGATATTAAGTAAAAAATTTCTATATGAAATACGACTATGGAGTCTGAGTTCATTATATTAGCCGTAATAGGAAAAAAGGTTGAATGGCTGAGAAATTTCTTGTTGGAGATAACATTCACTTATAAGATAAACATGACAATCCATTATAATAGTCAAACAACTTTAGGTAAAGCCTACAATGATATCTAAAACGGAAGTTTGAGACATGAGTACTAAGACAACTAATACAAGATGAGATTATATCAGTCTCTTATGTGCGTTTGAGTGAGTATCTTGCAGACCCGTCTACCAAACCATTAGCTTGAGAATCGGTAGACTATGCATATAGAAGGATGAGACTAAAACTCTTAATGGTAGTCCAATTTACAATTTCAATGTGTAACAAGAAGTTGTATGTGAAAGATACATCATATATATAATATAGAGTTTCATATATGATGTCTGAGTCATATGTTGGTCGTTATCGTGAAAGGATAAAATCAAATAACTTTTAATACAAGTCGGTCTACAAGTGGCGTGTGTTTCCAAAAATAACGAAAACATGATAAGATTTTTAACTATAATAATCTATGAATTGTTCCATGAGTTCATTCCAAGTTGTAGTTTTTGAAATTGATTGAACACACAACCAAAATTGTACTAAAACAAAGTATACAAATACATTGATAAAAGAATTGTGTATTTAAGATTGCATGTCAGATTACATGTGAGATTGCTTCAAAGATACGAACAACATACTGAGTTTTCAAAGAATAACTGAAAAATCAGTCTACTCTTATAAGGAAATAGAACATTGTGGATTAAAATGTAAATAAATGAAACCTCGTATGATAAATTACATAATGGTGGGAGAGATTTAAAGTTTTATGTATAAATACAAGACTAATATGCAATTAGTCTATTTGTGTAACAAATTTTGTTTTATCTGACTTGTGCCTATATATAAAGGCCAAAGCTAAACTGAGTAAGGATTCTGAATTTTGAGATTAACCTACTTGCACTTCTTGGTTTTCTCTCTCTAGAAACTACTTCTCTCCACTTTCTCTTACGAACTATATTAAATCCCCATCAAATTGGCGACTCCGTTAGGGACAACATCGGTTGGTGCCTTGATTTTTCTTGTTTAATTTTTTTTCTTATTACGTTTTAACTGTTCTTGTTCAAGCTTTGGAAGCTGTTTTAATCGATAATGGATCCGAGAAATGAAAGTGATCATTTGGTTCGAAAGAAGTTGAAACGCTAAAGCTTGATTTGCAAGGAGATGGTGATAAGCAAGATGAGTCTGTTCCAACTCGACAAACTCAATTAGACATTGAAATGTGAAAGAATCAAATATTGGATAAAATTAAAACTTTGAATGAGAAGTACGATCATAGAGAAGTTGAACTACTCAGATGGAATGAGGAATGTCGATGAAGATGATCTGAGAAGTATTGTGGGTCCTCATGAAGATGCAGTGGTTATTGAAGCAAATGTAGCTGATGTTAAAATCCGACGTGTATCAATATATACATGGAGCTCTATAAATGTTCTTTTTAAATCAACTTATGATAGAATGCGCAATCCTCCTCAAATTTCCAAACCAAATCGTAATATAATGGGATTCACAGGAGTGACAACACAAGTAATCGGGGAATGAGGAGAGGTATGTTTCAGAAAAAGACCTTTCAGAAAGAAGATTCAGGTTTTATTCATGGTGGTAGACTGTCCGACTAGCTATAATACTATTTTTGGGAGATCTTGGATTTTGAGGATGTACGCAGTTGTGTCCATAGTACACCAATGCTTAAAGTATGTCATCAGAGATCATGTGGGGGTCGTCTGAAATGATCAGAAGGTTGCTAGAGAATGTTATGCCACAATTTTTCGAATTTAAGGGTCGAACAGTGGTGATAAAATGACTAAATAACAATCAGAGGGGTTAACCTCAAATGTCAAGGAAGGGGTTGATGATCCAACAGAAACCTCGGGTTCTTTAACAGTAGGTGAAAATATAGAGGAATATGCTTTTCCTGATGGAAAAGTACTTCGAATAGGAACCTTGCTGACTCTAGCTTTACGTCAACAATTGTTGCAGTTTTTATTTCACAATTTGGATGTTTTCGCTAGGAAAACAGAAGATGTAGTAGGAGTTCCAGTCGAATTGATATGTCATAGCCTATCAATTAATCCGAAAATCAAACCCATTATACAAAAAAAAAATGTGTTTTTCTTTTGAGAAAGCAGAGGCTATTGTTGGTGAGGTGGATCGTTTGTCAATGGTCGGATATATAACGGAGTCACAATATCCTTTATGGACAACAAACCCAATGGTGGTTAAAAAGAAGAATGGGAAGTGGAGAATCTGCATCGAATTTACAGATATGAATCGAGTGTGTCATAAAAATACATTCCTCATTCCTCGAATAGACCAATTGATTGATTCCACTTCAGGAAATAATATTTTGTCTTATATGGATGCCTTTGCAGGGTATAATCAAATTCAAATTCATCTAAAAGATCAAGAGAGTACCACCTTCATTATAGATCGAGGCTTGCATTTTTATAAGGTTATGCCTTTTGGGTTAAAAAATGTCGAAGCAACATATCAAAGGTTAATGAATAAATACTTCACTTATCACATCAGAAGAAACATGGAGGTGTATATTGATGACATGCTGGTCAAGAGTTTTGCAGAGGATGCACATTTGGAAGATTTAGAGGAGAGTTTTTTTTTGAATTTGAGGGTTATTAGATTGAAGTTAAATCCTGAGAAGTGTACCTTTAATGTTTGATCATGAATTTTTTTGGTTATATTATTAGTGAAAAGAGGATAGAAGCCGAACCAGAGCAACTAAAGGCTTTGATATCAATGACATCACTTCGAACTATCAAAGAAGCACAGATCTTAACAGGAAGGTTAACTGATCTTAACAGATTCATTTCTAGATTTTCTGAAAAATATTTCCCTTTCTTCCAAGTGTTACAAAGACCAAAAGAATTTGAGTGAACCTCAAAATATGAAGCAACATTTTCATGCATCAAAGAATTATTGTCATCACCAGAGATATTGTCCAAGCCTCGAGTTGGAGAATAACTCTCTTTGTATATCGTAGTATCAGATTTTGCAGTAAGTGCTGTTTTGATAAGTGAAGATTTGGGATTTTCAAAGCCGATGTATTATGCCAACAAGAGTTTAGCAGCATCAGGAAAAAGGTACTTAAAGCTCAAATAATTGACTCTGGCTTTAGTATTGGCTGCCAGGAAGATGCACCCCTATTTTCAAGCTCACACTATTGAGGTTCAGACTTCATTCCCACTAAAATTGTTTTTACAACGCCTCGATATGTATGGTACGATTACCAAATGACAGTTAAGTTGGGAGATTCCAACATCATATTTTCACCTCAGACGACTATCAAAGCTCAAACTTTAACTGATTTTCTTATTGAATTCCACTCAAGTAAATCAGACGAAGAGATGAACAAAGCGATCTTCCCAAGTGGTTTGATGTGGATAGTTTAAACTGATGAGGGTTCTAGTATTTTAGAGTGCAGTACTGGAGTTCAGCTGATTGATCCATCTCGAGAAACAATGTTTTAATCAATTAAATTTAGCTTTCATGCATCGAATAATGAAGCTGAATATGAAACTGCATTGGCTGGTTTAAGGCTTGCGAACATTTGTGGGCCAACTTCAATTTGTTTAGAAACAAATTCATAATTACTAGCAAATCAGGTGGCTAGAGTTTTCGAAACCAAAAAGGCCATTTAATTTTATATCTTCGTGAGATTTGGAATTTGACTCTTCTATTCGATCATGTTACTATGGAGCATATCAGCCGAGGAGACAATACATTTGCTGATTCTTTGGAAATCGTGGCCTATACAGAAGGATATCGTTGGATTTTATTACAAAAGAGTCCTTTGATTTTAACCCGCTCAGAGCAGTGTAAATATGCAGAAGAAGTTTTTATCACCCTAGATGTAATTCAAAGCGATTGGAGAACTGATATTATGAATTTCCTGTTAAGAAGACCACTGCTTCAAGATATGCAACTAGCTAAGAAGTTGAAAGGTAAATCATGTGACTATATTGTGTTAGATGAGGTTTTATCCAAAAAGGCATTGAATAGGTCATTATTGCATTGCTTGAACAAACAAGAGTCACAGGAAATTCTGTCGCAATTACAAGATGGAGAGGGTTCAACACATTGTGGGTTCCAGGAATTGACACGTTGAGTTTTGCTGGCAATGTATTATTGGCATTCGATTATGAACGACGCGAAGAATTTAGTTCGAGGCTGTGATACTTGTCAAAAATTTGTCAATTCTATTCATAAACCTGCAGTTATGCTCATGTTTATTATCAAAGCCGTCTCTTTTAACAGGAGGGGAATTGATTTAGTGGGACAATTGCCAATGGCTTCTAGAAGATGTCAAATGATTATTATGACGGTGGACTATTTTGCAAAGTGAGCAGAGGCTGAACCATTGTCTAGAACAAAAGCCAATGATGTAATTAAGTTCATTATAAACAATATTTGTTGCCCCTTTGGGGTACCTCAAAAAATTACCACGGATAACGGTCCTCAACTTAACAACAGAGAAATGGCTTCTTTAGGTGATTTGAGGAGAATAAAAAAAATAAATTCTACACCTATTCATCCCCAAGAAAATGGTCAGGTAGAAGTGACATATATATCTATTTTAGAAGGTTTAAATAAGAATTTGACAGGGGCTGCAAGGAAATGGCCTAACTATTTGCAAAAGGTGTTACGGGCTTATCGAAAAACTCTTAGAGACGCTACTAAAGAAATGTTTTTTGCCTTAGCGTAAGGGATGGATTCTGTTAGTCCTGTAAAATATACATTACATTTATTACAGAATAGCTCAGTAATCTAAGGACCTAAATGACGAAGCAAAAAGAGAAGATTCGGACATGATTGAGGAAAAAAGAGTTAGAGCTCAACTGAATATGATTCATTATCAGACTCTTATGAGGAGAATATATAATTCGAAGGTAAGAATGAGGGATTTAAATATTGGTAATAAAGTTTTAAGGAAGATATTCCTCCATACTAAGGAAAAGGGCCTATGCAAGATGGCCCCCTATTGGGAAGGTTCTATATGGTTGTGGAAAAAATAAATCCTCGTTCTTATCACTTTTCTGACGAACAAGGGGAGGATGCTTCAACACCCTTGGAATATACAACATCTAAAATTGTACTGAGAGTAACTATCTCTTTTGATTTTTTTTATTTTTGAATAATTGACACACTATTTCCTACCTTGTTGGCCGAGAAAGGTTTTAATGAGGTGCTATATAAATATTTGATGTTATCGATAAAACTATTTTTTGGCCAATGGTTGTTTAAGTATGATAGGATCATAATTTTTAAGAAGGACAATCATGTGAAAACCGGAGGGGAAATTCCGGTATATATAATCAAATGCGAACTAGAAATAATCTGAACAGAAAATACGTGACTCAGCTGTGTGCTAACACTGACCCGGATCCAGGATCCGATTCATAAGGCCCATAGGTCAAAGAAATAGTATAAATACCCTAACAAACTTCATTTAATAGGTTGTACTTTTATCCCAACCACTCTCATTAATGAGGGTGATCAGAATTTAATACAAAAAGCCAACTTAATTATCTTTCTAACTTACATATTAAATAAAAAAAACATCACAAACTTATCAAAACACTCTCTAAACACTTTACCATACTACCCTCGGTCAAAAATAAACCAAACCAAACTTAATCAAATAAGTCCAACCCACAATCCAGAAGATTCCTTGGCCATCCAAGGACTTTGGTTCACAAAACAAGAATTCAAAACATAACAAAATACCTTGGCCGTCCAAGGAATTTAGTTCTAAAACACAAAATAACATTATAACCTTAGGGCTTTTTCCCTTCGGTTTCTTCATCACCTTCACCTTTCTTGGGGCTCTTGAGTTCAGCGCTTGAACTTTCACCAGTTCCTTCATAAAAATCTTCTGTACTAAACTAGCCATTCTTATCACCATCTGTCATGGTATGGAAAGGAATCTCCTAGTATTGTACATATTACCACAAAGGACCAAGGGTCCTCTCTGGAAAAGCTTCACGGAATAGTAAAACCATATCCCCTTGTCTCTTTTTTTCTAGAGAATCAATTACCCCGGTAGCGTACTTATCTATGGAACCAATTATTTCTTGATCCTTGCTATCCTTTAGAGATTTGATTTCTTTCTTTTTCTTCAGAGATATCTTTTTCAAGCTTCTTTTTCTCTTCGGTTAAAGTGGTAATTATATTGGTGCTGGTGGTGTGTTGCTTCTTCAAAGCTTTGATTTTGTTGGAAAACTTGGTTTCCAAGGTGGAGTATTTCTTTTGAATCTCATTTTCAGCGCTTTTAGACTGACGAAGTTTGGTTGCCAAATCCTCTTTCTCTTTCTGTAAAGCCTTAATCTTGTTCAAAGTAGTGGTGAGTTCAACATTCAAATTCTGATTTGAAGTGGTAAGAGTATAAATACTTACAGTTTGTTCCCTTATTTATTCTCTAAGTCCACTATTGGCCTAATAAATCCCAAAACTGCATGACCCAAAGTGTTTTGTTCGGCTAAAAACTCAAAAGATTCGCTATTATTGATGAGTCCGAATTCTGCCTACTCACCGGACAGGGACAGATCGGACCTAGCCCTCCGGACCGGACAGACCACTTCGAACACTTAGCTAATTGGACTATTCGAACTATGACAAAAGTACTAAAAAAACCTAAACACTTCTTGACTAAGCTACTTGCTCCCCTACTTAGAGCTCATGGGTCTTTAACCATGACCCGGGTCCATTAAACATGACCCGAAAACCCATAAAGCCCAAATGTAAGGGTATAAATACCCAACCACCTGCATTAACTATGGGTAATGAAAATTAACTGCAACTAGACAGCTTAATTCTCCCTCTACTATCTACTAAAAATACTAAATACCCATAAACTTCCACAAAACTCTGAATAAATTACTCAATTACCCTGAAACATAAATTTACCTCACCAAATTGGCGACCACAGTGGGAGAAGAAGGTGCCTGAATCAAGCATTCGAAACCAGCAAGAAAAGTCAGTCCGAATGAATCCGGACGTCCCGAAAGTACCACCAGCTTTGCTCGAAGTGGTGGGTGAAAACGATGAGTACACTATCGAAGAGCGTGATAGGTTAGATGGGTGAAATAGAAGCTTTGAGGGCAGAAAAGGCAAAGATGTGCATGAAAGAAAAGTCAAAAGCATCAGTTACTCATCACACCGATAACCCCAGAGAGCATGAGCCTTCAAAGACTCATGTGAGTACCAAAAAGACTCATGCTAGCCCCAAAAAGTCTCACCGGTCTAAGCCAGTGGAGAGTTCTGACTCAGGCTCAGAGTCTTCTGATAGCTCTTCGGATGATGAGGGAGTTGAAGAATCCTTATCCTCTAGCAGCGATGAGGGCCGAACTAAAAAGAAGCAAAATCATATCAATTAATATTCAAGGAAAAGGGATAGACGTGGAAAGATGAAGAAGAATATTGGCAAAGGGTCATCTCACAGTCGGAGGTATGTAGACCGGATGCTGATGGATCTTTTTGTTTTCCACGATGAGCCAGGTATCTTTGCAACTCCCAATGAAGATACTGTGTTCAGTCGTGGTCAAAATTGGAGGCAATCTCCATTGTCTTCTAAAATTCTGTCCGTAAACCTCCGTAAGAGGTTTGATAGCACCAAAATGGAAAAGTACGATGGCAGCACTGATCCGGACAACCATTTAGAGCAATTTAAGAACTTTATGATGAACTTTGATGACGATGATAAGCTACTTTGCAGAGCATTCTCCCAATCATTTATGGGGAGTGCTCTGAAATGGTATAACAGTCTACCACAAGGCTGTATCAAGAATTTCGATACTTTTTGGGTGGCCTTTCAAAGGAAATTCGTTGGGAGTAAAGAGCTAAAGGGCAATAGAGACACAATAATCCATTGTGCTCAGGAACCGAACGAGTCCTTAAAAGAATATATAAGTCGTTTTGTGAACACCAAGAATGGGTTGGCCGACTGCTTCGAGCAGGTTGCGATAGCATCTCTAAGGCAGGGTTTGAACCCTGGCAATTTGGCTGATTCGGTGAACATAAAGAAGGCAATGACTTGGGGAGGGTTATTGAATCAGGTTGGAAAACATATTTACGTTGATGAAACAAAGAAAACAAGGGTGCACAGGCAGGTGAGGTCTGCCCGGTGGCACCAAATCCTAATCAAAATCAGTCCGGGAACAAGGCAAAGGAGACCGAACAGGGGCATGGTAGGGCTAAAGCTCAGTCTCAGCCAGCTGCTCCTGCTCAGAGTCAGCAATCCAGAAACAAGAGAGGGCCTTGGGTTCAACCGGAGTGGTTCGCAGAATTAAAGGAAAGTGTGGCCACCATTTATGATAAAACAAAGGAAGATGTGCACTATAGAAGACCGGCCACGCTACAATCCCCTAGAGAACACCGTAATAACTCTTTCTGCCAGTATCACAATGACACTGGCCATACCACTAACGATTGTATAGCTTTAAAGCAAGAAGTTCAGAACCTGATCGAAAGGGGAAAGCTGGGGGCTTATGTCAAAAGAAGAGGAGGTAACAGGCCTGACAATACTCATCGGGTTGGTCCAAGTAATGCTGCTCCGGAGGGAGTCATGGTTATAATCGAAAGGTTTGATGTAGAATCTGAATACTTGGATCCTGATCCAACTCGAAACAGAGTGGGTACAATTGAAGAATGTTCTAGAACTTTCTCCGGGCTCATTAGTTTTTTGAGTCACTAACGATTTTCGGAGGAGATACCATGACAGCTCCTACTGGAAAAGGAACGTTCATACTTTGGCCACCCAGTTAGAAGGAGGCATGACTTCCTACCAATCACAAATTCCTTTCCCCTTCATTGTTTTTTATGAAGACGATTTAAGAGATATAGTTGGCCCTCATGAAGATGTCGTTGTCATAGGAGCATCTATTGGGGGCAATGCCATAAGACGAATTCTGGTGGATACTGGAAGCTCAGCCAATATCATTTTCTTAACCACATACAAGAGAATGAAAAATCCAGTTGTAATTCAGAGTTCGGACAGTTCAATTGTGGGCTTTACTGGCAGCTCAGCAGGTGTGATCGGAGAGTTCGGAGAAGAAGTTTTGTTGGGCAAGGGCCCGTTTAAGAAGATGGTCAGGATACTTTTATTGTGGTGGATTGTCCCACTTGCTATAATGCTATTTTAGGGAGGTCTTGGCTCTCTAGGATGCATGCGGTAGCTTCAACAGTCCATCAATATTTGAAATATGTTGTTCAGGGACAGGTGGGAGTTGTCCGGAGCAGTCAAAAGGTTGCAAGAGAATGTTATGCTACAGCCCTGGCTCCCAGGACATTGGGGGCAGTTCGTATCAACGAGCAATAGCAGTTTGAGGGTTTTTCTGGGGGTGAGGGTGAAATTAATGACCCTAGAGAGACCCCTGGAGTGTTAATACCGGTCGAAGCGGTAGAGACACATTGTTTAGAAGAAGGAAAAGGCGTCAAGATAGGGTAAAAAATGCCACCTGGTCTGAAAAGTGAGATGCTAAAGCTTTTGAAAAGTCATCAGCATGTTTTTGCTTGGTGCAATACTGATGCTATTGGGGTTTCAGCAGATGTGATATCACATCACTTATCTGTCCGGAAAGACATAGCACCAGTGGTTAAAAAGAGAAGGGCTTTTTCCAAAGAAAAGGCTGATGTTATTGTACAAGAGGTTGACAGACTCACAAAGATCGGGCACATCAAGGAGTCTCAATATCCTTTGTGGACTGCCAATCCGGTCCTGGTAAAAAATAAAAATGGCAAATGGCGCATGTGCATTGACTTCACAGATCTCAATAGAGCTTGCCCAAAATATTTGTATCCAGTTCCCCGGATTGACCAACTAGTAGACTCCACCTCTGGGAACAAACTACTATCCTTTATGGATGCTTTCTCCGGATACAATCAGATCCAAGTAGATCCAAAGGATCAAGAGCATACCACAGTTTTCACTGACAGAGGTCTTCATTGCTATAAGGTAATGCCATTTGGGTTGAAAAATGTTGGGGCTACTTATCAGAGATTGGTAAACAAAGCCTTTGCTGATCAGATTGGAAGGAATATGGAAGTATACATCGATGACATGATGGTGAAGAGTGTGGATGAGCAATTGCACTTGGCTGACCTGCAAGAAACTTTTACCAATCTGATGAAAGTGAATTTAAAGTTAAATCCAGAAAAATGTGTGTTCAGAGTACAATCCGGGAAGTTTCTAGGCTATATTATAAGTGAGCATGGGATACAGCCTGATCCGGACCAGCTTAATGCTCTATTCCAAATGGAGCCTCCTCGAAATATTAAAGAAGTACAACGGCTAACGGGGAGGTTAGCTGCTTTAAACCGATTTATCTCAAGGTCTTCGGACAGGTGTGCCCCATTTTTTCAAACCTTGAAGGGTGCGAAGGGATTCAATTGGACCTCACAATGTGATGAGGCTTTCAATGAGATAAAAACGAACCTATCTTCCCCCAAAACCTTATTTAAACCAGTTGATGGGGAGTCACTCTTCGTATATTTGGCAGTTTCAAGTTGTGCCATCAGTGCTGTGTTAATAAGGGAAGTAGATAATTACCCCCGTCCAGTATACTACATCAGCAAAAGCTTGATAGATGCAGAAAAGCGTTACTTAAAACTTGAGAAATTAGTATTGGCCTTGGTGATAGTTGCTAGGAAGATGAGGCCTTATTTCCAGGCTCATCCCATTATCGTTCGGACATCTTTTCCTTTGAAGAATGTTCTCCAAAAGGCAGACATTTCGAGCAAGATGACCAAGTGGTCAGTAGAACTGGGGGATTTTGATATAGATTTTGCTCCCCGAACAGCAATCAAAGCCCAAGCTGTGGCTGATTTTTTGGTTGAATTTCACTCCGACAAGGATTCGGAACAGGCTCCTGAGTTGAAAGACAAAAAAGGTCTGGGTGTGTTTGACTTCTCCATATGGTGACAGAATGTACCAAGCTATATGTTTTGCTTTCAGGGCTTCCAATAACGAGTCTGAGTACGAAGCAGCTATAACTGGTTTAAAGTTAGCCTATGTTTGTGGGGCTAAGAGGGTAAAGCTAATGAGTGACTCCCAGCTTCTTATCCACCATGCTCAGGGTCAATCTGAGGCTAAAAAGAACAATTAGTGAAGTATTTACTTCTCCTTAAAAATGAAGCACTCAAGTTTAAAAACATTATTTATGAACACATACCCCGGACAGAAAATGAGTTAGCAGATTCATTGGCAACCATAGCATATACGGAGTCATATCCATGGATCCATGTGCTGTAGAGCCCCTCCATCCAACTTGGTATGGGTAAAGAAGAAGAAATTTTTTAAGTACAAATGAAACAACCTCAGGATTGGAGATTTCCTCTCCTGCAATACCTCTCCGACGGCGTCGTGCCTCTGGATAAATCACTAGCAAGAAAATTGAAGCACAAGGCTCGTGGTTTTATCATACTGGGGGACATTCTATATAAAAAGTCTTACAGTAAACCTCTTCTGCGCTGTTTGGGGGATGATGAGTCTCAAGTAGTCCTCTCTGAATTGCATGATGGTGAGGGATCAGCTCATTGTGGATTCAGGGCTTTAACGAGGAGAGTTTTACTGGTCGGCTACTATTGTCCATCTATCATGAAAGATGCTAAGGAGCTGGTAAGAAGATGTGACCCATGCCAAAGGTACAACAATGAAATTCGTGTCCCAGCCATTCCTCTAGAGTCAATTTGCTCGATGGGGGTTGGATTTAGTGGGACCTCTCCCTATGGCATCCGGAGGGCGCAGAACTATAATTTTTGCTATAGACTATTTTTCGAAGTGGATTGAAGCAGCCCCTCTAGCAGGAACAACATCAAAAGCTGTTATAAAATTTATTATATCCAACATCTGTTGCAGATTTGATGTCCCACAAAAGATAACAACAGACAATGGGCCACAGTTCGACAATAGAGAAATGGAGAGTTTATGTGCCTCAAGGGGTATACAACATTGTTTCTCCTCACCTTTCCACCAACAAGAAAATGGCCAGGTTGAAGTAGCTAACAGAACTATTCTGTCTGGTTTAAAGAAGAATTTGGAAGGGGCTGCTGGGAAGTGGCCTAGTTATTTACAAGAGGTCTTGTGGGCCTACCGGACAACACCTGGGGCTGCAACTCAAGAGTCACCTTTTGCTTTGGTCTATGGGATGGATGCAGTGGCTCCCATAGAAGCAACTCTCCCCTTATTTCGTGTTCACCACTTCTCCGAATGCGCTAACGAAGTGGCAATCAAAGGTCAGCTCGATCTAGTGGAAGAAAGACGAGTTAAAGCTCTCCTTAGAGTTGCACACTATCAGGGTGTTATGAGAAGGAGATTTGCTTCTAAAGTTAAAAGAAGAGATTTCCAGCCAGGGGACAAAGTATTGAGGAAATTCTTCTTACACACTAAAGAAAAGCAGCTCGGAAAATTGGCCCCAACTTGGGAAGGACCTTATGTGGTTGTTGAAAGGCTTAAACCTGGAACATATTGGCTAGAGGACAAAGATGGAAGAGTCCTGACCACCCTTGGAGTATCGAACATCTCGGGATGTACTTGGAGTAACATTTGTGTAAATATTTACTTGCTTAAACATCCATGTAAATATTTGGGGGCATACTCTTTCCTACCCTGGTGGCGCGGGGAGGTTTTAATGAGGTGTCCGGGTTTTAAATAAAATTTGATGCCTTCTTAAAAAAAAGTGTTCTTACTTTGTTTTTTATCATACCTCCGGACTGAAATAAAAGAGTGATGACCACTTAAACATTCGTCATCGGAGAATTTAAACACTCTCACTATGAAATAACTAAGGGCTATTTAAACACTAGCCATTAAAATTGGAACAGACTATGAAAGAAGGTGAAAATTGTGCAAAACAAGGATATTCGTTAAAATAACTTAAGTGCCTTGGCCTTCCAAGGACTTTCAAATTGTCAAAACAGAGTAAAGGATCCATCCGGTCAGATACCGGACACACTTACAAAAAGAATGCCTTGGCCTTCTAAGGACATTGGTTCAGATAACATGAAAAGTAAAAAGTAATTCGTAAATTTAGGCTGAACCTTTGAAGATGGCTCAGCTTCATCTACCTTCTTCTTCCCCTTAGGATCATCTTTTTCTTCGTTTGGGCTCTCCCCGGTGTTTTCTTCATCATCCGCCAAAGATGCACTAGAGAAGCCAATCTGGTCGCCTTCGGCCATTGTGTGATATGGGAGGTCTTCAACCTCTATATGAAGCCATAAATCCCCTAGGTTCCCCTTTGGAAATTTCTCATGGAATAGCAAGACCATGTCTGATCTTACCTTGGCATACATTTTCTCTTGAGTGTCGATCACGTTGTTGGCATAAGCATCGATCTTGGTTTGGATTTTGGCATCCTGCTCCCTTAGCAAACTAGCTTTCTCCTCGGCAGCTTTGGACACTGTATTCTCAAGTGCAATTTTTTCATTGGTTAAGTTGGTGATGATTTGGTCTTTGGCCTTGGTCTCCCCTTTTGAGGTGGTAAGATCTTTCTCCAGTCCGGACAGCTTCTCCCGGAGCTCTGTGATAGTGTTCTCCAGTGTGGTGACTTTTGTGGTACTCACTTCTTGGTTCCTCTTCAACTCTTCGTTTTCTTCCTTTAGAGTGGCAACATTCGAAGTGGCAGTAAGAAGGTCGTCGGATAACCTCTCTTTGTCAGACTTATGGTCTTTGATAATGTCTGCCTGATTTCGAACTTGTTTCTCTAACGCGAGCACAGGCTGAACATTGCTTAATAAAGAGTGGGCTATGACATCCCTTTCACTTGAAAGTGACTGTGTTTGAGGTGCTCGGAGGGAGGTAAGGCCCAGCAAAATCGTCTCTGGGGAGATTGATGAAATACTCACCAATCCAACCAAGACCAGTGATGTCTACCCCATCAATGTTAAGATCTCCCCCTTCGACCTCATCGGTTTGGAAGTCACCAAGTATCTCGTCCGCTTGTGTTGGGTCAGTGGGATCAGCTTGGGAAGGAGGCTCCGGAGCCCGGAGAGAAAGCTCATCACCCTTAGAGGTCTTTTTCTTCTTGGCCTCCCTGCCTTTGCTTTCACCTCCTCGTTTACGATTTCTTTTGGAAGCCCTTGGAGGTTTTGGGGAGTGCACTTCTTGCCTTTCAGTCTCCTGCTCCACCACTTCCAAGAGAGCAACATCAATTTGGCTGGGGACTGGCCAATCCGGATTTATTGGAGCATCCTCCTCCACCTCAGCAGGGTTAGCTCCACCCACCACCTTCTTTCCTTTCTTTTTACCTTTCATCTTGCTCGGGGCCTTGGCCCGGCCTGGCAAGTAGAGTGTCCAATCTGGTTCATGCGTTCTTTTGAGAACTACGTCCGGAGGAGGCTGGGTGGTGAGCTCTTCCCAAGTTAGGTCTCTCCGACCTGTGGTGTTCCAAACGTGAGACCTTGCTAAGTTGCCCCCTGCGAAGGCAGCATGGAACCGATTCCCCCTCTTCTCAGCGGCCCAAGCATTGATCTTGGTGCAGGTGATCTGCCCGGTTTTCAAATGATCACTGAAGTCCTTGGGCAGTTCTGCTAAAGCAAAAATAAGACCAATTAGTTTAAACTAACTAAAAAAATGTAAAGTATAAGACTTACGGTCGCTCCTCCATCTGCTTGTGAGAAGATTTGGATTGACTCCAGCCTTGATTCTCTTCCCATTCTCCCAAGAACCACTGACGAACAGGAATTGAGTCCTCCAATTCCTCTCCGCCTCCAACAAGTCATCAACAGCTTTAAAATTATCCCCCATATTGAAGTGATAGAAGGGGATGTGGTGGTTTCTGCAAATATTGGCCACAACAGCAAACTCCTCCATTGGCAGAGGAATCCCGGAGAGCCTCGAAGCCATGATGCAGGACATGAGGGTGTACCATGCATTGGGGCTCAACTGGCTCGGACAGAGCTTTATCATATGAAAGTATCTGACAATTTCTGGGTCCAAAGGGAGTCTGAGCCCCCAATGGAACAGCTCCGTGAAGATGACATTTTTGCTCAATTTGCAGTCCGTGGGAGTCTCTGGGTTTATGGGGATCCTTATCTTTACATTCTCCGAAATTCCTCACTTCGTACGCATCCGGCCTAGTTCAGCTGTGTGGATGAATGCGTAGTTAATCTTTTGCAGGGCGAGGAGGTACTTGACGTTGACCTTGTGGAAACAAGGCCCCACCCTTCCTTCAAGACTCTCCGGCAGAGCCGGATCCCTCAAGCACAACTTGTCTTTGCCTTTGTGTTTTTTGGCAACAACAGCACTACTGGTCTGACCGGAGGGCTCAGACTCAAATGGAGCCTCTTCGACAGAGTCCTCCATTACTTCCTCCATAATTGATGAAGGGTTTTCAGTAGCAGTAGCAAGGGGAGGATTCAGATCTGGCTCAGCCTGGTCTCCGGACTGCTGGGCTTCAGTGTTCCCTTGGCTTCTAGCCTCCGACTGGGGCTCTGATGCAGAGGTTTCTCTTCGAAGACCTGGGCTACTACCCTATGGACCAGACAGTCTGTCCTTGGGAGCTCTGATGGGCACTTCTGACCCAGTGCTGCTGTCTTTGGCACCCGATTTTGAAGGAGTGCTCTTAGAGGCCTGACCCTTGACCAGCCGGCCTTTTCTCCGGTCAACTAACTTTTGAGGGGAGGTTTCAGTGTCTGACCCCATAGCTAAGAAGGGGGGGGGGGGCTTTTTGAAGCTGGTAACTGTTACCCCTGGCTCAACAACAGGTTCCGATTCTTGAACCGAGGAACCAGAGGTAATTGGGGAGAGATTAGTTTGAAATAGCTTTTCTGGCTTGATGCCTTTTGAGGAAGAAGAACCTTGATCTGATTCTGTGGCTGAAGTCACTGGCTTGTCGATGGGCGAAACGGGTAATCCTGCTGCAATACGTCTTTCCCTTTCGACCTTTTGCGCCTTTTCTAACTCAGAGAGGTTGAGCCACCCACCTTTGATCAGAGCGTTCCTCGCTGTAAACAAAAACAATCTGGGTAAATATTTGCTTTGGAGAGAAAAAGCTTTAAGAAGTTGCAGAGTAAATATGAGAGTGATGGTGAAACAATAGAAAGTGTTTTAATTTATAGTAAATCTGAAAAATGAGTTTGATTCCTAGGAGAATTCAAAAAGATTGGTAATGATTAAAGCCGGCGCTGATGTCACCATCTTTAATTAAGAGGTTGCTTTTCGAAGAAGGTGGGTTCGAAATTCAAGGTGAAAAAACGGCTAAAGCAACCAACCAGAAAGCGACACATGTCCCAAAAACTCTGGCAAAAAACTGTTTGGATTCACCAATCTTTATCAGTCCGGATAAAGCCATAGCCCAAGTTGAGAAACCTGTCCGAGAAAAACTACCCCTGACATCGGACTGTTTTTCAGGTCTTTGGCAAAGGTATTTGAACAAACACCTGAAAACGGGGCTCCCGATGAGTCCGAATTCTGCCTACTCACCGGACAGGGACAGATCGGACCTAGCCCTCCGGACCGGACAGACCACTTCGAACACTTAGCTAATTGGATTGTTCGAACTATGACAAAAGTACTAAAAAAACCTAAACACTTCTTGACTAAGCTACTTGCTCCCCTACTTAGAGCTCATAGGTCTTTAAACATGACCCGGGTCCATTAAACATGACCCGAAAACCCATAAAGCCCAAATGTAAGGGTATAAATACCCAACCACCTGCATTAACTATGGGTAATGAAAATTAACTGCAACTAGGCAGCTTAATTCTCCCTCTACTCTCTACTCAAAATACTAAATACCCATAAACTTCCACAAAACTCTGAACAAATTACTCAATTACCCTCAAACATAAATTTACCTCACCAATTATAAATGACACCGTTGGGAATAGTGGACCAAGGGAAGGATCTGAAGTCGTCTTTGTCTAGGTCGCTAAAGTTAAAATTGCAAAACTCATCAAGAATAACATCCCCCTCGATAGGTGGTTGGTTAATCGTAGGAAACATTGGTGAAGGAGGATCATCAGGTGCCTCTACTTGTGGAGGGGCATTCGATGGTAGTGTAGGATTGTCAACTGAAGGTCGGAGAATTACCTTTGACCCAGTTTGCTCTAGCTTTTCTTCCTTGCGCTATGGTCATCACTTTTTTGGCCTTTTATGACCTTTTTTCTTAGCCTGAAGGGGTTGATCAGATTCCCTAGTTTCCCTGACTGTTGTAGCCACAACCTCCAATATGGTACAAATTAATCAAGCCTACCCTAATCACTTTTTGAAAATAGGTACAACTCCCGAAAAGAAAAACGGCTCAGAGGTTTAGTCGAAACGTGACGCGTGTCAACTTTCAATTTTCTGACCCTTACTTATTCATTTACAAAAACTAAACCCCTTGAGAACCAATTCGTGTTCTGTTAATAAATAAGTTAAATTTTCGAAATTTTTTTGAAAGACCTCAAGGGGCTACTTATAGGATCATAAATTTTTGGAAGGACAATCCTATGAAAACCGGCGGGGCAGTTCGGGTATATCTGATAAAATACGAACTAGAAATAATCTGAACAGAAAATACGTGACTCAGTTGTGTGCTAACACTGAACTGGATCCAAAAATCGATCCATAAGGCCCATGGGTCAAAGAAATAGTATAAATATCCCAACTAACTTCATTTAATAGGTTGGACCTTTTCTAGATACCATTAAATACAAGTACACACCTCTTTTATCTCACTACTCACTACCTCAAAAATAAGATTCGACTTACAAGCTTCCTAAAATACCTTTTATAAGAAAATATCATCACCAAAGTATACTTATTTAAATTATTTTGGTAACTAGTCAAAGACTGATCATCTTTGAAGTTGACCGAGAGTAATTATTCAGAAATGTTGTATACACTTTTCGAAGAAACAACCATATTCGAAGTGCTACGTTCTTTAAACGCACTATAATGCTCGAAGTATTATGTCATTTAAAACACATTATTAGTATTGTGTATCATCATTCGAAGCAATAATGCCTCATAAGATAAAAATGAAAATATTAACAGAAACAAATATACTATTGCATAAATTTGGTAAACACACAAGAAAGTTTTTCAATACAAAAAAGGAATTTAACACAGTCAAGTCATCATAAAACAATTGGATGACAGATACAAAAAAAAGTGGAAAAAAGAAAACAAAGTTATTTTCGTCGGAATTCTCATCGTCGACTCCCCTTGATCGAAAGAATTGTCCCCTGATTCCGCTTATTCGGATGAAGAAGAAGGTACAGAGTCAAAGGCTTAGCTCAGGTGATTTTAATGGGAATGTGCTCCAAACTTTGGAAAGATCAGCCTTTAGAAATAAATCATGAATTTCACGAAGAAGGTGAACAAATTTTTGCGCTTCGGCATTGTTGATAGCCGCTAACACGTCCTTGCTACAATCTTCCTCAACAGTAGTCACAGCAAGTTTTTTCTCTTCATCGAACTGAATCTTGAGTGCATCCATGTCGTCTCTTATTTTCTTCTTCTCATCTTCATTCTTGTTTAATGAAAGTTAAAGAGTAGAATAATTTTGTTTCTCATCGGATAACTCTTGAGCATATTTAGACTTTGGCTCTTTCATCTCATTCTTGTTAGAATATTAATCTCTTCTCTCTCTTTCTTATGCACAGCTCTGAGATACGTTTTGAGGAAAATTATTACTCTGAGGAATTCTGATCTGGCAGCTTGGAATTCGTAAAATTATCTCTCCACCATACCAACAAATATTTCTCACATTTTCTTCTCAGCACCAGCAATTTTCTTTTGACGAACCATCTCATTCACCATTTTCTCCAACTGGTTTTGAGAAAATTTAACTTCTTGATATAATTTTTGTGTAGCAGCACCAAGGTTAAAAAATGGTTGAAGAGCAAGTGCAACGTCTTTGGATGGCTCTTCGGTAGGTATGAATACTAGACAAGGGTAAGGCATAAGAGCAGAGGAAGATGGAGGCAAAGAGACTTCTAGTGAAATTGCCTCGGGAAGAACATGAGTGGATCTTTTACCATAATATTGTAATTGGTCCTTTATTTTTTGAATGTATGGATCTTCATCTCTAATAAGCTCGATGATCACTTTGATCTTGATAGCCTAATCAATTTCGATCGTATTATACAACAAAATTGAAAACCTAGAACCTCTATCCTTATAAATAAATATATGGTTCAAGAGTTGAATTACGACGTATACATAAATCTCATAATTTTTGAAAAACTAAAAAAAAAATTATTATCAAACTTTGATTTCAGTTTCGTGGTTTTTTATCCGAAATTACCAATCTCGTTATATCCTAACCGCTTTTATTGATAAATTAAAATTATAGAAGGATCGAAATAGGATTGCAGCAGAATATCTAATGGATGTTTCAATCTTCTATACATTTGACTAAAGATCTTCAATTTTTGTAGATTCTTATTTGTGTACTCTATTTTATATTTTCTACCGGTGTTTTTTATTTTTTCTTTTTCTCAAAACTTGGTAAATGATATGATAGAAGCTTTAATGAAGCAAATTTATTTAATTTATAACTTGCTCTACTTACAGAAAAAGTCTGAGGAAATTCTTTTTAACTTCATTTAGACTTGACAGGTTCACATACTATATAAATGAATAAAATATATAGTGAAAGGAGATACAAATAATAGTTACAAAAATATATTAGTTGATAGCACTACATATCTTTCTTATTTGGCCAGCAGTAGAAGTCAGCGGTTAAATATCTCCCATTTTGATTATTGCGGATGCAAAATCGGATGCAAAGAGTTTTGGGTTTCTGTTGTATTCAAAGTATTGAACCTCCGCTGAAAAGAGTCTGATCCTTCTGGAGAAAATATTTTGTTTTCAAAATGTTCTTGAAATAGTTATTGACAAAAGTGTTAGGACTGACGAGATCGAAGAGAAACTTTCAAGGGAAAGAAGAAGAAGCTGAAAAAAAACGCGTATTGAATCTCCCTTCAAATATAGAAAATATCTTTGGTAATAATTTTCGTGGGATTGAAACCAAACACTTGCTTGCACTCTTTAGGGTTAAGTACAAATATTTCCATCCGACCGGTGAGGTAAAGCTGAGATACTGAATGGTGATCCCAGAGAACGTTATAATCCGATTCCCAACTGTTGGAGAAACACACCTCTCTGTTCGTGACCATGAATTACTAGTCTATACCAAACTCATGAATTGGGGTCTTCATTTGTCCCTAAACCCTTCTTTGGTGGATTACTTGAACATAATCGAGTTGTGTCTATCTCAGGCTGGCCCCAACATGTGGTACACACTTATGGCCTGCCTAATGGCTTCCACGATTTCTGAAACCGAATTCTCAATGGAACAACTCGTCTCAATCTCAGGTGTGGAAAAAAACTCTCATTGCCCCTTCTACTCTTTGGGACTTGCAAGGAAGTACAAAGTAGTCAAAGATCTCTTAGAGGCAGACAAGAAATGGAAACAATAAATTCTTTTTATCTCCAGACAATGTGAGACCGACTTTGAGAACTCCAAAGAAATGCCTCATCAACTATCTCCGGAAAGGTATTGATAAGCCTTTCAAAGACTATACTAAGTCTGCCAAGGACATTTTTGAGAATTTAAGCCTTTGGGTAGGTTCCAATTGGAGATATAAATTCCATATGTGCTTTATGCCCTCAAGTTTAGCCAGGAGCAATCTTTGGCGGTATAATCTGGGCCAAAAGAATTCCTTGAAGGATTTGATGCTACCTCCCCCGGAAGATGCTGTTCTCAAACGTTTGGAAGGGTTAGACAACCAAGTCTTTATTACTACCCGAGCCAGGGCCCCAAGTCATCAAGATGCTAAAAATTTCGTTGGTGAGGACAAAGAGACGGAGGATGATGCTGACTCGGAGGAAGATGTCCGAGAAGAACAACAAACTAAAGCCCATGAGGAACAATAGACTGTTGTCCAAGATAGACCACCAGTTGAGGTCCGGTAAGTCCAATTGACTGATATTCGAGGGGGTCTCAAGCTGATGTTCAGGAAGAAAATCCAACAGATGTTATTCATGAAGACGTGATCGAAGTTAGGCTAACAGGGAGGGAAGGTGATGTGAGGCCAAGGAGATTCTCTGCTCAAGAAAAGTAGAATAAAGATATTGGCAGTGAGGAGGAAGATGACAACAGAACGGGTCCGAGTTTACCCCATGTAAAGAGAGTTGTTATCGTCGAGTCGGACTCCGGTGGGGATTTTGTCCAAAGTAAACAAGTTAGTGGAGAAATTATCGGGATGCTGAAAATCTATCTCCTGCCTCAGCTTATTTTGATGTCTATGAGAATGACTTTGTTACCAACGAACTTAACAGGTTTCTCAGTACTGCTGCGCTCCTTAAGAGGAAATCCAATCGTAAAGATCGTAATAATAGCGAAGTTATTCAAAGGATAACTGAAGTGAAAAACTCAACCACTGAGGTTAAGAACTTAAAGGATGAGATTGTCCGCCTAAAGAAGGAAGTTGAAGATCAAAGGAAGACTGAATTGAAGAAAGTGAAAGATAAACTTGCTCATGAGAAAAAAGTATCTTCTGATCATCTACAGAAAATCACTTCCTTAGAAACTAAACTTTCTGTGGAGAAAATGAAGTTCGATGACGAAAAGGAGCATTTCATTACTAAGGACACTGAACGGGGCACCCTTATCGATGGTCTCGTTGATTCTTGTGCAATCACTAAAACATAGTTTGAGAACGCTATTAACGAAATCGAAACACTCACAAAGGAAAAAAAGTCCTTAAATAAGAACTTTGAAACTCAGAAGAAGAAATGCCTAGATGGTTATGCTGTCGACTGTGTTTCTCATCTTGAACAAAGATATGCCAAATTCAAGTCAGCTTTGGTTATGGAAATGCATGAACGCTTTCTTGAATTAAAATTAGGAAGTCTTTGGCTACGTGTTATAGAAAGACATCGTCCAGTTAGCGTTTCTGCAAAAAATTTAGTGAGTAGCAGTGACTCAGAAATCTCTTCATTTGATTCTCCCTCCTCGAAAGATAGCAAAGATGAGTCCATTCCCAGAAAAAAAATTAAATATTTGTAGTTTCTTTATATTCGAACTTTATCTTTTGTGTAACCTTTGTTAATCCATCGTTTTTAACCTCTAATGGGGCTTGCTCAAAAATCTTCATTTTGTATGATTTTTGTTTTACGAGCGATCGAAATGAAATAGTATTCTGTGTAATCACCTTCTACTGTTTTATGAAAAACTTATCTTTCTCCAAAACATTTCATGGGGTTAAGCAATTTTGTTGACCAACCTTCATTAGTTTGTCTTTGTAACTCAAAAATATGAATATTTAAAGTATACCATTCTCTAAGTGGACACTATTCTTTGGTCTTCAACATAAGACTTTCTTAGTTCAAAATAATGAACATTGCACCCCAACACTTATTGGGCAACCATCTGACTAAAAAGGATGAGCATTATCACCCAATAGTATATTCTGTTAGGTTTAAAGAGATGAGCACTATGATCTAAACTTTTTTGGAATGTCTGTTGAGTCCAAAAAGATGAACATTTATGGAAGTCGTTTTAAGATGGCAAAAGAATTTTATATATAAGTCGGCTATTATGGAACCTCATTAAAAAATTCATGCGCCACCAGGGCACAACAAAGTATGCCACTGATACTTACATAAGTTCATAAAGAAAATATTTACAAATTTACACATTCACTCTGAATAAACCTTGAGGTGCTCAATGTTCTAGGGGTGAGGAATATCTCTTCATTCTTTATCTTTGAGTCTGTATGTCCCTATCTTGACTTTTTTTGTTACCGTGTACAGACCCTCCCAGTTATGAGCTAACTTGCCAAGCCTATTTTCTTTCGTATGGAGGAAACATTTCCTCAGAACTTTTTCCCCGACTTTAAATTCATGTTTTCTAACTTTTGAAGCATATCGACCTCTCATCAAAGTCTGATACTGTAAAGAATTTAGTTGTTCCCTTCTTATTTTTTCTCTACCATATATAACTCTGTGCGTTTTCCCTTGTCATTTGTCTCCTGGGAATATTTGCTGAGCCTGAATGAGGGGAATATTTTATCCGATGTTACCACTACATCCTTACCATAAACGAGTAAGAATGATGACTCTTGCGTTGCGGTCCAGGGAGTTGTTCTATAAGCCCAGAAAAAATCTTGTAGATAATTTGGGCATTTTCCAGCATTAGCTTCCAAGTTCTTTTTTAAACCGTCTAGAACTGTCTGATTAGTCACCTCGACATGGTCATTCACTTGAGGGTGAAAGGGTGCTTAGAAGTATTGTTGTATTCCCTTAGATGCACAAAGGATTTCATCTCTTTGTTATCGAACTGTGGTTCGTTGTCCATTGTTATTTTCCTCGGAAGCCCAAAATGACAACAAAGGTTAGTAACAATAAATATGATCACATCATTAGCTTTTGTCCCTGCCAAAGGCTCAGCTTCCACCCACTTAGAAAAATAGTCGAAACAATGATTGTCTATCGATCTCCAGATGTCATCGGTAAAGGTCCGACAATGTCAATGCCCCATCTGTCAAATGGTAAAGACTCAGGTATCGATTCGAGGGGTACACCCGGTTCATGGATTGTGTTAGCAAATTTTTGGCAAGTAACGCACTTCTGCACTAATTCCTTAACATCCAAAAAGAGAGTCGACCAGTAATACCCAGCAAGAAGAAATCTTCATATGAATATTTTGTAGCCACAATACGTTGACCCTTCCCCTTCATGTAGCTCTGAAAGTATCATTTGCGATTGATCTCTTCCTAAACATCGGAGTAAATGCCGACTAAAATATTTTTTATACGGTATCTGCGATTACAACATACCCATATGCCTTAAATCGTATTCTTTTAACTAGCACCTTATTAACTGGTAATTTGTCATTCATAAAAAATTCTTGAATCTCGCTCCTCCAATATTTTGCCACACTTGTAGAAATTTGAAAAGCTTCGATAGATTCTTTAACTGATTCAAACCCTTTTACTATAGAAGGGTTTTCTTGTGTGATTATCCAAGAGTACTGCTCTGAGTAAGAAACCTTAACCAGAGAACCAGCTACCAAATTTCCAGCTCTATGAACATGATCGTATCTGAAGCCTTCAAGAGCCAAAATTAAAACCTTCAAAGTCCCCAGATATTTCACTAAGTGATCTTTTCTTGCTTTCGATAGACCAGATGCAACTACACATTTAAGATTGTTAAAATGGCATTACCTTACTTATCTAATATGCATTAATAACGCAAACGATAACCGAACCAGCTCACTTGATGGCACAAAATCGATTGGAGGTTACTACGTATATCTTGATCTTCAAAAAGCAGTAGGTGATGGCATGCTCGAGTACCAAATTTAGCCAACCTGTTTGCATACTCTTGTGGTTGCGATTGGTGTTTCTTAAGCTTCATATTACTCTTCATCGCGTGTCTGTTGTTACATGTGACAACTTGGAAACTGCGTCGTTTGCTCCAAATTTGGTACTTAATGTGCACACCACACATATCAAAATTGATATGCACTACAAACTCATTCACAAATTTGGTCTTCGTTTCTCTCCGTTCCATTTTAGGGGATGATAAAATACATGAATTAGAAAAGAATGGTCTCTTGATGATGGCACGCAAGAACCAACAAAAGAATAATAGTGTGGATAAAAGACAAAATCAAGCTAAAGAAACCGTTCGAACAAGATTTAGTGAACTGAAGAGCAACTTCACTGCTAACCCTAAATCACAACATCCTCAAACCCCGTCGTGTAGACTTACCAAAACAAACCACGACATTTACACTAAAGAACTATTGGACTAAGCCAATTACTAAATTTTGGGCCACTCACATAAAATACGGCATAAGAATAGTTTAAATAAAAAATAATCGTTACACTTACTGCTACTTATTAACAGTTTTTAGATCTGCAATAGTATGCAGCAAATGTATAATCATAACATGTAATTGACTCATTAAGCAAAAACTACAAAAAAAAATAAAAAAACACAAAGGAAACATCTTCTTTTCCGTCCCTCTTATCTTGACTAGACTAATCTAGTACAAGACGGATTTTGGATTTTAGTTTATCATCTCATCCCAACTAATTCGTTTTAATGGAAATTTCTTGTGGTGCGTGTCTGTCACGTGTTACAAATATACAACAACTACTTGTTAGTAAGTGATATGATATAAACTTTTGTAGAAAAAAACAAGACGACTACGATTTTATTATTTAGGAAGTTTACAAATTATAAAGAGTATAGACTCTTATTTATAAAATATATGGACTAAATGGATTTGGGCATGATATCTCTAACATCCTCTATCAAACTCACAATGTAGCAGACGCATTAAGAGTTTGTTAAAAAAAACAAAACTGAGATATTGATAGAGCGTTTGTAAAGAAATCCACAAATTGTGTTTCTTTGCAAAGAAATTCGTAAATCGAAGATAATCTTTAAAACTTCTATATACGTATTCTTCACACCGCTCACAGTCAGTCTTACAAAGGCTCCTTGTAGTTGAATCAAGAAACCTAAGAGGAACAAAAACATGTCAACTAGAGGAATGGACTCAAAGTGCTTGAGAAACCAAAGGTAGACAAGGAAGCATAACAATGAGGCACTAAAGAACTCTTCTGTTGATGAGTAAAAAATTGATATTCTTCCCATATTCTTCATAAATATTCTTCAAGTACTCATTTTCACGCATCTTTTCTACCTCCCCATCTTCTTCAACCAAATCTCCGACCACCGATCTCCGACCTCCGACCTCCGAACTCCGAACTCCAATCTCCAATCTCAGTCTCAACCTCAATCCAAATCCAAATCCAAATCCAAATCCAAATTCAAATCTAAATACCAAATTAATCCAAACGAATCAAAACGAAAAATATCGATCTAAGCAAACGTCATAAATAATCCAAACGTAAAAAAAATATGCACCAAATCCAAATCCAAAACGAAATCCAACACTAAATCCAAATACCAAATCCAAGCAAAATCTATACCAAATCCAAATCCAAACAAATCTATACCAAATTCCTATCCAAATCCAAAACTAAATCCAAATCCGAATCCAAGTTTTAATCAAAACCAAAACCAAAACTGATGAGTCCGAATTCAGCATGCTCCCGGACACGGACAGATCAGTCCAAGGCCTCCGGACCGGACAGATCGGACAGATCACATGGACCAGACAGATCACTTTGAACACTATGACCATAGGACTGTTCGAACTATGACAAAAATACTAAAAAACCTAAACACTTCTTGACTAAGCCACTTGCTCTCCTGCTTAGAGCTCATGGGTATTTGAACATGACCCGGGTCCATTAAACATGACCCGAAAGCCCATAAGGGCCCAAACATCACATTATAAATACCCAACCACCTGCATTAACTATGGGTAATGAAAATTAATTGCTACCAAGCTGCTTAATTATCTCTCTACTCTCTAAACACTTAAAACACCCACACACCACCACTTAAACACTCACACACCACCATAAAACACCAACTGAAATTACGAGCCTACCCTCAGGCGATTATTATCCGCACCAAAAACCAAAACCAAAAGCAAAATTGAATCCACGATTTTACCAACATTAGATCTGCACTGCTCCGATAGCGCTTTCTTCCGAATTGTAACACCAAATAACAATCCAACCGACGAGATTGAAAGGTTAGATGTTCCAAACACGTTGTCTGAAATTCAACGAAAATCGATAACAATCCAACGAGGTTTGTTGATTGTGTATGCACAGACCTGATCCGAAAATCAAAAAATTTCTCTCTTTGTTTTATTCTGGCGGACAGTTAAAACAACTGCCCGCCCGCACATGGAAGAAACGAAAACTGAAACTCAAAATCTAAACCTAACGTTCGAGAACTGGAACTCAAGTTCTAAACCTACACTCACATACTATGTAGAAAAAAAAAACGACTAGAATTTTATTATCGAGAAAGCTTACAAGTTACGAACAATATACTTGTAAAATATATGAACTAATCAACTCGGACAAAATATATCTACCAAAATTAAGAAAGCAAATCTATTTCTCTAACAGAAAATCGCACAAATTATATATATATATATATATATATATATATATATATATATATATATATATATATATATAGTAAATAGCTTAATTACATTTAACTTCCTTAATTTACACTTGCAGGTTCACAAACTATATATATAAATAAATAAATAAATAAATAAAAGAAATAGCGAAAGGAGAAAGACGAGATACAAACTAAGAGTTACAAAAGTATATTAGTTGATGGCACTGCATATCTTTCTTATCTGGCCAGCAGTAGAAGTTAAAGGTTCGATATCTCCCATCTTGATCATTGCGGATGCAAAGTCGGACGCGAAAAGTCTAGGGTTCCTGCTGTATTCGAAGACAATAGCGTCTGTGGAACCTCCGCTGAAAAGAGCCTGGTCGGTCTCGAGAAGACCCTTCTTTCTCAAAAGGTTCTTGAAGTAGTTATTGTCAAAGGAGTTGGGAGTGACGGGATCGAAGGGTGCTAGATTTGAGTTGCCTCCAATTGTGGGGCAGCGGCGCTGACGTGTAGACGCAAAGCCAGCGTCGATGTCATGACTTCCGTTGTTGTAGATCCTATCGCGGAATAAGAAACACTGAGCTTGGCCTATGGTGTGAGCACCTGCACGCATGCATGCATTATAATTGATCAGGAAAAGAGTAGTTTATATTAGTTTGTATCGATGTTGATGTTTTGTGTGAATATGTATGCATACCTGATAAAGCTACCATGTCTCGAGCGTTAAGACCTTTTCCGGCAAAACGAGATATGAGTAAGTCTAGACTGTCTTTGAAGCCAGGAAGATCAGTTCCAGCTAGAGCTTTGTTAGCATTTTTAGAATCTCTTCTTCCAAGTTTCACCGTCCAAGATGGACCTCCGACGTATCGCGAAGCATCTCTTGCAGCAACAGCTAGGAGATCAGCACAAGAGACAACTCCAGGGCAAGCTTTCTCAAGTTCAGCTTTGGCCTTTTCCACGACTTCAAAGCCCCTGGCGGAACCCTTGTTGGGCAATGCATCCTTCTCACTTTGGATAGAGGGTGTGTTGTCGAGCAAGAGTGAGGCATCGCATCCCTGAACAAAGCAGTCGTGGAAATGAAGGCGGAGAAGAGAAGCAGCCATTCTACGCTCTCCAGCGATGGAACGTCCAATTGAATTACGTATGATACTCAGCGCATTCGGACATGTTTCGGCGTAAAAGGTGGAAGATAGATGTGCACTAGTAGTTGTGGTGGTTGTTAGAAGAATCGCTAAGACGAATGCAGCAGCCAAGGTCAAGTTACTAGTAGTATAAGCCATTAGTTAGTTTGAAAGACAGAAAATGCTTTGAATGGAAGGAAAGGAGAGAAGAAGATGATGATGATGAGAATAAGGAAGAAGTGGATGGCATTTATATTTAATCAAGAAGAGGGCGCTTAGTGAATAGTCGCCGGCGGTCAGTCTTTGCTGCTATGCTATGCGATGCTTCAAGTTTAAGTTGTCCTATGATATGATATGAGCATGCTTGGAACAAGTCCTTGTCTATTTTGGTGGGTGGCTCAGCCTCTTGTTGGTGTCCACATATGACCCCTTCTCTTCTCTTCTTCCAAATATATGTAAACCCTTCACAATTACATACTTACTACTTTGCTTCCTATTATTGATGACTTATGTATGTATGTATGTATATCTTTTTGAGTTATTATTATTTTATTATTTTTATTTTTTATTTTTTATTTATTTTTTTGCTTCGACCATCGAAAAATGAATATAAACAAATAAAAAGAATCAGAGCTATGATGACAAAAGAACCATAGGCCGGCATTGAGTTTTAGATACATGGTTTTCATTTAATTTATACCAAACTTTTGGATTTCAAAGGTATGATGTTCATACATATTTAATTTACTTTTCATAATATAGAATTGATTTTTAGGTTTTATAGTTTAAATCGAATCTCGTTACCATAGTGACATCCCAAATTTAAAAATATGATTTCAAAATTTATTCATTTGGGCATTGTTTGAGCTGTCACTATTAAGTAACACAAAGTCGGCTGCGACAAGTGGGCATAAATTTTATTTCTGATATAAGCTTTTATCCATCTAAAATATGAGATGAATACGAAGAATCAAGCTGCTTGACGAATTAATATTATTTATACTTTTGAAACTATAGATATAATCAATAGTTGATATTAGCTGGACTAGTCAATATTTAGCGAAGGTTGTTGTAATTATATATGATAATTGTTAGATTCTATGAACCTAATAAAATAATAGTTTTTTCAGACGCACGAGTTTTAAAATTTTATTGACTAGAAACAATAACACATATAATCATATTTTATATTTAAAATATTTAAAAATTTAATAATGGTTTAATTATTTAATTCCAAATTTTATTAAAATAATATTAGAATTTTAATAAAAGACAAACGTTTATGGGTATTCAGACTACAAGGTGGTTATCTAATAAATATTCATTTATCACTATGTAGTTATCCATACTTTATTGAATATCGGTTGATTATTGGCATATAAATTTGATGTTGGGACGTTATTGGTAGATTACTCTAATGCATATATACTATTTGATGAACTCCGACTTGACTCACCTAGAATTTGTTAGAGAAAAAATTATTAAAGAGAGATAAAGTAACTGTAAATAGCATGTGGTGATATATAATTGTCCACCCCTTATAAGAAGTGACCTCTTATGTTTACAGTGACCAAAGTGCGGGTTTTTAACTCATTTGACCCAATAATACATAAATTTCTTTTTAAGGTTGAAACTTATCCTACAACGTACAAGTCCTAAAGCCAGCCAAAGCTAAACTTTTGGGAAAATAAATATTTACCTTATCAGTAGCCCTTCAGTCCTATTGAACTGGTTCAGACATGAATACATGAAATCCTCATAGTAAGGTTCAAAGGTATTAACCCAATAGTTTGTGCATCCGAAGTAGATGGTTTTGGGATTCTTTTGATCGATTTGGCCGATCTGTTTCAGAGTGATAAATGGCACTCAAATTTATCTCCTAGTGTACACTTCGATATACAACATCCTGAGGAATTTTGTGAGACTTCAAATGAAGTTTCTTCGTTTTAAAGATATCGGTCCCCATTTTCAGTCGAGCTAGTTTGTCTCTAAATAGTGGTTTATGATGAAGTTTTTTTCTTTAGGGTGGACGCCTCAAACTTCGTCACCCAAAGGATTTCGAAAAGATTTTAGGGCTTACGTTTTTTAGTTTCCAAGGAGAAACCTGCACATTTATGCCACATGTCATCCTTCTCTAACCTATAGCCAATAATGTACTTATAGCCTTGCGACGCGTGCACATAATGTTTTTGATGATGCATCTTCCCGATGTGCTTATAACGATTTCTTCTTAAATAATGATATGAGAGTTGGTTGTATTTATAACTTCACGATTATTAGAGAATTCATATCATCCTTGCAAAGCGTGTTAGAGCCTTCCACGTGTCATTTGTTTTATAATCCAAGGACTAGCATTTCTTAGACTAGCCATGCACGTTTCCACTCCCCGAGGTTCTCGTGGTGATCGGTGTCGGGAATACATTAGAGAAATGATGGTACTTCCTACTATAAATACAGGATACCTCAGGGTTCCACAATGCTTCACAATATATTCTCTTAATTGGTTATTTTTAGAAATAGAAATCGCCCAAGTACAGAGAGAAAATGTATGCTGCCTCTCACTACGATCCTTTTCCCTGAGCTACCAACCAAACTAGGTTAGTCCACCCTTCTTTAGAATTTACAACGCATGGATTCCTCACGTAAGGCTACCAGTTCGATAGTGGTTAGAGATCATTCTTATGACCAAACGTCAAGCCTCCCACAAGCCCCTATCGAGCTGTCTAATCGGTCTTTTTTTACCTCCGACCTCCACATCATGCAAGAAAATGTCTTGAAAGTACCCCAACTGTATCGAGCTTCCAAAAACGAGAGCCCGATGGCAAATTCAAGACTTGACTCCCAAGTGAAAGAAGAGACTCATTTTTTATTTGAAGTCCTACGAATTGGTCTTCCTTACGCATACTTCCTCCAAGCACTCTGATTAATCTAGTTGAGACAAAGCTCTAGTATACTAAAAAAACTCCCTGAATCGAGGACGGTAAGAAAACCAAAAGAAAAAATTGATTTTATTCATAATCTCTTTAGAGCTATGGGGGATTACGCCCACAACAAAGTAACTAATTTATAATTACATCATTTTCCATAATATGAACCACCTCGACTGCTACTTCTCCGTTCTGAAATACCTTAGGGTGGTAATCGACCTGTCAGAATCTGATCAGGAATTGAGTAAGTGATTTGTTTTTGTGTGGGAGACATGAGAAACTAATATTTCTATAGGTTCAACTAATCCAAGCTTTATTAAAAACTCGTAGAGCATTAAAAGTAAGTATCCCGTATTAGCTATCTAATATAGACTTATGGTATTTCTTCCTCTTTTGCGTGACTAATCACTGCTTTCATTTTTGTGGTGTTCATGAAGAATATATGAAATTATTTCTTACTGACGCTGATTCATGCAAAGCGCAACTCTCAAAGCTGACAAGTTGGGCCGAAAAATCTTGGGATCAATTGATGAGTCCAGAAATATTCACAACTCAATGTAGAAACTGGACATGGGTAATCCGGACAATAATCACCAACTGAAGTATCTGGACAGGACAAAAGTATTAAAGAACACTAAACACCTTTTGACTAAGCTAATTGCTAATCAGCTTAATAAACTAATGAGTTTTTGAACTCGACCCGATTTCATAAGTTTGATCCGAAAGCCCATATGGCCCATAATTAAGGGTATAAATACCCAACCACTTTCATTAATGTGGGCAATGAACATTTAATACAACCAGGCAACTTAAATCTCTCATTACAAAACACTAAAACATTTAATATCCTTGAAATACCACAAAAAATCTGACAAAATTACCCTCAGTCAAAAATAACCCTCACCAAATTGGCGACTGCAATGGGAGGAGAAGGTGCCTGAATCTAGCATTTGAAACCAACGAGAAAAATCAGTTCGGATGAATCCGGACGAGCAAGCAGTGCCACCAACTTTGGTAGAAGTGGTGGGAGAAAACGATGAGTACACGAACTAAGAGTGAGACAGGTTGAAAGCTGAGATAGAAGCCTTGAGGGCTGCTTAAAATATGGAGTTAGGCTTGAAAGAAAAATCAAAGGTTTCAGCCATTTACCACACTGACATTCCAAGGGAGCATGACCCATCAGCAAAGACCCATTTGAGTACTAAAAAGACTCATGTTAGCTCAAAGAAGTCTCACTGGTCTAAACTGGTGGAGAGCTCGGAGTCAGAATCCTCTAGTAGCTCTTCGAATGAGGATTGAATTGAGGAGTCCATGTCATCCAGCAGTGATGAAGGCAGGTTTAAGAAGAAGCAAAAGTTGGTTAAAAAATATTCAAGAAAGAGGGATAGGCATGGAAGGTTGAAAACGCATATGAGTAAAGGGTCACCTCATAGCCATAGTCTGAGGCACATTGACCAGCTCTTGATGGATCCTTTCGCTTTCCATGATGAACCATGTATCTTTGCAACTCCCACTGAAGATACTGTTTTCAGTAGTGGCCGGAATTGGAGACAGTCTCCATTGTCCTCCAAGATACTGTCCGGAAACCTTCCTAAGAGGTTTGACAGTACTAAGATGGAAAAATACGATGGGAGCAAAGACCCATATAATCATCTAGAGTAGTTTAAAATTTTTATGATGAATTTTGACGATGATGACAAGTTTCTTTGTAGAGCCTTCTTTCAATCTTTTACGGTGAGCGCTCTAAAGTGGTATAACAGCCTACCACAGGGGTGCATCAGAAATTTTGATACCTTTTGGGTGGCCTTCTGGAGGCAGTTTATTGGAAGTAAGGAGGTGAAGGGCAATGAAAACACTATCATCCATTGTGCCCATGATCCAAATGAATCATTGAAAGAATATATAAGTCGGTTTGTGAACACAAGGAATAGATTAGGTGATTGCTTTGAGAAAGTAGCAATAGATTCTCTAAGACAGGGTTTGAACCCTGGCAATGTGGCCGATTCAGTAACCAGGAAGAAAGACATGACATGGGGCGGCTTGTTGAACCAAGTGGGAAAGCAAATCAATGTAGATGAAACAAAAAAGACTAGGGTGCACAAGCAAGTGAGATCTGCCCCAGCTGCACCAAACCACAATCTCACCCGGCTCTAGCTCAGAGTCAGCAGTCCAGAAATATGCGAGGACCTTGGGTCCAACCGGAGTGGTTTGCCGAATTAAAAGAGAATGTGGCAACCATCTATGATAAAACAAAATATGAGGTGCATTTTAGGAAGCCGACAACGCTTCAATCTCTAAGGGAAAGTCGCAATGCTTGTTTTTGTCAATATCACCATGATATTGGCCATAACACAGAAGATTGCATCGCTTTGAAGCAAGAGGTGCACAATTTGATTGAAAGAGGAAAACTAGGTGCTTATGTTAAGAGAAGAAGTGGGAATAGGCATGATAATGCTCATCGGACCGGCCCAACAAACAATGCAGGGACATCGGCTCCGGACGGGGCCATGGTGATTATTAAGAGATTCGATGTAGAGTCAGAGTATTTCGATCTTGATCCAGCTCGGAATAAGGTGGGTGTTATAACAGAGCATACCAAGACAGTGTCCGGACTCATAGGCTTTTTTGAGTCACTTACCATATTTGAGTGAATGCACCAACTCCTTCTTCAAGGAAGAGGCATGTTCACACTCTGGCTACTCAGTTGGAGGGAGGCATGTCGTCTTATCAATCCCAAATTCCTTTTCCCTTCATTAGTTTTTATGAAGACGACTTGAGGGATATAGCTGGTCGTCATGAAGATGCTGGGGTAATAGGAGCATCAATTGGGGGCAATGACATTAGGAGAATTTTGGTGGACATTGGCAGCTCAACCAATATCCTCTTTTTGAGTTCTTATAAACAAATGAAGAATCCGGCAGTGATTCAACGTTCAAACAGATCCATTGTGGGTTTCACTGGAAGCTCTGCGGACGTAGTCGGGGAATTCGAGGAGGAGGTTTTGTTGGGCAAGGGCCCTTTCAAGAAAATGGTCAGGGTACTCTTTGTTGTGTTAGATTGTCCCACATGCTACAATTCCATTTTGGGAAGGTCTTGGCTCTCCAGGATGCATGTTGTAGCTTCAACAGTTCACCAATTTTTAAAATATTCTGTTCAAGGACAAGTGGGAGTTGTTCGGAGTAGTAAAAAAATAACAAGGGAATGTTATGCAACTGCACTTGCTCCAAGGACTTTAAGGGCAGTTCGGATAAATGAATATTAGCAGTTGGTGGGGCCCTCTGGGGGAGAGGGTGAAATTGATGACCCCGGAGAGACCCCTGGTGTTTTAATACCAATTGAAGAGGTTGAAACTCACTCTCTGGCTGAAGTGAGATGTGTCAAGATTGGATCTAAGATGAAATCAGAACTAAAGAGAAAAGTTTTATCATTTTTAGCAAACCACCAACACATTTTTGCTTGGCGTAATGCTGATGTAACCGGAGTGCCTGCAGACTTTATTTCACACCAGCTATCCATCCGGAGAGATGTAGCACCCGTTGTGCAAAGAGAATAGCTTTTACTAAGGAGAAAACTTATGTTATAGTTCAAGAGGTTGACCAGCTTACTAAGATGGGGCACATAAAGGAATCGCAGTACCCTTTATGGACAACCAATCCAGTGTTAGTAAAAAAGAAAAATGGGAAGTGGTGTGTGTGCATCGACTTTACTGACCTTAATAGGGTTTGCTCAAAATATTTGTATCCAGTTCCCCGGATAGATCAGTTGGTAGACTTCACATCTGGGAAAAAGTTGTGGTCCTTCATGGATGCCTTCTCCGGTTATAATCAGATTCACGTGGATCCAAAGGACCAGGAGCACACTACTTTTGTTACTGATAGGGGGCTCCATTGCTACAAGGTGATGCCTTTTGGATTAAAAAATGCTAGGGCTACTTATCAGAGGTTGGTGAACAAAGCATCCGTTGATCAGATTGGAAGAAATATGGAAGTCTACATTGATGACATGATGGTAAAGAGTGTGGAAGAAGAATTACACTTGGAAGATCTGCAAGAGACTTTTGCCAACTTGGTAAAAGTTAATTTAAAATTAAATCCAGAAAAATGCATTTTTGGAGTACAGTCCGGTAAGTTTTTTGGGGTATGTTATAAGTGAGAAAGGGATACAGCATGATCCGGACCAACTTAATGCTTTACTGCAGATGGATCCTCTTCGGAATATTAAAGAAGTACAAAGATTGACAAGAAGGTTGGCTGCTTTAAATCATTTTATCTCAAGATTTTCGAACAGATGTGCCCCGTTTTTCAGAACATTAAAAGGTGCTAAAGACTTCAACTGGTCTCCACAGTGCGACCAGACTTTTGATGAAATAAAGAAGCATTTATCTTCCCCAAAACCCTGTTTAAACCTATTGATGAAGAAACATTGTATATATATTTAGCAGTCTCTGAATGTGCTATAAGTGCGGTGCTAGTAAGAGAGGTGGACAATTATCCTCGTCCGGTGTACTACATCAGCAAAAGCCTGATGGATGCTGAAAAAAGGTATTTAAAACTCGAGAAACTAGGACTAGCTTTGGCAATTGCTGCCAGGAAAATGAGGCCCTAATTTCAGTCTCATTCTATTGTCGTCCGGACATCGTTTCCCTTGAAAAATGTTCTTCAAAAGGCACACATATCAAGTAGGATGACCAATTCGTCATTAGAGTTGGGAGACTATGACATTGATTTTGCCCCTCGAACTGCAATCAAGGCTCAATCGTTTGCTGATTTCCTAGTTGAATTCCATTCGGATATGAGTACTAAACAAGCTACAAGTGAAAAAACTAAGAAAGTATGGGGTGTCCGGACCGATGGTGGATCAAGTACCATGGGTTGTGGTGCTGCGATGTGCTTAACCTCTCCGTACGGCGACCAGCTATACCAGGCTATATGTTTTGCTTTTAGGGCTTCTAACAATGAGTCTGAATACGAAGCTGCTATAGCTGGTTTGAAGTTAGCCTTGCTTTGTGGAGCTAAAAGAGTTAGGTTAATGAGTGATTCTCACCTTCTTATCCATCATGCCCAAGGTCAATCTGAGGCAAAAAAGGAGCAGTTGATTAAATATTTATTCATTCTTAAAGAGGTGGCAGTTAACTTCAAAAAGATCAGCTATGAGCACATACCCAGAACGGAGAACACACTAGCAGACTCCTTGGCAACCATAGCATACTCTGAGTCCTACCCATGGATTCATGTGCAAGAATTCCCATCTATTTAACCCAATCAGAGCAAGGAAGAGGAGGAAAGTTTAAGTATACAATTGGTTCAACCTAAAGACTGTAAGTATCCTCTTCTTCAATACATTTCAGATGGCATTTTGCCTTCGGAAAAACCAGTAGCAAGAAAAATGAAGTTTAGGGCTCGTGGTTTTTTAATCATAAGAGACATCCTTTACAAGAAGTCTGTTAGTAGACCTCTTTTGCGTTGTTTCGGGATTAAAGAGTCCCAAATAGTGCTGTCTGAACTGCATGATGGTGAAGGGTCGGAACATTGTGGTTATAGAGTTTTAACCCGAAGAGTTTTATTGGTCGGATACTACTGGCCATCTATAATGGAAGATGCCAAAGAATTGGTAAAGAAGTGTGATCCATACCAAAGATATGATAAAGAAATTCATATCCCAGCTGTCCCTTTGGAGTCAATTTCTGAGCCAATACCTTTTGCTCATTGGGGACTGGATCTGGTGAGACATCTACCAATTGCGTCCGGAGGGTGCATCACTATTATTGTAGCCATTGATTATTTTTCAAAATGGATAGAGGCAAACCCCTTGGTAGGAACTAATTCAAAAGCTGTTATAAAATTTATCTTATCTAATATTTGTTACAGATTTGAAGTTCCACAAAAGATAACCATAGATAATAGGCCACAATTTGATAACAAGGATATGGAGAGTTTATGTGCTTCTAAGGGCATTCAGCATTGCTTCTCTTCTCCTATCCACCCACATGCAAATGGCCAGGTTGAAGTGGCAAACAGGACCATTCTGTCCGGTCTCAAAAAGAGTTTAGAAGAGGCTGCTGGAAAGTGGTCAAACTATCTACAAGAATTACTATAGGCCTACCGCACTACTCCTGGAGCTGTTACATAGGAATCCCCGTTTTCCTTGGTATATGGTATGGATGCGATTGCTCCTATAGAGGCAACGCTTCCATCATACAGAGTCCACAAGTTTTCCAAACAGGCTAATGAAGTGGCTATCAGAAGTCAATTGTACTTAATAGAAGATAAAAGGGTTAAGGCTCATCTTAGAGCCACCCAATTTAATAAGGTTTAATGAGAAGCATGGTTGCTTCCAGAATCAAAAGAAGGGATTTTCAACCAGGGGATAAAGTATTAAGAAAAGTCTTCTTACATACTAAAGAGAAACAGTTCGGCAAGTTAGCTCCAAACTGGGAAGGGCCTTATGTGGTCATTGAAAAGCTTAAGCCTGGAACATACAGGCTTCAGGACAAAGATGGAAGAGTTTTGAACCACCCATGGAACATTGAACATCTTCGGATGTATCTAGAATGAAAGTTGTGTAAATATTTACTTGTTTAAAGTCCATGTAAATATTAGGGGGCATACTCTTTCCTAACCTGGTGGCGCGGGGAGGTTTTAATGAGGTGTCCGGGTTTTTTAATAAAATTTGATGCCTTCTTAAAATATTCGGAGTTGTTTCATTTACATTTTCCTTAAAGCCTTCTAAGTATCTTTGACAGGTCGGATTGATCCAGTTAAGTGATTACCATTTAACATTTGTCATCAGAGAATTTAAACACTCTCATCTTGAAATACTTGTAAAATAAATATGGGCTATTTAAACACCAGCCATTAAGATTGAGTGAATATAAAATAAAGCAAGAATTTGGCAAAGTAAAACTGCCCGGCTAACACCGGAGGATGATATTAAAACATAAAGAGTGATTTGGCCTTCCAAGGACTTTAAGTTTAAAAAGAAAGAGCTTTACCGGACTCAAAACCGGACACAATTAAAAAATACCTTGGCCATCCAAGGACTTTGGTATGTCATAAAAAAACAAAAAATAGTTAAAACCTTAGGGCTATTTTCCCTTAGATATTCCTGCTTCATCTTGTTTCTTCTTTGGATCTGTGGGTTTATCATTGGAGCTCTCTTCGGTCCCTTCTTCCTCATCAGTGGTATCATCGAAACCACTAGAATAGTTGTGCTTATCGTCATCTGCGCTAGTATGGAATGAGAAGTGTTCGTATTCCACATGTTGCCACAGAGTACGAAGTGTCATCTTCGGAAATGTTTGATGAAAAAGCAAGACCATGTCGGATTTAACTTCAGCATACCTTTCTTCTAGGGAATCTATCACCTTGTTGGTTTATGCATAGACCCTGGCCTAGATTGTCTTCTCCTGCTCTTTTATCAAATCTTCCTTTTCCTTGGTAACTTTGGACACAGCACCTTCCAGGGAAGTCTTGTCACTGAACAGGGCTTGGATAGCATTATCCTTGGTCTTCACCTCTTCTTTCGAAGCGGAGAGATCCTTCTCCAAGCCAGAACACTTGGTTTGGAGTTCTGTGTTAACCATCTCCAAAGTGGCCAGCCTGGTGGCCAAGTCTTCTTTCCCTTTCTTTAATTCCTCGAGCTCTTTCCTCAATGCTTAAGGGCAGATTGACTTCGTACTTGCCTCTCCAAGTTGAGCACTAGCTGAATATGGCCCAACAAAGAGTGAGTCACCGTGTCGTTCTCCCCTGAAACAGTGAAGGACTTACCATTGAAAGTAACCATGTTTGACAAACTTGGGGGAAGGTAGGGGCCAACAAAGTCATGTTTTCAAGGTCATCAAAGTAAAGGCCAGTGTTTTGGAAGCCACTGATGTCCACCCCATCAATATTGATATCCCCTCTGGTACCCTCTCCGGCATGTAGACCACTTGGGATTTGCTCTGCCAAAGTAGGGTATGTTGGGTGGCTGGAGGAAGAGACTCCGAAGGCCGGAGGGCAACTTCATCATCCGAGGAGATTTTCTTCTTCTTGGCTGCCCTCTTTTCACTATTTGCTCCCCGTTTTTTGTCCTTCTTAGGAGCCTTTGGAGTATCTGGAGGACCACCTGCCTCCCTAATACTCTCATCTTCAACTACTTGAAGTAGAGTAGCATCAATTCCCCCTTGGGCCTGTACTCCCTGACTCGCCGGGGCAATCTCCTCAACATCACCTTGAATAACCTCTGATGCAGCTTGTTTCTTCTTGCCCTTATTGCCCTTCATCTTTCTTGGAGCTTTAGCTCTAGGAGGCAAGGCCAGTTTTCCATCATTCTCATCTGTTCTCTAAAGGATGATAGCCGGAGGAGGTGGAGTGGTCAGCTCTTCCCAAGTAAGGTCTCTCCGACCTGTTGTGTTCCAGAGGTGGGACCTCACCAAGTTTCCTGATGTGAAGCACTTGTGAAAGGAATTTCCCCAGCGTTCGACAGCCCAAGCATTTAATTTAACACATGTGGCTTGCCCCTCCTCCATAAAACCGGAGAACTCCTTCGGCAAAACTAACCAAAGAAAAGAAAAACAGTTCAGAAATGCATTTTTTACAAAGTAAGAGAGACAAACATAATAAGATATTTACCTGAGCTCTTCAATCTGCTGGTGAGCATACTAAGGTTAACACCAACCTTGATTTTCCTCTCATTTTCCCATGCTCCGTTGATGAATAGAAATTGGGTCTTCCAATTTTTCTCTAACTCAAGCAAGTCATCCACCACCTTAAATTTGTCTCCCATATTGAAGTGGAAGAATGGGATGTGATGGTTCTTGCAGAGGCTGGCCACAGCAGCAAACTGCTCCATTGAAAGTGGTATTCTATAGAGACTTGACGCCATAATACAGGCGATGAGGGTGTACCAAGCGTTGGGACTCAGTTGGCTTTGACAGAGTTTTATGAGGTGAAAATACCTGACAATTTTTGAATCCAAGGGAAATCTGAGCCCCAGTTAAATAACTATATATAAATGACTATCTCGCTGAGTTTGCAGTCCATTGGGGGTCTTCGGATTGACTGGTATCCTCACCCCTACAGATTCAGGGATCCCCTATTGTGTCCGGATCCGGCCCAGCTCGGCAGTATGAGTATATATATAGTTTATATTCGGCATGGGTAGCAGATACTTGACATTGACCTTATGGAAACAAGGACCCACCTTACCTTCCAGACACTTCGGCAGATACGAATGTTTCAAACAGAGTTTCTCTTTGCCTTTGCCTTTTTTATCAGTGACAGCATCCCCAGTCTGCCCAGAAGCGTCGGTCTCAAATGAATCATCTTCTGTACTGTCCTCTATCACCTCTTCCATCACCATGGAAGGTTTATCAGCCGTTGTTGGTGGGAGAGTGCTGGTGGCTGGCTCAGTAGGTTGTCCGGATTGTTGAGCATCAGCCTCTCTTAGGGGTCTGGTGTCCGGCAGGGGCTCAGTTCCGGAGGGCTCATTATGAGAGCTAATTCTAGTAGCCTCAGGACCAGAGGATTTGTATTTTGGGACTCTGATAGCTGCCCCTGATCTAGTGGCTTTATCCTTGGTCCCAGACTTAGAGGGCCCTGACTTTGGGGACTTGGGTTGAGAGACAGTTTCCTGACCCTTTATTAGACAGCCTGCCCGGCGAAGAGTAACCTTTTCTGGGGATTTCTCAGTATCTGACCACATAGCAATAAATGGAGAGGGTCTCCTTGTACTTGATACTGCTTTCTCCCGCACAACAGAGGGCTGAGACTCCTGAATAGAGGAGCCTGACGGAATGGGCGAGAGGCTTGTCTGAAACAGACGCTTAGGTTTGGAACTTTTGACAGAAGATGATCCTCGATCAGCTTCTGAAGATGGTGTGTCGGGCTTACTGATGGAGAAACTAGAAGACCCTCAGCAATGCGCCTCTCTCGCTCAACCTTTTGCACTTTTTCTAACTCTGAAAGATTCAGCCAACCACCTTTCACCGAAGCGTTTCTCGCCGTGAACATAAACCTACACAAGAAGGATTTTGAGAAGTGAAGTAAAAAGCTCTGAAATAGAGAAATGACAAAGTGATGAAGATGGTAAAACAGTGAAAAGAAGGAATTTATACTAATAAGGCAAAAAAGTTACCAAATACCTAGGAAAAAATGAAAAGGCAAAAGTAATGATTGAAGGCGGCGCTGACGTCATACGTATTAAATGCAGAAGTTGCTTTTTGGGATTAGTGGGAGTGTCATTCTAGGAAGAAAACGACTGGTGAGACGAATCAAAATATGACACGTGTCCCATGATCCATAACAGAACTCTTGAACTTCTGAGAAGTATTCAGTCCGGATAAATCCTGAGCTGAATACATAAACAGTCTGGAGAATGTTGCTAGTGCCTAAGAGGATTTTTTGGTCTTGCCAAAGGCCTTCGACAAAACCTAAAAAAGGGGCTACTGATGAGTCCGGAAATATTCACCACTCACTCAAGAAACCGGACAGGGGTAATCCGGACAATAATCACCCACTGAAGTATCCGGACAGGACAAAAGTATTAAAGAACACTAAACACCTTTTGACTAAGCTAATTGCTAATCTGCTTAATAAACTAATGGGTTTTTGAACTCGATCTGATTTTATAAGTTTGACCCGAAAGCCCATATGGCCCATAATTAAGGGTATAAATACCCAACCACTTTCATTAATGAGGGTAATGAACATTTCATACAACCCGACAGCTTAAATCTCTCACTACAAAACACTCAAACATTTAATACCCTTGAAATACCACAAAACATCTGACAAAATTACCCTCAGTCAAAAATAATCCTCACCATCAATAATTCCACATATGCTTTACCGTAAACAGCCTGATTGGTTGGAAATTCTGGCACCTCCCTAACGACAGCAAAAGCACCAAAAGGGCTGTTATTTCGAAGGTAAAAGTGGGTTTAGAGAAAACTCAAAAAACTTCTCACTACAAGAAAAAATCAAAACAAGTGATCTTCGTACACCTAGGGATCTGATAGTTCACAAAAGAAGACGAAGCATTATTGGTGTTTGGAGTCTTCTGATGCGTCTATATAGGTGAGTTTATCTACCTTGCTAGAAAAGACTTCTACTGGCGGTGTTCCGTATGTGAAGGTATAAAGAGTTGATGAAGAAAGTTTCCCATCTAATAACGTAGTTACCCGTGATTATCATGATCCTTCTAATAGTTTCCAAACATAAAGTAAAGCGCCTGAAATCATGGCTGAATTTCAAGTCTTGCTCGAAATGTCGTCTGATGTGGGGAATTCCGTTACTCACTCGCTGAACTTATCCTTTAAATATACCTTGACACTTAACATTTTAAAATGAGGTAATTTCATTTACTTACTAATGGTTGTTAAGTTCATGTCTTCCTTGCTTAACCACCCTTATGTATTCGTAGCCTTAAATAATAATTGGGCTAAGTAGCAAGAAATTTACCAGAATGATGGGGTTATATCGCTTAACTTATCCTCCCCGATGAAGAAACCTATCAAACACGTGATTGATGACGGAAAATTGGAGTCTAGGTGACATATTAAAAAATAATTAATTGAAAGCAAAAGGGTCCAGCTCGAGAACAATATTTTACCCAACCAAATTATATCAGTCTTAGAGCCAAAGTTTCCAAACTCCATGAAGAGGCCAAAAAGATCAAAGAGGAGCATAATGAAAATTTGCACGACTATGTTAGGTGCGTGATGGACAAATGAGAATAGATCAAGGAAGAAAGTTTTGCAGTTCTACTGATGTTTCTCCGATCTTAGGTTGGGACCCTTTTGGAAGTATGTTCCCAAATCAAAACGCCCTCCAAGGGTGTCGATGGAATTTGACCCAGGTTTTATGTATGAGCACAATATAAATAAGGTACCAATGATCTGAGTGCAGACCCTACAAACCCCATAGGCTCGGACTCCTCAACCAATAGTGATGCTTCCAACCTACTTTTAGTTCTGAAGTTCCTTCAAAATTTTAATCTTCTGAAGCCTTCCATATTACCTTCGAATTATGGTTCACTAATGTCATGTTTTGATTATATCTATTTTGTAAACCATCGATATTTCTTTTTTGGAGATGTTTTTGTAGTGTGCGCCCTCAAACACTTGTAAGTCTTATGCAAATATGTTATTATGACTTAAAACAAAACTTTCCTTGGGCCATGTAAGCTTTCACTTCACATTCTAATATGCGTTAACATTTTTATATTTAGATGGTATATGGAGTTCAGTTTACCCAAACCTCTCGAATCAGGAGCTCAAAAATAGACCCATCTATTATGAGAGATTTCACGGGAGATGGATAGAGTTTGATTTTACCCAAAAAACTCGAGGTATGAGATTAAAAATAGATACATATGATGTGAGAGATTTAAGAAGAGATGCAAAGGTTTCAGTTTTACCTAAACCCTTTGAGTTATGAGCTTGAAGATAACCCCATATCATGTCGAATATCTCATAAAAAATGTAACAAGTTTGGTTTAACACAAAGTCCTTGATCTAGGAGCTTAAAAATAGAGCCATCTGTTGTGGAAGAGTTCATAAGAAATTTAAGAAGTTCGATTTATCCAAACTCCTCAAACTGGAAGCTAAAAAATACATCGATCTGATGTTGAAGATTTTATAAGAGATGTAGGGAGTTTGGTTTTACCCAAAACCATCGAGCTAGGAGATCGGAAATAAACTCATCTGATGTAGGAGATTTCATAAGAGATATATGGAGTTTAGTTTTACCCAAAACCCTAGAGCTAGAAGCTCGAAATAGACCCATATGATGTGGTAACTTCTTAGCAGACGTAAGGAGTTTGGTTTTACCCAATATATCCATCGGATGTGGGAGATTCAATAAGAAATGTAAGGAGTTTGGTTTTAATCAAATATCTCGGCGTAGAAGCTCGAAATATACCCATTTGATGTGAGGGATTTTATAGAATATGTATGGAGTTTGATTTTACCGATATTCCTCGATCTAGGAGGTCCAAAACAGACCCATCTGAGATTTTTAAAAGCCCTATAATCTTAAGTGTCGGTTGTACACAACCTTTACAAAATCCACGAGGTACCCTCACGACTTAGAAGGGGCCGAAAAATAATATGGTTCACGAGGTCTGGTAAAACAATATGGGCCCATAGAACCTCACATTAACAGCATTTAGTTTTACAACAAATTCATATTAACGAGGAAAGGAAATAACAAGATTTCTAACCATAAAGAATTACTTAAATTAACCAAGTGCATAATATCTTAACGAGATAAGATTTAGTTTTCCCTAGTCGTCCAAAGACTTTAAGTTCAAACGATGAATAATAAAGTAAAAGATATAAATTTTTTCCTCATTATCATGAGGGAATGTAAAAGTTAGTTGAAGCAACATGGGGTGTTCATCAAATCACTTATCTAGGATTTGATTCTTTCCGAACACTACCCTAAGTTTTGTCACCTGCTACTCTACTAGAGGTTCTTCCCCGTCGGGTAACCCACGTGATGCGGCACTCACGATCTGAGTGCAAATATTCACCCTTGAAGATAGTTTGATCATCACAACGACTTGATCTACAACCCAAATAACCGCTAGCCTTTATGTGCTTAGACCCTTTATCATTATGGTCTAGCTCCGGAACTACCTGTGGGATCTTCGACCTACTTGTCTCAGCTGATCATGACCTAGCCCCCGTGCTCCATGGTATCTTTCCATTATTGTTTATATATTGCAGCAACTTGGTGTTATATATCAATTTTTGAATTTTCTCTCTTAATGTCGTACCATCCTTTTTTATAGTGGCCAAAATTATCACTATACTTGTTGAATTGACTGTTTGTATACTTGGTCTATCGCTTTATGATAAATCAATACCATACTCTCATTTAGCTTCGTGTAACTCCCACACCTCATCCACCATTCCCGATGGGCCTCCCTCGCCTTGTCTGTTGTAGCCCGACGCCCCATGATCTATAGTTTTTTTTAGATTGGACCCCGAGCTACCCATGGTTGTTTCTGGGCATCAGTCGGGAGAACTGACGATTGGTTATCAGATGCTTCAACCAACTTTTTCTAAAGATATTACTTGCTTACGAGGTGAATCCATATAACGGGACGAGTGCCTGATTAGACGGACCGAGTGCGTGCTCCTAAAGTCATAAGTGGTGTATAGTCTCCTCGAGGTAGACTTGTGCATCAATTTGCTCTAACAATTCCCCAAAAGTAAAATACTTTTTACTTTATACCTCTTGATTTAGGGTATCCTAAAATAAGCTATTGCTTGAAAGATGCAACGACTACCTCCTCACGACACTCCTTGATGCAGTTTTTAGCGCACACAAAACATTAAGTAAAACCTTCAAGATTTCCTCACTATGCTGATTAGAATGTATGACATGCTCTATGTGGCCCCTAATTACCTTGCCATCATCAAATCAATGTCGGAAGAGTGCCCACAGCATCTCGAAGCCCGTGATAGACATTAGGGCTAACCCACTAAACGAGGTAAAATCCACAGGCCTTAAGGTCATAAAGAATGTGCGACACCACATGCAATCATCATTTATGAAAGTTCATCGTGATTCCCATAAAACACTCGATATGCCGCTCCGGGTCATGGTACCCGTCAAATCATTTTGACTTGCTAACATCAAAACTCCACGGTAAATTGTACATCATAATTCTAGAGACTAGACGACATGCTAACATACCATAGCTACAAGATTGAGAAGCTCTCTCTAAAGCTTTATTTAGAAACAAAGTATGTATTAGCATAATAACTTGACGTTGGATGACCGTACGTAGGTCCCCGCCTTGGTGTTTTCCTCAAACTTCGAGATATGGAAGGCTCTGAGCTAAGCTCTATCATTCTTCATGAAATTCTGGATTGGTAAACCGAGAATCCTACTCCATTACCACGACCCTCACTGCTACATGTGAAAACCGTGGAAAAAACCTTAATTCATTGTTGAACATATCGATCACCTTTGCTTCGTTTCACCTCAACCTCCCCGTAATAATTTTCTCTCAGTCTACGCCTCTTAAATGGTATGCCAATTCGAGAGCTTCATGGACCAATTAGGTAAGAACGTCTCTCGCCTCGCTCAGAGACTCTGATAGACTCCGGCTTCGCCCCCAAAAGTCTCATTTTTAGGGGCTTCGAGCTTGGTCAGAGACGATGATCGTGAATGACTTGTAAGCATCTTCCTTGACTGTTACCTCATCAAGTTCCTCATTGTGGACCTTGGCCCTTTCCCATGGTCGTATGAGTCTTCTACCACATGAGGGTGCAAAAACTACAGACTACCTAGTGGCATTCACCGTGAAACCCTTCTCCTCTCGCGGTCTTGGAGCCTCTAATGTAAGCAACAGCCTTTGTCCCTCAAGCTAGACTATTTTATTGGAAGATTCAAATGTACCTTACGTCTCCATCCTTCGTAGCAAATAGGAAGTTGGGTTACTGAAAGTTCCCTAAGTATCCATTTTACGAAAGCTTGCTCCGGAAAAAATAGATTAGTCTAGTTTTGAATGTTGACTTCAGCTACCAGTTCGAAGTGTGCTCCCATTATGGTCGCCACTAATGAGCCTCGAATTGGTGCACCTAAAATTTATAGAGAAGTATCTAGAGAGAGAAATATTAATAAATGGTAATAAGTTGTTCTTCACAACCCCCCCCCCCCCCCCCTCCCCCCTCCCCCATGAAAGGGTGACCTCTTATATTTATAGTGACTAAAGTGGGATTTTTTAGCTTATTTGGTCGAATATTACATAAATTTCTTTATAAGGCTTAAACTTATATACAACATACAATGCTTAAAGTTGTCTTAAGACTAAACCTTTACGGAAATTAATATTTCCCTTATCATTATATATATACAATCAAACTATACTTACACTTATCACATATTATATAAATATACTACCTAATTATTCTATGGATCAAACTATAACGATACTAATAAAATATAATATAATATACTATTTATACTATAATCAAACTTTAAAAATATTTATCACATATGATACAAATATACTATTTAGTTATATTATAATCAAACTATAATAATATACATCACATATAGTAGTATAATATTTATACTATAATTAAGTTATAACACTATTTATCACATATAGTATAGTATACTACTTATAATCTAGTATATTATACTAGATATAATCTAATTAATTTATTACAATATTTATCCCTACTTCTCAAAAAGTTGATTAACCCGTCTTTGATAAGTTAATCTAGCATTTTTTAACCTAAAATGCACTACTTTATAGCAATACAAACGTCTTTTTGTTTGAAAAGAAGTATGTTCTTCATTCTTCATATGCATTTGAATTTGAGTGTACCCTGAATATGCATTTATAAATAAAAAACTCATAACCAGAAGCTGCAATAACCAACTAATCAATTCGAGAAAAAGAAAATGCATCCTTAGGACAAGCCTTATTAAGGTCAACAAAATCTTTATACACATCTTTCATTGCTTATTCGTTTTCTTAACCAAAACTAGATTAGCTACGCATGCTAAGTACTTAAATACCTGAATATAACCGAACGTCAATAACTTTTCTACTTTCTTGACGATAGCCTTCACATATTGTCTGAGAAAAACCCTTCTCTTTTGAAGAACTAGCCTCAATCTTCTATCAATTTCCAATTCATAACAAATAATAGACAAACTCAACCCACCAACATCATCAACATTCGCAAGAAAAAACATCCTCATTATCTTTTAAAAAATTATTAATTATACTCTTAAAGTTTGAATCGGTTGACTTCCGACTTTAACCACTCGCCCGTTCGACAACTCTTCTTCAACCAATTTATTCAAACATTCATGACAGTGTATTTCTTCCCTATGATCGTCAACCTTATCTTCAAACTCATTTCCCCCTCTAGTTGACGACCCTCTAATTGCTAGGATTTTAACTTTCGAGGATCTAAAGCAATTGCGCAACAATCCCTCGTCGCTATCTAACGTCTCTTAATAATCCTAATAAAATTTCCAACCAGATACTTGAGACACTGCCAAAACGATAAACTAACAACCTCTATTTTATATAAGCATAGCCAATCCATAATTGCATTATAAGGACTTGGAACATCACGTATCGTAAACAAAATCCTCACAGTGTTTTTTGGTATTACCAACCCAATTGTCACTAAAAGCTGAATTTCCCCGACATAACCAGAAAATTGACCTTTGTAACTTACTTATTCCAAATCAGTCGACTTGTATGGTCGTACCCTAATCATCTTATCATAATTTATCTTGAAAAAAATATTAACCGATCTGTCATTCTCTATCTGAACACGAGTAACCATGATCCTTAAAATATCCAAACTAATAATCAATGCATCCACGTGATGAGTGGCGAATCCTCTCAAATAATCATTAGTAAAGGATGGATCAACGATTGACTTCCTATATTGATGTTATAAGACTCATCAACTAAATGCAGATCTAAATACTTTGTATTCCCTCTTTTAGAACTTGAGCTCATTCAAGATAAAGTATCATCCCTTCCCCGAGATAATATACAAACATTGTTTCTTTTTATCATTTCTCTTTCATTCTAACCCTATATATTGACGAGACTCATTATTTTTTACTCACTATTCTCCTCACTTTTTAATTTTAAGAAATTTAATCAAATCTCCATTATTTACAAACCTTTGTACCTCATCTCTCAATTGAAAACAATTATTAGTCATGTGACCATGATCATGATAAGCACAAATATATATTTTAGGCCTCTCATTGTTTGGACAAATATTTGACGAGGCAATCTAAAATTTGTTTTATTTTCATTTTATCAAAGATGGTTATAATATTCATAATAATAAAATATTGGTCTACTCAAATAAATTTTCATGATATCATCAGGCTTCACTTCATCAACGTTTTTCCAATCCGACATCGAAAATTTTGAATACTTAACTTTTGAATAAGCTGACGCTATATTTTTTGATTCCTCATTATGAATGAACTGATCCAACCTTGCTAAAATAAGCTTCATAGTATCAACAAGAAATCTAAGGAGATTCTCATGTAAGTTTCCTTCCATAATAAGCTTTTTTTCAATGCAGCCACAACTACATCTTCCTTACATGTTGCCAGAACATTCAACTCGCGCACAAACCTTTGGATATGACTTTTCAACATTTCAACTTTCCTCTAGCACAAATTCATTATAAAATCTCCTTCTTTCTTATAAGATCTATTACAAATGAAACAATTTCTTAAAGTATGCCAAAGTCCATCAAAATTCTGAATCGTCCCTTTAAGCAAATAATTAAACCAATCCAATGCATTTTCTTTAAATACAATTGAAAAATATTTGCACAACAAAATATTATCAACGTTAGATCCCATCATCATATTCATGAATTTCTCCGAATGATGTTCATGATCATCTGAACCATGATACGTTTCCTTTACGATATGGATCAAACTTTCTTGGAAGCTTTTCTTTTAAAGGTTTATGGATAAAAAAGATTCATGAAGCATATAATTTGTCCTTTTTAGACTTTTTAGATAATACAATATTACCTTATTGCGTTTACTATTCTTAGATTCAACATTGATATATTTTCCTTCGCAATCAATAATATTCACCTTTCTTTTTTCTTACCTATTATCCTCATTCTCATTCATTTAAATTTCTTTTTATTTCTCCTCACGTCTAAGTGTCCTTTTTTTTAACTTTTTCAGCATAACTTGCATCATAATTTTTCTTACTAACTATATGCTTCCTTTTACTTTTCAATCTAATAATTTCGTGCTACCTTTCAACTTGTAACTGTTTAACTTTGATCAGTTCATACTTTAAATTTTTAATCTAAGCTTTCAATAATTAAACACTAGAAGGAGTCGTAGGCATACCGTGATAGTTGAACATCAGGAGATACAAAACCTTATGCACAAATTTTTGTGCCACCAGATCCATCTTGAATATGATCAACCTTAGATACTACGTTAGTTGATTGATTTAGATAGGTTAAAATCACCCCATCAAGTATCTTCTCAGGAATATCTATATTACAAGTACTCAAAGCCATGCCTAGAAATTAATTTCCAAGTATGTAAGTTTCTTCATCAATATGTAGATTTAACGTAATTCAGGGGATAACCATCGGGGTACCCTAAATCAAAAAAATTCTCAAGGAAATTCTTTCAATTCCCAATCACGTAATCACCATTGGCAAATAGAACTAGAAACTTTGGAAAAAAAAAAGAAGTTCACATAGACGACTCCAAATTTGTTAAAGGAATTTTTCTTCAAAGATATAGCCAAAATGATGAACTGAAATCAAGAAAGAAAATAGAAACCGTGTAATATAGTTTTCTTATTAAGATGTGTGATGAGTCTCCAAATGAATACATTGGTCCTTATTTATAGAATATAAATAAGATATTATACAAATTACTAAATTATATGTATATTCAATCATTAATTTACATGTGTCATTCTGTTATTGGCGTCTAATAAACTTTATTGACAACCTTTTATATAATGACACGTGTGAATACTGATACCGTCGGATATTTTTGGAAGGACATTGCTGTGTAAACCGGAGGGGTAGTTCGGGTATATCTTGGACCATGCAAATCAAGAACAGTCCGACCAGTCAATACAGATCAAACCGGATCAAATGCCCAACCCATAAGGCTCATGGGTCAAAAATTAGTATAAATAGCCCAACCAACTTCATTAAAGGGGTTGGACTTTTTCCAAAAACATTAAATACAAGCTTACACCTCATTTATCTCACTACTCACTACTCATAAAATTATATTCAACTTACAAACTCCCTAAAATACCCTCTAACCATAATCATCCTCACCAAATACAGTATAACTGTCTAATAAACTTTCTACTTACTCGCTCAGTTCTTCATTCAACCCTCGTCATAACTCTAAAGTTAACCATCGTCATAACTCTAAATGAATACCTTGTCATATCTCAGAATTTCACCCTTGTCATGGCTTAGGATATGGCCCTTGTTATATCTTTGAATATAACTCTTGTCCTATTCTACTTTATGCTCGCGTCTTAATCCTTCTACATATGGTTCTCATCATATTGCTGAATATGACCCTCTTCCTATTGCACTTGATATTCTTATTTTAACCCCTTGATATATGAATCTCACTATGTTTCCTACATCTTATTCATTTATTAGCTTATTTACCTCGTCTACAATATGACCATATTCCATTTCTAGAATATATCCTTATCAGATGAAGCGATTTATAAGGTATGAAGGCTTGTTAAGTCATTATATAGTCTTAAGCAAACATATAGAAAATGGCATGAAAAGCTGATATTTTAAACACAACATGTATACTACCGTTTGTGGTGATATAGTGGTCATAGTGTGTATATACGTAACTGATTTACTCATACTAAATAATAATATAAATGGTAGTATTGAAACAAAGAGGTTTATATCTTCTACTTTTAAGATGAATGATCTTAAGGAAGTAGAAACTATTTTGGGAATAAAGATTTCCACTATATTGAAAAAGTACTTGATAAGTTCAAATATATGAAATTCAAAGAAACACATACACAGTTTGATCATAGTTTAAAACTTAGAAAAAATGAGGGACAAATAGTAACTCGACTGGAATAAACTAGTACAACATGAAGTTTGAGGTATAAAAATTTGCACTAGGGTGGATATTCTGTAAGAAAATTGAAAAGCAATCAGAAGGGTTTTAGAGGACATAAAAAAGATAAAAAAAACACAAGTGTATCAAATATTCAAATTTTCAAAGGATGCTTGAAAGATAAACATGTGCACGTTAGATCACTAGTTTAGCCGATAACAAATCGAGTACGGGGTAAATGTTCACTTTTACAGGTGTTGTTTTTTCTTTGATATTAAGTAAAAAAATTCTATATGAAATACGACTATGGAGTCTGAGTTCATTATATTAGCCGTAATAGGAAAAAAGGTTGAATGGCTGAGAAATTTCTTGTTGGAGATAACATTCACTTATAAGAGAAACATGACAATCCATTATAATAGTCAAACAACTTTAGGTAAAGCCTACAATGATATCTAAAACAGAAGTTTGAGACATGAGTACTAAGACAACTAATACAAGATGAGATTATATCAGTCTCTTATGTGTGTTTGAGTGAGTATCTTGCAGACCCGTCTACCAAACCATTAGCTTGAGAATCGGTAGACTATGCATATAGAAGGATGAGACTAAAACTCTTAATGGTAGTCCAATTTACAATTTCAATGTGTAACAAGAAGTTGTATGTGAAAGTTACATCATATATATAATATAGAGTTTCATATATGATGTCTGAGTCATATGTTGGTCGTTATCGTGAAAGGATAAAATCAAATAACTTTTAATACAAGTCGGTCTACAAGTGGCGTGTGTTTCCAAAAATAACGAAAACATGATATGATTTTAACTATAATAATCTATGAATTGTTCCATGAGTTCATTCCAAGTTGTGGTTTTTGAAATTGATTGAACACACAACCAAAATTGTACTAAAACAAAGTATACAAATACATTGATAAAAGAATCGTGTATTTAAGATCGCATGTCAGATTACATGTGAGATTGCTTCAAAGATACGAACAACATACTGAGTTTTCAAATAATAACTGAAAAATCAGTCTACTCTTATAAGGAAATAGAACATTGTGGATTAAAATGTAAATAAATGAAACCTCATATGATAAATTACATAATGGTGGGAGAGATTTAAAGTTTTGTGTATAAATACAAGACTAATATGCAATTAGTCTATTTGTGTAACAAATTTTGTTTTATCTGACTTGTACCTATATATAAAGGCCAAAGCTAAACTGAGTAAGGATTCTGAATTTTGAGATTAACCTACTTGCACTTCTTGGTTTTCTGAACCTACTTTCTCTTACGAACTATATTAAATCCCCATCAAATTGGCGACTCCGTTAGGGACGATATCGGTTGGTGCCTTGATTTTTCTTGTTTAATTTTTTTTTTTTTTACGTTTTAACTGTTCTTGTTCAAGCTTTGGAAGCTGTTTTAATCGATAATGGATCCGAGAAATGAAAGTGATCATTTGGTTCGAAAGAAGTTGAAACGCTAAAGCTTGATTTGCAAGGAGATGGTGATAAGCAAGATGAGTCTGTTCCAACTCGACAAACTCAATTAAACATTGAAATGTGAAAGAATCAAATATTGGATAAAATTAAAACTTTGAATAAGAAGTACGATCATAGAGAAGTTTAACTACTCTGATGGAATGAGGAATGTCGATGAAGATGATATGAGAAGCATTGTGGGTCCTCATGAAGATGCAGTGGTTATTGAAGCAAATGTAGCTGATGTTAAAATCCGACGCGTATCAATAGATACATGGAGCTCTATAAATGTTCTTTTTAAATCAACTTATGATAGAATGCGCAATCCTCCTCAAATTTCCCAACCAAATCGTAATATAATTGGATTCACAGGAGTGACAACACAAGTAATCGGGGAATGAGGAGAGGTATGTTTCAGAAAAGGACCTTTCAGAAAGAATATTCAGGTTTTATTCATGGTGGTAGACTGTCCGACTAGCTATAATACTATTTTTGGGAGATCTTGGATTTTGAGGATGTACGCAGTTGTGTCCATAGTACACCAATGCTTAAAGTATGTCATCAGATATCATGTGGGGGTCGTCTGAAATGATCAGAAGGTTGCTAGAGAATGTTATGCCACAATTTTTTGAATTTAAGGGTCGAACAGTGGTGATAAAATGACTAAATAACAATCAGAGGGGTTAACCTCAAATGTCAAGGAAGGGGTTGATGATCCAACAGAAACCTCGGGTTCTTTAACAGTAGGTGAAAATGTAGAGGAATATGCTTTTCCTGATGGAAAAGTACTTCGAATAGGAACCTTGCTGACTCCAGCTTTACGTCAACAGTTGTTGCAGTTTTTATTTCACAATTTGGATGTTTTCGCTAGGAAAACAGAAGATGTAGTAGGAGTTCCAGTCGAATTTATATGTTATAGCCTATCAATTAATCCGAAAGTCAAACCTATTATACAAAAAAAATATGTTTTTCTTTTGAGAAAGCAGAGGCTATTGTTGTTGAGGTGGATTGTTTGTCAATGGTCGGATATATAACGGAGTCACAATATCCTTTATGGACAACAAACCCAATGGTGGTTAAAAAGAAGAATGGGAAGTGGAGAATCTGCATCGAATTTACAGATATGAATCGAGTGTGTCATAATAATACATTCCTCATTCCTCGAATAGACCAATTGATTGATTCCACTTCAGGAAATAATATTTTGTCTTATATGGATGCCTTTGCAGGGTATAATCAAATTCAAATTCATCTAAAAGATCAAGAGAGTACCACCTTCATTATAGATCGAGACTTGCATTTTTATAGGGTTATGCCTTTTGGGTTAAAAAATGTCGAAGCAATATATCAAAGGTTAATGAATAAATACTTCACTTATCAGATCAGAAGAAACATGGAGGTGTATATTGATGACATGCTGGTCAAGAGTTTTGCAGAGGATGCACATTTGGAAGATTTAGAGGAGAGTTTTTTTTTTGAATTTGAGGGTTATTAGATTGAAGTTAAATCCTGAGAAGTGTACCTTTAATGTTTGATCATGAATTTTTTTGGTTATATTATTAGTGAAAAGAGGATAGAAGCCGAACCAGAGCAACTAAAGGCTTTGATATCAATGACATCACTTCGAACTATCAAAGAAGTACAGATCTTAACAGGAAGGTTAACTGCTCTTAACAGATTCATTTCTAGATTTTCTGAAAAATGTTTCCCTTTCTTCCAAGTGTTACAAAGACCAAAATAATTTGAGTGAACCTCAAAATATGAAGCAACATTTTCATGCATCAAAGAATTATTGTCATCACCAGAGATATTGTCCAAGCCTCGAGTTGGAGAATAACTCTCTTTGTATATCGTAGTATCAGATTTTGCAGTGAGTGCTGTTTTGATAAGTGAAGATTTGGGATTTTCAAAGCCGATGTATTATGCCAACAAGAGTTTAGCGGCAGCAGGGAAAAGGTACTTAAAGCTCAAATAATTGACTCTGGCTTTAGTATTGGCTGCCAGGAAGATGCACCCCTATTTTCAAGCTCACACTATTGAGGTTCAGACTTCATTCCCACTAAAATTGTTTTTACAACGCCTCGATATTTATGGTACGATTACCAAATGACAGTTAAGTTGGGAGATTCCAACATCATATTTTCACCTCGGACGACTATCAAAGCTCAAACTTTAACTGATTTTCTTATTGAATTCCACTCAAGTAAATCATACGAAGAGATGAACAAAGCGATCTTCCCAAGTGGTTTGATGTGGATAGTTTGAACTGATGAGGGTTCTAGTATTTTAGGGTGCAGTACTGGAGTTCAGCTGATTGATCCATCTCGAGAAACAATGTTTTAATCAATTAAATTTAGCTTTCATGCATCGAATAATGAAGCTGAATATGAAACTGCATTGGCTGGTTTAAGGCTTGCGAACATTTGTGTGCCAACTTCAATTTGTTTAGAAACAAATTCATAATTACTAGCAAATCAGGTGGCTAGAGTTTTCGAAACCAAAAAGGCCATTTAATTTTATATCTTCGTGAGATTTGGAATTTGACTTTTCTGTTCGATCATGTTACTGTGGCGCATATCAGCCGAGGAGACAATACATTTGTTGATTATTTGGAAATCGTGGCCTATACAGAAGGATATCGTTGGATTTTATTACAAAAGAGTCCTTTGATTTTAACCCGCTCAGAGCAGTGTAAATATGCAGAAGAAGTTTTTATCACCCCAGATGTAATTCAAAGCGATTGGAGAACTGATATTATGAATTTCCTGTTAAGAAGACCACTGCCTCAAGATATGCAACTAGCTAAGAAGTTGAAAGGTAAATCATGTGACTATATTGTGTTAGATGAGGTTTTATCCAAAAAGGCATTGAATAGGTCATTATTGCATTGCTTGAACAAGCAAGAGTCACAGGAAATTCTGTCGCAATTACGAGATGGAGAGGGTTCAGCACATTGTGGGTTCCAGGAATTGACACGTTGAGTTTTGCTCGCAATGTATTATTGGCATTCGATTATGAACGGCGCGAAGAATTTAGTTCGAGGCTGTGATACTTGTCAAAAATTTGTCAATTCTATTCATAAACCTGCAGTTATGCTCATGTTTATTATCAAAGCCGTCTCTTTTAATAGGAGGGGAATTGATTTAGTGGGACAATTGCCAATGGCTTATAGAAGATGTCAAATGATTATTATAACGGTGGACTATTTTGCAAAGTGAGCAGAGGCTGAACCATTGTCTGGAACAAAAGCCAATGATGTAATTAAGTTCATTATAAACAATATTTGTTGCCCCTTTGGGGTACCTCAAAAAATTACCACGGATAACGATCCTCAACTTAACAACAGAGAAATGGCTTCTTTAGGTGATTTGAGGAGAATAACAAAAAAAAAATTCTACACCTATTCATCCCCAAGAAAATGGTCAGGTAGAAGTGACATATATATCTATTTTAGAAGGTTTAAATAAGAATTTGACAGGGGCTGCAAGGAAATGGCCTAACTATTTGCAAAAGGTGTTACGGGCTTATCGAAAAACTCTTAGAGAGACTACTAAAGAAATGTTTTTTGCCTTAGCGTAAGGGATGGATTCTGTTAGTCCTGTAAAATATACATTACATTTATTACAGAATAGCTCAGTAATCTAAGGACCTAAATGACGAAGCAAAAAGAGAAGATTCGGACGTGATTGAGGAAAAAAGAGTTAGAGTTCAACTGAATATGATTCATTATCAGACTCTTATGAGGAGAATATATAATTCGAAGGTAAGAAGGAGGGATTTAAAGATTGGTAATAAAGTTTTAAGGAAGATATTCCTCCATACTAAGGAAAAGAGCCTATGCAAGATGGCCCCCTATTGGGAATGTTCTATATGGTTGTGGAAAAACTAAATCCTGGTTCTTATCACTTTTCTGACGAACAAGGGGAGGATGCTTCAACACCCTTGGAATATACAACATCTAAAATTGTACTGAGAGTAACTATCTCTTTTGATTTTTTTTTATTTTTGAATAATTGACACACTATTTCCTACCTTTGTTGGCCGAGAAAGGTTTTAATGAGGTGCTATATAAATATTTGATGTTATCGATAAAAATATTTTTTGGCCAATGGTTGTTTAAGTATGATAGGATCATAATTTTTAGGAAGGACAATCATGTGAAAACCGGAGGGGAAATTTCGGTATATCTAATCAAATGCGAACTAGAAATAATCTAAACAGAAAATACGTGACTCAGCTGTGTGCTAACACTGATCCGGATCCAGGATCCGATTCATAAGGCCCATGGGTGAAAGAAATAGTATAAATACCCTAACAAACTTCATTTAATAGGTTGTACTTTTATCCCAACCACTCTCATTAATGAGGGTGATCAGAATTTAATACAAAAAAGCCAACTTAATTATCTTTCTAGCTTACATATTAAATAAAAAAAACATCACAAAATTATCAAAACACTCTCTAAACATTTTACCATACTACCCTCAGTCAAAAATAAACCAAACCAAACTTAATCAAATAAGTCCGACCCACAATCCAGAAAATTCCTTGGCCATCCAAGGACTTTGGTTCACAAAACAAGAATTCAAAACATAACAAAATACCTTGGCCGTCCAAGGAATTTAGTTCTAAAACACAAAATAACATTATAACCTTAGGGCTTTTTCCCTTCGGTTTCCTCATCACCTTCACCTTTCTTGGGACTCTTGAGTTCAGCGCTTGAACTTTCACGAGTTCCTTCATAAAAATCTTCTGTACTAAACTAGCCATTCTTATCACCATCCGTCATGGTATGGAAAGGAATCTCCTAGTATGGTACATAGTACCACAAAGGACCAAGGGTCCTCTCTGGAAAAGCTTCATGGAATAGTAAAACCATATCCCCTTGTCTTTTTTTTTCTAGAGAATCAATTACCCCGGTAGCGTACTTATCTATGGAACCAATTATTTCTTGATCCTTGCTATCCTTTAGAGATTTGATTTCTTTTTTTTCTTCAGAGAGATCTTTTTCAAGCTTCTCTTTCTCTTCGGTTAAAGTGGTAATTATATTGGTGCTGGTGGTGTGTTGCTTCTTCAAAGCTTTGATTTCGTTGGAAAACTTGGTTTCCAAGGTGGAGTATTTCTTTTGAATCTCATTTTCAGCGCTTTCAGACTGACGAAGTTTGGTTGCCAAATCCTCTTTCTCTTTCTGTAAAGCCTTAATCTTGTTCAAAGTAGTGGTAAGTTCAACATTCAAATTCTGATTTGAAGTGGTAAGAGTATAAATACTTACAGTTTGTTCCCTTATTTATTCTCTAAGTCCACTATTAGCCTAATAAATCCCAAAACTGCATGACCCAAAGTGTTTTGTTCGGCTAAAACCTCAAAAGATTCGCTATTATTGATGAGTCTGAATTCTGCCTACTCACCGGACAGGGACAGATCAGACCTAGCCCTCCGGACCGGACAGACCACTTCAAACACTTAGCTAATTGGACTGTTCGAACTATGACAATAGTACTAAAAAAACCTAAACACTTCTTGACTAAGCTACTTGCTCCCCTACTTAGAGCTCATGGGTCTTTAAACATGACCCGGGTCCATTAAACATGACCCGAAAACCCATAAAGCCCAAATGTAAGGGTATAAATACCCAACCACCTGCATTAACTATGGGTAATGAAAATTAACTGCAACTAGGCAGCTTAATTCTCCCTCTAATCTCTACTCAAAATACTAAATACCCATAAACTTCCACAAAACTCTGAAAAATTACTCAATTACCCTCAAACATAAATTTACCTCACCAAATTGGCGACCACAGTGGGAGAAGAAGGTGCCTGAATCAAGCATTCGAAACCAGCAATAAAATTCAGTCCGAATGAATCCGGACGTCCCGGAAGTACCACCAGCTTTGCTCGAAGTGGTGGGTGAAAACGATGAGTACACTATCGAAGAGCGCGATAGGTTAGATGGGTGAAATAGAAGCTCTGAGGGCAGAAAAGGCAAAGATGTGCATGAAAGAAAAGTCAAAAGCATCAGTTACTCATCACACCGATAACCCCAGAGAGCATGAGCCTTCAAAGACTCATGTGAGTACCAAAAAGACTCATGCTAGCTCCAAAAAGTCTCACCGGTCTAAGCCAGTGGAGAGTTCTGACTCAGGCTCAGAGTCTTCTGATAGCTCTTCGGATGATGAGGGAGTTGAAGAATCCTTATCCGCTAGCAGCGATGAGGGTCGAACTAAAAAGAAGCAAAAGCAGATCAAAAAATATTCAAGGAAAAGGGATAGACGTGGAAAGATGAAGAAAAATATTGGCAAAGGGTCATCTCACAGCCGGAGGCATGTAGACCGGATGCTGATGGATCCTTTTGTTTTCCACGATGAGCCAGGTATCTTTGCAACTCCCAATGAAGATATTGTGTTCAGTCGTGGTCGAAATTGGAGGCAATCTCCATTGTCTTCTAAAATTCTGTCTGGAAACCTCCCTAAGAGGTTTGATAACACCAAAATGGAAAAGTACGATGGCAGCACTGATCCGGACAACCATTTAGAGCAATTTAAGAAATTTATGATGAACTTTGATGACGATGATAAGCTACTTTACAGAGCATTCTCCCAATCATTTATGGGGAGTGCTCTGAAATGGTATAACAGTCTACCACAAGGCTGTATCAAGAATTTCGATACTTTTTGGGTGGCCTTTTAAAGGCAGTTCGTTGGGAGTAAAGAGCTAAAGGGCAATGGAGACACAATAATCCATTGTGCTCAGGAACTGAACGAGTCCTTAAAAGAATACGTAAGTCGTTTTGTGAACACCAAGAATGACTTGGCCGACTGCTTCGAGCAGGTTGCGATAGCATCTCTAAGGCAGGGCTTGAACCCTGGCAATTTGGCTGATTCGGTGACCAAAAAGAAGGCAATGACTTAGGGAGGGTTACTGAATCAGGTTGGAAAACATATTTACGTTGATGAAACAAAGAAAACAAGGGTGCACAGGCAGGTGAGGTATGCCCCGGTGGCACCAAATCCTAATCAAAATCAGTCCGGGAACAAGGCAAAGGAGACCGGACAGGGGCATGGTAGGGCTAAAGCTCAGTCTCAGCCAGCTGCTCCTGCTTAGAGTCAGCAATCCAGAAACAAGAGAGGGCCTTGGGTTCAACCAGAGTGGTTCGCAGAATTAAAGGAAAGTGTGGCCACCATTTATGATAAAACAAAGGAAGATGTGCACTATAGAAGACCGGCCACGCTACAATCCCCTAGAGAACACCGTAATAACTCTTTCTGCCAGTATCACAATGACACTGGCCATACCACTGATGATTGTATAGCTTTAAAGCAAGAAGTTCAGAACCTGATCGAAATGGGAAATCTGGGGGCTTATGTCAAAAGAAGAGGAGGTAACAGGCCTGACAATACTCATCGGGTTGGTCCAAGTAATGCTGCTCCGGAGGGAGCCATGGTTATAATCGAAAGGTTTGATGTAGAATCTGAATACTTGGATCCTGATCCAACTCGAAACAGAGTGGGTACAATTGAAGAATGTTCTAGAATTGTCTCCGGGCTCATCAAGTTTTTTGAGTCACTAACGATTTTCGGAGGAGATACCATGACAGCTCCTACTGGAAGAGGCACGTTTATACTTTGGCCACCCAGTTAGAAGGAGGCATGACTTCCTACCAATCACAAATTCTTTTCCCCTTCATTGTTTTTTATGAAGACGATTTAAGAGATATAGCTGGCCCTCATGAAGATGTCGTTGTCATAGGAGCATCTATTGGGGGCAATGACATAAGACGAATTCTGGTGGATACTGGAAGCTCAGGCAATATCATTTTCTTAACCACATACAAGAAAATGAAAAATCCAGCTGTAATTCAGAGTTCGCACAGATCAATTATGGGCTTTACTGGCAGCTCAACAGGTGTGATCGGAGAGTTCGAAGAAGAAGTTTTGTTGGGCAAGGGCCCGTTTAAGAAGATGGTCAGGATACTTTTTATTGTGGTGGATTGTCTCACTTGCTATAATGCTATTTTAGGGAGGTCTTGGCTCTCTAGGATGCATGCGGTAGCTTCAACAGTCCATCAATGTTTGAAATATGCTGTTCAGGGACAGGTGGGAGTTGTCCGGAGTAGTCAAAAGGTTGCAAGAGAATGTTATGCTACAGCCCTGGCTCCCCGGACGTTGGGGGCAGTTCGTATCAACAAGCAATAGCAGTTTGAGGGTTTTTCTGGGGGTGAGGGTGAAATTAATGACCCTAGAGAGACCCCTGGAATGTTAATACCTGTCGAAGCGGTAGAGGCACATTGTTTAGAAGAAGGAAAAAGCGTCAAGATATGGTCAAAAATGTCACCTGGTCTGAAAAGTGAGATGCTAAAGTTTTTGAAAAGTCATCAGCACGTTTTTGCTTGGTGCAATACTGATGTTAATGGGGTTCCAGCAGATGTGATATCACATCACTTATCTATCCGGAAAGACATAGCACCAGTGGTTCAAAAGAGAAGGGCTTTTTCCAAAGAAAAGGCTGATGTTATTGTATAAGAGGTTGACAGGCTCACAAAGATGGGGCACATCAAGGAGTCTCAATATCCTTTGTGGACTGCCAATCCGGTCCTGGTAAAAAAGAAAAATGGCAAATGGCGCATGTGCATTGACTTCACAGATCTCAATAGAGCTTGCCCAAAATATTTGTATCCAGTTCCCCGGATTGACCAACTAGTAGACTCCACCTCTGGGAACAAACTACTATCCTTTATGGATGCTTTCTCCGGATACAATCAGATCCAAGTAGATCCAAAGGATCAAGAGCATACCACATTTGTCACTGACAGAGGTCTTCATTGCTATAAGGTAATGCCATTTGGGTTGAAAAATGCTGGGGCTACTTATCAGAGATTGGTAAACAAAGCCTTTGCTGATCAGATTGGAAGGAATATGGAAGTATACATCAATGACATGATGGTGAAGAGTGTGGATGAGCAATTGCACTTGGCTGACCTGCAAGAAACTTTTACCAATCTGATGAAAGTGAATTTAAAGTTAAATCCAGAAAAATGTGTGTTCGGAGTACAATCCGGGAAGTTTCTAGGCTATATTATAAGTGAGCATGGGATACAACCTGATCCGGACCAGCTTAATGCTCTATTCCAAATGGAGCCTCCTCGAAATATCAAAGAAGTACAACGGCTAACGGGGAGGTTAGCTGCTTTAAACCGATTTATCTCAAGGTCTTCGGACAGGTGTGCCCCATTTTTTCAAACCTTGAAGGGTGCAAAGGGATTCGATTGGACCTCACAGTGTGATGAGGCTTTCAATGAGATAAAAAAGAACCTATCTTCCCCCAAAACCTTATTTAAACCAGTTGATGGGGAGTCAGTCTTCGTATATTTGGCAGTTTCAAGTTGTGCCATCACTGCTGTGTTAGTAAGGGAAGTAGATAATTACCCCTGTCCAGTATACTACATCAGCAAAAGCTTGATAGATGCAGAAAAACGTTACTTAAAACTTGAGAAATTAGTATTGGCGTTGGTGATAGCTGCTAGGAAGATGAGGCCTTATTTCCAGGCTCATCCCATTATCGTTCGGACATCTTTTCCTTTGAAGAATGTTCTCCAAAAGGCAGACATTTCGACCAAGATGACCAAGTGGTCAGTAGAACTGGGGGATTTCGATATAGATTTTGCTCCCCGAACAACAATCAAAGCCCAAGCTGTGGCTGATTTTTTGGTTGAATTTCACTCCGACAGGGATTCGGAGCAGGCTCCTGAGTTGAAAGACAAAAAGGTCTGGGTGTGTTTGACTTCTCCATATGGTGACAGAATGTACAGGCTATATGTTTTGCTTTCAGGGATTCCAATAACGAGTCTGAGTACGAAGCAGCTATAGCTGGTTTAAAGTTAGCCTATGTTTGTGGGGCTAAGAGGGTAAAGCTAATAAGTGACTCCCAGCTTCTTATCCACCATGCTCAGGGTCAATCTGAGGTTAAAAAAGAAAAATTAGTGAAGTATTTACTTCTCCTTAAAAATGAAGCACTCAAGTTTAAAAACATTATTTATGAACACATACCCCGGACAGAAAATGAGTTAGCAGATTCATTGGCAACCATAGAATATAAAGAGTCATATCCATGGATCCATGTGCTGGAGAGCCCCTCCATCCAAATTGGTATGGGTAAAGAAGAAGAAATTTTTGAAGTACAAATGAAACAACCTCAGGATTGGAGATTTCCTCTCCTGCAATACCTCTCCGACGGCGTCGTGCCTCTGGATAAATCACTAGCAAGAAAATTGAAACACAAGGCTCGTGGTTTTATCATACTGGGGGACATTCTATATAAAAAGTCTTACAGTAAACCTCTTCTGCGCTGTTTGGGGGATGATGAGTCTCAGGTAGTCCTCTCCGAATTGCATGATGGTGAGGGATCAGCTCATTGTGGATTCAGGGCTTTAACGAGGAGAGTTTTACTGGCCGGCTACTATTGTCCATCTATCATGAAAGATGCTAAGGAGCTGGTAAGAAGATGTGACCCATGCCAAAGGTACAGCAATGAAATTCGTGTCCCAGCCATTCCTCTAGAGTCAATTTCTGAGCCTATACATTTTGCTTGATGGGGGTTGGATTTAGTGGGACCTCTCCCTATGGCATCCGGAGGGCGCAGAACTATAGTTGTTCCTATAGACTATTTTTCGAAGTGGATTGAAGCAGCCCCTCAAGCAGGAACAACATCAAAAGCTGTTATAAAATTCATTATATCCAACATCTATTGCAGATTTGATGTCGCACAAAAGATAACAACAGACAATGGGCCACAGTTCGACAATAGAGAAATGGAGAGTTTATGTGCCTCAAGGGGTATACAACATTGTTTCTCCTCATCTTTCCACCCACAAGCAAATGGCCAGGTTGAAGTAGCTAACATAACTATTCTGTTTGGTTTAAAGAAGAATTTGGAAGGGGCTGCTGGGAAGTGGCCTAGTTATTTACAAGAGGTCTTGTGGGCCTACCGGACAACACCTGGGGCTGCAACTCAGGAGTCACCTTTTGCTTTGGTCTATGGGATGGATGCAGTGGCTCCCATAGAAGCAACTCTTCCCTCATTTCGTGTTCACCACTTCTCCGAATGCGCTAACGAAGTGGCAATCAAAGGTCAGCTCGATCTAGTGGAAGAAAGACGAGTTAAAGCTCTCCTTAGAGTTGCACACTATCAGGGTTTGATAAGAAGCAGATTTGCTTCTAAAGTTAAAAGAAGAGATTTCCAGCCAGGGGACAAAGTATTGAGGAAAGTCTTCTTATACACTAAAGAAAAGCAGCTCGGAAAATTGGCCCCAACTTGGGAAGGACCTTATGTAGTTGTTGAAAGGCTTAAACCTGGAACATATTGGCTAGAGGACAAGGATGGAAGAGTCCTGACCACCCTTGGAGTATCGAACATCTCCGGATGTACTTGGAGTAACATTTGTGTAAATATTTACATGTTTAAACATCTATGTAAATATTTGGGGGCATACTCTTTCCTACCCTGGTGGCGCGGGGAGGTTTTAATGAGGTGTCCGGGTTTTAAATAAAATTTGATGCCTTCTTAAAAAAAATTGAAGTGTTCTTACTTTGTTTTTTATCACACCTCCGGACTGAAATAAAAGAGTGATGACCACTTAAACATTCGTCATCGGAGAATTTAAACACTCTCACTATGAAATAACTAAGGGCTATTTAAACACTAGCCATTAAAATTGGAACAGACTATGAAAGAAGGTGAAAATTGTGCAAAACAAGGATATTCGTTAAAATAACTTAAGTGCCTTGGCTTTCCAAGGACTTTCAAATTGTCAAAACAGAGTAAAGGATCCATCCGGTCAGATACCGGACACACTTACAAAAAGAATTCCTTGGCCTTTCAAGGACTTTGGTTCAGATAACATGAAAAGTAAAAAGTAATTCGTAAATTTAGGCTGAACCTTTGAAGATGGCTCAGCTTCATCTACCTTCTTCTTCTCCTTAGGATCATCTTTTTCTTCGTTTGGGCTCTCCCCAATGTTTTCTTCATCATCAGCCGAAGATGCATTAGAGAAGCCAATCCGGTCACCTTCGGCCATTGTGTGATATGGGAGGTCTTCAACCTCTACATGAAGCCATAAATCCCCTAGGTTCCTCTTTGGAAATTTCTCATTGAAGAGCAAGACCATGTCTGATCTTACCTTGGCATACATTTTCTCTTGAGTGTCGATCACGTTGTTGGCATAAGTATCGATCTTGGCTTGGATTTTGGCCTCCTGCTCCCTTAGCAAACTAGTTTTCTCCTCGGCAGCTTTGGACACTGTATTCTCAAGTGCAATTTTTTCATTGGTTAAGTTGGTGATGATTTGGTCTTTGGCCTTGGTCTCCCCTTTTGAGGTGGCAAGATCTTTCTCCAGTCCGGACAGCTTCTCCCGGAGCTCTGTGATAGTGTTCTCCAGTGTGGTGACTTTTGTGGTACTCACTTCTTGGTTCCTCTTCAACTTTTCGTTTTCTTCCTTTAGAGTGGCAACATTCGAAGTGGCAGTAAGAAGGTCGTCGGACAGCCTCTCTTTGTCAGACTTAAGGTCTTTGATAATGTCTGCCTGATTTCGAACTTGTTTCTCCAACGCGAGCACAGGCTGAACATTGCTTAATAAAAAGTGGGCTATGACATCCCTTTCACTTGAAACAATAAAGGTCTTACCATTGAAAGTGACTGTGTTTGAGGTGCTATGAGGGAGGTAAGGCCCAACAAAATCGTCTCTGGGGAGATTGATGAAATACTCACCAAGCCCACCAAGACTAGTGATGTCTACCCCATCAATGTTAAGATCTCCCCCTTCGACCTCATCGGTTTGGAAGTCACCAAGTATCTCCTCCGCTTGTGTTGGGTCAGTGGGATCAGCTTGGGAAGGAGGCTCCGGAACCCGGAGAGAAAGCTCGTCACCCTTAGAGGTCTTTTTCTTCTTGGCCTCTCTGCCTTTGCTTTCACCTCCTCGTTTACGATTTCTTTTGGAAGCCCTTGGAGGTTTTGGGGAGTGCACTTCTTGCCTTTCAGTCTCCTGCTCCACCACTTCCAAGAGAGCAGCATCAATTTGGCTGGGGACTGGCCCATCCGGATTTATTGGAGCATCCTCCTCCACCTCAGCATGGTTAGCTCCACCAACCACCTTCTTTCCTTTCTTTTTACCTTTCATCTTGCTCGGGGCCTTGGCCCGGCCTGGCAAGTAGAGTGTCCAATCTGGTTCATGTGTTCTTTTGAGCACTACATCCGGAGGAGGCTGGGTGGTGAGCTCTTCCCAAGTTAGGTCTCTCCGACCTGTGGTGTTCCAAACGTGAGACCTTGCTAAGTTGCCCCCTGCGAAGGCAGCATGGAACCGATTCCCCCACTTCTCAGCGGCCCAAGCATTGATCTTGGTGCAGGTGATCTGCCCGGTTTTCAAATGATCACTGAAGTCCTTGGGCAGTTCTGCTAAAGCAAAAATAAGACCAATTAGTTTAAACTAACTAAAAAAAATGTAAAGTAGAAGACTTACGGTCGCTCCTCCATCTGCTTGTGAGAAGATTTGGGTTGACTCCAGCCTTGATTCTCTTCCCATTCTCCCAAGCACCACTGACGAACAGGAATTGAGTCCTCCAATTCCTCTCCGCCTCCAACAAGTCATCAACAGCTTTAAAATTATCCCCCATATTGAAGTGATAGAAGGGGATGTGGTGGTTTCTGCAAAGATTGGCCACAACAGCAAACTCCTCCATTGGCAGAGGAATCCCGGAGAGCCTCGAAGCCATGATGCAGGACATGAGGGTGTACCATGCATTGGGGCTCAACTGGCTCGGACAGAGCTTTATCATATGAAAGTATCTGACAATTTCTGGGTCCAAAGGGAGTCTGAGCCCCCAATGGAACAGCTCCGTGAAGATGACATTTTTGCTCAATTTGCAGTCCATGGGAGTCTCTGGGTTTATGGGGATCCTTATCTTTACATTCTCCGGAATTCCCCACTTCGTACGCATCCGGCCTAGTTCAGCTGTGTGGATGAATGCGTAGTTAATCTTTTGCAGGGCGAGGAGGTACTTGACGCTGACCTTGTGGAAACAAGGCCCCACCCTTCCTTCAAGACTCTCCGGCAGAGCCGGATGCCTCAAGCACAACTTCTCTTTGCCTTTGTGTTTTTTGGCAACAACAGCACTACTGGTCTGACCAGAGGGCTCAGACTCAAATGGAGCCTCTTCGACAGAGTCCTTCATTACTTCCTCCACAATTGATGAAGGGTTTTCAGTAGCAGTAGCAAGGGGAGGATTCAGATCTGGCTCAGCCTGGTCTCCGGACTGCTGGGCTTCAGTGTTCCCTTTGCTTCTGGCCTCCGACTGGGGCTCTGATGCAGAGGTTTCTCTTCGAAGACCTGGGCTACTACCCTCCGGACCAGACAGTCTGTCCTTGGGAGCTCTGATGGGCACTTCTGACCCAGTGCTGCTGTCTTTGGCACTCGATTTTGAAGGAGTGCTCTTAGAGGCCTGACCCTTGACCAGCCGGCCTTTTCTCCGGTCGACTAACTTTTGAGGGGAGGTTTCAGTGTCTGACCCCATAGCTAAGAAGGGGGGGGGGCTTTTTGAAGCTGGTAACTGTTACCCCTGGCTCAACAACAGGTTCCGATTCTTGAACCGAGGAACCAGAGATAATGGGGGAGAGATTAGTTTGAAATACCTTTTCTGGCTTGATGCCTTTTGAGGAAGAAGAACCTTGATCTGATTCTGTGGCTGAAGTCACTGGCTTGTCGATGGGCGAAACGGGTAATCCTGCTGCAATGCGTCTTTCCCTTTCGACCTTTTGCGCCTTTTCTAATTCAGAGAGGTTGAGCCATCCACCTTTGATCAGAGCGTTCCTCGCTATAAACATAAACAATCTGGGTAAACATTTGCTTTGGAGAGAAAAAGCTTTAAGAAGTTGCAGAGTAAATATGAGAGTAATGGTGAAACAGTAGAAAGTGTTTTAATTTATAGTAAATCTGAAAAAGGAGTTTGATTCCTAGAAGAATTCGAAAAGATTGGTAATGATTAAAGCCGGCGCTGATGTCACCATCTTTAATTAAGAGGTTGCTTTTCGAAGAAGGTGGGTTCGAAATTCAAGGTGAAAAAACGGCTAAAGCAACCAACCAGAAAGCGACACATGTCCCAAAAACTCTGGCAAAAAACTGTTTGGATTCACCAAGCTTTATCAGTCCGGATAAAGCCATAGCCCAAGTTGAGAAACCTGTCTGAGAAAAACTACCCCTGACATCAGACTGTTTTTCAGGTCTTTGACAAAGGTATTTGAACAAACACCTAAAAAAGGGGCTCCTGATGAGTCCAAATTCTGCCTACTCACCGGACAGGGACAGATCGGACCTAGCCCTCCGGACCGGACAGACCACTTCGAACACTTAGCTAATTGGATTGTTCGAACTATGACAAAAGTACTAAAAAAACCTAAACACTTCTTGACTAAGCTACTTGCTCCCCTACTTAGAGCTCATGGGTCTTTAAACATGACCCGGGTCCATTAAACATGACCCGAAAACCCATAAAGCCCAAATGTAAGCGTATAAATACCCAACCACCTGCATTAACTATGGGTAATGAAAATTAACTGCAACTAGGCAGCTTAATTCTCCCTCTACTCTCTACTCAAAATACTAAATACCCATAAACTTCCACAAAACTCTGAACAAATTACTCAATTACCCTCAAACATAAATTTACCTCACCAGTTATAAATGACACCGTTGGGAATAGTGGACCGAGGGAAGGATCCGAAGTCGTCTTTGTCTAGGTCGCTAAAGTTAAAATTGCGAAACTCATCAAGAATAACATCCCCCTCGATAGGTGGCTGGTTAATCATAGGAAACATTGGTGAAGGAGGATCATCAGATGCCTCTACTTGTGGAGGGGCATTCGATGGTAGTGTAGGATTGTCAACTGAAGGTTGGAGAATTACCTTTGACCCAGGTTGCTCTAGATTTTCTTCCTTGCGCTATGGTCATCACTTTTTTTGGCCTTTTATGACCTTTTTTCTTAGCCTGAAGGGGTTGATCAGATTCCCTAGTTTCCCTGACTGTTGCAGCCACAACCTCCAATATGGTACAAATTAATCAAGCCTACCCTAATCACTTTTTGAAAATAGGTACAACTCCCGAAAAGAAAAACGGCTCAGAGGTTTAGTCGAAACGTGACGCGTGTTAACTTTCAATTTTCTGACCCTTACTTTTTCATTTACAAAAACTAAACCCCTTCAGAACCATTTCGTGTTCTGTCAATAAATAAATTAAATTTTCGAAATTTTTTTGAAAGACCTCAAGGGGCTACTTATAGGATCATAACTTTTTGGAAGGACAATCCTATGAAAACCGGCGGGACAGTTTGGGTATATCTGATAAAATACGAACTAGAAATAATCTGAACTGGATCCAAGAATCGATCCATAAGGCCCATGGGTCAAAGAAATAGTATAAATATCCCAACTAACTTCATTTAATAGGTTGGACCTTTTCTAGAAACCATTAAATACAAGTACACACCTCTTTTATCTCACTACTCACTACCTCAAAAATAGGATTCGACTTACAAGCTTCCTAAAATACCTTTTAATAAGAAAATATCATCACCAAAGTATACTTATTTAAATTATTTTGGTAACTAGTCAAAGATTGATCATCTTTGAAGTTGACCGAGAGTAATTATTCAGAAATGTTGTATACACTTTTCGAAGAAACAACCATATTCGAAGTGCTACGTTCTTTAAACGCACTATAATGCTCGAAGTATTATGTCATTTAAAACACATTATTAGTATTGTGTATCATCATTCGAAGCAATAATGCCTCATAAGATAAAAATGAAAATATTAACAGAAACAAATATACTATTACATAAATTTGGTAAACACACAAGAAAGTTTTTCAATACAAAAAAGGAATTTAACACAGTCAAGTCATCATAAAACAATTGGATGACAGATACAAAAAAAAAGTGGAAAAAAGAAAACAAAGTTATTTTCGTCGGAATTCTCATCGTCGACTCCTCTTGGTCGAAAGAATTGTCCCCTGATTCCGCTTATTCGGATGAAGAAGAAGGTACAGAGTCAAAGGCTTAGCTCAGGTGATTTTTAATGGGAATGTGCTCCAAACGTTGGAAAGATTAGCCTTTAGAAATAAATCATGAATTTCACGAAGAAGGTTAACAAATTTTTGCGCTTCGGCATTGTTGATAGCCGCTAACACGTCCTTGCTACAATCTTCCTCAACAGTAGTCACAGCAAGTTTTTTCTCTTCATCGAACTGAATCTTGAGTGCATCCATGTCGTCTCTTATTTTCTTCTTCTCATCTTCATTCTTTTTTAGTGAAAGTTAAAGAGTAGAATAATTTTGTTTCTCATCGGATAACTCTTGAGCATATTTAGACTTTGGCTCTTTTATCTCATTTTTGTGAGAATATTAAGCTCTTCTCTCTCTTTCTTATGCACAGCTCTGAGATACGTTTTGAGGAAAATGATTACTCTGAGGAATTCTGATCTGGCAGTTTGGAATTCGTAAAATTATCTCTCCACCATACCAACAAAGATTTCTCTCATTTTCTTCTCAGCACTAGCAATTTTCTTTTGACGAACCATCTCATTCGCCATTTTCTCCAAGTGGTTTTGAGAAAATTTAACTTCTTGATATAATTTTTGTGTAGCAGCGCCAAGGTTAAAAAATGGTTGAAGAGCAAGTGCAACGTCTTTGGATGGCTCTTCGGTAGGTATGAATACTAGACAAGGGTAAGGCATAAGAGCAGAGGAAGATGGAGGCAAAGAGACTTCTAGTGAAATTGCCTCGGGAAGAACATGAGTGGATCTTTTACCATAATATTGTAATTGGTACTTTATTTTTTGAATGTATGGATCTTCATCTCTAATAAGCTCGATGATCACTTTGATCTTGATAGCCTAATCAATTTCGATCATATTATACAACAAAATTGAAAACCTAGAACCTCTATCCTTATAAATAAATATACGGTTCAAGAGTTGAATTACGACGTATACATAAATCTCATAATTTTTGAAAAACTAAAAAAAAGTTTATTATCAAACTTTGATTTCAGTTTCGTGGTTTTTTATCCGAAATTACCAATCTCGTTATATCCTAACCGCTTTTATTGATAAATTAAAATTATAGAAGGATCGAAATAGGATTGCAGCAAAATATCTAATGGATGTTTCAATCTTCTATACATTTGACTAAAGATCTTCAATTTTTGTAGATTCTTATTTGTGTACTCTATTTTATATTTTCTACCGGTGTTTTTTGTTTTTTCTTTTTCTCAAAACTTGGTAAATGATATGATAGAAGCTTTAATGAAGTAAATTTATTTAATTTATAAGTTTCTCTACTTACAGAAAAAGTCTGAGAAAATTCTTTTTAACTTCCTTTACACTTGACAGGTTCATATACTATATAAATGAATAAAATATATAGTGAAATGAGATACAAATAATAGTTACAAAAATATATTAGTTGATAGCACTACATATCTTTCTTATTTGGACAGTAGTAGAAGTGAGCGGTTAAATATCTCCCATTTTGATTATTGCGGATGCAAAATCGGATGCAAAGAGTTTTGAGTTTCTGTTGTATTCAAAGTATTGAACCTCCGCTGAAAAGAGTCTGATCTTTCTGGAGAAAATATTTTTTTTTCAAAATGTTCTTGAAATAGTTATTGACAAAAGTGTTGGGACTGACGAGATCGAAGAGAAACTTTCAAGGGAAAGAAGAAGAAGCTGAAAAAAAACGCGTATTGAATCTCCCTTCAAATATAGAAAATATCTTTGGTAATAATTTTCGTGGGATTGAAACCAAACACTTGCTTGCACTCTTTAGGGTTAAGTACAAATATTTCCATCCGACCGGTGAGGTAAAGCTGAGATACTGAATGGTGATCCCAGAAAACGTTATAATCCGATTCCCAACTGTTGGAGAAACACACCTCTCTGTTCGTGACCATGAATTACTAGTCTATACCAAACTCATGAATTGGGGTCTTCGTTTGTCCCTAAACCCTTCTTTGGTGGAGTACTTGAACCTAATCGAGTTGTGTCCATCTCAGGCTGGCCCCAACATGTGGTACACACTTATGGCCTGCCTAATGGCTTCCACGATTTCTGAAACCGAATTCTCAATGGAACAACTCGTCTCAATCTCAGGTGTGGAAAAAAACTCTCATTACCCCTTCTACTCTTTGGGACTTGCAAGGAAGTACAAAGTAGTCAAATATCTCTTAGAGGCAGACAAGAAATGGAAACAATAAATTCTTTTTATCTCCGGACAATGTGAGACCGACTTTGAGAACTCCAAATAAATGCCTCATCAACTATCTCCGGAAAGGTATTGATAAGCCTTTCAAAGACTATACTAAGTTTGCCAAGGACATTTTTGAGAATTTAAGCCTTTGGGTAGGTTCCAATTGGAGATATAAATTCCATATGTGCTTTATGCCCTCAAGTTTAGTCAGGAGCAATCTTTGGCGGTATAATCTGGGCCAAAAGAATTCCTTGAAGGATTTGATGCTACCTCCCCCGGAAGATGCTGTTCTCAAACGTTTGGAAGGGTTAGACAACCAAGTCTTTATTACTACCCGAGCCAGGGCCCCAAGTCATCAAGATGCTAAAAATTTCGGTGGTGAGGACAAAGAGACGGAGGATGATGCTGACTCGGAGGAAGATGTCCGAGAAAAACATCAAACTAAAGCCCATGAGGAACAATAGACTGTTGTCCAAGATAGACCACCAGTTGAGGTCCGGTAAGTCCAATTGACTGATATTCGAGGGGGTCTCAAGCTGATGTTCAGGAAGAAAATCCAACAGATGTTATTCATGAAGACGTGATCGAAGTTAGGCTAACAGGGAGGGAAGGTGATGTGAGGCCAAGGAGATTCTATGCTCAAGAAAAGTAGAATAAAGATATTGACAGTGAGGAGGAAGATGACAACAGAACGGGTCCGAGTTTACCCCATGTAAAGAGAGTTGTTATCGTCGAGTCGGACTCCTGTGGGGAGTTTGTCCAAAGTAAACAAGTTAGTGGTGAAATTCTCGGGGAGGGTGAAAATCTATCTCCTGCCTCAGCTTATTTTGATGTCTATGAGAATGACTTTGTTACCAACGAACTTAACAGGTTTCTCAGTATTGCTGCGCTCCTTAAGAGGAAATCCAATCGTAAAGATCGTAATAATAGTGAAGTTATTCAAAGGATAACTGAAGTGAAAAACTTAACCGCTGAGGTTAAGAATTTAAAGGATGAGATTGTCCGCCTAAAGAAGGAAGTTGAAGATCAAAGGAAGACTGAATTGAAGAAAGTGAAAGATAAACTTGCTCATGAGAAAAAAGTATCTTCTAATCATCTACAGAAAATCACTTCCTTAGAAACTAAACTTTCTGTGGAGAAAATGAAGTTCGATGACGAAAAGGAGCGTTTCATTACTAAGGACACTGAACGGGGCATTCTTATCGATGGTCTCGTTGATTCTTGTGCAATCACTAAAACATAGTTTGAGAACGCTATTAACGAAATCGAAACACTCACAAAGGAAAAAAAGTCCTTAAATAAGAACTTTGAAACTCAGAAGAAGAAATGCCTAGATGGTTATGCTGCCGACTGTGTTTCTCATCTTGAACAAAGAGATGCCAAATTCAAGTCAGCTTTGCTTATGGAAATGCATGAACGCTTTCTTGAATTAAAATTACGAAGTCTTTGGCTACGTGTTATAGAAAGACATCGTCCAGTTAGTGTTTCTGCAAAATATTTAGTGAGTAGCAGTGACTCAGAAATCTCTTCATTTGATTCTCCCTCCTCGAAAGATAGCAAAGATGAGTCCATTCCCAGAAAAAAATTAAATATTTGTTGTTTCTTTATATTCGAACTTTATCTTTTGTGTAACCTTTGTTAATCCATCGTTTTTAACCTCTAATGGGCCTTGCTCAAAAATCTTTAATTTGTATGATTTTTGTTTTACGAGCGATCTAAATGAAATAGTATTCTGTGTAATCACCTTCTATTATTTTATGAAAAACTTATCTTTCTCCAAAACATTTCATGGGGTTAAGCAATTTTGCTGACCAACCTTCATTAGTTTGTCTTTCTAACTCAAAAATATGAATATTTAAAGTATACCATTCTCTAAGTGGACACTATTCTTTGGTCTTCAACATAAGACTTTCTTAGTTCAAAATAATGAACATTGTACCCCAACACTTATTGGGCAACCATCTGACTAAAAAGGATGAGCATTATCACCCAATAGTATATTTTGTTAGGTTTAAAAAGATGAGCACTATGATCTAAACCTTTTTGGAATGTCTGTTGAGTCCAAAAAGATGAACATTTATGGAAGTCATTTTAAGATGGCAAAAGAATTTTATATATAAGTCGGCTATTATGGAACCTCATTAAAAAATTCATGCGCCACCAGGGCACAACAAAGTATGCCACTGATACTTACATAAGTTCATAAAGAAAATATTTACAAATTTACACATTCACTCTGAATAAACCTTGAGGTGCTCAATGTTCTAGGGGTGAGGAATATCTCTTCATTCTTTATCTTTGAGTCTGTATGTCCCTATCTTGACTTTTTTTGTTACCGTGTACAGACCCTCCCAGTTATGAGCTAACTTGCCAAGCCTATTTTCTTTCGTATGGAGGAAACCTTTCCTTAGAACTTTTTCCCCGACTTTAAATTCATGTTTTCTAACTTTTGAAGCATATCGACCTCTCATCAAAGTCTGATACTGTAAAGAATTTAGTTGTGCCCTTCTTATTTTTTCTCTACCAGATATAACTCTGTGCGTTTTCCCTTATCATTTGTCTCCTGGGAATATTTGCTGAGCCTGAATGAGGGGAATATTTTCTCCGATGGTACCACTACATCCTTACCATAAACGAGTAAGAATGATGACTCTTGTGTTGCGGTCCAGGGAGTTGTTCTATAAGCCCACAAAAAATCGTGTAGATAATTTGGGCATTTTCCAGCATTAGCTTCCAAGTTCTTTTTTAAACCATCTAGAACTGTCTGATTAGTCACCTCGACGTGGTCATTAAATCGAGGGTGAAAGGGTGCTTAGAAGTAGCTTTCATCTCTTTGTTATCGAACTGTGGTTCGTTGTCCATTGTTATTTTCCTCGGAAGCCCAAAATGACAACAAATGTTAGTAACAATAAATATGATCACATCATTAGCTTTTGTCCCTGCCAAAGGCTCAGCTTCCACCCACTTAGAAAAATAGTCGAAACAATGATTGTCTATCGATCTCCAGATGTCATCGGTAAAGGTTCGACAATGTCAATGCTCCATCTGTCAAATGGTAAAGACTCAGGTATCGATTCGAGGGGTACACCCGGTTCATTGATTGTGTTAGCAAATTTTTGGCAAGTAACGCACTTCTGCACTAATTCCTTAACATCCAAAAAGAGAGTCGACCAGTAATACACAGCAAGAAGAAATCTTCATATGAATATTTTGTAGCCACAATACGTTGACCATTCCCCTTCATGTAGCTCTGAAAGTATCATTTGCGATTGATCTCTTCCTAAACATCGGAGTAAATGCCGACTAAAATATTTTTTATACAGTATATCTGCGATTACAACATACCCATATGCCTTAAATCGTATTCTTTTAACTAGCACCTTATTAACTGGTAATTTGTCATTCATAAAAAATTCTTGAATCTCGCTCCTCCAATATTTTGCCACACTTGTAGAAATTTGAAAAGCTTCGATAGATCCTTCAACTGATTCAAACCCTTTTACTATAGAAGGGTTTTCTTGTGTGATTATCCAAGAGTACTGCTCTGAGTAAGAAACCTTAGCCAGAGAACCAGCTACCAAATTTCCAGCTCTGTGAACATGATCGTATGTGAAGCCTTCAAGAGCCAAAATTAAAACCTTCAAAGTCCCCAGATATTTCACTAAGTGATCTTTTCTTGCTTTCGATAGACCAGATGCAACTACACATTTAAGATTGTTAAAATGGCATTACCTTACTTATCTAATATACATTGATAACGCAAACGATAACCGAACCAGCTCACTTGATGGCACAAAGTCGATTGGAGGTTACTACGTATATCTTGATCTTCAAAAAGTAGTAGGTGATGGCATGCTCGAGTACCAAATTTAGCCAACCTGTTTGCATACTCTTGTGCTTGCGATTGGTGTTTCTTAAGCTTCATATTACTCTTCATCGCGTGTCTGTTGTTACATGTGACAACTTGGAAACTGCGTCGTTTGCTCCAAATTTGGTACTTAATGTGCACACCACACATATCAAAATTGATATGCACTACAAACTCATTCACAAATTTGGTCTTCGTTTCTCTCCATTCCATTTTAGGGGATGATAGAATACATGAATTAGAAAAGAATGGTCTCTTGATGATGGCACGCAAGAACCAACAAAAAAATAATAGTGTGGATAAAAGACAAAATCAAGCTAAAGAAACTGTTTGAACAAGATTTAGTGAACTGAAGAGCAACTTCACTGCTAACCCTAAATCACAACATCCTCAAACCCCGTCGTGTAGACTTACCAAAACAAACCACGACATTTACACTAAAGAACTATTGGACTAAGCCAATTACTAAATTTTGGGCCACTCACATAAAATACGGCATAAGAATAGTTTAAATAAAAAATAATCGTTACACTTACCGCTACCTATTAACAGTTTTTAGATCTGCAATAGTATGCAGCAAATGTATAATCATAACATGTAATTGACTCATTAAGGAAAAAATACAAAAAAAAATAAAAAAACACAAAGGAAACATCTTCTTTTCCGTCCCTCTTATCTTGACTAGACTAATCTAGTTACAAGACGGATTTTGGATTTTAGTTTATCATCTCATCCCAACTAATTCGTTTTAATGGAAATTTCTTGTGGTGCGTGTCTGTCACGTGTTACAAATATACAACAACTACTTGTTAGTAAGTGATATGATATAAACTTTTGTAGAAAAAAACAAAAAAAAAGACGACTACGATTTTATTATTTAGGAAGTTTACAAATTATAAAAAGTATAGACTCTTATTTATAAAATACATGGACTAAATGGATTTGGGCATGATATCTCTAACATCCTCTATCAAACTCACAATGTAGCAGACGCATTAAGAGTTTGTTAAAAAAACAAAACTGAGATATTGATAGAGCGTTTGTAAAGAAATCCACAAATTGTGTTTCTTTGCAAAGAAATTCGTAAATCGAAGATAATCTTTAAAACTTCTATATACGTATTCTTCACACCGCTCACAGCCAGTCTTACAAAGGCTCCTTGTAGTTGAATCAAGAAACCTAAGAGGAACAAAAACATTTCAACTAGAGGAATGGACTCAAAGTGCTTGAGAAACCAAAGGTAGACAAGGAAGCATAACAATGAGGCACTAAAGAACTTTTTTGCTGATGAGTAAAAAATTGATATTCTTCCCATATTCTTCATAAATATTCTTCAAGTACTCATTTTCACGCATCTTTTCTACCTCCCCATCTTCTTCAACCAAATCTCCGACCTCCAATCTCCGACCACCGATCTCCGACCTCTTCAATAATATCTTATGCCTTCTTCAAAATTCTGGTACAATTTTGTTTTTGATTTAGCCACAGTATAAGTGGTCGGATATTAAATGCTTATTAAACACTGCGGCTCTCAAATGTCTTTGAGTTGATCGTATATATTAAACACTTGGTCACATTTATTAAATACTTGGTCGTATTATTGAAGGTTATCTAAACATTTCCCATAAAAAGTTAATAAAAATTTAAACAAATAGAAATATGATATTAGAATCTAATTGGATTGAAACCGATCCATGATTCACAAAATGACTTGACCATTCAAGGACTTTAAGTTTTACAAAATAGAGATTAAATAAACAATGCAACAAAATTCCTTGGCCATACAAGGACTTTAGTTTTTCAACAAAAAGTACACAACAATACAATACAACCTTAGGGCTTGTTCCCTTTGGTTTTTTCTTCACCACCATCTTGTTTTGGACTTTTGAGTTCAGCACTTGAACTCTCAGCAATTTATTCATTGTCTTCGGAATCTTCTCCACTTGAATAGTTATGCTTGTCACCATCAACCATCGAATGGAATGGGAGATCATCGTAGTCCACAAATTTCAACAAAAGACCAAGAGCCCTCTTAGGAAAGGTCTCATGGAACAGTAACTTAGAAAGTCATGACTCAGGGTGTCTTGCTCGCTTAATATCACATAAGTCTCCCCATTGTGGGTCACAACATTGGATGAATTAGCAGGACGATAAGGCCCCGCAAAGTCATCATTGTCCAAATCATTGAAATATATGTTAATACTTTGAAATGCATCAAGATTTACCTCTCCATCAGCAGTGGTCTGTTCGGAATAAAGGTTGGATGAAATTTTTTCTTTCAAAGTAGGATCAGTAGGAGCCGGAGGAGGGATTTCAGAAGGACATAGAATTACCTCTGATCCCAGAGTGACTTTTTTCTTCTTTGCAGCTTTTTCATCACTACTTGCTTTGCGTTTCTTATCCCTCTTTGTAATCTTTGATGGATTGTCTGATCCACCAACCTCCTTAACAGTAACTTCTATTGCTTCCAGCAGAGCAGCATTAATCCCTTATTGGTTCTTTGAACCGGTTCCTTCAGTAGTTTTCTGAAGTGGGTCTGTTGTGGTTTTCTTCTTTATTTTGTTCTTCATCTTGTTCAGATGACTAGGGGCTTTGGCCCTGGAAGGCATGCAAAGCTTAGCATCCTTATCATCAGTTCTCCTCAAGATAACATCTGCAGGAGGAAGGGTGGTAAGTTCTTCCCAGGAGAGGTCTCTTCTCCTTGTGGTATTCCGCATATGAGACCTCACAAAGTTCACAATGTGAAACATTTGTGGAAACCGTTATCTCATTTCTCCAAGGCCCAAACATTTAGCTTGGCGCAAGAATCTTGACCTGGCTCTACATAATCTGAGAACTCCTTCGAAAAAAATAAAAAGAGATACAAATCAGTTCAGAGTAACTACCTAGTATTTGAAAGATTAAAGAGAACATGAATAAAACTTACCTTTGCTCTTCTAGCGACTGGTCAGCTGACTTGGGTTAAATTCAACCTTGATCTTCTCCCCATTCTCGCAGGCCCCGCTAATGAATAGGAACTATGTCCTTCATGGTTTTTCTTACTCCAAAAGATCATTCACTACCTTGTAATCATTCCCCATATTGTAATAGTAGAAGGGAATATGATGATTTTTGCACAAATTCGCCACAGCAGCGAATTATTCCATTGGCATTAGAATTTAGGATAGCCTGGAAGCCATGATTCCATCCATCATGGTATACCACGCATTTGGGCTCAGCTGACTTGGACATAGCTTGATCAGGTGGAAGTACCTGACTATCCCCGGATCCAAAGGAAACCGGAATCCCCAGTTTAGCACCTCTGTGTAGACCACTAGCTCGTTGGGTTTGTAGTCCATCAGAGTTTTCAGGGTGACTAGGATTCTCACCTTGACAAACTCTGGGATCCCCCATTTTGTACGAATACGACCCAATTCAGCGGTATGGGTATATATGTAGGCTATATTATGTAGAGATAGCAGGTATTTCACGCTGACCTTCTTGAAATTTGGCCCTACTTTCCCTTTCAAGCACTCCGAAAGTGCATCCGGATGAGTCAGACCCATTTTAGTCTTGCCTCAAAATGGGTGTCATCTAAACTATCCTCCATATTTTCTTCCATTACAATAGAAGACTGTTCGGATGGCTTGGCTTCTGCCAGGGGCTGCTTCTCGGATGATTGGTTTTCTAGAAACGGTTTTATTGTCTCCGAACTAGTGTATTTCAAAGAGGTAGGAGTGGATTTAGCCTTGGATTGGCGAGTTATTCGGCGAGGGGTATGCTTTTTAGGAGATTTATCAGCGTCTGAACCCATGGCAATAAATGGTGAAGGCTTTCTAACGTTGGAAACGGCTTTCTCTTTAGGGAGAGGGTTTTGAGAATCTTGGACAGAAGACCCTGATTGAAGAGGAGAAATGTTGAAAACAAATGGTAATTTTCTAACCTTAGGTGCTTTTGAGGACAATGGACCTTGGTCTGTGTTTGCGTGTGATTGAATGATTCCTTCACTATGAGAAACATGAAGGCCATCAGCAATTCGTTCATCTCTAACAACTTTTCTCGCTCTCTCCAACTCAGAAAAATTTAACCAACCTCTTTTTACTAGTGTGTTTCTAGCTGTGAATATAAATGACTCAAACGCAAATTGTAAAATGTCTTAAAATTTCTCTCACTAGAAATACTTGTGTTTTTTAAGACAATAAAACAGTGAAGTAGATTATATAATAACAGTGAAAAGTGGGAGTTACCTAGGAGAAGATAGAACGATCCAAGCAATGATTAAGGGCTACAAAGTATGGGAGTTAAAACGTAGGTAAGTTTCTAGCCTAGTAGATACGAGAATTTAGGATAAAAACGGCTGAGAGGTCAAACCAGAGTCCGACACGTGTCCCACGTTGAAAAAGAACTCTTGAAAGTCTAAACGGTAAAATCAGTCCCACCAAATTTCAAATAGAGTGACTCTTGAAATTCTTAACAGAGGAAGATAAAAGTCTGCAGTTCGGATACAGAAGCAGATCAGAAAAAGTTGATTTTGATTCTTAAGAGTTAGCTCTTCCAAAGCTTATTTGCAAGACCTAAAGGGGCTACTAATGAGGTCGGATATTTTAGGCTCTATAACATGCCTTTATCCGGAGGGTTGTCCCGACATAACCACTACTATAAAAAAACCAAACAGGACAAATGTAATGGAGTGTGACTAAGCTAGGTGTTGATCACCTCACATCTTGGGCTAATGGGTCCTTAAACTTGACCCGACTCGACAATCGGACCCGATATGCCCATGGGTCATTAATTAAGTATAAATACCCCAACCACTTTCATTAATAAGGGTGATCATAATTTAATACAAGCACACATCTGAATTATCTCACTACTCTCTACGTTAAACATTAAATTCCCAAAAAACTTTACAAAATTACCCTTAAAAAGAAAAAAACCACACCAAATGTAATGAGTTGTCCGCTGTCACAATTACTCGTTTGCTCAAATGAGGACGAATATCAGAAATTATAGAATCATTACCGGTAGCATGATGTGAGCAACCTGGATAAACGATGCACTCATTATTGTAGTCAATACAGCTAGTATTAACCCCCGGTTTCTTTTCAGATCGATGTGTAGCAGTAGCCATATTGTCCGGTTGATGAATAACCTCAACTGAGAGATAATTTTCCCACTGTATTTGTTATCTTCAGCATCATGTGCAACATTTGCATCTGATTTGATGATTTTCGAATAACAGTTTCGTTTAATGTGGCCTGGTTTGCCGCACTTCTTACAAACAAGCTTTGCGCTACAATTCTACTTCATGTGTCCAGTCCTTCCACACCTAAAACATGTGAGTTTAAAGTGGTTTGTTGACTCCCACTCAATCATTTTCTGCTTACCACAATTTTGATAATGACTTTGTGTATTTTTCCACCTTGACCTATCTTTAGTAAATAGTGTATCTTCAATATCAGGAGAATACTTACCAAGCATTTGTTTAACCAATGCTTCTTGGTTAGATAGTAGGTCTCTGACTCAATGATTGATGATATAAACGACATGAAGTCACATCATAACCCACGAATCAAATAACGTCTTAACCATGCATCATTAGTAGGTTAAAGAAGCAAGCTCATTCTCAAGGTATTGAAGACGCATAATATTTTTCTAGATAAATAACGTGTTAAGAGTATCCCATATATCCTTTGGATAATCCGATGCACGAACATGATCAATAAATTCCTTACCGATCGAAGTTCTCAACGCGAATATAAAGCCTTTTCGCACCTTACTTGCCATTTCCTCTTTAACTCGGCGTTTTCGGGAGTATGACTAGGAAATATCTCGGTACTGGAAACAAGATCCCATAAATCTTGTCCTTGAAGGAAGGCCTCCATTCACAACCACCAATATTGGTAATTGGTTCCAACAAGCTTCTCTGTAGATATAAGAGAAGCTGAATTACTTCCATTCATATTGATTTAAAAGTAATAACACTTGACAGGATTTCTCTCGGTCATAAAATCAAACACTTGATACGCAGAAACCTGGCTCTGATACCATGAAAAAAAATTTAAACAGATAGTTTGATTTTATTACTTAAAAGAAATAAAACAAACAAGTTCAACACTTATAGAAAATTATGATTCCCACTACTCTACTAACATAATTTAGTAATTGAAAACTTTTGGACTTCTAATATAACTCCGACTACTCTACGGTCATTTAATAATTGTGAACTATTTGTTAGATGTTTGCTTTTTGGAGAATTATTCGAAAACTAATTAAAAATTGATGGCCTGTCTACGTCTTGTAATAGTAAATACAAGAGTAAAGAATGCACTAAATTGTGACACGTGCCACTTAGATATGCACTGCTCCGGTAGCGCTTTCTTCCGAATTGTAGCACCAAATAACAATCCAACCGACGAGATTGAAAGGTTAGATGTTCCAAACACGTTGTCTGAAATTCAACGAAAATCGATAACGATCCAACGAGATTTGTTGATTGTGGATGCACAGACCAGATCCGAAAACCAAAAAATTTCTCTCTTTGTTTTATTTCGGCGGACAGTTAAAACAACTGCCCTCCCGCACATGGAAAAAACAAAAACTGAAACTCAAAATCTAAACCTAAACCTAACGTTCGAGAACTGGAACTCAAGTTCTAAACCTAGACTCTCATACTATGTAAGAAAAAAAACGACTAGAATTTTATTATCGAGAAAGCTTACGAGTTACGAACAATATACTTGTAAAATATATGAACTAATCAACTCGGACAAAATATATCTACCAAAATTAAGAAAGCAAATCTATTTCTCTAACAGAAAATCGCACAAATTATATATATATATATAGTAAATAGCTTAATTACATTTAACTTCCTTAATTTACACTTGCAGGTTCACAAACTATATATATAAATAAATAAATAAATAAAAGAAATAGCGAAAGGAGAAAGACGAGATACAAACTAAGAGTTACAAAAGTATATTAGTTGATGGCACTGCATATCTTTCTTATCTGGCCAGCAGTAGAAGTTAAAGGTTCGATATCTCCCATCTTGATCATTGCGGATGCAAAGTCGGACGCGAAAAGTCTAGGGTTCCTGCTGTATTCGAAGACAATAGCGTCTGTGGAACCTCCGCTGAAAAGAGCCTGGTCGGTCTCGAGAAGACCCTTCTTTCTCAAAAGGTTCTTGAAGTAGTTATTGTCAAAGGAGTTGGGAGTGACGGGATCGAAGGGTGCTAGATTTGAGTTGCCTCCAATTGTCGGGCAGCGGCGCTGACGTGTAGACGCAAAGCCAGCGTCGATGTCATGACTTCCGTTGTTGTAGATCCTATCGCGGAATAAGAAACACTGAGCTTGGCCTATGGTGTGAGCACCTGCACGCATGCATGCATTATAATTGATCAGGAAAAGAGTAGTTTATATTAGTTTGTATCGATGTTGATGTTTTGTGTGAATATGTATGCATACCTGATAAAGCTACCATGTCTCGAGCGTTAAGACCTTTTCCGGCAAAACGAGATATGAGTAAGTCTAGACTGTCTTTGAAGCCAGGAAGATCAGTTCCAGCTAGAGCTTTGTTAGCATTTTTAGAATCTCTTCTTCCAAGTTTCACCGTCCAAGATGGACCTCCGACGTATCGCGAAGCATCTCTTGCAGCAACAGCTAGGAGATCAGCACAAGAGACAACTCCAGTTACCCTTGACATTGTGGGGTGAGGCAATTCGACACTCGGTGTATGTGTTAAATCGCCTGCCAACTAGAGCTATTTCTGGAGTGACCCCTTATGAGGCCTGGTCGGAAAGCAAACCAAATATTGGGCATATTAGAGTTTTTGGGTGTTTAGCGCACATGAAACTCCCATCTGTTCATACAACAAAACTGGATGACAGAAGCAAACCGGTAATTAATCTAGGCAAAGAACCTGGAACGAAGGCGTATAGATTGTTTGAACCGGAGCACAATTCAGTTCATGTCAGCCGTGATGTTGTGTTTGAGGAAGGAAAAACATGGTCTTGGAAGCATAATGAGGGTGTTCTCGAAGAGCATCAAGGTACTTTCTCTGTTTTTAGCATACCAGTAGGAGAAGCTAACAACAATACCGAAAAAGGAGAACAATATAATTCTCAGAACGAGAGTTCGCAGATGGAGGAACTTTTAGATGAAAATGTTTCGGGCACTGCCTATACGCCACAGTCGTCCCATAATTCACAGTCCCCGTCCAGCACAAGTTCAGATAGTGAGACAGACAGCGGACCCAGACGCTACAGAACTTTAACTGAGATTTATGCTGAAACTCAGGAGATTGAGTTAGGAGATGACGAGCTGATGCTCACTGGAGTAGATGAACCCACGAGCTACAGCAAAGCAGAAACTGTTCAAGCTTGGAGAAAAGCTATGAAGTGCGAGATAGATGCAGTTGAAAGAAACAATACATGGAAACTAACTGAGCTTCCACCCGGTCAAAAGGCTATTGGATTAAAGTGGGTTTTCAAGCTGAAGAAAGATACAAATGGGAATGTCATCAAGCACAAAGCAAGGATTGTTGCAAAAGGGTATGTGCAGAAACAAGGGAGAGATTTTGATGAGATTTTTGCACCGGTTGCACGCCTCGAAACTGTCCGGATTTTGTTGGCTCTTGCTGCTAAGCACGGTTGGGAGGTACACCACCTTGACGTAAAATCGGCATTTTTGAATGGAGAAATTGAGGAGGAAGTTTACGTTACTCAGCCGGAGGGTTTTGTTAAAGAAGGTCAAGAACATCTTGTGTACAAATTAATAAAGGCGCTCTATGGCTTGAGACAAGCACCTCGTGCTTGGTACACTAAGTTGAGTAGATATCTTGAAGAGCTTGGTTTTGTGAGATGTCCTTACGAACACGCAGTGTACACAAAGAAGATGGGCAACGATGTTTTGATAATCGGGGTTTATGTTGACGATCTTTTGGTGACAGGAACAAATGTTACAATAATAGATGAGTTTAAAGTACAGATGAACAAGAAATTTGAGATGAGCAATCTGGGAACTTTGGCGTACTATTTGGGCCTGGAAGTCAAACAAGAAATGGGGAGGATTGAACTAAGTCAAGCAGCTTATGCAAAGAAAATATTAGAAAAGGCTGGTATGTGGGATTGCAACCCTACGAAATTCCCGATGGACCCCAAGGAGTGCATTGGCAAAGACGAAGGAGGAAAACCAGTGGATGCTACAAAGTTTAAGAGCATGGTTGGAGGTTTGCGTTATTTAGTCCACACCAGGCCAGATATAGCTTATTCTGTTGGAATTGTAAGTAGGTATATGGAGAAACCCACTATGATGCATCAGCTGGCTGCAAAGCGTATCTTACGTTATGTCAAAGGTACCTTAAATCTTGGTTTAGTTTATACGAAAGGAAATGGCAGTGATTTGTTGACAGGTTACTCCGATAGTGATCTGGCTGGGCATATTGATGATCGAAGGAGTACAGCAGGTATGGTTTTTTATTTGAATGATGGGCTAGTAACATGGACCTCGCAGAAACAGAGGTGTGTGGCACTCTCTTCATGTGAAGCAGAATTCATGGCAGCAACTGCAGCTGCGTGCCAAGCTATTTGGTTGAGGAAATTGGTGGGTCAGGTGACTGGTAACTATATTGAACCTGTAGTTCTTTATATCGACAACAGATCAGCAATTGACTTGGCTAAAAATCCTGTATTTCATGGGCGAAGTAAGCACATTGATATCCGCTACCATTTCATTAGAGAATGTGTCGAGAATGGTGAGATTGTTGTCAAGCATATCAGTTCGGATCTTCAGAAAGCAGATGTGTTAACAAAAGCCTTGCCAACTGCTAAGTTTGAGAAGATGAGGTCTTTGCTGGGTGTGAGAGTTCTTCAGGCATGAGTTTAGATTAAAGGGGAGAATGTTGGATTTATTAATCTAAACTTATTTATTCTCTTTTGGTTATTTATTTGATATTTGAAAATAGTTATTTGCTTTGATTTGGTCTTTCACGTAGTTAAGAGAATGTAGGAGTGGTGGAACAAAGCGTTACGTGACTGAGTAGTCATAGGAAGTCAGTTACTATTTTTTTAGTAACTGTCCTGTATGTGTTTTACTATTTATCTTGTACTGCATTCATTTGATCAATATCAGAACGTTTTAAATCCAACTTTGTTTTGTCTTGTTGTTAAAGTAAACATCTATATCTATATATTTGTGAGAACAGGTACTGGAGTTATCAACAAGCTTTCTCAAGTTCAGCTTTGGCCTTTTCCACGACTTCAAAGCCCCTGGCGGAACCCTTGTTGGGCAATGCATCCTTCTCACTTTGGATAAAGGGTGTGTTGTCGAGCAAGAGTGAGGCATCGCATCCCTGAACAAAGCAGTCGTGGAAATGAAGGCGGAGAAGAGAAGCAGCCATTCTACGCTCTCCAGCGATGGAACGTCCAATTGAATTACGTATGATACTCAGCGCATTCGGACATGTTTCGGCGTAAAAGGTGGAAGATAGATGTGCACTAGTAGTTGTGGTGGTTGTTAGAAGAATCGCTAAGACGAATGCAGCAGCCAAGGTCAAGTTACTAGTAGTATAAGCCATTAGTTAGTTTGAAAGACAGAAAATGCTTTGAATGGAAGGAAAGGGGAGAAGAAGATGATGATGATGAGAATAAGGAAGAAGTGGATGGCATTTATATTTAATCAAGAAGAGGGCGCTTAGTGAATAGTCGCCGGCGGTCAGTCTTTGCTGCTATGCTATGCGATGCTTCAAGTTTAAGTTGTCCTATGATATGATATGAGCATGCTTGGAACAAGTCCTTGTCTATTTTGGTGGGTGGCTCAGCCTCTTCTTGGTGTCCACATATGACCTCTTCTCTTCTCTTCTCTTCTTCCAAATATATGTAAAGCCTTCACAATTATATACTTACTTACTCGGTTGCTTCTACAAATTAAAGTGGATGAGATAATCCTATTATTGACTACCTACGTTTGTATCTATCTATCTGTGTTTGAGTTAATATTTTATATATAGAATATAGAAAAGACTTAAGAAAGAAGTAGCATCAACGAAATCATCAACGCGATAAAACCATGTGTCTTTTAAGTTTGATAGTTTATTATTATTATTATCATTTTCCTTCAACCATAAGAAAATAAATATAAAAAAAGTCAAAAGAATCAAATCTAAAATGACAAAAGAACCACACGAGGGTAACTTCTGATCTTCGTTTATTAAGTTCATATTCTCCTTTCCCAATACCTCTTAGATTTTCGATGACTATTTTTATATTCTTCTTCTTTTATATTTTTTCTTTTTTGTTATTATTTTAAAAAAAAATTATTTTCATTTTTTTTGTTTTTGTTTTTTTCCTTTTTATCTTTTTGTTTCTTTTCTCCGGTGGACAACGTTTCTCTTTTTTTTTCCGGCGTACAGTAAAGACATTGTCCGTCCACACAAAAGAACACTTTTTTTTGTCTTCTTGGCTCTGATACCAATCGTAGGTTTTAGTAGGCTATTTTGTAAAAAAAAATTAAAAAAAAAATACTTTTGTTCTCTCCGATTCTTTATTTTTTTTTTCAAAATATCCCACTAAAACCTACAAGTCTGAGAGTGGCTACTGGTCCGTTGTACAAGAGTATGTGCCCAAGATTTAGATTCGTACGTACTTTAAAATTACATGTTAACCAGTGGAACGTATGAAAAAAAATATGATTTACTCTTTTTTGTTTTTAGTAAGTCTAATTATATTTTTTTAAAGATATTTTTAATGAATAAAGCATTACGTAGAGAAAGAAAATAAGGAAAATGAACGTAAAAAATCAAAAGATTTATTTGCTAATCCGCTATGGAAATTTAACATGTGAGTTAGCAAAAACTATTTCCCGTCATCTAAAAATTAAATTAACATCTGATTTAACGCTTTTGCGGTATATGCTTTTAGTTACTTGCTTGGTCCAGTAGTTCTTGAGCGTAAATGTCGTGGCTCTTTTTGGTAAGTCGACACGATTGTGTTTAAGGATATTGTGATTTAGGGTTAGAGATGAAATTGGTCTTCAATTCACCAAAGATTTTGGGAATGAGTTTGTAATCTGATCATGGGATAGAATATACCTGATTTCAAGATTATTTTTTGAAAAATTGATCACGCATAAAATGCATATCAATTTTGGTGTGTTTGTGCCCACGTAAAATACCGAATTTGAAGCAAATGATGCAGCTTTCAAGTTGCCACAACTAAAATCTGACACACGATGAAGAGTAATATAAAGCTCATGAAGCATGGATTACAACCACAAGAGCTCGACAAACAAGTTGGATAGAGCCTAATACTTAGATTCGGTGTCCAAGTGTGTTAGTACCTGCTGGTTTTTGAAGACCAAGATATACGTAGTAGCTTCTAACCAAATTTCTGTCATCGAGCGAGTTTGCCAAACTAGAATTTGAAAAACCCGTGAGACAACGTTGGGGTGATTGGCTTCAAAGAGAGACCAATACAATGCGTACAAGATAAGTAACGCAATATCATTTTAAAAAATCTTAAATGTGTAATGGTAGGAGCATGTAAGAACTGTGATAATTTGTTTACCACAAATGCTATATCTAGTCTTGCATGTAGTAAATACTTAAGATTTAATCATTAGGTAGTGGAGTTTTATATTTAAGAAGTAGAATTTCATAAAAAAATACATCAATTTCTTGTAGATAAAACACTTACGCACGAAACACAAGACATAACACTAGTAATGAAAAATTACACAAACAATTATGACTTCTTCACTTTTTTTTTCTTTTACTTTACTATTAGAATTATGCTCAATTAGAGCTAAAAAATTTGTTTGGGGTTATTAAACCTCTCTAAATGCAATTAATATGTAATAATATATATTTTTTGTTTTTATTTAATTTTGAATATTCTCTTAATATTATTATTGAATTTAATGTTTTCAATTACCTACCGGTTCCATTGATTATTGTTAAATTTAGTTTGAGACTTAGAGATAAAATTTAATTCGTAAATATAATAATCAAATTGGTTGAATGAGTAGTGCGTCACAACCATGATCTAGTGAAGTCCAAACTAGGTTGTTAGATCTTATGAACCAATTGTGTGAGGTAATGAACTAGAGATATAACTATTTATACAAAAATGTTAGTTGTATGTGATTTAGACACAATCACAACACTTTGAAAGAAAACATGATTTAAAAAAAAATATGTATGAATTAAACTAATTAAATGACATAAAACAAACATATAAATTGTTGAAATATGTTTAATAAAATCAAATCTGTTAATATGTATATACTTTCATTTTTTTGTTTTCTTTTTCTATTTATTTCATTAAAAATTGATCATCTAGATCACAAGATTGAATTTTAATTTCGTTAAAATAGTAAATTTGTATACTTAACTGTAGGTTTAAGAATTAGATTTTTCTCTAAGGTTCGATTAATCGAGAGTAATTACACATCAAAACTAGTATAAAAATAATTATGTTTTTACATCACATATGATAGAAGATCAACACTTAATATTATATTACTCAAATAAAATGTATACATGTTTCAACTAAAGGTAATACAATATGAAACTAAACTTAAAATTCATAACAAACAAACTCTTACTAGAACTAAATATTTTATAAACTAAGGACGTCTACCTCACTATTGTTCTGCGAAAAACTTTAATCATCAGAACTTTTATAAAAAATAATAAAATGATAAAAAATGAATATTTTTACAAGTTGAAAACTCTAATCATATTATTGTTCTAATGTGCTTCATTCTGAGCAATTTGTACGGTTCTTCTAATGGTTATATATCTTTACATTATTGGATGTTTTCTAAATATGTTATAAAATTTTGTTATCATATAATATAAACTTTTTAAGCATGTAAATTAGGTGTTTTAATATCTTTTGAATTTATAAAGATAAAACACATAAACGGTCTATTTAAGTACTTGTTTTTGTTTATTTTAACATGTGATATGATTTATCTTTTTTAAATACCAAAGGAATACTATTATTTTTATATAAAAGCCCAACTCTAAATTAATTCAGTATATACCTATGGTTATTAGTTTTATGTTTTTACTTGAACAAACTTGATCAAACATCATAAATTTTCTTTGAGAATGATATGAAATTGTTTACACCGATTAATTCCCAAATCCGTTTTGGAATATAACTGAAATATAATTTATATATTTCCCATATGAGACTCCATGCACTTGTTTCTGAACCATAATATTACAATATACTCTTAACATATATATTTTGTATGAGTATTTAAGAGTGATTCGTATGAATCTGACTTCTTAACGCAAGATGCATTACCTGAATTTTTATAACGAATTACTTTAACGGAAATCTCTTGATGGCATACAACAATTTCTTATCATCTAAAGCAAAGAATATGTCATTATCATGCAATAGTTAATATGAATTATCTCACGTGAAACTTATGATAACCATAATACTTTACTAACTTTATCTCAAACCAGACAAGAACGATCCATTGATGTAATGTTTGTTGGATCTTATAAATAATTTTTGTAAGCTTGTAAATAATTTAACTTAACTTATATTGACGTATAATTTTTAAAAACATTTTAATCTTCATTTGGACCAATTAATGTTTGTTATTGATATTATTTTCTTTGTGTTAAAATCTAGAAATATACAATCTTAGTATTCGTTTAATGAATCTTAAAGCTGAGTAGTGCAATTTGTGTCATGGTTGTCTTAAAATAATGTTCACTCAAAGTAAAATATTATTTACATACAAACTAATCATTTGCAGTGAGTAAACCATATTTAATAAGATACTTTCAATATATCTTTTCATATTACGGATAAAGAATTTTTTCCTTAAGGTATGATGTCAATAATGATAGAAATTTATACAACATATGGAGAAATATTTGTTTATTAAGATGTATTATTTTACATATGTTTTTCTCATCCTCGGTGTGGAGAGTAAATGACACATATATAATACAATAAATTCTAAAGTTAGGGATATATAACATATCGTAAATAAGACATATTGCATCCATCTAAATTCTTTAATGTGTATTTTTACTTTATTACTTAAAAATCACTTCAACTGCTCACCATAATAAAAATAACAACACTTCTCAAAACGGCCATGTACCACTATAAACACTAAAAAAACAATCAGTGAGGCCCAATTTTTGAAAGAACGACTTTTTTTTAATCTCTGACGAGGTCTTTACTCTAAATTATGAAATTAATTTTACCTCTTATATGATCCATGATATCAAGAAGAAAAATCTTCATGCTTTTGACGAGGTCTCTACCTTAAACAAACAAAAATCCTTCCATTTATTATAAAGTTCTTGTTGCTCCTTTCCACCTATTATGACGAGCAAACAATTAAGGAGAAATTGACAAGACTAACAAAATTTCGACCTTAGATTCTGATAAAAGAAAATATAAATGTGCGGCCTATATAAATTCTTTTAAATTAGCACATAAACCAAAACAGTACTTCTATTTATACTTCTTCGATTGTCAAACCATGATCCCTTTATATATAAAAACGATATGATTCTATTGACGTTCCAACTCTATCACGTCAACTGAAATATTGTCTCAATATATCACATTCAAATTTCATGAGTATGACTACCATCTTATAGAGACAGCTTGAACTTCAAATAGAGTTTTGTTTTTATTATTATATTTTCTTCAATTTATATCGATGAACATTTTTATTTATCTTTTTATTTTATTGATATTGTTATTTTTTGGAGTTATCACAAATCAATAATACTTTCCTATCGAAAAATGACCCCATCAGAGGCCAAAACAATGAACAATTTCAAGTCGAAACCTATGGTATTTGAATCTATTGAAGAATTTGGTAAATTTTTAAGAAACTTTCAGCAAAAATGTTCAGTTTTAAAACAAAAATATGATAAACTGAATAATGATAAACTCAAAAATCATGACTTAGTTTTAAATTTACATACTCAAAATAGATGTCTTGAAAACTCAAAATTCATATTAATTACTTGAAATATTATTTAATCACTCACAGTACTATATAAATTACTCAATATGATAAGCTGATTCCTCAAAACGTAAATATGGTTTCTCACAATGTTGGTCTAACGGGTCAAATCGATACTATTTTTATCAAATTCAATACAATGAGTACAAAGAACATTGCTTGGAAATCTGAAAACACTGCTTTGAAATCTGAAGTTAAAAATACTCAAGAAAAACTTGACAATTTTGAAACAAAGAAAGTTGAAAAAATTAAAAAAAGTTGTGAAAAATGGTGAGAAAAGAGTTTTAGAATACACTACAAAAAACATAAAGGTGATAGAAGAATGAGTTATGTTTGTTGCCTAGATTTTGAAAAAAAGTTGAATACATATAATTGAGGGGGGGAATATGATCTTCGGGCACGCTGGAGTATTCCGAAGAAGGTGGAGATACGTCTATCAAAACTCGGAGAGACTTCACTTACTTCTGCACAAAAGTGTTAGTCATAACCCGGTCACGCTAAATTTAGGGCTCTGATTCTCATTGCATCCAGATGTAGTTTGATATTTAGAGCTGGTTGGCATGTATCCTAGTCAAGAAAGCCAAAGTACTTGGTTCATGTTGATGTCGTGTATCATGACATCAAGGCTATCCAAGATCAAAATATCGATTGAACAGTTCAGAAGGATCATATGTCAATCAAGGATTCTTTGGATCCTCTTATATTTTATTACTCTAGAGAATGAGTTTAAAGTATTAAGTGATCTTCTGGAGGCTAAAAAGGTTCGAAGCACCCTTTTTGTGAGTGGCTGTTGGGAGAATGACTAGAATATCTCCACGAAGAGAAATCTGAACAAAATGCCAAAGGAGTGGTAAAACACAGGTAAATTCATCTTGATTTTGATTACAACTTAAATTAATATCAATTTTTAACATTCAAAGCTAATGTTTTTATATTTTTTGCAGCTATACCCAAGTCGAAACAGCAACATCTGAAAACTATCGAAAAAGCTTCAAGAAATTACACTAATGGGCTGAAGAGAACTTGTCAAATGGGTTTTATAATTACTTCACCCCGACTAACCTAGTTTAGAGTCACTTTTGGTGAACATAAACAAAGTTTAATTTATCATGGGAGCAATTTACGACTCTGCATCGTTCGTGGGAAGTTCTCAATCTAGAATCTACCGTTCGTAAGGTGTATATTCTGGCCAAGAAGAGGGCTTCAAGCCATATGGTAAAGAAATATGATACTGAAGGTTTAAATACGGAAAATTAGCTACTGGGGCCGTAGAGGCAAAGAGAACCAATCAGCCAACGGAAGAATTTACCAAAGCTACACTGAGTCCAATAGAAGAAGAATCTCCAACCCTAAAAAGGAAAAAAAAGTACGCACATCAAAGGATTACAAAAGGAAAAGACAAAGTATGAGAATAAGAAGGCAAATACAAGCTTGGAAACTATTTGTGTCGGGAAGCAAATGATAATTCTTCAGTGTTCGAGTGTCATACTACTCAAACATCTGAGAATAATTCCTCATCTCTTCCGAAGGTGGATGAAAGGGTGGTTGAAGGTTAAAATCCGTTAGGTAGTCGAAATGAGTTGGGTATCGAAGATAGTCAGGACAAAAGTCTCCAAATCTGGAGGGTTTTTGTTGGAACTCAGTCTACAGCTTGAGGAAGGGGACTCTTATGGTCTTCATTTGCTTCACGTCTTCAAGCCCATTTCCAAATTAGACAGGGAAATAACAAAGCATAGGGATATCATTGAATCCCTTTGAGAAAAATGTGAGCTTAATAAGAAATCTACCGATGAGCAAATGAATCATGCTGACAATTTAGAAAGATGAGTCACACTTGCTGAAGAAGAGCTTAAGAAATAAAAATTCGTTCATAAAGCCCAGACTTCTAAACTAGAGGCCTCTTAGAAAAAATAAGCTTGGAAATACAAAGATAAGAAAAATGAGCATAACCTTCAAATAGACCTCTTACAGAATAAGTTAGATGAGCAGAAAGAAGCTACTAAGAAACCCAGGATGATCTAGTTGCATTGAAGAAAACTAGTATAAATGACCAAGAGGATGCAGTCAATGTATATGCTGAGAAATGTCTAAGCTCCTTAGATAATCACGATGTTAAAGTTAAATCCAAATTGTTTATTAGTTTTCAAAACTATTCACGTATATTGATTCTGAGGCTTTTTAGGACTTTATATCTGAAGGAGAATGGTCTGTTAATATATCATTTACATATGAACTGGAAACCACCCAAGATACAAAGGGCGTGAATGAGGACAAGGATTCCAAATGTGGAAGTTTTAAGAAAGATCAACAAGCAGAGAATCTGCAGGCACTTGAATGATATTTGTTTTTGTCTTTTGTATTTTTTTAATTTAAGTGCCTGGATGGTTAGGGAATTTTGTACTCGCATTTGGAATGAATCAATATAATCTCTCCCATTTTTTACTTCGTTCCAAAATTAAAAATTTATTATTTTCCAAGAACATTGTCGGACTCTTCCTAGTTAAGGGTGATTTTACTCAAACCGGTCATTGAAACCCTCTTCAAACTTAACCAAATAGCGTTGGAACCTTTATATTATGAACACCTAGCGTTGGAACATATTAATTGTGACCAACGAGTGTTGGAACCTGTACATCTAACCAACTAATATTCGAACCTTTTAATTATCACAAACTAGTGTTTGAACTTTTATATTGTGACCAACTAGTGTTGGAACCTTTACATATGACCAACTAATGTGGAACCTTGTAATTATGACCAACTAGTGTTGGAACCTTTACACATGACCAACTAATGTTGGAATCTTTACACACGACCAACTAATATTGGAACCTTTTAATATTGAAAATTTGGGTAAAAAATATATGGACCAATTAATAATGAGAGGAATATAAAAGGTAATTATTCAAATACCTCATCAAAACCTCCCTGCGTCGCCAGGGTAGAAAAGAGTATGTCTTCGGACATTACATTAATAAATTAAATAATAAACTATTTTATATTCTTTTGAGATACATGATCAAATGCTTGATGTTCCATGGACGCCGAAGAGGATTATCTTTTTTATTTTTTAGTTGATAAGTTCGAGGCTTAACCCTTTCGGGTAAAAAATTAAGGTCATTTCTAATTTGGTCCGAAGTTCCATAACCGTTTATCTCTAGCGTTCATGAAGATTTTTTTTAGAAATTTTTCACCCACTCATAATTCTCTCCATCGGGTCAGGATGCATATCTGATTCTCATCAAAGCTGACATCACCTAGCAGGACAAACAAGATCCGACATCACCAACCGGGACAAACAAGAGTCGATGTCGAAGATAAACGTTTCGACCATCACTAAGCGATGAAAGAGTTGAGTGAAGGTTATTGTCAAACAGAAAGATAATAACCAAGTGGTAAATTGAACGACGTGTGCAAATAGCACGTGCGAGACCGACCGAGGTCTACTGTTAAAACGGACGGTTAAGGAAGCAGTTGAAAGCAACGCTAAATAATTGGTCAACCCACTAAACACATGAAGACTAAAGTAATGGTCGTAAATTTATGCTTCATATCATAAATGTTAGTCTACGAGTGAAGTTAGTGGAGTTATGTATTAAGTGGTAATTCTAAACTACTATAAGATTGTATAAATAGAATATAAAATATAATATTTTGCATATACAAGAGTTAATGTTTTTGTATCCAAATGTTTGTCTTTTATTAAAATCCTAATATTATTTTAATAAAATTTTGAATTAAATAATTAAACCATTATTATTTTTTTAAATATTTTAAATATTTTAAATATAAAATATGATTATATGTATTATTGTTTCTAGTCAATAAAATTTTAAAACTCGTGCGTCTAAAAACTATTATTTTATTGCTACTTTCTCAAAGCAATCAGCTAATCCATTCTTTGTGTTCACAAACCGACTTATATATATATATATATATATATATATATATATATATATATATATATATATATATATATATATATATATATATATATATATTCTTTCAAAGATTTGTTTGGCTCTTGGGCATAATGGATGATAGTGTCTCAATTTCCCTTCACCTCCTCAATTCCAATAAAATGCCTCCGGAAGGCTACCCAAAAGGTAATAAATTTCTGATGCACCCCTGTGGTAGGCTGTTATACCACTTTAGAGCGATCCCCGTAACAGATTGAGAGAAGGCTCTACAAAGAAACTTTTCATCATCGTCAATATTCATCATAAATTTTTTAAACTACTCTAGATGATTATCTGGATCTTTGCTCCCATTGTATTTTTCCATCTTAGTACTGTAAAACCTCTTAGGAAGGTTTCCGGACAGTATCTTGGAGGACAATGGAGATTGTCTCCAATTCCGGCCACGACTGAAAACAGTATCTTCATTGGGAGTTGCAAAAATACCTGGTTCATCATGGAAAACAAAAGGATCCATCAATAGCTGGTCAATGTGCCTCCGACTATGGTTATGAGATGACCCTACTCAGATTCTTTTTCAACCTTCCATGCCTATCCCTCTTTCTTGAATATTTTTTAACCAACTTTTGCTTTCTCTTAGACCTGCCTTCATCACTGTTGGATGACAGAGACTCCTCAATTACATCCTCATTCGAGGAGCTACTAGAGGATTCTGACTCCGAGCTCTCCAACGGTTTAGACCGGTGAGACTTCTTTGAGCTAACATGAGTCTTTTTAGTACTCAAATGGGTCTTTGCTGATGGCTCATGCTCCCTTTGATTGTCAGTGTGGTGAATGGCTGACACCTTTGATTTTTCTTTCAAGCCTAACTCCATCTCTTTAACAGCCCTCAAGGCTTCCATCTCAACTTTCAACCTGTCTCACTCTTAGTTCGTGTACTCATTGTTTTCTCCCACCACTTCTACCAAAGTTGGTGGCACTGCTTGCTCGTCCGAATTCATCAGAACTGATTTTTCTCGTTGGTTTCGAATGCTAGATTCAGGCACCTTCTCCTCCCACTACGGTCACCAATTTGGTGAGGATTATTTTTGACTGAGGATAATTTTGTCAGATGTTTTGTGGTATTTCAAGGGTATTAAATGTTTGAGTATTTTGTAGTGAGAGATTTAAGCCGCCTGGTTGTATTAATTGTTCATTACCCTCATTAATGAAAGTGGTTGGGTATTTATACCCTTAATTATGGGCCATATAGGCTTTCGGGTCAAACTTATGAAATCTGGTCGAGTTCAAAAACTCATTAGTTTATTAAGCAGATTAGCAATTAGCTTAGTCAAAAGGTGTTTAGTGTTCTTTAATACTTTTGTCTTGTCCGAATACTTCAGTGGGTGATTATTATCTGGATTACCCCTGTCCGGTTTCTACAGTGAGTGGTGAATATTTATAGACTCATCAATTGATCCCAAGATTTTTCGGCCCAACTTGTCAGCTTCGAGAGTTTCTCTTTGCATGAATCAGCGTCAGCGTGAAACAATTTCATATATTCTATATGAACACCACAAAAATGAAAGCAGTGATTAGTCAGGTAAAAGAGGAAGAAATACCATAAGTCTATATTAGATTGCTAATATGGGATACTTACTTTTAATGCTCTACGAGTTTTTAATAAAGCTTGGATTAGTTGAACCTATAGAAATCTTAGTTTCTCATGTCTCCCACACAAAAAAAAATCACTTACTCCATTCCTGATGAGATTCTGACAAGTCGGTTACCACCCTAAGGTATTTCAGAACGGAGAAGTAGTAGTCGAGGTGGTTCATATTATGCTAGATGATGTAATTATAAATCAGTTACTTTGTCGTGGGTGTAATCCCCCATAGCTTTAAAGAGATTATGAATAAAATAAATTTTTGCTTTTGGTTTTCTTACCGTCCCCGATTCAGGGAGTTTTTTAGTATACTAGAGCTTTGTCTCAACTAAATTTATCAGAGTGCTTGAAGGAAGTATGCGTAAAGAAGACCAATTCGTAGGACTTCAAATAAAAAATGAGTCTCTTCTTTCACTTGGGAGTCAAGTCTGGAATTTGCCATCGGGCTCTCATTTTTGGAAGCTCGATAGGGTTGGTGTACTTTCAAGATATTTTCTCGCATGATGTGGAGGTCGGAGGTAAACATAAGACCGATTAGACAGCTCGATAGGAGCTTGCGGGAGGTTTGACGTTTGGTCATAAGAATGATCTCCAACCATTATCGAACTGGTAGCCTTACGTGAGGAATCCATGCGTTGTAAATTCTAAATAAAGGTGAACTAACCTAGTTTGGTTGGTAGCTTAGGGAAAATGATCGTAGTGAGAGGCAACATACACTTTATCTCTTTACTTGGGCGATTTCTATTTCTAAAAATAAGCAATTAGGAGAATATATTGTGAAGCATTGTGGAACCCTGAGGTATCCTGTATTTATAGTAGGAAGTACCATCATTTTTCTAACGTATTCCCGACACCGATCACCACGAGAACCTCGAGGAGTGGAAACAGGCATGGCTAGTCTAAGAATTTCTAGTCCTTGGATCATGAAACAAATGACACGTGGAAGGCTCTAACACGCTTTACAAGGATGATATGACTTCTCTAATAATCGTGAAGTTATTACGACCAACTCTCATATCATTATTTAAGAAGAAATCATTATAAGCACATCGGGGAGATGCATCATCAGAAACATTATGTGCACTTGTCGCAAGGCTATAACTACATTATTGGCTATAGGTTAGAGAAGGATGACATGTGGCATAAATGTGCAGGTTTCTCCTTGGAAACTAAAAAAAGTAATTCCTAAAATATTTTCGAAATCCTTTAGGTGACGAAGCTTGAGGCGTCCACCCTGAAGAAAAAACGTCATCATAAACCACTATTTAGAGACAAACTAGCTCGACCGAAAATGGGGACCGATATCTTTAAAACGAAGAAACTTCATTTGAAGTCTCACAAAATTCCTCGGGATGTTGTTTGTCGAAGTGTACACCACGAGATAAATTTGAGCGCCATTTATCACTCTGAAACAGATCGGCCAAATCGATCAGAAGAATCCCAAAACCATCTACTTCGAATGCACAAACTATTGGGTTAATGCCTTTGAACCTTACTATGGGGATTTCATGTATTCATGTCTAAACCAGTTCAATAGGACTGAAAGGCTACTGATAAGGTAAATAGTTATTTGCCCAGAAGTTTAGCCTTGGCCGGCTTTAGGCCTTGTATGTTGTAGGATAAGTTTCAACCTTAAAAAGAAATTTATGTATTATTGGGTCAAATGAGTTAAAAACCTGCACTTTGGTCACTGTGAACATAAGAGGTCACCTCTTATAAGGGGTGGACAATTATATATCACCACATGGTATTTACAGATACTTTATCTCTCTTTAATAACTCTTTCTCCTTACAAATTCTAGGTGAGTCAAGTCGGGGTTCATCAAACAGTATATATGCATTAGAGTAATCTACCAATAACGTCCCAACATCAAACTTATATGCCAATAATCAACCGATATTCAATAAAGTATGGATAACTACATAGTGATAAATGAATATTTATAGATAACCACCTTGTAGTCTGAATACCCATAACCGTTTTTGTCTCTCGTGTTTTTTGTTTTTTTTTAAATATCATATATTTCGAGCCATAACTCTAATAAAATCCAAAAATACCATTGATTTTGTTTTATTTTTTCAAGATGAACAAAGCTAAATTTATACTATATATTTTTTAATTTTTTAATTTTGTGATTTTTTTCATAGCTGCGGAACTAAGTATAATTTGATTGTGATAGGAAAAACAACTATATTCTAGATGTAGAACGGTATTATTGGAAAAATTTATGATGCGAATAATTTATGATAAAAAAATTTATTTCGAATAGTTATCTGTAATTTAATTTTTAAATACTTTTTATATTGTATATGATAAATGTGGCCGTAGATTGATTGAAGAGTAAAAACTAACTAATATTTTATAATATAAAATATAATATTTTACCTATATTAGATTCAATGTTTTCGTATCACGATGTTTGTCTTTTATTAAAACTGTAAAATTATTTTATTAAAAATTTTAATCAAAACAACTAATTTAGTTTTTTTATTATTATTATTATAATTATTTCATATATAAAATATGATCATATGTATTATGGTTTCTAATGTATTACGGTTTCTAGTCAATAAAATTTTAAAACTCGTGCGTCTAAAAAACTATTATTTTATTAGGTTCATAGAATCTAACAATTATTATTTTATTTTTTTTTAGCAAAATAAATATTTTGTATTAACTAACATATCGAGTACATAATAGGCCTGACCATAACAGACTAATGAAATAAAGATCTAGGCCCAATACAAGAGAATTAGGTAAACCCTAATTCCCAAATTGATTGAGCTCGATAACAAAATAATCCCTAATTTCTTCATCCACCACCAGAGCCTTCTCTCTTTCATCTTGTTCAATTTCTTCGAATCCAAACCCTAACCCGGGTCAATATATCCCACGCCCAAGCTTTCAAGCATCAAAATCGCTAATAGCGAATTTGGCACTTGATTAGAATCGAAAACCCAATTCCTTCTCTCTTTCAACGATTGCTTGGAAACCCAGTCAGCCGCCATGTTTTCCGTCCTCGATATATGACTTAATTTCATAGCTGGATTCATCAGACCTTTGCACAGTTCAATTCCATGGCTTTGAAACTCGCCTGACGAAATTTGGGTAACCAGCAACAGACTATCCACTTCAATATCAACCCTAGTCCATCCTCTCCTGTAACATAACAGTAGCGCTTCCACCAGTGCTCGCCTTTCTGCCTGAAATGGTGTGAGCTTTCCAAACGTGAAACCGGCTCCTTCGATACAAACACCCATGTGATCCCGAACGACGATGCCTCCAGACGCCTCTCCAGTGAAGTCACAAGCTCCGTCAGAGTTTATTTTTAGCCGTCCCATAGCAGGAGCTCTCCAGCATCTGTAAGTCACCTTTCTTTTACATATAGACAATGCACCTAGATTTAGACCTGCATCTTCCACAAATGCCCAATGCTTAGCCCTTAATTTGAAATCTATAGATAAGATAAATCTGTTGATTCTTTGAACCGCATTTTGAAAACAATCCACTGTTTTATCAAATTTACAATGATTTCTATTATACCAAATAGTCCATATTATCAACTGAGGTACAATGTGTGTTATGTGAAATTTACAGTTAGTCAATTTGAACCAGGCCAAAAGCATATGTCTAAGACCCATAAACCTTCTGACTGGTATTCTGAATAGCACTCCGTAATAGTTCCATAATGGCCAAGCATACCTGCAATTGATGAAGAGATGAGATATGTCTTCACAATTGCCGCAGAATTGGCATTTTGAAACTATTATGAAGTGTTTTTTCAACAGTATACTATCAACAGGAATAAAATGCTTAAGTAACTTCCAGCTAAAAAAAGAAAATTTTGTTGGTATAAAATTGTGCCATATCTTTTTAAAGAAAAAAGAAGTACTGGTTTTTGTTATAATAGTTTCCCATGTTTTGTTAATACTAAATCTCATGTCTTTTGATAAACACCATTTTATTCTATCCTCTTTATCAGGAGATACTTTAACACTTAGAATGTGTTTCTGTCTCTCACTAGATAAAGAAGAAAGTAAACTAAGATCCCAACTATCGTTTTTCCAAAAAGTTTTAACTTTAGCTGGAAGATACCATAAGTTGTCAGCATTGATTATAGGAGGCATCTCGTGCCACGAGTCTCTCCAGAAATCTGCATTTCCATTGCCTATTTGCCATTGAATATACTGTTCTGCCTTCATTCTAACAGAACATAACCCTTTTCCACACTATGGAGTCACTGACTCCACATTTTGCATTAATAGGATGTCTCTCCAAACAATATGTTTTATGTATTAGCTCAGACCATAGGGAAGACTTTTTTCTAAAGCAAAACCAGAGTTTATAAGCAAAAGTCATTTGAATGTCAGACAATAGTTTGACATTCAAACCACCCTCCCCATGAGGCTTACAGAGTAGTCTCCAACTTGCCCAATGTATAGAGCATTCATTAACTTTTGACCTCCACAGAAAACTATTTAAGCATGTTTCAATTTTACATAAAATGTTATTAGGTATTATAGAGTTTTGCATCCAAAAGAATATAATGGGATATAGAACATGTCTTATAAGTGACAATCTGCCACTATAAGACAGATTCTTTAAATCCCATTCATTTATCTTATTTAGAATCTTAGATAATAGAGGAGAGAAATGCTTCCCTATGTTATTTGATGCAATTGTAATTCCCAGGTAGGTGAAAGGAGCAAATTCTGACTTGAAGCCCATGGTTGCTTTGATTCTTGCAGATTGTGTCCTTGCACATCTTTTTGAGGTAATTACTTTGGTTTTTTCAATATTTATCATTTGCCCAGACTCAATTTGGTATTTGTTGAGCAGGTTACATAGATTTTTGATTGACCCAGGGGAGCTGTTGGAGAAAATAACCACATCATCTGCAAAAGCTAGAACTGGTAAGATGTAACCTGTTTTAATATAGAATTGCATAGAGTTATTAGCATCATAAAGATTAGACAGTCCTCTCAGTAGTGCTTCCTCTGCTAGGATAAATAGACAAGGAGATAAAGGATCTCCTTGTCTTAGTCCTACATTTTGAGGAAAGTAACCTGAGCTTGAACCATTAATAAGGAGTGATATCATAACATTTGAAATAAGTTTGTGCAACATATCAACAATTGCATCAGAAAACCCAAAACATCTTAGTGTTTTTATGACAAAGGTGTGAGACAGCTTGTCAAACACCTTTGTCATATCTAATTGTAAAATTATGTTGCCTTTTAATGGCTTTCTATCAATATTGTGAAGCATCTCTTTAATCACTAAGATATTTTCATGTATCAGTCTTTCTTTTACAAAGGCAGACTGCCCCCTGGATACAATTCTAGGCAATATATTAGACATCCTCCTGTTTATAAGGGCTGCATACAGTCTATTTAGTATTGTACACATGCTTAATGGTCTGAAATTATTCCAGTTAACAGGATTGGCTACTTTAGGGATCAGTACTATCCCAGTAGCAAAGACACCCTTTGGGATAGAGGCCCCAGCAAGGTATGCATTTAAAGACTTGCAGAGATCCACTTTTATTATTTCCCAACAGTGCTTTAGGAAAAAGGTGTTAAAACCATCTATTCCTGGAGCACTGTCTTTCTTCATTCCATTTAGGATAGTTCTAACTTCCTCACTATTTGTTGGCTTCACAATCTCAGCATTATCACTATCCCTAACAATATTAGGGATATTATTAAGTATTGAATCATGCTCATTATCAAAATTGTTATTATCAGGCACACAAGATAGGACAGCTTTGAAATGAGACACTGCTGAAGAAGCAATATCACTTTGTTCAGTAAGCCATACATCCTTATCTTTTATACCAACAATAAGATTTTTCTTTCTCTTCTTTGTGACATAACTGTGGTAAAGTTTGGTGTTTCCATCACAGTCACTTAACCACGAATTAAAACATTTTTGTTTCCAATAGAATCTAACAATTATCATATATATATATATATAATTACAACAACGTTCGCTAAATATTGACTAGTTAATATCAACTATTGATAGATTATATCTATAGTTTTAAAAATATAAATAATATTAATTCGTCAAAACAGCTTGATTCTTCGTATTCATCTCATATTTAAGATGGAAAAAAGCTTATCTCAAAAATAAAATTTATGCCTACTTGTCGCAGCCGACTTTGTGTTACTGAATAGCGACAGCTCAAACAATACCCATATGCATGAAATTTGAAATCATATTTTAAATTTGGGATGTCATTATGGTGACGAGTGACGACATTCGTTTTAAACTATAAAACCTAAAATCAATTCTATATTGTGAAAAGTAAATTAAATATTATTTAAATATTATACCTTTGAACTCCAAAAGTTTTGTATTAATTAAATGAAAACCCAATACCGGCCTATGGTTCTTTTGTCATCATAGCTCTGATTCTTTTTATTTGTTTGTATTCATTTTTCGATGGTCGAAGCAAAAAAAAAAAAAAAAAAATAAAAAAATATATATATATATAATAATAACAAAATAATATTAAAATAATAATAACTCAAATATATATACATACATAAAACACCAAGAAGAGGCTGAGCCACCCACCAAAATAGACAAGGACTTGTTCCAAGCATGGTCATATCAAATCATAGGACAACTTAAACTTGAAGCATCGCATAGCATAGCAGCAAAGACTGACCGCCGGCGACTATTCACTAAGCGCCCTCTTCTTGATTAAATATAAATGCCATCCACTTCTTCCTTATTCTCATCATCATCATCTTCTTCTCTCCTTTCCTTCCATTCAAAGCATTTTCTGTCTTTCAAACTACCTAATGGCTTATACTACTAGTAACTTGACCTTGGCTGCTGCATTCGTCTTAGCGATTCTTCTAACAACCACCACAACTACTAGTGCACATCTATCTTCCACCTTTTACGCCGAAACATGTCCGAATGCGCTGAGTATCATACGTAATTCAATTGGACGTTCCATCGCTGGAGAGCGTAGAATGGCTGCTTCTCTTCTCCGCCTTCATTTCCACGACTGCTTTGTTCAGGGATGCGATGCCTCACTCTTGCTCGACAACACACCCTCTATCCAAAGTGAGAAGGATGCATTGCCCAACAAGGGTTCCGCCAGGGGCTTTGAAGTCGTGGAAAAGGCCAAAGCTGAACTTGAGAAAGCTTGCCCTGGAGTTGTCTCTTGTGCTGATCTCCTAGCTGTTGCTGCAAGAGATGCTTCGCGATACGTCGGAGGTCCATCTTGGACGGTGAAACTTGGAAGAAGAGATTCTAAAAATGCTAACAAAGCTCTAGCTGGAACTGATCTTCCTGGCTTCAAAGACAGTCTAGACTTACTCATATCTCGTTTTGCCGGAAAAGGTCTTAACGCTCGAGACATGGTAGCTTTATCAGGTATGCATACATATTCACACAAAACATCAACATCGATACAAACTAATATAAACTACTCTTTTCCTGATCAATTATAATGCATGCATGCGTGCAGGTGCTCACACCATAGGCCAAGCTCAGTGTTTCTTATTCCGCGATAGGATCTACAACAACGGAAGTCATGACATCGACGCTGGCTTTGCGTCTACACGTCAGCGCCGCTGCCCCACAATTGGAGGCAACTCAAATCTAGCACCCTTCGATCCCGTCACTCCCAACTCCTTTGACAATAACTACTTCAAGAACCTTTTGAGAAAGAAGGGTCTTCTCGAGACCGACCAGGCTCTTTTCAGCGGAGGTTCCACAGACGCTATTGTCTTCGAATACAGCAGGAACCCTAGACTTTTCGCGTCCGACTTTGCATCCGCAATGATCAAGATGGGAGATATCGAACCTTTAACTTCTACTGCTGGCCAGATAAGAAAGATATGCAGTGCCATCAACTAATATACTTTTGTAACTCTTAGTTTGTATCTCGTCTTTCTCCTTTCGCTATTTCTTTTATTTATTTATTTATTTATTTATATATATAGTTTGTGAACCTGCAAGTGTAAATTAAGGAAGTTAAATGTAATTAAGCTATTTACTATATATATATATATATATATATATATATATATATATATATATATATATATATATATATATAATTTGTGCGATTTTCTGTTAGAGAAATAGATTTGCTTTCTTAATTTTGGTAGATATATTTTGTCCGAGTTGATTAGTTCATATATTTTACAAGTATATTGTTCGTAACTCGTAAGCTTTCTCGATAATAAAATTCTAGTCGTTTTTTTTCTTACATAGTATGAGAGTCTAAGTTTAGAACTTGAGTTCCAGTTCTCGAACGTTAGGTTTAGGTTTAGATTTTGAGTTTCAGTTTTTGTTTTTTCCATGTGCGGGCGGGCAGTTGTTTTAACTGTCCGCCGAAATAAAACAAAGAGAGAAATTTTTTGGTTTTCGGATCTGGTCTGTGCATCCACAATCAACGAACCTCGTTGGATTGTTATCGATTTTCGTTGAATTTCAGACAGCGTGTTTGGAACATCTAACCTTTCAATCTCGTCGGTTGGATTGTTATTTGGTGCTACAGTTTGGAAGAAAGCGCTACCGGAGCAGTGCAGATTTAATGTTGGTAAAATCGTGGATTCAATTTTGCTTTTGATTTTGGTTTTGGTTTTGATTGGAACTTAGATTTGGATTTGGATTTAGTTCTGGATTTGAATTTGGTATAGATTGTGTTTGGATTTGGATTTGGATTTCGTTTTGGATTTGGATTTGGTGCATTTTTGTTTTACGTTTGGATTATTTATGACGTTTGCTTAAATTAACATTTTTCATTTTGATTCGTTTGGATTCATTTGGTGTTTAGATTTAGATTTGGATTTAGATTGAAATTGAGATTAGAGATTCGAGATTCGAGATTCGAGATTGGAGATTGGAGATTGGAGATTAGAGTTTGAAGATTGGAGATTGGAGATTAGAGTTTGAAGATTAGAGATTGGAGTTTGGAGATTGGAGATTGGAGATTGGAGATTGGAGTTTGGAGTTTGGAGTTTGGAGTTTGGAGTTTGGAGTTTGGAGTTTGGAGTTTGGAGTTTGGAGTTTGGAGTTTGGAGTTTGGAGTTTGGAGTTTGGAGTTTGGAGTTTGGAGTTTGGAGTTTGGAGTTTAAATTATTGGAGATTGGAGATTGAAGATTAGAGTTGGAGTTCGGTAGTTTGGAGTTCAGGAGGTTTCTTTATGAGCTTATGTAAGTATCAGTGACATATTTTTTCCTACCTTGGTGGCGCAAGAAGGTTTTAATGAGGTTCCATAATAGCTGACTTATATATAAAATTCTTTTGCCATCTTAAACGACTTTCATTAATGTTCATCTTTTTGGACGCAAAAGACATTCTAAAAAAGTTCGGATCATAGGTTCATCTTTTTTAACCTAAAAGAATATACTCTTGGGTGATAATGCTCATCTTTTTTAGTCACATAGCTGCCCAATAAGTGTTGGGGTTACAGAGATCGGTTACATTCATCCAATACTTACGCGATATCTAGTGAACAAGATACCTTGAGCCATGCCCTCTTGGGTTACATTCATCCAATACTTGATCTGGAGAGACAAGTGAGGGATCAAACTGTTACCTTCAACACCCTGACCACAGAAAAACAAAGCTTGATGAACGATCTTCTCAGCGCTCAACAAAGCATAGAACTATTGAGGAAGAAAAAAGAGGATTTAGCTGCCCAACTGCTTGAGTCAGAAAAGAACAGCAAAGAAATCCAAACCAAGTACTCCAATGTGGAGACTTCTTTCTTAAATGATATCACAGCTTTGAGGGAGCAACTACAAACTAAGGTTACATTATGTATTTTTTGTTTGAAAGACTAAAGTCCTTGGATGGCCAAGGCATTTTGTTATATTGTTTGTTAAATCTTTATGATGTAAAACTTTAAAGTCCTTGAATAGTCAAGGCATTTTGTGTATCAGAGATCGGTTATAATCCAATTAGATTTTAATATCACATTCCTATTTATTAAACTTTTGTTTAACTCTTGTGGTCAATGTTTAAATAGCCTTTAATATTTCAGATGTGTTGAACAAAAATATCAAACATCCTCAACCACATGTGTTTAATGAATCTGATCACCTCAAAAATACTTTGAGAGCTAGGGTGTTTAATAAGTATTTAATATTCGAACTGAAACAAAATTGCACCAGGGTTTTGAAGAAGGCATAATATATCATTGAAAAACCCGGACACCTCATTAAAACCTCCCCGCACCACCAGGGTAAATAAGAGTATGTCCCCTAATATTTACATTGATATTTAAAAAGTAAATATTTACAAAAGAGTTCTATTCTAAGTATAACCTCAGATGTTCAATGTTTCATGGGTGCCTTAGTGATCTCCCTTCTTTGTCCTTGAGCCTGTATGTTCCTCATTTAACCTTCCCGCAACCCATATAAGGGCCTTCCCAGTTCAGAGCCAGCTTACCGAACTGCTAGTCCTTGGTGTGTAAAAAGACTTCTCTTAAAAATTTGTCCCCTATTTGAAAATCCTTTCTCTTAACTTTGGATGGAAATATGCTCCTCATCAAGCCTTGGTAATGCGATATTCTCATATGTGCTTTAACTCTTTTTTATCCAATTAAATCTAGTTGATTCCTAACTGCTATATCATTAGCCTATTCGGAATAGTTCGGGACCCTGTGAGATGGTAAAGTAGCTTTTATGGGAGTAATTGCATCCATCTCATATACCAGAGAAAAATGAGACTCTTGTGTGGCAGTCCGAGGTATAGTTCGGTAGGCCCATAATATTTCTTGTAAATAAATTGGCCACATTCCTGCAGCCTCTTCCAAATTTTTCTTTAATCCGGACAAGATTGTTCTATTTGCTACTTCAACTTGGCCATTCGATTGAGGGTGGAAAGGAGAAAAAAAACAATGTTGAATTCCTCTGGAGGTACAGAAATCTTCAATGTCTTTATTATCAAACTGTGGCCCGTTGTCTGTAGTAATCTTCCGAGGAACCCCAAATCTGCAACATATGTTAGATAAGATAAATTTTAATAACTGCTTTCGAAGTGGTTCCAACCAAAGGAGCGACCTTTATCCACTTAAAAAAAATAGTCAATAGCGACTATGATTGTTCTACATCCACCGGATGCCATAGGAAGAGTCCCAACTAGATTCATACCCCATATGGCAAAGGGTATTGGTTCAGATATGGATTCCATAGGAACTGTTGGCACACGAATTTCATTCACATACTTTTGACAAGAATCACACTTCTTCACCATCTCTTTAGCATCTGTCATTATAGTTGGCCAGTAGTATCCTGCTAATAGGACTTTTCGGGTTAAGTCCATATAGCCACAGTGCGCAGAACCTTCTCCATCGTGTAGCTCGGATAATACAACTTGGGATTCTTCAAATCCTAAGCAACGTAGGAGAGGTTTGCTGAAAGAGTTCTTGTAAATGACTTCTCTTATTATTAAGAAACCACGAGCCTTGTACTTGATCATTTTTGCCACAACTTTATCTAGAGGCAATATCCCATCAGAGATGTATTGGAGAAGAGCATATCTTTAATCTTTAGGTTGAATAACAAGTATATTCATATTTTCTTCACTCTTTTTTTCCTGTACTGTCTGTACGGATGGACATTCCTGCACACGAATTCATGGGTAAGATTCAGAATAAGTTATAGTTGCCAAAGAGTCTGTTATAGTATTTTCCGATCTAGGAATGTGCTCATAGTAGATGTTTTTAAAGTTTGCGATAACTTCTTTTAACATAAGCAAGTATTTAATCAACAGTTCTTTCTTTGCTTTAAATTATCCTTGAAAATGGTGAATCAACAATTAGGAATCCCTCATTAACTAGTGGTTTGGTTAATTTTGGACTGAGGGTAATTTTGTAAAGTGTTTTGGAAAATATATAGAGTATTAAGTGTTTTAGTGTAAAGTAGTGAGAGATTTGAGCAGCCTGGTTGTATTAAATGTTCATTACCCTCATTAATGAAAGTAGTTGGGGTATTTATACCTTAACTAAGGACCCATGGGATTTCGGGTCAAGTTATGGAATCGGGTCAGGTTTAAGGACCCATTAACTTATTAAGCTCATTATCACATTGCTTAGTCAAAAGGTGTTTAGGTGTTTCTTTACTTTTGTTCTGTCCAGATAGTTCAGTGATATGTTTATGTACGAATTCCCCTTGTCTGGATAACTCGGTAAGCTGTGACTGGATAATTCGAACTCATTAGTAGCCCCTTTTTTAGGCCTTCTCAAATATCTTTGGCAGGACTAAGAAATTTACTTAGTCAGTGATGATTTTGTCCGATCTGCCTGTGCATCTAGTTTGAAGTTTGGCCGAACTGACTCTTTTTCCCAGAATTCTAAGAGTTTTCTTTTTGGATCGTAGGACACGTGTCACAATCCAATTCGACCTACCAGCCGTTTTTCTTCCTATATCGGCACTCCCACTAAGCCTAGAAAGTGACCTAGGCATTTAATTTTTCACACGTCTGCGCCGTCTTTAATCATTGCCAAACCTCTTCAACTCCTCTTAGGTAACAGTTACCTTTTTTCCACTGATATATAAACCATTTTTCAATATTCCATTATCTTCATCACTCAAACAACTTAGAGAAATTTTCACTTTTGTTTCCAACCTTGTTCTTGAATAGTTTTATGTTCACAGCCAGAAATGCACTTGTGAAAGACGACTGGTTGAACTTATCAGAGCTAGAAAATGCAAGAAAAATCGAAAGGTAGAATTGTATTGCTGCTGGTCTCTCGGTCTCCCCAAGCGAAAAGTCTGGTGAACCAACCCAGGAAGCTGATCAAGGGTCATCCTCAACCAGAAATCCAAAACCCAAGCAATTATTCAAACCCAGTCTTTCTTCTCTTCCTTCAGGCTCTTCTGTGCAGGAGTCCCAACCCTCCATTGCCAAAGAGAAATCAGTTTCGAGTGTTAGAAAACCCTCCCATTTCTTAGCCATAGGTTCAGACATTGAGAACTCTCTAGAAAGATCAACTCCACGCCAAACGACTCGTCTGGTTAAATCCCAAACAACTACCTCACATCCAAAACCCTCTAGATCGGAGGCATTTAAAGCAACTTCAAAAGATAAGCCCTCCGGACCAGAGGCATCTAAAATATCCCCAAAGGCTAAGTCCTCCGGATCTCATCCTCAACCGGACACCAGACCTTTGGAAATAATAGGCGCTCATTCATCCGAACAACCTTTGGTGCCAGAATCTGACCCCCTCCCATCCACAACAACTGATAAACCTTCCACAGTGATGGAAGAAGTGATGGAAGACAATCGAAGAAGCCCCCTTCGAAACTGAAGCGTCAGGCTAAACTAGGGATGCTGCTTCTGACAGGATGGGTAAAGGCAAAGTGAAGGTCTGCTTGACTCACCCAGATCTTCTGGCGTGCCTAAAGGGAAAGATAGGCTCTTGCTTTAAAAATGCCTCCGTCAAATATTTGTTGGCCTTGCAGAATATAAACTACGTCTACACCCATACTGCTGAATTGGGCCGGATCCGGACGAAGTGGGGGATCCCAAAGTCAGTGAAGGTAAGAATATATGTCTCTCTGGAGACTCCGATGGACTGCAAACTAAATTAGGTGGTCATCTTCACCGAGGCGCTAAACTGGGGACTTCGGTTCCCTTTGGACCCAGAGATTGTTAGATATTTCCATTTGGTGAAGCTCTGCCTAAGCCAGCTAAGTCCAAACGCTTGCGATTCTCTCCTTGCTTGCATAATGGCATCAAGGTTGTCCAAAATTCCTCTCCCAATGGAACAATTTACCGTTGTGGCAAGTTTATGCAAGAATAACCACATCCTACTCTATCACCACAACATGGGGAATAACTTCGAAATGGTGGATGACCTACTAGAATCGGAGAAGAGTTGGAGGACTCAGTTCCTGTTTATTAGTGGGTTATGGGAGAATGTGAGGAAGGTCAAAGCTAACACTAACCCTAGTCTGTTAACAAGCAGATGGAAGAGTACTGGTAAACTTTTATCTTTATTTTTAATGTTCTGCTTTTTAACTCACAAGTATTCATCTCCTGAATTATCTGTTACTTTTATCTCAGTGTTGTCGAAGGAGTTTACCGGACATCTGGAGGATGGGCAAACGACATGTGGTAAAATTAATACATCGACTGCGGAGTGTTGGGGGAATGCCTTCCATAACTTTTTTACCTCAGGTAACTTAGTGAGGTCCCATCTGTGGAACACCACAGGTCGAATGGACCTCACATGGGAAGAACTAACAATGCCGCCTCCACCTGGTGTGATCCTTAAATGAACGGAGGCAAAAGATGGTAAATTGGCCTACCTTCCAGGGTCAAGGCTCCCAACAAGATGAAAGGGAAGAAGAAGAAAACTGTAGCAGAGCCGGTCCAAGCGGCCACAGAAGGGAGTGGGTCGGAGAACCTTGAGCCAATACTTGATACCTTGAGCCATGCCCTCTTGGGTTACATTCATCCAATACTTGATCTGAAGATACAAGTGAGGGATCAAAACCCACCAAAGCCTCCCAAAAGGACCAAAAGAGGAGAGTAAGCAGTGACGAAAAAACTGCCAAAAAGAAGAAGGTTACCTTAGGAGAAGAAATAATTCTTCGTCATTCGGAGCTTCTGTCTCCACCAACCCCAGCCGATCCCACTCTACAAGAGAAGATTCCAACAGTTCTGCACTCCGGAGAAGTTACTGGGGGAAGAATTGACGGAGTGGACATCAATTCCCTTTAAGACATTGATCTGTAATTCAATGACTCTGAAAAAGATGATTTTGCAGGCCTCTTCCGCCCTTCAACCTCTGCTAATGGTAACCTATAATGGTAAGTCCTTCAACCATTTCCGGAGAACAAGACGTTTTGGCATATTCCCTCCTTGGTCATACTCAGTCAGTGCTTGATCTCGAGAGGCAAGTGAAAAACCAGAGCACACTCATCAACACCCTTACTACTGACAAAGAGTCTCTGTCTACCAATCTTTTCAATGTCAATCAGAGCATAAAAGAATTGAAGAAGGAGATAGAAGCTTTGAAAAATGGAAAGGAACATCTATCAACCAAGCTGGCCACTTTGGAGATTACCCGTACAGAGCTCCAAACTAAGTGCTCTAGGTTAGAAAAAGATCTCTCAACATTAAGGGAGGACCTGAAGACCAAAGATCGTGTCATTCAGACTTTGTCTCGTGAGAAGACTACCCTAGAAGGTGTTGTGTCTAAGGTGATAAAGGAGAAAGAAGACTTGGAGAAATAGTAGGAACAAACTATTCAGGCCAACATTGGTAAATACACCAACGAGGTGATAGACTCATTGGAGGCAAGATATGCTGAGGTTAAATCTGACATGGTGCTGCTCTTGTATGAAACGTTTCCGAAGAGGACCCTTGGTCCTTTGTGGAAATTTGTGGACTATGACGAGATCCCATTTCATACCATAGCTGCCGGTGACAAGTATAATTATACCAGTGGAATAGATTCCACCACTGATGGCCAAGTTTTTAAACAAGCCCTAAGTTTTTAAACATCTTTTGTTTTCTTACTTTTTGAACTACTAAAGTCCTTGGATGGCCAAGGAATTTTTGTAATATTACCCGGTTTGAGTCCATATAAGTCTTTTAAAATACTTGAAGTCCTTGGATGGCCAAGACATATTTTGTAATTTGGTAATGTTATCCGGTTTTAGTCCGGATAGGTTTATTTATCAAATCTTTCTTTGTTTAATACTTTATTTCCTTTTAATTTTAATGTCTAATGTTTAAACACCCCCAATTATTTCATAAGTATTAAAGTGAGAATGTTTAATATCTCCGATGACATGTGGTCATCACTCAACCAGGCTAATCCGACCTACCAAAGATCCAAAGTGTTACATCAAAGACTTGTACTTGAATAAAATTGTAGTACACCGGATGTTTTAAGAAGGCATCATATTTTATTAAATGAAAAAACTAGACACGTCATTAAAACCTCCCCGTGCCACCAGGGTAGGAAAGAGTATGCCCCCTAATATTTACATTGACATTTAACAAGTAAATATTTACATACCTTTTATTCTAGATATAAACTGAGGTGTTAATATTTCATGGGTGCTTCAAAACCCTTCCTTCTTTATCTTGAAGCCTATATGTCCCTGGCTTAAGCTTTTCGGATACCTCATAAGGGCCTTCCTAGTTCGGAGCCAGCTTACCGAACTACTTCTCCTTAGTGTGTAAGAAAACTTTTCTCAAAACTTTATCTCCCAGTTGAAAATCTCTTCTCTTGATTTTGGAAGCAAATCTGCTCCTCATCAAGCCTTGGTAGTGGGCTGTTCTAAGATGAGTTTTAACACTACTTTCTTCTATTAATTCCAACTGATTCCTAATTTCCATCTCATTGGCTTGTTCAGAATAGTTGTGGATCATGTATGATGGTAGGGTTACTTCTATAGGAGTAATAACATCCATCCCATACACCAAGGCAAAATGAGATTCATATGTAGCGGCCCTAGGAGTAGTTCGGTATGCCCGCAACACTTAGTTTGGTCACTTGCCTGCAACCCCCTCTAAATTCTTTTTTAATCCAGACAAAATAGTCATGTTTGCCACTTCAACCTGGCCATTTTCTTGTGGATGGAAAGGAGAAGAGAAGCAATGTTGAATGCCCCTAGAGGCACAGAAATTCTCCATATCCTTGTTGTCAAATTGTGGCCCGTTATCTGTGGTAATCTTCTGAGGAATCCCAAATATGCAACATATATTAGACAAGATAAACTTTATGACAGTTTTTAAAGTGGTTCCTACGAGAGGCGTTGCCTATATCCACTTTGAGAAGTAATCAATAGCTATAATAATCGTCCTGCACCCTCCAGACACCATTGGTAGAGGCCCAACTAAGTCTAATCCCCAACGAGCAAAAGGTACTGGCTCAGAAATAGATTCTATAGGCACTGCTGGGACATGAATTTTGTTGGCATACCTTTGACATGGATCACACTTTTTTACCATTTATTTACCATTTACCATTATGGATGGCCAATAGTATCCAGCCAACAATATCCTACGGGTTAGTGCCCTGTAGCCACAATCTGCTGATCCCTCTCCATTGTGCAGTTCGGAGAAAACGACTTGGGATCTTCGATCCCAAGACAATGCAAGAGAGGTCTGTTGAAGGCTTTTTTTTATAGAGAACCTCTCTTATAATAAAAAAAACCACGAGCCTTGTGTTTAATTTTCCTTGCCATGGCTTTTTCCGGAGGCAAGAGCCCATAAGAAATATATTGAAGAAGGGGAAATCTCCAATCTTTAGGTTGAACTACTTGTATACTCAAGCTTTCCTCCTCTTCCTTGTTCGGATTCGATTGTATGGATGGGCATTCTTGTATATGCATCCAAGGGTAGGTTTCATAGTAGGCTATGGTTGCTAAGGAATCTGCCAGCGTATTTTCTGATATAAGAATATGCTCATAACAAACACTCTTGAAATGGGCTGCCACTTCTTTAAGGATCAATAAGTATTTAATCAGTTATTCCTTCTTGGCCTCAGATTGTCCCTAAACATGATGAATAAGAAGCTGTGAATCACTCATCAACCTGACTTTTTTAGCCCCGCATAGAAAAACTAATTTAAGACTAGTTATAGCTGCTTCATATTCAGACTCATTGTTAGAATCCCTGAACCCAAAGCATATAGCCTGATACATTTTATAACTGTACGGAGAGGTTAGGAAAATTCCATATCCACAACCCATTGTGCTTGATCCACCATCAGTCTGGACTGCCCATTATTTTTTAGTTTTCCCTTCTGAAACTTGTTTAGAACTCCTATTCGGATGGAATTCTACTAGGAAATCAGTAACAGATTGAGCCTTGATAGCAGTTCGTGGGGCAAAATCAATATTATAATCACCCAACTTTATTGACCACTTGGTAAATTCTGCTAGATATGTCTGCTTTCTGAAGAAAATTCTTCAATGGGAAAGACGTTCGAACGATGATGGAATGAGACTGAAAATACGGCCTCATCTTCCTTGCATCAATGACGAGGGCTAATACCAGTTTTTCAAGCTTCAGGTACCTCTTCTAAGCGTCTATCAGGATTTTGCTGATATAGTACACCGGACGAGGGTAATTGTCCACCTCTCTTACCAGCACTGCACTTATAGCATATTCTTACACAACCAAGTATACATACAGTGTTTCTCCTTGTATGGGCTTCAAAAGGGTCTTTGGTGAAGACAAGTGTAACTTTATTTCATCAAAAGCTTGGTTGTATTGTGGAGACCAATTAAAGTCTTTAGCACTCTTCAAGGTTTGGAAAAATGGAGCACACTTATCTGAGGACCTTGAAATAAAATGATTCAAAACAGCCAACCTTCCAGTAAGCCTCTGGACTTCTTTAATATTCCCGGGAGGATTTATTTCTAATAGGGCATTCAACTGATCCGGATTGGGTTGTATCCCTTTCTCACTTATTACATACCCCAAAAATTTTCCTGATCGAACACCAAAGACACATTTTTCTGGATTTAGTTTCAAATTTACCTTAGTTAAGTTGGCAAACTGCCTATATCAATCAAAATCCGGCATATATCATTTCCCCCTATTGATGCCCCGATTACCACTGCATCTTCATGAGGACCTGCAATATTTCTTAAGCCATCCTCATCAAAAACTATAAAGGGAGATAGGGATCGATATTGTTGGGTGGACATTCCACCATCCAATTGGGTGGCCAAATTGTGGCCATGCCTCTTCCTTGATGAAGTGGAAGACGCAGTCGCGGTATCCCCTCCGAAAATAGTTAATGACTTAAAAACGTTAATCAGACCGGAATCCGTGTTGGTCTTGTCTGTTATCACCCCTGTATGATTTTAATTTGGATTTGGATCAAGATACTCAGAATCTAAATCGAATCTTTTAACAATTACCATTGCACCCTCTTGTGTAGATGTCCTAAGATTATTTGAAGGACCAGTCGAGGGAGTATTGGTTTGTACATCATCCGGTCTGCTTCCCCCCTTGCTCTTTGACGTAGACCCCCAAATTGACCATTGCAATGAGGTTCTGGACCTCCTGCTTCAAGGCTATGCAATCATGAGTGTCATGTCCTATGTCATTGTGATATTGGCAAAAATGGGTGCTCCGGTTTTCTCTAGAGGATTGTAATGTTGTTGGCTTTATAAAATGCACCTCATTCTTAGTCTTGTTATAAATTGTATCCACACTCTCCCCTAGTTCAGCAAAACCACTCAAGCTGAACCCAGGCCCCCCTCTTATTTCTGGCATGTTGACTATGAGTTTGGTTATACTGATTTTGCCTTGACCGGTTGGACCCCTGTCCAGTTTCTTTTGCCTTGTAACCAAACTGATTAGTAGCTGGTGGACTTGTTATTGTGGTATTAGATCTCACTTAGCGGTTTCCTCTGGTTTTCTTGGTCTCATTTACACTAATTTGCTTTCTCACTTGATTCAGCAAACCACCATAGGTCATAGCCTTCTTCCGAGTCACTGAATCGGCTAGATTACTTGGGTTTAAAACTTTCCTAAGGGAAGAAATTGCAACTTGTTAAAAGCAATCTGCTAACCCATTCTTAATGTTCACAAAATGATTGATGTACTTCTTTAGGGACTCGTTTGGTTCATGAGCACAATGAATAATGGTTTCCCCATTACCCTTGAGTTCCTTACTTCCAACAAATTTTCTCCGGAAGGCAACCCGAAAAGTATCAAATTTTTTTATAAACCCTTGAGGGAGATTGTTGTACCATTTGAGGGCACTTCCGGTGAAAGTTTGGGAGAATGCCGTACACGATAGCTTGTCATCATTATCAAATTTCATCACGAAGTTTTTGAACTGCTCAAGATGGTTGTCCGGATCTTGACTCCTATCATATTTCTCCATCTTGGAGCTATGAAACCTCTTAGGAAGGTGTCCGGAGAGTACTTTTGCAGGAAAAATGTGATTGTCTCCAATTTTTGTTATGGTTAAAAACAGTATCTTCATTAGGGGTTGCAAAAATACCTCGTTCGGACTGAAAGGTAAAATGATCAATCAGCAACTGATCAATATGCTTATTGGCTGACCCTTTACCTTTACCATGGTGTTCATTAAGCCTGCCATGATTGTTCCTCTTTATTGAATGTTGTTTAGTCAACCTCATTTTCTTTTTTAATTTTCCCTCATCACTACTTGAAGATAATGATTCTTCAAGTTCTGGCTCATTTGATGAGCTGCTAGAGGACTCAGATGCAGAACTCTCAACGAACTTAGATCAGTGTGTCTTTTTGAAACTGAAATGGGTTTTTAAAAACTGCTTGTTTTCTCGAGGATTGTTAGTGTGGTGAAGCACTGATGCTCCAGATTTTTCCTTAACTCTTTTTTCTGTTTGTTTTATTGCTCTCAACGCCTCTATTTCAACACTCAATTGGTCTTGCTCCTCAATAGTATACTCTTTGTTTTCCCTTGAACTTTCCACCTCGGGAGGTGAAACATTTTGCTCATTCAGATCTATTCGAACAACTTTTCTTGCTGGTTTTGAATTGTGAAATTCAGGAAATGTCGTGCTCCCACTGTGATCGCCAATTTGGTGTGGTTATTTTTAGTCTGAGGGTAATTTTGTCAAGTGTTTTGAGTGTTTTGGAGAATTTAATGTTTAAAGTAGAAAGCAGTAAGATAATTAAGATGCGTGCTAGCGGTAAATTATGATTAACCCCATTAATGAAAGTGGTTGGGGTATTTATACTTAATTACTGACCCATGGGCTTATTAGGCTGGATAGTGAAGTCGGGTCAAGTTTAAGGACCCATTAGTAATCTGGTTTAAAATGACCAACAACTAGCTTAGTCAACATTTATTACGTTTGTCCTATTCAGTTTTTTTATAATAGTGGTCAATGTTCGAACTACCCATCGGATTAAACCATGACACAGTAGCTAAAATATCCGATCTCATCACATACGACAATGAAATGAGCTTGGAAGTAGGGTCTCATTTTTCTTGCAGAAATAACTAATGCTAGGGCTAGTTTCTCTAACCTAAGATATCGTTTTTCAGCATCCAGAAGACTTTTACTTACGTGATATACTGGCCTCTGAACATTGTCCCCTTCTTGGATGAAAACCGCACTCACAATGAAATCTGACACTGCCAAATAAATATATAATTTTCCCCCAGATTTAGCTTTGTCAAGATCTCCGGTGAGAAAATGTATTATTTGATCTGATGAAAAGCCTCTGAACATTCTTGAGTCCAATCAAAACAATTGTCTTTCCTTAGTACTTGGAAAAAAGGAGCGCCCTTATCAAATGATCGCGTTATGAACCTGTTCAATGCTGCCAATAGTACTCAGAGCCTTTAACTGTACCGAGTCGGCTTTAATGCCATGCTCACTGACTATGTACCCTAAAAACTTTCCGGATCTTACCCTAAATGTAAATTTTTCTGAATTCAATTTCAGGTTTATCTTTGTCAAGTTGGCAAAGGTTTCTTCTAGATCAGCCGAATGGTTTTCATCCATTGAGATCTTGACTAACATGTCATTAATGTAAATCTCAACGTTTCTTCCAATTTGGGACTCAAAAGCTTTGTTTACTAAACGCTGGTATGTCACTCTGACGTTATCTTAACCCGAATGGCATTACCTTGTAGCATTGTAAACCTCTTTCGGTGATGAAAGTTGTACTCTCATGATCTCTTGGATTCATTTGGATCTGATTATACCCGGTATAAGCATCCATGAAAGATAATAGTCGGTTTCCGGATGTTGAGTCACCTAACTGATCTATTCTGGGCACATAGAAAGGATCTTTGGGGCATGTTCTGTTTAGATCAGTGAAGTCCACGCACATTCGTCACTTGCCATTCTTTTTCTTTACTATGACCGGATTAACAGTCCATATCTGATATTGTGACTAGCGTATGTAACCCACTTTGAGTCAAACGATCCACCTATGCCATTATAGCTTTATATTTTTCTTGAGAAAAAGATCTCATATTCTGTATGATCGAACGAACATTGCTTCGTACCACAATCCTATAACAAATGACGTTCGCTGGAACCCCTGTGACATCCTCTATACACCATGCAAACAAATGTAATTTTGTTGATAAAAACTTGATTAAACTTTCTTTTACCTCAAGAGATAATCTCGTGCCAATTTTGAGGCTTTTACCCGAAAATAAGACATGATCCTCGAAGCTATCGTCTGGGACCATGAACCTGAGGGCTTCCTTCGGATCATCCACGAGATCGGACTCCGGGGGAACCCGAACTGATTGTTATTATTTTTTTGATTCAACCCCCTTAACCTGTTTGGGGCCAACATACTTCAAACATTGATGGACGATTGATGACATAACATGTATTTTAGATAACCAGGATATTTCGAAGATAACATTATAAGATGTGAGAGCATCTACCACTATAAACATGATTGTAACTAACTTATTGAATGGTCATTGACCCATTTTATCATCCCCTCGAACTCTCCAACTACCTCACTTGTAGCCCCGGTGAATCCGACTATCGTTCGATCCGATCGTAAGATTGTTGGTGGGTTTTTTAGCTGGCTGTAAGTAGTCATGAACATAATGTTAGTTGAATTACCCACATCAATTAAAAAATTCATATCTCGTTCCCCACTATCAACGCTCCGATAACTACTTCATCCTCATGCGGACCGGTTATATCTCTCATATTGTCATTTTTGAAGCAGAGTATTGGAGACAGATTTCTATACAGATGTGTTGAAGTGCCTGCTTCCAGTTGTGTTGCTATACTAACGATGTGTCTCTTTCGAGAATAATTCAATATTCCTGCAACTGTATCTCCCCTAAAAAAAATTAGTGACTAAAAAAAAGCACATAACTCACTAAAATTTTATCTTGCTATCAGTTATTCTACCATGTTTATGTTGTTTCTGCCCAGCTTTGGGTCTAAATACTTAGCGGAGATATCGAATGCATCTATAGATTCTTCATAATTTGTTTCCGATATCATCATCGTATCCTTTTACTTAGGAACAACTTCTTATTTGAGAACAACTGTAGAATTCCTCTTCACAAAATTGATTAACTTCCTATTTTCTATCAAGTATTGTACTTCTTTTTTCAGCGCCACACAGTCTTTTATTACATGCATGATAACCTCATAATACTGACAATGCTTGTTTTTTCTATGCTCCCTCGGAGTCTGCATTGGGAAGGTCTTACGAAAGTGTACATTTGAGAGTGCATTCTCAAAGATAATAGATGCACATTCCGTCAATTCAACATAATGAGCTAGTTGGAACCATTTGTTGGGCATGGGCCGGACATACTATTGAATGTTGACCATTCGTGTGTATGTTGACTACCCTTTAAGGTGCCCGACTAACAACTTGAACAGGTGCATGGGTTCAGACTGTACTTGTTGATTGCGTTACCTGCTGTCGGATGTTCACTGGTGGTACACTAGTTCTTATTATGGTCGGATCCTAGAATAACTAATTCAAATTAAATGGCGACATCGATTCTATCTCTGATGCTCTAGTTTCTTAAACTAAAATTTGCTTTTCTATCTGATCCAGCAATGCTCCAAATGTCATAGCCTGCATTTCCGCGATATTATCCTTCATCACCCCCAGAAGCAAACCCATTCAGAAGGCGCCTAGAGCCACTTTTTCTTCACAAAATTCCAAGTTTGTCTTGACTTGGATAAAACGCTTTATATACTCTTTGAGACTCTTCCCCACTTTCTGCCTGCAATAGATTATAGTATCCCCGTTCGCTCGAAACTTTTTGCTTCCAACAAAGTGTTGTCCGAACATGCTCCAAAACATATCAAAATTTTTGATACACCATTGAGGTAAATAATTATACCACTTTAACGCAACATTCTTGAAAGTTTAAGAGAAAGTCATGCATAATAATTTATCATCGTCGTCATAATTGATCATAAAATTCTTGAACTGTTCAATGTGGCTATCCGGGTCCTGTGTCCCATCAAAATTTTCCAACTTAGATATATCAAACCACTTTGGAAAATGTCTAGACAAATTTTCTGGAGAGAGTGAAGACGACCTCCAATTATGTCCGAACTTATACGCGCTTCCCCCTGGTCCTTCATTTGCAGTCGCATATAGACCTTTCTCGGATGGGAAAGTAAACTGATTACTTACTCGGTAGTCCTGATTATAGCTGTTAGACTGGATTTGCCTCCGAGGAGTTACGCGTTCTTGTCAAGTTTCATTTACCGCTTTGTCGGGCTCTTCAGAGTAAAACTTTTTCTTTCCATGATCATATTTTTTCTTCCTCAAACCCTTAGTCCTTTGACTAGTTCGATGAGAACTTTTATGCACCTCAGATCTCTTTGTCTCTGACTTGATTTATACCTAAAATTTGTATCCGATGACGAAAATTCATATGAACTAAAAGATGTATACTCAATGGACTCTGTCGATTCGTATCGTTGTTCAGATCTAGCTCGCCTTTTGGAGGATCGATGGTTTTTTCTCCGATGTCTTTCCTTATATTGATTGACATCTTGGGCTTGATCTGCCACAATGTGCTCTCGTCGGACTTTTGATTTGATTCTTCGCGAGTTGATTATTGCTTCCTTTTCAACATTTAACCTTTCAATTCCCTATAACAGCTCTTTCCGAATAACTACCAAGATTGATTCTTCGAGGAACTCTTCAACATATCGATTATTGTCCTTTCTTTCATTTGTTATTTGTTCTTCTATCACGAGTTCTCTAGATGAGACTCCGTTCAAATTGTTCATCAGATCTGCCTCTATCTCTCCACAAATTTCAGTTTCCATTATTTTTTGTCTTAGATTAATTTTCCTATTTTGGAACGATGATTTTGGGTACCACTCAGGTTCCCACAGACGACGCCACTGATGAACTCAGATACTTCTTAGCAGTAAGTCCGAGTTTGAAAATATTCCTATTGGGATAGTCAGTCTAAGAAATGTTCGTATCAGATGCTTTTAGAGAGATAATCAGTATTTACTAGAGAGAGAAAGAGACAAAATGAATAAATGTAGTAATAATTGACTAATCATTGGACCTTTTCACCAAAAGGAAATGAACTATATATTGTACATGAGGTGAATAATGAAATTACATAATTACCACCATTAAAGTGCATTTCTCACCCCACTCCTCTACTAGTCATAAACAAGTTCACTAGTTTTTACATTTGACCCCCTCAGTCTTTATGTTTGTTTTAGATTAGTCCTTGACAACTAATTACACTTATTTGACCATTGTATTTGCTAGACCAATGCTTATTTATCATCATAATTTCATTCCCTTATCAGAACCGAGGTTGATGTACCTACGCACCACGGTTTAACACCATTGAACCAGTGGTGCGTAGGTGCACTATTGCCGTTTTTTTTAAAAATTGTTTACCTTCTTCGGCGAGCGTAACTCCTTTATGAAAATTCCACCCTCCGTTGATTCATATTTTTTATTATATTTTTTTTATAATTTTTTGTTTAAGTATAATGAGTATTTTTCCTTTCAATAACAAGTTTATCAAAATGTTGAACAACTTAAAAAACAAGTTTAATATTGAAAAACGAACTAACATATTAATGTCAAAATACTTTGAATAAAGATTACATTTAATATTGGGTGAGATTAGGACACATCCGACGTTTAATAAAAGTTTGTAAATAAATCGAACTTGTATAAGTGCAGTAAAAACAACCGAGTATAAATCAATTTTTTTTTATAAAATTAGATGATATTTAGATATATTTTAATTTCATCGTCGGATTAAAAAAAAAGAAAATTACACATAAGGTACCTACTCAACTATTTTATTGTCATCTAGTACCTAAGGTTTGATCAATTATCTCTTAATGCCCATCTCAACTATCAAATTACTAACTAGTACCTAACATTATTTTAATACCATAACTACCCTCACCATTAATGAACAACCACGTAACCAGAATTTCTCTTTCCTACTTTTTCTTTTTATTTTATTTTTGAAAGATCCGTATCTTTCAAACCGGAGCTCGAAAAATATAAATAAAAATACCATCGTTTTTGTTTTTTTAAAATGAACAAAACTAGATCTATCGATGATATTTTTTGATTTTTTTTAAAAATAAAATTTCACAAATAACAACTCTCATGATATCATTAGAATTATTCAGGAAATCTTGAGAGTTGTTTGCAACTCTCATGATATCTTGAGAGTTGTTCAGGAAATCATGAGTTGCAAGCGATTCTCATGATATCCTGAGAATTGTTCAGGAAATCATGAGTTGCAAGCGATTCTCATGATATCCCGAGAGTTGTTCAGGAAATCCTGAGTTGCAAACAATTCTCATGATATCCTGAGAGTTGTTCAGGAAATCCTGAGTTGCAAACAACTCTCATGATATCCTAAGAGTTGTTCAGGAAATCCTGAGTTGCAAACAACTCTCAGGATATCCTGAGAATAGTTCAGGAAATCATGAGAGTTGCAAACAATTCTCATGATATCATGAGAGTTGTTTAGGAAATCCTGAGTTGCAAACAATTCTCATGATATCATGAGAATTGTTCAAGAAATCCTGAGACTTGCAAACAATTCTCATGATATCATGAGAGTTGTTTAGGAAATCCTGAGTTGCAAACAATTCTCATGATATCTTGAGAATTGCAAACACCTCGAAGTACCGACAGATATATTTAGTCGGGGTGTTTTTGTCCAAATTTCAATTCGAAATACCAAGTTACACTGTCCAAAAAGCGGGTACCAATGGATAATTAAATAATTAAGAATGTATTTACTGATACTTTTCTCTTAAAAAAATTCTTAATAAAAATGAAAACGAAAATAACATATATGATATTTAGTAAATATACTATATATAATCAAGACATTTTATTTTTTAACTTTTAGCCTCTTTACCGACCGACCCGATCCTATTTGTTCAGCCTCTACCCATAATGTACCGGGTAGGGTATTTAATTTAAAATCGCGAAACACGTCGGGTTAGGTGGGTATTAAAATCATAAATAAAATAGGGATAATACTGTCTAGTTCTCTCTCAAGAAAGCTCCAAGAAGGGTTTCTCGATTTCTTGACTATTAAGAAACTTCCTCTGTTTCATTCAAAGCCAGTGATTGTACAGGAGTGGCCATAGTTTGGTGTAGAGTAACCTTCGCAGGCTCTGCCTGTGGTGGTGTGACAATGTTTCCTGATGCATAGTTCCCTCCTCTGAACATGGCGGTGGTGACAGAGAAGGGTGGTCCTTCGACTGATAAGGATGCTTTGGATATTGGTGGCCCTTGGAAAAGACGGTAGGCTGATGTAGTTTTAAAGAAAGATAAGTTTGAGGAATACAAGCCTGAAAACATTTCAAAATTTGATGATCTAAACATCATCAAGTTCGCGGCCAAGGTAAAGTCAGATCTCTGTGTGAATTCCAGGACTACTCTCGTAGTCAAGTTCAAAGATGGAATTCCAAAAAGGCAGGTATTTCAAGGTTTTCTTGACTCATTAAAGTTCAAGGGTGCTTTCACATATGTGTCGATAGATTCTAGACAGATTCTTGTTGAATTTGCGATGTTAGAAGATGCAGGCAGGCTATGGGTAAGATGGTTTTGGAAGATTGAAGGCAAGATAATGAGGGTTGTAAAGTGGTGTCCTCAAAGTTCAAGGAACTATGAATGCCCAGTAGCTCTGTTGTGGGTTCGGTTTGAAAAAGTTCCTGAATTCATGTATAACAGCTCTGTTATACATGCTCTGGGATCTTCGTTGGGCTTAGTTCATCACGTGGTTATACCTGAAATAAATAGAGCGAACTGGAATGCTTGTTTCGCATTAATAGAGATTGATGTTTCTTGTTATCTTAAAAGGAAGATACAGGCTGAGTTTGGGGATGATAAGGTTTACATTTCTGTCAGTTACAAAAACGTGCCTGGATACTGCATGACTTGTAATCATATGGGTCATGAATCTGATAAATGCAAGAAGAGTACAATTGTGGACTCAAAGAAAGAGAAGAAAGCAAATGTGTACAAGGAAGACAATATTATTACTCAAAGGAAAGATACTATACAAGAATCATTACAAGAATCTGATAACTGTGAATCAAAGCCTACAAAGGTTCAATCATTCACTCAGGTGTACAGGAGAAAGTTAAAATCTATAATTACAAACAAAGACAAACCTATCTCTAGTGTTTCTTGTCCTGCTACAGGTGTGGGTAGTCCAGTAAAGAAGTGTGCTTCTTCAAAAAATGACCATGATATTATAAGTGCACTACAAGATTTAGAAGAAGAAGAGAATTGCTTGACCAAATTGCAGATTTCCCCTCAAGGTGGAAAGGCTGGCAGTCAAAATACTTCACCAAGAATGAGTTCAAATAACCCTGAACAAGACTTTAAAACAGTTATCTCAAGTAGAGTTAAATCTGCTAATAGGGTGTGTAATTCTAAGAGGTTGTCTATAAACTCTCTTAACAAGAGAGAAAGGGTTCTAAAGCACTCATTATCTGATAATGATTAAGGTCTTAAGTTGGAATGCAAGAGGAATACACAACAATCCTACGATTGCAAGATTAAAGTATATTATTAATAGCGAGAATATTAAGTTGATAGCAATACAGGAACCTATGGCTAAGATTGACAAGGTGGAAAGGGTTGCTAGGAGACTTGGGTTTGAGAAATATTTGGTTAACTCATCTAATAAAGTCTGGCTGTTCTGGTCTAAAGACATAAACATTGGGGTGGTTACTGATCATGAGCAGTTTTTGCATGTTCAAATAAACTATACTAACTTTACTTGTTTTTTTACATCAGTATATGCAAAGAATCAGAGACTACAGAGGAAAATACTTTGGAATCAGCTTAGTTCTATTACCTGTGATGCTCCTTGGTTATTGGCAGGAGACTTTAACACCACCAGTTGCCCAGATGATCAGCTTCATTGTGTAAATTTTGATGGTGCCAGTGCTGACGATTTCAATCAGTTCTTAAGAGACTGCAATCTAGAAGTCCCTGGCTACACCGGATCCCGTTACACCTGGAGCAATAACAACAATTGGAAGAGGTTAGATTGGGTGATGGTTAACCAGAATATGCTTAACCAACTAAGCATACAGGTTTGTCACATGGTCAGAACCTGCTCTGACCATGCACCTTTGCTGATATCTCTTTGTAATATCAATAATGCTATTTCTATTAGTAAAAAAGGATCTTTCAAGTTTATCAATGCTTGGACTAATCACTCTGACTTCATGAATACTGTGAATCAGAACTGGTCCAAGCATTGTAATGGAGAGGATAACAACATATTTTGGTTTAAACTTAAAAGATTGAAAAAACATTTGAAAAGATGGAATTTAACAACTTTTGGAAACATATTTAACAAGGTTAAGGAGGCTTACATTGAGGTAGAGAACTGTGAATTGCTTCATCAATCTCTTAAAAATAGTATTTCTAAAGCTAAGCTTTTTAAGGCTAATAGTGTTCTTATCCTTGCGTTAAAGGACGAGGAAAGTTATTGGAAACAAAAATGTTACAATTCATGGTTAAATGACTGTGATGGAAACACAAAATTGTATCATAACTATGTATCTAAGAAAAGAAAGAAAAATTTCATTGTTGGTATAAAAGAAAATGAAAACTGGCTTACAGATCAAGTTGAGATTGCATCCTCTGCAGTCAATTATTTCAGAAAGATCCTTTCTCATGAGCCTGTCATTGAAAATGTTATTAGTGAGCAAGACTCTATTTTAAATAATATACCAAAGCTGGTCTTGGACAGGGAAAATGCTGATATAACTAAGCTCACAACCTGCGAGGAAGTAAGGGCTACTATAGGCTGTATGAAGCAAGATAGTGCACCAGGCACAGATGGGTTTAACCTTTTCTTTCTAAAGCATTGTTGGAGTATTATAAATTATGATCTATGCAAAGCTCTAAATGCTTATCTTAATGGTAGAGATATTCCTAAAGGAGTGTTTTCTACTGGAATTGTTCTGGTGCCTAAAATGGCTAATCCTACTACATGGAACAACTATAGACCTTTGAGCATGTGTACTATATTAAACAGACTGATATCTGCCCTTATAAACAGAAGAATATCTTGCATACTTCCTAGAATTATATCTAGAGGTCAGGGTGCTTTTGTGAAAGAAAGGGTGATTCATGACAACATACTTATTATAAAGGAGATGCTTCACCATATAAGAAGAAAGCCTTTAAAAGGCAATATAATTATTCAATTTGACATGACAAAGGCGTTTGACAGAATGTCACACACCTTTGTCATCAAAGTTTTAAGATGTTTTGGTTTTTCAGAAACTGTTGTTTCAATTATTTACAGATTGATTTCAAATGTTATGTTATCAGTTCTTATTAATGGATCTTGCTCAGGTTATTTTCCACAAAAAACAGGGTTAAGACAAGGAGATCCTTTATCTCCTTGTCTTTTTATACTTGCTGAAGAAGCTTTATTAAAGGGCCTGGAAAATCTATATGCTTCTAATGCTAATATGCAATTCTACATAAAGTCTGGTTTCATCTTACCTAGCATTGCTTTTGCAGATGACATTGTAGTCTTCACTAATAGCTCTCCTACATCAATAAAAGAGCTCAGTTGCCTGCTCAACAAATACCAACAAGAATCTGGTCAGATGATTAGTGTTGAGAAGACTAAAGTGATCACTTCAACTAGATATTCAAGAACAAATGCAGCTAGGATAAATGCTACTTTGGGTTTCAAAACAGAAAATGCCCCATTCACTTACTTAGGCACAACCATTGCTGCAAACAATAAATGAATGCATTTCTCTTCTCTTTTATCTAAAGTTTATAATAAAATAAATGAGTGGGACTTGAAGAACTTATCTTATAGTGGCAGATTGTCACTTATAAGAAATGTTCTTCACCCTATTATCTATTTTACAATGCAAAACAGTATAATACCTAAAAATATACTACATAAAATTGAACTCTGTTTTAATAAGTTTTTATGGAGGTCAAAAGTAAATGAATGTGCTATTCACTGGTCTGGGTGGAGTGGCCTCTGTAAACCTTTTTCAGAGGGTGGTTTAAACATTAAACTTCTATCTGATATTCAGTTATCCTTTGCCTACAAACTATGGTTCTATCTTAGAAAAGGGGGTTCTCTTTGGACTGATCTAATATCTAAGATATACTACAATGACAGACACCCTCTTAATGCTAAATGTGGTAGTAGTGACTCTATAGTGTGGAAGGGGCTCTGTTCAATTAGGGAAAGGGCTGATAAATATATTCATTGGAAAGTGGGCAGTGGAAATATAGACTTTTGGAGAGATTCTTGGCACAAGATGTCTCCTATAATAACTGATCAAAACTCTTGGTTTTTACCAGCAAAGATAAACACTTTTTGGCAAAATGGAACATGGAACACCAGTGTAATATCTCTCCTTTCTCATGAGAGGCAACAACACATTAACTGTGTCAAAGTCTGCCATGACAAGGAGGATATTATTGAGTGGTGCCTATCAAGGGATAAAAAGTTTAGTACAAAAAAAACATGGGAAGAAGTCAGAATCAAAAATTGCAATTCTTTCTTTTATAAAAAAATATGGCACAGCTTCATTCCTACTAAAATATCTTTTCTTTGCTGGAGATTAATGAAGAGTTTTGTGCCTACTGATGATATACTAGCTAAGAGACACTTTAATATTGTTTCTAAGTGCCAATTTTGTGCTAACTGTGAGGATATAACTCACTTGTTTATAAACTGTGACTATGCTTGGCAGTTATGGAATTATTACGGGATTTTGTTTAAAATTTCAGTTAGGAGATACATGAACTTACGACACATGCTATTAGTCTGGTTTAAATCTTCTAGAAATAAATTCCATGTTAACCAAATTGTTCCACAACTGATAGTTTGGACAGTTTGGTTAAACAGGAATCATTCCAAATTTCAAAAGCCTTATGATAATTTTAACAATGCTGTGAACAGAATAAACAGAATGATAACAGCTATAGACTCTAAACTCAGTTCTAAGCACTGGACTAATGTTGAACATGCAGGTGCAAAGTTAGGAGTTCTGTCAATAGGGAAAAAAAGGGTGACTTACAGTTCATGGAAAGCTCCAGTGCTGGGGAGGTTCAAAATCAACACCGATGGAGCATGTAGCTTCACCGGTGAGGCTTCAGGCGGATACGTCGTTCGGGACCACCTGGGCAACTGTGTTGAAGGAGCCAGCTTCTTGTTTGGTAAACTGTCGCCATTGCAAGCAGAAAGAAGAGCTCTCGTGGAGGCTCTGTTGCTATACAGAAGGCGGGGTTGGGAAAACGTAGACTTGGAGTCCGATTGCATGGCTTTGACTCGTAGTCTTTGTAATGGTGAATCTCACATTGTCGGAATGGACATTTGCAAAGCTCTGTTACTGCCTTCTATGAAGATCAGCCACATTTCCAGATCGGAAAATGTGGCTGCTGACTCGGTATCAAGATGGGCTTTGATTGAGAAAAAGAATCAGATTTTCGAAAGTAGAGAAATCCCTAACCCCTTATTAGCTATCATGGTGCTTGATAGCATTGGGGTAGGGTACATCGATCCGGGCTAGGGTTTTTGGTTTGAAGAATGAGCTTTCGAGAGAGAGAAGGAAGAAGAAAGAGGAATTTAGGGTTTCTCTAGGGCTTGATTTCAATTAGGGATTTCTGTCCCCTTTGTTTTGTTGCTTGATAAGTCTTGGTTTTAGGCCGGGCTAACATTTACTTAGGCCCATTCATACTTGGATTTCCAGTCTGGGTTGGTTGGGTTTAAAAATTTGTAAAATTCTTTCTTTATTAATTCAAGTTTATTTTGCTAAAAAAAAAAAAAAAAAAAAAAAAAAAAACATTTCCGGTCCGATCCGGCCTAAAAATAAAAGATTAATAATATATATTACAAAAAAAGATATACTAAAACTAAACCTAACCTAAACTTATACAAGCGGAGAGCAGCTCGTCTTTGATTCTTCTGCTCCCCTCCCAGACTCCACTAAACCTAAACCTAGCCTAAACTTATACCAGCAGCTATTACTCGCTTTGTCGTCTCTTGCGTAGTTTTGCTAGGTAATTCATTTTTTCATAGTCAATTTTGCTATGATTTATAGAAATTCTACTTGTCTCCTGCTTAGTTTTACTCTCCTTCGATGATTTATAGAAAATATAGCTACATTGTTAATGGCTTAATTGTTTTTTCTTTTGGGCATTGGTAGGTCAAGCTCAAAGAGATACTGCGTTGTTTGATCTGTTTCAGGTCAAGCTCAAAGCAGTGCTTCAGCATTCTGCTGTAAAAAGAACACCCAAGCTATTGTAATCGGGCCTCTGGCGAGAAGGAGCAGGACTCCATTGGTGTGAAAACAGAAGTTATTTATTGAATTGAAGAATTGAATTTTCAGAAATTACTCTTGATTCAGGAGAGGTGACTTTTCTTTCTCTTGTACTAATTCTATCAAGCCTCCACAATGTTAACTTCCGAGGGACGATTGTCCTTTGAGTAAGCTGCTTCGTACTACACTACACGCGCAATTTTCATTTCCTTCATTTGTATCATCAGTCATGTTACATGACCTTGCTCATGCTTGGCAGTTAGCTTTTAGGACTTCCTTGGAAGATATGGTCTTTGAGTATTTTATCCTTGCCTCAGTCCACCTAGAACCTTCTGTCTTATATTAGGGCGATAACAAGCTCTCATTGGTAAAACTCAATCTAGACCCTTGAATTGGTAGTTAGTAATGATTGGTTTGTATACTACCTGGATTCAAGAAGGTCTATTTCCGTTACACAAAAATTGTGGATGGTTTGTGATAATGCAGACCTGCAATGCTTTCTGTTTTGGCGGTTGCAGCAGTCTCTGTTGCAGCAGTCTGTGTCTGCGTTACTCTTCTATTTAAAAGCAGCGTTGAAGTTCTTTTCATGTTCTGGCCTTTCCAGTGGGAATCATTTGAGTTTGGAACTAGATAACAGCTTCATTCCTGACATGTAATATATATATATATATATATATATTATTTTATGGGTGCGTATCTCTGCCTGATTACGAAATATACTATAAAAATGTGGCATTTTCTATATGACCAGCTCCGTCTTGTGTCTGGATATGGATTCTGTAGTGTTTTGTAGACTTATTTATTTCATTTCTGTGTAATTTTGTAATTCACGTGGCCTAATAAAGTAAGACTATGCTGGGTTTACTTAATGCTAATAAGAGTGGTAGTTGTATCAATTACAATTATATGTCCACCTAGAACTTTGCTGTCTTGTATAGTACTAGGGTGGTAAAATGTTCTCATTGGTAAAACTCAATATATTGGGTAGGCCCTTGAATTGGTCGTTAGTGATAATTGGTTTGTATACCACCTGCATTTAAGAAGGTTTGTTTCCCTCTACACAAAAATTGTGGTGGATGGTTTGTGATAATTTAAACCACCAGCCAAACATAATTTATGAATCAATCCCATCTTCACCGACTCGATGTCAAATTACTTTTTAGTTGGTTCTATTCTTAGTTTATCTAACAAGAAATAGAAAAATGATTGATGATTGATTTTAGTATAAGCTCGAATGAGTCACTGTTGCAGTTTTCTTCAATATACTTGCAATATCAAGATATGATATACTTGGCTTAAAACTATTTTTCCCGTTCCTTTCCAAATTTCCTTTGCATATCTGTTGTTACCGAGTGCTTTTAGTTCTGGATTATATTAAGAATTTAGCTTTGATAGTATGGTTGGTGTATGATTATGTGGATTCGATCGAAGCTATTTTTTGGCTAAATGACATGTGTTTTAGGGTTGGTTTAATTGTTCACGTGATGTGCAAGTCATTTTTGTTTGGTTAGTTTCATATAAATGTATATCAGACTTGTTTATAAACTAGAAGTTAAAACTTTGGTAGAAATTTTGCATTTGGTATTGTTTTAATGGTAACACAAGGCCCTGACCCTTGGAAGTAGTGCAGCTTTTCTGTACTTTGTGAATTATATGTAGCTTATCAGCGTATGTTAACTTTGGCTGTCATTTTTGCTCCTTACAAGAGCAGTTGTTGTTGGTTAGGTCATAGCAAAGCTTCCTATTTTACTATAATTACCCTTTAATAGGCTTGTGGCTTTCTTATTCACATAATTATAATTTCTTATTCAGGTTTCTGTGAAAAATCTCAAATCCAATGTTGTCACCTTGTCCTGGTTGTGATCCGCCGCTCCCCTTAGAAAAGGTCTGCGAATCGTCCCTGCCCTTAGCAACAGCTGGCGTTCCGCTCCTACCTTCAGCGACTGCTGGGGTTCCGCCCCTGCCCTCAGTGACGATCGATGAAGACAATGAAAATGTTTCTTGGTCATCAGGTGAAGAAGGTGATTCATGGTCATCAGATTCGGATATTGGGGAAGCTTTAGACTGGCTAGATGTTAAAGACTTGGGCGATGAGAGAATCGATGGGTCAATTTCTCTAAATTCGAGGCGACCCAATGCTCATGGTGGAGTTCACTCTCGACCTAATTCGTCTACTCTTCAGCCTCAGTCTAATAAGAACCAAAAATTCATTTCTCACATTCGTGCCTCGCCTTTAGAGGTTTGTATATTCGAAACTTGTTTGGTCTCTGATTTGCTAATATTTATTTAAACTTAGGTTTAAAAAATTGGCTAAGTCTGGGCTTTTAGTTGAATTTTGATAGTTTACAACTCTCAGAGGTTTCTGATTTTATAATCTATCGTGAAATTTTACTAAACAAGGGTTGAGTGGATCTTTCCCAGATAGTGCATATTACTATCATTGATTTGCTGTTGTTATAGGACTGTAGTGGGAATTTTATTGGAATATGCACTAGTATTTTTGTTTTCGGTTCTATAAACTTATGACTGAGACAGTTAATATTGATACCATTGCACCATTCTTGTTTGTTTGCATTATTTTAATATTTGCTATCATATTAGGAGTGGGAAGGACGTTTTAAGGGCGGCATGTCGAATTCTGTGACAACTGCAATTCGTGGTAGCGTCAGAGATGGAGCTATTGGTCATCGTAAGAAAACTGAAAAAGCAGATCGTGCCACTGTTGAACAGGTAACAAAAAATCTTGTTAGAGCATTCAATTCAATCATTGAATTATACTCCGTTTTGTAATATACTTTATAAGTATATACGGGTTCATATCAAAAGCAAACAATGTCATCATTACTGTCTAAACTTATTTATATATATATATATATAAGTATGTATATTGGTTTGAAGAGTTGGTTGGTTATAAATGATCATACGGATCTATTTTGAAGTGGGTTTTCGGGTTTGATATCATAATAAGACGTTTGCTAAATGACTACACAGCTATGTCTGTCTTATTCGTAAACCATCTCAGCAAGAAATCCAGATATTTGTTTTTGTTCATTGAACTCTTTCTTCAAAATTCTTCCTTGGATATCTGGAATTGGTTTGTCGTCTGAACTACAATTGAGGAGTTCTTTTATTAGTGGATTCATGTGAAAGATCTAACTTGTTCTGTTTGTTTATATTTTTTAGGTTCTTGATCCCAGAACTTGTAAGATCTTGTTCAAAATGATTAATCGAGATGTATTTCGAGACATGAACGGATGCATTTCTACTGGGAAAGAAGTATGATACTTTCTTCCGATAAATTTAGTACAGTTTCTGAACTGTGATAGGACAGCACCAGTTTCAGCTCTTTCTAAGTCAATATGTTCTGTTACTTTTGGAGTTAAGTATTTCTATATATTATTTCAGGCAAATGTTTATCATGCAACAAAATCTGAAACCGAGGAATTTGCTATCAAAGTATACAAAACTTCAATTCTGGTTTTCAAGTAAGTCAGCTTTACACTTAACTATTTTTGTTATAACTATTATCGCCCCTTTAGTTTTCTAGTCAGATAACTCGTATAAATCGCAGAACTCTCCACTTCCCCCAATGAAAAAGAATTTTTTTTATCAGAGAAATGCTCAATCTTCCTTTATCTATAGTTAAGCTAGTGAATAATTTGTCATAAGGTAATTTTGGCAAGGAAGGTAGGGAAGAAGTGCTGATTGAAGAAAAAAAAATGAAAATTATGTTGTCTTGTTGATTTTGTATAGTTAAGCGGAGTATTGTTTAAGTGTTGATAGGTACTTGTATGAATATTGAGTTCATACATTAGCAGCCTCAATATTCCATGTTTGATACTTACTCGTCTTTAACTACCTTAGGGACCGGGATCGATATGTACAAGGTGATTACAGATTTCGACATGGATATAGTCGGCACAATCCTCGTAAAATGGTGAAGACATGGGCTGAAAAAGAAATGAGAAATCTTATGAGGTACAACAACTAACTTTTAGTTGCCTTGTATAATCGTCTAGTACATAATGAGTCAAACTGCGAGGTAAGTACATTTTTAATGGATTGATATAAATAATGCTCTGTTTGTCAATACTACCATAATCTAGGCTGTCAATTTTGTGTCAGGGGTCAGGTTCGTGTCGGGTTGCTTCGGTTTTCTTTGAAAAATTTACTCACACGAAGCTGACCATATCTGAAAAATCTGTGATTTGTTGGACCAGAATCGGACCTGTTCCAAACACTGGTAACATGGATCTGACATATTTGACCCGGAAACTGCCCACTGAAACACCTACTAAACTTGAAAATCTGCAAATGTTTTGTGTTTTTCATGTCAGTTTTGGGTTTCATGGGTCAACCTGAACCCGACCCATGTCTAGTTTGTGTCGACTCTTAATCTTACCGGGTCGTATATCTTGGCCCTAATCCTGAAATTCCGCGTCGGGGTTACAGGTTTTGTTAAAGATTGGCCATCCTACCATAAAGCTGTTCAATATGTACCAGAGCTTGTTATGAGTTCAGCTTTAAGTTAACTAGATGGATTTACGATTCGTATATAATTTTCAACATTTTGTGAACTGCAGGATCAAGGCAGCAGGAATTAGGTGCCCAACTCCATTACTTTTGAGAGATCATGTTTTAGTCATGGAATTTATAGGTACTTAACATGTTTTTATTTGTTAGATTGATAATCTTGAATTAATATTTTTTACAAAGTTCTGTGATAACGATAATACCGTCGTAGACCTAAATTGAGTACATCTCTAATCTCTCATTTTTGAAGCCTTTAATGTTTAATTCTCTTCAATATGAACGTACTGATTCTTACAGCTGCTAGATGTCGTGTACTCTAGTTGTTCATCATTGTTGTATTATGTACTTCTGTTTATTGCTTGTTTTATATATTGCAGGACAGTATGGTCGGGCTGCACCGCGTCTGAAGGATGCAGGGTTATCTTTGGCTAAGTTGCGCGAAGGATATTTAGAGGTGTGAACCGTGTTTTACTTTCATGCCAACCGATAATTGAAATTTTCAGTCTATATGCTGTTGGTAATAAGTTAAGAAATCTTTGTACTCGAAAAATCTTGTTTTATGCTTGTTTTGATCCCATCAGAGAATCACCAAAATTTTAAAAACGGATCTTGTTTCGCATCTTGATTAATATGTAGAACTCCTGTTGGTACGCTGATTTATCGAGAAAGTTGATAAATCCATGATATTGTCGGTACGTTATTGTAATATACTATCTTCCTTACCCTGTCTTCAGATTGGGTAGTATAAAGAGTAGATGAATTAGTAATAGCTTGATTGGTAACAGCTTAGTTAGACATTGTAATGTTAATCATTAGAGTTTCTCGTCTTCAGTGCAAATTATAACGAATTCCTAATTGCGTCTTCTAATACATTTGTCCAGATGATAATAGCAATGCGGAGATTGTATCAGAAATGCAAACTGGTGCATGGAGATCTCAGTGAATATAATATACTGCACTATGAGGTTGGTTGGTTTATTTTACTTGTAGTCTGGCTCTGTCATGTCACATGGTTTATACTTACATTAGTTCTTTTTATCCTCTTTGTCTATAATCATAGAGAACAAATGAATGTCTTCCTTTTTTAAGCAATGTATCATAGAGAAGGGAACTAAGGATTTAATCTCAAGTATAGAGGAGAAAGGGATGTCTTTTCTTTTTTAATCACAATATTAACTTTTGAATTTCCTTTTGTATTTGGCAGGGTGACACTGTGAAGGAGGCTGAGGATTCATCTCGAGTATGGACGAGAACAAATGAATGTCTTCCTTTTTTAAGCAATGTATTAACTTGTGAGTTTCCTTTTTTATTTGGCAGGGTCACCTTTATATAATTGACGTTTCACAATCAGTTGATCTCGATCACCCACACGCTCTTGATTTTCTGATTGAAGACTGTCTCCACGTCTCTGTAAGCGCCCTGTGTTGACTATTATTATCCGTGGAATTGGCAACGCACATTAATAAAACACAAGTTGATAAAGTTTATACTTTACAGGCATACTTTAAGAAAAATGGTGTAGGAGTTATGACAATAAGGGAGCTATTTGACTTCATAGTTGACCCATCTATCACAGACGATTCAATGGACAATTATCTGGAAGAGGTATTTTAAATTTCGCAGTGATTGTATGCTCCTTGAGTCTTTGACTTCTGTCTGTTACAAACTTAACCTTGTTCCAGGTTCAACAAAAAATCTTGACTAGAGGAGATATATCTATAGAGGATGAAATCGAGGATGCTGTATTTGTGCAGGTGAGCTGAATTCCAGCTATTTCATTTTGTTCTTTACGATGCTGTTACCACTTTAGTGCATAGGATAATCAAATTTCAGCTAAATTTAGATAGTTTAGGAAAAAATTCCTTCTGACAGATAATCTAAATCTATAGTAACATAAAATCATAGAGAAAAATTGACAAAGCACTATAAAATATGTGAATATTTTGAAATTAAATTGCCTACTAGAAAAGAATCAGGCAAACCACCTTGGCACTAGGTCTAATGTGAGTAGGATCACTTAACCCTGCTTTATAATTCGAAAAACAAGCACTAGAAAAGATAAAAGAGTATCTTCTTCCAGTCTAAATCTACCAAAACAATAGAGTATCTGTTGTGAGTACTTTAAAGATTGCGGAAAAATTGACATTTTAGATGTTTTTGTTCTTGTTCAGTCTTATATCCCCAAAACATTAGATGACGTGAAGCACGCCGAAGAGGATGTAATAAGGATAACAAGCGGGCAGGACACACAAGATATGTACTACAAAACTGTAACAGGGCTCAAGGATTCTCTTCCAGACGAGAAGCAGCAGCAACACGAGGCAAATTCTGTTGAAAATGAGGAGTCTGATTCTGACGAGAGTGATTCTGATAACGACGACAGATCCGAAACAGAAGCAGTAGATCCATCGGACAAGAAAGCCGCTAGAAAAGAGCACAAAAAGAAAGTTAAAGAAGAGAAGAGGGAGTCACGGAAAAGTAAAATTCCAAAGGCTCAGAAGAAAAGAAAGAAGAAATTATCAAAAGCGGTAAAGACAAGGTAAAGATAAATCTAATAGTCTTCATTTTCCTAGCAGATCAATTAGTCACATATAATGCTTTTTTTTTTCTTGCTTCCGAATTCAAAGTTCCAAAACTAGACTACTAAAAACTTGCGGTCATGAACTATTTAAAATTGTGTAGTGCTGTAATCCAAGTTATAGAAGTAACTTAAACTTGACAATAATTTCATTTCTCATGTACTAAAACCATGTGAAAAATGTTTTACTAGACTTATTTTGATTCATGTACTTAATTATATCAAAAAATATAATTTTGAAAAAAATTCACCCGTGCCACTAAGACCTGCACTTTCTGCTCGGACAACCCATCCCATCCCATCCCATTAAGTGTTTTATAAGTGCTCAAACTTAGAAATTTTTCAAAAATGTTGATTATGACTTGATGTTCATAAATTTGGAAGGTAAATGGTATGGCATTAGCTCTCATGTGGCACGTGATACAAAACTTGTTTCACACAATCTCGACACAAACTTGTGTCAAAAGTTAAAATGCAGTCTACAACATGAATCAAAGTTAAATGTAGTCTACAACAACATGAATCAGCATATACGTATTTTTATAAAGATAACGTGTCACGTATTATTTTCACTGTATTAATATGTTTTTGATTATTATTATTATATTTGTGATATGTATTTTTAATTTAAATTTTTTTAATACAAAAATCTTTCTTTCTCTTTTCTTTTTCTTTATATAAACTTAAAAAAGTCAATCGAAAACCATAGTTTATATTTCTTTATTTTTTTATCCAAGGTAGAGAAAAAGAAAGAGCGAGAACTTTGGCTAGGTTTGCAACATTTTTTTTTTGGTTTTCCTTTTTACCTTTCGGTTTCGGACAGAATAATGAACCTGCTCATTACACTTATAATAGTTTGATTCTTGCCACTTGGATTGGAACTCCAGTTTTTTTTTTTTTTGAAGAATTTACATTGTTGCTAAATATTTAGCTATTCATAAGACCTCCTTTCGTCCGATTGTGTAGTGGTAAATGTCTTAACTCTTTTGTTTTCGGCGCCCTTTTGACGTCCTCCAAAGATAACTAATCCTTTATGGTATCCTCAAATTTTTTATAGGAAGTTGGTGACTATCTCAAGACAAACATAATTTGATCCTCATTCCAATCATGATATTAATATTTCCTAAATCGATAATAATTGATTTAAATTGATATAGGTGTTCAGTTATGGACATACATTTTTTCAGTCTGAAATCGTACACACGTTTCTTCAGATATAACCGATTCACGGCTGATTAAACCCTAATTGCAAAACCTAATTCCACAAGCGAGGCTCTGATACCAATTTGTTATCAACTATTATGCAATATATTAAAATAGCTCAAATAAATAAATAAATAAAATATAAAAAGCACAAGATTTTAACGCGGTTCGACAAATGTCTACGTGCACAAAACCGTCAGAAAAAAGAGTTTTACTATGATAGAAAATGATAACTTAATTAATTAATTTAATAAAAAAAAACATAAAACTTACAATAATTTTTTTTTAAAAATTATTATAAGAAACCTTGTTGAAAAATACAATACTCACTTAATATGTTGAAAGCAGGTTCTAAATATGCAAATGTTTAAAGGTTAGATTCTGAGTAATCCGAATAAAGGAGTGATACATAAGAAAAAGAGCGATATATAAGCGAAGATGATAGTGTCAATTTGAAATTTTAAAAGGTAGGTACAATAAACACACACTTGTGCGATTTAAGATCAGTCAGTACGTAGCAAGATTCTTGTTGGGTGGGCATCATAGCCCATTTATCATCTACCCATCGCCACTAACAATGCCAAGGTTCACTCTTATCTACCCAAAAACACCATCACCATCACTCTTGTCTTTTGCGGTCTAAAAAAACATTGACCATCACCATCCCTATACTTGCACCAGTGGAATCTTAGTTACAACCCTTTCAAGTTATTTTATTTCTAGTTATCTTACGAGACATATAATCTTTAACTATAAATATTAGGTCAAAACTCAAAACCATGTTTTATATTTCTAACCTAACATTAAAATGGTCCAACGTCTCATGGAGCGTGAGCGTTTCTCACGGTCTATGATCGAGCCTTGTCGAATCATCTCGGGATGTACCACTGCCCGGATATTTACTAAACTTATTCGAATACGTGTCACGTTGTCGTTGGTAGCTTTCGAATGAAGTGGAAATGATTAAAATGGAAAATGTAAAAGCATATTCTTGATGAGCTTTTGATTGATTGTGTTGTGGCAAGTGCATTCTCTTTACGTCAGATATCTCATCCAATCGCTTTGCTGTGTAGTGGCAAGAGGGATAAAGATCCCTCTCATAATAGGACACTGACACTCACTCCACCTTCCCAGTTTGAGGAGTATCTCCAATGCAAGATATAGGACTAGGAGTATTACCTTCAAAGGCTGCAAGTTAAAACAAAGGCTGTAATTTGAAACAAAACCAGCACAGCATCGTTTTAATGTCATAGTATTATGGAAAACACGTAAATTTGATATGTATTAGTTCATTTTTGTTAGAGTCGGATCATGAATCTTTCTCCATTTCCGAACTATTTTACTATATTTTGAAGTTAGTGCATGCCTTTAATGAAATTTTGTTACAAATTATTCCGATCTTAGAGGTACATGATAAAAACTGTTATAGCTCAAAACTGAAATACTCTTCACACAAATTTATAGAAATGTACCTATAGTTTTTCGCTATGTTCTATCCGAGCCTTAAATAGCTAGGTGAGGAAGTAAAATTAATCTTTGTCCATGCATGATGTTTTTTTAGTACGAATGAGCTACCTTGACTCATTGTTCCGATTCAGAATATGATTAATTCGACATATTTTGTTCGTACGTGATAATTTGATGAGTTGGACATTTCAGTCCCCTTCGGTCTCTAATTTGTATTTTTCCTAAAGAAATCTCTTAGCTACGATAGAATAAAAGTATATTTATTTTATATGTAAAAGATTGTTTGATTCAGATCCGATCAAAAAAGTTATGTCACTCGGTCATTATTTGCTAGGTGCAACCAAAGTCTCACATCTACATTGGTTGGATATGGAAAAGATTAATGGTATATAAGTAAGAATATATCTTAACTAATATGAGACGTTTTGGAAGTGGGCAAAAAACAAAGTCGTGCGGACTTTCTGGTTCAAAACGAACAATATCATACTAGTGTGGAGATCAGTTGTACATACTTATATACAGATGCGGAATATATGGTACACATATTTCCAACAAATGATAGCAGAGTTCGAGGCCTAGATGGAATGCAATGTGGGTGACATACTTGGATTCGAATAGGTTGAACAAGGAGCCATGCTCAAGGTGAATGATTAACTACTTTATTGATCAATAGTTTGACCTAGTTTGGAGTGTTCGTGACTCATCAAGAGGTGTGACTTAATTAGAGTGTATCGAGACAAAGTGACTTGATTAGAGTGACGCTAACGAACAAGGAGATAGGTTATGATAAGAGTGAGCAACTACATTCGTAGTTCCTTTATGGTTTAAGAAGTTTCCAACCTGATTAGAGTGGGCCGACAGACGTCAATTGAAAGGAGGCTAAATTGGTATTTTGTTCGAGAGGAGCATTTGTTGAGTGCAATCAAATTCTCATATCTTACATCGGTTAAACATGAGAATGATCAGTGGTATATAAATAAAAACATATCATATATAAATAAAAACATATCATAAATAATATAAGACATTTTAGAAGTAGAGCAAAAGAAAAGCCGTGCGTGCCTTCTGGCCCAAAACAAATAATATCATACTAGTGCGGATAACGACTGTTCATCCTTATATATGAAAGCAGAATATGCGATACATATATTCATAATATTATCAAACTGACCATTTTAATAGGAGAAACATCTCAACCCTTAAAACATATAACAATTTAAGTGTCGAATAACCTACATCGAGGTGTACGAATAACTTGTACAACGAATTAGCAAACCGACGCTTTAGTCCACTCAACCACTTGATTGGACTGTAAGTGTAAAAATTAATTTCACGGGAAAAGTCTTTGGTTAAAATCTAGGATGGCCTGACTAATAGGAAAAAAAATCTGAATCCTTAAGGATATCCCTCTTTTATATTAAGGATCAGAACACGTGTACTTGTAATTGTGTGGTTAGAAAACGAAATATATGTAAGATCGTATTCGTATTAGCTCAACAAATATATTATTTACCTACTTATGTCTTCATAAAACTTTTTTAGTGATAAGAAAAAATATAATTCTTAAAATTTCTGTCAAAGTAATGATAGATAATCAAAAGACATTAAGCAATCAGAAAAGAATGATAATGGAAAAATAATTAACTTAATATCATTTTATTTCGAAACTCAAATTTTTTATACTGTTAGATATTTATCTATTTATATCTTTCTACCACTTCCACATTTAAATTTATTTATTAACCGTTATTCATTAAATACACTAATCGTGCATTTAAATCGGCCACATTCTTAATAAATACAAAGACACGTTTCTGAATAAAGCACGTATCGTTACACGTGTCAGTTCGTGGTGACAGTTATCTTGCACTTTAAGTTTAAGTGCTCGGGTTGTAATTCTATCTGATAAAATCCTATACAATCGGTCTCCAAGTTTAAATGCTTGGCTTGCACCTCCCTCAGGTAAATAGTTGTCTGCTCGGGCTTCAAGTTTATGTGTTCGGTTCACGATATCTTAAAATAAAACGACACTCTCAACTTATGGATTCCTGCTCACCTATGGTTATCTTATTTTAGACATTTTATCAATCTCTCGTCGATGCTTATCTCTAAAAAATGGTTTCCTGGACTTATCATTAGTCATCGAATAATTGTACTGCATCGTATTATGTGGAAACTACTTTTTATCTTATTAGCCTTTATTACATCTTACCTCGTCATCATAAATAGTATACCATGCTCGTAGGGTATAACCTTATCAGGACTCCGTCTTAGTCATTTAAGTAATTACTTTTTACTTTTCTAAAAGTAATTACTTAAAGGACTATTAAAGTAATTTAGAGGAGGTCATTTCATTTTTTAGTAGTTTCGTAATATAATAAGGAATATTATTTGGGTCGTAGATGAAAGATGAATCTAACGGCTCATATCGATTGGGAGTAATGTGCCTATAAAAGGACATAACTTTCTACTTTAAATGTTTCTCCTAACAGCTATTGTGCGATTTAAAAATTTCCCTACAACTTCATGTTATCGCACTAACGGGACTACCTCTTCGATGTTCATAAACAAGTACGTAAACTATAGAATCTTCTTACTGATACTTGTAGAATTAGTTTTAGGTTTGAATAGTTGGTTGATTGAAGTGATGTGGTCGTGAATTTAAATAACAAGGATTGAACCTTGACTCCATCAACCCTAGCGATGTCATAGAGATGACATTAAAAACATTGTGCTCAAAATCCCTTTCCATAGCTAATTTCCCAAACACCTAGGGAAATATTTTTTAAACAAATTACTGATAATCTCTCTTCTTTTAACCCAGAAATGGCTCTTAAAAGGGGCTTCAAAGAAAAATGAGAAAGTCACCACCATTACTCTTCCGCTGGAAGACGTGGTGGAAGAGAGAGAATTCTAAGACCAATTTTTTTGGTCAGTTGGCTAGTAGTACAGTGTGATATCTGAAGAAAATCATCTATTTTTAGGCTCGATTATGGCATCAATGACTCGGTTGTAACCCGCATGTCAGATGTGGTAGAGTTGCCCCACCAAGGTATGGAAAGTGAGACTTACTTTTATACCACCGTTTTTTATTAGGGGCTGCTGGTACCCTATTCACCCATTTATTCAAGTTTTCTTTAGATATATTCGTATTTATTATACCAAATTGACAACGAATAGTTAGCGCATGATGTTTAATATGAAGCCAAGTTCAAGTTTGTTAAAGATACCTATAAGTTTATCAAACGTTGTTGGCCAACATTGAGGTATATAAAAACCGTTGGGACCTCTTTTATTACATATCTGTCTGGCTGGAAATAAGATGGCGACTCTACCCTCATCTGACCATAATTTGAAGAATTTTTTTTTTATCTCGAGGAAGTAGAAATATCTAGTTGCTGCAGAGTATAGGCAACTTGAGCGTAAATGGATGCAAATACGTAAGATAAGATTTTTCAACTTTTCATTTGAGGCTTATTTTCATACGTTTACTCATACAAACCATTTATAAATTTATGAATGTGGATATAGAATATGGTTGATACCAACAATATTGGAAAAACTTTTACGAAATGGGTGATATTAATCCATTATCAACATTATACGCTGATGCATATTCGATGTGGTTCCATCACAAATAGAGAACAAAGAAATCCATATTTTAGAAACATAGAGGATTGAGTTGATCTTTTAGTCAAAGTTCTTGTGTTGGATGAAAATGATACAACATGGAATGCGGTTACGGTCAACGCTGAAATTTCCGCATTGAGGACGGAGGAAGGAGGTAACCGTGGGTATGTGGTCATTCCAATCGTACCATTCGTGCAAGGAGGAGAAATCCTGGTGCTCAAACCGAGTGCTAATATGCCAATAACATCTGTGGGTTCAGACAGGGGAAAAAATATAGCTGCTATGGGTGTATAAAACATTATAGGCACAATAGGGTTGACGATGGATACGATGATTGGGAGAGAAGTTCCCGACGTGGTTCTCTCCATGATTCAACAACTATCACTTGTAAATATCATGAATGAGCCTTCGATTATTTACCAAGGCAGGTCAAGTAATAGAAGGTACACTGGTAATATTCAATACTGACAGGGATGCGTTGAAGACTGAAAATGGTCAGTTGATTACACTCAAGGGTACCCTGATTGAGTAGATTTTGGTTCAAATAAAGTATAATAATAAGTTAATTTCTCAAAATACAACGTTGTTGACTCAAAATATCGTTGAGATGGAGAATGCAGTGATGATATCCACCAAGACGTGTGTTGTGATGAATGAGAATACAGAGCTGAAATTCGAGGTACACAAAATCCAAACAGAGATTGAGGAAGTGAAAAGGGAAGTCGTTAAAAAAAAGGAAAAAAAGAGAATTCTGGCAACTTCACAGAATATTTTATCTGAGGTGCGTAAAAATAAAATTCTTCAAATTTAGAGAAGGAATCCAAATATAAACTTGGGTGAGCTTCACGTTTTGGTACCTAAAGAAGAACGTCTTGGTGTTTTGAGTGATGAGGAAGAATTAGAAAACAAAGATATAGATGACGAGGGTGGAGATGACAAGGCCATTGCAATCAAGACGTGGACCGTTGAAGTCAAAAGAAATGAACCGTCTATAGATCAAGACAAATGAGTTAGTATCGAAGGTGTACCACCTTGTACAAAGTAAAAATATTATGTTGCTACTATGAAGGGTTTTCTTATGCAAGACGCTTATTTTTGTTGATTGGAAACAATGCACTAAGTTTATGCGACTGTTCTTATACATGAATACTTGAACCAATTTTATTTTCTTAAAGAGAACAGTTATATGCTTGTTGTTGACTGAGTTGAAATCCTTGCATATTCATCTCTTTATGTTATGTAAATTATTGAGATATACATATGTTTCCATTGCGGGGAGGGGGAAGACGAGGGAGAGAACAAGTTCGGTTTTAAGAATACACTAATTAGTTTGGGCATAGTAAAGTGCCAAGCCATCTAGGATTGGTTTATTAAAACATTCTTTATTTTGATTTTGTAATCCTAAACTCAGTATGGCCCCTTACGTGGCCTCATAGGATTGGTTCATAGACCAGTTCGCGATGTTGACGTTTAAAGTCTAGGCTTTGTATGACCCCTTGCGTAGCCATATAGGCATGGTTATTTAACCATTTTTCTATTTTGACATGAATCATCATGTGGCCTCTTGCGTAGCCTTTGATGCTTGACCAAATCATCAGCATGCTATTTGTTCATCACAATTACCTTTTCCTCATAGTCGGTGAAGAATTATGTTCCTCATTCTTGTGTTATGATTGGTAAAAAGTGTAACCAATAGTAGAGACACAAAGATTCACATTGATGGAGCATAAATGATAGTAAGTAGTATCACAATATCACAATATACAGGTAATATATCTTTAGGAAAGAAATGAAGTTTCATTAATGAAATGACTTACTCTGTGCCTCATTAAAACCCCGTCTCACACCACCAGGAGGAAAAAATAACGCACATCCAACTTACAAGGATTGATGATACAATTTCAAGTGGTTGAGGTTCCATAGGTGTTCCAAAGTGTTCCCTTCAAGATCCTCTATCTGATATTCCCAATGATGTCTTTCGTAAGTATTATGCATGGCCCGTCTCAGTTGGGTGCTAACTTGTTGGCGTTTTTATTATGTGCATTGGAAGACTTTTCTCATCGCCAAATCTCCTATTGCTAGGGATCGAGGTCTTCATATAGAGTCAAACTGGCTTTTCATCAAGCCTCTATAATTCTCTACGTGAAGTCGAGCTTGGTCCCAATATCTTTCGATTAGGTCAATGACAACTCATTGATCGAAAATATTTTCCTCCTCCGTTTAATGTTTGACTCGGTGACTTGGGATAAATATCTCAGTGGGACGATAGCCCATGCCACACACTGTGGATAAAAGAGTTTTACCAGTTTTTTATCTGGGCATCGTACGATAAGCCTAGAGTACCTTAGCAAGACTATCCAGCCATTTTCCCTTAACACCCTCAACATTTTTCTTTATCCCGTCGAGGATAGTTTGGTTTGTCACTTGTACTTGGACATTTTCTTGCAGGTAGTAAGTAGTTGAGAAGTTTTGTTCCATCTCGTATCTTCGACAAAAGGTCGTTATCATCTCGTTTTGAAATTGTGGCCCCTTATATATCATTAAGATGCGCGGGATCCCGAACTGGGAAAGGATTTCACTTTGAAACAAATCACAGATTTCTTGAGCCCTTATTCTCTATAGTGCTTTTTCCTTAAACCATTTTATAAAATAGGTAACAGTTACCACCAAATATTGTCGCTTTCCTAGGGACATAGGGAGATGGCCTACAAAATCGGTTCCCTATTTATCAAAAGAACAAGGAACTTGGGTGATACTCACTGGTTCTCCTGGTAGGTGACTCGTGTTCGTATATTATTGACATGCACGACAACCTTGTACGATGGTTTTAGGGCTGCTAACTCGGGCCTGTAGAAACTTACGAGGAGAAAATGTTGTATCAAGCTACGATATCCATAAATTTCCCCGCCGATCCCTCCTGAAGGTGTTTAAAGACGAGAAGGGATTCATCTTAGTTAGACAATGCAATATAGGTTCCGTAGCGCGCTTTTCATGTAAAGAACGTTGTCTAGTTCTATATACTTGGTTGCTCATATTTGAAGTGCTCGGGCCTCTGATTTGCTATTACTGATTACATGGTCTCGTATATATGGAAAATAATTTTGTCTCCAGTTATCAGTCATATATGTAGCCATGACCTCATTCAGTGTGATGTTAGCATCTACGGTTAGTTGTTCTTGTAGGATTACACTCGAGTGCTCACTAGTCATTTTTGCGTTTGCTAAGGAATCTGTTGTGGAATTATCAACGCGATGGATTGTTTTTATATTTAACACAATCAATTTTTTGTCTAATTGCTTGAAGTGCTTCTAAATATCCCCTCCCATAAACTCATGTATCAATTTGCACACGACTTTTTCTTAACTTATTACTAGTTTGGAATCTGATCGTACTTGGATAACAGTTGCTCCACAAATAAGCGCCAACTTCGTACCTCATAACATAGGTTGGTGCTCGACCATATTGTTGGTGACGCGGAGACTATATTTATCGACTTCCTGATTTTCTCCCTGAACGGTGTTTCTAGAATGATGTCAACATCCACTCCGGTTAGGTTTGAGGCTGTATCAGTTTTGACCGTCCATTCTACCTGGGACTTATCCTCATAATCCTGATTTTTATTTCTCTTTGAGCATGTCTCCTACAAATCCGTTGATAAAATTAGCGATGACTCGACCCTTGATTGTCGTGTGAGTCTCGTACAAAATCTTATATTCCTCTAAGTCTATTGGCCATCTCGTGAGTCTTCTTGAGATGTCTGACTTTTATAATACATATTTAAGAGGGAAAGATATTTGTTGAGATGTCTTGAGATGTCTTCTTTTGTTTGTCGTTCATTTTCTCAGTACTTCCTCAACTGATTCCTCTATGATCTTATCATCATATCGCTCATAGTTATTAGTTGAATGTCTATGGTTGTTGTCTATTAGTATTTGATTTTATTCCATGATTGCTAGCAATTATTAGTTGAGAGTCTGTGGTCGTTTTGGTACGCGCAAAAGTTCCTACAGGATCTCTCATAGCTGGGGGCGAGCATGTTTCGTGGAGGCTGGTACTTTGTCCTTTGGTTTTTAAAAAAATGGCCGCTATATTATTGTAACTGGTGTAGACTTCTTTATAAGTTTATCATAACATGAAGGCCTCAACCTGCTTAGTAGAACCCTATGGACCTCTTCTCGTATACTATCATTGCCTCTTTTTCTATTTGGTGTTGAAAACTTTACCTCGTGAGCTTTGATCGGTGTCGTATAAGAAGAATCACCTCTCTTAGTATCCTCGAATGCCAACGAATCGGTTTCCAAAAGCATTCCACATGCCCTTAAAGTCACGAATTGTCCCATTTGAAAAACTGTTAAACCAATCGAGGGCATTTCCCTTGAAAATCATAGAGAAGGCTCTATAAAGCAGCACATCTTCAGAATTGAAGCCCATTATCATATTCATCAATTGTTCAAGATGGTATTCTAGATCACCCGAGCCATCATAAAAGTCCTTTTTGTAGGTGTAAAATTTGCGGTGGATTTTACCCTATTGAATATTTCCGATGAATGTAGATTCGTAGAGCACGTATGCTGCCATTTTGGACTTTCTTCATGGTACTTGAATGATTTCTCCCTCTTTTTTTCACGATTTTATTGCTCGACTGATCCTCCGAGTTAGAATCAACGTCGACTTGCTGTCTTTTTTTCACACTTTTAACTGCATGTTCGCCCTCTCCTACCATGTCTTTAGCTTTATATGTACCACTTTATTTACTTACTTATTATTTTTCCTCATACTTTTCTTTGTTATCACATACTACGTTTTTTCTAACAACTGCAATGCCTCAGTCAACTTCTACATATTTTCCTTAGCCTCCTGGTCCATCTCAAATTCCCACTGAATGGATTTAAGTTGATCCAGCTTTAACTTCTCAATTTGAATCTCCAAAAGATATAAATTAGATTGAGTAGGTGATATACTTTGTTTGGAAGGGTTTTTCCTTGAAACCGGGCTGTATCGACATTTGTTTGAGCCATCACATTAGTTTGGCCGTCATGAGACCGTAACTCTCAATGCTGGGAGCCTGAAGTCGCCTTGACTGGGAGGTCGTGAACCGCTATGAAGACCTTTTGAGGTGCATGCTCTTGACCCAAAGCACCCTGGTGAATTGATGAGGTTGCCAGATCATGTGGGATAACTATAGGATCGTTCCGAGCAGGCAGACTCTGGGTTATCTCTTTCGAATCACGACCTAGTCATTACCATTGGTATTATAGAGCTGAGCTCTTTTTTCATATAGAAAAATTAGTTTCCCACAGACGACACCAAATTTGATAAATGAATTTTTTTTCTCAATATATTATGCCAAAATAATTAACTTGATATTTATTTCAAAATCCGGGTATCTTGTACTATTTTTTATTTCTCTACTTATATCTTTCTACCACTTCCACCTTTATACAAATTTATTAACTACTCATTAATTATAGTAATCGTGTCTTTAATATTAGTCATGTTTCTAATAAATACAAGGACACATTTATAAATAATGCATGTATTATTACACGTGTCACTTCGTTTCGACAATTAGCTTGGGCTTCAAGTTTAAGTGTTAGGTTTATGATTTTATTGGATATAATGCTAGCTGACCAGTTTTCAAGTTTAAATGCTCAGTTTTCACCTCCTTCAGGTAAAATGTTGTATGCTCAGGGTTTAAGTTTAGGTGCTCGGTTAATGCTTCCTTCAGATAAAATGATACAGACATCTTATGGACTCATGTCCACCTCTAGTTATTCTTATTTTTTTCATCTCGTCACTGTCTCGTCGATGTTTGTCTCTTCAAAATTATTGCCTCACCTTATTATTAATCATTGGATAATTGTACCGCCTCGTATTACCTACAAACTACTTTTCATCTTACTAACCTCTATTGCATCTTACCTCGCCATTATAAGGAATACCTGCTCGTAGGGTATAACATTATCAACTACCGAGTCTGCATTATATACTATCATTACATTGGTTATGATAATTTGAGGGAATAAAAAGAAAAACCCACTTAAAGAAAATAACTGTTTTCCTGTATATAGTTTTCAAATGAAGTTTCAAACAAACATTTTGTTTAATAGGTTTCTATCTATTTTAAGAAATCATAAACAAAAATAGTTGCACATCTTATTTCTTCAAAGATTATCATCAAGGAAAAATTGACGAACATATATAAGCCTAGAATCAATGTTGAATAAAAATTAAAAACTACTAAGTTAGAGTAAATGTTTAAAAAATAAATGTATATTTGAATTCATAGGTAATTTCATAACATATAAGGTTTTAAGTTTAAAATATCAAGTAATATTTTATTATCTAAAAATGTATGCATATTTATAAATTTAAACTCTCAAAATCGTAAGAAGTTAAGGTTCTAAATGAAAGACCTCGAACAATAATATCAAAATTAAACTTATAAAAAATACGTTTTTTATTTTCAAAGTGTGGTTGTCATCGTAGTGGCACCTAAAACCCTCATTGCGGTGGTAATAATTTAAAAAAAGACAACACAAAAAAAATATCCCATCCCAAGAATATTTTAAATCAATGTGGCGAGATAATTTTTATTGCGTGTGTTATATAAAATTTAGATAATGATTGTTTATACGTGAAGTGGTTATTTAGTATCACATTTAAGAAAATTTATCCAAATATTTAAAATCAATGTGGCGAGATTATTTTTGTTATAATTTTTTACTTATAACAAAACTTATAGAATTAACAAGTTCTATGTGCTTGCCAAAATATTTCATGTTGATGTTGTTTGGATATGTTTTAATTATGTTTCATAAATGTCTAGATATGAGTTTTAAGTGGGCATGTTTGAACTTAAATAGAAGATTCCTCAATTACAATTACATCTTATTAAAGATAAACAAAATCACCAAAATAATTTCGATTAATAAAAGTTTTCGAAAACTTGTTGGTGCTTAATAATATCACGTGTACCGATTGAGGCCAAATGAAAACTGCTATTTGGTATATGCAATCATGAACACAAAATTATTGCTTTCAACCTGTTGGTGCTTAAAAATGTCGAGGAGCAAAAAACAATCACATTGCTCTGCAAATTTCATGCAACATTTCCAAAAGTAAATTTATCAGGATTTTGAGAATTAGTGACCATAAAATAATTTCCTAGTGAAGCCTTTGAAGCTATACCACCTGAATCCTCCGAAGAGACATACTCAGAATGGCTCTGAACAAGAAGAAAATTTATCTGAAGACAACTCCGAAGAAGATAAGTAACTGTTGTTTTTATTTTTGTCCTATAAAGTCATAATTTGTTGTCGATGACTCATATTTTGTGAATGTTTAACCACTCAGCATTTAAATTCATATTTGGTAAGATCGGAAAACGCACTTCAATGACCAAACATCTTTCCTATTTCTGAACTATTTTCCGGCTTAAGTCATTAACACTTCGATTCCAGTATATCTTAATACTTCAAACAAATATAGTGCATTTAAAGAACGTATAGAACCTCAAATATAACCAGTGCGTTTAAAGAACGTATTGCACCTCGAATATAATTAATGCGTTTAAAGAACGTTAGCACGTCGAATATAACGAGTGAACGTTAGCACCTCAAATACAACTGGTGTGTTTAAAGAACGTATAACACCTCAAATATAAATGGTATGTTTAAAGAACGCTAACACCTCGAATAAAATTGGTGCGTTTAGAGACTATTAGTACCTCAGATATAATTTGTGCATTTAGAGAATTTTAGCACCTCGAACATAGTTGTTTTTTCGAACAGTGCTTTCAGTAAACGTATAACATTTCGAATACAATCAGTTACTCTTGGCCAACCATTTCAAAGGTGATCAGTCTTTGACTAGCTACCAAGATAATTTGAATACTTGTATTTAAAACAACCATTGGCCAAATAATAATTTTATTAATATCCTCGGATATATACATGACACCTCATTATAAACCTTATTGGGTGAAGAGGATAGGAAATACTATGCCAATTATTAAAAGCAAAAATCACTCCCACTATAGGTTTAATTGTTCTATATTCCAAGGATATTGAAGTAAGTTGTCCAACTCATCACAAATGCGATATATACCCGGCTTTATTAGCTTCATTACCACATAAAGACCCTCCCAATTCGGGGCCATGTTTCCAAGTTGCTTGTCCTTTGTATGAAGATTACTTTCCTAAAAACTTTGTCACCTACTTTAAAATCCCTCATTCTCATCTTCAAATTATAGCGACTCATCATCAAAGTTTGATAATGAGTCATATTCAAATGTGCTCTAACTCTTTTCTCTTCAATCAAGCCTAGGTCTGTTCTTTTTACTTCTTCAGAATAATGAAGTATTCTATAAGAAGGTAAAGTAGATTCTGCAGGGCTAACAACATTCATACCATATACCAAGGCAAAATGAGTTTATTGAGTAGCCTCTCCAAGAGTCGTACGATAAGCCCACAAAACGTTTTGCAAATAGTTAGGTCATTTCCCTTCAACACCTATTAAATTTTTCTTCAAAACCTCTAGAATAGACATATTAGTTACCTCCACTTAACTGCTTGCTTAGGGATGAAAAGGTGTAGAAAATATTATGTGATACCCATTGAATTGCAAAAAGTAGTTATTTCTCCGTTGTTAAATTGAGGACCATTATATGTGGTAATTTTCTGAGGAATTCCAAAATGGAGACAAATATTATTCACAATGAATTTAATAGCATCCTTGGATTTCGTACTGGATAATGGTTCAGCGTTAACCCACTTCGAAAAATAATCCACCATTAAAATAATCATTTGATGCCCTCCAAAGGCCATATGCAATGCCCCTACTAAGTCCATTCCCCATTGATCGAAAGGAATAGCTTCGGGAATAGAAGTAAACGATACTACTGATTTGCGAATAGAGTTGGAAAAACGTTGACAAGTATCACAGTCTCAAACTAAGAGTTTAGCATTATTCATAATCGAAGGCCAATAATAACCTGCTAACAAAACCCTTCACCATCATGCAACTCAGATAAAATCTCCTGAGATTCTTGTTTACCCAAACAACGCAAAAATGGTCCACTTAAAGACTTTTTGTATAAGACTTCATCTAATACAACATACCGTGGGCCTTGTACCGTAAACTTTTAGCTAGTTGTGTATCTTGAGGTAATGTACCTTTTAGTAAATATTTTAAAATGTCAGACCTCCAATCACTTTGAATTATGTTTGGGGTAACAAATACTCTCTCAGCACATTTAAATTGTTCTGACCGTGTTAACACAAAACACTTCGTATAATCCTTCAAATTTTTGTTAACACAACTTGCTTAAATTGTATTATCGTATCTGTATTAGCACGCATCGTTTTTCTTCACACGAACTCCCTCTGAAGGATATGCTTAAATCAGTTATTTTTCAAAGGTAGCAAATTTAATCTGGCTTCCTTTTTAAGACACGTGTCAAGTAGTTATTGGACATACTAACCCATTTTTCTCTCGGTAATTGTGTTTATATAAAAGAGGAAAGTGGTTGCATTTAATTTCCTCATTTTATTTTTTACGGTTCCTTTTTCCTAATAAAAAAAATCAAGTGCTTCTTCTCTACCTTTATAAGGGTAAACTTTTTACTGTTGAGTGAGAAAGAGTTTAGTCTAAAACTTTAGATAGAGAAATAGTTAAATTTCTCAAATTGAAATTTACCTTTTTATTTCTTGTTCATCGCAAATAAAATTTTAAAGTAATTCCTAAGTTTTGTATGTTTACACCCAGGAGCATATTAATCGAATGAGGTTGGCTCAATTTATCCGAGTTGGAAAAAGAAAAAAAAGCAAGCTAGAATCAACGCCGGAATACATGCTTCACCAGGTGAAGTGGTTGAGAATCAAGCTTCAAATACGGTAGGGTTTACTCATCTAACAAACAAAAAATACCTTCTAAACCAAGCCCCCTTGCCCAATCTTTTATATCTTCTGACCAATCTATTTGGTCACCTAAATTATTTTCAACAAAAGGAGTTAGTAATCATAAATCTCCTTCAATCTTATTACTATGGGATTATATATGAGTGAAAGTACTCCACGTAGAGGCACCAGGTTTTCTGAAGCAGAAAACAAGCTTCCCCCATTGGATAAAGCAACGAAAAAATCACCTGAAACTTTTACTGATGCTCCCTCAAGGAAAATTCCGACCCTGGGAGATGGTACTACAACATAGTGAGCTTCATACACAGCTTATTTTAAAAGTAAATACCATAGTTTCATCTATTGAGCCCCCTTGAATTGAGGAAGAAAATCCTATTATACAACCTAATGAACCTTGGAGCAAAGGCCACAAGTAATGGAAGAAAAAATGGATGATAACGGGAAAGATACCCCCTTAGAGACGTTCGATCAAACTAGGGACACTCAAAACGTGACTCGGGAAAAAAGAAAAAGGCATTCTTGTCAGAATCCGAAGCATTTCAGGAGTTCCTCGTTGGGCGAGTCAGGCCTAACTTCACTAAAGTTAATGTCAAGTATCTACTAGTTTTACAGAAAATATCATACGTTTATTTTAATCCATCCGATCTGGATGAGATCCAGAAAAAATAAGGATTCTATGAATCAGTCAAAGTGGGGCTACCTCTACCTAAAGATATTCCAATGGGCATCAAGGCCACAGAGTTGGCAGTTTATACCGATGTACTCAATTTAGGTCTTCGGTTTCTCTCAGACCCATAAATAGTGAGGTATTTCCACTTGGTAAAATATGCCCAAGCCAACTAAGCCCTAACGTATGGTTTACACTGTTAGCTAGCATCATAGCTTCCAGACTATCAAAAATACCGATGCCTGTGGAACAACTAGCTGAAGTGGCTGGTGTTGTCGTTGCCATATCCTCTTTTATTATTTTAATATGGGGAATGACTATAAAATGGTTGATGACCTGCTAGAAGCTGACATGTCGTGGAGGACTCAGTTCCTTTTTTTTCCAGTGGTGCTTGGGAAAATGAAAAAAAAATCACGTCCAATGGAAATGAAAGTACGCTCACAAGATACTGGAAAAGCTCATGTAAGTGTTTTTAAATATTTCTTTCATTTCTATATTTTGATATTATTTTTTCTCACTTCAGATTTGTTTTGAAGTGTTCTCAAATCTCCTTACACAATATGTGGAAGATGGGGAAGCAAGTTTCAAAATGTTGAATCAATTGGACACTGAAAATTGTCGATTAGGTTTCACAACTACTTTACTCAGGGAAATATGGTGAGAGCCCACCTATGGAGAACAAATATGATCCATGAAATTTCATGGGAACAGTTCACCACTCCTCCCCGATCCTCTGTAATTTCTAAAAGGATTGAAGAAGAAGATGGAAAACTTTATCTAACAACTGGGAATAGGGACCCCAGTCACTGCGACTAAAATAAGAAGAAGAAAAAGAAGAATGATGGTTCACCTCAAGTTATTCCCGAACTAGGGAGTAAGGGGCCAATTGATGAAACTGATGCAGCACTGTTGAAGGTTGTTGCAGTTGCTGTTGGGGAGACTGAAAATCCATTAGATTCTCCGACTGCTAAATATAAAAAAGGGAAAAAAGGAGTAAGGAAGGTAGCGATAAGAGGAAAACGAAGAAGAAGAAAATTGTAATTGGTTGGGAGATCATTCTTTGATTCAAAGTCCTCCCTTCAAACATCCCCACCAAAGTTCCTCTACAAACGGTTGTAGATACCGATTTTCCTTCTTCATTGATTCCCACATAAGATAGGCCAAAATTTGAAGGTAGTGAACAAACAGATGACTTAGGGAACTTGGGGAACTTTAATTTTGAAGACTTGGACCAAGATTTCCCTGAGTCCACCAGACCTGATAATGTTGTGACATATCATGGTGAATCTTTCAAAGTGTCTAAAGAACATGATGAATTGGGGTATGCAGTCTTGGGCTATGTAAGGTCAATCATTGACTTGGAGAGGCAGGTAAGATCATAAACCAAGGATATTATATCCCTCAAAGATAAAAATCAAGGTTTGAATAAGTCTATCGAGGAAGAGGAAAAAAACTGAAAATTTGGTCAAGGAAATGAAGACCTTCAATGAAGAGTTGGTTCAAACCAAATCCAATCGTGATAAGTTGTAGTCTGACTACACTAATTTGTAGTCATCTAATTCCAAGAAAATTACTTCTTTAAAAGATCAGCAGATTAAGGATAAAGAGACCATTCAATATTTATCAGAAGAGAAGAAAAATATCGAAGATCTTCTTAAGAAGAAAGAAAATGAAATCACTTATCTTAAGGAAAATACTGCTCAAGAGGTAGCTAATGGTGATGAAGCATATGCCAACAAAGCACTGAAATTATTAAAATAGAGGGATGAATCACTTATGCTGGATATGATGATGTTGTTCCATAAAACATTCCTTAACCTATCTCTTGTGGATCGATGGAGGTACATGACAGCTGAACAAATCCCTTACCACGTCCTAGCTTTAGGTGTTAATTTAATATTTTTTATGATTCATAACAAGATTACTATGATGAAGAGGATGAAAATGATTCTGATGACGAGAGTTCACAAGGGAAAGAAGGAAAGAAAACTGATGGAACGAGCCCTAAAATTAACGTGTTTTTATGTTTATGTGTGTTTGAATTGAAGTCCTTGATACATACAAGACATTTTGTTTCATTTAGGTCGGATAAATTTTTGCAAATCCTTGGCTAGGCCAAATGTATTTTGTAACCCAATTTTTGATTTGTTATGTTTTTCCCTTGGATCACCCAAGGTAGTTTATGTTAACTTTATTTCTATCAAGTCCATGTTCCAACATCTTTTCACTTCCAATCATATCCGACCCTAATTATGTATGTTTTATTTAAAAATGATCTAAATTTAGAATAAACGAAGGCAATAAAGTTTAATCCAACCAAGTTATTCGAAGGTAATCCATCCGAAGGCAATAAAATTTAATTCAACCAAACCATTCGAAGGCATACAAATTTAATTTAACCAAGTCATTCTAAGGAAATAAAATTTAATTTAACCAAGACATTCAAAGGTAATCCATTCGAATGCACCAAAATTTAATCCAACCAAGCCATTCGAAGGTAATATAATTTAATTCAACCAATTAATTCGAAATTAATCAATTCGAAGGCATCAAAATTTAATAACCAAGCCATTCCAAGGTAATCCATTGGAAGGCACCACGTTTTAATCCAACTAAGCATTGAAAATACACTTTTTAAAGGCAGAAGATGATAGATTGATTTTGATTCAGACACCTCAATAAAACCTCCCTGCGCCACCAGGGTAGGAAATAGTATGCCCCTGAATATTTACATTGAACTAAAATAAAGTAAATATTTACAAGATAAGCTTATTCTAAATATGCTCTACATTCCAAGGGTGTTTCAAAAGGTTTCCTTAATTGTCCAAGAGCTTGTATGTTCCTTTCTTGATCTTTTCATACATAATATATGGTCCTTCTTACTTTAAAGCCAGATTTCTGAACTTCTTTTCCTTGGTATGTAAAAATAATTTTTTAGAACTTTATCTCCTGCTTGAAAGTTTCTTTTTCTAACTTTGGATGCATACCTGCTTCTCATCAGGCCTTGGTAATGAACAATTCTTAAACGAGCTTTTATTCTCCTTTCCTCAATAATATCCAGCTGCGCCCTTACTGCCACCTCATTATTCTCTTCAGAATTATTTTGAACTCTAAAAGAAGGAAGAGTAGCTTCTATAGGTGTGATTGCATCCATTCCATAAACTAAAGCAAATGGAGACTCTTGAGTAATTGTATGGGGAGTAGTTCGGTAGGCCCATAATACTTTTTGTATATAACTCGGCCATTTCCCGACTGCTCCCTCTAAGTTATTTTTCATGCCTATTAAAATAGTTCAATTTTCTACCTCAACTTGTTCATTGGCTTGAGGATGAAAAGGAGAAGAGAAATAATGATGAATTCCTCTTGATTCACAAAATACTTTCATATCTTTGCAGTCAAATTGATGACCATAGTCTGTAGTGATACGCCTGAGAATGCCAAACCTACAACATATATTAGAAAGAATAAAATTTATTACTGCGTTGGATGTTGTCCTAGATAGTGGGGCAGCTACTACCCACTTGGAAAAGTAATCGATTACCAAAAGGTGCTGCTTCAGACACAGACTCCATAGGAACTGGTGGTACATGGATTGCATTTCCATACCTTTGACAAGAGTCACATCTTTTTACGAAGTCTTTAGAATCTACCATAATAGAATGCCAATAATATCCTGCCAACAAGACCCTTCTAGTTAAAGCCTCGTAACCATAGTGTGATGCCCATTATGTAGTTCTGATAGGAAACTTTGAGATTCATTGAATCCGAGGCAATTCAATAAGGGCCTAAATAACAATTTTTTTATATATAAAGAATCCCTCTTAAAACTAAAAGTCCATTAGCTTTGTATTTCAGTTTTTTGGCAGAAGCTTTGTCTTTAGGTAAAACTACATTGGTGATAAACTCTTGGATATCGTTCCTCCAATCTTGAAGAGTCATGACATATACCTCTAAGTTCTTTTCCACATCACCCTTTACTTCAAAGTTTGTAACTATGGAAGGACATTCTTGTACATAGATCCAAGGATATGCTTTAAAATAGTCTATTGTGGCTAAAGAATCAGCCATTGAATTTTATGATCTTGGGATATGTTCGTACTTAACATGTTCAAAACTGGTTGAGATTTATTTTAACACCTTTAAGTATTTCACCGAATGATATTTCATGGTTTCAGATTGCCTTTGTGTTTGATGAATGACTAACAGTGAATCACTCAATAATTAGATATTTTTGGCGCCACAAATCTGAGGCAATCTCAATCCGGCTATTGCAGCCTCATACTCCGATTCATTGTTGGATGCTCTAAAACCGAAACGTATTGTTTTGTACATTGAATCCCCAAAGGAGGAAATTAGACAGATACCGGTACAACATCCTATACTAGATCCACAATCCGTTCGAACCACCAATTCTTTCTCAGACTGTTGAACCCACATATTTATCATTGGTCTAGACTATTGATTCTGACTTGACTGAATCTGTTTAGAACTATGTGAACCTTTTCCGGACTCCATAGGACGGTAATTGATTATAGCTTTGGACCGAGTAGCAGTTTGTGGGATAGAAATTATGGGAGCACATTTATTTTGACGTGGTACTCTAGATTTTTTGGTTTGTTCCATGATGATTTATTTTCTGACCTGCTTCAATAATCCTCCCCAAGTTATTTATTTCTTTAGAGTAAGTGAATCAACCAAATTGCCCGACATTAAGCCATACAGAGAAACAATAACTACTTGCTCAAAACAATCAGCCAATCCATTCTTTGTATTCGCAAAATGACTGATGTAATATTTTAAAGACTCGTTAGGTTATTTTGAACAATGAATGATAGTGTCATTGTTTCCTTTAAGCTGTTTACCCCCCACAACCTGCCTTCAGAAAGCCATCCAAAACATATCAATTTTTTTATAGATCCTTGTGGTAGTCTATTATACCATTTTAAGGCACTTGTCTTGAAAGTCTGTGAAAAAACCCGACACAACAACTTATCATCGTCATTTAAATTCATCATAATTTTTTTAAATTGTTCGAGATGATTGTCAGGATCTTGAATTCAATCATATTTATCCATTTTCGAGCTATCAAATTGTCTTAGTAGATTTTCAGAAAGAATTCTAAAAAATAAAGGTGCTTGTCTCCAATTATGACATTGACTCAACATATGATCCTCTTCAGGAGTGACAAAGATACCTGGTTCGAATTGGACAACAAACTGATCGGTTAGCAGATGATCAATACTGTAGTTTGTCGACCCTTTCCCGTTGCCTTGATATCCTTTCTTTTTCCATTTGCCATTTCTATTTCTTTTCTTCCCATCTAGATCCCTTTATTTTATTTTTTCTTAGAGTGATTTTTATGTAATATTTATTTCTTCTTCTGAAGACCATGATCACTACTTGATAAGGAAGAAATATAAGAATCTGATTATGTAGTTGAGTTTCCAACATATTCCGATTTGTTCAGGATTTGCTTAGCACGATGTTCATTTTTTGTTCCTTTACGAGCCTTCGGGGACTGATCACTTTTATCTTGTTTGCAGTTGTTATCGGGCTCAAAGCCGGGACTTTCTGTTGTAATATTCCCCATTAGCTTTTTTTTTCCAACATGTCTTTGGGCTTTCAAAGCTTCGATTTCTGCCATTAACTGATCACACTCTTCTTGCATTGTTTGTCTTTCTTTTGTATTATGATTTATATGAGATGTGTTTGCGTGCTCATTATCACATCTCATCCCCTCATTATAAAAAATGGGAACTTATTGCATGTCAAAATCCATGTCTCAAGGAAATCCATAGCACGATTCACAAGTCATGTTTTGAATAATGTTATGCGGGCACCTCATGCTCCCACCGTGGTCGCCAATTTGATGGTGGTAAAAACTGATCGAATGGTAGTTTTAGAAGTTATTTAGGTAGTGTGGTATTAAATTCTATGCAGAGAGTGAAGAGAGAATAAAGGTGTTTGTATTTAATATTAGAGAGAAAAAGGTCCAACATATTTAATGTTGTTTATTTAACTATTTATAGTCTTTTCGGATCCATGGGCCATTCGAATCGAGTTAGCCTTCTGAGCCCCCAGGCCTAAAAGTGAGCGAACTAAGCACTTAGTTGAGTCACTAAGCATACTGCTTACTCATCATGATTTAGTTTCTAGGTTAGAATTACCCATCTAAGAAAAATCAGACCCTCTTACCATTTTAATCTCCAACAAAATCCGACCCTATCAAGTACAATCCCTATTTGAGATGAAGTTTACGTAATATATGAGTTCAATTTGAAAAGCAAACGACGAGATTTTGGCACTCATTTATTGAACTTTTGGGAGTACACAAGCAACCATGTGAACGATTTATCGTTAAAAAAGAATTCAGAGTACTAATTGGATTAGGAAGTAATCAGTTTTGATGAATCAATTTGAAGAAATAAATACTTTTAAGGATTAAAATAAATGATGAAGTTGATAGCTATAAATATGAAACATTTAGTGAATACGTTTCACCGACTAAATATTTACATATGACTTCTAAGTCCATATTGATATAGTGGTTTTAGTAACTCATTGCCAAACGTGTTCTTGTCTTATTGAGCTCATAAAGACCAATATCTTAAGTGTTACGTAATAAAACTCAACATCGTAACATATTTTAACCCAAATGATATCTACATAAATTATTTTATGATATTACTATAATATTATATGTTAATCTTACTTTTTAATACTTGTTAGTGACTATTTTTTATCAATTGGATCATATATTTCAATATATTAGATACTCTATATACATGGATAAGACATTCTAATTTATGATATATTTGCAATATTCATTTAATTCATTATATATACTAAATATATCCTTTAAATTATGCATTAATTAAGTGTATTAATAGATGAACTCAAATTTTATCATTTTAAACAACAATTAACAAAAGTTGCGAAAGCCAAGCCACGTTCATGACCGGTTCTGCACGAATCATATTACCAACGATTTTGTTAGAAACAAACTTTAGAATTCTCATGGTATCTAGCATATGAATTACATTACCACGTGATCACTTAACATGCCAATTAACTAAATTGAAATTGTTAATTTGTACAAAATATACAAGAGATGTAAGAGCAAACTAAACATCTTAATATTTGACTAAATCTTATACAAACTAAAACGAATTATAATTCAATTTGAAACTAAATTGAAGAATGTTGAGATTTGATCCTGGGACATCGATACTTCATGTGGAGCACGAGGGTTATAATTGATGTCAATTTGAAGGAGTGACAAACATAAACTCTTGATAGATTGAGAAATGAAAATTACAATGATATTTCTTTATGTATTTATATCTCTAAGCACTCTTGGAATATGATTACGAAAAATGAAGATTAACTTAATTGTATGTTATGCTACAGAACATGTACATTATTTCTTTCTATTTAAATTATCCGATGGTCTAATCGCTACAACCTAGTGACATTTTACCAACAAGAGACCACAACCCAATGAACCTGTGCCCATAAGAGACCACAACCCTATTAGGTTCATGAAGCCTAATAACTATAGTGGTAAACCAAGACATCTCATTATATATTTATATTAATCCAACTAGTATCTATAGTATTATATCCATGATACACCTACTAATACCTAATAGTCCAATTGAACTTAATATTGACAGAATATGAATAATTAGACTATAACTATAACCACTTTAATACTCTAAATCTACATAAATCAATTATTCTAATTTAAAACATCCTTAATATTTAAAAATAAAACTTATTTACATTTTATAATTTGAAAATATTTTTAACTGCTGATTTATATTATTCAAAAGTGATACCCTAATAAAAATACTAATAAAAATAAACTTCAAAATTTTATATTTTCAAAACATAACATATAGTCATTTATTCTACTTTCCTTGCATATCTACAAATAATAAAAGTATATAGTGTAAATAATCTTATTAAAATTAATAATATATGAATAAATACAATTATAAAAGATTGGTTCAAATTTAAATTGAATATTTTTTATTGTTTCCATATTAAATTTAACTTTTTAAGTTTAATTCTCTTTTCAACTCCATTTGAAATTAAAGTTTGGGTTAAATACCAATAACTATCTAAAAATAAACAAATTTTCTACTTACTACCCAACTATCATTTATTACTATCTAAGAATCAACTAAATCTGTTAATCATTACCTACTATCCAGTCTTTTAATAACCTTGATATTCTTATTGGTTATATAAATCTAATTTGTGTCACTAAATTAGGTTTTTTTCTTAAACGTATATACGTCTCTCTTATTTTTTTTCTTATTTTTAATGATTTTTCTTCTTCTTTTTTGTATTTTCTCTCTCATCTATCAATCTTTCTAATTGTATGAACTTGAAATTAAAATCCTAACATTTTTTTAGAAAGATTTTAATCGATGAAGAACGTGACATTTTGACGGATTCTTGTAAAGTTGACGAAGTAGAAGTTTTCGAATAGTAGATTCAAGTAATTGAAATTGGATTATAAACCGATAAATTGTAATTGAACGGATAAAACATTAGAATTGGAATTAGAATATGTTTCTAAATTTAGGATTATGAATTATTTTGAGAAATAAAATGATTCTTTGTTTTAAGTAGGTTTTACTGCATCTTCTGCGTAGATGCGAGATTATGTTAAGATTAAAATATTGGATGTGAGACGATGGTGAAATAAAAATATTAGATGCGAGACCTTACTAGATGTTGGATGCGAGGGTAAAATGCTAGATGCAGTACCAGGGTAAAATAAAAATGTTAGATATAAGACCAAAATACTATTTGTTAGATATGATACCTATATGCTAGATGTTAGATGTAAGACCAATGTAAAATGAAAATTTTAGATGCAAGACCTAGATAGTAGATGTTAGATGTAAGACCCATGTAAAATGAAAATGTTAGATGCAAGACATATATACTAGATGTTAGACATATATGCTAGATGCGGTATCAGAGTTAACTCAGCTCATAATTTTTTAAAAAATCATTTATGAATCTAGAACTAATGGTACTTTCAGATTTTTTATGAGTTACGGTTCAAAAGATTCGTACTTCAGAAAATGTAAACCACAAAAAACAAAAAAGAGAGAAAGATACCTGTATTTGATAATTTTGTACAAGATGATGTTTTTGGTAGAAAATATGCTTAATGTGGCTACAAAAAATATTTATATATTAATACTCATAAATTAATAACCTCGATAAAATTAATAATTTGCCTAGTTCCAACTTGGGACCAATACGAAATTGGACCCCAATAATAATATTTATCAAAATCCAATGTATATATATTGGTCCCAACAAAACTATCAATTAATAATATAAATTGTTGTAAATGAGTCGAATGATGTCTTGACAGTGTTATGTGTTCGGTAGTACAGATTTGTGTCTGTTGATAGTGTCATTGGGCCTCGACAGTGTACCGTGTTTGACGTTACAGTTTTGTGTCATTCATTGTGAAACTAAAATGGGTAGTGTCATCTTTGGTATGGTGTTTATGAGCCCATTAGGACCATTATCTAGTAATTCTATTTATTCCATATAAATAGATTATTAAGACTACACAAAACACAGTCTAAAATCTGTACTCCTTTGCTATCATAGTGAAACACTTTTCACTAGTAGCGCCCGTGGACGTAGACAATTGTCGAGCGACGTTAAATCCTATGTTCCTTTTCAGTTTGTTCTTTATTTGTGTTATGCTCTTGAGCCACTTGTGATAAATTGTATAGTGATTTATAACAAAATTGGTATCAGATCCACGTTGTGAAATTAAGGCTTTTGTAATCAGGGTTTCACAATGGCGTCTATAGCAACAAAATATGTGATTGAAAAATTTGATGGGGGATCCAACTTTGCATTATAGAAAATTAAACTGAAATCTTCATTGGTATTGCAAGGGTTGTGGAAGCCTGTGGAAATAAGTTACCAGAAGAGATGAAAGAAGAGGAGAAGAAATATTTTCAAGAAAGAGATTTGTACACGATTTTAATGAGTGTAAAAGACAATGTTCTTCACAAGATTAGTGGTGTGAAGACTGTTGCCTGCGCATGTAAGAAGATCAGAGATTTTTACTCAAATAAATCAGTTGGTAAACCGATTATACTTGAAGAAGCGCTTGTACGATTTCAGATTGAAAGAAGGTAGTCAATAACTCTTCACTTGGATAATTTTAAATCAATCATAATGGACTTGGAGAACATAGATATCAACATTGAGGATGAGGATCAAGCTTTGTTTGTATTGAGATCTTTACCATCTCCTTATGAAAACTTTGTAGATACGATAATGTATGGCAAGGATAAATTATAGCTAATAGATGTCAAAGGGGCACTGAAATCAAAGGAATTGAGACAGTTACATCCAGACAATCAGGCTGAAGTGGAAGGTCTTATGACTAGGGAAAGATCTAGAAGCAAAGCGAGTTCTTTAAGAAGGAAGAACTGGAGTTTAAATAAAATGTAAAGAACTCAAAATTTTATGAATGCGGTGAGCATGGTTTTTATAGGAGAGATTTTCCAAAATTGAATAGTAAGAAGGGAAATCAAAAGGAAAATGTAGCAAACATTGTTGACGGTGTGAACGATTCCGACGATAGTGAAAACAGTGGTAGATGAGATGTATTGTCCGTGAGTTTAGACTGTAGGAAAAACTCTTGGGTACTCGATACTGGCGCAACATATCACATGTGTCAATTCAAGTAGTGGTTCGATACTTACAAGCCAATGTTAGGAACTGTCTATTTATGGAAAAATTATTTGTTGACTGTTGGTGGTATCGGTAACGTCAGAATCAGAATGTTTGACGGTGTTATTAGAATTCTAACGTGCTGGAATGTTCCTGGGTTAAAGAGAAACCTGATTCTCTTAGGACACTAGACTCTTAGAGTTATAAGTACTGTGCAAAAGACGATCTAATCAAAGTGACAAAAGGCTCAATGGTGTGCATGAAATGCAGTTTACAGAATGGGCTTTACATTCTCCAAAGGAGTGTTGTTGTGAGAAATGCTGCAGTAGAATCATTAGGAAGTAATAGCCAAAGTAGGCAAGATAAAAATAAGTTGTAGCATTGACATCTTGGTCACATGAGTGACAGAGGATTAACTGTTTTGTGAAATAGAGATTTGTTGAAAGGGTATAAAGCAGAACCATTGGGAATTTGTGAGCATTATGTTTGGTAAACAAACTAAACTCAAATTTAGAAAATCGGCTATAAGAAAGACTAAATGGACAGTGGAATACATTCACTCAGATCTTTGGGGTCCAAATAGAATTTCATGAAAGTGTGGAGCCAGATACTACATGTGTTTGATTGATTATTATTTAAGGATGGGGTGGGTTTACTTTCTGAAAATAAAAGATGATGCATATTCAACCTTTTTCAAATGGAAGACAATGATTGATAAGCAAACATGAAGAAAAATTAAACGCCTTAGGACAGATAATGGGTTAGAATATTGCAGTCGTGAGTTCAACGAAATCTGCGAAGCTGAGGGAATAATGCACCATCTCACTTGATCTAGAACACCACAATAGAATGGGGTCGCAGAAAGAATGAACAAAATTCTATGTGACAAGGCACAAAGCATGCTCTCACATCCGGTGTGGGAAAAGATTTTTGGGCTGAAGCTATCAATACAACGCATTACTTGGTGAATCCGTCTCCATCAATGACTAATGATTGTAAAACTCCTTTTGAGATTTGGTCTGGATCATCGGCTGATTACGAACAATTAAGGATGTTCGGTTGTCCTTCATATGCTTATATGAGAGATGGTAAGCTTGAGCCGAGGCAAAAAAGGTTCATATTTATAGGATATGCTACTGGAGTGAAAAGATATAGGTTATCATGTACTTCTCCAAAGTTTTTAGGTTTTCTCATCAGTAGGGACGTGATTTTTGACGAGTTTGCTTCGATAGACAGTCAAAAGAAAGTAGGACAAATGTTCGAATCAGGATCGTTTGTGAGTAAATAGGTGGAGCTTGAAGTAGAATAAATCCCTAGTAGGTCCTAATTCGAGTGGTTTTGAGGTGGATCCAGAATCAGAAGGTGACGCATCAGCATTCGATGATATTGATGATGCACCTGAACCAGGACAACAACCTTATAACATAGCATTGGGCAGAGAAAGAAGAGATATCCGACTTCCAAAAAGGTATGCGAATCTAGTTGCATCTGCTCTGTCAGTTGTAGAAGAAGTTGAGATGCAAGAACCTAGTAGCTATAGGGATACTATACCGAGTTTAGAAGCAGATTGATGGATTTGTGTTATGAAGGAAGAGATTGAATATCTTCATAAGAATCAAACATAGAAGCTTGTTGACTTGCTTAAAGGACAAAAGCTAGTAGTAGACAGTAAATGGGTGTTCAAGAAAAAGAAAGGTAATACAGGGGTTAAGACATGTTGATTCAAGCCAAGACTGGTCGGTAAGAGTTTTACTCAAAGGGAAGGAATCAACTTCAATGAAGTGTTTTCTCCAGTAGTGAAGCATAGTTCGATTCAAGTTTTGTTAGCCATAGTAGTTTTGCAAGATTTAGAGCTTAAGTAGTTGGATGTGAAGACTACGTTTCTACATGGTGAATTGGAGGAGCGAATCTACATGAGACAACCAGATGGATTTATCGAACCTAATATAGAGGACAAGGTTTGTCTACTAAAAATATCACTGTATGGTTTGAAATACTCACCTAGGAAATAGTACAAATATTTTGATACATTCATGGTGTCAAAAGGGTTCACGAAGAGTCCATATGATAGTTGCGTGTAGTATGTTACATATTGTGCAGATAAAGAAGCAGCTTAGTGTCGAGTTTGAGATTAAGGATCTGGGTAGAGCTAAGAATATTCTTGGTATGAAGATTATCGAGAACAAAAGTGTAGGCACTTGTCTTAACGAAGCTATATTGAGAAAGTGTTACAACGATTCAACATGTTTGATGCTAAGGCAGTTAGCATCCCATTTTCTACTCATTTCAATTTGTCTGCAGTAGGAGCGGCCAAGGACGATGTTGAGTTGGAATAAATTTTGAAAGTTCCATATGCAAGTACAATTGGTAGTATCATGTATGATATGGTATGCACACATCTTGTTATTTCACATGTGGTTAGTGTAGTTAGCAGGTACATGGGATATCCTGGGAAAGAACACTGGCATGCAGTGAAATTGATACTTCGGTATCATAAGAATACTGCAACGTTGGCTTAACTTTTAACAAGACCGATATTGGTGGATCGCTGAATGATGTTGCAGGGTCAGTGGTTGGTTTTGTTGATTCTGATTTTGCAGGTGATATGGATAAAAGTAGATCTCTGACAGGATATGTATCTACTCTAGCTGGGAGTGCGATCAGTTGGAAAGCACATTTACAAGCTATTGTAGTTTTTTCTACAACAGAGGAAGAGTACATGAAGGTAACGGAAGAAGTTAAAGAGGCACCATGGCTACAAGGTTTGGTGACAGATTTGGGCTCGGATAAGACTACTACAAAGGTGTTTTGTGACAATCAAAGCGCCATACACCTTACAGGGAACCAGATGTACCACGAGCGTACAAAGCATATAGATGTCAGCAATCATTTTATCCTTGATATAATATAAAAGGTAATTTTTAGGTGAAGAAAGTGTCTACACACGATAATCCAGCAAATATAATGACCAAGGTAGTATCAATTCGAAAGTTTAGGCAGTGCGTAAACTGAATTGGTGTTCGCATATAGAGTGAATGCCTTAGGGGCATTAGGTGAGTCAGAAGAATATAAGTTTCTTTGGTGATAGTGAAGAAAGGATATTCGCCTCAAGGGGAAGTTTGTTGTGAATGAGTCGAATAATGCCTTGATAGTGTACTGTGTTCGGCAGTACAGTTTTGTGTGTGTGATGGTGTCATTGTGCCTTGACAGTGTACTGTGTTCGGCGTTACAGTTTTGTGTCATTGATAGTGAAACTAAAATGGGTAATATCATCTTTGGTCAGGTTTATACGAGCTCATTAAGACCTTTATCTAGTAAGTCTATATATTCCATATAAATTGATTACTAGGACTACACAAAACACGATATGAAATCTGTAACCATTTTCTATCATAGTAAAACATTTTTGTTTGACGGCGCCCATGGACGTAGACAATTGTCGAACCACGTTAAATCCCGTGTTCTTTTCAGTCTGTCCTTTATAGTCATTTGTGATAAATTGAATAGTGATTTACAACAAAAATAATCCAATGAACTTGACAAATTCAATTAATTAGTACTAAAAAAGGAATCTATAGTCATTTGTTTTTTTGTTAAAATTCAAATCTATATTGAGTTCATCTCTAAATCTTCTTATTGCATTTAAGAGTTTGAGCATTGTCTTCTCCTATTGCAACAAAAAGTTGTGAAGACCTCTTTCCGAGTTGGAGCTTCCAATGCCTTTTTCCGAGTGATGGCTTAAAAGTTATTGAATCATCCTCAACTTCGTCATTGACCAGATTTTGAATGGTATCCGCCATAATTAATTAAATAATTTGAACTGCGTAGCATCCTTGGTGATATCCCTTATACATGCAGAGTTTTTGTTGTTGATTGGTCATTGTTGATTTTCGAACGCCTTTTAGTTGAAGAACCATAGTTGATGTGATTCTAAAAAACAGTTTCTAACCATGTTTAATCATTAAACATGGTACCATTGACCAATATACATGGTAGCTAATACATCGGATTGGAAATTTAATAATCATACGTAACATTTTTTTTTTTAATTTTATAAATATTAATTTATCGAGATAATTATATCTCGCTAAATTAATAAAATACTTCGATCCTAACATCATTAATTTATAATTTTTTATTATATTAACAAATATTTTTTAAATAATAAATCATGACTAAATTTTTTATCCCAAGTTTACAATAACCAACAGTTAAATATATCATCTATGTATATTTTAAAAAATATAAAAAACATTGTTATATATCTCCCAACTTCTTTACTTTTTTACTTTTTTATTTTTTTAGTTATATATATAATATAAAAAGATAAATAATCATATACAACATATGTTTTACCTAAAGTTTTATTTAAAATCCCATGACGGTCAAAATAAATTTTCATATATAATTAATTTGAAAATTTGAAAATTATTTTCATTTTTCATTTTTATCTTTTTCGGATCTTTCAAAACTATAATGTTTATTTTTAGTTTTTGTTCAATGATGCACCTTTATTATATTATAGATAACAATAAATTTATACTCAAAATTTTAAGTTTTAAAATCAATAATTAATATATTTTTGAACTCCAAAAATCATCTAACTCAAAAATTGAGTTTACTCTTAATAAACAAATTTTGCATTTTCAATCTAGCATATATTGAATATGAAATCATTATCATCTGTAGCATTATCTTAATGTCGAAGGAATTGATAAGTGTTTCTGACCCTTGTCATGTTATCCGACAGTTGTTACGTCTTTTGATATTATATTATATGCCGCACCGGATAGAAAGGTTACACAACTTCGAAATTTTTGCAGCTCCCAGTGTCGCCTTCTACATTATTAATGTTTTGGTAAAAGGGTATGATCAAACGAATCTTATCCTTTCGCTAGTATAGCGACAAATACTGAAACAATTCTTATCTTTTTGTTAGAAATTCGGGTATGCGGTAAATATGGTGAATTATGAATGGATCAAAATGATGCAAATTATGATTTTATTAACTTACTTTAATTGATTGTACACTATCTACTTAATTATTATCATTAAGTTAATTTTTAAATTATAGATTTTTAAATTTTAAAATCTCAATTTATAATTATTTTATCATATTTTTTATATAAAAATTAACGAATTGTTCAATATATACTAAATTGGTAGGCTAATAATAACCTTACACGAAGATTCTACTATTCAATGTTGTAAAATCGCAGTGCGTATTTCCTTCCCCGTCATGAAGTTTTTCTAAAAAAATGATGTTTTTTCTGATGCATTCAAACAAAGGTATGTTACAGTTCCAATCAACCATACATATCTTGTCGCCTGATCGTGATGTGTCTAGTTTCGGTTTTGTATTCTATTAGTTTTTCTTCTATATGTTATACCTTGATGGGCAACCTCCAGTCTTCATATTTCTCCTTTAGTATTAAATCGGGTGTCAAAGTGGCTGAAAATATCATATTCCGTAAAGTAACTAAAGATTTTTCTTGAAGGATCCCCTCAGTGCTTAATCTACAGAGACCAAAGAGACAATGACGTTTATTATTCCATTTTTTACCCTGGATACTTGCTCAAATGTAAATCGATCAGATAATATTGTTTGGCGTCAAGTTTCTTTCATGTATTGAATCATGTTTGTCATTTTTAGTATATATTTGTCCCATGGTGGACTATTAGATAGTAATTTGTTATGCGCTTTACTCTTCTAGTTTGACAATGTTAGTGAGCGTCAATCAAACTATTACAATCTCATACTCTGTCTAATTTTTTAAGGTCGAGAATTTGAAGTTGATAGATTAGTTCGTTGTTTAGTCTGAAAGAGATGTTAATTTCACTTATGTACTAGAACTCATATTGTTGCTTCTTCCATCTTTACAGACCATCCATATTGGGTATGTGTGGTTTGTCGAACGTAGGAGTCTTTTGGACATAAACTCAGTAAATAAATCTGATGAGGGGAAATGGGTTCTGACCACTATAGTATGTGCCTAGAAGTAAAGTCTTTCATAGTTGTTACCATAATCATGGAAAATTTATTTATATGTAAATAGTTATCTCAACGTCTAGCATGGGCATTCTGTAATAACATATAGTTTGAGATATATTTCCCTCATCCCTAACTAGAACATCACTAATCGCATAATTTGACCCAAACAAATACATAAAATAAAAATTCACCTTAGATTACGTTTGTTAGCACTTTCAACGAAACCATGAACTCGTTGATTTTGTTGAAAGCCTCATCACATGTAGGATTCTAGTTGAATCTGCCAACCTCTTTAAGTATTTGAAAAGACAGACACCACTTGTCTGAAGAGTATGTGATGAATCAGTTTAGTGCAAGTAACATTTAGGTCAGAACTAAAACTCTTTAATATTTCGGGGTGGCTCCATTGTAACCAAGTTTGATAGTTATGTGAGATCTTCTTGTATTCCTTTTTCATTGACTATATATTCATGAAACATTACTAATATGAAGCCGATCGTGTACTCTGGATTCAGCTTTATGTTGATTGTTCTGAGGTTAGCAAAGGTCTCGACAAGGTCTGCCAGATGATGTTCATCTTGATTTCTTGTGACCACCATTTCATCAATATAGACATGTAGGTTGGGGCCAAAGTGGTTTAAGAATATCTTGTTGACTAGTCTATGATATGTTTCCTTAATATTATTGAGCCCATAGGATATAAATTTATAGTAATGTAGCCCTCGCTCTGTTATGAAAGTTGTATATTTTTTAATCTGCTTCATGTATTGAGATTTGATTGTAACGCGCATCTACATCTATGAAAGATATTCTCATGTTTTCTGAAGTCGCATCCATCAGTTGATCAATTCTTGGTAGAGAAAAATGATCATTAGGACATGCTTTTTTAAATATGAAAAGTCGATGCACATCCTTCACTAGTCATTTTTTATCTTGACAAACACTAGGTTGGTTGTCGACAGTAGATATAACAATTCTCATATATGTCCTATTCATTGAGCCTATTTACCTCAACCATCATTGATTCTTCCTTCTCAATGGATAATGTCTCATCTTATATTTGATAGGCTAAAAGCTGCTTGCGGTATATTATTTCAATCGGGACTACCGTTATATCATGAGTTGTCATTGCACATAAATCTAAGTTCTTTAACAAAAATAATAATTAAATTATCTATATAGTTTGCTGGTATGTCTCAGACAATATGTAAAAATTTGTTTTTTCTAATTCAAGAGACTACACATCTTCCCCCGACTCAACTAGGTGAGGGGCCTCGTAAGCATGATCAAGTCCTCTGATAATTACTTTTTATTAATAGGTAAGAAGGCTAAGAAGTACTCTCTTGTTATTATTTGGTTGCTTTTTATCACTCCAAACGTTTTATTGATTATACAGAGAATGCATTGATTTATTACTGATATTATGGAAAGAATTTGGTTCAACTAGGTCCTGTCGAAGACTTCATTGTACAAAAACAGTGCATCTTCTACCAAGGACAAGAACTGAACATACTTATTATACCCTCATTTTCCTAAACCTGCATGTACCTTAGTTTATATCTAAGATTAAGACGTTCGTACTAATGCTTCTAGATCTTGCATGGTGTTATTACTAGCACACAGTGCTTCTTATTATAAGCCTTTTTAAACAATTATGTGACTGAAATGCCAGTTTCAATCGTAATCTTTCTAACTTCTACTTTGGTTATCTCACTATAATTATCATCACGATCTCATGTGACGTTGCAATTTATCTAAGGGCTTTGTCATCAAATCTAATTATAGGATAAAAAGTTTTTATATAGGTGTGCTGATGTTTGCCCATAATACTATAATTCTAGATCCGTTATATGTCTCTTCCTAGAATATAAAGGCATACCTGATAGTGTATACCCTATTTTAATTAAAATTAAGACCAATCAGTATGGGTCTAGATACATGCACTCTTCTAATATGTTCATGTTGTTCATTCTCTTCGTGGCCCTCAGATGTTCGAAAACTACCGCAAATTATATTTGTTGGCCTTACTATATGTTGAGGTTCAACCACAATCTTCCTCAGCTAGACTATTTATTTCTTTCTGATAAAGTCTACACGCTTGATTTCATCAATCAAATTATATACACAAAACTTTAGAGAAAGAGTATAGTGTCTCATAATATTGTGAAATTTGTAGAACTTTTACTTCTCATCTCTCAAGAAGTCCACATCTTCTCAAACCACCTAACTTGACTACATATTTGAAGGATCTATATCTTTGGAACTCCGAAGAATTTGGACCATATAGTTTTATCCACGTGACAAAATGAGCTGGTGAGTTAGAAGACAATTCATGACCCATCTATTGGAGCAAAACTATCCAAACTAAACCAAATTATATGTTGAAGAAAAACCTATCTACATGGAAAAAATAACGTCCAAGAAACTTCTAGGTTACAATTTTATATTATTTAAATTTCATAAGCGGTTATATGATAATTTAGTAATATTTGCAGTAATGGTTGTAACAGAAGAATGTCATGGGTCCATTCATCCCTAACTTTAAGATTAATTGTACTATAAACAAAGAGATACCTCTTAATTTAAAAATGGGATTATATTTTAGATAGATAAATAATTTAATTGAGATATTTACTTTAAATATTGAGTTGTTCCGTCTTAATAATAATTGGAATTACTTTGACCGTATATTCCTTATAAAATTTGGTGTCGTCTGTGGGAATTAGTTTGTAAGGAATCAATTTGAACTAATAGTGATGACTCGCTCAGGAACTGAGAGGAAATATTCACAAGATCTTCAGTTCGTAGATCTCCAGCAATTTATCTATTTAATCTAAATGTTGTTTCACAAACAGATGAAAATAAGGCAGTGTGAACAAGTTCAAGTATTTCTAGCGTTATTCTACGTATACCTTTAAATGAGAGAATGCGATGTGTTCCTTAGGTGGTTTCATCAATTTATAGAAGTGAGATAATCTGAATCATTTCAGGTCTTTCTAACATTGTTTTACATGTTCCTGGAGCTGAGAGTAAGAGGTATTCATACAATCATAACACCCAATCAACAAATAATTTTATCATCGATTTCAGATCAAATATTGAAATTCCCATCAAGTACCAGCTAGATTTGAAGGTGGGATTCGGACTTATTCTTCCTTTTTAAGTTACAGATGAACGAACTAAGATAAGACCAACATAAATCTAATATGTTGCAAGTTCAAAGAGGCAATGAAGGACGTGTTAGAATGGAAAAATTGTCTAAAATCTTACAATTATTAACTAAAAATATAGTTTTAAAAGACAATGGTTGTCAAGAATTGTTTTTAAAAAAATAACGTGAATCAGATTAAGTAAAATAAAATAGATATAATAGAAAATATGAACGAACTAGTAATGAGGTAACTTCAGTGGAGAAACGAGGATTGATATATTTATACTAATGGATTTTTAAAAGACCAAATTTAACTTCGTAACTTTAGAACAATCTCATCTTCCTTAAAAGATTTTAGAAGGTTAGTTATCTAGGAAGTTTGATGCATATATGGTGGATAAATATGACGAGATTGGAGATCTAGAGCACCATTTGAAAACCTTTCGTAGATTTTTAGATTCAATCTATATAATACTCTTTTATGTAGAGATTGTCTTGGTTTAAAGTCTTTTATATGGATCAATCGATAGTTTTGAAGTATTATGGAGCTTATTTAAAAATCAGTTTATTGAAAATAAGATTATAAAAAATGACGAAGATTATATTATGACATTGTACCAAAATCATGATGAAACTTTGAGAAGCTATATACATATCTTTGTTCTAAAGATGAATAATTTGGATGGATAAGAATGTGTAATGTCACTCATATTTAAGAGAGGTCTCCCAATAGACACTGAATTACTTGAAGATTTGATTAAATTTCGGGTGGATAATATATGCGATTTAATAGGATAGTCTAAAATGTTTATTAAGGTGGAAGAACTAGACACGGTAGAATTATATAGACCAAAATTACAGAGTAAAACATATCATCGTCTGATATAAAGTCTAATAACGAATAACAATTAAAAAAGATTTTCAAGGTGAAAAGCCAACCTAGGTATTATGATAATCCAAACAAAGTATCCACACCTCCTATAACAAGTATTGCATCAAATTGTGATAAAACAAAAGATAAAATAAATTACTGACCTTAATGAGTTATAATTGCTACAAAAAATAAAATCTAAGAGATATTATTATGCTTACAATCGTGTTCACGGGCATGCAATAAAAGATTAATTTCATTCAAAAAATTGAAATTCAAAGATTGATCGATATTAGTAAACTGATTGATTTCATTAAGATTAGAGAGAAATAAAAAAAGAAAAAAAATAGTCCAAGTGATTTGTACTATTAATGGATGAGATAATTTAATATGGATGTCTCAATCATTGAGGCAGAGACATACAAAAATATTTAGAGATACATCTTATAGATTTATCATCATTGCATATAAACATGTTTCTTACTCTGTCATCGAAATTCAATAGTGACACCCTATATGAAATAAATACTTCTTATGAAGAAATTTTATTGGTTACAATTGAAATTGTTGTGGTGACTATCAAAATGACAATGATAGATACATAAAGTTTGGCTAATGTGTTATATCAAAGTGGTTACAATATGACTATTGGAGTAGCCCGTATAAAACGATTGAAATAAATTTAGTTAGTTTTGTTGGAAGTTCAAAGGGTTGTATAAAGGAGGTAGGATTACCTATAATTTTGGGATACAATGTAATAATGAAAATGATTAACACTTTGTTTATGGTATTTTGGGTCCTCCGTGGTTACATAAAATGGAAATAATTGCATTGTTTTATCATCAATGTGTAAAGTAGTTTTTAGGGGGTCAAGTTGGAATTATCAAGGACAGTCGGAGGATTATAAAATATTGTTATTTAGAATATCTTCGGCCATATAATATTGTGTTATAGAAATCACGTAAGCTATTAAAAGACTCAACGTTGATGGAATGTAATAGTTCGTTAACGGAAATCGAAGAATGCAACATTAATGATCCTCATGGAATATTATGTTAGCTAATCCGTTAGATGATAGAATTGATGTGGATATTAGTGATGTGAATATGGTGATATTTTTCCTAGGGTATTGCTGATGTTACATAATTCAGTTAAGATAATAATTCAAAGCTGATTTGGTTAAATTTTTAAAGTTAAATAACAATATTTTTCATAGGGTAATACCAATCTTACAGGAGTTAGTAAGTCAAATATTTGTCATGAATAGCCTATTGATAAGAGCCTAAGATAAGTATAATAAAATCGTAAGGAGTACTCTCCAGATAAAGCTCAATAAATTATAAAAAAGTAAATATAACTCTTAAGGTCAAGCACATTAGGATCATCAAAATATCCAACATGTATAAACTAGTATTGGTAAAAAATAAAAATAGAGAATGAAGAATATGGTTTTTATTTGACCTACCCGTATCGTGTTTGTTCAAATAATACTTTCCTTTACACTGTACTCATCAGTTAATGGATGTAATGACATGACAATACATTCTATCATTTAAAGATTCTTATTCATGATACGATTAAATAAAATTTATCTAAATGATGAATGAAGCACACCGTGTATGATAAAAAAGATTATATTACTATAAGGTACCTCCATTTGGTCTGAGAATATAGGGAAACCTTATTAAATTCTTTTCAATCATATTTTTTCTACTTAGTTAGGAAACAATTTAGGAGCTTATAATGATGATATGATATTAAAAATTAATGTTGATGAAATAAATTTGTTGGTTTATCCATAACTTTCAATAACCTTAGGAAGTTCAGTTAAAAAAAGAACCTATCGACATATTATTTTGTGTACCAGTTGAAACGTTTATGGGTTATATGATTATCATAAGGGGTATTGAATATGAATATGTTCAATGAAAAGCATTCTTAAGAGTTACATATTAAGTTTTGTTTTTATATTTGTGAGTGTTAAGTTTTGCACCAAGAGACATACAAATTTTATTTTTATATTTATTAGCGTTAATTTTTACAATAAGTGTTGTTTTGGTTAAAAAAGATTATAGGCTACTTATTAAATATGATTCCAGACATGGAAAATTATAGAAAAATCATAATCAGGGTGCTTATTAAAGTGTTTGGGATAGATTTATGTCTTCGATTATTTTTAAGAGATTTGCACGAGGTAGTTTTTCGGGGTAAAATTACGGTTATAAGGTGTAAGTTTGATGTTTATTTTAGCATGACATTAAGGTTAGTAGTTGATGCTAAATTTATAACTAAAAATTGTGACTCATGGAAAATATTTTCTAATATGAGCCACTTTCCAAACGTGATTATGAAATTAAATCCTTCTCAATGGCCTTTTAATAGACGATGAATTGATTGGTAGGACCGTTATTAATAATAACATGAAAGTTTGTGAATTTTTGCAGAATAAAATTTTGAGTCGTTTTAGAATTCTAGAATATTGATGACTCATAGTGGACCAAAATTTCAAAATGGCATGGTTTCAATTTTTTGAAGAAGATAGAGCAACACTTTTCTACCCCATATTACCCGTAAGCCAATAGACATATAGATGTTATCAACATAGCCATTTTGAGTGGTAATAAAAGAAACTCTAACTTGCTAAAAAAGATGGCCCGTTTTCTACAAGAGGTATTATAAGAATACAAAACGATCTAAGAAACGGGTACTAATGAAAACTCTTTATGCTATGATTTTTAGAATCGAAGTGGTAGTTCATGTTGAAATATCTATTCTAATCATATAATTCAATATTATTATTCAGATAAAAATGACGAGCGAAAACAATGGTTTTTGATCTGAACATAGAGTGTTAGATACAAGACCATGTAAGAGCTGAGAATTATCAAGGGATAATAAAACATAAACATGATTTAAAGATAAAAACAAGCATTTTTCAAGATAAGCATTTATTTAAGAAAAGTGTTTCAAGAAATAAAAGAGAAGAATTTGGTAAATTGACCTCGAATTGGAATGGTCCATTCAAAGTGACATATAAAAGGAGCCGCAGGTCATACATGTTAGTTGATTTTGATGCGTATTCTGTGGAGCAATCATGACGTGTGTACTTTTTTCCCTTCTGGTTGGGCAAAAATATTTTTAATGAGACACATATAAGGCTATTGTTTAATAAAGTTGAAAGATGACATAATCGGAAAATTAAAACTAAGTCTCAAAAATTCTAAAAACATTCTTAGCATAGAAAGTTTTAAATGTAATCTAAAAATATCTTTAAGAAAAATTGACTTCAACTGAGAAATTATAACATATAACAAACCAAGCTACATAGTATAAGATATTTCTCCAAATTATAGAATATTATTTAAGGAAACAATTCAACAAAGAATAAAGACGACTAAAGATTCAAAAAATTAAAAAAATGTCATGATGGTTGGAAAATATATAGTACGACATGGTTGTGAGTTAAATGATAGCAAAGTTATAAGACGAAGTAATAAATAAAGATATAAGCCAAATGATTTTCAAAAGTGAATATGATTGTAAGTCAAGCCCATGATATATTCACATCAAAATATCACACGATTAAGACCATAAAGGTCTAGAAATAAAAAAACCTTATTATCATCCAAGTTCATGATCTATTAAGATCAGTAGGCCACATAATTAAGGAAAACATATTTATAGACGTAGGTAACAAGGACATTTTACTATTTTTGGGTATTTACAGTAGGTAAGGAGTTTGGTACTGGGAATATGATTTTCAAGATAAGTTGTGTTTTTAGTAATGTTGGATTATGTTTGGGAATATTATTTTACAAGGGGTTTCCTAAGAGATGTAAAAAAAATGGTATCACTGTTTGATGACCTATAATGTTCAAGACTTAAATTACCATACGATCTACTGGGTTGGTAATTTTGTGAGTTTAATTTGAAAATATTTTTAAACAAATATATTATGATCGAAGAGCTTCTAGTGATTTACGACTCTTACCAACAACCATATACTAGAATATAAAACGCAAGTTATAAACAGATGAAACATGTGCATTTTTTAAATGATAGATTAAGAGAAGACACAAGATGATGAGTAAGAATTGGAGAGGGGGGGGGGGGGGGTTAGTACCAAATCTTTTTTCGTCTTCAAATAATTAGAAAGAGAAATTTTTAGTGAGAGAAAGAAATGAATTATGAAGGTATATACTTGGGAAAAGTTATTTTACATGAAATATTTCTTTATACAAAAGACTAGTTACAATATGAACCATTGAATTTAAAAGTTGACCGAGGATAAGTAAGATGTCCACTATGAGTAGCGTCGGCAAGAAGGTGAATCTTTAAATGGGCAAATAAACAGTAACATAGTTTTCTGAAATATTTGATTTATATTTTAATCTAAAAATGGAAAATTAAATCAAAATTAATAGTAATAATTTAAATCAATGATGAAATTTATAGAGGAAAATCCATATAAGACGACTTGAAACAAATTATCGAAAATATGTTGGTGGGATAATATTAGAAGTAAAATTGATGAATTAAGTAAGGCAGGCATGTGATTTTTTTTATAAATTAATGCTACCTTATTAAGTAGATCTTAAACATATTAAATTTGATTAGAGGACTATGGATAATGGCATATTTCATTTATGGGATATATACTCTTATTTAAGATGTAAAGATTCATAACAAAAACATAATATAATGGTGGTGAAAAGTTGAAGATGTTGTAAGATTGAATTGCATATGGCGACCTAATATGATGAACCCGTAAGATGTAAAATATGATGAACCACGAGAGAAACTAAATGATATAAACAATAGACTAGTTAAATGATAATAACTCAAAGACATTGAGTTGACGACCAATAAGTACGAACAAACTAAATTAAGTAAAGAAGATTTAAACTAGGTAAATAAGATACATGATAAGAGTGATGAGTTAAAAAAAATTAACGACCCAAGTATATGCGCAAAGATAGGAATACTAAGGTAAACCAATATTGAAGACAAAATGCTTACGTGGCCAAAAGAGCCTTCAAGAAGCACCTAGGTTGCTATTTGAAATTATCTAAATTTTATAAGCGATTAGACGTTAATTCTGTAATATTTGTAACATATAAATACCAAGTACCCAAATTAACACATGTTATTCATCTTTAGGCTTAGTTGTATTATAAAGAAGGATATATCTCTTCATTTGGAGATGTATAGTATTTTAGAAAGAGAAATAATATAATTGAGATACTTTTTATAATTATTGAAATTAATTTGATGGGGTTATTCCTAATCAATCATCTTTTTTGATGAATTTGGATCCGATGAATTGGTTTATGAGGATAGTCCACAACATGTTGAAGTTTCAAATTATGCTTAATGAAAATTGGTTAAATAATGTCAGAGCATTGCCTTTGAAAGTCATTAATAATTATATATATATAAGCCTATTATATCTTTCAAAACCGAGAGTTTCATTGTTGAATTAATTTATATGGTTTTTTGGATCTTCGGTGTCATCATACATGGTTATCTTGTATTGGATAGATTCCTAAAAAAGGTCTCCATACAAGATCTCTGGAATTAATGTGGACTCAAAAAATGTCGAACCTCTCTTCAATAGGGAATGAACCAATGGAGTCTGGTTTACTAGTCTAACAAAATGATATGATGTTTGTCATTACTGACTAGACCACTATTGAGCGAAAGGCATGGCCAAATTCCATTTGTTTTCAGGTTGGTAATCTTGAGAGAGTGGCGATATTGTTGTACATATATAATAGAGATTTGGTTCACTAGTTGAAAGAATCGCCGAAAGGTTTTGTTGGTTTGGTTGGTTCACAAGTGAAACCTAAGGGAATTTATGATGTCTCAGTTCGTCCACTAGAGAAGAAGGTGAATGGAATGGTTTATCGTTTTTATCTTGTCACGTTGGGCAATGTTTAGATTTACTCTCTCCCCTTATTTCTTTAGTGTAATGATGATGGCGACACTTTTCGATTCAGTTGGAACAAACACGATTAAAATGTCCATTTGGGTCATCCATCATTGAATTGTTGGAGTCATAAGAGGATTTGCTTATGGTAGGGCCAAAAATAGTGAAAGAAGTTGTATAATCTCCTTACTCAACGTTGTTTTCTTTCTTGGGACAATGAACACCAGATCGCAGACGACTTGTCGATCCAACATTAGTCATCAGATTATGAATCATTCTTATATCCGCTAGTTGGTCGTCTCACACCTGATACAGTTGTTGTTGGAAGTTTACGTAGAGTAACAAGCGCTCCAGACATAACAAGAGCTTTATGAAAAATTGTTGACTCCCAACTTATAAAGGATAATGACAATGTTGTTCTTTTTCTTATTTTGTAGTTTTTTAATCTTTTTGGTTTTTTGAGAAACTGTTAAAAGTTGTAAAAAGTATTTAGAATGAGGTTTTGAAAAATTCGTCTTATTAGGACCTTAATATTTCATAAACAAAATCAATTTCGTGTTATATTTTTCTGTACAAATATTTTATGTTGATCAAAAGATGATCAAATAAGATAAAATAACTGAATAATAAAATCAATTGTATTAACCACAAACTTTTAAGGTGGATGAATGGTTAACCGAAACTTGATGAGTAAAAAATATTTGTGTTGCAAATGTAATGAATGAGTTTAAATATTAGAAAATATGAAATTAGTTGGCTATAAAAAAAATAAGGAATTAACTATTAAAAAAATATATTTAATACAAAAAAAAGAAATATAAGCTAAATTTCTATAAAATGGTAGAAACTCCATAACTTAAACTCTTAAATTAAAAATTATATTACATGACATATAATTTTACATGTTCGTATTTGAGTCTAAATCTCTCGTTACATTTAAAACTTTATATTATCCTAAAATTTAATCAATTTTAACTTTTGTATTTTATGTTTTTAGCTGTGTTAATTTTGCTTTAATTTCTTTTTATGCCATAGTATTTGCTTTTTAATGATGCGCAAGTAATTACTGATCCAACATTTTAAACCTCTTTTAAAGAGTATTGGTTATATTACAAAAGCAATTTGTGATGTTATGCTCAAGTGGTTACACTCAGATTTTGTTGATACATGACCGATAATGATTAACTATCATTGATGAATATAAAATTCATTTAAGAGTTTCTGTACCCATAACGCAGGTTCACATGCAAAATCGCTTCAATCAGACTTGAAATTCGTAAACATCATCTTATCTTGAGAGAATCTTTTTGTTTGATTTATCCTTATAATACTTAATATAAATTTTGAAGTAGTATTTTCTATAAATTATTTATTTGGTGGAAAAAAAGTTGTTGTAAAACTAAATTATTTATATTTGTTAGACACATATTTCTAAATCAAACAAAATCATTAGAAATATAACCAACAAATAATTTTTGTATTTGCTAGACACATATTTGTAAATCAAACAAAATCATTAGAAATATAACCAACAAATAATTTGAACAGGTAGATAATAAAAAATAATGACCATCTAAATAGTATACAAATTATAAATTACTTTCCGTTCTTACATGGTACATATTTTTATGTGTAAAAATAGTGTATGTCCAAAAAAATCATCTATATATTGCTAGTGCTTTTCAAAGTTTTCATAATAATTAATTTAAAACAACAATAATTATAAGGGTACGGCTATATATACCCAATTCGGGTTTAAGTATACCCAATTTTGAGTATACCCAAAGGTGATCTAAGTATACCCAAATTTTGACAAAAATACCATTTTCTAGGTATATAAGGTTTTTTCTTTTTTACTAATCTTATCCACCTCATTTTTTCTCTTACACTCTCTAACTTCTCTCTAAAACCTTCAAGTTCTCTCTAATTTATCCGGCGAACTAAAATCCGGCGAACTAAAATCCGGCGAACTAAAATATAAAAACTTAGTCTTAGTATCAAAATTTAGGGTTATGGTTGAATTGGGCAAAAAAATCAGAATTTTAAGGTGTTTGGAGGCCATTTTCCGGCCGAAATTCGACCGGAAAATGACCATTTACGAAGGCAGCGCGTACCGACCGGTACACCCCCTCTGTACCGATGGTACAGAGTGTACCATCGGTACAGACCCCCCCCGTACCATCGGTACAGAGGGTCTGTACCGACCGGTACACCCCCTCTGTACCGGTCGGTACGCCCCCCCTGTACCGACCGGTACGCGCTGCTTTCGTAAATGGCCATTTTCCGGCCGTATTTCGGCCGGAAAATGGCTTCCAAACACCCTTAAATTATGATTTTTTTAGTAATTAAATTTTTAATTTTTTTTAAAAAAAAACAAGTTTTGATTTTGTGTTTTCATTAGAAGAAGTTTAAAAAAATTAAAAAGAGTTTGAATGTTCTTGAGGCAACTTTGAATGTTCAAGAACAATTTGAAAAATTTCACAAAATTGTAGTAATATGGGGTTTGATCTAGTAGAGAGTTGTGTTTTTTTGGGTATACATAACCAAATAGATTGTTTTGTGAATTGGGTGTATATAGGATATACTTAGTGTTTTTTTTTACTTAGTGGCAATTCGGATATTAAATGAAAGTTCAAGGGTTTTTTCGTCCTAAAAAAGTCAAACAAAAGTCAACTGCATTTTTTGGGTATACTTAAACCCGAATTGGGTATATATAGTCATACCCTAATTATAATTACTTTCCGTTTCTTACATGGTACACATTTTTATGTGTAAAAATACTGTATGTCCAAAAAATCATCTATATATTGCTAGTGCTTTTCAAAGTTTTCATAATAATTAATTTAAAACAACAATAATTTTCACGAGTTATTGTCTTGCCTTAGTTAATGGTTAAGAGTGTATTTTAGAGAGAGAAAAAACTAGAGAATTTTTAGAGAGACAAAACACAAGTACAAATGAGTTTCAAAGTAAAAAGTGTTCAACCCCTTGATTTGAGTAGTCTAGTTCTTTATACATAGAATTCAAACTCAAGTTTGTTACAAAAAGTGGACTAATTGCTGTTTAGTCCTTACTAATTATACATAGTTACAAATATCCTCTAAAACTTACATCAGTCACGAATAAGGACAAAACTTACATAACTTACAATTAAATCCTTAAATTTACATTATTTACAATTTAGTCTTTGAAATTCTATTTATATATCAGAAGCCCCCCTAGTTCTCATATCAGTAAATGAATGAGAACTAAAAAGTCTTCAAATCTGTTTTGTCTTCGAATCTTAGCATCTTCGAAAACTCTCATATGCTATGCAACCTGGGATAAACTTAAAAACAGTCATTCGAAGCAGTTAGCTTGAATGGTCATTCGAAGCACTTACACAATTTAACATCTTAAAACGTGTTCAAATCAAAGAAAACACAAAATGGCCTCGAAATTCCTTGACAATAAAATGTTGGCTTGAAATCACCTCGAATCGGTGTAATAAAATGTTGCCCTGAAATCATCCTCGAAATATTATGTAAATAGATCGTTTTCGAATAATCATCCTCGAATATAACCGTTACATATGTAACCGTTAAATTCATCATAACCCTAGAAGTCTAGCTTGACAGATGTCGAGCATCTAACCAACTCACTGATTCATATTCCAACCTATCATCACAAAGGTCTTTCCACCTTCACAAGCCTTCACTCGCTTTAGTATAAATACAACCTTCCTTTCATTTCCACTCTCACACAGAAACATTTTTAGAGAGAAGTTAGAGTTTTTGGCTACCTTCATCGTGTTCCTCCCCTATTCTCAGGATTTTTGCCATAAAATTTAAGCTTTCCTAGACAATTTAAGCTTTCTCACCAATATTCATCCTCTTCGATCAACCCTTACTTGGTTTATGAGAAATAAACAAAAAACCAAAAAATCGAAGGCCATTCTACCCAAAACACCATAATCTTCTGATACTGATAGCAATTTAATGTTCGGATCTTACAATTACCAAAGGGCTGAAGAATACCGAAGAGCAAGATTAATTAGAAGAGGTCCAATCGGAACTACTACTGAGACATTCTATTACGGTAACTTCGATTCTACTATAGTTCCAACTCGCTCACCTTTCCCCATAGTCGAAGAACAATCATCATCTAAAATCTCAGGGCCTAAAACACCTCGAGTCTCCTCATGTTAAAGTATAATTTCTCCTCTAATTACTGAAAAATCTCCTCCAAAACCAAAAACAAATAGCCTTTCTTCGGAACAGTATTCAGTAACCAGAAGAATTAAAACTTTCATCTCCATGGGAGATGAATCAACAATTATCTGAATTCCTTCCCCTCTAAATCGAAATGCTAATAATCCTCATCAAAGAGAAGTAATATATGAAGCTCCTCGAATTACTAACCCTTCTTTAGAAACTATTATCCCAACTTCTCAAAATCCTCGAGAAGAAACTTCGAAAGCCAAAGAAGCTGATTCAGAAGCTACTAGAACCGACCTCGAAGTTAACTCTCAAGAATAAGCAGATGCTTGCTCTATCTCCGAAGAAGAAAGGGCAAAAATTGGGAGGAACTTAAGGAACCTTGAAAGAAAATACATTATTGCGTTGAAAAAAGTCTGCTACATATACTATAAGGATAGCCAGGCTTCGGCTCTTAAGAAACAGTGCGGAATGGGAGAAAACATAACTCTTCGTCTGCCAAAAGAAGGAGAAACTCCCCTGGACTACAAGGATGATGAATTAGTAGTATACCTAGAAATCATCAACTGAGGTCTTCGGTTTCCACTAGATCCAATGATCGTGGAATATTTCGAACTCCTTAGTTTATGCCCTACCTAGGTGACACTGAATCAGTGGTTCACCCTTATGTCAGTCATCATGACATCACGTCTGTCCAAAATTCCCATCAGCATCAAAGACTTCATCTCACTGACCCAACTGTCGAAAGGTCTGAAGCTTCCCTTTTACTACCTCACCTTGATGGATGACCTCAAGATCATTGATGATCTCTTAGAGGCTGACAGATTCTGGAAACAGAAATTCGTCTTCATATCAAGAGCTTGGGAAAACTGCAAAGTGATTTCCGAAGCTAACCCTTCAAAACTAACTCTCGTCTGGAGAAGTAATCGTAAGTTCTTCGAATTTTTTATATTCTGATATAAAATTTATCTTCCTTTTTTCCTTAACGTTTTGTTTTACTAATTTATACTAGAAATTTCGAAGCGTTACTCAACTCGTCGAGAAGCTGCTAAGGAAATTTTCCAACAACTCGCTGCTTGGGCTAAGAAGGAATGGAATAATGTATTTCATACTGCCTTTGAGCCCATCAATTTCCTCCATAACCATATGTTTCCAGTGAAAAAAGGTGGGTTGCCTCCTCAAGATCTATTATCAGAACCAGATCTGAAGCTTGTGTGCCAACGAATACCTCAACGTGACTGTAAAGTCTTTCTTCCCATTCGTAACAGATCGGATAACCAATTGCCAAAGAAGAAGAAAGAAAAAACTGCAAAAGAAAAGAAAAGTAAAAAGGCAACTAGCACATGTGGTGCTAGCCCTTCCACACCATCAAAGCCGAAGCGTCGAAAATGCAAAACTGCAGAGCAACTTCTTTCCCCCATCGAAGAGGGAAAAGATCAAGAACCATCATAAAAGAAAAAGAAAGTTTCCTCTGGTTCCCAAGATAAAAAAAAAAGAAACAGATGAGAATCACATGGCATGCTTTGGTTGATGAGGACGAAGTCACTGTTGCTGAAAACCCACAAAACCCTTCAATCGAAAATCAATCAAACAAAGACAACCCTGTGATATTCATTGAAGATAGTACCTCCAACGAGAATCAAGCCACTACTGCCTTCGATCCTGACATGTTTATCAGCTTTGAAAATACCAAAGCACTTACTGGTGAAGAAGATCCTATTCTTCAAGTAATCCAGAACCACATGCTTAATTTTGGGAGACCAGAACCAATGGAAACTTATCTAGAAGCTATTCGCCCTCTTGAGCCCATCACCCCAATGGTTCAAGGACCGAGCACATCCGAACTACGTGTTCCTACTCCAAATCCTGCCATTTCTGTCGCTCTTCAACCATTTGCCGAGCTTGATACTGCAGCAAAGAAACTTGCTTCCCAAGTCGAAGGTTCTCACAGCCATCTAAAGCAACTGGCCAAAGATATGGTTTATTACAAGGAAGCTTACGAGGCTGAGAAAAAGTTTAGAGAAATTTTGCACGGAAAAGTAATCGATCAATTTCACGGTTATGAAATGGCACGGTCCGAATTGATCAAAGGTTCTCTCTGCATAAAGAATCATCTGCGAATCACCTACATTGTGGATACTGAATTGCTGACGAACACTTATGAAGCAGAGTTGAAGAAACTCAACACTAACCATGCTATTGAACTAGTCGCTGAAAAATCCAACTCCAGTAAGCTTCCAAATTCTCTCACTCTTTGTGAGACAAAAATAAAGAGCTAACCAAAGATATGGCTAAATTGAAGAAGAATTTCGAAGCTGAAAAAACTGTTGCTGTAGCTGCCGCCGAAACTGATCTTTCAAAAAATATGCAAGCAATTATTAACATCGGAAAGGAAGATGCAACCATTCTCTTTCTTCGAGATCTTCACGCTACTTACCCAAAAATGGACCTTACAAATTTTTGGAATGACATCCCTGAAGAAAAACACCCAAGTGAAGCTTTCGACCCTGTTTCCTGAGACATCGTCCTCTGAAGACGAATCATCCGAAGAGGAAGAGTCTTTGGATTAATCCTTATCACTTTTTGTCTTTTGTCTTTGTCAGATTAAAAAATTTCTCCGTATACCTTAACAAATTAATCTAAATGACAAATGGTTTTCTGTATTTTATTATTGTCTTTGCATATTATTCGAAGTTAAATTTCAAAAACACAATAATTTCAAAATATATACTTACCACCTTGAACATAGTAGTTCTTCGACATATTCTCACTGCATCGTTAAACTTTAAAAACTCTTCAAAAAATTCTCAATGCGGTGTTAAACTTTAACCGTTCTTCGAAATAAAAATTCTCAGTGTGATGTTAAGCGTTCACTTCGAAATAAAAATGTAATGTGATTATTACACATAATTGTTTCTTCGAAAAGTGTCATAAACACTTCACAATATTCTACTCTTAACTAATCTCAAAGGTGATCAGTCTCTGATGATTTGTTAAGATAGTATTCAAACATATGTAAACAACCATTGGCCAAAAACCGAACTTTATTGATAATGTTGAATATGTACACGATGCCTCGTTAAAACCTTCCCGGGCCAACAGGAGAAGAAAGAGTGCGTCATTCAAAACAAAAATTCCAAAATATAAAAACATGTCTACTCCCAATAAAGCTTCAATTTTTGGATATTCCATGGATGTTGAAGCATTTTCTCTTCAAAATCACAAAGTCGATAAGACCCCGACTTAATTCTTTCAACAACTGTATAAGGCCCTTCCCAATTCAGAGCCATTTTTCCGAGGTTCTTCTCATTTGTATGCAAGAAAACTTTACGCAACACCTTATCACCCTCTTTAAATTCTCTTCTCTTCAGCTTCGAATAATATCTACTTCTCATAAGAGTTTGATAATGAATCACATTCAAATGAGTTCAAACTTTTTTTTCCTCAATCAAATCCAAATTAGCCCTTCGAACTTCATCATTAGACCTTTCAGAATATTGAGATATTCTAAAAGATGACATCGTAGATTCAATGGGGTTGAATGCATCCATACCATATGCCAAAGCAAAAGAAGTCTCTTATAGCCTCTCATGAAGTTGTTCGATAAGCCCAAAGCACCACTTGCAAATAGTTGGGCCATTTTTCAGCTGCTCCGACAAATTCTTTTCAAGTCATCTAAAATTGTTCTTTTTGTCACTTCCACTTGTCCATTAGCTTGAGGATGAAAAGGCGTCGAAAAAATTTGTTGAATTTCTTAAGAAATACAAAATATAGCCACTTCCTTGTTATTAAACTGAGGGTCATTGTCCGTCGTAATCCTCCGAGGAACCCCAAAACGAAAACATATACAGTTTACGATAAATTTGATGACATCATTTGCCTTTTTTTCCCGATAAAGGTTCTGCCTCTGCCCATTTTGTAAAATAATCAACCGCTATAATTATCATCTGTATTCCTCCAGAAGCCATCGACAAAGGTCCCACCAGATCAATTCCTCACCTATCAAATGGTATTGCCTCAGATATAGACATAAGCGGTACTGCTGGTCTATGAATAACGTTGGAAAATATCTGACAAGTATCACAACCTCTGACTAAATTCTGAGCATCGTTCATGATCGTTCATGATTGTAGCAAAACCAAGGATATTATTCATTGTAAGAAACATTTTGCTAAAGAATCAGCCACCATGTTACTTCATATCCCAATATATTCCACAACAACGTTGTCATTCAGAAGCATTAAATTCCGAAGTTCCCGAAGATATAAAATCAAACGATCCTTCCTCGCTTCGGAAAATCCAGATACCTGATTTGCCAATAACTGAGAATCCGTTTCCAAACGTACTGAAGTTGCCCTGCAAATTTTTTTCTATATCAAACCTGCCAAAGCAGCTTCATATTCAGCTTCATTGTTTGAAGCATGAAAACCAAATTTAATTGATTGAATCATCTTCTCTCCCATCAGAGATATTAACTGAACCCCAACATTGCATCCTGAAATACTAGATCCTCCATCTGTTCGAACAACCCACCTCGAATCAACAGGTATGGCTTTTTCAGTTTCTTTCTCATCTGATCGGCTTGAGTGGAATTCAACAAAAAATCTGACAATGCTTGCGCCTTTATTGCTGTTCGAGGTGTAAACAAAATATAATAGTCCCCCAACTCCACTGACCATTTGGTCATCCTTCCTGAAATATCAGGTTGATGTAAAACATTCTTTAAGAGGAATGAATTTTGGACTTCAATAGTATGAGCTTGAAAATACGGGCGCATCTTTCTAGAAGAAATCACCAACGGTAATGACAACTTCTCTAATTTCATATACCTCTATCTGCTGGCATCAAACTTATACTAATGTAATACACCAGCTTCGGAATTCCTGAATCCTCACTAATTAATACTGCGCTTAGTGCAAAATCCGATACCGCGATATACAAAATTAATTTCTCACCATTTCGAGGCTTTGAAAAAATCTCTGGTGATGACAACAAATTTTTGATGTTTGTGAAAGCTGCTTCACATTCCGACGTCCATTCAAACTTACCGGGCCCTCGTAACACTTGAAAGAAATGAAATCATTTATCAGAAAATCTTGAAATAAATCGATTAAGTGCTGCTAACCTTCCTGTCAAAATTTGCACTTCTTTTATTAACCGAAGAGAATTCATTGTTATCAAAGCTGTTAACTGTTCTGGGTCAGATTCTATTCCTTTTTCACTGATGATAAAACCCAAAAAACTTCCCCGATCAAACTCCGAAGGTGCATTTCTCAGTATTTAATTTTAACCTGATCGCTCTTAAATTCAAAAAGCTTCCTCTAAATCATTAAGATGCACTTCATCATTGGAGCTTTTTACTACCATATCATCTATATATACCTCTATATTTCTTCTGATCTGCGTAGCAAAAGATTTATTCATTAATCTCTGATAAGTGGCTCCAGCATTCTTCAATCTGAAGGGCATCACTCTATAACAGTCATGGCCCCTATCAGTTATAAAAGTTGTGCACTCTTGATCCTTTGGATCTATTTGGATCTGATTATACCCTCCAAAATCATCCATAAAAGTTAAAATTTTGTTGGCAGAAGTAGAATCAATCAACTGATCTATTCGAGGAACAGGAAACGGATCTTTGGGACAAGTTCTATTCAAATCTGTAAAATCCACACACATCCTCCATTTTCCATTCTTCTTTTTCATTACAACTGGATTCGCCGTCCATAAAGGATACCGTGACTCCCTTATGTGTCCGACCTTGGACAATCGATCCACTTCAGCAACAATCGATTCTGCTTTTTCCAAGGAAAACGCTCTTCTTTCTGAATTACCAGCTTGACCTGCAGATCTATGGCCAAGCTGTGTCGAATTATTTCAATAGGTAATCCTGTTATATCTTATGTCCTCCAAACGAAGACATCCAAATTTTGAGATAAAAAATCAAGCAATTTTTGACGTAGAAAAGGGTTCAATAAAGTTCTGATGTGAAGCACATTTCCTTCCGAAAAAGTAAACTCCTCTATCTCTTCACTCACTGTTAAAGACCTCGGGGTTTCCCTCGGATCGTCAACCCTTTCCTCCAAATCCGAGGATGCCCCTTCTAATTGTTATTCGCGCATTAAATCTTCACTGCCAGATCCTCGGATCTGAAGTGCAGTGGCATAGCATTCCCTGGCAACCTTCTGATCGCCTCGAACAACCCCAACTCTATCTCCAACCACATACTTAAAGCACTGATGAGACACCACCCCATACATTCTTGAAAGCCATGATCTTCTAAAAATAGCATTATAACTTGTGGGACAGTCCACCACCACAAAGTGTACCTAGACTTTTTTCTTGAATGGCCATTTTCCCAAACTAACTTCACCTTCAAATTCTCCAACTACACGAGTTGTTACACCCGTGAATCCGATAATCGTACGGTCTGATTGAGAAATCCGAGGTGGATTTGTCATTCTGTCATAGGTGGATTTAAAAAGGACATTGGCAGAACTGCCAGTATCAATCAACACGCGTCAAATTTCGACCCCAGCCACCTCAGCTCCAATCACCACAACATCTTCATGTGGTCCTGCAGTACCTCTCAAATCATCTTCATCAAACAAAATAAAGGGAATATCTTTCTTCCCATACAAATCTGTTGACATCCTCCCTTCAATTTGAGTTGTCAAGTTGACAACATGCCTTTTCCTCGAACTGTCCAAATTTCCAGTCATTGAATTGCCTCCAAAAATAGCCAACGATTCAAAAAACATTTATAGCTCTCTAACAGGCCCCTTTTCCACAGGCTCTTCGAGTGTCATCAGAAGCAACCTGTTCGGATACTTTTCAAAATACTCGGAAGAAGCATCGAAAGGTCGAGCATGTGAATCCAAAATCATCAAATTCTCAGCTAGTGGCACAGCCTTCAAAGTTGATGCTCTGTTATTTTTTGATGCACTTCCATGTGACTTCACATAAGTTAGGAGCTTTCCATTCTCAATCAAATATTGGATTTCTTTCTTTAAAGCAATGCAATAATTTGTATCATGACCAATATCATCGTGATATCTGCAAAATTTATTTTTCCTCCCCTCCTTTGGCCTACTGATAGGAGCTGGCTTCCTAAAATTTACGAAGCTCTTAGTCTTATCCCAGATGACCGAAATATTCTCTGTCAGATCAGCATAGTATTCTGGCCTGACCCATGTATTTGGTATAGGCCTGTTGTAATTATTAGATGGAGCGTGATTTGAATAACCACCACTCCGAGGAGGAAAATTGCTATTCTTCTGCCTCGACTGCTGATTTCCATTGCCATTGTTATTACCATTCGAGGGATGCCCCTGATTATTGGTTGCATGTCCCGAATTTGTTGGAGTGCTAAGTGGTCCACCTCGGACTCTGCTCGAATCCTCCACTTTGATCTGATCCTCAACTTGAGCCATCAACGCTCCAAAAGTCAATACCCTTCTCTTTGTCTCTCATTAGCCAGATCTCCTGCCAATAGCCCTGGCGAAAAGCTGCCATCGTCGCATTTTCCTCACAGTTGTCCAAACTAGCCTTGGTCAACACAAACCTCTTTGTATAGTTTTTCAACTTTTCTCCTGGTGTCTGCTTGCACTGAATAATGGTATCACCATTTGCTCTCATCTATTTGCTTCCCAAACACTGCCTTCGAAAAGAAGTATAGAAATCTCTAAAATTTGATATGGACCCCCTCGGAATCCTGTTGTACCACTTAAGAGCTGTTCTCTTAAAAGTCTGTGAAAATGCACGACACACAAGTCGGTCGTCATCTTCGAAATTCATCATATAATTCTTGAATTGTTCGATGTGATCATCGGGATCTTGCATCCCATCAAACTTTTCAACCTTCGAAATGTCGAAACGGTTTGGAAGCACCATGGATTGAATTTCATCTGTTAATGGAAAATTTCTTCAGAAGACACCTTGAACGAACTGATCATCAGTTCCCATTGTGACATATAGGTTCCTATCAGTTTTAGTATACTGATTCGAAGGATTTCCTTCATGTCAAGTTGAACGAGGAGAATTCTTAGATTTGCTCTCCTTTTTATACTTCCTCGAATAATCTCAATCAGATTCCCCTTTTGAAGAACCTCTGTGCCTCTTAAAACCCGAGGCTGAATTTTCGACCTCCTCGTCACTAGAAGTCACTAATTTCTGTTTGTCATTTCTCTCCTTTCGAGAGAATATCGCTCTTTAGGAGCCACAAAACGTGCTTTTTTGTGCTCGAACTTAGCGCGTCGATCATGAAAAGATCGATCTGGCTGACCTTCCACCTCGGTTTTCTACTTCTTGTCTAACCTCAGATCTGAGCCTTGCTGAAAGTATCTATTGTTCCCCCCGTTCATATTTCTCATTTAATGTATTAATTTTATCCAAAAGTTGATTCATTCGCGCCTCGATATCAGATTGACCTCAGATCGGAGATGATCCTTAAGTTCTATTTCCATCAGTTCTATTTCCATCAGTTTTCTCAGCATCCATCCCCGACTGAAGCGTAGGATTATTTTCAAGATTCATCATATGAATTATAATCAGAATATATAACTAGATTGTATCAATATTCCGAACAAAATAAGAGCACTGATTTTACGTCCCCAGCGGAGTCGCCAATTTAATGAGTTATTGTTTTGCTTTAGTTAATTGTCAAGAGAATTTTCTAGAGAGAGAAAGAGCTAGATAGTTTTTAGAGAGATAAAACACAAGTACAAATGAGTTTCAAAGTAAAAAATGTTCAACCCCTTTATTAGAGTAGTCTCGTTCTTAATATAGAGGAGACAATACTTAGTCTCAAAATCTGTTACAAAAAACGGACTAATTGTTGTTTAGTCCTTACTAATTATACATAGATACAAATATCCTCTAAAACTTACATAAGTCATGAATTAAGGACAAAACTTACATAACTTACAATTAAATCCTTAAATTTACATTATTTACAATTTAGTCCTTCAAATTTTATTTCCATATCAGATTTAATTTAAAAAAAAATATACAAGTTTTAATTACGGCGGTTATCGATTCGGCTTGGCTTGATTTTTGATGGAATTTGAGTGGATTGTTAAGTTTACGGTTCAGATTGAACCGGACCATTAAATTTTTTGTTTTAGTTTTTGAAAGAATCAGATCGGAAGGTTAGAATTTCGGTTTATTTCGATCAAGTCTGGTTCGGTTAGGTACCGGTTTTGGTTCCAGTTTGACCTGATTTTGGTTTAGTTCGAATTTGGTCCAATTTGTTTCGATTCTATTTTGGTTCAGTCTGGTTTTGGTGGATTCTGATTTCGGTCTGGTTTTTTTTTAAAAAAAATCAATCAATTATAACTTTGTTTTCGATTTTTTTTTACTAAAATAAATAAATAAAAATAAATTTTTTAAAGTTAATCTTTTGATTTTTTTTCTAATAGATCTTTACCTAATAATTATTCGGTAATATAATTTATAAAAAATAAATTTAAAAAAAAACCAATCAGCTTAACTAGTTTATTGTTTTATCGATTCGGTATCCTATCGGTTCTATTGGTTTACCAGTTTTATCGATCCGGTTCCAAACAAATTTTATCGATTTAACCGTTCTGAATCGCGATATTATTGCTTCAATTCCTTGGACTCATTTTTCAGAATCAAACCGCAAATTTGACCATTTAAATTTTCTGGTCCGGGTTCCCGGCTCTTGGTGTTAATTAATTTAAGAAGCCATTATGGCTTCATTTCTAAGGAAAGAATGAGAAATTGCAGATTGTATTTGAATCAGAATAGCAAACAGATGTTTTTTTTGCCAACCGCTCTTCATCTAATTAAATTGATCATATCTCTGTATGACCAGAACTCTCAACAACTAAATTCAGCCGTAATCTTCTGCTCTAATAACACTGTGAAAGAAGTAGACCCATATCTAGAATGTGTTAGCATGATGCCATAAGAGCTTTGCACCTCGTGCTCATTCCCGAGTCCTCTTATAAGCGAATTCGCACTTATCGCCCTCGATCGACCCATGCAACCACGTCTACTTTCTTTTTATTTTAAGCAACCAATGAATTTGTTTTTTGTGGTTGGGATACACAACACCTTTAAATCCTGCCATGCCATATATAGTTATCTCTACGTGAGTGTTAGCCATCGCTTGCTATTAGGATCAACAATTGGTATTTCCTTCCTTTTAACCTTTCTATAAAACAACATAATTCTCAACAAAAAAAAATCACAAAACCAAAACGAAATCTCGACAATGGCTTCACCATTTACCATATTTTTTCTTCTTTTTTTTAGTTTCCCTATTCTCTCGACATCCGAAACCACCCAATTAATAACAAGCATATGCAGGAAAACACCTCATAAACAGGACTTCTGCTTCAAAACGCTCTCGGCCAACGCTCAAGCAGTGGCTGCAAAAGATGCAAGAACTATGGTCCAAGTCGCATGTGATCTAGGGCAAAGCTACGCGATAGCAACACAGAACTTTTTCAAAAACATACAAGAAGATACTACCATCTCTTTGGAGTTGAAAGTATCGCTCGATACTTGTGTGGCCGTTTACGATAATGTTATTAACTATTTCGAAGCTGCTGCCAAGGAAGAAAGAAGAGACGTCGCGAATAAACAAATCTTGCTCATTTCGGATCCGATTGTAAGTTGCGGAAACAGCTTCGTTAAATCGAATTTGCCCCACGTTAGCGAAATATTGGAGAGAAATGAACTCACTCTTTCGTATGCATGGATTGGACTCGCAGCAACAGATGCTCTCTAAGATTACTTACTTTTGTTTTTGTATCCAAGAACGTACTTTAGCACCAGTCATAATGTTTCAGGTTCAATTGGTGTATGTATGCATGTTTTGTACTTTTATTAGTTTTTTTTTTCTTGTAGCTCTTAAAAAAATTAATTTAAAAATATACAAATTTTGATTTTTTTTCAAATATACTTTATTATATTTTATATGATTTGCTTTAAATTTGAAGTGATTAAAATAATTCAACCAACCTTTGTTAATGACACTATAATATGCTTTACATATTCTTAACATATTTTGTTAGAATAATAGAAAATATAGTTTGATTATTATTATTTTCGAATACGCATGAGATATTATATAAAATTGGGTATGTCCTTTTAGAATTGAAAAAAAAAGAAAATTTATATATATATATATATATGATGAAAAATGAGAGTCTTCTTCTCCAGGAACCCGTAGTTTTTCCGGTAGCTTTTCATCTCGCCTCCGGTGCTATCTCTGGCATTTGATTGTTGTTCCTTCCTGTTCCGGTGTCTTTTTTTGATTGCCTTCTCAGCAATCAGCCTTTCTTCTTAAAGATCTCTTGCTCTGTTTTGATAATGGAGAACAGAGTCTTCAAAGATGATGATTTTCCAGCCTTAAAGAATGATTCGAATGGTGCTGTATCGAAAATCAAGAAATCTTATTTAGATATGGTCAAAGAGAAACCATTGATTAAAGAAACATCTCCAGAATTTGTTAAAGATTCAGTTGGTCACATCTCTATTCAATACTCGGGTGAGACTAAGGAGCGTTTGTTAATGCAAAGTAGAACTACGTTGATTGGGAAGTTTGCTGATGGAATTCCCAAGAGATCCTCTCTTCAGCATTTTCTGGAATCTTTTAAGTTTAGGGGTGCCTTTAGTTTTATCTCTATCGACTCTCGTCATGTTTTAATTGAATTCTGTCTTAAGGAAAACGTTAGCCTTCTCTGGTCAAGAGGTGTATGGGCTGTCGATGGGAAGAGTATGAGGCTTCTGAAATGGGGACCTGATTTCAATAAGAATGTTGAAATCGCTGTTGTGCTGTTATGGGTAAGGTTTGAAAGGCTTCCAGAGTTCATGTACAACATATCGGTCATTCACGATATCGCCTCAACACTTGGTATAATGCATCGTATTGTGGTTCCGGATAAGAATAGGGCAAGTAGTAATGCTTGCTATGCCCAAGTTGAGGTTAATGTTTCTTTGGATCTTAAAAGAAGCATGTGGGTTGGATTTGGTGAGAATGATGGTGTTTGGATTGGGATTAGTTATAAGAACGTTCCTGGTTATTATTCTCACTGTCATCATCTGGGTCACATTGTTAAATATTGCAGGAAGATTGAAAGTAAGAAAGATAATAAAGATCAGTTGAATGAAGTTAAAGATTTATTAGAAAAAGATTCTAAGAATTCTGTTAATATTGTGAATACATCTCAATATCTAAAAGATTCTATAGGTTCTCAGTTACAAGTAGTTACTAAAGTTTACAAAAAGAAGTTAAAATCTATAATTACTCCTAAAGATGCTGTGTCTGGGAAGGATGATGTTGTGAAGGATGATGTTGTGAAGGATCCTTCTGAATTTGCTCCAATTATGGTTGAAGATAGCAGTTCCTTCAAGAATGATCAAGAGATCATTGGTGCCCTCCATAAACTGGATTTGGTGTTTCATAATAGTGTTGAAAAACAGAATTCGGGTAATGTCTCTCCAATTCTGAGAAATATCGGTAGCTGTGACGTTTCTCCAAGTTTAAGTTCTTCATGTGCTTCCCCTAGTGTCACTTCTCCTTGTCTTGACTTTAATCAGATCATTACTCAAAAAATTAAATCTACCAATAAGAAAAAGAATAGTAAGAAGTTATTTGTTAACTCTCTAAAGAAGAAGGAGAGAAAAAGACTAAAATCTTTATCTGATAATGATAAAGATATGTAGCTGGAATGCTCGTGGCATTAATAACTCTTCTACCTTATCTAGGCTTACTTCTATGGTTCAAAGTGAAAAAATTAAAGTGTTTACTATTCAGGAGCCTATGGCTAATGTGGACAAAATGGGGAAGATCTCTAAGAGAATTGGACTGGTTAATTTTGTTTCTAATTGTTCTAGTAAAGTCTGGGTATTCTGGGCTTCTGATGTTAATCTTACGGTTAAGGTTGATAATGATCAGTTTTTGCATATGGATATTACCACCAGTAACTTATTTTTTAACTTTACTTCTTTGTATGCTAAGAATCAGCGTTCTCTTCGTAAGATTATTTGGGAAAATTTACTTTCTCTTGTTGATGATAGTTATCATTGGCTTCTTGCGGGTGATTTTAATTCTATCACTAGTTCTGATGATCAGATGAGATGTTCTAGTTTTGATATTGGAAGTTCTGAAGATTTTAATGAGGCTATTAGAGCTTGTAATCTTGAAAAAACAGGGTTTGTGGGTTCTAGATTTACTTGGAGCAATAATTGTTGCTGGAAAAGGCTTGATAGAACTCTTATCAACAATTGTATGGCCTCTACTGTGAGCAATATTCAGGTGTTTCACATGGTCAGAACTTGTTCTGACCATGCCCCTTTGCTAATATCTCTGTCTAATAATTCTAATTCTATTTTACATTACAACAAATGCAATTTTAAATTCTTAAATGCTTGGACTAATGACTCTAGTTTTGTAAGTCTTGTCAAGCAGAATTGGGATATTCCTTGTCACGGCAGTCTCAATAATGTCTTTTGGTATAAATTAAAAAGACTAAAGAAGGTTCTAAGAGATTGGAATGCTAATCATTTTGGAAATATCTTCAATAAGGTGAAGAAGGCTACTGAGGATGTTAAGCTTATGGAGGCTAATCATCTTAGAGAGAACATCACTAGTTCTAAAGCTAGTCTTGACTTATCTAATAATACTCTTATTCAGGCTCTTAAGGATGAGGAATCCTACTGGAGACAAAAGTGTTTCAACACTTGGTTAAATGAGTCTGATGGCAATACAAAGGTCTATCACAGATATGTTTCTAAGCAGCGTAAAAAGAATTTTATAAGTGGTATCAAGGAGAATGGAACCTGACTATGTAGTCAAAATGAAATAGCTAAGTCTGCTGAATCTCATTTTAAAACTATTCTTTCTACTAATGCTCATGATAACACTACTGATATGGATATGCAGGATGGAATTCTTTCTAATATTCCTAAGATCATAACAGATTCTGACAATCTCTCAATGCTTAGTCCTACCAGTACTGATGAAGTTTGGTCTACTATCAACACTATGAAGAAAGATAGTGCTGCTGGCACTGATGGTTTTAATACTTTTTTCCTTAAAGCTTGTTGGGATATTATTAAGGTTGATATGTGCAACTCTTTGAATGCATATCTTAGGGTTTGTAGTGTTCCTAAAGGGGTCTTTGCCACTGGAATTTTTTTAATTCCTAAAGGTGCTAATCCTATTAACTGGGACAACTACAGACCTATAAGTCTGTGTACTATTTTTAATAGGGTTATTTCTAGTCTCTTAAATCATAAGCTGGTTGCTTTACTTCCTAAAATTATTTCTAGGAATCAGGGTCCTTTTGTGAAGAATAGGCTCATACATGAGAATATTCTAATTGCTAAGGAGATGCTTCATAATATTAATAAAAGGCCTGGCAAGGGTAATATCATTATGCAATTGGATATGACAAAGGCATTTGACAGAATGTCTCATGCCTTTGTGTTAAGGGTTTTATCTTGTTTTGGGTTTTCTAAGGAGGTTGTTGGCTTTGTGAACACTTTAATCTCTAATGTTATGGTGTCTGTTCTAATCAATGGTCTGAGTGTTGGGTATTTTCCTCAATGCAAAGGGCTGAGACAGGGAGATCCCCTGTCTCCTAGTCTCTTTATTATTGCTCAAGATGTTTTAATCAGAGGGATTCAGATGCTTTTCAATGATAATGATAATATGAGATATTATAATAAGGCTAACTATCTTTTACTTAGTTTAGCTTTTGCAGACGATATCATTATCTTCACCAATAGTTTGCCCTCCACCATCAACAAGCTCAGTGACCTGCTTGACAAATATCAACAGATTAGTGGCCAAGCTATTAATAAGCAGAAGACGAAAGTTATTACCTCTTCTAAGTTCTCCCAGGATGGTGCAACTAGAATAAAGCTTGCTACTGGCTTCAATATTGAATCGGCTCCTTTTGTCTACTTGGGGATCACCATTTCTGCAAATAATAAAGGGAAGAATTACTTTCCCCTTATTGAGAAAATTCACAATAAAATTCAGGAATGGGATATTAAAAATTTATCTTTTGGAGGCAGATTGTCTCTAATAGCTAATGTGCTTCATCCTATTATTTACTTTTGGATGCAGAATAATGCTATCCCTAGTTCTATTCTTAACAAGCTTGACCTTTGTTTTAATCGTTTTCTTTGGAGGTCCAAGTATAATGAGAAATCTATACATTGGACCTCTTAGAATGTGTTGTGCGAACCCTATGATGGGGGGGGGGGGGGGGGGGGTCTGAATATTAAAAGACTTTATGATATTCAGCTTGTTTTCAGCTATAAACTTTGGTTTCTTTTTCGTAAAAATAACTCTATTTGGTATGACTTAATGCATAAAACTTATAGTTCTCATACTCACCGTATAAACGCTAGTCTTAAGGTCTCTAATTCTATTGTTTGGAAGAGGCTTTATGCTGTTAAGAATATGGCTGAGCAGTGTGTTGGCTGGACTCTTGGTAAGGGGAATGTGGACTTCTGGCTAGATAGTTGGCATGATATGCCTCCTTTTCAGTCTAGTCAGGGTAATAGTTGGTTTTTACCAGCTACTGTAATGACTTTTTGGAAAGGGAACTGCTGGGACATTGAAAATCTTTTGGTATTTTTAAATCAAGTTCAAGTAAACCACATTAATACTTTAAAGATTAAATCTGATCACGAAGATCAGATTTTTTAGAAGTTATCTGGGATTTTAACACTTCTGATACTTGGAATATTATCAGATGTAAGTTTAATAAAACTAGTTTTCTCAAAAAGATTTGGAGTCATTTTATTCCAAAAAAAAATCATTTTTATGTTGGAAAATCATAAAAAATTATGTCCCTATTGACAGTATCCTTTCTAAAAGACATTCGGTAAATGTTTCTAAGTGTCAATTTTGTTGCAGTTGTGAAGAGAAAAATCATCTCTTCATCAACTGCAACTATGCTTGGGCCATTTGGAATTATTTCGGGTGGTTGTTCAAGGTCCCTATTTACAGATATATGACTTTAAATCATTTGCTCATGACTTGGTTCAGTTTTTCTAAGTGTAAATTTCATATAACTCATTTAGTCCCCCAGGTTATCTGCTGGACCATTTGGTTCAACAGGAATAGTTCTAAATTTAACAACACCCATGATGATTTTCAGGGAGCTGTTAATAGAATTTGTAGAGTCATTTAGGCTATTGATTCTGGGGACAAGTTAAGGTCTAAGCATTGGTCTTATGCTTATAACGCAGGTTCTGCGATGGGTTGTTAGTCTATTAATAAAAGAAAGAAAGGCGCTGTGTACCTGAAATGGCTGGCTCCTCCCTCTGGCAGGTTGAAGGTCAATACTGATGGTGCGTGCCATTTTTTTGGAGAATCAAGTGGAGTACTGATTGTTAGAAATGATAAAGGTGAAATTATAATTGGAAAAGGTTTTGTTTGATAAGGTTACCCCTTTTCAGGCCGAGTGCAAGGCTGTTGTTGAAGGGCTCCTCATTTGCAAGCACAATGGTTGGGAGAATGTTGATTTAGAGTCAGAATGTCTGGCTCTAATCAACATGCTTGCTAATGGTTTGTATACCCCTTCTCTGGAACCTCTGGGTATCCATTGCAGAAGATTGATCAGGCCTGGAATGACTCTCTGTCACATATCCAGAGCTCAGAATCAAGCTGCGGACTGGATAGTGAAGAGAGCCATTTCAGATCGTCAAGGATTTTCGTTTGAGAGTTGGAATGCTCCCCCTCAGCTTCTCGCTATTTCTACATTAGAAATCTTGGGCTTGGGTTATATAGCTGTTGATTAGGGTTTTGTATTATCTGAAGTGGGGGTGCGCCTGAACTCTGGTGCACTGCACTCTGTAAACAAGTGAGCGTCGACCAAGAAGTACAGATTTTGGGATCTGAAGCCCTGGTGCACCTCACCCCGGTCCGTCTACTCTTGCCTGGAGAAGAGAAGCGTTCGAACGGAGTTAGCGTCAACCTGGAAGCTTCAGTGGGGAGCTTGAAAAGGAGTTTGAAAGGAAGGTAGTTGATTTTCTGGGTCTAGTCTCTGGTGGTGCACTGCACCCTGTATAAGGGTGAGCGCCGACCGGAGTTCTGAAGCCTGGTGCACCTCTCCCCGGTCCGACTTCCCTCCCCTCGGGAAGAGAAGCGTTCAACGGAGTTAGCATCAACCTTCTGACTGCAGATGAGAGCTTGTTTGGTTCGATTTTGGCTCAGGATTGGTTGATTGAGGGAGCTTGGGTGGCTACTGCTGTGGGTTCGAGAGATTGAAGTTGGTTGGTGATCTGATTCGATTTAGGGTTTTTTTTCGGTTTGGTGTTTTGGGGCTTTCTGAAATGAGATCGAGAGGTTGAAGATAGTTTTGCTTCAATTAGGGTTTTGTGAAGTCGGGTTTTGGCAATTTGGATTGTGTAATAGGGCCTTTTGTTCTGAAGGCCCTTCTTTGTGTTGTTTATTCAATTTTGCCCCTTATTCTTTGTAAAAATTCAATTTAATAATGCAGTATTTCTTTTGCTTAAAAAAATGTTATATATATCAATTTTGAAAAACTCAAATACCGATTACATCGAAAACTAATAAAAACGTATATATAAACTAACAAAATATATATTGAAAAAACATCTAGCGAAACAAATCAAATGTTAAAAAAAGACCTAGACTTTAGCTTTAAAAATAGTAATTTTAAACAAATCTTACAAGTTAACCTTTAATTTACAAAAATATTTCCAAAGCTAAAAGATTTATTAGGATCAAATTGAAAAGATTACAAAATTGAGGACTGGAATTAGTCCTTCGAGGTATATAGTAGAACAATTTGATCTAAATTGGGATTAACCCCTAGATTGAGTAATTGGGAACAACCCTAGATTGAATAAAGCCCTAGGTTGTAGTTCATCTTGTAAACCTCAATTTCTACTTCAATCACAAATCCCCGTCAGTAAACCAATCACAAATCGATACAGTCGTCCATAAATCAGTCATCAGCACGATATTTCTCCTTCCAAAGCCCTCAAACGTTGATATTGAGCTCCATTAAAGCCAATCATTCTGGTAGTCTTTGTTGACCTGCATCAGTCGAAGTAGCAATACAAATCACCATCAAGTGTGTTCATCTTTGAATGAGAGTTCATTGAAGTAATCAATTTCTAGAGATTTCTATTAAGAGAGGAGCATGCATCTCTTGAATTGTCTTCTGGTGCAGTGACCAAATCTAGATTCTCAATCCTTAAACCAAGTATAAGTTAGTCTGCAATTCGAATATAACCTATATTTAAGCTTTCCAGCAACATTATAGGATCCATCATGGTTGGTGCTTTAAAATCTTTGTAATCAAATTTCATCTTACATCTTTGAGTGCATCGGATGCTCGATTTTTCTCTCTAAAGATGCTATTGATTTTCATTTTACAAGTGATTAAAGATATAATGTTTCTGAGAATAGAACTTAATTTTAATGGAAATTTTCCAATAGAGAGTAAATAGGTGATTATTTACGAATCTGTCTCAACATCCACTTCTTTGTATCCTTTGATTTTACACAATTGGAGCCCGTCATGGATTGCTCAAGCTTCAGCCTAAATCGGGGTAAACAATCCATAGTTATTGCCATAGCCCAGAACAAGACTTCCCAGGTGGTCTCTAATGATGACAGCGCCACTTGCTACCCCTGATGTAGAGAAACTGGCATCAGAGTTGAGTTTGTATCGACCAGGCTCTAGAGGAGTCCAAGTGAGGTAAAAAAAATTGATACGTAAGTGGTTGGTGCATCCAAGAGTAATTGCAGCATCATCACAGTGTTTCCAATGTTTAGTTTTAAACATCTTAGAGTAGTGAGGTTCTTCTATCAATTGGCATGCTTGTTGCGGTAATAATCTCAATTTTTATTTTGTTTATTGTTTGACCAGAAATATCATGGTAGAACTGCACGAATTGGGAAATCTTCTCAAGGGAAAAATGAGAGCCATTAGTTAAAACTAGCAAATCGTCAGCAAATGCTAAAACAAGTATATTCATATTTCCTCTACTTGAGTATCTCAGTTTTTTATTAGTTTTAAAGAGATAACATATCCCTCTAATTAGGACTTCCTCAACTAATATAAATAGGCTTGGAGACAAGGGATCACCTTGTCTCACAACTCTATTAGCTTTGAAGTAACCAATATATTTTTCATTTATAAGTAAGGATATATTGACATATCTGATAATGTTACTAATTAGTTTAGTAATATGATAATTGATACCAAATACTTTGAGAACCCTAATAACAATGATGTGAGCTAAGTTATCAAAGGCTTTAGACATGTGTAGCTTAATTACCACATTTCCAGCTTTAGTTTTCCTATTTATATCATGGATTAACTCTTTATCTATAAGTACATTATCATGTATTGATCTACCCTGCACATAGGTTCCCTGAACTTCAGATATAAGTTTAGGTAAAACATTAGAGAGTCTGTTTTTAACTAATTTAGAGATTATTCTATTAGTTAGGGTGCATAAGCTAATGGGTCTGTATTGACTCCAACTAGAAGTATTAGCAGTCTTAGGCATAAGAAAAATGCCAGTGGCCAGGATCCCTTTAGGAATAACCTGCCCAAGGATGAAAAATTTAAGGGCTTTACAAAAGTTGTTTTTATAATATGCCAACAAGTAGTGTAAAAGCACTTGTTAGATCCATCAGTCTCAACTGCTCCAGTAGGATTCAGACTCTGAATAGTAGTCCAAACTTCTGATTCAGTAGGCTCCTCTAGTAACATTCTATTATCCGACTCATCAATTAGCTTAGGAATAATTTTAAAAAGATTGTTACTCAAGCTTTTAAGTTCTGCATGTTTATTAGAGAAGGAGGGAGTAGAAAGCATATATGAGAAGTAATCTTTTGCAGAGGAGTTAATAATATCTTCTTCCTCAGTCCATGTGTTGTTAATGTTGATGGCTTTTATTGTTCTTTGCATTATTTTCTTCATTACATAATTATGGTATATGTGTTCCTATCACCATCCATTAACTAGTTTGCGTTTGTCTTTTGTCTCCAGTATTCCTCTTCCATGGAAAGTAAAAGCAAGTGATCAGCGGTATCTTTGGAGAGGCTGATATTGTCTAGAGAGCTGCCAGATCTTCTAAAATTTTCTTCACAAATCTATAACTTGTCTTCTTTCTATTTAATTTTATCAAACAAGTTACCAAAGTACTCCTTGTTCCATGTTTTAAAGCTGTTTTCAACCTCTTTAGCTTATTCCAATAGACATATAAAGGATATCCCATCATGGGGATAGTCCAGTTGGCTTCCACAAAGCCCAAGAATTTCTTGTTCATAGTCCAAATATTAAGGAACTTGAAAGAACTTTTATGCTTCTTACAATCTTTAATTATTGTGATATATAGTGGGGTATGGTCTGAACACGTATTTGTTAGGTGAGATACTTTTGTAATAGAAAATGATTCAGACCATTCCTGATTGAATAAAACCCTGTCAAGTCTTCTCCACCTTGTTTTGTTACTCCACTAAAATCTAGTACCCACATACCCAACGTCCTCTAGGTGGCAGTCTTCTATCATACCTAGGAAGTCATTTGCACTACCCTGACAGAAATTAGAGCAATCAGATTTCTCTAAGGGATATATTATAGTGTTGAAATCACATAGGAGTGACCATTCTTTAAACATAGGCTCAAACATTCTGATATCATTCCACATTTCAATTCTACTACTTCTTTGACACTTAGCATAAATACAAGTGAAGTAAACTACTTTATTTAGGAGAGAGTGCCTGACTTCCATATGATAGCATTGGATTCTATCCTCCAGGATTTTAATCTCCAGATCCTCATTCCAAAACACCAAAATTTTATTAGAAACATTAGCAAATGAGTTAGTAAGATTAAGTTTGGTAGATAGAGTGTTAATCTGGTCACAACTTATCATAGGTTCCTGTAAAAACAATACTTTTATACCTTCTTTTCTAATAATGGATTTCAGTCTTCTAACAGAAGATTGATTGCCAACTCCCCTAATGTTCCAGCTTAAAAGCTTTATCATTTAGGGCTTTTGAGAGAGGATCTCTTAGTCTCTTCGAATTGAAGAGATTTTATAACCAGAGGTTTGTTTCTTTTGCTTCTTCTTGTTTGCTTAAGCTTTTGATCAAAGATTTTTTGAAATCTGGGATCAACTTTTTTGAGTCTGTGAGCATGAGATGGTGGAAGGCTCCTAATATTGTCCTTTGATGAAGTTATTTTAACAACTGGAGGAGTGCTTTCATCAGATGGTTGTGTAAAATCTATAATGCTATCAAGGGATTTGATAACATCAATTATATCCTCATCCTGCTGGTTAGTATCATCACACCCCTTTTTCAAACTTGATTCCTCACATAATAGTTCAACAGAAGTGCTTCTAATAACAGATGCACTTCTGAATAGTGATTGTTGGCTCACTTCAGGTATTTTGTTCTGATTTTCAACAGTTATATTAGTAGACTATTCTTTCCAATTCAAGAGGTCTTCCACAGATTTTGTTGGTGCTTCTTGCTTAGAGACAGAATATGGAGGATGATTATGATTAGAAAGAGGTAGTTGTGTTGTTTTACTGATCTCAATATTTTTTATTGGTCTTTGTAGGTAGAAGAGTCATGCCTCACATGAAAACAAGAGTCACAATATCTTGGCACATCCTTATAGCTCAGAGTGATCTAGGCGCCATTGTTACTGCCAAAACACAACCATACATGCTTCTGAGGCTTCTTGGAGATGTCAATTAACACCCAGGCGTAGCAAGCATTATACATGGCCTTATTTTTGGGAGGTATCCATATCTTAAAAGGAGTACCAATTAAAGTTGTAATGTAGTTGATGATTCCTTCATTGTACAGTTGTTCAGGTAACTTTTCTATTAGAGTCCATATATGAAGCATAGAACATTCCTGCTTAATATTGATTGAGGGTAACCATTTCAAAACCCTCATGGATTATTCACCAATTTTCCATACTCCACGAGACCATATTTTACATATATCTTCTTTAAGTGAAAATTCAAGAAATAAATGTCTTGAATCCCAATTAGTATACGTGAAGTCACCATTGAATTTCTTATCTTTAAAGAATCTGCCAAGAATTGATTTCTTGGGCAGACCTTTAGAAAATTTGCATATCAATGTGTATGATGAATCCTTCAATAAATCATCGTAGATTGGGTCATCAAACTGTATATATATATGGTCATTCTTGTGCTGAGTATGATAAGGCTTGATTTCATAGGCTTGATTTCGGTTTGGTTGATAAACAACTTGAGAATATGTCCTTTGGTGACTGAGAGACTCACCGTTTTGAATTCTATTATGCAGGTTTGAGAGTTCGGAACTGGAAATTCATCCATTCTTTAACGCGAAGTAACAAAATATCAAGAGGAATAGGATCAGGAAGAAATCAAACACCAAGAGGCATCAATCATTGTATAGCAAGCCTGAATAATGTTTATACTTCAACTTCAAGAAGGGATTTCAAGAAGAGATTTCTTGGAGCTCCCCTCAATAATAGTTATATTGTACGAATAAAATTTTAACAAATGTTTTACCTTTTAAAGACAATTAATACATAAGAAAAACTTAAATGAAAACAAAATCACGAGATAAAATTCAATGTAAACTAAGGCGATTTGGAGATTGAAATGTCGCGTGTGATCAAATTAAATTACCGTCTATACTCTTATTTTTTTTAACTTAGTTATCATTTTAGGTAGCATTTAAGTCTAATGTTAGGACTTTACATTTATTAAATAAAGTCATTTGTTATATATGTATCGTCAAACAAGTATAGTCGGCATTCTCTTCCATTTTTACCATTAGATGCTTGGGCAAAGATAATATTATCCAAGTCGAGTATCGGGATCTTCTTACCATTTGTGTTGGTTTCAGAAACAAAAAAATAATAATTTGGTTTCGAAAACAAAAAAAATATTTCTGAATAATACTTAATTTCTTATTCTTTTTTCTCCTTGAAATTGCAAGTGACGATACAAAGTTTAAATAAAGGAATCCAAAACAAACTTCTAAAAAGACTTCAACAAATTTTGACTAAACAAACTCTTAAAAAGACTCCAACAATTTTAACTAAAAAAACTACTAAACAAACGCCAACAAATTTGACTAAACAAACTCTTAAACAGACTCTAACAAACTTGACTAAACAAACCCCTAAAAGGACTCCAACAAACTTGATTTAATAAACTCCTAAAAATACTTCAACAAAACAAATATCAAATGTGGCGAAATACTAGGTATTAGCTTTTATTCTTCATTCCCTCTCCTAAACTAGATACGCTCGGCTCCAGTTTATTCTTTCTTCAACCTAACTCCAAGTATGATTTTCTTCTATCGACCTCATCTCTTCTCCCATTGCATTTTTCCATTTTTTGTGTCTAACAGCTTCTTCAAATGTTTCAGGATCATCTCCAGCAACAAACATTGCTATTATTTCTTCTATGTCTTCTACTGTAAATAAGCTCATCTCATTGAATTTATAATCATTCATCCAATTTGGCTTTTTAATAAGTCTCCCAGTTCTGCTTTGTTTTGTACCAGCACTAGATTCCCCTAATTCTCTGTTCACGGCTGCAAGCTCATTTGACTCCGCTTCGCATGTTTATGAAATCTTATTTTTTGTTATTTCTCCTTGATCTCGATTGTTTCATTTTTATTCTGGATTAACTTGATCGGTCTCTAGCTCTTCTTGCGAGTTTTCACTAGTATATTCCTCCTCTTTATCACAAGAAACATGATTTAAATGGCTGAACCTTCTAGGCCAAGTTTCATCTTCACTGTCATCCGAAATTTGTGAATGATTTAACTACATCTTACTTTTAGCTTCCTTCACATTTGCAAGAATAAAAAACATCCTGTTTGTGGACATTGTTGATTGCATGATCACCCTTTGTTGTTTTGTGTGCCAAACTTCACACAAATCATCGTCAATAATAATTTTCAATCCCTTTTGCTGAAGTTGATTAACATTGAACAAATTTTTCTTAAGTCCCAAAACATAGTAGACAGATGAAATCACTTGTGTTATACCATTAATTTCTAGCTTTAGATTTCCATTTTCCTCTATTTGTATTATTCTATCATCTACGAGCTTAACATGTTGCTTAAACTTGTCATCAAACCACTCATTTGTTCCACACATATGGTTGTTGCAACCGGTATGAAGGTACCATAGCTGTTCATCTTATTTTTTGGCAAGTGTTACTTGTGCCATAAGTAGCACATCTTCCTCCAGTTGTGCATAATTTGTTGGTTTCTCCCAACTAGGACACTCATTCTTGAAGTGCCATAACCTTTGACATTTGTAGCACTCAACGTTTTATTTACTAAACGTGGTGTATCCTCTTCCTTGACCTCATATTCCACCTATATACGCATCTCTTCTTCGGTTTTGTACAGTGTTGCCACGTCGTTTTCCTGCTTCCATATTTAAAGAATTTTCTTCTCTATAATACTTTGAAAGATTCTGCTCACGAACCAACAACGAGCTCTGTAATTCTTCAACCAATAATTCCTTAATGTTATTAGACTCTTCTATTTCCCATACAATCTAGGGGAATTTCTCTACAAGCGTTCGAAGTATCTTCTCCACTACTTTGTCGTCAGGCATGTCTTCTCCAAGGTTCCTCATATCATTAGCTACCACCATAACTCTTGAGAAGTACTCCGTGATCGTTACTCCTTTCTTCATCTCAAGTATTTCTAAGTTTATTCTCAACCTCTGAAGTTGAATGCTTTGAACTCTTTTATATACCTGAAAATTTGTCTTCATCGACATCCAGATTTCTTTTGATGTCTCATTCTTTGCAATTGTTTTTAATATTATCTTATCCAATGATGCAACCAAGTAATTTTTCACCTTCAGATCCTTAAGTTTCATCACTGCCAGCTCACTCTTTTGAACCTTTATCAACACCACGTTGTCTCTTGGTTGCGTGATTTATGATTCTATAAGCTCCCACCATTCCTTCGATCTTAACAAATTCTCCATGAGCATTGCCCAATGCTTATAATCTCCATCGAATTTTGTTATACTTAACAACCCTTCTCTACTGCTAATTTTCACTCTTCAGATACACACTCTCTGAGAAAGCAAGCTATAATACCATTTGTTGGTTTTAGAAACAAAAAAATAATCCTGAATAATTCTTAATCTCTTATTCTTTTTTCTCCTTGAAATTGAAAGTGACGATACAAATTTAAATAAAGGACTCCAAAAAAAGTTTCTAAAAATACTCCAACAAACTTTAACTAAACAAACTCCTAAAAAGACTCCAACAAATGGTATCAGAGCCAGACCCAGACATAACGCGATGGTGGTGAAATTTTCAGGAGTCAAACATGATGAACTACAAGCTAGATGTTGTCCTCAAGATAATCTATTATAGAGATCCTAGTTTAAAGTGCCCGTGACTCATCAAGCGGTGGTCTTTGATTGGAATGGGGAATGATGCTAAGGAACATGAAAGTTTGGTCTAAGAGGAGGTGAACAGTAACATCCGTAGTGACTCTATAGTCAGGTAGCCCTAACTTGATTAGAGTGGGTGGATCAAAGTCACTTGAAAGGAGGCTGAAGTGGTACTTTGTTCGAGAAGAGGATTTGTTGGGGCGGTGACCAAAGTCCCACATCCCACATCGTTTAAACATGGGAACGATATTCATGCATTCTCCACACTTGACAAAGTTGAAGTTGGTAAACTTTATATTCGTAATTCCTCGAAATATCTATATATTTTTGTCCGCCCTCGAGGTTTTACCATTACCACAAATCCTTTTTAAGACAGATTGACTATATTATTGAGTTGGTGATGCATGATTGAGGAATTGTCTTCAAATAGTTTCAATTTCTTGGGTGAAATTCAAGTAAACTTCAATAATGTAATGAAATTATCAGTAATTTCATGGGATAATAGTCATGAGAATGATTTTTTATCAAGATTTGTTCATCTAATCTTATATCATTTTCAGTATCCATAAAAAGCTCAGAGTTTGAACTAATGTATTTTCATTTTATTTGAAACCAATATTGAGATACAAGAAATTACAAGTTTGGAGTTGGTAAAATATACCAATTTACATCAGTAGAAAGGTTGATATTCGTTATAGTTATTATAAACCAATATAAGCTCTTGCATTAAATTATAAGCATGTGCAAGAACTTTTAATAGCCAATATAGTTATAGTTTTCATCAAGTTTCGACATCTAAAATTAAACTTTTATTTTTTTTCTAATAGCCAAAACAAGTTTTTTATATTCACGTTGTCTATGAAATAAGTTCACGGCTAGTAGTACCACATTTTTAATATTCTCGATAAAATATTTCTATATTATCTTTATTACATCTTTTACAAGAAATTGAAGTATATGACATAAACATCTAGTTTGGAACATTTTTTAAAATTTAGGTCGCAATCAATTTAAAGTCTATCAATATTAACGGTGTAAGCGAATGCATTATAAAAAAAATCGATATAATTTTATGTTTAACATTAAAATCAAATATAGATTGTAAAAGACCTTCTTTAATATATTGAGCATTGTGATTCCCAACAGCAAAAAAAATCTATTCTTATTTAAAATACTCAATCACGATCAATCTAATGTAAAGTAACACATATAATATCAAAGTCGGTAGATATGGTTATATTACTAGTTAAAGAAAATTTCCATAACAAACTAGAAATCGCATCATTAATTAATTACTTTTTTTATTTTTGAAATATCCAATAGCCACTAATTACAAAGAGTTGTGCGGGATGCAATTGGATTCTAGGTTGAACCATAATCCATTTCTTATATCTCCTTCCGTCTGTAAAAAAACAAAATAAAATACACTACCAAGGTTAATTTAATCATTTCGTCCATATATTGATTATTATTGAGAACAATACATTGTTTGTGTTTGGAGATATGGTTTTTAAGACAACATCTTCAACAACTTTAAAAGGATTTATAATTTAGTATTTTTTAAGTGTTTACTCATAGTGCAAGTTCTGCTGGGTTCCATTATTATTTTGTCCACCTAAACTATTCATTCTCCAACAGTAATCTCTATACTCATTCTTCACTGATATTTAAACCAAAATACTCATTCTCTAGTCAAACAATTTTTAAAATGACCCAAAACAGATTAGAAAAAATACACTAATACCATAAAATCAAGAAGAAAGGGTTTATGAACATTTTGGAAGAAAAGGAAGTATACACCGCCCATGAGTGGTAAAGTAATATTTCCTGGAATTGTCTTGGCCAGAAAAGAAATTCGAATAATTCCAGGTACACATGTACTATTAGAAGTCTAGATAACTTAGATTGGTTGAGATTTTCTGAATGGTCAAGTGTTTGGTATAATAGTCTAGTATAAAATATTTTATACTAATTATGTGTTAGATTTAAAGAAGAAAAATTATCATAACATGTTGTTTGAAATTAAGGGTGTGTCAGATACAATTTATGCAAGTGACATAGGAAATTGTTTTTGGTATACCTATTGAAATTTAAATGATGAATTTGTGAAATTATAATACATTTTTCGTCAGTGGGGTACAAATAGGATTTGCTATTATAACGTTGAGTATACTTATTGAATAACGGTAAATCTCGTTCGCTTGTTAAGGATAAGGAGATTGTGGCTGCTACTAAATTGAACTTGACACGAAGACATGAATTATAATTAAAGTTAGTTAATGTTATATTAGTAAAATTAATAATAAAGATTCATTTCTAACTTATATTCAAACATTTTTAATTGTTGCACTATTGCAAGCACAACCCATAAATTTACATAGTTTGATGATTAAGTATATGAATAATAATCGTCAGAAAACATATCTACCTTATGGGATGTTATATCTCATTTTGTTGTGAAAAAATATGATAGATGCTATTAAATATGTTCAGAACCCAAATTGATATAAATGTAGAATATGAAAGATTTTTCTATAAAGTCAAAAGATATATACCTACACATTAACGCATACAGTCGAAGTAGAAGGTGAACAACGTTTTGAAGCCTCTATTGTTGACGTATGGGCGACCAATAACTGTGCGTCTCCTCCTCATCCGTATTGAAGGTATAAATTGTGTGGGTAAGATAACGATCCACCAATACAGTTAGAGCCACCACAAACACCTAGTAGTACTCTTACTAGTAAGAGGATGATATTGATCGAACATGAGATGTTAAAGGAAGTCTATGCGAAGTAATTTCGAATGGAGGACACCATTGAGCAATTGAGTTTGCAACATCAAGAGTAGGAAACCAATTTTCAAGAGTTCCAAGCCGATTTTATTATCACCAACAACATTCTCTTCGCTATTTCCAAGATTTATGTGTGTGGCTAAATCAGTTAGAGATTTATGATAAAAAAATATTCATACTTCACAACCCGTACCACGGTAATGCAATAAATGAGGATAAAGATATAGTATTGGAATCACATTGATAGATAATAATAATGGATGAATATTAAAAATATTATTTATTTTGTTGATAATATATTGTATCAAATTTTAGATTTTATCTATGTTTTCGTTGTTTTTCATATTTTAAACATACCGTTTACAATAAATGTTAGTTTTCTCTCGTTATACTAAATTTACCATAAAACAATATTAAATATATATATATATATATATATTAAAACATGTAATAAACCACTTAAAATATTTAAACAAAATTAAAAAAAGATATAAAATATATTAAATCAATCATGATAAAACTTAAAAAAATACGGAATAAATTAAATAAATTACAATTTATTTAAATCTTACAAAACTTCTATCACAATTATATTAAAATTGATTTATATGCCGATAAACAAATTTAAAAATATAGTATTAATAATAAAAATACACAATATAAAATTTTAAATCCTCTTTTTTAAAGAAAAACACGAGCGATGACATGAATATCAGATTAGTTTTTATTTGACGTTATAACTTTTGGGACATCTATTAAGAAAACTCATGATTGTTTTTGGAATTGTAAGAAGTATTTTTATTTTCTATAAACAACCTGTTTGTTTAATAAACATTTGGAACAAAATTATATAAATAATTAAATACCAAAAGGTATAATTGTAAACTAATAATTAATAACGAGTTTGAAAACGTATTATAAATTGAGACAAATATTTTTTGCTAGGAAAACTTATATTCTGAGACGGAGGGACTATATTTATTAGTTAAGTTAGGTAGACAAATTGCTTTCCTCGGCTCATGACAAATTTTTTCAAATTGTTCAAATACTCAATATAATAATCAACATCCCCACCTTTTGGTATACATACGTATTGCCTCTTTCGTATACGTACAAAACTCATATGACATGATCTGACATGGTAAAATTATTCTACGTTTACTTTATTTTATTTTTTGTATTTATTAAAGGTTTATTTAATTTCTTTTTTATATATTTTGTTATATAGATTCGATTTATTTAATTTTATTTTATCTAGGAATTGAATGAATAGAAGTTCTTTCAATAATCGACATATATGTTAATAGAAAATCGGGTAAAAAGCACTGTTAGTGCTCCATGTTTACCATTTGTATCAACATAGTCCTCTTCTTTCACCTCTGCATAAAACTCTTCTCTATGGTAGACAAAACTTGCAAGTTTATTAAAAAATATCTCAATTAAACAAAAACTAATCAAAAACTTAAGGTATATGATGCTTTAGCAAATATCCAAAACCATATTCCCCAAATATATAAATTCCATAAAGATCTTAAAATATTATTAATAATAATATATACGAAAATTAGTTTTTGGGCTTCTAAACAATCGAATTTAAGGTTCGAACTTTGTGACTTTTTCACACTTTTAACATTGTTTAGGCTCGTCAAGACCTTCGATTTGATACCTAATATCATCAGATTTTGATATCAGAGTAAAAAACATGACCTGTTTCACGAACAACATCGTTCTCCTCCACATGAGAAGAATTGGTTATAAAATTTTCATCATTAGCAAGATCAACACTTTGTAAATACAATCATAATATAAACTATTCTAACAAAAAAAAACTGGTTAACTGTGTTGAGTCAGTCGCGCCATCAAGAATAATTAGAACATTTTCATCATATTGAGAAAGTAGAATAACAGTTTCTAATTTCTCAATTGCTCTAATATTTGGTGTCTCTATGTGAATTATGAACTGCTTCATGTTTTGTAATCCAACAATAACCTGTCATACGTGGAACTGCTTCCCCAAGTCCCAAACATTTTGTGACTCAAACAGTTTACAAGCCTTTCTCATTATTTCTGATATTGCAAGATCCACAATCACTAACTTGATTTTTCTAATTTTGGCATTTTGATCTTCCCTTTTCTCTTTCTCGTTTTCGCTGGAAAGAACTAAACTCTTCGAAGAATCAGAGATTATTTCAGCTTCTTTATCATACAAAGTCTCCACAACTACATTCTCTTTATCATGAACTTCCACACTAAGCTTTTCTCTAGCCATTGCACCAATAAGTTTGACATTATCTAAACATCCTCTAGGTTCTAATTGAAAATCTATTTTTTTGTTCTTAAAACACAACCTATTAAAACGCTAGCGTTGGAGGATGTCTGTTTTGGCATTCGGAAAACCCGAGAACCAGCTACAAAATGGATAAAATCTTTCATCAAATGCGGTCAGAAGAACTGAATGAATATAAAGTGAAGGGTTTGATATCTACCACCTTTGAAGAGGTAGCCGTTACTGACTCCAAAATATTTTCTCAAACCTGTCATGACATCTTCCATAATTGGACCAAAATATGGATAAATAGCCAGTAGATCCTTCATCATCTCGAATCCCACAACCTCTTCTTCAATAAGAATCATCATATTGCGTTGGATCAGGGCATCGGCTACGTGGTTAACTGCCCCCAAAGTATGCTTGATAGAAAAGGTAAATTGTTGAGTAAACACAACCCAACGCGCATGGCGTGAAAAAAGCTTCTCCACACTCTGAAGGTGATTCGAAGCATCATGATTGGTGTATTGCACAAAGTCAATATAGGCCAATTAGGAACTCCAGTGCTTCAAATCCCGCACCAGTGCATAAAAATCCCTGTCACCAAAGTAGGCTACAGTTCGACCGCATTGGTTGAGTACAACTCCAATGCTTATTCCTGACGCATCACATTGCAGCTCAAACCATGTAGAAAAATTAGGTAAAACCAAAATAAGTGCAATGGTCAGTCTTAACTTAATTTTTTCAAACGCAATAGTTGCCTTAGGGGTCCAGCAAAACGTCTTGCCCTTCATAAAATCTGTAATAGGTTCTATGACGGTCCGAAGTTATAGATGAACCTTCTGTAAAATGAAACTAGTCCTTGAAAATAATGGACTTCTGTGATAGTAATAGGTGTAGGTCAGTCCCGCACTATGGATACATTCGACCTATCCACTGATAAATCATCATTTGAAACAATATACCCAAGGAATATAACTCAATCTGTCATAAATGAACACTTGTTGAGTCCCATATACAACTCATCTTGCATCAAAACAACCAATACTTCACGTAAGTGCTGGAGGTGCAGCTCCTTCGTAGTACTATATATCAGATTATCGTCAAAGTACACAACTAAAACATTTCTAATGAAAGGCTAAAATACATGGTTCATAACCCTTATAAACGTGCTAGGAGCATTAGAAATACTGAATGCCATGACCATCCACTCAGAGAGACCTTCTCTGGTTTTAAAGGTTGTCTTTCACTCATATCAAATGCGAATACGAATATGATGATATCCGCTCTTCAAATATAGTTCCGTAAATATTGTCGCACCACTCAACTGATCCCGTAAATCATCAAGTCGAGGGATATGAAACCAGTATCTGATCACAATTTTATTGATAGCCCGACTATCCATACACATCCTCGTTGAGCCATCTTTCTTTAGTGTTAGTAGTGTTGGGACCGCACAAGGACAGAGACTCTCACAGATATGGCATTTACTCAATAGTTCTTCCACCTGTCAGCGGACCTCCTCATGCTCCTTTGGACTCATATGTTAGTGTGGTCAGTTTGGCATACTAGCGCCCGATACTAGATCAATCTGGTGTTGGATGTCTTTTAATGGAAGACGACCTGTAAGCAGAGTTTCGGGAAACATAACAACAAATTCTACTAATAACGGGAAAACATGCTCAAGAACCCCAACAAACGAATCATCATTACATTCTTTAACCACCTATAGATAAATAATTCATGTATAACTAGCATGCTCTATAAATATTTTACGAGCTAAAAATTTCTTACTTGACTCCTGTGATACAACAAGTGTAGGTTTTGGAGCTACCTCTTTAGATGGTGTTAATATGAATCTAATGTTATTCCATACGAAACTATAACAATAAGTGACAAACATCCATGGCAATAACATTACACCATTCTTTATCCTTATAGTTACCGAATTTAAAAAAACACCAAACATCTTTTAGAGATTTTTACTACCTGGCATATGGTATCACCTGACCTGCGAGGAAATACATGTGTGACTAGGGACCTTTGAGTTACCACCTACACGAATAGGAGCGGAAGTTGGTACTGCTGAGCTAGGCCCTGAGACTGTCATTTTTTATACGCCATTGGTGTTGTCCTGACAGTATCTCCTCCATAACGCCTTCACGAAAAATCTTTATCCAGATGTTGTGCGTGTTGATGTGCTTCAGACACATTCACAGGGTCGAACATATTTAGTTGGTCCTAAAAGTGTTGTATCATCCCACCTATGTAGCGAGAGACCAATTGATCTGGTACATAAGCAATATCCACTCGGTTTTGCAGCTTGAAAAAATCGTTAGTGTATTCATCAAAAGTCCTCGACCCTTGTTTAAGGCTTTGGAACTGCTTGTACATTATACATGCATAATTATAGGAAAAAAACGCAGCCCTCGGGTGCTTCACAAACTTATCCCAAGTTATAATATTTGGCGTACCTTGCCTCAATCTGGTCTGGTTTAGGTGTTGCCACCAAGATGTGGCTCGAGCTCAGAACTTAGTTGCGGCGAATTGTACCTTTTTTTGCATCAGGAACCTCCTTCAAATCAAGGACTTCTTCAATTGAGATGATCCAATCGAGAAACTCCTCCGGGTCGAGAACCCCCTTGGAACTCTAGGATCTTAAGTATGAATCCAGATTCTCATCGGTTGTTGGCGTTCTGATCGGAATCTCTCGTTGGCGGCTGCTCGAAGATATGTTCAGCACAGTATTTGGAGTAATAATGACCTCTGGTTTGTTCCCTCCGAGGAGCAAACAGAATTTGTTCTCGGTCGATCTCTCTCAGATCCCGACGGTTGGTTGCTCGAACCTCGAGCTCGAATATATAAATTAGATAAATTTCTTAAAATACTAAAAAATAATAAAATATACAAAAATTGGTTTTTGAGCTTCTAAATAATCGAATTTAGGGTTCGAATTTCGTGACTATGTCACGCTTTTGACATTTGTTGGACTTATTAAGGCTTTCAATTTAAATACAAATACCATCAAATTCTCATATCCGAGTGAAAAAAAGACCTGTTTCTAAAACGAAATTTGAAGAATTTTTCCTCGACTAGCTCTACTTTAATCGCAGCAAAACATTGTTTGTTTCAAAATACTTAGATGCAAAACTTGAGCGAAACATCAACATGATATCTCGCTTTTGTTACAAATCAGCCGTGACAAAAATATTTAATATCGGACCCAGTTTTTTTTTAAAAACTTTAAACTCGTCTAGTTTATTTATCAATTTTATTTTTTATTTTCATTACTTTACTTTCGCCTATACCCCTTCCATCAACATTTTCAACAAAATACGATTCTATAACCATAATTACAATTTATTATATACTAAATTCATCGAATTATATCCCTATCAAAACTTGAGCTATATAAGAAAGTAGCCCTCGAATAATCGAAATATTATTTTCTCTAAACAACGAATATTTGAATCTTGTGCTTTAAACGCTCACGCCAGTGCATTTTCCATTTTCGATTATCATTTTAAAACGATCTACGATTCTTTATCTTCAATTAAAACATAATAATATATTAGAAAGGCTTGTTGAAATATCAAGAAAAAGAATCGATCAAGTAGTACGGTCAGGAATATTTAACACAAAATTGCGATCAATATTGTTTTGGGTCCACGTTGTTGCTTCTGCTTCCTTCTTAAGCTTATAATCGCTATCAATTTATCCCCTGCCCAAATTTGGTTATTATTTTCTTTGTTTTAGTTCAGCATATGTTTCTTTTTTCTATTTAAGGTGATCCCGGTTTTCCAGTACAGTCCTTTCTATATTTAAAGGCACTACTTTTCACAAGTATTATAGAAAAAGAAAACGAATACATGTACAACATTAATGTATTTTCTTTCCCCATATAATACCTTTCGTTATATCATAATTATCTTTTGTTTTTTAAAAGAAAATAAATAAATTTAATTAATAAAAAATAAAAAATAAAATAAAATTTTATATTGATATACTAAAAACATACATATTAAATATTTAATATGATACTCGTAATTTTTAAAACAAAATAAACCGTATAAAAAAAGATTATTTTCAAAACATAATTATATTATATTCTTTATAACTAAACCAAAATTGTTTTAATTTTGTGAGAATGATCACATGAACAACCATTTTTATTTATAATATTATTCAAAATTATTAGATAATATACAAAAATACCAATAAATTTTGTAATCAAACTCAATTTTTATTTTAAAATAAATTAAACAAAAAACAATAAAGAAAACAAATTTTTGATATTTTGAAAATATATTTTTTATTAATTTCCCCTACAGTTTTGTATATTAAAATATTAGTTATATAAAGTGATTTTATATGGATGGTTATATAAAATTGGCAAAAAAATTAAATATAAAAAATATTTGTCAAATAGAAAAATTGAACGGTTCGTACACGACAAACGAAAAATAAATAAAAATTAAAAATCATGAGTAATTTTTGGGGGAGGAAATAGATTCCATATGTTTTTTTGTTTTGAATTATCATGACATCGTGGTATCGAGCGGCGGACAAACAACATTTGTAATTTGTTATCAATAATTTTCAATAATTGATTTGTTGAACTAGTTATATTTGTTGTTTCAAAAACTACAAAAACTATAAGTAGATATTATTTTAAACATAAATGTTTAAAATTATAATTTTTAATATTGATATATTTCCGATCAAATGTATATTTTTAGAGTTTGTTAAAACTTATAAGTAAACTACTAGATTAGAGATGAAATAACATAATTTTCAATATCGAAAAAAAAAGTTTTTATCAAATATATGTCGATATAATTATTAATTATTAATTGTTTGTATAAAAAATCATAAAAATTGTTATATTAAAAAATCAAAATAATTTTATTAATTTTTTTTATATTACTTCCTCCGTCTAGCCAAAGCATCATTTGGCCAAAATACCTTCAGTCGCAGCGTCCGTTGGACATCAACTACAACTTCATTCGATTAAAGACGAGGACGTAAAAATAAAATGTCAGTTATGAGATATTAACACTCTCGAGATTTACACTTTACCGGCTATAGTATAGCCATAACCATTCATGTATTTAACTATTCGGCTATTACAATCTTAGAGAGTTATATGAAATTAAGTACATATGCAATACATGTAAAATACATTACACTCTCGTCTATATAGAAAGAAGCAAATCTAATAATAATTTATCCACATTCTTAGCATATTTTACTCTCATACACACTATATAAATGAGAAGTGGCAAAGTCACTACCTAAGTGCCTTGGCCCAAACGAGACCAACTTTGTCATTAATGAACTTCATGAAAGGGAAGGTAGTACACATTGTGGCTACGAATCCTTGCACAAACGAGTTCTACCCTAAAATTACTATAGACCAACGATTATGAAAGATACAAAAATGAAAGTGAAGCATTGTGACACATGCCAATGTTTCTCAAACTCCATCCAAATCCTTACAGTTTAATAGAGACAATATTCAAAGCACTATTTTTTTTATAAGTGGGGCATAGGAATTTAGGGACCATTCCTCCCGGATTAGGAATGACGAAAGTATTTAATCATAGTAGTTGATTATTTTTCTAAATGGGCGGAGGAAAAACTAGTAGCTGTCATTACTTGCAAAGAGGTAATAAACTTTTTGGATTCACATATATGATGCAACTATCGAGTTCTTCGAGTTATAACATTAGACAATGACATACAACTCTACAAAGATAATTTAACTTAGTATTGTCAAAAAATATTATCAAGTAGACCTTCTCATCCTTTTTTTATCCGTCGACTAATGATCAAGTGAAAGGGGAAACTGAATGATATTCAAAGGGATTAAAAAGATGTTTGAAGGAGCAACATGAACTTGGCTGGATCTTATATCGTATGTTACATGGTCCTACAGAACATCTCCTCACACAATCATAATTGAAATATGTTTTTCATTAGTCTACATCATGAAAGCATGGTCCTAGCCAAAAATATTGTACCTTCATACTAAATCTCCAACTATAATGGAGAAACAAATAACAACGGTAGGCATGTTGAACGTGACGTTATAAAAGTAAAGATATTCAAGGCTCATCTTTGGTCTGAGCACTATAAGACCTTGATGCACAACATATATAATTCTAAGATGTGGTTTCATAGTTTTAGATCTTGAGATAAAGTATGAAGAAGAGTATTCCTCCACACAAAGGAGAAACTGTTAGGTAAGCTCACCCCAAATTGGGAATAATTATTCAACATAGAACCAAGGGTCAAAACAAGAAATACCGCTTGCTAGATAAGGAAAGAACACAACTATAATATCCCTGGAACATGAATCATATACATCTATATCACTCTAGTAAGTCGATATATCTTATGAAATTATTTTACCATTATAACATAGTCGGTGTACTCTTTCCTTATTCGGTGACGCGTGTAATATTTTAATGAGGCACTTAGTAATATAATAAAACATTTATGTCGTAATGTTTTTTGTTTTTTTTTGCTTTTGTGATGTAAAAATGAGTGTTTGGATTCAGATAATATTATGGAAATTGTAAAAAACATGTTATTCCTTTAATTTATATGCTGCGAGATTATATTCTCCATAAATAGGGGATAAATCGTTTCCCTATAATATATGGCTAACTCTAAAATCCTTGGACATCATTTTACAATGCTTCGACGTTCTCTTTTTCATAAAACAAAGATAAATCATTTCTCTATAATGTTCGGTTAAGTGTGAAATATTCCAACACCTTTTTACAACGCCTTAATATTAATCTTTTCATAACCCGAGGATAAATCGTTTTCTCATTACAATAAAGATTATTCTGAAATAAAAATATTGTCCTCAAATTTTCCCATGCTATGATATGTGATACATAATGCTACAATATTAGGTGATTTATCATAAAAATGATAAGATTGGAACAACATCAACGTACAATACCATAAGTATTGGGTAGAAACTAATCGTAAAAAGAAAGTCATGGCTCACTCTTAATACTAATAGAAATCATGTGTTCTTTTCCATAAAAATAAAATTTTGGATATTGTAGATACAATCCAACGAGAGAACCATGTGTCCTCCGAGAGTTTTTTCTTTTGAAGATGATAACTTCATTTAGATAAATAGAACCCCAATATGAAAACAGTGCATATAACACATCATCAAATGAGGAAACTAAACATTTGACGTACATTTAAAATTAATAAATAAACAAAATAATAAATGAGATGGTATTAGTAAAATTATTCTCAACTGGGATTTTGTTCAAGAAATCTTAAAACAAAAGTAGAAATGAAATAAAAGAAGCACAAACACAACAAATTATTTGCCTATGAAAGCCAAATTTTTCTCTTGTTTTGCAGGTGTCGAATCAGATGGAGCAGTAACATAGTTTAAAGCAGGTTGAAATAGGATAGACACAACAACAACCACTAACTTTACCAACTTCATCATATTCTATTTTTGGGAGTTCATCGACATCCCAATTTCATATCGAATTGTATTTACACTCATAAGTCTTCTCAATTTATTTGGCCATATAATACCATGCCTTCACGAATCCAGTAAGCGAGAAACTTTCAGAAAATGATAGCCACACACAGGTGATATGCCTCTCTGCTTTCAGGATGCTGGCTAAAAAAGAATCAAAATTAATTTTTAGATACCATTTATGAGTTTGAAGTACCACAAACATTTTGGCATTATGCATTGCATCATGGGTTTGCTCAAACATGGTGTGTTGAAACTTGGAAGAAATATCATCATATTTTATACTTTTGTCATCCAGCATGATGCTTAACTTTTTGATTGCAACATTTGGGCTCTTTTTCAAGATATCGAAACCTTTACACTAGCATTATCCAAACACACACACGAATTTATTCTTTTATACTTTATTATTATATGGAAGATCATTGAATAACTTGCTAAATGGTGCCATCATAAAATAGAAATAAAGATTTTTTTACCGTTTAACTTCTTTAAAGATAAAAAAATAATTCAATTTAAAATACTAAAAGCATTCACGCGTAAGAATAATCTTGTCCATTAGTAGCCTCCAGAAGTTCGAAACAAGTTATGATGATCATAATCATGTTTCCTTAAAACATTCCAGCAAATCTCAGCTTAAGGTAAACCACACAACATGTACGTGAAAAACATCACCTCATTCATTTCGACGTCAAAAGGCTTATGGCCTTCTTCAGAGAAGCAAACCGCAATGTCAACAAAAATACCACTTCCTCAGTTTATACGCATGCTTCGAATACTTTGTATATTTTCATATATATGCCCTCAATCATACTTAACTTTGGCTTTATCAAGCTTGATATACAAAATCAACGATTGTTCTTACCCAGAAACTCCAACATACAACAATGTCATCGGTTTATATGATAGTGTTTTAATAGGGTTTGTAGCCAGGATAAATGGAGGAGCCTTATATACCTGGATCAACAATGTATTTCAACGACGAACAACAAGAGTCTGTTAATCAGATTCATCAACTTCGTGATGATTGACAACAAAAACCGAGGGAGTGACTTGGTTTTTTTAACCATTTTATATCTATATGAAAGTTAAACATAAAAAAGCTTTGAATTGGTGGAAAAGCTAAAGTTGGAAACTTTAGCAAGAAAAAAGAAACTCAAGATGTTGGATTTTTTACAAAGCTTCTCGAGAATGAGCCTAAAATGAAGAAAGGAGAGGTCACATCCTTTACATAGAAAAATGTATAGTAAAGCTAACTCTTTGTTTCATTTAATCAAATGGTTTAGACTTTTGTAGGATCAACGAACATGATGAAACTCGATGTTTCAACCACAACCACCAAATTGATTTCTACAACTTATTTATCTTCGATCTTCTCATTTAATTAACAATTTCGGCTTTCATCAAATATATTCTGACATGTTTCCTTTCAGCTATGCCAATTTTGACCACTGAATCACCTCTAATATTTTCGTTTGTCATTCTCTCTCTACTGTAGACAAAAAACTTAAATTTTTTTGTATTATCCGAAAAATGATGATAGTCTTGCTTACATACTTCTCAATCATATCTAAAAACAATAAAAAAATTTTTTTTTTTTTCTGAAATAACTTTAAAACAACAACACCATAAAACACGCAAACAACTAAGTTTAAAATAACGTTAGAAACTTTGGTAGTTTACTACTTGTCCATATACTATCCTTTTTATAAAATACAAACTTTTTTCAAACCGATAATTTTCTTTCAAAAACATACATAGTTGAAACGAATTAATTTCATTTAAATCTTAATCGTTTTTTATTATCTTGGTTGGTTGAATATAAGTTAAATTTGATCGGAGCGAAACTACTTAGATGACCAACTTTAGCATCTACCTCGAATACCCTTAATCCCGACTAAAACTATCTGTAAACCCATTAATTACATAAAAATCCTCTTAGCAAAATTGAAAAAGGTACAAGATTCGTGCTTGAAGTTAATTCCTTTTTTTTCTTTATTGTTTTTAGACCAAAACAAATTGTTTTGTTTCTGATGGGTGAATAAAATCAAAGTGAAATATGAGATGTCCAATCAAGTGGTCTTGTTACGAAATAGAGGTATTTAATTGGACAGCTGAGTTCGGTAGAATAAATGCAAAGAAGAAAGATTGAAGCGACACAAATATTCATTTGCTATCCACACCAACGCCAATGTCACAAATCACTTCTCTCCCTCCTCACCAAAACGGGCCACGTCTACTTCTATACAAAGTATCGATTCTACAATATGTGTGAGACCACCTATAAATCTATCCAGCTTTGTTGTGAAGACGAAGGACTGCGAACCAGAGACCATATGATTCACATTAATTCGTTGTGATCTATCTAAACTTTAATTTAAGTTCTGTGCCGAAGTGGTTTGGAATAATGAAATCTAAAAATATTATTTTAATTTTTTTGATTCAAATATATATTACATAATATTTATCACAAATGTTGTGATTATCTAGATCCACTAGTTCGATTGGTTGATTATATGTAGAAGTAAAGAAGTTTTCGAATTTTTTAGTTACAAGTATTGGTTGTCGTCTAATGACAAAGATGTTTTTTCGATCAAACTATCAGAGACTGATGATTATGAATGAAAGAGATATGAGTTGGTTCGAAACAAAATGGTGTGAAGATGTCTAATCTGAATAGAGTTTGAATGATGTATGCTGGATCAAAACAAAATTTTCATACTTTTTGGATTTTCAATTTAATTGAATCATATTATTTTTTATATTAATTAAATCGTTTGTATTAATTAGGTTTTATATGTTTTTATGTTATTTGATGTAGTTAAATTTTATTCAAAGTGTCTATTTGGTAAAGTGAAAAAAGAGTTAATTTTAAGGGTATGATAAAGAGATAAAGAAGCTACTTAAGTAAATGTTTAGAGTGAGAAAGTTTAATTGTAATTACAAATATCCCACAATATTATGATACCTACAAAATCGGTTGTTCTGATTTTCCTTCGAAGTTTGAATGGGTGGTGGATTTCGAAATTGTACAAACTTTTTTTATTTTTCATAAATGGTCCAAACATTGTTAGTCAGCTCTGCAAAATAATCGGGCCGAACTGACGGATTCCCTCTAGGTCTAAATTGTTGCCCTTGGGAATGCTGGTTAGCCTTAGGTCGATGCGACTTCTGTCAGGACTCCTTCAGATGATAAATTGATGTAGTTTGAGATGATGAAGAGCTTCTCATAGACTGACTGGACAACTTTAATCCTTTTCGTTTATTCCACTGTGATTTGTTTCCCAATTTGGGAAAATAGACCTCTCCATGTCATGATTTTTTATGGGTAAAAATGTAAGTTAATTCCCCATGTAGTGTCCCTTGCTTAAAAGAATCTATGGCTACTTGTTTGAAGGAGTCTAGCAATCCATCTTTGGTTTTTAGAAAACACTTTGTATACTTCTTCAAGGTTTTGTCAACAAATTGTTGACAGTGGATTATCACATCTCTATTTCCTCTAACCTCTTTTCTTCCCACAAATTGTTTTCGGAAAGCCATCAAGAACATGTCAAATTTTATTATTGACCCATACGAAATTCGGTTATACCACTTTAAGGCACTGTCTTTAAAGGTTTGAGAAAATGCTCTACACAACAGCTTATCATCATCGTCAAAATCTATCATGAAATTCTTAACATGTTTAAGGTGGCTATCCAGATCTTTTCTCTCATCGAAATTTTCTATTTTTGAGATGTCAAACCGCCTGGGTAAATGACCGGACATAATTTCGGAAGACAAAGATAATTGCCTCAAATTATGCCTGTTGCTAAAGTGATGATCTTCGTTGGATGTGGAAAATATTCATGGTTCGGATTGGATGGCGAATTGATCACTCACCAGATGTTCTATACTATGATCTACTCACCCCTTTACTTTCTAATTACTTATTTCTTTTTGTATCTTTATTATTTTGGTGTTTCGTTTTAGCCAAAGAATTTTGTTTACTTGACTTATGATGTCGGTTTGAATATTTCTTTGACCGACACTTCTCATGGTGACTATTTCTCTTCGTATGACAATTATCACTGCTTGAAGAAGACGAGAATACTTCAGACTCAAAAGTTGACCCTTAATAGGTTCCGAATAACTAGAACAATCCATTGTTCTACATTTATTTTTCGAATTTTGATGAATTTTTTTAGATTTCCCCCTTTGGTGTTTCTTCAGACTACGTTGGGGATCATCGTATTGCCTATCATACTTTTCTGGTTGAACCTTACCCATAAGATTCACTTCATCTTCTCTTTCAGACCTCAATGCCTCAATTTCTGCTCTTAACTAGTCTCGCTCCTCTTGTATAAGAAATTTTTCCTGATTTTTATCATTCGTATGAAGTGTTTGGAGAGATTCTTCTTTGGAGGGTTCTGAAGGTGAATTTTTGTACGTTAGGTTTCAAATTTTTTTATCCTGGTACCTCTCTAATCTCCTATTGTGGTTGCAAATTTGATATAGGTAAATTTTATTCGAGTGAGCTATTTGGTAAAGTAGAAAAAGAAAGTTAACTTTAAGTGGAGAGTCTACAGATAGAGTAGCTTTTTAAGTAAATGTTTAAAGTGAGAAAGTTTGATTGTAGCAATAAATACTCATCTCTCATAAATGTTTCTTAAAAGCTTGTTTATAGGCTAAATTATACTAAATTATCCTAATAGGTCGAACCAAGCTCATAGGCCAAGCCCATGGTTCAAAATCCATTGAGCTCAAAAATAAAATAAAATAATTAAATAGTAAAACAATTACATTTTAATGATAATTTAATATATTATACAATCAGTGCAATCTTAGATGTTAATATTTACCTTTAATCCTTCATTGTGCCCAATATATTGAGTTTTCATAACAACTACATATATATACTTGATGGATCTCATCAAATCATAAAATCTTTTATTCCACTACCTCGACGACTGTTTCAATCCATAAATAGGTCTCTTTAACAAACACACGTCATCTTTTTTCCATTCTTTTAACTTTTTTGGATGATACATGTACATTGTCTCTTCCAATTCACCACATATGAAGACAATAATAATATTCATTTTATTTACCTCAAGATCAAATCTAGCAACAGTTAAAAACAAAACCCTGATGAAAATATATTTCAAAACCGACAAATATATCTTATTCAAATCAACACCATCATTTTGTGTAAAGCCCTTAGCCACTACCCTAGATTTGTATCGAGGTAACTCAACATTATGAATACTAGGATTCCTCTTGAATATCTATTTACTTCCATCAAGGTTCTGACCCTTCGACTACTTCACAAGAATATATGTGTTTATCTTCTTGAGAGATCTCAGTTTTTATTTCATGGCTGTTAAATACTTCTCTTTATCATTGTTCTTGATAATATCGTGATATATTTTGGGTTCAAAAACATATCTCTTCATTTAAATAGATAAAGCATAACCAATTAAATCGGAAAAAACATACCTATCTAGTTGTTCTCAGTATTATATCACCCTCACAAATAATAATTATCAAGATCACGTTGCTTTTTAGTCTGATCATCTGAAATACCTGGAAAACCAGACCCTCCACCATCTCTGAACTCATACACTAACTGAACTTCCTCTGTATGAGCCAAATCTGAACCAGGTCCAAAATCATATTCGTAAAAGTATCAACAACTTTATTCTCAAGATCAGACTCATCATTAACTTCACATATTTTTTCGACAGTACTTGCTTATCCTCCTTATTGAAAATCACGTCCCTACTTATCAATTTTTTCTAACGTCTAGGTTTAAGGTACCAGAATCTATAAACTTTTACTCCTTCTATATAACCAAGCAACATAAATTTTAATGCTCTTGATCGAAGCTTATCTTGCTTCACATGGGCGTAAATAGCACATCTTAAACACTCTAAAATATTTTAGCTTAGGCTTCTCTTCGGTCTATGCAGATTAAGGACAAATAAACTTAAGTATCTAGTTGATTATACATCCAACAGTTATCATGACTTATCCTAGAACCTTCAACCCATTCAGTGTATTAAGAAAACATCTAACCCCTCTAGCAAAGTTCATTTTATTCTCTCAACAAGTCTTTCATGATGAGGAATCTCACTTATGGTTTGGTGTATCATAAGGCCAATATTTGAATATATCCGTAGAAATTATCATTCTAAAACTTATTCATAACTTTCCCAATTTGATTCTTTATCAATGTCTTCTAGTTCACTAAGGAAGCAAAAGCTTAATTCTTAAGTATAATCCAAACTTTCATGGAATAATCATTTATCAACAACATAAAGTACCTTACACCACCTAAGTAGGTTCTCGTATCAGACCCTAAATATTTGAATGAACATAATCAAACCCTTCATTGGTTGCGTGGTTGTCAGGGTAGAAACTCCACTCTCTTGCTCTTACCCAATACACAACTTTCATAAACGTTCAGTCTTTGAACTGCGGTACCATCTAACAGCTTCTCATTTCTTACTTCACCAAATCATTTCTCACTTAAATAACCTAGCTGAAGATTCCAAAGCATGGTATAATATTTCACCACACTAGACACCCCCTCCCCTAATACTCTAGAGCCATTAAGAGCTAACACACCATTATTCCTATAGGTTTCATTATAAGAAGGAAACCTTGCAAGACCTTAAGTCTACCATGTCCACCTATATAGGTAAACCATTTATCATCTAATTCCCAATAAAAACGGTTACATTTAACTTCGGGTATATACCTCACATTTTTAATCACTCTCTCAAGTCATGTGGATAATTTGATCCAAACTGTTCTAATCATTTTGATATCATAAGATTTGTCATTATCGCGGATGATCCTTCCACCATCAAATGTTCTCGGTTCTTTAAACCAATGCTTATTGAATTTCATGTGGAATGACACAACTGAATCTAACACCCATTTATTTTGGTATGTCAAGAATAATAAGTCATTAACCCACCAACTTACTTACAGTCATCAAATACCATTCCAACAACTCTGGCTTCTCAAATAGTTGCTGGCCTTTATTTTTTTGGGAAGTTCCTATTGATATACCATTTCTTCTCGTATACCTGACACGACACTTTAGAACAAGTTTCATGCTCTTGGACTTAGATTAAGAGTTTCCTCTTTCTTACTTGAATCTCTCTTTCTTGACCTGCCCCTCACACTCAGTCTCTCTGTACCCGTTATAGTCCGCATTCTAACAATCTTATTTTAAAAATATTTTCGAGTTCAATGAAGATTTTCACTTCAGCCACTCTAAGGTAGTATTTTCCATAGAGCATGGTATCCATGAAGTTTTCGTACTTCTTTGACAGAGATTTTATGAGGATAATTAGTCATCTTCCTCTATTTTTACACCAACTGGATTCGATTCAAGTATGATTCTATTGTAATCGTTTAGGTGCCTTCAGATCTCCGTGCTATACATACCGTGTAAAGATTTTTCTTAATATATAATTTATTTACCAAGGATTTATTTATATAAATAACCTCCAACCTATTCCATATCCTCACTGTCATAGGCCCTTCACATACCTCATACGACACTTCATCTCCCAAATTCACCATGAGAGAACTATGAGCTTTAGACAGTACCATGGCATCAAATTGTGTAGATTTATTATTGATATGACATTCAATCCTTTATGTACTAAGTAGGACTTAATATTAGTTTCAAAGAGCTTAAATTCATTTGATGTGTCTATTTTTCTAAGCCAAGCTTCATAAAACTCATCTTTATGGTTTTCGTTTTCCAAGCGAGATATGTTTATTTAGCATTCACATCAACGATCAATATACCTTTTTTCTTTGTTGTTTCACGCCCACCGCACCCCTTGTTGGGATATATGTTAGTCTTGAGACAATAAACTTTATGTTCGTTGGAAACAACAAAATAAAAGAAAGCATTAAAAAAATCGAAAACACACACGACAATATTTAACATAGTTTGGATTGTGAAAAAACCCAACATCCACGAGCAACGAACACTCTCTTTTATTAAACAAAGAAGTTACAAAACTACTCTGCAAACACAAATGTGTCATTCACCCTCTCTTACAAAACTCTCACGGTGTATAAACATAACGTGATCCACATAACTTCTAATTTAGTGTTTATCTCTCACCTCACTTACATATCTAAAATACTATAGGTTTTTTCTCATTAGAAAGAAATTAGACTCGCTTCTCAAGTCATTCGTTTCACGAGTGTCGTCACAAAACCTAGGGTTGTGTTTTTTCTTCTATTTATAGACTTAGAGAGAAAAACATGATTCCGCAACACGCGCTCCAGATAAAATTCCACTAATCAACACATGTAAGAAACCAATAATCATAATATAAGAAACTCTATAAATAGGAAATCTGATTAATAGAAAATCAAATTAAATAGAAATCTCAATAAATATGAAATCTAATTAATAAAAAAATCCAATTAATATACGAAGAAAAAATTGAATAGGAAACTCAATTAAACATGAAGCTCTAGTAAATGGAAGAAGCTTAGTCCAATAAAAAAACTTAAACCCAACTTTATTTGAAACATTGACTCAAGGATCATTTGACATATGCTTTGGAATAAGAGCATCGACAACAAACATACAGATAGGGTCATCGATAATATGCATTTGGTTAAATCAATATACTATCAATTCAGGTATTTGTCGCAGTAGAAATCAAAATACGCACATATTCGACCAAACTAAACTATAAATTCCAACAAATATCTTTGCATCTAAATCTTAACCACGACTCGAACCGGAAAGAAACCAATACTTTGTGTATATACATATACATCTTTGATCCTGATCCACGTAATTATTGGACACAAATTACTTTTAGCATTCGCTTAAAAAAAACACAAAAAAACCAAAAAATTACATAACACACGAACAAACCAAACACAATAAAAGGAATAGGTAATTAATTTGTTTCAATTATATACTTTTTCTTATTCCCATATCGAAAAGAACAAAGTATATAAACTATTCACTAAAGAATTTGAAGATATTTACAAGTTGTACGCCAAAATTCTAATGTTTATCTTTGTTTTCGGCCATAGTAACATCTTTGGCATAATCCATCAATTCAAGTACTTTCCTTACCCGATAAGAGATTCCGAAAGGTGTGAACCATAAAAATCCCACAATGATATTAACAGCGATAATACACAAAAAAGTAATATTCTAACCATGCAATGATTCTGAAAGTACTGTTCCCCCAATTTAGTGACGAATAGCAACCAAAAATTAAATCGAAACCAAGAAGAATGAACTGGAGAGCAATAAACAGTAAAACAGAGTAAATTAAGACATGGGTCCCATTGATATAGGAATCATTAGAGATAGAGCCTTCCCAAAATCCTACAAATACCCAACTCATACCTCTTCTTTCTCTCATTCATACCTTCTTCCTATCTTCTACACTTACATACAGTTCTATCGTTTTTCTATATTGTTGCCTCTGTTCATCTCATCTCTGTCGCTTTCGTTTTCTTTTTTCAGGTAATTTTTAAGTTTCTTCTATTTATGTCGATAACTTTAGTTTATGGTATCTAGTATCTACTTTCATTCATTTAAATTATATCTTCATTCTTTTAATTTTCGAAAACAGATCAACTTATTTCTAAAAACAGAGCAACTTAACTTTAGACTCTGTTTTGGTTGGTTTTCTTATAGGAGTTATTTTTTCTTATTTTCAGGGTGATTTTGTTGTGACCAACATGTCTGATTATGTGAACAAGAGTTTTGTGTTGTCTTCATCTTTGAATATGGAGGAGGAAGAGAGAATAATTATGGAAAAACAGGGGATGATTTCCATACTTGTACCTGATTCCGACCAATCAGTTACTGGAACAGCAGTTTCACTAAGACGAACTTTATCAGCTGACATGTCTTCCAAGATATGGATGTCTCAGAATGATGTCTCTCCGGCGAAGAAGATTGCTTCTTCCGAAGAATCTAAGGTTGAAGAGGATGAACCCAAATCGAGACTCGAAATCTGGGACCTTATTCGAGAAGACAAGAACAAAAAGAACAAAAGGCTTGAGCAACCAGCTCAACTTGATACTTGGAGTTGTATTCTGTCGAACAAGAAACAAGAAGAGGATCCTAGTAACCTGACTATCTATGTTCCTCCTCCTGTTAAGAGAGCAAGTTCTTTGAACGAGAAAAGTCTCCAAATATGTACTGAGAGCCTTGGATCCGAGACTGGATCCGACGGGTTCACCGCTTATCCGCATTCGGATCCAGGAGAGGAAAAAGAAGTCGACCAGGAAGCACTAAAGCAATACGAAGAAATGGCGATGCAGAGTTACTTGGTCGCCAAGAAAACAACTACTCAACGGTCTTTTCCTCCGGCTATACCTTCTCTTTCGGGTCAAGATGGAGCTTCTTTGCAAATGAGGACTTGTCGTGACAACGGACGGTTGGTTCTCGAAGCTGTTTCCGTCCCTTCACCAAACAATTTCCGTGCTCAACGCCAAGATGGTCGTCTCGTTCTAACGTTTACCGAGTCGGATTTTGATGATCAGCAAGAGGAAGAGGAAGAGGAAGAACAAAAACTCACCGTTCTAGATGAGCTAGACGAAGAGTTCGAGAGCTTTGAAGAAGAGCGAACAAGCGAAGACGAAGATGAAGAAGATGACGAAGACGGAGATGAAGAAGATGACGAAGACGGAGAAGAAGAAAAAGAAGAAGATTACTATCCTCAAATGCATCGACCAACAAAGTTAACAAACGGTTCGATAAACGTCCACCGATTAGCCTTACTAACCAAAAAGCCTATCCAAGTACCTTACAATTTCAACAAGACGGTAAAGCAATGCGACACCGATCTTATTGAGATAGTAGAGTCGCCAACTCTAGCAATATCTCTTCCACCGCAGTCACAGATGGTTAAGTTGATGGCTTCTAACACACCAGCAGTCGTCACCACGGTAGGAAGCTTCAACGCTTATGATTACTATTGGAGGCCGAAGCCAATGATGATCCCTTGTAAAACCTTCCAATTCACCACCCTTAAGAACAACAATAATGGCAACAAGGAGGAGCAACAAGATCAGCTGATAGTGTCAAAAAGGAACAATCAAGAGTTTGTTGTGCCTTTTGTCAAAGGTTGCAATGAACAAAGGAGGTCACTTCTGTTTTGGGAACCATATTGCATTGCCACTTGAACACCACCAAGTTTAAACACCATCACCATCACCATCACTATCACTATCACTATCACTAGTAGTATTATTTTACCATCTTTTATTTCTCTACCTTTTGTTTTTCCATTTTCAGTCTTTAAAAGTGAAGGTGTAGCCAAATAAAATCAACCTGAAGAGGAGAGAGCCATGAGATGAGAGCGTACTTTATTTCTACTATTGTATAAATTTATATAATTTATGATATTTTGAGTTGTTAAAGTGGAAGGTCTTATATAGTTCGTCCTTGTCTTTGACTATTCTGATCCTTGTGTCGTGACGTTATATACTATATGTACAATTGAATGAGTCTGGAATAGTGGTCTATGGAATTTAAACATGGAATTTGAGGAGCATGAAGTTAAAGATGAGCTATATTGGTCTTTGTTTATCTTCTATGGTTACACCAAAGCATTGAGATTGAGATTGAGATGGATTTTATATTTTATTTGATAAATCATCAAGCATGGCTGGATATCATCGCCAGCAAGGTCTAAGAGACAAAGCTTCCATTCAAACCGATATGGTCAGAAAAAGACAAGATACATCAAAACTTCCAGAATCTACGGAGTATTATCTTCTGTGAAGTAAAGTCTATATCATTTTATAATATATAAAAAAAAACACCCCAACATTGTTAATAATAGGCGCACATCTTGTAATATTTTACAAAAATTAAATTAAGAATCAGACGTCATAACAAAATATATATAAAATAAATCATTTATTACTAATAAATTTGTAATACAAAATTAAAAATTACTAGTTAATATATCCTTTTTTCTATATATTATACTGCCTGATATCGTTTATTTCACATCCCTGAGTTTAACGGAAGCATAAAGTAAAGTTGGAGAGGAATATGAGAATTTGGGTTAAACGATGAAAGTAGAGTAACGATTGATGCATTTTTTTATTAATAGTTGCTGCTTCTTTATTTATGAGTTTATTTGTTATAATAAATATATTTTATATATTAGAAAGAAATTTTTTATTTATCTTTTGCTAGTTGGATTTGCGGATAATTATATATTTCCTTTTTTAGATACTGTACTGCTCGGATTGTTTTTTGGGTTAATATGTTTAGATCGGATTAATCGGTAACTCATTTAATTTTTAAACATAAAAAAAACTCATTTAATTTTTATAATGAATAATTAGCTCAATATTGTACGAATTGATTTCAATTTGGCTGAAATATCATTTGTCATTGCAGATATCCTTATTATTTTTTTGAGACATTTTTTGTTTTTGTGTAAACACATTTTATTATATGTTGAAGGCTAATTCTCGTTTTGCTTGTTCGGATACCATTTGGTCTTCGAGTTTAAAGTTTTTTGAAAGATTAAATTTTTTGTTGACCGTGTTTGAGTGGTTCCTTTCGCCAATGCGCGAGTAACAAGGAATGAGTATCTAAGTGATCTTAATATTGGCCAAAACATCATTTGCATTTGTCGATGCACCTATTATTCTTTCCGAAACATATGTTGCCTTTGTCTACGCACATTTTATTATTTGTGGAAGGCTGCTTAGAGTCTTTTTCTTCGGATAACATTTGTTATTCGGGTTTGAATTTGCTTTTCAAAAATTCAATTATTTGTTGATAATTTTTGAGTAGCCCCATTAATTATTAATTATTAATTATTGATGAATGATGAAGTAATGATTGTCATGTGTCTCTCATGTATTGCTTTTGCTTCTGCACATTCTCTTTGGTCATGTTCAGCTTTGGCCGAGCATGTGGTCAAAGTATTCTCATAGCCCTAGTCTTTGACGAATGATGAATCAGTGAATACTGGTGAGAACAATAGTCATCTAACAGACTGAACTTTGAATATAAAAGCAAACAATATCGAAAAAACAAATGAGATAAGAAATTTAAAAACTTTCGGATGAACAATTGTATTTATTTCATAAGAAGGATTAAAACTGCAATAAATTTTAACTATTCAATTTCTCTAACTTTCACCCACCCATCTAAATAATTCATTTGCTCTTTATATAGTAGACTTGATTTGACGGTGTTCTGGATAGATGCATCCTCATTGGTATCGCCTTTCTGACCTTTTTGTTACGTTATCAGAATGAGATAAGTTTTTTTATTGCATTGTTATACGGTGGCAGGTGCTTTATGTGTACACTATCAGATATAATTTTGGTACTATCAGGTGTGGCCTCCGTATTGTCAGTAGCGTGTGAGGAGGGGAGACTCGGTTATGGTGCATATAAGTGTTAGGAAAAAATGACGTTACTTTGGGTAATATACTAGCGCGTGACCCATTATCATAAGAAAAAAAATTCTATCATGGCCAAGCTTGTTGGTTGCGCCATAGCGCGGCCATGCATTGCCGTAATCTTGGTAGTTTGACAAAGTTTGATGGTCGCGTCATGGTGTGCGACATGCCTTGTCCAAAGTTTGGCCGCTGGAAAAGCCTGTTGGTCGCGCCCTAGCATATGACAAAATGAAACTAATGCCTTGGATACTTGGGCCAAAGTTATGACACGCCCTAGTGTGCGGCCAAGCACAACTTATTCTTTGGCTATAATTGTCATGGTTATGACCGTGTTTTCGCGTGCGACTAGGAATAATCACTTTCTCTGCCAAGGATTCTAGTTACATAGCTATTATGATTTATTTGTATCGTATTGGTCATGATGGTGAAGCTCATGGTCGTGCTCTAGCGCACAAGCACGTATAATCAAATGTTTTACCATACATAAAAATTGGACAGTTCTAGGTCATTCGGCCGAACCGTGGCCAAATTGGGCCGTGCTAGACAATTTGGCTGATTCATGGCCAAATTGGACCGTGCTAGGCCATTTGGCCGAACCATGGCCAATTTCAGATGCACTAGTTATATGGCTGGTCCATATCGATAGAAGTTTCTTATTTAATTGAAGCAGATGAACCTCGATTTCAGATCAATAATAGTTTTATCCGTATTCTATTTAGATGATATTTCATGTTTAATTAAATATAATTTATCTTTTGTATTATTTTATGGAATAGAAGGAGAGCAAGGGCCTAAAAATATACGGTTTAATATTTATATTTTTCTTAGTAAGTTAAAATTATAACAATGTTGGCTCGAGCCCAGTTGAATTGAGAGATTTTTTTAGGCCAAAGTTATTTCCTCCATGTTATTTTTTATTTCCTCCATCTTTTGAAAAATCCTCCATGATGTTATTTCCTCCATAAAAGAAGTTACAAAATTGCCCTTTTACCCATTTTTTCTTCACAAAACCATTACCCTAACATACCCGTTCTATTCAGTACAACAAAACCCATTCTTCACCATTATCACTACCTTACAAAGAAGAAAACCCATTTTTCACCCTAGAGAACTACCTTACAAAGAAGAAAACCCATTTTTCACCATTATCACTACCTTACAACAGCTGATTCGAAGATAGAGAAAGCTTGGAGAAGAAATTCTAGGTTTTCTATGTAATTTTTTGTTTATCGGATGATAATGACCTTATCGTATGTAATTTTTTGTTTATCGGATGATAATGATGTTTATCGGATGTATCGTTTTGTTTATCGGATGATGTTTTTTGTTTATCGGATGATGTTTTTTGTTTATCCTTGTTGTTTAGCCTTGTTTAAGTGTTTAGAGGTTAAGAAACAATAAAATTTTAATATACACTGGTGTTTTACACTTGATTCCGAGAGGGCCACTCGGAATCAAGTGCAATGTCCCAGTGAACAAGGCTATCACATTAAATAACGAGACAGAGGGTTTGCAACTGATTCCGAGTGGCCCTCTCGGAATCAGTTGCGCATTTTTTTTGAAAAATTACAACTGATTCCGAGTGGCCCTCTCGGAATCAGTTGCACATTTTTTTTGAAAAATTGCAACTGATTCCGAGTGGCCCTCTCGGAATCAGTTGCACATTTTTTTTGAAAAATTACACCTGATTCCTAATTCCCGGCTCGGAAATAGTTGTTTTTTTTTTCAGAACTGTAAAAATCGGGTTTAGCTAAAAAAATAAGTTTCGAAATAGGTATTTTCAAGCTATGAAGTTGTAAAACGTAAAAACAAGTTTAAATTACATTGTTTGTCGATTGAGTGTTGTTCTCCGGTTTTGTTTGGGTTTCTTCATTTTCCATGATTAATCTTCAATAAAATTGAAGTTCTTTGTTTTAAGGTTAATTTTAGAGATAGAATCATATATCTTGGATTAAAGTTAGGTTAATGCTGTGTTTTTCATATAAGACTATCTACTAGATAAATGGCATCTAGTGATAAATTTGAAATAAAAATAAGGGTAATTTGGTAAAAGCAAGTCACTAGTGTTTTTGAAAGTTTGAAAGATGGAGGAAATAAAAAATAACATGGAGGAAATAGCTTTGGCCATTTTTTTATCTGAAAAGTATATTTTATATATATGACACATGTTATGTATTTTATTCAAGTGGTCAGATTTCCAAAGTATAAAGTTCTTTTTAACTTTGGTAAGTAACCATGTAATTTTTTGTCACCGATTAATACGGGTAGCTCGATTACCTTTATTAATCTTGACTCTTCATTTCTTTTCAACTTATTCTAAGCGTTAGATTAAAAATTTATATTGTCTTCAATTTTACTTATTAATACGTTATTTTTTAATTATTTTTTTTATTCATTCCTTCTATATTCTTTTGACTAATTTTAATATATTTTTTTGTGAAATGGGAAGAGAAAAAGAAACTAGTAGAACTTTTGATATCCGGGACGATTGGATTAGTTATTCCGATGGTGGTGGCGTTTTTAGCAAACAAGAGGTTTCTGAAACCTTTTACTTAGTTCTTTCTCGTAAAAAAATGATGTAAAGGTTAAGATAAAGTAGTCGTTATTTATTGTTGTTTCTCTTTCTAATATTTTTTGTCTTTTCGTTCTTTCCAGAAATAATTAATCTTCTGCAAAGGGTGGTTCTCCCGGTGTCTCATTGTCTTCCCAAGATGCTCCAATCGCGACATATGATGATTTATCAGATTCTCAGATGGATTGTTAAAACTATCATGATTTAACGACATTTTATAACATACGAATGTCAGCATAAACTTATCGATTGGTCCATTCATGAAGGTGTTAAAACTAGGTTTTCGGTAAATAAGAAGACTCTGCTTAATGACCGTAATAAGGAAGTAGTTTTCTTTAACCTTACTCTTTATCAAGGGCTTCTATTTCCGCTTGCACGAGAGCTTGTCGACTTCTTCCAGGATAGTCATATTTTTCCATCTCAACTTGCTCAAAACTACCAGCCCTTACTCGTGCATGTTATCATCTTACTGAATAAGGATGGTCAATGCTTCTCATCACATGAAGTCTTTGTTTCTTATAAAATAGGTGGCCACAAAACTAGCGTATTTTCACTTTATAGTGGATTTTTGTTACAAAATATTATGTTCATTCATTCTGCGACCCATTTTGTTATGGTATTCTAAAACATGTGAGATGATACATTATTCCCTTAAGATTAAAAAAATCATCGAACTCATGACTGCAAAATTCTAACCTATTATATGTCATAAGACGCTTGATCTTTTTTCATGTCTACTTCTCGATCATTGTCTTTCATTTGATAAAGCTTGAATATGCCTTCTCTTTGGTTTTTAGAAAATATACCAATACCAACCTTAATTAATCATCGATTAAAATCATGTAATATATGGCTCCTCTTTTCGATGAAATGGGCCTCAAATATTTGAGTGAATGTAATCTATTGTCCATTTAGTCTTTCTTACAGTCTACTTGCTGAATTTCATTTTATCTTGTTTACCAAACACACAACGTTCACACAATCCCAATAATTTTGTTGTACATCCTTTCGGTAGACCTATATTTCCCAAAACACCCAATCTTATTTCAGGTATGTGATCAAGACACCAATGCCATAATTGATTCATATCCTTCTGCCATTGGCTGTTACTCACTGATTATGCGACTAACATCAAGTCCAACATTTCCTTTCAGAATGTAAACCTTTTTTTTATAAAATGTCTTTCATACACATCACGAAACCCTTTGTCATATTGATTACACCATCATCTGCATGATACTTAAACCTTAAAAATCTAGTATCATAAAATATATCCAACTCCATTTCAACCCAAGAACATGCCAACAATTTACGATTGTGACAATACCGTCGAACATTTTAATCTTGACGTTACCGATCCCACAAATATATAATAAAATATTGTTCCCTAAATAAACAGTTAGAGTTTTTCTTATAGTCTGAACTTACGGAAAATGCATCATATGTACTACTAGTTTCACAATCATCAATCATGCATTCTTTTTGCTAGGTTTGCAATATTTTTATTTTTTATGTACCTACTTACCTTTCAGCTCGAGATAATTTTACATGTAATGACCATGTTCAACGCATTCATTACAGTTCAAATTAGTGACTCTTGATTTGGATCACCTCAATTCTTCTTGTTTGAAGAACTCACTTTGTTGCATTTCACTTAAATGTATGGTTACAACTCTCTCAACTCCTTTACTTTCAACGCCTCTTTGACATCTGCCACATATAACTTGTCATACTATACATGATGGTATCAACGAAATTCTCGTAAGAAGTTGGTAACGATCTCAAAAGATATAAGCTTTGATCTTAATCGTCAATTATGATATCAATATTCTCTAGATCCATAATAATTTAAAATTATGAAGAAATTTAATTATTGATATACATTTTTCAGTCTGAAATTATAAAAGTGTTTCTTCAAGGATAACCGGTTCACGATTGATTTTTGTGAGAAAACTTCTCCCAAAGTTTTCCATACATAGGCATAATTCTTCTCACCACTAATCTCGCAAAGAACGGTGTCATTTACACTAATTAGTTACCATCATATAGCTCTTTCTTGGAGATATTGTTTCTCATATGATTTCATCTCTACTGGTAACTTATTCTCCACATCGTTTTACAACCCCTACAATAACAAATAATGATTTAGCTTTATATTTCACATCGCAAAGCTAGATACCCTCATCAAATCTTTAGATTTTATATTTGTTGACGTAGATGCCATTGTAAACCCTAAATACATAAACTCATACCTTGATACCAATTTGTTATAAATCAAGATGTAATATTTTCATAAATTTCTCAAAGACAAAACAAAATAAAAGAACATGAAAATAAAAGAACATGATATTTAATGTGGTACGACAATGTCTATGTTCACGGCGATGTAGCCAGAATGATGAAAAAAAACAACGATAGCTGAAATCATAATCCAAAGGTAACATGATCATGAAACCCTGTATAGGGTTATGAGACTCGATACTCTTCAGTAAATAAAAAAATATTATTCCTAATAATTGTTTAAAACTTGGAGCATATGAGGATTTATATAGTTGTTGCTCAAAATCCTAATCAAAATACAAGGAAAAAAAGTAAATTTCTTAAAAATAAAATAAAGTCAAATCAAATCTTGATACAGTTAGATTTCATTTGAATAAAAAATATTTTATTTAAAATATTAAAATTAAATTTAAAAAAAAAACTAAAAAGTGTTTTTTTGGGATTTTTAGCCGCATCATCCTCTCCAGGTTGAAGAGAATCCATCCTCGAATTCATAAAATCATCTTCATTAGCAGTTTTTTTTTTCAATTTCTACATTAGAAATTAAAATACAGGAATTATAATTGTTTACCTTATCGAAATAAAGATGAATGCTTCTCGAGTGTTCTTTATTTGAAGTCATATTTAAGTCATCCAGTTGATGAAAAAAAATGGTTTCCAAAACCTCTCCATAACCCAAGGCAACATCTCGATAAACAAGCTTCTTCATGATCTGTCAATTGGTAGTCCATTTAAACTCATTTGTTAACTGGTCAACACGACCGTCAACGAAACGTATGGTGTTGTCCATCATACCCAAATGATCTTCGAGATATTTACGACCATATATATTGTTCTCTTCTTTAGACCTTAAATCAGAAAAATTAGGTTTCAGAAATACACTTATTGCATATATGTAGTAGGAATTGATTGCTCTGATACCAATCTGTTGATAAACGATAAGCATTGAGAATCTGTCAGCTGAGAAACATATATAAAAAGTAGAGATTTTATTTTTTTGTAAATATATCAACAATGTGCATATAGAAAAAAAAACGAAAGGTTTTGTGATGGTTCCAGTTTGTAGGTGATGACAAGTGACATAACAATTAATCTCAATATGTTTGGTACGCTCGTAAAAAACTGAATTTTCTGAAATATGAATAACAGCATGATTATCACAATGTAGTGGAATAGGATGATAAAGAAATATGTGGATATTGGCAAGCAACCGATGCAACCAAATAATTTCATGCGTAACTGACATGACAAAAAAACAATCACAAGTAGCCATGACACAATACTCATTTTTTTCAAAAGAGTGTCATGCGACATATAATATGGAACATTAGTCTCAAGAGGAGTATCAACAATTATGTTTTCAGTGAGTCTAGCATATTTAAACAAATCAATTATGTACTTTGATTGCGATAAGATATAACATTTTCGAGAATAATCCACCCAATTCTCAAAAAGTAATATGTCATACCCAAGTCATTCAAAGAAAAGTGATGTGCCAATTTATACTCCAAAGATGTAATACCATCATAATCATAATTAATAATATCATGTCATCAACATACAATGATAATGTTACATTTGTGAAATAACACTGAATAATGATGATTAGTTAAGAAGTCAAACGACGATCAACATGGAAGACTTTTGAAACCGAGCATAGGGTGCTTCTTTCAAACCACAAAAAAATTACGAAGCTTAGAAACTTTACCACACTGATGAGCAACACCAGGAGGAGGAGTCATATAACTTTCTTCACGAAGATCACAATTCAAAAATTAATTCTTCATATCCAATTTAGGTATTCTCCATCGACAAATAGAAACAACTAGAATGAAAGTATGGACATTCGTTTTTTTACAACATGGTCCAAAATTTTCTTCATAATATATGTCATATTCATGTGAATAACCTTTAGCAACAAAGCAGGTCTTATATCGTTCAACAGATCTATCAGATTTAGTTTTCATATTGTAGACCAAACGAGAACCACTAGTATATTTCCTAGACGACAGCTGAACCAAATCATGTATGAGTCTAATGCAAAATATTAAGTTTCTCAACCATAAAAACATGTCAAAAGAGGATCACAAACTTCCCCTATATAGGATAAAGGATCAGAAACATGATTGCTTAATACAATAAAATATACAAATAAAGTAGAAATAAGATGAGTACTTAAAATGAGGGAGTTTAGTAGACTTACGAATACAAGTGGACTAATATGGAAGATGATCATTCGTAATCTATTCTAATAACTAGATGGTCGTATGATCATAGGCATTGGAGGTGGATATATCATAAACCAAAGTACCAGATAAAGCGTAATCTGGTTTGGTATGGAAATGATCAATACGAACAAGATCTGACTGTGACATATGTTGTGAACTAGAAGGAATGTAAAAGAATAGAGTATATTTTGTACACGATGTGAGATATATAGATTTTGACTATCTGGATCAAATAAAACATATCTTTTTGTACCAATACTATAACCTAAAAAGATATATAGACCAAGGTGACTATTTATTGCGTTCAATATGTGTTCGAAGAATAAAACAAGTTTAACTGAAGACGTGCAATGAAGAATAATTAAGTAAATGATCAAACAAATTTTAAAAAAAGGACAAACTTGAATTATGATATATTGGGAGTTAATCACATAAGTATGAGTAAGTACTATTTCTTCCTAATATGCACTATGAACCTCTACTGACAATAATAATGAATGATCTGTATTAACGAGATGTCGGTGTTTCCTTTCAGCAATTCTATTTTGTTGAGGAGTGCATGTAAAATAGATTTGGTGGATAGTCTCATAATAAGCAAGTAAAAACAATTAATGACAGATGAGTGTTAGATTTCAAAAGATCTCGAAATTTATTGAATATGGTAAGGAAATCAGACTCGTGTTTCATAAGATAAACCAAAGTATAGCGAGTGAAATCAGTAATAAAAATTATAATATATAGAATCCTTTGTGATAGATATAGGAGAGGGTCTTCATCCATCAAAATGTACAAGATAAAATTTATAAAATTTACAACCACTACAATCAGATATATTATGAATGTCAATATACCCTAAAACTGTTGTAGAAACCAAAAACTTTGAACAAAACATTGAAACATGCCCAAATAAGAATGCCAAAGTTAAAAACCAAAAGATAAATAAATTAACAAAGGACGAGCAATCCCGACTTCATGCAACAATATCTCATACTTTGATCTCATCCAAATTATAAAGTCTATCTTCCCTACAGAATGTCTAAATCACCTTCTAAGATCGTAGATCTATAATATAATTATTAGTAGAAGGAGAAAGAGCTGAGAGATCAGAATCATATAATTGACAAACATATACAAAATTTAAAGTCACATTAGAAATATGATATACATTTTATTGAGATAAACAATGCGAACGTGCCAATTCGTTCCAAGAACATTAGAGTATTATCAAAAGTCATGATCGACAAAGATGGAGCAAAATTAATAGACACGAAATAATTAATATCATGAGGCATATGATGAAAAACATTGATTCTAAGAACCATAAATGAGACGATTTATCTGAATTACTGGACAAAGATAAAGTTTTATGAGAGGAGACTAAGATGGCATGAGTTGGATTTTATATCCAAGGAGCAGCCTGGGTGGATCGTTGTTGGCGGTGGTCGTTGTTGATGTTGTTATTGTTTGCCTTTGCTTTAAATTTTTTACATTGAGCCTTATAATGATCCTACTATTTACAGAAAATATATTCCTCATGAAGGGTCTTAGAAACTAGCGTGTTTTGGTTGTCGGCCATATAATGTTGTGGAGCAGCAAATACATAAGGAATCAAAATTATGAAATACACATTGTTAGCCTTAGATGTAAGTTGAATATCTTCTACGAACAGGTCATTAACAACTCAATTAACATATGAGACAGGAGAAAGATGCATATTATCCCACGCAGTCCCTTAAAATCATTCTACAGAGTCATACATAATTGTATCATATATTGTCATTCCCTACGACCAATATATGGTTCAAATTCTCTTAAATTTGCAAACTCTGTGAAAAATCAATTGATTCCAAAGATTTGTCATTTACGAATAACTTTTTGATACTTATATCATTCGATCGGAGTGTGTAAAAACTGGTCATATTTGGCGAAACTAGACTGTATATATAATATATCTAGGTGATCCTAAACTTCTTTGGTCATCTCATACTTAGCCAAATGTAAACCCGTGGAATGCGTAACAAAATTGTTAATCCACATAAACTATTTATATTATCGGACTCTCAATCGCCGACCAATACGACATAGTCGATTGTCTCGTTTAACCCGCACACATATAACATAGCTCAACTTAGATTTTCCACACAAGAATAATCTTTATAATATATAATATAAACAAAAATATTACGGCTAGACATGATAAAAACATATATATATATATATATATATATATATATATACTACAATCTCAAATTCTCAAATCTACAAAATTCAAATTTTCAATCCTAATACCAAATCTACAACTTCGATCTCAAATCTCAACCAAAACTTTAATCTCAATCTCGTGTTAGAAATCTTCAATCTATAATCTTAAAATATAAAGGAAAATAAAAACTTCAAAATCCCCAAATATAATCAACAGTTGTTAAACTGAAATCAACCATATTAATCTCAATCTCAAATCTCAAATCCCAAATCTTAAATCTCATATCTCAAATTTTGTCTTTAAATTTTCATATTCCAATTAAACAAAATTTAATAAGCGCAAATTTATAAAAAAAATACCATGAAATTAGGTTTTTATGAACAATACTGAAATCCAAGTTGAGTCTCAAAAAATATGATATCATATAAAATAAAAATAAAATTATTATTGAATTTTTTGTATTATAGGTAAATGTATTTGTACAAATAAAGACACCACAATTATATGTCGGTCGCTATGGAATCATGGAAATAAAAGTAAATTTAATCAGCAAAACACATTGCTGCCACTATTATTCAACAAATCAAATACTACATTCAGAAGCTTGACCATCTTAACCTCATAAAAAACGTTCAGTGGTCTTCAGACTCAGATTCTACCTACGTCATGGGTTGTTATAATCACCTTAAGCAAACTCGAAAGATAATGGTTACAAACGAGTCACCTCTAACATAAACAATGTGCAAGAAGAACATCGATTGATCATGTTTTCTAACTTGAGACTCTAGTGGTGGTGTTGTTATCAGGAACAACCAAGGTGAAATCATTTCAACTATAAGTAGGCTTTATGGTAAACATACCCCTATCATAACTAAAGTCGTGCTCTATTTGATGAGTTTATCCTTTGTTTTAAAATGAATTTTTTAAATATTTGACATATAAACTAACTCTCAAATATTAATGGCTATGTTAAGACACTATAATGTTCCTCGGTACCTCTCATCTTTACTTGATTGTTGCAGAAAACTAATAGCTTCAAGCATGACCATAACTCACATTTACAGGGAGCAGAATGCAGCTGCAGACTGGCTAGCAAAGTAGACTCAAAAATGCAAATTTAAACAAAATCTAAAAGACAAGCAAATCTCTAATCAACTTAGAGTCGTCGCTTTTTCAGACAATCTTGCAGTAAGATTCACAAGAGAACTATCTTAATCTTACTTGAACAACAACTGTACATATCATTTCATCAAACATTAATCAAGTTTACAAACTACGAATATATTTGATATAACAATAACATTTCAGTAAAACCAAAAAAATCTCTTTTACAGTTTGAGAACTCAGCTCCTCAACCACGTCAAAGTAAATTCCTCACTACAATTCCCCAACTTATAAAGAAATCTCATTATAACAAGTTACCCTTTTGCTTTCAGCAGTTTCATATTTAATTTAGTAGCAATACAAGCATTTAGAAACAAATTTTCTCTATGTTAAAAAAATAAATATATCTTAAAAAGCTATCTCTTAACCTGGTAATCTTTTTTTTTTTTTTTTTTTTTTTTTTTTTTTTTCGGAGGGAACCCGCAGCCGCTACTCAGAGTGCAATGAGTGCGCACAGGGTAAACCCTCAGTCTGACGCGATAGCCTGCAAACCAACGCCAGAAGGTAAACCACACAAGGTGACAGGCTCAGCCGAGAAAGCGTATGTAGAGGGATTCGAACTCGTGACCTTTTGGTCATAAGAATGCCATACTCAACCAACTCGGCTACCCCCTTGGGGGCAACCTGGTAATCTTAAACACAATAACAGTATCCTGAAATTTGAAGGATAAAAGACAGGGAATGAAAATTAAAAATAACTTCTAAAAACTTATTAACCGATTTTTAATAAGTTATTGTATAATGCTAAGCCCAACAACAATTGGGCCTTATGTAAAATATATTTAAAAAAGAATCACCACAAACCCAGGATAAGTATGCCGATATGGATAGCCCATAATATAAAGAAAGGAACTATATATACTAACAAACTTAAAACAAAACTTCGTGAAATATCTTGAGGAAAAAAAGAAAATTACGGCAAAACTGAATTTCTTTTCAGATCTTATCTTAGAACAAAACGCTAGAAATGCATATCTTAACGTTACAAATAAGATATACTAAACAAACAAATTTTTTGCTCTCGCTGTGCCAAACAGCCAATTTTTCTTACCAAAGCGTCTTTTAGTCGGTTAATATAGTATATATTCTAACCAATGTTTGATTGTATTGCATGATATGGCTAAAATATGTCTCCAGCATACATATTTCCAGAACCCTTCTGCTTTCTGCTTACCATTACTATTAGGATATCTTCCGCTTAGGATTTTGGGCATCGATATTGGTGAGCATATATTTGATAGCCAATGTCAACCCGGACTATAAATTAAATAAACGGAACTGGCAATAAAAATGGAGGATTTTGGGCATCAATATGACAACATATCTAGAACTACTTGCTTGTTGCCACAGGCCAAAAACAATAGACAGCATTTGTCCCCATAGATCAACTGATTTTATTACTGAGAGAAACAGGATATCACCGAGCAAAGTACCTAGCAATGCTCCCAGTAAAGCCTAAACGCAGGGGTCACGTCAATATGCCCGACATCAATGCCTAACTCATGGGTATTGGTAGAAACAAGACTGCAATTTTTTCCACCAAATAAATTACCCTCTATTCTCTTCATAATCATGAAAAGATGGTATATCTTGTTACTCCTCTATACTCTATAAGACACCTGAAGCTGACACAACCATTTTGCGTTAGTAGCGTTTTATTATAAGCTCTCTTCAATACTACTGTTTTAAGGACCTTTGATTTTCGTTTTGGTTTTTAAACGAACTAGTCATCCAAGTGATCTTGTAATCTCTTGACATAGAAAATATACCTTGAACAAAATCAATTTTCAGCTAAGAAGATCAGCACCAAATTTAGTTAAGGGAATTAAGTTAGAGGAGCAAGACTTCAGACTTCGAATGTTAGAAAGCATAGCCGCAGAACCAGACTCTGAGCGTCCTAGGATCTTCATGTAATACATCTTAGAAGGGATGCTATTGTGTCCAAGTGTTATTTGTGGTGAATGAAAACATGGGCAGATGAAACATTTTTGCATCGTACTACACAGCAGCAGCAAGATTTAACAATAAATTTATAGTAGACAGTTAAACTTGAAAGTAGTAACTGACCTCGGCAATATAGCCACCGCGGTAGGAACAAATGGAGTTCAACAGGTGGGGTACAGTTTACTCACGGATCTCGCAAGGTTCCGTATGTCGAGGGTTATTACAATGGGCAATGGTTTACAATAATAAGATATTCAAATTGCTTGGTTGGAAATATACAACTGACTTCTGAGCCCCATTTTCCATCAAAACTAACGGCCAGGGTCAGGGCCAGGTCCAGGTCGAGGTAACTTATAAGGGCACACATCAAAACCAAACGGAATGGAATAAAGTAGAACTAAGGAAAACATACTAGAGCAAGACAAAAAACTAGCAGAGCAGGGCAGATCGAAACCGACCAGGGCCGTATAATGTAGAAAGAGCAGGAAGAAAGGTGGACGATGCGCCCGATCCGAGCAGAAGAGGTACGGGGTAGAGCGCACCCGAACTTACGCCGAGTAGACCTCGATCAAAGTCACGCACGCTCGGCCAAAACAAACTTAGAACCTGTCCACGCCCGTCTAGGATCAAGTAGAGTGCGGTCAAGGGCAAGCACGTTCGAGGAACATAATGTGCGGCATCGCTCGACTAGAAGAAAGCTGACATCGGACCCGGCCTAAGCAGACAAGGCAGCTCCGGTACCCATCAGGCAGAACCACAAAGAATACCCAGCGCGACAATTGGTGGAACCAACCGTTAAGACGACAAACGGTAAACAAAGTTAATATCATACACTGCATTAAAGGCCGGCAATCAGGGTAGAGTCAATAGTCAAACATCCAAGGACCGCGATTAAGGGGAATTTGTAATAACTAATGTAACGACGGTCGTAACCATGGTTCTCCTCTTCTTTCATCTCTTCTGGTAACTTATTCTCCACGACCTTCTACAACCCTTGTAGTACCAATGAAGATTTCAGTTTAATCTTCCACAACGCAAAGCTGGAACCCTCGTCAAATTTTTCAATCATGTATTTTGTTGCTGTGGACACCATTGTGAAACCTAATTGTAAAAGCCCTAATTTCACCACGTAGCTCTGATACCAATTTTGTTATTAAATCACTATGCAATTATCATAAAATGACTCAAGCACAGAACATATGCAAAGAACAAACTGAAATGAACACAGGATTTAACATGGTTCGACAATTGTCTACGTCCACGGGCGCCGCCAGAGAAAAGAGATTCACTATCATAGAAAATGTTACAGATTTCAGATTGTGTATTATGTAGTCCTAGTGGTCTATTTATAAGGAATAAATAGATTTACTAGATAGTGGGCCTAATGGGCTCATATACACTAATAAGAAAATCATTCATTGTATTACAGCTTACTCTCAATGACACAAAACGGTACCGCCGAACACGGTACACTGTCAAGGCACTATTCCACTCATTCACAACAAATCTTCCCCTCGAGGCGAATATCATTTCTTCGCTATCAACAAAGAAACTTTTCTTCTTCTAACTCACCAAATTCCCCTAAGGCATTCACTATATACTGCGAACACTAATCCAGTTTAGGCACTCCCTAAACTTTCGAATTGATACTGCATTGGTCATTATATCTTCTGCATTATCGAGTGTAGACACTTTCTTCACATCAATAATTCTCGTTGATATTATATCGCGAATAAAATGATACCTGACATCTATGTGTTTTGTACGCTCATGGTACATCTGGTTCCCTGTAAGGTGTATGGCGCTTTGATTGTCACAAAATACTTTTGTAGTAGTCCTATATAAGCCTAAATCTACTATCAAACCTTGCAACCATATTTTCTCTTTAACTGCTTCTGTTACCGCCATGTACTCTGCCTCTGTTGTAGACAAAGCTAAATTATCTTACAACTGTGTTTTCCAACTGATTGCACTCCCAGCTAGAGTAAATACATATCTTGTCAGAGATCTTTTTTTATCAATATCACCTGCAAAATCGGAATCAACAAAACCAACCAATGATTCCGCAACATCATTCAGGGATTCACCAATATCGGTATTGTTAAAAGTTAAGCCAACGTTCACAGTATTCTTAAGATACCAAAGTATCTATTTCACTGCCTGTAGTGTTCTTTCCCAGGACATCGGCTAAAAAGCACCCGTGGTCCCCCATGTTTACCACTTGTATCAACTTGGTCTTATTCCTTCAATCATGCATAGAACTCATCCCCATCCTTCTTTTAATATGCATACTACAAGCAGCAATAAGAATATCATCCACATACAACAACAAGTAAACATAAGAATCATCTGACATCTTTTGATGATACACACAACTATCATATGGAATCTTCGTGAACCATTTTGACACCATCAATGTATCAAAACGTTTGTACCATCGCCTAGGTGATTGTTTCAAACGATACTGTGACTGTTTCAGCAGACAAACTTTATCCTCCATATAAGGTTCGATAAATCCTTATGGTTGTATCATGTAGATTTGTTCCTCCAATTCACCATGTAGAAATGCAGTCTTCACATCCAACTACTCAAGCTCTAAATCTTGCAAAACTACTATGGCCAACAAAACTTGAATTGAATTATGCTTCACCATTGGAGAAAACACTTCATTGAAGTCGATTCCTTCCATTTGAGTAAAACCCTTAGCAACCAATCTTGCCTTGAATCGAGATGCCTCAACCCCTGGATTACCTTCCTTTTTCTTGAACACCCATTTACTGCCTATTATATTTTGTCCTTTAGGCAAGTCAACAAGCTTCCATGTTTGATTCTTATGAAGAGATTTAATTACTTCCCCCATAGTACCAATCCATCGACCTGCCTCTGAACTCGTTATAGCTTCTTTGTAACTACTAGGTTCCTGCATCTCAACTTCTTCTGCAACTGACAGAGCATATGCAACTAGATTCGCATACATTTTTGGAAGTCTAATATCGCTTGTTTCTCTGCCCAATCCTATGTTATAAGGTTGTTGTTCTGGTTTGGGCGCATCATCGTCACTATCATCCGATGATGACACTTCACCTCTTGATTCTGGATCCACCTCAGAACCACTTGAATTATTGAACCTGATAGGAACTGATTCTACTTCAAGCTCGACCTGTTTACTCACAATCGATCCCAATTCGACCATTTCTCATACTTCCTTCTGACTATCTATTGAAGCAAACTCATTAAAAGTAACGTCCATACTGATGAGAAAACCTGGAAACTTTGGAGAGGTACACTATAACCTATATCTCTTCACTCCAGTAGCATATCCTAGAAATATGCACCTCTTTGCCCTCAGCTCAAGCTTACCATCTCTCACATGAGTATACGCAGGACAACCAAACACCCTCAAATGTTCATAATCAGCCAACGATCAAGACCAATTCTCAAAAGGAGTTTTACAATTAATGGTCGTTGATGGAGAGTGATTCGCCAAGTAACACGATGTATTGATAGCTGCAGCCCAAAAATATTTTCCCACACTGGAATGCGAGAGCATACTTCGTGCCTTGTCAAAAAGTGTTCTGTTCATTCTTTCTGCGACTTCATTCTATTGTGGTGTTCTAGAACAAGTGCGATGGCGCACTATTCCCTCAGCTTCGCAGAAATCGTTGAACTCACGATTGCAATATTCTAACCCATTATCTGTCCTAAGACGTTTGATTTTTCTTCCTGTTTGGTTCTCAATCATCGTCTTCCATTTGACAAAGGTTGAATATGCCTCATCTTTTATTTTCAGAAAGTAAACCCACACCATCCTTGAATAATCATAAATCAAACTCATCTAGTATCTGGCTCTGCTCTTCGATAGAATTTTGTTTGGACCCCAAAGATCTGAGTGAATGTAGTCCATTGTCCCTTTAGTCTTTCTTACAAGTGATTTACTGAATTTGACTCTAGTTTGTTTACCAAACACACAGTGCTCACAAAATCCTAATGATTCTGCTTTATACCCTTTAAACAAATCTCTATTTCCCAAATAAGCTAATCCTTGTCACTCATGTGACCAAGATGCCAATGTCACAACTTATTTTGATCTTGCCTACTTTGGCTATTAATCCATGATGATGCTACTAGAGCATCGCTCATAACAACACTCCCCTGGATAATGTAAAGACCCTTCTACAAAAATGTCCTTCATGCATACCATTGAGCCTTTTTTCAATTTGATTACATCATCTTCTGCACGGTACTTGTAACCCCTAGAGTCTAGAGTCCCTAGAGAAATCAGGTTATTTTAACCCGGGAACATGCCAGCATGTCAAGATTCTAAAAACCCCGTCAAACATCTTGATTCTGACGTTACTGATACCATCAACAGTCAACGATACCACCAACAGTCAACAAAACTGTACCACCGAACACGGTACACTGTCAAGGCATTATTCAACTTATTCACAACAGATCGGCTATGAAGTGGTATGATCTCTTGTGAATTTAACCCTTCAACCGATAAGTAGTGAGACTTTATTTATCATTGTTTATGACACCAACACAAATATTCCGGCATAAACATTGTTACCCTCATTCCAAGTTGAAATTCAGTCAGAAGATAACACAATGTGATTAGAAAAAAAAATGTGATAGAAAGAAAACGTACAAAAAATGCTTATACATGCAATATTATCACACTTTAATGTGAATTCTTTCTGCTTTGAATATCCATGTAAGAGATCTCGTGTTTATAAATATTTTTCAAGAAGAATGAAGAAGTTACACAATTACAAGAAAGAGGGAGCCCATGCACTTGGTACAAACCCTTAGAACTAGTAAACGGAAGGAAATATGATACTCCGCTTTAGATCAGTCTACCAACCTGGATCCAAAAATAAATCATCACCTTAAAATAAACAACTTCTAGCACGCATTTTCAGCGTCAGTTTACATCGTCGGCGCATGATCTGAAAGCCACCATAATGCGGTCACTGTTAAATCACGCACATTATACGCGGATGGAAACCCGAATAGACCGAGTAAAATATAGAGGCGCCCGAGATAGATTTTTCGAAAAAAAAAACATATTTTTTTAAAATACATCTTTTTTTGTGCCATTATTTTTTAGCAAAATTTAACATTATTTCATTATTATTCTATTTTTCCCTATACGCTATTGTTTTTCTTGAATAGATTAAAATTATTATATTATTATTCTATTCTTCCATATACACATCAAATATATTTCAAACTACAGTAAAATTCAACAATAAACAAATTAATTCATTAGTTATCGCAATATTTTATTTTAAAATTAAAAATCCATTGTATTGTCTTTTTTTTAAATTAAACCTTCATTAATGAGAAAATTAACAAGAGGTTTTGGCTAAAATAAAATGCGCATGGCAAAAATTATGCCCATAATACACTAACCACAGTGGATAAACGACGTCAAATCTAAAATTCCAATTTCAATTCCGTCCACCATCTTGAGGCAATGAATTCCACTTATACCAACAATCAACTTCTCATGGACTAACATGAAGACATAACAGTGTCCCTTAGAAGAACCAGCTGAAGTTAAAGGATATAACACGCAAAGATTTAATCTTTCCATTTGCTAACAATGATTCCACCTCCGAATAACACTGATTAATCAACCTTTTCTTCCCATCTATCTTAGGGGTACCTGCAAATTAAGATAAGAGAAATAAGATTTTATCAAGCCAAAATTGCCACCAAGTTAAGAGAACATCTTAAGCAGAACAGTGGTTGCAAAAGGACCAAATTCAACCCCAGCCCAGAACACCAATCAATATTCTAATAGAAAGAATGCTGATTTTAGAATAAGAGAAGATAAGACACGACCAAGTAATTAGTCTTTAAAATTGAAATATCTCAAATTCAGACTTTCCAGAAAAGTAATAGCCTTCTACTGATCTGGAACTTAATGATTTAATAATCTTGTTTCATGTTGCATTTCAGGGTCCATTTTGTAAGCCAATCGGCTTCTTGATTTTGGACCCTGAAAGTGTGAGGAATTATCATAGTAGACTTTATCAGTCTTCTACAACATTGCAAAATAGATTTCAATGGACCGAGAAAGTTACCATTAGATAAGAGATTAACTAACATCAAAGAGTCAATTTTGATTTTAACTTTATTCCATCTCATCTTATTGCAGATCAGTAGGCCGTCTAGCATAGCTCGTGATTCTGCCATGATCGGATTTAGCTTTCCGCACAGATTAGTCGATCCAATCGTTATGACTCCAGTGTGGTCTCTTGCTATAATTTCACCTCTAGAGCTTCCATTGATCTGATAGGAAGCGTCGGTGTTTAATTTAAGGTAATCAAAGGCAGGTGGACTCTATTTCATGCAACTTGGCTTTACTTTAGTTTAAATGTAGTTTATGCAACTTAAGTCTTGAGCTGCTTTTAAGTCTTTCCTCCAGTGCTTAGATTTGAAACTGTTAGTTTGATCAAGGCTGAAAATGATATAGTTAATGTAATTGATCGTAGACTCCATACTTTGGATCTTGCTATTGAATTTAGCTTTGTTTCTCTCTTGCCAAATAGACTATGGAATTATAGAGGGTATTATGGTTCTAGCATGCACATCATAGTCCGTTGGCCAGAACCAAACTCTAATCATATGGGAAATTGTCATGAATTTGTCAATTTTGATTTTGAACAGGTCTGTATAGTAGCATCAAATACTCAAAGCAAAGTCACAATTTATGAACATATGCTTTAAAGTTTCAATGTTATAGCAGAATTGACATTTTGAAACTAAAATTAATTTTCTTTTTTGTAAATTTGTATCAACACGAATGAAGTTTTTCAGAAGTTTCAGAACTATGAAAGAGCATTTTCTAAGAGTTACCATATTCCACATTTTACCAAACAGATTTGATCTGTTGTGCTTGGTTCTTATTAGATTCTAGGTATCCTTCATGCTAAGGTTTAAGTCATTAGAATTCTTCCATATAATAGATTCATCTGAATTACTATTTACACTAGTCTTGTAAATCTTATCCATGGTTGCTTGAGAAAGAAATCCTTTGAGTCTGTCATTATCCCAAGAGTTTTCTTTCCATATTTCTTTGACTTTCTGATGCTTATACCAAGAATTATTCTCATTATCATTCAGAATAATAAGTGGAGATTGAGCATACCAGTTTTCGAGCCAAAAATTGATTTCACCATTGCCCATTATCCATCTGATATTAGGTTATGTAGTCTGCTTAATTTTTGCTAGCCTCTTCCAAGTGTGTGAACCAGCCTTAGAATATGAAGCTTGTAAACTATGCATTTTTTTGCAGTAAGTGTTTTGCATTAGATTAGCCCATAACCTCTTGTTCTTCCTGAAATAAAACCAGAATTTACAAGCAAAAGTATCTTATAAATCAGTAAGCTTACGAATGTTAAGACTACCCTCGTTAAAAGGTTTACACAATGCATTCCAAGATGACCAGTGTATCTGCTTTCATCATTAGATGATCCTGATAGGAATTTGTTGAAAGTCTTCTCAATTCTTATGATGTTGTCTTTAGGTAAAGAACCACTTTGGATCCAGTAAGTGGGGATGACCATGAGGATAGAATTGATCAGGATAAGCCTTCTTCCAAACGATAAGTTCTTATTTTCCCAATCCTTGATTTTGTTATTGATCTTGTTTATTAGATTAATGTAGTTGTTGGCCCTCTTATTATTGTTTAAAGTGATGCCGAGATATTTTGTAGGCAGAGAGCTTGCACTGAATCCAAATAGATTAAAATGAGTAGTAATCTTTGTGTTGTTTAGCCTAGTAGACATGATACTTTTGGTCTAATCATGGTTTATTGTTTATGATGTTTTTGATCTTTTCATTATTTATCACTTGTTAAAAACATTATGATAAGCTTGAAAAAAATTATCAAATTATTAATATTAGCATTCAAACTATTAGTAAAAATCCATTGCATCTTTTAATATGGTATTTAAAGTTTTAGAGTTGGTCGGATTTTTAAAATTATATATATCTAAATTTTTAGAGTTTGTCGGGTACTTTTTGTATTTTAAAAATAATGTCCTCAGAACCCAATAGTAAAATCCTTAAACTTGTGGGGAAAGTAAAAGTAATTTGTAAAGCAATAGTATGTTAACAGTAGATGAATGAAACTCAATAATTTTGGTATCTTTATTAAAGGGTTTTAATATATTTGAGAAGGCCCCAAAATTCAACAGCCGCGTACTCCAAGCGATCTGCATGCGCATTCTATTTGGTGCACAATATTACAAATTATATCCTGTAGGTTTGTCGTACAGTTCGAAATTGAAAATGACAGTCCAGCTTGATGTGGCGGTGATACCCGGCGGCTTCATCTCTCTGTCGTATAACGTGTATTTTCTTTAATTTCTTTTTATATTATTTTTCAAAAATTTAAAATTTTGTCGGACTTTAGTATAAAACTATGTATTTGTTTTTACGATCCAATAATTGAAAAGAATTAAACCGAATATTCTTGATTGATAAGTTACTATTCTATCAAACTTTTTTTGGAAGCCATTCCTTAGTATGTTTTTTAAAAATTATCTATTTTTTATAACATATTTAGTTTTTACAAATAATCATATTTGTAGTTTTGTTTTTAATTATTCTTTGACTTAATCGGGAAACTTATACTGTTGTCAAAGGTGTATTGTTTTTTTGGATTATTTTAAATCAATGTCTGGTCCTATTGACAATAGGATGGTTTTATGGATAGATCGTTGGAGTTATTGTGTTTCCTTCTCTTTTAGCTCTTGCAACCTTTTTAATTGAATGTAACACTCCCTTTTTAAAATCCATGTAAGTGGTCGGTTCTTTTGAATGGATAAAGTGTTGTACTTCATTTTGTCATCTGCTCCATACTGTAACATACCATTGTTAAAAGTGATGGTTGAAATATTCTTTATCAAAAGATTAATCTATTTTATGGTTGTTGAAGAGTGACAGTAGGAGTCCATACAAGATTTATAGATCTAATAGGGACTCTTCAGATCTTCCTCGTCTACATAGAAGTTATTATTTATAAAAGCGTATGCTTGATGATACATAGGTCCTTTCCATTTCTCGGTCGAGGATGAACGTTATTCTTTTGCCCAATTATTTGAGAACCTTGAAAGTAATAGTCTCACTATGCTTGGTACTGCCCTCGAAGTTTGGTTGGCTTGTATTAACTCGTGTGGGGGCTTGCGTGTAACAATGATTCTAGTTTGGCTAAAGAGGTGCGATATTCTATTGCACCGATTTTCTTTACAAAAATATTTCTAGGAATCTTGTATATGTTCCGAGGTTGTTTTGCGAATTCTACAGCAGAGAAACCGAGACTTGATGTAGGTTGGAAAGAATTCTCTCGTTGGACCATCGGGGCATGTTCTGATCTTGGGTGTTGTATTGTTGAACATGAGGTTTATGAAATCTTGGTCGTGCTAGTGATACATATGGTTGTGTTCTAGCGTATGTAGGGACTCAGTGGAAATTTTTTGAAGCATTGTAATAGATTGGATGAGGTGGAACTTCATTACGGGAGGAGCTCATGGACTTCTTTTTTCCTATCGTAAGGTAGTCGAGATTTCTAAATTCCTTTTTCCTCTTTATTATGCATGCACATTGGTATTTGGTCTCTTCTTTTGATATTCTGGCTCAAATTTTAGTAAACTATATGGATACATTTATTAGCATTTTAGGAAACATGATTATGGAAAAGTATAAAGTAACATTATTTGCATCATCAACTATGGCTGTATGATTTCTTGCATGTTTTAATGTGTCCGACCAGTCCTTATGGTTAAGAATTTTAGCCCTTGAAGGGATATAAAAATATCTTAATGTTATAAAATGATAAGAATTTTATAGTTAAATAGTAGAAGTTCGGCTAAATCCAAACATATAGATATCCAGCTCATATCGGTTAACAGAAGTGTACAGATTCGTAAAATCAATATGTATCATATCAGTAAAAACCTCATGGTGGAAAATCTATACTAAAGAAATAGTACCTACAGTTTTTCAGGAACACAGCATTAGGATGAATGTTGACTATTTAGAGGATTGTTGATTTCAAATAGAGGGGGTTGTAATAGGTCTCAAGATATATTTATTATTTGGTTGGATACATTTAAGGTCGAATTGAAAGTATATACATATTTCACATTAACATTTCAAGGTAATTAAGTACATATGTACTTAAGTATGAGCAATTAAAAATAGATATGGGCAATTATTTTTCATATTATTCTTATAATACACACCACAATATATCCAAATAGTTTATTGGTGGTGATAATATGATTATTGTTGCGTCCATTTGCTCACATTGGTGGTGGTGGTCATTTATTATTGATCTTCATGTACAAGATTAATCAGTTCATCTATAGAAATCAGATTACATGATTTCCATTAAGTAAATGCATTGTTTTGGTAGTATATGATGATCAAAGTAGAAGATTATTATAAATTTATATATCGTTACACGTTTGATTATGTATATAATTGTTACTGATAAGAAATTAAATTAATAAATAATCAGATAAACAAAATAAATAGGATTTGGACCAATTATTGAGGTAAATGTGTAGATATCGAATCAAATTTGGGTTTTTTTTTATGGTTGAACTTGAATGTCAAAAATTAAGAATAAACATATATTTATGACTAATTTTTGAGAAAAACATTAGTCAAGTTATCGTCCCTTATCATGGAACAAAATTTATGGGTATGAGTGTAATTGTGCTTAAGTTATAACCTTATTTTGAACTCATAGATAAAATGGACCTTCAGAGAATAATTCTTTCAATAGTTAAGCAAAAGTAAACTCATCATACTACTGGTTAAAAGATACAAAGCAAATTGTTTTCTTCTTCGTTCAAGATCCATGGACCTAAAAACCTTCATCTTCATTCAAGATTGGGAGATCTCGTGTTACAACTAGAAAAATGGATAACAAGAAAAACAATATTATAGGAGATTGTGAAGATGTCAACGATATCGTGTAAGTATATATTTAAGCTATTAGGGATAAATCGTATATGATAGGGAGTGATATTTAATAGTATACAGATCTAAGGGTTTGAACGGCTTAAACTTTAAAAAATTGGTATCATGGCCTTCCCCTGGAGATCGATTGGTAGTTTTTTGCTCATAACATCAATTGTATAAGTATGGAATTTAATTTTAAGTATAGGATCTATACTATTAGGAATTGTTTGCTTTTTTAATTGGTAAAGGTATAAATCGAGGGTTTAAAATTGCATGCTTGCTGGATTTGGCATATAAAATATTATTGGAGTTTGTGTTTTATCATATGAAATTTTAATCTTAGCCCAAAATAGTGTTTTTACTCGATTTTGCGAGATGGTCACTAATGAAAAAGGTTAAAATCACAGATGATACACCACAAATTGAGCCAAAAACAAAGACAATGCTGCTTTTTGTAGCAACCCATGTTGTTGTCGCTGCAAAAACCACCATCGTCGTGATAACCTTGTATTTTCTACGGCAAAGCTGCAGTACTGTAGCAAATATACATCACTACAGTTAGGCACCTTACGTGCAACTTAAGAGGTATTTATTTTGGACTTGAGAGTACATAATATATTTGGACGTTATGTTTCTATGTATTTGTTCGATATTATTTAGATTTCATGTCTAATATTTGATTGATTTTGGTAAGTAGATCATGAATTCAACATATCATTAAAGTGATTCATGTTGGTGAATTGAGGAATATAGGATTTTGATTTTTCATGATCAATATTATTACAAGTATTGTTGACCAAAAGGAAGGTTAATGTTTGACACATTTAATCATGAATATGAGCTTTTTAATCGTAAATTGGTCATAAAGTGTTTAAATTCTATTATTAACATAATATGACCAAAAGGACGTCAACCCATATGAGGTTTCTCCAAAATAAATTCTATTAAACCTGGATCAACATTGATCTTTCTCAAACTCATACAAATACATGTTAATATGTAAATATTGTTTCAAAGTTTATATGTCAATGAATGTGATGTTAATACGAAGTGTGTTATATGTAATGTTGTAGTAAATACCTTTAACCTATTAGGAAATAAACCTCCTATTTTTTATGAATTAGTTTTTTCAATAAATATAGGACATGAAATTGCATTCAAACTGTCATGATCTTAACCTGATATAAAGGACTAAAAAGTTACGTCATTCACTAAAAATAGGTGTCATAAGGAGAGAAAAATATTTGGTGTCTGAGAAAAATCAAATACGGTGTGCTTGGTAATCATAAAATAATGAATACTTTTAGCATTCAATGAGGTTGTCGCAACTGATATCGTTCATGCAATTGACTCTTTCAAACATCTGAGAAAACCTTTTTCCAAGTTCAATAGGTAGAGATTAATATTTTTTTTATTTAATTTCTCACCATAAAGTGAATGAGACAACAAGGCAACATATTTTATAGATTTTAATGATCTTCTTAGAGTTATAGTCATTTAAGATTGACTTGTTTGAGGAAATTCTGGTAGGTTGTGTGTTTTGATTTTTTTCGTAGTGTGAGAAGTGAACAATTATTGAACTGACTTTTTGATGAAGGTGATATAAGAGAGAGAGAGAGAGAGAAAGAGAGAGAACGGACGGCTTCAAAACACAAGAAAGAAGAAAAATAGTGGATATAAACCTTAACCCTATGTTAGAGAGTAAAATAGACTCGGAGACTCAGAGAAAATAATCTCAACATTAACTTCATCAAAGTCTGGCGGAAAAATAAGGTATATGATTTTTCATATAGCACCTACCCAAAATCTTAATCCCAAATAAAGGAAATTACATAAATGTCTTAACGTAAAACAAATAAATAAAAATAACGCCTAAATATAAAAACTGGTTTTTGAAGGCTTTATATGTCGAATTTGGGTATCAAACTTTATGAAAAGTCACATCTTTAAAATCTGACGGCACGTCAAAATCTTCAATTTAAGTACATGTTTGATCCAATTCGGATAATTGAGCAAGAAACCAGTCTATATGCATTCTTAGCTACATCACTTCTCATGCTATATAGTGAGTTTTCAACATATAAAGCAAAACAGATAAAGTATAATAGATCATTTTATAATGCTTTTGGTTTGTGAGTAATGAAACCTAATGATTCACTTTTTGTAGATTGATGTTTGTTGTGTAACTTGATATGACACCTCCAGATGGAGTCTGAAAGGTACAAAACTTATATAAAAGTTAACGTTAATCTCACAACTCTGATATGTTTAGAAATAAATTTATTTTTAGTTGCAAAAAAGTGGTGGAGTGATACAATTGTGACCATCCATGTTTGTATTTATATGAAAAGTACGATAAAGACTCGAAGCCTTATTGATGGTGAAAGATCCATTTACCATGTAAAAGGAATGTGTGCTTAGTTTATGTCATTTTTTATCTCCAGTTGTTACTTTCTAGTAGAAATTCCATATATTTGAAAGATATTATAAGGAATTTGATATTGTTTCCTAAATTAGACACCTTATAAAACTTATGACTTTTTAGGAATAATCAAATGACTTTTTTACATGATAATATGATAAAAACTTGACATTTAAAAATGAATATTAATTATATTTATTAAATACTAGTAAACATCACAAAAAACATTGAACATACATGTATCTAATGAACTAAATTATAAGGCTGAAAATTTTATAAATCTTTGACGCAAGAAATTAGGTCATATATCTATGAAAAGAATGGATTAGCTTTTTATTAAAGGTTTCTTAAGTAATGTTTATTATTCTGACTTTGGTTTTTACATTGAATGTATCAAAAGATAACATAGCACGGTGAAAATGTTAAGTGCATACAAATTGAAACAAGTCTTGGAGTTGATACATACTGATGAATGTCAATTGTTCGCAAAGGAATCATGGGACGCGTGATGATTATCTTATCTCATTTATAGATGAAATTTTTATTACGCATATTTATACCTTACCCATGAGATATCAGAAGTCGTAAGACAAGTTTATAGCTTGTAGGACCGAAGTTGTACAACTTGATAAGAGCATTAAGTGCATCAGATCTTACTATGGTAGTGAATTCTATGATAGGTATGATAGTTAGGGTGAAGAATATCATAAATAATTTTCAAAGTACCTAGAGGAGTACATTATATTTTCTCAGAATAAATTACAGATTCTTCCAATATAATAAGTGTATCTGAGAGACAAAAACTTATGTTTAAGGATATAGTAAAAAGTATAATTCGAACTAACAAAATGAAAATGTAGACTTATAAAAATTTAGATATTATGGTGGTTGTTGGGTATTCTGACTTAGATTTTAGTAGGTAGTGTGGATACATTTAGTAGCACTTTGGCCGACATATTCTTATTAGTTGGAAATACAACATTATAGAAAAGTGACACTATGATAGTGAAATTTATTACAAGCTTCAATGCGTCTCACTTGTCATAATGGTAGATAAATTTAATCATGGTAGAAATGATAGAAGATCCTCTAAGACTATATTATGATAATAATTATGTAGTCAACTAGCAAAAGGTCGGTTAAGTTTAAACATATAAGTTTATAGTTAATGTCTGTTAAATAGAGTTTAAAAACTCTTTAAATTAGTATATAGCCCGGTGATACAAAACCCATTGTGGCACATCATCTTACGAAAGCAACGGTATATACAGTTTTTTACGAACACGCCATTAGGATTTATATTAGGTCCCAATATGTTTTTGTTATTTGGTTTTATATGTGTAAGGTTAAATTACAAATATATACATGGTAATCTCACTTGCGTTTCATTGAACTTTATTGTTCATTGAGTAGATCTCTACTTAAGTAGGATTGTAATCGATCCATCTTGTTGACTGGTTTAGATAATATGATTATTGTTGTATCTATTTGCTCATATTGCCTTCAAAAGGTTTTTAGTCTTTTATCATTCATCGTTGTGTAATGGATTATTCAGCTCATCCATAAACAATATATTACACGAATTTCACTAAGTAAATGCACCACTTTTAATACTATATGATGATGCAAGAAGATTTTTGGAAGTTTATGGGTCTTCACATGCTTAACGATGTATTATTTTGGTTGACGGTCCAATTGATAAATATAATAATTAAGAATTTGATCAATAGATGAAAACCAATTATAGAGATAATTGTGTAAATATTAGATCAAATTGGGTTTTTTTACGGGTTGAATCTGAATGTTAATAATAAAGACTGAACATATTCTTTAAGAACTAATTTATGAGAAATACGTTAATCACGTTATCGTCCCTGACTATAGAATGGAACTTAGATGTATGAGTAGAAATTGGTATAAGATATAACTTTATTTTTTACTTATACATAAAACGGATCTCCATTGAATCAATCTTTCAATCGTTAAGCTAAAGTAAATTTGTCACTTGAAATATCTGATATCGAATATCTTGCTTCTTCGTTTAGGATCCAAAAACCCAAAAACTTCATCTACATTCAAAATTGAGGAATCCCGTCAAATAAAAAAACACTACGTGAGACAACTAAAGATATCTATATTATCATATATCTATATCTACTTGTCTTTGATGGAGAACACAATTCAATAGTATAGTTTTTTTGAGTGAGTCAAACTCTTAATGAATAAGTTAAACAGCACAAAATAGTTAATAATATTTTATTACATCTACAATACCAATATATAGCCAACTATAAAATACAATTTTTCAAAACTATTGATCATAATAGTGAGTAATTAATTATTGAGGACAAGCCTATAGGAGACTACCTAAAATGATACTTATTACATGGTCTATATCGTGACTTATCGATATATTCGACAAATCTGTTTTTGTTAAAATAACATAATATTTTTTAAAAATAATAATATTTTAGACCTTCAAAAAGACAAAAATATCCAAACTAAATTTTGCCTCGAAGATTACATAGATTAAAACTAAGATAAATTATCAAAACAGTTATTAGAAATATAGAATGCCATGGAAAGAGAACAATCAGAAACGAAAAGAATTCGAACGTTTATGATTATTATATTATACTACACTATTATTTTTATTAGGGTTAAAAAAAATTACATGGAGAGTATCCCTTTTTTAAAAATACAATACTTAAAACCTCTCCCCTCTCTCTTCTCAACCCAACGGTAACTTGTGTTCATCCTTGGTTCTTGGAGAATTCTGAATCAATCAATGGATAAAGATCCATTTAACTGATGGTTTCTTCTTCTAGCTTCTCCTCCCATCTCTTCCCTGTTGAAAAGTGGCCTTCAGGGTTGGTAGAACATCCATCAATCAGCCTATCTTCCCATCCAAATTTTCAATCCCATCTTGAAAATGTCAATTCTTCCATACAATGGATATCTGCTGGACCAAGCATGGCTGCTTTCCCCTACCTATATACAATGGTCTCTTTGGAAATTCCTAGTAGCCAAACCAATGGTCTTAAAGGAGTCTTCGGATGGTTTCAAGGCAATGAAGCCTCTTGGTTGACTGTACTCTGTGTACCCCATTTCCTATCTCTCTTCCCTCTACCCATCAGCCAACATCTCAAAACAAGTCACCTCCCTCATCTCATTTGCCTCAAACCAACCCCTTGTCTATCCTTTGGTTAATGATGGGTAGCCTCAACTGTAGCCAGTTCCCAAACTCCCTCATTATCATAGGAGTCAAATCCAGCATCTTTGTCTATATAATATGCCTTCTTCTTAGTAACTATTCTGGTTACTCAAACCAAACTAATGGTTTTTCAAAACATTAGTTCACTCTTTCAGTCAACTCAAAAAGTACTCTATATCTAAAGGTCCCCATCTCCTAATCCAACCTCAAAAGAAACCACATCTGTTAGACAGCCCCTCTCTATTTCTTTAGGAAAAGCTCAGGTTCTTATTCCTCTCCTCCCCCCCCCCCTCTTTGTAAATCTAAGCTTATTCAAGCTTTACTGGTCACAAGCCTCACCTATGCTTATATGCCTCTACCTAAACTCGACCCCCAATAGTATCTCCCTAGCCTCTCCTAGACTCTCATATTTTTCAATGGCAGTACTCTATCTTCCATCTATCCCTCAACCAATCTATATACTTCTGCATCTTACTCCACCAGCTTACACCAACCAAACAAGAAATCTTAACATCCCTTTTATTAGCCAAAATTGTTCGCATTACCTGTTAATCTCTATGAAGTCTCCCAAGCCTTCTATCCTACCAGGAACATTCTCTCCCATTCGCACAAAAAATTTCTCCTCCTCCCTTGCCACCTTCCCCTGTATCACCGAACCTCAGCTCTCTACCCCCATCGCACCTATTGTCCATCAACCAAAAACCGCTCATTCATCGCCTCCTCCCCACCTCATCTCTACTCTTCATGAATCCTATGTTAGAAACGCGTTAGCTTTGGCCAGACACCACATGGAGTCTGGCCAAGGACAGGTCATTTTCCAATCAGCAACTTTAAGTGAGATTGAAAATTATTTACCTCCCCTTGTAACCAGTTGCAGTCAGCTACCCCATGTCTTTTTCTCGATCGCCTCCTCTGAGCTCAATCCCCCTCTCTTGGACAACCATCTCCTACCACCGAATAGCTGCCCTCATTCTTCTTAGTTTTATGAGAACCTGGTAGCGTCGATCGGAGAACTCCTTTTCCCCACTCTTCTTGATTATGCTGCCCTAATTAAACCTTTGGTGCTGAGTAGTCAACTACAATATCCTCCACTTTAGTCCCTGTCAGGCTAGTCACCATGGCGTATCCAACCATTAGTGGATCAGGGAAGCAACCCCATCATGGCTTATACTTCCCCGTCCTCGAGTAAGAGAGGGAACTCGATCGGGAAAAGTAATACCCAGACCTCCTCTGAAGTCCCCTCTCACTTATCCTCAGGTCAGCACTACTCTAACAGAATCACCATGTTGGAAACCCCTCTAGGGTCGAAGGACCTGGAATATCCTATTCACCCCCAAGATCTGTTCAGATCCAATTCTGGTGTTGTCCTAGGTATTGATTTTGGAATTGCCCAAGGTATTGAAGACGGAGTCGGCACTGCCTTTCCCTGTTTGCCCTCTGGTTGATCGACAGCCATTAAAAGGAGTGTGGATTTCGAAATGGTCAGGAAGCCTAGATCTAGGTCATCGATTGGAGATGGGCTGGGCAGAGACTCTGTGAAAAGGAGTCATCCAGATTTGAATTCAGTCCAGTCAAAGCCTCCTTCCTTTCTGGGCCGTTACTCTAAAACAGGTGGGCCCACAAAAATTCTTACTATTTACAGACCTGGTCCAAATAGAAACAAAGGTCTTCTGAGAGGTAGTGTATCTTTGGTCCATCACACTCTAATCTGGAACTTTGGGAATGTGGGTAAAGGCCCAAAGGGGAGAAAATACAAGTTGGCCCATGCTAAAACTCCTTCCCATTTCCATTCTAAGGATGTATTAAGAGGTTTCTCTAGTTCGAACTCGATATATAAAGCTAACTCTCTTTCCACTTATGCTAGTTTAGCTGCTGGACATAGTGATAATCGCTCCCCTTTAGCGATTGGAATTAGACATATGGAAATGGTGGAAAATGAATTCATTATGAATGACTCGGCCTTAGGCTCTCCGGAATCTTAGAAGGCTTGTCTCTCTGGATATTTTCTAAACCAGCCTTCCAATCTTGCTTTCCTTAAAGCCAATGTGGAATCTCTTTGGAAAAGGTTCGGTCTTTTGGAATTCAAACCCCTCCCTGAGGGATACTTTCTCTTCAAATTTGGTTCTGAGTCGATGGCTAAAAATATGCTAGAGGAAGCCCCTTAGCATTTTGGCGGAAATTTGATGCTTTTGAAGTTATGAGAACCCCTAACCGCCTTAATTAAAGACCCCCACAATGAAATTCCTATATGGGTCAAGGTATTTAATCTACCTCTTGAGCTTTGGACTGCGGAAGGTTTGAGCAACATTGGCTCGGTAATTGGTACCCCTCTATACGTGGATCATCAGACGGAACGAAAGGAAAAACTTCGATTTGCCTGCATATTCATTATAATCAAAGCGGGCTCTCCTATTTGATATGAGTTAACCTTCAAGATAAGAGGCAAAACCATCACGGTTTCTTTTGAATATCATGGCCTCCCTCCCTAGTGTGATAATTGTGAATTATTTGGATACCCTACTCGTCAATACAAAAAAGGTCCATACAAGCTATCTCCATTTCCAATATCATCATCGTCCACTGAGGAAGATCCTTCTGAATATGTCCCAGAGCAGGAGTCTGGTTCTCGGCTACCATCTATCAGTGAGGATAAGGAGGTGGATCTTGGCGAGGAGGTGGACTTCCCTCCCCCCCCCCCCCCCCCCCACAAAAAAGGGGTTTGTACGGATGGAGCTAAAGACAAGGATAAATTGGTAATGTCCTCCGACAGGACCATCGGCTGATCCACTGTAAGTTCTCTATTTATGAATATTTCTTCTTGGAATGTGCAAGGTCTAAACGACCCTGCTAGGAAAAAAGACGTCACTGGTTTTATTATTAGTAATTATATATCGTTGATAGTTCTTGTAGAAACTAAAGTCCAAAATCATAAAGTAGATCATATAATTATACAAATGGTCCCTTACTGACATGTTATTACCAATCACTTATCTCGTCCCCTAGGTAGAATTTGGATCATCTGGAATCCTAGTGTAAGCACAATTACTAGAATTTCCCAATCTCCCCAGTTCATCCATTATATGGCTAGATGTCACAATTACAGTGCCTCTTTCAACCTCACTGCTATCTACACCTTTAATGAAGCTCAGAATCGTATCCCTCTTTGGAATAACCTCATTAAAATCTCCAAGCAGGATAACCACATCCCTTGGGTTTCCCTTGGAGATTATAATGTGATCCGTCACCCGGATGAGCGTCTTGGCTCATTCGATTCTTGGACCTCTGCTATTGATGATTTCAATAACTGCTACTACCAATGAACTCAGTGATCTCCGAACATCTGGGTTCCCGTTCACTTGGATTAATAACCAACCAACTCATCCCATCATTTCCACAATAGACCGCGTCCTAGTTAACCCGGATTGGGATGCTCAATTCCATATGTCCAATGTCCATATTGGATATCTTAGTACGTCTGACCACACTACTGTTATCCTCAATTTTGGGCTACCTCGCCCAAGACAGAAAAAGGATTTTCATTATTTCAACATGTGGCAATCCCATCCCTAGTTTAAGGACATTGTTCTTAACATTTGGAATCGCCCTACTTCTTCAAGTGGGATGATGCTGGTCTTTGGTAAACTGGTTCGTCTGCAGTCTGAGTTAGCTTTACTTAACCGCGAGGGGTTTAGTGACATTTCCTTCAGAGCCTCGGTTGCTCAAAAAACCTTGTTCGAGGCACAGTCTAATCTAGCATCAGATCCTCTAAACCCTGATCTTGTCACTAAAGAAAATGAGGCTTTTGAGTCTTTCATCTTTCTAAGTCGAGTGGAAGAATCTTTTTTAAAACAAAAATCTAGAGAAACCTGGATTAAACTGGGTGACATGAATTCAAAATTCTTTCACAAAAGTATTAAAGCCCGTCTTTTTCGCAATAATATTATCTCAATTTCTAATGAGTTTGGGGTCAGTGTCTCTTCTCTCGCTAGTGTCTCCAAAAAAATTGTAAACTTTTTTGAGAATTCTCTGGGATCCAAACATTCTGCTAACTACCCTGGTCTTGAAAAAGTCTCTTCTCTGATTTCTTCCAAAGTCAATACTGTTGATAAGGAATTACTGATCCGTGAGATTTCTTGTGCTGAAATTAAATCCGCCCTTCACAATATTGATAGTGACAAGTCCTCTGGCCCTGATGGTTTTAATTCCAGTTTTTTTAAGTCAAATTGAAATATTGTGGGCCCGGATATCTGTAAGGGTGTCCAAGAGTTCTTTCTCACTAGAACCTTAATTGAGTCTTGGAATGCCACATTTATCGCTCTTATCCCTAAAAATATTCTATTTATGTGCATGCTGACTTTAGACCAATTGCCCTTTGCAATGCTATCTACAAAATCATCGCCAAAATCCTAGCCAATGGAACCAAAATCGATTTTCCTTACCTTGTAGATTCTTCCCAATCGGCTTTCATTTCTGGAAGGAATATAGCTCATAATATTCTATTAGCCCAAGAACTTCTAAAGGGATATAATAACAATGCTAGAGGCAAAACGGTTGCCCTTAAAATTGATATTATGAAGGCCTTCAATAATGTTCGTTGGCACCTCATTCTTGACATTTTAATCGCGATGTAATTTCCTGAGAAGATGATTACTTGGATTGTTAAGTGCTTTTCGTCTCCCTCTTACTCTATTATTATTAATGGAGACCTTCATGGAAATTTCAAGGCAAAAAAGGCCTCAGACAATGTGATCATCTCTCCCCTCTTCTTTTTGTGCTTGTTATGCAAGTGTTGTCCGGCATCCACAAAGAGCAAAGTCAAGATGAGAACTTCTGTTTTCATTGGAAATGTCACAAGCAGAAAATCATTAACCTTTGCTCTGTAGATGATCTAATGATTTTATATCATGGTGATACTCAATCCTTCAATCTCATCAAGAAAGCTCTGGATGACTTGTATTCTCTCTCTAGCCTTAAAGTCAATCTTTCAAAAAGTCAAATCGTTTTCTCTGGTATTGACCACCACCTTCATTTGGCTCTTTTGCCTACCATGAACTTCCCTGAAGGCTCCCTCCCAATAAAATATTTGGGAGTCCCTCTTATCACTGGTAGACTCACTCATACGGACTGTCGTCCCCTGTTGCACAAAATGATCTCTCGAGTTGATTTTTGGACTGCCAAACACCTCTCTTATGCGGGTAGACTCCAATTAATCAAATTTGTCTTATTTGCGGGTCAGGTATATTGGTCATCGATCTTTATCCTCCCTGCTAGAATTATTAAAGAATTAATCCAATATCTCTGTCGCTTCCTTTGGTCAGGATCTTCTATGAAAATTCATGGGGCAAAAGTCGTCTGGTCCACTGTATCCACTCCTTATAAAGAGGATATCCTTGGGATTCTAGATTTAAAAACGTGGAATCAGTCGGTCGTCCTTAAGCATCTTTGGTCTATATTCAGTAATAAGAACCAATCGATCTGGTGTGATTAGATTAAAAATAAACGTTTATGGGATGTTTCCATTGGCTCCTCATCTTCTTGGATCTGGAGGAAAATTCTTCGTCTTCGTCTCGTGGCTTGTAATTTGTACAGGGTAGCTATCGGAATGGAGTGAACACTTTATTCTGGCATGATCTTTGGCTCCTCGCATCATCTCTTGCAACATATTACGGCTTTGACATCATCAGTGACTCCTGTCTGGGAAACAATCTATCTGTCTCTCACATAATCTGTAATGGAGAATGGAATTGGCCTACAAATCTAAGATCGGCGAGAGCTCGAAGTCGGGTTCATCTTTAAAAAATCCATAAGATCATCCTCACTCTTCCCCAACCTAACTTCCTCTCAAGGGACGTTCCTTTTTGGGCGGCGAAGGAAGGATGTATCTCGTTCACTATAAAAGACACATACAACGCTATTCGTATGTTTGTCCCAGAAGTGGGATGGGCGGGGTTCGTATGGAATAAATTCAACATTCCGCGCCATTCTTTTATTTATTGGTTGGTTATTAAGGGAAAGCTTGCCACCAGAGACAAGCTTCTTAGTTGGGGTTTTAATACCCCTACTAGGTGTTCCCTCTGCAACTCTGATTTGGAATCTACATCTCATCTTCTCTTTGAATGTAGTTTCACTTAGAGTATATGGGCTTATACTAGTCATAAGCTTGGATTTCTATTTCATCCTTTGTGCTTGCAATCTTGGATTGTTGAGGCGTCAAAATGGTCAAATTCTCGTAACCATTGTATTTGGAGAACTTGTTTCAACGCGGTCATTTACCACGTTTGGAAATAGCGGAATTCAAGAATATTTGGATCCACTCCGGCCATGGCTTCCTTGATATCTTTCCATATCTTATCGGACCTCCGATATAAATTTCATGGTTCCAAGATTGGCTGGCCGATGTAATTTATACTTAAATCTAACTTAAACCTTATTTTTGTTACATGTATTCTTTGTACGGACTGAAGCCTAGATTCTGGATTGCGATGCACTTGGAGTCTCCTCTCAGCCACCTAGTCATTTTAGAATGATGTATGCTTTGCTTAGTTTTAACCAGGGTGTCATCCCCCTTTATTTGACATCTTGATTTAGACCACTCTATTAGTAGTTGTATAATTTCGGGGTATGCCCCAGGATTATGTATGAACCTTCTATTAAATTTAAACTCTTTTCACCAAAAAAGAATCTATATTTAGTGTAAATATATTCTTTCGTTTTTTTCATTGCGTCAGCCGACAATGTTATTAGTTCTATGTCGGAATAAAATATAATATTAATAGTTTTTAGGTTTCAATTTGATTGTTCTTTCACGTTACGTCGCAGACTATTTTTTAATAGATTCACATTTATATCGGTAATGTAATATAAGTTTGTATGATTTTTTTCATCTCCATTTTGTCGATTTTTGTTGATTTTTTATTATGTCTTAATAGTTTGAGTTATTTTCAGGTTTTGACAATGATTTATTAGTTTAATTTTTTATATAAATTTTATTCGGATTTTAAGGTTCTAAATTCAGTTTTGTTTGTTGTTTATGTTTGAACTTGAAAATCACGAGACATTTTATTTTAGGTAACATGAGATAGAAATTCTAAAAATGGGTATTTTTTTAGATTGATTCGTATTGATTTTAAATAGAAATATCAAAACGAAGTTTATTATCCTTGGTATTTTTTATTTTCAATAAGTTACATGTTTTTGGTATTTTGAATAAATTTTATGTGCTTTCAAGCAGTTTAAAATCTTATAAAAATAATTTCGATGAAGGTTATGGAGGTTTCCATTTGAAAAAAGTGTTATTCTCATATATTGAGTTTCAAATGATTTCAAAAAAATTATAGATAGTTAAGATTATTATATTATATTTCATAAGGGGTTGTATATTTTTTATTCGATGACGCCTCAGCTTTTATGCAAATGTAAATCAATGGTTTTATAATAATAAAATATTAATATTTTATTTTATGCATAATCCGAATAGAATCACTTAAAACAACAGGTAATGCGTAGTCCAAATGAACTTATAAGACCTAAGGGATGAAACTGTTAAACGAAAAAAAATAGTCATCGAAGAGAGTTGACGAGGTTCGAGTAAAGTTGGTCAAGTGTACCGGAAATAAAAAGAGAATGAGTAAGTAGAGAGAAAGTATAGAGAGAAAGTTAATAATAAATATTCTAATAACATAATAATAATGATTGCTCAGCTCTTCTTAAAGGTATGAGAAGCTATAATTATAGCGATAATTCTAAGTCATAGAGCTCATATGACCTATAAGAACAAGAAACCTCTATTAAATTTATTTTACGCGACTGATAAATAATCTAAAGAATTGTTCAAAGTTGGATAATAACTCGACTTATAATTTCATTATCAGTAGCCTCAGTATTACTTACAAGCTCAAAAGGAGGAATATAATAAGCCTCTCAAACTGGGTCAGGTGCACCAAACCTGTTTCGATATGCAACCTCAGGTTGATTTCTTTTTTCCTAAGACATATCATTTATCGTGCTACGTGTCACCTTAGGTCATATTTATTTATAGGCATTAATCATAAAAAAAAATTCACGTGTATATCTAATATCATACATGTTGGGGTTCTCAAAGTACATAAAGCCATCAACACATGGGAGAGAAAGATGCGCCATTAGATGATGTTAGTCTATAAATACCTTTGAAGTTTGGATTTCTCCAACATTTTGCGACCTTGGAGAAATAAATATATTTTAGAAAGATTAAAAAAATTGATTTTGTTTTTAATCACTTTCAGTCATCGTAAAAGAAATTCTGACATTGAAGTTTATCTTTTGACCCTCTATGTTAGAATTAAGGTTGCGTTTTCAGTCATCTAGTTCAAAGCTTATGGGAACAATCTCTTATTCGAGCCATTTCTTGAAAGTCATCTTAGATTTCTTTGAAGTTCAACTAACGATCCTTTTCGACTCGTTTTGGCAAGTGACCTTCTTTTCAAGGTAATTGCTTTTATGTTCAACCTTAGTGAGTTATGTCGGATAAATATTTTGGTCAAGTGAAAAGGTTTTTAGGATTTAATCAACCCCTTGAGATTGGAGACAACATTAATGAAGGGTCGTTAAAACATTAAGATTTTTCTCACTCTAATTCAGGTATCTAGTCGAAGTCATACGTCACAAAAGACCCTTATATTTATTCGTCTAACCATCATTTTGGTTGTTTCCCCGACTTAATCAAGTATGTAGCCGACCATGGGCATGTTGTTGTTGCCCAACCACAAGTGGGGTTAATGGACCCAGAGCCAACTAAAATTAGGTGTAAATTAGGAACAAATACTATGAAATTCTCTTGAAATGGTACACTAGGATTCCAAGGGGATCTATTTCCAATTTTAGAGATTTTTACACAACTTTTCAATGAAAATTTACGGGAAGTAAAGAAATGCGAGCAAATGGTGACATAATAATACAGTGTAAGCAGGTTGTGGGAGAGAAGTTGAAGGACTATACAAAGCATTTTGTGTTAACAAAAGTTGGATTATATAATTTTGAAGAGTTGGTAGCCATGGCTGCATTTTCGACAAGGTTTATTATTGGGTGATTTAGCAAATTAAATAACAAAGAGGAGATATTTAACTTTTGGAGTGCCGATGGCTTAAGTCGAGCATCAAATTAATGTGGAGAAATCACTAGAGTTCAAAGAGTGGTTGGACCCAGTCAAAATAATTAAAGACATGTGTCAAATAATCAAGGGCAGTCTTCGAATTTGACCCAACCAACTCGTCCAAATAATAAAAATAGTTTCCTCCTCGAACTGGAGGGTACCCAACTCAAGCTACAGGGTACCAATTTCAAATACCGAGGCCAAATCAGTGGATAATGTCATAATATTATGTTGATTTAACTGATAATGTTGATGCGATTCATAAAAAGGCAAAATGATATGTGAGTTTTAAAAAATCAGCTCCGGTAAATAGACCAAGAGAAGAGCACAACAATAGATGTGTAAATACGTATGTATAGTATTTTTTGGATGAATCTTCTATTAAGTAGTCGAATGTTATGTGATTTATAAAGCTATTATATAGCTAGATAATCGATCATTTTATAATTTTTGGCCATACACGACGTGCAAAATAACCATAAAAATATCATCCAATGTAACATCGGATATGTGTCACATCAATTCTGATAGTACATCAAAACCCAACTAAAATTTTATTTTAGGCATCGAAAATTATTGTCAAAGGAATTTACAATACTAAGTATCATATTTATTTATTTTAGTTACTTATTTTATTTATAAAAACCGTTATTAACTTTTTTTGCATGATAAGTTGGAGTTATATTTTCATATTTGTGACAACTTTATTTTCATGATATATAATAGTTTAATTATAATATCGTTGAGCTAGCGCATGTATAATGATATTATACGGAACGAGCGTTGTACTAGTTATTTGTGCATTTTTTTGTGTACGAAACATTTCACCTTGTATGCGTTAAATAATTATAGAAAAGTATCGAAGACCCAACACAGTCATGTACGTTGGATTAGCCAAATTTAGAAAAATTATATGGACTTACGGTAAGTCTGAACTAAACAAATTATTTTTTTCTGATTACATGAGTTATGGACACATCGATACTTTTCGTGGTTAAATAAAATAGTTCGATAGGTATTTCAAATTTTATCCTTGTAAACCAAAAATGATATGTGCAAGATGATCATCGATAATCATATTTGTTAAGTGTAAATATAGTTATTGATAACAAAAGAGAGAGATTGATTTTAGAGAGAGAAAGTAAGAGCAGAAACTAGCTTTCACTTTAGAAAGTGTCGATCCTTGTATTAATAGCCTCAGCCTTTATTTATAGGCATTCACAGTTAGAGTAACAAAATTAGTTACACAAATTGGACAATTTCATTTTAGTCTCCCTTCTTTACAAACAGTCTTAAATCTATCTTACATCTTTACAATTGATCATATCAAACTTTAATTTATTACAATTAAGCCCTTAACATTCCATATCATTATTAGTAGCCCCCTTGTTCTTATAAAAGATAATAAATAAGAACTAATTATCACTTCGGAAACCATAATAAGCTAGGAAACGTCCCTTGCCAAGTTCAATCTGATTCGTATGTAAATAACTTAAAAGGTATTTAACTTTATATTTATCCTCCTCGAATACATTTATGCATGCATTCATTTTGAAATAAGATCAAGCCTTCGATTGAGCTTCAAAAATTTGTATGTAGACACAAGAATTGGTCTTTTCATAATAGTCATGAACATTTGGTATGGTAGGGTACGCGTGCGATTACTCATTAGTCATTAGATTCTAGGCATGTCATTAAGTCTGACAGTTAATAGACGTCACAATATTCCATTTACACACAAACATTTCATATCTTCAACATCTTTGACATCATTCTCTCTCTCCTAACTTCTTCTATAAATAGCCTTTAACTATTTACCTCACACGAACTTTCTAGAGAGAAAACATTCCCTTCACCTGAGAGAATCCCTTGCTACCCTAACCTGAGTAACCAATTCATTAGCTACCTTCACCGGAAAACTCATACTTTCCAGCCAATCTTCAGGTTAGTATATGAAAAAAACACTTAAAAACCAAAAACCCGAGAAAACCAATTTCCTCAGATCCTGAGAAACCAGTTTTTGGTGCCTATGATTACTTATGCATTAGTGAAAGAGCTCAGAAGTACAGAGCTGCATGATTGATAAACATGATTCTTGATTTTCCACTAAAACGATTCATTATGGTAATTTTCATCCAAAACCAGAGCTCCAATGTGTTTCCAAGTTCAATTACCCGAGAATCTCAACAGCTTTTATCAACAAATCTTTCATACCCAAGACCTCGAACTTCCTCTCCAGCTCATACTTGTTCCACAACTGCATCTCATCAAAAAAATCGTAAAGTAACTCAAAGCTATTTACGTCAAAAAATCAGAAGAAACTCCATCTTCTATCAGTTATGATCCACCTCGATAACTAAGCAAAGAAACTCCTCAGGTCCAGCCAAAAAATAGACTCCCCCAAAGTCATCCTTCCAAAAAGAAAACTTTTATTGCTATGGGAGATTTTGAGGTTGCCAACACTTCACAAAATGCTATAAACAACCCTTCACCATCTTTTTCTCTCATGATGAAGATTTTTGAGACTATCGCAGAGTCACAAAAAAATCCCTCAAATAATGAAATAGAAAAACCAACCTTAACTTTAAAACTACATCAACTTATAGATGAAGCTTCCGACGAAGAAGTTGATTTAGAAGCAACTTAATCAATCGTTGAGGTTGATACTGAAGATGATGCCTCAAAAGATGTCGAAGCTGATACAGATGATAATGCCTTAAAACAAGAACATTATGGAAAAAAAGAAAAAAACAACTCTAATTGAGCTTCCCGAGGATGCTGTTGCCGCAGTGAGTGTAAACCTAAAGCCATTCTACCCCAAATATATGATGGCGTTAAAAATGTGCCTTACAACTACTATAATGAGGCCCAAGCTGGTCTTCTGAAAAAACAATAGGGAATAGCAGATAATATTACTCTTCGACTGCCAAAAGAGGCGGAGACTCTACTTGACTTTAGAAAACATGAATTGGTGGTCTACCTTGAGATCATACACTAAGGTATTCAGTTCCCATTAGATCCGATGATAGTGGAGTAATTCGAACTCTTGGACCTTTGTATAATACAAGAAACACCGAATCAATGATCCACACTTCTATCATAGATCATGGCTTCCAGACTAAGCCAAATTCCCCTCTACATCTAAGATTTCATCGCCCTAACCAAACTTTCAAAAGGACCGGTGTTGCCTTTCTACTACCTAACCCTGGATGATGATCTTAAAATCATCGACGACTTGCTCGAAGCTGACAAATTTTGGAGACAAAACTGTGTCTTCAAATCTGAAGCTTGGGAGAACGGGAAGGAGATATCCAAGGAGAATATTTCGAGATTCAACCTCGTCTGGAGGAGTAACACTAAGTTCTATTTTGTTTTCACTTTTTCTTTTGTTGTATTCCTTTTGTTTAATTTTTCGTTTATATTTTTGTTGTTCTTAGGAATTTCGAAGAGATATAAGGGTCGCAAAAAGGATGCGAAAGACATTTTTGTGAAGCTAGCCACATGTGCAGAAAAAGAGTGGGCCAATGGGTTCCACTCAGTTTTTTATGTCCATCAAATTTACCAATAGTCACTTGTGGAGGATCATCCTGGGTGCTGACCTCCGTGAAAACCTAATGGAGCCACCAAATCCAAATTTGGTGGTGAAGAGACTAGTAGCGCCTGATAGTAAGGTGACTCTTCCAGTGAGAAACATATCTGATAGCCATCTTCCCGCAAAAAAGAAAGAGGAAAATAAAAAAGAAGGTAGTACATCTGGTACTAGCCCTTCAGAAAATCTGAGCCCTCAGAAGAAGGAAAAAATAAAGAGAACTGACATCAGCTTTCCTCAAAAAGAAATAAAATTGCTGCCTTAAAGAAGAAAAAGAGCAGCTCAAAAACTTCTCCTACTAAGGTACCAGAGAAGCCATCTGAAGAAATTGCCTCTAAACTTCCTCTAACCAAAACTGAAAACATTACAACAGAAGACATCGAGGAGAAATTAAAACAAATTATAATCAAGGAGGAACTACAATTGATGATAATCAAGGAGGAACTACAATTGATGATAACCAAGGAAGAATGGCAGCTAAATATCACTGAGGAGATGATCATTTCTTTCTTGATGATCCTGCTAGTGAAGAAGAACTTCAAGCTCTCTACAAATATATAGATCAAAAGGTTCGAGAAATCCATGAACGGCTTGGACAAATTAGCCATCAAGTTACTGATTCTCTATTGCATGATCTTTTGCCTTCTTCAGATGCTCACTTGGCTTCCCCATCTATTATCATGCCTTACAACAATGAAAGGTTCATCTATGTGCAAGAGCCATACGAAGAAGTCTTGTTTGCTTTACAACCTTTTGCCAACCTCGAAGCGACAGCCAAAGCATTATGCACAGAGGTAAATTTTTCTTGAATCCATTTAGAAAACATGGCTAAAAAGATGGTCTGATATAAAAATGATGTCGCTGCAGAGAAAAGAATAAGAGAAATATTTGGCCGATAACTTCATCATCAATTTCAAATATTCCAATTTGACATAGCGCAATATATACATGGAGACATCCAACTGAAAATTCATATTTGCTCCGTACATAATCAATAAATTGAGGAGCTAAAGACTTCTCGTGAAGCTAAGGTGGAATAATTTAAGAATAAACATGTTAAGAAATTATCTGATGAGAAGTAAAAGTATTCTACTCTTGAAGAATATTTAAGGAAGGATGAAGAAGAGAAGAAGAAGCTGACAAGTGATATGGATGATCTCAAAATTTCCCTTCAGAAAGAAAAATAAATTATTGTAGAGTCCACCAAAATTGAGAGGGAAAGACACATTTGCTGCTATAGCAAATGTCGATGAACAAAAATCAATCAATTTACTTTGCGAAATTCACGAGGCATTTCCCAAAGTAAATCTATCTAGCTTATGGGAATTAATCCCCCTAGACAACCGACCCAGTGAAGCCTTTGATTTTTTCCCCACTGATTCCTCCGAAGAGACTGAATCATAAAAAAAATGAAACTGATGAAGAAGATTCTCCAGAAGAGAATTCCAAAGAAAAATAATCTGTTGTTTTCTTCCTTTTTGTTCGAGTCACTCGATATTGTGTGATGACTTATTTTTAATGAATGCTTAGTTGTTTAGCATTCGTAATAACTTTTTGTAAGGTTGGATTTATATTTTATGAATTAGTACTTCTCATTCTCTATATTCATTTGCCTTCTTATAAAAACTTATAACTTTTTAAAAAAACAATGTCATTTTTACATCGAATAATAATATTACCTTAAAAAGTACATTTAAAGAATGTAACACCTCGAATAACAATCGGTGTGTTTAAAGAATGTAAATACCTTGAATAAATATAGTGCGTTTAGAAAATGTAGCACCTCGAATATTTGTAGTGCATTTAGAAAACGTAGAACCTCGAATATGTACAGTGCGTTTAGAGAATTTAGCATTTCGAGTACGTACAGTGCGTTTAAAGAATGTACCACTTCGAATATGGTTATTTCTTCGAAAAGTGTTGATAGTTAACGTATAAGACTTCAGAATAATTACTTTTGGTCAACACCTTCAAAAATGATCAATCTTTGACTAATTACCAAAATTATTTGAATACTAGTATTCAAAACAACTATTAGCAAAAAAAAAATGAATAGCACATGACACCTCATTAAAACCTCACTGGGCCAACATGATAGGAAAGAGTGTGATGATTGTTCAAAAAAATATTTAAAACAAGAAACTCATTCCCAATACAACTTGAGGCATTCGATATTCGAGGGATGTTGAAGCATTCTCCCCTGCTCATCACAAATGTGATGCGTGTCCGGCTTTATCCTCTCCATCACTATATAAGGCCCTTCCTATTTCGGGGCCATCTTTCCAAGTTGTTTATCATTTGTATGGAGGAATACTATCCTTAAGACTTTATCACCCACTTTAAAATCCCTTCTTCTCACCTTCGAATTATATCGACTCATCATCAAATTTTGATAATAAGTCATATTCAATTGAGCTCTAATTCTTTTCTCATTGATCAAATGTAGCTCTGTTATTCTTGCATCTTCATTCCCCTCTTTGGAATATTGGAGTACTCTATAAGAAGGTAAAGTAGATTCTGCAGGACTAACATCATCAATCCCATATACCAAGGAAAAAGTTGTTTCTTGAGTAGTCTCTCTAGTATTGTACGATACGCCCACAGCACCTCTTGCAAATAATTAGGTTATTTTTCTACAACACCTGTTAAATTATCCTTCAAACCTTCCAAAATAGATCTATTAGTCACTTCTACCTGACCATTTACTTGAGGATGAAAAAGTATAGAAAAATACTGTGTTATTCTTTTTAAATCACAAAAATAAGTCATTTCTCTGTTGTTGAATTGAGGACCGTTATCCGTAGTGATTTTTTGAGGCACTCCAAAATGGAAACAAATATGTTCATAATGAACTTAATAACATCAGTTGCCTTTGTTTCAGATAATGTTTCAGCTTCTTCCCACTTTGAAAATTAATCCACAACCACAATTATCATTTGACGTCCACAAGATTCCATAGGAAATGGTCTTACCAAATCTATTCTCAATCTATCAAAAAGAATGGCTTCGAAAATAGGCATAAGTAGAATTGTCGGTCTGTGAATAATATGGAAAAACCGCTGACAAGTATTACAACCTCGAACTAGAACTTTAGCATCATTCATAATTGAAGGCCAAGAATACCCTGCCAATAAAACTCGACGTGTCAAAGACTTGAAACCATAATGTGTTGAACCCTCACCATTATGCAGCTCAGACAAAATCTCTTGCAATTTACTTTTCCCAAACAACTTAGCAATGGTCTACTTAAAGATTTCTTGTACAACACTTCATCTAACACAACATAGTCATGAGCTTTATATCTTAATTTTTTAGCCAACTGTGGATCTTGAGGCAACATTCCCCTTAGCAAAAAATAAGAATACCAGACCTCAAATCATTTCGAATTGTATCTGGAGTGAAAAATACATCATCAGCATATTTACATTATTCTGATCATGTTAGAATGAAGGGGCTCTCTTGTAATAATATCCAAAGAAAATTTTTATGTATTAGAAATTGTTGTGAAAGATTCAGCAAATATATTATCTCATCGACTAATATGCTCTACAATCACTTTATCAAATAAGAAAGCCAAATTTTAAATCTCACGAAGATATAAAATTAAATGATTCTTCTTAGCCTCGGAAACACCTACCATATGATTTGCCACTAACTGTGAATCTGTTTCCAAACGAATTATGTTTTCCCCACAAATATTTGCAAGCCTCGTTATTCAATGCATGAAAACCAAATTTAATAACTTGATACATTGCATCCCTAGAAGGAGAAACCAAGTGCACTACTGCACTAGATCCCAAAATACTAGAACCACCATTAGTTTGAACCACCCACATCGAATTCTCTGGCAAGACCTCTTTATTTGTCTCCTCATTCGATCTGCTCGAATAAAATTCAACAAGAAAATCAGTTAAAGCTTGAGCTTTAATAGCCGTTTGAGAAACAAAAATTATATCAAAATCTCTCAACTCTACTAACCACTTATTCTGTCGCAACACATTCTTTAGTGGAAAAGAAGTTTGAACCTTAATAGTATAATCTTGAAAAAAAAGCGCGCATTTTCCTAGCAGCCACCACTAAAGCTAAAGACAGTTTTTTCAACTCTCGAATACCTTTTATCAGTTGCCAACAAACTTTTACTAACATAGTATAGTGGCTTCGGAACTTCCTTATCTTCACTTATGAAAACAAAACTCACAACAAAATCTGATACTAATATGTACAAAAACAGATGCTCTCCAATTCGAGGCTTGGACAGAATTTCTGGTGATAGGAAAAGTTCCTTAACCCTTCAAAATTATGTTTGAAAACTTAGTGTCCACTCAAATTCTTTAGGTCTTCACAACACTTGCAAAAAAGGAAAACACTTGTCAAAAAGCGTAAGATAAATCGATTAATGGAAGCTAACATTCATGTTAAGATTTGCACTTCCTTTTTCAAAGCTATAAAATCTGCACATGTCATGTCCTATGTCATTATGATACTTATAGAACCTATTGTTGTGATCTTCTCTTGGTCTATTTATCGAAGCTGGATTTTTAAAACTCACGTATCATTTTTCCTTTTCATAAAAATCAGGAACATTCTCAGTTAAATCAGCATAATATTATGATTTTATCCACTGATTTGGCCTCGGTATTTGAAATTGATATTGTGTAGCTTGAGTTGGGTACCCTCCAGTTCGAGGAGGAAACTATTGTTATTATTTGGACGAGTTGGATGAGTCAAATTCGAAGACTGCCCTTGATTATTTGACACTTGTCTTGAATTATTTTGATTGGGTCCAACCACTGCTTGCACTCTAGTGATTCCTCCACTTTAATTTGATCCTCGACTTGAGCCATCAGCACTCTAAAAGTCAAAGCTCTCCTCTTTGTTGTTTCATTTGTTAAATCACCCAGTAATAAACCTTGTCGAAATGCAGCCATGGCTACCAACTCTTTAAAATTATCTAATCCAGCTTTTGTTAACATAAAACGCTTTGTATAGTCCTTCAGCTTCTCTCCCACAGCCTGCTTATATTGTATTATTATGTCACTATTTGCTCTCATTTCTTTACTTCCCATAAACTTTTGTCGAAAAGTTGTGTAAAAATCTCTAAAATTGGAAATAGATCCCCTCGGAATCCAATTGTACCATTTTGAAGTTGTGCCCTTAAATATTTGAGAAAAGGCTCTGCATAACAGCCTGTCATCATCTTCAAAGTTCATCATGTAGTTCTTAAAATGTTCGATGTGGTCATCTGAATCTTGCATCCCATTAAGTTTTTCGAGCTTAAAGATATCAAACCTCCACTCAACTCCTTGAACGTACTGGTCATCTCATCTTGTTCCCATGACAGCGTATAAATTCTGATCATCTACTCTTGTGTATTGATTCGACATATTTCCTTCACACCACTTTGTTTCCCTCAAAACAACCAGGCACATTGTCTCTTCTTGATTTATATTCTTTAGATGACTTTCGAAGCCGACCTTTTTCTTCTTTAGAAGAGCCCCGATACCTCTTTTGTTCAAATTTCGTATGGTCAAACTCATTATTACTGGATGTAGCATACCTATGTTTGTCTTTTTTCTCTTTTCATGAAGTGCAATACTCTTTATTAGATTCAAAATGTATTTTCCTTTGCTCATTTCAAATCTGACGACCTGTACAAGACCGATGAGATTGGTTGTTTACATTATTATTTTCCTCTATTTTTCGTACCTCAGATTTTAGCCTACCTGATTGAATATCTTCCTCTTTTTTATCATACTTCTCATTTAGAATTGTAATTTCATCCAGTAACCTATTCATTCGAGCTTCAATGGTTGAATGAGTCTGTTGTACTGGAATTTTATCATCTTTCTTATTTTCCTCTCTTCGCAAATCAAGTCTTAACGTTTCGATTGCTTTTCGAACCAAATGATCATTTCGGTTCCATTATCAATTAAGAATAACTGTAATTAATCAGAAATTCAATTTTATTTGGTTTTAGATTTCGAAATCAAGGTACCAATGGATTAAAATCTCCTCGTGGTCGCCAATTTGTTAAGTGTAAATTTAGTTCCAGATAAAAAAAGAGATAGATTGATTTTAGAGAGAGAAAGTAAGAGTAAAAATTACCTTTCACTTTATAAAATATTGATCCTTGTATTAACAACCTCAACCTTTATTTATAGGCATTCAGACTTAAAGTAACAAAAGAAGGAGGCCAATTGCAAACAGTTTCCCTTCTTTACAAGCAGTCTTAAATCTATCTTACATCTTTACAATTGATCATATCAGACTTTAATTTATTACAATTAAGCCCTCAACATTCGATATCCTTATCAATATTTATAGACATGATTAGAGATTTTATCATTTATAAACCAAAAACGATGTGTCTAAGATGATCATAGCTACTCATATTAATAAATATGAGTAGAGATCTGTATGAAAATATATCAATTTTATAAGGAGATTATGATATGGACTCTTATGCACTTGAAGAAGATCTTATGCTTGCTTGCAATATCACTCAAACTTATTCAGTTGTCGTTCATTCTAGTTTTGGTTCTTACGTAATTTTTGTTTTATTTTATTTCTGACACTTACATTATGTTTTATCTTTGTTTTTATTATAATGTTATGTTTTTTCTAATATTATAAGCCAATAGTCCTCATGAAGAATTGCAATAAATCAAATATATATATATATATATATAAACTTATGGAATAATATAGTTCATAAAAAATGCTCTTTTTGTGTTGGAGAATCCGCAATGGCTATATTTTCATTAACAACATCATGCAGAGACATATACCTCTAGTCTCGAAATGCCAAATCTGTAATAATGTTGAAAATATTAATCATTTTTTTGTTTCTTGTAAAAACTCTTGGGACATATTGAACCACTATGTTAGGCTATTTGTTATTAACCTAGCTATATATGATATTTTATCACTTGTTGAGGACTTGGTTTTGGTCTAGCTCTAAAAAAGTACATCTTAAAACCTTTATTCATGTCATCATATGTTGGTCATCATTGAGATTTAGAACTAATACTAAACATAAAAATATATTCTATTCTTTTAACTCAAATATTTATTATATAAATCATATCCTCATTAGCCTTGATCAAGCCAACGTGTTCAAGAAAGATCACTGGACTAATGTTACGAGAGCTGCAATTGAAACTGGATGTATTAATCACTCGTATACTCCTAGAAATATTGCTACTCTCGACTGATCTCCCCTCTCTCTAAATACATACAAATTAAATCTGGATGGCTTTTGTCTGCATAATAGTAAGGCCAATGATAGTGGTATTCGTAAGTGATCACAATTGCAACATAATTAAAGGATTTGGAAGGCTATATGGCGAGTCTTCTTCTATTGTTGCTGAAGCTCGTACCCTTTCAGATGGTCTCCTAATTTGTAAATCCCTTGATATTGAAAATGGTGGACTTAGAATCTCACTTAAAATCTTGGTTGACCTCGTTACTTCTGAAAAATCTCCTTCGACTTTAGAGTCTTTTATGGGTTGTTGAAGAAGCCTCATGCCATCTCATATGGTACTATGTCACATATATAGAGGTAAAAATATTGTAGCTGATTGGCTTGCGAGATGGATGCTAAAGTGCAAAATAAGAATTGACTTTAATCAATCTCAAACACCGAATCATTTACGAGCCATTATCTTTTTTGAAAATATGGCTTTAGCCTATATTCTGGTGAATGAATAATATATATATATATATCCTTGTTCTAGAATCTCATCAAAATAAGTTTTATTTGATCATTAACAAGCTCAGCAAGTTCATCCTAACTAGCTTTTTCTTAGTTTTGTAGATTTGCAGAAATATTTTTGTAGGTCGAAGAAACATAGAGCATTTACAACTTAAATCCACAAGCTTCAATCAGTTCATAACAAAATATAATTGAAAAGTTCTAATCAGCATCTTACATGTTGAGAGCTCTAGTCATAATGAGACTCTTCATAACGTTCCCTCTCTAAATTCAATCTAGTTTTGGCTTGTTGAGAACTGCAACCATTGGAAAGATTGAAACGGAGAAACTCATTCCTATTTAGATTTTCTACCTCTATGTTTGAAAACTTCTCTCAAGATCGGTCTCAAGAGTTTGGAGATAATGTTCTTGTTGATTTCTTCATAAGTGATCAGCGTTGCACCATCTCCTAAAGCAATCCTTCTCTTAGTCTTGTTTTGTCCATAGATCTTTAAAACTAATGCTCAATTCTGCAAGATTGTCTCACTCGTAATTTCTCTTCTCTGAGGATGCGTTTTTTTATAATGACGTTCATGATTTCAGGTCTCAGTTCTGTCGTTTTTCCTGATTTTTTTGAAAAAAAGATCGATTTAATTTTTTTTATGTCCCTTTCTTTAAGAAACAAAAATTTCTTTCACAACTTTGAGTTAATTATTTTTCAAATTTTAACATCTAAAAATTTCGTTAATTGTTTGCTTTCAAAATTTTGTTTTAAAACTGGCTTTTTTTTTCTTATGGTTAAAAATAATATTTTGAGTGACTTGTTGGGATTGACAAAAAAAAATTGTCGTGATAGAAGAATGTAAAATAAAAGTGAATTGATTGATCCAAGTTGAGATCAACTAAGAAAGTGGCTGGGTTTGGTCCATGCAGAACTTATCAGATTAGTCTACTTTGCAGCATCAGAATCAGTTGTTGTAATTTAATGAGAACCAAAGAAAAAAAACGGCTAGACGTAGCTAAGCAGAATGGTCAATAATTCCGGTTAGCGTTAGAGTTAGGGCCACGAGACCTTCATGAGAGAGCGCCTGTCGGCAGCAGTAATGTAGAGCAACACCATCAATCTCTCTCTCACGCTAAACTTCAATTCTTCTACCGTTTACTTCAATCGACTTAAATATTAGTTTATATATATATATATATATATATATATATATATAGTCTATTTGGTAAATAAACTTCACACGTTTGAAAATATTTAATTAAAAAAATATTAATTAGATGTGATATTTAATTAATCAACCCTACAATTTGAGTTGTGTTTCTTCTTGGTAAATTTTCTTGGATTGTACAAATGCAGTAATTATTGTGGCTAATCTAAGTCTCTAGGAAGGATAATTTTCCTACTTTGTGTCCTCCTGCTGAACCTTTTATACAAAAACCTGCGAAACAATCCTGCATTCGAAACATATCAAACGATAAAAATCATCCCCAACAAGAATCTGAGTCTTCTAAATTACAACACCAAAAATTATGCATATATTACTAACTCAATATCTAAACCATCTACATATATTTAAGCAAGAATTGAACATAGAATATGATATAACTACATAGAATTTCAGAAGCAAATCAGAATAAATCTCGAAGAAAAAGTCAAGGTCACCATGCGTATTTTAAAGTGAACACCTTAGTTAATCTCCAAGATGAACTGAAAAGGATCTAGAGAAGAAATTTATGAAAGATCAGGAATCTACCATGCGTATTTTAAAGTGGACACCTTAGTTTACTACCAAGAAAGAATCTCCAATAACTCATATTTGGATAATATTTCCAAGATTTCCCAACTTCATGTACAATGAAGACTTCATTAAAGTGATAGCCAAATCCCTTGGAACCCCTCTAGCTATATATTTCATCCTAAAAACCAGGCACTGCTCAATTGTTGCAAAGCTTGGATCGAGATTGATCTAACCAAACCTATGCTTGAGAAAATCTGGGTCATATTTGACCAAAATGATGGCTTGTGGCAACAAATAATCTATGGATCCAAACCAGACTATTGTCTGGAATGTAACCACATTGGACACACGAATAAAGTTTGCAGGAAAGTGAAATACCCCAAAAATACTTCTCAATTAAATTATATACCTCACCTACAAAGAACTGATGATGAATCTCATACTCTTCAAAGATCTGAAAAATAATATTTTATCATGGATAGTTTCAAATCTAAAGATACTCAATATGTTCTCATCCCCACATAAACTACTTGCACCGTAGAAACATATCTTACTAAAAAAATCTATGGAAATTAATATTCAATCAGCAGCTTAATTCAACCAGATTGCAGAAAAACAAATATCATCTCAAAGTCCTCCTGAGATTGTAGAAACTCTCCATGTATTGGAAATGGGGACTAAGATCACTCAAAATCAAAATCTTGTTTCTGGAAATATCACCCCTCCATATCCTTCTCCCAACACCACAAGAAGCCTACCAAAAGCTCCCAAACTTTTACCTTAAGAAAAGAAAGATCTGGACACTAACCTGGAAGAAGATCAAAGGAACTTTTAATTAAAACCAAAAGCTTACCTAAAGTTACACAAAAAAGAAGATCTTCTATGACCATATATGGCTCTTTCAAATGAATATGAAGCTATTATGCTGGAATATCATAAGGATTGGAAACAAGTTTTCTAGAATAATATTGAAAAGTATTATCAAAGCTGAAAACATTACATTCTATTCCATCCAAGAATCCATGATATATGTCACTAATCTCTCTAAGGTCTCCATATTTCTTGGTTTCCATAATATTTTGGCCAACACTTCCAGTAAAATATGGGTCTTCTGGAATCAAGATTACTTTATATCTACTCTAGCTAATTGAGATAAATATCTTCATATTAAGGTTAATATATCTACTCTTAATAATGATATTCTTATCTCTATTGTTTATGTTAAATGTAATATGGATCAAAGATTGGAGCTCTGGGAAAATCTTAGGCAAATAGCTAATCCTGCTAAGAAGTGGCTTGTGATTGGTGATTTTAACTCCATCAATAATCCTGTTGAGCAGCTCAATTATTCTACATCATGTGTCTGAAGCATGGATGATTTCAACCAAGCTATTTAAGACTGATATCTATCTGATCTAGGCGAAATTGGCAGTAAAATACACTTGGACCAATGCTCACAAATGGAAAATATTAGATATAATACTCACCAATAATTCCTGGAACTTCCTCTTTGATAACTCATTTGTCTCTCACATGGCAAGAACAATCTCTAAACACAACCCTCTATATATCTCCATCTCCCAACAGACTGAAAAAATCAGAACTTATTTTAGATTTCAGAATATGTGGTTATCTCATCTTGATTTTAACAATGTTGTTGAGGAATTTTGGAACACAAAGATATGCATGGGAACCTTATATATATATATATTCCGGAACAAATTGAAAATATTGAAGGCTAGACTTAAAGACAAGAACATAACAGACTTTGGTAACATTTTTAATGTTATTGCTAACTCTGAAATTGATGTCCAATCTTTAAAAATATCTTTTCTGGAATTAAACAATATTGAATACATGATTAAGCTTAATAAAGCTAAGGTCACTCATCTCCAATTACTATCTAGAGAGGAAATATACAGGGAGCAAAAATGCAGCAATAATTGGCTTCTTAATGAAGATAAAAATACTCGAGTATTTTATAGTTATGTCAAGAAGAAAAGAAGGAAATCAAGAATCAACAAAATTCATGATGGTTCCACATGGATTGAGAATCAGTAGAAGATTGCTAATTCTGCTATCTCGCATTTCAAAAGTCTTCTCACATCAACAACTTGTAAAGAGATCTCCAACCTATCCCAAATCTTTCATAAGATCATCACTGATGAAGAAAACAAAAACCTAATGAAGTACCCTTTTGATAATGAGATAAATTGCTTCATAAAATCTCTTAACTCTGCATTTGTGGCTAGTATTTATGGTTTCAATATCATGTTTTATCTAAAATGCTGGCATATCATTAAATAAATACATTTGCAAGGTGTAAAGGCTTTCTTCCAAGGTTTTTAGGTTCCCGAGGTATTTATGCTACCTTTATTTGTGTGATTTCTAAAAAAGACTCTTAGAAGACCTAGAATGATTATAGACTAATCAGTTTATATACTGTCTTCAGTCATATAATTTCCAGAATAATTAATGGCAGACTATCCATCTTACTTTCTAAATTGATCTTTGAGGAGCAATCTGGTTTTGTCAATGGAATGAGTGTTCATGACAACATTCTCATCACTCAAAATATTCTTAAATATCTAAATAAAACATCTAGAGACGGCAATCTGCTCATCAAACTGGACATGAAAAACGCCTTTAATAAGCTTTCTTTTCCGGAGAGAAAACATTGAATCCAAAGATGAGAGCGAAAATGGGGAGATACGGCTCCAAAAAATATATTCTTAAAGCAAGTATGCAGTCATAAAAACAAGGTGGCGCATCATTCATTCCTTCCTCAACAGATCAGCTACTCTACGAAGAAACAAAATTACTAAGATCATTTCACCATCTAATGGCAACATCTACCATCGACACAAGATCAGTTAGTAACACTGTCAAAAATCTACAAAATCAAGAACATCAAACATTATCTTCATACGAATTTCCACCTCTAAGAAATTCAAATGTTAATCAACAACCAATATTTGAACCTATCATCTAATTCTCAAACCTAAGAACTAACCCGGTTTTTTAGCAAACTAACCATCATCAATCATCAAATAGCATACAACCCCAAATCAAATAATCATTTACAAAAATACTCAACCCAATATCCAAACAAGTCTTGCATCAAAATGTCATAATACAAGACATGGGTAATTATATTACAGTAAACTTTCAAGCAGAGTACAAATACGGGTAAGAAGCTGACGCAAAAATAACTCTGATAGGAAAATTCTCGCAAGGTAAGCATCTTATGTCTGAATTCCATACTTTTTTCAAAACCCTAGGATTAAATAGATCATCCAACATAGCTACATGGGACATCAGACATATTATGATTGAAATAGATCAGTAAGAAGATATAAAAAATATATGGTGTCGCAATGTATGGAAGATTGGTCAGTACACCATGAGATTGCTCAAATGGTATCCAAGATTCAACCCAAATAGAGATCCATCAATACCACATGTTTGGCTTATATTTCCAAGCATTCCTGCTCCAATTTACAATGGAGACTCGATAAGGATATTAGCCAAAACATTCGGTAATCTTATAGAAGTCTGGGTTAAAAAAATCAGGCAATGTATAATTGTTGTCGGGCATGGACTGAAATAGACCTTTCCAATAAACCATTAGATAAAATATGGATAAGTTTTGGTAACTCGGACGGTTTCTGGCAACATATACACTATGGCCCAAGACCTGAACACTGCTCATCTTGTTATCATATAGGTCATAACCAAAAAGAATGCAAAAATTCTCCTACCAACAACGTATCTCAAGAAGCACACAACCAGCAAAATCAAGTTAACCCTAAAGACACTTTTGTGATAACAGTTGTATGACAACCAATTAAACCTAATATCAAGTCTCTAATAGTCAAAGAGACTACTTTAGAAGGCAAATCCAACAGTAACAATGACAGCCCAAAGATCAGCGGCAAAGAAAACAATCAGAAAGTGTCTACTATGCAACCAAAAAGTTAGGAAAAAATCAGCTATTCCTAGACTACCTGATAGCACTATCAAGTTTTTGCCTTTCTCCAAAGAAAAAAATCACAACTCAAACAACATTCACACCAGGTTTACATGAAGATGAAATTATATATGTATTGCATTCTATAGACATAAGACTTAAGATAGTTGACAACCAAGAGATCAACTCACCTAAGTCAGCCCCTCCCTCACATAAAAAAAAACTACTGGAAGTCTGCCAGCATCACCTCAAGCTACCATTTAGAAAAACCAGGAATTCAAGAGGTACCTAAACACAAAAATAAGAAAAGAAAAATGAAAGCCTCCGAGAAGCCTAAAAATAATCAAAGCAAGAATTTTTAACAAAAACTTGTGAAAGAGCTTATCAAAAGCTTTAGAAATGTCTACCTTTACCATAAGATTTCCACCTCTGGTTTTGTATTTGAGGTCATAACAGAGTTCTTTGATCCATTTTGCTTGAGTTTTTTTGTTTCAGTAGAATTTTTCTCTTGCAAGAAGCTCCATGTGAGTGTCATTTGCTTTCTCCAGAAGCAACTTGTCTTCAATTACTTTAGAAGTTTGATAATTAGCCTATCTAAATAGAATTTCATCTTCTATTTTATTTATGGAACCGAATACATATCCAAAGATCTTATTGTTCCAACTTTTCAAATCAGCCTTCAACCTTTTAAGCTTTCCCCAGAATCTGAAAATAACATTCCCCTGGATGTCATCAGCACAACTTTTACTGATCATATCCATGAAGCCTTGATGCATAGTCTACATGTTCAAGAATTTGAAAGAATGCTTCCTCTGCTCTTGATTATCATAGAGGGAAATGATAATGGGAGAATGGTCTAAGCAGGTCTCAGAGAGATGCTTCATGGAAGTGGTTTCAAAGTAGTTTATCCAGGCATTGTTGTACAACACTCTGTCAAGACGTCTCCATTTCCTCCCAATAGTCCATGTGTATTTATTCCTTGAGTATTCTGCATCATTAAGGTGACATTCAATCATAAAAAATTTAAAATCCTTCATGCTTTTTATACAATTAGCTGTGCAAGCAAGTTGTTCGTCTGAGTTCAAAATTGAGTTGAAATCCCCCATTATAATCCACTATAATCGATTCTTCATCTGCAACTTTTAAGTTCTCCCATAATTAAAGTCTTCGATCCCTTCTAGTCTCGCCATAGACCATCGAGGATGAAAATTTTAGGAAGTTGAGAATGTTTCACCTTTAAATGTAGAATTTGTTCATCACCCACCAAGACCTCCACATCATATTCAGAATTTGATAGCACCTAAAGCTTGTTGTTAATGTTTCCAGTATAGCCATCAAATCTCAGCTTTTTGGAAATCACATGATGTCTAGTTTTAGAAATTAGAGGTTATTGCAAAGCCATGAATGAGATGCCTTCAGCTTTCTTAAGAGATCTAAGTCTAGTGAGAGTCTCCTTGTTCCCAACCCCTTTCACATTCTAGTTCAAAAAATTTATTGTCATTTGGAAAGAGAGTTAATGGGTTTAACAGACCCTTTCTAGTGCATTATTTTGGTATAGAATGAACCTTTTGCCTTCCAACTTTTAGCTCTCTTGACCTATTTCTTTTCCACCCTTTTACCTTCCCTTCTTGTTTCAGTAAGTTTCAATTTTGGTGAATTAGGCAAACTTCCAATACTACCTTTAACAAGAGAGTTACTTGTTTCAATGTAATTTTCTGAGTCTTTAATTGATCCAAAGAGGGCTTCATTTTCAATTGTTTGAAGAGCATCAATTATTTCTGTATTTTTCACTTCATTGTTGTTTAGTGATCCCGCGGACTCTTCACGTGTTAATTTGTTGTTGTTTTTACAGTCTTGAATGTAATACTTTTAATCCTGGTTTTCCATCAAATTCGAATTTCTATCTTTATCAATTCTTTTAATTTTCTTCCTTGATTCATTAGTAAGGCTATTTTGATGTTGCTTTAGTGTCTTTCATTAACAACCATAGACCTGATTTTGATTTCTTTTGGAGATATACTCTTCTTGTTTAGCTTATTGAATGATTCACTTGATTCAACCAACCCTTCTTTATTCAGGTCTTGGTTTTTAGAACGTTTTTTACAGCATTTAGAATCATGACTCGAGTGAAAATAGGTGTCGGAGTAGTTAGGCAACCCTTGGTACCTTATTTCTTGCCAATAGCTTTCTTCATCTCCAAACCTGATCCAAATTTTGCTTATTGGTTTCTTGGACACATCTAATTCAAGCTACAATTTGTAGCAGTTATATCTAACTCTATTCTTTTCAGGAACCCATATCGTTAGAGGTGAACCAATAGCCTTGCCTATATGTTGAATAGTTTCCTCATTGTACATTTATTCAGATATATTAGGCAGAATCACCCGCACAAAGGTTATTGGACACTCCACTTAGTATTGAAACCAGACATCAATTTCAATAAGCGCATTATTCTTGAATCAACATTCTGAACGTTTCTTTTCCATATCCTTTTTATATCCTCTTTGTTGTTGAATTCTATTAGAACGTGTCTATAATCCCAGTGAGTGAGTTTGTAACCTTTTGTGAAGTTAAAACTGTCCAATAATCTTCTCATCGCTTATGTGGACGGCTTACCAGTAGAGAATTTCCCTACTAGAGTTTGCTTAGCAGAATCTTCCAATCTAGCTTTATCTTTGTAATTAAATTTTATATTAATTTAATTTTCAGTTCTCAAAATCACGGGATCATTGTGGATATTTGATTCTTGTTTAATTTTGAACAGATCAGCATAAGTCGATTCTCTTTGATTACCTTGTATTATATCTTCCATGGTATTTTTATTTGAATCTTCAAAGGTTGGATTGTTTATCACTTTTGTTATTTGATTACAGATCAATGAAGATTGATCTTTTCGAAGAGAATTCTGCAAAAGGAGTTTTTTTGTTTTCCTGGATCTCAAAACTGGATATTTTGTATTTCCTAAGCTTGATAACAGTTGAAATTCCAGATTTTTAGAGACATTCGATGATTTTGGAGATGATACTATGTATTCGTACTGATATCCCATATATTTATATAGGTTGAATATAAATATATAATTTATATTCAATGTATGCTTAGTACAAAAAGTTATATTTAACTTTTAACGAGGTTGTAATATATCCATCAAATGTGCAGCTACAACCAAAGTTTAACATAAAAAGTAAGGCAATAATGTTTAAATCTCGTATCCATAACATTTTTCTTATACCATAATTGTTATAAATTTTTAGTGGAAAATATTTAAAATATTTTATCAGATTTAGAAGATGTAATATCCTTTAAAAGGTAAAATTATGACAAAAAAATATATAATAAAACTCGAAGTACCAATACTCCTACAAAAACAAAAAAATTATCTGATCCAAAATTTATTATTTGTACATATATTTAATGTTCCTGTTTAAAACATGGTTAAATCGATAAATAAGCGTATTATTATTATTATAATAATATAAAACATTAAAATATAACAAAAATGAGTTTGAAAAACAGAATAAGAACAACATTAACTGCTATTGTATTTATTTAACAATATATAAAAATAATCATAATTGAAATTTTAAAAATAACTTTATGACATATATCAATATTGGTATATAATAAATTGTTAATTAATAACTAGATTAGTTAATAAATAGTTAATAACTGGATTAGTTAATAAATAGTAAGAATATATTTTATATAACGTCAACTTTTACTATATTTTGTAATAAAAAAAATATAATTAATAATTTTTATTTTGTTCTGGTTCTTCGTACACTCAAAAAAATCAATATAATATTACCAAACAATATAATAATTATATTGTTGGCAGGTATTTTTGCAATGATATTCTTACAATGGCAAATGTGAATTTCAAGAAACAACTAGGATTTGGTTGTTTGCGATGAATATAAGCATTTTTTTTTACTTTGTTTCATATGTTATTCCTTAAATAAAACTACTACAACTAATAATGTTTGTAGTGATGATGCTGAGATGTGTACAAGTGACACATTTTTTTAGCAAGTGAAATTACCACTTGTGTTTGAGGTGATAATGGGTTTCACCTTCTTGTTAAAGGAAATAAATACTTTGCGAAATGCAAAGGAGATTTCTCTTCAATTCACGAACTAGGAAAATACATTGAAGATAATTTATTTTCGAAAAAAATGTGTTTTCTGGTTCATTTGCTCGACACAAATTTTGTTCACTACCAGCCGATGGTCGATGTTCATACATCAGGAGGATTTGAAATTGATTTTCGAGGTCGGATTTGTTTTAAGAATTATGTTGAAGAAGTGAAAAAGTATAACACTAAGTTGATGAGTTAATGGGAAAGACTCGTTGTTCTATTTTGGTTAACTAGCAGATAACATAATCCAGAGTCGTCTTTCTTAATTTTATGGTCTATTGTCTTAAGTGAAAGACAATTTTAGATATTATCAGTGATCAGCCACATTTTCCTCCAGGATATGAGTTAACTGGATGGGTAAGTTGAGTTTGAAGATAATTTGATTAAACTTGGTGTTGATGAGTATCTATCTCAAGCCTGTTCTGAAAGTGGTGTCATGGATCACTAATTAATGTGTATCTTGAAAGAAGGCATATAACTAAGAAGAAATGGTGTGCATTTTCCTTGAGGTTGATAAGGTGTAACCACCCAAGAAAACAAGAGAAATGAAGCTTTATATTAGGATTGCTCTTGATTTGTTCATGATTCTAGATGAGCAAGTGCATGTTGTTAGGGATAACAACAATGATATCATGTTTTATATGACTTCTTTGTTTATTATTCAAGTAATTATTGCTTTTCAAGTAGCTGAGAGAAAAAGTCTTAAAGAACCTACTACAGATATTGTCCTGGAACCGTTATGTGCAATGATCAACAATAATTTATGTTTCTACGACCTTGAAATGAGTTAAGTAATAGTACCATAGAAGCTCTTCTGCAGAAATACGCCGAGTATGTTAACATTGAAGATGGTTACAAAGGTTTTCTAGAGGTTGCAAATGAATCAATGCACTTAACTATTTGTGTTATCTTGAGGACCCTGGAGTTCAGGAATGTCTTGTCAAGATTTACAAGAAAGAGTGTGTGTTATGGAAAATAAATTTCTCTCCGCTCTAATAGGTTAGATTATGAGAGGTTACAGAGATTTGGTGACACCTCTACTAAAGTGAAGGAACTGAACAATGGTTATTTGTTCTATTATTGTCTAAGACGAGGCTTCGCACTTTCTTTAGGTCTCATCTTAAAATGAGAATTTACAAGAAAGAGTGTGTGTTATGGAAAATAAATTTATCTCCGCTCTAATAGGTTAGATTATGAGAGGTTACAGAGATTTGATGACACCTCTACTAAAGTGAAGGAACTGAACAATGATTATTTGCTCTATTATTGTCTAAGACGAGCCTTCGCACTTTCTTTAGGTCTTGTCTTAAAATGAGGATGTTGAATTGTTAACAAATCGTTAGTTAGTAGTTAGATTAGTTAGTAAGTAGTTAGAGTATATCCTATATAAGATCAAACTTTTACTATACTTTGTAATCAAGAAATACATAATTTATATACTATTTTTATTCTTTTTGTCTCTGTTTTGTCTCTTTGTTTTTGTTATTCATACATTCAAGAAAATCAACAAACGTTGTATAAACAAATATTTTTTTGTTAAATTAATTTGATTTCGTCATATATGAATTTGTGGTTGATGTTATTTGTATTTCAAACTAAGATAAGAGTAAGACTAATGTTGATAGTACATGTAGTATGTATATCACAAGTTTTCTGCTACTGCCTCTCATATATTTGTTGAAACAAAATATGAGTTGCTATCGTGATCCTGAAGCGACATTTATTTTATCTTTGGTTTTATAAATATCGATAACGAAGTATGGAGCCGGTTTTGCATGAAAGAGAGAGTGTTGTTGAGCTTTCAAGATAAGAAAAGTTAGAAACTTTTTTGCGAGAGAAACACTATAAGGCGAGAGTTCCTTCTGTAGGCTTGTATTCTGAAAATGAATAGTTCTGGAACAGAATGTGTGAGAAGTTGTGTTAATTATGTTCAATATTTTCCTTTTAATCTATGTTCCATATCAAATCAACGATTTGTTGCCTATGAATGTAGGAAGTTATTCACCATTGAGCTAAGATCTCTGTCAATCGCTAAAACTTGTAGTATTTTGATTTACATGGTGCAGTGAGCGTGGAATTTGTAACTACATTATTTTTGGTGATAAACATGAAGTAGAAAGATAAATATCATTTCAAATCTTAAGTGTAGATATTCAAAATATCTTCAAAAGAAGACTTGTTTGAATAGTGACTAATATGGCAAAAGACTAAGTGTAATAAAAAGGCCTAGAAATAGATATTTAAAAAATATAATGGGAAATTCAAGATCCAAATCTAAGAGGATAGCAATTGGTTCTTGATTGAAATTTTTGTTATGCGAGAAGAAATATTGCATTAGGATGAACTATCCTAAAGTGAATAAGAGAGATACCCATCATAATTTTGAAACTGAATATACTTTAATACTTTCAGATGATTATGAACATACTAACATTCCAATTGATCTACTTGTAGGTCAAGTACCGATTGAGTTATCGAATCAAGAGTTTCATTCCATATGGTTTCCAAGAAGCACTGGTTTGAAGGCTTAAACGAGTTTTGTGGTGGTAAGCTCATACTAGGGAATGATGAGTCATATAATGTGAAAGGAATAGGTAATGTTAGGCTCAAGTTTTATATAAGACATGAAAGAGTCATAAAATATAAGGTATGTCCCCAAATTTAAACATAACATTTTTTCTGATTAGAATACTATATGAGGAAGGGTTTAACTATACGGGTGGATATAACAGACTTAGGATTTTACAATAGAACTAATGGTGTGTTAGTTCTCATATGATCTATAGTGGAATGAGGTAATTTTTAGTGATGAGAGTTATTCAACCAAGTTGTGATATATAAGGTTAGGGAATTTGGATGAAAATGACTAAATGAACTTAGCAAACATGAGTTGTTGGATGGTGATAATTTAAAAAAATGAATTTTTTGTGAGAACTATGTACTGGATAAAAGTAAGAGAGTTAAGTTCCTGACCAACAACCATATAACTCGTAATGCGCTTAAATACTTTTAAGTGGGAATAACTTCGGGCGCTAATGTGTCCACAAAAAGTATGAATACTAATGTGGCGTGCCATAAGTAATGAACTTCTAGTGACGGCTAATTTGGGGAGATGGGGTGCCATAGTGTCGATTTTCTGTAGTGAATATAGTAGGTCATGAAGATGACTATTCACTTGTTTCGATATTATGAGAGGTGCAAAGATCTTTGAAAATTATGGAGTGGCCTTGTGTATTTAAAAAATATTTATGAGAGCATGATGCAGTCTGTAGCTCGTAAGAAGAGCATTGGAACTTCACGGTGGATAGCTAGCAATTTCTTTTTTTGCACCAGGAAATGAATGAGTATATGTGATATATTTTAGATGATGAATTGAATTATTAAGGTGCTGGGGGAAATCCAAGAGCATATGTGAAATATTTTAGATGATGAAGCAAGTTATTAAGGTGTCGGGGGAAATCTAAGAGCCTAGAAAATTCAAATTTTAGATTAGATATAATATATGATATATGGTTGGAAATGAGAAAGGGAGTTTTGAACCCAATGGGAGGCAAACATCTATAGCATGGATTCGGGATATGGTTTGAAACATGAGAAAATATTATATTCTAGCTTAGGTTGAAGAGGTTAATGTGGGACTTATAGTTTCTTTGAGAAGTAAACTGGTAAAATGGACAAAACCAAGTTCATGAGCTAAACTCAACTTGGATGGGTGCTTGTTGTCGGATCCTTTGATAATGCGTGTAAAACGTGTTCTGGGATTTGAATTGATCATATTTAGGTGGATTTGTGGGCTTAAGCTTAGTAAGGTAAGCTTTTTCATACATAACTTTATGCATTACAATTTTGGCTATTTATAGTGTTAGACTGTAAGTACATGTGCTTATTGTAAAGATGGACTCACTAGAGTTACATGTGCTAATAAAATATGGTGATGACAATGGGGATTTTGGAGAGTGTGCACTTATGGTATGTAGATATATTTTCACAAATGATCCAAAATTGAAATCCAACCATATTTATACAAAAGTTAATCATTATGTTGACTTGATGGTCAAATGGGAGACGAAGTGGATCTAACTCCGCATGTGGATCCACCAGAGGAATTAAATAAGCTTCTTATGAGATATTAATGTGGATCAGATACTCCTAGATTTTTATTGTGCACTCTCTCAAGGATTTGGTAAGTCTTTTTTGCTGGCCTTTACCCCCAAAATATATGAAAAAAACTCATATTATGAACTTTGGGGACCTGTAATGTATCCTACAATAGTAGATGTTATGTACTTTATGTCTTTGATTGATGATTATTTTTGGATAGTATAGGTTATACTTTTGACGACCAAAGATGAAGTATTTGATGCTTTTAATGACTGAAATAAGGTAATGGATAATCGGACTAAAATGATGTTAAAGAAGTTAAAGACCATTAATGGCTTAGAACTTGTGAATGAGAAATTCACTAGATATTGTTCCAACTTGGTATTGTTAAAAACAGAACCGTGAAATAAATTCCTCAACGAAACGGTTTTGTTGAGAAAATGAATTGAACCTTATTAAAAAAGATAGGGTGTATGCTTATGATAATTAATATGGGTCAAACGTTCTAGGGAGAAACTGGCAAGACAGCTTCATACATCATTTACATGAGCCTATCTTGGGGGTTGAAGTTTACATGTCCACAAACCAGTACTAAAACAATTGAGAGTGGTTGAATATTCTGTTTATGAACATTTAAAGCAAGAAAAACTTCAGTCAATAGCACAAAAAATGAATGTTACTCAGCTACTTGGGAGGAGTATAAAGGTATAGGATGTGGTGTTTAGACGTTCATAAATATTTAATTCGTATAGATGTGTTATTCAGTGAATATATCATTTCATCGGTGGAGAGGGTAAATACTACACTAGTATTGTCGAGAAAAAAGTTGAAGCTAAGGTCGAGTTTGAATAAGATAGTGAAACATATGATGGTTCTGTTGACGATGGATTCATACTTTGTACAAATTCATACAAAGGAAACCAGTGCATGAGTTAGACATCGAACTGGAGTTTGAAGTTTCAAATACTTCAGATGTTTAAGCTGAAGAGCAACATGATGCTGACAGTTATCAGGTTTTGAAAGATAAAGCATGAATACCTAGTAAGATTAAGCATAGGTATAGTTATGTTGATATTATATGTTATGTTTTATATGTTGAAATACATGGAAATTTATTAAATCCAAGATTTATCATGATTCTATGAGGAGTTGTGATAAACAAAAGTGGCAGAAATCCATGAGGGAATAAATGAATTCTTTGAAGAATAATGGCACGTGGATTCTTGTAAAAAAACCAAGGGTCAAAATTATTTTGGATGCAAATGGATATTTAAGAGAAAGGAAGTTATCATAATTGAATTATCGGGGTCAAAAGTTAGGTTGGTGAGTGAGTGTTTTACTCAAAAAAATATGTTGATTTTAATGAAAATTTCTTACTGATTGTGAAACAAACCTATATAAGGGTTAAATTGTCAATTGTTGCTAGATTTGAATTTGAGTTAGATTAAATGGATATTACTACTACCTTCATGCATAGATAACTAAATGTGACTATATACAATTCATCCATAAGGTTTTGAAGTAGGATAGGATGGTGATGTGTGTTTGTTGAAAAGACCTATATATAGGTTAAAACAGTCAATCAATTATGCAAGAAACTATTATGATAATTATCTTTATTGTAATGGAAAACATACATAAAGATAAAATCATGTTGCCATTGCATGTGAATGGTATACAAATGGTTGTAGAGAATATGAATAAGCTTAATATTGTGAAGACTATATTGAAAAAAGAGTTTGAAATAAGTTATATGGGAGAGATTAAGAGGATATTTGGAATAGACATCAAGATGCTCACTCTGAGAGATTATATATTCTTATCTTAATAGATTAACATACAAAAAGGTTCTCAACAAGTTCGGCCTGATTGAAACTTGAGTCGTTGAGACTTTGGTTGGTGACCGTTTCAAACTCAATAATACTCAAAGGTACCTCTATCTCAAGCTCTTAAATGGATTATGAGGTGCGAATAGGGTTTTGAAAGATGTTAGATTGTTTTATAATCAAAGGTACAAAACTGATGAGATGTTGAGGGGGTATGTGAACTCTGATTATGCAGACTACCTTGACAATATGAATTCAAGTTCAGATTATTTGTTTATTATGCTTAGTAGAGTTGTTAGTTCGAAATATTATATTCCAGAGATTGTTGTTTTGTGATATATCGAAGATGAGAATATGAATATTAGTAAAGTAATAAAAAATAATATGGTTAAAAATATTACTAAGTGAGATAATTAGTTTTGAGTAAGAAGTGACATTGCTATGTGATAATACAGTGCTCTTCATTTAATAAGGAATCCAAGGTTCCATTCTAGCTTCACTTTATCGAAGATGTGGTGAAAAGGGAGCAAGTGAAGGTTGCAAATGTTGCAAGTAAAGAAACGTATGGTATGATTGTTCTTTAAGGTTGATCAGAAATAGTACCGATAAATAAATGTTAGATGATTGGTGTCACTACTTGCCAGAAATAGTATGACATTGTGGATGCCAGAGGTTTACTATCATTACCTTTCAAATATTTGTTGTAACACCATGTCAGTCGTTATTGTGAGTTTGCAGTTATATTTTCCTCATCTTTGGTTCTATAAACACTGGCAAAAAAGAATGAATTTGATTTTGTCTCTAAGCGAGAACATTGCTGAGGTCTTTATAGAATACAATTTAGGTAATTTCTAATAAAAGAATCATTAAGAGAAGCAGTATGAGCCAAAAGTTCTCTCTATAAACTTATACTATGAAAATGAGAAGTTTTGGAACATAGTGTGTGAGATGTTGTGTTAATCGTGTTCAGTAGTTTCCTTGTAATATTTTTCATATATATAATTAATGATTCGTTCTCTGTGAATGTAGATGCTGTGATTGATTTTATTCTTTTGTTCTTCGTGTTAATATTGGTGTTTGTGTGTGAAAAGTTGAAGTCTTGTTTATTCCTGTCATACTTGCAGAGAGTTATTCTCCACTGAGGAAAAATATTGGTCATTTTCTAAAACTTGTAATATTATGATTTCCACCCTAACAAAAAATAATATTACATGTTTCCGTTGGAAGAGTTTAGTGTTTTGGTTTTTTGGGTTAATATTAAAAGGTAAATTGTGGGGTAATTGTTTTGGATGAAGTGACACTTAGATAGAAATTGAGATGGATAAAAATAGGAAAAGTAAAAAAAGAATTCATATAGACTAATAATGTAACATGTTTTTGCATTGTTTAGAATGCCACATAACTACTTCTAATTATCTTATGTGCAATAATAATAAAATATCGACATAAATATTATAAAAGTGAATATGGAAAACCAAAATATAAAAATATGTAACATAAAAAACTATTTTATGATTTTTTTTTAATTGTTACAAAACTATTATTTTTAAATAAAAGTGTTATTATAGTTCTCATGATTAGATTATTACTTTATCTAAGATACGGGGTTCCAAGGATATTAATAAAATATAACGGACCTCAGTTTCAAAATATGATAATAACGACATTTTTTTCAAAGAATACGGAATTACACAACACATTTAACCTTTTATTATCCTCAAGTTAATGGACATATAGAGGTAAAAAATAGAATAATTATTGATAAAATAAAAAATAATGTTGAGAGGGTCAAAGAAGAGTGGTCTAGTAATTTTTTAGAAGTATTGTGGACTTACAGGACAACTCATAGGGTCAATATAGGAGAAAAAAAAAATTATTATGTTTATTGGATGGATGATGTGGTTCGAAAAGATATTTTGATTCCAACTCATAGAATACAATATTATTTGGACGAAGACAATATTAAAGTAAGACAAATATTTATGGATTTAATTGAAGAGAGTCGAGATCAGGCTCAAGCTAGAACACAACATTACAAAATCCTAATGAAACACATTTGATTTGAAATTGAAGCCAAATTTTTTGAAAGAAGGTGATTTGGTTGTGAAGATAAATTTTTAAATAGGAAAAAGATAAAAGTTTAGGAAAGGTAGCTTGAACCGGGATGGGCCATACAAGATTATTTCTAAGTAGCATCATTGATCATACAAATTGCAAGATTTGAGCGATAACATATTAAAAACATCTTTAGAATATTCAACATCTAAAGATTTATAAATGAAGTTTGTAAGTTGGTTGTGCGCTATTTTTCCTTTCTGGTGATGCAGAAAGGTTTTTTAATGAGGAATCATGTAAATCTAGTTCATCCATAGAATTTATATTTTGCATACCCAAGATATTTAAATTATTGAGAATCATCAGAAGATAAAGAAAGAAAATAAATTTTGGTGATAAAGTTATATTCCAAGAAAATGAAGCTACATAAAATCGTATAATTGTGAATAAGTGATTGTGCTTAATAAATAATGTCTAAGGTTGAAAGACCAAAAGGTTACACAAGTGGCCATACTATGTCCTGACATAATAGTCACCTCAAAGATTATGGTTAATAAACCAAGCCTAAGGTGAAAACCAAATAGGTTATGCAAGTGGTCATATTGTGCCATGACGTAATAGTCAAATTAGAAACTATGGTTGATAAACCAAGCCTAAACCATAAAGGTTATATATGTTGTCATATTGTGCCCTGACATAATAATCAAAGTCGCGATTGTGATTGATAAACCAAGATTGAAGTTAAAAGCTCAAAGGTTGCGCAAATGTCTATATTGAGCATTGACTTAAAATGTCAAAGATATATACCGACCCTACAATGAAGAAAAAACATATGAATATGTTTTCAAAGTTAAGTTAGGTGAAGATAAAACACTAATTACTTTGTCAAATCAATAAGTATGATGTAAGAATTCTTTTTAGAAAGAAAAGTCTCGTAAAAAACATATATATAAGCCAGACAGAGATAAGGATAGAAGAGAAATTATTGAAATACAAATTAAACATGTTTAGCAAGTATCAAAATAAAATAAAGCATAGTCAAGAGATGATGAAAATTTTAGAATACAAATATGTTCTTTAAAACAACTTTCAAAATGATAAAGTATTTAGTTATGTTACCACCTCGTCAATTTTCTTGTTCATAGTCTGTTCATGTGGAGAAATTTCAGTCAACGATGTCTCGTCATCTTTTTTCTTTACTTGCTTTTTGTTTCCACATTGAGTTTCATAAGTGGTCATTTCGTTAATATTTTTCTTGTTAATAGGAAAGACAATAGAGGTTTCTTTGATATGTTTGTCATCTTTTTCATTGTTTCAATCCTTGTCATTTACAATTGATAGCTCGAGATGTATGTTAGGGTTCTCGTCTTCATGTAACAAGTTATCTAGGTCGCCTAACTGAATGTTAGGACATTCAAAATTGATAAAATAATTTTTTTTTGCTTTCTCTAATTAAAACTTTAGCAGCAGCTGAAACGACCTCTTCTATTTCAGTTATAGCTCTAAGAGTGTTGCTCCCACTATCTTCTAAAATCTTTTTGATTTAGTTTTCTTAAAATCACAAAAAATTCCTTGAAGTAATCTAGTTTCTAAGTTTAAAGCAGAGATTTAGGGCAGTTAAAGTTCCGATAACACTGTTCAAACCTTCATTTTGGTTAAACATAGTAATGTTTTGAGAGATGATGTCGGTGTTTAGAAAATTCCAAGAGGTGCAATGTTTAACGAATTCTGCATTTTGAGAGAGTAATTATTTATTTTTAGCGATAACATCACTATTTTCAGCTTGTATGCTAGCAATAGATTTATCAATATCTTTTTCTTTTTTTCTTTTTTTCCATAAGCCAGATTCAAACTGTTTAGTCAATTTTGAAAGTGTACCAAATATATTCTTTGTTTCATTGGATCTATAACAATGTTTTCAGGTTGGAAGTTAGTTATTGCATCAATATCGTGATGATCCATCTTCATGTAGGCAAGTGCTACCGAATTGTGAATACTCTGGAAAAGAAATTATAATAAAAAATAAAATAAAATAATGTTTAAAAAGGTAATTTAAAAATATTCTTAATACTCTAACAGTAATGGGTTTTTTAGAGTATTTTGTCATTTATTCTTTTGAACACCTATATGATTCATTATTGGTCCTTGGTTTGTATTCGTTGTGGGAGTATGACAAAAGCACTTTCGGTGGTAATTAGATGCCAAGTATTATGAATTATTGGTTTATCGTAAGCATTTATTGTGATTTTTAGTGGAGGCCAAAGTCCAACTTTAATGAAATTTTATGTCGTAAAAAGATAATGAAAATCGAATTGATATATAGGATGGAGAATAGTAGACAAAATCTCTAAGGGTTTAACATCGTGAAATGTTTTTGTTGAAAATCTGAATCTACAAAACAAGTAAAAGGGTGGAGGGGTATGTTAGAAAAGTAAAATAGTAGAATAGATGATAAAATTAAGTTGAGTGGATCATATCTTACGTGTTTACATCCACCTTCTCTATATTTGATGAAATCCATAAGTAGAATTTTAGATTCTCAAATTCCAACTACATAGATAAAACTTATTTTCTATGTGTGGTAAAAAGAGGGTGGACTGATAATTCGGGTTAAGTATTTTAAAGTCAGAAAATAGAAAGGATGGTCTCAAAAAAATTTAATTTAAATACTTGGAAAGAAAAATCGAAAACATATAACTGTTTCTAAAAGTTTAGAACTCAACAACGCATTGAGTAGCATGCGTCACCTATTATATATTAGCTAATATGGCGTATGCGAACGTGTTTGAAGAAATCAGTGATATAAGTATGAAAGGTTAATTGAAGACCTCAATTAAATGGCACAATGAAAAAGCATAATGCATCATCTTCCGTAAGATTAGGTAAGTCGTCCACTTTAGGATACCGAGTTGTTATATAATCAAGGAATCCATATTCAAATCTAAAACATTGATGGTCTTTCTTAGACATATTTATATATGGTTTAGTTTGGTTACTGAAAAATTATTGCAAAAACGTTTGGTTTTCTACCACATCTTTTGGAAGTTCGCGGGATCTAGGCCTATTGGGTTTTCTTTGGGGGTAATTTTTGGATAAGGTGTTTTTTTGGATTATTATATCTTACTACCATCCATGTTTTCTTAGAAATAATTAGGGGTATTAAGAAAATTCTTGAGAAAATAAAGTTAGAGTAGTATTATATTTCGAGTAGTATTAGAAAATAAAGGTTTCTTCTTGTGAAGCTTTGACGTTTAGTGTTTTTCTCCATTCCATTTGGGTCTACCCTATACGGAAACAGTTTGAGCAACAACTAGACCTATCTCCATACAAAACTTCTTGCCAATATCCATTTTATTTACCAAAACCAATCCAAATTTTGTTAAGAGGGATCTTGGAGATGTGTAACTCGATCCAGGCCTTGCAGCAATTATACATTGCCCTGTTTTTGTGTAGAACCCAAACAGCTAGGAGGTTACCTATTTCCTTGGAAATTTCCTTAATAGTACTGTCATTGTTCATGTAGGATGGGATGTCAGAAAAGGATATCCAAGTAGGGGTTATAGGAGACTCTCTCTAGGGGTGGAAGTAAGGTGTCCATTCTAATATCTTCATGATGTGGTGGCCAATTTTTCACACATTGGTGCGCCACAACTTTTTTAAATCTTCTCGAAGGTCTAGGTTGATATTGTCATTTAGGCCAGGAGACCCAATGAATTTCTGAATGTCACATATACGGTTTACTAATTGAGAACTTACCAATGATAGTAGGTTTAACATTTGATATCATACTCTTTTTGCCACATTAAAGGAATTCTACAGCTTTGAAGTCTCTTTTTTCTCGATCTTGACTTTTTCATGAAGATATATTTCAGTAATGACCTATTAATGTCAACATAGGTTTTTTAGGGAGTGATGAATTTCGATGCAGAGGCATTGTTGGTTGTTTAAGTGAGTTTGGTCATATATTAGGTTAATTTTCAAGGTTGAGAATTGCTTGGTTTTGAGGTAATGGTTCCAGTTTCTTGTGGTTAGATCTCTTTGCTTGAATCAAAAGAGGAAACTCCTTCTTTTTATTTTCTTGATTATCAAAACCTTGTGAGTAATAATTTTGGGTTTTTACTTGTATTTTGTTCTCCGTGTGATCTATTTGGCTTGTTGTTGTTGCAAAGGTTGCAAGTGGATTCAGAGGTGGCTTGGTGTATTGAAATTCATTGGTGCGGTGTTGACGGATATGAGATGACGGTGTGGCTTGGTATATTGTGGCAGAGTATGCCAAGGATATGTGGAGGTCATTTCACCATGTTGATTGTAACTTCGTAGAGGTAAGGCAGTCACATTGCAGACAAATAAAAGAAAACTAAGATTTAGGTTTTGCTTTTTTAAAGTCTCCCCAAAATTCATTTTACGATTCTTCCCCCTTATTGTAAATTAAGAAATAAGTTTAATGTTTACCATAAAACTTGTATTCAAAATGCATAAAAAAAAATCAAACATTAACGGTTTTATTGAGTCAAAAAAATTAAATATATTGTATAATATATTATTAAAATTTAATAGGTTTAGTCTAAACTATCATCCAAAAGTTCTCTTATTTTAAATGAGTTTTTTAAGATTCATTTTTTAATTGATTTAATTTTAACATTTTTTATTTAATTGACAAGTAGCTGAATTCGTTAAATGTATGATTATAATCGACTAGTAGACGGTTTGGTGATTGTTGGGAATATGGGTGTCCGTATATAAGTAGGAACACAACTGATATCAACACTAGTATGATATTGTCCGCTTTGGCACCCGAAGACCCCCACGGCTTTGCATTTGGTCAACTTCCAAAAGGTCTCATACTAATTGAGGTATGTTCTTACTTATATACTACTGATCATTCCCATGTTTAGCCGATGTGGGATGTGAGATTTTGGTCGACACCCTAACAGTAATGTTATCAAAATTAGAATGAATTTGATAGCTATTTGTTAAACATACGACTATAATCGATTTGTTAAAAATTTGATAATTATATTAGGATTAGAATAAATTTGGTAATTATTTGAAAATCGATTTTGGTAAAATTTTTAAAATTTTCACGATATTTATTTTTTTGGATTCGTAATCTTCTTTGGCACCGGTGCCAAAAATCTCTATTCCGTAAAATCTCTATTCTATTGTAATATCATTGTTTTTGTTGTTGTGTTTCATTAAAATTATATATATAATTTAAAAAGAACGGTATATTTGTTTCAAAATAGGTAAAAAAATTAAATAAAAATATTTTTTGTAGGGAACTTATAGCTTTTTTGCCAAACCTTGAGTCTAACCGAATTTAATATTGTTTTTTTAAATAAAATATATACCGAATTGATTAGAAACGCACAACAACCAACGTAGACATCGTGTGCATACATGCATTAATAGTAGTAAGAGAGAGAAAGCGAAAGTCAAAAGGCCAGTCAGGATTACGCTATTCGCAACACCGACGACTCGACGAGTGTCCCAATGTCATCCCCATTCGCACTATTTATTGCATATTAAGTAAACCAACTCCTCCCCCTTTATTTTATGTTTTTATTATAATTTCAACTATAACAAACAAACATAAATTATACTTTACTACCAAAAATCTTTCACTATCTTTAACTCATCTAACACTCCTCTCCTCTTTTCCATATATAATTGTACGACTTTTAAGTAATTATTTTGCGAATATTGAAATCAAATTTTGAAGCAATTATGGTTATAGAAAATAATCATTTGAAAAAATGTTCTAAACGTAAATGAATGCTTGGTATAAAATATATATACGTATTTCAGAAATTGGTACCCAAAAAAACAAAAAACAAAAAAAATATAGTTTTATGACGAAAAACCTATTTTAACTTAACTATACCAAATATAAAATAAAATTAGGTATGAAAAGTTTTTTTTTTGAAAAAATATTAAATAAAATAAAAATATTCATACAAATATATAGGACATACGTTTGAGGAGATACAATTGACATAATGAAATCGATAGACAAAACTCTCCTATACAAACATAGTTGAAATAACAGGAAAGCAGAGATAAACTAGAGTAACCAAAATAACGTAACAAGGACTGGTCGAACCGATAGAGAATAACTCCAAAAAAATCAACACCAATGGAAGACAACGGACAAGACCGAAAAGGAGAAGACCTTCAAACAAAGTAGAAGAATAAATAAATTAATTAAATTGAAAACGGTTACATAGACCAACAAATCTTTGTGTCATATAATCTGAACCGAAGATAAAAAAAATTCGATGAAAACCCGATAGGCATTGGCCGAAGGGGAATCAAATATTCTTGAGTTCCTTTCCTTCTAAACGTGATAAATAACCACGTCAAAATAAGAGCGTCAAATGTGACGGTTTTGAGAGGAAGACCAATTTAACGTCTCGCATACCTAGGACTGCCAACACGAAGTAGAAAAAAAAAACCTCAACTAGCAAAGTTCCAAATACTCTTAGTTAAACTACAATCATAGAGGAGATGAACAATAGTTTCAGAAGTAGAGTTGCATAAGAAACAATCAGATAAGGGATTAAATATTCAATTGAAATTTTGTTTATGGCATCAAGTTTTAAACGATATTGAACCCTAAAATAAAAGAGTGACAATGAATATTGAATTTATTCCGTACTAACTCGATCCACCTACAAGAACAGACACATAAATAACATGGTAGATGACCTCAATTGTAAAAGTTAAAGTTGAGCTAAACAACCGGTCTAAAAACTCAATGAACATCATAAATTATAATGCTAAAAATATATAAATTATAAATTGTATGTATTTTATTGACCATTTAACGATAGTTAGAAGACGTGTAATGTTAAAATTTTAATATAAATATTTAAATTATTATTTATTATACGTTATTTTTATAAATTTTTTAGAAAACATAAAATTACGTACAATCAAAAGTGAGATACTTATAAATAGAACTCTAAATCCATAAAAACAAAAAGACCGACTTTAATGAACCACACAAATTTGAAATAATATAAATAGTTTACGATTTGTTATAATAACTGGTCTGTATTTATTCGGAAGTACTCTAAACATTTCCTTTAAGAATGAATAAATTTTATGTGGCTTAGCTTTGACATTTTATATAAGCATACTTCAAATAATTTATTTTTTTTTTTTTTTTTTGCAAAATTTCATTTCATTTATTTATTAATCGGAATATTACAAGAATAACCCAAAAGAAACCAGGGCTAATACCCAGAAGAAATAGGGCTTAAGAGATACAAAGAGGCCCAACAATAAGGCATTACCCAGAAGAAATAAGGCATTACTTTAAATAATTTTCAATACGTCCAAAAATCAATTTTATTAAAAATGATTTGTCATAAAAATGGAAATCCAATATATACCAAAAATTATTTTATTTAAACCTATTTTTTTCTTAACGGAATGATCAAAATAAATAGTAGAAGGATTAATTACACTTAATTAATAAATAAATATAATATATATATATATATATATATATTAAATTTTAGAATAATGATTATGGTTCATCGAGTACCCACCTTGTTTAAATCATTTTTAAATTCAATCTCTAAATTTCCGTGTATTGACTTTATTTTTTTAGACAACTAGACATATTGAATTTTCTGGAATCTGACATCCATCCATCCATAGAGTACTGTAATATATAAATAAATAACCAAACCTAAACAATAAAACTTCAACACACTCCATATCCCCGAACCGACTTTCAAAATGGATCATACTCATTCCAACATCGAAATCCCTATCCACTTCCTCTGTCCGATCTCTCTTCACCTCATGAAAGATCCGGTAACCATCTCCACCGGAATCACCTACGACCGAGACAGCATCGAAAAATGGCTGCACCTCTCATCCAAAAACAACTCTTGTCCCGTCACCAAACAACCTCTTCACGACAACACAGATCTAATCCCAAACCACACGCTCCGTCGTCTCATCCAATCATGGTGTACTCTCAATGCATCCAACGGCGTCGATCGAATCCCCACACCTAAATCTCCTCTCGACAAAACCCAGATCGCCAAACTCATCAACAACGCCAAAAAAACATCTCAAGCTCTCTACACGTGTTTAAACAAACTCAGAGAGCTAACTACAGACAACGAGAGGAACCGGAGTTGTTTAGCAACAACCGAAGTGTTAGAGTTTCTGATCTCGGTCGTCAACAGAAAATACTCAACGTCTTGCCAAGAGTATTCAGGTGAGGCCTTAAGCATTCTATGTCACTTGAAAATCAACCAACCCTCGTTGAAAACAATATTCAACAAAATCAACTTAGAAGAATTCATCGAGTCGATAGTCAGCGCGATGAAATACGGGAAGCTACAAACACGAGCTCAATCGACGATGCTGATTAAGTCGGTACTCGAAGCATCTGATCCGGTTAAACTGATCAGTATAAAACCTGACCTCTTCGTCGAGATAGTACGAGTTTTAAACCATCAGATCTCGCAACAAGCGACGAAGTCAGCGTTGAAACTATTGTTAGAAGTTTGTCCGTGGGGGAGAAACAGAATCAAAGCAGTGGAAGCGAATGCGGTTCATGTTTTGATCGAACTTCTTCTTTTGGGTAAAGATAAACGAACTTGCGAGCTCGTTCTAGTCGTGTTGGACCAGCTTTGTAGCTGTGCGGAAGGGAGAGCTGAGCTGTTGAAACACGGAGCGGGCGTAGCTACCGTGTCGAAGAAGGTACTAAGGGTTTCGCAAGTTGCGACCGATCGAGGAGTTAGAATAATTTCGTCTGTGTGTAGGTTTTCGGCCACGAGTAAAGTGCTTCAAGAGATGTTACAAGTTGGAGTTGTGGCTAAGTTGTGTTTGGTGTTACAAGTGGAGACTAGTTTAAAGACAATGGAAAGAGCCAAAGAGATTCTGAAGTTACATTCAAGGTCTTGGAGAAATTCTCCTTGTATTCCTCCTGATTTTTTGTCTTCATATCCCTCTTCTTAATTTTATTTTTTTCATTTTCCATATCCAAATGTAAATTATTTGAAGTCCTATTTCTTGGTAAGATGATTTGAACTCTTACTCTATACTCTTTGAAATGGTTATAAAACAATTTTTGTGGCAAAGATTAGTCATTGTTCGCGAAATTTTTATGTTTTTGTTAAATTATTCACAAAACTTGTTTCTATATTCGATTCTCCTTCTATACTTTGTATGTAGTTGTAGCCTTGTAGGTAGAGGAGTAAGAGAGCTCATTAGATACATTGAAAATGTGTATTGAATTATATTCTGGCATTATAGTTTGGGTCAGATTCAAAGGTTGCTTGTTTGTTATGTGAAGCACATGCCTAGATCCAAGTTTTATGGATTTAACATATGAGACTCACTGTATTAGGATTGCGAAGGGATGCTTGAAGATTAGAAAATATAACATACAAATTAATATATACACATCTATACATATATTATACTCCACCCTTTTAGAATAAGAGATATTTATCAAGCGGAAATAACTGACTTTTTCCAAAACAGCAACTTTGGAAATCAGATAAATAATCTGATATTAATCTTAGCAGAGATCTCTCGTCTTCTAATTGTATTATGTACAATCACGTAAACAATATTACATATAAAAATGCAGCGGACATATCATCAAATCCCAAAATTTTCAAAGGGTTTAATTGGAACACAAACTCCTGAATCTTTTGATCCGACTACTCCTAAGTAGATTATCTTATTCCATTTTTCTCCGGACGGTGACATGCGAAAGAGAAAGTGGATTAACAAATGGACAAGGCTATATTAGGATCCCATTTGGCTATAATGAGATTCCAAATTCAGAATTTTTTTTAATGTGAAATATTCGTTTTGTCTTTCATTTATAAGTCCAAGTTTCTAAAGAAAAACCAATTTTTCTTCACTTCTTCCTCAAGCTTTCCCTCTCTAAAATAACTAAAAACTCTAAAAAAACTATGGATTTGAGTGATTGGAGTGAAGGTTTCAGCTGCAACCTTGATGATTTTGCATCGGAGGAAGAAGAGCCGTTGACGGACCATTTGCAAACCCAAAATGAGGTATTTCCCAAAATTTTGAAGTGTCTGTGCGAATATAGCGGTGCCACCGCTATAGAATGGACGAACTGCGAACATAGTATTCGCAATTTTGCATGATTTTTTTTGCAAAATCGCGAACGGCCCGTTCGCAGAAATACCAAATGGACGAACGGGTTGTTAGCAATTTTGCCAAACCTGCGAACACTTACTTCGCAGCAATACCGAACTGACGAACAACCACTTCGAGATTTCGCCAAATACACGAGTGCACTGCTCGCAATTTGGCGAAATTGTCGTGTTGGTTATTCGCGATTTGGCAGAAAAATCGAGTTCCGTGACATGTTTTGGAAATTAAACGAACGGCTAGATTTAAGTATGTTCTCATATAATTGCATCAATGACATATGTAGGAACCCGATCAACCGCCATGTTCGATGGCCGATTACACGAAAGTGTTTAGTACGGACACTTTTTACATAAAGCCGATTTGATTGATTGGGTCGAGTCCGAAAGCATAAAACTAGGATTCATTTTGGTCCGTAGTAAAAACGACGACGGTAGCAAAAGCATGAAAACTCCTAGGATATATTTTAGGTGCGAGAGGTACGGGGTTTACAAACCTAACCCCAAATCGGGGTATGTTAAGAAACGCAGAGAATGTTCATCGAAAAAATGCGGGTGTCCGTTCTATTTAAGGGGGAGTCCGGTCTTAGAGCTACCGGGTTATTGGAAAGTGGTTGTGCTAAACGGGAAACACAACCACGAACCATTTTTGCACTTGGATGGTCATTCACGGGCCGCTAGACTAAAAGTAGAAGAACAATTGTTCGTTCGTAGTCAAACGGAAGTTGGTTCTCGACCGAAAGAGATATATCGCGGTTTGAAGATTAAAGACCCGCAAAATGTATCAAGCATGCGCACGATATACAACATGCGGCAAAAACATGATTTGGTTGATAAAGCGGGCAAGACCCAAATACAATACTTGTTTTCTAAGTTAAAAGAACACGAGTACTATGTTTGGGAGCGAAGTTGTGAAGCAACGGACGAGATCCTCGAGTTGTTTTTTGCACACCCTAAAAGCATCGATTTCATGCGCACTTTTCCTCAAGTTCTTATAATGGATAGCACGTACAAGACTACAAGGTATAAGATGCCTTTACTTGAAATAGTTTGCCAAACTTCAACGAATAAGACATTTTGTGTTGCTTTTATTTTTTTGAGCTCCGAGAAACAAGAGAACTACACTTAGGGATTGAGTGTTCTAAAGAAGGTGTTGACGAACAACAAGTGCGCATTACCTAACATTATCGTCACCGATGGTGTGGATAATTATCGCTTGAGGGTAGGCTTGTAATTTGTTTGGTATTTTATAGTAGTATGGGAGTATTTAATATTTAGAGTAGAGAGTAGAGAGATAATTAAGCTGGCTGGTTGCAGTTAATTCTCATTTTCCACACTTAATGCAGGTGGTTGGGTATTTATACCCTAATGTTTGGGCCCTTATGGGCTTTCGGGTCATGTTTAATGGACTCGGGTCATGTTCAAAGACCCGTGAGCTCTAAGTAGGAGAGCAAGTAGCTTAGTCAAGTAGTGTTTAGGTTTTTTAGTACTTTTGTCATAGTTCGAACAGTCATTTGGGCTAAGTGTTCGAAGTGATTTGTCCGGTCCGGAGGCCTTGGACCGATCTGTCCTTGTCCGGGGAGCATGCAGAATTCGGACTCATCAACCGATAGGGAGTTGGCTTTAATGAATGCTATCGATGATATATTTCCTGACGCAACTCATATGCTATGCAATTGGAATATTGGTAAGAACGTCACCTCTTACGCTAAAAAAGTTTTACCGAATTCGGACATGGCCGAAGAGTTCGGGGAATATTACCAAAGGGTAGCCTATTCGGCCACACTCGAAGATTATAACAAAAACCTTGCCGATATGCACCACGTACGCATTTTGTCCACTGGTTATCGACTACGTTATGAAGCAATGGATTGACGAATATGGACACAAATTCCTCAATATTCACACAAACAAATTTAAACATTTTGGCAACCAAACTAGCAATCGGTGAGTTATATTTTCATCTCATCACAATATTTTTTAATATAAAGTGTTAGAGATATAATTTATTTTATCTCATGTTATAGGGCGGAGAGTGCTCACTCTAGCCTCAAGCGGGCAATTGGTAGTAGTCTATCCACGTTCGAGCAATTTTGGAAACATGTTCATGCATTGCTAACCGCTCAACACTCTAACATTTTCGAGTCATTCGAGCGTAGTAGGTATCGTCCAAGAAACCCAACTAGGGGGCCTAACAAAACCATCTACAAGGATGTCAAAGGTGAGCTTTCATGTAAAGCTATAGAATTAATAGAGACAAATCTTGCAACGGCCTTGAAAATATGGTTCACTCCCGGAATGTGTGGGTGTGTTATTAGGACAACTCATAATTTACCATGTGCATGCGAATTAGCTTTGATTTATAAAGAAGGAAGGCCTGTTAGAAAAGATGAGTGTGATGTCTATTGGAGTACGTTAAGGATCAAACCTAATGAGGAGTTTGATACCGAAGACGAGCTCACTAGAAAAATCTCCTTAATAAATAGCACCATCCGCGGTTACGGGCAATACATCCAAGATCACGTTATAAATAGGATGATGCAAATCCTATATCCCGCTAGAAGTCATGTTTTGGAACCTAAGGAGCCGGTTGTTACTAAGGGTAGGAAAAAAGCCGTCCGGGACAAATCAACTCAACGGGACCCTAGCGAGTGGGAATACGATGGTAGTCTAGGCACTAGCACTCCTGGCACGATTGGTAACACGGACGCCTCGGTACGTAATATAACATTTCTAGCGCCAAAAGCCAAGACGAAAGAAAAAACGAAAACCAAGGCTCAACCGAAGAAAGATAAAGTACCTCGACCGAAAAAATCATCAAAGGGCCAAGATTTTAGCGGGTACGAGAGTTGGTTTCCTAACTATTTGCATGACTACATTTCTAGAGTCGAAGATGTCTCTCCCGACGGTAATTGCGGATTCCGGGCCGTTGCTTTGACGGTATACGGTAAATCCGATTCATGGGACCAAGTTAGACGGGATTTGATCGGCGAATTGCAAAATGAACGCGAGCTATGGGAGAGAATGTTTGATGGTTCACAAGGTGTAGATAACCTAGTGAGAAGGTTGAACGTTTTTGAATTGTATGATGTCGGTACTAGGCATTGGATGACGTTACCCGATTTAGGCTTAGTGATAGCCACTAGATACCAATGTATCGTATACCACATTTCACTCCACCAATCGTACACTTATCTACCTCTACGCGGTGTGCCTCCTCGATCGTGTCATAACCTGGAAGTTGGTATAGGTTTCGTGCACGGTAACCATTTCGTGAAAGTAAGTATACAAATGTGTGTTTCAATTTTATATATTATTTTTGTGACCAAATATTTATCTTGCTTTTATTTGTGTAGGTTGTGTTGAATGTACCACTTACGGAAATTTATCCTACTTGGTTTCCGTTTCGCACGGAAGATGTCGTCACCGGCTGGGAAATACCGCTCGACAAGAGATTGAACAAACATAACCAAATCAAGCCCGCCCAACCATCGACCGCACATGAAGAGCCACCACGTGTCTTCGATTTGGGTGAAGACTAATAATTTGTTTATGCATTACTTGTTTTTATCCCGTTGTGTTTACGAATACTTTTTTTTACTTTGACCTCGGTTTGTAATCGATACTCCCACGTTTTATTTATTTTGAAAATTCCATTTCATATCATTATTGTAAAAACAAGTTGCACAAAAAAAATTAAATTGCAAGTTCCCCAAAAAATTACAATTTTATTCAAAAAATGAGAAAAAATTCAAAAAATCGACACAGTGGCGAATTTGCGAATGGGGAACGTTTGATTTTGGCCAAATAGCGAACGCCGAGCGCTATGGTTTGTCAAAATCACGAGTGGGCTGTTCGCGATTTTGGCAAGTCACAAGCGCCTGCATTCGCGATATGGGCAAATTACAGCCTCATGTTTTCGCGAAGTTCTGTGTAAATTTAGTATTTTCACCATTTTGTGACTTACCCGACTCCAAAACTGATTTTTCTTTTTACCAACATTATACATTAGTCATTTGGCCCGAATGATTCGAATATTGTGGAAAACAAACTCAAAAAAGTTGAAAAAACTACTTCAAAGTAGCCTAAAATGGTCACAGTTTTGACATTTTCACGTTTATTTACTTTTTTAGTCCGAAAAGTTTTTTTAAACCATTATTATAAGTTGTGATTTGAAGTATCATATATGAACCGACACATGGAAATATATAAGATAGTATCATTATTAGTTGTGATTTGAAGTATCATATATGAACCCAAAATGATACGTTTGATAGATAATACACATAAAACGATCTCACTCCAAGGTGACATTAACAACATTACATAGTGGAAATATAATTTCTTAGTCGAAATCGTATATTCTGTTCTCCGGAATAGGTCCGAAGTAGCAAAAAATGGTCACAGAACTGACATTTTTGCGTTCATTTACTTCTTGAGTCCGAAACTTTTTATTTTTTTAACCATCATTACACGTTAGTCATTTTCAAAGTAATGATTCGAAAATTGTGGGAAAGATTAATAATTTAAAAACATCATAAAAACTACTTAAAAGTAGGATAATGTTGTCAGGCATGTAAGAATAACGTAATCTGAATATGCGACTAATGTGGTGACACAAAATATATACAAAAATACACACATATCGAAGATAATTATTACGACCCACGTGGTTTAAATCAGGGTCTCATTATAGCTAAGGACAACACTGCATTCGAAATGGTATGAATTTTGCTATAATGAGACCTTATCCAAATATTAAACGCCCACCAAAATTGACTCGCCCCCTATAAAATAGGACATAAATTCTAGAAAAATACGACACTTTAGCAACCTATAGCACTCACGAAAATATAAAACTCGTTAACGTTTACATATAGAGTTTACGACGGACGAAGACTACCATATGCTTCAAGCTGTGAAGATTGCACACCAGATATTGGGGGAAGATACCAACGATCAATTTTTCGAGCATGTCCTATGTACGATGTATATAAACTACGGCCGTTTAGGCACAATAGGTATCGTCGTGCGTACTCGTGAGCAGATCAAAAGCATATACAATTTTTGCAAGCCAATACAGAATTTGTGTTTTTTTCCATCGCTAATTAAGCGAGAAGCATCCGCCGTTTGGAACCTGAGCTTGATAGACTACATCACAAGGGATATGGTAGCATTTCTAGAGGACAGAATTATTGCAAGGGGTGGAGTGGATGATGTGGAATACAAACTTAGATACGACTAAGCCTTCCACTTATGCAATGTTACGTTATTGTTTTATTAGCGGTTGTTATTTGAAGTTGTCATTTTTCTTATTAGTTGTTGTTTGAAGTTGTGATCTTTGTATTACTGGTTGTTAATTTAAGTTGTGATTTTTCTTATTAGTTGTTGTTTGAAGTTGTGATTTTCGTATTACTGGTTGTTAATTTAAGTTGTGATTTTCAATATTAGTTGTTGTGTTAAGTTGTTATTGTTATTATTAGTTGTTGTCTTAAGTTGTGGGTACCAAATAATGTCTGCAAAACAAGGTAATGAAAACTTTAACAAGTTATAGCATTAACTTAAACAAACAGACAATACAGAACCTACAAGATGCAAACAATTAAAAACATAGCATAATGCTCAATCGTCGAAGTCATATTCCAAGTTGTCGTCAGACTCAATCCCCTCGTCCCTCTCAGTAATCCTATTCTCAAGATACGCTACCATATCCTTAGTGATGTAGTCTACCACCGTCATGTTCCAGACGGCAGCTGCTTCTTGCTTAATTTTAAATGGTAGAAACAACAAACGATCCATTGGTTTGCGAAAAATGTACCTCTCCTTGATTTGGTCACATTTACGCACAACAAAACCTTCAGTTCCTAAACGGCCGTAGTTGTAGTACATATTACACAAGACCAGCTCGAAAAACGCGTCGCTACTATCTTCTCCCAACTCTTGGAGGGCAAGTTTCACTGCCTCGAGCAAATGGTAATCTTCATTAGGGGTAAACTCCATTGGTTAAACTGTTTATGGTTGAGGAGTGCTTGGTGTCTATTTATAGGCTCGTGGTTGTTTGGGCGGGAACTGCATTAAAAGCTGGTGTTTTTTGCAGCAATTTTTGTAGGTGTCTCGTTATAGCGAAAAACATGGTGATGGAAGTTGTGCTATAATGAGACCCCTACTATTATTGCACTGCAACATTAGAGTACTTTTGTAAATATTAGGTGTCGCATACTCATTCGTCAACTTGGATTACGTTATCCTTATCTTAAAAGTGTCGTTTATCGATAGGTCAACTTGGATAACGTTATCTTAAGCATAAAAGTGGTACAGAAAGACGTAATTTTAGGCAGAACAAGTGTTGTTTGTGTTTGAGTTTCTGATTCCGTTTATATTTGAGTTTATGTTTGAGTTTCTGATTCCGTTCATGTTTGAGCATATGTTTGAGTTTATAAAAAAAATTGAGTTTCCACACTTTAATGCTGTTATTCATAAAAACAGCACAATGTACAAACATAAAAACATAATAACAAGACTACATAAAAAAGCAAAACATATAATAATCATCTGAATATTATAATACTGTATGGAAACATATGGAGGGAATGAAGTGAAGGTTTCCCGCTTAAAATATATTTACGCAGGAACAAAAATAACATTCTCTGCTAACAATTTTCGAGCTGAAGACTAGATCGAAGTGTAACGTCTTGAGATTTGTGTCAGAGTAAGTAGTTCTTAAAGAACAGATCAGGAATGCTCTGAAAATAGGAACAATGAAACATGACAAAAAAAGTTAGTTGTCTGATATCGACTCTAAAACGTATAAAGACTTACAAGTTGGTGGGTGAAACCAGGGAGACATGGCTGGACGAAATGAGGTTTAGTGGGAGAAAAACATGTTCTTGATGAAGACAACACTGTCATTCTTATGTTTCTTCTGTTATAAAATATCTAACAACACAGAGTAGACCAGGGTTTTCTTTTTTCTGTCTTTTAGATGTTTATCTCTTGATATAATAATAATATTTTTCTGATTTGATTTTGTGGGTGGTTGTGGTGGTCAGAGTTAAATGGTACTCCTAAGTAAATGGAAGTAGATTCAAGTCTTTTCAACTACTAATTATATCGGTGTAGTAGAAGTAGTAGTGGTTGCCTTCTCGGTTTTGGAGAGACAGCATCTGGCACTTAAGTTTATTGGTGGCGGGATCAAATGGATAAGATCTTGAATTTGATTTACCAAGACTGGAATTGTTAAGAATTTGTTCGATCCGATGTTATTCAGTTTCGATTCTAATTCAGGCTAATTTTAGTCTATTCTGGTTTTCATTTTTGTTCAGTTTATAAAAATTAAAAAGAAAATTAAATCTAATATTAATTTAATTTTTAATGATTTTACTTAAATATATGGTATAAAAAATAAATTTAAATTTTGATGGTTGTTAATGGGTTTTAACCTAATTTATTTTTGTATTAATATAATATATAAAAAACAAATTAAATAAAAAGTTAATTTATGATGATGGATTTGTTATCCATATATTAGTTAGATCGTCAACAATATTTACATGTTGAAATTATTTATATATATGAACAAATGCTTCCTACTAACTACTGTCTATGCTAAGCGTCAAAGAGGTAAGAAATTGGTGCTTTGGAATATTCTAAGAGACATATCAACTACATTTAAAGAGTAGGTGATCATGGTGGACTTCAATGTGATTACATTTAAAGAGTAGTTGATGTTTGAGCATATGTTTGAGTTTATAAAAAAAATTGAGTTTCCGCACTTTAATGCTGTTATTCATAAAAACAGCACAAGGTACAAACATAAAAACATAATAACAAGACTACATAAAAAAAAGCAAAACATATAATAATCATCTGAATATTATAATACTGTATAGAAACATATGGAGGGAATGAAGTGAAGGTTTCCCGCTTAAAAGAGATTTACACGGGAACAAAACAATATTCCCCACTAACAATTTTCGAGCTGAACCACCCAGTTCGAGTCTATAAATACTATAATCTGACTATGAAACTAAACATTTAAGTTATAACAATGGATGATTCATGCTGGAACGTGCACGAAGATGCAAGACTCCTAAACGCATTTGACTTCGTGAGAGGTACGATACAAGAGGACCTGGTTTCATCGATGCGGTCTTGTGCATAATGTTCTTCAACCACGGTAGGGAGGCTTCCTGCCCAGGATGTATGATGCCCCGACCACGCGGACGCGAAGAAGTGTTCGATAGGTTAGCTTATCTTAAAACAGTTACTATACAGATTGAGTCGCTAGCTTACGAAATCCGAAGCAAAGTCCGAAATGTATTCAACATGGGATTGCAAAGAAAAATTACGCAGGAGATGATATCACATGCGATACAGTCGCAGGAGCAAGAAATAGCCGACGCAATTGCCAACGCCGTTGAAACGTATTCAACTCCCGAAGGAAGTACTGATGTAGGTGAATATTCGTTCGAGTACGGAATGAACTATCCGACTCCATAAAACTAAGTGTGCAATGCTAACTGAGGGTTAGCTTATCTACCGTTTGCTATAATTTATTTGCTTATGTATTTTTAATTATGCAATGCTTTCTAATTATGTAATGCGTTTGATTAACGTGTAATTTATTTGCTTATGTATTTCTAATTATGCAATGCTTTCTAATTATGCGAAAAGTTTAGGTGTTATTGTTTTAAGTCTTGTTGTTTTTAAGATACACATCATATAATCGAAAGCAACAACTTAAGTAAAACAAAAGGTAAACATCCAAACAAAAGCAATAACTGAAGCAACAAAAGAAATTCCATACAACCATATCAACGAAAGCAACAACTAAAGTAAAAAAAAGGTAGTACCAAACAATCGTCATAGTAGTCATGTAATACAAATGCAGTCAATCGGCATGGCGGTACTCGTGCGCCATAAGCGAACACTCATGTATCTCCCGTCGAATGTCCTCAATAGTCATCTCCTCCGCTCTAGAATCAACATCAGTCACACGATCGTAAAAAGGTGATACAGTCGTGCCTGATATGTCATCGCACTTGGGGTCTCTAGAACATGTGAAGCAGATGGACCGAGAATACTAGGATCAAGCAGAATGTACCATAGGTGTTCAGGGATCCATACATCGTACAAAGAGGTCGTGCCATGACCGCCTATATCATATGTGTCACCGCGAATCCTCTCGTCAATAACGTGTGACCGCCAGCCTATCCATGTGGCCTCATCCCACAAAAAGCGCGTGTTGACATGCCTCCTCCTATCTGCTGGTCAAACCGCCCGCAACGTTGGTGGTATGTCCTGAATGTGCCCTAGCTGTCGAGCCACCCGAAATGGATAGTACGCCTCAACTATGTCGAACGCCTTCAGCGTGTGGTCAATCCAAGCCACACCCTGGAAAGGGAAATTATCACGATGCGTGCGGTAAGGCATGAACCAAACATGTAATATGTTAGTTATTAATTTTTAAAAAACTATAAGTAATAATAAATTAACGATATAGAAACAAATGTAAAAAATCATCGTAACTCACATTGTTCTCCGTCAACGAAACCAGTCTCTGTCGGATGTTGATACGAGTCTCGTCATCCGCATGAAACGGTGTCGGTACATATCGGCACATAGTCGGCATACAACAATCGTACAGAGTGTTGAGCGTAGTCAAATAGGGGGGAAGTGATCGTATATCCACGTCTCCAACAAGGCAATAAAACCCGCAATCCCTAAAGTCGAGTGCAGCGAAGACTTTCCTAGATGGTGGTACAGCTGAGCTAGTATATGCTGGCCCCAGTTATATCTAATGGACCCCCTATAATGCTCTACAAATTGCAGGTAATCTAACGATATACTGTTCCCCGTCTTGTTCATCAAAACACAACAACCCAGCATGTGCAGCAGATAACCCCTAGTGACACACTCTACTTCACTATCAGACATGGTATCATCCTTAAAATAGTGCTGCATGTACTGCTCACGTAAAAACTGTGAACGAACAGATCTACCATTACCCCCCCTGTTACGCCCTAACTCATACCTAAGTGCATCCTGAGGTATACCTAATGCACTAGAATACCATGCCAAACGTCGTCCATCACTAGGAAATATCTGAACAATAAAATTATCACCTGTCACCGGGAGACCAGTAATAACGTGGACGTCGTCTAACGTCACCGTCATCTCACCGAAACTAAATTGAAAGTTGTTGGTCTCCAAATGCCACCTCTCAAGAAAAGCATCTACAAGATCTACGTTGGTACTCCAACGCTCCAACACATCGGTGAGGGGACCGAAGCAAGACATCCTAACCTGCTGTCTGACCCTGCTCTGCCCAACAAGATCCCATGCACGATGGGTACTGTACATAGAGTAGCACCGCGACGGCCGACGAGCCTACATAAATCATAAATAACTTAGAAATAATACAAAAGAACATATGTCGTACTTTAAAACGCGTCATTACTTACCTCTCCTGCAAAGACGCTATATGCCTCGTGCTGTGCGTAGTCTGGATATAGAGCAGGCACATGCGGATTCACCTTCCGAAATAGCTGATCCAGCGTCCCAAACCCATGGGATATAATAGGGGTCGGAGTATAAGCGTTAGGCTTACGCCTTACGGACCGTGACCGTGACACAACCTCCTCCTGCTCGCCATCACCGCTCGAGCCTCAATGTCGAATAGGTGTATGCTGTGTGCGAGGCATGCTGAAATACAACAAATAAAATAATTAATAAATTTGGGGGAAAAACTTCATAATTTGACAAAACAACCAAAAATGATCATTCCCTAATTTTGTGAAATTGCGAACACTGAGGTTGCAATTTCACCATTCCAGGAATTGCAAAATCGCGAACAAGCACCTCGCGATTTTGCACGGGTTGCGAGTTGCTTGTTCGCGATTTTGCAATTTCCAGCCCCCAAACCCTAGATCTGAAAATCCAACCCAAATCTCACAAACACAACCCAAATCTCACAAACACAACCCAAATTCAACAACTATGGTACCAAAACATTCATAATGCATCGACTAACACGAATCTATAACTATTTTTCCAAAAAAACAACAACATATACATGAAAATCGGACTTTTTAGGCAGAACCCTAAACTCTAAATATCACTAAAAATACTAAAGTAAATTGCTTAAAAATTACATGAATAGGTAAAAGATTCGTACCTTAAGGTGTTTCTAATGTTGGATTTGAGAAATCTTGCGTTTTTTTCGGGATTTTGAGAGATTTTGCTAGAGAGAAGAGAGAAGAAGAGAGAAAAGAGGTTTTTGAGCTGAAAATACAGCTTTTATATCAGGGGTAAATGGGTCTTTTTTGGGGTCTCATTATAGAAGGGTCTCATTATAGCCAAATAGGGTCTCAATTTAGCCTTGCCCTTAACAAATTTGATATTTGTAGAATATAATTTCTCAAACCTAACCATCCTTTGAACCTTGAACAAATATCAGTTCCTTCCCATTTGAGATCCTCAAACCAATAATTCTTTGAGTTTTTCTTTTTCGTATGGTGGAAGTGTTAAAACCATGTGTGACGTCCACTCGACCTTATCCACTAATCGATGGAACCAGAACATTTACTCCTCTTCCAGAACAATAAGATACGTATCCCTAAACTTATTATCAAGTCTGAAAATGGAAGAATTGTATGATCTTTAAAGTTTAAAGTGAGAGTTGAATTCCTCGAAGTTACACAAGAAGTAATATTTTTTACGATGAGTATCACAAAAATCCTTCTTTTTTCATAATCGGATGAGACTTTGAAAATTGACCATAAATGCATCCCAATATATCCCATGTTTTGTGGCTTGAGTCCTAGCATACACTGCAAAGAAAATCCATATTTCACACCCTTGTTATGAAACTCCAATATTGATAACTTGTTTACCCACATATAAAATTCGTATATCGATTTATGAGTCATCCCAAATCAGCTAAATTCCACCTTTCAAAATTTCTATCTCTATCATTGTTAAGCATGTCTTACACAAACTACAAATGATCTCACTAGGCTTGTGACCACTTACCCTAACTCAACTATAATATTTAACCACACACAATGCTTGTATCATCTCTCGAACTACATGTTGATAATTATCTATTCGTTGCCCTACGAATTTTTCAAACTAATAAATTTAACGGGTAGTGGTTGAATCACACCTAATAATATTTCTAGTTAGCATACACGTAATAAAAGTATGACTTACATTACACAAAGATATATTCCCTACAATTCCACTACCATGTGTGAAGCATCATCGGCTATGACTTGCTCGCGATTTCTCTCACTTCCACGATTTCGAAACCATACTCGTCACCAGGTTAACCTCTTGAACATAAATAGTCTCCAAATCTGCTAAACCTCATGTATATTTAATCCCAGGTTTTTGGTCTAATTGATCTAATTTTGAAATATACATAACCACCAAATCCTCTCCTATTTTAGACTGTGTAGTCACACGACTCCTATTGGACTCCTCTAGAGGTTTGGTCACTCCATCGAGTCTCACAATACTTGTTTATTTATTTGCTCAATTCCAAACTTTATTGTTGCTCCTAAAAAATACACTTACTAATTTTTTTCTCAATTCATGTGGGTCCACCAAGACCATATTTCACATCTCAAACTATTACCTCTCTCCCTTGTACTAAACCTTATTTCCCCATATTACTCATTTCCACCCTGGATATATATATATGAAGTTTCCCCAACGTGACCAGCTTCCATTTTTGCACTATTCGGACTCAAAAATTTCCTAAACTTTCTTTTACCCATTTTTATTTTTTTAAATCATTCCCTCCAACAGCTATGATCACCAGTGGTTCCATTGTTAAAACCTTTGATTTTTCAAATTATATTAATGTGATGACCTTGTGACCCGAGTTCTCTCTATTGTTTTAGTAATTGTTTTTCCATTAGACATGTGATGTATCCCATTCGAACAATTAACAATATTAGTCTCCATCCCCAACCCATATTCTTTATTAGTAGACACTTTGATATGTAGCACCCCAAACTGTGAGTCAGTCCTTTTGGGTGCTCCATTTTAACCACCACTCGAACTAGCTCTATTTGAAGACTTTTCCCAAGACGATAAGTCTATTTTCTCTTAATCGACATCCAATCGTCAAATAGAGACTCATCTTTCATCATTAGTATCCATATATTCACCTCCTCCACTACACGGTTATCCATATCCACCTATACGAAAATATTATCTTGACAAGGTCCATTTAACGGATATTTTTCTTTTTGATGACCAAAATGACCACACTCAAAACATATTAAGTGTGATCTATCATACTCTATATTATATGTTTCCTCTCTGATGTGGATTTTGGGAACCAATAGATTATCCAATTCAATATTCACCTCTGGTCTTACATAATTTCTTATTTTCCTTATCTTAGATAATGCGTTAATTTTAACAATTTTTCCAAACAAAATATCCACGGTTTTTAAAATATGTAAGGTGTAGTTTTGTATCATGATATTATAAATCCACATCCAATTCTTGGTAGTGATAGTAGATTCTACTTGTTACCTGAAATTTGGAGTCTATTCTCGAATTATCAGATAATGATTAAGTATCATCCACAGCTCACCCGATGGTACAAAATTAAAGTTTCTATAATAGTAAAACTTAATTATAAAATATGCTTGTACAATGTCTATAACATCAAAAATTCATTTAGGAGCCTAAATTTATTTCAATTTAGTAGTTAAACAATTGTATCTAACAGTATGTCCCATCAACCTGACTATCATAATATTATTCTATAATTAAATCTTCTTATTAATCTCATCTATAAAGCGCACTACTTGGAAAACCATATTTCTCACTAAACACATCATCCTTTATTTTTTGATAAAAATCATTTTCTTAATATTTATTCTCTAACTTTCATATTATTATGATTAATAATGAATGACTAAATTATTATATATGATGCTCAAGTTCTGACTAGATGTCTTCTTTAGTGGGTTCACCGACAGTTTAGGATGGTATGTCAATCGAGTGATTGGATTTGGAGAAGAATCTATTAGTCGCGCAATTTTAACAATCTTGATTGTTCTTGAGTCAAAGTTAGGATTAGAAACTTTTCAGTAGCTCAATCGGAAGCCATTTTGTTATCCATACTAATAGAATTTATGTTACCCTCTACCACCAACACTAATGTTTACGGTTTCAAGATGTTAAGTGCAGCTTCTATAACAGTTTTACCAATTTCCGTGATATTTTGTTTTCTCTTTAACAATTATTTGAACACTTTGTTTACGATTAAATAATCCTATCAAATTATATATTTTAAACAATGAACCAAATCAAAACGGTAGTAAACTTTTTGTGCATCCAAATAGATCAAAACTTATGCTTCACAACCACTAATGTTTTCTGTATAAGAGTAGACACAAATATTTACAAATTAACATATATTTATGCATTTCCACTGTTACACTTTTAAATTATATTTTTAGTATAAGCATAAACTCGGTTTTTGGTTTCGTTTTCCTTTTTAAAATGATATTTAATATGAAAAAAATGTTAAAATGTTTGTTAATTTGAGTAGGAATCATGTAACTTTTTCTTTAAATATTATATACATATGATTAATTATTAGATAATAAATTTTTTGAAGAACCTAGCACTTTCAAAAATAATATAAAATAGTACAGAAAAAAATAAGTTTCCATAGTATGATAGAATATAATAACATATTCGTTGTATTTATAATATTTCTTGTATATCAAGAGTGATATGACATAAATAAATATGAGGTGAGATAACCAAGCTCGAGTCCACAAAGTTTGACATAGGGAAAAAACACGACCAAACATATCAGCTTATTGGCCAAAAGTGACCGCCGGGTCGCTTAAGATCGAAGCTATCCTAGCTTTGATCAACATGCCTTGCGTAATCCTCAAGTTTCCTAAAGCTTACATCAGAAGTTAGCCCGATGATCATACGAGATTTATTGGCTTGTCAAGGACAAGATATCTAAAACCTATGCGCAAAGATGAATCATCTACGTGCTCCATGGAGAGGTCACAACGAAGTCATACTGGATACCCCCACGGTCGTTAACCCACGAACACTTGACCTCTATCATTTCTTCCACCCCTGATTTCCGTTAAGATGTATGAAATTGTATCTGGCAACGTACGAGAGCATGGCCTGACATTGTTGCCCGACGTACCTTTGTTTAGAAAAATGTCCACAAGTAAAAAAAACTACACTAATGAGGAGACAACACCAAATACTTTTCCAACCGAGACCACTATATAAAGATATAGAGTCTTATTTGTAAGGTTAGGTGAAAGTTAGAAGAAAAAAAACAGTATGAACAACGAAATATTTTGCTTTGTAATCCATATTATCAATAAAACTCAAGTGTTCTACATTTTATATTTCAAGTTTTTGCGATTTCTAATTATAGATCATCGTTTACTCAAAGCATTATTGTTCTTTAGGTTCGGGTGATTTTTACCTTACCATATAGAATTCTATATAATAAGGAGAGTATCATTTGTTAATTTATCAATCTAAAATTTATCTAAGTCATTGTTTCTCCATATTATCTCTACTTTAACATGGTATCAAGAGCACAATCTTCATGACCATATTTTGTTTTTGTTTTTTTCAATAAATCCACAGTCTTTTCAATGGTTTATAATATGACTTTCTCTTCCACAGACGATCATATTGATCATATTATTACCCATAATTCTAAAAAACTTCACTATCCTCTCGTTACATTTAATCTCTCTAACATCACCAAATTATCATCCACCAATTATCTTATACAGAGCTTCCAAATCCAATATCTTCTTGAAGGTTATGATCTTCATCACTATATTGATGACACCCACACTCTGCCAAATCCAACCTACAGAACCTGGAAACGTCATAATCGTCTACTTTTTAGCACTCTCCTTGGTGTAATCTCTGTTTATCGTAACCAATTATTGCTCGCATCACAACTTATGTTGATGTATGTCTAACCTTAACTAATACATATGTCAAACTATTTATCGGTCATATTATAAAAAATTGAAGGAACAGTTGAAGAGGGGTAACAAATGCTTAAAATCAGATCTTGTTGATAAACTTACTTTTCTAGGAAAGATAATTGTTGATGCATGTCTTGTTGATCGGGTATTTTATAACGACTAAGTGATGAGTATAAATATTTCATTGATGTTATTAATGTTTGTGACACGCCAATTAATTTCGTTGAAATTCATAAGAAACTTTTGAACAAAAAAACGTATTTACAGACTCCTCAACAATACTATTTATCACTACCATCCACAATGAATCAATGACCTTCAAGATATCCAAATTATCGTTCATCAACCATCAATCCACAACAACCAGGTTTTACCAGTATACTTTCTTCTCATGATCCATTCTAACCCAAACCTTATTTAGGTCATTGTCATGAATGCAACATACTGCAAAATGATACATGATATTTTAGTTTGTCAATAATCAACTATCACTAATATCTCATCATCAAGGTTATCGAGGGTATCGTTTCTCTACACATTGGGACCCACAAACCAATCATATTTTTCTTAACAACAACACTACCTACTTGGCTACTGATAGTGGAGTATCTCACCATGTTACATCTGACTTGAGCAATCTCTCTATCTATTGCTCGTGCCATGGATCTGATGATGTAATAATCATCAATATATCAACTTTTCACATAACCCACGTTGCTTCTAGTATCATTTCTACTTCCTCTCGCACATTTACTTTACGAAATTTCATTTGCGTTCTTTTTATAAAAATAACTTAATTTTGATATAACAATTTTTCATTCATCATCATGCCTCTATTGAATTATCACATTTTTCCTTTCATGTGAATGATCTTAAAATGGGATAATCATTTTGATCGAAAAACCTAAGGATGGCGTATATGAGTGGTTGATTACATCACATTCACTCTCCTTTTTATGGTTGCTTGCATTTTCCAGTGTCAAGGCCACTTTGTACGAGTGATACTCTATATTAGGTCTTCGATTATTTACTATTACGAATAAAAATGTTTCCAAATTTCCGCTACAATTTTCTAGCCCGTTATCATCTTCCACACATTGTAATAAGTGTTCATTCAATGAACGTAATAAAATTTCATTCTCTTATTTTAACCTCTTCTTTTCTATTGTATGGCCCTGCAGTTTGTTGGGAATATGGGAGACATACATATTCCACTTTTGTATATAAATAAGAACTTACCATTTTGGGCGAGATGACCCCCACGACTTTGTTTTTGGTCCACTTTGAAAATATCTTATACTAGTTGAGATACGTTCTTGCTTATATATAATGGATCATTCTCATGTCTAACCGATATGAAATTTTGGTCACACCTAACAAATCCTCCTCCTCATTAAAGTACTACTTTAATCACCTTTCAATTGACTTTCATATTTTCACTATAATCAACTTGTGCATCACCCGAGCCATAGAGCTTTACAACGAATCTATATGCTTACTCTAATTAGACCACTCTAATTATAGTTGGTCTATCATGTTTGACACCTCACAATATCACCCACATGACACTATATATGGACATGAAGCTCTGATATCAATTGGTGGAGAATATGAAGGGACACACATATTACACTTTTGTATATAAGTATGAACTATCCAATCTCTATAGTAATATGATATTGTCTGTTTTGGACCCGAAGGTTCGTAAACGTTGTTTTTAGTCCACGTGTACATAAGTATGAACTATCCAATCTCTATAGTAATATGATATTGTCTGTTTTGGACCCGAAGGTTCGTAAACGTTGTTTTTAGTCCACGTGTAACAAGTCTCCTACTATTAAAAATGTGTTTATTTATAAACTATTGATACATTTTATGTATAAACAAAACTAACAAATTATCATCTTAAATAAAATATTATTTTGGTCTTATTTCAATTTCATCTCTCCATTATAATCTTAAATAAAATATTATTTTGGTCTTATTTCAATTTCATCTCTCTACTATAATCGTCGGTTCATAGTTCATCATATAAACCACTCTCATAAAGCTTTATAATAGATGTTTAATTTTATTTTATTTTAAATTTTTACTTTAAATCTATTTTCTCCTGCAATCAAACTGTATTAAAATTCACCCAATATTAATTAATACCTCTAAAATTTAGATTATATTATTTGTTACAATAACGGACCTACACTGATCTGATAGTACTATTGCATTATCAATACAATGTATTATTTTGTTATAATAACGGGCCTACGTTGATTTGAAAGTATAAACATTTTATTTGAGAATAAAATAAAAAATTGTAGCCTTCAAACATATTTAAGCCTTTTTCTAATATGTTGATTAGTCAAACAGAAATGGTACAGTGTAACATCTGATAACTGTAGAGTCTTACTTTCCTTCGCCACCTAATTAAAAGATTCTGAACGTAAAATCATTGCTTAGCTAAACATAGTTGTTAAGTATTTTATTTATTTCAAATTTGAAAATAAAAAATAAGATCCGGCTCATCAAATACACACCTTGTTTATTTCATTTTAAAATTCAATATCTACATTTCTGGTATTGACTTTCTGACAACTAGACATATTGAATTTTTTGGATTCTAACATCCATCCATCCATATAAATAAACAAACAAACAAACGAACCTACTTCAACACACTCCATATTTTCTGAACCAACTTTCAAATGGATCATAATAGCATCGAAATGTTTGTTCACTTTCTCTGTCCAATCTCTCTTCACCTCATTAAAATCTGGTAACCATCTCCACCGGAATAAACTACTGACCACAAAGATAGTACGATCGAAAAATAGCTGCAGGTAGGGTTGTTAATAGCTTCTTTCTTGAAATCCAAAACCGAACCAATAGAAAATGGATTACAATCTATCGGACCAGATAAAATCGGTAGAACCGATTTGAAACGATTTAGAATTGAATCAATAAAAATCGATAAACCGATAAAAACGACACCATATCAATTAATGAAACCGTTAAAACCGATTATTTTTTTATACATTTTGTATTATCAAAATTACTTAAAATAACCCAATAAAAAAATCTGTTTAAACTTTAATATTTATATAATGTATTTGAGTAAAATATTGGAATTCAAATTATAATTGAATTTAATATTTTTTTAATAAATAAAAACAATAAAAAATCAGATTGAACTAAAATCAGAACAAATCGAACCGAATCAAAAATTCAACATTCCCGTCTAATACAAAATTAGGATTGAAAGCTAAACGGTCCAATCCAACCAATAAATTTAACAATCACATCGGATTCTGTCAAAACCGGAACCGAAATCGGGTAATGACCCTAGCTGCAGATCTCATTCAGAAACAACTCTTGCCCTCTTACCAAACAACCCCTTCATGATAGAGATATAATCTCAAACTACACGCTTCGTCGTCTCATCCAATCATGGTATACTTTTAATGCTACCAATGGCGTTGATCGAATCCCGCCGCTTAAATCTCCAGACCAAGATAGCTAAACTCATCAACCATGCCAAAAAAAATATCTCAAGCTCTTTTCAATGTGTTTAAAAACACTTGGAGAGATTCTCTCTGATTTGTGGACACAAAAAGATTCTCTCTGATTTGGAGAGAGGAGAGAGATCTGAGTAACGAGGAGCGTCGTCTCTTCGAGAATATGTTGATGGTGAAGAAGTACGCAGAGAAGATAGATCTTAATCGTTAGATCTCATTATTTGAAAGGTGTGAATCTTGTTGCTGTCCTTCTCTTTCGAAACGTATATTTTTGTTGTCTTTCTCTCTCGCGAACTGCTTGATTTTGAAGTGGAATCTGGATACTGCGAGATTGAAGATGACGGAACAGTTAATCGACCAGTTTCGGTGAAGGTTTCTAGAAATGCTGAATCTACTGAACTAGGATGGAAATACAATGTAATTGACGAATGGATGATGAGGCTCCAAGATCAAGTCAAGAACAGAGTCTGAGCCTTTTGCCGGCGTCTTCTCTGATCCCCTATCGTGATTCGTTTTTCGCTTCTTTCCTCTTCTCCCCTTGATTTTCCCATCCAATCAATGGAGTTCAACCTCCAGAGTAATGAAGATTTTCCTACAATTCAACAAGAAAACAAGAAAGTGACTCCCTCAATCACAAAATCTTACTTGGATACCCTGGCCTCCGTTAAAGACAAAACCATTCCAAAACCTGAATATATCAAGATTGCTAAAGATCATAAGGTGGTCCAATTTTCCAAAGAAACGAAAGAAACCCTTCTCAAACAATCAACAACCACTTTGATCGGCAAATTTAGTCATGGTATTCCGAAACGAGTTGCTTTTCAAAGTTTTATGGATTCCTTTAAATTCAGAGGGCAATACTCTTATGTTACGCTCGACACTAGGCAAATTCTGATTGAGCTCGGTTTGAATGAAGATATCAGCAAAATCTGGATAAAACCCACTTGGAATGTGGACGGGAAACTGATGCGAGTGATCAAATGGTCTCCAGATATCGGCAAAACCAAAGAATGCCCCGTAGCATTGTTGTGGATAAGGCTGGAAAATATGCCAGAGTACCTCTATAATGAAGATATTGTCAGGGAAATAGCATCATCTCTTGGTAAAGTCTACCAAACCTCTGTTCCCAAGTATAATAAAATCAAAGCTAATGCTTCTTATGCTTTGGTGGAGATCGACGTATCAAAAATTCTTAAAAGAAAGATATGGATCGGGTTTGGAGACAACGAAGGGTGTTGGATAGGAATAAGTTACAGAAATGCTCCAGATTATTGCTCTCATTGTTTTCATCTGGGACACAAGAAGGAAATATGCAAGAAAGCAGAAAAGATGGAATCTCAAGATTTAATTCAAGGAACTGTTAATAATTCACAAGATCAATCCATGTCATTACAAGAAAACATCTCTACAACTCAATACCCTAAGCCTTCATTCGTTTACAAGAGAAGACTTAAATCTATTGTAACGGCTAAAGACAATACTACTGCCTCTGATCCATTTACAAAAACTGCTAATCCAAACAATCTGGAAATTGTCATCAACAAAGATCTTGAGCTTATTAGTGCACTTCAAAACATCGAAGATGTTCACATCTCTCCAAGCCAGAATAATCAACAGACTTCTCCTAAGGGTAATGTTTCTCCAATGGCTTCCTCTGCTAACAATTTCAACACAATTATCAGTAAGAAAATCAAATCAGCAAATCGAAGCAAAAGTGTCAAAAGGCTTTCAATCAACTCTCGAAGCAAAAGTGTAAAAAAGGCTTCAATCAGCCCTCTGCTTACTAGAAAGGGAATACATAACAAATCTTTATCAGATAATGATGAAGATCGTTAGCTGGAAAAAAAGAAATAGAGATGATTTTATCTGATTTCACGCTAGACGTAACTTAAAAGTTTTCAAGTTTGCTGAAACCGAGGCTTAACGTAGACAACTTCCTTCCCCGGAACTTCTCCCTATTCTTTCAGACAACTCTTACCACCATTTTATCGTGTCAACTGACAATATTCTGGCTGCTTCAGTTGTTGTCGCTTCTACTGTGCAATCGTCTTCCATGTCATTACGGACAAGAAAACTTATGCCGGTATGCACTCCTGGTTTGCACTAAATTCTGTCTTTCCTGCAATTGTAGAAGTGAAAGGCGTTCATCAGTTTGACTGGTTAACAAGAGAGAATGTTCCGGTGCTTGAAGCTATAAAGAGCCATAATGAGATCAGGAATTACTATCACGTGAATCATATTACTGGGGATAATCTCAGTGATCCACGAACATTTGCTTCAAAACTGCAATCCAGAAGTCCAAAGTACATATCTTTGCTCAATCATCTCCGCATTGCTGAAACCGAGGCTTAACGTATGCCAAAATTCTCTACTATCATGGGAGACTTTCTCCTTGCGTTGAGATTTGACTCCCACCAAACTCAATGTTAAGACCCAACTTCTTACAGTGACCGAAACCTTCTGCTCTAAAACCGAAACTCTGTAGTTACCAAACCCTTTTTGGTGAAAAAAAACCCAGAAGAGTAAGAGAGCCATTAGTTTTGTGGGGATGGCTAAAGTTCAATTTTGAAGCCGAGGAAGAAGGTTTGTGTTGTCGCAGAGAGTGTTTGAGGAAGACGGCTCTCTCTGATTTAGGGTTTCTATTTGGGAAAGTTACTAATGATGTGCCTGTAGGGTTTCTCTATGCTTTTACTCTCTTAGGTTAAAGTTTGTCTTAGTTTTCAATTCAGTCCCTTAAGTTTGTAAAACTCTTTGATTTTGTAATTGATTGATATTTGCTTAAAAAAACACTTGGAGAGATAACTACATGAACCAGAGTTGTTTAGCAACAACGACAGTATTAAGAGTTTTTTTCGGTATTGAATAAATAATGTGGAAAAGCAAACTACTTTTGTAAGTTAATAAATTAAAAGAATTAATTAACGTGAAAGAAAATATAAATAATTAAAATATAATATTATTCCGCAATTTTTTTGAATTCAAAAGGTGTGGTATTTTATTTAATGAAACGTAATGTTTACATGGTTGCTTGAGTAACTATTTTCTAAATTACAATAGTTTCTAGGACAAGTGATGAAACTTGATTGAGAAGGAATCTAATTAAAGAGTATATAATAATTTAGTTTGGACTTAACATCAACCAAACAATGTGAACTTCATCTTGAACATCTACTGAACCAATAATTTGAGTACCATTTGAACAACATCATGAGTATCCCATTGCTTGTCATCATCTTTTTTGAGACTTGATTTAGAAAGCTCGTGCCTATTGTTGCACTCTATATTGATCGATATATCTGAAATAAAACAAATTAGTATCATATATTAGTAACCATTTGATAATATATCCATTCATTAGACATCAAATAACATAAACCTAAACTTTCTAAAAGTAAGGTACCTCCTAAAGGGTTTAGAGTTTTAATAGTATCATGTTCTAATCGCATATTGCATCTAAGAGTTCATATGGCAGCTAGTCAAGTGCCCGATTTTGAATATGTTTAATTATCATTATAATGAAGACGAGGTTTTTACATCAATTAATAGTGTATGTAAGTACAAAGGGGCAGTACCTTTTGTCAGCATATTAATAATCAATTTATGGTCAGATTATACATCAACATTCCTAAATTCTTTAATATTACATATAATGTGCCCATCTAGTAGAGCTGGAGCTTCAGCAACCAGAGGAATAACTTTACCATAAGTCGTACTATAGAGAATAAATCAGATTTTCACTGATATCTCTAAATAACCCAGCACCACTAGATTCCTCATTCATTAAATAAGAACTGTCACAATTTGACTTTATTTTGTCGTTATTAGGGGCATTCCATTTAATAGCATGCATTATATTAGTACTTTCAGAATGAAAGAAAATACCAAGTTTGTTAGATATATTCATGTCACCAACCCATAATATCTTTTTAGCATAGTTAATGATATTAAAACCGGGAAGAATATGATTAGTCTTATTATATAAACGATGAGTAATGTTCTTAAGATTATCATATTACTTATTATTTTGATGGTACCATATACTACAGCTAATTAATGTATGAATGGTTAGTCTTATGTGGATGCTTTTGTTAGACCAATGACAACATCTTACTATATGATACAGGATCATGTATCTACTGATTTGAATGCCAATAAGGACATAAAAATATTTCTAAATATCCCAAGATACGGGATGTCTAACAAATAAAGGATTAATCGTCTCAATATTATTACAAAAAAACATTTAGAAACCAAGGTGAAGTTTTTATTCTAAAGGTTGGTATCAACAAATATCCAAATGTTTAAGGCTTTCCAAAGCAGAAATGAAAACTTGGTGGGGAATGTATTATGCTAGATTTTTGTAAATAGAACAGAGGTTAAGTATTTTTGTCTAATATGGTTTTAAGTTGGTTTCATTCCAAAGTTTCATGATTTCCCTAAAGCCCAAATTAACTTATATTCTTTATTCTTATGAATTTTGAGAGTTTGAATATTGTTTATGTCAAGTGGAGTGATGTTTGTTCTTAGTTTATCCATGTTCCATGTGTTATTCTCCCAAAAGCCACGCACACTATCAGAATTATACCAATCAGTGTTTTCAAAATCAGATACCAGAATTAAAGGTAATTTTTTAAACCATTTATCTAACCAAAAATCAATATTTTCATTTTTTTAAAATCCATAGTATATGAGGCTCATCAATGTTTTTTATTCTAATTAATCTTCTGTAAGTTATTGGTAAACATAATTCGTATATTTTCCCCATATGATTTTGTTTTCCTTGAAGTTTAATCATATTTTACAAGCATACGTGTCTTGTAAATCATTGATCCTTCTCACATTCAAACTCCCCTCCTTATAAGGGAGGCAAATTATATCTCACTTAGACTAGTGCATCGTATTAGTAAGTTATTTAAATCCTCATAAAAATATGTTTAATAGGTTATCAATTCTATTAATCATATTTTTAGGAAGAATGTGACATTGGATATAATAACTGGACAAGGCCATTAGTACTGATTAGATCAGTACTAATCTGCCACCAAAACCAAGCAATTAATGTTCATTTGACCTCTTGATTTGTATAACATCTCCTGGTGGTTATTATTTAGACTGCTAATGCCTCTAATAAGGAATTCTTTATCAATTATAAAAAAGTTGTCGAAGATTACATTCAAACATTAAAGTATCCATGTAGTTAGCCATTAATTAAAACAAATAAAGACACATAAGTAATGCAATTTTTTATTAGGTTGACAAATTTATTATGAAAACCAAAAGCTTTCATAACATCTATAATAAATCTATGGGATATTTTATCAAATGCTTTTGTCGTATCAACTTTAAGAACAATATTATCTCCTTTTGTTTTCTTATTTATATCATGCATGACTTCTATCATTAATAATTTTAGACAAGATTCTGTTAAAAACAATGCAAAAACTTAGACGTCTAAAGTCTTTCCACTGTTTAAGGTTCTCAATTTTGGAAATAAGACATATGGTAGTGGAAAAATAATATTAGGACCAGTATCACCTTTAAATTATTCTCTAATAAAAAACCGTTTTTAATAATGTATCAATAGTTTTGATAAAATGTTGCATTAAATCTATCTGGACCAACAATAATATTAGTTTTTAATGTTTTAATAGCTTTGTATATTTCATCAAATGTTGCAATGACAATTAGAATATTGTTATCAGATTCATATATTAATTTGGGAATGATTTTAAATGAATAATTCTATTATAGTTGAAACTTAATTCATGATAATTAGATTAATAAATTAAATGAATAGGCTATTTAATTAAGAAAATATTATTTGGTAATTATGATTGAATTAATATGGTGATAAAATATTTGTGTTTGTTGATAGTGAAGAAAAATTCCACATTCAACATATTTTTTTTCGCAATATACACTATTTTCATGTTGCGACTTAAGTATTTTGCATGTAGAGTAGTGAATAATGTCTTCAGATTGTACCGCATCTGATGGTACAATTTTGTGTCATCGACAGTTTGTAAAACAAACACTTATTTGTTGCGTGCTTTGAGGAATCGAACCGGTAATTATGGCTGCAAAATTCTACAATGCAATACTCTAACAATAATATGAACTTGTCTAGTTCCAAACACATAGACATGGAGTTATTGTCAGTTAAAGATATAATTATGATGGGTGAAATAAATATAGAGCACATCAACATAAAATCCATGATAGCAAATTTTCTTAAAAATGCGGTTTTGCCTAAGGTTTTCCAGAGACACGCCATTATTATGGGTGTACTTGATTTAGATGATTGTTAGTTTTAGTCGGAGAGTTTGTAATATGATCTGATGTTAAAGAGGGAAAAAGCTCAACACTTAAGCCTAAACTAATAATTTAAGTTATAAATTGATTTATCAATTTATCATGTTATGGTCTGAGGACACAAGGAAGTAAAATATGACGGACTTCACATTGTCAGACTCCACATTGTAAATTATATAAATAAGAGACTAAGTCTAGGAATTTCATCATTCGAAACCCCAAACACAACCGCTTCCTCCAGTGTCTGGAAAAAACATTTCATTTCTTTACTAACTCGTTTTTTCCCAAGTCCATCCCCATAATCGTTAAAGAACAAATATGAACAAGAAAACTTGATGGATAGCTACAGGAAAATCCACGAGTAATCTTGTTATTGTTTATTCTTAGGGAAATCATAAAAATGATTTTTTTATTTTTCGTGTTTTGTTATATTAATTTGATGCAATTTCAAATAAAGTATAACATAAAATACTTTGTGCTTTACATTTTCTGCTAAAAATAACAAAATTATTCTTAGCACATACATTAAAAGCAACTAAAATAAAGAGCGAAAAATAGTTTTCGACATATTGTTGAATAAAACCATTGACTGACAATAGAAAATCGTTTATTTACCTAAAAATAGAGCTTGGTTCCTAAAGTCTTGAAGATGCAGTAGAACAATTAGCTATTTGAAATAGATCAAATATAAGTGACATATCTCTTTGCAACATTTTTTTAATTTTATTTTATCAAAAATATAAATGATGAAAATAGATGGATGTCGAAAATGTCACACACAATTTTTTTTTTCAAAAAGACAAAAGTTAGATTCATTTTCTCTCTCCCTCAATATATATATATATATATATATATATATATATATATATATATATATATATATATATATATATATATATTTGTAATAGAGAAATAAAATTATATTAGCAAAAACAATAACTAGAAATAAAAAAGAAATTGCATAATCTTGATTTTTTTTTGTATGTAATCAGAAAAATAACTTTTTTGTCAAAAGTTAGTTAAAAAACAATATTTTTTTTTAATTTTAAATTATAAAAAAACTATAAATCAAGTTTTTATAAAAAAAAAGCGAATAAAAAACTACTAAACCAAAAGTACATATAAAAAAGAAAAAAGTACTATAAATAAGAATATTTTAATTTATACACAAAATTAAAGCAAATACTTTGTTAGCTAAATATATACCTAAATATTAATACAAACAATTTGATTATCATTGTCCCTAAAATTTAATGTATAATATTTATCGATGGATAATGGTATTTTTTGAAAAAATTACTAAAAAATCAGTTAAAACTATTATGTAAAATTATATATATATATATATATATAATACATTTAATGTTCATAAAATTGTTATTCATCAAATGTCTTTAAATTTGTAGGATTTTATTTATTTACTACTCTTACAAAAATTTAACATAGCTTATTAAGATTCAAGACATATTGTAAGATTTTAAACTACAAGATCATTCCATAGAGTTGTATAAAAAACAATATCTTAGTTTAAAAAATGATTAAAAAAAACCTAATTCTTACCAAAGCTTTTTTTTTTCAACTTTATAAAATTTATTTTTTATGGCCGAAATAGAAGAACATATTAATATTCATAACAACATGTATATGAAAAAGATATAGATCGTTCTATCTTTTTATTTGTTCAATAACACGATCATAAATTATTTTTAAAAACATTCGATTCTACTAAACAATGACGTCTAGATGATATTCGTCGCCGTCGTCTTTGCGAAAAAAATGATATATTTTTCGTCAAACTTACGACGAACACAATAACCTAAGTGCATAGTTTGAAAGATATGAAAACTTTAACAAAAAAAAAATTACATTCCTCACGTCATGGTGTCAAAGACATTGTGCCAAAGTGATTTGAGAGATATTTTTATATTTTGTATATAACTTCAATATTTAGATATTTTTAATATTACTCTATAGTTTAATAATTATTTGTGGTTTTATAAATATAATTTGTATGCATCGTTTATAATAAAAGTTTATATTATAGGTTATTTAGTTTTAGTTTAAATTTTTTTAATTTGAAGGGAAAATATTTTTTTTTTCAAAATAAAAAATAATAAAAAGTAAAAAAGTAAAAATATAACTTCATCCAATAATATTTTTATAAGTGCTTTTTTTAATAAAAAAAAATAAAAATAATAAGATTAATAACTTTATAATTTTGAATGATTTTTTAGTATCACCAGTTGTGGCCGTTTTTTTAAACAATTCACATACACCTTTTTTACTCGAAAACTAAAAATATACATTTGTTTTCGATTTGGCGCCCAAAATCGAAAACTTCATCTTCTATTGGACTTAAGATTCCAGTAGATTAGGAAAAGCCGAGGTTCTGCAAAACCCTAAACCAAAAGACAATGAGTCGTCAAGTGAGGAAGAAGATACTGAAGAAATTTAAAATCAGAGGATACACTCTCAGAATCGACGCTCTCGACGAAGTTCTCTCTTTCGCCGTTCAATTCCCCGACGCCGAAGACGACGCCATCGATTTACTCCTCGACAACCTCCAAAACGAATCCTGTAAGTCAATTCTCTTTCTTGCTCTATATGTGTGTACCTGTTAGTAAACTATTAAAGTACTGATGTAGTTTGTGTTTTTGATATTGGGGGTTTTCTAGTGAAATCTTCCATTGTTGACAAGGAGCCGATTCAGCGTGTAATTGGTAGTTTATTGGAAGCTAATGATGCTACTGAGGAAACAAGCACTTTCGCCTCTGCTTGTATCTCCGGTGGTGCCACTTTTCAGGTTACTGATGCCTTTTTGGTGCCTCGATTTCGATATAACCCGGTTACCAAACAGTTTCACGAGTATGTTCGTTTTTATCTTTTCCATTAAAATTTATAGAGAATGTTAAGATTAATAGAGTACCTTCTAAATAGAATTGAGCATCTCCATCACTGGGTTGACCACTACTTGTTCATTTTTCTCTCTCTTGATTATAGGTATACAGACAGTCTTCTTAAACATGGAGATGCATCTGCCAAAATGGGATTGTACAAGGATAGATTTCTCTTGCTTTCGCAGAGGGTATCCCGTGATGAGCATTTTTCTCGACCAACTTTTGATACAGAAATGTCAGATTACGAGAACTGCGAGGTAAGTTTCCTCTTTCTTAAATTCCAAACCTATGGTCATTGATTCAACAGCATTTGATCTTTTAGCGAATGTCTAGCAGATATCTCCCATTCAGTCTCTAGTTGTTAGGAGGGGAAGAAGATGGGTCATGGGATTAATATCACAGTTGGAAGATGGTCATTTCTACTTGGAAGACCTTACAGCAACAGTAGAGATTGATTTGGCTAATGCAATATCCTTTTCATTAGTTTTATGCTATATTGCTGAGTGAAGTATTTTCTTGAGTTTTTTCTTATAGAATTTAACTGAAAGTAAATATTTTTTGGTGAATTCGTTCTTCATAATTGTATAGACTCATGTATGATGACATGTATGCATGCACCATATAACTTCATTTGGATAACTTCTTTGATACCATATACCTATGTTTACAGCACGCCTTCAGTTGACTATTTGACGCTACTTCCATGTTTCTGTCTAGTTTTCGCAGTAGAGCTTCTCAGCTAGTAAAGTTTTAAATTCTCTTACTTGTTGATTATCATCGAGTCAACTTTTTTGCAGCCAAAATTTGACCTATGTTTTTGCTATCAAGCTTAATTTGCGTACGATGTTTCGTCCAATAAAAGACCCTTAGGTTCTTGTTCAGTATGTTTCTTTCATGGTAGTTATATTGCTTCTCTAGTTGGGTCTTTGTTACGTAAGTTAGAAAATGTATAAAAAATAGTAGTGACACTCCAGTTAAAGGGTGTCCAGTTTGTGAGTTATTTTTGTTCTTCTATAGTATATGTAACACACAGACACACATCACTGATCATCACCTTGACGAGTTAGCGAATTTTATTTTTCTTTGACGGTCAATACAAGATAACAACAGGATTTTTTATAGAGAACACAATAATTGTGGCAGAAGGCGAGATGCAGTTAAATGGCATATTTAAGGTCAGTGCTACACTCATCAAAGTTGCAAAAAGCATATTTTACCACTTTATTTGATGTATTCTTCACATTCATAGTAAAATTAGTATTGGTTTATTGGAGTAGACAGTGGGGATGTTTCTGTCTCGGTAAGAAGAAGAAAAAACAATTTCAAATAGAAGAAGTTTGCATTCTTTTACTTTTGGCAATTGGTGATTGTTAGGTTTTTAGGTTTTTCCTTTCCTTAGTTATATTATCCACTATGAAAGAAATATGTTATAAGTTAATATACTTTCTGTTTGGTCCAAAGTTAAGTGTAAGGTTAGATGAGTTAAGATGAAAGGGCAGTGTATGCAATGTAAATGATAGAAGAAAAATGCAATACATTGATTGTGTCTTCACTTTAAGATCAGGCTAATTGCATTATAACTATGAAAGGTAATTTATTCGATAACATTTTTAATAGGTGTGGTAGATGTTGTTAGCTTGTAAGATCTTTTAATGGGATATGTTATATGTTTTCGTTTTGTCTTAACATAAACACATTAATTCCTATTTCAACATTGTTTTAGAATCATAAATGTCTGTAAGGTAAGCAAAGAAATAAGAATGGTGGATACAGAGTGATATGTTGCTTAAGTTGATCTGTTGATGGTGTTATTTTGCTAGTTGTTCTAAGGAAGAAGATGAGTTGGATTTGGAGGTGTTACGTTAAAATTACACTCATTGTTTAGGTACTTACATTTGATTTTGTTGGCTCTCTCCTTATTGAACTGTCAATATTAGAAACTTGGGCTACATGAGGAAAGAACAGAAAAAGAAGCATACTTTTAGTTTGTAAAATTCCTCAAAGCTGAAAATCGTTTGTTATCCCCCAAGTACACGCTTCTAACACTGTCTGTTACTGTTGAGGTCCTTTGTAGAAGTAGAGTTCTGCATTTTTCGTGAAATTGTCCTTTAGTTGATAGCTTTGGAGTTGATCATAGTTAACATTTTACGTAGGTAAATACTTGTGGATTTCCTCCCTTGGAAGACAGGAACAAATCACTAAAGGTCCACACTGGACATGACTTCTTTGGCAGTGGCACAATTACAAAAGAGGAAACAGTATCCTTTCCTTAGATTAGACCTGGCTAAGCAACTGTTTAAACTGTGAGAATTTTTTAAACTGTGAGAATTGTTGATATTGTCTCCTTCACACTTGAATAGCTTAGATTGGCAGATCTGGAAAGTAATGCAGTAAATGAAATGTTTGTTATACTCTCTGACATATGGCTGGACAATGATGAGGTGAGACCTAACTTCTAATTCTCTTTCTGTGTATTGTATACCATTTGTGCTATTCATGAGGAGGTTTGCTTGATTATTAAACTGTCTTGTTCTTGGAGCAGGTTTTGGGGAAGCTGGAGACAGTCCTCGATGGTTTTGCGAATGTGGAGGTCGTCCCTTCCTTAATTGTTTTTATGGGAAACTTCTGTTCTCGACCTTGTAACTTATCCTTTAATTCCTATTCAAGCCTCAGGTACTAGGACTTAATTAATGTGTCTTTATCAGTGCCTCTGTTATCGTAATTACTTAAAATGTTTTTTTGCTGTATTGATAATGGTTGCTTTGACTGCGTAGAGCACAGTTTGGGAAATTAGGGAAGATGATTGGAGCCCATCCACAGCTGAAAGAGAATACTCGGTTTCTTTTTGTTCCTGGTCCTGATGATATAGGTATAACAATTCTAAATAATGTTTTTTCGAAGACCTTTCCTTCTTACTAAAGATTTTTTATGTTCATTTTGACAAATATAGGTCCGTCGAAAGTTCTACCTAGATGTGCATTACCAAGTTATCTGACTGAAGAGCTTCGGGAGGTTATTCCGAATGCTATTTTCTCAAGTAACCCTTGCAGGTAAATCCGTCTGATGAATCATCATCAATTTCGAAACATAAAATTCTTTTGGACTCTGGTTTTGTTGTACTTGTATTTAAACTGCAGCTCGTATGAATTTATAGAACGACCTAAAATGAGAATTATGAAAGTTATGTTTGAATACATGCTGTAATTTTCATTTGATCGAACTTTTGTAATAATAACTTTTAATGCAGGGTCAAGTTTTTCAACCAAGAAATCGTATTTTTTCGTCAAGATCTTTTGTACAAAATGCGGCGCTCTTGCCTTGTAACTCCTTCGACAGAAGAATCGGAAGATCCCTTTCATCATGTAATATCATCTTGCTTCTCATAGGTATCTCTAGTTGACAAATCAAACTAATAAGGTTCGTTTATATGCTGCAGCTTGTGTATACCATAATCCACCAAAGTCATCTATGTCCACTTCCTCTGATGGTACAACCTATTATCTGGAACTTCGATCATGCTCTCCATCTTTATCCAACTCCACATACGGTACATCTCATATATCATTTTACAACAATCTCTATTATGTTACTATACATTGCAAAAAGGAAATAGAATAAAGTAAAGAGTTAAAGACAATATTGTTACACACATTACATGGTGTGGATCAGCATGTACCAATATAAGACTATCATGGATAGCCGACCAATGTTGTCTGGTTATACTGGTTTTGGATTATTGTTGACCGGGGCTATGGTTTTGGATTATTGTTGACATGGGCTCTGGTTTCAGATTTCACAATTGACCTGAATATCTTTTAGTGCTTTGTTAGAAGCTCGGGAGAAACCTTAGCTATTCTTTTAAAAAATGTCCAATTAATATCATGAGAAAAGGGAAGAACTATAAGTCATATATTAATTTCTTATTTCCTTATGGTAACAGATAGTATTAGGCGACAAAAGTGAGCAGAAAACGTTCAAATTCGGAGAAACCACTTGTTTCAATCCAGGTTCCTTCTCGACGGATAGCACTTTTGTGGTTTATCGACCATGTACGCAGGAAGTTGAGCTTTCGGTTTTGTGATGATATAAAACGTGTAATTTATATTCAGAAGTATTTCTAATTAGCTTATAGTTTACAACATTACCTTGATTTGTAACATTAGTAATATAATTTATTAGATATTTAGATTTAAGCATCTCTTGGCTGTAAAGTAATTGTAGTTGTATTTTCCTTCTGCTCATATACAAATATGATTTTACCTTTGTAAGCTATAATTATAAAAATTTCTAATTTTAAGACAATTTATTCATTAAAAGTGATATCAAATTCCTTCTTCTAAATTTCTATGTTGGAAAATTATAGTTACTATATACATAACGATACGTGATATTCAAATTCTGTATATTCATATTAACAATATATGAATAATTCAAAGTAGGTATTAACCGATAATTTTTATTATTATAAATATGTATGATCCAATAATATATATTTTTAGCTGACATGTACACATATGAGTCTGAAAAAGAAAAGTTAAACCAGATAACAACAATATAACCGAGTAGATACTAGAAATTGTTTAAATATGTTGAGAAATATTTCTATATTAAAAACCATCAGATCTGATTGAAACATCATGTCGACTAAGTACAAAAGCTTAACTATCTCTGTAGCTGTGGCACTGAGTCCGTGTTTCTACAGAAACGTAGGCCCTTCAGTCTACTTCAATATGGGCTTGGTGGTTGTACTCTTATGAAACCTTTCTAGAGAGATTCCTTAAACCACAACCCAGACACTTGAGTATAACAGTCCCAGTCGAGGGATCCGGTTTGATGTCAAACTTGATACCCAAAAACTCACTTATATTTCTTAGCATTTCTATTCCGTAAGGTGAGAGCTTTCCTACGCGAACTTTTGATACATCTTGTGGGCATATCGCGCAAAGAAGAAATAACAAGCCCTACAAAAAACACAAACATAGTACTGTAAGTACATAATCTCAAGCAAATAAATTTGTCAAAGAAACTCACCAAGTTGAAAATATGCATTGTTATTTCTATTTTAGTAAGATAAATCAAATCATTAACAAGGCACACAAAACCTTGAAAGAAACATATAAAATGGTTATAATATCAAAGCACCTAACCATGACCAACATTCATTCAGCTCGGGCCAATTTTTTTGTTTATGTCAGTCATATTGGTACACAGTTTCGTGTTTATGTCAGTCATATTGCACCCATACTTGATCAGCACAGTAAGGACTGATTAAGAACTTTATTGTTTGTTTTCTTTAGTGCTATGCTTAGCTTCTCAAATGTTTATTCTAAGAAGCTAAACTACAAGTTCCTTTAAATGCATGCGATCACTTTTACCAACCAAAGAATCCTAAGTAAGAGTCATGCAGCAATGGTCTAATATCGATATAGCATTCAGTGATACGAACTGAAACACATTTGCATATACAATGATCTCAATAAATATTTTATTACACCATTTTTTTATCACCTTTAGTACGATTGTTACTTATCATCTTTTATAAATTCCAAAACAAAATTATGTTTTTCTTGATAACCTTGTTTTAAGCTCACTAAAATCAAAGGTGTTGAGCAATCTAATGGCACTTAATCATCATCTTACAACTATAGCACAAGCCAGATTTTCAAATTTGGGTGGACAACATAAGAAGCGGTATGATAGTTCTATAAGCACGGACCTGGTGTGTTGAATCTACAACTCCACCTTGTTCAATCTCATGAAGAAGGAATGAAGCAATTTGCACACCAGTATCCTCCGGAGGCATCTGATTTTTCTCTTCCTCATCTTCAAGTTCACCATTTTCATTATGTGACATAGACACTGTTGTATCAGCCGAAATGAAGCAACCAGAAGTAGTTTCCGCAACGATCGATATTCCATAACCAGGAGAGCTGCATAGAGTTGACTTAATAAGCTAAACAGAAATCACAACGATAATTTGGGAAAAGGGATGTTAATGACAACATACTTTCCAGCTTGTTCGCCAGATTTATGATCCGAAAATATGTGAACATCTGGAAGCAATTTATTAAAGATTCCACGAGCAGCAAATCTCATAGAATGTTCGAAGTCAGACGATACTTTTGTTGAAAACGTTACTCCTCTAATCCTCTTGACCATTCCCTCATCAATCCAAGTCACTGCCTGTTGAAAAAACGACGCATGAGAAAAAGATGACGTGCAAAAGGGAGTGACTGCTATAAGATACAAAACTCACTGTTAAATTCTGAACAAAGGGAACTGTTAAGACAACTTCACCACCTCCATTAGGTGGAACTCCACGTCTTTCTATTTTCAGATCCAATCCTTCAGAAGGAACTCCAAAACGCTTCAGTAGGTGTAATGTGCTTGAACGGTATGTGTCAATAGATGGGTCCCTTCCGTCATTTGTAATTCCTGAAAATGACCATTTTTAAAAAACTAAACAGAGATGCTGCAACACTAGAAATGAAAGCTAATGCTTTTAAACTTGGTCCTAAAAACTGTTAAGACTTGAGTAATTGGTTGTGTTTTGATTTTTTCAAAAAATTGATCTAAATTTAGGTATCTTCTTTTCGATTCTACATCATTCTACAAATTAAAGATAAATTTCTCAAATTCAAGATCCGGGTTTCCTTCTGTTCTCATATATATATATATAAAATGTCAAAACATTTAAATTAAACAGAAAAACAAAAGAGAAGTAAGAAGTCATAGCACTCATCAACTAGCCAAGTTTACGGAAAATCATATTAATTCAGGTTCTCGTGAACACTTAATGGCTGCCATAGTACTACTTCAGAATACACAACACAAGACACATATGTTTTTCTGTGTGGTGTTCAGTTTCTAGGTGTTCTCGTGAACACTTAAGGGCTGCCATAGTACTACTTCAGAATACACAACACAAGACACATATGTTTTCTGTGTGGTGGTTGTAAGTTGTAACCCTCATGGCAAGATTAAAGGACAGTAAGTCAATTACCAGCATAGGAAATAATAATAATGCACGATTTATACAAACAAACTTGGAATCAAGCATCAGAAAAGGGTACCTTTAAGCTTGATCGAAAGGTTTTTTCTACCAAACAATGCGAGCACAAGCAAAGGTTCCAAGAAATAACCAATAGATCGTTTAAGACCACAGTCGTGCACCAAGTTTTTTCCTCCCATTATAATCCCAGGTTTGTACTTCAGCTTCGTCCCTGCCATGTAGATTTCCATTATGATATCAACTGACAAAATATCTACATTTCTTCAACAAAATCTATCAACTCCATAAGGATAATTACAAGTCCCTCGATTAACCCTAAAACATGATAAAACAAACAGCAAACTAGTTCTTTCTCTAACGATATCGACTACACAGAGTGCAACAAATAAATAATAAAAGACATAGGTACCAGTTTCGTTGATCTCGACGACGCAGTCATCGGAAATTCTTTCGATGAGCTGGAGGAGAGAAAACTCGTACGGGCGGAGACCCGGAAACGTCTCATCAGCACGAATATCGTCAATGAGGATAGGGGTCGATGAAAGGGTGGCCAAAAGAAGCCTCTGCCTCATGTTCTGGCTTCCCTTCAATCTCTTGTACGCTGTTTTCCCCATTTTTGTTGTTCTGTAATCCGATTGGAAACTGAAGTTTGGTCTATGCCTCGATTTCACTTGCAAAATTTGCCTGAAAGTGGTTACGAGTTACAGAGTTGGTGTATTTTGCTTAAACCCTAAACCCTGTTTTTTGTTGGGTCTGAAATACTAACCCGGTTTAGGTCATTGGGCCACAAAAGCCCTGCTCCCATATTACGGTTGGGTGCCATGATAACGCAATTTTGAGCTTTGTTGAGTTCGGAATTTCACTTTAAATCGAATTAAATCAGAAATACTTTTAGGGTGTGGTTAAATGATCGTCCTCCTATTCTAAGTTGGTTTAATGGATTTTGTTTTATTTTTTTAGAATAAAAATAAATATTGAGACTAAGCTTTGTTGAACAAAATTTTGGTTCCATCAAAATTTGGATTTGTTCCAACAAGATCACATTATTCGAGTTTATGTGAGGTTACGTATCTTAGACGATTTAATATTTAAAAAATATAAAATGATGGCATAACTTTTCTAAAATTGGGAGAACTTAATTCTACCATCATTTAGATACAGAATCAACTATCAAACTTTCTCTTTATATCTTAAATATAAGTTTTTAACAAAAAATTTTGAAAAAAAAAATAATAATCATATTTTTCCAACAAAAGTCTTCCTTCTTGTACCACAACAAAGGAAACCAAACAAATGCAAAACAAGAAGTTTATCGATTGAGGTTTAAATTCTAAATGAGGTAATCTATTGTCTTTTTTAGAAGTATAATCAGATTGAAGTAGATATTCATAAAGTTTCCCGAGTTGGAAACTTTCATCGTGCATTCGTCGGCGGTGTGACCCAATTGTGCTACCTGTGGTCCATAAACACGCTAGCGGTGACTACCAAAAGTCTAAAAATTTCAAGTTTTGAAGTCGTTGGCGGTGTAACTTCTCCACGCTAGCGGCGTGCCATTACCACGATGCTAGCAACTTCAACTTAGGCTATAAGTTGTAATATATTAGTCGATCGCGTTGTGAAGTGTACACAATGGTGGTGGCGGTTACCAGAATTTTTCTTAGGGGATTTTATGGCAGACGGTGTAAGAAGCACCGAATATACGTTATTTATACGATGTCGGTGTTGTTTTACATTAGAGTTGTCTAATTTTTACACCTTAACGGGGAATTTTATCGGTAGTGTACACATGTACATGCTCACGGTGCACTATTTATACGCTGTCAATGTGGTTTCAAGCTCGTGGTTTATAATTTTTACACCCGATGGAAATTCAAAATTTATGTTCTCATTTAACGATTTTGATTTTTAATAATTTATGATCGTATTAGGTCTAATGATCTTAGATTTGCGGGAGTGAATTCCCGTGTTATGGATCCCGGTTTAGCGAGAGAGGATTCCGATGTTAAGGATACCTGCGGAATGGCCGAAGCTCTACATGTTGATTATAGTGATGTGTTTACCACTAAACCAACTATACACAACAACAATTGGTTAATTAGTCAGGGAAACCTAAAAAAGATAACGAGCTATTAGTTGTAGTGCGACATCACGACAATTGGAAAATCAAGAAAACTCCAAGGTTATTATTTGAATGTGAGAGATCCGACACGCACACGAAATTGATGAAACCGAAAGATCTAAAGAGAAAGTTTATCGAAACCAAAAAATGCAAATGAATTTTTAAGCTTAGAGGGGAAATGATAAAAGATGACAAATGATACTTAAGGATCATGTTTGGGGTTCACAATCATGAGAACACAAAATGCGATTAAGGCCATTCTTATTTGGGACAATTGTAAAAATAATAATTGTAATTTGTAATTAGTTTTACCAACATGAGATCTACTCCTCGAGTAATTTTGGGCGCAGTGAAAAAGATGAACTCTAACAATTCGTCTTGCTTGCGTACTTTATACAATGCTCAACTAAAACAATGCAAGTTCGAGAAAGGTGATCACTCATAGATGCAATATTTTTTACGTTAATGAAAATGGTTAGACTACTTCGAATGGCATAGACCGACCGTAGACGAGAGTGGTATCGTAAGTGAACTTTTCTTTGCACACCTGATTAGCTTTGATTTTCTACGGACGTTTCCAAATGTGATAATAATGGATAACAACTATAAGACAACCAAGTATGGGATGCTGTTGTATGAGGTTGTTGAAGCCACTTGTATTGGTAAGATTTTATACATTGGATTTGCGTTTATGTTAAGGGAGAAATGTGACAAGTACAAGTATATATTGAATGCTCGCTATCGTTAATGGTAACTCACTCCATCAAACAATCGTATATGGAGGTGGAATGTTCCCAAAATATGGTAGTTAATTATAGTTCAAATTGCTTGTTTCCTATACGAACTACGCGTGGTATACCTTGTTTGCAATACATCTTTGATTTTGTAAGTAAAGGCATATCGGTACCCTTACACTCTTTACATGATCATTGGAAGATATTAAATATAATTTCTTTTACTAATCTAAAAATGAAAGATCTATTGAAAAATAATCTTGATAAACTACTTACTATTGTCATGCAAAATGAAGACGAAGCACACATAGATCGTGTGTCCAAGAAATGGTTTGGCATACTTTATCAAGAAACATCTTCCATTTTAGAGCTGAAGTATAAACTAAAATCACGTGTTCATCCATCATGAAATGTAAGATATATATTTGTGAATCAAATTCGTCCATTAAACGAGGCAAATCATATCAGGAACATGTGCTAGATGCGGAGAAAATGAGTGAACCATCGTTACGCCAAACCTTCAATACTCTATCGACCATTATGCTAGAGAACAGAACTCCCCTAATCAAACTAGAGAAAAATATCAGAGTCCTACATAATCAAGTGGTTATGTTGCTTATTTCGACAAACCATTTAAAGTTGAATTATCATTTGTAACTCGTATGATACATTCACTATCGAGTGAAACAGTTGGTTGTAGCTCAAGAAGTACGATGTATTCTAAGGTACAATAGAATTCTCATATATATGGTCACTTAAAACAATTCTTTATCGCTTATATAGCTTTTATAACTGCCACCAATGGTGTTAAAACAGACGTGAATTACACATATCGGTTGACTACCTTTGGTTTTTACGGGTAACAAGATGGATGCAATTCGATTAGAAATACCCTCTACTATGAGCTTATGGATTATCCATTCTTTTACATAAGGATATATAGTAGTATTGAGGATTTACCTATAACTACAAAACATGTAAATTGCAACAATGGTATCGGTACTTTTGAGTATTGAATGACAATGCCCGTGATGAGAATCGCAATCGCATCAAAGTTTAACTACATTATCCATTTTGTAGCATAGTCGGGGATGAATAATGTTAGTTACACTTGTTTACCTTTACAATGAGCACCCCCTCCGATGTCAGAGAGAAAATAAACAAGTTGGGTTGGGTGATGGAAACCACTTTGTTAATATGAGTATTTAATATCAACTAAAACATTCAATTGCCGACACAACAATTTTTAGAAATTTACATTGTAATTTTTTTTCTTATGCAACTTACCATTGCGGATGACGGCCCGTGTAACAATATATATCCTTATTTTACGAAATTGGGGAAATACTATGGCAAAGCTAAAACACAGTTTAGAAGTAAACGATAATCCGCTTTCGTTTAATTTACGTTTACTACTTTCATCAAACTATTTCTCAGTGTAATTTATATACTATTTTCTACAGATAAAACTTGAATGTTATATACGGGTTTAGTAGTTTTATAAAAAAAATTGAGCTCGGTCTCCTAAATACTATGATCTATATGTAATATAGTAGTATATTTCAATATACTTATCAAGTAAAATTTAGGTCAATGATTTAAATGGAACTCATCACATGAGATGTGCGTTAGTCTTATCCAATAGGTGTCCCAATAAGACTGGTTAAGAAGACTACGTTATACATAACTTACACATGTCCAATTTCGATAGGTTTATTTCGATTATGATATCCTCGACTAAAAGCTCAATAAATAGTGTTTTACTTTAGTAAGAGCTTAACCTTGAAAACTCACAAACATGGTAGATGCGAATTGGAATATGTACAAAAATACGCAAGTACTGAAAGTAGTTGATTGCATGAAATGTACAATGTCAAAAGAAACCCCAAGTTTTGTCGACACAGTTTTATACATAATGTACTTCATGCGATGTAAAGAAAAACATGTTCCGGTTGTATAATCCGCCGAGCACGCGGACATGAAAAGTCGTTACCATGTTAGATTATTTGAAAATGGTTCCGAGTATACCCATTGAGTTACTATCTTATAAGATCAAAGGAGACACCCACAAAATCTTTAATATGAAATTTCAAATCTTTATTACAAAAGATATGCTGGTTCTTGTGGTGCAAAAACTTAAAAATAAAGCGGATGCGGAAGCCAATTGCGTTCAAGACACTTACTCAAATTCTGATTGAACTAACGAAGATGAAGAATATTTGTTTGAAAAATGGTTCGAGCATGGATGAAATTATCTGTCACTATAAATGCGCCTTTAACATGGATATTTTTGAACTATCTCTCCAATTTTCTTGTTTAGGTTTGTATTTGGTCTAAGTTTTACAAACAAATGATGTAAACTTCATAACTATATCAACTAATTAATGTATAGTGTTATCATTTCAAATATTTTGTTACCATAAATTTTATATATTATAGGTTTTGTGTTTGTACAACGACAATGTATAACTAACACACCGACAACGAACAACAATACCAACGATGTACACATATTTGTTGTTGTTGTAAACCTAAAAACTTAATATAAATCTCTACATTTAAAATAAGAATCCACATATATTACGCAATTCTTAACATATATTATGCAATTTATGTGCCACTAGTGGAAAAAAACTACGATGTTCGTGTAGAATTTTCACATATACAACAAAGTATTAAATTCGCAACGCTAAATAGCTCACGTTCTTGGCGTTAAAAACACAAAACTAACTCCATTCAAATACATATCTGATAGTTTTACCATGGTGCAAGATTTATACACTGCCAACGAAAAAACTACGTTGGTGGTGTTCAAATTCTGCACGGCTAGCGGCTTATTACAACGACGGTGTATGATTTAAACATTTCCAAATTCATCGTACGTTGCCATTGGGTAGTTTATACACTGGCGGGGGAAATTTCACCGAAGGTGTATACATGTTGACATCAGCGGTGTGAGAAATATTTTTTCAAAAAACAAACAAACTACTCATCAAACTTAAACCAAAATCTATTCAAAATATCCCATAAATATTAAACTCCCATCGAAATTTAAAAAAATATATGCTTAACAAATTCAAACCATATTCAAATTGAGTAACACGTATATTCGATTACTTTAACTGTTAAAAACGTCATCATCCACTTCCCAAAAACCATAAAAAGTCACAGTCTAAAAACAACAATTAAATTGTGCATACAAGGTACAAAATGAATAATAATAGGATGGGCTAATAACTGACTGTTTACGAACTCAGTTTTTGAAGTTGAGAAGGTCCTCATGGCTTTCGTCCATAGGCATAATACTGATTTTGGTTTGAAGCGCCTCTAACATGTTCAGTTTGCCTAGAACACGATGAGTGACATGGAACTAACCGAATTCGCCACATAGACTTCGTACTAAACATAAATTTCTAATGGATTGGCATAAAGGATTGGATGTACCTGATAGCGAAAAAAGATGAGTTTGCCAATCATCTCAGTGCGATCTATTAACCGGGTATCGCAAGTGATCAACCTTCTTTAGATCTTCAAGCTAAAAAAGTATCGATGGGCTTCTCCTGGACCCAACCAAAATAACATTCACTCAATCCGACATATACACTTCGGTCATATGCATAATCCAGATGAGATTGTGATATAACCCCATCGTCTGCTCCAGGGAAACTATCTCTCATATCCGCATAGGTATAAGATTACCTCTAAACAAACACATATAAACTAAAAGATAATTCGGAACCTTGGTGAAAGTACAAAAACCAAAAAAACAATACTTACGAACTTCACCTCGAGACCGACAAAGAGGTCGTGGTAGTACATATTTTGCCTAACGTAGCCCTCTGCCTGTTTTTTTGGCGACCAACTAAGAAGTTTCGGCATAGATAAACTATAATCGCTGGTAACTTTAGGGCACACATATGGGAAATGATCGTATATGCAGAAATCTAAGAAGACTTTGAATCCAGTCAAACTCTTCAACGATGATTTCGACACTTCCCCAACCCCTTGTAAAGCCACGCCAACACGTAAGTATCCCATAATATACCATCTACCCGATATATGTACTCCAAAAAAGTAAGAAAATCAAATTATATATTCTTATGCCTGGAGTTTATGAGAAATGCTGCAGCCGAACATATACATGATGTACGCACATGCGGCGTGTAAGACCGCCTGGTTGGTATGCTCTGGAATTAAATCACAATAATAGGGCGTTGGAAAAGTATTCTTGAGATATTTCAGACCAAAACGAACCCTATCTTGCTTTTCCAATTCATCTTAGATCTCAACCTTTGTAACTCCCGACATCGCAGAATAATACGTTTACTTTTCACCAAAAGTATTACTCTGGTCGGTTTCAACTATGGAACCCAGCACCGAGAGGCTACGAATGACGAATGCATTGTCTAAAGTGATGCTCATCTCTCTAAGGGAGAACTAGAAATTTTTGGTCTCCTGATGTAAACATTCGAGAAAATCCTATCTCAAATGAGAGTTTGGGCTAAACTTGCTCAAGTGTCTGATAAAAGACCATAACAGAGTCCCTCAAACGATAGTCTGCACAACCACCTGCTGCTTGTTAAGGTCCAATTGACCTAACAGTCTGTACTTAGCATGACGTTAATACTATGCCGCGACCTGAAAACACTTAAATAGAACAGATTGTTATAGTTTCATAATCGAGTGGTATAAATCAAATTAAGTAAATAATATGCCCTATATGGTGTTGAAACTCACATTCTCAAGACAAATGTTGTATGCCTCGTGTTGTTGGTAATCGAGAAACATCCAACATTATTTCATGACAAGAACAAATTCTTGAGACGTTCAGAATGGTTGAGATGTGCGAGTTCCATATCCAATGCTACGGTATGATTTAGAGGCATTTCAGTCCAAATTGGAGGCATTTCATTAATATCCAAAGCTGTATCATCATCCAACGAAGATGAACATCCAGTAGTAGGTTCCTTGACAACACATGTAGTCATTTGTCCTCTAACAGTTTCCTACTTACGGTGGTGTGCAGACTGCAACATGTGCTTTGTACTCTATGGTACAACCGAAGAGGAAACTGTTTCTATTTCATTGTTACGCCTCTATTTCAGAAGCTTTTTCCCTGTCTCATTCGGCCGAACATCTTCATGTCGGTTCTTCGACCATACCTCAATCTTATTGGTATGTTTTTTACAACCAAAATCCATTTAACAAATATCTAAAAGAAAACAAGACAATATATATATAGTGAGTTTGATTATTTAGAGTTGCCTTAGTAAACTGGAGAAGAGTAGTTTTAGAGAGAGAAATATATTCTAGAGAGAGAAAAATAAAGTGTACAAGTGTTCTAACTGAGAAATCTAACCCCTTTATTAGCTCAGCTCTGGTCATTATATAGAGACACAAAGACTCAGCTTACAACTAAAAGTAGTTATACAAAAATGGTAAATTACACAGTTAGTCCTTGACTAAAAGACATAGTTACTAAATCATCTGCTAAATTTATCAACTATTACATAATGCTTTAGTATTTACAATTTAGTCCCTGAATTTCCATTTACTTATCAGTAGCCCTCTTAGTTCTCAAGTCAATATATGAACGAGAACTAATTAACTAACTTCGAATCTAAGCAAAAGAATTGATGACTCTTTCTTCCATAATCCAAAGTAAACCAATAATTCGGTTTCATTTGTTCTGCGTGCATCGAATTAATCCCACGAATAATTATCCTCTCTTGTTCACGTTCGAAGTGAAATTAATAAACTTAAGTATGAAATAGGTTTCAAAATCGAATCATGACTCCCTAAATGCTAAGCCTACACCTAAACCCCTAGCATAACAGATGTCAAACTCTCAATTACGTTACTGTTTCAAATTCTGTCCAATCAACACAAACCCTTTCCACTTTTGAACACGCTTTCTTTCCTCCTATAAATTCCTTAGCCTCTCATTCTTTGACCCACAAACACAATTTCTTGAGAGAGAAGACGTAAAAAACTCCATTCTCTTTTGCTACATTCGGCGTCTTCTTCAAACTCTCTTGTTATCTTCACCGAAAAATTCATACTTTCCAATCAACCTTTAATCTGTTTATGAGAAAACACCAAAAATCCAGAAGATTCAAGGCCAAAATTCCCAAAAAACCTAAATCCCCAACATCAGACAACAACCTTGTCTTCAGAGCTTACGATTACTTCTGCATCAGCGAAAGGGCATAATAATACAGAGTTGATGGATTAATTAGCAACACTCCTCGTGGAACGTCCACTTCAGTCATTTACTACGGTAATTTCGATCCCTCTAAAGCTCATGTATTTTCACCTTCACCTATTAAAGAAAAGAGTTAGTCTTCCAAAACTCGAACGCCCAGAACACCTTGAATTTCTACTTCTCTTATGAAATCATCACCTCGAATTAGTGGTGAAGCAAGCAAATCTGATTCGAAACAATCCGAAGCAACCCCTTCCTCAACTTATCCCCCACAAGATCCTAGAAAAAGAACTTTTATAGACATGAGAGATGATGCTACATCAAATCCTTCCACCAAATCTCCTCCACCAAGGGAAATTGTTGAGGAAGCCTCATTATCTCAACAAAGTCCCTCGAAGAACCCTCCACAACTAAGAGATGAGGCGTCAGAAGAAGAGGAAGTTGATTTCGATGCTACTCAATCGGACAATGAAACTGAGTCCGATGAGGAAATCTCAAAATAATGAGAGAATACTACAGAGAAAAAGGTTTGCAAGCCAAGAAAAAAGAAGGCTTCGATTACTATATCTGATGAAGAAAAAGAAAAAGTTGGTGAGAACTTAAGATGTCTTGATGATGATTATATTGTTTTCTTGAAAAACGTTATATATATATATATATATATATATATATATGTATACTATCAAGAGAGCCAAGCATCGAATTTGAAGAAACAATGGGGAATGGGAGACAACATAACCCTTCGTCTTCCCAAAAAAGGGGAAACATCCTTAGACTGTAAAAAAGATGAGCTGGTAGTCTATCTGAAAATCATTAATTCGGGTCTTCGGTTGCCATTAGATCCCATGATAGTCAACTACTTTGAACTTCTAGATCTGTGCCTAACTTAGGTGACACCAAATCAATGGTTCACACTCATGTCTGTAATCATGTCTTGTCACTTGTCTAAGATTCCGATCAGCATAAAAGATTTCATATCCTTGACCAAAAAATCATCGATGCATTCTGGAAGCGGATATATTTTGGAAGCAAAAAATCATTTTCATCTCCGGAGCATAGGAAAACAATAAATAAATATCTGAAGCCAATCCATCGAGATTAAACCTCGTCTGGAGGAGCAATCATAAGTACTACTCTTAATTAATTTTATTTTAAATTTGTTGCTACCCTTATTTACTGTCAAATTATATGTTCTTATCAGAAATTCTAAGGCGCTATGCCATTCGTCGAACAAGAGCAGAGTGGAACAATGCTTTCTATACAGTCTTCCAACCAATCAATTTCCTCAACAATAATTTATTTCCGATCACACCTGGAGCCTTTCCTCCTCAAAATTTGATGGAACAACCTAACCCTCGTCAAGCTTTCCAAAAAATTAGTCCATCCCGATTGCAAGGTATTATTACCTATCTGCAATAGATCACACAATCACCTACCTTAGAAGAAAAAGGAAAAAAAGAACAAAAATGCAGCCAGTACATCTGTTGTTAGCCCTTCAACTAACCCGGAGCCTAAATGCTGAAAAATAAAAATAAAAGTAAGCACACTTTCAACCATCGAAGAAGGAACATAGGGAGAACCTTCGCCAAAAAAGAAGAAGACCGTTACACCTTCGAAAATTAAAAGTTCCACCAATCCCCAGAAGAAAAAGAATAATAAGACAACTACGACCATCGAAGACATATCATCTGAAGACGATGAAATCATAAATGTTGGGAATCAGCAAAGTCCTCAATAAAGTCCTCAAAAAGGAAGGAAACAACTCGAGAAGATGTTGCAATTATTGTAGAAGATAATCAAGGTGATGATCACTTTGATCCTGATATTTTTATCAACTTCGATGAATCGCAAGAGCTTGTTGGAGAAGATGATCATGTCAATCAAGATGTTCAAACTCATCTATATAATTTTGGTAAAAGATCCAAACCCTCTGGCTCTAAAGCATCTCCTGAAATTATTGTTCCTTCTGCTCGTACAACATCTTTGGATCTCATTCCTCGACCTAGTCTAGCGGTTTTTCCTCCTGTTGCACCAAACCCAGATGTTCTCGCTACACTTTAACCATTTTTCGATCTTAATGCTACAACAAAAACAGTTACTCAAGAAATCAAAGCTTCTCAAACTTATCTGAAGCAAATGACTAAAGATATGGTCTATTACAAAGGATCTCACGAACCTGAGAAACACTTGAGGGAAAAATTCAGCAATTCCGTGAGGAATTAGTTTTATTGATTTGAAATGGAAAATTCTGAGTTAATCAGAGGACTCTTATTTGTCAAAGGGCATTTATGAGAGCAATATCGAATTGAAAAAGAAAATCTAAATACTTCACATCAGGAAGAAATATATCGACTTAAGGTTAAACATAGTGAGGACTTGGGTGCTGAAAAGAAAACATCTGATGAGCTTTAAAATTCTCTTATCAAAACCGAAGCTGAAAAGAAAACCTTGACCGATGAGATATCCACGTTGAAGACCAATTTTGAGAATGAGAAAAAACTTGTTGTTACTGCTACAGAAAATGAATGCACCCATGATATGTTGGCAGCTATCAAAAATGGTAAAGAAGAGAAGACCATCACCCTTGTTCGAGAAATGCATGCAACATATCTTAAGATAAACCTTTCGAGGTTTTGGAATGACATTCCTGTCGAACGACGCCCCATCGAAGCCTTTGATCCTATCCCAAGCTCATCATCTGAAGAAGAGTCTTCCGAAGAGGAGTCATCTCAATGATTTTACTATTCTTTGAATTTATGCTATCTTTTTGTATTTGTCATATCAGTACTATAACCCTTGTATCCATCAAATTATTCTAAATGACAAAGGTTTTTGCTTGTACTTCATATTTTTTTATTAAGTTATGTTCATGTTTAACCTTTATTTATTTTACTATTCAAAGTTAAAACATAATAAGCTACTCTAAATGATTATTACAAATGTAACCCCTCGAAGGTTATAGTGCATTGAATGAACATGACACTTCGAATATCACAGTGTATTTATTGAACATAGAACTTCAAATATCATAATGCATTTATTGAACATAACACTTCGAATATCATACTGCATTTATTGAACGTATCACTTTGAATATCACGGTTCATTTATTGAACGTAGTAATTCGAATATGGTTGTTTATTCAAAAAGTGTATTGAACACTTTGGAACATTCTACTTTTGATCAACCTCAAAGATGATCAGTATTTGATCAGTTATCAAGATAGTTTAAATAAACACTTGTAAACAACCATTGGCAAAAATGCATATTATTGATTATTTGGAATATGTACATAGCGCATCGTTAAAACCTTCCTAGGCCAACACGGTAGGAAAGAGTGCGCTAATCAATCAAAAGAAACAAATTCGAAATACAACATACATATTCCAATATAATTTCAGATGCTGTATATTCCACGATGTTGAAGCATCCTTCCGTGACTATCAGAAAGACGATAAGACCCTGTATTTATCCTTTCAACAACTACATAAGTTCATTCCCAATTCGGGGTCATTTTTCCGAGGCTCTTCTCCTTAGTATGTAGGAATACTTTTCTCAACACTTTATCAGCTATTTTTAATTCCCTCATCTTTACCTTCGAATTTTAACGATTCCTTGTAAGAGTTTGATAATGGATTACGTTTAAATGAGCTCGAACTCTTTTCTCACCAATCAGATCTAAATTTTCCTTTTTAGCTTCGTTGTTGGATCTTTCAGATTATTATGTTATTCTAAAGGATGGAATCGTAGATTCCATAGGGCTAGCCGCTTCTATTTTATATGCTAAAGCAAAAGAAGTTTATTTAGTATCTTCCCTGTTGTCCCTGCTAAATTCTTCTTCAAACCTTCTAATATAGATCTGTTTGTCACCTCCACTTGTCAATTTTTTTTGGGATGAAAAAGTGTTGAAAAAATTGTTGAATCCTCTTTCAAGCGCATAATGAAGTCATTTCCTTATTATTAAATCGAGGGCCATTATCCATGTTAATTATTCGAGGTACTCCAAAACGGCAGCAAATATCGTTTAGAAGGAATTTAATCACAACTTTTACTTTTATTCCAGATAACGGTTCTGCTTCAGCCCACTTTATAAAATAGTCTACAACAACAATTATCATTTTTCACCCTCTAGATGCCATTAGTAAATGCCCCACTAAATCAATTCCCCATCTATCAAATGGTATGGCTTCGGTAATAGAAATGAGTGCAGCTTCCAACTTATGAATATAATTAGCTAACCGTTGACAAGTATCACAGATTCATACCAATTTTTTGGCATCGTTCATGATCGTAAGCCAATAGAAACCTGCAAGAAAAACTCAACGAGATAAAGCTTTAAATCCACAATGAGCTGACCCTTCTCCATCATGCAGTTCTGATAAAACTTCATGTGATTCTTGCCTATTCGAACATTATAATAATGGCCTACTCAATGATTTCTTATACAAAAGTCCATCCAGAACTATGTATCCAAGAGCTTTGCCTCACAATTTTTGGCCAATTTCTCATCGTTAGGCAGTGCTCCTCGAATCAAAAAATTTAAAATATTAGTTCTCCAATCGCTTCAGACTATATCTGTAGTGACAAACAATTCCTCCATATAATCATAATGGTCTGACTGGGTCGAAATTGAAGGACTTTCTTGTAACAAGATCCAAGGTACTCTTCCTTATAAACGATATTTGCTAACGAATCAGCCACTGTGTTACTTCCTCGACTTATATGTTCCACAAAAACATGATCAAATAATAACATTAAGTTTCGAAGCTCTTGAAGATACAAAATTAAACGATCATTTTTAGCTTTGGAGTTTCCAGATACTTGATTTACTGCTAATTGAGAATCGGTCTCTAACCGCACTGATGTTGCTCCACATATCTTCGCAAGTCTCAAACCAGCCATAGCAGCTTCATATTCAACTTTTTTATTTAAGACGTGAAAACCAAATTTGATAGACCGAAGCACTGTTTGTCCAGATGAAGCAACTAACTGAACTTCAGTGCTGCATCCCAAAATAATAGATCCACCATCTGTTCGAACAACCCACATCGAATGTACTGGTAAAATATCTTCACCGTCTTCTGTATCCAAACAGCTTGAATAAAATTCAACGAGAAAATATGCCAAAGCTTGAACTTTAATTGCAGTTCGAGGTGTGAACAAAATATCATAATCTCCCAACTCCACTGATCACTTGGGTCATTCTCCCTGAAATATCAGGACGTTGCAAAACATTTTTCAAGGGAAATGAAGTTTGAACTTCAATGGTATGGGCTTGAAAATAGGGGCGCATCTTTCGAGCAGCCACCACCAATGCTAATGCTAACTTCTCGAGCTTCAAATATCTATTTTCTGCCGCCACCAAACTTTTGCTGACATAGTACACCAGCTTTGGAATTCCTGAATCTTCACTTATTAATACTAGACTTACTGCAAAATCTGATACCGCAATATATAAAAAGAGTTGTTCTCCACTTCGAGGCTTTGATAAAATATCCGGCGATGATAACAAATTCTTGATGCTTGTAAACGCCACTTCACAATCCGAAGTCCACTCAAATTTCTTTGGCCCTCGCAACACTTAAAAGAAAGGAACATATTTGTCAGAAAATCTAGAGATAAATCTATAAAGTGCTGTTAACCTTCCTGTCAAAACTTGCACTTCTTTGATTGTTCGAGGTGAATTCATTGCTACTACAAATTTCAATCATTATGGGTCAACCTTTATCCCTCTTTCAATAATAACATAACCCCAAGAACTTCCCAGATCAAACTCTAAAAGTACACTTTTCAGGATTAAGTTTTAAAACTTATTGCCCTTAGATTTTAAAACATCTCCTCTAAATCTTCTAAGTGTGCATTATCCATTAAACTGTTTACCACCATGTCATCGATATACACCTCTATGTTTCTTCAGATTTGAGTGGAAAATGATTTATCCATTAATATTTGATAAGTAGCTCCGAAATCCAAAAAGTATAACCTTTTAGCAATGCAAACCCCTATCAGTAATGAAAGTAATGCATTCTTGATCCTTCAGATCCATCTGGATCTGGTTGTATCCTGCAAAAGCATCCATGAAAGTCAATATTTTGTTTCCTGAAGTAGACTCAATCAGCTGATCAATTCGAGGAACCGGAAATGGGTCTTTATGACATGCTCGATTTAAGTCTGTAAAATTCACACACATTCTCCACTTTCAGTTCTTAATCTTTACCACTACTGGATTTACCGTCCATAAAGGATATTGTGATTCCCTTATATGTCTGATCCTAGATAAATGATCCACCTCAGGAAACAATTACTTATGATTTTTCTGATGAAAACGCTCTCCTTATTTGAATTACATGCTTCACCCTCGGATGGACAGACAAACTATAACATATTACTTCGATCAACACACCTATCACATCCTCTATTTTCTAAGAGAAAACGTCCAAATTATAAGACAAAAATTCTAACAGTCGTTTACGTAAAACTGGGATCAATAAGGTTCTTATATCCAAAGTACTTTTCCCTCAGAAAAAAGTATACTCCTCAATTTCTTCACTTACTGTCAAAGACCCTGGGTTTCCTTCGGATAGTCAACCTTTTCATCCAAATCCAAGGTCAACCCCCTGACTACTATTTATTCACTATATCTCCACTGTTGGATCCTCGAATCCGAAGTGCAGTGGCATAACATTCTCTTGCAACTTTATGGTTACTTCGAACGACTCTCACATGGTCTCCGACCACGCACTTAAAATATTGGTGTAACCCATACATTCTGGACAACCAAGACCTTCCAAAAGTAGCGTTGTAACTTGTGGAACAGTCCACCACCATGAAAGGCACTTGAACTTCTTCTTGAATGGTCCTTTTCCTAAACTTATTTCCCCTTCGAATTCTCATATTACCCATGCTGTCACACCAGCAAATCCAATGCTCGTGCGCTCTGACTGAGAAATTCGAGGAGGATTGTGCATCCTGTCGTATATTGCTTTGAAAAGGACATTCGTAGAACTCCCGGTATCTATAAACACGCGTCTAATTTCGACACCAGCAACTTTTGTCCCAATAACTACCACATCCTCATGCGGCCCCGCAGTACCTCACAAATATTCCTCATCGAACAAAATAAAAGGAATGTCATTCTTGTCATACAAATGAATGGACATCCTCCATTCAATCTGAGTTGTCAAATTGACAACATATCTCTTCCTCGAACTATCAGTATTACCAACCATTGAATCACCTCAAAAAATGGCTAGTGACTCAAAAAACTCACACAGACTTCAAACATGTCCTTTATTTATTAGCTTTTCAACAACCATCAGAATCAACCTATCTGGATCCTTATCCAAGTACTCTGAAGCAGCATCAAACTCATCAGCCTTTGAATCTAGAATCATCAAATTCTCAGCTTGCACACTCAGGTCGGCCGACTGTGAATTCGATGCTAAAGTTTTCGATGTGTTTCCCTGTGACTTCACATAAGTAAAATACTTTCCATTTTCAATAAAAATTTGGACTTCTTCTTTCGAAGCAATGAACTCATTGGTATCATAACCAATGTCATTGTGATATTAACAGAATTTGTTGTTCTGCTCCTCTCTTGGCCTGTTAATTTGAGTTGGCTTCCTAAAATTCAAGAAGCTCTTATTTTTGTTGAAAATTGCGGCCACACTCTCAGTTAAGTCTGCATAATACTTGGGCCTTATCCACTGATTCGGCCTCGACCTGTTGTAATTGTAGGATGGGACTTGATTTGAATATCCTCTGGTCCAAAGTGGTAAATTATTATTCATCAGACGCGTCTGCTAATTAGCATTCGAAGATTGTCCTTGGTTATGGGACACATGTCCTGAATTCTTTGGAGCGTTAATTGGTCCTCCTCGGACCCTTGTTGATTCTTAAACTTTAATCTGATCTTCAACCTGAGCCATTAATGTTCCAAAAGTTAAATTCTTGCTTTTCGTTATCTTGTTAGCCAGGTCCCCTAACAATAACCCTTGGCAAAAAGCTACCATCGTCACTCCCTCTTCACAATTATCCAGACTTGAATTAGTCAAAACAAATCATTTTGTGTAGCTTCATGCTTGCATTGGATAATCGTATCACCATTTTCTTTCATATTTTTGCTCCCAAGAAACTGCCTTCGAAAAGCAGTATAGAAATCTCTAAAATTCGAAATGGATCCCCTTAGAATCCGGTTGTACCACTTCAAAGTTGTTCCATTAAACGTCTGTGAGAAAGCACAAAACACCAACTTGTTGTCATCTTCAAAGTTAATCATGTAATTTTTGAGTTGTTCGATGTGATCGTATGGATCCTGCATCCCATCAAACTTTTCAACCTTGGCGATATCAAAATGCTTCGGAAGCGTAATATATATGATTTCACTTGTCAACGGAGAATTCTTCCAATCGACACCATGCACATACTAATCTTCAGTTCTCATAACTACATATAAATTCCGATTAGTCTCATCGTACTAATTCGATGTGTTATCTCACACCAATTAGATTTTCTCAAACAACGATGCACACTGTCCCTCCTAGATATGTGTTCCTTCTTATATTTTTGAGGCTGTGATTTTTCTTCATTCGAAGAAACTCTATACCTTTTAAAACCTGAGCCAGAGCTCTCAACTTCCTTGTCACTAAATGTGATACATTTTTTCTTATCTTTATTTCCTTTTCGAGAAGAATAACGCTCTTTTGGAGGTTCGAAGCGTGCCTTCTTCTGCTCCTTCCTGATCTGATGATCAATGCAAGATCGATCAGATTGGTTTTCAATTTCAGTTTGTTCATTAATTTTCCTCACTTTGGACTTTAGCTTTGTCGAGTGAATTTCCTGCTCTCTTTGCTCGTATTTCTCATTTAATGCATTTATTTTATCCTAGAGTTGGTTCGTACGCATTTCTATATCAGATTGAATTCGGATCAGAACAGATCTTTCTGGTATATTTTCATTCCCACTGTAAATCTTCTCTTAACGTTTCAATTGCTGTTCAAACCAACGGGATGTTTTCGGGATTCGTTAAGTTTCAAGATCATTTTTCTAGGTTAATATAATTCGAACTGGTAGAAAAGACACTGATTATCGATCTTCCCCAGTGGAGTCAATAATGTGGTGAGTTTGATTATTTGGAGTTGCCGTAGTAAACTAGTGAATAGTAGTTTTAGAGAGAGAAATAGATTCTAGAGAGAGAAAATTAAACTGACAAGTGTTCTAACTCAGAAATCCAACCCCTTTATTAGTTCAGCTCTGGTCTTTATATAGAGATACAAAGACTCAGCTTACAACTAAAAGTAGTTATACAAAAAGGGTAAATTACACAATTAGTTCTTGACTAAAATACATAGTTACTAAATCCTCCTCTAACTTTATCAACTGTTACATAATGCTTTATTATTTACAATTTAGTCCCTGAATTTCCATTTCCTTATCAATGTATATATCACATATATCACAACTTCTTACGCTGTCGGTGTGATGCTGTTACGCTGACACCACAAAGTTTGTTGGCATCGCTTAACACTGGCAGTGTAATGTATTTACATTGCCGACGTAAATGCATTACACCAGCGGCGTTGAATAGCAGAAGTGAAACTAGACTCTTGTTCTTCGACAAAACCACTGTAAGAACTCAAAGATAAACAGTTACACCAATGTTGTAACACAAACCGATCAGAAAAACACTAATATTTCATATTAAACTCAACCCTAACACTACAGCTAACTATTTTGAATACCTCAATGAAAATCGACCAACAATCAACAAACAACTAAAAAATAAAATTTAACTATTAAACACAAGAAAACTTACTCTTTCTCATTTCCCATTGATTGATTGTAAGATATGGGTTCGTTATTTGGAGAAAAAATGATAGATTTTGGGTGAAAATATAAGTTTCCGATTTCTTGAGAAATTTGTAATCTTGAAAGAAATGAATATAATGTTTGAATGAGAGGAAGAAGATGAAGTTTAAATTTAGGGTGACTTGAAAATTTAATTGGGTAAACTTAAAGTTTTCATTGAGGGTATTTTTTTGGAATAAATGAGGTTAACATATAAGGTGTTTTGAGTGAACTTAATTTGGAAGAACTTATAGTTCATAAAGACGCAGTTTAGCCAAACCCCACTTTTATTTAAAAAAATTATAATGTAACCAATTTTTTTAAATAATAAATAAAAAAATATTTTGATATATTATTTAATTATTTTTTTATGGGTGATGTGCTTAATTGTTAGAATAATTCTAACTGACGAATATGTTGGTCGGAGTGAATAAAAAACCGGTTGCAATTGTTGTTATGTAGTGGTGTTAAAACCAAACTCGTAGAAAAAGATTTTAAGAAGCGATGAAATGTTATAATTAGTGAAATGAGAGAAAACATGAAAAAGTAGTTCAAATAATGAAAAAAGTAATATAAAATGTACAAGCATAATAAAAACCGTATGTCGAAGTTTTAAAAACTTGCAAGATTAGATAGGTTGCAATAGCACTAAAGTGGAAGCATGGTTTTTTGTTAAATATATACACCATCGACAATATAAGTATAATGTGTATTTACAAGTATTACATTGGTCACACAACGTTTACGGGTAATAAAATTAGATATGTAATTTACTCAAATTTTAATGTATAAAGAAGATTAATTAGTAAGGCTTAACAATATATGTTAAACCTCAATTTCAATTATAGAATATATGATAGCATATGGTCTAATTAGCGCATCTAATTCATATATTTTTCTTTGGATCCACATATCATGACTTATATAACATACTTTATAAATAAGAACTCTAACCTAGGATCTCAAGGTCGAGATTTGATCATTATATTGTATTTATTATCTTGTTCTCGTTTCCATATTATTTACAAAACTGTAATGATTTACAATACTACTTAGACTTATATATCTCTATCAAAATATTTTACTCCATTTCATTGGTGTTGTATGTAGAAACTGACTGGTATCTATAAAGTTTTTTTAAAACTACATAAAAATCAAAATTCTACTTTCACTATATTAAAAAACTAAACCTAATGTTCAACAATATCAAATTGTTCAACCTTTAAGCCTTGCTCATGTTACTAGGAAGGTAATATGGTAGAGCCCACACTCTATAGTATGTTAACTTAACCATTAAGATAACTCCAACGCAGGCGAGAAGCTTCATTTGTTTAAATTTGACGATAATATCCTCTCGTCTTATCACTCACCATGAAGAGAACACAAAGAATACGTAATCAGTGAAGAGGTCATAAAAGGCAGACACTCGAGAGAGGAACGCAAAATGAGACCATTGAGTTGTTATCCTCGAAATGGTTCGGTGAGCCCATAATACTTCTTGTAAATAATTAGATTTCGACATCTTCTTCCAAATATTTTCTCACGCCATCGAGGATGGTTCTGTTTGTCACCTCCACTTGCCCATTTTCCTAAGGATTAAAAGACGATGAAAAAAGGTTGAAAACCTCCAAAGGAACAAAATGATTCCATGTCATTGTTTTTAAATTTAAGGACATTATCGAAGGTAATTATTCTTGAGATTCCAAACCTTCAAAATATGTTAGATATGATGAATTTAATAACATATTTTGTCATAGTTTCGGACATAGGATCTGCTTCAACTTATTTAGAGGAATAACTAACAGTTATGATAATAGTTTGGGGTGCCCTACAGGCCATATGCAAAGGTCCAATGAGGTACAACCTCCATATGTCAAAAGGCAACACTTCAAATATTGACTCAAGTGGCACATTCAATATATGTATTCTATTTGCAAATCGTTGGCAAATATTATATTATCTGACTAAGTCTTTGGTATCGCCATGATAGAAGACCAATGATATCCAGCTAATAAAACTATTTTTCTCAATGTTTCATAACCACAATAAATAGAACCCTCGTTGTCATGCAACTCAAATATCATCATTTATGATTTGCTAGCTCCGCGACACCGCAATACAAAGTGGTTAACTTAAATATTTTTTATACAATTGTCCTCAAGGACTGTGAAACCATGTGTCTTGAATCTTATCTTTTTAACCAATGTTTATCGAATGGAAAAGTTCATTTGATCATAAATTCTTTGAGTTCATATCTCCAATATTTTTCCAAGGTCATCAAAATTTAGAATGCTTCTTCGGTTCCTAAATTTAGTTTGGAAATCGATGTTATCGAACGGTTATCTTGTTCCAGATTCATGGATATCCCTTTGTATATACGATAGTAGCAAAAAAATCAGCCATACAAGTTTCCTGTCAATGAACGTGTTTGTATTTAATGCCCTCGAAGAACATTATTAACTCTTTCCGTGATAATAAGTATTTTACCGAATGACATTTTATTGCTTTGGCCTGACCCAATGCATATTTAGTAAAGAGCTGCAAATCACTTATCATATAAATTTCTCGGCACCACAAATTTGTATTAACCATAAATTTGTCAAGGCTACTTCATACTCTGACTTTTTATTTGATGATTTAAAACCAAAGCGTATTTCTTGGTACATTGAATATTTAGACGAGGATACCAACTGAACCCATGGTCCACAACCCGAAACGCTTGAGCCTCTATCAGTTCAAACTATCCACTTATTCCGAGGCTCATCAGTATCAGGGCCAAACTTCAGTTTCTCGAAATGAAACTCAACTAGAAAGTTTTCCAAAACTTGTGCCTTAATTTCTATTAGAGGTTCAAATTAGATGTCATAGTTTCGAACCTTCTTTCCACATAAAAATATGTTGCAAAAATTAGAAGTATTGGGCATCCAATAGGATTTTGCTTACATAATAAACCGAGCATATATAAACTTAAACTTCTCTAATCGAAACCGCACTTACTGCATAATCTGACACGACTATGTAGAAAAATAACTTCTCTCTCACAACCGGTTCAGTCAAAATCTTTGGAGAGCATAGATTTTATTTTGTTCTTGTAAAGGTTTCATCATATTCTAGAGTCCAATTGAACCTATTTTCCTTTTTTAGTACATGAAAAACAGTGCATAACTATCTGAAGACCTTGATATAAATCTATTTAAATACGTGAATCTCATAGTTAAAATGTATACATCTCTGATGAAGCTTAATAGGGCCATGATAGTTAAAGCATTTAACTGTACTGGGTCAGTTTGGATGCTTTTTTTTATTTACTATATAATCCAAGAATTTTACAGATTAAACACCGAATGTACATTTTTGGGTTCAATTTTAAGTTAATAGATTTCAGGTTACGAAAAGTAACTTTTAGATAAAAAAGTAATCTTCGTCTCTCGTGCTTTTAACTAACATATCATTGATATAAAATTCAACGTTCCTTCCAATTTGGCCGACAAAGAATTTATTTACCAGGCACTAATAAGTAGCTCTAAAAATCATTAATCCAAATGGTATTACATTGAAGCAGTAAACTCCCATACTAGTTATCAATACAGTGTTGTATGTATCCTTCATATTCATATGTATCTAGTTATACCCTGCAAAAGCATCCATACATGATAATAGTTTATTGTCTAAGGCCGAGTCTATCAACTGGTTGATTCTAGGGATATTAAATTAATCCTTTGTACTAGTCCTGTTAAAGTCTATGAAGTCAACACACATGTCTTATTTCTTATTTTTCTTTTTAGCGAGTACATGGTTTGATGTCCACAATGGGTATTGAGACTCTCATATATACCCTACTTTTTTTAGTCGATCTACCTCTGCGACAATTGATTCAGATGTTTGGGTAGAAATAACTCTTTGCTTCTGAATAATGGGGTGGATGTTGGGTCATATTGCACGTTTATGGAAAATAACACTCGTAAGAACATCGATGACATCTTTGGCACATCAGGCAAACATATGCAAATTATTTGACAATAAGGAACACAACTGATCCCTTACAAATGGTGGTAATCGGGCCCAAAATTCAACCTTTTTCCATTTGGAAAAATATACACTTCGATGTTCTCATGAGGTATTGTTTAACTAGAAGTCTCACTCAGGTCATTTACAACGTATGGTTTTGAAGTAGACTTCAATAATTGATATTTTTTCTTCATTTCAGCACTCTAGACTGTCTTAGGAGCCAAACGGTAACGTAGCATTTTCAGACCATTTTCTAACTACTTTAGAAAACTCTGACCTAACCCCGTATTGCATATTTCAAAGATTGATGGATCGTTAAGGCGATTGCGTACATTCTTGACAACTATGATCCACAAAAAATAATAGTAGGGGGCCCAATTGTCCACCAATATAAAAGACACTCTCACTGTTTTCTTAAAGGGTCTTATCTTAACAGTGCGTCTCTCTCGAATTCTCCGATTACATCAGCGATGATCCTTTTAAATCGCACTATTGTTCTATTTTATCGGATTATGACAAAAAGGTTCTCCATTTACTTCTGAGTGGATACAAATATGATATGTGCTAAATAACCCGCATCAATCAGGATTTTTTGAATTTTAGTTCCTTCAATAGCCACTATGATTACCACAACATCCTCATGACATCCAGTAACATCTCTTAAATTATCACTATTGAAAACAATAAAAGTTGTCAGCTTTCTATTCAAACTTTTTTGCTTAGGATCAGGGTCCAGATACTTAGATACCATATCAAACTCATTGTATGGTCAACCCATGACCATTATATTTTACTGATTCAGTGCAATCTTAATTGCTTCCATTTGGAGTATCGTATGATTGCCAACTGGCACCTGCTGTCAACCTCCGGTTTATGCTTTGACAAAAATTGTCAACTTTCCGTTCTCAATCAAGGTCCAAATTTCATGGTTTAAAGCAATGCAACACCTAGTACCATGGACTGTATGATTATGATATTTTCAAAACCATTTATTCTTACTTTCCCTCAGATTTTGGATCGAAACTGGCTTTCTGAATTGAATAAAATATTACGTCTTGTCAAAAATAATAGCGACACTTTCTGTCAATTCAACATAGTTATCTGACCGAGACCATTGGTTCGTGTTAGGCCTATACTATTAACCTTGAGGGTATTGGTTTACTCTAGGTCGTGGTAGTGTATGATTTGTGACCTTCAGATGGAAAGTAGTTGTTACTTGGGGCGGAAAGTTTTGGACTTCTTGTAGGTAAGTTGAGACAAAAAACAGTGCTATTTGTCTTTGTAAAGGGATTAGTTTTAACCTTTTTATCTCTTTTACTATGATGTTCTTTTCATCCTGAGCTAGCAAACTTCCGAATGTTAAGACGTTTGGTGTAATCTCTCAAAATCTCTCCAATCAACTGGTGGCAATACATTATTGTATCTCATTCCCCCTTATCTCCTTACTTTCCAATAACTACCTTCAGAATGCAGTCCGCAACATATAAAAATTATTGATAGAACCCTATGAAAGCCAGTTGTACTATTTGATAGCATTATATTTGAAATTTTAAGAGAAATCTCAATAAAATAACTTATCACCCACTTTGTAATTCATCATAACGTTGTTAAATTGTTATAGTTGGCTATTTAAATCTTTGATCCTATGAAAATTTTCAATTTTAGATATATCAAACCTCTTCTGTAAGTGTCCGTAAAACATTTATGCAGATAACAAAAATTGTCTCTAGCTATGTCTTTGACTATATTGGTGACCTTCATTAGCTGTTGCATAAAGACTCAGCTAATACTAAGTAAAAAATTGACCATTTTCTTGATAATTAACACTCTGGTTACCTGAGCCCCCTCTGTATTAAAGCTGGACTTACTCGGATTGGTTGTTGATGTTCGACCCTGCCTTTGGCTTCCATTCTATCTTTGCTCTTTGGAGGCTCTTGCTTATCCGAAGAGGTCCCATTCCCGGTTTTGATGCCGACGATTATATCTATTCGAGTAATGATTACCATTGTGATTTCAATTATTTTAATGACGATGATCCCTACTTGAAGAAAACAAAACTTCCTCGGACTCACTGAACTCTGATGGACTGTGGTGGTACATGGCCTTCTCAAGGATTGGTAGCTTCTATTCAATCTGCATATTCAGTATTGCTTTAAAAATCGAAGTTAACAACTTCTTCTTTGAAACCCCTCTTGTTCCCCAAGCTTTCGAACTTTTGAAAAGACCTTTCTTAGTTGAACCTTCATTGATTCTCTTTGAATTTCAACACCTCAATTTCCTCCCATAATTGATCATTATGATTTTGCATGATCAACAGTTCATGTTTCTCTTTATTTTTATGTGGTGGTTGAGCTTCCCCAACCAACTGACCAGACCCTTCTCCAATCGTGACTCTTTCAGTAACTATCGCATGATCAACCTACATCTTAAAATCTATTCTTTCGTAGATTTTAAAGGAAAACTTGAAACACTTAATATTTTTAATGTTTTTATCGATGTAATTTTCTAGGCTCCCACTATGGTCATCACTAATGGTTCCAACAACTTTTGGAAGGTGATTTCATAATACAGAATAAATAAACTTTGAATAGTGTTTAGAGAGACAATTTAGCTGCTTGGGTATTAAATATAAAGAGATATGGTCTCACAAAAAAAATTGGAAGTAAATACTGTAATAATTTCCTAAAGCCTAAAACAAAGCTTTGTATATACTTTTGGGCCCGATAGGCTTACATGGTACATAAGCCCATTTTGATAATACAAACCCATATAAATCAAGCCCGTCATTACATGAAATACTCTTAATATTATATATTTATTACATTAGTACCATAAAGTAAATACCAACCTAATAACTTATTATTCTGACTCCCGATTCAGAGAATTCGGTCCTTATCATAACTAAGTCTCAAAACATGATTAGTTAAGTTTCAAAGGTTCCACAAGTTAAGTGTTAGTCATCTTTTGCAAATCAAGTTTTATTAAGGTCCGTATGCTATAAATAGGTTGCAAAACATGATATAATTAGATTGTGAAACATAGTGTGTTCTGTTTGTAAAATTAGATAAATTAAAATTGCACAATTTTAAATTACGAAACATTGCTAATATTCGACTTGTGGAACCTACACAAAATTATATATAATATGTTTTACATATACTACACTTTGTAAAATACGAAGGAATTTGGCAGAGTAGTGTAAAACCATGCATGAATTTTGCTAGATAATGACGAATAAATTAAAAATAATTATATGTGCCTAGCGAATTTTCACACATTATTTTCCAAAACTTCATGATGATTTTTTATACATGATTTCACCAAATTTATGGAGAATAAAATTCACATTTCGCCTGTACCTTGCAATTTTATACACTATTATGCCACTTCTCCGTTTGTTTTTTTCCGCATTGTATGAGGTAAATTTTGGAGTAATATTTTCGTTTGAGGATTAATCTTATTATTTTAAAACCTAACTTATTAAAATTTTAGTTTATGAATTTTTTTACAAAATGTAATATATATAAGTTACGAGACCTAATATAATTCAGTGGTAAAACGTGATATCATTCAGTTGAGAAATATGATATAATTCAAAAGTGAAATATGATATAATTAAACTGTAAAATATGATATAATTAAGTTGGAAATAAGATATAACTAAGTTGCATGAAGGTTTCACAAGTCAAGTGTTAGATATGTTTCTCAAATCAAATTTTATCAAGGTTTTGCATGACAGAAATAAATTGCAAAATATGGTGTAATTAGATTTCAAAACATAGTATATTCTAGTTACAAAAGAAGGTTGTAAGATTTCAAAACATAGTATGTTCTAGTTAAAAACCAATGTAATCTAAAGGTACATAATTTTGAATTGTGATACATTGCCAACACCAAACTTGCGAAACCTGCGTAAATTTATATATATAATGTTTCATAAAACACCAAGGAATTCACGAGAGCCTAGTAAAATCATGCATGGATTTTGGTAGACGCTAACAAACAAAAATAAAAAAATTGCTCATTCAGGAAAAATTCACACACTATATAGCTAAAACCGTATGGTGAATTTTATATTATTTCACCAAAGTTCTAACATATTATGTTTGTCCGGTACACCACTTGTTTATATATCCTGATCTATTTTCTATTTTCAAGTTGTACGAGGTAAATTTTGGTGAAATATTACCATTAAAAGATTACTGTCACCATATTATAACATAACATACTATCACTACAAAACATAATGTACTTAGGTTTCAAAACACGATATTATTAATTTTTAAAATATGATATAACTTAACTTGTGAAATATAGTAAAGTTAAGTTCTAAAATACTGTGTATGATTCTTTCAAAACATGACAAACTACCATTTGAAAAATCCGAACTTCTAAAAACTTACAAAATAATAACCAAACACATACTTTTAGCTAATTTGAACATGTTTGTGTGTTTTGGAGCTAATTTAGTTGTTTACATTTTTTTCTAGATTACGGACTACGTACTAAACATATCAAACAAAAGAACTTGATCTGAACATATGTTGAATACACTAGTTCTCCCACACATTTTAAGCTTTTTGATTACACTTTTTAATCCAGATATCATAACATCTTGTGTGTCATTCCAAGAAACAAAGACCCCCTCTCCTGATTTGATACCTTGGTTATTTGTAGGTTTAAAAAATAATACAGTCTACTAATTATGGAAAGAAGATGTAATATTATAACTATATTTTCAATTTTGTTTGTTTTGAATATTAATTTTATTATTAAATATATATTGGTATATTAAAGGTGGACTTTGGGAACATAGTATATCAAACTTGATATTTATTAATATTTATTTTTTCTGAAATGTTAAATTGCGAAACATGGTATATTAAACTTAATTAAAATAGCATTACATATAACATCAAATCCTATATTTGTGGTCATATGTCATTGCATGTAATTGTTTGTTGCAATTATGACCGTCTATCTTTTTTCGATCAACTATTTTTTTGGCAGTAATTGTATACATTATGATGTTAAAGCTATTCTCTAGGTCCACTTTTTATGCTATCTAATACATCACGGGGATGTACTCCCGCAGATGCTAAATTTTATAGCAATGTTTTTTCATTCATTTTTAATATCAGCTTCACTGTATGCCTTTGAAAATATTTGACCAATGCGTGGTTGGGCAACCAAAAATCATGTTTGACACCCAAATAATATCATCTGAAACTGGTCCACCATATAATCTCATTGTATGTGGAATATAATAGTCATATGTTGCAAAATGATGAGAGAAATCTTGTATCGGTAACATTTCACCAAAATTTAACTAATATAGCATGTAAACAATAGATGGATATGAAAAAATAAACGAATCAATGGTATACAGGTCAAACAAAATTCGTCAAAACTTTGGCAAAGTACCATATAAGATTCATTGGTCACGTGCAAATTGTAAATTTTATTCACTAAATCTTTGACAAAATAGTGTATGAAAATTTGTCATGCGGTTTTGCAAAACATAGTGTGTGAAATTCATTAGAAACGAGTGTTTTTTGAATTTTATTCGCTAAAGTAGGAAGATATATATGATTTCACCACGCTCTGAAGAATTCTTTTGATTTTTGCGAAACATTGCGTAGGTTTTGAAAGTCATGTGCTAGCGATGTTTCACAATTTAAAATTACACAACCTTAGTTTATCATATTTCAAAATTATAATACTTTAAATTTCACAACTTAATTACGCCAACCTAATTACAAAATGTTTTCCAATCTATTTATACTATACGAAATCTTGATAAAACTTGATTTTTTGGAATAGGCCTAGAACGTTATTTGTAAAACATTCGTAAATTTATATATATTATATTTCACAATTTAACTATACGTGTTTTGCAACTTGTGTATATTATGTTATACAAATTAAAAACAAGATAATAAATAATTCACTAGATCTTCACAAAAAATATTATATTTTTTATCGTGAATTGACGAATAACACCAAAAATTTCCTTTTACGGTGGCAAATCTTTTATCTTTTTAAACCTAATTTTCAAATCTAATTTAGTTTAAAAAATAAAAAAATAAAATTGAGTGTCTTTAGAAAAAGTATTAAGATGGATGAGTTTTATTTATTTATTTATTTTTATTTATCGGTTTAAGTTGTTTATTTGATTTCGGAGTTGAAAAATAAAAAAGTACTTATAATTTAAAATTGTTTTTGGGTGGTTGAATTTTAATATTTAATGAGTTTTCTGATGATCAAGGAACTGTGGTTTGTTGAATAATGATTTGTAAGACTATTTTTAAAAAGTTTTGAGCATTATGGTTGTATCAGATTTCTGATAATTCTGAAAAAGAGAAAAAAAAAAACAGATTCCTGTGGCTGTGGTTAAAGCAGCGAGTTTGAATAAACAACTGGCACATCTCCAATAGTGCGCATCCAATGTCTTACATTTGACTATTATTATTCTTAACATCAATGGCCGACAAGAGTGAAATTGCAGTTTCTTCTCAAACTTTTTAAAAACTTTTATCCAATCCGATTAACACATGACACTTAATCCATAAATCTTAGTAATTTGATGTATGTTGGCATGAGAAGGATCAGTCCTAATATACGCCTAATATAGAAAATCAAACGTTCATTATCCGATCACCAGTGAATTATAATGGAAGCTTCAATATAAACCCATCCTTTCTTTTCTTCTTTTGTTAGGACTCCTATCGTAGGTACAAAATACACAACCACAAATGTAGGATCCAGAGAGAAACATAATCTCACAATAACAAAGTTTTGTACAGGTAAAAAAATTGAAAGGAAGAAATAATTTATCAAAGTTGAAAAGGTCTAGTGTGAAAGACATAGGTACATCAATCATCACCCCAAGCATCGTCTCTAAGTTTTTGCCTGGATACAATGCGGTTCTTTCTGGCTTCTTCTTGATTCCTGAATTCTTTGGATCCAGAGGAGGAAGAGGAGGGCAGCTTCAATCCCATCACTTGAGCTATCATCCTCTGCGCTGTTCTGGCTGATGTCTTTGGTCTTTCGCGTGGTGGTTCCAGCTCTGCATTCCCATAATACAACACAATACAATGTTATCTTTCCATGTATCATTTTTCCATCACTGAATTCAAAACTCAGAGAGAAGTAAACACGATTTTGTTCACACGAAACGAGATATGATGTACAAATATTTTAAAAATAGCTTATAATAACACAGCCTAGTAATATTTAGCTAAGAAGAGGTTCATAAAGTTCAATACATACACAAAGTGTTACATACATACACAGACGATGATAAGGATGACTGGAGCAATAGAAATAGGAATCCAAACTTAAATGATATGACTAGTCTCAACTACCTAGAATGGTGGAAAAAGTTCACAAAACAACAAACTTTATGGTGTCAAATTTTAACTTACCATGTCAGACGAACTATCTTAGCTTAATCCCTTTGGTTTTATACATGATACCAAAACCAAGAGGGCTCTGAATTAGGACACAAGCCAGCCCATGAAGGGGATATAACCTGACCCAAGCACTGTAAAGAGTTTTGGCTAACACACATTTCTATGGTGGTCATCCTACGTGCTATATAATATAATATATATATATATATATACACATGCAAGTCTAGATTAACCCCTTTCTCAAGACAGTTATAAGAGTTGGTTGGATTTTTGAGTTAACTCTTCCTCTCAACTTGATCATGGTTGACGACATCGTCCAATAGAAACTCACATATAAAACATAGAAAGAAAGATCCGTAGACCAAACTAGCTTCTACATTGACGAAACTGCAAAATTTTGAAAACATTTGAGTGGTACTTATACTACAGATAGCAAAGCGTTAAAGAGAATCTGATAAATGTTGCTCCATCTCTTCTCAATCCTGGCAAGAATCAGGCCCCCAGCTCCACAGATTTTTAAAGGAGCTTTTTAGGATTTAAAAACTGAAAACAGATCTATATTGCTAACCTCTTGTAGAAATGGAGCCCAAAAGAATATCATCATCGTCAAGTATCCGTACTGTGAATGGACATCGAATGCTGTTGTGGGCTTCAGAGGCTGCATTTGAAAACCAACTTTAGAAAATTATACTCATTCCTAAACACCACCTAACACCTTAAGTCATTGGTACCCACAACATATATACAGACAGAAAGTTAGACATGCGCATACTCAGAAAAGTAACATCTCAATAGCCACCATTTTACAAGAGAAAGTTATCCGAGCACAAATTGAACATACAGAAGGCAGACGAAGGAAGGAAGATCGACATGGTAGGTGCGCCCAAAAAAAACAAAAGGTACAAATGGAAATATACGAAGGATTATCTATATATCCTCCAAGTATTCTTCTAGCAGTCATTCATCAAACTATAACTGCCACCCAAGAAAGACTACCGACTCCCCAATCACGTACATTAGTAACTCTACCTAGTGAAAATAGCTAAAGTTGTATGCTTAAATCATTAGTCTGCAACAAACTACTTAGATATTGCCTTATAAAAAACAGAGACTGAAAAAGAAAAGAAGAAAGCTCCGTCTTCTGGTGGGTGGCAAGACCGTTGCGCTTCTTGGTTGCCAATGACAGTAATTGAGTGGCAACACCCACAACAACCATGAAAAGCAGATGCATGTTTAACCTTTTTTCTCTTCCAAGCATGCAGTTCAATGTAACTTCTTCTGTTTTAATTCTCTATAATTACAAATTTAACCAATTACAATTGAAAAGCCGATTAATCACTATTGTTGCCCCGCCCATGCTTTTACGAACCTTGATAGGTTTCCTTTTATAATTAAGATTAGGATCCTTATTTGCTATTATGCGAGGGAATTTTTTTAATGAAGCTTTATGAATGGCTTTAGCTTATGACCTTGATCCTAATTGATTGCGAATATTAAAAAATCGCAAAGAGAATTTAACAACTGGTGGTGGTAGATCCAATGAGGTTGTCATGTAGATCTCCCACATCTGTACGACTATCAGGCCCCATATACAAGAGTAACCTTATCCATTGAGAAACTCCTTGCCCAAAGTAAAGGCAAATATTCTATTTTTCTGCAGTACTATGATAATTGCAGTTGGATTAATAACAAGTATGCAATCAATTTACTTCATAACTGGATTGATGGTTTACTACATGCAGTCTTGAAGGTGGAATGTCAACTCTGAAAAAAAGGACAGCAAACAGTAGGTTGAATGTAAAGTTACCCGTTGACGGTGTTCTAAACACCACAAGGGCCGTTGTATCAGTCACCCAACGAATGACAAATCCACGATCTTTGAAATCCTGAAATAGCTTCTCTATATCTATGGCTGTCGTGCGTGGAGAAAAGCCAGCAAGTACAAGGACATGGCGTGTACCATATTTCGCTGCATTTCCAAAGAATAAACTCAATTGGCACTCGGGTCAGTTGAATAAATCTTATTCTTGCAAAAAGTTGGCATAAATCCAATATACGAGTCTAACTTACATAATGGCCTCATATTTATATGAACTATCCAATTAAGTACTAGAAATTCCTAGTTATCTGTAATATTTCTGGATATTATATTTATTGAGACTTGAAAATTAATTCTCGGCTTCATACATAACTGGTAGAATGCACATCAATCCTACAAGCCAAGACATAAGAAATATAAAATTTCATCTCTCAAACAGCCTGAATTAATAACAGTATGACCTGTCTGAAAACTATTATAAAAAAATCAATTGAATTATATGCATGAATAAGTGAAACCAGTAATATCCAAATTCTAGTTATTTTTTTTTGTTGATTTAATACATAACCGAAGGTCTACCAACTATTATGCAGCACTTGCCCTAATCCTGTAACTGATCGCGGAGTTGTTACAAATGTCAAGATCAAGATGCATAGTGTCTTTCTAAATGAAAAACTAAATATGAGAGGTGGAGGCACAATACCTGAGATTGCTCCTGTACGTCTTCCTGTGTTATGGGGCTGCTCACAATCGTCTACTTCTTCAGTGACAGAATAATCATGCTGCCGATCATTCTCCAAATTCTTTTTGTTATATGAAAATGTCCCTCTTCCACGTCGCTTAGGTCCGTCAACCTTTGTATCTTCAACTGAAAGATTTGATATGCTAGGCAATAACTGTGTTGTGAGCAACCCATTGAGATTGTGATCTGCAATAGTTTCCCAATCTGCAGCAGCAAAATGGAGAAACTGAAAGCTCTTATTCAACATTATTGCGAAATTATAAACACTCAAGCTTGTAAGAACCTGACTTGCGCAAGAAATATGCATGTGGTGTAGAATATCACATAGTATTTTTCCTAACTATATGCAGAACTTTTGTTATTTCTGTTTTTTTCTTTTATCTAACTCAAATATAAAAAAGCTAACTTCTAATAAATTGGCAAATGGCATTACTGATTCATGTGAGAACATGTTATATCAATCCAACAATTACAAAAAAAAAGAAAAAATATCTATTGCATTCATAACACTACCACCAAGGAAAATATTTAATTTAGTACTATGAAGACTTAAACTCTATTGTAAGAGCATCGTGCATTGTAAGAACTAAGAAACACCAGACCTTTACACCAAAAAGAAAAAAGAAACAACAGACCTCTTAAGATAAGCGTTACAACATGTATCACTAATGCTTGAAAACGGTATATAGATGCATGGTTAGATAGTGACAACACTGACTGTCGGTTTAGAGATACATATCATTCCCAAACTCTAATGGCTGTAATTTTAAGAGCTTCTCTTACTATTAGCCTTGCATAAAACCATAAAGTTTGGTCTTTCGTAACACTAGACTTTATGATGACACTTTCTTATGATTATCTTATCAGCTTCCTCATAGTTTTACAAAGGTCTCAACACCTTAAACTAAAATGGCCCATCATGATCTTTATTTGTATTTCTCTTGAAACTATAAAACTAATCAATACGAAAGGAAACGTGAATAGAGTTTCACATGTAGTGCTTAGTTTCTCAAGATGTGTTTGCGATCAATGAAACATATGATTACCATGGAAATTCAACCAAAAAGAAGCATACCATCATCAGGCAAATCATCATCAATCCTTGTTGATCTCTCCGGATTCCCTAATAAAAACCACAACAACAAACGACATAAGCTCTTTTGTAAACATGAAATCCCAAACAATCATCATTATAAACAGATAAGAATTTCACACACCATTATCAATCAGAGAGCCGTCGCGGAATGATGAATTTACGCCATCCGAATTACGATCTTCTTCGCCAGTTCGTACAGTCGCAGCTTCACTGCGGTTCGAAAAACACCATCACGAATGTAGAGATCAGAAAACAATACACATATAACCATCGATGGAAATAAACAAACGAAAGAAATATCGAAAGATGCGAAGTACCTAGAGTGAGGAGTGAGTTGTTTGACGAGCAAAGCGCGAGAACGAAGCTCATCGGATTTGAGAGAAAATCCCTTGGAAGAGTAAAGAGTGGCCAATTCGGTAAGAGCAGAGGCTAATTGGAGAGGTACGACTGTATCGGATTGGGATTCTTTTTCGAGTTTGAGAATGAGTTTCTCGAGGAATGAAATAGCTTCTTCTGTGTTTCCATCAGCAACTAGATCCTCCAGGGTCTCGCTCCAGTTAGGGTTCTCCATTAAAGTACGATGAAGCTATATGGGACTTCCGCTAGTACAAAGTTTTTCTTAGGCCAACTCCTGATTGCTACCCAAAATTTATTTTTTAAGCGGTTCGGATGAAGGATGCAATGCTGGAATTTATTCGGTACTTAAGACTTTTTTTTTTCTAACAACATTATAGAAAGGTTAGCTACCGACGACAAAATTAATTATTACGGGTCATTAATTTTTTTTTAAAAATTTATTAATAAATATATTGAACACCTTCTTCTTCGTAAAAATAATAAAAATATTCATAAAAGCTATCCAACTATCCTATTATCATTTAGCATCCAAAAATTACATATTACCAATAAATGTTTGAAATTCAAAATAAACAAAGTAACCTCTATCAGTATAAATGAGATGTTTTAGATTGAAGGCCTCTGTTTCTCATTTTAAACCAAAATATTTCGGTATCAGTTTCCTCTCAAATTCAATAAACCCACTAAACCAAGTAACCTTCCGGTTACCTCTGACGAGAGTTTCTTAGTTCGACGAAGTAATCAAAACATTGCCGACCATTGTTATCGTCAAGGAATACATATTTGAAGATTCAATTGGCTGTAAGACCTCCAGAATCAACATGTACTAATCGTAACAGTAAAAAGATTTAACTACATTTCCATGGTTATAGTCACCTAGTTTATGCATTTCTAGGTATATAGTTTAGTTAAAGTGTATTTCGATGTATTCTTTGCAACTAGGTTGCTCCATAAACTCAGATTGTTCTTATATATTTTGTTGATCATTTGTAGTTTCTGGTTTTGGTAGACATGCTATTTCATAGTACTTTCTAAGGTTCTTAGGTGCATAATGTGTTCTATTTTATAACTAGGCTGTAATGTATTGTCTTGTTTATGGGTTTAGTGGTATTAGACTCAATTTTTGATTTTCTGTCAACGTACATGTGAAAGTAACACTAATCTCGCATCTTCTTCATCTAAAATTACACTGATTTCGCATCATCTTTACTTGTGGTACGAATCAAACGCATGACTGTATTTGTGTTATGCACTTTGTTTTCATCTAAACTCACATGGTGAATATACCTAGAAATAAGATAGTTGTATTTGTGGTACAAAGGAAACACATGGTTAACTTTCCTAATAAATAACATGGTTACTATACTAGAATCCCATGGTTAATATACCCATAAATAACATGGTTGCATTTGTGGTACAAAAGAAATGCATGGTTAATTTTCTCAAGAAATATCATGGTTAGTGTACTAGAATCTCACGCTCGACTTAGAAATAACATGGTTGTATTTGTGGTACAAAGGAACCGCATGGTTAATTTTCCCAAGAAATATCATGATTAGTATACAAGAATCGCATGGTTGATATACCCAGAAATAACATGGTTGTATTCTGGTACAAAGGAAAACATGGTTAATTTTTCGAAGAAATAACATGGTTAATGTACTAGAATCTCATGGTCGTATAAAAACACATTGTTATTACTTGTTTAATTAACATGTGCCTCATATTCTTTTTGCATGAAATATGTCTCTTAAAGCATACTTCTACAGATCATCATTATTGAGAATCCTAAATTTGATGAAAGACAAGAGAAATATTATCACTACGAAACACATCGATGCTATAAAAGAAACACCATTCTATAAAATCTTGAAAGCTTCTTTTGACCTCTGCAATGAGAAGTTTATGTTGAAAAAGAATTATCTACTTATTGAAGAGATTATAAAGATTACTCGATCGACGAGGAAAATTTCAAAATTGGGTCGAAACTAGTCAAGCTAACGACCAATGATGTAAATGTTGTTTTTGGGCTTAAACACGACAACAAGGAAATGCATTTAGACAAAGCTGGATAATTTTTACTTCGCTACGAAAATGGTGCAAAAACGGAGTCAAGGATCATGCAAACATACTTTATGGGTGGAGGTTCAAGAAAAGTGATTACAAGCAAAACCAAATCAATATCACATGCTATGATAAAAGTACGTCTATATCTATGGTCTATTATAAGTATGATGTTCAGTTGCACTAATCTAGCATGATTAGTACACTAAATTCGCATGTTTGGTATAAGTATGATGTTTATTAGCACTAATATCGCATGACTGTATATATATCATGGTAATTAACACTTAATTTGTATGGCGTAAGGTATTTTACAGGAAGAAATAGATAAACCCATCAAGGTAGGCGGACAACATATTGTGAAGTACATTATTGTTTTATTGATCTTGTTTCTTTGCTCTACCATGTTCAATCTAGTATCAAGAGATTTACTGGGTTGGACAACGGTGTATTCTGTCGAATACCTTGAAAAAATAAACAACTACGATTCGTATGGAGAAAAAAAACAGAAGATTCATGGGTCAATTAGAGCTTGTGTTGTTTCAGGAAAACCTGATAGAGTTATCGGTTGTGTTGCACTTTTATTCGTAAGAATGTTGCTACGTAATTAAATATAAGTTTAAAGATTATGTCCCGATGCTAATAAATATTATGATGCATTCCTTCATCATGGAGCACACAACCATTAAGCAAACACAAACCAAGCCTAACATGATCCAAAGATGTTAAAAATGGCGAGGATTTGAGTCCAGACCATCAACCATGCAAATTATTGAAAACATTCACTTGCAGGAAGAAGATATTGAGGATTTAAATATATATATTCTCAAACGTTCTTATAATTTATGTATAAATGCATGGTTAAAAAAATCACTAATGTCTAGCATGTTGTTCATTGCCAAAGAATTGCATGGTATGTGGTGTTGATTATTTTCAACTGAGGGTAATTTTGTCTAGAGTTTTGTGATGTTTCAAGGGTATTTAATGCTTAAGTAGTTTGTAGTGAGAGATTTGAGCTGTCTGGTTGTATTAAATGTTCATTACCCTCATTAATGAAAGTGGTTGGGTATTTATACCTTTAATTATGCGCCACATGGGCTTTCGGGTCACACTTATGAATTCGGGTCGAGTTCAATGACCCATTAGTTCTTAAGCAGGTAGGTAATTAGCTTAGTCATGAGGTGATTTAGTTTTTAATACATTAGTCCTGTTCGGATGGTACAATAGGTGGCTTTTGTCCGAATTGCCCCTGTCCAGTTCCCACAGTGAGTGGTGAGAAAATCCGGACTCATCAGTATGTACATAACTCGCAGGATAGGTTTTAGTATACTAGAGCTCGCATAATTGGAAAAATAAAAAAAACATATGGTCAATAAGAATCCCATAAGATTCATAGTGACAAATATTTTACTGGATTGTTCTTCATTGATAGGTTTTGGAGGGTGAGTTGACATTGACAGAGGCTGAAAGAACAATATTTGGTGGCGATGAAAGAGGGAACCCAGATGTCGTACCAAATGAAGAGGCTAGGAAAATGACTATTACTTAGAAAAAAAAATCAAAAGGCCATCACATCTAAGACAACCACCGACCACCCATCCCCGAACAAACCATCCCATAACCAGCAATGAAACACCAAGCCGGACATCCTCAGGTAAAACCAGAGGGTTAGGAGATGACTTTGGTTGCACCATAACTGATTACTTCGTAAAAAAAACCCGACTTCACCAAAGTCGAAGAAGACTTGAAGGACCTCAAAGAGCGCTGCAGCGACATCCAAAACTCATACCAATATCCGAAAAAATAATTCGACCAACTTCAAGATTAGTTCTCTTTTACGTCAGAGAATGAAACTTAAAAGAAAGAGCACTGCCTACAGGTGGTCTGTTGAAAACAAGAGTATGCAGCGTCGACTTAAAAAAAAGATAAAAAAATAAATACATGTCTCTCATCTCGTATTGCTTGTTATATAAGTTTTATTTGTTTCATCTTCACACATCTCGTACAAATATGTTTGGATTTGTTATGACACATTGAAGATCTGTGTGAAGAGTTAGACCAGTTACGTTAGAAATTTAAACAACGAGAACTTGAAAAAATAATTTATTTACCTTTTTGTTCTCTAAATAGCCCTGAGATAGTAACACCAACAATACAAGTTGATAAATAAATCACAAGATAACCACTGGTCCCCAAGATGTGTCACACTATCACATGAATCAGTAGTGGTAGCAAATGAATCTCCTCTAAATAGGACATAAACTACACAAGTGGTACAAGTTCGTGAAGTTGTAAGTGGATCTTAAGTACATTAAGATTCAATTTTGATTATATATTGTCATATACTGTTTCTAAAGTCATATATTGTAGGGTTGTAAAGTTAATTTTGGATTTCATGTTATTTATACCAGTATATGTTGTTTTGTTATACTTAGATCTGATGGTCTGATACCAAAAAATCGCATTTTAATACTTCAGAAATCACATGGTTTTATATACAAAAACTTACATGGTTTAAATACCAAACAAATATCATGTTTAATACTCAAGAAAGTATGTTTAAATGATACAGGAACTCGTATAATTAATACCCCTATAAATTGCATGTTTAAATACATATAAGGAATCTTATAGATATAATATGACTGTAATCACGTGTTCATCGTATAACGTATCGCACGGCCAACACGGTAGCCCCAACTTGCATCAATCCAACAAAGCAAATCAAGTGAACCAACATGAAGCCCAACACTATCAACCCCAACACCAACAACACCAACAACACCAACAACACCATGAACCCCCAAAAGAAGAAGCCCAACACCACCACCAACAAGAAGAGGATGTCCAACACTATCAAACCTAACACCAACAACACCATCAACCCCAAAAATAAGAACCAACCTCCACAAAGGGAAAACAACTTACCCAAACCCAAAGAAACACCACCAGTCCCGCAACCAACTGAAGAGAAAACCCAACACCAACAACAAAAACCAGCCTCCACACATGGAAAATAACTCACCCAAACAGAAGCTGGAGCTACACTCCCATATCCAGCTGAAGAGGAAGCCCAACACCAACAACAAGAACCACCCTACACAAAGGCAGAACCACTCACCCAGCTAGGAGCAGCAACAGAAGTCCAACAATAGCTGAAGAGGAAGCCCAACACCAACAACACCATCAACCTTAAAAATAAGAACCATGCTTCACAAAGTCAGAATAAATCACCCAAGAAGAAGTAGTAGCAACAGTCCCACAACTAGCTATAAAAACGTGAAAAAGCATCAACATCAACTGATATGTCTAACAAAAGAGTATGTTTAGAACTATAACTTTTTGATAATTTTTTGATACAACGTATATAGTCCTATTTTGATGAACTAAATTAGCTCGAGGACAATATTTTCATGTAACAGAGTTTGGATTCTATCACCGAGGATATACTTGCTCATAATTTAGGAAATTCTACTACTGATGAGATTGTAGAGGAAACAACATCATGGGTAGTCCATCTTCATTATGTAATTATATCTTCAGTAGATTAAAATTATTAAACATAAAATATATATATATATTGTCATCTTTGGTAACGTCTCGCATGGTTTAATATACTTAGAATCTCACGGTTGGTGTACTTTGAATCTTATGGTTTTTAATTTCATTAAGATTGCGCAATTGAGTTGTACTAATCTCGAATATAAGGAATCTCATGATTGTTATACTTAGAATCGTTTAAAGCATCCCTTGAGTAAAATAACATTTAAATACGTTTTCAGCAGCATATTTTAAATGACAATATCGCAATATCACGACTTTTTAATCGTTTGAAGTATCTCTTGAGTAAATTAAAAGAACTAGAACTACCTCTAAGAACTCCCTTCCACGCCTCTCTAAAGCATTCCATGAGAGACGGTAAAAGATGTCTAAACGTAGTCCTATTTAATAGACGATTGTATACTTTTTGCTGTCACAAGATTGTATGTCCTAATTAAATAATAAATTTTTGTAGCATTCAAATCCGATACCAAATGTCTCTGATATTGTTTGGAAAAAACAGGGTTACAAGTATGTCATTCAACAAACCACTTAATCATCATAAAGTCGGTGGTGGAATCAAATCAACTGATGCATAAAGTTTTATTTACATCTATTTGAGATTTTACTTTTACAATATGCATTTATATTACTTATTATGTTATGCATGTATTTGAAAGAATAATTATGCTTTAAGACATAACGACATAGAGATAACCTTAGAGCTGCAACACCTTGACCAACACAAGTAATTACATCAACCCAACCAGTAGTAGCAAGTTGTTTTTTATGATCCAAAAACCCTAAACCATTACTACTCTCTCTACTAATTAGTTGATTATTCGAGGTTTCTCCCAAACTTATAGTAGGCTGTTTATGCTTTCAAACAACAACCTTATCAATGACTTGTGCTTAATAAGAAAACTAATACTTTTTAAATGCTCAATATCAAGATATACTACCAAACCCACAAACCCGTCTCATTATTAAATAAACAAGTCATGTTATCACCGCATGAATAGGTAATAATGTAATTACCTCTCACATGCTCATCCCATATACTTTCAACACACTTTTGAATACTTAAAGTTTTTAAACTTGGTAGTAGAAAAAATTGCAGTTTGGTGACCATATTTGAAAATACACACTCGTGTCTTAGACATATCTTACATGTATTGAACAATTAAGAAACAATTATGAGCATATATAGTAATCATATTGTGTATTACAAAGGAATAACATATGCGATACGTCTGACTATTAAAAATGTCCCGCATTATGTATTACAAATGAATTACATGGTCAACCATAAATATTCCCTAATATACTCGCATGTTCATGTACACATGAATATCGTGTAAAGATGCATATATCTTGTATCTTCTTCCCATGAACTCGTATCGTCAACAACATATGCTTGAGAAATCCAAAATCGACTCCATATATTATTTTACACCCTAAACAGATATAATAACTAAAGAAAACACATTATATCAACAACTTTATAAGTTATTACAAAAGTAAAACACATGAAAACGTACTATTAAACATTATGTTTCTACAAAAAAAACAGAACATGCTATACTCCTATAAATTAAACTCATCTGACTAAGAAAACAACCAGAAACAGAGAAAGCCTATATACTCAAATGAAACAAACCGAAACTCCGAATCTTTGAAAGCCTAGTACGATGTTATAAAACAACAATTGATGCTCGATTTCTTGGTTGATGGACTTTGAAACCCGATTTTAGAGTCTTCGATGGTACCTGATGCTCAAGGTCGACAGACAACTGAGAAAACAGATTTTTTTAAACCATCGGAGTACATGTTTGTAGCAGGGTAAAATTTTGGTATCAAGAGAAAGAGAGAGACGACTACCAAAAATGCAAATGTTTAAAAGTTCAAATAGGGGGAAGAAGCTAGTTTCTAAAAAGTATTAAGCTTATATAGTTGGTAGATGGTATTTAGGATATTACAAATTTAAGTATTGAGTGGGTGTTATTTACAAAAATAGGTATTAAGTAAGTATAAATGATAGTTTGGGTATTAGATGACAGTATAGTTTGTTTCTAGCTACCTTTGCTGACATTTACCTAAATAATATTCCATTACATGTTAAAAATAGAATTTGATCATGATTTTTTATCGGATTAGGTTTGATAGGTTCGAAATCGAATAACTAAAATCTCCTAAATAGAATATATATATATATATATAGAATAGTTGAAAAAAGAGAAAAATAAAAGATAAAATATAATAATAATTATTTACTCTCCACCACTAAAAGAATGACAAGTTGTATTTATAATAGCTAATATGAGTTTTTAAGTTCTATTGGCCTATCATAATAAAAAATCCAGATAAGGTTTATGCTAAGCCTATAAATTATAAGGTATAAAACTGGCTCAAAACAAAACCTTAGCTCAACATATAATTCTCTTAGCAATAGTATTCTATTCTTGTCAAACTGGTCAAGACAAGAATACCAGAAACCCTATAGTAAGGTTCGTAGGTTCCACTCCGGAAGTCTTCAGAATGCCTCGATATGCTAGAACTCTAAGGAGATCCGACGTCTCTTTGCTCTTAACTTCTGGAGCTCTCGCTCTCAAAATGGATGTCCTAAATGCACTTTTGATGGTCGGAGCGGTGTGCTACAAAGTTCACAGACCAAAAGAATTTCAAAAAACTACAATTTCATTTTCCCTTAGAATTAGGTCTGCGCTTTTCTACCACGTGTCATCTCTATTATGACCTCGAGATTGACATTTACTGCAGACACGTGTGTAGATAATCTATGACGATTCAACTCTCCAAAGATTTTGTCATGATTGCTTCATAGGGTAGGGTGGCGAACTTTTTTCTCATTTTATTTATATAAATACGGGTGAACCTCACTCTTATTTTTCACACTTCTAGAGAGAGAGTCCCAAATTTAGAGAGATAACATTATTCACTGCTTATTTTGTTCTCCGTCGCGCCTTCCCCTGGTGATTTGGATTATGATTCGCTTCAATTCTACCTAATGTTTGAGGTTTTAACAAAACTCATACTTTGGCCTTTTTAAAAACTATATCTTTTTTTTTGTTCTAATTTTCAGTTATGGAAAGAAAAAATATGAACCGCTTTCGTTCCTTGTTAGCGCTTTAGTTCGATTGCAGGGCGTTTAGGCTTTACTACTAAAATATAAAGTTTTCTCGCTTGTTTCCATATAAGGATTTCTTCAATCGGAAAACAAAGGACGGATCAAAAGTCTGATTAGAATTTAAGAGATAACTAGCGGTAAAAAAGAAAAGAGTCACTCAATGAATCGGTGGATCACAAACCAGCTGTATGACCTCGGGAACTTGAATAGGCCTATGTGGCTTAGTCTCTTAGAGATAAAAAACCTAGAGTTGGAGATTTTAGAACATGAATGATGCTTTGTCAAACACAAGTGGACATCCTCATCTATCATATGCCCTCATATACTCAATCATCCAAACGAATCTATATGGTCGCACCACGACTCGACTATCATGAGGTGTCCTTCGAGGAGCGTCACACCTAAAGGGACCTCTTTGGTCAGTCCTCAAACTCCCTTACTGTAGTCACACATTTCTTTGAATGTGTTTCTTACTGACAGTGCGTTGGAGAATTTGGTAGAAAATGATAGATCTGGGAAGCAACCGACGATTTTGACGCTCTCAAAGAAGAGGAAATATTTGAATAAAAAGACTTTTAGATCCACCCGGGAATTAGAGGTAAATTTTTTTTGAGGGTCCATAAGAAGATGAAAGCAGCCTAGGAAACTCGAACTTCCAAGAAAAGCCTCGTAGTCCGGAGCTATTAGAACCTGGAGTGTTGAACCTACCCGATAACCCCCTACATCGGAGTTGTATAGCCTGGCAATTGATATCAAAGATACAAACCATGCAATTCTAAAAAATATCAAATATTTACCCGCGCCCTAACGATCTCTCGAGGATGCACACTCAGTGTTTCTGTGTTTTGTTCATTTTTGAATTTATTAAGATTATCAACTTCTACTCCGGAATGATTATTATCTGATTTTTTTTATTTAAATGGAAGATTCAACCGAAGATAATAGTTAGGGGGTTCTAATCCGTAAGAAGACGGAAATCATGCAAAGATGAAATGATACAACCGTAAAAAGTGTAGTTCGATCTCTAATTTATTCAATGGAGGATTTGGCCAAGGTGAATGTTCAGGAAATTCCAGCCGGAGAGAAGACACCGGTACACAAGCGGAAACGGAATACGTCAAAAGTTTATGGTAAGAATCTGATTTGCGCTCTTGATTCTCCAAAGGCTATAATTCTTTTTGATCCATCAGTGACTCGGGAAATGCTGTTTGACGTTGATACTTGCGATCACGAACGGAAACTAAGCGATGAACAAGAGGAAACCGATAAAGATCGAGACATCATTGTTGTTCGCGAAACCGATAAACTGCTATTAACGGCCTCCGGTGAACAGATTGCGGCTTCTGCAGATTTCGAATTTTCATCTCCGACGACTACCGTTAATGGTGCTTCATTGTTAAGGCAAGGAGAAAATTCAGTTCATAGAAAATCGGGACATAGAAAGAAGCAAAAGAAGAAACCAATAACTCCGCCGTTTGAAGATCTGTCTCTGGAACCGCTCTTAGCAAACGAAAGTATTCCGACAATTCCACCACCGCAAGAGGTAGCCAAAAGTGCAAACAAAACTTTTTCCGATGATCAGAAGTTTGCTATCGGCATTCATGGAAAGTCACCGGCGCATTCAAGAGGGGTGCGTAACAGTCAGGATTATCCATCCAAAGTGATGGCTGCATTCAAGTCTAGCGAAAACTCTCATAAAGACCAGAATTTCTTTGATACTTCCACTCAACAATTCAAATTCAAATCTACTAATGGAAATGAGATTAATGCTGACAGAGAACTAAACGTACACGGAAATTGCGTCATTGCAAATGACAGAGAGATAAATGTATGCGGAAGCGAGATTAATGAAGTAAAAGAAAATTTGAATGACAAGAGTAACCGTTCCAGAGACTTTACTGCACTTCAAATCAAAATGAATAGTAACCTGCATACATTTAAAGCAAAAGAATGTAACATGAACAAGATTAATGAAGTAAAAGAAAATTTGAACGACAAGAGTAACTGTTCCATGGACTTCACTACACTTAAAGACAGAAGGAATAGTAACTTGCATACATCTAAAGCAAAAGAAGGTAACGTGAATGAGATTAATGCCTTTAACGCAAAAGAAGGTAACGTGAACCAGAATACTGCATATAAAGCAAAAGAAGGTACTGTACACGAATTTACTTCGCAAAGGATTTTAAATTTAAATGGAGAAGACATTAATTCCGGGGACTTCAATGCAAACGAAGTAAATAAGGGCCATACTGCAATTAACAAAGGTAATGTGAATTCTTTTATCTCCGAATTTACTTCACAGAAATTTTTGAATTTGAAGGGAAAAGACATAAATTCCGGAAGCTCAACTGCAATTAAAGACGGGAATGTGAATTTGAATTGGAACCGCGTACATGGATTTAATTCAGAAAATTTGAATGGAAAAGACTTCAATTCCGGGGACTCAACTGCAATTAAAAACAGGATTTTGAATTTGAATTCGAACAGGGTGCAAGGAATTAATTCAACAGATTTGAATATTCGTAATAAAAGTAATGGCTCTTAAATTCACAAGGAAGGTAATAATATGCGTACAACAAATCCATTTCCTTCTTTTCAAACTAGTAATGTATGGAACTGACAATCATCATATAAGAGTGATCAGAATACGTCCTCAACGCGCACAACACAAGCTCCATCTAAAACGTTCTCCAGCCTATTTCAAGGCTCCCGTCTAGAATCGAAAGGGTTGACGTTGCGGTTCATTGCTCCTCCTATTAATGATGAAGACATCACTCTCGACCATACAGACGAAATTCCAATTGTTGAGACTTGGGGACACTGCCTCATAGGCTGTTTCACCGGACGATTCCCTCGTAAGCTTGCACTTGACTCAATGACAAAATCTTGGGGTGTTGGATGCAGGGTTTTGCCCTATGGCAAATGGTGGACCGTCTTCAAGTTTTCTAATGAACAAGATTTGCTAAAAGTCCTTCAAGGTGGCCCTTATACCATCTATGGGAAGACACTCTTATTAAAGTAGATTGAGAGAGGAACAATGCTCACAGACGATCTCTTCACAAAGATCCCAACTTGGGTTGTGCTCTGTGACATCCCCTTGGGTTTCTGGAGTGAATATGGCCTTAGCAAGATCGCCTCCAAGGTTGGTAAGCCCTTATATACTGACCAGTTTACTTGTGACAAGTCCAAGATGGCCTACAAACGTGTTTTGATTGAGATTGATGTGAGTCAAGAACCAATTACAAAGTTTGGTGTCAATTTTCCTTGTGGAAAGCGCTATGAACAAATGGTGGAGTACGAGAACTACCCTTTATTTTGCCATATATGTCAATGCTTTGGGCACAACCACCTGTGTTGTCCACCTAGACCAAATACCAGCACACAAAAAAGGGATGCAATGAAAGGGCAAAGAATGCCACAAAATGGTGAACAGCCACAAACAAATGAGCACCGGGAGCATCAAAAGGCCCATGCAAATACTACCCCACAGAAAAAACCGTCAGCTAGCACACAGCCGAAGCAAACTACCCAACAAGCAAAACCATCCCACAAAACTAGCACAAAAGACAAACAGATGGCAGCTGATAACAAACCTCAAAGACAAGGGAGGTAACAAGTCCGGTACAACTAGAACCATGATTGACACCCCCATGGAACAAGATGATGAATTTGAGGCACCATCAACATTGAGCAATCCCCTGGCAGATACTAGAGACCGGGATCCAACATTTGACCATCAAACAAATGATGATTTCACACATCTACCGAACAGTCCTGCCGAGCATTCTGATCAGCCTTGGCAGAAGGTGCAAAGCAAAAAGACAAAGAAAAACGCGAGGCGCAGAGTGCCCATAAACTCCTCGGTTGATAAATGAAGCTCCTTAGTTGGAACATCAGGGGCCTATGTGGGCGTGCAGATCGAGGCGCTTCTCTCTCCACGGTTTGTAAACTCGTAAGAAAAAATTCTTTACCCCTGTTTTGCCTGTTAGAAACGAAATTCTCGCAAGAACATTTAGCCAACTTTATGTCTACTCGTTTCTCAAAATGGAATCATGTTTCTAATCTTGACGTTATTTATGGAGGACGTATCATTATTGTTTGGGATGCTAGTAGGGTGGATTGTACAGTGATTAAAATTATAAGACAACACATCCACTTTCAAGTCCATTGCAACGTCACCCAAGAAACTTTTTATGTTACCTTCGTTTACCATTTGTATACAATACCGCAAAGAAGAGTTCTTTGAGAGCACCTAACCACCATTGGGGCCAACATTCGTTTACCTTGGATGATTATGGGAGATTATAACACGTACTGTGCTCCAGGAGACCGAATTAGAGCTGCTCCTCTTCGAAATAGTGAGTTAATTGATTTAAATAATTTTCGAATATCACATGGTCTTGTCGATGCACCTTCCACAGGTTCTTTCTTCACTTGGACAAATAGTACTGTTTGGGCCAAGCTTGACCGAGTCCTTATAAATCATGGGTGGAGTGACAGGAATCTCATATGCAGAGCATCGTTCCTTCCGATGGAACCCATATCCGACCATAGCCCAGTTATTGCATCGGTTATTCGAGACTTTCAGCATGGTTGTCGACCATTCAGATTCTTCAACATGTGGCTAAAACATCCCAGGTTTGCTAGTATCGTACAAAGTTCATGGGGGTAGTTTATTGATGGTACGAAACAATATGTACTTATGCAGAAGTTGAAAGCCCTAAAGCGTCCATTAAGAGAATTGAATAAAGCTGAGTATGAGGGCATTCTTGAGCATACGACTACTGCAAATTCAGAATTTAAAGAGGCTATATCCTCTCTTATGGTTGATCCTGACAACACTACTTTAAAAGAAGAGGTTCACAGATTACGGGCACGTGCGAACTTCCTCCTTGATGCCGAGAAGAGTTTTCTCCAACAGCGTATGCGGACTACCCACCTAGTTGACGGAGATAGAGGTACGAAATACTTTCACAGCTTAATAAACCGAGAAAATGCAAGAAAGAACATATCATACATCGTCCGAGATGACGGCACCCGCACCACATCCCCAATAGAAGTCGCCTCCCTCCTTGTAGATTTCTACACACATCTCTTTGGCACATCCCGTCCAAGCACCCCCATTGACCCGGCAGTCATGAGTCACGGACCACTAGTCGAGGATCGATTTTATGAGCAGCTACTTAAACCTGTGGAAGTTGATGAAATCCGGAATGCACTCTTTGATATCTGGAATGACAAGGCCCCGGGACCGGACGACTACACCTCGGCTTTCTTCAAAAAGAATTGGGATCTTGTGGGCACAGATTTAATTGATTGTGTTTGTGATTTCTTTGACACCGGTAGTCTACTTCGCGCAACAAACCACACCATCCTCTTCCTTATACCGAAGAAAGACAACGATCCTAAGGTGGGTGACTTTAGGCCAATTGGTCTCACAAATGTTACTTATAAAGTGATTACCAAAATTTTGGCTAACCAAATGGCACCCTTACTTCCAACTCTCATTGACAAAGGACAATGTGCTTTCGTAAGTGGTCGAAATCTTGTTGATAACGTTTTCCTTGCCCAAGAGTTGGTTAGAGGTTTGAACCGTGCAAGAATTTCTCCAAGATGTATGCTCATGGTAGATATTCGCAAAGCTTTTGACACAGTCTCATGTGACTTCTTATCGACAATCCTCCATGGTATCGGCTTTCCTCCTAAGTTTGTGGGTTGGATTCTTGCTTGCGTTACTACAACATTTTTTTCGGTTTCCATCAATGACGAGCTTCATGGTTTCTTTCGTGGGCAACGAGGCTTAAGGCAAAGTGATCCCATGTCCCCTACTTTATTCATCATTTGCCTTGAATATCTATCCCGATTGTTAAATAAGAGATCGAGTGAACCGGGCTTTAAATTCTACCCGAAATGTGCCCGTATGCACACCACCCATCTTGCTTTTGCCGACGATTTGATGCTTTTCTCAAGAGGGGACGAGACATCAGTTAACATCCTTATGGATTGTTTGGGTCATTTGGAGGATGTATCGAGCCTCTCACTGAACCCTTCTAAATCCACAATATATCTAGCTGGAGTTAATGGGATTGTCTATGATCGGATTATGGAGAGAGTCGGATTTGAAGTTGGCACATACCTTGTTCGTTACTTGGGAGTACCTCTCGCTCCAATGACGGTTTCAGTTACTAATTTTGCTCCTTTGATTGCAACTATCTCGAGTTACATTGAGAAATGGGAGCACATGAAACTTTCTTACGCAGGAAAACTTCAATTGATCACATCCGTGCTTCAAGGAGTCGAATGTTTTTGGTTTCGCGCTTTTCCTTTGCATTCGGCGGTCCTTAACACCATCCGCTCGCTCTGCCTCAAGTTCTTCTGGGGGGGTAGACCAGCGCGGATTGCATGGGACAACATTTGTAAACCGAAAGATGAAGGAGGTCTTGGACTTAAAGATATAAGAGTTTAGAATCGTGCTCTTCTTACCCGTTCGATATGGTTATTTCATTCGGGTTCCGAGTCTTTATGGGTGAAATGGGTGCACGAGTATTATCTTCGAGGACAAACTATCTGGGACTACCAAAGACGGGATAGAGACAGTCATCTCATTCGAAAGCTTCTTGATATTAGAGATTCTTTGATTCAGATATTTGGGGGCCGAGACCATGCCATTCGGGGTCTTGAAAGTTGTGCTTTGGATGGAAAGTTGATCACAAGCCGTGTCTATGAAGCCATGAGGACAAAGGGTGAACCGTGTCTGACTCTATCGAAGATATGGAAGAGATACATCCCACCGAAATACACTTTCACCGTCTGGCTTGCATTCAACCGTCGTCTGGCCACAAAAGACACGCTTCACTACATGGATTTGCCTAACATCAGTTGCCCCTTTTGTAGGCATTCTGATGAATCGAGTGCACATATTTTCTTTTCTTGCAGGTTCAGTGGAGAAATATGGAGTCGTATCAGAGCATGGATGGGGATTACTCGCGCAATGACCACACTCGACAGTGCACATAAATGGATTAGGAAGGAGCACCGGGGCACATCCTACCGATCCCGCGCCATCAACCTTTCATTCCAAGCTACTGTTTTTGAGATTTGGCGTGCTCGCAACCGCTTTGTATTTGATGAAGAGATCGTGACTCAAGACACGATTTTCACTCGAATTACCCTCACGACTTTGAAGATTTTATTCCGCTTATATCCGCATTATCGACTCGCATGTTAGATTTATTTTGGCTTATTGATGTACTCAGTTTTCCTGATTTTATTTGTAAAGTCCATTAGTGACTTGTTCCCGACTGAGAAATCTTAGGACTCTAGATGATTGTAACACTGTACATTATATATATACATATCCACATTTACCTAAAAAAAATGTTACCAATAGAGAAAACCCCTCTTTCGATGAAGTCAAACAAATTAGACTTTTTTACTAACATATTCAATTGAGGTTTTCGATATCCTTTCCATCCAAATCTCAGAGATTTTTTTTAGTAGACATGACTTTTACCCTAGCCAAGCCACCCCGAACGTGTAGAGGACTGTGGTGTCTTTTATGATCGTCTCGAGCTTATCAAAAATTTCTCTGATAATGGAGCATCTGATTTTTCATAACAAAATACATGTTAACCACAATTATCCAAATTAGTATCTTATTGTGGGGAACAATCAGAAGGTGATAGTGGACCTGGCAGAGTCCGAAGTGATATAGAAATAACACTTCATATTTGTATGGGATGTGTGGATGAATGAGATCCTAATTAGTACGACAAACCTGAGCACCCTTAGAAGCTCATGGATGTGCATCCGTAAGAGTTCGTGCTATTTCGGACTAGTTTCTCCCCCAATGGTCACCCGTTTTCAACGACTTGTCTCCACCCTTAGTATCAACATACATCTCTTCAACTAAATCACAGCCCAAACGCTTTTATAGTTCTATGATGACACCTTTGTTGACGAGTTACTTCTAACAAACACCTGAGATTCCTTCAATTATCCAAAGCACAATATCATTCAAGTATCCTTCAATTATCCAAAGCACCATATCATTCAAGTATAAACCGATTGAGCTAAGACTCTTCTGTTCAAACTGCTCAACAACTCTTAGTGCCTTCTTCTCGACTTGTTTTTTCAAGTCAAACTTTAGCTAATAGTTCTTTTGTTTCCTAACACAAAAAAAATCATGAATTTTTGAAAAAAAGAAGCAATCTAAGTATGTTTCCTCTATGGCATGTCAATTGCAAATTGCAAACTTTCATAGGAATTGGGTAGAAGAAGCAACTGACAAGCTTGCGTAAATATATAGAGATCTTTCTTCATAGATAATACATGTATACACATTAGGGTTTAAATGTTTCACCTATGTATCTATCAACCATATGTGCCAATATACTATACAAATTTCTAACCTAATTTACTAGAAACTAGATTGCTTACAAGCTTGTACAAACCTATATACATATCTTTCCTCCTATAGATTTAGAAGCTTTGTTGTTTCAGATAAATGATCTCAACAAACTTTTAAATTCCTTTTGTCTTATTTTCATGTCAAATTCCATATAAAAATGTGAAAACAATCATAGGATGAAATCGGACAGCAAGTGACCAGAAAACCTTTTCTTGTTCTGAACGTGGACAGACTCGTACTCCGTCTCGAGACGAGAAGTTTCCGGATTATTGTTCTCGTAGAATACAGGTTGAACCGTGCCGATATCCATTCTTCTTCCAAACTGAATAGCAACATCTTGGCTTGGAAGAAAATTTTGGTGATCACAATAAGGAAGGCCAAGACTAAGCGAAACATTGTTTCCAAGAAACCTTTGTGTCAATTCCTCATAATGAAACCTTCCAGTATCCTCAGTTGCGAAACCATTTGTCTGGCTTCTTTGTTTCATGTCAATATGGACCGAGAGTATACTGCTTGGAGAATCCTGCATCTCATTCTTGTGTCTTGGCTTTTTCGGACTTCTTTGAGTGTTTATGGCTTCAATGTCAATGAGATCGAATTTAGGTTTCTGGTGAGCTAGTAGTCCTCCTCCTATCGCACCATTATTTATGTTTGAAAATTCGGCAAGGGATGTGTTGTTTTCTATATTGTTTTGCTGAGGAACTTGAAATTGACTATTCTTGGGAAGATTAATACTTTCTTGGACTGAAATATTGGATCTTGACATGTTTTCTTCAAGAACTTTTCCTTCTTGTTCTTTCATTTCCTCCATGTACATCTCCTCTACCATTGGTTTCCACAGTCGGACTCGGGCATTTATAAACCAATTTGATACCTGAAGTTTGTTGTTGGAATTGTTATTAAAGGCAAACGAACTTAGGAAAGAATTTAGCTTGTAGTGCAAGTATAGATGCGGCTGACGTGGCCATGATCAAGACAGGCCTAGGAGACAATTAATGAATTTTGGATCTTACCTGACTTCTAGTGAGCCCTGTTTGTTTTGCAAGCATATGCTTATCTGAATCCTTAGGATACCTACACAATCCCAAAAATAAAATAAAACTCAAAACAATTTAAACCTCGTAATTAAATGGGTGTGTGGGATCACATACGGATGAAGGAAATGCTCGAAAAGCCAAGCACGAAGAACAGAAACAGCTCGGTCTGGCAATCCTCGTTGAGGTCTCCAAGCACCCACCTGATGCTGCTGCTGCTGTTGATACCTTAATATTGAGCCCTCCAGTTTTACTCCTAAGCAACTTTCTTCTCCTAAGCTCTTCACTATGGATTTTATTTGATAAGATATTGCGTCTTTGAGACACCTAAATTGCTTCGATATTGTTTGAAAAGCAAGAGCAGTGTATGATTTCGCTGACCCAGATCCTGCTACTTGATGGAAGGAGGATACTATGAATTGCATTTGCTGCTGATACTGCCTGTACCTTTGTTCCACCTGCATATGTAACCATAAAACATCGATAATTGTTTTTATTATGCGGTATGTTCGGGATTAAGTCATACAAACTTCATGAGTTACTATATCACCAAGTTACTTTGAGTAGTTTAGAGTTCACTTGGAACTATGTATGAAACAAATTTAAAAATATATATATACATTATCGCGTTGCTCGTGATTTGTAACAATAAGTCACATTCACATATGAAGTTAATCAAACAACCAAGCAGCATTTAACAAAATTACTTTAAAGAACGTATATAACATAGATCATGTCGCGTCATTCGTGACTCTAAGGCGCATCAAATATACATCATATTTTATCGTCGTATATATGATCATCAAGCAATACATAAATATGTATATATGTGTACGCATATGAATACCTCTTGGAGCATACTAACAAGCTTAGCCTTCTTTATATGTAGCTCCTGCCTCTGGCCGATGGTGAGCTCGATTTGGCCATCACTCATTCTTAAAATGGAATCTTTTTCCAGTGTTTTCATGGTCCCCTCTTTCTTTATTACCCCCTTCCCCACATTTACAATCTCATCAAGCAACTCTTGGACAGCTCTCAAATACTTGGGACCCAAAATTACACCACCACCAACACCACTTTGCACACCCGACACGGCACCATTGGACAACGAACCCGACAAACTACCTTGCTCCATATGTATATTATCGTTATCGTTATTATTAACATTTGACCTATAAACCACTTGTTGCTCATGAGAAGCTAGACTTAACGACAAACCTCGCCTTGTTCCTTGCCAAAACAGACCCGACTCGCTCCCCCCATCCGGCACTATGGTCTGACCGGCGCCGTGGTCTACCAGCCCCCACAACTGGGTGGCTGTAGTAGTGGTGTGGTCCATAGGGAGCGATGAGGGGTGGTCGAAGAATAGCATATTTGTGTTGCTTGCGTTATTCGCTTCGTAATTCTGGTTCATGTTTGTGCTGTTATGTTCAATATATGTACCCATGGATACTTCAAGATACTTTTGACTATGTTTTCAAACTCTAGTAGACAGAAACCTGAAATATAAAGCAATAGCCATAAACTGATTTATCCTTTCTATATCTATAGCCACAAGTTGAAGATGACACAAACATATATATATGAAAGAAAGAAAGAACGTACCACGAATAATCCAAATATACGTTTCTATATATTTATATATAGAGAAAGAGAGAGAGAAAGATGACAGAATCTGATCTAACACATGTGTTGTTCCATATTTTGAGGAAGAGTTTGATAGTTACACATAGAGTTCTTGATCTTGTCAGAAACTAAACTTCTCTCTGTTTATTATCAGGATTCAGACAGTAGAAAGCGATCCGAAGATTTTATAGTAAATAATCATATAAATTTTCAACCTTTATTTTAATAACTGTTTATTTCTTATGTTCTCTCCTACATGCTCTTCAACTATCTCCACTAAGTGAGACATAAATAAATGTTTATATATTCGATTAAGAAACATAATTAGTTAAAAGTATTGTGTGTACCTTTTGATTAGAAAGTCTCTGTATCTCTCACTGTTTTGTGGAACACAAGTAACATTCGAGAGATTACAACCTCCTCCTTGCAAAATCATTCGATGCAGGCACGTCTTGGTCAGGATCTAGTGATGAATTATGCATTAAATATAGCACTATACTACTATTGTATATATAAATATAGAGAAAGAGAGAGCAGAACATAGAGACAGCTGAGAAACGAGGAAACGTCTACTTCTACTAGTAAGTCTAGGCTTTAATAATTAAGAGAAAGAAAGAACAAAGAAGAAAGAAAAGTCACCTTATCCTTTTAATCAACTTTAGTACTAAGTTCTAACTAATATAATGACAAAAGTACTTAGCATAGAGATGTCAATGGCCGATGGGTCCGATTTATTTCCACCCTATTCTCCATAATAACAAATCGGATCCGATTTTAATGAACCGGAAAATGAATAGATAGACAGGTTAAACAGGGTTTACAGTTACATGGGAGCTCTCACTGCATCAAGAAGTCCATTATTTCTTTCTAAATCATCCATATTATTCCTTTATCTACTTCGTAGACCGAGGCCAAGGCCAATACCAATTGTTTGCAAGTATCTTATTCACTTAGAATGTATTACCAAATTCTAAGTATCTAGCCATAAGTATGTTATTACTTGTTTAATTAAAATAAAATAAAAATAATTAATTTCAAGTTAGATTGTAATAATTATTATGGATATGGATGTATATTACTCGGTCTGGTCGATTCTTGTCCAATCCGAACATATAACGAGCTGGATACGGATATAAAAATTATGGCAGGTGTGGGGGTTGGATTAGTAATAGATTTTTAGTTTGTCAAATTTTGATGAGTCCGGATAAATCCACCGGTGCTTACTGAAATATCCGGAGGGGTAATTCGGACTAAAACTGTCCACTGAACTATCCGGACATGACAAAAGTATTAAATAACTAAACACCTTTGACTAAGCTAGGTGCTAATTATCTTATTAAGTAAATGGATCCTTAAACTTGACCACGTTTCATAACTTGACCCGAAAGCCCATTGGTCCATAATTAAGGGTATAAATACTTCAACTACTTTCATTAATGAGGGTAATGAACATTTAATACAACCATCCAGCTTAAATCTCTCACTACAAAACACCCAAACATTTAATACTCTTAAAACTCTCCAAAACACTTGACAACATTACTTTCAGCTTGAAATAAACCACACCAAATTGACGACCACAGTGGGAGTAGAAGGTGCTTGAATCTAGCATTTAAAATGAGCAAGAAAAACCAGTTCGGATGAATCCGGACGAGCAAGCAATTCCATCACCTTTGGTGGAGGTGGTGGGAGAAAACAATGAGTACACGACCGAAGAGCGAGACAGGTTGAAAGCTTAAATAGAAGTATTGAGGGCCACTAAAAAGGCAGAGATGGGTTTAAATGAAAGGTCAAAAGCGTCAGCCATTCACCATACTGACAACCCAAGGGAGAACGACCCATCATCAAAAACTCATTTGAGCACAAAAAAGACCTATGTCAGTTGCAAGAAATCTCACCGGTCCAAGCGGGCGGGGAGCTCAGAATCTGAGTCCTCCAATAGTTCATCGAATGAGGATGAGCTCGATGATTCTTTGTCGTCAAGCAGTGATGAATGAAGGTCCAGGAAGAAACAAAAGTTAGTTAAAAAATATTCAAGAAAGAGAGATAGGCATAGGAGACTAAAGAGGCATATGGGAAAGGGGTCGTCTCACAGCCACATCCATAGTCACAGACATGTGGATCAACTGCTGGTGAATCCTTTTGATTTCCATGATGAGCCAGGTATTTTCGCAACACCGAATGAAGACACAGTTTTTAGTCGTGGTCGGAATTTGAGGTAATCACCATTGTCATCCAAGATACTATCCGGAAACCTTCCTAAGAGGTTTGACAGTACTAAAATGGAGAAGTATGATGGGAGCAAAGATTCGGACAACCATCTGGAACAGTTTAAAAATTTTATGATGAATTTTGATGATGATGACAAACTTATTTGTAGAGCCTTCTCCCAGTCTTTGACGAGAAGTGCTTTGAAATGGTATAACAGCTTGCCACAATGTTGTATCAGAAACTTTGATACATTTTGGGTGGCCTTTCGAAGGCAGTTTGTGGGGAGTAAGGAGGTGAAGAGCAATGAAGATACTATCATCCATTGTGCCCAAGAGCCAAATGAATCACTGAAAGATTATATAAGTCGGTTCATAAACACTAAGAATGGGTTAGCTGATTGCTTTGAGCAGGTAGCAATAGCTTCTTTAAGACAATGGCTAAACCCTGGGAATCTGGCTGATTCAGTAACCAGGAAGAAGGCCATGACTTGGGGCGGTTTGCTGAATCAGGTGGGAAAGAAAATCATCATGGATGAAACAAATAAGACTAGGGTACACAGGCAAGTGAGGTCTGCCCCAGCTGCTCCAAACCAGAACCAGTCCGAATACAAGGCCAAAGAAACCGGACAGGGGCCCAATATGGACAAGCAGACTTAATCCCACCTTAATCCAGCTCAGAGCCAGCAGTCCAGAAATAAACGAGGACCATGGGTCCAACCGGAATGGTTTGCTGAGTTGAAAGAGAATGTGGAAACCATTTATGACAAAACAAAAGATGAAGTATATTTTAGGAAGCCGACAGCGCTTCAATCTCCTCGGGAAAGTCGTAATACTTGTTTTTTCCAATATCATCATGATATTGGCCACAACACCGAAGACTGCATTACTTTGAAACAAGAAGTGCAACATCTTGTTGAAAGGGGGAAGTTGGGAGCTTATGTCAAGAGAAGAAGTGGAAATACGCCTCACAATGCTCACCGGACTGGCCCAACGAACAATGCATGAACATCTGCTCCAGACAGGGCTATGGTAATCCTTGAAAGATTTGATATCGAATCAGAGTATTTGGATCCTGATCCAAAATGGAATAAAGTAGGGTTATAACAGAACATACTAAGACAGTGTTCAGACTCATAAGGTCTTTTGAGTCACTTACTATATTTGGAGGGGACACTATAACTGCGCCAACTCCGTCTTCAAGGAAGAGGCATGTCCACACTCTACCTACTCAGTTAGAGGGAGGCATGTCTTCTTATCAATCCCAAATTAATTTTCCCTTCATTGTTTTTTATGAAGATGATCTAAGAGATATAGCTGAGCCTCATGAGGATGCTGGGGTGATAGAGGCTTCAATTGGGGGCAACGACATTAGACAAATTCTGATTGACACTGGTAGCTCAGCCAATATTCTCTTTTTAAGCTCTTATAAACAGATAAAGAATCCTACAGTGATTCAGCGTTCGAACAGTCCACCAGTTGTGGTAGACTGTCCCACATGTTATAATGCGATCTTTGGGAGGTCCTGGCTCTCTAGGATGCATGTTGTGGCTTCAACAGTCCATCAGTGTCTAAACTATGTTGTTCAAGGACAAGTGAGAGTTGTCAGGAGTAGCCAAAAAATAGCAAGAGAATGTTACGCAACTGCACTTGCCCCTAAGACTCTGGGGGCAGTCTGGATTAATGAAGATTAGCAGTTGTTGGGGCCCTCTGAGGGTGAGGGTGAAACTGATGACCCCAGAGAGACCACTGGTGTTTTGATACCAATCGAAGAAGTTGAAACCAACTCTCTAGCTGAAGGAAAGAGTGTTAAAGTTGGCTTCAGAAATGGCACCAGAATTGAAGAAAAAATTGTTATCCTTTTTGGTAAATCACTAACATGTTTTTGCTTGGTGCAATGCTGATATGGCCGGAGTACCTGCAAGTGTTATATCACACAAGCTGTCTATCTAGAGAGATGTTTCACCTGTTGTGCAAAAAAAAGAGCTTTTTCTAAGGAGAAAGCTGATGTAATAGTTCAAGAACTTGACCGATTTACCAAGATGGGGCACATAAAGGAGTCTCAGTATCCTTTATGGACAGCCAACCCAGTGTTAGTAAAGAAAAATAATGGGAAATGGTGTATGTGTATCGACTTTACTGACCTCAACAGAGCCTGCCCGAAAGATCTCTATCCAGTCCTCCAGATAGATCGGTTGGTAGACTCCACATCTGGAAACAAGTTATTATGATTCATGGATGCCTTCTCTAGTTATAACCAGATACAGGTGGATCCGAAGGACCAAGAACACACTACATTTGTTACAGATAGGGGTCTCCATTGTAATAAGGTGATGCCTTTTGGGTTGAAAAATGCTGGGGCTACTTATCAGAGGTTGGTAAACAAAGCATTTGCTGATCAGATTAGGAGAAATATGGAAGTGTATATTGATGATATGATGGTGAAAAGCTTAAAAGAGGAGTTGCACCTAGCTGATCAAGAAACTTTTGCCAACTTAGAAAAGGTTAATTTAAAATTGAATCCATAAAAGTATGTGTTTGGGGTGCAGTCCGGAAAATTCTTGGGTTATGTAATAAGTGAAAAAGGATACAACCTGATCCGGACCAGCTCGATGCCTTATTAATAATGGACCCTCCTCGAAATATTAAAGAAGTACAAAGGTTGACAGGAAGATTGGCTGCAATAAAGCGTTTTATTTCAAGGTTTTCGGACAGATGTGCCCCGTTTTTTCAGACCCTTGAAGGGTGCTAAAAACTTCAACTGGTCTCCAAAGTGTGACCAGGCGTTTGATGAAATAAAGAAGAATTTGTCTTCTCCCAAAACCCTTTTTAATCCCGTTGACGGAGAAACACTATATGCATACTTGGCTGCAGCAGAATGTGCTATAAGTGCAGTGCTGGTAAGAGAGGTGGACAATTATCCTCGTCCGGTGTACTACATCAGCAAGAGTCTGATAGATGCTGAAAAGAGGTACCTAAAGCTTGAGAAGCTGGCCCTAGCCCTAGTAATTGCTGCAAAAAAAAATGAGGCCATGTTTTCAGTCTCATTCCATCATCGTCCGTACATCTTTCTCTTTGAAAAATGCGCTTCAGAAGGCAGACATATCAAGCCGGATGACCAAATGGTCAGTAGAGTTGCGTGATTATGATATTTATTTTGTCCCACAAACTGCAATCAAAGCCCAATATGTTGCTGATTTCTTGGTAGAGTTTCATTCAGACAGAAGTACTAAACAAGCTACAGAAGAGAAAACTAAAAAAGAGTGGATTGTCCAGACGGATGGTGGATCAAGTACAATGGGCTGTGGGGTTGGGATTTGTTTAACCTCTCCGAATGGCAATAAATTGTACCAGGTTATATGTTTTGCTTTTAGGGCTTCTAACAATGAGTCCGAATATGAGGGAGCTATAACTGGTTTAAAGTTAGCTTTTCTATGTGGGGCTAAAAGAGTCAGATTAATGAGTGATTCTCAGCTTCTTATCCATCGTGCTCAAGGTCAATCTGAAGCCAAGCAGGAGCAGTTGATCAAATACTTGTTTATACTTAAAAAAATAGCAGCCAACTTCAAAAATGTTAGCTATGAGTATATTCCTAGATCGGAAAACACGCTGGCAGACTCTTTAGAAACCATACCATACTCTGAGTCCTACCCATGGATTCATGTACAAGAATACCCATCCATACAGCCAAATCAGAGAAAAGAAGAGGAGGAGATATTTAGTGTACAAGTCGTTCAACCCAATGACTGAAGATTTCCCCTTCTTCAATACATCTCTGATGGGATTTTACCTCTGGAGAAGGCTATGACAAGGAAAATGAAACACAAGGCTCGTGGTTTCTTAATAATAAGAGAGGCTCTTTATAAGAAGTCGTTCAGCAGACCTCTCCTACGTTACTTGGGGGCTGAAGAGTCCCAAATTGTCTTATCTGAACTACATGATGGAGAGGGATCAGCACACTGTGGCTATAGAGCTTTAACCCGCAGGGTTTTGTTGGCTGGATACTATTGGCCATCCATAATGGCAGATGCCAAGGAATTGGTGAAGAAATATGACCCATTCCAAAGATATGGTAATGAAATTCATATCCCAGATGTTCCTATGGAGTCGATTTTTGAGCTAGTGCATTTTTCTCGTTGGGGACTAGATTTAGTTGGGCCTCTACCAATGGCGCCCGGAGGGTGCAGGACTATTATTGTAGCCATTGATTATTTCTCAAAATGGATAGAAGCAGCCCCCCTGGTAGGAACTACTTCAAATGCTGTTATAAAATTTATCTGATCTAACATTTGTTGCAGATTCGGGGTTCCACAAAAGATAACCACAGATAATGGGCCGCAATTTGATAACAAGGACATGGAAAATTTCTGTGCCTCCAGGGGCATTCAGCATTGCTTCTCTTCTCCTTTCCACCCCAAGAGAATGGTCAAGTTGAAGTGGCTGCAGGGAAGTGGTCAAGCTATTTGCAAGAAGTATTGCGGGCATACCAGACTACTCCTTGGGCTGCTACACAAGAAGCTCATTTTTCCTTGGTATATGGGATGGATGCAATTACTCCTATAGAGGCTACTCTACCATCATACAAAGTCCACAGTTATTCCGAACAGTCCAATGAATTGACAATCAGAAGTCAGTTAGACTTAATAGAAGAAAGAAGAGTTAAAGCTCATCTTAGAACCACCCATTACCAAGGCTTGATGAGATGCAGATTTGCTTCTAAAATCAAGAGAAGGGATTTTTAGTCAAGGGATATAGTATTAAGAAAGGTTTTCTTGCATGCTAAAGAAAAGCAGTTCGGCAAAATAGCTCCGAACTGGGAAGGCCCTTATGTGGTCTCCGAAAAACTCAAGCCTGAGACATATAGGCTTCAAGACAAAGATAGAAGAATCGTAAAGCACCCTTGGAATATTGAACACCTCCGGTTATATCTGGAATGAAATTTGTGTAAATATTTACTTGTTTAAAGTCCATGTAAATATTTGGGGGCATACTCTTTCCTACCCTGGTGGCGCGGAGAGGTTTTAATGAGGTGTCTGGTTTTTTCAATGAAATATGATGCCTTTTTAAAATATTCGGTGTGATTTGATTACAATTTCTTTCAAGTATTCAATTTAATACTAAGGATCTTTGACAGATCGAATTAATCTGGTTGAATGATGACCATTAAACGCGTGTCATCAGAGATTTTAAACACTCTCATCTTAAAAATTTGTAAAGTAAATAAGGGCTCTTTGAATATTAACCATTAAAATTAAAAGCAAGTATGAAACAAATCAAAAATTGAGTAAGATAAACCTGTCCGGGTACAAACCGGATAAAGATATTAAAACATTGAAAATTCCTTGGCCATCCAAGGACTTGAAGTTTGAAGCTTGACCAGACTCAAACCGGACACCATTACAAAAATGCCTTGGCCATCCAAGGACTTTAATAGTTAAAAAAAAAATAAAGAAAACAAAAAAGATAGTTTAAAACTTCAGGTCTTATTCCCTTTGGATATTCCTGCATCATCTGCTTTCTTAGCGCCTTTGAGTTCGGTACTTGAACTCTCCCCGGTTCCTTCTTCCTCATCAGTGGTAGAATCGATTCCACTAGAATAGTTCTTTTTATCACCATTTGCGAGTGTGTGGAACGGGATGTCATCATACTCCACATACTCCCACAAGGGACCAAACGTCCTCCTCGGAAACTTCTTATGAAAGAGTAGTACCATGTCAGACTTCACTTCAGCATACCTTTTCTCCAATGAATCTATCACCCCGTTGGTTTCCTTGTCAATGATGGTCTGAATTCTCTGTTCCTGCTCCTTCTCCAAGTCTTCTTTCTCCTTAGTAGCCTTGGACACAGCCTCTTCAAGGGAAGTATTTTCACCGGACAAGGTCTGAATAACACCATCTTTGGTCTTCACCTCTTTCTTTAAAGTGGAGAGATCTTTCTCCAAACCCAAGCACTTAGTTTGGAGCTCTATGTTAGCATTATCCGGAGTGGTCAGCTTGGTTGACAGATCTTCCTTGTCCTTCTTCAACTCTTCAAGCTTCTTCTTCAGAGCCTCAATGCTCTGGTTAGCATTGATGAGGTTAGTTAACAGAGTCTCCTTGTCTGCATTGAGGGTGTTGATAAGGGTGGACTGATTTTTCACTTGCCTTTCCAAGCTGAGTACTGGTTGATATGACCTAGAAGAGAATGAGCCACCATATTGTTCTCCCCGGAGACAGTATAGGACTCTCCATTGTAAGTCACCATATTAGAAGAGCTTGAAGGACGGTATGGGACAGCAAAGTCGTCTTTCTTAGAATCATTGAAATAAAAATCAATGTCTTGGAAGGCACTGATATCTACTCCTCCAATCTCTCCTCCGGTACCTTCTCCAAATTGCAGTCCGGTGGGAATCTTCTCTGCTAAGGTAGGATCAGTTGGGTCTACTGGAGGTAGAGGCTCAGAAGGGCGAAGGGTTATTTCTTCCCCTGAGGTGACCTTCTTCTTATTGGCGGCCCTTTCACCGCTACTGGCTCCCCGTTTACGGTCCTTCTTCAGAGGCTTTGGTGAGTTTGGTATTTCTCTTGCCTCCTTGATAGTTTCTTCTTCAACCACTTGGAGCAAGGAGGCATCGATTCCTCCTTGATTCTCTCTTCCTTGTTTCTCCGGACCGACCTCTTCTGCAGCAACCTGAACTGCCTTTGCTGCAGCCTTCTTTTTCTTCCATTTTCCCTTCATTTTGCTATGAGCTTTGGCTCAATAGGCCAAGGCCAGCTTGCCATCTTTCTCCTCTGTTTGTTTGAGGATGACAGTTGGAGGGGGTGACGTAGTCAATTCTTCCCATGAGAGATCTCTCCGGCTGTGGTATTCCAATTTCCACAAATGAGATCTCACCAATTTTCCAGAAGTAAAATAGTTGTAGAACGCGTTCCCCCAACCTTCTGCGGCCCACGCGTTCAGCTTGGCACATGTAGTCTACCCCTCCTCCAGATAGCCGGTGTACTTGTAATACTGATAAGAAAGAAATGAGTGATTCAGGACTAGAATATTTGTAAAAGTAAGAAAGAGAAAGTAAAAAACAAGATTGAAGACTTACTTGTGCTCTTCCACCTACTAGTGAGCATGCTAGGGTTAGTCTGGGCTTTGATCTTTCTCCCATTCTCCCAGGACCCACTGATGAACAAGAACTGAGTTTTCCAGTTCTTCTCTGATTCCAACAAATCATTTACCACCTTGAAATTGTCTCACATGTTATGGTAATAAAATGGGATGTGATGATTTTTGCACAGGCTGGCCACAATAGCGAATTGCTCCATAGGGAGAGGGATGCTGGATAGCCTCGATGGCATTATGCAGGCAAGGAGGGAGTACCAAGCATTTGGACTTAACTGGCTTGTGCAAAGCTTAATCAGGTGAAAATACCTGCCGATCTCTGGGGATAAGGGGACTCTGAGCCCCCAGTTGAACAACTCGGTGTAGATGACAATTTCATTGAGTTTGCAGTCCATCGGAGTCTCTGGTGTGACTGGTATCCTCACCTTCACTGATTTTGAGATCCCCCACTTAGTCCGGATCCAGTCCAGCTCGGCAGTATGAGTATAAACGTAACTGATGTTCTGCATGGCCAACATATACTTCATGTTGACCTTTTAAAAAACAAGGTCCTACCTTGCCCTCTAAGCACTCCGGAAGATCCGGATGATCCATTCCAACCTTTACTTTTCCTTTCCCTTTCCTGTCAGAGGCAGCATCCCCAGTTTTCCCAGAGGCTTCTATTTCAAATGGGGCCTCTTCGACACTATCCTCCATCACTGTAGAAGGTTTATTGGTTTTTGTGGATGGAAGAGTGTCAGCTTTTGACTCAATGGTTGTCCAGATGGTTGAGCACCAGTTTTTTCTAGAGGTCTGGTGTCCGATTGTGGCTCAGTTCCGGAGGATTTTGCTTCAGAATTGACCTTGGATGCCTCTGATCCGAAGGGGTTATTTTGAGGGGCTCTAATAGAAATCTCCAATCCGGAGGGTTTGTCTTTGGTTGCAGACTTAGAGGCCCCCGCTTTGGAGGACTTTGATTGTGAACCAGTTTCTTGGGCTTTCACCAAAGATTGGTTTTCTCTGGAGATTTTTTGATATCAGATCCCATGGCTATGAACGGGGAAGGTATTCTAACACTTGATACTACTTTTTCTTGGGTAGTTGGGACTCCTGGAAAGAGGAGTCTGATGGGATTGGCGAAAGGTTCGGCTTGAATAGACGTTTGGATTTTGGATTTCTGGTAGAAGATGATCCTTGATCACCTTCTTGAGATGGGTTATTAGACTTGTCGCCTGGGGAGACTGGGAGACCAGCAACAATGCATCTCTCTCGTTCAACTTTATTTGCCTTCTCTAATTCAGATAGGTTCAACCAGCCGACTTTTATAAGAACGTTTCTAGTTGTGAACATAAAACTACCCAAGAACGATTTTGAAAGAAAAGGTAAAAGCTCTGTAAAATATTTGAAGAGTGATAAAGATAGTGACACGTGTCCCACGATCTAAAGAAAAACTCTTAGAATTCTGAGAAGAAATCAGTCCGGACAAACCTCAAACCAAACACACGAACGGGCCGGAAAATATCGTTACTGACTAAGTGAATTTTTTAGTCCTTCCAAAGATGTTTTGACCAAGCCTAAAAAAGGGGCTACTGATGAGTCCGGATAAATCCACCACTGCTTACTGAGATATCCGGAGGGGTAATTCGGACAAAAACTGTCCACTGAACTATCAGGACATGACAAAAGTATTAAATAACTAAACACCTTTTGACTAAGCTAGGTGCTAATTAGCTTATTAACTAAATGGGTCCTTAAACTTGACCCGGTTTCATAACTTGACCCGAAAGCCTTTGGGTCCATAATTAAGGGTATAAATACCCCAACAACTTTTATTAATGAGGGTAATGAACATTTAATACAACGAGACAACTTAAATCTCTCACTACAAAACACCCAAACATTTAATACTCTTTAAACTCTTCAAAACACTTGACAACATTACCCTCAGCTTGAAGTAAACCACACCAAATCTGATCTTGCCCGTTGGAAAATTTAGTTATTGATTTTTTAAGATAAATTTACCATTAGTCTTTATTATAACCAAACATCATGTTATTTGATATTTTAGTGACCAAAAGTAATGACACATTTGGAATTGACATTTTAAAGTTCCTTATGATTTCAAGAATGAAGATGAAGATAGAAGTATTATGATAAGTGCTGATGATGACTGATGATGAAGATATAAAAACTTTCAAGGATATTTTGTGCTTGTTTTAATGTTTTATTTCACACTATTTAAGGCATATTTTAGATTTCTTGTTCTGTTATAGATTTTTGTTTGTTTATTTAGTTATGTTTGTTTTGATATATTAAATTTATATCTTAATTTTTGTTTAGATTAAAAAATAAAGTCAATTTTGAGCTGTGTTCGGGTTGAATCCGACCGGGTCAAACAATCAAAATACCCAAACCCGATTCGAACCCGACTGATTGTCAATCCTAATCATGAATATATATATCAGATTTGAGGGATGACTCATTAATCTAATGTTTTAGTATCAGATTTTAATAGTCCAATAAAAGTTATGATCCTCTCATGTGGTAAATACTTCGATGCAATAAAATTTTAGCACAAGTTCGTCGCAATGAACTGCATCAGAACTGTTCCCGTGGACACTTGGTCGCGACCACCCCGGTTGTGTTCCCGACCATTGTTTAAAAATAAATCTTTATGATTTACATGTGACTTTTCTGAAACTAAACCTCTTCTAAAACAACAACAATCCGATTCAAGTTTTTTAGAAATTTCAGTCACTCAATGTATGTTTTTTCACTTTGTATATAAAACATGTTCATATTACACGCTTATGACGAGACGTCAAGTTTTTTTTCCATCTTTGTCTGCGGTTTATACTCTTAGGGGTGCATAACTATGTATTCCCGAACTATTTATGCAATTAGAAACCTCTAGTGATGATGAATGTATGCATTTTATGATGTGACGTAATTACCAATTGTTGATGGGACGTAATTACCCATTGTTGATGGGATGTAATTACCCATAGTTTTTGACACTTGGACTCTAAGATGTTCGGGGTGATGGCTTACTTGCCTAGGGATTGTTTGTTATTGGTTAGGAGTTTGGATTGAAATTCATCTCTTTTCATATCTTTGATAACTTGGCGAGATATTTTACATCCCAAACTGATTCAAATGTTCATAGAGTAACGAATACAATACATTAAAGTATATTAGTTAAAATAGATAAACTAGTAGTATTTACATGATTTACTAGTGAAAACTCTAGATAGCCATTCCTTGTAGCCTATATTAGCAGACCAGATATCTCACCTGTGTGAGATCTTTCAGGTGAGTCATGTAAGGAGGAGGTTTGGTGCCTCTCAAATTAAAGAACTATTGTTGATGTGTAGAACGACCTCAACAGAATGACACACGTTGCATAATGCAGTTGTTGCATTCACACGCATCATACTTATGCACAATTAGTTTTCTGCATTGAATAGTTCATTTTAGTATACCATGAAACATGGAAGTACGATCCCAACAGAAGGTTTGGTCATTTTCAGATACAACATTGAACCAACAAACTCTTCTTAAATTACTATTTTTGAGAGGTTATGTATAACACATCGAAGCTAACTGTATCCGTTAATAATGATAGTGATTTTAGCATATAAAGGCCCTTCAGAACTTTGAACCTCATAAAATTTAGTAATTGTTAGTTTAAATATTTTCGATATTATTTCAAAACTTTTTTTATTAGTTCATGTTTTTTATTATTCAGTGAATGACTCTAAATTAAGAAACAATATTCAGGTCCCTCAAGTATCTATGGACAAACTTAACGAGTGAAAAAAAGATATAATATTTTTGTTGGGTATTAATGACATCAATCATTGGCTTATAGAAACTCGCCTCTTTTATATATAAGAGCACTCATGAGAAAAAAGATGCGCTTACAGAGGGAAACGTTCTAATCGCCTAAGTCAACATGTCATTCAGAATAGAGTCCCACATGTGTTTTTGAGTTCTCAAACAATTATAAATAATGCGAATAATATATTCTCTTATCTAAATGAAGACTTGTTAATCCTACTGAGGTTAAAATCTAAAGTATGATCTGGAAACTCTCGATGATTAAATAAAGAGGAAATAGTAAAGTCTTGGAGAATATATATGAAATCACTAACATTCAGAGGAAATTGAGGGTAATAGACGTTGAGATCCCAAAGATTGTAGTTGTATACTATATTTTTATCTTACTTCATCGTACATCAGTGTCTTAGAGACAAACTATAACTACCTAGAAAATAAGTGGAACATTACCACTATATATTCAATCTAGTGCATGAAGATAAAATACATAATTTAGGAAGTAAAGAAGCTTATATGATCCATGTCGTTAAAGAAAGTCCTTAGAATAAGAGGAAACACTCTTCAGTTTTAGCTCTAAAAGCTACAAGATCCAGACAATAAAGGGGTGACTCAAAAGAAAAGAAAAGACAAAGCTGTATTTTTTCTATTATGATTGCCCAAACCACTGGAAGTTTGATTGCCCCAAGTAGAAATATTGGATGGCTAAAAAAGGTTATATATCTTTAGAATCTAACATAGTTTGAGTGTAAAATGATACATAATGGATTGATACAACAATCATAACTCATGTGTATGTTTGTACATGGCTGAATCTATAAAAGGACTCTAATTTATGAAGAGATTTATATTTTTACTATGGATGAAGTGTCATACGCGATGGATGCCATATGAAAATTTAATTTGTTTTTAATTTCAGAACATATATTGTTTTTAGATGATGTTTTATATGTACAATGTTTTAGGATAAATTTATTATATTTTTCTCTATTAGAAAAATATGGTTACACTTGTTTGTTTGATAATAAAGAATTAAAACTCTTTTTTGACAACAAATTGGTTGGTATATATGTGTTTGATTGTATTGATAATTTATATAAGTTAACTAATATTATTAATTATCGAATTGTAATGAATGTATCACATATAATAGTTTTTGAAGATTCAACTTCTCCATATCACAATCATTTGGGTCACATCTTGCGAAAGAAGATTGACAAACTTGCTGTAGAAGATCTTTTAGGTCTTATTGATTACACCAAATTTGATAAATATATGAAGTGTATCGAAATGAAATATACAAAATATAGAATATTTGAGGCCTTTTTTGCTAAAGACGTCTTGGAGTTAATCTATAAAAATATATGCTATATATTCACTACAACATTATGGAATAACCAAAGGTACTTCATATCGTTTAAAGATAAATTTTCATGATACGACTATCTTTATTATATTCATGAGAAATCTCAAACCATTGAAATGTTTAACTACTTTTAGGGTTAGGGTTGAAGGTAAAATGGTTCAGGGTAATAACATAATAGCTTATTCTCTATCTATACCTCTAAGAGTGTGAGTAGTTTCTTAGTATAACATGTCGTGTCTGAACAACAAGACTGCATATTAATGGACATGGTTATGAGCATGATTCCTCCTAAATTACTACACATGCCACTCTGAGGGTGAAGCTCTTAAGTGTGAATCATATACCTTTAATATGGTACCTACGTGAGTACCATCTAAAACACCACACAAGCATTTTAGAGGGAAAAAATCAAGCATCATAAACTTTTATGTATGGGGTTATTCAACTAAAGCAAAGTCATACATGCCAAACAAACAAACGCTAGAATCCAAAACAGTTAGGTGTCACTTCATAGGTTACCTTGTTCGCTCTAGAGGTTACAAGATTTACTCTCCCACTAACCGTTCAATTTTTTGGAATTGAAATTGTTGTATATTTTTAGGATGTAGATTGGGGGGGGGGGAATTTAGATAACAACATCCATTTTGAGGAAGAATTGGAACCAACTTATTTAATCAGTGGTATTAATACTCTGGTTTTACTTAACTTAGGAATCCAATTCTTCAGATTGATGTTGTACTTCACCTCAAGAAGAGAATGTTAATGTTTTTCCCAATGAGCAAATCGAATAACCTCAAGAAATAAAGCACCATATTAAGCCTGCGTTGTGTAAACACATTGAAGAGAGATGAAGTACCTTACTTTCAAAATATGTGGCATTCCTTAATGGATATGAGGAAACTCCATACATTATGGAAATTGATCAAATAATATTTTAGGATGCTATAATGAGTTCAAATTCTAGGTACCTTCACTTGTCTTTAAGTGAAAGGGTATAACCAACGTGAATGATTGACTGTTTTGAGACTTTTTCTCCAGTTTTATTAGATGACTCGTTTAGGACAATCATGGATTTAGTTTCTCATTTTTATTTGGAGCTTCATCAAATGAATGTTAAAATAATATTTCTCAATGTAGACAGTGAAGAAACGATTTAAATATGGTAACCTGAAAACTTTATGTCTGGAGACCGTAAATAAATTACGTGACATACTTCTTTTCACAAACTACTTAAGTTTATTACATGCCAACAAGAGTATTCTATCAATGCAGGACCATGATGAGGTGTCTTATGTGTTTAAGATCCAAATAGTAAACAGTCTCCCTATTGGAATTATATGTTTCTCACAAAAGGCATACATTAAAAGCATGCTACTTCGTTATAATTTTGAAAATAAAAAACCCATGGAAACCTATGTAGAAAAAGGTAATAAGTTTTTATGCTGTGAGTGCCTAAGAAATAAAACAATATCAGATGAAGAAACCCATATGGTTTGGTTGTTGGAAGTATCATATATGCTCAACATGGGTTTTAAATTGTAATTAGTCCTTTGACTATATAATTTCTAGATAGATAGACCCTCGAGAAAATATGTCTTGTGGCAGTCCCTTGACTATCCATTTTCGATAAAGATAGTCCCTTGTTCTTAGTAACTATCTATTTTTGATAACGTTGTTCCTTTGAATATCCATTTTTAATAAAGTTATTCCACTGACTTACCATTTTAATAAAGTTAGTGTCTTAAATAAATACACTCATCAGACTAACTTTATCAAAATGATTAGTCAATGGACTAATACCAGACGATTTTTAGTCAAGAGACTATATGTATTGAAAGTGGATAGTCAACTACCACCATACGTTTTTAGTCAATAGACTATATGTATAGAAAGTGGATAGTCAAATGACTATTTACTATTCAAAACCTCAAGTATGTATTGTACCAGACATTTCATTCATATTTGAAATATTGGGAAAGTGCATGAGAAATCTGGGGGTTTCTTGTTAGAATCTTGTGAAGAGGGTGCTCTTGTACTTGAAGAATACCAAACACTTCGGGTTGACTTACAATAGATTAAATGAATACAAATTGTAGACGATTTTACTGGGTGTGTAGATACTCGAAAGTCTACTATTATATATATATATATATATTACGGTAGGAGGTGAAATATCTCGGAAAAGTGCAACATAACTCATAAAAAACTCCACTATGGTAGTCGAGTATGTGGCATGTTTCACAAGATCTACTCATGCATTTTGGTTGAAGAACTTTGTGTCGGTATTGGATACAACGGAGATAATTAAAAAACCTCAGGAACTTTACTATGTCAATACTTCAGTTGTCATGTTCTTGATTGGAAACAACAGTTCCAGTTAATTATAAGCATATAAATATTAAGTTTCTATATGTGAAAGAATGAATTCATATTGGTCAGATCATCGTTGAGAACATCGACACATACTCTAATATTATGGATCATTTTACTAAGGCGTTACCATCTTTAACTTTTCTTGTACATATTGTTTGTATGTATGTCGTTATAAAATGGTGTTCAAGTTCAATGGGAATGGTAGGTCGATAATAATTCGGTTTTTAATTTTTGAGATTAATATTATATCATTACTCCAAATAATATGCATACAATTAAATAATATGCATAGAATTCAAATACTGTATTTTTAGTTTTTCTCTTATTCTTGAGTTATTCCTATTTAATCGACCATAATTCACTTAAAAGAACCAGCGGCAAGGTGACATATATTGATTATAGGATTGTGTCAATTCCATGTTCCACACTATGAGAAATTGCGAGTCAATAAGGTGGTAGTTATAAATTAATTTATTTTAGGATTGTTGTGCAAAGATAAGTCGTGGTTGATATTTTTTGGTTTATTGTTAGCTATTATCTGGCGTGATAATACATACAATGAGTTATTTGTAAATAACAGTGTTTCATAAATGCACATTCATATGGATACGCTTCAATACATGGGAATAATCCTACTAGGAGATTGTAAGGATATCATTGACTTGGAATGTCTCATCACCAGTGACAGAGTTGGGTGGGATCCCGTGGGAGCCCAAGAACCCACTATTTTTTTTTATATAAAACATAATAAGTATAAGGAAACAACAAGTTATGATCTAGTATAGTAGAATCCCAAGGTCCGAAATTCAAACCTTAGCATCCTATATTCTTATTTTTGACAATAATAACCAAGATACCATGATGTTTTGGTCCTGCATACGCCACTGCTCATCACATGTAAATTCAGAATATTCATGCATGCATATTGTTATTTGTCCAATTAATAGATAATAATAATAATAAATATACCAGTTAGGTTAAATATGAAGTAGGATAAGAATCCATTAATCTAACGCTTTAGGATTCTAAATATTCATATGTTTCAATATATGTATTTTTTTCTATATTTATCTCTAGTATGTCTAAAAACTCTTAGTCAGTAACCTATTAAGTTTTTATACTTCATATCTTTAAAAGATAATATCCATTGCACATAGTAAACTGCGGGAAGCTTCACAAACTCTTCTTTACATGAGTACCATAATCAGACATAACCTTCATGTACATATCTGATCGATTGGTAATCAACTGCAACACATAATCTAGTAAATTTTACATTTATTCAATATTCTTTATATTACCTTATAGATTAGCACTCAACTGATATTTATGATTTACAAACCCTACCACATTTTTAAAATATAACAATTGTTACTAATTTTATAAAAATATGCAAATAATAATAATAATAATAATAATAATAATAATTTTGCTTCTACCCACTTTACATGTATTTTTGTGTTTATATTTGTTTATACAAATCCAAAAAATTAATATTATCATTTTTTATTGTATCAGTTTTGAACATATTTTTGGTTATAAGCTTTAAATATAAATAGACCAAGTTTATGCATGCTTTTGGTGCTTTAAACTAAATATGACTAATCTTGGACATATTTTTGGTCTTAAATTTTAAACTAAAGTTTTAAAGATATATAAACAATGACCGGTATCACTTATAATATTTAACACTTTGTTTAGACCAAATACCTTATTCTAAAATCGCTCTCGCATAAAATTAAATAAAAAATTTGTGTTGACTTTACGGTATATAGTTTTTATTTATTATTCAAACCACATAAATTCCCTAAGAGTTTGATTGAGTTTTTATAAACGTAGACACATAATTCGAATAAATTTGACCAATAACCATGTTTTTTCATAAATCAGAGTATGTATTACTATAATATTTTTTAGACATCCAAAATGTACAAATATCTTATTTTAAAAGAGATCGACAATCATCATAAGATAAACGAAGAATAATAAAAGAGTTTCTAAGATATTCATTAAGATAAATCTTATTTCAAAATCCCCTAAACTAGTTAGACTAGTTATTAGATAATCATAGTTTTTTTTGTTTAATTTCACCTTCGAAAGATCTCTAAACTCATCCATGGCATTTAATTTTGTTCGGATGAGAAGGTTCTCTAAAAAAAAATATAATAATGTCATCCAAAATAAATTATTTTATTAAATTCTTAATATTATTAATAAATGTAAAGTCAATGTTCCAACCTTGATTTTTAAAGACGTTTCCAAGTTCTTACAAAACAAAGACAAACATGGTTATTTTGAGAAGAACCTGTATATTTGAGGATGTCTAGCAGAATCAAAATCCTACAAGCCTAACATGATAACTAAATTCTGATATAATATATTTTTTGTATATAATAAATTTAATTGTATACAAGTTTATTTTTAGAATCCGATAACAAAATTTAGACATGAAACAATATAGTAATTTTGAAAGGAAGTAATCATGACACAACTTTGATTTACAAATGAATTATAAAATATTTTGTTCGAATTCAAAGAATAAGGGTTTGATATTTTATCGATCATCTTCTAGTTGTAAATGATAAGGAAGTAGAATTTTAGGGACTAAAGTGTAAATAATAGAAGTTTATCCGAACAATTCTGATTATGTATTTCTATTGAGGACTATGGGTAATTTATCCTTTTATATAACCACTTTCAGTTTTGCGCTAAGTCCCAACGCCTCTATATAAAGGCAAGGGCTGAACTAATAAAGGGGTTGAACACTGTTGATCTAACTCACCTGTGCTTATACTTTCTCTCTCTAAAATATTTCTATCATTAAAACTCACTTAGTATTAGTTACTACGGCGAATTCTAACAACTAAACTCACCAATTTACTGATAAGGAAGTAGAAGTTCAGGGACTAAAGTGTAAATAATAGAAGTTTAACGAAACAATTCGGATCATGTATTTCTATTGAGGACTAAGGGTAATTTATCCTTGTATGTAACCACTTTCAGTTTTGAGCTAAGTCCAGTGCCTCTATATAAAGGCAAGGGCTGAACTAATTAAGGGGTTGAACACTTTTGATCTAACTAACTTGTGCTTAGACTTTCTCTATCTAAAATCTTTCTCTCACTAAAACTCACTTACTATTCTTTACTAAGGCGACTTCCAACAACTAAACTCACTAGTAAGAATGATCATTTTTGTAGAATATAATATTCAAACCCCGCCTAAGAATAAATCATTTTTGAAAGAATAGACAACTATAATTCATACATTAGTTTTACAACGTTTATATAAACATATACATTGGGCTCTAGTAAAACAATTGGGCTTTTACTCTATTAACTATAATCAACTATAACACCCCCTCAAGTTGGATAATGAAGATTGTGAATGTCCAATTTGCCAAGCAAAAACACAAACTACTGTTTACCCAGAGATTTAGCAACGATATTTACATGTTGATACTGAGTAGACATATGTGTAGTGGAAATAACACCATCAAGAAAAAAATAAAAATCAACTTCACTGTGTTTCGTGCGCTCATGAAAGACAAAACTGTAAGCTAGATGTAATGCAGACTGACTGTTACAGAAAACCTGCATAACATGTGAAATGTAAAACACCAAAGTACTTTTAAACAATCCCCACATCCATTTGAACTCAAAGGTCAATCATGTTATTGCCCGATACTCTACTTCAACAGAGGACAATGATACTACCCTCTTGTTTCGTTGTCTACAAAAATATAGAAGATGCACCCAAGAAAATTATTGAACCACTCTTGCTATAATGTGTTGTGGGACAACTTGCCTAATCTGAATCACACCATCCTATCAGAGTAAAATTACAACCTCTTTGCAGAAGCACTCATTGACCCAGACTCCCTTTCAGATATTAAACTAATCATAGAGAAATATCCCAATGATCCTCCCGTGGTACCTGCAGAAACTGAGACATAATATGAACTGAAAAAGAAATGTCAGACTTATTGATAGCATGGTGGAAGATTAGAAGAGAAAGCAATGATAAAACCCTAACCATAGATTAGAGAAATAAGGAGACTCAGAGAAATAATTCTTAAAATTTAATTAATCAAAATATGACGGTAAAATAGGATATAGGATTCTTTATATAACACTACCCAAAACCCTAATTCCAATTAAGGGAAATTACATAAATATTTTGAAATAAAATAAATAAATAAAATTAACGCTAAAACATTAAAACGGGTTTTCGAAGGCTTTATGGGTCGCATTTGGGTATCAAACTAGTCACAGTTTTAAAATATGACGGGCTCGTCGAAATATTCGATTTAAGTACCTGTTTGACCCAATTCCGATACCTGAAAGAGAAACCAGTCTCTCTGCATCTTCGCTACATCACTTATTGAAAGCTTGATAAATCAAACACCCAACGAATACTACTGCTCAAATTCTGATTCTGATCTATGGAAATAATGTTGATTTATTGTCGAGTAAGCCTGTTTTAAAACTAATACCCAAAGTTTATCTTCATTGGAATAGGAGAATACCCCCATTAGTTTTAGAAACCTCGACCCCCAAAAAATAATTAAGAGGATCCAAATATTTCATATGAAAATAATCACTAGTATATTCCTTAAATTTCACCAAAGCACACAAATTATCCCCAGAAATAATCAATTTATCAACATAGAACAATACATGTATCCTACTTCCATCTCTACAATAGAAAAAATAAGGAATAATCTGAGTAGGACCGAATAAACCCATACCTCTTCAAGATAGTATCCAACTTGGAAAACCAACATCGAATAGGTCATTTAAAACCATACAACAAAAGTTCCATTCATGGAAATTGATTGCTGATTGATTTTCTAGATATATGTTGATCTAGGGTTTAGATTGCATGGTATGTGATTGATTAAGGATTAAGTTATGTTAGATATGATGTTTAATCGATTAAGGTTGGAATTTGGAACCAAATTAAAGTTTCCTGACCATTTATAATCGCGTCATCACCGTTAAGCTCATATATTATCCACAAATATTAAGTATTTTTTTTGCGGTGCCCCGTGATAGTTGTTGTGGTAAAACCATATTTTAGTATCATTTTACACAGTTCCCCTTGATGGTTTCCACTGAAAGCTTGAACAATTTTGGTACCTTTAATGGTTGTCGCGGTGACGTCGTTGTTGCTGCAGCAAAAACCTCTCGCTGTAGTTTTGCGCAGTATGAGAACTTATAAAGCCACTCCTTTTGACATAATATGAATTATATAATTAAATTTTTCTTAAATTTTGATAAGTAGGTCGTAAACCAACATATCGCTCAAGTGATCCATGTTGGTGATTTATTTAAGATTTTGATGGATTCATGATTAATGATATTGCAAACATTAATGATCCTAAATAAGGTTAATATTTGGAGTAATTGGCTCTGAACATGAGACTATCAATTATGAATTATCATCAACTATTTGGTCGCAATAACAAAACCAGCCCTAATGAGGGTTTCTCGAATTAAGTCGATTAAAATTGGATCGACAATGACTTTTCTCAAACTCATACAAGTACATGTTATGATGTTTGTCCTAAGATATCTCATTAGTGATGCACAATATGTTTTACATGTTAAATCCATATTTAAAAATTGTTTTAAGTTTATATGTCAATGAGTGTGATGTTTATATAATGTTTGATGTGTTTGTTAATAATCTAAAAAAAGTAAATATCTTTAACCCATTATACACTAATCATCCCACTTTGAATGGGTTATATTTCTAATTTAAAAAAAATTATATTTAAATTATCATGATTTTGACCTGACTTGGATAATTAATCGACCCAATTCATTCACTACAGATATTTCTCATGCATAGAAAAAAATAATTTGATGTTTGATAAAATTCAAATTGATTGTGTTTGGAAATCATGAAACATGGAATACCTTTGGCATTTTGTGGATTGTCCCAACTCAGATTATCCATGCAATTGAGTTTCTCAAAACAAATGAAAAACATTTTTCATGATTTATAAGATGGAAATTAAGATGTTATTGATGGAACTCTCGACTATGAATTTTCATGGAAAAAGTCTAATAAGACAACATATTCTCAGGATGTCAATAATCGCCTCAAAGTTAGAAGCACTTAAGATAACTTTCATAATAGAGTTGTGGTAGGATTTTTGTTTTAGCATTTTTCTAAGTGTGAAAAGTGGATAATTAGTAAATTGATTTGCCATTCTACTCAAGAGGAGGAAAGGCTGAATCAAGAATGTATTAAGAGAATATGATGAGTTATCGACATGGAAAATAAAATAAGAGAAAATATGATATAGTATTTGATAAGGCTTTCAGTTTAGGAGCTAAAAAACTTGAAGAGCCATCTGTTGCATGTTAATGTATCTTTGGTAAGAGGATAGTACATCTCACAAAGAAATATGGAAAGTACCAAGATTATATGAAAGTTAAATGCAATCTCATATCTCTGGTCTATTCAAAAGTTAATTTTGTTTCAGTTACATGAAATACATGGTGGCTTGATATAGTCACGACCATATATGTTTGTATATATATGCAAGTATGATAAAAATATAAAACCTTAGTGAAAATATTCATCTATCAAGTAAAGTGATTTTTTTAGTTTATGTTATTTGTGATTATCAGTTATTGATTTCAAGTGGACATTTCTTGTATTTGAAAGATATTCGAAGGAATTTGATCTTTTTCATGTATTAGACACCATTAGATATTCATATATTTTTGGGAATAACCAAACAACTCTTTCATTACATGATGATGTGGTATATATAAGAATAAGTTTTATTTATTAAATAATCTTACTCATCACATATAGGAAATGAACATACATGTATCTAATAAACTAAATATAAGGTTTAAAATTCAAGAAATTGTTAGCACAAGCACTTATGCTATAACTCTAAGGCAAGAATGAATAGGTTTGTTGCCGAAGGTTTATTGTGTTCATTTTATCATTAAGAATTTGGTGCTTGTATCAATTGTTTCAATGGAAAATAGACTAAAGTGAATAGATTAGGTGCATACATATGGAAGGAAGTCTTGGAGTTAATACAACTCGATATATGTAGATTGTTCTCAAAGATAGTATAGAATGAGCATTAGTATTTTATATTACTTATATATGATTTCTATTGGTATTGGTATATATATACCTTATTCATGAAAACTCAATATCCCCAAACAAGTTAATAACTTTCAAAACCGAAGTTGAAAAAATAACTTGCTAAGAGCATTGAATGTGTTGGATCTGAGCGTGGTGGTGGGTATTATACAAAAATATGACGGTTTGGATGAATAAAAACATGAACCAACTACAAAGTACCTAGAGGATTATAGTATAGTTCCTTAGTAGTAAATGTCAAGTTTTCCCATCATGAATGACATATATGAGAGACACCTCCGTATGTTTAAGAATATAATGAGAAGTATGATTATTCATTCAACTATACCAGTATGACCTGGGGGTAATGCCATCAAATTTGTTTTATACATTCTCAATATAGTTCATATAAAATCAACCATTAAGACCCAAATAAAATTCAGAATGAATGCAAGCCTATGTAAAAATATATGCACGTTTAGGGATATTCACCTGATGCAAAGCCTTATAGACTGAATCAAAATAAATTAGACCCCAGGACGACTAGTTTTTATTAGATTAGAATATTCAGAATATGAAAGGGTTTTAAGTTTAATGATATTTCCACTAAAATTATATTTGAGACGAGAACAACAAAGATTATTATGAGGATGTTGCATATGGGAGGAAGAATTAGAAACAAATGTTCATTTTGAGAAAGAACTATAGAGAATCATGAATTCCTAAAGACATGTATCAAATGATTTTGTTTCAATATAAATCATTTCATTCAAGTTAGAAGATGAAGATAGAAGAAAAAAAATGGATATAAACCATAACCCTAGGTTATAGGGTAAAATAGACTCATAAACTCACAGAAAATAATCCGATTTTTTATTCATTAAAGTTTAACGGCAAAGTAGGATATAAGATGATTTATATAACAACTAACCAAAAACCTGACCCAAAAAAAGGGAAATTACATAGATGTCTCAAAATAAAACAAATATATAAAGATAACGCTTAAAATATTAAAACTAGTTTTTGAAAGCTTTATGAGTCAAATTTGGGTATCAAAATTTGTGAAATGTTTAAAAATTTGACGGGCTTGTTGAAATCTTCGATTTGAGTATCTGTTTGACCCAATTCTGATACTTGAGCGAGAAACCAGTTTGTCTATATTCTTGACTACATTGATACTCAAGATTATATTTGTCTTCCACATATAGAAAAAATAATATTATTCATAAATATTAAACTTCACCTTCTCAAGAAGTACAAACTGAATAGATAGTTCCCTTAAGAAGGTCCACTATAAAAATGAAGAATGAAACATCTTTGGATCATGTAATCTATATTCACGAACATGAAGATTCATGTGGCATAATGATAAATGATCCATCGTGTTTCCATAAAATGATGAAGAATTCTGATTTCATTTGTGTATTAACATTATGAAAAAATAGTATAAGTCAATGAATGGTAACATGGTTTGGGAGATTTTCCAATCACCTGGAGGAAAGAAATTGATTGAATGTAAGTGGATTTACACAAAACCAAACGGGATTCCGAATGTAATGTGAAGAGACATAAAGTGTGACTTATAATAAAATGTTATATTCAACGTGAACTGATTGCCTTTAAAAAGACTCTTTCCATTCTCATCGAATGACTCTTTCATGACTTATAACAAAAGGTTATACTCAACATAAAGGGATTAGATTTAAAGTGACATTACATTTATTCTCATCGAAAGACTCTTTTAGGAAAATCATGATACTACTTGCATACTTTGACCTAGAGTTTTATCAAATGGATGTTAAGCACACTTTTTTAAATAGTGACATTAAGGAGAAATGTATATGGTGCGACCTGAGAACTTTATAATTGGTGACTCAAAGTCAATGGAATGCAAACTTAAGGAATCTATCTATTTTCGCACACATGTATCTCGATAGTGGTACCATAAGTTTATTGAAGTAATATTTTCCTTTGGTTTTGAGATGAGCATGATTGAAGACTGTATGTATCAAGAGTTCAGTAGGAGTCATCTCATATTTTTATATTTGTATGTTGATCACATACTACTGGCCATGAAAGATTTTGGTAATGTGAATTTGTATTAAAAATCAAGATTCACCAAGATCACTCTTGTGGAATCTAGGGATTTAAAAAAATGCATCTATAGAAAGTTTGTTGCAACATTACAAATGGGAAAATAGAAAATCCTTGAATACTTTTATTGTAAAAAAGAGAAAATTATCTCTAAATCAATGTCCAACTATAAATTTTGAGATTGATGAAGTATAAAAGATCTCATATGTTTTGGTACTCAAAAGTCTCATGCATGTTCAAGTTTGTACAAGGTTAGACATCTCATTCGTTGTCGGATTGATGAAAATGTGTGTCAATAATCCCGGGATGGACCATTAGAAAGCATTAAAAATAGTTCTCAAATATCTTCGATGAATAAAATGAGACATACTAACCTATGAAAACTGGATAATTAGAGATCATAGCGTATTCCGACTTATTGAGACTTATTGATGATTGTATGGACACATTTCGAAGCACTTTAAACAACATATCCCTATTAGTTAGAGTTACAATATCATCGAATAAGTAAAGTTAACACTAGTTTCCCCCTTTACTATAATAACGAAATCCGTTGCATGGTTGATACATCCAACCAAACACTCTAATTATGTAATTTTGTCACAAAATTGCGCATTATAAAAAGATTTAAAATCTCTCAAAATTATATTGTGACAACAATTCTACACTTGAATATTTAAATAGTAACATGAATTCGTCTGTATATATTAAATTACAAATCGACATAAAACGTATCAATACAAATTTTATAGTTAATGATATTTTTTAGGTATGGGCATTCGGTTCTTCGGTTCGGTTCGGTTCGGTTCTTTCGGTTCTCGGTTCTTTCGGTTCTTCAAAACTAGTACCCATTTAGGAATCGGATAAATTTCGGTTCGGTTCGGTTCGGTTCCTCTTAATTCGGTTCGGTATGGGTACTTAACTCGGTTCCAATCGGGTAGTTTTGGATACTTTGAATGCTTTGCAATATCAACGTATATAAAACTCTTTTTACACTTTAAAACAATAAAACTATGTTAAATTGTAAGAAAAAAATACTAAATATAAGAAATATTCAAAATTAATATATTAAAAAATAATATTAGTAATAAAAAAAATAGAGAGATGATATCAAGTTTATTAAATTATATAAAGGTTTGTATTTTGTTATTTTGTTTATACGCATAATAGTTTGTAAATATGTTGCCACTTTGAATAAAGTATGTTGTCATTTATTCAAGTGAACATAATTAGAGATCAATGATAAAAGACTAATTTAGGGCAATCTAACTTTGAAAAAGAAAATATATTTTTAAAAGAATTCAAAATTAAAGGTTAATACATAGGTTCGGTTCCTAACGGGTACCCACGGTTCTTCGGTTCGGTACGGTTCGGTTCCGAGAACCGTGGGTAATTAAAAACTGGAACCATTCGGGTATTATGAAAGAACCGAATCTACTTCGATTCGGTTCTTTCGGTTCGGTTCGGTTCTTTTCTTTCGGTTCCGGTTAATTTGCCCATGCCTAATATTTTTATTGTGTTGTAACAAAAATTATGATTTTAAACGTGTAGTATAAGTACATTTATTTAATTTTTTTTGGTTTATCTTACCCACGAATGAGATTGTTAAAAAATATATACCTAATATATATATATATAAAATTAGAATACACAAGCACTTAACACAACAAATGAAATCTATGTAAATCAATTAATTTATGAGAATTATAAACCCAACTCCCAACCGGTTTGGGAAATGAAATTCTAAAACCATTCGCTAAGACTTTTCAAAGTTTTTATGTTGAAATCTAAATAACTCAATTATTCGAACACTCAAGTAATTCAATTACGTACGTCTTCACCGTGGGACAAAAGTAGATGCTATATATTGGCCTTCGTTGCTTTTGGCATTATCTCTTTGTCTTTTACATTTGTAAAGCTTTTTAATTAGTCTCTCTTATTGTACGTGGTCGGCCGGAAGAGTGGAAGAGATAACACATTTATTCCACGCTACTAATTTAGACATCCACGCATATTTCTCATCACAAACAAAAGAAATTGCCTTTAGCACAATAATTATCTTTCTAAAGTTGACATATTTACAATATAATCGTCAAACTTTGCGAATTATATATATTGATTTGTTTATGATTCACACATAAACAAAGCTTTGTGTAGAATTAATACAATTTATAAGTTTTCAACGGATTATGGTGTAAAGTTGGGTTTTCAGAACTCATCTTCAACAAATTTTAGTTTTAATTGTTTTATATTTTACGTTTTCAACTTACATAAAAATCGGACTTTTAAAGCTTTTGTAAAAATAAAATATTATAAAAATAAATTATGAGAACATAAAATATATCTTTTAATAAAAAATTAACTCTGCGTTGATGGTTTAAGAAAAATGCACAAAGAATTTGGGTTCAAAGTGTTCTCTGATGGAATTAGTTTTTAGACCGTCTAACATGATGATATTTTTTAGCTGATTAGGGAGCCGATAAATCGATTTTGAATTTGCATTTGCTGGTCCATCTAGCTAACGGTCAGCAACAGAGTTTTGTCCCATGTTGATGTGTGATATGAACATGGATGGAGTAAGTAGATTCCTGCAACATTGAAGCATACGTTGTAAGTACCAAAGAGATTTATTAGTAGCTAACATGGTTAGAAGTATTAGTGAGTCAACCTAGATTTCAAGATCATATATTTTCAATTTGTTGCAAAGAATCAGACCATCAAATATAGCATGAGTTTTTGTAAGAATATGACTTAGTTTTCCATAGGTTCAACCAATAGTGACCTTGATATCCCGTTTATAGTCTCTTATAATGGCACTGCCGGAAGCTTCACCAGTTATTGAACATGAGGCATCCATGTTAAGTTTAAGACAAGGAGCATAGGGTGGATTCCAATGGATAGCCTTGAATTTTTTGGGCTACTTTAAATGCTGAAAGCAGTTAAACTCGTAAGCCTTGTTAGAATCATTTGTCTATAAGCGTTTGTTCAGTAGTTTAGCCATGTCTAACTTGAGGATAACCTAGTTGACTTGATTAATAACTGTTGTAGGAGATGAGGCTTGTTGGTTGAATTTTTTCTTGTTTTCGTGTTTCCAGATAGTCCAACAAATGACAGCGGGTAGAGTAGACCTTATGTGAATCTGATTAGGAGCAAACCAAACCCAAAGTCTGATAATATGAGAGAGGGACATATGGCTAGAAATCCTGACTTTAAACATTGTACTGAAGTGAATCCAAACTGTTCAGGCTAGATAACATTGAACAAAACTGTTCTTGATATTTTCAATGTTTCCACAATGTTGACACATGGAGACTTTCTGATCTAAAGAACAGATTCAACTGAGACCCAATTGAGAAGGAGCCTCTATAAGAAGAAGGAGAACTTAACCGGGGTGACTATGTTCCAGATATTAGTGTATAAGTTAGATAGGGAACTTTTAATTCAAAGAGTATTCCAAGTGTCTTTAAACGATAATTCTGTTGAGGAACTTGCAGTCCATTGTCGCTTGTCAGGTAGGTGAGGCTTGATAGTAAAGTTAAAGATTCTATTGATGGTAACTGATGTAACAGAAAAAGACAGCCTTGTTAGATTTCATTTGTTATTGGACCAGAAATCATTGACTTTGGTTTGTAGGTACGAGGTTGTATTATTTGAAGTAGAGAGGTTCAATATAGGGTTGGTTTGACACCACTTGCCTAACCAAAACTCACAATTTCCTTGACGTAAAGACCAGAAATAAAGGCTTCAACAATACTTCTGTTGTCATGAAGTCTCTTCCAAACCCGAGATCTCTTATTAAACATGTTGACTTGCATTAGATGATTTGTGGAGCAATACATAATGTGCATGACATTAGACCACAAGCAGGAATTTTGTATGAATTTATTCTATAGTTTACATGAGTAATTTTTGTATTCATTTGTGCCCCTTTATTGTAATTTTACTTGGATATCTTCAATTTTTAGAATGTTTAATCCACATTTATTGTAGGGAAAGAAGATCTTGGACCAGTTAGCCCACTGGATGGGTATGTGGTGTTTATTTGGCCCCATAAGAATCTATTACATATGGCTTTAATTCTCTAGACGGTGTAACCTAGAAGCAGAGAGTGTTGTAGTTGATAATTGGGGATGACCATCACGATTGATTGAATAAGAGTGAGTCTCCCACCAAAGTTGAGCAAGGTATATCCCAATCTTGAACTTTATTCCTTAATCTTGAGATTAGTCATTCATAATCAAAAGTTGTGTTTATGTTGTGGATGATTTTTCCCAGATAAGACATAGGGAATGACTTTTATTTTAAACCAATGAGTTGGTGGATAAGATTAGGTTTACTTGATGTGGCTGAGTTAGGGAGAATGAAGAATGATTTATCCTTGTTGATTAGTTTCCTAGTTTGTGCCTGGAACTTTGTTAGGAAGCTCTTGATAACAGAAACACTAAGTTTTAAACTGTTAGTTAAATTAATGGTATCATCAACAAAAGATAAGCAAAAGATAGTATAGTTATTTGAGATTTTATATCTTAGGCTAGGATGTTCAAAAAATAGGGTTTTTAGACCTCTTATTATGAATTCTTTAGCTAGGATGAATAGACTAGGGGGTACGAGATCTTATTGTCTAATATCATTGGTAGCTTTAAAAAATTGTTTAGCTTCTCCATTAATAATGATGGAGAATCTAACATTGTTAATAGATTTCATAATAAGATTGATAAATCTTTGATTAAAACCAAAGGTTGTTAGGATCAGACTTATCAAAGGTTTTTAATAGATCAAGCTTAAGGATTAGATTCCCTCATATACTCTTCTTGTTAATAATAAAGGCAAGCTCTTTAGTGATTCAGATGTTATCTTGAATACATCTGCTTTTAACGAAACCACTTTGCTTTATTAAGATACGCTTACGTAATAGAATAAAGATTCTATCATTCAGAATTATGGAAATAATCATTTTGAACACATTGCATAAACTAATAAGTCTATAATCACTCCATGTTTTGGGGTAATATTTTCTAGAAATTAGACAAATCGCAAAAGCATAAACATTAGTAGGAACATATTCACCATTTAAGAAAGATATAATTACAGAGCATAGATCAGTAGCTATGATAGGCCAGTATTTGCGATAGATTTTAATGTGGAATCCATCTACACATGCAATAATGTCAGGATTTAAAGCAAAAAAAGAGTTGTAGATATTATGGTCACTAAGTAAGATCAGTAATAATAGAATACTTGCTAAATGAGTTGAGTAATTATTATCAGTTAGTAAAGTTTTAAAGTATGATATAACAATTGATTCAATTTCATGAGGATCATGAGTTCATATGTTGTTAACTTGGATTATGTTGATATAATTTTTCTTCCATTTGTTTTTGAGATATGAGCGAAAGGCTGTTGTATTCCTGTCACCAGTTATGGTCTAGTGGATCTTGCTTTTTTGTTTCCAAAATATTTCTTCTCTGGAAATTAATTGCAAATAATGGGCATTGGAAATGTCCACATTAGACGTGTTCTCAACATATGGAGTGTCTTGATAGCATTATTCCTGAAATTTCACATTATTTTTGGATTGCGATGTTGAGTTAAATATGTTACCCAATATGTCTATGTTCCAAGTTTTGAGAAAGGCTTTAAGTCTCTTGACTTTTAGCCAAAATCCTTAAATAAGATAGCCAGTTACTTCTTGGTCCCAGGTGGTCTTAATAATTAATTTAGGTCAGGGTGGTCTAGCCACATATTCTAGAATTTGAAGCTAGATTTTACTTGAGATATATTGTTAAATAACATGATGCAAAATGGGGAATGATCAAATCATGTCTTTGCCATGTGAGTGGCAATTGTAGATGTAAATTAGTTTATCCATGGTTGTTGATTAATACTATATCTAGACGCTTCCATTTATGGGATTTAGATCAATTGAAGTGGGTTTTTTTGAAGGGACTTATACATTAATTAGGTTTTCTATGTTTTAGCTAGGTATTTGATTGAGTCAGGATTGTATAAGAAGGCGGAGAGGGGGGGGGGGGGAAGATTAATTAGGGTAATCCAGACGGGAGAAATTGCAGATTATCTTCTAGTTTAAAATGTTGGAGTCCATTTAAGAACCCTCATGGTATGTTTTCCTATAGTCCAGACATATATTTCCATATACATTTATATCTTATTAGAGATACAACTCTATCATTAGATGTCTTGAATCCCATAAAGCAAGGATGACAATACCCTTAAACTTGAGTGAGTAAAAAAAATTGGATCTTAGGCATTTGAGGTCTTCCATTAGAGAATTTGCCGATGAGATTAATTTTTGCCTTGAGATTCCAGGATGGCCTTATTATAGAAATATAATATTTTTGAGTTTGAATGTCAATTGATTCATGGATCAATTTTTTAGTGCTTGGCTTGGTGATTTTAACATAGCTTTTGTGTTGATATGAATTATGTATTTGATTACAGTTCTAGGGTTCAAACATTAGGTTGGTGTAATAGTCTATGGTTTGAGGCTTGGGAGGAGAGGTTGGTTTGTAACTGGTATGAGATGAGGGATAAAGTTCCTAGATCGATGGAAGGCAGTCTTGGGAGATTTTAGAGAAGTCATCTTGCAACACTCACGAGTCTTGGTTTTCAGAGGGATTTGAGGATTCTGGAGAGATTCAGATGAGACGATTGAGAGACGCTGTTGCAGATAGGGTTACTGACATTCCAGAGAAGAAGAATCAACATCGAGTTTAATAAGAATATAAAATCTGAATAATTCTTATTAGACCACTCTGTCTTGTTCCTTAGCGCACTCTCGACTCCAATCAAGACAGAGTGGCTCATCATATCGTCATAATTCTGTTACTAAACGGTAATGATATATAAAAACAATTAATTATACAATTAATCGGGTTTTGCGTTGGTCCACTTCCAAAAGATCACATACTAGTTGAGATATGTTATTACTTATATACACATGATCCTTCCTATGTTTAACTGATGTGATATGTGAGAATTTGGTCGTCACCCTAACAAATCCTCCTCTCGAACAAAGTACTAAATTAGCCTACTCTCAGTTGACTTTCATCCGTCCACTCTAATCAGGTTGGGGCTACCTGAACCCTGAAGGCACTACGAATGTTGCTGCTCACTTCCTATTAGACCACTCCGTCTTGTTCCTTAGCGCACTCTCCACTCCAATCAAGTCAACCCGCTTGATGAGCCACAAACACTCATAACTAGGATCTATAGAGCAGATAACTTTGAGCATGGCTATTAGTTCATCATATATTTTTGGTTCATCATGCTGTAATTTGGGATGTGAGACTTTGGTCGCCACCCTACCAATTTACATATATTTTACTCTCTAACTAATCTAAAACCATATTTTATACTATAATATATAACGAAGCATAACAATATTTGATGAGAACTATAAATCCGATCAACATATTGCACAACTAACAAAAATCCAAATTCTAAATCTCATGGTATTTCACGAAACACTAATGACGTCAAGGTATAAGCAGAATCATGATGAGTGATAGATCTTGGATATATTTGAGTTTGAGCGATGTTAGGGTTTTAGCAGAAAATCAAAAATATTGTTGATAGTACTTTAAAATCCGAGATTGTAAAGTGATTTGAACAAGAGAAATGATCTATTTAGAATGGTGAAAACATTAAAAATAGTTCACGAAGTAGACCATAGTTCATCGGTTCTCTAAAATGATACATTCACTCATTAAAATCGATCCAAAAATGATACCACCTGCTTTTGATACATGTGATTCCCCAACCTGGCGCTATCGTTAACCAGATAAAAGAACGAAAGTGGATTATAAATGGATTTTTTTTATAAAAAAGAAAAAAATAAGAAACGAACGTAAAAAACACACGTAAGATATCCATTTAATTTAGAAATATAGATTAGTACCCAATCAAAACACAAAAATAGAAAAAGAAGAAGAGGATAAAATATATAGGGAAATGAAATATTTTGAAAAATAGGAAAAAGTGAAGTAATAATCTATCCGAATTAAGATTAAAAAAATTAGACAATGGATTAGCAACATATTAAATATTAAATGATTGGTTACGAAAGACTCTTAATGTTTACTTCAGGAATTCCGAATGAACACACCAATACAACAACTAATACAAGAGAAACTAAGAAGCCCCCGGTCATCGTAACTAAGGCTAACTAAAATCAATCACAACTTGGATAGAAGACTTTATATAATAAGTATGGCTAGAGATAAGAAATCAATTAAAAAGAACAATGTACTTATCTAAAATATAGGATCAAACAGCAAAGCAAAAAGTAAAACTTATCTTATGTTCAAATTCTAAGTTCACCGATTCTAAAAAGAACATAGTCTCAAAGATTATAAGTGAATCTTACACAATTGGTTTTGAATTATAATATTTATATTAGAAAGTATTATATTTTTATATTACAATTGAATTTTTCGATTTTATTTTTAATTGTTTTATGAGTTGAAAAAATATTAGCAAATCTACATATATTCACCATATAGAAAAACAGCGTTTAGTAAACATATAATAAAATTAGTTAAAAATATTGTAAATAAAATAAAATAGAAAACTGCAAGGCCTAGGGGGTCCAAGTCTCCACGGGCCTCACCATGAATTTTCCAAGCGGATATAAATGAGGTTTCCAGCCATAGACAATCTAAATATTTTTCAATAATTTTAAGCCCAACATTTATATTTGGAGATAATATTGAAAAATAGTAAACTTAACAGCCAAATGAGGAGAAGAAGACCGCCAATAAATACAGATCTCTAAAAAGTAATCGAGTTGGTTGAGTAAGACAAGTTTCTGATAAAAAAATTGAATTTGATTTTTTCTACATACGCTTTTTTTAGTTGAGTCTATCACTTTTTGTGGTTTACTTTTTTGCGTTGGTTCACAGGCTATTGCGTCAGACGGAGGATTTACCCTGTGCGCACCCGTTAAATAGTCGCGGCTGGTTCTCTATAAAAATAAAAGAAAAAAAAACTATAAATGCAACGACATATAGAATAGAGATAACAGTAGATAAAAAGCATGCATGTGAAAAGAAGAGTCATACATATACTCCGTCTGTTCCATTATATTTGACGTTCTAGACAAATATATTTATCTCAATTTAATTGCCATTCTTAAATTCCAAGATGGTATTAATAGCTATATACCATTTATATCCTTCCTCTTATAATTAATTTACTTTAGTTTTGTCTTCCATACCTATTACTTATAAAGATTATAACTAGTCCAACGTACCGCAAACATCACAAAGCACGTCAGTTTGAAATGAAGTAGTTTTGCTGTACCGTTGAACATTCCATAAACGATAATACAATGGCAACCTGCATGATGAAAAACACACCAATGACAAAAGGAGAATATCAAATGACCAAAAGCACCGGGACATCTTGGCCTCCAGTATCTCGCCTGAACATTTTAAACACACCAATAACAATCCAGAAAGGAAACTCTGAGTAAAATTTGTCTAAGAGAAGCCAAATACCTATAGCCTATAGGTACATTTTACCTTGAATTATACTCAGATGTAAGCCTATCTATATAGGGAACTGCTACTATTTATATATTATTTTTTAAAGTTTGCTGGACAAATCATCGATGTGACGTAATAGCCTGCAAACCAAAATCAGAAGATAAACTATAAAAGATCATAAACTCAGCCAAAAAAATATTTACAAAAAAACTCGCACTCATGATCTTAAATGATAAGAATGTCTTACTCCACCAATTCGCGGATCAATGAATTTTTATCTATGGGCTTTTAGACCCTCTCATCTTCCGGTGCCACAGCGTAATCAAATGTAGTTCATGTACTATTGTGGAAATTCCCCTGGCACATGTATAGCAACACACATCCAATGCTGAAAATGAAAAGGTGGACAAAGAGGGATCTAAGAAAATACACATTTAATCAAATAATCAATGGCAGAATGAAAACTAAAAGAAAGAAAAAGGAAGATTTATATGGTTTGGATGGCGAAGAATGTTTTGGACAAAATTTAATTAATTGGTTAAAAGAGTTGAAATATATTGTTGGTTGATAATATTTTTTAATTAATAAAAATATTGAATTAGTAAAAATATTATTTTGAAAAAATTGAGAAAAAATTAAAAATAGAAAATATATATTTTTTCTTCAATTCTCTCATATTTCTTCAAAATATTATCTTATTTCTAACAAATTGGTACAAGAGTTCTGTTCGATCAAACAACTCAATTCCTCTTTCTTTTTTGTTCCTCAATTAACCAAAGAAAATTATAACAAATGGAGTGTTCATATGAACGCTCTGCCAGGATCACAAAAAAATGGGAGGTTGTTGAAAAAGGGTACAACGAAGTAAAAGATGATGAAGAAGACAAATTAACACCAACGCAAAAGGAAGATCTAAGAAAATCAAGAAAGAAAAATAAAAAAATATTTTTTGGATACATCAATGAGTCCAATTGTATGAAGCAACTTAGAAAAAAATTTCTCGTGCCACTTCAATAAATCAAGCATGGGAGATTTTGGAGAAATCATTCAAAGGAGATGAAAAGGTAAAAAAAATTCGATTACAAACTCTTAGAGGGAATTTTGAAAGTTTACAGAAATTAGAGTCCGTTTTTTTTTATTCTTATTATTGTTCACGAGTCTTGTCCATTATCAACCAATTAAAAATAAATGGGGAAACTTTGGATGATACTCGTGTAATTTAGAAAATTCTTCCCTCTTTGGATTCAAAGTTTGGCTATATTGTGGTTGCTACTGAATAGTCTAAGGATTTAAGCATCATGAGGATTGATGAATTTACAGGCTCATTGAAAGCTCATGAGAAAAGATTAAATAAGAAGAAGATTGAAGTAACATTAGATCGAGCATTACAATCAAACTTGTCTCTAAGTGAAGAGAAAGAAGATTCCAATAATAAATGAGAAAAGACCGTGATCATTTTGCAAGAGAATGGAACAAAACAAACAAAATCAAAATTTTAAAGGTTCACAAAGAGGACATGGATGTGGAAATCAAAGATGAATAGGATCTTAAACTTATGGAATGGATCATTATGAAAATCGATGGAAAGAAACAAACCAAAACCAGAATTTTAGAGGTATGCAAAGAGAATGTGGACGTGGAAATCAAATAGGAACATGCTTCATTGCTTGTGACTCATCGTGAGGAGACTGATGATTTCCGGTACATATACACTAGTGCTAGCAAACATATGACTAGAAACAAAAAACTATTTTCAAAATTCTTTGAAGCTTCTCTATATTGAGAAAATTCTTCACTCTTGGGATTCAAGTTTTGACTATATTATGGTTGTTATTGAAGAATATAAGGATAAGGATTTAAGAATCATGACCATTGATGAATTAACGGGCTCACTGAAAAGCTAATAAAAAAATATTAAATAACAAGAAGAATAAAGTAGCATTAGATCAAGCACTACACTCAAACTTGTCTCTAAGTGAAAATAAAAAAATCTTCAAAAAATAAAAGGGAAAAAAATTGTGGTCATTCTGCAAGAGAATTATACATAACAAACAAAAATCGGAATTTAAAGGTTCATAAAAAGGACATGGACATGGAAATCAAAGATGAATAGGCTCATAAACTTATGGTTTGAGTCATTATGAAAATCGATGGAAGGAAACAAACCAAAATCAGAATTTTAGAGGTTCACAAAGAGAATGTGGACGTGAAAATCAAATAGGAACAGTTCGTGGGTATTTTGAGTGTTTTAATTGTCACAGATCTGGTCATATGGCGAGCGATTATTGGTACAAGGAAAAAGAAAAAGATGAAAATAATATGGTGCAAAATAATCAAGAAAATGTATTGCTTGTTACTCATGGTGAAGAGACTGATGTTTTGTGGCACATAGACATTGGTGGTAGCAAACATATGATAAATTACAAATAAAAATCAAAATTATTTGAAGCTTATATATATTAAGAATTTTTTTTTTTGCTTTTTGGATTCAAAATTTGACTATATTGTGGTTATTATTTAAGAATTTAAGGATTTAAGCATCATGATCATTGATGAATTAACGGACTCATTGAAAGCTCATAAAAAATTCTGAATAAGAAAAAGAAGGAAGTAACGTTAGATCAAGTACTATAGTCAAACTTGTCTCTAAGTGAAAAGAAAGAAGATTACAAAATATAAGAGAAAAAGATTATGGTCATTTTGAAGAATTTCAAAGGTTCACAAAAAGGACATGGACGTGGAAATCAAAGAGGAATAGACTCCTAACCTTATCGAATGGTATGGAAAATCTTACAAAATTAATGGTGTTGGTGAATTATAATTCAAAACAAAGCAAAGTAAGATTGAGAACATGTATGATGTTTATTTTGTTCATGACCTTAAAAATAATTTTCTTAGTGTTGGGAAACTACTGAAGAAGGGGTATGATATTCATTCTCGTGACACAACATGTTAATTATTATTGAATAATCAGTTTCTATGCTAAAGTTGGAGTAGCACAAAATAATATTTTCTCACTCACGCTTTAAAGTCAGAATATCTCTTGCTTGATTAGTTCTCATGAAGCAGTTGCAAAGTTATGGCATGATCAATATGAACATTTGAATTATAGAAATTTAAAGATGCTTTCAAGAAATATGATGGTCAAGGGTTAACCAAATATTAGTCGTCTTGATGATGTATGTGAAACTTGTCAGTTTGGAAAGCAACATAAGATTTCGTTTTCATCTCAATTCTCTTAGAAAGCAAAAATACCACTGCAACTTATTTATTTAGATATTTATTGTCCAATGACAGTTCAAAAACTTTTTTCGTGTTTCATTTCCAAAGAAATTGAAAATAAATAGCTCTATGGATGAATACTTAACCAAAATGAATATTTTTACTATTAATCAGGCTCTAGCAGTTTCACATATGTCTGAATTAGTGTTTCAGGTCCTGGAAGGTTTGGACTCTGAGTACACTCCCATTATTGTTAGCCTAGTAGATAGATAATAAAGGTCGCGGAATTTATGGATTTACAATCTACTCTCCTTTATTTTAAGAGCATACTAGACTAGCTAAACAAGTTATCAAATAACTTGAACAATCGAAACCTTACAACAACTAATAACTCTATTAGTAGAGGAAAAGGCATATCAAACAACAAGAACTCAAACAGTTACATAGGCCATAACAACTTTAGGCTATAAAGGCGGAAACAACAACTATAAAGGATGTCCATGCTATAGAGAAGGCAAAGGTTTCTAGATACACCACTCTGAACAAGTCAAATTATAAAATTTATGGCAAGTATGGCCACTAAAGACCTTACTGGCTACTTCAAGGATGACCCAAGTGTTACGCTTTCTATTCCAACTGGCCAAGAAAAACCAGATAAGACCAAGGATTATTTTTGGAAACTCAAGACCATACACAAAATGAACCAGAATAAGACCAAAGAGTATTTATGAGTTCTAATAGTTCTGTTACTTATCATGTAAGAGGGACCCTAGTCTAATTAGTCAGAAGCTAAGTATTCTGGTAATAAATCTATTATTATTGGTAGTGGTGAAACGATAAGCATACAAATGTAGAAAGTTGTATCCTAGATATACCTATAAATAGAATTTTAACATTGAAAAACATTTTACATGTTCCAAAATTTAACAAAAATATTTTGTCAGTTTATCAACTTACACTACAAAAGCTTATTTATATTGAGTTTCATAATAATGTTTCCTTTTTTAAGGACAAGGCCACATGGAGAGTGCTTACAAGGACAACTAAGAAAGGATTATACAAGCTGGAAAGTGTTGTTAGTTTGAATTAGTCCAGTCCTAAAGGCTCATATTATCTTCTTAAAGTTTTCAATGTTTATATATTACCTAAGAGTCAACCTGTATCTAGTAATTTACTCGCCTTAAGATAATTATGGCATATGAGACTAGGCTAACCATACTATAAAGAGTTGTCTACTATTTTGAAGCATTGTAACTTAAGTTCAAAATCAAAAAATGAAAAAGAATTGTGATTCTTGCCAATTAGGAAAATCTCATTACATACACTATACTAGATCTGATTCTTAATTTCAACATATGCTAAAAATAATATATTCAGATCTTTGAGGACCCTCCTCAGTTATATCTAAGTCAGGTTATAAGTATTACATCCTATTTGTGGATAACTATTCCTAGTACACCTAGATTTATTTCTTAAAACAAAAAAGTGAGGCACTAGTTGTTTTAAAAAACTTTAAAATATTTGTTCAAAATAAATTTAATAGACATATAGAAGCTATCAAATCTGATTAAGGTGGAGAATTTAGGTCTTTTGCTCATATTACTAAATAATGTGGGATATTTCTTAGAACGGTATGCCCTCACACCTCTGCCTAAAATGATAGAGTTGAGAGGAAACACATACATATAGTGGAGACATGTCTCACACTCTTAGGCCATTCTAATGTACCCAGTAGTTTTTATCCAGAGGATTTCCTAACTGTAACATACTTGATAAATAGGTTGCTTATAATTATCCTAGGAGATGTATGACCTTATAAAAAATTCAAAGAAAACCTAATTATCAATTTCTTAAAAAAGATTGGTTGTTCTTGTTTTTCTTGCTTAAGACCCTATCAAACTTATAAAGTTAAGTTTCATCCAACTAAAATTGTGTTTCTAGGTTACACTGACACACATAAGGTTTACAAGTTCCTTATTTCTACTATCAGAATCTATGTTTCTATCAGTGTTATTTTCAATGAACTACAATTTTCATTTTCTACTGGTTTTAAACACTAAAAACCATGAGTTCACCCACATAATTACCTATATTCCTGGATCTTCAACTAGTGTATTTGGGTTAGGTTCTAAATAATACCACTATTGCATTGGCTTAGCACCTACATACACACATTACAATGATACATACACTTCTCAGCAACAAGACTCACCAATCATACAAACAAAACAAACCACACACCAGTTAATTTATGTCATAGTCATACTATATTACCTATTCAGCGCACAAATAAACATACTCAATCTTCATACCATACACATGACATGTTACGAACAAGCTTTCAATTAACATAGGTAAATTAAAATCCACCAACCATAAATCACAACATGTCTTCACATAGTAAGAGTACTTTTTTGATAAAAAAACTATCATCAATCCTACATAGACACCCAAATCAAAACACATATTCATGCAAATATATATTAATTATTAATATTCCTCTACCCCAATTCACTAACAGCTAGCCTACTAAAAATTCTAAAAACATTGACCTCATGATAACTAGGGAAAATTATGGTATTAGTAAACCTAAACACGCTTATTTTGGTCTCACCACCACTTCAACAGGGGTTTCATCAGAAGCTTATTTTTTTTTAGATATTATGACTAACCTTAATAAGTTTAAGGCTATACAGGTTGAGTTTGATGTTGTAGTAAGGAACAAGACCTGGTCCTTGGTTCCTTAGTATTCTACAATGAACCTAGTTAGATGCAAGTGGATCTATAAGGTCAAACATAGTTATAATAGATATATTCAATGTTACAAAGCAAGATTGGTGGAAAAAGGGTTCCACCATATACATATATTGAATTTACAGAGACTTTAAGTCCAATGATTAATGAATCTACCATTAAACTGATCTTGAATTTAGATTCTATAAGGATTGGGTTATTAGACAGTTTGATATCAATAATGCATTTCTAAAAGAAATTACTGATATTTTTTTATGATGAAACCTAAAGGGTTTGAGGATTCCAACATACCATCTCATGTGCGTCAACTACAAAAGGATCCTTACGATTTAAGACAAGCTATAAGAGTATGGTATTCTAAACTCAAAAACTTTTTAATCTTATAGGGCTTTAAAAGTTATTTTGCAGACTGCTCTATGTTTTACTATGTGTCAAGGTAGACTATTATAATCCTACTAGATTATGTTGATGATATTATCATCACTACTAACAAATGTATTTAATTACAGAAGCTTATTGGCAGACCCATCATTACATTTACTCAAAAAGATATGGGTAACCTACAATACATTCTTAACATTGAAATTTTCAAAGACTCAACTGGATTTCATTTTTTCACAACAGTAATACATTAAAAACCTATTGGCTAGCAAATGACTTACTAATACCAATCCTTGTTTCAAATTTATGTATGTCACCCTGCTATCTCACTTCATGATTGTGAGCCTTTTCTACAATAAAAAAGATATCAAAACTTGTTAGGTTAATTAAAATATCAATTGCACATGCAAGCATACATTACACACTCTATGAACTAACTTAGTCTTTGAAAAATATCCTACAAATACACATTTACCTATAGTAATAGATTAATTAGATACTTGTGTGGGATACTATCTATGGAACTTCTTATTAAACTCACTATTGATCTTCATTGTATTGGGTTCATTAATTCAGACTCGGTCTCTTTATTGGATGATCAATATTATGTTTATGGTTATTATTTATTCTCTGGGCACACACTAGTATCACAATCCTTGAATAAATAGAATATGGTGGAAAAATTGACAATGAGTCTGAGTATCGTGCCATTGATAACCTCTATGTAGCTTATTTGGATTTACTTTATACTCAACGAACTTAATTTTATGGTACCATGCTTTCCAGTAATTTGGTGTGATACTTTAGGAGACAATTCTATTGCCTCAAACCCGATATTTATGCTAGGACGAAACATATCAAGTTTGAAATTTATTTTTGGGGATCATGCAATACAAGGCACCTGCGACATCCGATATGTCCTCTCTCGTGATCAGGTCGTTGACCTCCTCACTAAGATCCTTGCATATAGCCAATTTTTTTTATGAATAAACTTAAACTGATTGATTCACCCCTTCGTTTGAGAGGGAAGGAAGGATAAGAGATCAAAATTTAGACACAAAGTATCTCCACGATAGGGAATCTACTTATCAGTCAAGGTCGACTTTAATAGAAGTCTGAGGCAACTGAATTTTATGGTAAGAAGTGACTCGAGTTATTTGAGTCGAGAAGAAGAATAATATGGGGTTCAAGTGTTCTTAAATCTCAAGTCAGCCCTATTTTTTTTATATCTGGGGTCATAGATCGACCCAATCTGTTTTTTCTAGTCCAAACCCAACGACTATTGTTAGACTAATTAAAAGTAGTCCAAGACCAAGAAGATTGGTGTGGATTAAAGTAGCCTGAGGGTAGGCTGGTAATTTCAAGTAGAGTTTCAGGGTGGTGTAAGGGTGTTTCAAGGTGGTGTAAGGGTGTTTCAAGGTGGAGAGAGAATTAAGCAGCTTGGCAGCAGTTAATTTTCATTACCAGAAGTTAATGCTGGTGGTTGAGTATTTATAGTATGTTATTTGGGCCCTTATGGGCTTTCGGGTCATATTTAATGGACCCGGGTCATGTTTAAAGACCCATGAGTTTTTAAGTAAGTGGGCAGGTAGCTTAGTCAGAAAGTGTTTAGGTTTTTTAGTACTTTAGTCATAGTTCGAACTGCCTCAGGCTCACAGTTTTCGAAGTCATCTGTCCGGTCCTCAAATCCTGTCCGATTTGAGTTCTTAGTGTCTGTCCGGTTTCCGGGGAGATTTACATTGGTCTGCCCTTACGGGGAGCGTTCTGAATTCGGACTCATCAGGAGCCCCTTTTTAGGTGTTTGAACAAGCGTCCTTGTCAAAGAACTGAAAAACAGTCCGATTTAGGAAGTGGTTCTCGATTCGAAGAGAGTTGTGGATAAACCCGGACAGACCGAACGTTACGAATTCTAAACGGTTCTTGCCAGAGTTAATGGGACACGTTTCATTCTCTGATTGGTCACTTTAGCCGTTTTTTCACCTTGAACTTCGCACCACTTTCTCGAACAAGTTACCTCTTTTAAATGCCATTAATGACATCAGCGCCGTCTTTTAATCATTGCCCAACTTTTCGGATTCTCCTAGGAATCAACTCCTTTTTTCACATTTACTATAAATTCTCATTCACTTTTCACTGTCTCATTATCTCTTTCAAATTTCACTCTGCAATTTCACCCAGAGCTTTATCTCTCTAGAATTCGAAACTTCCTTGGCTGTTTATGTTTACAGCAAGAACAGCACTGATCAAAGGCGGCTGGCTTAACCTCTCGGAGTTGGAGAAAGCACAAAGGGTCGAGAAGGAAAAAAGACTTGCAGCAGGGCTACCATCGTCGCCTGTTGAGAAACCAGCCTCTTCAATCGCAGAATCTGATAGAGGTTCATCTTCTTCCAAAGGTACAAAACCCAAAAAGCTCTTTCAATCAACGCTCTCCCCCATAGTATCTGGCTCCTCAGTTCAGGAGTCGATCCCTGCTGTTGAACCGGGAGTTACTGTCACAAGTGTTAGGAAAAAATCTCCTTTCATTGCTATGGGGTCTGACTCTGACCATTCCCCGGATAAGTTAATCATGAAAAGGCCAAGTCGGTTGGTCAAAGGGCTTTTTTCTAAAAACACACCCTCGAAATCGGGGGCAAAAAATAGTGAATCAGGGTCTGGGGCAACTACAAGGGCTCCCCGGGAGAGGCTGTCAGGACTAGAGGCCAGCAGCCCACTACCCCCCAAGGAATCTTCTACCTCAGCAACTCAAATTGAGGTGAGAAGTCGAGTAAATACGGGCAGCCAACAGTCCGGAGGATCAGCTCTGCCAAGCCTCAATCCTCCCCGGACTACTTCTACTGAAGCTCCCCCAACGATTATGGAGGAGAGGATGGAGGACTCCACTGAGGAGGTTAGATTTGAGTCCGAGTCCTCCGGACAGGCTGATACTGCTATTGTTGTTGCCAAGAAGGGCAAAGAGGACTTATATCTGAGGCGTCCGGACCTGCCGGAGAGCCTTGAAGGGAGAGTGGGGCCATGCTTTCATAAAGTTGAGTTCAAGTATCTTTTGGCCTTGCTGAAGCCCAAGTATGCGTTCATCCATACTTCAGATCTGGGTAGATTGCGCACAAAGTGGGGGATCCCTGAGAACGTAAAGATAAGGATTCCCATCGATCCGGAGACCCCGATGGATTGTAAAAAGAATGAAATAGTCTTCTTTACGGAGCTATTCAACTGGGGACTCAGGTTCCCACTGGACCCAGAGATAGTGCGCTACTTTCACTTAGTCAAACTCTGCCCATCACAGTTAATCCCCAATGGTTGGTTCACCTTGATGTCATGCATAATGGCATCCAGGCTATCCGGGATCCCTCTTCCTATGGAAGAGTTCGCTGCAGTGGCCAACCTGTGCAAGCACCATCAGTTCCCCTTCTACCATTTCAACATGGGGAACGATCTTAAAGCTGTTGATGATCTCCTGGAGTCGGAGAGCAAATGGAGGAGCCAATTCTTGTTTGTCAGTGGCTCGTGGGAAAATGGCAAGAAAATTAAGACCGGAGAGAATCCAAGCCTCCTCAGGAGTAGATGGAGGAGTGACCGTAAGTTTTTATTTTAAATTTCTGTTCGAATCTCTCCTTTCTTCTTTGTACTAACCAATTTCTCTTTTGTTTTAATAGAGTTGCCAAAGGAATTCGGGGACTACCTGAAGGCCGGACAGACTACCTGTGGCAAAATCAACGCATGGGCTGCAGAGAACTGGGAGAATCGGTTCCACAAGGCCTTCACTCTTGGAAACTTAGCAAGGTCCCATCTGTAGAACACGACAGGTCGGAGAGACCTAACCTGGGAAGAGCTGGCCACCCAGCCTGATGAGGACATTGTGTTAAGAAGGTCCCACGAGCTGGACGTGACACTCTACCTGCCTGCCCGGGCCAAAGCCCCAAGCAAAATGAAAGGCAAGAAGAAGAAAGGCAGGAAGGCGGAAGGAGATACTGAGAAAGAGGCCCCAACAGACCCAGAGGGACTGGCTCAGGTTCAAATCGATGCAGCCCTTTTACAAGTGGTGGAGCAGGAGAGCGAGAAGCAGGAAGTGAACCTTCCAAAACCTCTAAGGGCTTCCAAGAGGACTCGCAAGCAAACAAGTGAGAGTGCTGATAGGGAGGCCAAGAAGAAGAAAACTTCCCAAGGAGATGAGGTTGCTCTCCGGGATCCGGAGCCCTCTTTCCCTACTGACCCTACACTGGCCGAAGAGATCCCAAGAGACTTTCAAGAAGAGATCCCAAGGGAATTCCACACAGATGAAGTTGAGGGGGGAGAGCTTAACTTAGACGAAATGGACATCACCGGTCTGGGTGGACTTGGTGAATATTTTCTTGGGCTGCCCAGAGACGAGTTCGCAGGGCCCTATGTCCCTCCAAGCAGCTCCAACACAGTTAACTTCAACGGTAAGACTTTTATGGTTTCCAGTGAGAGGGATGTTATAGCCCATTCTCTTCTTAGCAATGTACAGCCAGTGCTTACTTTGGAAAGGCAAGTCCGAAGTCAGGCAGACACCATCAAAGACCTCAAATCTAAGAAGGAAAAACTGTCCGAGGACCTCCGGACTGCTGCCAATAAGGTTGATTTGCTCAAGGAGGCAAATGATCAGCTAAAGAAGAATCAAGACGAAAACAACACAAAAGTTGCTTCCTTGGAAGAGACCGTAAAAGATCTCCGGGCCAAGCTGTCCGGACTGGAGAAGGACCTGACAATCTCAAGGGGAGAAACTACAGCCAAGGAGAAGCTCGTCACCAACCTGACCACTGACAAAATTGCTTTAGAGAACGCAGTGACTCAGGCTGCTGAAGAAAAGGCTGCTTTGGTGAGGGATCAAGAGGCCATGATTAAGGCCAAGATCAACGCCTATGCCAGGGAGATGATCCAAAGCGAGGAGCTAATGATCCAAAAGGTGAAGTCTGATATGGTCCTCCTGTTTCACGAGAAATTCCCGAAGAGGAGATTAGGGGAATTATGGCGCTATGTGGATGATGATGATCTCCCATACTGGACCATGGTTGATGAGGGGTACTCCAGTGAGTATTCGTCTGGTGATGAAGAGGAAATCGGAGAGAGCCCAGGTGAGGAAGAAATTGACCCTAAGGGTAAGAAGATAGTCGAAAAGAAGAGCGACATCAAGGGCAAGAAAGCAAATGAGGGTGAGCCATCTTCAAAGGCTCAACCTTAACTTATAATTTATTTTGTTTATCTTTTATTCGAACTAAAGTCCTTGGAAGGCCAAGGCACTCTTTTTGTGATGGTGTCCGTATTATTCGGACAGATTTTTGTACTGTGCCCAAACTTGTTTAAAAAGTCCTTGGAAGGCCAAGGCAGTTTTAAGTTGTTGAATGAATATTTTATTTTGCTCAAGCATCCTCTTCTTTCATTATTTGTTTAAATAGCTGGAGTTTAAGTAGTTTTATTGTATTGTGAGAGTATTAAGACTCTCCGGCTAGAATTTAAATAGCCCTTAGATCTTTTAACCCGGGTAGTATGATAAGAGACAAAATTTTGAAAATACTTAGAGAATTTTGAAGAAGGCACCAAGTTTCATTGAAAGCTCTTCGTGCCACCGAAGAGGGGAAGGTATGCCCCCAAATATTTACATGGATGTTTAAACAAGTAAATATTTACACAAGTTTTATTCCAAGTACATTCGAAGGTGTTCAATATTCCAATGGTGAGTTAAAACCCTGCCATTTTTGTCTTCCAACCAGTATGTCCCAGGCTTGATTCTTTCAACCACAGTATATGGACCCTCCCAAGTTGGGGCCAGCTTTCCGAAGAGCTTTTCCTTAGTATGCAAGAAAACTTTCCTTAATATTTTATCTCCTAGTTGAAAATCTATTCTTTTAACTTTAGAAGCAAACCTGCTTCTCATCAAGCCCTGATAGTGTGCCATTCTAAGATGAGCTTTCACCCGTCTTTCTTCGATCAAATCAAGCTGATTTCTAATTGCCATCTCATTAGCCTGTCCGGAGAAGTTATGAACACGAAAGGAGAGGAGTGTCTTCTCTATGGGGGCTACTGCATCCATTCCATAGACCAAGGCAAAAGGGGATTCTTGTGTTGCAGCCCCAGGTGTTGTCCGGTAGGCCCACAAGACTTCTTGTAGATAACTAGGCCATTTCCCAGCAGCCCCTTCTAAATTCTTCTTTGAACCGGACAGTATCGTTCTATTAGCCACTTCAACTTGCCCATTGGCTTGAGGGTGGAAAGGTGAAGAAAAGCAGTGCTGAATACCTCTTGAGGCACATAAGCTTTCCATTTCTCTGTTGTCAAACTGTGGCCCATTGTCTGTTGTTATCTTCTGTGGGACACCGAATCTGCAACATATGTTGGACATAATGAATTTTATGACAACTTTTGAGGTTGTCCCTGCCAGGGGAGCTGCTTCTACCCACTTTGAAAAGTAATCGATGGCCACAATTATGGTTTTACGCCCTCCGGAAGCCACAGGGAGAGGTCCAACCAAGTCCAATCCCCATCGAGCAAAAGGGATGGGCTCAGAAATTGATTCCAAAGGAATAGCTGGTACATGAATTTCATTGTTGTACCTCTGGCATGGGTCACACCTTCTCACCAGCTCCTTAGCATCTTTCATGATTGATGGCCAATAATATCCGGAGAGTAACACTCTTCTTGTCAAAGCTCTAAATCCACAATGGGCTGATCCCTCACCATCATGCAATTCGGAGAGAACCATTTGTGACTCATGATCCCCTAAACAACGTAGGAGAGGTTTGATGTAGGACTTTTTGTACAAGACTTCTTTAATCATAATGAAACCACGAGCCCTGTGTTTCAATGTTCTGGCTTGTGTTTTATCCAAGGGCACGATACCACCGGACAGATATTGTATAAGAGGAGACCTCCAATCTTGAGGTCGATGTACCTGTATTTCAAAGACTTCCTCTTTTCCACCCTCACCAAGTTCAATAGAAGGGCTTTCAAGCACATGGATCCATGGGTAGGACTCCGTATATGCTATCGTTGCCAATGAATCTGCTAGCTCATTTTCTGCCCGGGGGATGTGCTCATAGAAAACAGCTTTAAACTTTAACGCTTCATTTTTGAGGAGGAGTAAATACTTGACCAATTGCTCCTTTCTAGCCTCTGATAGGCCCAAGGCATGGTGGACAAGCAACTGGGAGTCACTTAGTAGCTTGACCCTTTTAGCTCCACAGATATAGGCCAACTTTAACCCAGCTATGGCTGCTTCGTACTCGGACTCATTATTGGATGCCCTGAAAGCAAAACAAATAGCTTGGTACATATTGTCCCCGTAGGGGGAAGTGAGACATATTCCTGCCCCAGATCCCATGGTACTAGACCCTCCGTCTGTTCGGACAATCCACACTTTCTTGTCTTTTGAATCAGTAGGCTGCTCCGAATCCCTGTCAGAGTGGAATTCAACCAGAAAATCAGCCACAGCTTGGGCTTTTACCGCTGTCCGGGGAGCAAAGTCTATGTCGAAGTCCACCAACTCTACTGACCACTTTGTCATTCTGCTTGAAATGTCTGCTTTTTGAAGGACATTCTTTAAAGGGAAGGACGTTCGGACAATGATAGGATGAGCCTGGAAGTAGGGCCTCATTTTTCTTGCAGCTATTACCAAGGCCAATGCCAGTTTTTTGAGTTTCAAGTAACGCCTCTCAGCATCAATCAAGCTTTTGCTGATGTAGTACACTGGGTGAGGATGCCCATCAACCTCCCTTACTAGCACAGCACTGATGGCACAACTTGAAACAGCCAGATATACAAAGAGAGTCTCCCCATCAACCGGGTTGAACAAAGTCTTGGGAGAGGAAAGATGTTTCTTGATTTCATTAAATGCTTCATTACACTGTGGTGTCCATTCAAACCCCTTTGCACCCCTCAAGGTTTGAAAAAATGGAGCACACCTGTCCGAAGACCTGGAGATGAATCTGTTCAAGGCAGACAATCTCCCCGTTAATCGCTGTACTTCTTTAATGTTTCGAGGAGGCTCCATTTGGAACAAAGCATTGAGTTGGTTCGGGTCGGGCTGTATTCCATGCTCACTTATGATATACCCTAAGAACTTCCCGGACTGCACTCCGAACACACACTTTTCAGGGTTTAACTTTAAATTCACTTTGGCCAAGTTGGCAAAAGTCTCTTGGAGATCGGACAAGTGCAACTGCTCATCCACGCTTTTCACCATCATATCGTCAATGTAAACCTCCATATTTCTTCCAATTTGATCAGCAAATGCCTTGTTGACTAACTTTTGATAAGTAGCCCCAGCATTTTTCAAGCCAAAGGGAATCACCTTGTAGCAATGTAGACCCCTATCAGTGACAAACGTAGTATGCTTTTGATCTTTTGGATCTACTTGGATCTGATTGTACCCGGAGAAGGCATCCATGAAGGAGAGTAGCTTGTTCCCAGAAGTAGAGTCTACTAACTGATCTATCCGGGGGACCGGATACAATTCTTTTGGACAAGCTCGATTGAGGTCTGTGAAGTCAATGCACATACGCCATTTTCCATTCTTCTTTTTTACTAAGACAGGATTGGCAGTCCACAAAGGGTATTGAGATTCTTTAATGTGCCCCATCTTTGTGAGTCTGTCAACCTCTTGCACTATGACATCAGCCTTTTCTTTTGAGAAAGCTCTCCTCTTTTGTACCACTTGTGCCACATCTCTCCGGACAGATAGGTGATGGGAAATCACCTCTGATGGAACTCCAGTAACATCAGTATTGCACCAAGCAAAAACGTGCTGATGGTTTTTCAAGAATTTCAACATCTCTTCTTTCAACATTGGTGGCATTTTGGACCCTATCCTGACACTTTTTCCTTCTTCCAAGCAGTGCGTTTCAACCTCTTCAATCGGAATCAACACTCCGGGGGTCTCTCTGGGGTCATTAATTTCACCCTCACCCCCAGGAAGACCCTCGGACTGCTATTGATCATTTATACGGACTGCCCCCAGCGTTCGTGGAGCCAAGGCAGTGGCATAGCATTCTCTTGCAATCTTCTGGCTGCTCCGGACAACCCCAACCTGTCCCTGAACAGCATATTTTAAACACTGATGGACTGTCGAAGCCACTGCATGCATCCTAGAGAGCCAAGATCTCCCCAGAATAGCATTATAGCAAGTGGGACAATCCACCACAATGAAGAGTATTTTAACCATTTTCTTGAAAGGGCCCCTCCCCAATAACACCTCTTCTTCAAACTCCCCGATCACATCGGCTGAGCTGCCCGTGAAACCCACAATTGACCTGTCCGACTTCTGAATCACAGCTGGATTTTTCATTTTCTTGTAAGTGTTTAGAAAAAGGATATTGGCAGAGCTTCCAGTATCCACCAGAATTCGCCTTATCTCATTGCCCCCTATAGATGCTCCTATAACAACAGCATCCTCATGAGGGCCAGCAATATCTCTCAAGTCATCCTCATCGAAGACTATGAATGGGAATGAGTTTGGAGATTGATAGGATGTCATGCCACCTTCTAGCTGGGAGGTTAAATTATGAACATGCCTCTTTCTTGAAGAAGCAGTAGGAGCAGTCATTGTGTCCCCTCCGAAAATCGTCAGTGACTCGAAGAATTTAATGAGCCCGGAGACTGTCTTAGAATGCTCTTCTATGGCACCCACCTTATTTCGCGTTGGATCAGGATCCAAGTATTCGGATTCCACATCAAACCTTTCAACTATTACCATGGCCCCCTCTGGGGCGGCATTACTTGGACCAACCCGGTGAGTGTTGTCAGGCCTGTTGCCTCCTTTTCTTTTAACGTATGCACCTAACTTTCCCCTTTCAATCAAGTTTTGTACCTCTTGTTTCAATGCTATGCAATCATCAGTGGTATGGCCAATATCATTGTGGTATTGGCAAAAGGAGTTGTTACGATGCTCTCTGGGAGACTGCAAGGTTGCCGGTCTCCGGTAGTGTACCTCATCTTTTGTTTTATCAAAAATGGTGGCCACGCTTTCTTTAAGTTCTGCGAACCACTCCGGTTGGACCCATGGCCCTCTTTTGTTTCTGGATTGTTGACTTTGAGCAGGAGCAGCTGGCTGGGACTGAGCTTTTCCTCTACCATGCCCCTGTCCGGTTTCTCTTGCTCTATTCCCGGACTGGTTTTGATTTGGAGTTGGTGCCACCGGGGTGGATCTCACCTGTCTGTGCACCCTGGTCTTTTTTGTTTCATCAACGTTTATTTGCTTGCCAACTTGATTTAGCAATCCTCCGCAGGTCATGGCTTTCTTCCTGGTCACCGAATCAGCCAGGTTGCCATGCTACTCTGGATTATCCGGATTCATTCTGACAGAATTTCTTTGCTTGGTTTCGAATACTTGATTCAGGCACCGTCGCCTCCCACTGTGGTCGCCAATTTGGTGTGGATTAAAGTAGCCTGAGGGTAGGCTGGTAATTTCAAGTAGAGTTTCAGGGTGGTGTAAGGGTGTTTCAAGGTGGTGTAAGGGTGTTTCAAGGTGGAGAGAGAATTAAGCAGCTTGGCAGCAGTTAATTTTCATTACCAGAAGTTAATCCTGGTGGTTGAGTATTTATAGTATGTTATTTGGGCCCTTATGGGCTTTCGGGTCATATTTAATGGACCCGGGTCATGTTTAAAGACCCATGAGTTTTTAAGTAAGTGGGCAGGTAGCTTAGTCAGAAAGTGTTTAGGTTTTTTAGTACTTTAGTCATAGTTCGAACTGCCTCAGGCTCACAGTTTTCGAAGTCATCTGTCCGGTCCTCAAATCCTGTCCGATTTGAGTTCTTAGTGTATGTCCGGTTTCCGGGGAGATTTACATTGGTCTGCCCTTACGGGGAGCGTTCTGAATTCGGACTCATCAAAGATAATAAATTTAAAAAAAATAGTTCATGTTAATACACGATTTATGTTGTGATTGTTACACCTATATCTCATAATTTTAAAATTAAAAATATAATGTTGAGTTTTAGTATTTAGCTAAATTCTGTGAAATAGAATTCTACAGGTTTTCTTCCTATGTACCATATAACAAATAAAATGTTCATTCAGACAACAAATAACTTAAAATAAAAAAGGTTAAAATCAAAAATACATTATAGTTATATATATTTTAACTCTTAAGAGCTCCAAAACACAGTTCGAATTGTGTTCGTTGTTATGACAAGTCAATGTCGAGGAAAACACAAAAAAGTCCCCACTCATAAGGAATTTAAGGAACAACACCATACTATATCACTTCCTCATTTGGATGACTTCACTTTACAAGATGTTAAGATTTAAAACATTAATTAGTATATAAAAATTTCAAGGTACGATAGACTACGTATGAATACCCATAAATAAAATTAAACACAAATTAATTATTAATAGACAACAACTTCTAGAATTAGGTAATAGCTTCAAGGTTAGTAGGATCTTTATTGGTACAAACACTATCAACTATAAAAATAAAACTTCTAACTACTAAACTCAAAATTCAAAACCATCAATCAAACCAATAAAACAATATAAACAATAACTTAAATATAAGTATAGGTTAACAAACAAATATAATTAGAAATAAAGACATGAAATTCGATCGACTTTTTTCACAATTGTAGACCTTTGTAGATTAGTGGAAAAGAGGATAAACTATCATTGTTGTTATTGAAGACCATATTGATACTATTTTCTACAAGATCAATTAATGTTTGATCTTTCTTATTTCGACTTTGATTATCTAATTCTTAATTGGTGGTTAAAGCGTAACTGTTTAAATTTTATTTGTTTGAATTCATCAGTTTATTGGTCTAGCTTTTGTCGAGGCATCGGTTATATCAGCCTAGGAATGAACGAGGCATCGATTACTTAGGCTAAGAAAGTGACCACATTGGGTGTGAATATTTTGGTAAAGCCAAGAAACTGCATCTACTAGAATGCTATCATCCGATACATTGAGTGTTTCGACTAAGAATCCATTGGTCTAACCAATCAAGGTTATTTTTCAAGAAGATATTGGCTATGAGGATATTAGAAAATGCGTTGGTTTCTTAAGTTAGGAAGACATTGGTAAATTCGAGTGAGGTCATATGCATGAGGGTCTTATGACGATGCATAAATTGCTTCGGTGAAAGAACATCTGACGAGACAAAGTCTACACAAGCGAAGAGGCTATCATTCTGGACTTAGGTTGTTTAGGTGTGAATGATGGTATAAGGCTTGAGTTATAGTGGTTAGATCGATCTTTTGTTACACTAGAATCAATTACTTCTTGTTACAACATAAATGATTATTTATGTTAGGAGTTGTTACAATTTATAAACATTATTCTCTCTAGAATTTTAATCTTTTATATTTTTTTAAAAAAATAAATAACATTATTGTAGCTTGAATAGAGTTTAAAACGACATACTTGGTATCAGAGTTTGGATATGAAGTGGTTCATTAAGCTGAGATATGACTAACAAAGTTCGAGATGGAGAGGTTTAATAGAAAATGAGATTTTGGAATCTGAAGACAACAAATGTGAGAGATTGTTATCTTTTGTCTATAATGTCTATATATATCTTTTGTTACACTAGAATCAGTTAATTCTTGTTACAATAGAAGTTTGTTACATTATGTTTTCGAGAGAGATTTGCAAGATGCATTATAAATATTCCTCTTGGGACTTCAGATAAGATGACGAGATTTTGTGTGTATACAACATATAGATTAAGAGAAAAATAATATTTAGTAGATTTTTTTACAAAAGAACCGAGAGTTATCTTAGCAGAATATTATGTGAGCTTTGAGGTTTTGAGTCTTTTGTAAACAATATTTCTCTCTGAAATCTTAATCTTATATACATTTGTAACTATTGAACACAAAATGGATAACATTGTTGTAGCTCGGAGTGGACATTAGGGAATATATCGAACCACTATAAATCTTCCGTGTTCTACTTTTTTGTATGGTAATTTTTATTATTACCTTAGTTTACATCTTTAGTACAATCAATGAATAATGCATAATTTTGGAATGATCAGATGCGCTATAGTGATACCAGGTAAGAGAGAGTGCACAAGGTTCATGAAATGGGTGATAAAGGAAGGAGAAATAGGAAAAATCAAAGGAAAACTATTTTTAGGGATAAAGAGAAGGATTTAACAAACAGTTAGTCGGCTAATTTAACATTGCTTATTTCATGATAATTTATAGCAATGATATATTAAATTTATTGCAAATTTCTGGTAATTACCGACTAAAAATTGATTTTATTTGTCAAAAATATTTGTGTTGTAACTTCATTATAAATCCATTGCTAATTAATATCATCTTTACAACAAATTTATTATTGGATTTTACAAAGTCATTTCTCGAGTAGTGTTTATAAATAGAAAAATTACAAATAATTACAGAAACATGAGATACAACCTTAATTTATGTACAAAAGTTATTAAAATAAAGTATACATTTTCAAAGTTTTCTCTCAACTTTTAAAATTTCTCTCAGAATCCTCTTTATGATTATCTGTGAAGAATATATGAACTCTCATAGTCACTCAATTTTTCCAATCTTTGTTATTTTTCTCTATTATCTTTCGTAATACAAGTGTTGCTCGTGTGTGTGTATATATATATATATATAAAATCTTCAAAGGGGTGTATATTAACACAAACATACAATATGCTCATAATATCAAACCAAAGCACTTATAACAAACGTGTACCAACATCATTACCAAATAGTACACCAAACATTTATAACAAACTTTTACCACTTGGACATATAAACTATTCTCCATTTTACTCCAAACCAATATATTAAACTTAGTTTTATACTGATTCTCTAAAACATCTGAAACTTGAAGCTACCCGAAGCCGAAACTTTCATGTTGAGACTTAGCTCAAGCCGATACCCAACTTCTTTACCGAGACTTAACTAAAACATTTCCATGAGAAGACAATAACATATTATAGATTAGCTTTCCAACTAGTTATTTCATCAAACATTGTAAATAGATAGCCAAAAGTTAAGTTTTTGTATTAAGATAAAATCTATAATTAGATTCTATATACCTTTTTAACATTTCATTATCCCTACATTTCTTTCTATAACACATTAAAATATATAATGTACCTTTCAAGTATCTCAAAAATAATTTAAAGGTATGCCACTACAGTTTCCCCAAATTTGTTCACAATACTAATTGAGCATGCAAGATCATATATGGTTCAAATCGTATGATACATGATACTTCGTGTGATATTTGCATAAGGCATATCTTGCATAAACTTCTAATGTTGAGTTTAAATACAACATCAATAAAGAGTCTCAACAACTCTACTTCAGATATTCTAAACATCTTCATCGCCTTATTTTTGTATTCTCTTTGAGATAAGAATATATAACCTCTCACTATGTTTCTCTTGATATATATTCCAGGAATATGTTAGCTTCTCTAATATCCTGCATTTCAAATTCTCATTCAAGCCTAGTCTTCATAGTTTTAATTGTCACTCTGTCTTTTACAACTCTATGTATGTTATCAACATACAATAACAACATAATATGCTTATCCATGTGTGTTTCGCTATTGCAATAAATAAATTTGCCAGGCCATGTTCTTTAACATAATAGTCAAATCGCTTAGTTTACTGTTTCAATTACTACTCCAGCCCATATAGAAATCGCTTCAACAAACACACACTGGTCTCATGGTCTTCTTTAAGCTCTTATAATCGTCTCATATATATGGTTTAGTCTAATTTTCTATGTAAAAAAAGGGTAGTAACATCAATTTGAAATAACTCGTGATCAATTTTATAATAATTAACAACTAATTTTTACAAAGGTTAAATAATGACAAAAAATTATTTAAATCAACACATTATTTTCATGTAAAATCATTAACCATTGATCTAGCTTTGAATATAAAGAATGTAATTATTGTTCTTATGATTTAAAAATAATGATTTTGTTTTTATTAAAAAAATATATTTAAACTTTATTAATCAAATATATTTGACTGGTCGTCTAACAAACTGGCACATCAATAAATTTGAATTGAAAAACTTTTAACCTGAAAAACTATCACGTCAATTTTTAAATAATAGTTTATGTATTCACTTAATCGTCGTGATTTGGGATATAACGCAAAAAACACTGGGGAAATGGCTTTTTGAGCTCCAAAACATCCTTCTTTGAAACCTAGCAACTTTTTTCTTCCTTTTGCCAAATTTTAAAAATCTTCAAGCCTAAATCAAAACTTGTAAGCAATGGAGATTCCAGACATCAACACCAATAAGCAAGGATCATAATCATTTCAAGAAAACAGATCAATACCTAAAAGAAATCAACCATAATATTTAGTACTTCAAGAAGGAAGTAAATCTGACTTCCCTCCAATAATTGTAGCAAAGCTTTAGTATATATCTTTCATGATTGAATTTGTGGTTAGCTAGTCTAGATAAGCATAAGTTTTAGTATTTTGTTACTCCTAGCTTCCCGACGTAACATAAATTCCAGGAACTTTCTCCTATTGATTCCCAACATTAGGAGGTTTTTTCTTAGCAATGTGAGGACCACCATCAACTATAATAATCCCATTTCAAGTATTTAGATGAAGGCTTGTGGTCAAATCAAGGAGTTCGTAGTTACATTTATCATCAACAACCATAAATTTAGAGAAAGAGACCTTGACATAACCCGCATTGCTCTTTCAGTCATGAACATTGGTAGTCGGGATATTAAAAGTTAATATTCTGAAGAACATACATTAGCAAGAGAAGTTATTGCATTAATCTTTGGATCAACATACTTACCCTTTAGATAACCTACTTTGGGCTCTAGAATTTCATTTGAAGGATTATAAACAACCTTCCCTTTCGACATTACACTTGTTTCTTTGGCGGCCTTTCAAAGAAGTAGCTCAAGGAACCTTGGTTTTTCAGTTAGAATATTTGATCCCAACGATGTTCAAGGGGGATCTTTGGTTTTGAAATATTTTTAAAAAAATTAAGAAAGATCTTGAAAGTGGCACAACATGGATTACTTTGGTTTTAAGCATTACAAATTTAATTTGTGAAGTTCATGTCTCATCATTTTTTGTTGACATGTCTAATGCAGTTAAAATTGAAAATGGAGATAATATGACCAAAACCTAGATGCCTGAATATTTCTGGGAGCATAATTGACTAGTTCAAATTCAACAATTCATTGTTCGAAAAATGCACAGGATCGACATATCTAGTCTTAGCTTAGCGCATCAACCAGTGATAACTCTCTCAAGATTATAGACAATCCACATTATTTATTATTTTAAGATCAGTAATCAACATTAAGACCATAAATGATAAAGATATCAACCAAATCAAAAGAAGAGAAGCAAAAGTAAAGATACTTAGTTAGTATTTTCTTACATCGAGACAAAATTATATTAAACTGTCCCTGCATGTTTCCTAATTCTCAAAATAATGATAAAAAACTTATGTTTAAAATTTCTTACCGTAATCTAGAATGTTGGAGATAACCTTAGCATCATCACTAATGCTCATGCAGAAGTTAAGGCTTGTCTTCTTCGAGCTAACAGTTTTCACCGAGATGAAATCCTTAACATAAAATCATTTAGTCATGACATTGAGTATATTCTTGAAGTTATAAAGATCCTTAACCTATTCACCATCAGCTGGTTAGGACGCATATAATTGTCACAGAATAGGACATGCGATCTTGGTGTAGTGGGACACCAACTAGTATATCAAACAAAATGGTTAATAACACCAAATTATTAACTCTGGCATCGACAAGAGTATCTCCCACCTTGGACAGCGTACATTCACCTTGGCTGGAATATTATATTCCAGAAGTTTTCATGGAAGATCTATTATTTTAACAGTATACTTAGTTTTGCGAGTGTAATGATTACATTATTTTAGATGTTAGTTCCATATTTATTCATTTTAGAGAATTTCTTTTTTGTCTTTTAAGACCTTTCAACTTTCGCATTCCCCAAATAAGATGAATATGTGATTGTTGTATTTTCCACAAAAGAACCCTAATTAATGTTGGTTTTATTGTTAACTAAACCAATCAATTAAGGAGTAAAATTGTATGGGTTTTCTACACCATATAACCGATAGGATGGCAATACATATAAATGCTTAATATTGATTGTTAGATTACTATAATTTTCGCAAAAATCCATCAAAATCATTTCCTTCTTGAGAATGATAGGTAGAAATTTCTTCAAATAATCCATTAACACCCTCATTTGACTATGAGAACCTCTGCATTGAGTCGCGAAGATGCAAACCCATAAATTTAATTATTTTTCAAAGGGGGTGTATTTAAAGAGAAAAGCTTTAAGACGAATAAGATAATTATATCTTAAAGGATTAAATTTGGAGAATAAAGAAATAAAAAAGCAGGCTTCATCTAAAACCTTCGGGATAAAAATGACGAAGATCATAAAAGAGTGTAATTACGGCATAATTTTTTTTTATTTAAACATAAACTAGAAAATAACAAACCCGTGATTTAATTATGGTTCATATTCATTTTGTAGATGTATGGTTCAGATTTTAATACATACAATGATCGTAACAATTGAATATGGAGAGGCAACATCACGCGTAAGAGAGTAATGGTAGTTTTACACACTTGCGACACGTGTTAAAGGAATTTTCTACTATCCAATGCATGACAGTTTTGCTTCCAATTACACCCAAGAGTTTTCCTTCCATATTACCTCAAATAACTACTAAGGTTTCATATAAACAAAATACATAAACGTACAAATTTTAACAATCACATTTACCTCCGAATGAAGATCTAGCTTTACTATAACAGAAAGTCTACTATATTCTACCAACAAAACCAAATTTCACTAATTATCATTCCTTCATACTATAAAATGAATATGGTAACACTTGCATACCTCCACATGTAATCTGAAGCAATTTTTAGAACCCAATTTTCATTTTTTTGTAAGTCTTAATCAGGTTGAAGACTCTAGTTAAGAGGTAACTAACTACTAACAAAAAAAATAGATGAAATACTACTTATACTTTTACTATATTTCCTTTTTTCACAATAATTTTTTTATCCATAAAGAAAGTTTGGATTGGCGAAGGGTTTTGAGTGAGACAATACTCTCACAAGTTCAACCATAATTGGCTTTGTATTTTGGCTCGACATATAATTAGTTTGACAAAAACTATTTTCTTCAAGATCACAAGCCACACAAGTTTCAGCAAATAAGATCAAATATGGTCAACAAATGTCTCGACCATGGAAAAATAACTTAAAATTATAATCTTTCCTCGATTATCTCCCAAATACAATGGGTAGGGCTACTAATAAGGTCATAAATGGTTAAAGTATTTATCTACAATCTATAAAATAAGGCTCTAGACATAATTAGGCCTTAGAAAGGTTAAGGTAAGTTTTAATTCAAAATTTTACCCAAGTATGGACCCTCGGTCAGAACATAAACTTATAAGGCTTAAGGCTATAAAATAAAACTTTAAGATCAAAATCTCACAACAACTATTGATACAAAAAATATATCATGAAACATCGGTGTTGAAGGTCATTTTTATTTTTACAAAATTATTTTATATTTTTTAGTATTTCTCATCTTCACTAGTTATTCCATAAACTAACTTTACTAGTATCTAACAAATTCGCTTCACTTTTTTTAATATTTCGTTCTCACTACCTTATCTATTTTTTTACCACGTTCTCTCATTTCAATACTTTATGCACTAGTTTTTTTTATTAGCCAAGTTCTGGATGACTATTGTAACACCTTAAAAACTCTCGACATAATATTACTTGATTTTTCACAGTCATTTTTTTGTTAACTTTCGTCACTAAAAATCTTCTACACATAAAAATACATCACTATATACAAATAACATGACCAGATTTAGTTTGTGGATGTAATAATATTACGACCTAAAACCGAATACCAAATATAGTAATATAAAAAAACAACCACACAAATACATTTGAATGAAACAGTAATTTATTATAATTTAACACTAAATCAAAAACTAATAAAATAAAATATAATGAATAAAATAAATTTGAACGAAACGATTAAATAATTTATATGTATATATATATATATATATATTGATTTTTATTTTATTTTATTGTAATTAATAATATTTATTTTATTATTAAAAATAAAAATAAAAAACTAATGAAAAATAAAAAAATGGATGAGTTAGTCAAATGTATTAGGCCAACTTTCCTATTATCAATCGATACCAAAAAAACATTTTTCAACCATGCAGAAAAACTAAACTCTCATTCTTTTTTGAACCAAATCTTATTTTATTTTATTTTATTTTAAAAAAATTATCTTTCAAATTTTAGCTTAGAAAAAATATATGAAAATATCATCGGTTTTGTTCTTTTAAGAACAAAACTCGATCTATGAATGATATTTTCAATTTATCTTTTACCAGACCCAGTTATACAGATATCGCATTAGGTGTGTTTTGTCTCACACCTCGTATTTCGTTCTGTCTCCTATCTCACATCTCACACTTTTTTTTGTCATGGTCTCGCATCTCACATAATATTTTGTTTTGGTCTAATTTTCACTATGGTCTCGCACTTAAAGCAAAAAAAAACCTTCGTCTTACGTATCACATCACGTATTTCCAGTAAGCATGGCCTTGCAATCGCATTTAGGCAAAAATAATTCAGTTTTAACCATGGTGTCACATTTAATGCAAAAAAAAACAACTTTAACCTTAGTTTCTCGTCTCATATTTTTTGAAAGTCTACTCTAGCACCTCCCACTTAGGCAAAAATAATAATAATAAAATTCAAATTTAACCATAGTCTCACATCTCTTATCTCACATTCCTTCTAAGTCTATCTCGCGCCTCACATTTAAAAAAAATATGTTTAAATGTGTGATGTTAGATCAGACAAACATAATGCAAAACAGCCATAACTGGTCTGGCGAAAAATAAAATAAAATAAAATAACAAAAATAATTATAGATATAAGTTTCTTCGTTTTAAAAAATACAAAATCAATTGTATTTTTAATTTTTTTTAATCTTCAAAATTAGATAGAAATTAAAAATCATATTTGTGTACAAGATTATAATTATTGATAGTTGAATACTTGAATAACCATAAATTTGAATACTTTAAAATATAATATTGTTTTAAAAAAAAAAATTTACAGAAATAAGATATACCTTTTCTTTCCTAGATCTGGATGGCATTAATGTAAATAAGGCAAAACAAAAATTAATATTTTTGTGGTACCTAAACTATTTATAAACAATTATGGTCAATATATAAAAGGAATTTCGGCTATTCACACACAAACGAAAATGCTGTTGCGATTTAGAGCATGTAAAATGCGCAGACTTTTACCAATCACAAATCTTTGTGACATGTTGCCATGTTGGACACTGCAAACCACAAGAAGTTGCAAATCTTTGTGTCATGTCAATAACCTAATTTGTCCAAGTCTATCTTATCAATACTGCATAATACTGTTACTCTTCCTTATCTTCTTTTGTGTTCTCGTCAAATAAAAAAAATCATTTAAAAATATATAAATATTATCAGATTTTATTTCTTAGTGAATTCTTCAAAAACACGTATTTTAAATCGTAAACGTGACACACGAAAAAAAAAAGTGAACTTGTGAAAATTTTACTAAATTAAATTTCGTTACGTTAGAGGATTATGTTATAATATATGGTATCCTTTATATAGACGTTCAAGTGATTTCTATAATTTTTGTATATTATTATGAGTAATAAAATATAATATTTTTATTTAATTATAAATCTAATATTTGATACGATTATATATCATAAATGATTTATGTTATTTTTTTTTAAAAAAAGCCCGCAGTCATTATTCAACGAGTGCGCATAAGGTAAACTTTCAATCTGACACAATAGTTTGTAAAATAATCCGCAAACCAACGTCATATTGTAAATCACACAAGGTGACATATTCAGTCAAGAAAACGTATGTAGATGGACTCAAATTCATTACCATTGGTCACAAACATGCCTTCCTCTGTTAGATGGTTTTATTAATTTTTTTTAAAAAAAAGTGATAAACTATTGTCATCCAAAAACGTTAAAAATTTATTTTTATATCCAACAACTAAATAAGAATAACTAGCTTATATAAAAGTATTATAGCTTTTTATGAACTTGTCCATTTTATACTTAAATTAATAATTACGAACTAAAAAACTGTAACTTAAACCCTTACAAATCATAAAATGGATGGAAATAATGCTTCATTCGTGAAGAATAAAACTTGGACTAAGGTCGCAAGATAACATGTGAAATATGGTTGGCAATGGTGTTTCAGAACTAAGCAAAAGGTTAATAGCTATATTGATAGGTTTAAGATCCGATTGGTTTTCAAAAGATCCCACCAACACCCTCGAAGAGATTATCAAAACACGTTTTAAGTATAGTAGTCAGTTTTTGATGGTCTTAAAGCAATTTGATGTAAACAAAATCTTTTTTCGAAATTTTTTATGAAAAAATGAATACATATCATAATTACTTGGAGTTTTAACAAAGACAACCCTTCTTATGCCCGCAAGCTCAACAAAGTAATTTATTATCTGAAACAAATGTCTCAGATGTGGTATCGTGAATTAAGAAATTTTGTTCTCATATTTTCTTTTTTAAAATTCATATGTTGATACATTATTATTTATTTTTTAACAGGTGGACACACCATGTATACATTTGTTTATATTGATGATTCAACGGTTTTCCAATAAAAGATCGTGGTTTCATCACTTATTTTACGGGTATAAAATTTACCACACACAGTCATGACTTGTTACTCTCACAAAAGAGATATAAGATTGATGTTCTCGCTCAAACCAAGATGCAAGAAGCAAATATTTTTCTCACTTACATACCGACCAACCTACTTTGACTCTCACCTCACATTCTTCTCTTTTTAATCCTATTGATTGTTGATAAGTAGTGACAAACCTTAAATATGTGCTAATAACAAAACCTAATATTGCATTTCGTGTCAATAAATTATCAGTATATACATTGCCCCCAAACTGAAAATTGTACTTCTTCAAAATATTATTACGTTATCTTGTTGGTACCGTTTATGTTGATTTATAACTATACAAATACTCTAGTTATAGTTTACATGTATTTTCAAACATTTTTCTTAGTTTATATGTCTCTTATGATGTTGATTGGGCAAGATACAAAGAAACCTTTTGCTCCATTAGTGCTTATGTTATCTACCTTGGTAAACTTCATTTCTTATAGAGCTTTAAAAAACAACTTAAAATTGGTAGATCCTCCATTGAGGTTAAATATCTTTTTTTTTGCAAATACATTTGTTGAACTTTATTTCATTTGTTATATTTTGAATGATCTTGGTATTTTGCTTCCGTATTATCATGTCATTTACTCAGATAATATAATAACAACTCATCAATGATCAAATCCAATAATTCCTTCTCACATGAAGCATGTTGTCATAGACTTTCATTTTAGCAGGCATGAAGTTAAAAATAATGATATTTATGTAAATCATGTATCTTTTCAAGATCATCTAGTACATACTATTATCAAGCCACTTCACACTAATACTTTTCTTAATCTTAAAGTAATATTGGAATTATCTCTCGAGATTCATATTGAGGGGGGCATAATAGAGACAATAAGTTCCTTGTAACTGGCCTAGTTGTCATTAGTTACTTATATTAGTTATCATCAATTAATTGTTCTTAGTTGTCGTTAATTACTTATAACCATCATAGTTTGTACACTCTTGAATCCATTTTAAATCTGTATTTATACAATTGTTCAATTAATGACAAAAATCAAGCTTTCAGTTCTTTTAATGGTATCCAACCAATATTTTTTTATTAAACAAATATTCTTTTATATGTTAGCTATTTATGAATAATGGATTGTGACTTCAAATTTAATTTTTCTCATTGATGAAATATTATAATCACAAAAAATTTATATATATATATCTTTGTATAAGGTTTTCTTATAGGGCATATCTCATCAATTATCAATTTAGTGTATTATAAATATTTTTTATAAGGATATATCTTCATTATAACGTATTCATTTATATATAAGGTAAGAATTATGTAATTATGGATAATATAGGTTGATATCTTATAAGAGAAGATTATAATGGATTTACTTGAGTATTATCAAAATATAAATATTATGGGTTTGAGTAATAAACTGGATGATGAAAAAGTTACATGATAAGGTAATTGAAGATGAGATCTATATAAGAGATAGGAAGGGGAGTTACATGATAATGCATTTGGAGATGAGCTTAATATAAGAAACAATTTGTAAGGAAAATGTACTTCATGATAGTGAATTTAGACAAGAAGACAAATGAAAAAAGAAAGTGATAAAGATGGGATGAAATTTAATAATATAGACAAGCTGAATGATGCACGCTAAGAAAGATGAAAGATGACAAGTTAAGAAAAATATGTTGAGAAGACCAGATGAGTCTGTAAGATCCACAAAGACTCAAGAAGCTTCTAATATAGTTGAGCTTTCTTTAGAAGGAGTTGGTTTAGTCGTTTTTAAAAGAGACCTTCCCCTAGATAGCCTATTATTGGAAGATTTTATCAAATTTCTAGTGACAATATATAAGATTGGTTAAGAATGTTAGATATTTGTTAAGATTGAGGAGGCAATACAATGTGTTGTACCAGGAAATATTTAAGAACATAAATGAGGAATAATTGAGATAATGAGAGCATATGGTGTGAAAAATGATGAAGTTGAAAATATGCATTCAAATCAAGCTTAGTTTTCTTATTATGACAATGAAAATATGAGGTTGATACTACTCTCCGAAAGGAGTTCTCCCATCAATGACAATAGCATGGATAAGATGAGTTAGAAACTTCTTGGGATGATGTTTGCTTCATAGAATGAAAACGTGAAGTGATATTGTTTACCTATCATAATGATCACGATCATATTACATGATATTATGTTTCATTAATAAATGAAATTCAACTATTGATTGATAGTAAGGAATAACTTATATTAATTATAAAAAATAAAAGGTTTGATAAGTCAAAATATAATGAAAAATATAATGATCCAATAAAGAACCGAGCTAATAAGTAAGAATTATCTATCATTTTTAGGGAGATACTTTGGCTGGAACTGAAAATAAATCTAGATTAATTTATAGACGGGACTTGGAAGTTCATTTGGTTGACGAATCTTGTTTACATATAAATATGTATCTAAGACCATTATTGATTTTTAATGATGATAATTTATTAGGGTTAGTAACTCCAGATAAATATGTTATATTGGTTACTCTATAAATTTCTAGAGTAATAACTATGAGGGTTATGATTGACACAGAGAGTTCGGCTAACATCTTGTATAAGAGTTGTTATAAGAAAATGGTTAGGTTATCTTCATACAAAAAAATAAAAGGCATTTGGTGTGTTATTCAAAAAGATCAATTGTATGTTTGGGTGAAGTGGAATTTCTTGTCACGGCTGGTGTTGGGAAAACTGAAAACATTATGGATACTTTGTTCATGATAATAGATATTTCAGGATCATACAATACAATTTTAAGTAATATTTGGTTACATAAAAATTGGAAGCGGTTGCTTTGTCTTATCATCACTGTGTAAAGTATTTTAATGGAAAACAAATTGGAGTTATTAGAGTGAGTCAGAGAGTAGCCAGAGATCATTATTCAGTCTCACTTAATCCATAAAATATCATCCCATGGCAATTGCACGATAAATTAAGACCAAATCTTCAAAAGAGAAAACTTCTTTATTAGTGAAATCCAAAGCTATCATGGAAGAAGTGGAAAGGTTGTTGGAAGTGGTTCGTATGATATGATCTAAATACTCCACATGTGTAGCAAATCCATGACTAGTTCAAAATAAAAATAGTCAGTGGATGATACGTGTAGATTTTAAAAATCTTAATAGAGTTTGTCCAAATGATAGTTTTTGCCTCGTATTGATCAGTTGGTGGATGCTACATCAAGTCATGAATTTCTATCATTTATGGATGAATATTCAGGTTACAAGCTAATCAATATGTATACCAAATATAAAGAGCATACAACATTCATGATAGAGGGAGGGGTTTATATTGTTATGAGGTGAAAAACAAATGATGGGTCGACGTATGAACGTATGAGAGGCTTGTGAATTATGTCTTTGCAAAATAGTTTGAAAATAATATATAGTCATATATTGATAGTATGATTATACATAATAATGATGAAGATTACAACATAGTAGTTTTATCATAAATATATGATAACTTGTAAAAGTATAATTTGAAATCAAATGATCTCAAGTGTCCAGTTTATGTACAGGCTAAATTATTTCTGGGATTTGTGATAAGCATAAAAGGTATTAAGGCCAAACCTAATCAATTGAAGGAAATTTTAAACATGGGATCCCCCAAATCTATTATATATATTCATAAGTTAACGGTTCGGTTATCAGCTTTATCTCGCTTTATTTTAAAAGCATCTGATAAAATTCATCCGTTCTTTGAAATTCTTTAGAAGAAAAAAAATGTTTGAGTGGAAAGATTTTGATGAGTTGAAGAAATATTTGGTTTCCAGATTTTTGGACTACACTAATAGATAGAGAACCTTTCGATCTTTATTTTTTGGTGTCAAATATTGATGTGAGTACTATTGTGGTGCATGAATATGGTCGGATTCAAAATCCAATTTACTATCCTAATTATATGTAATAGATGTGAAAATGAGATACTTGAATTTGGAAGATATTAGGATTAGTGGTAGCCGCAAGGAAGATACGCCCGTATTTTCAAAGTCATGTTATTGTAGTTGGTATATTTTTTCCACTTATGTATATTTTACATAAAACATGTAGTTTTCAGGTCACTTCACACATTGGTCTATATATTTGGGGAGTATGAGATTCATTTTGAACCTCAGACAACTATTAAGTCACGAGAATTTATGGATTTTATTAACGAGTTTCATGAGTAAAATATTTGTGAGGAAGATAAAATAAAGAATGTGTGCAAACAAGTTGTGAGTGGGTTATCTAAGAAGATAGAGCTTTGACAAGAAAATGAGATGGAGTTTGTATTATTTTGCAAACCCTTTTATTGTGAAGAAATAAAAAACAATCAAATTTGAATTCCAAAAGACAAAAATAAAACAGACTACTGGGTTATTTTAGCATGTATGAAAGTAGCTCGTATTTGTAGTGCATCAAATTTAAGATCATTTTAATTCAAAATTCATAATAAGTCAAGTTAAAGGGTTATTTGATGTAAATCAAAAAAATATTAGGGGTTATTTAGAGGTATATAGTAATTAGGGGATGTTTTTGAAAATGTTTCATTTGCACAAGTACCTCTGAATGAAATATCGAAGAATTTTTTTTGAATACATTTGGTTGCTTAGAATATAGCATTGTGATAATTACATAAGATCATCATTCATATCTTGTATGGGTTGAAAATATTGAGTTTTTGATAGTTAATAAAAATAGAAATTGGCGTTATGAATATTTGTCATATTTTAAAGATCATAAATTACCAAAATAAAAATCTTTAGCACGAGCTTTGAGGACAAGAAAAACAAAATATTTTATTTTAAACGAAGTTCTAAATGGAAAGAGCATAAGGATTAATATGTTTGGGTAAAGATGACGTATTACTTATTTTGATGGATTCGCATAAAGAATTGTACGAGCCCATTATGGATACAAGAGTTTCATTATATGTTTTTTATTGGTAGGATACTATTGGCCTCATCTAGTGATTGATGTTAAGTTTACAATTCATAATTTTGATAATTGTCAACGATTTTCCAATACAAGTCGTATATCAAGTGAAGTTATGGAATTAATTTATTCAGTATATCGTTTTGATAAGCGATGAATTTATTTGGTTGGTCCATTACCCATGCCGATATGAAAAACATAATTTTCAATTGTGATGGTGGATATTTTACTAAATGGATTGAGGTTAAACCATCAACAAAAACTAGAGAAGTTTGTGAGTTTTTAAAAAATAATATTTTATGTACGTATAGAGTGTCTTAGGTTTTGATGACAGATAATGGCCCACGCATCAAAAATGATTTGGTCATAAATTTTCTAGAAAATATCAGGTGAAGAAATATTTTCCTTCCTCGTATTAAAACAATTTTTATGTTACGTATTACACACAAGTTAATGACCAAATTTTTTGTAAGAAGTTTTATAGGCTTATAAGATAACTCCAAAAGAATCTAAAATGAAACTTAATTTCCCTAACCTATTATTGAAGCATTGCTACAATCAGATATTATGATTCCAAGGCATAGAATTTATCTTTATTCTTCAAATGCAAATGCTGATGATGAAAGACAAATTGATATTGATTTGATAGAGTAAAAAATAAATTAAGCGTAGGTACGAGCTGAGCATTATAGGGGACTCGTGAAAAGAAAATCTGATTAAAATCTGAAAATGAGATGTCTAAAAAAAGAGATTTTGTTTTTAAAAATGTTTTTCAAAACAACAAAAGAAAATAATGTTGGTAAATTAGCACTGAGTTTGGATAGACCATTCAAATTTATCGCAAAAGGACGTCATAGATCCTACAAACTTATGGATATTAATGGAAATCTATTGAAATATACTTGGAATGTCTAACAATTAAAATTGTATAAAAATCCAGTTTAAATGGCATGATGTACTCGTTTTGCCACCCTGTTGGTGCGTGGTGTTTTCAGTGAGACCATTTAAAACTCCAGTTCAAATGGCATGATATACTATTAATACAATATTTTGCCAAAAATATTTAAATTTCGTGTATATATATATTAAATGTAAGTTTTAGTTCGTATGAAGATAATAAAAGAAAACATTTAAAACAAAAAAAATATCAAATAACCAAATTTTGAAGAGGATAGAATAAATAATATTATATGTGGATAATGTATTTTATGAGTGGTAACTAAAGAATAAATAAAAATATAAAATATAAAATATAAAAGTGTGAAATTAATTTGATATATTAAGATCGTTATTATAAGAGAAGAGTTTCATAAAAAAAATTGCAGTGAGTAAGAGTAATATAATTAACGAGGTTATAAAAATATTAACGCTTAGATTATGTGTCAATTAGCGAATATGGTCGTAAGCTAGTCCTGTTATCAAGATGATGATGTAACCAAGAAAAGTTATGTCATCTTCTGGACTATATGTCAATCAATGAATATGGCTATAAGCCAAGCATGAGCTAAAAATCCTAACTACTCTTCTATTTTTCATGTTTATCTCGAAAGCTAGTCACATGATAAACCAAACAATAACTTTTTTGTCTCACCATTGGTCCCAAAAAAATTTTCCCAATAAGACTTTTTACATGCTGAGTCAGTTTCATAGTAGGCTTACACTTACTCTTTTATCATTTACTAATTTAGATTTACTATTTACTATTAATCCTACAATTAAACTTTTATTATTTAGTAAATTAATAGTCTGAATCGGATCATTAATTCAAATACGATCCAACTCACTTAAGACCAACTCTGTATTTAACTAAATACAACTTATATCCCAAAAATAATCAAACACGTATCTAGTTTAGAGCAGAATCATTCTTGAGTTGCACACTTTGTCGGAGAACTTACATGAGAAATACTTTGATTGATTATGATCACGATATATTTTCTTGACTATACCATCAAATGTTGGTGGCTTCACTGCCGGAACAGTTGTCCGAGTTTCATGAGAGAGAAAGATCGACAACCTTACTTTACTTGTTATTAGCACGGACATCTGTGGTGATCACCCAAAATAGAAAAGAAGAGTTTGATAAAGCATAGAAACTTTTATTTTCTTACTCTTACTTGGTACTAATTTGCATTTGTAGTTGTGAATAAGTTAGGTTTAGAAAAATTTAGTCTCAAAGTTGGTTGGTAACTGGACGGAGTCAAAATTAGTTTTGGTGGAGAGTAAATTGGAACCTGTTTCAGAATATGAGATAAAGAAGAATAAAATACTGAAATATGGTCGATCCACGCATGAAAAGTACATGGCGGATTTAGGATAAACATAACATTTTTAAACTTTGGCAAAGTAAAATCTATGATATTGGTACAATCGACATAGCTATTGTTAGATTGATTATATTAAAACATATCAAGTTCTCCATGGTCTTCAATCTTTATCCTGCGGCTTTTTGAATCACAGTTTGTACATCAATATGTAGGAACCTGATCATATTGAATTACATTAAAGTGAATAAGAGAAAAAATAAACTTTAAAGTAAATAAAATATTTTGTTGGTTTTGAGAATTAAAGAAGAAGATGATTGTGTTATATAAAAAGGTAGATACGGGTTTTATTCTTTTAGATATGGGTTTAGGTTAAGAGAGTTGGATCATGTTTTAATTGCTGGCCCGGGATGGCACATTAGTTTAGTAATTGGTAAATGGTTAATAATATGATTAATAGTGAATGGTAAATGTAAATGGTAAAAATCTAAGTGGAAGCTTACTAGGCATAAAAAATGTACTGCTTGACATATATTTGGGGGACCAATGGTAAGATGAAAGGTTAATGTTTGGACTGCCATGTGACAGATTCCAAACAATTGCAAGTTTAGGGGGGCTTAACATGCAAAATGTTATATCGCGAGGGACTACTAACATATAAAATGGATGTGAGGAGTTAGTTTGAGACAAACACGAAATATGAGAGACAAATGATGATTTTTATTTGTCAAACTTGTTATATGAAAATATATTATGTCCATGCAAGAAGTTGTAGACGTCTGAACTATTGTCATTGATAAATAATAATAAGATAAAAAAATGTTTAACAAATTGTTTATAAGGTAATTTAAAACAAGATTAAAAAGAATTTTATGGAAAACTACCCAGATATTGTTTTGGTAATGACAAGTTAATAAAGCATGTATGAAAAAATATCATTAATAAATAAAAAAACACAATGAATAAGTTAATTTGGTGCTACCTAGCAGATAACAGTGATTATAAAAAAATACAATCATCCGACGAAATGTATACGAGGCAGTTCGGAGTTTTATGAAGATAAAAGTATTACTGATCCAGATTAATTTGATTAGTAACTTTCTCGTTGGCATTGTTTTGGAAGAATTATCTTGAGGACTAACTTGAGTGGTAGAATTGGGGGAGCAAGGGTATCATCTTCATTATCTGTTCATTTTAATTTTTTGCATCTTCTTCAAAAAAGTTATTGATATTCCCGTCATTGTCATCTTTATCTTCTTCACTGCTTTACAAATATTATGTAGATAATTTTGGAGTTTCATCCTTAGTTAATAGATGCATGTGGGGTCCTAAGTTTATGTTTGAATTTTCTCTTTATATTTCTAACAATTATTTTTTTGTAGCTTATGAAATACACTTTGAATTATTTTTAGGGCTCCTTCTTTAACAGTTTTAGTTCCTTGATCAATTGTCTTTTTTAATAAGAAATTCTTTAATATATTTTTTTAATATTATTGATCTTTGTGTATTTGTTTTTGTAGATGTTTTTATAGTGGTTAACAAAGTCTCGTACTTCATTTTATCCTTTTAAAAAAATCTGTTATATTTTTCTACAGCCTCGTGTTTTTTTTTCAAGTTGTTGAACTACCATTTGGAAAAGTTAAAGCTATCATCAAAAGACAAATGATGAGTTTATTATGCAAATAGTTTTTCGGTATCTGAAGCAGACATATTTTTGCTCGCAATGATAACACAATTCTAGTAACTCAAGAAAATGTAAATTTATGATAAAGTAAACAAAATATAAAATTAAGATATTATAGTATAAATTAAATAAAATTTTAGGATAAAAATGGAGATATAGAGTCTCATGAGAAGTGTATGAGCCATTGAGACATAGAGTCTAATATTTTAGGACAAAAAATGGTATATGACTCACTTCGAGAATAATTTTAGTTTGACTTGTTAGAATACCATAGATAGCCTCATGAGTAGTGTATGAGTCATTGAGACATATAGTCTAATATTTATTAAAAATATCTTTTGGGTTTATATCGGAAGACGGGCCAACATAATCTCTAGATGAGTTTGTAATGGATAAAAATGGGTGTATTGTGAGAGTTGTTTATATTGTTTTTTTCGTTGTTTTGATGAAATACTTATTTTTCAATTGCATTTGAGTATTTGGATCTTTCACCATAATATTTCTTTTTTGGAAATTTCAATAATTTCCAATTTTTCTTTTTTTGGAAGAACTTTCGTGATTTAGATGGACATTGGTTCTTGGAGGTGGATGCACGTTCTTTGGACAAATTGTTTTTGCGAGAATAGAAATTTATATTTTGTATGTATCCACAACATCTACACAACTCATTAAAGTTTATTTCATATCATCTCTATTTTTGGTAGTCACGATTTGAATAACAATGACAACTCCATCTTTAGTAATTTTTAACTCGGTTGCAGTCCAATGTCCTCAAAGCATAAAGTTTTGTACTTGTAAGTAGAGAATGATATTCAACTTTTCAGACTTTGAATGCAACCTCATATAGCCTACTTAGTGCTATTTTTTCATGGATGATTTTAGAGAAATTTTAGGTCTTAACAACATTACTTGTAAATGACGAGACAAAAAAAGTAATATATATATATATATATATATATATATATATATATATATATATATATGAAATTTAAGAATTGGAAATAAAAGTATGTGTTAATTTACATGTTTCCATCCATCTCTTTTCAAAATTTTCAAATCCTTCATGTACGGTAGAATCTTAAAAACCATTAATATAAAAGAAACTCATTTTCCAAAAAATAATATGAATCAGAAAGTTGTACGATGCGATGAAATTCACTTAGGATTACGTAATAAAATGGATTGTTGGAGACTTTGTAGAAAATTCATTGATTAAGGTATTTTCAATACTTATTGGAATTCTTAACATATTAGAAGACGGAGCCCTTCAAAATCCTTGATCGACCCATTTTGAAGACTGTTGAACCAGTCGAGGGAGTTCCCTTTAAATGTCATGGAACAGGCTCTGCACGACAAGATGTCGTCTAGACTGAAGGTCATCATCATGTTCCTAAACTGCTCAATGTGGTGTTCATGGTCTCCCGATCCATCGTACGAGTCCATCTTGTCTAGATCGAATTTTCAGATGAGCTTTCCCTCAAGGATTCCTTTGACATATGGAGACTCCTGCAAAACGTAAGCAGTTGTAGTTGGCCTTACATGATCGTACTCTACCACTTCACCCCTACCTCCACGAACAACCTCGTCGCTTGACATGTTATTCTAGTTGAAATTTGTTGCCCTTTTTTTCTTTGGCTCATTGCTCTTGCTCTCGCTAGTGCGTTCGTTTCCATGGGCACACCCTTTAGTCCTACGAGCACCCTCTACCTTGCTGATTTCACGATATATTTTATGTTTGACTATGTATTCAGACTGAACCTTTTTGCTTAGGCGTTGAAGGGTTTTGCTTATCTTATCGAGACGTTGATTGTCTTCTTTATCCCTTTCTTGTTATCGATTGACGGTCATAAGTTGCGTCTGTTTGATCTCTTCTATATGAGATTTTTATATTCGCACATTAGAATGAGTGGACGCCATACATAGATTGAGAGAATTCTCCTCATGTACGCCATACATTCTTTTCAATCTTATATTTAACTCTAATAGATCCTAATAACAGCTGAAATATTGTTCGCATAAAAATCAAAAACCAATATAAAATTGGCTAAATTATGTCCTCGAGATATTGGGTCATCCTTTATCCTTTTTCCATTTTATACTTGTCTTCTTTTTTTTTCTCTGCTTCAATCTTGCTCGGGATTAAGAAGAGTATTAACGTATCTTGTTACCCGATAACATTTGATCCTCAAAATTTTAGTGACAATCTGTAAACGTAGATCCATGTTTTCATCCTTAAGTGGTATTTTGTCATTATAATACAAATTAAAACATGTCTAAACTCGATGATGGACATGCAGATAGAATTAAGTTATCCTCAGCGTACATTGATTTTAAGATGCGAATAAAAAGAAGCAAACAATATGATGCATTGTGCATGATTAAAATATAGGGAGTACATTTCATTACGATACGAAAGTGATATAAATAGAATAAAAACAAAATCATGTAAAACAAAATCATTGCCGATCATTGGAACCTTTCTTTTCTCGGTGGGTCAACTATTTAATGCCTTTTATAAGAAGGGTAGTAAATGCTATATTGGTACGTCGAACTGTTTTAATCGTATTTATGTAAGATATCTTTACTCAGTCGGTCAACTATTTAATGCATTTTATAAGAACTGTTAATTTAATGCATTTATTTAGGGTAGATAACTGATTTGATTAATAAAATAGTTCAGTGATAGTAGCAGTGATTTTATTGTGTAAAATTGATATTATTACAATTATAAAAATATAAATCATTTGTAGAACGGATCAAACGACATAATCTATTAGTCACGAGTTCATTTCCACCAATTCGAAAAAAAAATTTAGAGCTTTTTTTAAAAAAAGTCATCCTACTATTAAAGCAAGTTTCATTTCTAAACTCACTAAATTAAAGTTAAAAGTTTGGATCGAACAAAAAATATTTATTTAAATATAATAAAATAATATTTATATCTCATTTATATTAGAAATTAATATTTGAAAGTTCAGTTGAACATCATTTTACTTCACATAAAAATACATAATTAAAATATGTGAGCTCCCTCAAAAATAATTATCAAATCTTTAAATAATTTAAAAACATCATAATCACAATAACTCTAAATTAAATAATAAAAAATAATTTACCAATATTTATCGTGAACAAAAATTATTTTCTTATAACAATTTAGTGTGTGAGAAAACTAGCGATAAATATCTAGTTTGAAAAGTAAATTATCTATTTGGATATTTTTCAATATCCATCGTACTTCCGTTTTGTTATTATTAATCCATTTGTTTTGTTTTTTTTCATTCGGTCAATATGTTCTTCGATTTGAGATTAGTTTTTCTTTCTTATTTCAATCAAAATCTTTTGTAATTGTGGGTTTAAGATGGTTGCATAATGATGAGTAACTTGAGTGCAAATTTAGTTTATTGGTTGCGAAAAAGAATTGAAGTTATCTATTGAAATAGATTCTTCAAATCGTTTAATTCTTCTTGAATTTTTTTTTTATTTTTTCTATATGTTAAAATTGTATCTGGAGTTCCTAGTGTGGAGGATACCGATTCTTTTGACATTTTTTCATCTACATTAAAATGTTAAAATGCATGTAGATTATTAGTGAAACTAACTGTTATTTTGGTGCGTAATTATTTACTTTGGGCTCTGAAAAATGTTTTTATGTTTGAAAAATAAATAAAAAGTTGATCTCAGAAAGTGACTATAAGTTGAGTGCGTAAATACGTTGAAGTTCTTTGCAAAAAAAATATATTTTATTTTTAAACATATATAAAAGAAACTAAATCTGAGAACTTACTATCATTTGGTTGCGTAAATACGTACAGCTAATTTGCGAAAAAATAAAAAACAATTATTCAAAACCTCTAAGCAAGTACACAAGTAGTTCTTAGGTTACTAATTATATTTTTTATTGCTTAAAAATATATACATATCATCAAAACCAAACACGAACAGATCTTAGGTCATGCATATAATTACAAACATAGAAATATAAAAATTAAATACTAAATAGAGTAGATTCATCGTGAAAACCTGATTTAGTAGTTGATTTATATTGAACTACTTGAGATTTCGCTGAAATTTGTTGTATAAATATTTAATTTGATATATTTGTGAGTTTAGATAGAGAGAGAGAATGTTGCGAGCTGAAGAAAAAAGTAAAGTTCTTTTGTTAAACTATTTTTATACCCGAGGGGTATTGTTGGAAATTTGAATGATTATTTGTGCTTTTAATTTATCTTTGGTTGGTAATGGTAAATTTATCAATAATAAATTATATGATAAAGTCTTGCTATCTATTTTTATCACTTTTAGAATTATCTTTGCATGATAGAGTTTGTTTATAAAGTAGATTTACGAGATACGATGTGTGGTACATGTAGAAGCTTTGTATGTATTCTCGTCCAGTTGATGTCAGTGTGACATTGTAATGATGAGCCATTTTATCATGGCGTTATAGGTGGCATCAGGATTATGCGTTGGATCTTTCTATTGCTGAACTCAAAGGTATTCATTATATTCGTAATCCTCATCCAATATGTATTTTCTTAATTATCATTGATTATCTCTATAATGAACATATTTTGATCGTCTTTATCTCATATTTTGCCATCTAAAAATATAAGTGTTGTCTTTCTGATCCATGTTACCGTCATGCTATGATTGGTGAGATATTGTCTTTACATTTAAGTGGGGCATTGAATCGTATAGCTCTTTCTCTTCAAAATTAATCGTTTGATATTTTAGGGATTATATTATCAAAGTTGGTGATGGTTCTCTCTTTATTGTGAAATGGGAGCACCCATAGATCTATATTTTTATGATGGGGATACGGTTACCCCATAGTCAAGCATGAAATTATATTCTTAATGATTTTTCCTACTCAGTTCTTAAGTACTCAGTGTGATAGACATTGAGAGGCATTCATTCGTGTTTTAAACAGATAAATAAGACACTGGGTAGAGGTCTTCTGTATGGAAGTAGAAGTCACATTGATCTTGTTGGATGATCGAATGTTTGTTAGACAGGTAGCCGGTATGATGGACATGCAACTAGTGGGTATTATATCTTCGCAGAGACAACCTTCTCTCATAGAAGAGTAAAAACCAATTAGTAGTCTCTTTGTCCACTAGTGAGACAAGATATCGGGTCATGAAAAGGGCAGCGTGTGAGATTATATGGATGAAATCATCACTCAATGAGCTAAAGCTCACAAAATTTAAACAAGACAAGTTTATATGAGATAATCGTGTTATTTTTTATTTTGTATATAACCCAGTGTTCCATGAAAAAACTGAACAATCGAGATTGACTGTTATTTTATTAAAAGAAAACTTCTCTCAAGAGAGATTGTCACTAGTTGTTATCTTTACTAAACCTCTCAATGGACATCGAGTCAACTATATTTACAACAAACTTAGAATTGAGAATGCGTATGCTCCAGTTTGAGGGGCAGTGTTGAGGTATATTTTTTATAATATGAATATATTACAAGTAATATGTTAGAAGATAATACATCATAAGATATATTTATACAATTGTGATTTAATTAACATTAAATTACGCAAGGATATATATATAATCAAGAGTAAGTTACCGATAACTACATGGGTAAGTTGCAAGTTAACTGTAACCGCATGTCTATTGAGTTCACCAAAAATCCCTTGCAGTATAAATTCTTGAGATAATAACCCTGAAAGTATAAACACGTACATCATACAACTATTAGTTATTTTTAATCTTCAAAACTCCATATCTTTCAAACCTAACTTTATCAAAATGAAAAATACATTTATTCTATTTTTAAAGATGAACTAAACGAAATCAATGACTCATACGTTTGGAGAATTATCAAATGCCAAATTCGTAACCAAATTGTTTCCAATTTTTCAACTAAACTACAACTGATATTACGCCTCAAATTACAACTAATTCTGAAACTAAACAATATTTGCTATTTCACATTTATTTCACAACCAAATTGGACGTAATTTCGCAACTTATATTTTTAAAACAAAAACGTTACAAATTTTTGCAATTACAAAAAATGTTAGTTGTTTCACACTCAATTAATATATATTTTGACAAAACAAATTTGTATCTTGTTTATTTATATAACCAGACTTATTTAGCAACTAAAATTCTTTTTTCGAAACTATTTTTTCCTTATTTTTGAAACACATGTGCATGTAATTTTGTAACCTATTTTAAAAAATGCACATATTTCCACAACTACAATAAAGTTAGTTTTTTCACACCGAGTTACTAGTTATTTCCACAAAAACATTTTTTTCACACAGTCAGACTTGTTTAGCAACCAAACTTTTATTTCCGTAGTTATTTTATTCTTATTTTTGTAATACATTTGTACTTTTTTTGCAACTAAACAACAATTGTTTTTTCGCAACCAAATTACATGTAATTTCGCAACTAAACAATAATTGTTTTTTTCGCAACCAATTGACACGTAATTTTACAACTAAAAAATCAAGAAATATCATCATTGATTTATTATTTGTTCGTGTTAGAAAAATAAAACCAATGGTAATTTCGGATATTTGTTTGGAGACGTGGTTTGAATGACATGGCATTTGTAAAAATATAAAAAAACATGAGACAGAAAAACAGTTAGAGTTATTTCAGACTAAAATGTGGTAAATACTAAGTTATCATTAGTTGGTTATATTTATTTCATCAAACATTAGATTGTTAATTGTAAATAAGTTTGATAATGGATGGTTATTAGTAGACTACCATATAATCACTAATGGACTAGTCATTAGTCTATATTATTTAATCGATTAATTAGAATAGATTAGGATATAATATTTATTTTTCTTGTTATCTAAGTCAATATATAAGGGTTTAGGTTGTACTTTAGATATTATTTTTATAATAAAATATCTCTTCACTTTCAAAGTTATTTTACGTTTAAAGTTTATATGTTTTAGTTTACAAAAAGAAAATTTTATATGTGCTTCCATATATTTAGGAAATTAATGGACTTTTATGACTTTTGATATGTTATTGAACTTATCGAGGTTAGATTTTGTATTTTTGGAATATTTTATGACTTTTAATACCGAAGGTTATTTTTATATAGTTTATGGATAAATAATATAGGTACCTCAGGTTTATATATATCTTAACAAGCCAAATAAATCGCCAAAATGATCTTTATTGACAAATTATTAATTATGTTTGAGTGTTCAATGTATGATTGTTTATTTACATATGTCGGTCCAAAATAATATCATGTTTATATGTGCCACATGATTACATATTCGCGTGATATATAATTGTAATATTTTATGTTAAATAGTCTTACACGATTGAGAAGTTAAAATTGAATGGTTCCATTAATTCCACAGAGTGAGAGAATTGGCCCATCGTAAGGTTTTTTGTATTTAGAAAATGCTAGTGACCCAATATTTAATATTTTTAAAATGGATTTATAAAATGATATATAATGTACTCGTAGAAATATCTCACACTAAAGATTATAACGAGACAATCTCTATGAGTACCTCTACAATTTTAAAACTATAGAATGTAGTTTTTTATGTTAATATATGTGACGTTATTTTATGTTTTTATAAATAATTTATGCTCGTTGGTTTTTCTTGATAAGAACTAGAACATAAGTTTCGGAACACATTTGAGGTTTTGTATTTAATATTATTAATTTTGAAAAATAACAACACGATATGATGTTTATGATAAAAAACAATGATATGGAGTCTTGCAACCAAAAAATAAATCTATTGATATTTCATATAAAAGTAATCTTCATGTTTGAAATGTGAGAAAGATTCAACCGATAAAGTCTAATAATACCTGAGAAATGAGTCGCCCAAATGTAATTAAGTTTGTTATCCTAAAATATAAAAAATTATAAAATTTATTCTTACACATTGAGAAAATCTTTGTGAAGCATGCAATGATAGAATTTCAGAACTTGATCATCTCGTTTTTCATAATAAAAAACAATATAAATAGAAAAACACGATAACAAGTTATATTAATAGTTGCGATAGAATCTAAAATAAAAAATCTTAAAATCGACCTCCCTAAATAGGCCATTATAAGTTTGTTTTTGTTTATCTCGGTTCAATTTTTTTTAGAATTTTTATTACTAAAAACTGAGAAATAAAACATCAACATACTCATTTCAAAGCTACTATTTGATGATAAAAAGTTGGTAAATATAATAAAAAAGACTAACATAGTACATAAAATAATTACAACAAGCATAAAAAAGTTTGTTATAGCTATATAGACTTTGTGCCCAAAAGAGTCGAAGTACAACTCCAAATAAAAAAATTGCTTGCATTACAAAAATCTAAGATACTTTAAAATAGTTCTAACATACAGAATACATGGATATCCAAAAATAGTAAGTTTATTTTTATGGTATGGTCATAAATTAATTTTTCTATGAATATTTTATGGATTTATATGGTGAAAACAATTCATATTTTTATTTGTCAAGTTAAAGCAAATTATAATTTTTTTTATCTAATAAATATTTTATTATTAAAAAATATTTATTTATATCTTTTTCTGTGATAAATTGGGTTGTTTTTTTATAATTAAAATTGTTGACACTAGTTTGTTTGACAATAAAATAGTTTTATATTTTTAATGATAATAAATAAATTGGCACGTGCAATTTGAAATACAATAAAAGATATATAAGTTAAAAACAATTCAATTACAATAGAGGCAAAATATTATATTGCTATATATATTAGAATGTGAAATAGCGCATATATTACATGAGTTCAAGTCATATCGCTTGTAACGAATTGACAAGCCACTTGAAAAAGGCCTTTCAAGACCATTTGATTATTATGGTTTTTATAAATACATCAAAGGTAGAAAAAATGAATCATAAAAAACTCAATACATGTAGAACAGCAAAAAATCTGAACTAATTCATAGGGACATGTGTGACCATCACCACTAATCTTACAAAATAGTCCAAGCTAATTATTTTGTTTAAATTTTATGTAATAACTGTTTATTTATTTTAATAAATAAAAATTATTAATAAACTAAAATTAACTTATAATAAGTTAAAAGTATTCAAATCATTAGATAGAATATTGATGGAAAATGTTTTTGAAGATATAATAGTTTATGTGAATAATAATGGTTGTTAAAAACAATTGTGTTCTAGTGGTAGAATTATGTGTACTTTGATTGCTAAACAACAATTTTATTCTAGTTACAGAATTATGTGCAAATGTGTTAAGAAAATAAGAAGAAAATAGTCGCGTAAATAAAATTTTGGATGTTAGATAAGTCTCATTGTATGAAAAAACAAGATACAAACTTGTTTTGTGAAAATATGTGTTAATTGGATGTGAAACAACTAACTTTTTTATAGTTGTAAAAATACATGCATATTTTTGGTAAAAAAAACTTTTTTAAATGTATTATATTCTAGTTTCGAAAATACTTGCAATTTGGTCGCGAAATAAGCATGAAAAAGTAAATGTGTTCCAGTTGCGGAATTACGTGTAATCTGGTTTTAAAACATATGTGTTCCAGTTGCGGAATGACATTTAATCTGGTTACAAAAATAAGAAAACAATTGTCCAAAAATACCACTCGTGGATTTCGTTTTGTCCGTCTTTAAAAAATAAATATATATACATGTGTTTTTGGAAAAACAAATTAGTTTGGATTTGAAAGATGTGGAGTTTTGAAGGTTAAAAATAACTAATTATTTAAATTTGTACTATTTTATGTATTTTAAGAGTATTGTTTGAAGAATTTATATTGTAGGTGGTTATTGGTAAACTTAAAAAACTAGATGATTATCGCTAATTTAATTTCAAACCTAATAGTTATTGTTAACTTACCCATTTTTAAGTACCAATAATTAATTGAGTAACATGTATTAAATATTTTAGAATAGATTACTATCTTTTCAACTATCAAAAGACTGTATGGCTAGAAAAATGCCAACAATATGATTTGTGTCCATCATCATAAAATATACGGGTTGCGTGTTTCATCATCAAATCTACGGCTATTTGGTTTGATTGATGTTGAAGAGAGAAACATGGTAGAGTATAGTAGATAGTTGAAAATACTCTTAGTGTATGTAAGGGGGTTTTTAATTTTTCAGTTGTGAATTAATATGATGTTACGCATATGTGGCTCACATCGGTTACCGATGTGAGATTTTAGCCGGACATAACAACATGAACGACTAATATCATATTATCATGAACGCAATACCACAAATACACAAAACTACAATATAAATTAGAAAGATACAAACTTCAATACAATTTTATCACAAGCTCAACATAGACATGAAAGTGTCGTTGTCTATTTTCCAATCACGACATATTATAAATGTGGACTTACGGTTAATACAAATTTATATTTAAAAATGTATTTTTAGAAATAATTTCATAAAAACTAATATTCAATATATTTAAAACCAAAAATATTACATAAATCAAATATTAAGTTATCGAATATTTAGAATAATTATTTTAAACAATTTAATACTAAAAATTGTTCATATAGTAATAATAATAAATAATAAACAATAGTGATAATAAATGAAAAGCCCAAAAAAATAACATATTCCAAAAAAAATTAGATATGATTAGAAGAATTTTGAAAATAGTGCCGAAAAAGTGAGCTGACAAATGTTACAAATGAATATTCGTTGGAAAGTTGCCAAAATGGAAGTTTGACATACTTATAGGATACTCTATTTTTTTTTAAATCGATTATAAAAAAAACTCTTTTACGATATAACGAAATTTTATGATTTTTTATAAAAATAATTAAAATTAAAAAATTAACAAATATTGATAACAATAAGAAGATTTTGTGTTTTCAATAAATTGTGAGATTGATGGAATTGTTGTAATTTTATATCTTAAACATCCATCTAAATATAAAAATCATAAACACTTACGGGGTGTTGCAATTTTTCAAAAACCTCAAAAAAATCACGTTCGAACAAAAAGTTATATTTTCAAATAGACACATTGTTTTCTAAATAAATACTATCTATTTTTGTTGCAGCCAAAAAATTATTACGGCAAAAAGGTTCGGTTCCGTTAATATTTTGTATCATTCGTGTCACAAGATCTATTTTTACGCAGTAATAATTCATATTTTAGCATTAAAAAAAAACTATATAAATTTTTAAAACCTTTGTCCAAAAATTTATTTGTCGCAAAAGTTATTAATTTTATATTGCAAATTTGTTTCTAATATTGATACGACAAACTTTCTTTTTGTAACTAATTTTTTCTATATAATTTTGTTTAAAAAGTTTTATTCAAATCTCCATCACTTTGGTTCATTTTTTAATCCGTAATCGAGTATGATTATCCAAATTCACTTTCGAATATTTTTATTTTCGAAAACAACCTTATTAGAAAACATTCCATTACCGCTCAATCAACTCTTTCTGCTCAACCACTGATCCCATACGACACAAAAGTTTTCATCATCATAGTGTTACAATTTTCTTTTCTCTGTAATTACGGTATTCATATCATCCTGGATTACTGTACCACATCATTGCATTGACTTTCATTACAAATATTCAAGCTACGCCTGCTTTAGCCAGTAATCCCACACGACATGTTCGCAACATAAGAAACAAATCAAGCTCATACGAGAAAGAAACCGATTAATACAACAACAATAACCACGTAAAGTTTCCATTGGAACATAAATACATTGCTTTAGGTTTAATATGACAACTAAAAAGAAGATAAAAGGTTCATACCAATCAGAGGGTCAGGCATTTTGGCAACTATATCTTACAAAAATCTTAGGTGGGTTAGAGAAATGTTTGAAAGTTGTAGTGGTAGTATGTGGAGACACAATGAGAATGAAAAATCAAAATTGGAAGAAGAGAAATGATGAACACTTATTGTCATTGGTTGTGGCCTTATTTGTCAAGATTCTCATGCTCTGTGTTTCTGTATCATCTCTTCCATAAATTGCTTTTATGGATATGGGTCAAAATTTTCTTCAAAAAATTATTTCTTGATTTTCTTTTATGGAGCACTAGTGTTCAACCCCACCTACAATCGAATTTAACAATGGGGTACTATTGTAGTACTATGGAAAGGAAGAGCAGAAATGTTAGTTAATTGATTTCGTATCAGTAATATTTTAGTTTTAAATTTGACTGCGTTGGTTTGGTCAGGACGTTTAGGGTAAAGTCGATGAAAATATTCGGTTTCGTTAACATATTATTTTTCGTCCCAAAATACATATAATTTTAGAGTTAAGAACAAATATTAGAGAAGATAATAATAATCATTTTTTGGTATAAAAAAATATAACTGGTAAAATATAATATATAATAAAATATTACATTGATATGCGAAAACGACATGTATTTTGGAACAAAAATTGTATTTTCTAACAACGTGTATTTTGGGACGGGAGGAATATAGTCGAATGGTCTTTAATTACAACTAATAGAGAGGAATATAAAAATACAAGTTAAAAAGTTATCAATATAATAAGATTTAAATTTGTTAACGATATTTTTTATATAGTTTTTTATTTTATGATCAATTTTGATAAATTTAGTTATATTAATTTTAAAATATTCGGTGAACGTTTCTTGACTATGACAAAAAGTCTGGTAATCGTCCATCGAATATGATGGTTTTGATAAATTTAGTTTTTGATTTCAGACGTCATAGGTTATAGTTGAAGGATATTCACCGACCATTTCGAAATCATAAAACTATATAAAAGAAATCTCCATAGTCGAAAGACCTTCCCCATCCGTCTATATAAAAAATCAACATATACAAAAAAAAACTAATCACAGACTGTATAATAATGAATTTCGCTATTCCCAAAACACATATTTATAGTCATACAAATAAATTTATTAAGCTCTATTTACATATAAAATCATTATTAAACTATTGGTTACGCATGCTAATCATTTATGATTAAACGTTGTTAATGTTTGACGTAAAATCATATAATAATGCGATTAAAATATTTTCATGTTAAGAGTGAGTAAACTTGATCTTTAATCCCACATCGCTTAGACTGAAAATGTACTTACAATATATAAGTGAATGAAATATCTCAACTAAAGTGAGGCTGTTTGGGGACAATATCACATTATTTGGTAGAGATATAAATTCTAACATGGTATCAGAGCCGGAATAAATGATCTATGCTATATATCGTGATTGGGCGACGTTCATTCCGCTCGGCGACGTTTATCCCGCCGATTAATGGGATGAAGTTAAAGAGAGGATGTTGGAGAGTAAACTTCATCCAATACTTGGTCTAGAGTCCTACAATGTTTTTTATACTTTTGTTGTTGGTTATTAGTTTCCCAGTAATTTAATACTATTATCTTACATTTATCGTTATGTATAAACTTTGTTTTTTGCATTTATCTTCATGTTTTCCCGTTTTTATCTTTCTCGTGTCTCGCAAAATGAGAGATAATATACATATTACTCATTTGTAAGTAGTCATGCATCTATCACCTTACCTCACCTCACATGAATCATATTTCATTAGCCTCACATCTGTCATCTCTGCCTGGTTTCTCATTACTTTTTTTTAATACATGGTTTATCATCTAGTGTATTATCCTTTATCTAATCATGTGGTGTAATGTTATACATCTATCATGTGTTGTACATTCTCACAATAATTATGTGGTGGACTGTCTAGGATCCACAATATGGTGTAATATCTCACATATGTCGTGTGGTGTATTGTCCCGTAACTATCATTTGTTGTATTCTTAAATATATCATATGTTGTATTGTCTTCATTGTGTAGTATTCTTCAATTAACACTAATCTAGCAATTCTTATAGGAAATATACTATTAGAATCTTGATTATTCAGATCATGCACATTTACAATCATTAAAAAGATGAAAGAAAAAGTAAATAAAAGATGTTCACCTAAAGCTACAAATAAAAGACCATTTTATTCCTTTTTTAAAGGTAGATATGATATGAGGAACAACAAAACTAATACAAAAAAGTAGGATTTTGTCGTTGAAATAGAAACAAATATATAAAGCTAAAAAAGAAGCCATCATATTGGGGATAAAGTTGGTACCACTTACAACCAAATATGTGAAGTTTATACTTGATTTGAAGCACCAAAAAGAACATATGACATTATAAAACAAAAAATTTAAACCTAGATATACTACAAATTAGAGGAATAAGAATAAAGGATACTAAATACTTACTTTTAGAGGAATAAGAATAAAGGATACTAAATACTTACTTTTCTGATGATGCGACAAGAAAAGTAAAAACAAACCGAATAAAAACTAATTACAAATTTAATATTATAAGTATTCAATTCCTTAATTTATTACATGCTTTTACATTGGTCTTGCATGTATCACATATGCATGACCTCGCATGGATCATCTTTTCCAGACCTCGTATGCATCACCTTTTCTTGACCTTGCATGAATCATCTTTGCATGGCCTCGTATGGATTCCCTGGCTTCACATGAATGATCTTTGCTTAGCCTCGTATGTTACTTTCATCTCATATATATATATATGTGTGTGTGTGTGTGTGTACTTATATTACCTAAGATTTTGCGATTTTATAGGATGCAATAACTAAAGAAATTAAAACACCATGAGATCAAACTGTAAACGATGTTGTAATATTGTTCATAATGTTAGCCTACTACACATTGTTCTTCCTTACATCAGGCGATGTATTAGCTTCCACTGTGTTTTTTTTTACTTAGAATACCTGGAAAAATTAAATAACTATGATTGGGATTGAGTACTCAAGGAAAAGCTGGTGAATTCAGTAAATCTTTATCACAAAACATAACCTAATAAAGTAGTTGGATGTGTTTCTTTTTTACTGGTTAACATTTGTACTCTATTTTTAAAACATGTATAAAAAATAGTAAATTTATTATCTCTAAAGAATCATTGAAATATAGTCATTCATCATGGAACACATAACTATTTATCTAGGATACACAAATCAAGGCATGCCACTAAGATGCTACAAATGGATGAGAAATGAAGGAAAAATAAAATTGCATTTGAGTAAAACTCTAAAGGAGATCACAACTGAATATGTATATTAAATCCATAGTCTTGTATTTATTTTGTTTATAATAAATGGTCTATCATCTATTATAATGTCTCAAATTTATCATCTATTACTTTTATGGCCCGCTTCTTTTATGTATTACTTTTCTAACATCTATCGGCAATCATATTATCCCGCATTTGTCATATATTACATTGCCCCATATATACCACGTATTCTATTATCTCATATCTATCATGTATTACATTGTCATACATCTATCGTATATTACATTGTTAGCATTTATCGGGTATTATAATGTCCAGCGTCATTTTGTGTATTATATAGTCTCGCATCCGTCATATATTATATTGTCCCGCATCTATCATGTAGTGTATTATCGTACATCTGTCTTGTAGTATATTATCCTGCATACATTATTTACTTAAGTTTTTGAAAGTATTATAGGTTTTTATACGAGAATTGGCCCTAACAAATGAAGAAGAAAAGGTTTATGAGGAGGAATAATATGAAGAAGGAGATCTTGTTGTAGAGAAAGAAAAAGAAAAAAGATATTGTTGCGTACGTAAAAAAGAAGAAGATGCGGTTGTATGGAGGAAAAAGAAAAAGATGAGTTTGTTGTGGAGGAAGAAGAAGAAATGAATCTTAATGATGATGATGGAGGTGAAAACTAGGATATGAAAAAATAGGAAAATGAACATGATTCTCCTAATGTAGATGAAATACTAAATACATTCATTGGTCAAGAATGTGTAAGTAAAAAAATAAATTAAAATGACTAAAAATACAGTTATCGAAAGAAATTTACATCAAGAAATGTGACACTACCAAGAAAATATTCTAAAAATCAAACAAGAGCTAATACTTTATAAAAACTTTAATAGAAGTTGGTACGTAGAAAACATGTTCCTAGTTCACATAGACAAAATTAATTATCTCAATTTCCTAAGAATCTAAAAATAATTGAAAAGTTGGTAAACAATAAATTTTCAATCAATGTAGGTGACAAAAACTACGATTTAAAATTAAAGAATAGATGTCTTAAGAGATAAATATACAAACAAAATGTAAAAATATCTCATCTATCATATTTCTATGGTCTTTCATTTATCAGCATTGCTTGCCTCACATCTATCATCGTTGTCTTGTCTCTCATTTATTATAACTGCGTAGTCTCGCTTCTATCATCATTACTTGGCCTCATGTGAATCATCATTGCATAGCTTTGCATGTATTATCATTTCCTTATACTTCTTCTATGATCATTTGTGGTCTCCCATCTATCATCATTGCATTTACTATCATTTATCATATTTTGTAGTATTGCATCTATCAACATTACATTCCCTCGTATGAATCATTATTGCATGGTTCGTATGTATCATAATTTTATTTTCCTACATCTATCATCTATCGTCATTGCATGGTCTCGCACATATCATCATTACGTGGTCTTGCATCTATCATTTTTTGTACTTAAATTGTCTAGTTTTTTATATTTAGGTTTATTTATTTTGTAAAATATTAACAAGAAAACCCCGACAACAACTAAGCCTGCGTCTAGCCAAATTATTGACTTAGCAAAATTGGAGCAAATAGAGAATCATGCAACTACTCGTATAAAAAATTGAAGATGAGATTATAGAACTACAATTATCAATCACGAAAAAATACTAGGTCATATCATAATTGAAGAAAAAGATAAAGAAAAGTAAAGGAAGAGATGAAGCAAAAAAAAGTGTAACTTGAAAACACACCTCAACTACCTATGGTGAAAGTAAAGACAAAGGTTGAACCAAAAAACCTTTCAATATGCAAGGAAAAAATGAACATATGATAAAGAAAAAAATGGAATAATCACATTATTAAGAAGGATATATTGAGGGCTCTCATATTGAAAAGGTGGAATAATTAAGAATTGCATTCCAATATACAGAAAAACTACATGATCCAATTGATACATAGTAGCCTGATGATCAACAAATAGATGTATAAGGCCCTTCATCTAATCAAATAGAAAACCAATACCCTCCTGGTATAGAGGTGATCTAAGAGAAAGAAATGATCAAGTAGATGGTTCCCAACTAGGAGAAACCTATTTATGTTATTGTGGATAATGTTCCAAACCATGAGAAGTATGTTGATGTACTTATAGAGAATGTTCCTCACCAAAAGAAGCCTACTATTGTTATTGTAGAAAATATTTAAAACCACGAGAAGCCTATTAATGTTGTTGTGGAGAATGTTGAAAACTAGAATGTTGCTACGGACAAAGAGGTGATATGGATTCTTCAATCTTGATAAGAATGTTTTAAAACCTGTTTATTGTTGTAATTTTTTTAATATATTTATTTATTTGTGTATTAACTTGTTTTTTGTTTATATCTTGTAATACTTGGTCTCGCATAAAATTTGTAATTTCTGGTCTCGCATGATATAACCTTTTATGAAATAGTGTCTCATGATATAGTCTCGCATAAAGTTTAAAATATCTAGTCCCGCATGATATAGTCTCGCATAATATGGTCACCCATGCCATGTATTGTACTATATTTTTCATATTTCTTACACATATAATTGTATCGCATTTTGTTTGCTTGGTTTCACAAATCGTTATTGTTTGGTCTTGAATTACTGATATACAATTTTTTGTACATGGACTTTCTACTGTATAAAAAGTCCTAGAAAATTAGACTTTTACTCCTCTAGACTTGGAAAAGGAAAATCCTACTCAAGACGTTGAAAATGATGAATTGAATTTTGTTGTGGATGAAGAGGTTATTCGAATATAAAATTATCAAAAACTGAAATAAGTAAGTGAAATTTATGTGCAATATCTTGCATCTATCATCTTGTCTCTCATTATTTATGGACTCTTATTTATCATCGTTTATGGCCTCACATCTTTCAACATCTTTGAGCTTGCATCTTTAATCTTTACATTACCTCGTATGGATCATCATTATCAGCCCTCGCATGAATCATCTTGGCCTTGTCTTGTATAGATCATATTTTCCTAGTCTCTCATGAATCATTTTCGTAAGGCCTCACATGGATCATATTTGCATGACCTCCCATGAATTATATTTTCTTGGTCTCACATGTTTCATCATCATCTGGCATCGCATCTATAATGTTTTTTGGCCTCACACAGATCATTTTGTTTATCATCTCTCATCATGTCTCGGCTCACATTTATTATAATATCTAGCATTTATCTTCTCTCATCTCAAGGAATTTACTATTATACAGGTTTCTCATTTTTTTTAGAAACAATTTAAAGAATGACCTTCATTTTAATCTTTTTTTTTATCATTTTCAATATATAATCCTTGAACTAATTAACTTTACAATTGATAAATAATGATGGCCATTTGAAAATCCATTAACGATAATAATTATAAATTTATTAAAATGAAAAAAAATAAAGTGATCCGACAATATGGTCGGTTCCAGAATTAGCATATCTTATTTATATTAGTAATACGATAGAGATAGTAAGCCAAGACGAGATCAACTACAAGGTAAAGTTTATTTAGAATTTATGTGTATACATGGTTTCCCGTTCTAAATTTAACTTATTTGTAATTCTACTTTTGGAATTACGTACGTTAATGAAAATTATATATATGTGATCATTTTCAAAAATATTTTAAAGTACCTAATGTTTGTTTTTAACGAACAATGAATGAGTCTAGCCTACAAAAACTCATCTATAGACGTGTAATGGTAAGAATACAGGTTTACAACATATATGAATTAATAAACAAAACCTATTTCTAAAAGGATTATTTCAATATAGCACATGATATATGAAAATCGATATGTTACACATATTTTTTACGATGAACTACGCGACCACAGAGAAGGTTACATATTTGTTCCACTTCTTACATGAGGTCCATGAGGTGGAACCAACCATTGGATATAATTAATAATCGACAAAGATCACAAACAAGAAGTAAATTCTAACTTATTTGCACCAAAAGAGGAAAAACGTAGTAGATAGAACATATAAGACTGCAAAAACATTTGTAAGTGTTACATGGTTACAATGTTGTAGTAGGTCTCGTATGAATTTTTTACATAGTCTTGCATCTTGTGGTCTCTCATCTTCATAAATTTTTATATATGTGGTCTCATATAAAGTCTGTTATACGGATTCACATATATAGGATAATGATAAAACATGAGAGCCAGTTAAATATCTCGTCTTCAATTAAGAACCTCGTCATGGTCAGTTGAGGACCCTGTCTAAGGACCTTGATATACTCAACCTCGTCTAATGACCTTGTTATGCTCATTCTCGTCTAATGACATCATTATGCGCAACCTCATCTAAGGACCTCGTCTACTGAATTCGTCATGGTAAACCTCATCTAAGGACCTCATCACGCTCAGGTTCATCTTCAAGACCTCATCGTCAAGAACATGAGTGATCATACGTGTCAATTATATAGTTATTTATTAAATTTGTTTGTTAGGAAGTTATAACTGAATTATACATGTAGTATTCTAATTGATTTAGGATTTCTTGAAAACTCTATATATAAGGACCAGAAACCTCATTTGGAGAAGGATTCTGATGGACAACAAAACATTTTCTCTTTTCAATTTATATTTCTTTAGAAATGCTCTATTATATCTTTAGAAAACTTATTTTAGTATTTGATTAGGTTTTAGGCCCTATTGAATTGGCATCGTTTGTGGAAATTATTATTTTTCATTCTTTTAACCCAAATATGTTTCACTAGAGTTGATAAAAGCGTGGACAAAAATAAATTTCTTAGGATAAAGCATGAAAAACGGTACGATCAATACCTAACGTAGGCGAGAAGTCAAAATTATAGGATTCGATAGTTTATACCTCATATGATCATTGTTTGAATAAAATCAGTATCGTAAGCTGTTATGAATTTTCGAGTCAGTGATATGTGAGGTATGATTATGATGATTTTTTATTCCTTTATTTGATTAATTTTTAGTTCTTAATTTAGTTTATTAATTTTTATTTTGTTATTGTTTTCTTTTATTTTTTTCAAGTATCGTATCTGTTAATTAACCCGTGTATTTGTAAATTGATTTCGTTCGATATTATACTAATTTTATGCTTCGTTTGAGATAATTGTATTTATCATTTCCAAATGAAAGATTGATTTAGAAAATAAGACATGAGTTAAAATGTAAAAATGATTAAGAATTAGTTGTCCATCAAAGCAAACATTAAGAAATTGATTTTGTCTTTGATAGAATAAGTTTTCAAGTCTTTGATTTAAAGAATTTATTAGTTAACATTTTATTTTGATTCAATAACTTGTAGTAATGTAGTTGGTTAGCCAAAATTTAGGTAAGAATTAGTTGTGATTTTGTGACTCATTTCAATTTTATCTTTCATTCATATTCGCTATGATTTTATGTTCTGATATGTTGATTCTTGATTTTTTTGGTTCTTGGTTGGATGATTAATTGTCTACTGATGAATTGAGTAATATTTGATAATTGATCCGTTGTTATTTATGATTTTTTAAATGACTCTTTGATTAATTGAGAATCAAATTCTCAATTAACAATTATCAAATATCACTTATAGATATTGTTCTATTCGGTTATTGTCTTTGATTTTTAATTAACTATCAGTTACAACTATACTCAATTGCTATTTTTTATTTTTAATTAAGATTTGTTATGGATTATAATCTGAATTTTGTTTTGGATAGTTATGCAATTGTTTGAGCACTTGTTCAAAAATTTATGTACAAACTAAAAAAAGATTTTTCATAAGTATATCAACATCACCAATGTGTAGATTGGAAAGTGTATCATCAATGACAAATTTTCCAGTTTGAAGAAGGATAACGAGAGTGTTGAGACTAAGGTTACTCGTGCAAAGCCTAAAAATCTACAGGATTGAAGATTATGTTATGATACACTGAAAGTTGTTATAACGAACAATGACACTCAATTCAATATTGAAGGTATAAAATAAAAAAATTCTTCTCCATTCCATCCACATACAAATGGGCAAGTGGATTTCACCGATTGAATAATAACATGAAATAAATTAAATTTTTGAATGAGCAGTATGAAGTTAGTTTAATTTCATGCAAGACATTTTTTGTTTATATAGAACTACACCTAGATCAACAACAGTCAAAATAAATGTTTCTTTAATGTATGTAATGGATGTAGTAGTTATAAACTAAACTTTCAACCCTCACACATAATGTTAACATATGATGAATGAAATAACTCAGAGTCAAGAAGCATAAAACTTGATATAGTTGAAGAAAAGTATTAGAGGCCTACTTAAGAACGAAGAACTATAAAACCTTGATGAGAAATATATATAATTCCAATGTATGTTTCAGAAGCTTTGAAGTGGGAGATAAATTCTTTATGAGAGTATTCATGCACACAAAAGACAACAGTCTCGACAAGTTAAGCACAAAATAGAAAGGCTCATATATAATTGAATCAAATATAAAGTCGAGAACCTACAGACTGCTAGATGATGAAGAAACCCAACTTCGACACCTTAGGAATTTAGAGCATTTAAAGCTATATTATTCAACTTAAGCTTCAATTTTATTATTTTATTATTTTATTATTTATATGATGATTTTTTGAAACTCTATTTTGGGATGTATTATTTCCTACCTTGGTGGCACGACAAGATTTTAAACTACACATTCGTCATTAATAAAAAAAATTCCCATTTAAAAAGTCCCAACTGATTGATGATCAACAACTCACCAATAAGTCTATGACCTCATCAAGAAAAGATAAAACAAATAAGGATGATCTTTCTAAAATCTTCAAACAAATAAATAAAACCATGATTATTCAAAAATTAATCCTACATATGGTAGGGAATCCAAGCACCCCTCCAATAAAAATAAATAAACAAAGTTAGATGTGGATGATTCAATATAGAGTTTAGTTAATAAACACATCAATGAGTCATAATCATTACAAAACAAAAAAACAAAATTTGGATGATTCCATACCTAATCTCAAAAAATGAGCTACGTGTTTTTTCTAATAAAAGTCTCTGCCTTTGGAATTAATCACTTTGGTAGGTATAACAGAGTTGATATAGCATAAGTTTTTTATTCAACTAAACAAAATTCTTAAGGAAATAAAAATATAAAACACTTACAAAGAATTCTCATGCGCAGAAGTTGTAAAATGAATAAGGATTTCAAAATTTTGCTCCAAAAGTAAGTTTTTTAGTATACGAATTTCATTGAAGAATATTTAACCCCAACATTGTTGCGAGGAAAATCAACATCAACTACTTCTGTTGAACTAGGAAGTTGCCCTAAAGTATGGGCAAGAGAAATTTGTTAAACACCAACAGTAGTGGTAGTAATACCCGTAAGAGAAGAAACCTCTCTAGCAAAAGCATTTCCCGTATTTTTAATCATTTCTCTCTTATTAGTAAGATCTTTAGTCTTAGTTTTTTCGATTCCAAACCCCTCCAAAATCTTCACTATTGTGTTCTGATTCCAACCGCTCATTCAAATGACGATTAAACTATGTAACAACTTTAATTTTCATTTTCTTTTCAAAGAGATCTAGGTTTATTCGGGTAATAATTTTATCAAAATTTCCCTTCCCCTTCCCGACGCAATCAAAAACCTCTTTCACCATTTGAAAACCATCATCGGTAATCATAATGCTTTTATATGCCAAATAAGGAAATTTAGAATAAAATTTAAATTCAACTTCAAATATATCACTCCCAGTAGTAACATATTGGGGTACATAAGGTTAAGAAAAGGTTATTTTCAACCAAAAAGAACATAAGAAAAAATCAAGAACAACATTTATAGAAGAAATATAATGAGGAAGCTTGACCACAACTACTTCTGAAGGTTTGGCAGAGCCTTAAGTTAAAGCCTCAACAATCTTAAAAATATATCTTTCTTGATCTTTACGAAGATCACAAATAGAGTACCTTCGTCTAACAAAACCTTGTGAGTATAAGAAGTATTGATAGTTCTCGTGACATGATAATCTCACATGTTATTTTTTTTCTCTAGCCAGAAAATGTGGAAAACTTGGGAATAACTTTAACATCTTTCAGCACCATATTTGAAGGACCTACTCTTTCAGTTTCAACCTTGGTTAGCGCACTTAAACAAGAAGTAGTTTCATATACTTTAGCTATAACCCAACTTTGTATTAATAAAATTAGCACAAGAGTGACCTTATGATCATATAAAATTTATTACCATTTTTAACAAGTCTAGTGTACTCGTTAAGGTAATAACAGTTTGATGGTTCCAATATGTAGACACATTTAGAAACAATATGGTAAAATATACAAAATAGCTTTGCCAACAAAATAAATTAGTAAAAACATGAATATAAGCAAACGAACTTACATTGAGTATTTCAAACATCAAAGGAAATATTTTGATCCAACTTATCACCAATCATCCAATAACCATAGATATATAAAAATTCTCTTATCCATTTTCTTTCAAAAGAAGAAAGACCCTTCAAAATGTGGCAGTCAGTTTCCATGGTAAATTATAATAAAATAGTATCATTTTTATTCGAAATTGTACACATGGACAAGAAAGTTTGAACCTTAAAACACTTATAAACAAATTGAGACATAATCATAGCTTCCATCAATGTTCTTCATGCATTGGGGGCGAACTGGGCGAGGAAAATTTGAGTTTCTTAAGAGAACTTGAGTAAGTCTTGTTTGAGGTGTAGTAGAAGGTCGATGTCTAACATATATGTAAAAAATGTTACATATCTATGAAGAGCGTTTAAATAAGTGTCCTCTTCTTTAGGAAATCATATCTCTAATGTGGAAGAAAATTACTAATCTTCTACCTAATCCTCATCAGCCGTATACACAATTATAAACAATTAGGATCATTATTTTTATGGGACCCAAATAATTCATCACAAAATGATCATTCTCCGTGGTAACTCCTTCAACATTTGTCGAAACAGCCACAAAGCAACTTCATCTTCTAGGATCATTTATAGGAATAAATGATCGAATCGGATTGGTATCCAGACAAATTTGATGGAAGCATCAAGAGACTTATTATATCTACTAGAATTTCTGGAAGAATGAGCCTCGAATTAAGGGCTAAATTTTTATTTTGGCTGTGAGATTTCTCGTCTTACTTAATAATAGCTTCAAATTCCTTGTTTTAACCACTTTATAAGAATAAAGTAAACTCTTTTGGGAAGAAGGAAGGTAAACAAAATCTTAAAGTCATAAGCTTTAATGGTTTCACTCAGAAGAGGAAAATATAAAAAAATAGTGAAAACTTCAAGCAATGAAAATAGAAATTTTTTTAAATAAAAAAATAGTGAAAGTTATGTCTCGACGAGGTAATTTAATAAATGTTTAGATCGTTTTGACATATGAGAGGTCAGGATTAAAACAAATCAAAAAGATTGGTAAGAAAGGAAATTAAGAGATAACATATATGCAATGATGAAGTAAATGTCACATGTCTCGGGCACGTGGCAACAAAACCTTTCTCTCATCCAAAAAGTTTGCAAATTATTATCATACACTATTCAAAATTTATTATTTTCCCAAATAAATTATAAAAGTTCCAGCAATGCTGAATTTGCAACAAAAAGAAGAAAATAATCTTGGTTGGGCAGAAGTACAAAGTCTCAACCATGCAAAAGTATAAATTCTCAGATTACTCATTCATCATACTAATAAAAATACTTAGTCATTCATATATCTTTATAAAGGACTAAAAGGTTGTTAAAATACACTCACAAGCAAACATAACCAAGATTTTTGAATTTTTAACTTGATGTTAATAATAACTAATCAATATATACCTATGAGATAACCAACTTTTAATAAATAAAAAAAATAAGGGAATCATATCTATATTCATAATCTTTTATGCTCGTCAAAATAAAAAAAAAATCCTCAAGGGATGATTGACCTACAAATGGGTTTTAATAAGTCAATTATAAAGCTGACAAACCCCGAGAGTCTTATGAGTCCATTTGTAAATGTTTCAATAGTTTGGCTCGACGGGACATTAGTTAGGCATGCATATTCAATCCCAATAGTATAATATATATATATATATATATATATATATATAAGCTTCAACACAACCTCAAAGTACAAATAAACATAAAGTTTCAGGGAAAAAAAGAATAATCAAAGTTATAGTTATTTTGTAACGTTCTCATAAAGATTTAGGGCTACCAATAGAAATAAAATTTATATAGGTTGAAGCCCATTATAAATATGTTGCATGCAATCTACGAATTAAACTTTAGCACACGTGATTTGAGAATATAAAATATCATGTATGATGGAAGAGGAACTTAATGATTTTTTGTTCCCGTGATACCCATGAATTTGCTATTTTTTAATCATATGTTTACTGACCTTTAGTACAAATTCTTTGGCACTAAGGTGGTTTGGTCAGCATAATCCATCCCAGGATTTCGTCTACTAAATTGTTTTTTTTGTCTTCCACAATTATCATCCCTTCTTAACTACAATTGATGGTTGATCGGATCAGTGGTTTTTATGTTTATTGACTATTGTTGTATTTGGCGTCTTCAGAATGAGTGGCTCGTTGATTTTATCTATCGTGTCACTTTTCTCCTTTTGGACAGAAGTTGTTTTCATCATTTACAAATTGATTAATTTGTTACCTTTTGCATATTGTTGCATCATCCTTCTCATTTTTAGACTATAGTTGTTGATCACTTCTACGGATCATTAGGCTAATTGATGTTTTACACACCATTGTATTAAGTCCATCATTTTTGGATTTTTATAGTTTGTTCGTATCTCACCAACACTTTTATGTATTTTTTTATTTCTTGTTTTAGCCTCATCATTTTTAAATCTTTGGTGTTTTTGTTTCAAGAAATTGATCTCTTAACGGAGTGTACCACGTGTATATGTGTGAATTTTATTACCTTTAATTTAATATTTTATTTTGACCAAAAAAATTGTTATCATACGTGAATTTATAAAAATTATAATGTGGAACCGGATGAGTATAGTTATTAATTGTGTCAACCAACGATACACTCACCTTATTCACATGCTCAATTAGAAAGTTTGAACATAATAAGGTGGAGTTCTTCACCAAATAGCAATATAAATATCTACATAATTTGAGTCTCTTGTTTTCTAATTTAAATAATAATATATGCAAACATGATACTATATTTTTTTACTATAAAATTTTGTAACCCACTCTAACGAGGTGAAAGAATATTTTATCATCGTATCTTAGACTAGGAGTTTTGTGTCCCACTTAATTTATCATAGGCCCTAATTGTGGATATGTGAGCATTTAGAACTAATATTTATATAAAAATCCTACCATCTTGTGAGAAGTTAAAGACAAATGGCAAAAAATATTCAACTCTCTTACTTTAAATTATAAGTACCAAACTATTAAAGAATTTGTATCTTTGAACTATCACGCAAAATATCACTTTGCCTATTAGAACAGCATATATGATTGTGCACGAATCAACGGCCTCGTTAGCATCCTAATGAATTTTCTTTTATTGGTTACATAATTTTACTAATAATCGAGTTTATTTTTATTTCACTAAAAATATATGTATTGACATCATATGTATACATACGATATAAAATTTATTAAAAATATAATTAACATAAAAAATCACCTTATATAATCTTGTTAAGTAGCTACAAAATAACATAGTGAAACTAAAGAATTTTAATTAACTTTTCACTTTGAAAAACGTAATAAAGTACATATTTTTGGAAAACATTGAAATCTTAAAAAACTATTAAAAATAAAATATGGGAAACTCCATAAAATTTAGTAGATGATACAAAACATCATGTTAATATTTAGATCATATTATTTGAAAGTCGTTGCTAATAAATTGAATTATGTTGCAACTAATATGAAAATATTTTTTACAAATGTATATTGATTATGTTGCAAATAAATCTAAATTCTGTTGCAAACTTGATGAACATCGTTACAACATCATTGCTAATTTTAATCCTTTGTTAAACTTTATAGGAATGCAAAAATAAATTGTATACCATTGCAACCATATTTCATAATTAAAATAAAAAAATATAATATTTATATAAATTTTTTTTGAACATTATATCTACATTTCTCTATTTGGTTGAACATTATATTTACACTTAAAAAATACACATGAGTATAAAATAAAGAAATAAATAAATTCCCCTTTAAAATAACTCTCCAATGTATTCTTAGAATAGAATAACTGAATATGTGTATCATCAAGTCAAATACACATTAGAATAACAAAATGGAGAAAATAAGTATCTAAAACTTTATTTATGCATATGATATTGTTAAAGAAAGAATAATGGTGAGTCAACAACTAACAAACATGCATGGTATTTAAATTTGGCATTTTGAAGAGGGCTACAAATCAACAATTTATGTTTAAAAAATTAAAATAAATATATTCATGTTTGTAGAAATTTTTCTACATAATTTTACAAGAATTTCATGAAAAACAAGTTTGTCGTTTCAAACAGATATCATGTTTTATTGTATAACTATCATACACAACAGGCTCAAATTCAAATGGCATGTGAAAGTTAAATTCTCATAATTATTTCTACTTCAGAATCATCAAGTTCATTTCAATGATTCACGATATTTGAATATATGTGCTTATACTACATGAAAATTAGCATAGACAATACAATCATTCCATTTCATAAAATACTATATATATTACATGTCCATACGTAATAATTCTGTCGTTTACCCCATTTACTACATATGTTTCAACACATAATCGGCTAAAGAAATAAAAAAACACATTATAGTAAGAAAAATATATAAATTGCGGATAAATAAGCATAGAAATATAAATAAACTTTTTAGTTCACTCGTAATTACTCAATACATATTTCTTTTCTTGAATGTTTAAATATGCTCTCATGTTAAGCTTATCCAAAATAAAAATAAACTGAGCACATACTTGATGAATTTTACCTTAAACAATAGACATAGTAAAAAACTCTTCTATGAGTTTAGTTTCACATCGATTTGCATTCTCTCAAAGGTTAGAATATAAACAAGTTGTTCATGTAAAATACTTGTTAGTGCAGTCTCACAAACTAACAAATCAAAACCATAAATCTAAATTACAAAATAAAATATATGATTTTAGCTAGTGAGTCGCCGAAACATCAAATTCAATAATACTAAATTAAACAATATCAACTCAACAATGTCCATAGTATAAATAATATCAATTTTGTTCTTCAAATTTGGTCACATATACATCATCAGAAACATGATCTTCTTCATCACCATCTTTTATAAACTTATCTACGATTTCATCAAACTCTTTCATTTTAAAAATCTTAAAATGTCCAGTATCAATAAGATGGTTATGATCATTTAGGTCCATATCTGGTTGTAGCGGAACTGGTGGAGGCACTTAAGCTTCTTGGAAGACTCTTTGTTGATTTGTAATATTCTCGGTTGGGATAATATATGTCATATATATATTCTATTTTTAGCTCTTATATTGCATACGTCTATCAATTCTTTATGAGATGTTACTTTTGATACATAGTTAAGAAAATAGAAATGTTTCAGCTAGTGTAGTCAAACTGAATGGTTCATCTTGTGACATTCAATTTTTTCGATGAATCTCTATTAAACACAACACATCAGAGCTTATAAACATAAAATTATGAAATAACAACACTAAACACCATATATATAACAATCAAACATAATTAACTAATTAAAATCTACACATCTAAAGCTTATAAACATAAAATTATGACCACAAAAACCATTCACATAATAAACACAAAGTTATGACAACAAAAATCATATAACATATATAAGTCATCAACACAACACAACAAGAGCTTATAAACATAAAATTATGACCACACAAACCTTTTAAAACATTAAATACAACACATCTAAAGCTTATATCATATTTAACTTATTTTATAAACAAATACTCATTTTATAAATTAATGCATATGACAAAATATTGTTGAAGCAAATAACATAATGTTTGAACATCCTTGCACGAATCATTTTTTATCGATTTCTGACAAAGAAGTCTTTATGTAATTTTAGAGCAAAAAGTGAACTACAAGACATATTTCTTTATCTTTATGGATAACCAATATATCTAAAATATAGTTGGGAAACTTTACCCAAGAAATAGATTTAAAAAATAGAAAGATCGAAACATGGGAATAGATTAGATGTCAATACGGAATACTTATTTCAATAATTATGCTTTTCAAAATAGCATATTATACAAGGGTTCAAATTTTGATCAATATTTACGAAGTTGCTCATCCTTCTCGAAGACGGAGTGTTCTATTATTTAATGAGTACTCGGTATAACTCACGTATTCATGTGTAAACCAGTGTGGATGAAGTAACATGAATATCTCCAATAGCCAGTCTATTTTTACAAGTTTATTGGTAGAAGCGAGAAGTTTGAGATATATTTGGTGTTTTTTTATTCATCATCTGAATTCATTAAATGTTTTGAGATCGACAACATCTCTTCATTTTCGTCAAACTACAAAAGAGGGTAAAAATTAGTTTAATTTGAAACAAAACTCAACTTAAAATAAAACTAAACTTTAAACATTTATAATTTAACTAACAAATCTATAATGGCTCCTCGACCCACCAACAGAAGTCCTTATCCTACCATCATGAGTTTTTTTTGTTTTTTCGAGCTTCTTTAAAGCTTCGTCTGTAGGACTGTACCAAAAATCAACCTAATGTTTTTTGTTTTTTTTTTTGCATATTTATAGCAAATGAGGTCGAGCATTGATTAAATTAGCGATGAACGTTGGATGTTAGCTTTTTTCAAGGCATTTCGCTTCATCCAATCAAAACAAATCTTGTAACAATTACTTAATTGTTCAAAAAAATTGTGTAAAATATCGTGAAACTCCTCTAAAATAGAGTATCATTGCTTCAAACAAAATAAAAAAATTCAATTACGTAATTTTAAAAATAAAAACATATAAAAAAAGATCCTACGGTGCTATAATTGAATACCTTAAAATCTTTTCATATATCAGATCTAAAAGTAAGGGGTCTTTTCAAAACTATCCCCAAAATCCTTAAATATAAAGCCTAATTCTATAAGAGAACCAACAGAAGATGTCCTTCGGTTTCAACCTGAAATGGAATATTACATATATTGACAAATGACTAGTTTCATAAAAAAATTAACGATGCTTACATATTTTTGTAGATGTTTACTTGCTTACGCTCCACCAGAGAAATATTTCATCTCGTTAAAGCATACTCACACCATTTATATTGCTTGAAGACCTTGAAGTTACAAACGTCGTCTTGTTGGTCTTCCAAGCCCTCTTGATCATGCCCATATTGGTATTGTTTCCCGATATTTTCCAAGCCCTCATAAATATCTACCAACTAATCTTCAAAATACTGATCAAATTCGTTGGTCCTCACGTATTGGATAATTGGAGGAGGAATGGGATTCGATGAACTAAATAAGAACATGTTGGAAATATGTGGAGAAATTTTGGCTTCAACTTCTGAGGTAGAGCTTTGACATATTTGAATTAAGGAACTAAAGACAGATGGATTGGGAGTTCGTTACGGGTAACACTTCCTTCGGGTTTGAAAGGGTTAAAGATAAACATCGACATTCGGTACCCTCCTTAAATTAGGTCGATGGGATGGTTGCGAGGCTAGGGAACGGTTGGTCATCATGGGAACGGGAACAAAGTAGTGTTTCTCCTTTGGTTTGCCTACAATAATTTATTTTCTTGTACACAAGTTTCACTTTTTTCCAACCATCCTGACTCGACATTCATCAAAGTAGTTAGCATATTTTCATAATTAAACTAATAAACAAAAATATGTATGGTTTGCTGGTTAAGAAACATGGCTAGTCCCCCACGTTTGGAACTTTTTTCACGTTAGGCCTCATCATTCATCTTTATAATAAATTGGTCCTTAATGTTCCAAAAAAATATAACAAACTAGTCTGTCCAATTTTACCCCTTGACCATCTGCTCCAGCTTCCACATATGGCGTGGACGTGGACACTAAAATAACTACAAACTTACCATTGCTTTTAACCCTTCACTTTGTATGTTATATCTAACCCTAAACCCGACATAACCCATTAAAAAACCCAACCCTTATATAAGCCTAATATAATTAAAATAACTCTGCCCAATCTAATAACCTGAATCTAATTATCAGATAAACTGAATCTCTATCCCTCTTAATTATATTCTCAAATAGTTTGAAATTATACTAATTGTGTTTCACATGGAGAAGAATATTAAGCGAGGTTTATATGAGTTGGTTTTTTAATGTGTTGGGTTTTTAATGGGTTGGGTCAGGTTTAAAGTTAGATATAAGATAAATAGTGAAGGGTTAATAGTTAATGGTAAGTTTTTAATTATTACTGTGTCCACGCCAACATCTTACATAAAATCTCATTTGGATGGTCAAGAGGCAAAACTGGACAATAAAGGTTGTTGAGATCATTAAGGACTAGTTTGTTGCGCTTTTTGAAACATTGGAGGCGGTTTATTATAAAGGTAAACAATGAGGACTAACGTGAGACAAGTACCAAATATTATGACTAGCCATATTTTTTAGTCGTGGTTTTCTAGTGAAAACCAAACCACGAATAATTATAGTTAGCAACCACATTCCTAGTCCAAAGCTCACTCTAATACAAATCTGATTTATTTTTTCTAAATTTCTATTTTTCTCTGCTACTCACATAACAATAGTGAAACATTTCATGCCAAAAGTTATTGATAAATGGAAAATTAATAGTCAAAAAGTGTCTAGCTAAAGAATATAACTCTCAGTATTAGTAAAACTACTAAAATAATGAAACAAATCAAGAGACACTCAGAAAAATTTGATACGGATAGTTTAAGACATAAAATAAAAAAATAAGAATAATGTTATTTAGATATTAAATAAACTCAAACTCACCGGTTAGAACACTAAGATCCATAACCAGAATCAAACTCAAACTTAAACTAAGAAAATGTATCGTATTTAAACTAAATCGCAACATACATATAAAACTGAGACATAATTGTATCATAATTATAGCAAAATATAACATTAAGAGCTTAAACCAAAGACAAAATCTAAATAGATTTTCCTTTAATTAAAAAAAGTATCATATTTAAACTTAACCGCATCATATGTATAAACTAAGACGCATTTGTATCATAATTAGCCCAAAATTTAACATTGCAAGTCTAAACAAAAAAAACACATTAATTAATAAAAGAAGTTAAGATTGTGAAGAGAAGCTATATTTAGTTTGTGAATATGGTCTCTATGAATATAGTCTATGTAAAAGTGAAAAAATGGCGATTGTCTAGAAAATTAAAAATATGAAGATGGTCTTTGAAATGTGAAGATGGTCAATGTAAAGGTAAATAAATAAAGATTGTCTCTCGAATGTGAAGATGGTGGTTGTGAAGGTGAAGAAAAGAATATATAGAAAGGAAGATAGTCTTTTGAAGGAGAGGGAAAAAAGATGGTCTCTATACTAGGTGTGGTAATGTTGGAAGGATAGGGAAAAAAAGATGAAGAAAGTGTTTAGGATTTCTCTAGTAATGGAAATAAAAAAAGTAAAATGAATTTGATGAATGATCAATTTGGTTTTTCTGAGCATAGATAAAAGGGACGAGTTATGTGTCAAAATTGGCGTGTTGGCTAAAAAATGAATGTCTTGCTTTTGCATCTGTTCATTCGTCATACATTCGTTGTCATAATATAAATAGATTAATATAAAAAATATTAAAATGAACTCATTGTAAATTTGTTGCAATAGAACAACATTTTGCAATGAAATATTGGATTCGTTACAAATTCATTGTAATAACATATCCGAAAATGATTTTAGGATCAAAATATATCTCGTCATAATTTTTTTATAAACATGTTACTACTGATAATCGGTTGGTGACGGATTAAATAACGGGTTTTTGAAAATTTATTTTATCATTCAGATATAAACTCTAATTAATATGAAGCTTTTTTTCTTATAAATTCTATATATATGATGGTAAAAGTTAAATATGATTTAATATTTTATTAATATTGAAATGTTTCGACAATTACGTTGTGATTAATATCGATGTCAACCAAATATAATCTTATTTAATAATTTCAAAATTGTATATAGCTCTGTGGTAAGTATAATTTGATATTTATATATATATATATATATATATATTGTTTTGTTTTTTATTTAGTTCGCACATTTATGTATTTATTATTAAAATAATATGTTTACTATAATTAATATAAAGTTTTTTATTAGTAAATACTAAAAACAATTGATTTTTAAATCTTAAATCTTAATTATTTATAGATATAAAAAAAACTAAAGATCATAACTATTTATAATATAGAAGATTATATTGTTTAAAAACAAACCTAACCAACAAATAATCAAAATATATAATATTGACATATAATTAACAAAAACATATCGTAGTGGTTTATAATTAACTACTTATTAATATTGTTATGATATTTATATTATATTAATATAAAATAATTTGAAAACTTAATTACAACGGCCATGCTCGAATGAAAACATTTTGTTGGATTTTATACAGTTGGATCTCAAATAGATTTATTAGATCTCTTACTAAATTTTAGATCATTTTATCATTTTCATAAGAAAAAAATATAAATAGAGATTGTTAGATCTCTCATAAACGTTTTCCTCTTTTCTTTCTAAACCTTTCAATAGCTCTCAAGCAACCGAAAATCAAAACATCTTATTTTTTGAATCCTACCTCACAACAACATCAAGGTATTCCATACAAGTTTAGTAGTGTAGTTTTTATTCGATTTTATTGTATATTTTGGTATATATTTATGTTTTAATTTTTGTTTTTAAAAACATCGATTTTTGAATGGTTTAAGTTGTTGTTTTGTTGATTTAATAGCCTAATATTGTTTCTGAGTTATAGATCTATATTTTTATTTTACTTGGAGCTGAATGGTTATAGATTGAACATTTAGGATTTCTTAATTGTTGTTGCATGGTATGTGCTCGTCACACTATATGTGCGACTAGGCCTGATATTTTCGGACATGTCATACAACGAGGAGGGTTATTTGTGCCAAACATTTGCATGCTAAAGATCAACCTAGAATTTCTTATTTATTTCTAAAAGTTTACAAAAAAAAATTGATTGTTTATGTGAATTGCATGATGTTAGGTATTTGTTTCATTACATGATTTGTTGATTGAGCTTATATTTTTGTCTATGCTTTCATGATTCGTATGTAGTTTAAACATTATTATTTTTGTACTAATCTAGAAAAGATGTGTTTTGTACTAGTTTATTAATAAATATACTAAATGATACTTTTTTATTTTTTAAAAAATGGTGCAAGCAATACTGATTGCTACTCAGCAGCACGGTTGGGATACGACCTTGATGAAGTGATGGCCAAATAGGTGGTCCTTACCGTGGAGTTTCTAGGATCACATACTAGACTATTTTTGCATCATGGTGGTGTAGCTGATGATACCAATTATCATGTTGTGTGGGTTGCGACTAGAAGCAGTGGTGTTAGATCGTTTACGTAGGCAGCATCTGAGGATGAGTTCGACCTGGTCAATTACACCTTCCACGAGTTGTATAGAGTTTTTCTCGATGATGTAAGTTTGTTTAGAACTTTAGTATTTTAAACCATATTATCTTAGTATTTTAGGCCTTTAAGTGTTCTCTTCTAAGTCGTGTTTGCTTTAGCCTCACTGTATATCTGTTGTTATGCTCCACAAAAAGTGAATTCTTCTCAGGTTGTTCGCGTGGAGTTGAGACACACCCTATCGAAGTGTAACGTACTTGATTTAAGTTTCATTATGTTTTAATAATATATACTAACGTTCATTAACTTTGATATATGCTAACTATATAATGTCTTCCAGGTGACGTTTTTTCCGTACGGTTTCTTTTGTACGGTTATATACGGGATGTGCGGTCGTTACAACGGGTCAGTTGGATTGAGCATACGCTAAATTTGTTTGACATAGTCATGCCTTACTATCTTGACCGAGTGACCCGTCAGATGTGCTACATTCAGATACTACGTGTCACATACATCGTATCACTGTTAGGAAAGTAGGTAAAAAATCTAGCCAAAAGTTCGCAGGGGATTCTTTGATATGAGAGAATTGACAGCACTATTTTTTTCACGACTTTAGATGAGCTATTTGATGGTGGTAGGACCCAATATACCATGCTTGGGTTAGGACTAACCTATGGTATACAATGTCCAACCCAGCTATGGTAGGCAATGATACGCATGTATGGGGCACCAAGTACACACTTACGGCATTGATCCCGAGTGATATGATCAGATAGCCGCATATCAGCCACATTTAGCCATGATGACGTCGGAGGAGTATGTCGATGCATTATATGAGGTTGTCAGTTTCTTCAAGAGATTTAGACATCTTTGATTAGTTATATTGACTTGTGTGTTTGTATTACTTGTTTTATGTTTATCATTAGGTTTTAGTGCCTTGTATCGCAATGTATTATTTGACGTGTTTATGAATTTTGATTTTATGATATTTGATGTTTGATTAAGAATTTTTTAAGTAAGTTAATGTTTATAACTTTGGATGTTTGAATAATTATTTTATTAGTCAGTTAATGTTTTATCTTATGATTGATGGTTGAACATCATAGTAGAACACAACAACATAAAATGACAATAATATATGTTTAAAATTACATAACAAATGTAGCTAGATTTTTCTTACCCATGCCGATATTACATATCGATACATTTGGGGTAAGTGGCAAACATTTCATCCAATGTAGCTAGATTTCTTTCGTACACTTCAACCATGTTTGTGTCGGCAACGAAACTATAAAAATCGATAAATTACTTCAAAACCGCATCAATCATCAACTTTTTAACCGTCTCTTTAATGTTTATGCTTATATGAAACTTGCATAGCAAGTTACTTGTGACAAAAATATTTCCTCGATAGCTCGCATGAGAGCTAACTCCCGATCGATAACAATAATGCTTGGAAATGGATACATACTATTGATCATCATACCACGAAGAACACTCAAAGTCCATGTGTAGTTTTTTATCTTCTCCCCGCTCATAAACACATAAGCAATAGTGTATGTAACTGAAGTCGAAGTTACTCCAATAATCTTAAGCAATGGCGTAGTATAACTCGCTTTTTTGTATGTAGAATCCATGACAAACACATGCGGGAATGTACGCAACAAGTCTATAATTGTAGGATGCGCAAAAAAGAAGTCGGTGTCACTTGTAATTCGTTGCCTAACCGCGTCCACGTGGAATAACCATGTTCTTTCAATTTGACCAACAAAATTGTATTTGAGTTTGTCCATCGTGATCCGCATCCATATGTTTTTGGTGAAAATTATACATTGCACGCATGTTCAAAAGATTCTTTGGATTATTATGCTTCAAACCATTATATATCTCCCTACGATAGGACCCACGGAAAGACAAATTATGAAGTAGTGTCTCTTCATCCGGTTTGAGTCTACAAGCGCAGGAATGGTCGTCTAAGAGAACATAAGGTTCGTGATTGTGTTCCCTGTTTATAACTTCAAACATCATTGCATAGCTAGTAAGTCAACCGGATGCCCTTTTAATTTAAAAAGACAATTTGTATTTCTTTGTTATACACTTTCGCTTTCTCAAATTTCTCGGCTTCGATTTTGATATGAAAACACCATACCTCTCGTATTGGTAACCTAGGAGTTCTTCCCACTGTCATATAGCGCAATAATGATGATAAATTTAATCTTCTTCGATTGTTCTTTTACAAAAGCATCAATTTTCGGCTTAGTGAAAAAATATAGGTTGTCAAAATTTTGGTGTAATCAGCCTTTATATATGGTGGTTGGCATGATATCCCTACAACAATTAACAATATTTTAAGAAAACATAATATTCAATCAATCGCACACCAATTACAAAAATTTCACATGTGGTCGCATTAGCTATGTGATATGGTAAAAAATGGTCGCATGTAGGATTGGGATGACGAAACAATTGGTCGCATGCATGTTCGTGACCATAATAAATATTTTCGCATTTTACATGCGACCAGGTTGTTGTTCATAGCATGAATCACGCGAATGTTATCAAAACAGAAACTAAAGTTATAATTGTTACCTCTATTTGATACAAGTTCTCCTCGTCTATGAAGTTATCCAAAGAGCAGTCCAGTTCCTGATCTTCCATAACTATTTGGTGTTTGTTTGGTTTGTGGTAAATTTTTAGTATATGGACGGTAAACTTGTTTTGTGCGTAGGTGGTTAATTCTTAGGGTTTAATGATAGGATTTTAGGTTTAGGGTTACTTTTATGACACCGAAAATTACGTAGGTAAAATTTACGAAAAAACTATTTTAAAGTTTTCAAATTTTAACTTTAAAAAATGAAAATAGGACGAGAGATCCAACAAAATGTGTTTAATTTTAAGATATACTCCTAATTACATTATAAATTAATCGAATTTATTTTTAATAATTCAATTTTTAATAATTATAAATAATTAAATTTATAACCGATTTTTGTGCAAGCATAGTCTAATATTTATATTTATGAGTAACAGTCCATTAATATAATATTACACCAAAACACGTATGTTTAGAAATACTATTTAACAAAATAAAAGTAGTGAAAAAAGACAACATCGTCATGTGTCCCCAACTAATGTTCCATCTTTTTATATCAGTTCCGATTTCTTTATTTCGTGTGGTCACCAGCTCAGCTCAAATAATATTACTAGTAGTAATTTTTTACTTACTTTATGGTAAAACACAATCATATTCATGGCCCTTGATTTATGAAACTATAAAAGAAAGAGATCTTTTAGACGGTTAATGTTATTCGTCTCATCAAACCCAACCAACGACCTACCTATAATATTTTTTCAGATCTATAATCGAGATCCAAAGTTATTCAACGTTATAACTCAAAATTACTTAAATATATTCCTTACGGTAACAGTTAAAATTTTGCTACTGGCCAAATTAATGTCAGTGGTTTAATTTCACTCCACTTGAAAAGTTATTTAAATTAAATGTGTTCTATAAAATGACAATTGACCGGCGTGAGATTCAAAATTCAGAGTTCTAATTAATGTCATACTATTTATTGAAGAACAGCATTACATTATGTTTAGGATTTTTAGTTTGAGTTAAATCCGGGTAGGCAAGATCGGATGATATGATGTTGTTTTAGCATGATACTCAGAAAATTGGAAATATTTTTTTGGTTTTTAAAATATTAAATATAAAATAAATGAAGTTATGTATTTATAGATCGTTTTCCAAATATACATAAATACATTTATTCAGATATCTAAATACAACATAAAAAACAATATAAACACTATAATCGGAAAACATAGAGCATTTTTATTATCATCTGAAATACATAAAGCATTCCTATTACAATGCCACATCATAGTACAAATATCATCCAAATCGAAAAACAAAAACATGCCAAGATGAAGATCTAAGTGACGGGATATCAAAATCTAAACACCATAACTCAAAAAATGGCAGGAGATAAATGAAAAATAGAAGTATCAATCCTTACCACGAATCAAGAATAGAGATCCAACAACAAAACTGGAGAATAACATGGCAATATGTTTTGTACAATTTTAATTTTTAATATTTTTGTTTTTAAATTAAAATTAGATATAAATAGAATTATTCTTATTAATATTATTGTTATTGTTTACCTCGAAGCTTATTAAATTAATTTGTCGTTATCTCATTTGTATCCATATTTTTTATTTAAATCAATCACAACAAAAACAACATCAATATACAATTATTACTTTCTTTTTTAGTATTTTATTCGGATTTTATCCTCACAAATTTTATTTAAATTAGACCTCAACAAAGACCCGCACAATCAGCCCTACAAAACCAAAATCTATTTCGAAGCTTTTTTATTCTGATTTTTATTTTAGTGGTTAGTTTTATGTGGTGTTGTGTTTAGATCTAGGGTTTATGTGTTGTGATCATTTGATTTGTATTTAATCCGTTAAATTTAAAAGCATATATCGTTTTTTTTTTTACCAAAACCAAACAAAAAACACATGGTTTCCCCTAAACACGGACATAAACCATAGCTTATGCGCCAAAAGTCTGGCGTGGGGAATGTTTATGCACCAGATTTTTGACCCATAAGCTTGATACATCACCAAACATATGGCGCAGTATCAAGCATTTGCGTCAAAACTTTTGGCGCGAGGCTATTCATAGTTTCAAATTTTATTTGATCATATTTTTTCAGATTATGAAAGCAGATCAAAGTTCAGGTGGCTCGCGTACCAAACGTGCTTAGAAGAGCTATGCAGTTAGAGATATAAATGTGGTGGGTGAGGATGTCTTTGATCTAATGGAAACACTTTCACTTGTTACTATTCCCCGACAACTACCTCCATCTCGTTAAGCGCCACCTCTGATCGTGTACCTTCATTGTTTGGTGACGCTTTAAACACATTGCCTAATATGTTTAGCATTAAGAGGTAATTTGACAGTTTTTTATTATCAAGAAACACATTGCCTAATATAAACTACTAGTATTTGTAAGAAAAGAAATTGTGTTTGTACATCCACTATTCCAATCATACGAGCTGGATTTTGGCACGTTATGGTCGGGTTAGAGCGGTACTGGATGCCACAATTCCTGGTATGCTAATCGACTGGATATTCAATTTACAGTCTAACATCGATATTACAGAAGTGTTCATTGAGAATTCATATAAAAAAACAGTTTCCACTTCAGCTTCGATGAGATGATTATCACCTTTAACGATGTTCATACGATCATCGGCTTGAAGGTCGAAGTTGAAGTTGTGGAGCTTCCTGGGAGAGAGGACGACAAGGTACACGATATTATCAATATTGTATCGCTTTTAGTGTAGATATTAACTAGCTTTCCATAAAGATTGAACTTCACAAAAAGATTGGTTTGAACTTTATTTTTCTCCGCAACACATTTAGTGACCTTTTGCTTAGTGACGAGATGGTGGACCGTGCTGCATGTGCTTATCTTTTTCATATGTGTAGGTGTAGTATATTTGCTGACAAGAGAAATACTTACGTTAATTACAGTTATGTATCCCTCCCATGAGGCTTGGTCAGATGCATAGTTGTGCTTAGAGGGTTACAATATTTGTGTATCTTTATCATCATATTGGAGAGGCCTCCTTGAATGCAACAAAAACCGTCTGTTGGCGTATCACGCTCATTGACACTTAGATAATGGATCATGTTTCCATCGTTCGTCTGGTTCAACATACCGATTACACAGAGCTTTTATCGTCAATTCTTGAAACAAAGCAAACCTGAGCATTATGTTTAACCTGTTGGAGAAATTCGATGAAACTTTTACCTTTTGCTTTAGAATGTTTATACGAGTTATTTATAAAAATTGGTTGTTTAAAATGTTTTTTAATTATTTTTTATATTTTTTGCAGGTTGTTTGGGATATTTATCTGATGATATACGATCATTTCCCATTCGAGCAAATATCTTGGTAGCATGGTCTGATTGTCAGTATAGATCACGTTAGAGACTACTATCTCGATCGATCTATACGCCAGCTCGGTCACGTCGGGTTTAACATTCGTAATCATTATTATAAAAGGGAAAATAAATCATGGTATACTTGATGCAAACCTCATGTCTGAGGGTTGATTGATCGGTATTTTAGGTATTGTTTTACCAATATCATAAGAACTCGTTGGAAATGGTTTAACGATAATATTTTGGGTTGGTTTAACATAATTCACTGCAATATGAGTTATTTTACTTTAGATACGACTTATGTTTGTTTCACTTTTGGGGTCGTACGGCGGATTAAGTACAGGCTTCTCTTACGACCATTCTAGCGGTTCCACCGAAAGTATCGACTAGTGTTTCAAAACTAGCAATAGGTGTATCAATCTTCAGAGTGTCTGCGTTATTTATATGGATTCTAACCACTATTCTTTGAGGTGTTCGAAATATGATGGATCATTTTTAGTAGAATTATAAACACACATTTTATTGCCTCTTCCGTGACCCAACGACGACCAGGATTTGGTTATCATATTTAATGTATGATATGAATTTTTGCAATCCTAATGAATAATATTCATGTAATAAAAACATTTAGATTCTATGTGTGTTGTTGTTGTTTTTAATTTGATTTTTGAAGGCTCAATTTGTGATGATTCAGAGTTTTCAATGGAAACTTTAAATATTTAATTCAAAAAAAATCAATCAAAATCTTACCTAGAGTTTGGTTGCTTTTGTACTTTTTCCACTGTGATTCAAGTTTTTCGTGAAAAAATATAGATAAAATAAGAAGAGAGTCTCAAAGAAAATGAAAGCAAGAGTTTTTCCTCTAAAAATAATATTGTTAGCATATAGCTGCATAGCCATATTTGTTGAGGATAAGATTATTTTAGTCAAGTGGTGAATGAGTCTAATACGTGTTAAAAATAAGTATACTCGTGGATACTCTGAATCTATATGTAATGAGACATTCCAAATTCATGATATCTGTACAATATCTTGCTTGGATCATCACATGTGCTGAAGTGTATCCACTTAATTATGCACTATGTGACGTTATTGATTACGGATAACCAAAAAATTATCTTGTCATCTTAGATGATAACTAAGAATAAACCAAAAAGGCCCGTTATGACTTATTAATACGCAATTAATCGAAACGATGATTTCATGTCTAACTACCATCTTAAAGAACCTAGATGTCTCATGAAATGCAACATGCAAGCGACATGGATCTCATAATCACAAATGTTGACTTCCAACCAATCCTACTATACAAAATTGAGATCACTTAATTTAAAGTAATACGAGTAAAATTAACCGATGCTTATTCAAATGAATATATGCATATAATTTAAAATAATAATACAATTTTAAAACTAAACTGAAATCAAAACAACACTCCCACTAAATTTGAATATATTTTAGACTAAAAATATCCACATAAATGTTTTTATTCATGAGAGATTATGAGTATTGTAATCTTAGTAGATGAGAAATATGAGCTTTTCAACATAATAAAATGAGTTTATTTTTATTTTCTTTTATCCTTGTTTTCTTGATTATAAGGAATTAAACATTTTTTCTTTATTTAATGTTTATCAAGTGTGAAACTAATTTAATTCTTACAAAAATATACAAGTGTGAATCACACAATTTAATTTAACATAGACTTAGCCTATACAGTCATGCACTTAAATGATCTCCTCAATTGCGTGAATTCATTTATATCATCACGCAATCCTGAATACTGAATTTAGTTGACGTATGTTCTACTGCAAAATGGTTTATCTCTGGAATACTGAGTATTTACTTAATATCCATATAATTATTTTTATACCTTATCTAAACTAATATGAATACATATCAAGAATTCATCTGTTAAACCATATGAAATCTTTTGTATCTCCTAAATTTCTAAATTAATCTTGAGATGTCGACTAAGAAAACCTATCTCAAATCACCTTGAGCAAATTAGACGTTTGTAGTTTTTATACTATAATATTTTAGCATTATATTAATGTATGTATTTTGTGATAAACTCGCTGAATTATCAAGATTGATCTTGATGATTCTTGGTTCTTAACTAGATAAAACATCTCACCTAAAATTTTCAGACTTAATTTTATGAATACACATATATTGATGGCATACAACATGCCACTGTATTTTATGATAATGAGTATGTTGGCAAAGAATAACTCTAAATCTGAATTCACTCATATCGAATTTCTGAAGTTTATAGTACTCTACTAAGTTAATCTCACAAGAAAATTAGATAACAACATTGATATATTATGATATAATTAATGAGATACTTAAAGTGATATATAATAAATAAATTGCATATTGCTACATACTGTTGACCATATTAAATCTGCATATGATTGTTACAACGCTGTTAATATTCATGTGGTTGGATCAAATTTTGCAACATATCATTCTTAATCACACAAAGTCATTTAGTTGTAACATATATATCAAGTTTTTTTAATGTTACCATTCAAAAAAACTTGATCTTAATATTCATTTAATGAAGCTTAATGATGAAATATGTACTATGATTTTCATAAAATAGTCATTTACTTAGCTAAAATAAAGATTCTCTCAAATATGAATCTTTTCATAGCGTAATGAAACCTATTTTGTATAAGACATTCTGTATATCTTAACTAAATTATATTATATAAATATTCATTCTTATCACAATAGTCCATAATTAAGCATTAAAATATATGTGATGTTATAGAAGCTTAAACTAAATTCTTCTTTTACGTCAAAAGGTTCTTAATGTTCTTACATAAACTTGTGTAATATTATACATGCTTAATGTGGATTCTTTCATTTCACCATAAATAATTTTGATGTTCTTGTAGAACTCTTTATAATGTTACAAGAGCTGAAACTATATTCTTCTGTTGTATCATAAAGAAAAGTCAATGTTCTTTTATAATATTTTATATGTAATACTTAGCCTAAAATTAATACCCAATATTTTATTTTTCTCTATATGTTCATCTTTGTAAGCTATTATACTAACTCTTTATGTGTTATTGTACTATCTTTGTAAGCTAGGAAAAGAAGTGCTTTGTCCAACTTGTAGATTAGGTACGTGATTTTTTTAATCAATAACTTAGAACATATAAACATGTCTTGATGTTTAGCTTGATTTCTTACTTTCTAAAGTGACCAGAAGATTATAAGAGGGAGGAAAACTCTAATATGAATTTTGTTTCCAGTTGACCAAAACCAAGCTTTTATGATATGTAGATCACATGTTTTGATATGTGAATGCTGAATAATCTAGAGAAGTATTGCCAAACTTTCGAGACAATTTTGCACTTCACAAATAGATATTTGATTGATTCATTGTATTTGCAAAATTAGCATTTAGAGTCTAAAGAGAGTTGTCTTTTCTACATAATAGAGTTGGTAGATAACAACCCCTTTAATGGTCTCTATAGTATAAATGAGAATTTTCTAGGTGTGCTATTGTTCAATGATCTTTGGAACAGTTTAGATTTATTTTATTTGTATCATGTTAATGTTTTAGGGTAAAATAGTATATTTAAGCTTTTCAATATATCATTTTCCTGCTTTCCAAAAGTTGTTAATTGATTTAGCAAAACTTAGTAACAATTATGAGAAGGTGACGAAAGGGTATTTATCACACTATATTTCCATCTAAAAGTCTATGTTTCATTTGCTTATCTTCCCGAATGTGATTTTTTCAGCAATCTCTCTGATTCCAATTATTCTTCTCTAGGTTTTTAGAACAATTGATATGTAGTTAACTAGTAATGGGTGATCATTGATACAGTAGATAAAGAGCATGAATGTTTCCCATATTTTACATGAGTAAACATAAGTAAACATTATGTAGTTCCGCTAGCTTTATGATGTTGAGTTCTTCTTCATTGTAGCGTTTATACAATGAGCTTCATTTAGAAAAAATCAAAATAGAATTATCCTATGTATATCCCTATAAAAATCACATAGATGTTCAATTCTTGTGATAACATCTTTGGAAATTCGACAGCTTTAGTTATGGTAGTGCGGAATGGCCATAAGAATAGTTTGATTATGATGAGTGTTCCTCCAAAGGATAAAAAGTTTCAATACCATAGTTGGTTTTAGTTTTTATTTTTCACACTAGTTGATCATAGTTATTATTCTTGTTGTTTGAATGGATACTGATTCTAATATATGAGAACGATATTTGCCCTTGACAAAATCCAATGAGGCTAGTAATTATAGTAATTCTGGATTAAGACATTTTGGTTTTAATGATAAGCACTAATTTCTCATTGTTAATCTTCTGTCATAAGTATGTTTCATAATGTTTCAGGAATTTAAAATTTTACTGAGGTTGGATGAAATGCAAGGTATAGATAATCTGATTTCTGATTTGAATTGTAATATAGTGTCTTTATCAATAGTTTCTTGAGGCCTCTGATGAGATATTCTTCAGTTATGATAAATATGTTAGGAGATATAGGGTCCCATTGTATAATATCATTTGTGACTTGAAATAACCATGTTATTCACCATTAACTAATATTGAGAAACCAGCTGATTTTATACAAGTTTTGATCCATCATATCCATATGTTATCAAAATCAAAAGCCTCTAAGATATGGTATGATAGTCTGTAAAAATGTTTAGACATGCCAATTTTGACCATGACATTTCTCCCTCTAATTTTTTTGTTTATTTTATGAGCAACCTCTTGAGTAAGTAAGATGTTATCGTGGGTGTTTCTTCCTTTTATAAAGCCTCATTTTTCTTTTGATATTAATTTATATAGAAGAGAAACTAGTCTTTCATTTATGATCTTAGATAGGATTATGTTAAAAACAGTACATAGACTTATATGTCTAAAATTTCCCCATATTAGGTGATTCATTTTTGGGATTAAACAAATGGTTGTAGCAAATATACCTTGGGGAATTTGTTGATTCTGTAAAATGATATTAATGCAAAACATAAATACTTAGATATAATTGACGAAGATACAATTATATGTTGAATCTAGCAACCCCAACAATGGATTTAGACTTTTCACTCTTATAAGTATTTATTCTTCTGTTGGAGTGGTTAGAACCATACCATTGTCCTGATCATTGATGAGTTTAGGGATTATGCTTTGTATATATTCTAAATCCTTAGTTTGAGTTTGAGCATATAATTATGATTTAAAGTGATTTTCAATTTATTTTCCAAGATTAGATTGATTTGTAACACATTTATCTTCATCTAAGATGCCATGAATTATGCTTTTTTCTTCTTTTTTTGACATAGTTATGAAAATATCTGGAATTTCTATCACCATATTTGATTCAATTGACTTCACTTTTTTGTGCCCAATAAGTTTTCTCTATTGCAAGTAGTTGCAAATGGTTAGTTTTGGCTTTAAAGTATATGATTTTATTTGACAAGTTTTTTCTAGCTTCAAAATATTTTTATCAAGATGTAACACTTAAACTTCAGATTGAGTTATTACATCAAATATATTACCAAATATATTACCAAATATATTTTGATTTCATTCTTTGATCTATTTTTTATCCCTTAATTTCGTTCCAAAAGACATAAGGAGAGCCATTCATGTATTTTTTCTAATGTGTTCAACTAATTTTAAGAAATCAGGATATTAATCCCACATGTTATTGAATTTGGATGGTGATTTGATTTGGTTATTTACAACTGATATTTTGATCTTTAGTGGAGAGTGGTGTGATCGAGTATGTGATAAATGGTTAATTTTGGTGGTTTTAAACTAGCCATGATGAGTTATACAAAAATGTGTCCAACTTCTTATATTTGTGGTTGTTAGACCATATATACTTAGATCCAGTATAACCTACATCCTCTAGTAAACAGTTCTAGATAACATTGTTGAAATGATCCATGCTTCTCAAGCATAGAGTATAGCATGCTAGTTATTCATTGGATTTTGGTATTGCATTGAATTCCTTCATGGCTATCCAGGGTATAGAATGATCAGAAATATCTCTTAGTCCATTCCACAGATTCATCCTGAACTCCTTTGTATTTTTTCCATAGACTACTGTTACCATAAATTCTTGATCTAACGATACGTGTCTGACTTTTAAGTGTAGAAATTGTTCTTGATTAGCAGTAATGTCAATATTTAAATATTCTTTCCATAAAAACCATATTTTATTGTTTGGATTAGCTAAGTTGGATTAGAAACCAAGTTATTTGGAAATTTTTTCTAGTTTTTCTGTTTGAATCATTGGTTCGTGTAATGCAATAAAGTGTATTTTCTGCTCTTTTTAAAGATATAATTATTCTAATTGTTCTTTTATTGCCCACTCCTCTCACATTCTAGTTAAGGATTGTAATTGTCATTTAATATAGAATATTATAGGGCCAGAAAAATTATTTGTTATTGACTTTTTTATAGTTTAGGGTCTTTAGAGGGGTGTCATTGATCTTATTCTTTATTTTTTATTACCTCTTGAAACGATAGACTTTTTGCAATGTTTCTTGTTATATGAGAAGAAGGCATGCTTCCTAATGAGATTGGATGTAGGGTGAGGTATATAACTCTGGATTTTCAAAACCATATGATAAGTTAGGTAACTCTTCTGATTCTATGGAGTTAGGTGCCTCAACGATTTTTTTCACTGGTTCAAATTCACTGATAGTTACTGAATTTGTATCTTCGTTATGGATTTGAGGATTTTATTCTCTTGCATTGATTTTTTTTTTTGCTTTAAGAGATTATATTAGATTATTATCGTTTATGATGATTGATTTGATTTTGGGTGCCCGTTTTTCAGTTTGAGGTGTGTTTTTGGATGTGTTGTGTGAGAATGTTTGATCATGTAAAAGATTTTGGATGTGTTGCGTGAGATTGTTATCATTTTTCTTGTTTTCATTGCTTTGAAGAGATTTATGCAATCTATGGAGTTGTGGTCAATATGATTTCATTCTTTGTCGTATGATGGTTTGTCTTCATTGTGGATCTCTTGGTAGAATCATATTCAGGCATGTGAGTTGTTTTATCCTCAAATCCAATCCATATTTTAGAACAATCTTTTTTTGAAGTAGCTAATTCAATTCATGTTTAACATTTGTTAAATCTAGCTCTATTTTTTTAGGATACCCAAACTCTTAATGGCTCACATATAGCTCTAGCAATAGATATGATGACAGCTTTGTTGTACATGTATTCTGGATGGTTAGGTATGAATATTCAGACATGAGTAACATGTGATTCTATTATTTGATTGACATAAAGATTCCATTTGAGAAACCTCATATAGGATTGATCAATTATCCAAATTGGTTATTTCCATAACTTAGCATAGTCATCCAGCGAATCAAAATTTATTAACACATGCCTAGGATCCCATAATGGGAGACTAACTTCTCTAAAGAAACCAAAGTTAGTCAGGAGGTGCTGAATTTTGTCCATCTCACGCCTTTTATGAGAGAACTTGCCAATCATTGTGTGTTTGACTCTAGATAGTAGTGTTTCTTTGTACTTGAGTGAAAATCTGATTGTAAGGTAGTTGTTTTACGTAATTAAATAGGCAGTGGTTGATTGATTTGAGATTTAGGGTTAGTAATATCTGCATGTGTTCTTTTGATTGTTGGCATGTTTGATTTTTGTTGCATGATAGATCTTCCATTGTTTTTTGTTGTATTTAGATTAAGTAATGGATAATCTTACTCAGTGGAACTTGGATCTTCAGATGGAGTGTTGTTGATATTGTCTTTAAAGGTTGGACTGAGTTTTGCAATGGTTGGATAGTTTGTTTCATTCAGTCGATATTTTCTTGTTGGTGAAAGAAATAGTATTTTGGATCTTATGGAGGGTTGGGTATAGTCATTTGAAAATACAGGTTGAGATGCAAGGGCTGTGAGTAATGTAGAAAATTCATGGTAATTGTGGCGAGGTGCGGAAAACAGTGGCGCACAAAGGAAAACGGTGAAGGAAATGGTGTTTTGGATCTTATGGAGGGTTGGGTAAAGTTATTTGAAGGTAAATGTTGAGATGCAAGGGTGGTAAGCAATATAGAAAACTTATGGCGACTGTGGCGAGGTGTGGGAAACAGTGGCGCACAAAGGAGGATGGTGGTTGACGACGGAGGGGCTGTTAGGGTTATAGTGAAGACTCGAAATATCTTATTTATTTATTTTTAGAATATATATATTACTTGATGGTTTTGTTCTTTTTGTTTCAAATATTTATTTTTGTTTTAGAAATACTCGGGGATTTTTTCATGTCTTTACTTTTTTTTCGTCATAGTTTTTGTTATGAGTGAAAAAATTATCATGTATACAGATTTCATTCTTCAAAGATAATAATTGTTATGATTTTTAGTCATATATTTGTTCTACCAAACTTTTGTAATTGTGTAAGATTTAATTACTATTATTAGTACTTAAGTTTCTCTTCTTCATATATTTTTATATATTGGATAATGTACATATATTTTGAACAACAATGATAATTGTTTTGTTGATTATATGAAAAATATGTATATTTTTTCAAAACTAAACAACTATTTTGGATTTACCCGTCAAAATTAGGTCATTGATATACAACAACCACATAAATATCATCAAATTCATCACCAAATTAAAACTGTAATATGAAGTATTGCATCTATTTGCAGCTTTATCATTACGAGGTGGTTTGTATATGAAATAGTTGGGTGGTTTGTATATGAAATAGTTGGAACAAAATATAGCAAGTGAAGATCATTTTCGTTTATAAGAAAAATGCTAAAATTTAATTATATATATATATATAATAAAGATATCTTGAACTTGGAATGTCTTATCATATTTAGATGTATAGTATTTTAACATGTTTTTATATGTCCAATTAAATAAATGTAGTCAAACTTAAATTAAATAAAGTATACCTATATATAATAATAAGTATCGTGGAAGTATATAATGTGGATACTAGTTGGGTTACTCTAGATACTAGTTGGGTTAATGTGGATCTTGAAGGATAGAACATTAATCTAACATTTTATTTGTTGGGATCTAAAATCCAATAAAAGTTACGGTCTCATACAATGGCAAATTCATCGGACTGTAACAATTTAGAATAAATTAATGGATTGATTTTAAAAAGAAAAGAGTTAGTAAGGCGTATTGACATTATTTAATTACTTCCAGAGACTACTAGGTAATCTAAAGAATTCAAATCTCTAAATACAAACAGTACTCAATAAATCATAGTATCATTATCTCTTAATACAAAAATAATTATGTCGCTTTCTATACGGTATCTTTTTTATTATCCTTCTCTATTATTCTTTTTTATACTCATCAATCATTATTATTTCATTTTTTAGAGGGAATATTCAAAGAAACTTGACAACTACGAAAACTTATGTTACCGTTTTTTGATAACGATCATATCCTATATTCTTTTGTTGCATAGTAAAAGAATCAAACATAAAAAAAACTGGTACGTAAATTTCTACATCTACTTTATAATTGACTGGATTAGTCATTTGATGTTTGCAGGATTTATATACACTAAAACAATATATATATATATATATATATATATATATATATATATATATATATATATATATATATATATATATATATATATATATATATATATATTTGATAAAAATAAAAATAAAAACTATTTAAAAATATAAATTTAGTTTTTAAAATATCCATTAATGTCAAATATTTAAGCTATTTTTAAATTTTATTTTATATTGGAAGGATTTTATTGCTTAAAATTTCCTATTAACATCAAATAATGATATGCGATCATGAAAGTGTAATATCTAATAGGTTCTAACATTTGGATAGTTTGGTTTTAACATCAAAGAATGATATTAGATTATGAAAGTGTAATATCTAATTAGGTTCTAACATTTGGATACTATTTTTCTACATATGTGACTTAAAGTTTGATTAATTTTCATTTAGATAGATGGTTAATCACTTGATAATATGATAATAGCTTTATGATTTATTATTATTATTATTATTATAATTATTATTTTAACGTTTTTCATTATACGTGTTTTTATATATTTATTATTCTATTTAATTTGGCATAATTTAAGTTTTACAATTTTAAAAAATAATAAAAAAAGGTCATTATCTTAGGTTTTTAACGATGAATCAAACAATTGGTTTCTCAAATTTTTTAACAAACCTAAATAAATATTTGTTGTATATGAAATGTTAAATTGAACTTTATCATTGTGGATCCAATTAAGAAATTAATGTACTATTTTTTAAATATGTGTTTGTACTCCACAAGTCATTTGAGATATTAAAAGCTCTTAACTATATACTCACAATGGATTATTTGTTCTCAACAACACGGAATGAAATGAGAACTATGCCAGAATTATCAATTTAAGTAAGAACTTTCAAACCATATGATTCTCAACTGGATCTCATTATTATCACGTTAAAACTTTGAAAAATCTTTAGGTGAAAAGTTAAAAAATAATAATTACAAATGTGAAAAGTTTAAAATTGTCAACTACATCTTGCTATAACTTAATAGAAACTATGAACTAAGTGAAACCTTTAAAATTAATAAATGGATAGGTAAAAAAAATTGTTTACAAACCAATAAAAAATTTCAAAAACTAGTGGAAAACCGAACTATGTATAAAGTTCAAAATTATAAATTTGACCAACTAAATATTTCTAAAACAAACTAGGCTAAAACTTCAAAACTAGTTTAGAGTTATAACCCGTCGATCTATTGAATATTTATTTTTCAATGAATGATTCAATCTTTTTTATAATGACCAATTCAAAGTTCAAAAAATAATTATGATATATGACTCAATATGTTATAATAAGACGAATATTTTTACAATTTTAATTTTTTAAATCTATAAATTACGAAATATATTACATAAAAAAGATTTAAAAAATAAGTATAAAATATAACATGCAATAGAAGCTTTGAAAGTATTTGAAAGATGACTAATATACATGAGGAAATAACTGCAGTAAAAAAATTATTTACCTCCCTGAAATCATAAAGATTTAACACCAAAAAAGTCATAAACATCGTATTGTGCCGTTAAATAGTGCCCCAAAGAGTAGAGCACTCTTTACCCAAAACCATTAAGAGTGTTAATCATTCTGAGACGGTGTTAAACAATTATAATTATAATGATTAAATATGTATAGTTCGCAAGAACCCGAGAAATAGTTAATACTACTGATATTTATAATTTATAATTTACTACTATTTTTGAAGGGAATGTAAATTGGTGATTTTAATGGAAAAAGTTTTGGACCAAAACTGACGTGTCAGCCAAGCACAAAAGAACGACAAAAAGCAACAAAAGAAGAGAGCATATATAATAAAGCCACTGTATAGTATTTTTTAATTATAAGTTTTTACTATTTTATAACATGTGTTACGTAATGAGACAACAAGAACTGTGAAAATTAGGAGAATATTCCTTTATAATTGATATACTTGAATCTCTAAATTGAATATATATTTAAATATATTTGGACAATGCAGGTGGATTTTATTTTCAGTTTCTGGTTGTATGGTTTGTTTTTATGGACTCAGACTTCAATTACAAACTACTGGTTATGATTTACTTTTACCAAAAATATATATTTATTGTTTCGCACAGTATTGACTAAGTTTCTATAATTTCGTATAGTAATTGATAATTTTTACTTTTTACGAGAAAATTGAGATGGGACTATTGCCCGAATAATTTTATTTTCGAATGAGGATCAAGTTTTATTTTTAATTTTTTATTTGAACAATTCGAATATATTGGTCAAATTTTATCAGGTTCAATTCATAAAAATTTATTAATGAGTTAGTTGTCAAATTGTTTTTAATAGTATTTAGTAGAGTTCTTATTTTCTTGTCGATTTTTGTTTTTTGTTTTTGTATAAATGTGTGATCCGATAAAAAACACTCAAATATAAATTATTGATTATGGATGGTAAATCGAGTGTTGTCCGGTCTGATCCGATCCAGGTTTTGTATGGTCCAAACATAAAATAAGTCGTGTCCGGATTAAAAAATTGTTACCTGCAATCGGGTCGGGCCGGGTTCGGGTTTCTACCCTCCTCTGGTCCAAAAATTATAAAAATATATAAAAATTAATTATTTTTATATATAATAACAATAATATATATATATATATATATATATATATAAATTAATGTACGTGGGTCAGCAAACATATATAATATAATAGCAATAATATATGTAAAATAAAAAATTAAATTAAATTAATGTCTACGGGTCGGGTCGGGTTGACCGAAAGGACACGAATGAACGGGCTCGGGTAGAAAATACAAACCCGGGAGCGGATCGGACTTCGGGCTCAAATGTTCAAAAATCAGGTTCGGGTGTGCTGACCCGAACCCGACCCGCAGACGGCCTATTGACATCCCTATTATTGAGGAGCTAAGGCTTGACTCCTAAGATTCTTGAGATTTAGCATCCTCAATATTGTCCCGTTAATATCTTGTTAGCTAAAACCTCCATTGAAGAAGAAAAAATACAAACAAAAATGTAAAGATAATGTGGAGCAACCCACCATAAGTTGTTGATGAGGCTATTTTACTTAGACATCAAAATATGCAGAACCTATTGTGGTAGTTAGAGATCACATCCAGATTGACTTTGCTCTATACATCATAGATAAAGTGATAAACGAGATATATGCTTACCATGGTTCCAAAGCTTAATCGAAGCAGGGGGCATAATGAGACATTGTTATCAACCTCATAGTTTAACTAATAAAGTTAAAATTGAGATATTGGTTGACGTGCTGATATATAATATGATATTTTTTATATGTTCTTTTCGTATCATGTTTTGATTTCCCTTACACTCCAACATGAAAGAGTTCTTTTTAAATCACTAATATATGTACCAGTCAATTGATTCATAATTGATTGAGCTTATTGCACACCTAGATAATGTCATATTGTTTGGTACATTACCCGTTTAAATTGGAACAATGCATTTTCATAACTAACATATTCTCAACTAGAAAAATCCATTACCTTTCTATGTTATTGCTAAAATGTCACAAAGTCTTCATCAACCCTCACAAATCTGTGAAGTTGTGGAAGCAATCTTTTGTATTTTAGTGGTAATTGAGAGATTGTTCAACTGTTTGACTAACGTGGGACGCCTCGACATTGGTACTTCATATGTAAAGCATTATTTCCCATAATTAATTACAAGAATTGTTATAAAAGTTCTAATTGGAAGTTACTTGTGTCCGTATGTGATTAAAGATTTCCTTCATCAGTTTCCCGAGCTATTGTAATCGGCAAATTAGTCATTTACTAACCTTAATTTATGAAACTACCATCATCCAATTAAATTAAAAAAATATATTCTAAAATTATTTCATAGTTCATCTTAATAATATTATATATATATATATATATATATATATATATATATATATATATATATATATATATATATATATATATATAAACAAATTACTTTTAGAATTTCTGTCTTTTTAACTATTAATAATCGTTTAAACATATCCTCCGGATGTGTGTATATTTGGATCCATCATATTTATTCAGATTTGTTTATTTTTCATTTTATCATTAATATAATAATTTTTTTATTTAAATCAGTTTATATTTCTTTTGATATAATTTAATTATAAATTTAAAAAATATTTATTAAAAGTTCCAAACAATTTTTTAAAATATATCTTTTTAAATAGAGTGAATATATATATATATATACCAGTTACCAAATAAATTTATAAACATATTATTAAAAATAATTAGAAAGATTAACTAATGCAATTCATCAAATTTCGTTTGATTGGTTCCTCAATCTTCATTATCTTCCATCATCATTCTTTCCACTTTCATTCACTTCACTGTAAAAAAAACACCAATCAAAGGTCAAACAAAACCATGAAATCAAATTAAATTCAATTTAAAAAGAAATCAAATTCAATTCAATTTAAAAAGGAGTATGAGATATAAACAAAGTTAAAACCTAAAATTGATAGCTGTCGTCGTTTAAAAAACATCATCATCTAAAATTTGCTATGATTAATGAAAATGATAATTTTTCTAGTTTTGAATAATGGGTTTCAACATCTATTAGAGACTTTCTTACATAATATATTTCTCTTGGATTAATCTTTTTTTCTAAACTAGCACTGCGATGATCGCTTGATTTGATACAACTATATATAAGTAAAAAAAATCATTTTACTGTGATTTTGAAAAAACCTCTAGTGAGGCTAAGAGTTTCTAAATTTGTATGGAAATGCATCTGATTCAGTTTTCTGATTGAATCGACTGGATCTTTGAAAAACTTTAAGAACATGAAACACTTCTCCAAATATTGTAAAAAGAATTTGTTGAGCGTGGTGAGCCATCATGTCAAGATTTGGAGGTTTTTAATGTTACATGAAGGATCCATAGCTGCTAGGGTAGAAAGCTTTGTAAGATCCACTTTGATTCTTTTCTCGTTGGCCATACAATCCATAAATATTTTTGACAAATTTTGAACGTTCATTTTAATGTATAACTTTAGATTTATTGACCTGATGTTTTTGAAGGTTTTTTGCAAGGTCATCTAAGAGATTGGTGTCTTGATTTTTTGTGACCAATATATCATTAATGAATGCTTGTAAATTAAGCATGAGTTGTCTTAAAAAGTTTTTTTACCTTGCTGATAAATGACTCATTGGTTATTAAGGTTAAACATGAATTTCTAGTAGTAGATATATCACTTTATTATGAGTAAGGTTTGCCCATGATAATTCAGATCGATCGAGATTTAATTATACGAAGAATATATATCAATGAAAGATAACATATGATTTCCCAATGTTGCATCCACTAATTAGATTTGTGAGGGGGAACGAGAATGTGTCCTTCAAACATGTTTTGTTAAGATTGGTAAATTAAACACATACGCCATTTACCATTTTTCTTTTTTACTAAGACTAGATCAATAATCCATATTAGATATAAATCTTCTCGGGTGTGGTTTGCTTTTTTAAAACGATCTACCTCGGTTATAATTTCTTAGGCATGTTTTTAGGAAAATAAGCAACGTAATTTATTTAAAAATGTGGAAGTTGATCTCTATTGATAATTTATGATACATCACCTTTATGGAAACACTAGTGACATCTTGTGCATATAATTTGTTTTCCCAAGAAAGAGTATATTTTATTGATGTTAAATAAAGAGTATACAAATGTTAATACTACATGTTATGAACTATAGGTTCATTTCGAACAGATGAAAAATAATAGAGTAAAAACACCCTATATACAATGAATTATCTTCATCTGCACGCATTTTCCTCCATCTTGTATCCTTCTATCCTTAACAACCTCTCCTCTTGTGTCCTACCATCCTCGGCAAACCTCCTAGGTAGCTCTTGTATCCCTTCAATCTTAACAGTATCTTCTCCTCTGTCCTTCCATCCTTGACTAGTTACCTGGATACCTTAACCTGCAATCATAAACATTCGTAGTCAAGTTTTTCAACTTGCTAACAGGTTATGAAGAATACCGAATATGTCCTAAACCAATTGCATCTAACATTAAAATGGCAGATAGATCGTTAGAGACAATCTATGAGTAATGTTACATTTAGCATAAACAATAGTAAGCAAAACAACTTCCCTATAAACAGAATGACTAACCCTAACACTCAACAACTGCTCAAAATTATCAATAAAGCTAATTACAAAACCTTTTCTCCAGAAAATCCATATTTTATTGTTCATATTTGCCTGACAAGATTCAAAACCTAATTTAGAACAAATTTCATGTATTTTATCTACTAATACCATAGGTTCTTGCAAAGCTAATATATCAATTGAATGCTTTTTAGACAGGTTCTTTAATCTTCTGACAGTTTTTATATTGCCTACACCTCTTACATTCCAGTTCAATAGTTTTAAAGTCATTTTAAGGATTATTTAGAGGATCCTAATGATCCTTTGCTACTCCTGGTTTTAATTAAAAGTTTACTTCTAGAAGATTTTCTTAGAAAACTATTCAATGAAGGTTTACTTTTCTTATGCTTAGGAGAAATTGGCAGACTTAGATTATCACTAAAACTTTTATCTTTATGTAAACTAGGAGAAAGACTCAATCTATTTCTAATAAGGGAAGAATACTCTGCCTCAATAATTTCATCTGCATCTTCATTCACTAAAATATTAAAAGGATTGTTTAAATTTAAAGATTCAATAACATCTTCTATTTCTTTTTCTGAAACAACACTAGATTCAATCTGATTAAATGTTAATAAATTGTTATCTTCACTAATTATAACATCATTTGAATTAATGTCTTCTATTGTAATGTTACTATTAGATAATTTTTCTATTACATTATCAACACTAGAATCTTTACATGCTTTTCCTATATGTGTTACTTGGTTTTCTATTTCCTTTATGTTATCTGATGCATCACACAGTTTTCCAGAATTCAAATCCTTATTAGATACATTCTCTATTACATCATCAACACTAGAATCTACATTCTTACATGCAAATAGCTTGTTAACATCACTGATTTCATCAATATTTTGATTAAAATTTTCTGTAGCCATGTTGATATTAGGTACTTTTTCTGATATATTATTAATACCAGGTTCTATAACAACTATCTCTGTTACTAGGTTTTCTATATCTTTTATGTTATTTGATATAACATTTAGTTTTTCAGAAGTCCGATCCTTATTAGATTGCACATTATTTATATGTTCATTTGAAACAAGATCTACAGGTTGAGGAATCCAAATTTCTCTAGTACCATTCTTTTTATCCTTAGCAACAATTTCATTCTTTTTTAAATGTTGTGATTTCTTATATTCTAAGTCTTCTGCTTTACAATTAATATCTTTGTGCCCTATGTGTCTACACTTTTTACAATAAGCAGGTTTATCCTTATAAATCACATCTTTCCAATACCCATCCCTATCCCCAAAGCTTATCCAAAGTCTTTGGGGAAGTATACTAGAAACATCTATCACAGTCCATACTTCACAGAAATTAAAACTTGCTCTATTTTTATTAGGTACCCAAGATTGTAAAGGTAAACCAATAGCCTTAGCCAAATGTTCAATTGTATCTTTATTATACATCATTTCAGGCATTTTGGGGAATGAAATCCAAACGGGAGTCAAAGGAGACTCACGTTTAGGGTTAAATTCAGGGGTCCATTTAAGATTCTAAACTTGAACTGACCTATTGTTCTAACACTGTATTTCCAGAACCTTTTAACATCAATAATGTTTTCAAATTCTACAAAAATATGTCTATAATCCCATTTATAAATGCTAAAGATACCTATAGGTTTGAAAGATTCTAAATATACCCTAAAATCTACAGCAGATGGTGACCCATATGAAAACTTAGCAACCAGTGTAAATTTAGATAAAGAAGAGAGGTGTAACTTATCTGTTTTGCTGAATTTAACAAATGTATAGCCATCCTCAGCTCCAATCTCCACTTTTTCATGCTTGTATCCGTCGACAGATCTTGCTGGAGAAGATTCCTTGCCCGTCTTTACCACTTCTGCATATGATGGCTTTGAAGTAGATCTTGAAGCCATTTGATCCTTGCTTAAGTCGATTTTGAGGAGATCTTTCTCCTGAGACCCATCTTTTTCGAAAGTAGGGTTTTCAAAGAAAGGGGTCTCAGATATGTGAATAGATGGAAACTGGATTTTTGGTAACAGATTTGAAGTATTTGATGTGTGGTTTCGTTCTTCAAGATGAAGAACAGGACTCTGAATCGCCATTAGAGAGGCAGATGGAAAACGGCTGTGAGAGAGGCTGAAAGAGAAGCTGAAAGGGTTCGATAGAGGAGGTAGTGTATGCTAGGGTTATGAGAGATACTCTTAAATGAGCCAGTAAACAAAGCCCATGGCCATTCTATGGCCTTTTTTTCAAGATTCCGACTATGGGTTTCTTGGAGCCCCAAGTCCTCATCCCCCATCTTGTGCCTATAATAAAAAGGCATCCAAATTTACAGATACAAATTATAAAAAAAACCTGATTTAGAAATTACCTTGTGGGTCTCTGTTGATTTGAATAATTCTATATGTTCCTAGCGTTACAGTTTCGATTACCTCTATAGGTTTTACAAAATGAGGGTTTGATGTTGGTCATTAATGTTGTCTAGCATTATTAATGTTGATATTGATTGTTATTTTATGAGTACCATAAACGAGGATTAACGTTTCATAATTAGTTTCTGGTTACTGCAATTGACACCACTCTGATCATTGACTATATATAAGAGGTATTGATTGATCATTGGTATAATTTCATGCATTTAGTTAAGCCAAAGTCTACTAAAAATTGTGTTATATGATAAAATGGCATGTAAACCCATGAAATTATTTGTACATGCTTATTATGCTTTTGTTGGTCTGAAACCTCCTCCAACTTCAATATATTAGTGTATCTAATATTTTCAGTTCATTGGGTGGATCAGATGCAACTATGATTTTAAAATATTATGCTTGAGCCAGTTGTTATTCTTCACCTTTATCGCTTTTGGTTTGGTCCGAGATTTGTATTTCACAAATTCTATAAAATTCTCATCATCAATTAGTTTATGAAATTTCTCTTCTAGTGCTTGATATTCATGCATCATAGATCATGTATCGTTGTGATACTTACAAAGTTTGTTCAGATTATGAAGATTTATAAAAGTAAACATATTTCACGCTTTTAGAAACGAACCAAGTCTTTACCCTTTATAAAAAATGACACCAATATTTTTTAAATTTTATATAACACCCTTCATTATATCACTTTGTAATTTTTATATTGAGTTGTCACCTTTTTACAAAGAGTTTATTTTTTAGACTTTGTTAGGGGTGCGACTGAAGACTTAGAGATCTAGATCAGATCTATGGTTATGATTTCATTGATATTAGCTGCAATATGTTGAGAAATATATACATTCGAGACCACTAAAGATTGCATAAACATTGTTTCAACCTTTGGTTTACACCCCGACCTGAGCAAACAGATTATCAAAGGTTAGGGCATTCTTCTTCATAATAACCCATGACTTCATGACAGTTTTCTAAGTTTTTATTTGTTTGGACGAACCATCTTGTGCACTCAAAGAATCTTTGATTGGGTTTATCCTTGTAATAAATGATGTAGTATTTGTTACCCCTTATAACTTGTTGTCTATAAATTGGTCTTGAAAGGTCGTTCATAAAAGTTCTAATGGTATATGGATGAACTAGGTGATGTAACTACCTCAAAATATCATAAAAAATGCACGACATAGTAAAGTATCATCTCTCATATAGTTGAGCATCTTGCTCCAGAACTGCTCGAGGTCTCATGTTTTATCACACTTGTCTATCTTGTATTGATTGAGCTTTAGAGTCAAATCACCCAAGAGAATTTTGAGAACTAGCAGAGACAACAAGATGTTGTATTTAGGTTTGGTAGAAAATAAGCTCAAATAAGTAAGTTTGTTTTTACAAACAAAATTAGTGGTAATTCGTCAAAGCTAACCAGTCATGGATGGATTACATATGGGTAAGGATAATCTTATTGGATACATGATGAGTAGGTTCATAAGTGGGGTCATACCGAATTTACAGGGTTTCGGTGGATCATTGCATGGATCAATTAGATAATTCTCGTGGTTTGGCTTATTGCATCGAGTTAGATAAGGCTTTACAGTATGCCACTCCCTTTTTTTCTTTATGTAATAATGAGACAAATGAGTTACACCATAAAAATAAGGATTATCATGAACCATAGTTGTCATGTGACGGTTGTGGTGAGCCATGGCGAGGCGATATGAGGCCTCATCGCCTCAGGGTGGGGCGTGGCGAGACCTTTAGCGTGGCACTCGTCGTAGCGGTCGTGGCGAGGCGCTAAGCCTAATTTTTTTTTGAACTAAAAAAATAAAAACCTAAAACTAAGGTTTGGAAAGATGAAGATGTTTTGAAAGGAGTTGATGTTGGAACTGTTGAGGTTGATGAAGTATATTACAATCTTCGATCTAAAAATCCATCGTCTTCAACGGCTCGCACAAGATATCAGAGGCTTGTTGGTGAAGACTTCGAAGAAGAAAATACTCCATTATGGGATATAAATGGAGAACATGGTGGAGATGAGAGGGGTGAAGATGTTGTCTCGGACGATGATGTATTTTAGTCTATATTTGTCATCTGACTCAGATGCTTTAAGAGTTATGTAATTTGATGTTTTTATAATTAGATCTTTTAGTTTATGTATTTGTCATTTAACTTGGATGTTCTAAGATATATGTAATTGGATGTTTAAGTTATTATTGTTAGTTTAAATGTCTAAATTAAACTATTTCAATTACAGTTATGTGTTATAAAAATATTATTTAGATAAGGGATCGCCGCATGTTATGTGGCCATCGCCTCGTCGCTCGCCTCGATGTTATGGCTTTTATAACCATCTTCGCCACGGACCGTCGCACGTCACTATGTCTTGAACTCACGTGCAATCATTTTAGCTGCGAATGCACGTCGAAGGTAATGACGATAGTGACGTTAAAGATGATAGAGTGCTCTTTTACGAGAACTAGTTATGATAACGGTGATATATGCTTGTAATTGATGTTTTTGATTTATAATTTTTTTTAGACTTGGTCAAACACAAATTTAATAGTATGTTTGTCTATTTCATCTCGCCTGATTGAGAATATGTCATAAAAAAATAGTTGATAGTTGGTATTTCAAAAGTAAAAGATTGAACAAAACGGTATATAAAAAGTGGAAGAATAAAGATATAAATAAGTTACTGTTTCTTAAATAAGCAAAATTTGAAAGTTTACGCAGGGGTCTGTTTTTTTTAAATGTTATTTTTTTAATAAAATCGTATTATTTGTATATATAGATGCTACGTATAGATCTTGTATTTTTTTCAAATTTGATCGTTATTTATAAATATATAATCATATTTTAATTTTTACCCAAAACAAATGGAATTGAGTTAAACTTTTAAAATCATATTAACCATTAAAGACAAATTTACACATATATAATCATCGAACAAAAACGGTTTTTCATATTAATTTAATATCTTATTGATAAAAATAATAAAAATAATGTTTAAAATTTTAGTAAAATAATATAAAATTTGAACTAACCTCAATAAAATAAATCATCTTAGAACTTGTTTATATATTTTCGAAATTTATTAAAACTAGTTTAAATGGATACTTTTCTAAACATGTTATAGTGTAGTCGTCCACTTTACAATGTTTATAGAGCCATATGTCCTTAAAAACGAAAAACGAAAAACGAAAAATAAATTGTACAAATTCAAAGTCCATCAGAACTGATTTCGTAGGTTTTAGTTATATTTATTCAAACAATCGAGTATCAGCTTGAGATGCTTTTTAGATTTGATTTTAAAAACGAGAACTATATTAAGAATTTTAGCAGTATTTATGATAGTCGAAAGTACATTTGACATTGAAAGTATAAAAATGGTATTGGTATTCATGGTTTTAACCTAATAGTAGAAATGAAGAAAGATAGCTTTTAGGTTTCCATGTAAAAAAAATAGTTTCAGGAGAAGTGAAGTTATGGGCTCAACACAAACGCACGCCTATAAACTTTAGAGGCTTCTAGTGTGGGACTCATCTATTACATTATTACATTCTTCCCCATTTCTTCCATCAACATGTGAATTTCAATTCACCTTTTGCATTTCGCTTCTCAATTTCATAGCTCTATTTTCAAAATTTCGGCAACGAATCTAAAATATCAACTACCTCGACATATAGTTTATTAATTAGGAATCCTAACCATTTTTTATTTCATCAAGTTAGTTCATTGATTTTATTTTTTAAAATTAATATCTTAAATAATATGTAAAAAAGTTAATTTTATCAAAAATAAATAATCAATAGACTAATAGCAAACATTTTTTAGTCGAATATGAATATATCTAGAGAGTTTTGCGGTAATTAGTCCATTGATCATCCATTTTTAGGTCCATAAACTAAAAAACATACAGATTTAGGGTTTTCACTATCCATTTTGGATTGATAGTCCTCCGTTTACTATACATTTTCGTGACATATCGTTAAATTTTAACTGTCCATTTCCGCTAAAGTTAGTCTTCTAAATAAACATGTGTAGAAGACTAACTAAAAAACCAGACAATTCATAGTCGAAAGATTACATATCACGAATATTAGATAGTCAAAAATCTAAAACCAAATATAACCAGTGAACTGACAGATATTCAAAACCTATCTAAAAAGGAACATTCTATGTGCATTCACATTCAAACCCAACCAACTACATATTTCACATAATATAATTTTTTTTTACTGGAAGTAACATTAATTCCTGATTCTTGAAAATCCATCTACATATTGTTATTATTGATGTACAAGATTGCTGGCTGATATTCGATCGATACAAAATGCATATATGTATCAATTTTGTCTATCTGATAACGTTAATAAAAATATAAAACCTAAGTTTTCACAAAATAGAGGTGGAAGATCCGGTTAACCCTTCGATTTGTCTTATTGATTTAAAAAAAATGATCTAACAAAAATTAAATGCTTGAACTGTCATCAATTGTTTTATTATATAGTAGAACAATAACAAATTATTTAGATTATTCATGTGTTCGGATATTGAAATCCAAAGTAATTGCAGATCAGCATGCAGCTATAAATACAGACTCGATTACATACACAACTCCGGAATCGGAAAAATGATGTATCAAATAAGCTAAAAAGCAACTTGAATATTACAAAGTGATGGGTGACGGGAGTCTATAAAGAGAAGGTTAATAAGTTTGGTATGTAATTTCCTGCTGTGATGGCTTTAGACTTTAGTTATTGACTTAAGTTCATGCAAATTACCTTTGGAAGAGGGAATCTATGCTAGTGAAGGTAACTCGAGTGACAATGACTTGTCCAATACACTGTCTTTAGATTAAGAGACACGATTTTTTCGAACAAAATATTGCTGTATACAACCATATATACCTACGTATCACGTATGTATGTAGTTGCAAAATATATATATATATATATATATATATATATATATATATATATATATATAACCATTTACTTACAAGAGATTTTACCCGGAACCATTTTTCTACAGCTGACAATACCTTCTCTAACAAAATCAAATAATTTACAGTATATTATATTATATAATGACCCTAACTGTATATATATTTATCTGAAAATATCCGTTCAACTATCTTATTACCCGGCGGTACCCGTTTTTAACATAGTGTTACTTAATATCCAGACTAATAAATTGGACAAAAATACCCTTCTACTATATATACCCATTTTTCAATTCCAACCCACTTTTTCGACCCTCCTATCACCCTAAACAAACGCAAAATTCTAATTTTAGTGATACACTCTCTCTCTCAAACCCAGAAACCCTACAGCTTCTCACCGTTCGCACCTTCGACACTATCGCACCGGTCAGCCTCTTTTACTCAGACAGACTGCACACCTTCAATCTCGTTCGACAAAGTTGTCGTGAAGTCGTCTCTGAAAGCTTCATTCTCGTTCTCCGACCGGTGAAATTTAACAGGTATGCATTATCGTGGAAACTGTACTTTTTTTTGCGTTTTTGACGAACTTGAACCACTTTTTTCTCTTAATTGACGATAGGCGTTGCTTTTTATACTAGAATGAAGTATCTACTGACGATAGTTGCTCAGTTTATGGGTTTATAGTCGAAGCCATGGTAGAATTTTAGTTGCATGTAATACTGATACTCTCCTGAGAAATATTATGTATGTTAGATCTGCATTAGGTAGTTCATTGTTGATTTTGGTGTTTGTTGCATAATTCACAGATCCCTGCAACGTGCATGTAAAAAGTGTAACAGTACACACCCTGATCACCCACAATGCAAGCAATTCGCAGCTCGATTTTATGTTTATACTTATTTACAAACAGTTCGCAGCTTGAGCTACCTAATTCGCATCATATCAGAACTTATTTCGCAGCTTGTCTGTTAAGCCAATATTTATATGTATGCAATTCGCAGCTTGTGATGCGAATTATTTGTGACATTCCAACTGATTTGTGTTTGTGCAGAAAGAATGACAACAAAACCCAGCTACTACAGATCAGGGTTGGTGAGCCTTCTAAAGCTACTCAAAGACATGCGTATTACAAGGGCCCACATTGAAGCTGCAAGAAACACACCCTTCTACACGCTTCTGAAAACGGCGTTCGAAATCCGTAATGAGGAAGAGCTGCCAAAGAAAAAATTCTACCAAATCATTCAGTATATCATCGAGAAATTCTCTCTGGAAAAAGACGCCTTTAGGATTGGCAACAAGTATGTAAAGCTAACTGAAAACGATTTCAAGATCATATTCGGGCTGAGGCATGGCACCGAGAAAATGGAGTTAACAAAAACTGGAGCTTTTCACAACAAGTATGCAGCCGGCGAGGAGGACGAATCAAGGATGATGAAGAAATACTTCATGGTAAAAACTGGCAGGAAAGTAGCAGCTAGTAATACCAAAACAATAACAAATGCCATTATAAAGGTACGTCTAAAATGGACTTCATCTTTATAAAGCAAGATTCTGTACATTTCTAACATAGCATGTTGTCATTGGTTTTACAGGAGGGTATAGAGAAGGCCATAAACGAAGGAGGGGAGCATGAATTGGAAGACGTGGCGATGCTGTTGATACTTTTTTTGTGCTCCACGCTATTCTACTCCGTATCTGGAGATATCTTGGGCTGGAGCACGGTTTATTACGTTGAAGACCTCAATAGAATAAACAATTATGACTGGGCTGGATCGATTCTGTTCAAGCTTCGACAGTCTATCAGGAGTTGCTTAGCAGTAGAAAGAGCTGATAAAGTCGTCGGCTGCGTCGCCCTTGTAGTTGTAAGATTGATCTATTCAATATAAAAATTAGTTATGTACATAGCATCGTGCTGATAAAACTTGTCCCCATGCAGCCCTTCATCATGGAGCACACAACAATTAGCCACGAGGTAGCGAAGCCAACCTCGATACCAAGGTTTTTCAAATGGTTGGGGTTAGAGTGCCAAGCATCAACCATGACATATCTTATTAGAACACCCTACCTGGATAATGACCAGGTATAAGCTTTATATATGTATTGAACTGGGGGTGCATACAGTTCGCAGCATATGATGCGTTTTGCTTATAAAAATATATCAATCATTTCGCAGCCTGATATGAATTTTACTCCGCAGCTTCATTTTCAACACAGTTCGCATCATATGTTTTATACTTAGTTCGCATCATATGGTTTACACTTAGTTCCCATCATATGTTTTACATATAGTTCGCATCATACTGTCCCATAATCATTTCGCAGCTTAGCATGCGAAATGTGATTTAAAACCACACAGTTCGCATCATATGATGCGAACTGCTTATAAAAAACAATTTGTTTGTCTACACCCTCATACCTTCGAAACAATTAATTTACTTACATGTGCATCTGTTGGTAGGTTTTAGAAGGTCCATTACAGCTTACCGAGGCTGAAAGAGAAGCTTTCGGAGAAAGAGAAGATGATGAAGATGGTGAAGATGCAGAAGTAACGGTACCTACTTCACCGAAAGAAAGACCTAGGAAGAGGACGAAAAGCACAGCATCAAAACCAAAACAAAGGAGACGAGCATCACAGAATGTAACAAATAAGGTGATGTCTCCCACACTCGAACAACCAACACCACCCGAGCCATCGATTCCACCACCAAGACTCCCCAAGAAAACGATTCCACCACAACCCAAAGGCAAATCCAGGCAAGAACCCTCCGACACCGACACAACCAGTATGAGTGAAGCGATCGGTGATTATTTATTGAAACGCAGAGACCCTAGTCCCGATATTGCTGCTCAATCAAAGCGTTTGAAGACATACGCCGACAAGAACAAGTACGAGCGAAAAAATAGAAAATCAGGCCAGAGAAGTAAGTATGACTTGAACTTTAAATAATCACTACAATCAGCACTTAATATGTTTATAAAAAGTTTGCTATCATTTTTGCAGCTGAAAGAATTGAAACGCAAGATAGCGGAACTTGAAGCACAACAACTCCACAATGCTATCTCTCTGTCAATCCGTCGTACTGAAAGCCCAATAAAGCAGGTACTAGCAGCACTTCCAGAGGGACAAAAATCCACTGATCAGCAAGCATCCGTGTCTAATGCTGATCAGCACACATTTCTTCCTGGAGTACTGCCGGAAGAAAGGGACGATGATGCCCACAATTCACCCATCATGGAGACACATACAGAGGAGGTAGATAATGTAAGTAGATGATATGATGTTATCAAACAAATATCAGGACTCTTTTGTAGTCCTGTCCAAACGTTTCGCAGTTTGAGCTGCGAATTATGTAATAAACTGGTGGTTTGGTTATTACACAATTCGCATGCTGAGCTGCGAATTGTTAGGAATGTATAACATAGATATCAGGTCAGGATGCGAAATGTGATTACACAATGATTAACTTATGCTTAACCCTTCCACCCTTTTGTTTTTTTTGTATGAAATAGGAGACCGAAAGACAACAACAAGAGTCAGAACCTGTCCATCCCGGTGAGAAGACAGAACTACTCAGCCAGGAAGGACCATCCTTAGAAGACAAAACCACTTCTTCGGTGGAACCTCAAAGACCAACGGTGCTGTTAGCAAAGTCAGAATTGCTAAGCCAACGTCAAACTGTAGGCCCGGTAACAAATCAACTGCCAGCTCCAGAGTCCCACGATAACACAGTAGGTTTACCTGATGCTTTTGTTGATGGTATTAGTACTCAAGTTTCACAGACATTTTTAAATGAAATTGATAATATATATTACGATTCTATAATACAACGGTCTCTGGAGAACATGTCGGAGGATGACATTAATGATTTCTGCCAACACGATCCAGCCTCTATGCCGAACAAGTCAACGGCAGTGGCTGTCGCTGACCGTGCGGTAAGGCCTCCTTATAATGATTTCGCATCATAACATGTGACTTGTGGAAAATGCTGATTGGAGTATTACAAACAAATATCAGGGTAGGATGCGAACTGTTCAGTGGAACCTCGAATAGTTCGCACCCTACCCTGATAGATACTACTAAATTTATTTAACTGGAACCACACATTTCACAGCCTAAGATACGAAGTGTTTGGACTCGTTGCATCTTATAAATCACTGACGCCCTCTACTTTTGATTTTTGTTATTTACTAAGCTCGAGACGGTTAATGACATAGAGGAGCCAAGTTTTGCGCTACTGACACAAACGCAACCTCAAGTGGCAGAGGAAGAAGAAGAGTTCGTAATAACAATGCGGGAACCGCCAGTAGTAGAATACAGCGAGTGGCCAAAGAAAACAAAAGTAACTGACCGTGTCGATGTGGCAGAATACCACAAAATACAGTTGGTTAAAGCCTACGAGAGCGACACACCTGATCCAGTGGTATGGCAGTTACCAGAGTCCAAGTTTACATACGGAATCAGGGTGCAAGCGAGTGATGTCATGGCACTACCTTTAGAAATTGAGCTGGACGTAAAGGTATCCAATTGTCAACCAATTCTATTTTCAATGTTTCAAATATGTATTCTATATTTAACATAAATCTACAACTCCTTTGTTAGCTTATCGATGCTTGGATTCGAAAGATGCTTGAAGAAGCAGACTACAAAGTCCCATGCACTAAAGCTAAAGGAGAGCATCACGACGCCATACTGATTTCTGGCATGACTGCGGTAAGTTTAGCTACACGTAAATTGAAGAAAGTTCTCAGAAATGTTCTCACTTTAATATACTTTTGCTTGGATGCAGCATCAAATGAAAGCAGGGTGGCAAGTGGAAAATTTGGTGGACATGGCTTTTAGAAAGGGGCGCAAAAATACCAACATCATCATGGTTCCAGTGTGCACCGAGCAAAAGGACAATGTAAACCACTGGACGTTGCTCGTCATCGACGTCGACGGCAGGACAATTTCAAACTACAACTCGCTTCTGCCTAAGCTTCATGCCACAGACATGACCACAAGGACACCTGGACTACTGGTAAATATTCCAAACTATACACTTAATTCTGAACACATTTTAAGTATGCAAGCTGCGAGCTGAGTTCTGGTATGCTGCGAATTGTGAGTAAATAAGTTGTTTTTCGCAGCCTGTCCATAACTCAATTCGCAGCATGTCCATGACACAATTCGCAGCCTGTCCATGTTGGATTGGCTGTCATATAATTCGCAGCATAAGGTGCGAATTGTGTTGGATTCATTTTCATATAATTCGCAGCCTAATGATGCGAATTGTATGTCACCAACTGTTTTTTTTTGTGCATATTCCTAACACTAATTACTATACACAGATCAAATATTTGTTGGATAGAGAATTCCTACCCAAATATAGCACAGGGTGGAAGGTGAATGTGGAAAGAGGCATCCCACAACAAAAGCGAGGCACCGTGGACTGCGGTGTCTTCGTCTGCAAATATGCAAGGGATATTATTCAGCATGGAACAGTGCAGAGAAAATACGATGCAGATATGGTAACTGCCTTCAGAACATAAATGTTCTATTTCTTTTTAAATGACAAAGATACCATCACATATGGTTGATTCGTGTATTGCTTGTAAATACATTAGTTGCTTGTAAATACATTTGTTGTAAATTTTAGTTTTGTTGTGCATACATAAACAAATTATGATATATAATGAATATTCCTTATCTTATAGTTCGCATCATGACCTGATATATAATGATTGATTATGATCCTGGTATGTATGAACAGTTCGCAGCCAAACCTGTATGAACAGTTCGCAGCCTAAATTATATCAAATAGTTCGCAGCCTAACCTGAGAGATGGTTATCACTACACACACAATTCGCAGCCTGGTATACCAGCTTAAAACCAGTTCGCAGCCTGATGCATAAATAAAATATTAAAAATACAAAGTACAAGGATACGAACAGGCTGTGGCTTATGCCTTGGTAAACGTTTTCTACATTGAGCACACAAAAAACAATCTAATCAAGTACATAATTCATTAAATGCTGATTGGACATGGAGGCTATGTAATGATCACCTCATTTCCCTATAAATACCTCTAGTAACCAAAGGCTAACTTTACACCAAACTCTATATTTTTTTAAAAACACCTCTTCTTCTCTTCGAATTCAAACAGTCATGTCTTCCACCACAACAACAACCACCTCATACTCAAACTCTGGTTCACTCGGTTCCCTGGGTGACTCCTGGTCATCCTTAACAGTTAACTGGAGTGATGAGTTGATCATGCCAGCAGCACCATCCCCCAGCCCAATCTCTGTTTTTGGGTTAGACGTATATGATGACTACTACTCAGCTGACTCTCAACCATTGGAAGTTGTTCCACAGGTTGCTGCTGAACCTCAGCCAGAACAGGTTCCAATGCTTCCTGCTGCACCTCAGCCAGAGGTTCGAAACAACAAAAGGAAGAGGAAATACGAAGCTGGTCCATCGAGGACAAAATTTTTAAGCATGATGGACGTAGATATTGAAGCTGAAGAGAAAATGGAAGAGAAAAAGAAAGTCGAAGACAAAGAGGAGAAAGACAAAGATGATCAGCACAAAAAGGAGAAAGAGGAAACAGTTGGTGATGAATCCTCTACCAATTGCTAGAGTTGGTTTTTGTTTTTTGTTTTTTTGAAATGCAACTAACTAGCACCAGTAGCTTGTAGTGATATGTGTAAACAGTTGTTAGTTTCTAGAAATATTGTAATCCTCATTTTTGTAATCCAACTTGTAATCCTCCTTTTTGTAATCCAAATACATTTTGTACATCATTCGCATGTTAACCTGCTATATTACTCATTTTCAACCTTACTGAATATCCTGGTATTTTATTAAATAACAATTCGCAGCTTATCACATGACAAATATCAGGACTCCTAACTGATCTCCATTCGCATCACAATTCTGGCCCTAATTCGCACCCTATCATGCGAAACGTAAGATATGATAAATGTTTGATATGATTTTACCAATGATTCGCACCCTGTTAAAATTTCACATAATTATACATAATTCACATGTAATCCTGATAGATGTTTGTAACAAACACCAACGTATTGTACATACTTCGCAGCACAGGATGCGAAATGATTACAACTCCAATAGTAGCAAATACAAAAACACAGGAATGTACAAATGTTTAGTTTGTTGTACAGAACAATAACTATGCTAAAAAAATAAATGTCCTTAAACTGGAACATCACAAGTCCTTCGGTTATGGCCTGATTTCGAACATCGGCCACACCTTAACTTCTTGGTTGAGATTTCTCCTCTAGAAGGGATTCACTTTTTCTTACGCCTTCCGGAGCGTCTCTTAACGTTCGGAGGCAGAACTTCAACAAAAGAAGGATCGTTAGCGCTGGACCCTTCGCCGAAATCAGTTATAGCTGGTATGCTGAAAGAGTAACTTTCCCTGTAATTCTTAACCGTAAAGAAGGGTTCTATTACAGTCAATGGATCTTGGTCGGTGTATTGTAATGCCGCTAGAGCATGAGCACATGGAAAACACTCTTGTTGCCATGATCCGCATGAACATTTGAAATCCAACAGATTAACAACAGTCACAGGAGTCGAAAAGACTTCGAACATGGCGGAAGAGGACTTACGTACTACCCAACTTCGGCACATGTCAACATTCTGCTTTAGCTTCTTCTCGTACTCGGGAACCAAATTAGTACTCCAGCTGAGACCTTCTTCGTATCTCCGTGAAACCTGAGTCATAAGGAAGACTGTAATCCAATCAATAAACTCAACAATTGGTAAGCCGCAATATTTTTTAATCTGATTGTTAAACGATTCAGCTGCGGTAGAAGCCATAGAGCCGTATCGATTCCCTTTTACGTAAGCCTGCGCATACTTTTCAGGGGGTAAATTTGCAAGAAAATCAATCATTCTCTCACCACCTTCACATAAAAAACCTGTTAGTATCTCTTTAAAAAGCTCTTGACTGGGAGCATAAGCAAGACGGTGGAAGAAACTCAACACCTTTTTTTTATACTCCCTGTTAGTATGTTCCAGTTTGGCTCTCAAATTTTGCATGAGATGGAAATAACAGTATGCATGATAGCAGTTTGGATACAAGACAGAAACAGCATTAACAATACCAAAATGACGGTCTGAAATAAATGTGATCTGGAGATCCAGCAAATGTGGTTTCAAACACCCCAAAAACCACATCCAATTGTCCCAATCTTCAATGCTAACTACAGCAACAGCAACAGGGAATAGTCCTGGAAAAAGGCAGATCAAATAAACACTACAACATTATGCAAACGTTTAAAAATTGTAAACAATTTGCATGCTGTCCTGGAACAATTCGCAGCTTGTCATGCGAAATATGTGTGACATTTTAATTGATCATGCAAACAGTTCGCATCTTGGCTTGTGAATTCGCAGCTTGTGGAACCTTTAAATAATACCTAACTCAAGCTGCGATGTAAGTACAGTTTACTCAGCATAATACCTAATTCGCGGCCTCAACTGCGAAATGTGAGGATCACAACCCTGATTAATTCGCATCACCTGCTGCGAATTACATCAGCATTTTCACACAAAAACATCGTTCATTAACTATATAAATGTAACTAACCGTTGTTTCTGTCCTTCGCTACAGCAGTGAGCAATGTACCCTTGTACTTGCCATATAAGTGGGTTCCATCGACAAACAACATTGGACGGCATGAATGAAAACCACTAAGGGACGAACCGAATGCTACAAAACAACGCTTGAATCGGTTTCCAGCTGACAACTCCAATTGGTAGTCTGAAGTAATATCCCGGCTCTTCAAGCGTTTGAAGTATCCGCTTAGTAAACTAAAAGAACTTGAACTATCTCCAAAAACTCCCCTCCTAGCCTTCTCTAAAGCATTCCATGACAAACAATAAGAGATATCAAGACCGTAATCTTGTTTGACAGTCGATTGTATGGTTTTGGCTGTCAACGAATGGCAGGTCCGGAGAGAATCCTGAATTTCCTCTGCAATCAAATCTGATGTCAAATGCATGTGCCGCTTATGCTTATGCTTCTGGGAGAAAACAGGACTACAAGTATGGTACGGGAAATGCTTCTTGATCGTCATAAGGTCGGTGCTTGAGTCAATAGATGCATAAACCCTCCATTTGCACCCGCTTGTGAGCTTATTTTCACAATAAGCAGTGATCTTATTTGTTGTGTTGTGCAAGTATTTAAAAGAAAAACCATGCTCTAACGCAAACTTGCACAAGGATACCCTCAGACCGGCAGCACCTTCTTCAAAAGCTTGACCCACCCCTGTAATAGCATCAGCCCAACCAGCAGTAGCAAGTTGTTTTTTCCTCTGATCAGAATTAACTAAACCGTTACTACTCTCCCCGCTAACTAGTTGATCAAGAGATGGTTCTCCCAAAACCAAGCTACGCTCTTTACGCTTACCACCAGAATCCTTACCACCAGAGCTCTTATCAACAGAACTTTTATTACCAGAACCCTTATCAAAGACGTGTTGTTCTATGAGAAAACTAACCCGTTTTAAACGCTCCAAATCAAGATATAACACCAAACCAACAAAATCACTCTGGTTATTAAAGAAACAATTATTGTGATCCCTGCAGGAGTAAGTAATTAGGTACTCACCTATGGCAAGCTCCTCCCATGTGTTCTCTACATAAGCTTGGATACTTTCGAAGCTTTCAAACTTCGTGAAAGGCAAAATTGCAGTTTGGTGACCATATTTAAAAATACAAACTCGTGATTTAGACATCTCTTAACCTGGACAATACAAGTTATTTGTTATTAGCCACAAAAACTAGGTGCAAAATATTTACTATTGCATCAAACAATTCGCATCCTAAGGTGCGAATTGGTTATACCTACACGATCTATTCGCATCTTGTCCTGATGTTTGTTATTAGTCACAAAAACTGTGCAGATTATTTACTGCACCATCAAACAATTCGCATCATAACCTGCGAATTGTGTACATACATCGAGTAATTCGCAGCCTGTCCTGATATTTGTGTATATCTACATAGAGGTATTCGCAGCCTGTCCTGATATTTCTATGTAACACCGGTCCTGATATTTGTTTCGAAATACAATACTCTAAGTGACCTAAAAACTCGTAATCTACACATTCAAGACAAAACTAAAGCACTACCAAATTAGAATATAACATCAGAAAACAAGGACGTAACTATATAACGAACAATATTAACTAAACAATAACATATCACTATAACAAAAAATACAGAGAAAAGCTCGAAATCGGGCAATGGCATCTAAAACAGTAGAATATAACCTATTCCAACAAAGAAAACGAATAAAAAACTTCGAAATCGGTAGATAATTACCTAAAAAGCTCGCAACACGATTACTTGTAAGCTATAAGATTCCAAAAAGCGACGATCAACTCCTGTACTTATAAAACAGAGGTTAGACAGGTCTAACACAACAACTTACATAAAGAAACAAACCTTTAGAAGCTTCTGATCACCGGAAAATGTGATTTCAACCCAGCTTGTGGTGGTTGGTAGGGTTAGGTGGTTAGAGCGGCTAACAAATTCAAATCTTCAAAAAAGCTAGAAAAATAGAAAGAAAACAGAAAATAACGTTTATATAGTGGGTTAAGTGTAGTTAGGGTATTAAAATAAAATTAGGTTGTAAGTGACAATAAGGTAGTTGAGATGGGTATTAAGTAACAATTGATCAAACCTTGGATGGTAAGTGACAATTGAATAGTTGAGTGGGTACTTTAAGTACAATTTCCCTATATTTTTTCTTTCTGTTTTTAAGATTTTTTTGTTGTCAAATTATAAAAACATTTCCAAGTTTTTGATGTATTAATATTATATTATATAAAAAACGAGTTAATATTAATTTGTAAAAGTTAATGTCAAAATTTAATTTTTAACTTTTTGTATAATCAGAAGATATAAAAAGTAAAACTAATCACTTAAAAGATGTTAGGTAGTCTCATCCACCAAATATTATATATATATATATATACACAAAGTGGCGGATCCAGAACTGAAATTTAGGGTATGCCCAAAAATATTATGGAATACAATTTCAATAAAATAAAAATATCCGAGTATTGCATAATAAAAATATGTAAATATTCTAGTTACAACTCAAAATAAATAATTCTAGTCCAAAAGTAAATGCATTCTCCTCTTACTCATACTTTAAAATCATTTGATAATATTTAGATCATCAACTGTAGAAAACACTTCTTTCTCCACAAATCTCACCAAACAATAATTAAGCCATGAATTGACCATTCTATTTCTCAACTCATTCTTCACATATTTTATACGAGAAAATACTCGCTCAACACTTGCGGTAGCAACATGTAAGGACAAAGATAGCTTAAAAATGTGTACATAAATCCAAATATCTTATGTTTTTTTACACATGCAGGAGCCTTACATAGATCTCAGATAATCTTAAAATCGGAAAAGTTACCATCCATCTTGTCACATGCAATATATGTCTCAAGGTGGCTAGAGAATTCATTATCACTAATATGTCCAAAGTCATTTGGGTAGAATCTTGCCAACCTCACAAGTGATTAGTGTCAAAGTATTGAAATGAACAACACAATTTGCGGTCCATAAATTATAAATCAATGAATAAAAATTAAAAGGAAATTCAAAGTCTTGAAAGAATGAATAACATCGCGTTAGAAAAAAAGTAGCAAATAGTTAATAACCACAATTCATGGTCCATAAATTATAAATCAATGAATAAATATATAATATAAAAAATATAAAAAATTCATCAATATAAAATATGCTAAAGAATAAGCCATTTTTAAATACATCAATATAAAATATGGTAAAGAATCAGTAATTTGCTTAATTATTTACATATACAAAATATAATTTCTATTGCAATATTTCGTACAAAATATTCATTGAGAAAATATGATTAGTAGAATAATTTGCATAAATACATTTAAGATATTCATTTGCTTAAAACGAATCAATACAATAATTAGGAAAACTAGGGTTTGAAAATCCCCAATTTTTAAATCATTTGTTGAATAAAAGTTGAAGTAAAACCCAATGAATTTTTTTTCTACTTTGTTGAATCAAAATCAAAGTAAACTCCAATGGAAAATTAATTAACTAAATCGACTTACTGTTTTATTTCGATAGTTCTATGTTACTTTTGTTTGAGAGGAGTTGCGAAAGAGACGGGAATGATTTTACTACTTTGTTGAATCAAAATCAAAGTAAACTCGAATGGAAAATTAATTAACTAAATCGACTTTTTCTATGTTGCTTTTGTTTGAGAGGAGTTGGGAAAGAGACGAGAACGATTAGGGGAAAATATAGTAAAAATAAAAATAGAGAATAAGTGAAACAAGAAAGTAAAATAAAAAAGTGAAATAAAAGAATGTAAAGAAGATATGAAATAAATAAAAATATTTAGACATCAAGTAGGAATTGAACTAAAGACCTCAAGTATACTACTAAAGAACTTAAGCAGTATACTAAATTTATTTTTTTGACTTAGGGTTGTCTTGGGCGTACCTATCTCCCCCTTAAATCCGCCCATATATATATATATATATGTGTGTGTGTGTGATCGAGTTGTTGATGATAGTGTTGATAATAGATAAGATTGTTGATGGTCTCCAAGTATCGGAACCGATTGTTGATGGTCTCTAAGTATCGGAACCGAACCGATAAGAACCGGACTGAATTTTAACGGTTCGGTTTACGATCCCATTTTAAAAACCAAGATCAATAAAAAAATCAAAATAGTAAAATCAGTAAAAAAATCGAACCGATAAAATGATAAAACCGGTATCTGACATTGTAAAAAAAACTACAAACATTTATATTTATATAAATAGACAAGGTAGTTTATTTAGAAAAATACTTTCTTAGTCTTTTGATTAAAAAGAAATCTAAACCACACAAACCTAAATTGTCATTTGATTTTTCTAGTTAAATTGTTCATATTAATTTTCTCTTATTTTCTTATAATTATTTTAACCACTAATCATCTAAACTATTATCGGTGTTAGAAGATATTTATATGCCAAACGAAAAATAAGATATTTTTAGCTTATCCTACAACCTTTTAGAAGAATCATACGTTGAATTTTTCGTTTATTGTTTTTGTCATGGAATTAATAGTTAAATACAACACTTAATCTCATTCTCAATCAAGTCATCTCAGATTTCGTTTTGAAGATCCGTCTAAAAAAAGGCTTCTAATTTGAACGAATCGTCTGTTTTTTAAGACCTTCTTCAAGTAATTCATTTTATTGTAGTGTATTGCTTCTGATCTTGATAAACACTTAATGTAGTTCTCAATAAACCATATTCGATCTCATTTTGAAGTTTCATCGCGAGACATGGAAAAACTTCTTATTCGGACAAATGATCTATTTCTAGGTTAAACTATGTTTCTTGTTAGGATCTGGTTTTGAATTTTATCGGTTAAACTCTATTTTTTGTTAAGATATAATTCTAATAATTAGTTCACCTTCTTCATAATATAGTGGGTTTCCTACAACAAATCAAAAAACTTAGATCTTGAGTAACTTTCATTCTATTCAGCATCCAGTCCTGGTCTATATAAGAACTAACATTTACCTAGTGATAATTTATTTCAGTCTTGCATTCCTTACTCAAACAATAAATCTCGTTTTAATTGAAGAATTCTACATTATGATCATCGTTTTCGCCGACAAAACAGAGATTTATCCTGCCGGAAAAAGAACAAAGCCATCGTCAATCTCTTTATTAGCCATCGTTTCAAAAATAATGCAGGATTAAGTTTTGAAATCTGTATCCCACGTCGTTTTAGTGAAAATACAAAACAACACACTAATCTATATAAAGACACGCATAACTCCAGCCTTACTTACCAAAACTTTCTATAATCTCGTGAAATGGTAGCCCAATTGTGGCCCAAATTATAGTTAAAAAATTAAACTGAATATTTTGATGACGCTGTGGGTCTGTTAAACCAAACCGGACCAATTCTTATCACTTTCGGTTCAGTTCTATTTTATAGAACTGAAATCTTGTCGTTCGGTCTGGTTCGAAGCGAAAAAATTTAGCGGTTCGGTCAAGTTTTGTCAAAACCCAGACCAAACCGGATCGATAACAGCTCTAATCATAGATGTTAAGTTCTGGGGTAAAAGCCAATTCAGATATACGTGAACAACAATATTAAAATAAATGAACTTCCATTTTGTTTTACCTTCGTTTATCCCTAACTTCAACTTTTGCACACCACTAGATTGTGAAAATGCCACAATGAAACCAATATCAAGTTAATCAAACACATTGCCGCAACTGCCTTGGAAGCCTTCACAAGCTCTTGCATTCAAAACCATAATATATCTAGTCTATAAATCGAGAGTTAGTATCATATATTCTTCATTTAAGTTTCATATTAAAAAGTTATCCCTCATATTTCTTTAAAATAATACTCAAGCACCTGAATACTTACGAGATGTTCAATTGTAGTCCTCATCTTGGGAAACTCTTTTAATTGAATTAAAAATATTTATAAAATTTATTTAGTATATTTTTCCTCATATTTGCTACACAATTTCGTGTAAACAACAATTTTCTATGTCAAAATAGTTAGTTGTGTACACAATTAACATCTTTTGTAGTTTAGTTATGTCGAGTAATTTGGAGTACAATTTGAATTTTTTATATAAGTTTGCATATGTGTTATTTTCAAGTTCGTATTTTATGTACTTTTAATATTCAATATTAAAATTCTTAAATGATAACTCATTTATTCACTATTCTCTTACAATGTTTGTTATGTAGGTTTTAGATTTTCATGATCTTTTGTAATAATTATTGCATGTTTAAACATTTTCAAGATGTTAATAGTATATGTAAAAACAATTTTTAATGACTTCCATCACATGCCATTAAAAATTATGTCGTTACGTCTTTTTTATAGTTTCCACTCTAAGAATATATTTGTTTGCACATTCTTCATATGATCACCTTATCGAGAGAAACGGCTGACAAATAATATCAAATATAACACTTGTCACGATACATACTTTTCAAATAAGAGAGTTTGTTGAGATGTGTTATATTATACGCATAAAAATATATTTAAACCCGTATATTATGAAAATTTTGATTCCAATCTACAAATATGACATATCATACCCTTGTTAGATTCTACTAAAAATTTAGGTTTGCATTACAGTAATATCTCAAAGAATTTTCTAGTAAACAAATGTAATTTTGGGGGAACCAAGTGACCTTGTACATGTTTGTAGAATCTATGTTGTTGCGTTAGATTGTTTGATTCGTTCATTCTCTCATCAGAATTTCATCTAATTGTTTTATAATTTTACACAAAATATATACGAATCCAACAGTATAAAAATTATGGTTGGTGTATAGTCATAGAGTCAAGTCAAGTAAGTTCTTTCAAATGAGTGAGTGATATTATGTTTCTAACTATCTTCAAGTTACACTTTGTTATGGATTGTATATACGAGTAACAAATGATTACAATTTCTTTTATCTTTAATCTTAAAGATATAGTTAGTGGATAATGGATCTATGGATCATTATATACATTAACGTGAGAGTCAAAGTCAATATGTCGTTGATATATTGCATTGGTCAAGTTTAAACCTTCTAATATTTTGTCATCCCGTGACCCTAAATCAAATTCGCTTCAAGTACAAACCTTGTTGGATAATATCTTGTTTTTAGAATTTGAGCTAGCAATGTTTCATCATTGCTCATTACCGTTTACATGTTTTTTTGTTAATATTATTATGTTTAGTCAAGTATATATTACAAAAACTCAAAGATTTTATCTTATTTTTATATGTTTACATATTTAAAACAGTGGTATTTTTCACTAATATGATCCCTCCAATGTTTTTTGCACACGTGTTTGTTGGATTCTTATTAAACTTTAGTGATTGTAAAAACATAACATTCAATTCATTTTTTGAGGTGAAAAATGGTTAGTTAAATTAAATAAAATACAATGATATGATATTAGAGCTCATGTATGATATAACGTATGAACTCAGCACAAACTTGCAAAGTTTGAGATTATGTTCGAGATATTTATGACTCAATTAAATAACTGAATCGAATCAAACATACCACTTTGAAGTTAAAGTCCAAACATTTATGATCATATCGAATTTTAAATCTATCCAAATATTTCTTAAAAATTAAAATTTTAAATAATAAAATATATATTATAATTGTTATTTAGATATATGATACATAATAATATCTTAAATTTTAAATATATACAAACACGATATAAAACATAATGGTTAATATAATAATAATTGTTTTATAAATATTTATTATTATGATTCACTTGTTTTCTATCGAATCCAAACTTACATATATACATTTTATAAATTTTATTGAAATAGAATTATAAATTTAAATATATATATATATATATATATAATATTTTTAAATATGAAAAATAATATAACATGAAAAAATATATAAAAGGATAATAAACAATAATTTGTAAATATTACAAAAAGATCATAATTCACATAATATAATAATATAAGTAAAAAATGAAGTTTTTTATTCTCTTAATAATATTTATTATTAAAAACAATATACTAAAAAAATGAATTTTACTTTTTCATCGTCATATTAAAGTTATTGAAACATATGGTATAAAATTGACCATATTTTTCACATAATAAGTCTATCGCATCACAATACGAATATCCGGTTAATTTTTCAAAATAATTATAACAAACATAAAAATAATGTTAGGTATACAAAATAATAAATAAATATTTATATATCTAAAATTAAAAGTGTATTGATCATATTATATTATATACATTTTTTATTGATAATTATCGTACTACTATTTTAAATTTAAAATAATAATAGATTTATGAGTCATTATAAATTTGCAGAATAAACATGAAGCAATAATTTCAAAATTTTAATATAAATTTTAATCGCTTGATAGTTTTTTTATTTTTAGACTTGAATTTTTTCAAAAGTTTGCAACTATATATTTTTTAAATGATTTGATTTGAATGAATAAACAAAGATAAAAAAAAACGTATGAATATGTCACAAAAACACAAACCATGTTTACGATGCGATATTTTATTATATGAGATGTTTGTTTTTTTTTAAATCCTATTATTATCTAAATTAATATTTATATTTTGATAAAAACAAAACAGTCTGTCGAGATAAATACTTTTACTGAACCACTCTAAGCTGATTTTCCATTTGGTTGACAAGGTTGTGTTGTTCGGGCATTTAAGGATTTGTCGTTAGCATCTATCAGCCAAATACCATGTATCATAAAACTATTAACATGGATTTTTTCGCACTGTTGTTTTAGTTTTAATGTAGGATTGTGGAGACCACATTAAAGCCAGCTTATAAGCACTCATCATCATTGCATTATCTTCTTTTATTTCTCTTACAATCGCAAAACAGCAAAGTAGAAAAACATGATAGTAGTAGTAGCTAAAACAGTTTCCATGTTTACAATCAATAAATTCACAAATCCAATTAGACACCCTATCCCATACACAACTTTTAAATACAAAACATTTAGTAGTGGAGAATCTTAGCTAGCTAATGCCTAACTACTTATAATACATATAAAAAACAAACAACTATATATCGTCTAATTTACTATTACATTCATCTCAATACAACCTTATACAATTTCGTACTCTTATCGTAAATATTTCTTTTTTTATTTTTATAAAATATTATCATAATTTGTGGATACATATGATTTCCATGTGGTGCATATAATAATATTGTTAATCATAAATAAATTCATTTTTAGATGAACTTCCATTATATTTTTCAACATTAGTCACTTAAAAACCATATAATTTAATAATGAAAATTGCTAAGTAATTAATTAAAGTAAATTAAAGATAATGTATTTTTATTTAATTTATCATATTGTACATGTTTACCAAATTAGTTATAATTATTCTCTTCTTTTTCAACTTAAACTACTATTTTATATTAAAACAATATTAGTTACATATAAATTTTTATATAATATATAATATATAAATATGTTCTACTTTAAATAACTGTCATTCTCAAAACTAGACATAACTTATATATAGATTTTAATAGTGATGAATTACTCATAGTCTTAGATGATCCTCATACGATTTAAAAACTCATCAATCTAATAAAAAAAGCTATAATTTAATAAAATAAAATTAATAAAATTAAATATTAAATATAAGTTTGGAATCAACAATTGAGTATTGTGTGATGTTTGGTGTTAGAGAGTATATTCTAAAGTGATTACATATATTTTTAATATAACCAATATGTATGTCATGTTATATGTGACAAAAAATAAATGACATTACATATAATCATCTTAATATAGTCATTATTACACATTATAATATAGTATGACATAACATATTTTTATTTTAGATTCGATCACCCTGTTTTGGCTCAATACATATCTCATTTGACATAATGGTCACTAGTATTCAACATATTGTCCCATTCTTTATGATTAGGAGACGATCTGCAACTAATTCATATCTCAAGCTTCAGAGAGTTTCAACAGTTCTTTCCTAATACAGGTTTTCGGCAGATCGAACTATGTCCATGTAATCCTACGACAATACCTCTATTGACGAGTTACTTTAATCGTACACCTAACAACAAACATCGTGCATTTGAGAGGAGTAATGATTAGTTTAGTAATTATTATCTCAAATTAAAACGTTCAATATTAAGAGAAAACAAAAATCTACGTCATTTTGTGTTTTATAATGCTTATAGTCCAAAATGATGATCTTCTTTTTGTAATTCACACACACAAACTAAGAAGAGCATATATATATCCCAATTAAAATAAAATATTGTTACCACTATGAATGTAAGGTTTCAATGATAAATCAACAAAGTAGAGTATATACATCATATTTTTATACGTGATACCTTATAACATGATAAAGATTTTTTTATTTTAAGTGTTATTGAGATGATCAAATCCTACAATTGTATTCGGAGCCATCACATGCATATTAATAATTTGTTTAACCTTATGTATCTTGTTCAATTCAATTTTGTTAACACACCCAACTAGAAGATCTTTTTGTATGTAGTGCATATTATATTATTTTATTATGATGATTTTAGTTTAATTTCAAAACATAACGTATGATTGTTTTTGGATTTATAATTTTAGCCATGTTGTCATCTAATTTAAATAAATACATATTTAATTTTTTGGTGTTTTGTATTTTTATGTATGCGTGTTTGTTAGAGTAGGTGTCTTGGGGTACACATCTTTAAACTTAAAAACAATATTCAATTTTTAGATTAATGTGACAGTTGGTCAAATCGTTTCAATGAATTGTGGCCTACGACGTGCAATTAAATACACCAACAATCACCGTATTGCGTTGACGCGTATTAAAATCACCACAACGAGCCAGTTGTCGTAGTGCCATTGATTTTTGTTGTAAAATTATATATTGTAGAACAATAATTTTAGTGTGATAATAAATTTGTATGTTTTTTGAATTTTAGGATTTTTTCAAATTCCTATCCTATTTTATCAAGTTATACGTATAACATTCATACTAGTTGTAAATTATTTAAAATTCATATAATTTGATGTATATTTATTCTACATATGTGTTATGGTTTATAAATTTTCTCAGTTGTTAATATCACATAAAAATCTTGAAACTCATAAGATGTAAATACCTTCGACACGCCAATTAAGTCATCATGTTAGAGTTTTGATTTTAAGGATTTATTTAAATGTCTATCGTATGATTACGTATGCGCGTCAATAAATCATTTAAATAATGTTATATTTCACATAAGTTATAAATAGAGAATTTGAATGTATGAACTTTGTACATACCTTAACAAACTAATATATTGCAAAAATAGTTTGTATTGATAAGTTATTCATTAAAATAGTTTGAGCCTTCAATATGTGATTGGTTGTTTTATTAGATGGTCCAAAGAAAGAGTAGTACTTATGTGTTCCTCGTAAGAATATTTGTGTATGATATAATTATGATGTTAAGTGTTACACAATTATTTCCATATACACATTCAATATTTAGTAATTTTATTCCTCTATGGAATATAACAGTCAACCCAAATGAAATTTACTTGTTTTCAAATGTGATAGTAAATCAACATTAGATATTTAAAAACTCACCTCCAGAAGTAGTTTTATAACATACTAGTAAAACAAGTATCACACTAAAAAACTATGTATTTAATGGTAGAGGCAATATATGAGAACACATTATGGAAATGGCTTCAATTTAGTTTAAACTTAAAGCTCTTGAGGTTGAGCTCCGTGAGGGTTCTATTATGAGTTTTATTTTTTTGTCTTTTTTGTCTCAATTCAGTATTTTAAAATAAATTTTTATGCATGTCAGACTGAAAAATAAAACATTATTAAGCTCATTTCAAAGTTTGCACATGATGAAAAGTATATCAAAAATATTAAGGAGTGTCTTAGGCGTAAAAACATTTTTATAGTTGTACAAAATTCAGATTAAAAATTACAAAATAAATTCAAACATGACTTGCTTTTATCATAAATCTAAGATATTTTAAGAAGAATTTGAAAAATGGAATATCTTGGTGCGTAAATTAGTAAACTTACTTTTATGATATACTCAACTATTATTTCAATTTCAGTTCCTAATAATACTTTATAGATTGATACAAAAAACTATTCATATTCGTATATAGTTTCATGATACACTCCAACCACATTCATGACTAAATATTGGGTTTTACAGTGCATATGAATGTCTGTCAAACTGAAATTATATGTACTTTTTGTTGTTGGTAACTACTGGACATTATTATTATTATTATTATTATTAATATCGATAAATTTGGATCACTAGGCTTAGTCGACGTGGGGATTAATTTGAGTACATATAGATTTAATCTGAAGATTAATGGTGAAATATATAATTTGAATATCCACATGTTTAGATAAGATTTATAAACCAATTGCTTCGGACTAGACTAATTACACCATTATTAGTAGCCTCTATAATCTTACTAAGAAGAACGAAAGAAGACTAATAGTATGTTGCTCGAAACGATCAAATTCTTTGTTGAAGCTATATTAATCTTCGTTGGGAACGTGTGTTACTTGTTGACTTAACTATTATACTTTCTCAAAGCATCCCTTGTCTTTTATCTGTCTTGCATAAGTGATGCTTAATATTTATTTTTGCTTTGGGGTTGTGATTTCGTGACATGTTTATTCTTGCTTTAATTTCCTGCACTTTCACTTATTTGCTTCGACCATTTTTTTTAAACTCAACCTTCTTTCTTTTTGCTTCAACTTTTTTTCTTTTTATTTCGACATTCTACCTTTTTGTTTTGACCTTCTATCTTTTTGCTTCGATCTTCTATCATGGTTGTATCATTATTACGTAGGTATACCGGTAGCTCCCATAGACTTTAATGAATGATAGAAGAATACAATATAAATATGCTATTGCATCAAAAGAGAACAATAATTTATCGAGGAAAAAATACTGCTTTTTTGTAATGTGTGCAAATCACCTTATTTATTATGCAAATTTGTTTTATCTTTGATTGTGTTTAATTTTTTGAAAGGTATTCTATTTGAGGCAATTTATTCTCTCGCAAATTTGGATTTTCAAGTTCTTCGACACTTGATATTAATATGTTAGCTATTTAATTATTCATGATTTTTTTAATCTTTGAAGGCTAATAATGTAAAATTTTATATATACATACATGGCCAAGATACTTTTGTCTTTCTTAGCTTAAAATAATTATACTTGGCATGATTTTATGGTTGGCTTATTATTTAAAAAGTACATGGTTGACTATTTTAGTAGATATAGTTATATAATGATACGAACAATGAAAGAGGCATGTAAGAAAAATACTTATTTTACAAGTTGTATGTCATCTCTTGGATTACTCTTCTTTAAGCCGTTTATTTTCTCTAACTATTTTTTATCACGAGACATGAAGCGTATTGTTACTAATTGTGGCTTATCACTTTTCCTTTGTACTATTTTTCCTCCATTATATATTGTTCTTTCTCTTTCTTATTATAATATTTTGTTTTGTTTTTCCAATCATTGGTTTATGAAATAGATAAACACAGAGCAAATATCAATGTTGCTGATGATTTTGAAACTCAGAATACTTGTTTTGATCATGATACGCTTCTTGCTGAAAAAAATGTTATTGAACCTTCTTGCCCAGGTTCTACTCGTGTTTCAAATAGAAAAATTGATGTATTGGGGAAGAAACATCTAGTTATGGCATCAATCATGTACCTATTATCGATTATGTTGCTATTGGTTGAAGTGATATCTCCAGTTTTAGGGTTTATTTACCAGGTACTTTTTTATCTTCAGAAATTTCCCTTGCGAGTCTTGATGATTTACTTCATGAGCAATTGAAGAAGTGTCTAAGCACTACTATCACTGCTTTAGTATTACTGAAGATAGTAAAAAACACACTGAATGATGCACACTGAAGGGGTTATTGTTAGTTTTCCTCGTCTTGGTTAGACTCCGTGTGACTTTCAAGATGATGAAGTTGAATTTTGGTGTTTTACACTGGAACAAGATCTAAGGTTTCCTTTGGGTGGTTATCTTATTATTTTTATTCAAGATACTCAAATATGTCCTTCTCAAATTGGTCCAAAGTTTTGGTGACTGCTTATGTATTGTATAATTTTAGTGAAGAGTCCGGGTTATCGATTTAGGATAAACGATTTTCTTGATGTGAATCATATATTACACAGATCAACTTCTTTTTTCTTGTTCGTAGATATGAAGAAACATGCCAAGATTCTCACCAATCTCTCTTCTAGCAATAAGGATTGGAATAATAAATTTATTTATGTTTCTGGTAATTTGGAAACATAACGTAGTCGGGATATTCCCCCACTCAATAGAGTGTGGTCCTCAAAGCGTAAACTTATTAGCCAATTTTTTTTTATTTGTTTCCTCTTACCTCTATTTTCTATAATTTTTTATTATTGATTTCCATTTTATATTTATGGACTCGTTGCCTATGTCGAAATAGAGGATAAAATGATCAAATAGTTATATTCTCTTGTTAGCGGAAGTTGATAAGTCTTACTAATCTTACTGTGATATACGCCTACTCATTTGATTGAGAGCAGAATGTGGTAGGGCTTGGAGGATTGAAGTACATTTCTATTCCCCGTTCTTCAGATGTTGGTGTTGTTAAAAAAGTTACTCCTTCAAAAAGGGTAAGAGTATCGTGATATACTCTTACTATGATATACTTACGCCTCTTTCCTCAAAAATATATGGTAACTCTGTAGTAATCGTCCATTATTGAGATGGTAAGAGTTTCGTGACTGGTTCTCTTGTTATATCCTACCGACCAAACTTTTTTTGTGGTTACAATTTTTTTGGGTAAGAGCATATATATTTTTTTCTTCTAATATAGGTGTGCTTGATGTGGAATGTACTACAGATCAAAATAAAATACAAAAACTTCCAACTATTCTTGATGGATATTCCCCCACTGCTGATATTATTAGTAATAATTCTGTATTGGACTTTATGGTTACAAAGTGTATGTGTGTCTGGCTTTATTATTGCTTCGAACACTAATGGTCATTCTATCGTTGTGTATAGCTTTCTAAATATTTTTCATGATCTGGTTCTTTATTTTATTTGGTATATCCATATGGCATTTTGTCAAGATCTTCAACCAGTTTATGGTTGCTTCATCTATCAGTTCATTCACGCCCTCCTTTATCATTCTATTATACTAAATTTATCTCTTATATATACTCTCCTGACTCGAAATTCCGAGTTGTATCTACTCCTCGTCAATGTTGTATGGAATTTTGACTAAAGATGTGTTAATTATCCTTCTTATAGTGAGTTATATCCCGGTGATGATGATGTTTTATCTCTAACGATTCTTTATGTTGCTTAATGTATCCATGCTACATGATATATGGTCGATTTAGTTCAATTTTATTTGCCTCTCCCCCGTCATTATGTGTTTTGCTACTTATGATTCCGCACGTTGGAAAAATAATTTGCGACGACGAGTTGTATTTTCCTTTTTTCCTAAATTATCGTGAGTTTTTAAGGGTATTGGTACATTCGCCATCCTTTATCATCTTTATACGTCGTTTATGATTGTTGGGCGATGGCAACCGTATAATATTATTACTTTAAGTTTGGTATTTTAACATTTTCATCCATATTTAAAATATTTTCTAGGGCTATCATAGTCCATTTTTTTATCATTTTACTTGATAGTAAATATTTGTGTGGCTCAAAGAGAATGGTATAATATAGGATGTTATTCGTGCTATTTGGCTCTTAATTGATTTCTCGCGCCTAAATTACAAGACAAAGTGCCACGATCTCATAAATATTTGATATTGATATTTGTTGTATTGTCCAAGCTTTTGTTTGGCTAACTTCTTAGCCGAAGGCCAAATGAAGGCATGTGATAATATCCACATTTTCCTATGTATTTTTATTCAAAAATTATAACCTATATGAACTTATTTTTAAAATATTTCCATCATAAAATATATATTGTATGCTTATGTTTCAATCTTCATTATTAACTCATTCATTAGTTCTAATTTCCTATATGTTTCTTTACCGATTATTGATAATGATCACTCTTTCGTATTTTAAAATCTATTCGAAAGTCAGCTCAGACTTGAGTTTGTACGACTACTCTAAAGCATGGGTTGGCGTTATCATTTGTTATTTTTTTTAATCGTTTTAGTAATTAATTATGACAATTGGGTTTTACCATTCATTCCTTATGGGGTAAAAAGTTTGTACTATTATAGTTTATTCGTATATACATAGTTTTGTTTTCATAGCTCTTCTATCAACGTTAAAACTAGTTTTTCTAGTTATAAATGTCTAATTTATGTAAGTAATAAGATTTTACTTACTTGATGCTTGACGTCGTGCTGTTTTCCTTTTTTGATTGATTTTGATCCAATTTTATTGTTTGGTCTTTCCCGTTCCTGATTCGAAACTTTCCTTGCGTCTTTAATGTCCTTGGTGAAACCCTCCATTTTTTATTAGCTTTATCCGAATTCTGTTTTGCGGCCTTTAGCTTCTCATACATAGTCCATCCATTTTATATTTTATGTTAACGTGTTCTTTCTAAGAGAACATATAGGTTGCCATTTATTGGACCAAGAATTGTTCGTATTTTAGTAATTTGGCCTCCTACGAGATAATTGATGCATTGTTGGGTTGTAGATACCATTGCCTTCATTTTGCTGAACCAAAGTCTGCCTAAAATCACTTCATATTGTGGTGGTGCATCTATTACTATTAGATTGCATTCTACATGATTTTTTAATTGTCATCTTCCATAGGCCACATCCATCGTGATTTGTCAAATCACGGGAATAATTCGTGCACCAACAAACCTAATTAATGGCAATTGATTTTGACTCATCGTAAACAACCCTCTTATTCTCTCAATACGTTTCTTTGTGCAATATATTTACCAGACTATTGTCATTGATTTTGATCTTGTTATATACAACATCTTTTAATTATGTCACAATAACCATTATGTCATATACTTGCGATTTATCCTCCATTTGGTCATTATCTAAGAAATACTTATGTTGTCGTAGACTTGATGTTGATTGTTGCCTTGCGACTGCCTCTTCACATCTAAGGCTAATTTTTTGGGTTAATCCATTTGTTTGTTCAGACAAATTTCTTTTTAGTTCGAATTTGGCATTTTGACCTTATGGATTTGAGTTTAGATCATCGACTTCTTTTTTCTCGTACACCGATTATAATTTGTTTTTGCTTATGGAGTTGCTTGAGCCTTTGTTATTTCAGGTTCGTATTGTTTTCTCTCTCTTGATGCCTTCTTTTCTTCCTCATCGCAGAAGTTATCTATATTTTCTTTTATTTGTCTAGTTTTTATTCTGCAAAGGCGAATAATTATGGATATATAGGGTGGTATTAGACATATAATTTTCACCTATGTTATTATTATCTTCTTCAGGCGTTAGTTATTTTTCGTTTCACTTGAGAGATAGTCTATTTGATTGACCTTCGCCTCTCCTATCTTCATTTGTATGGTAACTCATTCTTGATTTTCTGTTCGATATCATTCCATGGTTAATCCGATTAACAATAGAAGCAAAACTCAAGAGAGTAACAAAACTATAAATTAATATTTTTAGAACAATTTGTCTCACATGAAACACAATTTAAACTAAACAAACACCAAGACAATAAGATTTCAAACTACAAATATTGTGATAATTGATATTTTACATTAACAAAATCTCTAACATATCCCTGATTTAAAGATTAAGCAAACAATCATTAAGTTTCACAAAAAATTGATAAACCAAAACAGAAACCCAAACTTTATATCATTTATCGCAAAATATCTATTCAACTTTACACACAATTTGTTACACACAATTCATTATTCAATTTTACACGCAATTTCTTAAAACAATCTCGAATAATATGAGTATTCACCAAAAACTATTTTTTTTATTGACTATTATAATTTAATTCTCAATAAAACCGTTGTTGATTTGAAAAAATCAAAAATCATTCATAATGTCATTATATATAATTTGATAAAATATGATAATGGATTTTGTAAATGGATAATATACAACTATTTATCTATTAAAAAATAATATACAACAAAATATTAAACTAACTTTATTCTTATAGATAATAATAACTTTTCTTTTTACCTTGTTAATATTTTTCTTTATGAAATGATTTAAAGATCCAATTTTTTCCAACTAAAATATTATTAAGTTAGCCGTACTGAATTTGCTTGAAAAATGAACGAATATAAAAGTCTATATTTATCTGAACTTCCCAGCTAACGACACCTTTAAAAAACAACATATATACCTTTGGATTCTTCGATTCACGTAATCACATATAAAATTCCTCACAAACAAAGGAATAACTGAATAAGTATAAAATCAAAAGAAAGATATTAGAAGCCGACCACCGTCATGAACATGATATCTAGAAAAACCGCCTACTACAACAAATCGAACGGAACAAATATTCAACTCGGTCGGAACCGACCTAACCTAAACTTTACTCCACCACCCCCTTTTTCTGCTATTTACACTCCAAAGCAATTTCTGACGTCATCCCCGACAGCAACCCGCACTATACACACTTGTTCTTTTTCTCTCTCACCAAACACATATACTACTCCATTTTTTTTATTTATCTTCCCAAAAAATTACTTCTTTATATTTTTATTCATAATTATTACTTTTAATATATATGTGGACAAAATTCTTGATTCTCCAAAGCTGACTCATTTCATTTCTTAAAGTTAAAAAGACCTGTCCAAGCTGTCTTTTTTTTTATTACTTTAATTAATTTGGTAATACTAGTATTAATTATTATCATTATTGAAAAGATAATCATATATATAATTATATTGAAAAAGGTATGGCTAATATTCTTTTTAACGATTATACCGTATCATAAACTGACAAACGAAACTACTCTTCAGTGGCATGCCTCGGTAAATAAAACCAATATTGATGACCACTTTATAAAACCTGCGCATTTTAGCTGATATGAGAGATGAAAGAGAGAAAGAGAGACCGCACTGAAAAGGAAGAGACAGAGGAGATAGAAAGCACATAATCTCACCAACCAACCAAGACTCGATACGAGAGAAAAAAATTTCGAACAAAAACACTTCAGATCGATCTTCGTGTTCCTGCCCATTTTCTTTTATGACAAAAATGGCGCAAATGATGGGAATCCGTAAGCTTGAAGCTTGTAGTATAGTGTAGGAAACCCTTTCTCTCTCTCTCTCTCACTCTAGAAGTGCTTTTCTACTTTTTTGTTACTCTCTCTCTCTCTAGAAACCTGTTCTTGAAATGGGATGCAAGAAATCAATCCTTGTTAACTAAGATCCAGAGAGAAAAAGAAGCGGTGGTTTAAGAACTAAACAAGCCGGTCGAGGATCTTGCCGGGGTAGTTAGTTATTTTCAACAAAAAAGAAGAAGAAGTAGAAACGACAAGTAAGTGAACTAATCGACACTGTTCTTGTGTTGTTATTACTGGAGATCTTTGTTTTTTTTAATCTTTCTAATGGTTTTTGTTTGGTTTTGTTTTGATTGAAGTCATCGTTGGTGTTGAAGAAGTTTGTGTCTGAGTTGATTATTGTCGTGTTCATGGGGTTGTTGCTAAGAGAGACTTTGAGGACACTTTGTGGAGGAGGACTCGATAATAATAATAATCACTGGTCGTACGCTGTCTTTTGGAAGATCGGCTGTCAAAATGCTAAGTAAGTAGTGTTTGGTTGCCGAGAAATTGAAAAAAAAAACATGTTTTAAGTTAGTTTGAGGGTTAGTTAGTTACAGTTAGTTTTAAGTCTTCTTATTACCAAAAGAAGTGATGTCTATAGTTTGATTTTAAGTACTTGTGTTGTTGTTTCAAATGGTAAGTTTTGATTTTGTTCTCTATAGATACTATAGTATCATTATTATTATATCTTGTAGTATGATTATTTGATCCTATTCTTATTCATTTCTTTCTTTCTCTTTGTTTTTTTGGGACCATGTGTGTTTGGTTTGTTATGTTTTGTCTAGAAGAATCTAAAGGAAGAAAAGTGGATTTGTAGTTCTTTTTGACAAAAAAAAACATCTCTTCTATCTGACTGCTGTTTGCTTCATGTTTTTGTTCTTTTACCATGATATTTGAAAGCCATATCTATTTATAAGCTCATGTTCTGACCACTGTCCAGCAAGTAAATGCTTTTTTTGTACTGTTGTGTCTGAACAACTTGTTTATATGTAAACAGCTTATTGATCTGGGAAGACTGTTATTGCAAGCCTCTGTTGAGCTCAGGTCCTCGTATTTCCGGATTCGGAACAGCCGAATCGCCTTTTGTAGAATGGGAAGGAGGCCCGGGCTCTGGAGACACTCAAACACGTGACAAGGTTCATGCGTTGATTAATAGGATGATGTCGAACAATCGGATTAACCTAGTTGGCGAAGGGTATTGTTCTTTTACTGTAATCACCTGAGTCGTTGATTCTTGTAGTTTGATTGTGAAACGTAGTATAGTTTAATAGCGACAAAGAATGATATGGTTGGCTACTTGTTTTTGTTTTTCAGAATGATAGGTCGAGCTGCGTTTACTGGAAACTACGAATGGTTTACGGCAAACAATTATATCAGAGCTACCCATCCACCTGAGGTATTCTATTGGTCTTTGTCTGCTAACTAACTTTAGTTGAACCTTTGAATTTGGTTTCTTGAACATTTGGTTTCTCATGAACATATATAGTAGCTGCTGCTTAGGGTTCATGAGTAGCAGTTGAAAAGTATCGAACTTATTTTTTTTGTTGGTATTTTTTAGGTATTGAATGAAGTGCTTCTCCAGTTTTCGGCCGGAATTCAGGTAAGCGAAATTTTATAGTTTGAAAGGTTTTATGCTATAAACTTGACAATCATATGGTTATTTCATAGCGACACTTCTGTTTACTTTGCAGACAGTTGCAGTTATTCCTGTTCTCCCTCATGGTGTTATTCAACTTGGTTCAACGTTAACTGTGAGTTTTATTTCATTTTGTTATTTCGCTCTCTTGTTGTGTAATTGCCCGTGTTCATAAGCATTAGGTAATCAGCTAAACATAAATTTCACCTATATTATCAAAAAAACTCGAGGAAGTGACAACACTATCTTCTGTAGTGGTGATAGGGTTTATACAGGAAGTTACTCTTATGTCTTCACCATATTCAGACAACGAGAAAGAAAGTAAAACTGTAAAACATAAAAAGAGTGGTAAAGATGAAAAACCGAGGCTCAGTTCTGTCATAGTTGTAATTTAAGGTCTGTTTATATACGAGAAGGTGCTGCTTCCTCTGTCTTTATATTTATTTTTTGATCTTGCTGGTTCAGATTATGGAGAACATGGGATACGTGAATGAAGTGAAGAGTTTGATACTGCAACTAGGATGTGTTTCTGGAGCTCTTTTTTCTGAGAATTATGGAGTGCAAGACTTTGAGGATAAAACTGAACTACCTGGGTCTGATGTAATTTCGGCAATCTTGGATACATCTAGAGTTTGTAACCCGTCAAACTCCACTCTATTGGTTGACAGTTATAATCAACAAACAAACTCATATCACTCGAAGATTGCAGATCAAAATCCTCCTGCGGTTCGACAGAATCAGGACAATTTTCAGGTTATTCATTCAGCTGGCAATAGCAAGACCTACACTGACAATAGCCGTGACTCAGTAATGCATCAGGGGAAGTTTAACCACCATTACGGAGATAAAGCTAAGAACGGAACAGTAGGAGCTGAAGTGATCCCCTCTAACCCAGTTGCTTGGCTGAACCAGCGGGGTTCCTCATTTAGCTCGATGTCTGGATCAAGTCAAATGCCTGTTAATGGTGGCAGTCTGAATGATCTCAAATTAATGGAACAGCAGATGTTGTCATATGCTGGTCTCCAAGAACAACAACACATTGACAATATAAGTACTACATCAAATAGGTTAGGGACTTCTGGAACGAGAAGTAATGGACCAGTCCTTGATTATCAAAGAGGGTTTGTTAACTCTCCATTTCTGGAGACAAGTCAGGTACGAGCACCAAATGCTAATGTGTCTTGCCCAACCATGGCGGGCAATGGACTTTTGAAAGCCGATTCATCTACAGCTGAGGCAATAGCAGTTTCCAATTTGGTGGGAGATTCACCTGCTAATAATAGGCTGCTTCTGGGAGAATCCAGTCAAAGGCATGACTCTACAGATATGAAGCTGATCCCGGGTGATTCAACTTCGAAAAGGGAAGACGTGAACTGCGATTCACTTCAACACAATAATATACGGTTGACACATCAAAGTGATAAACTGCATTTTAGGGATCAAGTCCTATGTGACAATCAAAGTTTTTTGAGCCGTGATAGTGGCAGTATATGTGAAGACGTCCATAACCAAGCTCCAATGGGGGATGACTTGTTTGATGTATTGGGTATAGATCTGAAAGGTAAGCTCCTTGGTACAAATTGGAGTAACTTGCTCATGAACATGAGGACAGAAGATCTACCAGAGGAGATGTCAACTCTTATGAACATTCACGGTACAAGCTCTGATATCTTTTCAGCTAATGAAGAAGTATCAGTCAGTGAAATTCTTAATGGGGTGGGAACAGATCATCTCTTAGATGCTGTGGTTTCTGGAACCCGCACGGCAGCCAAGCAGATTTCGGATGATTCTGAGTCTTGCAAGACAACATTGACAAAAATCAGCGGTTCTGCTCCCCCTAGCAGTTCTCCTGCCAATGGCCGGGTAAATATGTCTGATCAATTGCAAGTTGGGTCACTTGACCTTACCAAAGCAGCAGGAGGGACCTTGGGATCTAGTTCTTTCCTATCCGGGTTTAGCAAAGAAGACACTGGAACATGTTCTCAGTCCACATCCCTTTATGGGTCCCAAATTAGTTCATGGGTTGAGCAAGCTCATAATGTAAAGCGTGAGAGTAGTGTGTCAACTGCATATTCTAAGAGGAATGATGAAACAACCAAATCAAATCGCAAAAGACTTAAACCTGGGGAGAATCCTAGACCTAGGCCCAAAGATCGTCAGATGATCCAAGATCGGGTGAAGGAGCTACGGGAAATCGTTCCAAATGGAGGAAAAGTAAGGCATCTTTTCTGTTCCTCCTCCTGCTTTTCCGACCAATAATTTGGCATCTAAATTCCTAACCGTATTTGTTTTACTACTTTTTGAATCAACAGTGTAGCATAGATGCACTTTTTGAGCGTACCATCAAGCATATGCTTTTCTTGCAAAGTGTCATGAAGCATGCAGATAAGCTGAAGAACACTGGGGAGTCCAAGGTATGGATTATAACTCTTTTGCTCTACTTAGTAGGTTATAATACTTTGGACGAATATATAACGGTACCAGACAGTTATGTCCTTTTCGAGTGAGTTGTGTCTGAGGTGTAGACTGAGAACAAAAACTAGTTGGTCTACATAAGAGTTGTTTATCAAAATTTCATGTCAGAGCGGTATTCGTTGGCTGAACACCATCTGTTACATAAGAGTTAATCAAAATTTCATGTTACATGCCCATGCATATCCATCATGGTCTAACGAATATTATGTACTTGTCTTTGATGATATTGCAGATTGTTGATAAGGAAGGCCGATTACTTGTGAAAGACAACTTTGAGGGGGGTGCTACGTGGGCATATGAAGTAGGCTCACAATCTACCCTCTGTCCTATTATAGTAGAGGATCTGAACCCACCTCGCCAGTTGCTTGTTGAGGTTGTCACTTGCTTCTAATTATCTTTTGGACGCACTCGTTTAATGTATTCTTTTTACACACTTTCTTATTTATTTCCTTATACAACAGATACTCTGTGAAGAACGAGGTTTCTTTTTGGAGATAGCTGACTTAATCAGAGGTTTGGGATTGACCATCTTGAAAGGAGTGATGGAAACTAGAAATGATAAGGTCTGGGCGCGGTTTGCAGTAGAGGTAATCTAATCTCTTAAAATAATGTACATGTGGTAGAAAAATTTGATTCTTGTGTCACAAGTTCCCTGAAGTAGCTCTTGTTGCTTTTGCATGCTTTAAACATAATAAGTTTAAATAACGTGAGTTTAAAACAATGAATTGCTAAATGATTTACTTCTATAATAGCTAGTTTATTCTTTTGACTCAGACGCAGTGTATGATTCAAAATTTGTTGTGCAGGCAAACCGTGACGTAAAAAGGATGGAAATACTCATGTCGCTCGTGCATCTTCTCGATCAAACAATGAAAGGTAGTGGGTCGTCGACCAGTGTCTTGGATTGCAACGACAATAAGATAAACTCCCATCCATTTCCTCAAGCTTCTTCTATCCCTGCAACCGGTACTGGTAGGGTTGGTAGTTTACAATGAACCTCACTCACAGCTATCTCAATTTCTAATTTCCGTGGCTGGATATGTTACGAGCTAGTTGCAGTGACTAACATTGGTTCCGGTCTATGCTTGCTGCAAAGGGTTTACTTATTGATTTTTTTAACTTGTCTCCTATGAAACTGTAGTCTGGTTGACTGACCTTTAATGTTAAAGTCCAGGGTGGTATATGTGTAGGTAGTAGCTATAGTGTTGGGGTGGGTGGAGGTAGATATGGTTCTTAAACAATGTCATGTAACTTAAGTGATTCTAGAAAGATGGGTCTGGCCGTACTTTTGAGTTTTAATGAGGTGATGACCCGTATAGAGGAGGTAGAATACGGAGGAGGTTGAACAAGTTATTATTCTCGGAAGCAATTATGAAAAAGTATGGCTGATGGGGAAAAGGAGGACGACGGCAGGAACTTGTAGCCCAGTTTTACTAGTGTAATGATTTCTGGTTGTATGATTTCGCTACTACTATATATTTTATTCTAATCCATGGTTTATGTTATTGTTTCTATGGGAACTGAGCTCTTATAGTGTGTTTGTGTTTGTGTTTGCAAGTTTTGTGTATATATCTGGAAAGTTTGTAGATGGTATTTTTGCAGTCCAAGTGATTCATGTTATTTTAGAATATATTATTTGTCTTACTTATTTTAGAATATATTATTTGTCTAATTTATTTTAGTATATTCATATAAAATTTGATATTATTTAGTATTGTTTATCAATTAGATTTATTGTATAGGTTTTGCCAAATTCACAACGCAATCCATAAAAAACCGTTCTGCATGAGTATTGTAAATCTAATTGGTCCATAACAATTTCTTCCATATTCATCTTTTTAAAACTAACTTTTCTTAATTTTTATTATTATTTTAAAATAGATAACCTACAAATTAACCTCTAATCAAAATTATTCACTAACAACTGCCCAATGTTTAGTAAATTAAAAGTAATGATTTGCGCTAGATTAGTATTTATAAATAGGGTTATGCTAACCGGTGCCCATGGGCACCGGTTAACGAGCATTTAATATTAACTTTTTAACTAATGATCACCTTGTTTTTATACCAATTTAATTATAAGAGAGATTAAATTTTTTTAAAGACATCCTTACCATTTTTTCTTCTATTTTCAATTTAAGTTTTAACGTTACAAATATCATAATTAATAATCATAAACTATGGTGTGAATCAATCCATTAAAATCTTATTCTAATAAAAACAAAAATATTAAATTTATTTAAAAAATACTAAATTTATTATAGGTTTTGTTTGTTTAAAAAATATTAAATTTATTTTCCAAATATGATTTGAAAATCACTATTAACTTAATTTATTTTACAAACAAAACCTATTTACTTAAAAAAAAAAAGAAAATTCCACTTTTTAAATTAGTTTTAAGTCAGTTTTATTTTGAAATTTCTAAATACAAAATGAAAAAATCAATTTCTAAATTATTTTTACAAATTAGTTCTATATAATATTTTTAAAGATAAATATTTATTTTTTATATATTCTTTATAAAAAACTTGTTTAAAAAAAACGGTTCTTTTTAAATCACTTATATTTTTTAATTGAAAAAAAAGAAACTGATTTTTTATAAAGAAATAAAATAGCCTTTTTTTTAAATTTCAAAAATGTAGTTTCTTATATATATATATATATTTATTAAATTCTTAAATAAAAATAATTCCTTTTTTAAAACAACAGTTTATGATTTTCTTTTATCTAAATAAAAGATTGAGTATGTTTTATTAGGTAGAAGGGTAATTCTGTCTATAAATTTTACTCCTTATTCTAAGTATGAAAAGTACATTGATTGCACTAAAAAAGTAAGTTATTAAATGTTCATTAACCGGTGCCTATGGGCACCGGTTAGCCAAACCCTTATAAATAATCACCTCATAGTTGGAAATATCTCTAACCGTTACTATCTTATGTGTTTTGTCTTTTTAAAGATGTTCTTTTAGACCATAGCTTCAAAATATTTATCCAAAAACATAAGACGAACAAAACTATATCAATGAAATATATTTTTTTGATTTTATGATTTTTTTTTGTAAAAAGTAAGTGTTTTTTAGTTGTGGAATTAGGCTTTGAACAGTACATCGTCCCTCGACTATCGCGTTTGGTGGCAGATAATCTATTGACTTTCAAATGTCCGTTGACAGTCCCTGGACTATCGTATTTGGATAAAGTTACTCCACCAGATCCTCTGATCCATGAGAGGCTGCCACCTGTCACCATAGTCCCCAGATTTTTGTATCACCACTAGTCCCTTGAATTTGGTTATCCGTAATATTCTACATTTTGGGTTTGACCAAAACTCAAGGGACTAGTGGTGATACAAAAATCTGGGGACTATGGTGACAGGTGACAGCCTCTCATGGATCAGAGGATCTGGTGGACTAACTTTATCCAAACGCGATAGTCCAGGGATTGTCAACGGACATTTGAAAGTCAAAGGACTATCTGCCACCAAACGCGATAGTCGATGGACGATTTACTGTTCAATGCCCGTGGAATTACGTGTAATTTGGTTGCGAAAAATTATTTTTTATTTATTTACAGATGACTGTAATTTGGTTACGAAAAAACAAATGTTGTTTAGTTGCATAATTGGGTGTTATTGGGTTGTGAAAAAGCAAATGCTGTTTAATTGCGGATACACGTGCAAATATGTCGTGGAAATAAGAAAAAAAATAGTTCAAGAAATATGACTTTAGTTGCTAAGTAAGTCTGATTTTGTGAAAAAGCAAAATACAAACTTGCTGTGTGAAAATAAGTGTTAATTGAGTGTAAAACAACTAACATTTTTTGCAGTTGCAAAAATATGTGTATTTTTATGGTGAAAAAACTTTAAACTAAAAATACATTTGCGGAATTAAAAGCAAACAAGTCTGAAAAAAGAAATTGTTGTTACGTTGCAGAATTACTTGTAAATTGGTTGCGAAAAAGCAGATGTTGTTTAGTTGCGAAATTAAGAGAAATTTGATTGCGGATTTGGCCCAATTTGTTTCCCAAACATATCATTCATGGATTTCGTTTTGTTCGTCTTAGAAAAATAGAAATATACATGCTTTTGGATTTTTTAAGTTAGAGTTTCAAAGATATGGAGTTTTGAAGGTTAAAAATAACAAATTGTCGAAGGTTGTACGTGTTTGTGTGTTCAGACGTATTAATGAAAAATATTATCCTACACGTTGTTTTTGGTGAACTTCAAAATCCACGTGGTTGTCAACAAAATTGAAACTTACATGTTGAAGAATATTCTTTTCAAATGATTTTGCCAAAGTAATTGTTAGGTGCGACCAAATTCCCACATCCCATATCGGTTAGACATGGGAAGAAAGATCAGTATATAAGTTAAGAATACATCTCCATTAGTGTGAGACCTTTTGGTCCATTGACCAAAACCAAAGCCGTGTTGGCCTTCGGACGCCAAAGCGGACAATATCATACTAGTGTTGAGATCGTGTTGTCCGTACTTATATACAGAGGCTGAATATGTGGACTGAGCCCCCATATTCCCAACACGTGCCATACTCAAGGTCAATTGTTCTAAAGATCATAGTTCGGAATGCCTGTGGCTCATCAAGCGGTGGTACTTGATTGGAGTGGGGAGTGCCGCTAAGGAACAAGACCGTTTGGTCTAAGAGAAAGTGAGCAGTAACATCCGTAGTGCCTCTATGGTTCAGGTAGCCCTAGCCTGATTAGAGTGGGCGGATAAAAGTCAATTGAGAGGAGGCTAAAGTGGTACTTTGTTTGAGAGGAGGATTTGTTAGAGTGACGACCAAAGTACCACATCCTACATCGGTTAGACATGGAAAAGATCAATAGTATATAAGTAAGAAAAGGGCTCAAGCACAGAACATATGCGAAGGAAAGAGTTAAATGAACACATGATTTAACATGGTTCGACAATTGTCTACGTCCACGGGCGCCGCCAGAGAAAAGAGTTTCACTATGATAGAAAAGGTTACAGATTAAAGATTGTTTTTTTTGTAACCATAGTAATCTATTTATATGGAATAAATAGACTTACTAGATAATGGTCCTAATGGGCTCGTATACATGAGACCAAAGATGACATTACCATTTTTAGATTCACTATCAATGACACAAAACTGTACCTCCGAACACAGTACACAGTCAAGGCACAATGACACTATGAGAGACACAAAACTGTACCGCCGAACATGGTACACTGTCAAGGCACTATTCGACTCATTCACAATAAATCTTCCCCTTGAGGCGAATATCCTTTCTTCACTATCAACAAATAAATTTTCTTCTTTTGACTCACCAAATGCCCCTAAGGCATTCACTTTATACTGCGAACACCGATCCAGTTTAGGCACTCCCTAAACTTTCGAACTGATACTGCCTTGGTCATTATATCTGCTGGACTATCGTGTGTAGACACTTTCTTCACATCAACAATTCTCTTTGATATTATATTACGAATAAAATGATACCTGACATCTATGTGCTTTGTACGCCCATGGTACATCTGGTTTCCTGTAAGGTGTATGGCGCTTTGACTATCACAAAACGCTTTTGTAGTAGTCCTATCCAAGCCCAAATCTTCCACCAAACCCGTGCGGGCCTTCAGGTGCCAACGCGGACAATATCATACTAGTGTTAAGATCTTGTTGTTCTTAATTATATACGGAGGCGGAATATGCGGACCGAGCCCCCATATTCCAAACACGTGGTATCAGAGCGCCAGGCCCAAACGGAACACGATGGTGTTAAGATTCTCGGAGGTCGAACATGATGAACCAGTAGCCATGCTCAAGGTGATCTGCTCTAGAGATCCTAGTTCGGAGTGCCTATGGCTCATCAAGCAGTGTGGATTGATTGAAGTGACACTAAGGAATAAGAAATAGTGATCTAATATGAGGTGAGCAGTAACATCCGTAGTGCTTCTATGGTCAGGTAGTCTTCTAACCTGATTAGAGTGAGCGGATGAAAGTCAACTGAGAGGAGGCTAATGTGGTACTTTGTTCGAGATGAGGATTTGTTAGGGTGGCGACCAAAGTCCCACATCCCACATCGATTAAACATGAGAAGGATTAGTGGTATATAAGGAAGAACATATCTCAACTAGTAAGAAGCCTTTTGGAAATGGACCAAAAACAAAGCCGTGAGGGCCTTCGGGCGCCAAAACGGATAATATCATACTAGTATGGAGATCGGTTTTTCTTACTTATATCGGAGGTGGAATATGTGGTACCCATATTCCCAATATGTGGTATCAGAGCCAGACCCAGACAGAACGCGATGGTGGTGAATTCTCAAATGTCGAACATGATGTACAATAAGCCATACTCAAGGTCATTGTTCTAGAGATCCTAGTTTGGAGTGCCCGTGACTCATCAAGCGGTGGTAATTGATTGGAGTGGAGAGTGACGCTAAGGAACAAGACAGTTTGGTCTAAAAGAAGGTGAGCAATAACATCCGTAGTGCCTCTATGGTTCAGGTAGCCCTAGCTTCATTAGAGTGGGCGGATGAAAGTCAATTGAGAGGAGGCTAAAGTGGTACTTTGTTCGAGAGGAGGATTTGTTAGATTGACAACCAAAGTCGCACATCCTACATCGGTTAGACATGGGAAAGATCAATAGTATATAAGTAAGAACATACCTCAACAAGTATGAGGCCTTTTGGAAGTGGACCAAAAGCAAAGACGTGAGGGCCTTCGGGTGCCAAAGCGGACAATATCACACTAGTGTTGAGATCGTGTTGTTCTTACTTATATATGGAGGTGGAATATGCGGACCGAGCCCCCATATTCCCAACAACAATGAATTAAAATCAAGAAAAAGATGAATATAGTGTAAATCTTTGTATTAGAAAAATATGACCAGTCTTTCAAAGAAGATTCTAACCCATATTTGTGGAATTTACATCAATGTTCTACAAATTATTTAATTACACGTGTATCAAATAATTGATTCCCATATGTTATTTTATTGTAACCATCCACCAAACTTTATTGATCACTTATCATAAAACGAAAGATATATAAACGTGCGTGTCTGACGTGTCTCTCACATGGCTCTGAATTGTACTCTCACCATGTTTCAGATTTAACTTCCCGTCATAGTTTTGAACTATATTCTTGTCATAAGTCTTACTTACCACCTCGCCATAACTCTGAATTTTACCCTCGTCATAACTCTAGTTTGAACCCTCGTCATTTTTATGAATTGTACTCTCACCATGTATTTGATTTACCCCATCATCATTATAATTGTACTCTCGTTCTGTGTCCGATTTACCCCATCGTCATAACTCTGAATTTTACCTTTGTCTTGTTATAACCCTGACACATATCATCGTCATAATTATGAATTAACTTATCTCGTTTTAATAAGAAATATATTTCTTTAATAGAATATAGCCTTATCAAGATTTCCCATAGACTTTGAAAACTAATTATTAGATTTTTTTTAAGATTATACAAAACATATAAGACGAGGTTGTCTTTCTAATATAATACGTACACGCATGCGCTACCATACTGACAAGTGTCACAAAACATGTCATAAACTCAATAAATTCCTCTGAAAGAAAATTATATCATTGTTTTGTATTCCCAATATAATTCTGACCCACTCTTTTAATCTAACGATTACTATTTTGTTATCAACTTAACCATCCACCCACTTATTCAAGAACAAATCTCTCTATTCTCATTAGTCATTTTCCCTAGCATAGTCTCTTTCACCAGCAATAGTTTATTCTCCTGAATTACTGATATCAGATAACAGATAACCAGATTCCAACTCTACTATACACATGTCATCATTTTATTCTTTCTTTTCCTAAAGATTAACTACTTCTTAATTTTAAATACCAGTATCTTTAAAACTATTCTCTTAGGGTTATTGAAAAGCTATACAATTGAAAAAAACCAAGTTAAAAATCTAACTTCAACTTTATATTCTCAGGAAATTTCTTAATATTCCTTCTCATTTTTCTTACAAAATGACTCACAATAAGATAAAATATATCAAAAATAAAATCACCCAAAAATTACCCCTAAGGAAGAGCTTATTAATTTAGACCCAACAAAATTACCAAAATATAAAGTTGAGACTTAGACTTCTAGCAAGAATTCTTCAACAATTAGTCTAAGCCTTATAGGTATATGTCTGAGAAATATTAATGGATGTTTAAATTTAAATACGAAATCCTACATTATATAGCCACTCTCCAACCTAAAGTTGGTGACTTACCCCATCAATTGTAGGAGATGAAATCTGCCTTTTCCCAGCTCTAGTTAAATGAGATATACGACTACCTTTTAATCTTTATATTACTGACTTCTTCAAATATGTAAGAATTTACCCCACCTAACTAACAACCAATGGGTGTCGTGTTATTCTTAGCGTACTGTTGAGTTCGCTTATGCTAGATATTAAAATTCCCCTAATTTTTATCTAGTGTTAAAATTAAAAAAACTTCAAAATAACCATTTCTATTTCTTAACCCTAAAATAATCACTTTGGATTATCAATGTACCCTTTTCCAACCACACTTGGAAAACCAACTTTATTTATGTGACTGGAAATTGAGAATCTGAAAACCAATTGAGATGGATGCAAACATGTAAGCTAGGGTATTTAATTTTTAGATGTATTATTTAATTTATCATTTTAGTTATCCTAACCATTGCTTTTACTTATCTTACATATCCAGACAAATTGCTCGCACCGTTCAACAATTTGTTTTCACAAGGATAAGCCTATGAAATTTGGCCTTAGCTGCTCGACTCATCTATCTTATGGATTTCCATTATTTCTTTACAAGTGAAAATTATCCAAACTGGATTGTGGCCACTACCTGGACTTACCATGACAAATAATGGTAAGCCCATAATATGCAGGACCAAGGAACCAGTCATTACTGAAGATACTTTGAGCATACTGCAACAACGCATACAATCTCAAAATCCACAATGAATCGGCTCGAATGTACCAAAATAATAATTAAAGAATAAGAAAGTAGCAAAAATTCCCTACAAAAGCCTTCTCCAAAGAAAATCACCTACGACCAACTCACTTGACACAAAGAAAAGAGAAAACTGCTATAACAAACATAATCCTCCCTTGACTCAAAGCCACACACAACTAACTCGGAAACCATCAACCGAGACCTTGAAAAGAATTTTCGCTTACACTAGGAATCCCAATACTTGTCGAGTACCATCTACCCAACAAAACACTGGATCTCTAATCTATGTATCATTCCCCTCTCAAACTTTACTCACCCCTCATCAAATTTTGCACTACCCAACATAGATCAATACAACAATATGAATTATTCTATCACCCTACAAAGACAATTTTAAATTTAGCTAGAAGTGAATATTTTATTCGAAAATATTATTTCGTCAAATACAAAATTATCCTCTCTCATAATTATGAAAATATACTTCTTATATCCTAATCTTTTCATATTTACCAGAATATTCACAATTCTACGACGTTTGCTTACATGATAATGAATCCCACCGATATTGATACTTTGGTTAATTTTTAACATGACAAAATTGTGATTGACTCAAGACAGCGAAGAAGATAACTAATTTCCTTTCAACAAGGATTGTAAAAAATAAAATAGTTCATGATAAGATGCAAAAGGAAAAACAAAATATTGAAAAATCTCGTACTACTCTTAAGGTTGAACGAGATGCTACTAACACCGAGAAAAAAAGTACCTACTCAGAATGCAGAATTATTCAAACAAGGTACTAATTTAACAAATCTTAACACAAATCTAATCTCTCAAAACACTACCCTCTCTAATCAAAATAAAAATCTAAATGTTGAAATCAACTTTTTGACTACACAAATGTCTGCATTAAACTCTGAGATCACCATACTTCAACAAAAGTTAAATGATTTTGAGAAAAATAAAGACATATAATTTCAAAAGATGGAATAAGATGTTGATAGTAGCACTTTGAAAATCATAAGTGAGAGAGATGAAGCTGTATTATCTCCAGCTTAAGTTTTGATCAACAAGAGTCGAAAAGAGATTATCTTATCAATCATAGATGTACATCCTACAATTCAAATAGAGAATTAGAAAAGTTACTACCCAAAAAATATCGCCTTACTCTCCCTCACAAGCTACCAACTTCAGATGAACAAAATAAGAATGAACCCTACAAGGACGGGCTTATCAAAGCAAAAAATACGAAAATTCTTCTAAAAATAAAACAATGAAGGAAATACCACTACTATACTTGACCCCAACACCCACCAGAAGGCTATCACCAATAATGACGAAGGCCCCCCATTGCAAGTTCTCATCATGTCGAAACTCCTACAGCATAAAGATGACAAAGTGGAAACCAATATGAATATCATAATACTTTAAATGTTTTTTTGATAACAAAGTTTTGAAAATGTGTGGCACTCTTTAATTTCCTTACTCTGTTATGATTTTTTGCCGACCCAAACATAATTTGACTTTAAATTTTACGTCGACCAATTATCTTTCTACATGCCACATATTTGGACCAAATTTGTTTCTCTATGTTTGTTGAAATGCATTTAATAAAATATGTGTGAGTCAAATAAATTTATTACCATATACTTACTATAAAAAAAACCTGTTTATTTTGTTTCAATCCAAAATTTCTAATATCTTTGTATATTTTCTTATGAGGTCGAAACATATTATAAACATTTTATATCAATATTTAATTTAATTAGTTACATAACCGTTCAGTTTTTCAACCTTAAGCTTGTTTTTTAATCATAAATACTAATTTGACAAGTAAGTCAAGGTATAATATGATCTTTTTGCGTAACTGTTTGGTTTTTCAACCTTAAACTTGATTTTTCAACCATAATAAGTATTTGACAATTAAGTCAGGGCACAATATGACGTTCTTGCATAACCGTTTGGTTTTTCAACCTTAGGCTTGGTTGTTTAAGTATAATTTCTTATTTGATAATAAAGGTAGGGCACAATATGGATTTCTTACGTAACTTTTCAAATTTTCAACTATAGGCTTCGATATTTAACCGTAATTGCTTATTTGAAAATCAAGCCAGGGCATAATATGACCTTCTGGCGTAACTGTTCAGATTTTCAACCTTATGCTTGGTTATTTAACCATAATCCTTTATTCATTACTTGACATGATTCTTCTTTTTATATCCTTATTTTATCTTCTCTATTTTGTGACGTTTCCGACCGATTTGAAATCTTAAATCAAATGGCAAAATGAAATTTTATTGATGAACCAACTTTATAATATGTCTAACTAAGAAATCTTTTCGCGCCACTGAAAAAGAAAAAGAGCACACATCCATTTTTACAAATTTTCTCTATATAATTTTAATTGATCTCTTAATTTGAGCTAATCTCAACCCTCATAAGACAAGCTCATATTCAGTATTATTGTTAGTTAAATCAAAACCAAATCTAATAGATCTCTTAATCTCCTTCCCAAAATTTGTTTTCAAAATAACTTCCGCTCCACCTGTACCAATTCCTGACGCTCTATCAACTTCAACTACCCAATCAAATTTCCTTACAAAATCCGACTGCTCACTCTCGTCACCATTCAATCTTTCCACAAAAAATTCACTTATAAAAGCTGCTATTGCGTGAGCCTTAATTATAGTTCGAGGCTCGAAAACGATATAATGCTCTCCTAATTCAACTGAACACCTCGTGAGCGTTCCCAAAATATCAGGTTTATATAACACATTTCTTAAAGGAAATAAAGTCGTAACAATCATTATATGACTCTAAAAATAAAGCCTCATATTTCTTGCAGTACAACCAAATATAAAGCTATGTTTTTTCAAATTCAAATACCTTTTTTTTTCCAGAATCAATAAAACTTTTACGTACATAGTAGATGGTCGCTGCGCTTTATCCATTTATTTAACCAACGCATAAATAACAACATGATTAGAAACATAAAGATAATTATATAAAGATTTACCTTTTGCAGCCGATGATGATATCTCTGGCGAAACCAAATAATCTTTGAACACCTGAATTGTCTCGTCATATTACTTGTCCAATATAATATTTTAGCTCCTTTATGTATTTCAAAGAAAACATGTCTTTTATCCGATATTTTTTGAAATAAACCGAGATAAAACCGCTAAACGTCCCGTCAACCCTTGCATCTCTTTAATGTTCTTAGGGGGCTTTATATTCAACAACGCTTTAAGTTGCACCAGATCAACCTCAGTTCAATTATTGCTAACAATATAACCCATAAACTTACCAGTTTTAACCCCAAAAGAATACTTTAAAGGATTCAGCTTATGATTAACATTTCTCAAATTTTAAAAATCTCACTCAAAACTTCGACATGCCGATCATCCGAATTGCTCTTAACAATCGTATCATCTATATACACTTCCAAGTTATTTCCTAATAGTAACAAAGATGGAAACTCTTAGAGCCACAAAATATATTATTTCAAAAATTTATTTAAAATTTAAAAAATATGAGGCTTTATATAAAATTTGCTCAAAAACCTAAATTAGAATAAATAAAATAAAATAATGTCTTAAAATAAAATAAACTATGAGCTGAATACAATTAGATTTGATTTAAATATATAAGGTATTTGAATAAAATAAAATAAAATAAAAATTATTTTTTGTTTGAGCTTCTAGACTACATAAAAAACATTGATATATGTGTTTGGCTAATTATTTTTAGATTCAAACTAACATTTCTGAATCAAAATATTCAAATAAGAAATTAACAACAACGAACTCTTAAATTTTGGTTTACTCGAATCTTCGATCTATAGATATCCACTCTCACTTTTATCCTAACTTAATTAATGTTTAAATATTTTGTAGAATAGTTTTTGTTTTAACAAATACCGTTTTTTCCTTGAATTGGCCCATGAGGCCCACTTGCTTTATTAAAACATAAGATTTTACACGCTGAAATCAGCTCAAGAGAAACTTTACACCCAACACAAACAGTACGCCCAATTCGATTCTCTACAGAAAAACCCTAGAAACCAAACACCAAATTTCTCTATCCTCCTCCCTTACTGATACACTCCAATATCCACAGAAGCATCTTCAAGTTAAAAAAAACTCACTGAAACCACCAATTGCCAAAAAATGAAAATCCAATCGAATGAAATCCTCAGCAGATGGCTCGATGAAGAAGATTACATCAGGAATCAGGTAAGCTTTCACAACGACATCCGATACATGCATCTCTCTCAAGAGTTTTGAATAATCCTTAAGTGGCTTACCCCTAACCCTTCGAGCTAACAATTGAATTTAGAGTAGAAGTCACCTTATTGCGATCGAAATCCATTTAACCAGAAACTTCAAAGGCAGAATGAGCAAGCCAATCTGCTGCCTCATTCTGTTATCTGAAGATGTTAGTAATTTTCATGCTAGGAGAGAGCATTTTGTAGCATAATTCAATAGAATACCTTAAGTATCACAGAGACCTTTTAGTGAGAATCATCTCACAGACAATTCAAGAATCAGTCTCGATGTCGATGTTGAAGAAACCCTTGATCGACACAATAAAATCTCGTCCAAGAGAGCCCTCATTTCTGCTATTAAAGGGTTACCATTGCCATAGCTTCTGATGAAACCAAAAACCACTTTACCCTCACTGTCTCCGAGCAACCTACCACGAAAGCATTCTCCAGAACCAATGCACTACCCATATGTATTCATGTTGAACCTTCCTAACTTAGGACAAACTCAACTCAGAGACACTGGAACATAATTCATGTCCAGAAATCTCACACAGCCCAAAGACGAACCCATATTGCTATCACAACCCCAGTGCTTACTCTTAAGAAGTTTAGCATTGTCTAAGGAAAAAAGGATGTAGTTTACCTTACTGATCAGCTCCTCAGCCTTTAGGTTTTTGTTTATTATTTTTAACTTATTTCTAGCGAACCAAATTACCCATACAATGATAGAAGGAAAGATATTCCGAATATGGATTTCCTTAGTCGATGACCAATACCATGTTCTGACCAGATGAGATATTGTCATATTTTTGGAGATATAGATTTTAAAATGACCAGAAAAAAGGCCCAAACATTCCATGCTTTCTGGCATTCAACAAAAACATGCCTCACACTTTCAGAATTATCACAATGTTGGCATTTGGAGACTAACTGAATTTTCCTATTTTGCAGAATCGAATCAATTGGCACCCAATTTTTCAAAATTCTCCAAAGAATAAAGGAGTATTTAAGCGACGTGACCTCGTTCCAAACTTTTTCAAAAAGGTACTTGAGACCATGTAGATTTAGTTTCAAACATACAGCTCCCACTAGCAGTCCATAGTGCAATGTCATTTCTAGATAAATCCAGAGAAACCTTGAGAATATCCTGGATTTGTGATGAATCCAGAACATTCTCAAGCTTATCAACCATCCAACCATTACTATCCCAATAGTGCTTGACAAGGGAGCCCACATATTGCTGTCTGTCATCTTCATCAGTAAAACTAAAAAAAGCCTCATTATTACACCATCTATCAAGCATTAGATCCAACTTTCCATCCCTAGCATGCCAAAAAATTAGTTTATCAGCCCTATCCCTTACCTCCCATAACCTCCTCCAAACGTGAGAGCACTTAGCTTGCATAGAAACTGTGAGAGGGTGACAATTTCTAGAGTATATTGATTTCATGACCCTAGCCCAGAGAGAACTTTGGCACCTTAAATGAAATCAAATTTTGTAAGAAAATACCTCCACCATATCATCAGTACTCCTCACCTTAAGACCATCATTTTCAAATGGTTTACACACCTTGGACCAGTTGCACCAACTAATAGAAGCCTTATTAGATTTAGAACCCTATCAAATTTTGCTGTAAAGTGTCTCTAGCCTAATGGTAACAATAATAGGAATTTTTGTATGTTGAGCTGTGAACATAGGATAGGAGATAAGGACATACTAAATTAGAATTAATCTCCCACCAAACGACAACATAATGTGATCCCAATCCCTCATCTTATTTCTTGTTTTGGAAATCAGATTATCAAAATTAGTGACAAGATTTTTATTGCTGATTACAGAACCCAAGTACCTGAATGGAGGATGACAGTGTTTGTAATCCAAGAGCCTTTCCAATCTCCTAATATTTTGAGAAGAGGTATTTCTGGCCACAATTACTTTAGACTTGCTTTTGTTTATAATTTGACCTGAGATCTCCTCATAATGACTAATAACATCCATTACTTTTTTGACAGACGTATTGGACCCATTGCAAAGGATGAGCATATCATATGCGAAGCTTAAACAAGGTACCACAACTCCACCTTTATTCTTAAATCTCACAGCATGATTATGAGTAGTTAAGTAATTCAAACTCCTTAAGCGATATTCTTGAGCTAGAATAAACAGGGTTGGAGACAGTGGATCTCCCTGTCTTAGCCCTTTGTTAGACCTGAAGTATCCCTTTAGAGCCCCATTTATGAGGATTGAGAAGTGGCTGTTCTCAATGTTCCTTTCAATAATCCTGATAAACTCCACACTAAGCCCAAAGGCCTTCATCACACTTAAGAGAAAAGTGTGATCAAGCCTATCAAAAGCCTTATCTATATCAATCTGCAACATAATATTCCCTCCTTTAGCCTTTGAAGTCAGATCACCACAAAACTCTTGAGCCAACATAATGTTTTCATGAATACAACTTACTTTTGTAAAATCCCATTGCATATCAGATATAAGATTAGGGAGAATAGAATATTTTATTCTATTAATGAGTTTAGATAGAATTTTGCTAAAATAGGTTGTCAAACTGATGGGCCTGAAGTCTTTCTACTCTTTAGGAGATTATTTTTTAGGAATAAGACACAAAATAATTGAGTATATACCAATTAGAAACTCACCATCCCTGAAAAATTCCCTCAAAGCATCACAAAGGTCTTCTTTAATGATACCAGCAAACTTTGTAAAAATGGCCATTAAACCCATCAGACACTGTTGCAGCATTATGGCTTAAACTTTTGACAACCTCAAAAATTTCCTCATCAGTAGGAATTCTTATTAGATTTTGATTATCACCATCAGATACCTTCTTAGGAATATAATCCCCCAATATATTTGAGCACCATGGATTAGGGTAGTCATAAATAAGGTTCTTGTAAAAGTTCACAGCAGATTCACAAATAGAGTTAGGGTCCTCTTCCCAATCACCCCCATTCCAAATTCTGGTGATTTGGGATCTCTTCTGCTTCCTTTTAACTAAAGAATGAAAGAAAGCAGAATTCATATCCCCATCCACAGCGCATTTAACATTATCTTTTTAACTCCAATAAGCCTCCTCTCTCTCAAGAAGGACCAAATGCTTACTCTTGGCCAAATCAAGCTGAATTGTTTCTTGGTCAGTATTGGAGTTGATCAATTTAGCCTCCAACTTAGAAATCTCCTCTTCAATCTGCTTTAAGGCGTCAAACACGTTACCAAACTCACTTCTATTCCAGACCTTTAAGTTAGCCTTTAAGTGCTTGATCTTTATCCAAAATCTTTTGATAGGAGGCCTAGAAACATCCCTGCCCCAGCAGCTTTGAATAGACCTGAAAAAATCCTTGTGAAGGCACCACATGTTTAGAAACATAAAAGAAGATACCTTATGATTAGATGTAAAGCAGATAGAAACCAATAATGGAGAATGATCTGAACACTTCTTAGGAAGATGATGGACATTAGTGGTCTCAAATTGTGACAACCACTTCCCATTGAACAAGACCCGGTCCAACCTCCTCCACTGCCTATTGTTAGTCCAAGTAAACCTGTTTCTAGTAAACACAGCATCAATTAAAGAGCAATCCTGAATAAAATCATTAAAATCCTCCATACCAGTAGAGTTATTGGTAGAGCAGTTTAGTTGTTCATTGGGGAAAGCAACCGTATTAAAGTCACCCAGAATCAACCACTCCATGTCACTATCAGCAATGTCCCTTAGTTTATCCCACAACAGCCTCCTCAAACTAACAGTACACTTTGCATAAACCACAGAAACAAAAAACTCCTTAGTGACCAAGCTATGCTTGACTCTGATATGAATTAATTGCTCTTCATTAACAAGAACTTCCACATCATACAATCCATTCCACATCACCCAAATCTTGCTGTGAATATTACTCATAAAACCCTGAAAACCTAACTTCCCAGCAATGACCTCCAGCTTAGACTCTGAAACCATAGGCTCTCGAAGCACCACAAACTGCAAATTCTTTGATCTTTTTATATTTTTTATTCTAGATTGAGTTAATTTATTCCCAATCCCACGAACATTTCAATTAAGGATGTTAATCATTTAGAATGTTTAGAGATTTTTGCAACATTCTTATATTGCACACACTTAGGGAGAATTAAACCATTAGATTTAGAAACTTTAGCCTTCTTCAATCTCTTTAGATCCACTCTCTTTCCACCAGATGAATTAACTGTGTGTTTGTTGATAGGTGATGATGGAAAGCTCACAATTTTCTGCTTAGTAGGAGATGAGTGACGAATCAATGAAGAAACAGAATCATCAGCACTTGTGGTACCCAATTGAAGCATATGAATAGCTTCAATCATCTCTGGACTTTCCACTGATACAAGTAACTCTTCATTTAACTCTTCTCTGCTTTCCTCATTAGATTCAACTCTTTCTTGATTGTTGGTCATAATTACAACTAACTTCACTTTCTTTTTCTAGAATTCTCAATTTGAATTTTAGGCACCAAAGAATCAGACATCTTTATGGAGGAATCAGCCTGCAAAGCAGGTTTCCTTTGAGGATTCTTCTTACAATCCTTACTAGCATGTCCCAAATGATAGCACACACCGCAATAATCAGGTACTCTACTGTATACAACTCTTTGACAAAAAACTTTTGTACCAAACGATATCTTTATCTCTTTAGGAAGAATCTTAGAAACATCAAGAATAACCAGACCCTGCAATATTTTTGCCAAACCTTATTCCTTTTAGGGACCCATACATTCAACGGAGTCCCAAACGTTTTTGCCACCTCAATAATAGTTGATTCATTATATAAACATTCAGGAAGCCCAGGAAAATCAATGATAACAGGTGTAGAAGAGTTCTCTATATTAGGATTAAACTTAGGACTCTATTCAAACAACCTCATACTTTTATCACCCACGTGTCATACATTTCGTCTCCATATAAGCTTTAAATCATCTAACAATGAGAACTCTAAAATATGTGCCTGAAGTCTCTAGAAGAGACATTAACTTCTCCTTTGAACCCGAAAGTATCAAGAAAGACCTTGACAGTAGCATATTTAGGTTTTCCTGAAGAGAATTTGCCCACTATCGTGTGAGAGGACTTAGATTGAAGATGACCAAAATCCAATTCTTCAAAATTCACTTCAATTTGATCATTAATCCATGATCTTTTCACATTCTTATGAACTAACCCCTCATTTAGATTCTTAAACAGATCGGTGAAGGATCTCTTCCTTATTTCTTTTTCACCGTTTCCTGACGACTCAAAAATTGGATTATCTCTGAGACGAGGTGGAGCAACATGGATCACATTTAAGGCCGAAAAATGATAAAGAAATCAGATGGTCTCTGAAAGGAGGAACATTCCCCTTCCTCCATTAGAGCCAATGGAAGAAAGAAGATAAAAAATCAAACATTAAGCAAAGAGCAATTCTTGGAGAGAATCTTGAAAATTGTAACTTACTTTTATCCCAATATCAAAGAAAAAGTTAATTTGAAAGAGACCGGCTTTTCGTTTAAAGTATTAACATTTTTTTGTAATAATTTTGATATGAAGAAACGCTCTCTGTTTTAAAATAGAAACGTTTTTCTTACATGGTCGTTATCCACTAAATTAGATAGAAGGATATATATAGCTATCAACACTTTTCTCATAGTTGTGTGGCGGTCTAAAACATATGATGAATATACGAACTATATAACATTGGGAATCAATTGCTCATATGTTTAGATAATGTTTCTACTTACTGCAGTTTGAAATACAAGTTTATATTCCTTTTCTCGAATATATATAGCATATAATATATTCTTCACGCATCCTTTTCAGTTTTTCCTTTGTAGATCTGCTTCTGCTGAGCTAAAAATATATATTCTTAAATGCAAGCTAAGTCATCATTTCCCTTTGTAGATCTGTTGATACTTCCGCTGAGTTAGAAAAATATTCCTAAATGCAAATTAATTATAGGTTGCTTTTATTCTTTAGTTTAGTTCATGTACTGATTTGAAATCAATTGTGGTAACGAATTCCGAAAACAAGTATTACGAAAAAGTGGTGTTAAATATATTTGTAATATAATAGTAGAGTAATTTTGCTATGATGCAAACTAAATTATTATATAGATAATCTCATACATGTTCACCTAATTTTGAGGTAGATTTGTGTTAAGATGGTATTCGATAAAATTGTGGTTATAAACTGATTACAAATTGTGATGGTAAATAGAGAAGATTGGATCTGATGGCTGGGGGTTAATATCTTGGAATTGTATAGGAATGAGAGAAGCTTAATAAGTAAGAGATTTTTTATTTTATTTTTAAAAGCACTAAATTTATAATAAAAGGATTCACGGGGTAATACAACATAACCTCACGCATTTGCTAGAAAACAGATTACATTTAAATACTACCGCCGCCACCGATACAAATTTTGTCGCCTAAATACATCATGAATACAGTCCAGCTATATTATAGCACCTAAATACAATATAAATATAAACCAGACAGTTTCCGACATCTAAATATAACGAAAAAACTAAACATCAATTACACTGAAATAGATAGAAGTTAGACCGGACCAGATATAAAACAAACTATACAAAATTAGACATAATTTTGCAGGGAGACACAAAACACAACGCCGTACGAGCTATATCTGATGGAAACTATCGTCTGAGACTCTAGATCGAAGAGTGTTGCGCGAAAATGTACTTATTAAGCACAAACCACCATCCAAAACTTGGTGTCGAACCGCAATCCACACTCTCTACAAAAAAGAAAGAAGATATTGAATAACATACCAAGAAATCGTTAGAGTCGTCTGTTTTACTAGTGCATGCACTTCCTCGGCGAAACCACGACCAACAAAGTCTCTAACAACTGTGATACTTATCGAGGAGTCATTGGACAACCAAGTATCTAGTACAGATTCGGTCAAGCAGCAGCCAGCCACAGTTCCCTATTTTCTTACAAACCACATTCCTCCATTCTTACCTAAACCCTTGAGGAAGAAGACCATATATCGGAGAGGAAATCCAAACAATGAAATCCAAAATAGGAAAATGAAAAAATAATAATATGAGGTTTACCAAGAAAACGACCATAATTCGAAAGATGAGGAATGGATAAACTCTAGATTGAAATATAAAAAAAGAGAATCTGAATTAAAAAAGAAAGGATTAAGTAGTCTCAAACCCTAATTAGAGTTTCTCGAGAGAGGAAAGTTTCTCTCTGAAAACCCCAAAAGTATATATGGATTTTCCTATAAATATATTTGGACCACATAGTAAATTTAGTAATTTTAAGTTCTAACCCTATATTTAAGTTACATTTAGTAAACTACCATATAACATATTTTATACTCTTATTGCTAGATTCCAAAATCATTATGTAAATATCGAGGGAAAACTAAAACTGGTGAGGACATATATTTTCTTCATTTAATATGATGTTATCAAGGCTTGCATAATTTGTAGTTTTGAAATTACATGTTTCTTTATTCAAGGTTGTCGAGCAAAACTACTAAACCAATGGAATTCCTGAAATATTTGAGTTTTGATGGTTTTATACTTGCGTGGTTGAATACCTTTTGTCGGTCCTACCTAAATGTCAATTGAGGACACATATAACTATATTACGTGATACTATTAGTTTTGCACGTAGACCATTACTGGTGTTAATGGTCCTAAATTTGCGGCCATTACTTTGCGAGTTATGGTCCACGAGGGTTGACTCATAAATATGTTTGACTCTATTAATAACTTTCATTTCCGTTGTTCCCGGTGCGTATATGAGATTAGCACACCATTATAAATTAGCATACTCTCTGTTCAGTCGAGGCGCCTGCGTAACTCTTCTCGAGCTCAACTCTGCTCTGCTCGGTTCGGTTCTGGCTCAAATCTACTCGGGCTCAACTCTGCTTGGCTCGACCTAATTAGCTTTATCCTTTTGGGATATCCTTGGTCTGGGTCAGCTTTGCTCGGATCGTCCTTGCTTCTTATCCATTCCCTTTTCCGAGCTCCATTTAGCTGATGCCTAAGCCTTCATCCTTATTCATGACTGCTCGGCCTTATATTTGGTCGGATTATCCACTACATTCTTATCGGATAAGTCCGTCCTAAATCTTTGTTCACATCTTTCTCATGATATTGCTATGGATATTTCTTACCCTATCAGGTCTCCACCTAGTCCATTGAGCAATTGGGTAACAATTGCTATAAGAAATAATTTTTTTGACTTTCTAAAAAAATATGTGCTTGGATGACGTCACAAGTTGTTTGATGTGATAGCGCGTGTCGTAACGCGTGTATGAGGGGATTTGATATTCTGGCAGTTAGACTTAAAAACTGGATTATGGCGTTTAGTATCTCGATAATGGATGCATAATTAATCAAGTGTATTTTGATGGTTGAATTGCTGGTCCACATGTCTTGAAAGTAAAGGGAGATAAACAAAGACATTTTGTAAGTCATTTTGAACCGTTTTCTTCAGAAACATAGTACTTTTTCGTCTGAAGGAGAATCCAAAAAGCTTCCATTTTTGCAGGTACATTACTGGGTGTCTCTTCTTCGATTAAGGAAATCTATAGAACTTCCACTTTGCAGGTATATTGTTGTTTTTTCTTATTTGAATTTTATATCGTTTTTGTTGGTCGTCATATAGAGTTAATGTTCAATATGTACTTCTAGGATGCGATAGACCTCTATGTGTTGTTATGTGAGTTCGATCTTGAGGTGTCTTGCTATAGGAAGGCTACCGTGACAGTGAGTTTGAACCATCGTAGGATATGATAATACCTTTCTTACGACTGCTGTTGGGTCATTGTAGGCTGCTAAACCATGGTACTCAAGAAAAATATGAGGAAGAAGCCTGCGGAAATTGACGAATAAGAATATGAGAGTTCCTAATTTTTGGAAGAGTATTTTGCGAAAATAACACCTAAATATGGCTATTTGAGCGAGGGGTCTCTTGCTGAGTGTAGGGTTAGGTATGAGGTGTTTGATGATGTGACGATTAGGGAGCATCGTGCGGGAGATCAACCTTACATTACCGAGGAAGGAGAGACATGTCTTCATACTACTGTCTTTGACTGGGGTCTGCACCTCCCCCTGCCGCCGCTGATCAGGGACTTCTACAGTTTTATTGTGATATGCCCTACACAACTTACAACTTTGGTAAATATTTCCAAGTTAGAGCGTTCACTATTATTTTACTTGGAGCTAACCGGGGCCAGGCATATAGTAGACCTGCCTATCTCATACAAGAATTTGAAGCATAGGTTCATATAATGTTTCTGAGAATTGGGAGCACGAAACTTCCATGAATTTTTAGTTAGAGAGACGATGGAAGACGAAGTGTAAGATGATTAGTAATTGCGTAGACTCTTAAAGTGCTGGACTCGCATTGTGTTTTAATCATGTTTTTGTTTTTTTATAGGTGAAGGTAAGTACCAAGAGTGGTTCAAGAAAGGGGGACCCAAAGGTTCGGTGAATCCTCTAATGAAGCTAGCCGTAACTATCAACGGTGCTTGGGACTGGAGCAGACACAAATGTTTTGTCCCATACATTATCTGAAATCGGGACTTTGGCGAGAGCTTGAGTTGAAGATTTTATGGGACGACAAGGTAATTATGGCTGGGAGTGGATATGTGGTGATAATGGAGAGGCTGCGTGCTCTTATGGAGATGAGGTATGAAGAAAAGAATAACTATGGTATTAGATTGTCATTGCCTCAAAGGCAAAGCGCATGAGAAGTAAGCGTGTCGTCCTTTACCCCTGAGGGAGGTGATAATGCTGAAGAGGTGGTAGGTCAAGGACCAGTAGGGGAGTTGGTCGAGGCTACGGAGGGGGAGGATTAGAGAGAAGGGGCCGCACGTCCCTTGTGAATAAGATGCAGCGGATGTGAATGACTGTCCTTTGATGAAAAAGAGCAGAGTAATGAACAATGCAATGCCATTCTCACAGCTAAAGATGGTGCTGGTGGATGAAGAGGAGTTTGATGGCACGCTGGAGGAGAATGCAAGTGTAAAGCCCCCGACGTTGGAGCAAGTGAAAGGTGTGGCCAAAGGGCCTGTAGTAGATGCGGTTAAAGATGCTCAACGGATCTAAGAGCCGAAAATACCCCTTCTTAAAGAGGAAGGAAAAGAAAATAAAAATATGATCCCTAAGAGAGTGGCACATAGAAGGAAGGACTTTGTGAATGGGGCGGGGTTAGGGTCCTCAAAATGGGCAAAATAGTGGAGCTGATGGAGCTGGCAGAACAGCTGAAGAGGTTCCTTCTCTGAAGTTAGTGGTACCGAGGGCTTCATACATCATGATGGATTAGCTTCGCCACAGTGGTGACTAACCTTCTATGATACGATGTCGATGACCAAAATTCTACAACGACAGTTGGAATTAGCTATCGTGGTATATTTTATTTGTTTGTTTGCATCTCGTTGTGGTAGTTTAATTTATGATTGGCAATACTACATGTTGGGAACATGTTTAGCATAACTCGCACGCTTGTGCTTATCGCCGGATGTCATCGTTCGATTGTTCTTTAATGGAGAAGTGGAAGCCAAACTTATTTTTTTTGGATCGGTTTGAGGTTTGACGACCGAGCTAGCTCGATTCAATAATGCATATTGATCAGCAAAATAACAATTAAATAAGTTCTTGAAGGAGAACGATCATATGCATCGTAAGCTAATTGAGACTTGTGATGAGATAAACACCATTCATAAGCGGAGCTTGGAAGCTGTTAGTAGCACTGATTTGTTATCAACATAGAATAACGACCCGGTGAGGAAAAATGACACACTGATAGCCCAGAATGTGAGCCAGGCTAGAAGGGTGGAAGAGCAAGCTAAGAAGATAGCGAGCCTGACAGTGAAGTTGGCAGAGGCAAATTTGGAGGAGCGGGAACGTCAAGTAATAAAGGTGGCCATGTGCATGATTCAAAGGGATAAAATGAAACTAATGTTTGAGCTTGTTTCGTTGAACCCACATATTAATCTAGGACCGCATCAAAAATTGTTGGCTACACAGGATAAATAAAAGACCACCGCGACTGGTACGGTTGATGTTGCCACTATGAAGGCACCAGGAGAACCAACGAGTCCGAGTCATGCTCAGAAAGGGGATGATCAGGACTCAAACTAAGGATCATGTGGATCCATAGTTTATTTTGTGTTATGTTAATGAATTTTGTAAACAATAAAGTTGATTGCAATATGCAGCTCGGCATGGCTGATTCCTTGGTACTAAGTTAATTGATGTTTGGGTTAAATGCATGTGTTTATACTTATAAATGTTTGAGTAAACTTTCATTTCAAAATCGAGCTCAATATGGCTCATTGCGTACCCGAGGAAAGTTGATGCATGCCTTGGAAAAATTCGCAGAGCGATCGGTTCGGCCTATTTTGTAATTCAATGGGCTTGGAGTAGTTCGCATAAATAATAACGTAGTATGGTATTGGGAATAGTATGGCCCCTTACGTAGCCTTTAAAAAAGACGTGGCCAATTTGCCCGTTCGTCATAATTTTTTAGATCATGTCTAATTATGGCACAATATGACCCTTATTGCATATCTCGTAAGCGTGGTTAGTGACCCTTTCATGCAGTTACAAGGAACAAGTATAAACATACACATTCGAATGGCGAAAGAAATAAAATTTCATTAATTGGAGAGAACAAGTAGATGCCTCGTTAACAAACCCCTCCGTGCCATCAGAAGAGAAAAAGAATGCATCAGTTCATTACATAGCTTGATGATATAACTTAAGGTGACTAATATTCCAAGGATTCTTGAGTGTATGGCCATCTTGATCAGTAATATGAAATGCACCTTGATGGCCCTTAAAGATGACAATGTAAGGTCCTTCCTAGGTAGGTCCTAACTTTCCAGTCATTTTATCTTTTGCTCCTTGAAATCAATTTTCATGACGACGTCTCCAATTTGTAATGTGCGAGGTCGAATAATTGAAGCGTTCTCACATTAAACTTTTGTAATGTTGCGCTCGTATGCGCGCTTAATCTTGTATTTCTTCTATTAGATCGACATCAACTTCTTGATCAACGTCATTGGAGTCTTCTAAATAATTAGCTATTCCATGGCTCGGGATAATTATTTCTTTAGGTACCACAACCTTAGACCCATAGAAGAGGGCGAATGGGATTTCGCCTGTCACGATACGAGGGGTGGTTCGATAAGCCATAGTACTTTTATTAGTTTGTCCAACCACTTACCTTTTGCCTCTTTGAGCTTCTTTTTAATTCCATTAAGGGTAGTACGATTAGTGACATCCACTTACCCATTTTTTTGTGGGTAGTATGGCGTGGAGAAGTGTTGTATGATGCCAAAGCGTTTGCAAAAGGTTAAGAGTATAAAATTTTGGTATTGAGACCCATTTTCTGTCATCAAAATTTGAGAGATTTTGAAATGATTAAAAATCTGGTAATGTAAGAAGTCTCATATCTCGTGAGATCTGGTCCTAAATAATGCCTTGGCTTCTACCCATTTGGTGAAATAATCGATCGCGACCACTGGGAACTGCCTTTTCCTTGTGGCCATCGACAGAGGTCCTACGAGGTCGATGCCCCACTTGTCAAACAGATAGGGAATGAGGTTGGCGACCATGGGATCGCTTGGGAGATATTCGGTGTTAGAGAATTGCTGGCATGCATGGTATTGTTGTACGATTGTTTCTACATCCACAACCAATTTAGGCCAGTAGTACCCGACAAGTAAAAATCTAGGGATGAGGCTTCACTGACCATAGTGTGCTCCGACATCGCCTGAGTGTAGATCATGGAGAACTGTGGTAGCTTCTTCCTAATCCAAACAGAGCAACAATGGTCAGGTCACGCTTTTCCGATAAAGAACATCATCTAGCACACAGTACTTGACTACTCGCAGTTATAAGGCCCGGCCGAGCGCTTTGTCTGACAGTAACGTTCCATGGTTGAGGTATGACAAATAATGATTTCTCCAATCAGTGGTATTGGTAACCGAACAGACTGTGGTTGGTTGTAGATAGGTTGCAGTGATGGGGTGTTCTTGCATAATTACTAATGGGTGCTCAGTTGGCGCTGCTGACTTAGCCAAAGAGTCTGCTGTGGAATTCGCAAGGTGAGGTACTTGTTTGTATGAAACATAATTGAATTCAGCCTCAGATTCCTTTAGAATCGTTAGATACGTGCATCGTACCTTCCTGTTTTGCATCATACACACCCGTAGCTTAGTTAATAACTAACTGTGAATTGGATCATACCTGAAGTGTGGTGGCTCTGTAATTGCGGGCTAATCACATGTCGCCTATGACTGCTTCATGCACCGCCACATTATTGGTTGCTAGGAATTCAAATCGGATTGCTTCCCTGATTTGTTGTCCCGTCGGTGATGTTAGAACAATTCCAGCTCCTCTCTTAGAGCTTCTCGAAGCCCCCATAGACCTCCAGTGTCCACTTTTGTTCATCTCCCGCAGCGTTAGTGCCTCCATCATGCAATCGTGATGCGGAAAATTCAATTAAGGAATCTGTGATAGCTTGTCCTTTGATCGCCGAGCGTGGTTCAAATTTGACGTCATATTCCTCGAGCTCGACTGACCACTTGGTGAGGCGTCCCCAAACGTCCGAATTTTGCAACACATTGCGCAGGGGGAAGGAAGTTCGAACAACGATAGTGTGGCCTTAGAATTACGATCGCATTTTTTGAGCAACAACTACCAATCCCAGGGCGAGTTTCACTAAGTTCGAATACCTCGTCTCAGTGTCTACTAGGGTTTTATTGGAGTAGTAGATGGGGCGTTGCATACCTTTAGCTTCCCCGACGAGAACTGCACTGGCAACAAAGTTGGAGACCGATAGGTAAATGTAGAGTGGTTCACCTGTTACTGGTGCAGATAAGATTTCAGGCGATCTGAGGTATGTTTTTAAAGCGCCAAAGTCTATGCCATAGTATGTTTCCGATTCGAATTTTTTTACTCCTCTCAGAACCTCGAAGAAAGGGTGACTCTTATAAGAGGATTTTGATCTGAAGCGGAAAAGGAATGCGAGGCACCGGGTGAGGTATTATTAAATTTCCTTTATGTTCTTAGGAGGCTCTATCTGGATTAGCGCTTGTAGCTGAGTGGAGTCCGCTTCTATTCCCTTTTTACTCACCACATAACCTAAAAACGTTCATGTTCGGACACCAAAGGAACATTTTAATAGATTTAGTTTTAAGTTATATTTGCGCAGGACACACTTATAGGTACTGCATTGAGACATTAGTTTTGACAATCATATCATCTATGTAAGCCTCCATAGAGTGCCTAGTTGATCCTTGAAGATCTGATTGATCAGGCGTTGGTAAGTGGAGCATGCGTTTTTCAAGCCGAAGGGCATGGCGGTATAACAGTACATCTCTCACTCTGTTTGAAAAGCTGTGTGCTCCTCGTTGTTCCGATGCATGCAAATTTGATTATAGTTGGAGTAGGCATCCATGAACGACATATATTCGCGACCCAAGGCGGAGTCGACTAACTAGACGATTCGAGACACGAGGAAGGCGTCTTTAGGTAAAACATGGTTCAAATTGGTAAATTCGACGCACATGCACCACTATCATTCTTTTTTCTTGACAAAAATGGGGTTTACTATCCACATAGGATATCGAGCTTGACGAACACGCCAGAGATCGAAAAGTTTAGTTACCTCATTGTTTATTGCCTCATGTTTTCAATGGAAAAAGATCTACGCTTTTGACGAACAGGTTTGGCATACCTGTTGATTGCTAACTCATGAAAGATTGGTGAGGGGTCAACCCCTATTACATCCATGGCTACCCATGCAAAAATATCTAAAATTTGTTGTACTATTTCAACTAGAGAAGTTTTGAAACCTGGATCCAAAGAGGCACTTATGCAAAGGGTGCGCTCTGCTGCTTTCGGTTCTTCCAAGGCATCCTCCAGATTGTTACCCTGCAGTACATCTTCTAGAGGATTATCTATCGGTTCAGAAGAGGGTGGAATTTTAAGTTATTCTTTTAGCCCCCTTGCCTTTTAATTGCTATCACATGGGCTTGCAGGGATCCATAATGACATAGTAACAGGTTTGTGCAATGCATTGACTTCCTCATATTATCCCCACAACAGTATCGACAGGGTACTTGATACATTGGTAGAACATGCATAGGATTGCTTCCATCCAGTGCAACCACGACCTCCCGATGATGGCGTGATATGAGTTGGATGCGTCCGAGATCTTAAAAAGGTCTTAACTTCCTTTTTTGTAGCGCCATATCTCACCTTAACCATGAGTTTGACTTCGCTGACACACTGAGACATATTTCCTTCATAACCTGTTAAGGTAAGTTGTGTCGGTTTATATGGCGGAACCTTCAGCATTTTAGTCGTAGCTTGTCAAAGTACATTGTGTCAGTTTATATGGCAGAACCTTCAGAATTTCCTTCTATATTTGTTTTCTTGGCATGAAAGTCGTTAGAGACACAACTAGACTATACATCACTCAAAATAATTACATTGAAGATTTGCTTACCTCTGTTGGAATAACTACCTCTAAGGCATGTGATACCCCAGTGACAGTGGGTCAACTTCAATCTCTTCATGATGACACACTCTCTAATCCTACACCATATAAAAGTCTATTAGGATCCATTAAATATCTACTACATTGAAGACCCGATATATCTTTTACAATCAAAAATCTATATAAGTTTTGACATGTTCATAGTACTACGTATCTACTATTTTTAAAATGTACTATTATATGATACACAATATATTTATCTTCATCTCAAGCGATTTCCTTAGCTCCGTCTTACATGGACCTACTAGATGATGACTGGGCCAACTCACTTGATGATTGAAAATCAGTTATGTGCTATTATCATGGTGACTCGTTGATCTCATGTTCTTCTAAAAGGTAACATATAATGGCATGCTCAAACACTAAGTCTGACTATCGAGCTCTAGCCGACCTGTCTGTTGAGTTGCTGTGGCTATAATATGTGTTTCGTGAGCTTCATATTGCACTTCTTCATGTACCTATTATCTAGTGTGACAATCTTGGTCCCATATCTCTTGCTTCCATTCTCGTCTATCATCCACGCACAAAGCACATCAAGATGCATGTGTACTTCATTTGTGACCAGATCCTCATACACAACTTTGGAATACGGTATATTCCCCCGCATGATCAGACTTTAAAATCATTCACGAATCATTTGTCTTGGTCTTGTTTTGTGTTTCTTTGCATCAAAATGGATTTTCTCTCTTCTCTGATGCGTTGGATGATGGGGTGATTGAATGATGAAATTAAAAAGATAAAAGTTTGATGGTAATAGTATTGATGAAATATATATATATATATGTATGAGAATGTAATATACAAAGGAAAAAAATCGAAACTAGAAAATAGTTCAAATCTAAATCGATGAAATGATATTATGCTAACCCTAAAAAGCTATGCTAAAATGAGATCCGTTTTTTTTAATGACACCCCGCTATAATGAGACCCGTTTTTCTTATAATAAGACTCTAATTATCTACGATATTGCCACTAATATAAATAGTTTCTAATTACAAATTTCAACCAAATTCCGTCTTCTAAACCCTAACTCTCTCAAATTCAATTTTTAAAAAACCTTAGATTTCTCAAATACAAGTTTAAAAAACTATTAATGTACTTTTTCTCTACTTACTGATGTTTAATTTTTTTTACATAAGTGATACTGTAGAGTTTAAAGTTCAGTTAGAAAAATCAAATTTTCTTATTTTGTAGTTGTTTTTTCGAATTGTAGTTAGTTGTATATGTTGAGTTAGGTCTATATCTTCATTTGAGTACGTTATTTGCATGAATTGGAGTAACTTTAAGAGATTGCGAAAGATGCAAGGTGAAGATCTGCTCGTGTTAATTCGCGCATCCTAGGCTCCATAATTAGCAAGCTTTACGCGTTATGGGTTCACAAATCTGGCCAATCATGACATCCTATATGCGCGATTTAGCACATATATATGTACCAAATTTCGCACGTTGTGTGTTTGATTGTAGCAAAATTTGAGCACACAGTGTGCGTGAAAACTATTGGAACATGTATATATGCATGCATTACCTCAAATTCACTAAATTATTACGTAACATTGTTTAAGTATTTCTTTTAATACATATTAGGGTGTTTTGAAAGTGTTTGGGATGTGTTTTGGTATATAAGAATATATTTTTTGTACTTTCCACATAGCTCATCGTCGAAAAGACTAGACTCCTTCCGTATCAGACAACGGTTCGACCGATGATGATCGCATTGAGTATAATGGACATAGTTCAAGGTCCATTAGGATTCATCGACACACCCTTTTGCCTATCGTTTAAGAACTACGTGAGACTCCAGATCATTTTTTCTAGAGATTTAATCTGCATGTACTGGAGTTGTACTCGGCATGAACAATTACAAGCACCAGAGGTGTATAATATCTTCAACAACGAGGTAACTTAGGATTGGTGGTTTAAAGTGTAGTAAATTATTTCTTATCTTTTGTTTAATTTTATTTAGTATTATGTAGGCCAGACCGTCATTGCAGTGCTATAAAATATACTCTACTCATCGTGCTTGTGATCTTACTCTTTAGAGTGAGATTAAAGACCAAATTATGGGTGATGAGTCCAGATTTTCTCAGCACTCACTGTAGAAACCGGACAAGGGCAATTATGACAAAAACCACCCGCTGGACCATCCGAACAGGACTAAAGTATTAAAAACTAATCACTTTATGACTAAGCTAATTACCAACCTGCTTAATAAACTAATGGGTCTTTGAATTCGACCCAGTTTCATGAGTTTGACCTGAAAACCCATGAGGCCCATAATTAAGGGTATAAATACCCAACCACTTTCATTAATGAGGGTAATAAACATTTAATACAACCAGGCAGCTCAAATCTCTCACTACAAACCACTTAAACATTAAATACCTTTGAAACACCACAAAACACTTGACAAAATTACCCTCAGTTGAAAATAATCCACACCAATGGGGACATGTTTTGTTATGTTCCTCGAGTATTTTACGCGTTGAGCTACCAACATGCATATCGTAGATGAAGTTTTGGAGAGATGGCATATGGATACCAACACGTTCCATTTTGTTTTTGGTGAGATGACGGAAATACGTCCTTAATAACTGTCATCAATGCCAACTCCCTATCGGTGACGATAAGTATTAGGCAATACACATATGTTGTTTGTCATCACGGTCCTTAGAACACTTAATCCCCATGCGTACTTTCCTTGCTTCTCGGAGCTAAAAAAAACGAAAGCGACACAAAATGTCTTGTTCGTCAATGTTTGACCAACAACTTTTAGGAAATGTATCTTATACCTTATAGTCGTGTACATGCTATCCATTAAAACTTGAGAAAATATGCGTAAAAATTTGATATTTGTAGGATGCGCAAAAAACAAATCGAGGATCTCACCCGTTGCTTTGTTTGTTCGCTCCCAAACAAAGTACTCATGCTATTTTAACTTACCGAACAAGTATTACATTTTGTTTTTTCTTGCTTTATCGACGAAATGGTGTTTTTGACGCATGTTGTAGATCATACGCATACTAGATACATTTTGCGAGTTTCTTATCTTCAAACCAGAGTATATCTCCCTTGGGTGAGAACTGATTTTCGTGAGTTTACGAACAAAATCCTCTTCGTCGAATTTTAGTCTAGCGGATCGTGAATGACCATCCAAGTGTAAAAATAGTTGGTAGTTGTCTTCTCGTTTACCACTACAAATATCCAATAATCGGGTAGTTCTACGATTGTACTTCCCCTTGACGTGAAGTGAAAACCGCATTTTTTGATGAACAATCTCGGTGCATCTTCACAAACCCTAATTTGGGGTTAGGTTTATAAACACCTTGCCTCTCGCACTTAAAATACATCTTTATTTTCTCATTTTTGCTACCTTTATCGTCTTTAGTGTACATATAATGAATTCTAACTTGGTGCTTCCTGAATCAACCATGAGATCATATCGGATTTCGTATAATAACTATCGGTAGTAAAATGTATGTGTAATCAGTCATGGAAAATAGTGGTTGTTCAGATTCCTACAATACACATGAAATTATATCAAAATTTATGTAATTAGAACTAATTATATCGATATTGCTTAAATTGCGCACAATCATGCATGTCAATAGTCAAAACCACGCACACAACACAACCAATTTGAGCAAAATCGAGCAACCATAGCACCTTAATTTTGCAACAAATTGTGCAATACCACTCATACAATCGTACAAAATCGTGCAATACCACTCATACAATTGTACAAAATCGTGCATACCCATGTATGACATTTGGAAAAATTGAGAACAAACGTTAATCTAATTTTAGGCAAAATCGTGCGTTCTGGATGCGCAGTTCATCCACAATATCATGTGTTTCAAGATAATAGGTTAAATGTTCATCCTCTTCCGATGCAAAATCGTCAATGTTGCAAGAAAATTTGTCATTTAAGTCGTTCAGATTCATAATCTAAGTATGCTTTATGACTTTTTTAAGTTCGAAGTAATTGTTGGAGAATTGTTGGGTTGGAGAAAAAAAAAATTCTTAAGTTCGAAATTAAATTTTTATATGTAAAACACAAAATTAATTTTTTCATTTTCTTTTAAATATTAAAATTAAAAATCTCATTTTAGCTATTAGCTATGTAGAATCCTAAATTAGGGTATACAAGCTTAATCATATATAAGTTAAGCTAAAAACTCTTTAGTTAAAACTTCCAAGAACTACGTTTGTGTTTAAGACTTGATATAGTATAAAGTGATTGGACTATTCCACCTTACACTGGGCTGAAAGCCCAGCCCTACTATTAGAGGCTAATAACAACTAACAAAATAATATAATCTTTAAGTGGTTAGATATAGAAAATTGCACCAATAGTATCCACTCAACTATTTAGTTGTCATCTAGTACCCAATGTTTGATCTATTATCACTTAATACCTAACTCAACTACATAATTACCACTTAATACCTAACATTATTTTAATACCCTAACTATCCTCAACCCAATATATAAGTAGAATTTTCTGTTTTCTTTCTTCTTTTCTAGATTTTAAGATTTGAATTTGTTAGCCGCTCTAACCACCTAACCCTACAAACCACCGTGAACCACCAAGAAACCACAATTTTCAGGTGATCGGAGCGTCAAAAGGTCTGTATATTTCTGTAGGTTGTGTATAAAATCTATCTAACCACTGTTTTCTACGTACAAGAGTTGATCACGCGTTATTCGACATTGTTGAAATCTCTGTTGTTTTTGAGTTTACGTGTTGCTTTTAGGTAATCGTGATTAACTACCGATTTCGAAGTTATTTGTTGGATTTCTGAGTTAGAATAGGTGTTATTCTACTCTTTCTATTTTTAGTAAATCTTGTTCGAGCTTTTCTCTGGTTTTTCTGTTTTTGTTCCAGTGATCTGTGCTAATTTTGTTAATGTTTGTCGTTAATTCTTGTTTAACTAGTTATATACTCATTTTTAGTGTATTAGATGTTGATTTTGAACGTGAAACATGTGTCGACTATGCGTTTTAGTTGTACATGCATTCCCGACAAAAGATGCGAATTATTCTATGATTTTAACGTAGAAGATGCAAATTGTGTGGTGTATCTAATGAGGAAGATGCAAAATTTTCAATGATTTTTAACATAGAAGATGCAAATTGTGTGATGTATCTAATGAGGAAGATGCGAATTGGCTTAAAATTCCCAAGGTTTCATGAGAATTGAATGCATCTCCCAGGATATACTACGAATTACAATTATAAGAGTTGCAAACAATTATTAGGAAATCCAAGAGTTGCAAACAACTCTCAGGAAATTCAAGAGTTGAGAACAACTCTTATGTATAATTGCGAATTGTTTACATTTTGTCAACGCGTAAGTGTATAAGTATTTGAATTGCAAACAACTCATAGGGGAGGATGCGAATTGGTCAATTGTAGACTAAAACTGTAAACAATTCGCAGGTTATAGTTATACACAACTGATAGGAGAAGATACGAGTTTCTCAGTGCAATAACTAATAACTTGCACTATTTTTTAGGAATTAATAACTAATAGCTTGTTCGGTGCAGAATAAGGTATGTCTAATTCACGAGTTTGTATTTTTAAACATGGTCATTAAACCACAATTGTGCCTTTTACGGAGTTTGAAAGCTTTCAAAGTATCCAAGAGTATGTCGAGAATACATGGGAGGAGCTTGTCACAGGTGACTACCTAATTACCTACTCCTGCGGGGATCACAATAATTGTTTCTTTAATAACTAGAAAGATTTTGTTGGGTTAGTGTTATATCTTGATTTGGAGCGTTTAAAACGGGTTAGTTTTCTCATAGAACAACACGTCTTTGATAAAGGTTCTGGTGATAAGTGTTCTGGTTAAAAGAGTTCTGGTGATAAGATTTCTGGTGGTAAGGGTTCTAATGTAAAGCGTAAAAAGCGTAGCATAAGTTTGGGAGAACTATCTCTTAATCAACTAATTAGCGGGGCAGAGTTGTAACGGTTTAGTTAATTCTGATCAGAGAAAAAAACAACTTGCTACTGCTGGTTGGGCGGATGTTATTACAGAATTGAGTCAAGCTTTTGAAGAAGGTAAAGCATGTCTCATGTTATCTTTGTGCAAGTTTGATTTAGAGCATGTTTTTGCTTTCAAATACATGCACAACACAGCAAACAAGATCACTGCTTATTGTAAAAATAAATTCACAAGCAGATGCAAATTGAGACTTTATGCATTTGACATCGGATTTGATTACGGAGGAAATTTAGGATTCTCTTCGGACCTGCCATTCGTTGACAGGAAAAACCATACAATCGTCTGTCAAATAAATTACGGTCTTGAAATCTCTTACCGTTTGTCATGGAATGCTTTAGAGAAGGCAAGGAGGGGAATTTTTGTAGATAGTTCAAGTTCTTTTAGTTTACTAAACGGGTACTTCAAACGATTGAAGAACCGTGATATTACTACAAACTGCCGGTTGGAGTTATCAGATGGAAACTGCTTCAAGCATTATTTTGTAGCATTGGGTTCATCCCTTCAGGGTTTCCATTCATGCCGTCCAATGTTGTTTGTTGATGGAACCCACTTATATGGCAAGTATAAGGGTACGTTGCTTACTGCCGTAGCAAATGACGACAACAACGATTAGTTTCATTTAGCTATTTAATCAGAATGATTAGGATGTTTTGTTGGAAATTCGTAAACAATTCGCATCCTATAGTTCCACACAAAATCTCAGGAAATCCTGATACTTCAAAACAAATCTCATGAGAGGATGCGAATTAGGCAGTAACTTGATTTGCAGACAGCTCTCACGGGAGGATCTGAATTAGGCTATTGTAGACATAAAATTGTAAACAATTTGCAGTTTATGGTTGTAAACAATTCGCAGTTTATATTTACACACAACTCCCATGATATCCTAATATTTGAAAGCAACTCTCAGGAAATCATGCGAACTGTTTACATTTTTGACATAAATGAGTTCTATTATATTGTTTATTTGTGATGCCTTTTTCCAGGACTATTCCCTGTTTCTCTTGGTATAGTTAGCATTGAAGAATGTGACAATTGGATGTGGTTTTTGGGGTGTTTGAAACCTCATTTGTTGGAACGCCAAATCACATTTATTTCAGACCGTCATTCTTGTATCGTTAATGCTGTTTCCGTCTTGTATCCAAACTGCTATCATGCGTACTGTTATTTCCATCTCATGCAGAATTTGAAATCCAAATTGGAACACACTAACATAGACTATAAAAAAAGATGTTGAATTTCTTCTATCGTCTTGCTTATGCTCCTAGTCGAGAGATTTTTAAGGATATACTAACAAATTTTCTATGTGAAGGTGGTGACAGAATGAGTGATTTTCTTGCTAATTTACCCCCAGATAAGTATGCGCATGCTTACGTTAAAGGGAAATGATACAGGTCTATAGCTTCTACTGCGGTAGAATCTTTTAACAATCAGATCAAAAAATATTGCGGCCTACCCATTGTTGAGTTTATTGACTGGATAAGAGTCTTGATTATGACTCAAGTTTCACGAAGATACGAATAGGGGTTAAGATGGAGTATTATTTTGGTCCCCGAGTATGAGAAGAAGTTAAAGCAGAATGTTGACATGTGCCGAAGTTGGGTAGTACGTAAGTCGTCTACCGCCATGTTCGAAGTTTTTTCAAATCCTGTGGCTGTTGTTAATCTGTTGGATTTTAAATGTTCTTGTGGATCATGGCAACAATAGTGTTTTCCATGTCCTCACACTTTAGTGGCAATACAGTACACCGACCAAGATCCCTTTACTATAATAGAGCATTTCTTTACAGTTAAGGATTACATGGAAAGTTACTCTTTCAGCATACCAACTATAACCGATTTCGGGGAAGGGTCCAGCCCTAATGATTCTTCGTTTGTTGAAATTCTGCCACCGAACGTTAAAAGGAGCTCCGGAAGGCCTAAGAAAAAGTAAATCCCCTCTAGAGGAGAAACCTCAACCAAGCAGTTTAGGTGTGACCGCTGTTCGAAATCAGGCCATAACATGAGGACTTGTGATGTTCCAGTTAAAAGACAATTCTTGTTGTGAACAATTCTTGTTGGCCATATTGATTTGTAATATTGTTATTATTGTGGACAATAAACTAAACATTTTTACAGTTGTTTGTTCATTTACACATATATTTTTGTTTGTAGGAATAACATTGCAAACAACATCTCAGGTTTTCATGCGAGTTGTTTGTATCTTCACAACTACTAATAATGTGCAAATTTTTTGCATTGTGTCACGTTCACACATTCACATATGATTAAAATTTTATAAAAAAAATGGATTACAAAGAAGGATTACAGCCTTCATGTACTAACAAGTTTCAAACAATCACTACAACCTTTAGTGTTTGTTAGTTGCATTCCAAAAAAAAAAAACAGAAGCAGACACTATCAATCATCACTAGAGGATTCTTCACCTTCTTTCTCCTCTTCATGCCGATCATCAGACTTTCCATTATGCTCTTCCTCATGATGATTGGAAATTGAAGATGTAAAAAATGATTGGAAATTAAAGATGTAAAAAATATTTTAAAATTTAGAGTTTGTTTTTAAGTTAACCCATAGTTACTAGAGTTATTTATAGGCATGGAGGGAGACTGAGCTTATGAGGTGGTGTGGCTATATTAATCATTACATAGCCTCCTTGTCCAATAAACAATTAATGGGCTGTGGTGATTAGATGGCTTTTTGCGTGCTCAATGCACTTAGGGTTTACCAAGGAAGACGTCATAACCTGTTCGTATTCGTCAACGATGATTTCGAATTATTTAATTTATATCAAGATAAGATGCGAACTATGTTTAGTGGTAGTTTTCTCAGCCTATATCACGATAAGATGCGAATTGTTTAGTAAGAATTTGTTTTTTTATATATCAGGGAATGATGCGAATTGTGCGCATACCCATGGTTCTTTAATGTCAGTTGGAAAATTTCATACATTCCACATTTGTGAAACAAAAAAACTCTATGTATACCAAAACATTACAAGGAATATATGTACACAAAAACAATCACAATGTCATATTGAAAAAGATTACTACCAGTACGAGTTGGTGTCACCATCATTTAGGAAAAAACAATTTTTTTTTGCTCTGAAGTCTTTTACAATATCTTTATGGTAAGTCTCCCGCGCATATCATCGTTGGATAATATCTCTAGTGTATTGACAGACAAAAATACAACAGTCAAGGGTGCCTGGTTTTTGTTGTGCAATTTTTCTGTTGTTTCTCACCTTCCACCCTGTCTTTGTAGTAGGTATGTATTATTTATCCAGTAAATACATAATCTGGTTATAATAATTTTTGTCAGAAATCAGCACAAGTACTTATACTGTGGATGTCTAACAATTCGCAGCCTATATTGAGAATTGTTTGGCAAACCAATCCAAAAGTGCTGCGAACATCTCTCAGGATATGCTACGAATTGTATGGAATTCCAATGTATTTAAATTTAAAACAAATCTCAGGATTTTTCATTGCAAACAAATCTCAGGAAACCCTGATATTTGTTTGCATTTAAAGACAACTGATTTGGGCACAGTTCGCATGATATCCTGAGTATTATTTTTAAAACGTGTTTAATAGTAATTGTAGCAGTTAGGAGTTTTACCAGCTGTGTTGGTTTCTTTGTTGTGTATTCTTGTGCTTTGAGCTTAGGCAGCAGTAGGTTGTAGTTTGTTTCCCTCTTGGAGTTTATATCAATGACGAGCAACGTCCAATGGTTTACTTGGTCCTGCTTCTTGTTGTATATTGGAATGATGATGAGGTTGTAGTTTCGATCTACTTTGCTAAAAACAACGTCGACTAATTATTTTTATTTCGGTTCCCATTTCCATTTGATGATGTATTCAAGCAAGAGTACATTACAACGATAACATGCGAGGTTTTTGTAGTTTATAGCTAAACTTACCGTAGTCATGCCCAAAATTAGTACGCATTCATATTTCACTCATGGAACAGTTTTGCATGGAACTTTCCCATTTACTTCATCGAGCATCTTTCGAATCCAAGCGTCCACAACTTATGAAAAAAGTTGTTTATTTACGTCAAATATACGAGACTTGTTTGAAACATTCAAGAGAGATTTGTTTGACAATTGGATACCTTTACATGCTTCTCCAGTTCAAAAGGTAGCGCCAACACATCAGTCATTTGCACACTAATTCTGTAGGTAAATTTGGACGATGGTAAATTCCATACTACTGGATCAATGAATTCTTCACTGGATTTAATTATCTGTATTTTGTGGTATTAACCGACATTGATACGGTCAGTTGTCTGTGTTCTCTTTGGCTAGTCGGTGGATGTTACTTGTGGCGCTGGACGTTCTGTTATAATTATCTCTTTCTCTTCCTCTGGCTTTGAATGTTGTGTTGGTTTCAGTAGATTAAAAGTAGGCTCCTCTGTCTCTTTACTTGACTTGAGCTTATAAAATAACAAAAATTAAAAAAGAGTGTGTTAGACATCATAATATTAACTTCCCCAAACAAGTCGCATGATAACATGCGAATTGTTTGAGTTCTAATTGAATATAATACAAAACAACTATCAGGACAACATGGGAATTGTTCGAGTTTCCAATAAAATAGAATGTTAAACAATTCACAAGATATCGTGAGATTTATTTATAACTCGTAATATATATCCACACAAGTCTCATCATATGCTGCAATCATTTAAAATAGGCCTTACCACACGATCAGCGACAATCAATGCCGTTGACTGCTTCGACATAATCTCTTGATCGTGTCGGCAAAAATCATTTATGTCATCCTCCGACGTATTCTACAAATACCGTTGTATTACGCAATTGAACTCAACATTATCAATTTCGTTTAAAAATATCCGTGAAACTTGAGTGTAAATACCATCAATAGATGCATCAGTTAAACATACTGTGTTATCGTTCGACTCTGGAGCTTGCGGTTGATTCGGTACCGATACTATAATTTCACCTTGGCTTAAAAATTCTGACTTTGCGTAGGCCATTGTTGGTTTTTGAGGTACATCTATGTCTCGCTTTTTGTCTTCTAACGATGCTTCTCTCTGGCTAAGTATTTCTAGCTTCTCACAGGGATTGACAGATTCTGACTCTTCCGGAGCTACATCTTGTGTTAGCCTTTCTCTGTTTGCCAAAGCTATGTGTTGTTGTTGTTCTTTTTGATTCTGTTGTTCTTGTTCTTCTTGTGGGTGTTCTTGTTGTTCTTGTTGCTGTTGTTGTTGCTCACCTTGATTGTTGTTCTTTTTGTGGGTGTTGTCTGCCGGCCTGCGGTTTCATACAAAATTCAAAATAAAAAGATGGAGGGGTTAAGGATACTGAAATCTGAATTGCAAACAAGTCACATGCTAACCTGAGAGTTATTTGAGATCAAAATATCAAACAAGTCGCATGATAACCCGGGAGTTGTTTGAGATCAGAATATCAAACAACTCGCATGATACCATGCGATTTGTATGATACCCAGATCAATAGAATATAGAACAAGTCTAAGGATATCCTGGGAATTGTTTGGACTACACAACAGTCTTGAGATTTTTTTGAAAGTTATCATAATGCGAGTTGTTTGAATATGTATACAACGAGAAAGCCCCTGAATTTTTTAAATACATACACTAATTTTGTTTGAATATGTATACAACATTAAACATTAATAGATAGACAATTTCATCACAACAATATATTAAGATATTTGAATCTTAGTGTACTTTCGATCCACTTAAATCTTGACGACTATCTGCGTCTGTACGTCCAGATTCTTTCACTACCACTTCCTTCTCACGAGATTCTACCTCCTTAGCTCTGTTTTCTTGGCAGCCTACCACCTCTGGCATGTGAAGTACGAGCTGTCGGTCATTCGCAAGAGACTCATGTCTTTCTTTCTGCCTCCTGTGTAGGAGGAGACTTGTCTGTTTGTCTCTCCGTGGTGTCCGTATCTGTGGATACCAACAACTCTTCTTGTCTTTTACCAGATGGATTTTTTGTCTCTTTTTCTAACACCATAATTTCTGCAGATGGTACCGGTACAGGTGAATGATTCTCATCATCATCCTTCTCTTCCGGCAGTACTCCATCATGCTTTTCAGCATCCTGCATTTTCTCGTCTTGATTCGGGTCATTATCCTAAATTTCAGCTGGCATAAATGCCTGAAATTCAGTGGACGCCGCTTCAGATGGCAATGCTGGTAGTCCAGGTACCTTCTCAATTTCAGGGCTTCCAATCTGGAAAATTGGTTGAGAGAGCATTGTAGAGTTGTTGTGCTTCAAGCTCCGCTATCTTCAATTTTAGTTCTTCCAGCTGAAAAAGTAATAACAGTCGTATTATAACATATTCCGTGCTGATTAAAGCGATTAAATCTACGTTTATGTAAGGCTCAATTTTATACTTACTTCTTTCGCCTGTTTGTCTATCTTCCGCTGATACTTGTTCTTCTCGGTGTACGTCTTCAAACACTTCGATGTACTTATAGTTCCATATTTCTTTGGAGTAGTTGTTATGCGTTTCAGGACAAAATTACCGTTCGTGTCACTCATACTAGTGGTGTCTTTATCCTCGGCCTCGTACTGGGATGTGTCGATCAACGTTGGTGGAATCACTGGCCGAGGGACTGTTTGTGGTTGAGGTCTGACTGATATCACCTAATTGGATTCTTTCTGTTTTTGTGATGCCCGTTTCCTTGTTTTTGGGGCTGCATTTTTTTTCCTTTTCTTTGGTCTTTCTTCTGGTGAAATGGATTCAGCATCTGCATCTCCACTACCTACTTCTCATCCAAATGCTTTGCTTTCAGCCTCAATAAGACATAGTGGACCTTCAAAAACCTACCAAGGGAGGAACATGAAAGTAAATAGCGGCACACGGTTTGTTTTGGGCACAGTTCGCATAATATCCTACCAGGTTATAGACTGACTGTTTTGGACACAGTTCGCATGATATCGTGATAGTTGTTTGGAACTCTATCAGCTTGGAGTTGCAAACAACTCTCAGGATATCCTGAGAGTTGTTCTCAACTATATCATCTATTTGGTTGCTAATATCTCTTAGGTTTTCCTGAACATTGTTTGAAAATTATAAGTTGCTAATTGTTTGATGAGAATTGCTAAAGAAACGGCCAAAACTACTCCACAAAGTCGCATGCTTGTGATTTTCAATATTTACAAAAATGCCACTAGGCAAAAAACCCAAAAAACCCTTTGGAGTCTAAATATTTACAAGTCATGCCATTTTAGAGAACCAAACTACTCCATGAAGTTGCAAATATAATTTCAAACTTCATCTTCTCCAAACCTACTAAAAATAGAAACTTAACAACCAACAAAACCCATTTTTTAAAAAATTTCAAAACCTTTACAACATGGACGGAAAAGAGTCGGAAGCACTTCCCACGCAGAGCAGCATGGTCTCCGAAGAGGTACATTGCATTTCCCTCTTTCATTTTCGCACAAAAATAGATTTTGTGAAAAATCCCGTATCTGGTGTTCGTCGCCACCCTCCGGCGTGTACGACTGGCCGTACGCCATACCAAAGGCGTATGGCACATTCCCTTCGCCATCTATTGGCGTGGGGGACCTTCGGTACACCACACGTGTGGCGTACTATCTGTCTCCAACGTCAATAGATGGCGAAGGGAAGGTGCAATACGCCTTCGGTATGCCGAAATAAGCTTCCCTTATCCGGAATGCCGGTGTAATTTGTTTTTCTACTTCTTACGTATTGCAGGAGGTGAACGAATGCGATATTTTGCTTGTTTCGGACTACGCTCACCATTTCACCACTCACGACGAGTATAGCTTAGAGTCGATGACCGAGTGGGTAAAACTTAGGGGGAAAACGTTGGGTTTTTTGATAAACGTAGCATCGAAGGAGGTAGGGAAGAGGGGGAGAACACCGAGAGTGGATTATCGGTGCGAGCGATCCGGAATTTTTAAGTCGGCCGTTAAAGAGTGCGACCGTAAGCGTAAGGCCACCGGTAGCAAAAAAATAAATTGCCCTTTTCATTTGGTGGGTAATCCGGTAAAAGGAGACGATAAGTGGGCTCTTAGTATCCTTTCCGGGAAGCACAACCACGAACCGATAAGTATGCCGAAGGACATTTGCAATGGTCCAAGTTAAAACGTAAGGAAAAAGAGCTCGTTGATCTTTTGACGGTGAACAGGACAAGTCCGCGACAAATATTTGGTGCTTTGAAAAAGGCCGATCCGGAGAATGCTTCAAATATCCGTCACGTTTACAATCACCGTCAAAGAACGAGGATGGTTGAAAATGGCGGTCGATCCCAAATGCAATGCTTGTTAGTTAAATTACAATTGCACAAGTACAAGTATTGGACACGGACGGGGAATGACGGTTCTAACGTCATAACCGATTGGTTTTTCGCACATCCGCTTAGTATTGACTTACTACGGACCTTCCCACGCTTGCTAATCATGGATAGCACATATAAAGTTATTCGTTACGGGATGCCTTTGTTCAAAGTCGTCGGGGTAACATCGACCAACAAAACATTTTGCATTGGTTTCACGTTTATGGTGAGTGAAAAACAAGACAACTACGAATGGTCTTTGGGATGCTTGAAAACGGTAATGGAGGAGAATGATTGTGAATTACCGTGTGTTATCGTTACGGACCGCGAACTAGCCTTGATGAATAGCATCGACAAATTTTTCCCTAGCGCTAGTCACATGTTATGCGAGTGGCATATCAACAAAAATGTTAGCGGGAGAACGAAAAAAATGTTTGAAGACGGAAATGTGGCTAAAAGTTTTTTGGCGGCTTGGAACGACGTTGTTTCATCCGATACCGTTGAGGTTATGAACGAGATGTTGGCTAAGATGCGGTCGATGTTCAAAGACCAAGATAAGGTGGTGGATTATATGGTTGACTCGTGGATTACGCCTTATAAAGATAGGTTTGTTCACGCTTATACTAACAAAATCATGCATTTTAATAACCACACCTCTAATAGGGCCGAAAGCTCGCATGCTACATTGAAAAAATATGTGGGGTCTAGCCGATTGGTTTTCGATGGGTTTTGGGATAAAGTGCATGGCTTGTTAGCGATGCAACATTCTACTATTAAAGAATCGATGGAGCTTAGCAAGTGCCGTCTAATTCACAAATTCCAAGATTTCAAACCGTTCAAATTTTTACGGGGGTACGTATCACCTAATTGGCGATAGTATACGATAACTATGTTGATAAAAGCGGCGGTGAAAAATCTATGTGCGTTTGCACTGATCGTACGATCCATGGTTTTCCGTGTTCGCACGATCTTGAGGCAATCCGAAGAGTGGACGGCCACATACCTACTCAGATTATAGATGAGCATTGGAAGAGACTAGATATCGTTCTGCGAGTTAAACTCACGGGTGAAGAAGAAGTAAAATTTATTTTCGCAAATCTAAATGCGAAACTTAAAGAGTTTGGTGTTTACGAACAAAGTCATTGGCTCAAAAAATTTCAATTTTTTTTGGATCCTTCGACTACACTCCTTTGCGAACCCCTCGAGAAGGTTAAAACCCGCGGTAGAACTCCCGGACGTGTTGGAAGCCGTGGTCGTGGACGGGGTCGGGGTCGCGTTAAGGGTAGCAAAGTCCAACGTGATTATTCTACGAAAAGGGATCCTTCGTATCACGAATACGTCGAACAAGAAATGTTTGAGTCCCACGATAGTGCCGAAACTCCACGAGTTGTAACACCCGCCGCTAGTATAGCAACCCCGGTCGGCACTCTCGGTAGCACCGCAAGAACGGTTGTCGCACATACTCCGACTAATTCCGGAGCAAAACCACCAAAAAATATAGCAAAACGGGTTCAATGCGTTTGTTTAGGCACTCCAGATGCGTCAAACCACATCAAGGCTATACCGTCATTCTCGGCTAAACCATTCACGACTAGATCACCAAATGTTTTGGACTTGAGATTTTCAAAAGACATACCTCAATATATGCGTCCTTTCATAAGCCGAATTACAAATGTAATACCCAACAGTAATTGTGGTTTTAGAGCCATCGCGCATGGTATGGTTGGTAACGAAAGTGGATGGCTAATGGTTAGAGAAGCCTTGGTTCACAAGCTAAAGAGCGATCAGGAGTTTTATAAACGGGTTGCATATTACGACAATGAAAGCGAAGTTGATAAGGAGATAAACCGGTTGACTTTTAATAAAGAGAATGCACCTTACGCAAAATGGATGTCCTTGCCTAGTTGCGGAAAACTAGTCGCGACTACATTCAATTGCGTTTTCTATTGCCTCGCTCCCGGTGGATGTACGACTTACCTACCGGTGAAAAATGCACCGCCGAGGGATGGTTCTTTAAAAGAGATCGGCGTGGCATTCGTCAATAAAAACTATTTTGTTCATGTGAGTAAATAACTTTAACTTTCGCACGCATTTAAGCATTTATTTTGGTAACGCGCATTGATATTGAACGAAAATTTGTAGGTTGAGTTGGTTAAAGGGTCACCCATACCGACTATAGATCCTACGTGGATAAGATCGGCGAGAGAAGACGCTATTTCTTGGTCGATCCCTTTGCTAGATAGAGTCCGTGTATTTTCAAGACTGCAAAATCCCACACCGACACACTCCGTTGAACATGATGATTCGATAGTGGACTTAACCAAAGATTGAATTTATTTTAAAATCGAATTTATTTTGTGTTCGGTTATGTTTTTGTTTTTTTTTGTTGTAAACTAACAATGTGTTGTACCATTTTAACCACTTTCCCTTTAATAAATATTTTTTTTATAAAAAATTTGACTTATTAAATTCGGCATAATAGTTTACGCCAGCCAAATGGCGTAACTGACGCTCCGCGCGTCAACCGTTGGCGTAACTGACGCTCCGCACGCCAACGAATGGCATGGACAACGTCCTCTGCGCCATTCGCCTTGCGTAGAAGGCATTTTCGGAGCATCTGCCCCAAATGAACAGAAGCTAAAAGAAATTTAAGCCTATTGCCGCCACACGTTGGCGAAAACGGCTATCCCTACGACGTTGTGCGGCGACAATAGGGTAGAGTTAGTAATTTTTTTTTCTCCAATTTTTTTAAATTGAAGTACTATTTGACTTTAGTTTTAGGCATAATAACTCCAGCAATTTTTTTAACTGCTATTTTACTTTAATTTTACTTTATTTTACTTTAAATTTTTGCTTTTTTTTCCTAAATTTTTTAACTTGAACCGCCATTTTTTTCCGGATTGTAATATTTAGTTTCGAATCGAATTTATTTTGTGTTTGAATGATTATGTTGTTTTCTTGTTCTAAACTCATTATGTATTGTATTCACGTTCCAATTTCCGTTCAACAATATTTAAATTCAAAATTCGAATTCAAAATTGATGAGGTAGACGAGGAACATGACCTTAAACATTAACTTGTCATAAACCAAAACATCAAGTGAAACACAAACAGAAATACAAACATCAACCTAAATTACTCGGTGAAGTTGCATAGATTATTAAATTCAACCGGGACCCACCAATAACTCCAACTGGCATAATAACTTCCGCCAACACAAATACTCCCGCCAAGGAATACCCGCCAACATTTTAAATCCCCGCCATCCATCCCCGCCAAAAATAACTATACTATATAAACATGTCACATAATACAATATTCATAATAGACGCAAAGAGTCCACTTAATAAAAAAAACACAAACACTTGAAGACATGGAGTTTACAGCTGATGAAGACTATCATATGCTTAAGGCGGTGAAGGTTGTCCGCCGACAAATGGGGGAAGATAGTAGCGATGCTTTCTTCGAGCGCCTCCTATGTCAGATGTATTTCAACTATGGGCATTTAGGAGCAGGAGACGTTCAAGTGCGAAGTCGTGACGAAATCAAATCCATGTACCACTTCATCAAACCGCTCACTGCTCTGCTTTTCCAACCAGCCAGGATTAAGATAGAAGCACTTTGGTTTGGAACATGACGGTAGTAGACTACATCAGTATGGATATGGTGGCGAATCTGGAGGATATGATTGCGGCAAGGAATGAGGGGGATGATTCGGATGACAATTTGGGATACGATTTTGACGACTGATCATTTCACTATTTCTGTGTTTGTGCCATCGAGTTATTATGTTTAGTAGTCTGTGTTTAAATTAAGTAAATCCAGAATGTGTGTTGTTTTAGATAGTACTACTATTTCAATTATGTTTGCTATTGTGTTTAAATTATGTTCAACTCTGTTTCAATTACGTTAAAAATTATCCTTCAACTTTCCTTCAATGTTCTATATTTTAAAAACAACCAAAACATCTAAGAAATTTCCAAAATACAGAAACATTAATTTCAAACCGAGTAAACCCATAGTACGTCTTCGAAAAAACAAGCAAACCAGCAAACTAACCGACAAAAGAATCAAAGTATCATACAAACAGAAAATACATCATACTGTCTATGCAAGCCTCCTGGTTGTGGACAAAACATCGTCATAAACCCCAGCCAGAAGATCAAAATCATGATCAAACTCGCTCACTCCAGGAAACAACGAGATCCTCCGCATACCAGCACGCAAATGTCGGATGATAGCTCCCTCTCGATCCTCGTGGACGTAGTCATCGAGCGAGTAGATTGCGATGTTGACGAGGTCAAACCAGCTAATACTCTGGTGAAGGAGTAGGTACTCAGGCTCACAAAAAGACTCCATCTCGTCTGTCACCATCCCTCCTCGATAAGCACGATGCAACTTGTTCCTCTCCCGCTGCTCCCAATCATCCGGATCGAATGCATACGCTATCGTCTTTTGTTTTCTCCTTGATTTCGAGTGCATGTCTAACAAAGGATGCGCGATAGCCCGTTGGACACGGTCAAACTGCCGCTGAACTCGCTCTGGATAGTATGCCTGAGAGTGCTCCACACCGCATATGACATCCCGAAACCACGATATCTCTTCGAACGGGAAATGATCGCGTATAGCACGATAAGGATCAAACAATACCTGCAATATAAACGGATATGAACATAAACACAAAAATAAATCAGTTTTGGGATCACTAAAGATTAAAACTTACATCGCTCTCTTCCTGGTTGTTGACGGAGATACGAAGGTTCAGCTTCGTCCGTGAGTCAGATACTGCTGCAGCTGTATCTCATCTACCAATAGTGGGGTCGCGCTCAGTGTAAGTGCGTCGAGTAACAGGCCGGAGCATGACAAAATGATCCCGTATCCACGTGTCTACCATACCGATACATCCGGCATAGTCCTCGTGTCGTGCAGGGAGGCCTCACCCAGATGGTGGTACAAGTAAGCGAGAGCATCACTACCCCATGAGTACCTGCCAACACCCTCCGGAGTCAAATCGCGCAACAAAAACAAATACTTGTAATTGGAGTACATGTTGCTCTTGTCGGGGAATATGACCGTGCCGAACATATGCAATATATAGGCGCGGGCAGCCGCATCCACCATCAGATCACTCAAATGTCATCGCAGAACTCTAGCCCACTAAACCTACTCCGGAGCCATTTAAACCCCAAACCAACGCCCTTGCATTTCTCAACCTCCGTCACGAAGGATAAACCATCCACCATAAGCATTTTAGCGCACTAGTGCATGGCCAGAGTCTTGTCAGATATATAGGAAAACACAACAAGCTCACCATCTACTGGGAGTCCCAAAATGGTGTGGACGTCGTCCAGAGTAATCGTCATCTCTCCGAAAGAGAAATAGAAGCTATTAGTCTTCATATGCCACCTCTCTAGGAAAACCTCCGTCATGTTGGAGTGTCTGTGCATCTCATAGAACGGCTCTATAAGACGACCGAACGGGGTGGCGTCAACTACAGCGCGTACCCTAGTCTGTGCAGCCAAACTCCATGCTCGATGACTAGGATAATGGGCATACAGCCGCATCTCTCGCTCCTGAAAATATTTATTCCCATTAGCACAGGACAAAATAAAATAACTTCATAAAATGTAAAATTGGAATTTCGATATTACCTCTCCCATCCAAACGTGGTATGCAGTGTGGGAGGTGAAAGCCTCGCCGAACAGCGGTGGCAATCTGGCCGGAGGAGGAGCTCTCGGCTGCCCTGTAGCCGGGGGAGGATGGCGTCGTCCGCCGGAAGCTGAACTCGAGCCGGACGCATGCGGTCCGGAAACTATATGGAGCTCATCCATCTCGGCAGCTAAAACTGGCTGACCAGCTTGACGTACCCTACTCCGCTTTTTTATTCTCCTCGTCCGCGAGCCATCAGCAGACTGTGCATCGTCGTCGTGATCCATCACCTGGAAAAAAAAACCTACAGACTATCAAGTTTCGTCGAAAACATAAATTGTCATGCTCGTAGTGTTTTTAGACAAATAATACCATAATGCGGGCTAACACACACCAAAGAGCAAGAATAAACCGGTCTGAGTCATTCCGGTGACCGGAGCTGCTTCACGCCACCACTGTGGCGTAGGTATGAAAGCGTACGCCACAGTGATGCTGTACGTCTTCATACCCACGCCACAGTGGTGGCGTATGGCAGGTTCCTGACGCCATCACGTGTGGCGTGGGGAACCTGTTCTTCGCCCCCGTGTGGCGAAGAACAGCTTCGCCATGGCAGAAGCTTGAAGCATCTGCCATGACTTACGAACAGCCCAAAAACCAATTTTTTTTTACAGATCTACCCTAACTAAACCTATCTAAACCTAACTAACCTATCTAACAACAACGAAATGGACTTACAATGATTTTTCGATTCCGATTGCTTCCTATTACTCCGACCAGACTCTCCGGTGACGATTCCGGTTTATATGGGTCGTGTGGTGGTCGTAATGGGTGCCGGTGGGTGTGGAAGAGTGGCCGGTTTAGGATAGATTTCAGATACGGCAGAGGAGGTGAGTTTGCTGGTGTGCTGCTGCTGGTGTGTGGCTGCTGCTGGTGTTTGCTGGTTTGTGCTGTGCGGCAGGTAAGTTTTACTTTTGTTGTACTTTTGTTTCTGCTTTACTTTTGTTTTAGGTTAATTTAATTTAGTTTAGGTTTATTTAATTTAGGTTAGGTTTATTTATTTTAAGTTAGATTTTAATTTTAGGTTTAGATATGTTTTAATTTATTTTAGTTTAGGTTACTTTTAATTTTTAGTTATAATTATAGTTAAAAATTTTATAATTTTTTTTAGAGAGAAGGTAGAGCAAAGTTAGAGAGTTGAGGTTTTTTTTTGAAATTATGATAACTTCGCGGAGTAAAATTGAGTAATTTTTTAATTTCATTGAGTAATTTTTTTTAAAAATGATAAGCGACTTCGCGGAGTAATTTTGGCCGTTTTTTTTTGCAATTCCCTTGTTTGATACCTTGATTTAATAGAATATCAAACAAAACTGAAGATAGGCTGCGAATTGTTTGATACCTCAATTCAATACCTATATAGATCATACCTCATCATCTTTCAGATTTGGTATTCTTACAAGCTGCGATATGGTCAATGATAGGCACTATAATCCCCACCATTTGAAAAACCTTGGGATCAAGGTCGGCTTTACGACCTCTAGCCTGATTGTTGAGTGCTCCATGATGAAGGGCTGCATCGGGACAAGTACTATCATCAAGATGCTCTGTATATAACTAATATTTATACTAAATAAATCAATATTACAATTAGAAGGGCGACGCAGCCGACGAATATATCAGGTTTTTTGATAGCTAAGCAACTCCTGATAGACTGGAGAAGCTTGAACGTTATTGATCCGGACCAGTCGTAATCGTTTATTCTGCTGAGGTCTTCAACAAAATAAAGCACACTCCAACCCAGGATATCTCTAGATACCAAGTAAAATAGGGTTGAGCACAAAAACAATATCAATAGTCGTGCAACATCTTCCAACTTATGCTCTCTCGCTTCACTTGTGGCTCTTCAGATACCTGTTTGTAAAATCCACGACAACATGCTATGTTAGTAAAGTACAACATCCTGCTTATAAGATGAAGTCCATTTACAGGTAACTTTAAAATGGTGTTCGTTATGGTTTTAGTATTCGTCGGTCCTATCTTCTTCGATGTTTCACCCATGGAGTATTTCTTCACCATCCTTGATTCGTTCTCTTCCTCGTTTACGTATCTGCTGTGGAATGCTCCGGATTTCGTTAATGTAATTTCCTCTGTGCCGTGCTTCAGCCCGAATATGACCTTCACATCGTCCGTCGTTAGCTTCACAAACTTTGACCCAAGTCGGAAGGCGTCTTCATCGACTGAGAACCTCTCCACAACATACTGAATGTTCGAATATAATTTCTTCTTCGGCAGCTCTACCACATTCCGGAGGTCGAACACCGTTTTCAAAAGCGTGTAAAAGGGTGTGTTTCTTGTAGCTTCGATGTGGACACGTGTAATACGGTGCTCTTTCAACAGTTTGAGAAGGCTCACCAATCCTGACCTGTAATAGCTTGGTTTGTTGTCATACTTCCTGCACAAACACAAATCATTATCTGCATGCGAATTGTTCCCACAAAGGGACTCTATCAGCTTATAGTTTCACACAACTCGCATGACAAGCTGCGAATTGTCTCTGGATCAATCAGCCCATATTTGTAAAAAACTCAAAGGCTAGCCTGCGAATTGTTTGCAAATATAAGCTGCGAACTGTATGGTATATCAGTGCAATCAAGATGCGAATTGCTTTGAACTATAATTATTTGCATTCCTACGTGATGAAGATGCGAACTGTATTACAACGCACATGTACAGGATGCGAACTATTTTTTTTACATGCACGTTGCAGGGATCTGGGAAATATCGAAAGAACACCAAAATCAACAAACAAATAGCTAATGCACACTTAACGTACATCACAACTCTCAGGAAAGTATTAACATTACATGTAACCTAACAAACCCTTGGGTTCGACGATAAACCAAAAAACTAACAGACCAACTGTCATCACTAAATACTTGATTCCGGTAAAATAAGCAACGCTGATCATCAAATAACAAAAACAAATGGTTTGAAGTCATCAGAAACGCAAAAAAAAAAGAAATTTTCCATGAGAATGCTGTACCTGGTTACTGTAAAACACTGTTGCTTCGATCGACGACCACTTGACGGCAACTTGTCCAACAGAAGCTGGTTACTCGCTTGACGGAGTACAAGACGGTGACCGGTCCAATTCCGGTGAAGGTTGGAAGAACGATTGATGTTGGAGACAGGCTGTAAGGTTTTCTGGCTGGAAGTCGAACGATTTTCTGATGGTTTCTAAAAAATTAGACATGTTTGAGTTGGTTTAGGATGTTGAGAAGGAGAAAAAAAAGTAGATTTGAAGTGAAAAATGGATATACTAACGGTTATTCATTATCCGACTATTCATTATCATAATACGGGTATTCTCCGTGTATTTATAAACACTGTTTTTAAATTTATTTAATATTCTTTTACCAAAGAAACGGTTGTACTAATTTAAGTTACACGACCAACATATAGTTTTTTATTTTATAATATTTTGTTGTTTTTTTAACCTAATGAATTAAGTTGTTGGTCAATTAGTCTGTTATCTAACTATGCTATGCTGAACCTAAAGTTTTCCTATCCATAACAATAGTGATACACAATATAAGAAAAATAAAAAATGTTGTGTATATTTAAACTAACATAAAAAGTAATTAACGTTTAAAAATAAAGTTGTAGCTATATTTCTATTAGGCTAATGTTTCATATCATAGATCTAGATAAATATTTTATAGGTTCGTAACATGACTTATCTTATTGTCTACTTAGGTCCACTTATAGATAGTCCACACACAAACGTATTAGAGTTTTTTGGTTAAACATAAGGCATCACTCCAAAAGCATATACTAGAAAAGCATAAGATAAATTTCGAAAGAATAATCTAGGACATGAAATGCATTTATGCTGTCTAGCTAAGTACTAGTGGTATTTAATCCATTGATAAAAAGAATGGTTGCTCAGGCATTGGTGATAAGAATAAAGATGAACTATAAAATGCTTTTATTCAATCCCGCAAAAATCCACTACAAGAATATATGCAGTTTAATGTTTGATTATTCGCAATATTCTAACTAGTTTTTATTATAATATACTATACCATGGGGTACCAACTTGAAAGTTGTAATTTATTTGTATTGCCGTCAGTGTATTGTCATCTAAATTTTAAAGTGTGACACGTCAAGTTGGTACTTCGGTCAATGGATTTTGTATTTTAGTATTAGCTGTATTATTAAAAGGTCAAGAAGGTAGAGTGTTTGTTTTGGTGCTAATGACTAATGAGGAAGCTAACTATATATACGAATAAAATTCTTATTATTAATACATAATTTAATTTTAGATTAAATAGATTCAATTTAAACTTTAATTCTAAATATAGTAATATTTTAAAACTAAATTCATTAAAATACAAAAGTACACAAAACTTGATTTGATCTATGCATATTTATCATCGATGGTTAAGGGTTCAACTTGAACTTGGTTAACTACCACTATTTGAATAGAGTAATAGATAATATCATATGATGATTATTTATTTTGTTATAGAAAGTATACATATAATAATAGATGGTGGGTTAAAATTGGTAAATTACCCACAAATATCTAGACAATATTGTTTAACTTTACAAACGTTTTAATGTTTTAGATTGTTCTTCTCATTTCCTTTCCTTTTAGATCTAAAATAATGCAGAATATTAAACCAATTTCCACCCTCCATTTTGAAGTGTGATTCGTTTTTGGAGAATTAATTTGAAGTTCCAATTTGTATTTAAAGCATGATTATATTTGTTCGACTTCCACTTGAAGCACGATTTTTTCAGTCCGATTCCATTTCAAGCACAATTGTCTTAAATTTAGAAATTAAGAGGTATGAAGTAGGTAGGACTTCTTCGCTTTTCTCTATATGGATAGTTTAGGTTTAGTTTACGAGTCCTGAAAATTATATACTTAGGTTTCAGTAGTGAAATATACTTTCATACCGTCATCTGAAGCTCCAATTTGTATTTAAAGCATAACTCTCTCTATTCGACTTCCACTTGAAGCACGATTCTCTCAGTTCGACTGCATTTCAAGCACGATTGTTTTAAAATTGGAAATTAACTGGTATGAACTAGGTAGGACTTCTTCGTTTTTCTCTATATGGATAGTTTAGGTTTAGTTTACGAGTCCTGAAAATGATATATAAGTTGTTAATTAGGATTCAGTAGTGGAGCACACCTTATCATTTTGGGTAAATCAGGATTTGAGAGTATAAGTAAGTCGCACTATTTGCATTTGATGTGTTAAATTTTAGTAATTTGATTCTAATGTATTGTTTAATGTCCGATTTTTTCTATTTTCGGTTTCATTCAGTGCAAAGGTGAAAAATCACCACATCTCGCATCTTCTTTGTCTGTCCTACACACATCTCACATTGTTTTGCATATTGTTACACGTGAATCGTATATTTGTACGTGTGATTGTACGTAACCTATTTATTTTAAAGAAGAGACACATACTAATAATATCCATTATGTGTGGTTTTACATGGTTTTGCTACCTATATCTGTAGTCTCGCTTGTTTCATCAACCCGTCTCTCAATGTTTGTTATAATTTTCTCCATGTTCAGTTGTAGGATAAAATGTCTATTAAAACATTTTTTTTTCAGATCTGGTTTAGTCAGCATACTAAATCTGATGAAAGAGACGAGTCACAATCTTACCAATGAACACATCATAGTTGCAAAGAAAATACAGTTCTATACAATATCAAAGGCTTTGTATGATCTCCATAATGAGAGTCTACTAATGAAAAATAATTATCAGATTATAACTGAGATCACAAAGACATAGTCTCTAGAAGAATACACTTTCCATATTGGGTCCAAATTTGTAAAACTAACCACAAACGATGTAAATACTATTTTTGGTTTGAAACATGACGATGAAGAAACATACTCTATGGACAAAAATTCAAGAAAAGAGGGAAAAAACAAATCAAAAGCAATATCAAATAATTTGATAAAGGTATGTCTTTATTATGGGTAGTGCATGTTTCTATTATTGATAAGGTGGGTCACGTAACACATGATGTTTTATTAGTAGTATTGCATGCATTATTAGATATAGTAGCACATTATATTAGTTTACTCAAGTCTTGAATGGTATGTTTGGAGTAGTATTACATGGTGTATCTGCAGTAGTCACGCATGATGTGTCCGCAGTAGTACCACTATGTATATAATAGTTGTTGCTTATAACTGTATTGTGTTTTAAACTGGTATGAACAGAAAGTAACTAGAGAAAATAGAGAATATCTTCTTAGAATCAACAAAGAGATTTTTTAGAAGTGAATATTGTCTTTCTCCTCTGAATATTTCATAGGCGTAACCAACCTCCACAGCCTCTTTAAATAGGCCTGGTAAGTTAGTTACAAGAGCGGTTACATGAAAGGATATTTACAATTCAGTCCCTATATTTCTTATAAGGCTTAATTAAACTCTATATTAATAGAACTTATCAATTAAGTCCTTATTAATTACATTTAGGTCCCTGGAGAATATATTTCCTTATCAGTAGCCCCCCTAGTTCTTATATAGACAATTTATAAGAACTATTCATTCTTCGAATATAACTCCAAGTAAATAAAACTTCCTTCATCCAGCCCCTTTATTATGATTAAGCTTAATGGCTTGCAACCTCACTTCGAATCTAAGAGTAAGCGCAAATAAACTCCCCACTTACTTCGAATCTGCTAACTCGAAATACAACCTTGCCTCCACTTCGAATCTTCTGACTAGATATATAACTTTACTTATGCTTCGAATTCTCTGACCCCTACTTGAAAGACTGACTAGACCCTTCTTGATAGGTCTGTGACACAACACGTTTTCCTCCACGTTTCACATTCCACCCAATGAGAACAATTCACTGGTTTTGCCTCTTCAAATTCTCAACGTCATCTTTTTTCAACTATAAATACTCAGCTTCACCTTCACTGAAAACTTTTTAGATAAACCACTTTTTTCCTGAGCCATCTTCATCTTGTTCTTCATCAACCTTCATCTTCATCTCCTACTTCCTTACTCAGAAACCCCACTTTACTCAGTCACAAAAACAACTTCTCAGATAAGTATCTATTGTATGAGAAGGTATCCCAAACACAAAAGATCTAAACCCAGAAAACCAATAAAACCAAAGAAATCTCTCTTCCCTGGTTCTAGTAATCAAGTATTTGGTGCCTACAATTATCTTTGTATTGGAGAGAGAGCTGAAGAATACAAAGCTGCTGGGTTGATCTACAACGGCCCTCACTCTTCCTCTACCATCTTCAAATACAGTAACTTCAATCCCAGCCTTGCTACTTCATCTTCACCCCTAGCTTCAAATCCAGAATCTAGCCAACAACCCTCTCCTCCTCGAAATCCATCAACTTCTCCTTCATTAAGACCACATCGGAAATCTAAGGTTGTCACTTCTCACAAACCACCAACTTCTAAAAAACTACAACCCAAATCACCTATCCTTCACTCCGAAGCCGTTAAAGTTAAACTTAGCAAAAAATCAACCTTTTTAGCAATGGGTGACGATGCAGAAACCTCCTCTCCTCCCCCACAAGAAATGGTTGACGCTACACCAGAGAATAGTCAACCAATTCTTGTGACTCAGACTGAGACTCAAACTCGAAGTCGTCACAATGAGGCTACCGATGAAGAAAATAATAAAGAAAATGATTCTGAAGCCACCGAATCCGATGCCGAAGGGGAATCCGAGGCTGATGGGGTAATCCCTCCAAAGAAAATTCGAGGAAAGAAACCTTCTATTACCCTTCCCGAAGACGTTGCTGCCTTGGTTCAAGAAAACCTTAAACCACTTTCTCCTCGGTACATTCTTGCTCTAAAAAATGTACCCTACACCTACTACCTCGAATCAGAAAAAGAAGAACTCAAGAAACTATGGGGATTAACAGACAACATTGTTCTTCGACTACCAGTAGAAGGAGAAACACCTCTGAGTTGTCAGAAGGACGAACTGGTAGTTTACCCCGAGCTTTTCAACTGGGGACTTCGATTTCTTCTCGACCCAATGATTGTGAGGTACTTCGAAATTCTTGGGTTGTGCCCAACACAAGTCACTCCAAACCAGCTATTCACCTTATTCTCTGCCATCATGGTGTCGAGGCTAGGAGGCATCCCCCTCGAAATTGAAGACTTCATCTCACTGACCAAAATCTCAAATGGGCCAGTCTTACCATTCTACTACCTAACACTGGAGGATGATCTGAAGATTATCGATGACCTCCTCGAAGCTGATAAATTTTGGAAATAAAGGTTTGTCTTTTTATCAGGAGCTTGGGAAAAGGGCAAAGAGATTTCCGATGACAACCCCTCAAAATTTACTCTCACCTGGAGAGATAGCAGTAAGTAAATCATTATTGTATTGTTAACATTTTTTAACTTATTAAGCCTAGCCAAATTAACCAAGTCTACTTATCTAACTGTTTATTCTCTTTTCAGAAATTCCGAGGAGATTCAAAAGTCGTCGAAAAACTGCAAAGGTTATCTTCCAGAGAATGGCTGAATGGGCAGAGAAAGCCTGGGGAAATGGCTTTCACTCAGCCTTTCAACCAATCAACTTCGTCAACAACCATCTGTGGCGCATAACCTTGGGAGCTGACTTCCCTGAAGATCCGATGTCCCCCCCAGATCCCATCATAGCAGTCCAAAGAATACTCGCACCAGATGGGAAGACCTACCTTCCCACCAGGAATCGAAGTGACAGTCACCTGCCACTGAAAAAGAAGGGAAAGCTATCCCTCAAAAAAGCCAACACAAGCAAGGCTAATCCTTCCAAACATTCGAAGTCTGCAGGAAAACGAAAAGCGTCTGCACCTCAACTTCCTCCAATATCCGAAGAAGACGAACCTGCACTTAAAAAGAAAAAGAAGGAAAGCAACACTCCAAAGAAGAAAAAGAGCAAGTCCACTACTCCACTGAAAAAGAACGAAGCTGACATTCTCGAAGAGGTATTGGCTTCCGAGGCGCACGAAAAAATCTTTATTGAAGAAATCCTCAAGGAGGATTGGCACTAGGAGACAGCCAAGAAATTGATTATCTTAACCTCGAAGATTTTAACTCGAGCGGAGATTTTGTAGTCACTGGTGAAGATTCTCGACCTATCAACACCATTCCATCAACCTCTACCGATGCTGCCACAACTTCAAAATCTAATGCAATCGTTCCTGTTCATCATCACCCATCAAACTTCCCCGATCCTGACAGATCCGATGAGGTAACTTCAATTCTTCAACCTTTTATAAATTTAAGTGCTGCAGCCAAAAAACTATGTGAAGAGGTGAACAATTCACATACACAATTGGAGCTCCTTGCACAAAAGTTAATCAAGAGCAAAAAGGAAACAGAATCTGAAAAGGCTTCGAAAACTAAAGCACTTCAAAATTTCGAGGCTGAAAAAGGAAAGCTTCTTAAAGAGCATAAAGAAAAAATCGAAGCTTTGGAGACTTCTCATCATCTGGCCCTTGAAAATCTAAAATCTCAACATTCTACTGCCATTTCCGAGGAAAAGAAAAAATCTACCGAAGCTGAAGATCTTGGTAAGAAAACTCAAAAAGACCTGGAAGATTGCCAAACTCAATTGACTACGCTTCGAACAGGATTCGAGGAAGAAAAGAAAGCTGCCGTCAAGAAAGCCGAAGCTGTTGTTGGTTCTGTGATGCTTAATGGTATCAAGAAAGCTCAAACTGATACAGCTATCAATCTTCTTCGAGAAATCCATGCTGCCTATCCACGGTTGAATTTAACAGAATTTTGGAAGCAAATCCCAGAAGAAGAACGTCCAAAGGAAGCATTCGAGGTGCCACCAAGCTCCTCAGAAGAAGATGATGCTTCTGATGAATCATCGGAAGAAGAGGATGACTAAACAATTGATTATGTATGTTGCACTTGTTTTTTGTGTGTTTTAATTAAGTAATTTTCTCCTTTTTGCGAGCTTCAAGTTTTATCCGATGAAACAAGCATTTTCTTATCATTTCAAATTTCTGGTGTACATATAAAACATGGCACTTCAAATATTAGATGCACTCATAAGACGTGGCACCTCGAAAATTAGATGCACTCATAAGACGTGGCACCTCGAAAATTAGATGCACTTATAAGACGTGGCACCTCGAAAATTAGATGCACTCACAAGACGTGGCACCTCGAAAATTAGATGCACTCATAAGACGTGGCACCTCGAAAATTAGATGCACTCATAAGACGTGGCACCTCGAAAATTTGGTTGTTTCTTCAAAGCTATTGCTTCGGAAAATTATTCTTGGTCAACTTTCAAAGATGATCAGTCTTTGCCAAGTCACCAAAATAATAAATCACCCATCATACTAAACAACCAATGGCCAAAAGAAATTTTATTAAAAAATTCAATATTAACCAGACACCTCGTTAAAACCTTTCTGGGCCAACAGATAAGGAAAGAGTATGTCTGTTTTACAAAAATTCGAAGTTTGATTTTACTCACAATACAATTTCAAATGCTCTATATTCCAAGGGTGCTTGAGCATCCTCCCCTCGTGATCAGACAACCTGTAGGAACCTGGCTTGACCTTCATTTTGACTTCATAAGGACCCTCCCAATTCGGAGCCAATTTTCCGAGGTGCTTGTCCTTAGTATGAAGAAATACTTTTCGCAATACTCTATCGCTAACCTTGAACTCTCTCCTCTTAACTTTAGCATCGTACCTGCTTCTCATTAAGGTTTGATAATGAACCACATTCAAATGCGTTTTGACCCTTATTTCCTCTAACAAATCAAGCTCAACTCTTCTAGCTTCATCATTATCTACTTCGGAATATCGTAATAACCTGTAGGAAGGCAATGTAGATTTAGCAGGGCACACAGCGTCCATTCCATACACCAAAGAAAAAGGAGTCTCTTTTGTGGCCTCTCTAGGGGTTGTTCGATATGCCCACAACACTTCTTGAAGATAATTTGGTCATTTCCCTGCTGCTCCTGCCAAGTTTTTCTTTAAACCCTCCAAAATAGATCTATTTGTAAATTCCACCTGCCCATTTGCTTAGGGGTGGAAAGGAGTAGAAAAGCATTGTTGTATTCCTTTCGAAGAGCAAAAAGAATCCATTTCCTTGTTATTAAATTGGGGACCATTGTCCGTTGTTATTTTCCGAGGAACTCCAAAACGGTAGCAGATGTTACTTAGAATAAACTTGATTACATCCTTAGCTTTTGTTCCAGCTAAAGGTTCTGCTTCTGCCCACTTCGAAAAATAATCAACTGCAACAATAATCATCTGTCTTCCACCTGAAGCCATAGGTAATGGTCCTACTAAATCAATCCCCCACCTATCGAAAGGAACCGCCTCAGAAATTGTCATTAGGGGTACTGCTGGTTTATGTATTAAATGTGCATATCTCTGACAAGTATCACAGCTTCGAACTAATAGCTTGGCATCCTGCAATATGGTAGGCCAATAATACCCTGCCAACAATACTCTACGCGTTAAAGCTTTGAATTCACAATGAGCTGATCCATCTCCATCGTGTAATTCAGATAAAATGTTTTGAGATTCATGCTTGCTCAAACATCTTAATAAGGGCCTCGACACTGACCTCTTATATAATATCCCATCCAACACTTCATAACCAAGAGCTTTATTCCTTATTCTCTTGAGCGAGTGTTTATCAAGAGGTAGTATTCCCTTTGTAAGAAAGTTTAATAAGTCAGTTCTCCAATCTCTTTGAATGCTCGTCGAATCATTTGTTACCTCCTCAACAAATTCACACTGCTCAGAGTTTGATGTAATCGAAGGCAGTGGTTGTGTCACGATCCATGGATATTCTTCAGAGTAAGCCATTGTTGCCAAAGAATCAGCCATTGTGTTGCTACCTCTTCAAATATGCTTCACCTCGACATTTTCAAATTGTGCCATCATACCTCGTAGCTCTTGCAAGTACAAAACCAAACGATCCTTTTTAGCTTCTGAAACCCCTTTAACATGGTTAACTACCAACTGCGAATCTGTTTCTAAGCGCACAAATATTGCTCCACAAATCTTTGCTAACCGCAACCCTGCTAGCACAGATTCATATTCAGCTTCATTGTTCGAAGCATGAAATCCAAATTTTATAGCTTGAAACATAAACTCCCCTGTTGGTGCCACCAATTCAACTCCTGCACTCGACCCTTTATTACTAGATCCTCTATCAGTTCGTACTGTCCACGTCGGATTCGTGTTCACTTTTTCACCTTCTTTCTCTTCGGGTCTACTCGAATGAAACTCAACCAAGAAGTCTGCTAAGGCTTGAGCTTTGATAGCTGTTCGAGGAGAGAATAACACGTCGAAATCTCCTAATTCTACAGACCACTTAGTCATCCTCCCTGAGATATCTGGCTTTTGCAATACATTTTTCAATGGATAGGAAGTTCGAACCACAATCGTATGTGCCTGGAAATAAGGACGCATTTTTCTCGCTGCCACTACTATGCACAATGCCAATTTTTCGAGCTTCAAATAACGTTTTTCAGCATCAACCAAACTTTTACTGACATAGTTGACGGGCCTCGAAATTCTTGAATCTTCACTGATCAAAACTGCACTCACTGCATAATCCGATACAGCTATATACAAAAACAGTTGCTCACCTTCTCGAGGCTTTGATAATATTTCAGGAGTGGACAAAAGATTTTTGATCTTAACAAAAGCTTCTTCACAATCCGAAGTCCACTCAAAATTATTAGGTCGACGCAGCACCTGGAAAAAAGGCAAGCACTTATCTGAAAATCGAGAAATGAATCTGTTCAAAGCTGCTAACCTGCCCGTTAACATCTGCACTTCTTTGATATTCCGAGGCGAAGACATTGATATCAGAGCCTTTAATTGTTCTGGATCCACTTCAATTCCTCTTTCACTAATTACATACCCCAGAAACTTACCAGATCGGACTCCAAACGTAAATTTCTCTGGGTTCAACTTCAATTGTATGGCTCTGAGATTCAAAAATGTCTCTTCTAAATCATCAATGTGTTCATCATCACTTTTGCTTTTAATAAGCATATCATCGATGTACACTTCGATATTCCTCCCTATTTGTGAATCAAACGCCTTATTCATCAACCTTTGATATGTAGACCCAACATTCTTCAATCCAAACGGCATCACTCTATAATAGTGTAAACCTCGATCAGTAATAAAAGTTGTGCTCTCTTCATCCTCTGGATTCATTCGAATCTGATTATACCCTGAAAATGCATCCATAAATGTTAAAATTTTATTTCCAGAAGTAGAAACCACTAACTGGTCAATTCGAGGCACTGGAAAATGATCTTTTGGGCAGGCCCTGTTTAAATCTGTGAAGTCTACACACATTCTCCATTTTCCGCTCTTCTTTTTCACCACCACAGGATTAGCCGTCCACCTCGGATAATTGGACTCCCTGATATGCCCCCATCTTATACAATCTATCTACCTCACCAACTATGGCCTCAGATTTTTCCAACGAAAAAGCTCTCCTTTTTTGAATTATCGGCTTGATCTTCGGATCCACTGCCAAGCTATGACATATGATATCACTTGGGACCCCTACTACATCCTCGGACCTCCAAGAAAATACATCCAAATTCTTAGACAAAAAATTCAACAATCTTTCTCGCATTAATAAAGACAATAAAGTCCCAATTCGAAGTACTCTGCCATTATTGAAGACGTATTCTTCTATTTCTTCACTTACCACCACAGAACTCGGGGTTGACCTCGGATCATCAATTCCCTCATCTGTACCACCAGAAGACAACCCCCCAAACTGCTAATTCTCCATTGGATCATCAATACTTTTGCCACGTAGTCTAAACGCAACAACGTAACACTCTCTTGCCACTTTTTGATCACTTCGAACTACGCCGACTCGATCCCCGATCACATACTTCAAACATTGATGAACCGTAGAAACTATAGCATACATTTTAGCCAACCATGACCTTCCAAAAATAGCGTTGTAGCTCGATGGACAATCTACGATCATAAAAAGTACTTGTACTTTCTTTTTGAAAGGCCCTTTTCCCAAAGAAATCTCACCTTCGAACTCCCCTATCACGTTTTCTGTTGTGCCAGTAAACCCAATGATAGTTCTCTCTGACCTTTCTATTCGAGGCGGAGCGGTTAATCTATCATATGTTGATTTGAACAACACATTAGCAGAGCTCCCGGTATCAATCAGCACTCGTCGAATCTCCACCCCACATACTTCTGCTCCTATGACCACTGCATCTTCATGTGGCCCAGTAATTCCTCTCAAATCATCCCCATCGAAAATTATAAATGGGATACCTTCTTGTTGCTTAGGTGTGGCGATGCTCCTCCCTCAATTTGACGCGTTAAATTCACTATATGTCTCTTCCTCAAATTATTAGTGTTGTTAATCATTGAATCTCCCCCAAATATTGTCAGTGACTCAAAGAAGGCACACAAATCTCGAACACGTCCCTCACGCCTCGGCTCATCTACTGACATCAACAACAACCGACTAGGGTCTGGGTCTACATATTCCGAAGCGACATCAAACTCATCACCTGCAACATCTAAAATCATCAGTGCAGTTTCCTGCTTAGAATTAGGATTACCAATTTTTTGAGTTACAACTTTAGCATTCTTTTTGACATACTCCAGCAGCTTTCCATTTTCTATCAGAACCCGCATCTCATTCTTCAAAGCAATACAATCATTTGTATCATGCCCAATATCATCATAATACCTGCAGTACCTGTTATTGCGCTCCTCCATTGGTCTATTAATCGCCGCTGGATTTCTGAAATTTACTGTTCCCTTGTTTTTTTCATATATCGATGCCACACTTTCGGTCAAATCTGCATAATATTCTGGTTTCACCCATACATTAGATCTTGGTTTGAACTGGTATTGATTACTAAAGTTGTGATGATTAGCACCCCCTTGATACGAACTCGAACCTCCTCGGTAAGTAACATTTTGATTGCCCCTCGCCCTTGAGGAGCTGTTATTCGAAGCGTTCGCTTGGTTATTTCCCCCCTGAGCATTCCCTTTATGAACAACAACATTTCCTCCTCGAACTCGAGTGGACTCTTCGACCTTGATCTGGTCTTCAACCTGGGCCATGAGAGCTCCAAACGTTAATGCTCTACGCCTTGTTGTTTCATCGGCTAAATCTCCAGGCAACAATTCTTGTCGAAACGCCGCCATAGCCACCAATTCCTCACAGTCATCTAATCCCGCTTTTGTCGACACAAATCTCTTGGTATAATCCTTTAGCTTTTCTCCCACAGCTTGCTTACATTGTATTATTGTATCTCCATTAGCTCTCATTTCTTTGCTTCCCACAAACTGTCTTCGAAAAGCTGTGTAAAAGTCTCTAAAATTTGCAATAGACTCCTTAGGAATCTTGTTATACCATTTTAAGTCAGTTCCTTTGAATGTCTGAGAGAAGGCCCTGCAAACCAGCCTATCATCGTCCTCGAAGTTGGTCATATAGTTCTTGAATTGCTCTATATGATCATCGGGATCTTGAGTTCCATCGAACTTATCAATTTTAGAAATGTCAAACCGCCTCGGAAGCGGCACAGATCTGATCTCACGAATCAGCGGTGAATCCCTCCAATCCACACCTTGAACATACTGGTCCTCATTCCTCATTCCCACAGTAGCATACAAACTTGGCTCCCCGATATATTTCCGAGGAGAATACACTTTCCAAGGAGAATTCACTCGCCTCTCCTTCTTTTGCCTTCATTCCTTATACACTTTAGCTGGCCTAAATTCATATTCTCCCTCTCTTGAATGACCTTGAAAATGCTTATATCTCGGTGTTTCATCCGATTCCGAATCCTCATCATCTTCTTCACTAGAATACACATATCGTCGCTTCTGCAACTTTCCCTTCTTTTTCATTCCACTGTGCTCCTTCCTATGTTCAAAACGTATTTTACGTCAAATACCTTGAACATCATCGTCGTCATTCGACTGATCTGACTGATCATCCTGAGCACCTCTGGATATTTCAGACCTGAGTTTAGCGTTATCATTAGCTTGCTTCATTTGAGCAAACTCCTCAAGCTCTGCCACCTTTCTTATTAACTCCTTCATTTTTCCTTCAAAATCGAATTGATTTGATTGAATCGGAACTGGCTCACCTGCTTCTTTTTCTTGCAGATCAGATTTCAATGTTCCCATAGCCTTTCGAACAGACGGATTGTCACCTTCTTCTGAATTCATCTCCGATCAACGAAAATCTAAACAAAATACTCCAGAAAACGAAAAAACTCGAACGAAATGCTTCAGAAAACGAAAAAACTCGAACGAAATGCTTCAGAAAACGAAAAAACTCGAGACTCGATTTTTGATCTATCGATCAAGGTATCTTCGCCCCCTCTTTCTAGCGCCAATTTGGTATGAACAGAAAGTAACTAGAGAAAATAGAGAATATCTTCTTAGAATCAACAAAGAGATTTTTTAGAAGTGAATATTGTCTTTCTCCTCTGAATATTTCATAGGCGTAACCAACCTTCACAACCTCTTTAAATAGGCCTGGTAAGTTAGTTACAAGAGCGGTTACATGAAAGGATATTTACAGTTCAGTCCCTATATTTCTTATAAGGCTTAATTAAACTCTATATTAATAGAACTTATCAATTAATTCCTTATTAATTACATTTAGGTCCCTGAAGAATATATTTCCTTATCATAAACGAAACAATATACAAAGCCATTAGTGAGGAGGGGGAGGTGGAGGGGGAGGGGGGTTAAGCTGTCAAGGATGTAGTTATTTTTTTTTATGTTTATGTGCTATATGTTACTCTATTAACTATCAGAAGATGTACTCACAACATCGGTATCTTATGTCGAGTACCTTCAAAACACAAGCACTATAATTGGTACGAAATAATAAATGATAAGTTAGTTGAGTCAATTCAACCTTGTGTCTTTGATAAACCTAATAAAATTATCAGATTTGTTTTAATGGTTAGCATATTGCTATATAGTTAAACAAGTAAAAACCAGTTATAATGATGCTGATATGTTTTTTTATACAACCATTCATCATGAAGCATACAACGTTTGTGCAAGGAGAAGCAAATGCCAACATGATTCCAATATGCTACAAATGGTGTGGATTAAAATTAAAATCATCAAACTTAGATATAAATTAAAAGATGCACCAGCTCAGAGATGATGAGGTATCAAATATTTTAGTATTGCACGTTATAGTTACAGTAGAATTGCCTTTTTAGTTGTAGTAGAATTGTAGGCTCAATTGCAATAGTCTCGCATCTTCAATTGTAGTAGAATAACATGTTTAGTTGAAGTAGAATCTCATGTTGGGTTGCAGTAGGCTCGCATGTTATAGTTGCAGTAGAATCATACGTTTAGTTGTAGTATAATCACATGTTTAGTTGTACTACTCTCGTATGTTTTAGTTTGCAGTAGAATCATGCGTGAGCTGAAATTCAATCAGATGTTTTAGTAACAGTAGTCTCGCATGGTTTAGTTTGCATAAAATTTTCATGCTTAGTTGTAGTAATCTCATATGCTGAGTTGAACTAGTCACATATGTTTTAAAGAGTTGTTTATCGTTTCATAGGTTTTGGAAGGCGAGTTACCTCTAACAGCGATGAAAATAAGTGCATTTAGTAGGGGATAAAGCTTGTGGGCATGATCTGATAGATGACCCAGTTGGGAACCCAGATCCTGTACAAAATGTAAGCATTAAGAATATGACTAAATCAGTAGCAGCAAAACCAACAAAAAATCATTCACACCCCAGACAACCACCTACCAGAACAACCAGTATAACCCCAACTACCATAACCCGAATACACCAGACCACAACTACTGGAACCAAAAAAAGAAGACTCAAACCCCCTTCAAAAAGACCAAAATTGTTTAGAGCTGACTTTCATGTTGGTTTCATCCTAGGTGAATTTATCAAACAAAAAAAGAAGACTCAAACCCCCTTCAAAAAGACTATACTACCCTCCAAGAATACTGTAAACACCTCCAAGAATATTGTAACAACCTCAAAGAATACTACAACCACATCAAAGAACACTGAAACCACCTTAAAAAGAAGATTATGATCACTTACAAGACGTAACAATACGTACGTGTGTTCTATGGAGTTCTACCGTATGGAGTGTTCGCTTAAAAAGGAGAGGAAAAAAGTAAGTATATATTTCTCTTCTAGTCTCACTTGTTATATCTGTTTAATTTTTACAGTCGTGTACATCTCATACCAATATGTCTCGTATTGTTTTTACAAGTCAAAGAGAAACATAAATTTATAGCCGAGTTACATCGTCAGCTGGAACCAGTCGAATCAGTACCACCACCAGTTAACAAAGAAATCCCACCGGTGCCACAATAACACTAACGAGAACGACATACAGAACACCCACGAGAACGACAAGCAGAATACCCACGATAACAATAAATAGAACACCCACCAGAATAACAAACAGAACACCCACAAAAACACGCATCTGAATAACAAACATAACATCAAGTGAACCCAACAGTCGAACCAGTCAACCAACCAGACCAATTGAACCACCCACTCCCATATGAACAAAAAAAAATCGACACCAACCATAATAAGAAAAAAACCCCATGGAAAACAAGGGAAACCCTACACTACTAATAAATATTATGTGGAAGTCCCGTATTTTTGCTTTATAAACGATCTCTCTTTATTTGTAACATTAGTTTTGCACTATAATATTGCACAAAGTCATATATTTCATCTTCTGTATGTTCTTATATAAGCCTCACACTAAAATTTTTATGGTTTGGCATATATTTATTGTTTATATATTTCAACCTTGTTTACACCAACCAAAACAAGAACTAGTCAGCTCACACCCAAAACAACCCCAACACCAACAACCCGAACCAGAACCAACCAACCCATAGCCAGAAGAACCTCAACATGGACAACCAGAAACAGAAGCAGGTAACCACAGGCAGAAGAAGCCAAACTTCATCAACCAGAATCCGCACCAGCCAGCTCACAACTAGAAGAACCCTGCATAGACGACCCAAACGACAAACACCACTAACGCGCAAAAAATAAGCATCACCATCAAAATTAACTAATATACCATTCAAAATATATGTATAAAAGAATAAGAAAATGATTTTGTTTTACATATCAGACACAATCCTATTATGATCAAATGATAAAAACGAGGTTGATGTTGTCATGGCACAAACTTGGGATGCTTTCATAGATGATATACAAGTTTGTTGTGTCATGGATATAATTAGTGACACTGCTATAAAATAGGTAGAGACAAAATCATGGGTACAAGTGTGTGAAGATGTAAGTGGACTTTAAGTAGATAAGTTTCAGCTTTGGATATATTTTGTCACATACGATATATTTCTAAAACACTAGACTTGTAATATGTTGTAGGGTTGTGAAAGACTATAATTTATGTTACTTATAACACATCACGCATGTTTATTATACTTGGTCTTGTGTATTTTTATTTCCATTTGGATCACATGTTTGCTTTTAATAAATGAGATGTGTCGATGTCTCGTATCAATCATGTATGTATGTCTAGTCTCACATGTTTTTTAATGAGACGTGTCGATGTATCACACGCCTACTTGATACTTGACTGGCCTCACATGTTTACTTTATGAGAACCTGGTCTTGAGTATTATTTTAATACATATCTTGCATATTATTTGGCACTCTATCTCACACTTTTCAGATAAAAAAGACAAGTGCAAGAGGACGATAAATGACATGAATGGCCATTTTTTTGAAGAAACACAGTGTGAGATACCAGAGCAAAATGTGATTTTCCTTGATTATAAAATAAATACACCAACAAAGCAAATGATTAACGTTTGTGAATACCATAAAGTATATAAGATACTAAGGGCAGAAAAACAAGAAGATCTAAAAGTGTGGTATTTACCACTATTTCATAGACCCTATCGCATGAATCTCGTGTAAGTGATGTGATGGCACTACCCAATGAAAGTGGCATGGGCTTTAAGGTAATATATACAAGCTTCACAATATAACAGTGACCCATTGTCACAAAAATTATTTATATTACTCCTCAGTCTCACCTCTTGTATAAAATTTCCCCAACTTGTCATTTGATAGGTTATTGACACTTATAATGATAAGATACTTAGAAATCAAGTTGGAAGTACCATCCAGAAGTTTGGATGGTACTTATAGTGGTAAATTTCCCGCGATAAAACATTATGGTCATACAACGGTAAGTATACCTAAAATTAGGTGCTATAATTAGACAAAACAAGTTCATAATACTGTGTCGTAATGCAGATTTCACTAGCTATGAAGAAACATCTAGCCAAAATAGTTGACGATATATTCCTCATTATGCCACAAGATAAGTATTATGTGTTGGTTATAATATGAACCATCTAAAAAATAGAATGAACCATTGGCTATTGCTGATTATTGACCTTAAACAGGAGTAGCAACAAAGTGAAACCCATTGTTGTCTCCTAAGGCAAAATAAGAAAAATTGGTGAGTCACTGGTAAATATTTTTTTATTGGTCTCGCACATAACATTTTAACTGGTCTCGCCTCTTGTCAAAAGTTGATGTACCTTTAGAAAACAAAATTCATACTTACAAAAAAAAGTCATAAGACGCAAACACGAAAAACATATCCCACAACAGAAACCAGGAGACGTTGACTATGATGTTTTTGTTTGTGAATACGCTAAAAACTTTATCCATAATGGGTTTATTCCTGATGAATATAGTGAAGACATGTGTCCATTGATGACAGTGTGGATGCTTTATCATATCATTAGTAATGAGAACACAAAAGTCTTTTAGAAGCTCTCTCGATAGAGTAATTTGTGATGTTACCTATTTTGTAAACTTAATTATTTTATAAGTAATATATTTTGTAAATAAACAAAGAATTTTTTTTGTAAACTATTACAAGTCTTGCTTAATTTAATTATGATAATCTCACATGTTTAGTTGTAATATTCCCTTATCTTGTTTTGCTCTGATATCACATATTTTAATTGGTGTAATCTCGAATGTTTTGTTGCATTTGTTACTTAATTAGTCTCTTCACGACACACATGTTTAAATTCCATGCATTCTCGCGTAGTCCTCATCCACTCCTAATCATTATTTTTAGTAAATTATCGTTTTCCAATCAATTTTCATATCAATATTTAAACTTGTAAGTTATTTTTAATTGGGAAACTTATTGGTTGACTTGACAAAAATAGACAACTAATAATAACTAAAGCAATGACTATAAAACAACTATCGAGAATGGGCTAGTTCACCAATATGAATGGCTTATTTCATTAATTTGTTCATCTATAAATTAAGTTTACAACTATAATAGGGTTTCCTACATAAAATAACTCACAATCTACTCCAAAATAACTCACAAACTTCAAAATGGTTCCCTTAATTGATATCTCCTCTGATGATGAGTCTAACGACTCAAGTTATGATAACTTATCTTTTGAGGACCACCGATGAATACTCTTCGTATTATTATGATAAGGAGAGCTTCTACGTTTTTGTTAAAGATTATTCTCCAAACTATTTTTTTGTATTCTGAAAATGAAGACGACTTGTATAACTCACCTTATTCTCTTCTTTTAACTAAAAAGAGAAAATTAAGCGAAATAAAGGATGTAGAAGATGAGGACGAACAAGAGGAGGAAGAAGAAGACGATGAAGAATAATAAGAGGAGGAAGACGAAGAGGAAGCAGAAGAATGCGAGGAATAAGAAAAAGATACTAACAAATGAGACTCTTCTTCCGATGTTTAAAAATTTCTATTTTAATGCTTTTGTTGTTATCTAGCACGGTTTCCAGCTCAATTTCAAATATATTTTTAAATATTTTTCAGGTTTAAATTATAATTTTTTTGAGTTTTGATTGCAAAAATATAATAACGTTTTTCATCTTTATTGTATGTCATTTATGTCATCTCACATTGTTGTACATGTCTAAGTATTTATGGTCTCATGTAATTCAAACGTTGAAAGTTTACCAACTATTTTTTGTATTTATTCAAGTCTCTAATGCCTTTATAAATAGAATCATATGCCATTATACACAAGCTCTAATGTTTCCATACTCTATATCTAGAATTGCATAGTTAGTTGATGTAGTCTTACAAGTTTTAGTTGCAGTAGAATCACATGTTTTAGTTGCAGTAATATCACATGTTTGGTTGAAGTAAAATTACATCTTTAGTTGAAGTAGATTCTCACGTTTAGTTACAATATTCTTTCATGTTTTAGTTGTAGTAGGATCACATGTTTAGTTGAATTAGAATTACATATTTAGCTACAAGAAGAACGTGTCTTGAATTCCATATAGCAACGTTATAATCTTCTCTGAACTTAAAAGAAACTAAAAATTGATTTCGCAAAGATCTTTTCGGTAAACCATTGAAGAATTTACCTATGAGAGTAATTTTAGAAGTCTGGATTATATCAAAATTCTCAGCAACAATGTGAGGTTTGAAGTCTGGTTGTAATGCTCTCTTCTTTGTATTGACAGTATGAACATATGACTTAATGCTATATTTCTGTTTTGCAGGTATCGATAATCTATTTTTTTATTGAAGAATACTGAAATATTCATCTTCAAAAATATTGTTATTATTGATTTTTATGAAAAATGACTCGAACGCAATCTTGATGGAGAAACAAAGAAGAAGCGAAGAACATAAGACTTCTTGGATATTTCTTGATTGTTAAAAAAACCATTAAAAATCACGCTATAAACTTATTATAAGCTCAATAACGAATAAATATTCCAAAATGAATTAAAAAAATTACTACTTAAAAAAAATATATAAGGCATCAACATTTTTATTTTATTTTGTTATAAGCTCATTATATTTTGTTTTAGTTTCCAAACATCTCTTATCCGAAAGAAACCTTCGTGGTAGTATCTTACTACTAAACTAATCTCATATACAAAGATTTAATATCCCAATCTTATTACAAACTATACCTTTACTAAATAAATAAAGAAATATATTAATTAATATTATGCATATATAATATATCAATTTTTTATCAAATAATCATCATGAGATTTTAATATTCATAATTATATATTTTTAAACAAAAAGATGACTTATTAATTTTGAAATTTTTACGATTATCGGTCTCATTAGATCTTTTTAATCTTGATCAATGAATGTTGGATCATTACGAATCAAACTTGATCTTTGACTTTTCGAAAAGACGTAAAATGGAATTTCACTTTAATTCAAGAGTGAGTCTAAAACATGAATTGAACTTTTATCTTCATTTTAAAAGAAAATATCACCGAACTAATAATCAAGTAATAGTATCTTCGAAAATTTCATCTTCTTGTGTCTATTTGGTTTTTCTTAAGTAACGGTTTTCATCACTTTTAGAATGTGCGTGGAACTTGACATAATCAAATATTTTTTATTAAGTATTTTTTTATAGACGTTGTTTTGCTTAAGACAGCACCAAAAGATTTTGGATTGTAAAATCATCAAATTATCTTTGGATGATAGAGTGACAACCGTATTTTCTAATCACTTTTTTTTATAGGATTCCATCTTTAGAGGGATCAAAGATCTTCGAGATATTTCCATGTAAACCATTTATGTATTAATTGAGGAAATGGTAACATATCCTACAAAAACTAGTGTTCTAAAATGACAAAGGAAGCCATATATTGAGACCTGCGTAGATAGACTGTTATAACATACTATTAAGTTATTGATAGATAATACTATACGTTCTGCAACTTAATAATTGAATCAACTGAAGGTAGGTGAAAGATTAAACATATTCGAGTAGTATAACCTTTGAATCTGAAGTAAACTATAGCAATTTAGACTATACAAACAACAAAGAAAGAGAATATATGGGAATTAGTTGACTCCACAGATTTTTGGTTGGATATTTTGTTTATAAGGCTCAGATGATAGAATTAAGCTATTTATCCTCAAGCCATAAATAACCAACATTTAAGCTTTGAAGGAGTGTAATATTTCTTAGTTGAGCAAGGACCTGATCTTGGCAAAAGTCTTATTTCATTTTCCATTTGGCAATCCAATCGACAACTTGGTCTTACTTCTTATAGATGTGTATTAGATTCATAAAAGAGGAAATAAGTTTTCTACAACAATTAGTAGTAGGGGCCATAAACCATAAAGCTTTATTTTTTGATAACATTGCAAAAAATATGATAAAATCAGTTTCCATGTCTAAATGGTGGAAGCCATTTTTCTTGCATAATAAGAAACCATATAAAAGAGCTTTACCTTTTGCTATTGCAAGAGATTTCTTACCATAAAATCTTCCAAAACCAGCAAGCATATCACCATTTTTTATTTCGAATAAGACCACAACTACTAGACTCATCATTAAAGAGGCACGAACCATCCATGTTTAGTTTTAGTCTATTGCTTGTTGGATGTCTCCATTTGAGTGAAATGAACTTACTTGTATTGGTTAAGTGGTGGAAGAAACCAAGGTTATAGGTTATCTTTGTATCACCTTGCCAGTAAGCATTTTTATTGAGTTTAACACAATCATGCTTAGAGATAATAAAGATAATATGATCCGATATAGTTTTGACAAAAACATTTTGCTCATGGGACTTGGATTTATTTATAGATGAACATATAACCCAATAAATTATTAATAGGATAGTAGGAATAAAAGTTGATCCCGCAACTCTCTTCTATTCTGTCTCTAGCACTTAGCGTAAACAATGGCCAACTAACACACTTTTGTCTAAACCCGGGTAAGAGATTTTTAGATATAAGAACAATTGTGATTGGTAAGGATATTGATGCTGAACTCCTCACTCCAAAGAAACCAGATTTTATTAGAAGCGTTGGCAGTGTAGTTAGTAAAGTCAAGCCTTGTAGCAATGCCATTCAGCTTCTCTACCTTGACCAAAGGTTCTTGTATAACAAGTAATTTAATTTTCTCTTTGATAATATTGGATTTAAGTATTCTAGCTGTAGAATTATTGTTGATGCCATATATGTTCTAACTAATCATCCTTATCATTATTAGAGAGAGGTAGGTGATACTTGTTAGTCCCTGAGTATTTCAGATATTTGATGACTAATCAGTTATGTTTCTTCCATTTTTAGCAGTATTAAGCTTCTTATTGAGAATTTCATGAAATTTCTTGTCAGTATCATTAGCTTTGAGAGTTGGTGTATTAGGAGTGATGCCAATATTTCATGTTCAGAAGTCACCTTACCAGAGATTAAATTTTCATAATCTAGAGAACAGTTATGTTTATAACCTTCCTCTAACGTCTGGATTTAATCTATTATTTCTATATCTGATGGATTTATTTCTCATGTCGTGGTTTCCTGCAAGCTGCTACTTGTTGAAGGATCTTTGGATGTTGTAGGATTGTCTTAAGGCTTATTGTTGGTGATGTTCTTTCACATTCTTTGAACATGATTAATGACTATTAATTTAATCTTTGGTTGAAGAACTTTACCAGTTGTTTATGTATTTTCTGTTCGGGTAAGTTTACCATTGTTATTTTCTGTGGCATTTGGGGTTGAGTTGGTCATATGGTTATTACTAGTATTCTCAAACATATTTTCATAAGAGATTGTTGTGGATTTTATTGCATATTTCCTGGTTATTGCCGATATGATAACATGTGCTGCAATATTTTGGGAGATTTTTGTAACTAATAGAAAATAAACAACCTTGATTAATAACACTTCCAATCCATATTATGTGCTGAATTTTCTTCGAGATATCCATTTCAATCCGCGCGAAACTAGCGTTATTATAGGCTTTATTTTTGTCTGGGAAATTATCTTGTAAAGAACCCCAATAGTAGAAGCAATATATGTCATTATGTTGGTGTTGTACATATATTTTGAGATTCTTTCAATTCTTACCAGACTAGAGATAGTGCACTTTCATATTTTGTATTGAATACTGAAGTCAATCATCGTAATCTCATCGATGAATTTTCGGCGGTCCAAAAGCTTCGAGACCATAAATTATAGACGTCTTCTTTTAGATCAAATTCAAGAAGAACGTATCTTGAATCCCACCCAACAACGCTATAATCTTCTCTGAACTTAAAAGAATCTAAAAATTGATTTAAAGATCTTTTGGGTAAACCATTGAAGAATTTACCTATGAGAATAATTTTAGAAGTATTGATTAACTAATCTTCCACTGTTTGTGGATACTGTAGTGACATGTGATCAAAATTCTCAGCAACACTGTCAGGTTTGAAGTCTGGTTGTAATGCTCTTTTCTTTGTATTGACAGTATCGACATATGACTTAATGCTATCTTTCTTTTTTGCAGGTATCGATACTCTATTTTTGAATTGAAGGATACTGAAATTTTCATCTTAAAGAACATCATTATTATAGAATTCCATGAAAAATACCTCGAACGCAGCTTTGATAGAAAAAAAATGAAGAAGGGAAGAACATAAAACTTTTTGGAGCTTTTTTTATTGTTAAAAAAACCATTAAAAATCTAATTTATAAATTTATTATAAATTCAATAAACGAATAAATGTTCCAAAATTAATAACTAACTTTTACAGGTTAAAATAACATAAAGCATCTACATTTTCATTTTATTTTGTTATAAGCTTATTATATTTTGTTTTAGTTTCTATTTAAAATTACTAATATGACTTGTATATGCTATAAAAGACTTCTAAAATTAAATATTAAAAATTGAAATTAAAAAATTGTTTGTACGCCATACAATTTTATATTCTAGATACAAATGTGGAATATTAAGATATTTATTTTCAAATTAGATCTATTACAAATAGATCTAAAGTTTCATAATATTTAATTTTACTATGTAGTAACTAAAATATGAAATGATAAAAATATAATAAATATTCTATCGGTAATTCATTTTGACGTAATATTGCGTGTCTCTTTTCACTACGTACAAATATGGTCACCTTTCACGTCAATATCATTTGACTCTCATTTACGAGCTCCTTTGCATTTCTCGAGGGTTGTCCACTATCTCTTTGGGTCATATTTATTACTCTTATCAACATTTTCTATACTACTACTACCTATTTACTTGATCGGTATTTTTATTTTTATTTTTGTTCATTTGCATTTGCATGTCTTGACAAACAATTTCCATGAATGTATTGTATACATTTATAACTCTAACCGATAGTAGTGCCTACTCTTTTTCAAACCTGATAAAGGTACTCGATCCGATAAGGCCTCTATCCATCACATCCATCCATAACTAGAACTAAAACTGTAATTCGTTAGATTTCGGAGTTATGACTTAAACAAACACTGTTTCGTGTTATCGGAATACTATTTAGACTTGTTGAAATAGATTATACAGTGGGAGGGAGCTATTAATATAAGGGCGTTCATTTTCTTTTGATGTTTCTTTTCATGGCGAACAGATTGCAGACAAAATAAAAATAATTTTTTCTTTTAAAATATTTTGTAAAGTATATGTTATATTAAATAATATTATATATATATATATATATATATAATATTATAATCATGTGTATAAAATGGATAGATGTTTATAAATTCGATAAAAAGAATTTATTTTCTTAATTCATACGAAATTAAAGTTTTTTATGATAATTTTTGAGATAAATATTCTTAAATCAATCATAAGCTATCTATTTAGTTGGATTATATTCTTACATTATTTATATCCTTAGGAATTATAATTGACATAAAATTTCTAGTTTTAATGATATCGAAAGTATATATATATATATAACATTCAATATCCAATATAAAACTTCTACCTAAATGAAGTCCAATATAAACCATTCAAGCCGAATACTGAAAATAAAAATGTAACTAAAATAATCTGCTGAGTAGAATTTCATGTTCCATAATAATTGGTTGATTGTAAATTTACTATTGTTACTAGTATTTCCTTAGTTTTATTTACATGTGTAATGCATATCTTGGCTTATTAGTTCAATTTGTCTTCAAAAGATCACATTAATATATACTAGTATAATATATACTAGTAAAATTTCATTGATTTTGAAACAAAGATAGTTTAGTAGGATGAGGTCTACTACTTATTTCAGCTCAGTAGTTTAGAGTATATTTGATCAAAATACAACCAAACAACTCGTTTCCGAAACAAACCTTCATGGTAATATCGGACTACTAAACCAATCTTATAGACAAAAATTTCATATCCGAGTCTTGTTACAAACTATTCCCTTCACTAAATTAATAAAGAAATATATTAATTAGTATTTCGCCTATATTATATATCAAATTTTTTTGTCAAAGGCTGATAATGAGATTTTAATATTCATAATTATATATATTTAAATAAAGAGATGATTTATTAATTTTGAAACTTTTACCGTTATTGGTACTATTAGAGCTATTTAATCTTGACCAATAAATGTTGGACCATTACAAATAAAACTTGATCTTTAACTCTTTGAAGAGACATAAAATGAAATTACACTTTAATTTAAGAGCAAGTCTAAAACATGAATTTGACTTTTATCTTCATTTTAAAAGAAAATTTCACCGAGTTAATAATCAAGTAATATTATATTTCGAAAATTTTCATCTTTCTGTGTTTATTTGGTTTTTCTTCAACAACAGGTTTCATCACTATTAGATTATGAGAGGAACTTGACATAATCAAATGTTTTTTATTAAATATTTTTTATAGATGTTACCTTGTTTAAGAAAGCACCAAAAGATTTTGGATTGTAAGATCATCAAATTATCTTTGGATGATAGAGTGACAACAGTATTTTCTAATCATTTTTTATAGAATTCTATCTTCAGAGGGATCAAAGCTCGTCGAGATATTTTCATGTACACCATTTGTGTATTAATTGAGGAAATGGTAACATATCCTACAAAAACTAGTGTTCTACAATGACAAAGGAAGCAATGTATTGAGACCTGCGTAGATAGATTGTTATAACATACAATTAAGTTATTGATAGGTAATACTATACGTTCTGCAACTTAATAATAGAATCAACTGAAGGTGAAAGATTAAACAGATTCGAGTACTATAACCTTTGAATCTGAAGTAAACTATAGCAATTGAGACTATGTAAACAATAATGAAGCAGAATATATGGGAATTAGTTGAGTCCACAGATTTTCGGTTGGATATTTTGTTTATGAGGCTTAGATGATAGAATTAAGCTATCTATCCTCAAGCCATAAATAACCAACATTTAAGCTTTGAAAGAGTGTAATATTCCTTAGTTGAGCAAGGACCTGATCTTGGCAAAAGTCTTATTTCATTTTCCATTTTAGTGTCCATTTGGCGATCCAATCGACAACTTGGTCTTACTTCCTATAGATGTGTATTAAATTCATAAAAGAAGAAATAAGTTTTCTACAACAATTAGTAGTTTTCTACAACAATTGCAAAAAATATGATAAAATCGGTTTCCATGTCTAAATGGTGGAATCCATTTTTCTTGCATAATAAGAAACCATATAAAAGAGCTTTACCTCTATTGCAAGAGATTGCTTACCATAAAATCATCCAAAACCAGCAATCATATCACCATTTTTTTATTTCTAATTAGACCACAACCACTAGACTCACCATTAAAGAGACACGAACCATCTGTGTTTATTTCGAGTCTATTGCTTGTTGGAGGTCTCCATTTGAGTGAAATCACCTTACTTGTATTGGTTAAGTGGTGGAAGAAACCAAGGTTATAGGTTATTTTTGTATCACCTTGCCAATATTCTTTTTAATGAGTTTAAGACAGTCACGCTTAGAGATAATGAAGAGAATATGATCAAATATAGTTTTGACAAAAACATTTTGCTCATGGAACTTAAATTTATTTCTAGATGAACATATAACCCAATAAATTATTAAGAGGATAGTAGGAATATGAGTGAAGTTTTTTGGGACCAAAACCAGCATCTAATAAGATGATATAGAGACATATGGTTGCTTATTAGCATACGAAATAAGTCTGTAAAATACTTCCGAACTTACCAGATTATAGGGCAATTAACAAATAAATGATTGCTAGATTCTATGCTATCAAACAATTGACGCTTGAAAGCAAGGCAATTTTTTTTTATTGTACCAACAGAGATCCATCCATTTAGCAGCCTCTAAAGAGTGAATGCGCACTTCTTTGGAGTGGTGTTGCTCCAAATCTTTTTAAAAAGATTGTATGTTCAACCTTTATCTCTAATATTTTTCCAAGTATATTTAGTATTGAATTCATTGGTTTATAAAAGCCAGTTTACTGAGTCGTCTTTATTTTCATGTATAGTTATTTTTTATTCTCTTAATATGAGAAGGAAGAACAACATCCTTTAATATATCCAAGTTACAGACTCCTTCATGCCACTAGTTTTTTATTTTATCTGCTTGGTACCACTTATTATTATGAGAGGGTGTGTGACACCATTTCTCTAACCAGAAATTAATGTTACCTATACCCATAACCAAGAAGATAAAACAATCAACAATTGCTCTCATGCTTATATTCTTTTCCAAGATTTCAACCCTTTAATTGTGGGTTGAATTTGAAGAGGGTGTTGCGATAAGGAATATATTTAATGCATATATTTAGACCATAATGATTTGTGCACCCTAAATTTAAACCAAAATTTTTAAAAAATAAGTTTTGTAAATCCTGAAGCCTTCTTATGTTTAAAAATCCTTCCTCATATTGTTTACACAAGATATACCATATTTACCATATGGTAGTTTGCTTATGGACAATTATTCCATATAGATATCTGCTTAATAACCTATCTATTCTAGAAATGACAGCTTTAAACATGATACATCTTTGCACATAATAAGATGGGATAACCATCAAGGTTGGTTGTATTATAATTATTTTTATACCAAAATACAGAATTTTACTGTTCCACTTTTGAATTTTATTCACAATTTTAGTGAGTAATTTCCTTATTACTTGAATGTATATTAATTGTAAGATATTTGAGGGTATGTTGCTATTCTTAAAACCTATTTGGTATTCTATTAATTTGATTCTCTTTTGAGGTATTCTTGAGGAAGTCATAAAGGAAGTTTTATGCTTGTCAATTAATTTTCCTGAAATGTCTTGGTTGTGATGCAGGAATATACTGAGTCTTTTGATGTTCTTAGATGATCCATTTACAAAGATGATAAAATCATCAGCAACGGCCAAACAATGTATGTCTATTGAGCTTCTAGTCTTATATCTCATATCTCTATTATCATAGAATAGTTTCTTAAGAACTCTAATTATGTATTCTTATTCTATAATAAAAAGGCTACGAGATACACGGTCCCATTTTCCTTACACCTTTTTTAGATTTGAAGTAGCCATAGAGTTCTTCGTTTATGATTATTGAGAAATATAATGCAGTAATGCCTTTCTTGATCAAGTCTAATAATTATTGATGAAAACCAAAAGCTTCAATTATCTGAAGGGTAAAACTGAATGATAGCCTATCAAAAGCTTTGGCTATATCTATTTTGAGCGTAACATTACCACCTCTAATTTTCTTGTTTAGATCATGTGGCAGTTCTTGTGTTAACAAGATATTCTCTTGTATGTTCCACCCCTTTACGAAGCCACCTTATTCCTCTTATATAATCTTAGGTAGTAGAATAACTAGTCTCTCATTAAGAATCTTAGATAATATTTTGTTAAATACAATGCAGAGGCTGATAGGTTTAAATTTAAGGAAGGCTTTGAGTGAGTTTACTTTAGGGATGAGATATATAACAATACCATATATGAATTATGAGTATTGGTTCCTTGAAGTAATCAATAATTTATGCATATAAATCCTTAGATATGATAGGCCAGCAAATTTGATAAAATTTTACATTGAAACCATCAACCCAAGAAACACAATTTATACACATGCTTTTGATTGAGTTGAGAATCTCATCTTCAGTTGGGAGACCATAATGTTTTTATTGTCATGATCAGCAATAAGCTCATGGATCATGTTTTTGAGGTTCTTAAGATCTTTGGTATTAGGCTATGATGATAAAAGAGCTTTAAAATGCTCTTCTACTGATTTTCATAAGATGAATTGCTCTTTAATTCAAGAAACTCCATTCAAAATTCTATGAATCTTGTTCTTTTTTCTTCTATTCTTCATATAATTATGGAAGCTTGATGAATTCCTGTCACCATTCTCATATTAATTTTTGCAACTTTTATGCTCTCAAAATGATTATTCTCTTGCTAATGGGTGTATGTGAGTTTTCTAAGCTTTCGAAAGCTTGATTTTGTCTTCAGTACTCTTGAAATCCTCAAAGCATTATACTAAATACTTAACTTATTCTTCAGCTTCGGCAATTATATAAAATTATTGATAAATACCTCCAAGTTCCAGTTTTTAAGTTTATATTTCAATCTTTAAGTTTAAACCAGAAAACTTGAATAATACGACCATACAACTGTTTTTGCCAGTTTTGATCAACCATATTTAAAAACTCAGGAAGTAAGGTCTACGTATTTAAGAATTTAAATAAATATTTGGGTTTATTTTGGTTAGTTGAAATAGATATATACAATGGTGAATGATATGAGCTAGTTCTGGCCATGTGTTTTACTTTTGTATTTTCAAAATAGTCTCTCCAAGCTGCATTGAATAGAGCTCTGCTTAATATTTTCGATTTTCTAATGTTAGTTGAGGTGAATTTGGATCTAGAATAACCAATATATTCAAGTTGTATGTCTAAGATAGTGTTGTTAAAGTCATATAGACTTCTTATAGAAAAGACAGAGTTGTTCTTCGAAATTAGAGATGGCATTAAAGTCACTCGTGACTAACCGTTCCATAATATTATCAAATACTTCTCTTAAGTTATCCCAAAGATCAGTATTTAATATCTAATCGATTTAGCGTATACAATAGTGACTATAAACTTCTTGTTAAGGGAAAGGTTCCTAACTTTTATATCCATGAACTGATCATGATTGAGAATAATATTCACTTGAAAATCATCTTTCAATATTATCCAAAATTTGTTACTTGTATTGGCATAACCAAATTAGAAACCTAGAACCCTTATAACCTTATCTAATGTTCCCAAAGATATCATAGACTCCCGAAGAGCAATGAAATCTATTTTTTTAGCCTTAACAATTGATTTAATACTCCTTGTTGTTCTTTTGTTGTCTACACCATGAACATTTCCGTTTAGGATTATTATTGTCATTTAGGGATTGCATTATAGGGTCTAGATGGCCCTTTAAAATTTACTTCTTTGATGTATGAAGACCTTTGATTGGTTTAATCTTACTAAGACCTTTCTTAATATGTTTCTTTTTATCAATTTTACCGAGGATTGTGGATATAGGAAATCTGCCAGTTGTTAATGGTTTGGGTAGGTCTGATTCAGTGTCCAAATTACCAAAATTATTTGTTGAGGTAAATATAGATCCTAAATCAATCGTATGTAAATTTTCCTAATATTTGTTTGTTTATTTCCTCTGGTGAATTATCCTTTGCCAAAGTTCTTGGTAGAGTCTCCTGAACCATCAGAATTTCAAAGTAATTCAAGATGAATGATACCTGATCCTTCTGTTCTATTATCATTTATTATGATAGATTTGACTTTAGGAACCCATATTCCTTTTTTATAGGAGGAGTTATCGTTAAGGTTGGCTAAATTATTAGGATATAACTGGCTGATCTTTGAAGATTTTCTATCTTTGTTTGGTACTAGTTTATTACATGAGGGCATATTACCATTGATGATTTCTTGCCATAAGCCATCTTTGTCTCCAAAATCAATTCCAAAGCTTTTGAATGAGAGTTGTAGAGACATTAAACTCTTTCTAGGTGTTAACTATGCGACATTAAATTTAAATTGTATTTTTTTTAATTTCTTTTCAAAAGTACAAAATCACTCAAGAATGTGGCAAAAATTTCCATAGTAAATTAAAATAATATAGTATTATTTATGTTAGAAACTTTACACGTGGCAAGCAAGTTCTAAACTATAAAAAATTTGTAAGACATGATAAGGATCCCATCAACATTATTCATGCCCTGGACACTAGTTGTCTAGGGCATATCAGTTTCTTGAAATAATTTGATCAAACCCATGTTGAGTGGTCATGTAAGTCCAATATCAAATTGATAAATAAATACTCCATCCGTTTCATAATATAGGTCGTTTTAGAGGTATTTTTTTTGTTTCAAAATAATTGTTGTTTTAGAATTTCAATGCAACTTTATTATGTATTTTACTTTTTTATCCTTTGTTTTGTAGTGACTTATTGGTGTTTCCAATGAAAGTTATACATGTAAATTTATCAATACTTTTTATAAAATCAAAACCAATTATTACATTTCTTAATATCAGTGCTGATAAGGAAAGATATTCCTCAGGGACCTAAGTGCAATTGATAGGGACTAAAGTGATAAGTTTTGTAAATATAGGGTTAAATTAGGCTCTAGGAGAAATGTAAGGGTTGAATTGTAAATATACCATTATGTAACCGTTTCTCTAACTAACTCACTCAGTCTATTTAAAGAGGCTGAAGAAGTCAGTTATGCCTATGAAATAATCAGAAGCACTTTTCACTTCCAAAAATTCTCTAAGTAGATTTGTGTTCTTGATTTTGTCAATACAGCTTTAATTCTTACCAAATTGGCGCTAGAAGGAGGGGGCGAGGATACCTTGATCAACAGATCAGAAATCGACGTTCGAGTTTTCGTTTTGCAAAGTTTTTCGTTCGAATTTTCATATTTTGTTTGATTTTGTCGCTGATTGAAGATGAATCCAGAGGAAGATGACAATCCATCTGTTCGCAAGGCTATGGAAACACTGAAATCCGATCTGCAAGAGGCAGGTAAATCGATTCCAACTCAATCAATCCAATTTGATTTTGAATGAAAAATGAATGAGATGATAAGGAAGGTGGCAGAGCTTGACGAATTGATGAAAAAGAAGGGAAATAATGATGGCGCTAGGCTTAGGTCTAAAATAGCAAGGGGCGATCAGAATGATCAGTCGGATCAGTCGATGGACGATGGCGACGATCGATATGAACAGCGTAAAACACGTTTTGAGCAAAAGAAAGAGTATAGTGGGATAAAGAGGAAAGAAAAATTACAAAAGCGATTGTTTGTGAATTCTAGTGATGAAGAGGATTTCGAAGATTCTGAGTCTGATGAAACACCGAAGTACGAACGTTCTCGGGGCCATTCAAGAGGAGTAGAGCGTGAGCTCCGGCCAGCTAGGGTGTATAAGGAAGGAAGGAAAAAGAAAGAGAGGCGAGTATATTCACCTCGGAAATATTCGCCTCGGAGATATTCGCCTCGAAAATATGAAGGTGAGTCTAGCTTATATGCTACTGTGGGGATGAGAAATGAGGACCAGTACGTTCAGAGAGTTGACTGGAGGGACTCACAATTGATCAGGGAGATCAGATTTGTGCCGCTTCTGAGGCAGTTTGATATTTCTAAAGTTGATAAGTTTGATGGGACTCAAGATCCCGATGACCACATAGAACAATTTAAAAACTACATGACTAATTTCGAAGACGACGATAAATTGGTATGTAGAGCATTCTCTCAAACGTTTAAAGGAACTGCGCTGAAATGGTTCAACAAGATTCCTAAGGAGTCAATTGCAAATTTTAAAGGCTTCTATACCGCTTTCCGAAGACAGTTTGTGGGAAGCAAGGAAATGAGAGCCAATGGAGACACGATAATACAATGCAAGCAGGCTGTGGGAGAGAAGTTAAAGGATTATACTAAGAGGTTTGTGTCAACAAAGGCTGAATTGGATGATTGTGAAGAAAGTGTGGCTATAGCGGCGTTTAGGCAAGGGCTGTTGCCTGGGGATTTAGCCGATGAGACTACGAGGCGCAGGGCGTTAACATTTGGAGCTCTTATGGCTTAGGTTGAGGATCAGATTAAGGTCGAAGAATCGACACGGGTTCGAGGAGGTGCTAGTACTGTTCAGAAGGGGAGTGGACAATCTAACACATCGAACAACAATCCCTCGCGTCCGAAGAATAATCAAAATGTATCTAACCGAGGAGCTTCGAACTCGTATCAAGGGGGATATAATCAACACAACTCTAATAATCAACAACAGTTTAGATTCAGACCGAATGTGTGGGTAAGGCCAGATTATTATGCGGATCTAACTGAAAGCGTGGCTTCGATATATGAAAAAACAAGGGGAACAATAAATTTTAGAAAGCCACCAGCGATTAACAGGCCAAGAGAGGAGCGCAATAATAAATTCTGCAGGTATCACGATGATGTCGGCCATGATACAAATGATTGCATTGCTCTGAAGAAGGAGATGCAAATTTTGATCGAAAATGGAAAGTTGCTGGAATATGTCAGGAAGAATGCCAAGGCTACAGCTCCGAAAGTTGGTAATCCTAATTCTAAACAGGAAACTGCACTAATGATTTTAGATGATGCAGGTGAGGGGGATGGTTTCGATGTAGCCTCGGAATATGTCGAGCCAGACCCCAGTCGACTTTTGTTAATGTCAATAGATGAGCCGATGCGGCAGGGACGTGTTCGAGATTTGTGTGCCTTCTTCGAATCACTAACAATATTTGGAGGGGATTCGATGACCAACAACACTAATAATTCGAGGAAGAGGCATATAGTAAACTTAACACGACAAATTGAGGGAGGCGCATCGGTACACCTAAGCAACAGAAAGGATATGCCCTTTATAATTTTCGACGGGGATGATTTGAGGGGGATTACTGGGCCACATGAAGATGCGGTGGTCATAGGAGCAGAAGTATGCGGGGTGGAGATTCGACGAGTGCTGATTGATACAGGGAGCTCTGCTAATGTGCTTTTCAAGTCAACATATGAGAGATTGACTGCTCCGCCTCGAATAGAAAGATCAGAAAGGACTATCATAGGGTTTACTGGCGCAACAGCAAATGTGATAGGAGAGTTCGAGGGTGAAGTTTCTTTGGGAAAGGGGCCTTTCAAGAAGAAAGTACAAGTACTTTTTGTGGTGGTAGATTGTCCATCAAGTTACAATGCTATTTTTGGGAGGTCGTGGTTGGCGAAGATGTATGCTGTAGTTTCCACAGTTCATCAGTGTTTGAAGTATGTGATTGAGGACCGAGTCGGCGTAGTTCGAAGTGATCAAAAGGTGGCAAGAGAATGTTATGCTGCAGCATTTAGACTACGGGGCAAAAGTTCTGATGATCTGATGGAGAATTAGCAGTTTGGGGGGTTGTCTTCTGATGGAACAGATGAGGGAATTGATGATCCGAGGTCAACCCCGAGTTCTGTGGTGGTCAATGAAGAAATAGAGGAATATACTTTCAATGATGGCAGGGTACTTCGAATTGGCACCTTGTTATCTTTATCGATGCGAGAAAAGTTGTTGACTTTTTTGTCTGAAAATTTGGATGTTTTTGCGTGGAGGTCTGAAGACGTGGTGGGGGTCCCAAGTGACATAATATGTCATAGTTTGGCGGTTGATCCGAAGGTCAAACCGATAATTCAAAAAAGAAGGGCTTTTTCATTGGAAAAATCCGAGGCAATAGTTGTCGAGGTGGATCGGCTGTACAAGATGGGTCATATCAGGGAAGCTAATTATCCGAGGTGGACTGCTAATCCGGTGGTAGTAAAAAAGAAGAATGGAAAATGGCGAATGTGTGTGGACTTCACAGATTTGAATAGAGCCTGTCCAAAAGATCCTTTTCCGGTGCCTCGAATTGATCAGCTAGTGGATTCTACTTCAGGAAATAAAGTCTTGACTTTCATGGATGCATTTTCGGGGTATAATCAGATTCGAATGAATCCAGATGATGAAGAAAGCACGACTTTTATTACTGACAGGGGTTTGCACTGCTATAAAGTAATGCCGTTCGGATTAAAAAATGCTGGGTCAACATATCAAAGGTTGATGAATAAGGCGTTTTCTTCACAGATTGGGAGAAATATCGAAGTGTACATTGATGACATGCTTGTTAAAAGCAGAAGTGATGATGAACACATTGATGATTTAGAAGAGACGTTTTTGAATCTTAGAGCAATACAATTGAAATTGAACCCAGAAAAATGTACATTTGGAGTTCGATCTGGCAAGTTTTTGGGATACATGATTAGTGAAAGAGGAATCGAGGTGGATCCAGAACAATTGAAGGCCCTGATATCGATGTCTTCACCTCGGAATATTAAAGAAGTGCAAATGTTAACAGGCAGGTTAGCAGCTTTGAACAGATTCATTTCTCGTTTTTCAGATAAGTGCTTGCCTTTTTTCCAGGTACTACGAAGACCTAATAATTTTGAGTGGACTTCGGATTGTGAAGAAGCTTTTATAAAGATCAAAAATCTTTTGTCTTCTCCTGAAATATTATCAAAGCCTCGAAAAGGTGAGCAGTTATTTTTGTATATAGCGGTGTCGGATTATGCAGTAAGTGCAGTTCTTGTCAGTGAGGATACGAGAATTTCGAAGCCTGTCTACTATATCAGCAAAAGTTTGGTTGATGCTGAGAAGCGCTATTTGAAGCTCGAAAAATTGGCATTATGCATAGTGGTGGCTGCAAGAAAAATGCGTCCTTACTTCCAGACACATACGATTGTGGTTCGAACTTCATATCCATTAAAAAACGTTTTGCAAAAGCCAGACATCTCAGGAAGGATGACCAAGTGGTCTGTGGAATTAGGAGATTTCGATGTGTTATTCTCTCCTCGAACAGCTATCAAAGCTCAAGCCTTAGCAGATTTTTTGGTGGAGTTTCACTCAAGCAGATCCGAAGAGAAAGATGGTGAAAAGGTGAACGAGAATCCGACGTGGACGGTACGAACTGATGGAGGATCCAGTAGTAAAGGGTCAAGTGCAGGAGTTGAACTGGTGGCACCAACAGGGGAATTTATGTTTCAAGCTATAAAATTTGGCTTTCATGCTTCGAATAACGAAGCTGAGTATGAAGCTGTGCTAGCAGGATTACGGTTAGCAAAGATTTGTTGAGCGACATTTGTGCGCTTGGAAACAGATTCACAGTTGGTAGTTAACCATGTTAAAGGAGTATCGGAAGCTAAAAAGGAACGTTTGGTTTTGTACTTACAAGAGCTTCGGGGAATAATGTCACAGTTTGAAAATGTCGAAGTGGAGCATATTCGAAGAGGTAGCAACACAATGGCTGATTCTTTGGCAACAATGGCTTACCCTGAAGAATATCCGTGGATCATTACACAACCACCGCCTTCGATCATACCGAATTCTGAGCAGTGTGAAGTTGTTAATGAGATAGTAAAAGATCCGATGTGCGCTCGAGGAGATTGGAGGTTTGACTTGTTAAATTTTATTTCGAAGGGAATTTTACCTCTTGATAAACACTTGCTTAAGAAAATAAAGTACAAAGCTCTTGGCTATGTGGTATTGGATGGGGTACTATACAAAAGGTCTGCGTCGAAACCTTTACTACGATGTTTGAGCAAACAAGAGTCTCAGGACATTTTATCCGAGCTGCATGATGGGGATGGATCAGCTCATTGTGGATTCAAAGCCTTAACGCGTCGAGTATTATTGGCAGGATATTATTGGCCTACTATTATGCAAGATGCCAAGTCGTTAGTTCGAAGCTGTGATACTTGCCAAAGGTATGCAAATTTAATACACAAACCAGCAGTACCCCTAATGACAATTTCAGAGGCGGTTCCTTTCGATAGGTGGGGGATTGATTTAGTGGGACCATTACCTATGGCGTCTGGTGGAAGACAGATGATTATTGTTGCGGTTGATTATTTTTCGAAGTGGGCAGAAGCAGAACCCTTAGCTGGGACAAAAGCTAAGGATGTAATCAAGTTTATTCAAAGTAACATTTGCTACCGTTTTGGAGTACCTCGAAAAATAACGACGGACAACGGTCCTCAATTTAATAACAAGGAAATGGACTCTTTTTGCTCTTCGAAAGGGATACAGCAATGCTTTTCCACTCCTTTCCACCCCCAGGCAAATGGACAGGTGGAAGTTACGAATAGATCTATTTTGGATGGTTTGAAGAAAAATTTGGCAGGAGCAGCAGGGAAATGGCCAAATTATCTTCAAGAGGTGCTATGGGCATATAGAACAACCCCTAGAGAGGCTACAAAGGAGAATCCTTTCTCTTTAGTATATGGAATGGATGCTGTGTGCCCTGCTGAATCTACATTGCCTTCTTATAGACTACTACAATATTCCGATGCGGACAACGATGAAGCTAGAAGGGTGGAGCTTGATTTGTTGGAAGAAAAAAGGGTCAAAGCACATTTGAATGTGATCCATTATCAAACATTAATGAGGAGCAGGTACGATGGTAAAATTAAGAGGAGAGAATACAAAATTGGCGATCGAGTATTACGAAAAGTATTTCTTCACACTAGGGATAAACACCTCGGAAAATTGGCCCCAAATTGGGAAGGTCCTTACGAAGTCAAAATGAGGGTTAAGCCAGGTTCCTACAGGTTTTCAGATCGAGAAGGGAGGATGCTCAAACATCCTTGGAATATAGAGCACTTGAAATTGTACTGTGAGTAAAACTGAACTTCGAATTTTTGTAAAACAGACATACTCTTTCCTTATCTGTTGGCCCAGAAAGGTTTTAACGAGGTGTCTGGTTAATATTGGATTTTTTAATAAAATTTCTTTTGGCCATTGGTTGTTTGTTATAATGTGTGATTTATTATTTTGGTAACTTGGCAAAGACTGATCATCTTTGAAAGTTGACCAAGAATAATTTTCCGAAGCGATAGCTTTGAAGAAACAACCAAATTTTCGAGGTGCCACGTCTTATGAGTGCATCTATTTTTCGAGGTGCCACGTCTTATGAGTGCATCTATTTCTCGAGGTGCCACGTCTTATGAGTGTATCTATTTCTCGAGGTGCCACGTCTTATGAGTGCATCTATTTTTCGAGGTGCCACATCTTATGAGTGCATCTATTTTTCGAGGTGCCACATCTTATGAGTGCATCTAATTTTAGAAATAACCAGTTCAAACAAGTATACCAGAAATTTGAGATATAAAAAAAAGAAGTGGTTTGTTCGTTGGATAAAATACGAAGTTTACAAAAAAGGGGGGAAGTACTTAACCACATACACAAAAAAAACAAACAAACTGCCTAGCCTATTAAGCATCATCTTCTTCTTCTTCTGATGACTCCTCTTCTGAATTATTTTCTTCTTCGGAGGAGGAGCTTGGTGGTGCTTCGAACGCTTCCTTTGGGCGTTGTTCTTCTGGAACCTGTTTCCAAAGGTTTGATAAGTCTAGTCTTGGACAAGCAGTATGAACTTCTCGAAGAAGCTGAATAGATGTATCAATTTGAGCTTTCTTGATACCTTCGAGCATTAAAGAACCAACTTTGTTTTCAGCCTTTTTGACGGCAGCTTTCTTTTCTTCTTCGAATCCTGTTCGAAGTGTAGTAATCTCAGTTTGGCTATTTTCTAGTTTGTCTTTAGTTTCTTTAATAAGCTTCTCAGCATTGGAAATAGCAGTAGAATGTTCAGACTTTAGACTTTCAAGGGCCAGCAGATGAGTAGTCTTAAGAGCTTCGACTTCTTCTTTGTGTTCTTTGAGAAGCTGTTCTTTTTCAGCTTCGAATTTCTGAAGTGCTTCATTTTTCGAAGTCTTTTCAGACTGTATTTCTTTTCTGCTCTTAACTAACTCTTGGGCAAGGCGCTCCAATTGAGTTTGAGAATTGTTCACCTCTTCATATAACTTTTTGACTGCAGCACTTAAATTTGGAAAAGGTTGCAGAATTGAAGTTACCTCATCGGATCTCTCTGGATGAGGAAAGACTGTTGGCTGATGAACAGGAGCGATGGCGTTAGATGTCGAAGCCGTAGCAGCCCCAGTAGAAGTTGGTGGAATAACATTGGTAGGTTGGGAGCCAGGAAACACAAAATCCCCACTTGAGTTAAAGTTTTCGAAGTTGAGATAATCGTCTATTTGATTATCTTCTAGTGTCAGTCCTCCTTCAGGGTTTTCCTCAATAAAAGTTTTACCCTGCGCTTCGGAAGCTAGCACAGCCTCTAGCATATCAGCTTCATTCTTTTCATTTGGCTTGCTAGACTTACTCTTTTTCTTTTTTGGAGAGGTGTCCTTTTTCTTTTTCAGGACAGGCTGGTCTTCTTCGGATATGGTGGGAAGCGAAGGTGCAGATGCTTTTCTTTTCCCTGCACGCTTCGAAGTCTTGGAAGGGTTAGCCCTACTTGTGCTGGCCTTCTTGTGGGTCAATTTTCCTTTTTTCTTTAAAGGAAGATGGCTATCACTTCGATTCCGGGTCGGAAGATAGCATTTCCCATCTGGTGCAAGTATCCTCTGAACTGCTAGGATGGGATCTGGTAACGTCATCGGATCTTGAGGGAAGTCAGCCCCTAAGGATATACGCCAGAGATGGCTGTTGACAAAGTTAATAGGCTCGAATGCTGAGTGAAAGCCATTCCCCCAAGACTTTTCTGCCCACTCAGCCATTTTTTGGAAGATAACCTTGGCTTCTTTTCGACGACTCTTAAACCGCCTCGGAATTTCTAAAGAGAGACAAATAGTTAGCTAAATAAATTGATTTAAAACAACTAGATAAATAAAGGAATGTATCACTTACTATTATCTCTCCAAGTAAGGGTGAGTTTGGAAGGATTGGCATCAGAAATTTCTTTGCCATTTTCCCAGGCACCTGATAGGAAGACAAATCTTTTCTTCCAGAACTTATCAGCTTCGAGGAGGTCGTCGATAATTTTTAAATCATCTTCAAGGGTTAGGTAATAAAACGGCAGAACTGGGCCATTTGAAACTTTGGTTACTGAGATGAAGTCTTCGATTTCGAGGGGAATGCCTCCAAGCCTCGATACCATGATTGCTGAGAATAAAGTAAAGAGCAAGTTGGGAGTGACTTGTGTTGGGCACAATCTGTGGATTTCGAAGAACCTTACTATCATCGGATCAAGGGGAAACCGAAGTCCCCAGTTGAAGAGCTCAGGGTACACTACTAGCTCATCTTTTTGACAGTTTAGAGGTGTCTCTCCTTCTACTGGTAATCGAAGAATCATATTATCAGTTAACCCCCATAGCTTTCTGAGTTGCTCTTTCTCTGATTCGAAGTAGTAACTGTAGGGTACATTCTTTAAGGCAAGAATATACCAAGCAGAAAGAGGTTTAAGATTTTCTTGAACTAAGGCAGCAACGCTCTTGGGAAGTGTAATAAGAGCTTTTTTCCCTCGAATCTTTTTTGGAGGAGCTACACCATCAGCTTCGGATTCCTCTTCGGCGTCAGACTCAGTAGCTTCGGAATCGTCTTTTTTCTGATCTTCATCGGAGCGACTTCGGATTTGAGTCTCATGTTGAGTCACAGGAATTGGCTGACTACACTCTGGTGTAATGTCATCCACTTCTTGTGGGGGAGGAGAAGAGTGTGGGGGAGGAGAAGAGTTTTCTGTTTCTTCACCCATTACTAGAAAAGGTGATTTTTTGGCACGTTTAGCTCTGATAGCCTCGAATTGAGGAGGGAGTGTGTTGGATTGAAGGTTTTTTGTCTCCTCGACTTGAAGGACAGGTAATTTGGGTTGTGATTTATTATCAGTTGGTGGCTTGTCTAAAGTAACGACTTTAGATTTCCGATGAGGTCTTAGTAATGAAGAATTAACTGGATTTCGAGGAGGAAAGGTTGTTGGGTTAGTCTCTGGGTTTGAAGCTAAGGGTGAAGACGAAGTGGCAAGGTTAGGGTCGAAATTACCGTATTTAAAAGTGGTACAGGAAGAGTGAGGACCGTTGTAGATCAACCCAGCAGCTTTGTATTCTTTGGCTCTTCGAGAAATGCAAAGATAATCGTAGGCCCCGAATACTTGGTTACTGGAACCAGGAAAAAGATTTTTCTTTGATCTTACTGGTCTTCTGGGTTTAGATCTATTATATCTAGGGTATCTTCTCATACAATGGGTATTGATATGAGAGATTGCTTTGGTGGATGAAAAAGATGAAGTGAGTTGAGGGTTTATGAAGAACAGGTTGAAGATAGCTTGAAGAACATGTTGAAGATAAAGAACAGGTTGAAGACGGTTCAAGAAGTGATTTCTCTAAAAAGTTCTTAATGAATGAAGAATTGGGTATTTATAGAATAAAGGAGTGACGTCGAGAATATGGAAAAGTAGAACAAGTAAGTTGCTTTCATTGGGTGGAATATGAAACGAAAAGGAAACGTGTAGTATCACAGGTCTACTACTAGAGGTCTAATCAATCCGTCAAGTAGGGATCAGAAATATCGAAGTATTAGTAAAACTATGCTTGTAGTAATAATGTTCGAAGAAGAGGCGAAGCTGTACCTCAAGGAGTCAAATTCGAAGCAATTGAGAAATCTGTTTGTCGCTTATTCACAAATTCGAAGAGAAGTCACAGACCATTGAGTTCAATCATAATAAGGAGATAAAGTGAGGAAAATGGTATTGACCCGAGGAAGAGTTCGAGGAGCTAATAGTTCTTATAAATATCTGTATAAGAACTAGGGGGGCAACTGATAAGGAAAGATATTCCTCAGGGACCTAAGTGCAATTGATAGGGACTAAAGTGATAAGTTCTGTAAATATAGGGTTAAATTAGGCTCTAGGAGAAATGTAAGGGTTGAATTGTAAATATACCATTATGTAACCGTTTCTCTAACTAACTCACTCAGTCTATTTAAAGAGGCTGAAGAAGTCAGTTATGCCTATGAAATAATCAGAAGCACTTTTCACTTCCAAAAATTCTCTAAGTAGATTTGTGTTCTTGATTTTGTCAATACAGCTTTAATTCTTACCAAGTGCAATAACCTTAAAAGACTTATGTTATGAAACAGATGGAGTAATATTATTTCCTCGTGAAGATAATTTAAACAAGTTCCCAATTTCTCAGGATATCAGATCTCAATATAGGAAGAGAAATCCAATTATTTTATCTTTAAAATGTCGTATTATTCAGCTATATACACATAGGTATGCTTGGGTATAACCATACTCTCGTTAGGCTCCAAATAAATAATTATAAAAAAAATCAACTTCTTTATAAGTTCCTTCAACATTCGCGAGAGTAAAACAATTGAACTCATTCCTCTAGGAAAACTAAATAGAATAATATCCAAACCTGGAAAATTTCTCGAATGATCAGGTGAGTTATCCTCTTTAATTGAATTGTTGGTAGAGGATGTTTGGAACTAACAACTAAGATTGGATGTTAGCTTTCAGATTGATCAATGTCTTCAAAAAACAAGATTTCAAATTTCTCGTTTTAACCATTTTATAAGAAGTAAATTAATTATTTTGAGAAGTAGAAAAGACATTAAAAGATTAAAACCACAAAGTTTAAGGTGTTGATGATACTTAGAGGAAAATTAATACTTTATGTAGTAAAATGAAAAGGGTTGTAAAAAAGTAAAACAAAAAAGAATAAAAGTATAAGTAAAAGTGATAAACAAATTGTAACCTTTAAATTATTTAATCAACATTTATGATACTTTTACATATTAAAATTCATGATTTAAACAAATCTAAATGATGATATGAAAGAAGAATAACTGGTATCACGCATACAAGGATAAAATCTATTACATGTCAAGAAAACTCCCTATTCACCGAATCATGCAAATCATTAACATTCATTGTTCGAACACATATTCATCTTCGAATTATATCATAAAAATCTCGGCCATAGGTATAAAAAAGAAACAAATTCTAAGGAGGAAAGGAAAGTCTTCGCCACACAAAACTAATTTTTTTTGGTTAGACAAGAATATGAAGTCTCGGATTACTCGTTAAACATAACAAGAACTATTAATAGTAATTCATTCATACTTTAAAAGGATTAGAGGGCTACAAGTATACACTCATGAGCAATCGATATTCAGTTTTTAAAATTTCAACATCCGGTTAGTTAAAACTGATTAAAGTCTTTGCGTATGAGATAACAAACTACTAGTATATAAAAACCGAAGAAGTGTTGTATGTATCCACATTCTTTCTTCAACAGTAAAATAAGGATTTTTTTTCCTCAAAAGAGGTTTGGTTAGTAATAGAAATCTAATGATGCAAGTACAGGGTTAACGTACCGCACTAATCTTACGAGTCGAGGTTTAATTGCTTAGTAGTTCGGCTCGGCGGGACATTGCTTGGACATGAACATTCAATTTCAAGATTACAAAATAGAAAGCTTCGACACATCTTCAAAGTAAAAAAAAATACTTGAGCCGAAAATAAATAATCATAATTTTGGTCATTCTTCGATATTCTCGCAAGGACTATAGAGAATATTCATAATGGTAGAACTTGTATAGACTAAAACCCGTTATAAATAGTTAGATGTAATCTATATTATTACAGCAACTTAAGAGAATTAAAGTAAATCCACAAAACCTATGATGTAAGACCAAAAAAAACTTTAGCAAAACGAAGACATTGTTCTATTGGTCCAAATTTTTATCAATAAAAGAAAATGCATCAAAAAAATTATTTAAATTTTTAACAAATAAAATTATATTTATTGTTGGATTTTTTCTAATCCAAAATACTTTATATTCCAACACTTTATTTATATTTTCTCTTAAACAACATATGACCATAAAATCTTTCTTCAAATTCGACCATATTCTAACAAACTTATTTCAATAATATATTCATATTGTATTGATCATCTAATTAATATATATATATATATATATATATATATATATATTAAACATATTATTTTAATAATAGTAAATTATACCATGTCAAATCAAATACAATTGTGATAGTATTAAAATACATATAATCCACTTTTAAATATAACTAAAACCTCCTCAGTCGGAGGGAACCCACATCCGCTACTCAACGAATATGCACAAGGTAAACCCTCAGTCTGACGCAATAACTTGCAAACCAATGCGAGGTGACAGACTCGGCCAAGAAAGCGTTTGTAGAGGGACTCGAACGCATGACCTTTGATCACGAGCATGCCTTACTCCACCAACCCGACTAACCTTTTCAGGACTATATTTTATTAGGTTTACATATACCTTTGATTGATTTTGGTTGCTAATAGGGTCAAATATTTTTGGAAGGACATTGCTGTGTAAACAGAAAGGGAAGTTTGGGTATATCTTAGACCATGCAAATGAAGAATAGTCCGACTATTCAATGCATGACTCAACTGTGTGCTAACATTATTTAAGGTTTGAGCTTTAAAGATTGAACCAGATTCACGGTCGGACCCATAAGGCCAATAGGTCACAGAATTAGTATAAATACCTCAACCAACTTAATTTAAGAGGTTGGATTTTTTCCAAAAAACATTAAATACAAGCATACACCTCCCTTATCTCACTACTCACTACTTAGAAAATAATATTCAACTTACAAACTCCCTAAAATACTCTCAAACCACAAATTACCCACACCAAATCGGCAACCATAGTGGGAGACGACGGTGCCTGAATTATAGATTCAAAACCAGTAAACAAATTAGTTCGGATGGATCCGAATGTCCAAAATGCTCCACCTCCGGAGGTGGAAGGGGTGAAACAAAATAATGAGCACACTACTGTGTCTCATGTCAATTACAATGGCAATGAAAAATCATCCATGAAAAAAGAACGTGATCAACTAAGGGATGGAATTGAGGTTTTAAAAGCCCAGAAACACGCAGAAAAAAGAATTAAAGAAAAGTCTGGTACGTCATGGCTCCACCCTATTGATAATCCTGGTGAAAATAAGCAGTCCATAAAGACTCATCTAAGTAAAAAAAAATACATTTATCCAAACGAATGGAGAGTTCCACGTCATAGTATCCTTGCAGTTCATCAAATGATTCGAAGCTTGAGGAATCTGTCTCATCCAGTAGTGATGAAGGTCGGTTGAAGAAGAATATTAGGCTAACCAATAAGCATTCAAGAAAAATAGATTGGTATGGCAGGCTTAAAAAGTATTAGGGAAAAAAGGGTTCAACTGATCAGCATATTGACCGTTTGCTGATTGATCCATTTGCATTCCAATCCGAACTCAGAATATTTTCTACTCCAAATGAGGATATTGTGTTTAGTCGTAGCCAAAATTTGGGGGCAATCACCTTTTTCTTCAAAAATAATTTCTGGACATCTTCCCAAAATATGTGATAGTTCCAAGATGGAAAAGTGTGGTGGAAGCAAAGATCTAGATAATCATCATGAACAATTGAAAAACTTCATGATGAACTTTGATGATATTGGCAAGCTGCTATGCAGGGCGTTCTCTCGAAGCTTTAAGGAAAGTTCCCTCAAATGGTATAATAGTCTGCCACAAGGATCTACAAGTTTTTTGATATATTTTGAAATGCGTTTCAGAGGTAATTTGGTGAAAGCAAGGAACTTAAAAATAATGGTCACACGATTATCCATTGTGCCCAAGAACCGAATGAGTCCTTGAAAGAATACACTAGTAGGTTTGTAAATACAAAGAATTGGTTGGCTAACTGTTTTGAACAAGTTAAAATTTCCTCTCCGAGACAGGGTTTGAGTCATGGTAATTTGGTTGATTTTGTGACCCAGAAGTAAGCTATGACTTTTGAGAGAGTGTTGAATCAAGTCGGGAAACACATTAGTATTGAGGAGACTAAGAAATCTAGAGTGTTTGGCCAGAAAAGATCCACTACCATAACATCAACACCTCAAACAACAACCCAATATGGTTACAGGTCAAAGGAAACTGCGCATCGGCCTCATCGGCCGAGGCAGAATCAATCCAACCAAAACCATCAGGTTAGAAGTAAAAGGGGACCTTGGGTTCAACCTGAATGGTTTGCTGAATTAGAGGAAAGTGTGGCTACGATATATGATAAAACTAAAAATGATGTACACTTTAGAAGATCGGCCGCACTAAAATCTCCTAGAGAGACCCAAAGTACCCATTTCTGCAAATATCGCAACGATGTGGGACATGATACCCATGATTGCATAGCCTTGAAACAAGAGGTGCATAATCTTATTGAAAGAGGTAAATTAGGTGCTTATGTTAAAAAAACAAGGGGTAGCAGGCCAGATAATATGCAATCCAACACCAATGCTCCCCAAACGACTCATTGGGTAGCCCCTGCAACATCGAGACAGAACTATACCATGGTGATTGTTGAAAGGTTTGATGTGGATTCTACGTACCTTGATCCGGATTGGAATCAGGTTGGGGTGATAGTGGACAAGACTGCCACTATTTTCGATCTGATAAATTATTTTGAATCATTAACTATATTTGAGGGAGATATGGTGACACCTCCTTAAATTTGTTCAAGAAAGAGGCATGCCAACAACTTAGCTACTCATTTGGATGGAAGGATGTTCATATATCTATACCAAACTCCATATTATTTCATATTTTTTGATGAGGATGACCTAAGAGATATTACGAGGCCTCACGAAGACGCTGTGATGGTAGATGTATCAATAGGAGAAAATGATATACGTCGAATCCTGATTGACACAGGTAGTTCAGCAAACATATTGTTTTTAAATACTTATAAACAAATGAAAAATCCATCGGTTATTCAATGTTCGAACAAAACTATTATGGGATTCACTAGGAGTCCAGAAGATGTAATTGGAGAATTTGAGGAGGAAGTATTATTGGGTAAATGACCCTTTAAGAAAACGATAAAGGTCTTGTTTGTTGTGGTTGACTTCCCAACATCTTACAATGCTATCTTTGGGAGGTCTTGGCTCTACAGGATGCATGTTGTAGCCTCTACTGTCCATCAGTGCTTGAAGTATGTTGTGGGTGCACAAGTGGGTGTTGTCTGAAGCAGTTAGAAGGTGGCTAGAGAGTGCTATGTGACGGCTCTTGCCTCGAAGTCTTTGGAGGCAGTCAAAGTTAACAAAGAATAACATATATTTGAGCCTTCCACCAATGAGAATGAATTGATAATCCCCATGAGGCTCCTAGTATTATAATACCTATAGAATAAGTTGAAGTCCATTGCCTAGCAAAAGGAAAAAATATTAAGATTGGTACTAAGTTTCCAATAAGTTTGAAAGAAAAACTATTATCTTTCTAGTCGGATAATTTACATGTGTTTGCATGGTGCAATGATGATATAACTGGTACCCGCTGAGGTAATTTGTCATAAATTTTCAGTCCGAACTTATGTTGGACCAGTCAAACAAAGAAGAAGGCCCTTTTCCAAAGAAAAAACAGATGTGATTGTGCAAGAAGTTGATCGATTGACCGAAATGGGCCACATCAAATAATTTCAGTACCCAGTCAAGAAAAATAATGTCAAGTGGCGCATGTGTATTGACTTCACTGATCTTCATAAGGCATGTCCCAAAGATCCTTATCCCGTTCCTCAGATAGATCAATTAGTGTAATCTACCTCTAGGAACAAGTTGTTCTCCTTCATGGATTCATTTTCCGGGTACAATCAGATACAAGTAGATTTGAATGATAAAAAGCACACAACATTTATTACAGAGAAAGGACTTCATTGTTATAAGGTGATGCCCTTTGGGTTAAAAAATGCTGGTGCTACTTATCAACTATTGGGGAATACATTTTTTGCCACTCAGATTGGCAGAAACATGGAAGTATAGATAGATGATATGATGATGAATATCCTTGAAAAGGAAGAACACATATCCGGTCTTCAAGAGACATTTTTCTAATTTAGAAGCCATCAACCTAAAATTAAACCCATAAAAGTGCATTTTTGGAGTCCGATCCGGTAAGTTTTTAGGGTATATCGTGAGTGAAAAAGGGATATAGGGTGATCCGGATCAACTAGATGCTCTTTTGGCTATCAATTCTCCCTGGAATACTAAAGAATTTTAGAGGTTAACCAGAGGATTGGCTGCATTAAATAGGTTTATTTCAAGGTCGTCTGAAAATGTGCTCAGTTCTTTCAAGTTTTTAGGAATGCTAAAGATTTCAATTGGTCTTCACAGTGCGATCAAGCTTTTATTTAGATAAAAAAGAATTTATCTTCACCTAAGATGTTATTCTAACCTATTCAATGGGAGAAGCTTTTTATGTATTTGGCTATATCGGATTATGTTGTCATTGTTGCTCTAGTAAGGGATGTGGATAACTATTCTTGTCGGGTTTATTACGTAAGGAAGATTTTACCAGAATCAGAAAAAAGTATGTATAGTTAGAGAAACTAGCCTTAGCATTGGTAATAACAGCCATAAAAATGAGGCAATATTTTCAAGTACACGCGATTATGGTTCGGGCTTCTTTCCTATTAAAGAATGTTCTACAAAAACCAACATATCAGGAATACTGACTAACTGGTCAGTTGAGCTTGAAGATTATGATATTGATTTTGCACCTCGAACTGCAATTAAAGCTCAAGCAATAGCTGATGTTTTGGTAGAATTTCATACTGAAAGGCCTCATAAACAAGAACAATAAAACAAGTCTAAGAAAGAGGGATTAATCCGAACATACGGTGGGTCTAGTACTATGGGATGTGGGGATGCAATTTATTTAACTTCCCCTTATGGTGATACTATGTATCATGCTATATGTTTTGGTTTCAGGGAATCTAACAATGAGTCAGAATATGAAGCAGCCATCGCTGGACTGAGACTTTCTCAGATATGTGGAGCAAAAAGGGTTCGGTTAGTTAGTGACTCCCAGTTACTTATTAATCAAGCTTAAGGGAAATCTGAAACTAAACAAGATCAGTTAATAAAATATCTCCAGGTGCTGAGGGAAGTTGCCATAAGTTTTAAAAGTATCCAGTATGAGCACGTCCCTAGGTCAGAGAACTATAGCAGATTCTTTAGCCTCCATAGCTTGACTTGAAGCTTACCCTTGGATTATTATGAAAGAATTGCCCTTCATAGTTTCATTCCAAGAAAAAAGGGTGAATGTGAAGAAATTTTGAGTGTATCTGGTCTATCTTCCAAAGATTGGAGATTTGATATATAACGGTTCATTTCCGATGACGTTTTACCTCCAGACAAGATCTTAACTAAAAACATCGAGTACAAGGCTCGTGGTTTCCTTGTTTCAAGGGAAATTATTTACAAAAAATCTTTTAGCATGCCTCTCCTACGTTGTTTAGGCTTTGAGGAATCCCAAAGTGTCATATCTGAACTACATGATGGAGAATGATCAGCACATTTCAGCTATAAGGCTTTAACCATAATATTTTTGTTAGCATGGTACTACTGGCCAACAATAATGGCAGATGCCAAAGATATAATCAAGACGTGTGATCCTTGCCAGAGATATGGGAATGAAATCAATACGGAAGTTGTTCCTATGGAGTCCATATCTGAACCCATACATTTTATTGGATTTGGCTGGGTCTCTTCCCATAGCATCCGGAGGGTATTGAACAATAATAGTGGCAACTGACTATTTATCTATGGATATATGTAGTACCCTTAGCTGGAACTACTTCTAAGGAGGTCATAAAATTCATTCTATTCAATATATGTTGCCGATTTGGAGTTCTCCGGAGAATCACTACAAACAATGGGCCACAATTTGATAATAAATACATGAAGATATTTTGAACTTCTAGAGGAATTCAACACTGTTTTTCTTCTCCTTTCGACCCTCAGGATAAGGGGTAAGTTGAAGTTGTTAATCGAATGATCTTGTCAGGGTAAAAAAAATCTGGAAGAAACTGCAGGAAAGTGGCCAAGTTATTTACAACAAGTATTGTAGGCTTACCGAACTACTCATCAGACTGCTACACAAGAATCCAGGAATAAGGAGGGCAGAGTTTTGAAGCATCCATGAAACATTGAACATCTCAGGTTGTATTTAGAATACAACTCTCTTTTAAATATTTATTTTCTCATACCTTAGTGTAAATATTAGGGGCACACTCTTTCCTATCCTGGTGGCGCGAGGAGTTTTTAATGAGGTGTCCGGTTTTTAATCAATGGTATCTTATACCTTCTTCAAAATTGTTGTGGGTAGTATGAGGAGATCAGAAAAATTGAATACTTATTAAACACCCTAGCTCTCAAATGAGGTATATTTAAGGTGACCGGATTTATTAAACACTTAACTAAATTTATTAAACACTCATGATCGGAGTTATTCAACACTTTCAGCCTTCAAAATGAAATGTTGTTGAAGTGATTTAATAAATTAAACATTTATTAAACAAGTCGGAAAAATTAAATACTAGTTAAAAATTAGCCATAGGAAGAAAAAAAGTTCGTACCAAAGAAAGACTTAACATTATATCTTGATCGGAACAAGTCTGATCCACAATCACAAAAATGCCTTGGACATCCAATGACTTTGGTTTACAAGACAAGGGTTAAAGAGATAGCAAAATACATTGGCCATCCAAGGACTTTAGTTTTGAACATAAAAATAAACATTATAACCTTAGGGCTTGTCCCCTTCGGTTTTTTCTTACCTTTATATTTCTTGGGACTCTAAGTATCAGTGCTTGAGCTTTCACCAGTTCCTTTGTCAGAATTATCTTCACTTAAATAACCATTTTTATCACTATCCACCATGGTGTGAAAATGTATCTCTTTGTATGGTACATATTTCCACAAAGGTCCAAGGGTCCTCTTTGGAAAGGTCTCATGGAATAGCGGAACCATGTCCGACTTGACCTCCTCATCTCTCTTTTCCAAAGAATCCACTACCCCATCATCATATCTCTCTATGGCTGAAACTATCTCTCGAGTCTTTTTGTCCTTTATAGATTTATTCTCTTTTTCGTTCTCTGAAAGAGCTTCTTCTAGTTTTATTTTCTCTTCGGTTCGTTTGTGCTGATGGTTTGTTATTCCTTCAAGGTTTTGATCTCACTAGAGGAATTTTTTCCAAGGTGGAATATTTGGTATGGATCTCCTCTTGAGCACTCTTGGACCGGCGCACTTTGGTAGCCAAGTCCTCATTTTCTTTGTTTAAGGCTTTTATTATTTGCTGAGCAGTAGAGAGATCGGTCTTCAAATTCTGGTTTTGACGTGGTAAGAGTACCGATGTTCTTATCATGCTCCCTGGCTAGCCTCTCCAAATCTACTATTGGCCTAATAAAAAGCCAAAACTGCATGGCCTAAGGTGTCCTGTTTTCTTGACACCTCGAAATTATAAGTGATGACATTGGGAATAGTGGGTTGAGGGAAGGATCCAACAAAATCATCCTTATCGAGGTCGCTGAAGTACCTGCTGTGAAACTCATCAAGGTTGACGTTTCCTTCAATAGATGGCTGGTTAGTCGTGGGAAATATTGAAAGAAGAGGGTCAATTGGTGCATCTACATGTGGAAGAACATCAGATGAGAGTGTAGGATTATCAACCGGAGGCTGGAGAATTACCTCTGACCCTAGGTTACTCCTTTTCTTCTTCCTGGTTCTTCGATAATTGCCTTCTTGGGCTTCTTATAACCTCTCTTCTTAGCCTGAGGGGACTGCTCTGATTCCCAAGTTTCCCCAATCATTGCAACCACAGCTTCTAACAAGACAACATTTATCCCTTCAGGATTCTCCAAACTGGCTGCTTCGGGATCCTGGAGAGATGGACCGATTCCAGTCTTCTTCTTCTTCTTCTTCTTCTTCATCTTGTCTAGATGACCAGGAGCTTTAATCCGGGCTGGTAAGTACATCTTGCAATCCTTTGCATCCATCCTTATCAATATAACATTTGCTGGAGGGGGGGGGGGGGGGGGCTGGCCATTTAATCCCAGGTGAGTTCTCTATTTCCAGTGGTGTTCCACAGGTGAGCCATCAACATGTTTCCCAAGGTGAAACAATTATGAAAGCCAAGACCCCATGTTTCTGATGCTCATTGGTTCAATTCTGCAAAGGTAGCTTTTGCAGCTTCCAAATGCTCATGAAACATATTTGAAAGCACTGCAAAATAAAAATAACACTCAGTTCGGTCTAAACAATAGAGAGTTTGAATATAACTAGAAGAACAAAAGGAGTGTTACCTGAACTCCTCAAGTACCTAGTCATTTGACTTAGATTTGTTTGGTAGTTGATCTTTTTACCATTATCCCAGGCTCCGCTAATGAACAAAAATTGGGTCCTCCAGGGTTTCTCAACCTTTAACAGGTCATTCACTACCTTGTAGTCAGTCCCTATGTTATAGTGAGAGACGAAGATCTGGTGGTTCCTACATAAACCAGCAACGGGAGTAAATTACTCCATGGAAATGGAATCTCTGATAGCCTGGAAGCAATGATGCTGGCTAGAAGGGTATACCAGGAATTCGCACTTAGTTGGCTGGGGAAAAGCTTAATCACATGGAAATACTGAACTACTTTTGAGTCCAAGGGAAATCGAATTCCCCAGTTTAGCACTTCAGTGTACACCACCAATTCATTTATCTTGCAATCTAAATGAGTCTTTGGTGTAACTGGGATCCTAACTTTAATAGATTATGGGAAGCCTCGCTTTATTCATATCCGATCTAGTTCAGCGGAGTGTGTATACACGTAGTTAATTTTTTGAAGGGCCAACAAATATTTCACATTGACCTTGTAAAGATTTGGTCCAACTTTGCCCTCACTTTTTGCCTGTTGGACCGATCTGGTATAGTATTCTCAGTCTGTATGGATGTCTCTAGTGGGGTGTCTTCCCCACTGTCCTCCATAACTTCCTCAATTATAGTTAACCATTGTTCGGTCAACTTAGCACTAGTGGCCTCTTTTTCAACTTGGGTGGCCTTATCATGGAGGGACATGTTGTCCGGATTTACTAGGGATTGGGCAGTAGGGTTTAATGCATCAGAACTAATATTTTTGGACGAAGAATGGGTGCTTTAAATTTGGAGAGTCGAGTAACTCTCCGAGTAAGGGCCTCTTCTGTATCTGATCCCATGGCTATGAAAAGTGAGGGTTTTCTAACACTAGAAACAGTTTTTCTCTTAGGAGAAGAATCTAAAGATGTTTGAACTCAAGGTTCAGATTCTAGAGCAGATAATGTATGAATGAAGAGGATTTTCGCGTTATCGATATTTGGGATGATGATTTGTTCTTATAAGATTATGGCAACACTGGGCTAACCACTCCACCAAGAGAAGCAGGGAGTCCGGTTACAATCCTTGCCTCCTGTCTTGCCTTTTTTCTTGTTTTCACTAAGCCTGATATGTTCAACCAGCCCTATCTAATCAAAGATATTCTGGCAGTGAACGTATAACTTCATAAAGAGAGTAAAATAAAAAACTCAAGCTTTCTCTCTCTAAAAATGGTTCTGGTTATGAGAAACCAAACAGTAAAACAAGTTTAAATAAAGATGAAGCCACAAGCTTAAATGATTAGGAGCTATTAAGTCTACCCTAATTACGTTTTGAAAATAGTTACAACTCTTAAGAAAGAAAAACTGTTGAGAGGTTGAATCAAAATGAGACACGTGTCAGATTTCAGATTTCTAACCATTGGTTTTTCATCTACAAAAAGGAACCCTTTCATATCCGGTCAAGGTTCTTTTTTCTTTATAACTAATCCTTTAAAAGATGTTTCGGATGCAATCCAAATATTTTCATGAATAAGTTATATGTTCCAAAATATTTTTGAAAGAACTAAATGGGCTACTTATAGGGTCGGATATTTTTGTGTAAACCGAAAAGACAGTTCGGGTATATCTTAGACTACGCAAATCAGGAACCAGTCAATGCATAACTCAGCTATGTGCTAACATTATTTAATGTTTGAGTTTTAAAGATTGAACCGGATCCAGGGTCCGACCCGTAAGGCCTATCGGTCAGAGAATTAGTATAAATACTCCAACCAACTTCATTTTAAAGGTTGGACTTTTTCTAAAAACATTAAATACAAGCATACACCTCCCTTATCTCACTAATCACCACTCAGAAAATAATATTCAACTAACAAACTCTCTAAATTACCCTTCAACCACAAATTACTCACACCAGTTGCAACTATCCATATTATGTATATGACTATATTTATTAATTTTAATTATTACAACAAATAATTTTTTATTTACTTCCCAACTCTTACTATATAGTGTATTTATAGTTATGTTTGTACTTAACTATTAGAAGATTTGAATAGAAACAAGTTCTATATGGAGTTGTAGTTGGAATTTCGTTACTATTTTTTTTGTCTATTAGACAGACTTCCTGAATAACCACACATAAATTTATATTTGTTTTTGTTTATTGAATTTTGTTTATTTAATATTTGGAAGTCTAATTTTTTTAAATCAGTACATTAGATGATATAAAAAAATAGTAGATTAGGTGATATAAAAATGTAAATTATAAAAATAAAACTTTTTTTATAAAAATATATTTCAAGCTTTTCATTTATACTTTATTTATACAATATATAAATATATCCAACTTAATAATTATCATTATCCTGTTTTTGCCACGATTTCTAGTGAGGTAGAATTACGTTCAAATTTTTTCTCATAAACTTTTTTTATGATTTACAAAAGACAATTGATACTAGAGAAACTAATGCAAATACTGGTAGAAAATTATACTATGATAGAGAGTTAGACAATGATCAATGCACTCAAAGTTTGTTGGGATTAAACGTTGTAGCATATACAAAAAATAGGGAGGCTATCAAATGAGAAGATATTTATGGGTTTGAGTATTAGAGAGATAGCATATATATTTAAAAAAATAATATTTATTGTTTAAGAATCAAGTTATCCCATACATGAGAATTTTTATATTTATAGGCGTAAACTTGGGTCAAAAACTTTAATGAGATTCAGATATAAGTAATTTATTATACAACATAAATTTTATGACCTTAGCCTTAGAATTCTAAGTTTCAGCAAAACCTATTGTGTTACAAATATGAAACTAGAATGGCATATGCATTTTAAACAATTACGAGTAGTCACCCTAGCTATTGTGATAAAATGAAGAAAATACTATAACTTCGAAATGTTTTTGTTTAGCTGAAATATTTGCGATATTCAATTGTTATAGTTCTGGCGAAGCTTATTTATTTTGCAATCTTGAGACTGAAATTTATTGCCAAACTAATTGTCTATTGAACAATACCACTAAGACGGCAATGGAAACCATCATAAGAGTCTAGAGGTCTGTTGACATTATATTTGTCTTATTAGAAACTCTTCGTCGGCTGAAGCGTTCTTTGAGGATATAAAATGATATTTTGTTAGAGGGAAAATAATACAAATATAAGTAGTACTTTCTTTGTTTTTAATTTACTAATAGTGAGTTATTTTATAGGTAGAAACTTTACTTAGTTTAATATTGGCATGAAGTTGAAATAGAGATATATTTGAGAAAGTGTTTTGGATTACATATGTAAGTATAAAAGTAGTCATCAAATCTTTAAAAGTATGAAGAAAAAACTAGTAAAATAAACTAAGACATTTAGCAAGTAGTCGTAGAATTTATGTTTCAGTGTAGCTGAAAATTTATTTTATGGTGAAACATTATTGTTTAAACTTGTTCCTTGTTCATGTTCCTGTTTGGTTAATTTTTTTTTAGAATTTCTGATGGAGATGGTGATTTGCATGATTCTGGGAGACTGAAGAAGGGTCCCTTAACATGTGTTACAAACATGAATACGTATTATTGTTTGATAACGTGTGCTACCATCTGAGCTTTTCTTGTTGTAATAGTTAGATGTCATTAAATCATGGCCACTCGTCTATAAAAAGTCGCGATTTACTTACCTCCTTTTTAAATAATGTTCTTTTTCTTCTTTTGCACTATTTGTACAATATTTTCCAAATTCTTTCTCTCAAGCTTTTATTCTTTTTTTTATAATGCTTAAATCTTGCCACTTTAACCTACTTATTTTATTGCATTTCATAAAAAAAATTAAATTTTTTCCCATAAAAAATCTTATTTTCATGCTCGAGATGATTATAACCATAATAACCAAAATCAGAGCATTGATGCTCATTTTATAGATCTTTCCTCAAACGAGTCAAATGAATATGTAATTATTTTAACGGATTCGTAATTTCAGAATCCTCCCAATGATCATCGTCTTATAGTTGATCTCCCAATGAGCATTGGGTGTATTAGTCTTCCTAACGAAGGTATTAATTCAGTTCTTCTTTAGCAAACCTAAAATTAGGAATAATCTACTTTCGTCATAGTGAAGATTGAAATAACTCAGAAAGATAAGCTTGTGAGGATATTTTTAAAAGGTACAAATCGATCTTGCTTGATGGATGATATATATATATATATATATATATATATATATATATATATATATATATCTTTTTTTAAGAAATGATTTTTCTAAGAATAAACTTGAAATATTGATGTTAATATTCAGCTTCTAAAACGGGAAGAAGATGATGAAGATGATTTAGTTAATCTAGTTAATTAGGTAGTTATCTTTATTTATGTGTTTATCATTAGGCTTAAGTTCTCTCTCAATAATAAATTGTTGAAGCTCTTCAAGAAGATTTACATGTGTCATAGTCAACTTGTTATTAATGGATGGAGAAATTTGATAACATCAATTATTCTTTCTAGAAATGTCTTCAATAAGTTAAGTATTGGAAAAGTTTTGGCTCTTGTCACTATTACCGACGGGAAATGAACTCCATACTTTTATATTATCATGAAATATGGTGCCAATGTCGTTAATAATCACTCTCTTACAAAAAAATTTGAAAGATGATTTTGACTATGTGTCGGCTAACTATGAACTATTAAGGAGGAGAAGATGTTTCTTTGTTCTTTTAGCTGAAAGAATAAGGTATTTTCTGTTTTGCTTTTGTTATTCTAGTTTAAGTCAACTTCTTATTTTATCATACGACTTATCTATATTTAGTTTTGTTTCCTATTCGTTGTGTAGATTCATTTTGCTAAAATTAATTATGCCAAAGTTTTTAATTCTTTTTGTGTAGGTTCAATGATTATAAAGCTCGTGATAGCCAAAAACATTCTATCGAATGGATTATGGCTTAACAATTCTCCGGTTATTGCTTCTATAATCTCGAGCGTACAAAAGGATATTACCATTGATGTTAGAAATCTTCTTACTATAAGGTTTAAAATAATTTTTACTTATTCTCATCCTAAAATTTTCCAGCCTAAATTTGATCATTTCAGTCAAGCAATAGAAAACCAAGTTCATATGCCAAAAATAAAAAATTATAGCTAATATTCCGTTTTAGTTATTGATGTTAGTGGCTGAATCAAAGGTTAAATTAGTGGCTCCTAAAGCAATAGAACCAACTTCTAATGCAAAAGTATATTCCCAAGAGCATTCACTTGTTAAGATTTGTGGAACTAAATATTTTATTGGTGGTATTTAGCTTTCTAATATAAACTTTAAATTTATAATGAATCATTCTCCTAATACCAACAAAGTATTGTTATAAATAATGAAGATGCGATACAAGTGAAAAACGAAGCTTAAACCATGCAGAAACATGCGAGATGTGGCATTGACAAACATTGAAGATGCGAGACTTTGTGATTTTTTAAATTCGAACTTGAAAAAAAACCTAAAATGGACCTCGAAAACAACAAACAATAGGACATCGTATCATATATTCAAACCAAATGACTAAACGCAACACATCAAATGAAAAATGGAGTGCTTTTCATACTCCTAAACCCTGGTTTACCATAAGATTACATTAAATCCCTAAAATCAGGAAGAATCTTAACAAACAACGTATATTTATCGTTTTCAACACTTCAAAATTAACCATAAACCATACAACTTACCATACAATGAAGATAAAAAATCTAGTTACTAACTTGTTAATTATGGATTTTGTAGAGAGGTGAGAGGCTGAGCTTGATCGTTTGGCTGACGATGACTCGTTTTCTGTTCCTCATGTTGAAAGAGAACTTCAAATCAGAGGTCGATTTCGTCGTTCAGGTCGGTTCGTCGATTTCTTCGTTCATGTGAGATAAAAAGTGTACGTTTGTAAATTTAGTAAGAGATTTATGAGAAAAAAAATGTATTTTTAATCTGAAAGATCTTATTTACGGTTTATATATCTATTGACAGTTTATTAATTTTGAGTATTATGTAATATAGACATACTTGGTTAGATTTTTATGGATAATGTAGTTAGATTTTTATGGATAAATGCTCATATTAAAAAATATTAATAATATATAAATATAAACATATCTCGTCAGTATAAAGCATTAAAGCATCTACGAAATATATATACATATAAACCTAAATCAAAACCCATAACACCGGACTAGTAATTAAGATCATATTTATATACCAAAATAAAATATATAAATATAATTAAAAACTATATATTTTAACTTACAACTTAGATAGAAGTTTTAAGAGAGTATTAAAATCATAAATTAAGTACGAATATATTTGAATCACTATGATATTTTTTTGGAATTGTACTAAATGTGCTTAAAAGGGACAATATCTTAAACCAAAACAAAATATATGGAACAACCCATGTATATCAACACCGGGGATCGACATTCGGTTTGCGCGGAGCCGTGGTGCCATGTTAATGCCTCCTCACAACATAGGAAAAAAAATACTATACAATTTCGTTAGCCAGCTACCACCGGAGTGAGGGTAAAGCTGTGAGACCGCCAAAACAGAACGACTCTGTTTAGGCTATTGCCGCAGAGGTATTAAACCCTTGTTGTCGCTGCAGTAAACCACCAACTTCATCTGAGATAGATTTAGCAAACACTTCATCAATTCGACCCCAACATGTATAAAATGATTTTAATTACAGATCAATCAAACAACTAAATTGAGTAGTAATATAGTGGTTGTCATGTCCACCTTCATCATTCCAGTTCAAAGATATAAACACACCTTGAGGATAAAATCTAACAACCATAAGCGCATTAATGATACAATTTAATAATCACGACAAATAATATCATCACCTTAAGAGAAAAGCTTCCGTGAGTTGCTCTCCCTTGTTGTTGACACAAAAGCACTGGCATGAACGATCCATACTAACTCAATATGTCACTCATACTTTTAGACACTCAATCCGTACGGAAAAGGACATTACAGCATTTACTCCTAACACATTAAGAGATTTAAAACTCTTGACAAAGAAGAAGAGAAATTAAAGTAGGATTCCAAATCCCCCTAGAGATGCTCTCATCTTTATAAATAACCTTTTAATGTACTTGAGACTCACTCTCACTTATCAATCTCTCTTTTTTTTCCTCCATCTTCTTCGAGTTCTTAACTTTTTAACTTGATTAGCTATGGAGATGGCGAGCAAGTCTTCGTGGCTCTTAGCTTTCGCTTCTTTCTGGCAATCGATTGTAGGATGGCACATGAAATTAAGAAACAATATGTCTGGTTTCATTGCTAATATGAAAAAGGTTGCACAAGATGATCCAAGAAGAATTGTTCACGCTCTTAAAGTCGGATTAGCACTCTCTTTGGTCTCCATGCTTTACTACTATAAACCTCTTTATGATAGTTTTGGTATGACCGCGATTTGGGCTATGATGACTGTAGTCGTCGTTTTTGAATTCTCCGTTGGTGAGCTTGAGCTGAATATAAATTTTATATTTTTTTTATGTGTCTAATACATCATGCATGTAGTATTTGAAAGGAGGAAATTTTTCTTTTTTTGTCACACCGATTAACAAATTTTTTTGTGATTAAAATAGGAGCAACTATTGGAAAAGGGTTCAATAGAGGGGTGGCAACATTGCTTGCTGGTGTTCTAGGCGTTGGCGCTCACTATCTAGCTAGTCTTTCTGGACATATTGCTGAGCCTATACTCCTTGCGATTTTTGTGTTCTTACAAGGTATATAATTTACATCATGACATGAAAGTAGGGACAACAAACATGAGATTCTCTCTTACAAAACTTGTCTAAACGTTTTTGATAAATCTCGCATGCACCACATATATTTTTATGGCCAAGCGTGACTTAATTTTTTTGGACTTGTTGATTGCAGCTACTTCGGTAACATTTCTACGGTTCGTTCCGAAAATTAAAGCGAGATATGATTACGGATTATTGATATTTATATTGACATTTTCTTTGGTATCAATATCCGGCTTTCGGGAAGCTCAAATAATAGAGTTAGCTCACAGGAGATTATCGACCGTGCTCATAGGCGCAGCAATTTGTTTTGTTATTTCGATTTGTCTTTCTCCTGTTTGGGCTGGTCAAGACCTACAGGATCTCATCGCAAACAATATAGAAAAACTTGGGGATTTCTTAGAAGGTAAAAAGTCATAATATAGATTAAATAATCTTCTAAATTTGTATATCAATTTTATACTCTACCTTTTATTTTTGAAAACATCTTGTCCTATTTTTAAATGAATTTTAATAGGTTAAATTAATTATTTATAATTAGTTTGTAACCATTTAATTGTTTTATTGTTTTTGTCTCAGGATTTGGACACGAATATTTCAAACCGTCTTCGAACAAAGAGTCTATAGACGATGACAATACTAGTAGTCCCCTCCAAGGATATAAAAGCATCCTCACCTCAAAAAATACCGAAGAATCTTTGGTTAATATATTTTCTTTTTTATTTGTGGAAGAAAGACAACATAGCTATAAATATGGTGTCTCATATTCGGACGGCTGTAGTTAAAATGAAACAATATAGTCACATAAAAAATAACAATGTTTAATATATTTTTTTAAATTATAATATGCAATTCATTAACTAATTAGAGGTGTGTTAGATGTTTTTTAAATATTCTAGCTAATAAAAAGAAAAAATTGCAAATAAATGGTTTTTAAGTCCTGGTTTCTAGTTTTGCAAAAAGTTAAATGAAACTAATATTATAAATTATATTTGAAATTAAACTGATAAGTTTATAAAGAAAATAAAAGGGTTGTTTTTTTATAGTTATAAATGATCATATAAAATATAATAATATGCAACTTATGTTTTCATGTAGACCTTAATTGTATGCAACTTATGCAGGCTAATTTTGGAAGATGGGAGCCAGGGCATGGGCGATTTCAGTTTGGTCATCCATGGAACCAATACCTCCATGTCGGAACTCTAACTCGCAGATGTGCTTACCGGATTGATTCATTAAGTGTCTACCTCCATTCAGAAGTTAGTATTCTTTTCGAAATTTGAATTTAATAACAGTCATTACCATTCTTAATGTTTTTAGGAGAGTCGTACCGGTAAGAATTTGACCGAAAATCGAACCTAATTTTAATAACTCTGTTTTGCGAGTTTTTTAAAAATGAAGATGAATAAATAAATGAATGGATAAAACCAATAAAAAACAGATTTGAATCTAAAACGATAAAAAAAATTAAATGATAAACCCATATGTAAAGGTGCCATAAAATCGCTAAACTGGTGAAATCAATAAAAATCAAATCAAAAATTTTGCGACTAGCCGTATTTTTAATTTACTATTATATAATAATCAATTAAATTTTAAAAAGTTAAAATTCAACTTTTATATTTCAATTTTTATATCATTTATAAAAAAAATAACAAAAAAAATTAAGTTTGATTTATTTATTTTTAATTTTTATGTATCCAACTAATCCAAACTACCGGACCAAACCATTTTCACCGGTTCTGCTTTGGTTTTAAAAATCAAAACTGAAATCTTATAGTTTTCAAAGTGAACCAAACCCATAACCTCCTTATAGTTGGGGGGGGGGTGATATTACGTTTTTCTTTTATTGTCCATATTATATTTTATAAATGAAAATGTGTTAATATATAATCTGCCCAACTTAGTAAAAAATGACACTAATCAAAGTGAATTATGTCATATACCTTGTTTCAGGCATCCCTAGAGATGAAAAGCAAATTTCAAGAAACATTCACGGGAATGAGCATGGAATCCAGCAAAGCTTTAAAAGAATTGGCATTGTCAATTAAATCGATGACCGTAATCGCGGTCGATCCTCACATTAAGAATGCTCAATCATTTTCGGAAAACCTCAATAACTTACTCAAATCCGATGTATGGAAAGATGCATCGATATTGGAAGTTGTATCAGTAGGCACTGTTGCTTCGCTATTGATCGATATTGTGAATTGCATCCAAGAAATTGCAACCGCTGTGAACGAACTAGCCAAACTAGCACGATTTAGCGAATCGCCCGAGTTACTAGAGAAATCGGACAAAGAGCATCCTGAAGCTGGAACTTGTGTTGTTGTGGTAGTTGATGATGATAATAAGATAGGAACTAGAGTCTGAAAAAGGTTTGTATCTTCAACTTTGTTTGTTTTGAATAAGAAAGTTGAACATGAATAAATATGTAAATCGAGGTTTTATGTAATAAGATAATATCGTACTTTTGTAAAATATTTTGTTTATTTTCACCATTTTATAGATTTTTGTGGTGGAATTTGACTTGTTAAACTTCCATATTATCTAATGGACTACGATTGCACATAGTAAATATGAGGAGGGGGTCACACAAAAATCTGTACCACATTGTTCTGTTCGGTGCCTTATTAAATATAGTTTTGTTAAGTTACCATTGATTTTCTTTTAACATTTATTTTTATATATATACACATCGTTAGACTTCAATTTTTTTATATCTGTATGTTTCAAATGTTATATAGTTTGCATTTGATTTTTCTAACATAATATAATAAAAACAAATAAAAGAAATTGACACTTTTGTTTAGTAAAATATTAAGAGATTCAAAATTAAAGAATGAATAAAGTTTTTTCCTTTATATTTATTTAATGGTCTTATTTCACTGAGAAAACATATACAAAACTTGTAAATGTAAATCGGGTTTTGTTTCTATATAAAAGAGAGAGAATATATATATATAATAAAATAAAACGTTAAAGTAAAATATGATCATTATGATATGCAATTCTCGTATTATGATTGGATTTTTATTTTTTAATATTACAAAATATTATACATTATTTTATTATTTTGCAATTACTTTTCATTTTTAGGTTATGTTTTGTTTACGCATTTGTTATGTTGTCTTTTTACGGTAGATAGTGATCTCGTTTGCATAAGGATTGATTGTTGGCGATATTTGGTCGTGGTATAGTTTGACTTTCGTATGGATGTCGTTATAGGTCGTGTCTAACTTAGCATTGCCATCCAGTTATGTTGTATGATTGAAGGTATCCTCAATCTATGAGCATAGCCTGGTAGAAGGGTTATGCCTTATCAATCAAAGGTCTGTTATATAGTCGATAGTACCTCGTCTCGGTCAAAAGGTATAAATCGGTGGAGGTGTTATGTCTTATCAGGACACTCCTAGTCTTTTTAAATGCAAACTGAGAATTCGTATTTTAAATGGAGTACAATAGATTCCAGACGAGGTGTTAATTTTTTTTTCTATGGCTGTCACGTACTTTGTACAAAAATTACCTTTAAAACATCAAGCGTGCATTATTAGTGTCAGTGATCATCTACCACATGTAAAGAATCGTGTACATATGTCTGACAAATGCAATCGCTACTTGCATGATTAATCGAAATTGCGCTTCATATATTCGTTGTCATTTAATTGGTTCACCCTTTGATTGTTTTACAACCCATAATAATTATTAGGGCCCATTTGTTCTACCGGCCCATTTTTTCTTTTATTTTCAAAAATACTATAAGTTGTAATAGACTTGCTTTTGAAAGCTTTTCCCGTTTGAAATACTTTAGGAGAGAGAATAAATGTTTGTTCATGGTTTCTCTTTGTTCTCTTTCCTCTTATTTTTCAGAAATGGTAACAAGGTAAAAATGGAAGAACTATATTCTTCTTTGCTCTATTTTATCCTTGCTTTGATTAATAGTATGATAGCGAGCTTCTGATGTCCAACCTCTTTTTTGAAAATCCTGAATTATTTTGTTATGGATTTCCCATCTTCTGACAATAAATTCTCTATTTGTTCCCAGAAATACCTCGCAAAGGAGCTTCGAAGAAGAAGACAGTTGTCACTGATACTCTTTTAGTCCTTCCATCAGTGGATATGGTGGAAAATAGAGCATTGTTAGACAATTACTTTGACCGCTTGTCCCCCTCTATAAATGCCTGACGACATAAGGGCATTGTAGATTTAGGATAGTTTATGGATTTCCATATTCTGTAGCGACTAGAATTCCAGAGCCTGTTGAGCACCCTTATCATGCTCGGAAGGGTGAAATCTTATTTTAGACAACCGTTTTTAGTGGGATCTAAGATTACCATAGTCCCACGTAGCTAACAACTAACGGTTGATGATTTCTTCTTACAGTTTTAGTTAATTCAAGGAGTTTAAACATCAAAATATGTCTAGCGTATTTTTTAGCTAGTGTCGATGTTTATAAGTTGTTGAAGACCATATATTATTATATATTTACACGTAGCGGGTGCAAGGTTGTTAACTTACTTGATTCCGATAAACACTGAAGCATTCATTATCTTTGTTTCTTGTAACTAGGAGCATCGTGTTAGAGCAAACAAACTTCAATTAGAACGTGGATGGATGAAAAATGTAACCTTAAAGTCGGTTTTTGTCTTAGATTATACTTGTATTCATGTTTTGGTTATTTTTAACATCTTGTTTTTTTATTTTGTTGACGATATAGATTCAGAAAAATATCAAGAGCTGTGAGTAGTACAGTCTGGTGAGGGATTTTAGTGATGTTGAATTGTTATAAGTAATGAGAATAAACGCACAGTTCTTTTATTACTTGGTCTGAAAATCTTACATTATGATTGATTTTTCATCCTAGACATGTCCGGTCTTGGGTTTATGCTCTGTTCCCACGTTTCTTATGTTGTCATTTTACTGTCTTTAGTGGCCTAGTATGCGTACGGATCGCTTGCCGTCCAGTGCCCTCGGTTGGTGGGACTCTGGATATTCATCGTGACATAGTTTTACTTTCATATGGATTTTTTCGTAAGTCGTGCTTAGCTTAGCGATGTCCCTCCAGATTTTTTATATGATCGGGGTATCTTATTCCATTCGATGGGCATAAGCTAGTGGGAGGGTTATGTCTTACCAATCAAAGGTTCAAAGCTATCAGGTGATGCCACTTCAGCTTCGTTACATATTGGATGCAATCTAGTCCTGCTCAAAGTATATAAATCGGTGAAAAGATTATGTCTTGTCAAAAATTAATTAGACATAAGATCCAAGTTACCATTACTTGGAAGAATCATAGTTTGTCATTAATTTTTTTCGACATAAAAAAAAAATTAGTATCACGAATCAATCATTACAATAAGTTTTTAAATTCATCATAATATGAAATTAAATTTTTGAAATGCTTGGTTGTAAAGAAACATCACGAAGTTTTTGAAAGCGATCAGAGCCACTCACGTCATTTAAAATTTTAAGTATTTAGATTATGAATTAAGATTACATATCATGTTGAATTTATTTTCAATAAGGATACACATGTTTGACTTAATTATTGATTTCGTTGAAATCAAATATGTACATAAGTCAATTGTACATCACATAATTGATTTTTAAAAAGGATGCAAGTTAGGTTTCGAGTTTTGGACCTAACAATAGACAAAGTTGGTCATATTATGAATGTTTTCGGAGATTTTGTGATGTTAACGTTACAATTAAAATGACCGTACATCAATAGTGATAAAAAATATGAAACCTTAGTGAATGAAGACTTGCAGCGGTAACTGCCATGAATGATGAGATATAAAGTCTAGCATTGTCAATATTTAGTGTGACGCTCCTTGTTGATATCGCAACAAAAACGGTGTCTCGACAAGAAATTTAATTATCATAACGTCACTATATTTATGAAATTTGAGTCTAATTTTTATTTTTATTGAATGAATAAAAGCTGTTAAGGCATTACATATAACCGTAGTCTTTTTATTTTTAAAATTTTATAAAGTTTGTGACTAATGGTGGTGCGTGTAGTAATAGTACCAAATGATGATACACATCTCACATAACAAATTATGAACACTAGATTAATATATGTGAATTGATCATTAACCATAAAAATAAAAAACTTGACCCAAAATATGCTTTTTTTTTAATTAAATCGCTTAAATGAGACCAACGTTATTATTTTTTCACATTCACACATGTATTAATTAGAATGTTTCTCAAATGTACCACATTAATATTTTAAAAGTGTGTTTTATTTATGTTAATTTCTAGTTTTATTATTATTTTAGATTATGTATTGTTTATACAACCCACTAGGTAAAGAAACTAATGTCATTTAAGAGACTAATGATTAAGAATATAAATAAGACACACTATTGTATGATGTGCCATAATTTAAATTATCATTGACATTTAATAAACTCACGCCTCTTATAGAAGATGATCCTTGTACCAATGTGCATTTTTTTACATGTATAGAAATGATTCGTCAAGAATAATATAGTGGATATTAAAATGTTTGGTATCAAGTTAGCCTCCATTAAGTAACGTGGAAACGTGAAAATAAAAGATCACATCCTAGAAATATCAAACATTACTTAAAATTGTAAGAACTTAAGATGGACCTTTTGGAATATGTAGTTGTAAGAAATTTGAAATGTAGCATAACTTTCACTACAAGATATAATCACAATAATCTAAGTTTTTTAAGTTGTGTAACAAAAGAAAACGTTGAAGGTCGAATATCTCGAAGTGTATGGTGTCCAGTCGAAAAAGAAAAAAAAGGCATAATATTTTGGTTCAAGTATAAAAGGAGACAAGAGTTCTTTTGGTAACAAGTGTTATTTCCATGGTAAGAAACTAAGACATTTAGGAAAAGTGTATGAAAGGTACCAATTTTATATTTCAAAGATTAGTCCAGTTTCAGTTCCTCAAAATATTTAGTGGGTTGATACAGTAATAACTCATTTTGTATTTATTTGCAAGCTACGTTAAGAAAGTGAAACTTTAGTGATGGTAAAGTATCCATTTATATAACAAATGATAGTTTGGGTTTGGTCTAGCTATTTATGATAACTTTTATTTAGTCAGTAATGTTAAAAATCACAAAAAAGTTATGAACATATATGAACATGGTAAACTAAATTGTAAAAGTGGAAATAAAATTGGCAAAATTTTGACACAAACGATTATGTCATTCTAAAACTAGAAGTACAAATTTTATTACTGAAAGTTTCTGAAGTTTCCAATATCATTGGGACTTGGATATGTGCTGGAAAAAAAGGGTTGGAGTTGATATATACATCAATTTATAAACCGTTTCCTACAACATCGTAAAACAATTAAAAATACTTCATGTCGCTTATAGATATTTTTTCACCTGACAAGAAATCAAAGGTTATTACTAAAGTCAAATATTTTAATATTGGTGTTCAAAAATAGTTTGGTAAAAACATAAAATGCGTCAAATCTCGTTGTGGTGGTGAATACTACGAGATATATACAGGTAAAAATCGTCACAAACCAATTTGTATAATTGTAATAGGAGTGTAGAATAGTTCATCAATATACAAAGTCAAATTTCTAGAGCAGAATAGATGTATCGAAGAGATAAAATCGTACATTAAAAGATATGCCAAGAAGTATGATTTGTCATTACATTTTACCTATATTACCACGGGAATAAGTATTAAAATATGTGGTATATCTTATCAATAGAGTTAAAATAAAAGCCAATACTAAACCAATTTATGACGTTTGATTTGCGACACCTAATTTAAAAAAAATGTTTGGCGATGTCCAGCTAAAGCGCCTAATACGTTGCAAAAAAAATCAATTAGAATCTAAAAAAATTAGCATTTATTTTATTAGAAATTTAAACTATTCAATAATTTTTAAATTTTATGATCCTTAAGATAATATTTTTTTTGAGATAAAGACAACAATTATTTTTTGAGAAAATTGAGTTTATAATAAATAATTTGGTAACATATACTCATTTTGAGGAAGAATCTGTAGATATTTATGAAGGTTCTAACAATGATGTTTTGGTGTAAGATGAGTATCGTGCATGCAATATATATTTTATTTGAAAACTTATTAACTTTGTTTTTTTGATAAGTTTCAGTATTGTACTGTCTTGGAGAAATAATCTACAACAACTATATGGTGTCGTATTTCTTTTGGTTTTATCGGGAATGGTCTCATGATGTTCGTGCTTTATCTTTTAAATGGCACCACCTTTGTTATTATTTTCATAAATGCTGATAGGACTATGTATTAAATTTGTGATATCTTTGGCATGTTTCACATGTTTTTATTTTTTACTTTGTGTCTTTTCACGACTGTTGGCTAATAGTGACAAGGGGGGGGGGATTCCCAAGAACACGAGCAAAGAGCACTGAGATTTTGGAACATGATGAGCAATAAAGAATAGAACGAGTTCTATGGCATGGACGAGCTCAACAGCAGGTCGACGTTAATAATAAATAACATGGATGAGCTCAACAGCAGGTCGACGTTAATGATAGATAACGGGGATGAGCTCAAAGGGATACTGAGTTCATCAGTAGACTGAGCTCAATGACGTACACAGCTTGATAATGGAGCAAACTTAAGAGCATGCACGGTGTTGCTGAATTCAAGATTATGATGAGCTCGATGATGACAGAGCGGAATTGATCGGCTGGATTCAGGATCAGGATGAGCTCGATGACGTCGGAAAAAAGTTGATTGACTAGATTCAAGATCAGGATGAGCTCGATGATGTCAGAGTAGAGTTGATCGACTAAACGAGGAATATGGTAAAAAGAAAAAAACTGTGTGCGTCATCAGTAAGTTCGAGCTTAGCAAAACAGATCAAACCGGGTTTCGTTCATTAACGAGCTCGAGTTCGAGCTCAGCAAATTAGATCAGCTCTGGTGTTCTTAAAAGAAGAGTTCAGCTCCGATTGAAGTATAGATTGCACTCATAGCCTTTATTTGTAATATAAACACACGTTTAAACCCACGAGTTTAAAGCGTGTTAGTTATTCCATAATTCTAGGGGGGATAGCGGTGATAACAATTGTTTATTCCACAGTTATAGGGATAATGGTTTAAGTGGGCTAGTGGCGCTAAAAGCGTATCCTAATGTAACTACCCACTAATCTGTATTATTATAAATAAGGAAAACCTATTGATGAATAAAGTGATCTCTTTCTTGACTTAAAACTTTAACCTTACCGTGGCATAACTTGTTAGTTCCTTAATATATTTTGCGCCGTCTGTGGGAACTCTTTAACCAATCACCATGGTGGTCACTAGGTCAGGAATTAAGAGAGATAATCAGGAAACTAGCGAAACAACAACGCATCGGAGGAGAACCGTAAGTACTATCGATCCTACGATTCCTCATGAGGTCAAACAGACGTCTACTAAGCCATCCCGAGATGACGAGGACCCTCGTTACAATCAGATCCGCCCAAAGTTATCGGCCTATACATTGAAGGAATTGTCATTTTCAGAGAAGATCCTAGAAGTCCAGCTCCCGAGGAAATTCGATCCGTTCAGGATGGAGGCTTATGATGAACAAGGGGATCCGGAGAGGAACAGTTCAGAAATATGATGATGGCTTTCAATCCTGACGATGCAATGCTTTACCGAGCACTATCTATGACCCTTAAGGGTAACACCATGGATTGGTCAGTAGCCTGCCGAAAGGGCCTATTTATGATTTTGCTGGACTATGGAAAACATTCATAGAGAGGTTCGTGGGCAACAAGGAACTTAAGCGCGAGCGTGATTCGATCGTGGATCTTTATCAACGTCGAGTTGAGTCTCTTACAAGTTATGTTAGACGATTTGTTCATGCCACGAATGCTTTGCCAGATCTAGCCGAGAATATGGCGGTGGCTTCTTTAAAACGAGGGCTCGAGAGGAGAGGGGAACTATATGCAGATCTCATTAGGTTCCCAACTGAGAATATGGGAGATCTACTTGCAAGAAGAGGAGCGTCACGAGAGCGGCGTGAGCCAAATGTCAAAGATTGAGGATCAACCGATGAGGGACTACAACTGAAGACCTCAGCAGCTTGATCAACCAAACAGACGTTTTACTCTATTGACAAAGGCTATTTTAGTAATCTATGATCGTACAAAGGGGCGTACAAGGTATCAAGCTCCGCGGACAATGAGTGCGCCTGGGTTTAAGCGATCTAATAGGTACAATTGTGCATATCATCATGACAATGGACACTCGACTGACAAATGTTGGCAGCTAAGGGAAGAAATACAGCGCTTGATAGACAACGGTGAGTCGGCGTGAGGAAGATCGTTCTTCAAACACTTAAAAACCAACAATTGGAGAAGGTTCGGAAGCAAACAAGCAACAGTGGTTACTGACCATATCAGTGGGGAGTTTGGCTGCAGGATAAGGGTCTATTCAGAATAAACGAGCTAAAAATGAATTCAATGTCTATGAGATAGATGGAAATTCCTATCGAAACTACAGAGACCCGGTTGCCGATCTAACTTTCAATGATGATGATCTCAAAGGTGTAAGTTTACCCTATGAAGATGCCTTAACTGTTCACTTGGACATTGGATGAGTAATGGTAACAATAGTATTGGTCGATGAAGGAAGCTCAACAAATATCATCTTCAAAGGAAGTTTTGATCGCATGAAGAATGTCCCACCATATCGACCTACCCAGCAAACATTAGTAGGATATGAAGGAAAATCTTCACAGTGCGTTGGCGAGGTAGAACTGGTGGTTAAAGTCGATGATGGAGCTATAAAGAAGGAATTGAAGACGTTATTTTTTATCTCCGACGTGCCGAGTCCTTATCATGCGATCATTGGACGACCATGGCTACATAGGATGGAAGCAACACCATACACGTATCGACAATGCATCAAGTATCCAGTGGGTAATTTGACAGGTATAATTTGAGGCAACCAGAGGACCGCACGAACTTGTTATGCAATCGCGTCAGATCCCTCAAAACCTATCCAATAGCAATTAATGGCGGAGGAGACATTGCACCAGCAATGATGGGTCTTACCTCGCCAGAACTAGTGGATGATCCACGAGAAAATGAGGATTCACCCGCAACGGATGTTACAATAGTGGACACGGTCATAGCTGCTAATAGAGTGCTTCGACTGGGGAATGAACTGACTTCGGATTCAAAGGTACGATTTGTAGATTTATTAGCAACGAATTTAGATGTATTTGCTTGGGAGGAAACTGATGTTTCAGTAGTAAGTCCTACAATTATAAGCTATCAATTGGCTATCAATCCTTGTGCTAAACTAGTACGTCAGAAACGTAGAGCATTTTCAGTTGAGAAGCAGGCCGCTATATTAGCCGAGGTCAACAAGCTCACTCGGTTGGGGCACATTCGAAAAGCAAGTTATCCGGTTTGGATAGCTAATCCAATTTTAGTTAAAAAGAAGAGCGGGCAATGGAGAATGTCTGTGGATTTTAATGATTTGAACCAAACATGTCCTAAAGATGCTTTCACATTTCCAAGGATAGATCAGCTCGTTGATTCAGCTTAGGTTGCAAATTTCTTTATTTTATGGATGCATATTCAGGATATAATCAGATTCGCATGCATCCGTCTGATCAGGAGCACACAGATTTTCAAACCGAGCGGGGCTTCTATTGTTATACGGTCATGCCCTTTGGACTGAAGAATGCGGGATCAACTTACCAAAGGCTAGTTAATCACATTTTCAAGATTATTTGGGGCAGCATTTTGAAGCGTACATTGATGACATGATTATTATTAAACACATGAAGAGGAGAAGCACCTTAGTACCTTACAGATGGTTTTTGATTTATTACGCAAGTATAATCTTAAGCTTAACCCGAAAAAATGTTTTTTTGTATGACCAAGGGTAAATTCCTAGGCTAAGTGGTAAGTCAGCAGGGTATTGAGGGAAATCCAGTTCAATTAAAGGAAATTTTGCAGATGGAACCACCAAAGAATGTCAAGGAAGTCCAGTGTCTTACAGGGCGATTAGCAGCTCTTTCAAGGTTCATCTCACGTGCTTCAGATAAAAGTCATCCCTTTTTTGAAGTATTACGGGGTTCTAAGAAATTTGCATGGACAGAAGAGTGCGACAAGGCTTTTGATGACCTGAAGAAATATCTTACATCTCCTGAAATTTTGTTTGCCCCTACGCTAGAGGAGCCGTTATTTATGTACTTGGCAGTATCACATTTTTCTGTGAGTTCGGTTCTCGTACGCGATCAAAAGGGGAAACAGTGACCAGTGTACTACACGAGTAAAACGTTGACAAATGCAGAGACAATGTATTTAAACCTTGATAAATTGGCTTTAAGTTTGGTTTTTACAGCTCAGAGAATGAGACCATATTTTCAAGGGCATGTTATCACGGTACGAACAGCATATCCTCTGCGAACAGTGTTGCAAAAACCCGATATTTCTGGCAGGTTAACTAAATGGAGTATCGAACTTGGGGAATATGACATTCGTTTTGAGCCACATGTAGCTATAAAAGGACAAGCAGTTGCAGACGTTTTAGCAGAGTTCAGCTCGTCAAGGGAAGAGCATGATGAGATAAATGACGAACAAACGGTCGAGCTCGATCAGTGGATTATTAAAGTTGATGGTGCATCTTTGACAACGGGAGGAGGTGCAGGCATTGTAATCAGAACTCCAATAGGAGATAAGATCGAGCAGGTAGTGTGCTTTAATTTTCCAGTTACAAATAATGCTGCAGAATATGAAGCTTCCCTTTGTGGCATGAAGTTTTCTTTAATATGTGGAGCTCGAGGTATTAAAATCATATCTGATTCTCAGTTGGTGGTGAATTAGGCACGGGGTCGGTATGATGTCAAGCAAGACGGCATCAAGGAATATCTCGTAATTCTCAAAGAATATGAGTCCAAATTTACTAACGTTTCTTATGAACAAATCCCTCGAAGAGATAATTCGGTAGCTGACACTTTGGCGAAGACAACAGCTGCAGTAGACCATCCAACAATTTTGATCCAGCAACTCCCTGCGACAGAGCTAATTTCAACGGTTGCTACAGTTAGTTCATTTATTAGCGATGATGATTGGCGAACTCCATTCCTCCACTACTTTAATCAAGGAACGTTGCTTCCGAGTAAATGTGAGGCTCGTGCATTGCAAATCAGAGCAGCTAAGTATCGTGTTCTCGATGATATTTTGTACATGAAATGCTCAGCTAGACCTCTGCTCTATTGTCTTTATCGAAGTGAAGCTAAGTCTGTGTTGGAAGATCTACATTCGGGAGAAGCAGGAGCTCATTATGGACACCGAACATTGATTCGACGTTTCGTTCTGGCAGGGTATTACTGGCCTGAGCTTGCGAGTGATGCTGATAATCTAGTATTGCATATTCACAAGTGTCAAGAGTATTCGAACACGCATCATAGACCTAGCGAGCCCATGCAGAATATTCATGTCCCATGTTCGTTTGATAAGTGGGGAATAGATTTGGTAAGTCCTCTGCCAATGGCCACAAGCAAGCGACAATTTCTCATTGTGGTAGTCAACTATTTTTCGGAATGGGTTGAGGCTAAAGCTCTGTTTAGAAGCCGCGTTCAAGAGGTATGTGATTTCATACATAACCATATTCTGACTCGGTATGGGATTCCATAAATTTTAAAGACAAACAACGGGCCTTAATTTCAAAATTCGGTCCTTACAAACTTCTGTAAACGGTATGGGATTCTCCATCATTTTCCACCCCTTATTACCCTCTAGAAAATGGGCAGGTCGTGGTGACTAACAAAAATTTGTTAGAGGGGCTAAAGAAAAATTTGGAGGGAGCTAAGGGCAAGTGGCCAGACAAATTAGCAGAGGTTCTATGGGTTTATAGGACTACCCCGCGCTCTACAACAAGTGATACACCATTTGCTTTGGTATACGGAGCTGAGGCAGTTATCCCAGCAGAGGTCATAGTATCGAGCCATAGGATTCAACATTATGAGGAGCAAGAAAATCTTATAGCTAGGTCAACGTCTCTGGATCTAATTGATGAAAGACAAGACTAGGCCAGGGTCCTAGCAGAGCATTATAGAAGTCTCATGAGAGGACGTTTTAATGCTCGGTTGAAGTCACGATCATTCAAGGATGGTGACTTGGTCTTGAAGAAGGTGTTTTAGGGTTCTGGTAGCAGAGCAAGTGGTAAGTTAGGACTAAATTGGGAAGGCCCGTACTCAGTCATTTCAGCAGGACACCATGGCGCGTACAGATTAGCAGATCAACAAGGCCAAGCACTTAAGCATCCTTGGAATGTTAATCACCTAAATTGTATAGCCAAAATGTATAAGATGTAAAGATGTGATTTTTTTCCTCTCTGATGGCGCGGGGAGGTTTTTTACTAAGGAATCTAAGAACAAGATTTTGAATCTTTTCAATATAGATAATTATTTTCGCCAATATGTGTGTGAGTTGTATCGTTATAACCAGCGAATGGTTCAATGACCACGCCATTCTTGGCTACGCAACGGACCATACTGAGTCCAGACTAAGTGTCTATAAATGCGAACGAGCTAATTGGCCACGCTTATGGGCTACGCAATGACTATACTGTGTCTATACTTTCTACTGGGTATATTAGCGAACTGGTCAAAGACCAAGTCTGAATAGACTACACAATAGGGTCCATGGGACCTCTCCGCGAAAATGCTATCATGGTACATGTTGTCTAAGCTATGTAATGAGCCATACTGAGCTCGGGGTTATAGAAGATCTCTGGAAAAACTCAACACACATATAGTCTACATTTACCAACATACGTTTGCAACAATAATTAAAGAAAAACATGCATCGATTCGAAATAATGCAATCCAGCTACTGCAAGCAGTACCATAAGTTTAGCAAAACAAAAAGAGAAGACAGCAATAAAGTTCAATAAGATAAGCATTTAATTACTTAGAGCTACTAGGGGGTAATTGTTTCGAAGGATCCACAACAGTGTTAGTTTCTGAGTTCTTCTGGTGGGCCACGATAGAGGTTGGGGCAGCATGCTGGGAAAAGTGAGCAATGGAGCCTAGATTCAAACTAGGATTCAAGGCCATCAATTCTGCAACATCTTTTTGGTTCTCCATAGCAATTATGCCGGGTGCAGTTATGAATAATTGAGTTTCCCTCTCCTCAACAGCTGCGTTTATCTTTTCTTTCCATTGTTGTTGTTTGCGCTCGAGCTGCGCACGCCCCTCTTCGACTTCCTTGGTTAATTTGATCACTTTAGAAGTTACAACAACAATCCGATTTGCTTGTTCCTCCACCCTGCTCGCCTGGTTGTTGGCCCTATCCAGAAGATTAGCATTCTGTGTTTGCAGATCGCAGTTCCTCTTCAGTAAGTTCTCGTTCTGGTTTAACACCATCTTATGGTTTTCAGACAAAGCTGTTATTCGCTGATCAATGCATAACACAGATTCTTGCAGCGACGCAACCGCTTTCTCTAACTGGGCTTTAGCATCCAAGGCTTCATGTTTAACAGCATTGGCTGAGGCATAAGCATCCCTCAAGCGGATGACTTCAGCAGTGCAGAACTTGGAAGAACAAAAAAACATTACTTCAGGTTTCCATCTCTCCATGGCAGTTACATCAGCAGGAGACATATTCTGATAACCCAAAATAAATGAGTTATGGTGCATCTAAACAACAAATAATTAGAGTAAATATATATATCGAGTCTATGATTTGGTATGTATAGGTTAACAAGTTTTACCTCGATTGCTAGCTATGTTTGTCTCTGTAAGAGCTCTACGTTGGACACCTTATCATAGTAGGAATTATCAGGTGTCCTGCGTAGTTTCTCGAACATGTAAGAGGAGGGACGTGGAACTTGCAGTTTTGGACGCTCCCCTACAGGTACCCTTTGTTGGCTGGTCTTCGCCGCTTTATCATTAGGGTTGTTCATTTTCAGTATTCTCCACAGAGGGAGCTTGAGTTCCCAAGGATGAGCTCAGCGCCAGTTGTTGAGCTAATGTTGCATGAGTAAAGGGTTGCAACATCGTATATTTCTTAGCTCCATGATCATTCTCTTCAGAGTCAGCTAAATCGACTATCTCCTTAGCCCCATGAGGATTTTGTCCTTCACCAACTTCTGTTGTTGATGGGTCAAGAGGATCTACTCCTTCATTTGAAGTGGCTTCGGTGTCATCACCCTCTTCATCTCGTAGTTGAAATCTTCTGGTGGTTAGAGGAACAACGTCAATTACCTTTTGTTTTTTATTCCTCCTCGTGTCAAGAGCACCAGAGTTAATCTCGTTGTCTTCGTTTTCTCTTTCTGTTTGAGGGTTATTTGGCAGAGCAGCTGCAGGCACAGGGGGTGCTTCTTTTTCATTTTCCTCGACAGATTTCTCTTTCTCCTTGCCACCATCATTTCCTTGATCAATTGAGAGAGTTGGAGCAGAGGCGGAATCTCCAGGTTCGCCAGCTTTGCGTGTTACCTGGGGTACTGCTAGCCAAACGTCAGGATTGTTCTTCTCATGAAGTTTCTTTTCTAAAATCATTTTGAGGCGGTCCATGGTATCTTAGAGTCGTTTGCCATCCTGACTCCTTCTTCTTCTGTGATGCGAAGCTAAGGTATTGGCCATAGTCCTGTTTGCAGATAGTTATATTGAGTGAACAGTTTTTTGGGGTCTTGTTTCCAGGCTTCAAATACTATGCTACTAACTCTGATCAGAGGATTTATGTAATTGTCTGGCCTTCCTTCTTTCCACAAAGTCTGGTTTCAGAGTTCACCAGAAGGTACAAGGATATGATAAAGGAGTCCGAACAAAGTGATATTTCATTAGAAATAAAAGCAAGGCTTACAAGTTTTCTTCCATTTGCTATCTAGTTGAAGATTTAGGGTAGGGGTGATGTGTTCCCAATTACCTGAACACAAAGACAAAGGAATTTTTCCAATTCCTATCAGAGTTTGGTAGTTCGACAATTTTTTAATCCTTTTAAAATGGGTACAGAAGAAAGGAGTTCTGGCTAATTTGGTTACATCGGTACCCGAAAGAAGGTCTGATAAGCGTACTTTGGTATTTAACACGCGTGAGGTAAGAACTACGCTGAGCAACAACCTCCAGCCGTTTGCTGACATCTGGGTGGGGAAGATACCCAGGACACTGAAATAATCGCGAATTAGTTGGGGAGGGGTAATCTAAGTCCCTAGTCAAACAGAGTGGTGAAGAGGCAAGTTTCTATCTCCTGTGTGTGATAGGGATGTTCGCCTAGACCAGGAGCCCTAATGGTTACATTCTCAGGAGTATTACATCTTTCCCTTAGAACGGCGATTCCGTCATCATTTAAATTAGTATATTTATGAGCTATTTGGGAAAAGTAGTTTCTTAAGTCGTTGCCATCTTCGTATAAAGGTTCCACAATTTTGACGTCTTTACTCCTCACTGCATGTTTGGGTGCCATAGTTTTTCTAGAAACTGCAATTATGGAAGGACATAAATCATAATGATTATGATGGTAAGGGCAAGTGATTCGATTTGGGGACTTGTCTACTGGTAAAGTTGTTAAACCCTGAATTTCAGGTTATCTCCAGCATTCGACATAAGCAAATTAGTTAAGAGGAAGAATGTTACCTGAATAACTCTTGATGAAGAAAGAAGCGAACGCCTAGGATTGAGGTTACAGAGAGTTTTCAGGAAGAATAAAGCAGGAGATTTGAAGAAATATGGTTTTTACAAGTAAATGAAGAAGTTATTTGAGTAATGGAACGTTTTCGCATACGCGTGTGAATTATGATGTCATTGTTTATTTGAAAATTGTGCCAGAAAACTGAATCTCCAAAAAGTAACTTCAGGAAACGACATTGTCAGAAAACCGTCACTTGTCTCGACGATGTGTGTCAAAAAGAAACATACACAAGACGATTCAAATTATTACTATATGGATAAGTAAAGTATTTAATTAAATTTTAATTTACAGGCTTATTAATATTTTAATAAACCTCTAAACTAGGGGGAGCCCTAATAAGGGGGGATTCCCCAGAATACGAGCAAGAAGCACTGAGTTTGGATCATGATGAGAAGTAAAGAATATAACGAGTTCTATGGCATGGACGAGCTCAACAGCAGGTCGACGTTAATAATAGATAACGTGGATGAGCTCAACAGCAGGTCGAAGTTAATGATAGATAACGGGGATGAGCTCTTGTCAGCAGACTGAGCTCAATGGCGTACACAACTTGAAAATGGACCAAACTTAAGAGCATGCACGGTGTTGCTGAATTCAAGATCAGGATGAGCTCGATGAAGACAAAGCGGAGTTGATCGACTGGATTCAGGATCAGGATGAGCTCGATGACGTCGAAATAGAGTTGATCGACTGGATACAAGATCAGGATGAGCTCGATGACTTCAGAGTAGAGTTGATCGACTAAACGAGGAATGTGGTAAAAGGAAAACACATGATTGCGTCATCAGTAAGTTCAAAGTTAGCAAAATAGAGCAGACCGGGTTTCATTCACTAACGAGCTCAAGTTCGAGCTCAGCAAATTAGATCAGCTCTGGTGTTCTTAAAAGAAGATTTCAGCTCAGATTAAAGTATAGATTGCTCTCAGATCCTTTATTTGTAATATAAACACACGTTAAACCCACGAGTATAAAGCGTGTTAGTTATTCCACAATTATATGGATAGCGGTCATAACGGTTGTTTATTCCACAGTTATAGGGATAATGGCTTAAGTGGGCTAGTGGTGTGTAACCTAATGTAATTACCCACTAGTCTGTATTATTATAAATAGGGAAAACCTATTGATGAATAAAGTGATATCTTTCTTGACTAAAAATATTAGGCTTACCGTGGCATAACTTGTTAGCTCCTTAACAAATAGTAGTCTTGGAATATTATTTTTCATATGAAGCTTTCTACTTCTATAAGCGCTGCCTTTTGTTATTATTGGAGGTTTGATTTGTGTTTTCTTGAGAATATTTGCAAGGGCCATGATAATTCTTTCTAATTAAGTGTGTCTATTGTCCATATGTATCATCCAGATAGTTTTTATTTTTTTGCCTCCTTACTTTCTTCAAGTAGCCCTCATTCTGTGAGGTACTTCTAATTATCGTTTGTTTGTTTTTTTATTTTTCTTCTCAATCATCATTACTATTTCGGTTGTGATGATTGAGAGAAAAATAAGTTTATGACTGTAGCTAAAGTTTTTTGTTTGTAATATTATTCCTTCGCTGAAGATGTACATGCCGATGAAGCACGAGAATTGTATTTTTGTGCACTTAAAAGTACTTTAATTTATACAGAATTCTTTGTAGAAACGAAGCACTATAGCTTTTTTTTCTCTCCATCAATTTTTGCTAAATAAAGTACAACGATAGAAACTTCATATTATGCTTCATTATTTAGTGTAAAAATATGAACCAGATATATTGGTTTAAGATATCTCCCTTCAAGGACGCAAGTTTAATTCTTGCTCCAATTCCATGATTGTTACTTCCTTCATCGGTTCTAACTCTCTATGTTTTTTGTGACTCGTAATTTATTATGACTGATCGTTAGGACTGTGAACTCGTTAATAAGTGGGTTAAGACATGGTTCCTTTTCGCAGTTGTAGGTTCATATTGTTTATCCTAGTCCTCTAATTATTTTGACCATTTGGCCAACATTTCTAAGATATGATGATATTTTAATATATATCTCAAAATGAAGAGGGTTCTAATAATTATAGTATGTGCATGAGAATATGATCTCATTTTCCTAGCCACTACTACCAATGCTAAAACATGTTCTCTAATTTTAAATATCTAGTTAATGTTTGTAGTAAACATTTACTAAAAGTATTATACTACTTTAGACTGCATCGATTCCTCCCTGACTAGTATTGCGCACTAACTGTGTAATATAAGACTCTCATGTGCGGGTCAAAATTATCTCCTTGCTTTAGATTTTTCCATATTTTAAGAGAGGTAAAAATATTCTTGAGATTATTGAGCATCCCATCTTATATTGAAGTTGTTTGGAATTTTGATGCTCCTTTTAATGCTTAGAAGAATGGTTTCCACTTATTTGAGGATTGTAGAAAATATGCCTTCTTTTGGATTTAATTTTTTTCGCACATTCAAATATGTCGAACAGGTTGGCGAGGTCTGCCAAATAATATTATTCATATATATATTTATTGTTAGCATGTCTTCAATATAGGCTTTTAGGGTTTTGCCTATCTGAGTTGCAAAGATCTTATTGTCATACTTTGATAGGTTGTTTCTATTTTTTTATCCAAATAGAATTACTTTATAGTAATGTAGCCCTTTTTTGGTAATGATATTTGTGTATGTTTTTGTACATATTCTTATTTTTGGTAATAATCTTCTTCGTATATATTTATTGTTAACCCGTCTTCAATATAGGCTGTCATGGTTTTGCTTATTTGAGTTGCGAAGATTCTATTTGATGTAGATCAGAAAGTCCAAACAAAAACCTATTTTGTTTTATTTTATTCAAATATCTTATGTTATTTAAATCAAATCTAATTATATTAAGATTTTATTTTATTTTATTTTTAAAAAAAATTATTTTATTTTCTTGTATTATAATTAAGGGTTTTGAGAAGCTGTTATATAAAGCCTCATATACCTTACGTTTTAATTAAGTTTTTGGAATAATATATTTTTTATCTCTGAAAATTTCAGTCTTTGTTACCCTTAGATTAGGGTTTCATCATGTTACCCTTGAATTAGGGTTTCATCTATCGTTGCTTCTTCTTCTATTTCCGCCGCGTCATCAGTTTTGTATCATAGCCTCAATTCCTGCTATGGGGCAAGCATGTTTCTGACTTCTGATTTAATTTGATTCAAGGTCTAAAGGAGAGAACAACATCTATGGTCATGAAGATCTCGAAGATTGTTTGGTATGAGGGGACACACCAGGCGTTTTGATGAAGATCGTATTAACCAGATACTGGAGGAGTTTAAAGTGGCTACTAATCGTCGGATCAAGGTAAAAATTGCTTATCGAGGTGTTATCTGAGGCTATGAAGAGGTTTTCGAAACCAATTTTTTTCATCAACTAGACATGGGGTGTTGTTTTCAGGCTATGAAAAGGCTTTCAAAACTAAAATTTTTCATCAACTGGATGGCTTTAATGTGACTTCGAATAAGGAACACTCGAGAAGAATTTATCTTATTCCGATAAGGTAGAAATTATAATTCCCAATGTAACAATTGAAAAAATAAAATAAAATAATTTTGGTTGTTGATGGGGATGGTGCTTTAAATTCGAGGATGAATTCTGTCAACCAGGAGAGGATGATGTAGTCTACAAAGTCCAAAAAAAATATTTTTTGATTTATTTTATTTTATTCAAATATCTTATATTATTTAAATCAAATCTACTTTGTTCCTACTTTTATATAAAGTAATTCTTCATTTTTTCTGTTTTCATGTCGTTAGTGATGATTTAATATTTGGATTCACTATGTAAAATTGAGAGAAGTAAAGAATATAGAGGGAGAAGTATATTTTACAGGGAGAAAGTGCAATAACAAAAGTCAGATAGCTTTATTAGATTAGCTTTGGCCTTTACATAGAGGCGCAAAGACTTAGCTTCAACTAAAACCGTTACAAAAAAGGTTAGTTAAACATTGGTCCTTTATTAAAACGTAAAGCTCTAATTGTCTCTTCTGGTGAGGATAATTATCGCATGAGGGTAGGCTTGTAATTTGTTTGGTGTTTAATAGTAGTATGTGGGTGTTATATATTTAGTGTAGAGAGTAGAGAGATAATTAAGCTGGATGGTTGCAGTTAATTCTCATTACCCACACTTAATGCAGGTGGTTGGGTATTTATACCCTAATGTTTGGGCCCTTATGGGCTTTCGAGTCATGTTTAATGGACCCGGGTCATGTTCAAAGACCCATGAGCTCTAAGTAGGAGAGCAAGTAGCTTAGTCAAGTAGTGTTTAAGGTTTTTAGTACTTTTGTCATAGTTCGAACAGTCCTTTGGGCTAAGTGTTCGAAGTGATCTGTCCGGTCCGGAGGCCTTGGACCGATCTGTCCTTGTCCGGGGAACATGCAGAATTCAGACTCATCAGGAGCCCCTTTTTTAGGTGTTTGTGCAAATACTCTTGTCAAAAACCTGAAAAACAGTCCGACATTAGAGGTAGTTTTAATTTGGACAGGCCTGTCAATTTGGGCTATGGGTTTATCCGGACTGATAAAGCTTCACGAATTCAAAACGGTTTTTGCCAGAGTTCGTGGGACACGTGTCGCTCTCTGGTTGGTTGCTTCAGCCGTTTTTTCACCTTGAATTTCGAACCCACCTTCTTCGAAAAGCAACCTCTTAATTAAAGGTGGTGACATCAGCGCCGTCTTTAATCATTACCAATCTTTTCGAATTCTCCTAGGAATCAACTTCTTTTTTCAGATTTACTATAAATTCAAACTCACTTTCTACTGTTTTACCATCTATTTCACGTTTACACTGCAAAATTTCTCAAAGCTTTCTCTCTCTAAAGCAAAAACTTTCTCAATAGTTTATATCTACAGCGAGGAACGCTCTGATCAAAGGCGGGTGGCTCAACCTTTCTGAGTTAGAGAAGGCTCAAAAAGTCGAAAGAGAAAGATGAATTGCGACAGGATTACCCACTTCACATGTTGATAGACCAATCATCTCTGCCACAGAGTCAGATCAAGGCTCTTCTTCTTCTAAAGGCACAAAGCCTAGAAAACTATTTCAAACTAACCTCTCCCCCATTATCTCTGGTTCCTCAGGTCAGGAATCGGAACCTGCTGTCGAGCCAGGAGTAACAGTTACTAGCCTCAAAAAACCCTCACCCTTTATAGCAATGGGGTCGGATACGGAGCACTCCCCTCAGAAGCTAGTCGATAGGAGGAATGGCCGGTTAGTTAAAGGCCAAGTGTCTAAAAACACTCCCTCAAAGTCGGGGGCAAAAGACAGCAGCACCGGGTCAGAGGTGCCTATTAGAGCCTCTAAAGACAGACTGTCCGGTCCGGAGGGCACCAGTCCAAGTCTTCAAAGAGAAGCACCTGCTCCGGAAACTCTACCGGAGGCCAGAAGCCAAAAGAACACCGAGGCCCAATAGTCCGAAGACAAAGCTGAGTCAAATTTGAAACCTCCCCCCACTACTGCTGTTGAAAACCCTTCAACCATTATGGAGGAAGTAATGAAGGACTCAGTTGAAGAGGCTCCATTTGAGTCTGAGCCCTCCGGTCAGACCAGTAGTGCAATAGTTGCCAAGAAGGACAAAGGCAAAGAGAAATTGTATTTGAGGCATCCAGATCTGCCGGAGAGCCTCAAAGGAAGAGTGGGGCCTTTTTTCACAAGGTCAGCGTTAATTACCTCCTTGCCCTGCAGAAAATCAACTACGCATTCATCTACACAGCTGAGCTGGGCCGGATGCGAACGAAGTGGGGAATACTAGAGAGCCTTGAAGCTATGATGCAGGCCATGAGGGTATACCAGGCATTAGGGCTCAGTTGGCTCGGACAAAGCTTTATCAGATGGAAGTATCTAACAATTTCAGGGTCTAAGGGGAGTCTAAGTCCCCAATTGAACAGCTCAGTGAAGATGACAACTTCACTTAGTTTGCAGTCCATAGGAGTCTCCGGGTCCCACTGTGGTCGCCAATTTGGTGAGGATAATTATCGTCTGATGGTAGGCTTGTAATTTGTTTGGTGTTTAATAGTAATATGTGGGTGTTATATCTTTAGTGTAGAGAGTAGAGAGATAATTAAGCTGGCTGGTTGCAGTTAATTCTCATTACCCACACTTAATGCAGGTGGTTGGGTATTTATACCCTAATGTTTGGGCCCTTATGGGCTTTCGGGTCATGTTTAATGGACCCGGGTCATGTTCAAAGACCCATGAGCTCTAAGTAGGAGAGCAAGTAGCTTAGTCAAGTAGTGTTTAGGTTTTTTAGTACTTTTATCATAGTTCGAACAGTCCTTTGGGCTAAGTGTTCGAAGTGATCTGTCCGGTCCGGAGGCCTTGGACCGATCTGTCCTTGTCCGGGGAGCATGCAGAATTCGGACTCATCATCTTCTAATTATACAATCTGTCATAACAAGTTTTATTTATTTACATTTTAGTCCTGGAAGTTCTATTTCCTTATCAGTTGGAAATAATGAATCTTTTACCTAGTTAAAACCCCAAAACGTTGGTTCTTGTATGTTTACTGCTAGAACCGCTCTAATCAAAGGCGGTTGGTTAAACATATATGAGTTTAAGGAAGAGAAAAAGAAAGCTAGGATCGGTGCTAGATTACTAGATTTTTCACCTCCAGTAGTTACTACTCAAGTTATCGAATACGGTGGGGTTTATCCTTAAGGTCGCAACATTCTCCCAGAGCCATCTATAACTGATCATTCGTCCACTTTGCCCTAGTACTATTTAAAGCCATCACAATCTCATAGGGCCACAAGTCACCGAGCTATTTCCACACTTAAAACTATGGGATCAAATTTGGAAAATGTCACCCCACTTAGGGTGACCAGACAGTCGAAAGGCAAAGCTAAATCCAAGTGAGAAACCATTGATATTGACCAATTCTCCCTCTCCACCCAACCCGAATAAACACCCATCTTTAGCATAAGATAAAGTTAGAACTCAACCTATTGGGCGACCAGGTTTGGAACCGAAAGTAATGGAAGAATTCATGGAAGACTTCAATGAAGACTCTCCCATTGTGACATCAGGTTAAACCAGGGAAACTTGAAAGCCTTTCATCGACAGGGTTTTCACAGGGAAGAAAATTCAGGGTAAAGGTAATACTATAGAAGCAGAATCCAAAGAGCCTCTAATCTTGTCGGTTGGACGCATTGGTCCAACTTTAAAAAAGTAAGCGTAAAATATATTTTAGTACTAAATAAGATATATTACGCTTATCTTCATGATAAAGAGTTAGATGTTGTTCGTACTAAGTTTGGATTCCTATATGAAATTAGAGTTAGGTTGCCTAAGGTTGGAGAAACTTCAATGACTGGCGCTCTAATGAGCTTGTGGTTTAAACCGAAGTGCTAAACTGGGGCCTTTGGTTTCCCATAGATCCTGAAATTGTAGGTATTTCCATCTAGTTTGGTTGTGTTTGAATCAGGCTAGTCCGAACGCTTGGTACACCTTACTTTCTTGTATTATAGCACACGAGTTATCAAAACTCCAATTCCTATAGAACAAATGGAGGCTATTGTTGGGCTATGTCAAAATTCTAAGATTCCATTCTATTATTTTAATGTAGAGAATTACTACAATGTATTAGACGATCTGTTAGAATCGGACAAGATACGGAAGACTCAGTTCTTGTTCACTAGTGGGCCATGGGAAAATGGTAAGAATTTTTCTTCCCCAAAATGAAATCTATGCCAACTTACCAGATTTTGGAAGTGACTTTTAAGAAGCTGCATGACTAGGCAAAGAAAAAAAATGAGATAATGGTTTTCACGAGTGTTTTACCCTAGCCAACTTTGCTAGGTGTCCTTAAAGCAGCTACTGACGGAAAATCCCAATGGATCGATGCACCGTTGTCAGAAGCAGTTGATGCCACTATGGATGGAGGTGATGTACCCAAAAATATGCTTGAGCCTAAGGAAAATAAAGCTAAAAAAGAAGCAATCAAGGTAGTGACGAAAGAAAAAAAAACAAATCTTCAATGAGTTCAGATTTGGTATTGCATCGAGATACTCGTGTTCTTACTATTCATGTACCGGACCTTGCTTTCTTATTTCTAAATTTCGAGAGAGATGCTACTGTAAGGGTTACCAATCTGATAGATGAGCTAACAGGGTTCGATAATGAAGCGTTTGATAAGTCGTTCCTAATTTATGTACCTAACATGATATAATATGGTTTTCCCTTTGAAGTTTCAAAGTAAAATGTTACAATTGGGTACTCGATAATGGATTACGTGAAACTTGTTGTCAAACTGGAAAGGGAGGTCAAATCCCAACGAGAAAACATTTCTTCTCTTCAAAAGGAGAACAAGAAATGACAGAGTTCCCTCAAAAAGGTGAAGACTAAGGCCAGCAACGCGACCGGAGGGGCTGATACACTTAGAAGAGAAGTGGAGACAATTAAAAATAGGTGGCCAAGGTTCAGGAGGAACTTATGGAATTGTCAACCTCTAGTTCCAATGGGATCTCCTTGTTTCAATCTCGGTAGAAGACAAGCAAAGAAGCTATAAAACGTATCTTAGGTGGAAAAAAAACTCTGTAGAATTCTAAGAAAGAGTTAGAAAAAGAGATTGAGTCCTTGAAGGCCAAATATTCATAGGAAGCAGATGACACGGTTGAAGCATGTGCCGACGCCACTATAGACACGCTAAATGAACGAGATGCTTCAATCAAGTCGGACATGGTCTTGGCATTTTACAAAACGTTTCCAAAAATGTCTCTTAGTTCTTTATGGGGGTGGGTTCCACATAAATTTCTGCCCCAAGCATATCTTTGACATAAAAGATGGGTACTTATGATGAGTCGTCAAATGATAGCTCTGATGGAAATTATGACATGGACTCCGAGAAGGAAAGTTCAGATAATAAAAAATAAAAGAGCGAAGGGAAAGAGCCTAAAGGTTAACAGTCTCAAATTTTTCTGTTTTTGGTAAGTTCTTATCATGTAAGAAATGTTTGTAATGCTTGTGCAAGCCCTTGTTCTATACAAGGCATTTTTGTGATAGCGGGTCCGATACTTGTATAAGTCTTTGAATCCTTGAATTATTCAAACGATTTCTTTTGTTCTTCTTAATTTAACGAGTTTTGTTCCATTTTTTTTTTAAATCTAACCTGCTTCAAACTTCCAATTTATTTTTGAATAGCCTTATACTTAATGAATAAATCATTCCGAGGTAAGGTAAACCATTCGAAGACATATAAAATTTCAAACTCAATTCATTCAAAGGTAATCCATTCGAAGGCATATAAGATTTTAAACACAAATCATTCAAAAGTAATCCATTCGAAGGCATACAAGATCTCAAACACAAGTCCTTCGAAGGTAATTCATTCGAAAGCATGCAAAACTTCAAACACAAGTCATTCGAAGGTAATATATTCGAATACATACAAGATTTAACGAATATACTTAGCAACAAAAGGTTTTTAAAAGCAAACATTGTTAGATAGATAATCTGAGCACCTCGTTAAAACCCCACCGAGCCACCAGGGTATGAAAGAGTATGTCCCTTAAATATTTACATTATTAAATTAAATATTTACAAATCTTTACTCAAGGTATAGTCTCAAATGCTCAACATTCCATGGGTGTCTCAATGGAATGCCCTCTTGATCAACTAGTTGGTATGTTCCACACTTGATCATTTCTACTACAGTATAAGGACCTTCCCAATTTGGCGCCAACTTTCCAAATTTCTTGTCTTTCGTATGTAAAAGAATTTTTCTCAAAACTTTATCTCCAAACCCGAATTCTCTTCTTCGTATTTTGGATGCAAATTTGCTCCTCATTAAACCTTGATAATGAAATGTTATTAATTGAGCTTTGAGTCTTTTTTGTTTGATCAAATCTAGCTGAGGCCTTACTACTATCTCATTGTCTTCTTTGGTGTAATTTTGAACTCTGAATGAGGGAAGAGTGGACTCTATTGGAGCTATTGAATCCATCTCGTATACTAAAGAAAAATATAACTTTTGTGGAGCAGTATGTGGAGTTGTTTTGTATGCCCACAATAACTACATTTCGGCTATTTACCTGTCGCCCCCTCCAGGTTCTTTTGGAGACCTTTTAAAATGGTTTAATTTACTTCCTCTACCTACCCGTTGGCTTGGGGATGGAAAGCGATGAAATAATGTCAGATTCCTCTTGATGTACAAAATACTTGTAACTGTTTATTGTTAAATTAAGCATTATATGTGGTAATAATCTTAAGTGTTTTGAATCTGTATTATAAATTGGATAAAATAAACTTTATCACTGCTTTAGAAATGGTTCAACATATATGTGTTGATTATTCCCACTTCAAAAATTAATTAACTACCAAAATAATATTATGACATCCTTCAAAGCCATTGGCAGTGGGCCAACTAAATTAAGACCCCATTTTTCGAAGGGCACTGCTTCAGATATACTTTCCATTAGAACCGTTGAAACATGAATTACGTTTCCAAACTTTTGACATGTATCACATCGTTTAACCAATCCTTTTGCATATGTTATGATGGAAGGCCAATAATATCCTTCCAACAAAACCCTTATAGTGAAACCTTTATAACCACAGTGGGCCGAACCTTCTCCATCATAAAATTCGGACAAAAATGACATGGGACTCATCGGACCCAAGGCAATGTAGTTAAGGCTTGTTAAAAGATTTATTTTAACGAATCTTCCTCAAAACTAAAATTCCATACGCTTTAAACTTTAAATTTTTGGCCAAGCTTTTGTTAACATGAAGAATACCTTTAGTAATAAAGATTTTGATTTCATACTTCTAATACTGTTTCACTATGGTCGACAGTTGACAACTTTCTTCTGTTTCAACCTTCATTTTTAGAGTTGCTGATATCGATGGACATTCTTGTATTAAAATACATGGGTAAGCTTAAGTATATGTGATAGTGTCCAAAGAGTGACCATTGAATTTTAAGCCCTAGGTACATGCTCATACCTTATATTTTCGAAGTAAATATTTTTTTTAATATTTGTAGATATTTCACTAACTGCTTTTTCCTTGTCACATAGAAACCCTGAACTTGATGTATTAATAGTTGTCAATCGCTTACCAACCAGATTATTTTCCTAAAATATTTGAACTAGCCTTACACCAACAACTGCTACTTCATATTCAGCTTCGTTATTGGAAGCTTTGAAACCAAACCGGATAGCTTGATACATCAAATGCCCAAGGGGGAAAATTAAACATATCCATGGCCCATACCCATCATACTAAATCCGTCATCTATTTGAACCACCCATTCTTTTTCTAGTGCAACAGTAGGGGTTTTCAAATAAGCCCGATCTGAATGGAATTCAACCAAGAAGTGAGCTATAATTTGTGCCTTGATTGCTCTTCCATGAGCAAAATCAATATCGCAATCCCCTAATTCAATAGACAATTTCATCATTTGACCAGATATATCCGTCCTATGAAACCTTTTTTTAGTGCAAAAGAAGTTTGAACCTTGACAGAATGCGCTTGAAAATAGGGCCGCATTTTTATGGCTTATATCCCCAAAGCGACGGCTAACTTTTCCAACTTTAGATATTTTTTCTACTCATTTAACAAAGTCTTATAAATGTAATACACTTTTCAGGGGTAATTATCAACCTCTTGAACTAATACTGCACTTACAGCATAATCTGAAATAGCCACATACACATAAAGTTAAGATAAACGCTCTGTCATAGTTAAGATACCAATTGAATTCTTTTTTGTTTATTAATACTTCAAAGAATTGTGCATATTTAATTGATGATTTTGACAGGAATTAGACCTGTCAATCTTCCGGTTAACACTTGGACTTCTTTTGTAGATCTGGGGGGTCCATGGTTAATAACGCATCTGACTTTGTCGAATCTGCTTGAATCTCTTTTTCATTAATGATATAACCTAATATTTTTCCGGATCGCACACCAAAAGTGAAATTCTTCGGATTTAGCTTCAAATTGATCGCGTATGAGTTAGAACACATTTCTTTGAGATCAAATACATGGTTTTCTTCTTTTACGGTTTTTATCATCTTCTCATCGATATATAGTTTTACATTTCTACTAATCTGGTTGGAAAATGCCTTGTTTACTAAACGCTCATAAATGGTCACAATATTATTTAAACGTAGGGCATCACCTTGTAGCAATGTAGCCTCGGTCAGTAATAAATGTAGTATGATCTTGATTCTTCGGATCCATCAGGATCTGTTTGTACCCAGTAAAAGCATCCATAAAAGATAATAACTTGTTGTCACAAGTGGAGCTCACTAATTGGTCTATCTGAGGCATCAGAAATGGATCTTTGGGACAAGCCATATTAAAATCAGTAAAATTGATACATATTCGTCATTGGTCGCTTTTATTTTTTACCATCATCGGGTTTGCTGTCCATAACAAGTATTGTGATTTCTTAATATGGCCTAGTTTCGTTAGTCGGTCTACTTTTTTACAAATTTCTTCAAAATTTTCTTTAGAAAATTCCCTTCTTCTTTGAAACACCAGACTCGCATCTGAACTTACTAATGACTTGTGACACATAACACTAGCTGGTACACCAATTACATCTTCACTGCACCAAGTAGACACATGTAGGTATTTGGATAAAAAGACCAGTAATTATTCTTTTAATCTCTCATAATTTCGATCCAATTCTAATATTTTTCCCATCAGCCAAACTATTATTTCTACTTTTTCTATGGGTATGACCGTATTATGAGTATCTTTTGGATCATTTATATGATTATAATATGAAGTGAACTCTAGTAATTTCTATTCTGGTTCAGTAGCTATATGGTTGAGAGATTTCGGGGTGACTGCAGTAATATAACATTATCTAGCTACCTTCTAACTACTTTGAACCACTCCGGCTTGACCTCCAATGGCATAATTCGAGCATTGATTAAAGGTTGATGCAACATTGTACATTCTTGAAAGCCGAGATCTTCCAAAGATAGCATTATAAGAAGTTGGGTAATTCACTAACACAAGCAATACTCTGAAAGTTTTCTTGGATGGTCATTTGTAAAGAACTGTCTCCCCCTCGAATTCCTTAATCATATATGTAGAGTTTCCTATGAACCCTAAAATGGTTTTATTCGAATGTTGAATAATAGTGGGGTTCTTTATTTTTTATAAGCATACAAAAATAATATGTTAGTTGAATTGCTCGTATTGATCAGAATCCTTCGAATTTCTGTCCCTTCGATAGATGCCCCTATTACCACTGCATCTTCATGTGGCCCAAAACATCTCTTAGATCATCTTCATCAAAAACTATGAATGGTGCATGGCCTTGATATACATGAGTTGACATGTTTCCTTTCAATTGGGCATTTAAACTGTTCATGTGCCTCTTTCTAGAACAACTCGAAGGTGGTGCCATTGTATCTCCTCCGAATATTGTTAATGATTCAAGGAACTGACATAAACTAGAAACTCTTTGAACTGCTCACTAGTTTGTTCCATAATTACCATGGTGTGTTCTGCTCCAGGAGCTTTTATAGTTGGCTTTCGACCGGCTGATAAAGTTGATTGCTCTCTACCAGCATTAGGTCCTGGTTTGTTTGTACTTTGGGCTCTATTCGTACCTTGTACTTTAACGAAAGTCCTCAATTTTTTATTCTCAATTAACAACTAATTTCTTGTTTCATGGATATATAATATTTAGTGTCATACCCCGTATCCTCAAGATACTTACATAAACGGGTATTCAAGTTTTCTCTTGGGATTTGAATATGCAATGGCTTTCGGAATTGTACATGACCCTTGGTCCCATTGTAATTTTTTGCAACATTCTTAATCAGTTTACAAAATACCTCGGTTAAAGACATTGATTCCCCCTTGGTATGGATTGTTGAGATTGATTGGATCTAGACCGACAAGAGCCTTAAGCAGATTCTCAAAGAATATTAGTGAAAGAAACATAAGACTGACCACTAGCATGTGGTTGTGATGTAATTGCTAGAGGTTTATTTTGTCGAGGTTCCTTAACAGTTTAGTTTCTTCTACCATAATTTGTTTTCCAACTTGATTTAACAACACACTACCTGGGGTATGTTATGGCCATCTATTTATAACAATCACCTAAACCATTTTTGGTATTCACAAACCGACTAATATATTCCGTCAGAGATTCCGAAGCAAGCTGGTAACAATAAATATTGTGTCGTCATTTCATCTAAGTTCTTTGCTTCCCACAAATTGCTTTCAGAAGGCCATCCAAAACATATCAAAAAAAATTAATTGACCCTTCCGGAAGTCTATTATACCACTTCTAGGCACTGTCTTTGAACGTTTGAGAAAACGCACGACACAATAACCTATCATCATCATAGAAGCTCATCATAAAATTCTTAATTTTTTCTAAGTGATTATCTAGATCTTTACTTTCATCGTACTTCTCCATTGTGGAAATATTAAGACGTCTAGGGAGGTGTCCGGATAAAAAAATTGATAAAGAGGATTGTCTCCAATGACGCCCCTGACTGAATCGATGGACTTCACCAGAATCGTTAAATAAACCTGGTTTGAACCGGATGACAAATGAGTCACTCAACAGTTGGTCTACGCTACGATCAATTAGCCCTTTTACCTTTCCCCGATAGTCTGTATTTTTATTTTCCCGATGCTTCTTTCGTGTGGTATCCTGATATTTCAACATCTTACTCCTACTAATAGTTTTCTTGCATCGACATTTATCTCAATTTTTATCTTTTTTTGTTCTTCTGATAGTAATCACTACTTGATGCAAGATGACGAGATGTCTGATGATGAAGAATAACTTTTGCTACACTCGGAAGAATTATAATCATCTTTAGCTTGAGGCTCTTTTCTTGAAATTTGATGATTTTTAAGTTAAATATTCTCCGAAGGTCGCTTCAGATAATTGGGGAGATTATCATCCGGTATAACCAAATCTCTTTCACCTTGTTATACTGTATTTTCATCATACCAATTTATTTTCGTAATTCAGCAGGCTCATCTCGTAATTGAGTTATTTCCACACATTCATATTCTCGGATGAGGGTCTAATATGCTCTTCTCCGATTTGACCATCTTGAACTATCGGGCTAGATTTGTATGCATTTCATTTTTTATTATTGGATGGAATTATAGAGTTTTTTTTAGCTTCATCCCACTGTGATCACAAATCTTGGAGAGGAAAAAACATGGTCCAAAATTTTTTTGCTAGTTGGTAAAAATAAATTTTAATCTTGTTCAAAATAAAAAGATAAACCGCCGCTTATTTATTAATGTAGTTAATTTTCTATATCCCTATTAATAAAAAAAATTTAAAATATTTATCAGAATTTTAGATCTAAAATACCTTACGAAGTAGACTAAAGTATCCACCGCATTATTTCAGACTCACCTCGTAAAACCGCTTCAAAAATATTCGACCTCATCACCATTAATTTTAAATATAAGCACAAAAAATAACCTTATATTTTAACATGGTAGAGTACTGTATTACTCTTAGTATTGTACAGTACTAGTGTACTTACTTCATCGATGAAGAAACATGTTGTGACCACAAATGGTTATTTTTGAGTGTGACATTTCTTTTTTCTTTCTATAAAACCCAACCCTAAGCAGTCACATCCTCGCATGCATATCACATATGACGTCGGAATATAATGATCACGATTACTACAACTAGCTGTAATTTACCTGCTTTTGTTAAAATAATCTTACTGCTATTACTGATAACACAATCTTCAACGTTAAAAGTTTGCACTATTGAAGATCACAAACCAAAATTCGAAAGAAACATAGTTTTACCCAAAACATGTAATTACAAAAGCCATAATAATATTCCATTTCAGTTTAGACCAAAACTAACTATATCAACTTTTCTAACCAGTGAAATGGAAACATTCTATACTAACCAAAAAAAAAGGAAGGAAATTTGGATCATGGGGTTGTTCGTGGCTTCTTTGGACTCTTTCCATAATGGTGTAACGGGTCAGGTCCTGAAGGAACTGTCCTTAGTTCCGTTCTGTCCCTTTTCAAACCATAATCATTCTTCACCACCTTAATCTCCATGTTCTTTAACAATACCTGAAATTCATTTTGCATGAGTAAGTATAGAACTAAGTAACTTCGGTTCTTTAATAATTATGTAATGGATCAAACCTTTCTATTAATAGTAGTAGTAGCCTTGACATAAAAGCAGTTGAATCCAGAAGAGCAGTCTGTAAAAGAAAGAAAAAACAAGTAGATTGGTTAAGATAATGTACTTAAACTAAGCACACAAGCTATTAAAGGGTTTGAAACTGAAAGAAGAAAGAGAGACAGACCATGAGTGTTGTTTAGCATGACCAAGAAGAACAAAACTAGATAGAAGCTAGATTTGAATGTAAGTGCCATATTTTAAATAAAAAAGTTAGGAACTATCAAGAGAGTTGTAAGATGTGAGTAGTACTAAGATGTGGGTAACATCTGTAATTTATAGAGCTAAGGAATGAAATTTCTGTGTAAAAATGAAAAGATAATGTATGTAGCAGTAGCAGTAGCAGTAGTGATATAGATATAGATAGACCTGCTGCTGTGGCGGCGTCTTGTTTGAGAGGCCACTGTCTGTCCACAACAAAGTACGACGTCAGTATTGCGTGTGATAAAACCCACCTGAATCTCTTCTGACACTAGACAGTCCAATCGCCACCGGTGCATATCCGCTGATTTCAATTTTCGAATTTTCATTTGTAGTATTACTGTATTAAGTAGTATAATTTACTACTACTTCTGTGAATTTTGGAGTATTGTAGTATTAGAACGATCTCTTGGTAAAAAATTAGATCTACTGAAAATGTATTGAAAAAAAAAATCATAACTTTTATTCTTTCCAATTCTTAGAGTAACTAGAAAGGTATCGAATTCTATAAGCTCTTACAACGCTTAATTATTTTTTCAAAAGTTCATTTCCGATTCAAAAGTCAAGTAGTGTCCACCAAATTCGTTATTTCCTTGTGAACAAAACATCGGGGGTTGATAATAAAAAATAGAAAAAATTATTCAAAAATATCTTTTCAAGTATGTTATTACGTTTTAGTACTTAAATATTTACCTAAATATTAGATACTATAAATTGATATTTAAGTTAAAAATTTGGGATAAAAATAATTTTGGAGTATATAAAAAGAAAATCATACTTCTCCCCCACAAAGCGCTCTAAATATCAAAAGTCAGAATAACAAATTTTGAAAACCCTTAAACCAGTTCAGGACTACTGCCGTCGTCCGAAATCCGACGTGGTGAGGAAGTATCCGGCGAAAAATCATGTTCAGTCGTAGTCTTCATCTGCTTGTGAACAGCGAACTCTTAACGTTTATCGGTTAACGACGAAACAGTGTTTATCCGGAGAAGAGGTATGTGGAAACTTGTTTTAGCTTATTAAGTTTTGTTAGTTTGTGCTCTAATTTACTGCCTCCCGATTTAAGATCTACATTTTTTGTTAAAGTGAAACTTAGGTTGGCCTATTTATTGGTTGAAGCCAAATCGTCGATAATCGTTTTGTTTTGTTGTTGTTTTGTTCTTGCTTAGTGTATTGACAAAATCGCGGTTCTGTTTTTGTTTGTTTGTGTTAGTCGTGGTTAACTGTTGAATGAACTTTTGTGTTTCATGATTCCAGGTTTTGAGTTTAGGTTATTTGGCATGTGGGTACGTGCATGTGTTTTTATAAGCTAAATTGCGCAGTCTATACGGTGTTAGATTGTATATCACATCTTTGTGGCTATAAGCCTGTGAATAAATAGTAATGTTTATGTTGTTAAAATGTATCTCGCATCGTTGTCGAAATGTAAATCACGTCTTATCATATTAAATGTAAGAAAATCGCGGATTATGCATGTTGATTGCATATATCTCGTGTGAGGATATGTGTAATGTGAACAAAATCACGTAGTAATTTTGTTATGTTGATGGAGGTTATAGAAATGACTAATTTCCTCTTTATGTCAGTAATAAACAATCAGATCGAAAATAAGTATTGACATTAGTTTATTGCAGGTTGTACTATGGTGAAAGGTTCTTTTTACAGATCTGGTTTATTTAGCATATTGAATTTGCTCCAGAAAAACATAATAACTGCTGAACATATCGAGGATGCAAAGCACACACCTTTCTATACTTTTCTGAAAGCATCGTTCAAGCTACGTAACGAAAGCTTACCGAAGAATAAGTTTAATAAGGTGATAGAGGAGATTGTGAAGAGATATTTTGTGAAGGAAAAAGGCATTTAGAATAGGATCAAAGAAGGTGAAACTGACAACAAAATATATGAAAGCCATATTTGGTCTTAAACACGGAACATAGGAAATGCATATGAACAAAGCATGACCATTCACTGGTCGATTTGCCGATAGAGCTGAGAACGAATCTTTATTGATGCAAAAATATTTATTTAGTCCAATGGCTAGGAAAAGTGGACCGACGAACCAAAAATTTGTTTCAAATGCGATGATCAAGGTAACTTGAACGCTTTATAAGTATTGTGTTTTTTAGCAATTTACACTAATCTAACAAATGTCTATTTTATTTCATGAAGCTGAATAGAAAGTAGTAAAGGATGGTGGGGAGGATTCTGCAAATGACATTGCAAAGCTGTTGATACTGTTCTTTTGCTCAAACCTCTTATATTCTATATCCGGCGATATAATGGGCTGGACATTGGTCTTCTACATAGAAGACATGCTTAAAATTAATGACTATGTTTGGTCTGGTGGAATTTTTGAGAAGCTTAGCAGGTCGATAGAAAATTGTTTGAAGAAAGAAGCACCCGATCACATCATAGATAACATAGCTGTTTTATTTGTGAGTATAAGTCCCTACATTGAGCAGACTATTGTAGTTGTTTTTGTTCAGTGAGATGAGACTATTTATCTTTTTGCAACCCTTCACAATGGAGCACACTACGTTAGGGGATGATTTTGTAAGGCTCGACATGATACCTAGGTGCTACAAATGTGGGGGCTGGAGTGCAAGGAATCAACTATAGCGATGTTTAAAAGGTTGTGCAAGCTGTCTAACGATAAGGTAAAATAGTTTTGCTGTTAGTATTTAGCTATTGCATGGATGATGTGTAGATGTGAGAGCTTCTTAATTTTGTTGTTAGTGGCATGGCACAGGCCTTGGTATTTCGATTAAGCGAAAGACATTTAAAATCGCATGCTTTAGTAGACATGATCAATCTCGCGTGATGTTTGACAAAAAAATCGCTTACATGAAATTGACACAACTCGCAACTTCTATATTAACAAATAAATCGCGTGATATTATATAAATAAATCGCATGCTCTTGTTTAATATACACAACAATCGCTTGATGTAGGTTTTAGAACGCGAGATAACTTTAAATGAGGCTAAAAATATGGTATTTGGCTTGAGAGACGACATGGAAATGTCTGAAGGTTTACGGGCGAGTCGTGGACAGAGGTCAAACAAACGGAAAAAATCAGTTTCCTAAAGAAGTGTCAAAATGTGAAAGTTTTTTAGTGAGGCTCCAACAAAAGAAACGCAATATAGGGAGCCATCACCCACACCGGATTACCAGGACGCTACAGAGGACTACGAATTACCACTACGAGGGTGGTTGGAAGAGCAAAAAAGTGCACTAGAAAAACGAAAGCTTAACAGAGGAAAACTTATACTAGGGATTACACTAAAGAACGTAGTTCGAGTCTTCGGACGAAGAAGACGACAACTTATAAGGGGCGTGCTTGTTCATTTCTATTGAAGAGAATGAAAGATAGTAGGAAAAAAAGAAGTGGCAAGTACATGTACTCATTGGAAAATAAATTCCTTAAGATTTCCCTCAAACGAAAGAAGAGACAATTAAGTAATTTATAAGGTTGGTGTCTTAAAGAACATGAATTTGAAATAATTAATAATATTATACATGTTTAGTTTTCTAAAGATTGAAGAACTCCAAAAAGATGTAGAATCTTTGAATTCGAAGCTTGAAGAACAAGTTGAAAAGGATGAAACTGGTAATGAAGCAGTTGAGAAGGTTTGTGCAATGCCATTTTGTTCGATAGAAGAAGAGACATCAGATAAAGTAGTAAAGGTACCCAAAAGAGTAGATGAGGTTCCAAAAACTGGGGTATATGTTTCACAAAAACATGGTTTCAAAATGAAAAAGGTTGAAGGCAATAAAGATGAGACATAAGAAAATGTTGTAGAGGTTTCTACACCGGAGGAGATAAAAGAAGAGACATAGGAAATATTGTAAAGGTTTCTACACCGGAGGACACAAAAGAAGAGACAGAGGATAGAGCTGAAGATGAAGAGAATACAATGTCTAAGAATAATGATGATGAAGCTGAGTATGGACCAAACGGTTTTAGTGTGACACAACATGAGAGGCAACCAAATGACAATGATTTGTATGTTTTAGGTGTTGATCATTCTAAGCTTGTGCGGGCATAAAGTAGAAAAGTTGTAGCAGCTGAAATGGTGGTAGATAAGGTTGAAAAGGAGGTTGAAGTAACCACACATGAGGCAAGTATGGGCCAAGCTGAAAAAGCAGCAGAGGTTCAAGTAGAACAATCTGTTGACGGAGCAGTGGTTGAGGAGTCAGACCGGTCAGTTGAGGAATGTGTTGCGGTGAAACACAATAGTACGGCAGTAGTTCTGGTTAAAAAATATGTTGAAGCAACTCCACAAGAACCAGTTTTTGTGCAGCCTGAGATAGCAGGAGAGGTGCAATTAATTAACCAGCTGGACCCAATAGTGAACCAAGAAAAAGAAGACGGGAATAAACTAGTGGCTTTGGAAGAAGATAATAAATTGAAGGAAGATGAAAATCAGGAAGATGGGGAAGGATGTAACAGTTGCGGACGTAGCAATCCAAAATTTGGCAGTTGGTTGGCCGTTAAACCTGTTGGGGAGATAATAAATGGCAAGGGCGGAGATGCTGAATTTAAGGATGTCGCGGAACTGAAGGTAGTAGGGAAGAAGAGGTTGATATACGTAGGAAAGAGAGTACCAACAATGTACCCAAGTTGGTGCAGCAAGGTCATGAAGGTGTAAGTAGATCTTAAGATCATTGAGATTCAATGTTATATAACTATTTCTTTGATTTACTTTGTCTTTAAAAAGTCATATTTTGTTGTTGTTTTTAATTTGGGGATGTTGTTTTTTGGTATATTTTGAAATGCATATGGTATTCTTTGGGGTTGGTTTTTTTATTGTGGGGATGTTTTTTTGTGAATTATTGGGATGTTTTTGTTTTAACTATAATGATGTGTGATGGGAAGTTGAAAATATTTGTTACATTAATGCACTACTACATCCGTAAGATAATATATTTGTTTATTCATAAATCGCAATCTATCAAGTAGACCACATCCATGTTCAATTAGATGTATATACCATGAAAATTGCGTGTTCATATTCTGTAAGGTTAGTTTATAATCAAAATGGTGTGACTAATATTTTGTAAAAAATCGCAAGTCTGCCAATATCTACCCTGCAACTCATGAAATTGTTAGCAAATAACCTTAAAATCACGGAGTAGTGTTATTTACTGAACAAATCGCGAGATAGATAAAATAAGCCCAAACACGCATGATTTTAAATTTAGCTTACAAGACTTGTTGTTCAAAAAACAATGGCAAGGACGTTAAATTAGACTACTGAAGATAAATGTTGAATGTGACAGGTATGTAATGGAAACCACCAGCATTAGACAAAGGACTACATCTACGCACACAACCACAAAAGAATCAACAACCAAAGACTGAACATGTATCATAATTCTAAGATGCTCACAAACTCCCACAAGAGGCACAATCCAAGGTGGAAGCGCAACGCAAGACAAAGGTAGAAGTACTAACCCAGACCGGAAGAGTTGAAGAAGTAAAACCTATAGCTCAGGAGAAAGCTGAATTTTTTTATCTACCAACCCTAGATGATGCTTTTGTACTATGTACCCAATCATTTTTTGACGAAGTTGATAAGGCTGCGGCTATTCACTCTAGTAGAGGAAAAAATGTTGTTTAAAATGGATTTAAAATGTTTTATAGGAGACAACTCTAATGGTAGAAGGATGATTATATTATTAAACATGTAACAAATAAATTCATTTGGTTGTTATGTAAACCCAAGTTCTATATGTTACAGTTAGTAGAGGACGAGTATCCAAATTGGAATTTACTTACACAAACATATCAGGGATAAGTTAATTACCAAGCGTAGGGAGATAAAACAGTAACAACAAAGTTAAAAGCAATGACTGAATACCACAAGGTACTTAGAAGACAAAGAGAATAAGATAATGAAAATCCGAAGTATGGTATTTACCACAATCAGAGTTTTTATTCAGGCTTAGCGTTAGTGTGAGTGAGCTAATGGCAATATTGTACGTAGGGGAGCTAGACTTCAAGGTAAACTATAAAATTTGAAATAATTGACAATGCATTTACAGCAAGTTTTTTAAATCAATCGTCAACAATTTTAAATTACTACTGGTCATGTAGATTATTGATGCGTGGATATATAAGCTGCTTAAAGAATCAAATTGGCAAGTATATTTCAAAGGGTTTGATAACAAGCAAAATTATAAATACAGCGTTATCAAAATTCTAGGATCTTCACGGTGAGTATAGTTGGTTTAAATAGTCATCAATAGTGACACAAAGATTGATTTATTGTCCACGAGATGTATTACAGAAACAACTTGCATTGAAAGAAGATATGTCACACATTCTTTACGAAGTATTCGAAAAAATAAGGTCAGACACGTTTATCGCATTCGTTCCGGTATGCTACATAACGGAGAACGGAACAAACCACTGGACGTTGTTGGTAATCAACATGGAGAATGGTCTTGCCAAAAACTACAACATGTTGTTTCCTGAAAGAAAATTTACTTCATATATATGTCGAAAAACTGGAGATGCATTGTTATGTAATATAAAAATTTACAGCATGTTTTTTTATAGTATGTTGATTACTTCATGAGAATCAGGTGTGTAAATCACTAGAATTGCGTGTTTAACTGTAGAGAATCGCGTGATTATTCATGAGAATCGCTTGACTTATTCATGTGAATCGCGTGCTTTATCCATGAGAATTGTGTGTTCATATTATGCATAAATCGCTTTGTATATAAGCTGTCCAATATAAATTATTTGCATAAATCCCTTGATGTGGATTAACGAATCACACTGTTAGCATTTTTTAACCAATTACCGTGGCCATATTAGCCTGACAAAGTTTATATTGAACACCTAAACTATTGTATAAAGAAAAAATACATCCTGCATGTGAGAAATGGATACAAAGTTAAAGCTGCAAGAGATATACCACAATAAGAGAAAAATTCACTTGAATGCCGAGTTTTCGTTCGTGAGTATGTTAAAGACATTATCCACAACGGGTTTGTACCCAAGGAATATAGAAAAGATATGTCGGCTCAAACGCGTGCACAAATCTTTTATCATTTCCTACATGATAACAATACTAGTCGTCAGGTGTTGAATGGCTGATTTTTTGTCGAATGTAGAATAATACTTTTGTTATACGGAATGTATTCGTATGTGATTCATTGCTGTTTTAATACTAGGTGGTATTTTTTGGTAGTGTAGAACACTCGTCATACGCAATTTGTAAGTCATTATGCAAGTGTTGAGCTTTGTGGTGCCATTTTTTTGTTATATGACTATGTTGTACTTGTACTTAAATCGCGTGATGTTTTATAACTTTGATCTTAAATCGCGAGATGGGAAGGTTGAGGTTATCTCGCATGGTTGTTGTACCTAAATCACACTTTTTATTTGGGTGCATAGAAATTGATAAACTCCCGCCATTTTTTTACTGAACTAAATTAGCCCGCCTAAATTTACACAAGTAAAGAAAGACTCGCCAAAGATTGAAACCTATTTTATATCCCTTATATAAACCTCTAGAGTTCTAATTAGAATATGTAAGAAAACCTTATACATTTTACAAATTGTTCAACTATCTTCAGTATGAATTGGAGCGCGGATGAAGACCAACACTTGCCTCAAGCGGTAAAGTACGTTAGGACAATACCGACCGATTATACAACTAATGTTTTTTCGATGAAGTCTTATGAATGATGTACTTTGACTATAAGAGGCTTGGATTTATATTCCCTTATACTCGTAGTCGTGAAGAAGTCACTTCTAGGTACAACAAACTAAAATCTAAACTCTTGCTTCATTTATTTGATTTGTCTTACGTGTTGCGCGAAGCGGCGGCACTACTTTAGAAGTGGGAACTTAATGATTGGATTTCAAGATATATGATTTTGTATTTGAATGACACTATTATCAAGAAAGAAGATGCGCTCGTCAATTGCTCACTTGTGGATGATAATTGTGGCGGCTGATTTCGAATAATAAGGTTAGTTAAATTTAAAATATAATTTTCAATCACGTAATATGTATTTTTAAACTTTATTTTTGCATTGGAAAATATTATGCAAAATTGCGTTGTTGTTTTAATTATATCAGTAGAAATCGTGATATACGCACTATTAAATATAGCTTAGTAAATCGTGTGGATATTTAAACACTTGGCACTGAATTTATGTCACTTTGAAATGGTAGATAATATCTAAATCGTGTTGTGACAACTAGTGGCGATTCCATAAAAAAATTAATTGTGTGATAATTAAAACCATGCACAAATAAATCGCTGGGTAAGGTTCTACCGTCCAAATCGCATCGTGGTATATTCCACTGTATGGAAATCGCGTGATGATAATATGTAAGGCACCTTTAATGTAAATCGCCTCATGAACAAGTAGGTATTGGTTATTATAATTTGAAGTAAAAACGCGTTGTAATTAATTGGTTGAAAAGACAACCAACCATCTTTTCACGACAAAAATGGGTTTAAGGGTTAAATTTTTATTGGTTTATTTATGGCTTGATGAGACATGGGTAGATATGTACTCATTACATTAACATTAATTACACATTTAAGTAGTAGGTTATGAAGATATATTTAGTTAGTAAACTAAAACACGCAATCTCTTCGTATTCTTAAAAAAATGTTTCCTAAAATATGGATGGCTCCTCTCCGGACTCCTATAGTTACCCATCCTTTAATGGTGGCTTCTCCGACGAGAGTAAACAATTCTCTAACTACAATCACTCTAAAAAATTGGTGTACTCATCAGATGATTCCGAAGATGATTACTCCTTCTCATTTTCTTTTGAGGATGATTATAATTCAAGCGCTTCATGGTCGTTTCCTGAGTACGACTTGGACAAGGACTCGCTCTCCAAACACAAACGGAAGAGAGACGGCTGGACAGTTGATGACGCGGATGATACAGACAATAAGATGGAAACGGATGACAAAGAAGACGATGAAGATGATAAGGAGTACGAGGTCAAAGAAGACTCGGAGGATGAAGAGGAGGATGGAGATAAAGATGAGGATAAATCTTTTGATAATTAGTGAGTATGGAGTTATGTTTGTTTCTGTTGTTTGGAATTAAATAAGGGAAACCCTCTAATATGTAGTTTTTTTGTTAGGGTTAAGTATCGAGAGAGTTGTAGGGCCATATTTCAACGTCTGAATATTTTTAAAAAAATGTGATGTTATCTGTGTTTAACTAATTGCTCAGTCTTTGGGTTTTGATGGATTGTTCGAAACGTGGTAGAATCGCTTCATCGAGTCTGTTGAACAACTATGTGGATAATATGTAGAACACAAATCTCATGATTGAGGCTATGGTAATAGAATGATATTTATAGGCAAATGAATCGCGTATGCAATATAATTCAATACATTAGCATATTAAAAATCACATCCTCTAAAAAGAAGCTAAGAAACCCATGTTACACAGACACGTTGATTAATGAATCATGTCTGCAATATACGAATGATTAAAATGTAAATCGTGGTATGCACGCTGTATGTTATAACTGAATTGAATATTAGAAATTTTTTAAAAGTGTTTAATATTCAAAATTTAAAAATATTTTATGTTATTTTTGATGAACTTAATAACACGATTATATATGTCCAGTCATTGGGTTGTATAATTTCATAAACTGAGTGGCATCCGAATACCATTGCTAACCAATCGCTAATTTCGAATCAAATGGTTAAAGTACACAGTGTGACTGTTTGGGAGTGACAAGCACGAACGACAAGCACGAGTGACTTCAGAAGGGAAAGGAATTGTGTATTCTACGATACAATAGAGTAATGTACACACACTCCTGCTTTAGGCAGTATAATACGAATTGCCTCTTACAAGGAAGCTAAGAATTGCATTTTATATAAAACAATTTATTAATGAATCGCGACTTCAAAAAGTGTAACAATCGCAATATAGGAGATAAATCATTTTAAAAATATATTAGGTTTGTGGAGAGAGATACAGTCCTAAGAGAATCGCATTGTTAAACAAGGTTAAAATTCATCAAAATCGCATGTTGCAATCATCAATCCTAAATCAATCGCAAAGTCAAAGTGGGACATCACATGTCATTATGTTATGTTTTGATTTAAAACAACGGCCGCATCACAACTGGCTTGTTTTTGTTTCTCATCTAGATGGAATACATATTTTTTTCCTTCCAGTTCATCTTTTAATGTTAGGAGGAAGAACCACCGGTTCATCAAAATCATTAGATTATAATCTTTCACCAAAAGTGGTTATTGCCGGTATTCGGAAAGAATAAGTAGACCTATAATTTTCGCCCTGAAGAATGGCTCTATTAACGATATATAATTTTTGTTAACAGAAGTTATTGTTGCTAATGCGTGAGGATATCGAAAACACTCTTCTTTCCATGAACCACGTAAACATTTGAAAAAGAGCATGTTGACAACCATATTGGATTCAGAAAAAACTTCAAAAGAAGTTGCAGAAGACTTATGTACTACCCAAGCTCGACCGATTAGAAAATTCTCCTTAAACTGCTTGTCATACTCGGGGCATAAAACTGTTCTAGCTGAGCCCCTCCGAATAACGTCTAGAAATCTGATTCATTAGCATAAATCTAATATTTTCGATTTCGACAATAGGTAGGTTGCATAGCTTTTTAATCTAATTGTTAAAGTATTCGGCGGCAAATGATGTCATTGCCCCATACCGTTTCCCTTTAACGAATGTCGGTGCGTACTTGTCGGGAGGTAAATGCTCAAGGAATTTCTTTATCTTACCACCGTCTTGACTTAAAAACTGAGAAAGTCGCATGCTAGGTGAAGTTTTCAATATGAATCACATCCTTATGAAGGTTTATGAATCAACATAAAATCGCATGGTTAGGATTATCATGCTTTAGTAAACACCGTAAAGAAGGAAGCGCAATCAGGGGAAAAACTTACTGTTATTTTCATCATTTGACCACTGCTGATAGCAAAACACCCAATGCTTGCTGGTTAAATGGGTGTCGTCGGGTGAGGTTTATTTTGAGCTGAGGGTAATTTTGTAAAGTGTTTTGGAAAATTTTGAGAGTATTAAATGTTTAGGTGTTTAGTAGTGAGAGATTTGAGCTGCTTGGCTGTATTAAATATTCATTACCCTCATTAATGAAAGTATTTGGGGCATTTATACCCTTAATTATGGACCCATGGGCTTTCGGGTCGAATTTTATAACCAGGTCAAGTTTAATGACCCATTTACTTAATAAGCTGATTAGCACCTAGCTTAGTCAAAAGGTGTTTAGTGATTTTATACTTTTGTCCTGTCCAGATAGTTCAGTGGGCAATATTTGTTCGAATTGCCCTTGTCTGGAAATCTCAGTAAGCAGTGGTGAATTTGTCCGGACTCATCAGTAGCCTATTTATTAGGCTTTGTGAAAAATCTTTCGCATGACTAAAAAATTCACTTAGTAAGTACCATTTTTTTCCGACCCATTTGTGTATCCGGTTTGAGGTTTGTCCGGACTGACCTCTTCCCAGAATTCTAAGAGTTTTTCTTTGGATCGTGGAACACGTGTCGCAATCTGATTTGACCTACCAGCCATTTTTTACCTAGATCGGCGCTGCCACTAAACCTAAAAAGTAACATATGCATTTAATATTTCCCACGTCAGCGCCTACTTCAATCATTGCACGAATCTCTTTATCTTCTCCTAGGTATCAGTTACTTTTTTCTACTAATATATAAACCATTTTTTCACTGTTTCATTATCCTCATCACTCTACAAATCTTTTACAGAGCTTTTCACCCTTTCTTTCAAAATGGTTCTTGGTTAGTTTTATGTTCACGGCTAGAAGCGCTCTTGTAAAAGGCGGATGGTTGAATCTGTCTGAAATAGAGAAAGCAAGGAAAGTTGAACGAGAGAGGTGTATCGTTGCTGGTCTCCCGACCTCTCCAGACGACAAGTCTGATAAACCATCCCAATAAGCTGATCAAGGATCATCTTCTACCAGAAATCCAAAACCCAAACGTCTTTTCAAACCAAACCTTTCACCAATCCCATCAGGCTCTTCTGTCGAGGAGTCCCAACCTTCTACTACCAAAGAAAAGGCAGTATGGAGCGTTAGAAAACCATCCCTTTCATAGTTATGGGATCTGATATTGAAAAATCTCCAAAGAAATCCAATCCACACCTGATACCTTATTTGGTGAAAGCCCAAGCAACTGCCTCACAATCAAAGCCCTCCAAACCGGAGGCCTCTAAATCAGCATCCAATGATAAACCCTTCGGATCAGAGATATTTATAAGAGCCTCACGAGATAAGCCCTTCGGATCGGAGGCAGCCAAAGTAGCTTCTCAAACAAAGTCATCCGGAACTGAGCCTCAACCGGACACTAGACCTTTGGAAAAAACTGGCACTCAATCATCCGGACAGACCGTAGAACTAGAAGCTGACACTCTTCCATCCAAAACAACTGATAAACCTTCCACAATTATGGAAGAAGTGATGGAGGACAGTATCGAAGAAGCCCCCTTCAAAACCGAAGCCTTAGGGAAAACTAGGGATGCTGCCTCTGATAGGAAAGGGAAAAGAAAAGTGAAGGTTGGAATGGCTCATTCGGATCTCTCGTAGTGCTTGGAGGGCAAGGTAGGACCTTGCTTTAAAAAATTCAATGTGAAGTACTTGTTGGCCATGCAGAACCTAAACTATGTTTATACCCATACTACCGAGCTAGGCCGGATCCGGACAAAGTAAGGGATCCCAGACTCAGTGAAAGTGAGAATACATATCACTCCAGAGACTCCAATGGACTTCAAACTTAATGAAATGGTCATATACACCGAGCTGTTCAACTGCGAGCTCAGATTCCCCTTAGACCCAGAGATCGTCAAGTATTTCCACCTGCTTAAGCTTTTCCCGAGCCAATTAAGTCCAAATTCTTGGTACTCCCTCCTTTCCTGCATAATGGCATCGATGATGTCCGGAATCCCTCTCCCTATGGAGGAATTTTCCGTTGTGGCAAGCCTGTGCAAAAATCATCATATCCCATTCTATCACCACAACATGGGAGACAATTTCAAATTGGTTGATGATTTGTTGGAGTTGGAGAAGAATTGGAAAACTCAGTTCTTATTCATTAGTGGGTCATGGGAGAATGGGAGAAAGATCAAAGTCGAGACTAACCCTAGCATGCTTACTAGTAGGTGGAAGAGTACAAGTAAGTTCTTCAAAAAAAATTCATTTTCTCCTTTTTACTTGACAAATATTCCACTTTTCAATCATTCATTACTTCCTTTTCAATATTACCGAAGGAGTATATCGGATATCTGGAGAAGGGGCAGACTACGTGTGCCAAGTTTAATGCATGGGCCGCAAAACGTTGGGGAAATGCCTTCCACAACTGTTACACTTCTGGCAATTTGGTGAGATCTCATCTGTGGAATACCATAGGCCGGAGAGATCTTACATGGGAAAAATTGTCCACACCCCCTCCCCCAGCTGTCATCCTCAAAAGAACAGAGGAAAAAAGATGGTAAAATAGTTTTTCCCTCTAGAGCCAAGGCCCCTAGCAAGATGAAGGGAAAGAAAAAGAAGGCTGCAGCAGAGGCAGTTCGGGCTGCTGCAGAAGAGACCGGCCCGGAGAACCAAGATGGGGAGAAACAGAAAGGGATCGATGCCTCCTTGCTCCAAGTGGTTGAAGATGAAACTGTCACAGAGGCAGGAGAAAAACTAAATCCACCAAGGCCTCCGAAGAAGGATCGCAAAAGAGGGGCAAGTAGTGATGAAATGCCAACCAAGAAGAAGAAAATCACTTTAGGGGCCCTTCAGAACTTCCTCATCCACCAGCTCCTACCGATCCCACCTTAGGAGAGAAAATTCCAACAGACTTGCAACTTGGAGAGGGTACCGGAGGAGGGCTTGACATTAGAGCCCTTCAAGACACCAGTCTCTACTTCACCGATTCAGAGAAATATGACTTTGCTGGTCCTTTCCGTCCTTCAGGTTCTTCCAACATGGTAACCTGCAATGGTAAGTCTTTTTCTACTTCCGAAGACCAGGATACGGTGGCCCATTCTCTTTTAGGTCATATTCAACCAGTGCTTGATTTGGAAAGGCAGGTGAAAAACCAGTCAACCCTTATCAACACCCTTAACACAGACAAGGAGACTCTGTCAACGAACCTCCTCAATACTAACCAGAGCATTGAAGCACTGAAGAAAGAGCTTGAAAAATTGAAAAAGGACAAGGAGGATTTGTCAACCAAGCTGGCCACTTCGTAGAATGCTAACACTAAGCTCCGAGCTAAGTGTTTTGGTTTGCAGAAGGATCTCTCCACTTTAAAGGAAGACGTGAAGACCAAAGATAGTGCTATCTAGACCTTGTCCGGCGAAAAGACTTCCCTTGAAGAGGTTGTGTCTAAGGCAACCAAGGAGAAAGAAGACTTGGAGAAAGAGCAAGAACAGAGAATTCAGGTCATCATTGATAGATATACCAACGAGGTGATAGATTCCTTGGAGAAAGGTATGTTGAAGTGAAGTCTAACATGGTACTACTTTTTCATGAGAAGTTTCCGAAGAGGACGCTTGGTCCCTTGTGGCAATATGTGAAGTATGAGGACATCTCGTTCATACAATGGCAGATGGTGATAAAAAGAACTACTCTAGTAGAATCGATTCTACCACCGACAAAGAAGAAGGAACCGGGGAGAATTCAAGCGATGAACTCAAAGGCCCCAAAAAATAGGTGAATAAGGAACATCTAAGGGGAATAAGCCCTGAGGTTTTTAACTATTTTTGTGCTTTATTAATCTTGCAAACTACTAAAGTCCTTGGATGACCAAGGAATTTTTGTAATTGTATCCGGACTGAGTCTGGATAAGTCTTTCACAACACTTAAAGTCCTTGGATGGCCAAGGCATTTTTTATTTCAGTAACGTTATCCGGTTTATATCCGGGCAGGCTTATCTATCAAATCTTGTTTTATTCCATACTTACTTTCATTTTTAATGGCTAATGTTTAAAGAGCCCTTCTTTACTTCAAAAATATTTCAAGTGAGAGTGCTTAATATCTCCGATAACATGCGTTTAATGGTCATCATTCAACCAGATTAATCCGATCTGTCAAAGATCCTTAGCACTAAATTGAATACTTGAAAAGAATTATAATCAAACCACACAAAATAATGTAAGAACGCATCATATTTTATTGAAAAAACCAGACACTTCATTAAAACCTCCCCGCGCCACCAGGGTAGAAAAGAGTATGCCCCCTAATATTTACATTGAGTTTAAACAAGTAAATATTTACACAACTTTTATTATAGAAATAACCTGAGGTTTTCAATATTCCATGGGTGCTTCAAAACTCTTCCATCTTTGTCTTGAAGCCTATATGTCCCAGGCTTAAGCTTTTCGGAGACCTCATAAGGGCCTTCCCAGTTCGGAGCCAGTTTACCGAACTGCTTTTCCTTAGTATGCAAGAAAACATTTCTTAACACTTTATTCCCTGATTGAAAATCCCTTCTCTTGATCTTGGAAGCAAATCTGCTCCTCATCAAGCCTTGGTAATGGGTGGTTCTAAGATGAGCCTTAACTCTTCTTTCTTCTATTAAATCCAATTGATTTCTAATTGCCAATTTATTGGCCTCTTCATAATAGTTGTGGACTCTGTATGATGGTAAGGTTGCTTCTATAGGAGTAATTGCATTCATCCCATATACCAAGGCAAAGGGAGACTCTTGAGTAGCAGCTCTAGGAGTAGTCTGGTATGTCTACTGATGAGTCCGAATTCAGCACGCTCCCCGGACAGGGCAAATCGGTCTAGTCTCTCCGAATACCGGACAGGTTACATGGACATGGATCGAACAGGTTATTTGGACCACACAGATTTCTGTGAACACTGTGAACTTAAGGTTGTTCGAACTATGACAAAAGTACTAAAAAACCTAAACACTTCTTGACTAAGCTACTTGCTCTCCTACTTAGTGCTCATGGGTCTTTAAACATGACCCGGGTCCATTAAACATGACCCGAAAGCCCATAAGGGCCCAAACATTATACTATAAATACCTAACCACCCGCATTAACTAGGGGTAATGAGAATTAACTGCTACCAAGCTGCTTAATCATCTCTCTACTCTCTACTCTAACCGTTAAACACCCACATACCACCGTTAAACACCCACATACCACTGTTAAATACCCATACACCACCTTAAAACTCTACTCGAAATTACCATCCTACCCTCATGCAATTATTATCCACACCAATTTGGCGACCACAGTGGGAGGAGAGAGGTGCCTGAATCAAGCATTCAAAACCTGCCAAGAAATTCTGTCCGTATGAATCCGGACAATCCAGAGCTTCCCCCAGCTTTGCTCGAAGTGGTGGAAGAAAACGATGAGTACACTATCCAAGAGCGCGACAGGTTAAAGCTTGAAATAGAAGCTCTGAGGGCTGAAAAGGCCAAGATGGGCGTGAAAGAAAAATCCAAGGCATCGGTTGTTCATCACACTGATAACCCCAGAGAGCATGAGACTTCCAAAACTCATATGAGCACAAAAAAGACTCATGCTAGTTCTAAAAAGTCTCACCGGTCCAAGCCTGTGGAGAGTTCTGACTCGAGCTCAAAATCTTCGGGTAGCTCTTCGGACAGTGAGGGAAATGAAAAATCCTTGTCCTCTAGCAGCGATGAGGGTCGAACCAAGAAAAAGCAAAAGCAGGTTAAGTAATATTCAAGAAAAAGAGACCACCATGGAAGAATGAAAAGGCATATTGGAAATGGGTCATCTCACCACCGGAGGTATACGAACAAGATGCTGATGGATCCCTTTGCTTTCCACGATGAGCCAGGTATCTTTGCAACTCCCAATGAGGATACTGTGTTCAGTCGTGGAAGGAATTAGAGGCAGTCTCCACTGTCTTCTAAAATCCTGTCCGGAAACCTCCCCAAGAGGTTTGACAGTACTAAAATGGAGAAGTACGATGGCAGTACTGATCCGGACAATCATCTGGAGCAATTCAAGAACTTCATGATGAACTTTGATGACGATGATAAACTACTGTGTAGGGCATTCTCCCAATCTTTTACGGGGAGTGCTCTGAAATGGTACAACAGCCTGCCTCAGGGTTGTATTAAAGATTTTGATACGTTTTGGGTGGCCTTTCGAAGGCAGTTTGTAGGGAGTAAGGAGCTGAAGGGCAATGGAGACACAATAATCCATTGTGCCAGGAGCCATATGAGTCCTTGAAAGAGTACATAAGTCGTTTTGTGAACACAGAGAATGGGTTGGCTGATTGCTTCGAATAGGTGGCAATAGCATTCCTAAGGCAAGGTTTGAACCCAGGCAATCTGGCTGATTCGGTGACCAGAAAGAAGGCTATGACCTGGGGAGGATTGTTAAATCAAGTTGGCAAACAAATAAACGTTGATGAAACAAAGAAAACCAGGGTGCACAGACAGGTGAGGTCCACCCTAGTGGCACCAACTCCAAATCAAAACCAGTCCGGGAATAAAGCAAGAGAAACCGGACAGGGGCATGGTAGGGCAAAAGCTCAGTCTCAGCCAGCTGCTCCCGCTCAAAGTCAGCAATCCAGAAACAAAAGAGGGCCATGGGTCCAACCGGAGTGGTTTGCAGAGCTCAAAGAAAGTGTGGCCACCATTTTTGATAAGACAAAAGATGAGGTGCATTACCGGAGACCTGCAACCTTGCAGTCTCCCAGAGAGCATCGTAACAGCTCCTTTTGCCAATATCACAATGATATTGGCCATACCACTGATGATTGCATAGCGTTGAAGCAAGAAGTTCAAAACCTGATTGAAAGGGGAAAGTTGGGAGCATACGTTAAGAGAAGAGGAGGCAACAGGCCTGACAACACTCACCGGGTTGGTCCAAGTAATGCTGCCCCGGAGGGGGCCATGGTTATAGTTGAAAGGTTTGATGTGGAATCTGAATACTTGGATCCTGATCCAACTCGAAACAGGGTGGGTGCTATAGAAGAGTGTTCTAGGTCGGTCTTCGGCCTCATTAAATTCTTCGAGTCACTTACAATTTTCGGAGGGGACACTATGATAGCTCCTACTGCTTCTTCGAGAAAGAGGCATGTTCATAATTTAGCCTCCCAGCTAGAAGGAGGCATGACATCTTATCAGTCACCAAACTCATTCCCCTTCATTGTCTTTGATGAAGATGATTTGAGAGACATTGGTGGCCCTCATGAGGATGCTGTTGTCATAGGAGCCTCTATAGGGGGCAATGAAATAAGGCGAATTTTGGTGGATACTGGAAGCTCAGCCAATATCCTTTTCCTAACCACTTACAAGAAAATGAGAAATCCAGCTGTGATCCAAAAGTCGGATAGGTCAATCGTGGGCTTCACAGGCAGCTCCGCCGATGTGATCGGAGAGTTCGAAGAAGAGGTGTTATTGGGCAGGGCCCCTTTCAAGAAAATGGTTAGAATACTCTTTATTGTGGTGGATTGTCCCACTTGCTATAATGCTATTCTAGGGAGGTCTTGGCTCTCTAGGATGCATGTAGTGGCTTCAACAGTTCACCAGTGCTTAAAGTATGCTGTTCAGGGATAGGTTGGGGTTGTCCGGAGCAGACAAAAGATTGCAAGAGAATGCTATGCCACTGCCTTGGCTCCTCGAACACTGGGGGCAGTCCGAATAAATGATCAATAACAGTTTGAGGGCCTTTCTGGGGGTGAGGGTGAAATTGATGACCCCAGAGAGACCCCTGGAGTGTTGATTCCAATTGAAGAGGTTGAAACGCACTGTTTGAAAGAAGGCAAGAGTGTCAAGATAGGGTCCAAGATGCCACCAATGTTGAAAGAAGAGATGTTGAAATTTTTGAAAGACCATTAGCATGTTTTTGCTTGGTGCAATGCTGATGTTACTGGAGTTCCATCAGAAGTGATATCCCATCACCTATCTGTCCGGAGAGATGTAGCACCAGTGGTTCAAAAGAGAAAAGCTTTCTCAAAAGAAAAGGCTGATGTCATGGTACAAGAGGTTGACAGACTCACTAAGATGGGGCACATTAAAGAATCTCAGTATCCTTTGTGGACTGCCAATCCTGTCCTGGTGAAAAAGAAAAATGGCAAGTGGCGCATGTGCATTAATTCCACAGACCTCAATAGAGCTTGCCCAAAAGATTTATACCCGGTCCCCCGGATAGATCAGTTGGTAGACTCTACTTCTGGGAACAAGCTGCTTTCCTTTATGGATGCCTTCTCCGGGTACAATCAGATTCAAGTGGATCCAAAAGATCAAGAGCATACCACATTTGTCACTGACAGGGGTCTGCATTGCTACAAGGTGATGCCATTTGGTTTGAAAAATGTTGGGGCTACTTATCAATGGCTAGTCAACAAGGCATTTGCTGATCAAATTGGAAGAAATATGGAGGTTTACATTAACGATATGATGGTGAAGAGTATGGATGAGCAGTTACACTTGTCCGATCTTCAAGAAACTTTTTCCAACTTGGTAAAAGTAAATTTAAAGTTAAACCCTGAGAAATGTGTCTTCGGAGTGCAGTCCGGGAAGTTTTTGGGTTATATCATAAGTGAGCATGGAATACAGCCCGATCCGGACCAGCTGAATGCTCTTTTCCAGATGGAACCTCCTTGAAATGTCAAAGAAGTACAACGGTTAACGGGGAGATTTGCAGCTTTAAACAGATTTATCTCCAGGTCTTCGGACATGTGTGCTCCTTTCTTCCAAACCTTGAAGGGTGCAAAGGGTTTTGAGTGGACCCCACAGTGTGATGAAGCTTTCAATGAAATCAAGAAACACCTGTCCTCCCCCAAAACTTTGTTCAAACCAGTTGATGGGGAGACTCTCTTTGTGTATTTGGCAGTTTCAAGTTGTGCCATCAGTGATGTGCTGGTAAGAGAGGTCGACAGGTATCCCCACCCAGTGTACTACATCAGCAAAAGCCCGATTGATGCTGAAAGGCGTTACTTGAAACTCGAAAAATTGGCATTAGCCCTGGTGATAGCTGCAAGAAAGATGAGGCCTTATTTCCAGGCTCATCCTACCATCGTCCAGACATCTTTTCCTTTAAAGAATGTCCTTCAAAAAGCAGACATTTCGAGCAGAATGACTAAGTGGTCAGTAGAATTGGGGGACTTCGACATAGACTTTGCTCCCCGGACAGCAGTAAAAGCCCAAGCTGTGGCTGATTTCTTGGTTGAGTTCCACTCCGATAGGGATTCGGAGCAAGCTACTGATACAAAAGACAAGAAAGTCTGGATCGTCCGAACAGATGGTGGATCTAGCACTATGGGATGTGGTGCAGGAATATGTTTAACTTCCTTTTATGGAGATAGTATGTACCAGGCTATTTGTTTTGCTTTCAGGGCATCTAATAACGAGTCTGAATACGAAGCAGCTATAGCTGGGTTAAAGTTAGCCTACATCTGTGGGGCTAAGAGGGTTAAACTGCTAAGTGACTCCCAATTGCTTATCCACCATGCCTTAGGCCAATCTGAGGCTAGAAAGGAGCAACTTGTGAAATATTTACTCCTACTCAAGAATGAAGCACTAAAATTTAAAGCTGTTGTCTACGAACACATTCCCCGGACAGAAAATGAGCTAGCAGACTCATTGGCAACAATAGCATATACAGAGTCTTACCCATGGATCCATGTGCTTGAAAGCCCTTCTATTCAACTTAGTAAGGGTGAAGAAGAGGAAGTTTTTGAAATACAGGTGAAGCAGCCTCAGGATTGGAGGTCTCCTCTCATGCAATATCTGTCCGATGGTATTGTGCCTTCAGATAAATCACAAGCCAGAACATTGAAACACAAGGCTCGTGGTTTCATTATGTTGAGAGAAGTGTTATACAAAAAATCCTATAGTAAACCTCTCCTACGTTGTTTAGGGGATGATGAGTCACAAGTGGTCCTCTCCGAATTGCATGATGGTGAGGGATCAGCCCATTGTGGGTTTAGAGCTTTAACAAGAAGAGTATTACTCTCCGGATATTATTGGCCATCGATTATGAAAGATGCTAAGGAATTGGTGAAGAGGTGTGACCCATGCCAGAGGTACAGCAATGAAATTCATGTACCAGCCATTCCTTTGGAGTCAATTTCTCAGTCCATCCCTTTTGCTCGATGGGGGTTGGACTTAGTAGGGCCTCTCCCTGTGGCGTCCGGAGGGCGTAGAACTATAATTGTGGCCATTGACTACTTTTCAAAGTGGATAGAAGCAGCTCCCCTGGCAGGGACAACATCAAAAGCTGTCATAAAATTCATTATGTCCAACATATGTTGTAGATTTGGTGTCCCACAGAAAATAACAACAGACAATGGGCCACAGTTCGACAATAGAGAAATGGAAAGCTTCTGTGCCTCAAGGGGTATACAGCATTGTTTTTCTTCACCTTTCCACCCACAAGCTAATGGGCAAGTTGAAGTGGCTAATAGGACTATACTGTCCGGTTTAAGGAAGAATTTGGAAGGGGCTGCTGGGAAGTGGCCTAGTTATTTACAAGAAGTCTTGTGGGCCTACCGGACAACACCTGGGGCTGCAACACAAGAATCACCCTTCGTCTTGGTCTATGGAATGGAAGCAGTAGCCCCCATAGAGAAGACACTCCCTTCCTTTCGTGTTCACAACTTCTCCGGACACGCTAATGAGATGTCCATCAGAAATCAACTTGATTTGATAGAAGAAAGACGGGTTAAAGCTCGCCTTAGAGTTGCAAATTATCAGGGCTTGATGAGAAGCAGGTTTGCTTCTAAAGTTAAAAGAAGAGATTTCCAACCAGGGGACAAAGTATTAAGGAAGGTCTTCTTACACACTAAAGAAAAGCTCTTCGGAAAGCTGGCCCCTACCTGGGAGGGTCCGTACATAGTGATTGAAAGAATCAAGCCTGAAACTTATTGGTTGGAAGTGAGGGTACAGCACAAAAAACCGGTCCGAACAAATACCGGACACCACAACAAAAAGAGTGCCTTGGCCTTCCAAGGACTTTAGTTTGAACAAAAGATAAACCAAGTAAATCATAAATTAAGATTGAGCATTTGAAGATGGCTCCCCTTCATCTGCTTTCTTACCCTTAGAGTCGCTCCCCCCTTCGACTATTTTCTTGCCCTTGGGATCATTCTCCTCTTCACCAGGGATCTCTCCGGTCTTCTCTTCATCACCAGATGAAGACTCACTGGGAATTCCATCCTCGTCGACCATTGTATAATATGGAAGGTCATCATCATCCACATAGAGCCATAAGTCCCCCAGGGTCCTCTTCGGAAATTTTTCGTGAAAAAGGAGAACCATATCAGACTTTATCCTTTGAATCATTAACTCTTCGCTTTTAATCATTTCCCTGGCATAGGCGTTGATCTTGGCATTGATTGTGGCCTCTTGGTCCTTTAACAGAGCATCTTTCTCCTCAGCAGCCTAGGTTACTGCATTTTCTAGAGCGATCTTGTCAGTAGTCAGGTTGGTGATGATCTTCTCCTTTGCAGTAGTTTCTCCCCTTGAGGTCGTAAGGTCCTTCTCCATACCGGACAGCTTCTCCTGAAGATCTTTTATGGTTTCTTCTAGGGTGGCAACTTTTGTGTTGCTTTCATCTTGCTTCCTCTTCAGCTCTTCATTTGCTTCCTTAAGCAAGTCAGCATTGGTAGTAGCAGTGCGGAGGTCTTCGGACAGCTTTTCCTTCTCAGACTTGAGGTCTTTGATGGTGTCTGCGTGACTCCGGACTTGCCTCTCCAATGTAAGAACTAGCTGCACATTACTAAGCAAGGAATGGGCTATAGTGTCCTTTTCACTAGAAACCATGAAAGTCTTACCATTGAAATTGACCGTATTAGACCTGCTTGGAGGAACGTAGGGCCCTACGAATTCATCTCTGGGGAGGCCAAGGAAATACTCACCAAGTCCAGCTAGACCAGTAATGTCCACTCCATCAAGGTTGAGATCTCCCCCTTCTACCTCATCGGTGTGAAAGTCCCTTGGAATCTCTTCGGCCAGTGTTGGGTCAGAGGGGTCAGTGGGGAAGGAAGGCTCCGGATCCCAGAGGGCGAGCTCATCTCCTTGGGAAGTCTTTTTCTTCTTGGCTTCCCGGTCAGTGCCTTCTCCTACTTGCTTGCGAGTCCTCTTGGGAGCCCTTGGAGGTTTTGGGAGATCTACTTCCTGCCTTTCGGTCTCTTGCTCTACCACTTGCAAGAGGGCTGCATCGATTTGAACCTGGGTCGGCCCCTCCGGGTCTGTTGGAGCATCCTTCTCAGCATCACTTGCCCCCTTTTTTCCTCTATTCTTGCCCTTCATTTTGCTTGGGGCTTTAGCCCGGGCAGGCAGGTAGAGTGTCCCATCTAACTCATGGGACCTTCTCAGCACAATGTCTTCTGGAGGCAGGGTGGTGAGCTCCTCCCAAGTTAGGTCTCTCCGACCTGTGGTGTTCCACAGGTGAGACCTTGCTAGATTTCCAGCGGTGAAGGCTTTGTGGAATCGATTCTCCCAGTTCTCTGCGGCCCAAGCATTGATTTTGCCACAGGAAGTCTGTCCGGTCTTCAGATAATCCCCGAACTTCTTTGACAGCTCTGCTAGAACAAAAGAGAAACTGGTCAATTTAAATTAAGGGAAATTGCACCTAAAGTACCCACTCAACTATTCAATTGTCACTTACCACCCAAGGTTTGATCAATTGTTACTTAATACCCATCTCAACTACCTTATTGTCACTAACAACCTAACTTTATTTTAATACCCTAACTACCCTTAACCCACTATATAAACGTTATTTTCTGTTTTCTTTCTATTTTTTCTTGCTTTTTGAAGATTTGAATTTGTTAGCCGCTCTAACCACCTAACCCTACTAACCACCACGAGCTGGGTTTAAATCACATTTTCCGGTGATCGGAAGCTACTAAAGGTTTGTTTCTTTATGTAAGTTGTTGTGTTAGACCTGTCTAACCTCTGTTTTATACGTACAGGAGTTCATCACGACTTTTTGGAATCTTGTAGCTTACAAGTAATCGTGTTGCGAGCTTTTTAGGTAATTACCTACCGATTTCGAAGTTTTTTATTCGTTTTCTCTGTTGGAATAGGTTCTAGTCTACTGTTTTTAGATGCCATTGCCTGATTTCGAGCTTTTCTCTGTTTTTTTTTGTTATAGTGATCTGTTTCGTTAATATTGTTCACTATATAGTTACGTCCTTGTTTTCTGATGTTATATTCTAATTTGGTACTGCTTTAGTTTGTGGGTAATGTGTAGATTACGAGTTTTTAGGTCAGTTAGAGTATTGTATTTCGAAACAGACATCAGGACCGGTGTTACATAGAAATATCAGGACAGGCAGCGAATATATATACGTAGATATACACAAATATCAGGACAGGCTGCGAATTACTAGATGTATGTACGCATTTCGCATGTTATGATGCGAATTGTTTGATGATGCAGTAAATAACGTGCACAGTTTTGTGACTAATGACAAATATCAGGACGTTGTTACCTACAAATATCAGGACAAGATGCGAATTGTTCACAATTCGCACCTTAGGATGCGAATTGTTTGATCCAGTAGTAAATATTTTGCACCTAGTTTTTGAGACTAATAACTAATAACTTGTATTGTCCAGGTTAAGAGATGTCTAAATCACGAGTTTGTATTTTTAAATATGGTCACCAAACTGCAATTGTGCCTTTCACCGAGTTTGAAAGCTTCGAAAGTATCCAAGCTTATGTAGAGAACACGTGGGAGGAGCTTGCCACAGGTGAGTACCTAATTACTTACTCCTGCGGGGATCACAATAATTGTTTCTTTAATAACCAGAGTGATTTTGTTGGGTTGGTGTTATATCTTGATTTGGAGCGTTTAAAACGGGTTAGTTTTCTCATAGAACAACACGTCTTCGATAAGGGTTCTGGTAATAAAAGTTCTGTTGATAAGAGCTCTGGTGGTAAGGATTCTGGTGGTAAGCGTAAAGAGCGTAGCTTGGTTTTGGTAGAACCATCTCTTGATCAAATAGTTAGCGGGGAGAGTAGTAACGGTTTAGTTAATTCTGATCAGAGGAAAAAACAACTTGCTACTGCTGGTTGGGCTGATGCTATTACAGGGGTGGGTCAAGCTTTTGAAGAAGGTGCTGCCGGTCTGAGGTTATCCTTGTGCAAGTTTGCGTTAGAGCGTGGTTTTTCTTTCAAATACCTGCACAACACAACAAATAAGATCACTGCTTATTGTGCCGATAAGCTCACAAGTTGGTGCAAATGGAGAGTTTATGCATCTATTGACTCAAGCACTGGCCTTATGACGATAAAGAAGCATTTCCCGTACCATACTTGCAGTCCTGTTTTCTCCCAGAAGCATAATCATAAGCGGCACAGGAATTTGACATCAGATTTGATTGCAGAGGAAATTCAGGATTCTCTCCGCACCTGCCATTCGTTGACAGCCAAAACCATACAATCGACTGTCAAACAAGATTACGGTCTTGATATCTCTTATCGTTTGTCATGGAATGCTTTAGAGAAGGCTAGGAGGGGAGTTTTTGGAGATAGTTCAAGTTCTTTTAGTTTACTAAGCGGATACTTCAAACGCTTGAAGAGCCGGGATATTACTTCAGACTGCCAGTTGGAGTTGTCAGCTGGAAACCAATTCAAGCGCTGTTTTGTAGCATTCGGTTCGTCCCTTAGTGGTTTTCATTCATGCCGTCCAATGTTGTTTGTCGATGGAACCCACTTATATGGCAAGTACAAGGGTACATTGCTCACTGCTGTAGCAAAGGACGGAAACAACGGTTAGTTACATTTATCTAGTTAATCTGAACGATGTTTTTGTGGGAAAATATTGATGCAATTCGCACCAGGTGATGCGAATTAAGCAGTGTCGTGGTCCTCACATTTCGCATTTGAGGCTGCGAATTAGGTATTATGCTGAATAATACTGTACTTACATCGCATCTTGAGTTAGGTATTATTTAAAGTTTACCACAAGCTGCGAATTCACATAACAAGTTGCGAACTGTTTGCATGATCAATTAAAATGTCAAACACATTTCGCATGACAAGCTGCGAATTGTTACAGGACACCATGCGAATTGTTGCCAATTTTTAAACGTTTGCATACTGTTGTAGTGTTTAATTGATCTGCCTTTTTCCAGGACTATTCCCTGTTGCTGTTGCTGTAGTTAGCATTGAAGATTGGGACAATTGGATGTGGTTTTTGGGGTGTTTGAAACCACATTTGCTGGATCGCCAGATCACATTTATTTCAGACCGTCATTCTGGTATTGTTAATGCTGTTTCTGTCCTGTATCCCAACTGCTATCATGCGTACTGTTATTTCCATCTCATGCAGAATTTGAGGGCCAAACTGGAACATACTAACAGGGAGTATAAAAAAAAGATGTTGAGTTTCTTCCACCGTCTTGCTTATGCTCCCAGTCAAGAGCTTTTTAAAGAGATACTAACAGGTTTTTTATGTGAAGGTGGTGAGAGAATGAGTGATTTTCTTGCAAATTTACCCCCTGAAAAGTATGCCCAGGCTTACGTAAAAGGGAAGCGATACGGCTCTATGGCTTCTACCGCAGCTGAATAGTTTAACAATCAGATCAAAAAATATTGCGGCTTACCAATTGTTGAGTTTATTGATTGCATTAGAGTCTTGCTTATGACTCAGGTTTCACGGAGATACGAAGAAGGTCTCAGCTGGAGTACTAATTTGGTTCCCGAGTACGAGAAGAAGCTAAAGCAGAATGTTGACATGTGCCGAAGTTGGGTAGTACGTAAGTCCTCTTCCGCCATGTTCGAAGTCTTTTCGACTCCTGTGGCTGTTGTTAATCTGTTGGATTTCAAATGTTCATGCGGATCATGGCAACAAGAGTGTTTTCCATGTGCTCATGCTCTAGCGGCATTACAATACACTGACCAAGATCCATTGACTGTAATAGAACCCTTCTTTACGGTTAAGAATTACAGGGAAAGTTACTCTTTCAGCATACCAGCTCTAACTGATTTTGGCGAAGGGTCCAGCGCTAACGATCCTTCTTTCGTTGAAGTTCTGCCTCCGAACGTTAAGAGACGCTCTGGAAGGCCTAAGAAAAAGCGAATCCCTTCTAGAGGAGAAATCTCAACCAAGAAGTTAAGGTGTGGCCGATGTTCGAAATCAGGCCATAACCGGAGGACTTGTGATGTTCCAGTTTAAGGACATTTATTTGTGTAGCATATTTATTGTTTTGTACATAAAACTAGAAATTTGTACATTCCTGTGTTTTTTGTTTTTGCTACTATTGGAGTTGTGAACATTTCGCATCCTGTGCTGCGAATTATGTACAATATGCATACATATTTGTTACAAACATCTATTAGGATTACATGCGAATTATGTACAATTATGTGAAAGTTTAACAGGGTGCGAATCATTTGTAAAATCATATCAAACATTTGTCTTATCTTACGTTTCGCATGCTAGGCTGCGAATTAGGCCCAGAGTTGTGATGCGAATGGAGTTCAGTTAGGAGTCCTGATTTTTGTCATGTAATAAGCTGCGAATTGTTATTTAATAAAATACCAGGATATTCAGTAAGGTTGAGAAGGAGGATTACAAGTCGGATTACAAACATCTATCAAGATTACATGCGAATTATGTACAATTATGTGAAATTGTAACAGGATGCGAATCATTGGTAAAATCACATCAAACATTTATCATATTGTACGTTTCGCATGATAGGCTGCGAATTAGGGCCAGAGTTGTGATGCGAATCATGGTTCAGTTAGGAGTCCTGATATTTGTCATGTGATAAGCTGCGAATTGTCATTTAATAAAATACCAGGATATTCAGTAAGGTTGAAAATGACTAACATAGCAGGTTAACATGCGAATGATGTACAAAATATATTTGGATTACAAAAAGGAGGATTACAAGTTGGATTTCAAAAAGGAGGATTACAAAATATATCCAGAAACTAACAACTGTTTACACATATCACTACAAGCTGCTGTTGCTAGTTAGTTGCATTTCAAAAAAAACAAAAAACAAAAACCAACTCTAGCAGTTGGTAGATGATTCATCACCAACTGTTTCCTCTTTCTCCTTCTCTTTCTCTTTCTCTTTCTCCTTCTCTTTCTCTTTCTCTTCTTAATCCTCAGCTTCAACATCTTTCGCATGTTCTTCTTTATCCTCAGCTTCAACATCAACGTCCATCATGCTTAAAAATTTTGTCCTCGATGGACCAGCTTCGTCTTCCCTCTTCCTTTTGTTGTTTTGAACCTCTGCCGTTTGAGGTTGCACCATTTCTGGCTGAGGTGCAGCAGGAACCTGTTCTGGCTGAGGTTCAGCAGCAAGCTGTGGAACAACTTCCAATGGTTGTGAGTCAGCTGAGTAGTAGTCATCATATATGTCTAACCTAAAAACAGATACTGGGCTGTTTGGTGGTGCTGCTGGCATGATCAAGTCATCACTCCAGTTCACGGTTAAGGATGACCAGGAGTCACCCAGAGAACCGATTGAACCAGAATTTGAGACTGAGGTGGTGGTTGTGGTGGTGGAAAAAGACATGACTTTTTGAATTCGAAGAGACGAGGGAAATGAGTTTGTTAAAAAATAGCTCTGGTTTAAAATGTAGAGTTTGTTTTAAAAATAGCCTCTGGTTTTTCTAGTGTTATTTATAGGGAAAGGAGGTGATCATTACATAGCCTCCATGTCCAATCAGCAATTAATGGGTTCAGGACATGATTAGATTGTTTTTTGCGTGCTCAATGCAGAAAACGTTTACCAAGGCATACGCCATAGCCTGTTCGTATTCTTGAATGATTTTATTTAATATTTTATTTATGCACCAGGCTGCGAACAGGTTATAAGCTGGTATACCAGGATGCGAATTGTGTGTGTGGTGATAACCATCTCTCAGGTTAGGCTGCGAACTATTTGATATAATTTAGGCTGCGAAGTATTCATACAAGTTTGGCTGCGAAATGTTCATACATACCAGGATAATAATCAATCATTATATATCAGGTTATAATGCGAACTAAAAGATAAGAATATTCATTATATATCACAATTTTGTTTATGTATGCACAACAAAAAAAACATTTAACAACAGATATATGTATTTACAAGCAACTAATGTATTTAGGAGCAATACATGTATTTACAAGCAGCTGGAGTACTAGGAAGCAATACACGAATCAGCCATATGTGACGGTGTCTATGTCATTTAAAAAGTAATGGAACATTTGTTCTCTTAAGGCAGTCACCATATTTGTATCGTATTTTTTCTAGACTGATCCATGCTCAATAATATCCATGGCATATTTGCAGACAAAGACACCACAGTCCACGCTGCCTTTTTTTTGTTGTGGGAAGCCTCTTTCCACTTTCACCTTCCACCCTGTACTATATTTGGGTAGGAATCCTCTATCCAACAAATATTTGATCTGTGTATAATAATTAGTGTTACGAATATGCACAAAAACAAAAACAGTTGGTGACATACAATTCGCATCCTCAGGCTGTGAATTATATGACAATAAATTATACACAATTCGCATCTTAGGTTGCGAATTGTATGGCAGCCTTGATAGGCTGCGAATTGAGTTGTGAACAAGCTGCGAATTGTGTCCAACATAGATAGGCTGCGAATTACGTTATGGACAGGCTGCGAAAACACATCTTGATTACTCAGTAATTCGCAGCATACCAGATCTCATTTCGCAGCATGCATACTTAAAATGTGTTCAGATTTTAGTGTATAGTTTGGAATATTTACCAGTAGTGCAGGTGTTCTTGTGGTGGTGTCTATGGCATGAAGCTTAGGCAGAAGCGAGTTGTAGTTTGAAATTGTTCTTCCGTCAACGTCGATGACGAGCAACGTCTAGTGGTTTGTATTGTCCTTCGACTCGGTGCACACTGGAACCATGATGATGTTGGCATTTTTGCGCGCCTTCCTAAAAGCCATGTCCACCAGATTTTCCACTTGCCACCCTGATTTCATTTGATGCTGCATCCAAGCAAGAGTATATTAAAGTGATAACATTTCTGAGAACTTTGGTCTATTTACGTGAGCTAAACTTACCGCAGTCATGCCAGAAATCAGTATGGCGTCGTGATGCTCTCCAATAGCTTTAGTGCATGGAACTTTGTAGTCTGCATCTTCAAGCATCTTTCGAATCCAAGCATCGATAAGCTAACAAAGGAGTTGTAGATTTATGTTAAATATAGAATACATATTTGAAACATTGAAAATAAAGTTGGTTGACAATTGGATACCTTTACGTCCAGCTCCTGTTCTAAAGGTAGTGCCATGAGGTCACTCGCTTGCAGCCTGATTCCGTACGTAAACTTGGACTCCGGTAACTGCCATACCACTGGATCAGGGGTGTCGCTCTCGTAGGCTTTCACCAGCTGTATTTTGTGGTATTGTGCCAGATCGATACGCTCAGTTACTTTGGTTTTCTTTGGCCAATCGCTGTATTCTACTACTGGCGGTTCCCGCATTGTTATTACGAACTCTTCTTCTTCCTCTGCCACTTGAGGCTGCGTTTGTGTCAGTAGCGCAAAACTTGGCTCCTCTATCTCATTAACTGTCTCGAGCTTATTATGAATCAAAAATCAAAAGTAGAGGGCGTCAGTGATTATAAGTGCAACGAGTCTAAGCAGTTCGCAGCTTAGGCTGCGAACTGTAAGGTAGCAGTTAAATAAATTTATTATTATATATCAGGGTAGGGTGCGAACTATTCGAGGTTCCACTGAACAGTTCGCATCATACCCTGATTTTTGTTTGTAATACATATTTCAGCATTTGCCACAAGGTAGGGTGTTATGATGCGAAATCATTGTAAGTAGGCCTTACCGCACGGTCAGCGACAACCACTGCCGTTGACTTGTTCGGCATAGAGGCTGGATCGTGTCGGCAGAAATCATTAATGTCATCCTCCGACATGTTCTCCAGAGACCGTTGTATTATAGAATCGTAATATACATTATCAATTTCATTTAAAAATGTCTGTGAAACTTGAGTACTAATACCATCAACAAAAGCATCAGGTAAACCTACTGTGTTATCGTGGGACTCTGGAGCTGGCAGTTGATTTGTTACCGGGCCTACAGTTTGACGCTGGCTTAGCAATTCTGACTTTGCTGACAGCACCGTTGGTCTTTGAGGTTCCACCGAAGAATTGGTTTTGTCTTCTAAGGATTGTCCTTCCTGGCTGAGTAGTTCTGTCTTCTCACCGGGATGGACAGGTTCTGACTCTTGAGGTGCTACCTCTTGAGTTAGCCTTTCTCTCTTCGCCAAGGCTATCTGTTGCTGCTGCTGTTATTCTTCTTGTCCTTGTTGTTGCTCTTGTTGCCGGTCCTCGTGTTGAACCTGTGGCGTCTGGTGTTCTTCGAGTTGTTGTTCTTCTTGTTGTTAATGGGGGTGTTCTTCTTGTTGTTTCTCTTCGTGTTGTTGTTCTTCTTGTTGTTGCTGTTGTTCCTATTGTTGTTGGGGGTGTTGTTGTTGTTCTTCTTCTTGTTGCTGTTGCTGTTGCTCGGAGTGTTCTTCACCTTGTTGCTGTTGTTGCTGTTGTTCTGTTTGCTCTTGTTGTTGTTTCTGGCGGTGTTCTTCTTGTTGGTGCTGTTGTTCCTGTTCTCCTTGTTGTTGGGGGTGTTGTTGTTGCTGCCGGTGTTGCTGTTTCTGCTGGTGTTGTTGTTGTCTTTCGGTCTCCTATTTCATACAAAAGCATATGTTAATCATCGTGTAATCATATTTCACATCCTGACCTGATATCTATGTTATACATTCACTCCGTTATTACCTATTTCGCATCTTGATCTGATATATATGTTATACAGTCCCCCAGTTTATTACATAGTTCGCATCCTGACCTGATATCTATGTTATAAATTCCCCCAGTTTAGTACATATTTCGCATCCTGACCTGATATATATGTGTAATAACCAGACCACCAGTTTATTACATAATTCGCATCTTAAGCTGCGAAACGGTTGGCCATCACTGCACAATAGTCCTGATATTTGTTTAATAACATCATATGGTCTACTTACATTATTTACCTTCTCTGTATGTGTCTCCATGATGGGTGAATTGTGGGCATCATCATCCCTTTCTTCCGGCAGTACTCCAGGAAGGAATGTTTGCTGATCAGCATTAGACACGGATGCTTGCTGATCAGTTGATTTTTGTCCCTCTGGAAGTGCTGCTGGTATCTGCTTTATTGGGCTTTCAGTACGACAGATTGGCAGAGAGATAGCATTGTGGAGTTGTTGTGCTTCGAGTTCTGCTATCTTGCGTTTCAATTATTTCAGCTGCAAAAATGATAGCAAACTTTTTTATAAACATATTAAGTGCTGATTGTAGTGATTATTTAAGGTTCAAGGCATACTTACTTCTCTGGCCTGTTTTTCTATTTTTCGCTCGTACTTGTTCTTGTCGGCGTACGTCTTCAAACGCTTTGATTGAGCAGCAATATCGGGATCAGCGTCGCCTCTGCGTTTGAATAAATAATCACCGATTGTTTCACTCATACTGGTTGTGTCGGTGTCGGAGGGCTCTTGCCTGGATTTGCCTTTGGGTTGTGGTGGAATTATTTTCTTTGGGAGTCTTGGTGGTGGAATCGATGGCTCTGGTGGTGTTGGGTGTTCGAGTGTGGGAGACATCACCTTATTTGTTACATTCTGTGATGCTGGTCTCCTTTTTTTTGGTTTTGATGCTGTGCTTTTCGACCTCTTCCTAGGTCTTTCTTCCGGTGAAGGAGGTACCGTTACTTCTGCATCTTCACCATGTTCATCATCTTCTCTTTCTCCGAAAGCTTCAATTTCAGCCTCGGTAAGCTGTAATGGACCTTCTAAAACCTACCAACAGATGCACATGTAAGTAAATTAATTGTTTCAAAAGAATGAGGGTGTAGACAAACAAATTGTTTTTTATAATCAGTTCGCATCATATGATGCGAACTGTGTGGTTGTAAATCACATTTCGCATGTGAAGCTGCGAAATGATTATGGGTCAGTATGATGCGAACTATATGTAAAACATATGATGGGAACTAAGTGTAAACCATATGATGCGAACTAAGTATTAAACATATGATGCGAACTGTGCTGAACATGAAGCTGCGAAGTAAAATTCATATCAGGCTGCGAAATGTTTGAGATATTTTTTATAAGCAGTTCGCATCATAGGCTGCGAACTGTATGCACCCCAAGTTCAATACATATATTGAGCTTATACCTCGTCAGCATCCAGGAGTGGTGTTTTAATAAGATAACCCATGGTCGATGCGTGGCACTCTAACCCCAACCATTTGAAGAACCTTGGTATCGAGGTTGGCTTCGCTACCTCGTGGCCGATTGTTGTGTGCTCCATGATGAAGGGCTGCATGGGGACAAGTTTTATCAACACGGTGCTATGTACATAACTAATTGTGATATTGAATAGATCAATCTTACAACTACAAGGGCGACGCAGCCGACGATTTTATCGGCTCTTTCTACTGCTAAGCAACTCCTGATAGACTGTCGAAGCTTGAACAGAATCGATCCAGCCCAGTCGTAATTGTTTATTCTGTTGAGGTCTTCAACGTAATAAACCGTGCTCCAGCCCAAGATATCTCCAGATACGGAGTAGAATAGCGTGGAGCACAAAAACAGTATCAGCAGCCTCGCCACGTCTTCCAATTCATGTTCCCCTCCTTCGTTTATGGCCTTCTGTATACCCTCCTGTAAAACCAATGACAACATTCTAAGTTAGAAATATACAGAATCTTGCTTTATAAAGATGAAGTCCATTTTAGACGTACCTTTATGATGGCATTTGTTATTGTTTTGGTATTACTAGCTGATGCTTTCCTGCCAGTTTTTGACATGAAGTATTTCTTCATCATACTTGATTCGTCCTCCTCGCCGGCTTCATACTTGTTGTGAAAAACGCCGGTTTTTGTTAACTCCATTTTCTCGGTGCCATGCCTCAGCCCGAATATGATCTTGATATCGTTTGTAGTTAGCTTTACATACTTGTTGCCAATCCTAAAGGCGTCTCTTTCCAGAGAGAATTTCTCGAGGATATACTGAATGATTGAGTAGAATTTTTTCCTAGGCAGCTCTTCCTCATTACGGATTTCGAACGCCGTTTTCAGAAGCGTGTAGAAGGGTGTGTTTCTACACGCTTCAATGTGGGCCCTTGTAATACCCATGCCTTTCAGTAGCTTCAGAAGGCTCACCAACCCTAATCTGTAGTAGCTGGGTTTTGTTGTCATGCTTTCTGCACAAACACAAATCAGTTGGAATGTCACAAATAATTCGCATCACAAGCTGCGAATCGCATACATATAAATACTGGCTTAACAGAGAAGCTGTGAAATAAGTTCTGACAGGATGCGAATTATGTATCTCAAGCTGCGAACTGTTTGTAAATAAGTATAACTATACAATCGAGCTGCGAATTGCTTGCATTGTGGGTGATCAGGATGCGAACTGTTACACTTTTTACATGCACGTTGCAGGGATCTCGGAATTATGCAACAAACACCAAAATCAACAATGAACTACCTAATGCAGATCTAACATACATAATATTTCTCAGGAGAGTATCAGTATTACATGCAACTAAAATTATACCCTGGCTTCGACTATAAACCCATAAACTGAGCAACTATCGTCAGTAGATACTTCATTATAGTACCAAAAGCAATGCCTATCGTGAATTAAGAGAAAACAGTGGTTCAGATTCGAAAAAAGGCAAAAAGAAGTACGCTTTCCACCATAATGCATACTTGTTAAATTTCACCGGCCGGAGAACGAGATTTGATCGTTTCAGAGACGACTTCACGACAACTTTGTCGAACGAGATTGAAGGTGTGTAGTCTGTCTGAGTAAAAGAGGCTGACCAGTGCGATAGTGACGAAGGTGAGAAGCTGTAGGGTTTATGGGTTTGAGAGAGAGAGAGTATCACGAAGTCGAACGGTTTGTTTTCTGGTGGTTTCTAAAATTAGAATTTTGTGTTTGTTTAGGGTGATAGGAGGGTCGAAAAAGTGGGATGGAATTGAAAAATGGGTATATATAGTGGAAGGGTATTTTTGTCCAATTTATTAGTCTGGGTATTAAGTAACACTATGTTAAAAGCGGGTGCCGCCGGGTAATAAGATAGTTGAGTGGGTATTTTCAGGTACTTTTCTCTTAAATTAACTTTAAAAAAAAGAAAAAAAAAGAGAAACGGACAGAGATTTAAAGTAAGGAACTTACGGTCACTCCTCCACCTACTCCTAACGAGGCTTGGGTTCTCATCGACCTTGATCTTTTTGCCATTTTCCCAAGCGCCACTGACGAACAGAAATTGGCTCCTCCATTTGCTCTCTGACTCCAAGAGATCATCAACAGCCTTGAGATCGTTCCCCATATTGAAGTGATAAAAGGGGAATTGGTGATGCTTGCAAAGGTTGGCCACCGCTGCGAACTCTTCCATAGGAAGAGGGATCCCGGACAGCCTAGATGCCATGATACATGACATCAAAGTAAACCAGCCATTGGGGCTCAGCTGGCTCGGGCAGAGCTTCACCAGGTGGAAGTATCGAACGATCTCCGGGTCCAGTGGGAACCTGAGTCCCCAGTTAAATAGCTCTGTAAAGAAGACTATTTCGTTCCTCTTGCAATCCATGGGGGTCTCCGGATCGATGGGGATCCTTATCTTTACATTTTCCGGGATCCCCCATTTTGTGCGCATTCGCCCCAGGTCAAGAGTATGGATGAATGCATACTTGGTCTTTTGTAAGGCCAAGAGATATTTGAGCTCAACTCTGTGGAAACATGGCCCCACCTTCTCCTCAAGGTACTCCGGCAGCTCTGGATGCCTCAAGTACAGATTTTCCTTTCCTTTTTTGGCAATAGCAGCATTTTCAGTCTGGCTAGAAGACTCAGACTCGAAAGGGACCGCTTCAGCAGAGTCCTCCATCCTCTCCTCCATAATTGTTGGGGGAATGTCTGTGGTAGAGGTCCGGGGAGGGTTAAAGCTTGGCTCAGCTTGGCTACCGGACTGCTGGCCCTCTGTGTTTCTTTGACTTCTTGTCTTAGGATGGGGCTCAGAAGCAGAAGTCTCTCTTGGAGGTACCGGGCTGCTGGCCTCCGGACCAGATGATCTTTCCCGGGGAGCTCTGATGGGCACTCCAGACCCAGAGCCACTGTTTTTCGTCGCCGATTTGGTGGGAGTATTTTTGGTGGCTAGCCCTTTGACTAACCGGCTTGTTCTTTTAACCACCAGCTTCTCCGGAGAGTGCTCTGTGTCAGACCCCATTGCAATAAACGGTGAAGGTTTCCTAACGCTTGTAGCAGTAACTCCTGGCTCAACAGCAGGTATTGATTCCTGGACCGAGGAACCAGAGACTATGGGCGAGAGGGTGGATTGAAAGAGTTTTTTGGGCTTAGTACCTTTGGAGGAGGACGAGCCTCGATCTGACTCTGTAACATAAGCAACTGGTCTCTCAACAGGTGATGATGGTAGCCCTGCTGCTATTCGTCTTTCCTTCTCGACCTTTTGCACTTTCTCCAACTCCGAAAGATTGAGCCAACCACCCTTGATCAATGCTGTTCTTGCTGTAAACATAAACTGCCAAGGAAACTTTTTTGCTTTAGAGAGAGAAAGCTCTGAGTAAATTTGTAGAGTAAGTGTGAAAGAGATGGTAAAACAGTGGAAAATGAGTTTGAATTTATAGTGGAACTGAGAAAAGGAGTTGATTCCTAGGAGAATTCGAAAAGTTTGGCAATGATTAAAAGACGGCGTTGATGTCACTATTTGTAATTAAAGAGGTTACTTGTTAAAGAAGATGGTGCGAAATTCAAGGTGAAAAAACGGCTGGAGTGTCCAATCAGAAGGCGACACGTGTCCCACTAACTCTGGCAAAAACCGTTCTGAATTCGTAAAGTTTAACCTATCCGGGTATACCCATAGATCTGTCCGGATTGAAAACCACTTCAGACATCGGACTGTTTTTCAGTTCTTTGACAAGAATACTTGCTCAAACACCTAAAAAAGGGGCTCCTGATGAGTCCAAATTCAGCACGCTCCCCGGACAGGGCAAATCAGTCTAGTCTCTCCGAATACCGGACAGGTTACATGGACATGGATCGAACAGGTTATTTGGACCGGACAGATTTCTGTGAACACTGTGAACTTAAGGTTGTTCGAACAATGACAAAAGTACTAAAAAACCTAAACACTTCTTGACTAAGCTACTTCCTTTCCTACTTAGTGCTCATGGGTCTTTAAACATGACTCAGGTCCATTAAACATGACCCGAAAGCCCATAAGGGCCCAAACATTATACTATAAATACCTAACCACCCGCATTAACTAGGGGTAATGAGAATTAACTGCTACCAAGCTTCTTAATCATCTCTCTACTCTCTACTCTAACCGTTAAACACCCACATACCACTGTTAAACACCCATACACCACCTTAAAACTCTACTCGAAATTACCAGCCTACCCTCATGCAATTATTATCCACACCACCTACAATACTTCTTATAAGTAGCTTGGCCGCTTCCCTGCAGCCCATTCTAAATTCTTTTTTAAACCAGATAGAATGGTCCTGTTTGCCACTTCAACTTGGCCATTTGCTTGTGGGTGGAAAGGAGAATAGAAGCAATGTTGAATGCCCCTAGAGGCGTAGAAACTCTCCATATCCTAGTTATCAAATTGTGGCCCGTTATCTGTGGTTATCTTTTGTGGAACCACAAACCTGCAACAAAGGTTAGACAAGATAGATTTTATGACAGCTTTCGAAGTAGTTCCTGCCAGGGGGGCTGCTTCTATCCACTTTGAGAAATAAGCAATGGCTACAATAATAATCATGCATCCTCCGGACGCCATTGGTAGAGGCCCAACTAAATCCAGTCACCAACGAGTAAAAGGAACTGGTTCAGAAATTGACTCCATAGGAACTGCTGGGATATGAATTTCGTTACCATATCTTTGGCATGGGTCACATTTTTTCACCAACTCCTTAGCATCCGCCATTATGGATGGCCAATAGTATATGACCAAAAAACCCTCTAGGTTAGGGCTCTATAGCCATAGTGTGATGATCCCTCTTCATCATGTAGTTCGGATAAAACAATTTGGGACTCTTCAGCCCCCAAACAACGCAAGAGAGGTCTGCTGAACGAATTTTTATAAAAAACTTCTCTTTTGATAAAAAAATCACGTGCTGTGTTTTTCATTTTCATTGCCATAGCCTTCTCCGTAGGCAAAATTCCATCAGAGATGTATTGAAGAAAGGGAAATCTCCAATCTTTGGATTGAACCACTTGTACACTCAATCTCTCCTCCTCTTATTTGCTCTGATTGGATTGTATGGATGGGCATTCTTGTACATGAATACATGGGTAGGACTCAGAGTATGTTATGGCTACTAAGGAGTCTGCCAGCGTGTTTTCCCATCTAGGAATATGCTCATAGCAAACATTTTTAAAGATTGATGCTACTTCTTTAAGAATGAATAAGTATTTGATCAACTGCTCATTCTTGGCTTCGAACTGACCTTGAGCATGGGGGATAAGAAGCTGAGAATCACTCATTAATATAACTCTTTTAGCCCACATAAAAAAGATAACTTTAGACCAGCTATAACTGCCTCATATTCAGACTCATTGTTAGAAGCCATAAAAGCAAAACATATAGCCTGGTATAACTTATCACCATATGGAGAGGTTAAACAAATCCAACCCCACAACCCATTGTGCTTGATCCACCATCTGTCTCGATAACCCACTCTTTTTTAGTTTTCTCTTTTGAAGCTTTTTTAGAACTTCTGTTCGAATGAAACTCCACCAAGAAATCAGCAACAGATTGAGCTTTAATTGCAGTTCGTGGGGCAAAACCAATGTCATAATCTACCAATTCCACTGAGCATTTGGTCATCCTGCTTGATATGTCTGCTTTCTAAAGAACATTATTCAAATGAAAAGATGTTTGGACGATGATAAAATGAGATTGAAAATATGGCCTCATTTTTCTGGCAGCAATTAATAAGGTTAGTGCCAGCTTTTCAAACTTTAGATACCTCTTTTCAGCATTCAGCAGACTCTTGCTGATGTAGTACACTAGACGAGGATAATTGTCCACCTCTCTTACTAGTACTGCACTTATAGCACATTCTGACACAGCCAAGAATATATAAAGTGTTTCTCCGTCAATAGGCTTAAAAAGAGTTTAGGGAGAAGACAAATGATTTTATATTTCATCAAAAGCCTAGCTGCATTGTGGAGACCAGTTGAAGTCTTTAACACCTTTCAAGGTCTGAAACAACGGGGCACATTTGTCCGAAGACCTCGAAATAAAACGATTTAAATCAGCCAATCTTCCTGTCAACCTTTATACTTCTTTAATATTTCGAGAAGGGTCCATTTTTAACAAGGCATCGAGTTGGTCCGGATCAGGCTGTATCCCTTTTTCACTTATTACATAACCCAAAAAATTTCCGGATTGCATCCCAAATACACACTTTTATGGATTCAACTTTAAATTAACCTTTGTCAAGTTGGCAAAATTCCCGTGAAGATCAGTCAAGTGCAACTCTTCTTCTAAACTCTTAACCATCATGTCATCGATATATACTTCCATATTTTTTCCAACTGATCAGCAAATGCTTTGTTCACCAATCTCTGATAAGTAGCCCCAGCATTTTTCAACCCAAAAGTAATCACCTTGTAACAATGGAGACCCATATATGTAACAAAGGTAGTGTGTTCTTGGTCCTTCAGATCCACATGTATCTGGTTATAACCGGAGAAGGCATCCATGAACGATAATAGCTTGTTTCCGGATGTGGAGTCCACCAACTGATCTATCCAGGGGACTGGATATAGATCTTTTGGACAAGCTCTGTTGAGGTCTATAAAGTCAATACATATACGTCATTTCCCATTCTTTTTCTTGACTAACACTTTGTTGGTTGTCCATAAAGGATACTGAGACTTTTTTATGTGCCCCGTCTTGGTAAGCCAGTCAACTTCTTGGACTATTACATCACCTTTCTCCTTAGAAAAAGCTCTTCTTTTTTGCACAACAGGTGCAATATCTCTCCGGATAGACAGCTTGTGTGATATAACACTTGCTGGTACTCCGGTCACATCAGCATTGCACCAAGCAAACACATGTTGGTGACCTGCCAAAAAGGACAATAATTTTTCCTTTAATTCTGGTGCCATCTTGGAGCCAACTTTAACACTCCTTCCTTCAGCCAGAGAGTGGGTTTCAACTTCTTCAATCGGTATCAAAACACCATGGGTCTCTATGGGGTCATCAATTTCACCCTCACCCCCAGAGAGCCCCAACAACTACTAATCTTCATTAATCCAGACTGCCTACAAAGTTCTAAAAGCAAGTGCCGTTGCATAACATTCTCTTCCTATCTTTTGGCTACTCCGGACAACTCCAACTTGTCCTTGAACCACATACTTTAAACATTGATGGACTGTTGAAGCCACATCATGCATCCTAGAGAGCCACGACCTCCCAAAGATCGCATTGTAACATGTGGGGAAATCTACCAAAACGAATAGTACCCTGTCCATTTTATTGAAAGGGCCTTTGCCCAACAATACCTCCTCCTCAAATTCTCCAATTACATCCGCAGAGCTCCCTGTGAAGCCCATAATGGATCTGTTCGAACGTTGAATTACTGTCGGATTCTTCATTTGCTTATAAGAACTTAAAAAGAGAATATTCGCTGAGCTGTCAGTATCAATCAGAATTCTCCTGATGTCGTTGCCCCCAATTGAAGCTCCTAGCACGACAGCATCCTTATGAGGCCCAGCTATATTTCTTAAATCATACTGATAAAAAACAATGAAAGGAAAAGGAATTTGGGACCGATAAGAAGTCATGCCTCCCTCTAACCGAGTAGCTAGAGTGTGGACATTCTTCTTCCTTGAAGAAGGAGTCGGCGCGGTCATAGTGTCCCCACCCGAATATAGTAAGTGACTCACAAAAGCTTATCAGTACGGACACTGTCTTAGCTTGTTTTGTTATGACCCCCACTTTATTTTAGGTTGGATCAGGTTCCAGATACTCTGATTCAACGTCAAATATTTCATGGATGACCATTGCCTCCTCCGGAGCTGATGTTCCTGTGTTGTTCGTTGGGCCAGTTTGGGGAGCATTGGCAGGCCTGTTTCCACTCCTTCTCTTGACATAAGCTCCTAGCTTACCCATTTCAATAAGATTTTGTACCTCTTTTTCAAAGCGATACAGTCTTTGGTATTGTGGCCAATATCATGGTGATACTGGAAATAACAAGTATTACGACGTTATCTAGGAGATTGAAGCGCTGCCGGCTTTTGGAAATGCACCTCATCTTTAGTTTTGTCATAAATGGTTGCCATATTATCCTTTAACTCGGCAAAACACTTTGGTTGGACCCAATGTCCTCGTTTATTTCTGGACTGCTGGCTCTGAGCTGGATTCGAGTGAGATTGAGTCTGTTTGGCCCTGTTGGACCCCTGTCCGGCTTCTTTAGCCTTGTACCAGGACTGGTTCTGGTTTGGAGCAGCTGGGGCAGACCTCACTTGTCTGTGTACCCTAGTCTTCTTTGTTCCATCCACGTTAATTTGTTTTCCCACCTGATTTAGCAAACCGCCCCAAGTCATGGCCTTCTTTCTTGTTACTGAATCAACTAGATTCCTAGGCTTTAACCCTTGTCTCAAAGAAGCTATTGTTACTTGCTCAAAGCAATCAGCTAACCCATTCTTGGTATTTACGAACCGACTTATATAGTCTTTCAATGACTCATTTGGCTCTTGGGCACAATAGATAATAGTATCTCCATTGCCCTTCACCTCTTTGATGCGCACAAACTGTCTTCGAAAGGCAACCTAAAATGTATCGAAATTTCTGATACAACCCTATGGCAGGCTGTTGTACCATTTCAGAGCACTTCCCGTAAAAGATTGGGAGAAGGCTCTACACAAAAGTGTGTATCGTCATCAAAATTCATCATAAAATTTTTAAATTATTCCAGATAGTTGTCTGGATCTTTACTCCCATCGTATTTCTCCATTTTAGTATTCTCAAACCTCTTAGGAAGGTTTCTGGACAGTAATTTGGAAGACAATGGCGATTGCCTCCAATTCCGACTGTGGCTAAAAACTGTATCTTCATTTGGTGTTGCAAAAATACATCGTTCATCATGGAAAGCAAAATGATCAATCAGCAGCTGGTCAACATGCCTGTGACTATGGCTGTGGCTATGAGACGACCCTTTTCTCAGATACCTCTTTAGTCTCCCATGCCTATCTCTCTTTCTTGAATATTTTTTAACTAGCTTTTCTTTCTTCCTGGACCTTCCTTCATCGCTGCTTGATGACAAGGACTCCTCAAGTTCATCCTCATTCGAAGAGCTACTGGAGGACTTGGATTCTGAGCTCTCCACCGGCTTGGACTAGTGAGACTTCTTGGAACTGACGCTTTTTTGTGCTCAAATGAGTCTTTGTTGATGGGTCATTCTCCATTGGATTGTCAGTATGGTGAATGGATGACGCTTTTGACTTTTCCTTTAAACCCATCCTTGCCTTTCTAGTGGCCCTCAAGACTTCTATTTCAGCTTTCAACTTATCTCGCTCTTCGGTAGTGTATTCATTGTTTTCCCCCACCACCTCCACCAAAGATGGTGTAATTTCTTGTTTGTTCGGATCCATCCGAATCGGTTTTCTTTGCTGGTTTTGAATGCTTGATTAAGGCACCTTCTACTCCCACTCTGGTTGCCAATTTGGTGAGGTTTATTTTGAGATGAGGGTAATTTTGTCAAGTGTTTTGGAAAATTTTGAGAGTATTAAATGTTTTGGTGTGTAGTAGTGAGCTGTCTGGTTGTATTAAATGTTCTTTACCCTCATTAATGAAAGTAGTTGGGGTATTTATAGCCTTAATTATGAACTCATGGGCTTTCAGGTCAAATTATGAAACCGGGTCAAGTTTAAGGACCCATTTACTTGATAAGTTGATTAGCACCTAGCTTAGTCAAAAGGTGTTTAGTTATTTTATACTTTTGTCTTGTCCGGATAGTTCAGTGGGCAGTATTTGTCTGAATTTCCCTTGTCCGGAAATCTCAGTAAGCAGTGGTGAATTTGTCTGGACTCATCCCCGTCCACATACAACAATGGTCGGCATGAATGAAATCCTTGAAGGCACGATCCAAATGTTATAAAGCATCGTCTGAAAATGTTACTAAAACCAACCTCCAAGTAGCAATCAGTAGTAATATCTCGACTTTTTAATCGTTTAAAGTAACCATTCAGCAAGCTAAAAATACGTATATTGTAACATGAAATCGTACGTATGAAGTTTTCTCATACAATTTACGTATGTAAACTATCATCTTATGAATTTTACGTATGTAACATGATAGTTTATAGTTTATGTATATAACATGATAGTTTACATACGTAAACTGTGTTTAAGAGCTAATCATACATATGAAGTTTACATTGAAATCGCGTGGTAGGTTTACACAAAAATCGCTTAACTTGTAACATGTAAATCGTAGTAACGCATACTGCATTACAAAACCTATAAAACAATTCTAGATTAAAATCGCGACACCAATATGCTAAAAGAATGCATCGTCAACATCAACTCGCGATCCTGAACCTGCAATCTAAAACCGATAAACCAACAGAGATCGTAAAGTATGAAATCAACTATATATAACTAAGAAATCAACTAACCAAAAACCTATAAACAATATCACCTATGTATAACTAAGAAATCTAATTAAGAACATAAAATTTTGTAGCTAAGAACTTGCTTATTTGAAACAAAAAAGATCGTAAAGTATGGTGATACTAAAAAATTCAACAAGATCAAACACATGCAATACTGAGAACTTTTTCGATCAAAATAACTGAAAAATAACTTCAGGGAGATTGTGAACAAGAAACAGAGCATAACTTTTTACATGAAGTAGTTAATACATAGGAGAAGCAGTTATTTGTCTTCACTTGACGATTTGTTGAAACTCTACGACGAACTAAAGTCACGTTGGTACCTGAATGCACGCCAGTAAAATGGCCAAAAAACCAAACTCGAAAACAAGTTTTTTGGAAAAAATGGGAATTGTTAGGGTAAAAGTAGTTTGGAGACAAATAGTAGGGTATAAGAAATGTGGTTTTTTAAAATTCAAATGTTTGAATTTTTAGCACAAAAATTAGTAAAAAAATGAGGATAGTTATGGGGTTAATAAAATATTGGGTATTGGAAGGGAGTTAATTTGTTGAGAGTGGTGTTTAGTAGGCATAGAAAATAGCATGGGTAGTAGTAAGTAACAATATATTTATTCAATGTTTTTCTGTTGTTGTGTTTGACATGTTGTATTATTGTACATATTTTATATTTATATTAGTATATTATCATATTCTAATGATAGAGCAGCTGCCAAGAGAACTACTGTATTAACAAATGGAAATATTAAAAAAATGAAGATGATGTATTCGACTCTTCCTCTGAAGGTGAAATCCAAAATCCAAATACATGAGGTGGAAATAGAAAGCAAAGAAAAGTTATGAGATGATGTGACGGTTGTATGGCAATATATTATTTTCAGAACGTCTACAATATATGCAACATTCTTTTTAGAAGTCAAACGAATATCGACGATTCATATCAAGCATCGTATGGGAAGAATATCAAGGGCCGAAATTGTAGGTGGAGCAATAAAAGAATTAGTCAAACCCTCATATCTAAAGACAGAAGGAGGGAAGAGAAGATGAGTATACCAAATAGATCAACAAGCATATGATAACGTGAGGGAAAAGGATAGTTTCGTTCGTAAGCCTCCTTCTTCTATAAAACGATCAAGGCATCAATTTACCACCACAAACCACTCAAGATAAAAAAAAATTATTCAAAATTAACCCAATGATCCAGCTGAACTAGTTGCAGGTTCCCCACTAATTCAGATTGGCTCAACCAGGAGTAAGTCAAACAGACTACCAAAGCAACTATCAGGCCCTAATGGTCCAACTAGGAGTAAATCCTAGTGATCATCGATGTCCAATACCTCTTATAAAAACCACCATATAATCAATATTATCCAATCATACCTTTGGATGATTCAAATTTGCAGCCAAGTTATCCAACAACTTCGGCAACAATCCATATGGGCTTACTTCAGCTTACATGAGACAAAGGTCCTAAGAATGCTATAACATCGTGAAACTAGCACCTTAATACTATGTCAATAGCAAAACGCAACTCATCGGTTAAATGAGCAAGGCTTCGGTCGATAAGAAAAACGGGCCCGGCTAGCAACATCATATCAATTGGTAAGTAAGGATAAATAAATCCAACATCTTTTATAACAACTATGATGAGAATGCGTTAGGATGAGTCCCCTCTGGTCTTCAAAATATAATATGAAGTGTTATAACCTTTCTTTAATACATATAAGATAAACCAATTTACTAATAAATGCGATCTCAATCACCATGTGGAGAATTTAACAAGTGAGATGTTGAGATACCCTATAGTGAATGGTAGTATGTGATGCAAGGCATCCATCCTGATGGTAAAAGGAAGTACTACGATGAGTAGTATTTAAAGTTTTAACATGTTACAAACGGCTTTAAAAACCCACTACATAGGCTCCAAGTCTATCCAAATGAGATTCAAATTATATTCACTAAGATCTTGAGAGCATTCACATAACAACTTGTCAATACCAAAGATGATATTTAGGTTTACCTCGGCTACCTAGCATGTCTTTCATACCGAAAATGAATATTATCAGGACCATTTCCAAATTCATCATAACAAAAAAACCATGTATCTTTCAACCTATTGGCGCAAGTAGAATGCCACATTAAGGTGGGCTAAATGGAAATAGCAAGATTGACAACCAATTTACACGTGTGAAGGTGAAAATATTAATGATTGAGACGAGAAAAACTGCTAATATTTTGTTTAAACACATATACGATAACACGCAAGGCATCCTTGAATTAATTTATTCACAACAAATACTAATATGCTTCAAGGGTGTTGATGCAAAAATAATGGGATAATTAAACATGAACGTGGTAATTGGAACACTAGAACTCAAGAAGGAGGTTCTTCGTCTCTTAATGATAGTAAAAGCTATCATATAACATGATTGTAGCGCGTTATTGGTTATATCAATTCATATAATCATCTTTACAGCTCGTCAGTGTTTTAAGTACCCAATCTACAAAAATATAAGAGTCATTCGAGGAAACTAAAATTCCTCCAAAGAGTATTATGCAACAACTCTAGCTCAAAAAAACACAAGCGTAATAACAACCAGCGGAGGAACCGATCATTCTCGAAAAAGATATCCATACGACTGTCAACTATAAATTACTAGATCTTTTACATAATAATCTTGACTTTTTTGCCTTGAATGACCTATGAGTGACATTCAGGCATAATTAAACAGAAAATATGATCTTACTTCCAAGAGATAAAGGGGGACATTATTTAATTGGTGTACAAGTTGACCACCATTGGCCACATTTGGGAGGCTAAGTCTAGACGGAAAATTTAGTGTTAGTTAAAAGAATAATACCAAGTGCAGAAGGTGCGTAGAATTCATGAACCTTAACATGATATGTCTGGAAGATCATTTTCCACTAGCATATATCGATCAACTATATTCTACATATGGAAAATAAATTTTATCTTTCATAAAAGTTTATTCCGGGTACAATGTACAAGGACGACTAAGGGGATACAACTTTAATAACTGAAAGGGTCCTTCATTGTTATAAGGTAATTTTATTCAGTTTAAAAAAATGTAAGGTCAACCAATCAACGACTGGTGCATACATTTTTTTCAAAACCATGAGGAAAAAATTATAAGCTTATGTAAACTATATATTAGTCACAAAAAAGAAGACGATGAACACATAGCTCTTTTAAGTAAAACTATATCGATTTAGCCGAAACCTTTGCAAATTTTAGAAATGTCAATTAAAATCTAAATTCCTAGAAATGTACCTTCGGTGTATGATCGAGAAAATTCTTTGGCTACATGTTCAGTGAAAAACACATTAAAGCATAATCCACTGAATTGGAAAATTGAGTATTGATGGCTCCCAAAATGAATACTAAAAAAGTAAATATACTTAAATGGAATTTGGAAGCTCTCAATAGATTCATCTTCAAGTATTCAAATAAGTGCAACAATTCTTTCAAGTTCTGAGTATAGCATGAAAATCAGATGGATACCAGTTTATTAAGAAGATTTTCACAACATAACTAATATATCTATATAAAAACTTACCAAGCCAAAGCAAGTAAAGTCTTTATATTTGTATATTTCAGTTTTGAATTATGTAGTTAGTGTCATTCTAATACAAGAAGAAGATAAAGAGTCTAAGCTAATATAATACGTAAGGAAATCCATACTAAGATTGAAATAATATATTTGTAGCTTGAGAAGTTAGTTTAAGTGATCATGATGGGAGAATCAAATATGCAGATTTAGTTCTAAGCTCATACCATCATCTTGTGAAGTTCATCAATATTAAGAAATGTCGTGCAAAAGCTAGATGTTCCAGGAATAGAAATAAAGCAATTTGTAGAGTTGGGAGACTATAAAATTCAATATGAATACAGAACCGCAATTAAGGCTCAAACTTTAAGAAAATTTTATGATGGAATCCAGACAAAAAACCGATACCTTCAACATAACAAATAGAGTTCACATGGAAAATAAAAACTTATGGATGAAGCAATAAATAGGGTTCCGGTGCAGGATTCAAAGTTATATCTCCAACGGGAAAATTTTGGAAAAATTTCATTAAGTTTAGTTACCATATTTTTACCAATGAGGTTGAATACAAAACTTTCATTACAATATTAAAATTAGCTAACATATGTGAGGGCCATGTGGTTATTACAAATTCAGACTCATAGTTAACCAAATATTGGTTCAAAATAAAGTAAAGAAAGACAACATCATTCACTTGAAATAGCTTCAATTGCATTTGTTTTTCTTCGAGCAAGTGGATTTGGAGCAAGTACCAATAACAGAAAATTCCAGAAGATATGCATTAGCATCTTGTACATGTGAAAATACTATGGAGTGAGTTTTTATCCATGATGTAAAAAAGTAATGCTCTAAGGCTAATGTTGGTCAGCAATAAAAAAATGTAAAAAATAAAGTTAAGCATTGTGGCACCTGATATCGTTTCTCAAATTTAATCCAAGTCCCGTCAGATTTATTGGAAATTATATTTGAAGCAATACCACTAGATAGGTAGGGCATAAACATTGTGGAATATTTTCCACCAGCTGCGAGAGGAAGGAAGTATCTAATGGTAGTGATTACTTCTCCAAATAAGCAGTGAAAAAACCATTAGCTAACATCACAACCAAATAAATAATTTAGTTTTTGGACTCACACATATGTAGCCATTACAAAGTACCCCAACTTATAACAATAAATAATAGCACTCAATTCTAGAATGAGAAGATAACATGGTATTTCCAAAAGAAGGGTATACAAAAACAAATTGTCTCATCTAATTTTCACCCACAGTGGTAAAATACAGGTGATAAACTGAACCATATCTAAAATAATTAAGAATATTCTTGAAGGAACCATGGTAATTTCATCGTATTTTGCTAGGAGTTCTATGGTCTCGTAGAACCACTCCACGCGCAACAACCCTGGAATACCGATTACTTGACGATTTTCTTATTTGGTGGCGGGAGTAAGGTTTAAGGAGACACTCAATAATCTATAAAATGTTTATTCCATAGTATTTTGTGTTCTTTCCTTTTTAATGATGTAACAACAAGTTTATGGATTCGGCTAAAGGCACGAACTATTTCTTATGAATAATATTTCAACATAAATCTTCAGCTCCAACATCAATGCTACAATATTTTTTTATCCTACAATATATATGCTACGACAATCTATATAAATAAACTCCAAACATCCACAACTTTTGCATCTACTATTATATATGATATATTTAATGTACAATATATGTTACGACATTCATATGCAAGTCCAACCATAATACGATAAGTCTGAATTCCTAAACAAAAATCTCTAATGAGAGATCGAGATCCAGTCTCGGCTTCTCTTCATTTTAAAAGGAAGAATAATTTATACTCTTAAGTGATCTCTTGTTTGTACACGTATCAGGGAGTATTTTGTACTCACTATTTGGCATTGCCGAGAAACCCGGGCAACCCCCGCCTCCCCCCCCCCCCCCCCCCGCTATCCGCCGATTGCTAGTCTGACTTTCTACTTGACTAAGCCCCGTGATCGTACAAGGAGGAAGTCTGCTTTACCCAACTTCCTTTTTGATAATAAGGCATAAACCTATGCTTAAATACCTCTAATAATACGACATTTAATGAAAAGAAGTTATAATAAGTATGAAGTTTTATAATAACTTCAACATTTTTAGTGGTACAATACTTACTTAACCAAGAAGATAACATAAAACTAAAGGCTTTAAATATCTTCACTATATCTACAGATGTTTTAATCATTCCACGATACATATAATATTTGATCATAAATATATAATTGAAAATACGTCAGGCACTTTGGGAGTTAGTAATATATCATTCACAACTAAATAAGAGATAAAACTAGATTAACAACATCATTCAACACTCTAAGCAGTCTATGTGCTCCTATATGGATTTTAATTATTCTTAAAATAACAAAATATTAGATGATAAATTTACATGAAAACGAGTTATGACTCATTTCCAATACTAAATGAAATCACATGTTCTTTTTTTAAAAGTAAATAAATTTTGGGTCTTATATATATAACCCAAGAATTAAACCATGTGTCCTTTAGAGGTTTATGCCTTTGAACCTTATTACTTCATTTTGACAAACAAAACTCCAGGTAACCGTGCATGCAAATACAAATATTATCATAACATACACACAAATGGAACTAAGCATTTTTCAGAACATATAAAAATATAAAAAATAGTTTCATAAGAAAAATATGAGTAGAACAAATCGTTTGCTTTTAGGCGGCGGAGTCTTATATTATTTTGTAGATGAAGTTCCAAACTAGAAGGGACAACGACAAATACTTACACCAACATCCCTCCATTTCACTATTGGGGGAACTTAAGCTTCATCATCCCACATATTCGTCTACACAAATTTTTATTCTTCAACCTCTACAAGAAGTTTGGAGACATTAAACCCTCAACTCATGGATCTAGTAGTTGCTGTTATTTTGAGAAATGAAGTCCATACAAAGGTGTCGTGCCTATATATTATGAGGATCATATTCAAAAATGAATTTTAGTTAATTTATGGTTACTACTTGTGAATGAAAAGTATCATCGTAAATCTAGCCTTATACAAAATATCACCAGCCTAATTAAAGTGGCTTCAAGCTAGACATCAGTGTCAATCTAAGAAGACCTTTCGATATATAGTATGGTACTCAACTCAACATTCTTATTAATAACCATATTCATACTCTCTTTGATGTCATATTTATCAAAAATCAGCCTACTAATTTGCTCTTGAACTGCAACTAATTTGTAATTCGCTAATCTGCCATGTCGTCAACTTCGTCTCTACACTTTTAAAATTTTATTTATATTCATCTGACTAAGAATTTAGACTCATAACATCTTGTTTATTATGCACCAAATAAAGGGCATGGCTAGATAGTTCATTTCTCAACTAAATATTGGCTTCACGCTCCTTCACCAACTCCAGCTCCAACTTCAACTTCAGCATTCCTATCATCATTTTCAATATGATCTCTGCTCCGGGAGCGTGGTTTACTATCTCTTCTCATGTTCTTTTGAGTTTCAGATACACCAATTTTCTTCTTAACAACTATAGAAGCAAACCTCTTATATTGGACTGTATTTCCTTCTCTCTTTAGGAAAAATAATTTTTTTTTCTTTTGGCCACAAACATTGCAACTATACTAGTTTGTTTCTTATTAGTTTTCTCTCTATTGTCATTCTCCTTAGCTGGGAAATTGCCAATACATACTGGATTTGGCCATATGTAACCAAGAGCAAGCATCTTCAGCACCAACACTTTTTTTTAAACATTTCTAAAAGGCTTTCGGCCCGTTGCATCATTATCTTATACCTTCACTTTGTAGCCTTAATATACCGCTTATAGTCCAAATCATATGTTGTAAAAAAGCAATTGCAAATAATAAGTATTTCACCTATTAATTAAGACAAATATAACTCATTCCAAAATCATAATTTCTTACTTTTCATACTCTAACTACAGACACAGGTCATCACATCTCGTTCACCTCCTTTCTCCCAACATCCAAACACATAAAGGAATTTATAATTCTATACCTTGAAACAATCTGGAATTTCGTCAAATAAATTGGTAAAGCCCTCATACATAAAGTAAAACTACATATTTTCCTTTTTACGAGTCAGATTGTTTACGAAAAGAAAAGTTTTGAGGTCAAAACCCTCAAAATAGTCATGAGCAAGAATATTTTTAAGAAACCTTTAAGAGTTGGTTATTTTGAAAAACTGTAATATGTTTGGGCTTAACAAAAACCTCAAACCATGTTTTAGTACATACGTGAAGAACACAACCTCTTTTATTTTGACATCAAAGAGTATATGACATTCGGTCGTAAAGAGAATCGTTCTATTGGATGTAATACGACAATCACTCAAATTCCTCTCATACTTCATCGGCTCCCTATATTTATACTCATACATTCTAAAACATGTATGACTTCATCTTCATCAAGTTTTCCATACACACCTAAGGTCTGTTCTTAACGAGAAACTTCACAAGGAACCAACCATAGCGATATATACTCAAATAACACAGTCTCGCCAAAATTTATCGAAAATTTTAATATTCAGCTCCTCTGTCGGTTGTTTGTTTCACGTAACATTTGAAGAGGCTCATCGTTAGATTTATCTTCTTTATGAACGCATATCAACGAACAATGAAACATGAGTTTTCTGTAAAAACCTATTTCTAAACTTGGAAAATATGAAGCTTCTAAACAATAAAATAGATTAGTGTTGCTAAAAGGTTGAAACTTTAGGGAGAAAATATATCAAAGAGTTTTTTTGTTTTAAGTTTAAAACACCTTCAATAGAGAATAATTAAAAAATATTTCAAAAGAGAAGGAACGTCAAGATGAAATGATTGTATGCGTGTTTGTTGTGAGTTTTCCTTTATTTCAGTACATGTGTCGATCACATGGCGTGCATCGGTTCCATCATCTTCATGTGCTTTAATAAGTGACTCTCCATGTCATTTAATTAATAATATAATTGTGTATTACTCAAAACTACGACAGTTTAGTCATTTACTTTATTTGGTTTCCCAAGGGGGCTACCCAACCATACTTTTAAAAGTTTACTTGTTATTCAATTAGCCTTACTCTCATAAATTTTTTGTTTCTTCTTCATGAAATAATTATGATGATCATTCATATATATCTTAAAAAGACTAAGGGGCTATTGTATTATATCCAGAAGCAAGCCGAATTAAATGGAAACCATCTGAAGACTATCATACATCTAGACGCAACTTCAAATAATTTGAAGAATTTTTAAACTATCTCTGGTCATCCAAGCAACAAATGAAGATTCTTTGATTCGACACAACGTCCAAATAACTTTAGCAGATTGTCACTAGTCCATTTACTTTCTTTCATTTTGTGAATAAAGTGTTTTATCCTCAATTGAGGTTTCGGCTATTACAAAAAATTTAATGTAGACAAAAACAAGATCACATCTCTAAAGTTAGTTCGGCTAAAGTAAAAAATTCATCAATCTATGTATTTTAGAAGTTTTGTCAGTTCATAAATGTTACAATAAAATCTAATGTATTTTAGGACTGAATATTCGGCATCAATCACCATACACGCTTCGGTGAACATTCTATAAGCTTCAAAAGATATTTACAAAAGAAAGAGACATGATCAACACAAATTAGATAGTTTTTTTTCGATTCTCTCATAAAAATTATACAGAAGTACTAATAAATAGTAGAAATTTTCGAACCATGAAACCGACTCCATTGAATAATTGGAATCATGCGATCGGTAACTCAAAAACAAAATTAAGAAATACAAATAAATTATGAAACAACCAAAATACATAAATGACCATAAAATTATTAGTATTCTAAAATTAAATAATATTAAATAATCATAAAAATAATATTAAATAATCATAAAAATATTAACATTCAACACAATTACGACTAATATCATATACGAATTATAACTAATTATAACTGCTTGAGAATTAGAAACCAAACTACTATGGTTATATTTTTTTATATTAATAATATGTTAAATACTTTTTATATAAAATAAAAAGATTAGATTAGACCCTTCAAAATTTTCGGCCATTAAAATTTGTTTAGAGTTTACGATAATATCTGAAATACATATTCTATTATTTTTTCGAAGATCCGGGGATACGCATTTTAGGTAAAAGCTGGGTCCAAATAGAACCACCTCAATAAAAGTGTCCTAGGGGATTGTGAGTACATGCCCGTAGGATGACGTATTCAACGTGACATCTGAAGTTCCGAACTGAAGTTTCTGTTATTTTCCGTCGATTCCAGTTACTGTAGTACTATTTCTTTGACACATCTTACTTCATTAAGCCAATAGACTAAAACGCCCTCAGATATTGTAGGAGTAGATAATTTATGGAAAAGACTGCGCCATGGAGTATCTTGAACCATAATTAAAAAGTCTTAATGATAAAGAGGCCGAAAAAGCTAATTTGGATAAGGTATTTTTATTTATTCGATCGACAAAAAGTAATTTATATGCGAAATATAACCCTATTAAGTACAAACAAAAGTATCGACAGATTATTTAAGTTTTGAAATTTATCAAAATTCACATAGAACTTCTTTGGCACAACTTTTTTTTTTTATAATCAGAAGACTAAATTTTATTAACAAATTGAAAGGTATACAAAAAATTAGGGACATGACAGCAAAAGCCCCAAAGTTTAAAAAAGGGAAAGAAAATTTGGAGGCAAAAGCTGCCACCCAAATTTCAAAAATTCCCTCCCAAATTATTCAGAAAAGAACAAGCAAGAATTTGCTCTATCACACAAAAGACTCCAATTCAAGAGAGAAGCTCCAATCTCCAATCAGCCCAGCAGCAATCAACGAACACTCAACGCCGTCTTATAAATCAGCAACATCACTTGAAACCAAGGCCCAATCTTCACAGCAACCAACTCCATGTTCATATGACATCAAACAGCAACTCCATTCATGCATTCCTGCAACAACAAAGAAAACTAGCAGCATCCAAGTCCCAAATACCCTAATCCAAGACTGTCTAAGAAAGTAATAGCAAGAAGCTTAGAGGGAGCATTAAGAAGCTGAAAATTTAGCTTAAGCTTACACTTTAGAGTCCATTTGGCAATCCAATCAGTAGCTTGGTTTTGGACCCTAGAGATATGCTTAAGCTTCATATTCTGATGAATAAGCTTTCGACAGAAACCTACATGCTGATCTTCAAAATCGATGGATGGATTGCTTGAGAGCTGCTTAATCACGATCAAAGAATCTGACTCGATATCAACGTGAGTCTAGTTGTTCTTGTAACATTCAATCAGGCCAAGAAGCAATGCCATGATTTCAGCCTGAAGAGGAGAAGCTTTACCCAACAGATTGCCATAAGCTTGAATGATATCACCGTCGTTGTTTCTGACAACCACCCCAGTAGTAGCTTCACCATTCAAAGCACAGGAACCATCGACATTCATCTTCAATCTATGCTGCACAGGAGGATTCTATCTCAGGCAGACCAGCTTACTCTTTCTTTCAATCGAACTACAGCTAAGCAAAACCCCAGCATTATAAGACTTAAGCCAATGATTGTGATTTAGACAACCAGAAATATCAACACCTTTAATAACACTAATAATGATATCAATAACTTTATTAACATTTAACTGAATCCCTTTATGCTTAATAGAGTTTCTAGATTTCCAAACAACCCAACAAATAACTTGAGGAACCAAATGTGTAATATGAAACTCAGCTTTTGAAAACCAAAACCAACATCTTAAGACATGAGAAATGGTCATGAATATATGAATTTTGATGTTAAAAGTGTTTGAAAACCAATTCCAAATCTGCCACAGGAGCAGCTGACAAACAAATGATCTTTACTTTCACAATTTTCACAAAACATGCATTTATATGCCATACTAATGTGTCTCCTCATCATAATAGAATCAATAGAAGTGAAATTTTGTAAGAGTTTCCAGGTTATAAAAGAAAACTTCCTGGGGATTTTCGAGCTCCAAATCTTGCTGTAAATACTAGAGATGTTATACTTAGTTCGAATATTGTCCCAAGTCTGCTTAAAGTTGAACTCACCATCCTTCGAAAGCCTCCAGCAAATTCTGTCCTCATTGTCAGTAATACAAAGGTTTTTAATTGCCTGCATCCTATTGTTATCAATACTATCCTGCAAACCATCCAAATTCGAGGAATTATTTTGCCAAAAGAAGTTTACTTTCACATCAAGATACAAGTTAACATTGTTATCAGTGGCAAAAGCAGGAAGTCCATGCCAATCATCCTTCCAAAAATCCATATTGCCTCTTCCAAGGATCTAAGTAACATTGCTTTCAGCTTGATTCCTAATATTGCAAAGCCTGTTCCAAACTAATGAACCCTTTTTGTTGTTAATATATAAAGGATGATTGTGATTGTAGTAAATATCGTTCATTACATTAGACCAAAGACAAGAATTACTTCTAAACTTAAACCAAAGTTTCTGAGAGAAATAATTCCGAATATCCAATAAACTTCTAACATTAAGGCCTCCCTCACTAAAAGGCTAACAAATATAAAACCAAGTAGACCAATGTATACTTTTCTGATTATATTTAGTTCTCCAAAGAAATCTATTAAAAGTATATTATATCTTAGTAATGACAAATCTAGGGATATCACAGCACTGTAACCAGTGATAAGTAATAGGAAGGAGCACATTAGAAATTAAAGATAACTTTGCACCATAAGAAAGAACTTTACTATCCCAATCTGAAATTCTATCATTAATCTTGTTAAGGATAGAGTTGTAGAATTTAGCCTTGTTGTTGTTAGAGACAGTGATGCCTAAATGAGTGATAGGAAGGAAATCCACCTCAAACCCAGTTTGCACCTTAAGACTGTGAACCTTAGAAGAACTGGACTTACAGGAACCACCAACTTTGTTTTGCTTTTGTTTATTACCTGACCTGAAACCTGTTGATACAAATCTAGAAAACTGCTTAGAGTATTAATAGAATTAGACATGCTATTAGTGAAAAGCAGAATGTCATCAGCAAACATGATGCAAGAGATTATAAACTTAGATCTCGAGGCATAACACATTTTAGGATGATTAGTAAACAGATTATTAAGACCTCTACTAAGCAATTCCTGACCAATAATAAACAGGCTAGGGGAGATAGGATCCCCTTGCCTTAACCCTCTCTTCATTTTAAAATAATCAAAGGTATCACCATTAACAAGCATTGAAACATGCACATCATAGATCATTTTCTTGATAATGTTAACAAACTTATTATTAAAACCAAAAGCATTTAGGATTCTGAAAATAAAAGAATGATAAACCCTGTCGAACGCTTTCGACATATCCAACTGAATCACCATATTACCACGCTTAGGCTTCTTGTTAATATCATATAATAACTCTTTAGCTAACAAAATATTCTCATGGATATGCCTGCCCTTAACAAAAGTTGTCTGAGCATTAGACACAATCTTAGGCAAGATATCAGCCAGCCTATGGTTGATAAGAGCATAAAAAATTCTATTGACAAGAGTACACAGACCAATTGGTCTATAATGATTCCACCATATATGATTAACAGACTTGGGAACTAAACATATACCAGTGGCGAAAAGACCAGTAGGAAAGGAACCACCCTCAATAAAAGCATTAAAAGCACAGCATAAATCTCTTTTGATAATCAATGAGCAATGCTTAAAAAAATAAAGATTGAACCCATCTATACCAGGAGCACTATCACTCCTCATGTTGCTGATTACACTCCAAATTTCATCCTCAATGATCCTGCCAAGAAGCTTAGAATTATCGCTATCAGTAACAATAGAGGAAATACAATCAAATATCTTGTTACTTCACATCATATTCTCATCATCATTGTTTTTATAAGCATCAGAAGTCAGAATATTCTTGAAATAATCAGCTGCAGACTTCCCAATATCATTCCTATCAAGGAACCAGGTATCTCCATCCTTAACACTTTTAATTTAATTCCTCTTTCTCTTCTTAGCAACATAACTATAAAAGAGCTTAGAGTTACCATCCCCCTCATGCAGCCATTTATTAAAACACTTCTGCCAATAAGAATCTTCATTTCTTAAAGCTTTTAAATACAAACTATTAGCCAAGGCAAGATTAGAAAAAGAGAGCTGACTATTATCAGAATAATGAAGAATCTCCATCTTTTTCAAATTATTTTCAGATTCCTTAACACTATCGAAAACATTACCAAACTTCTCCTTGTTCCATTGCTTCAAACAGCTTTTAAGTCTCCGAAGCTTGAACCAAAAGACTTTGCTTGGATGACCACTAATTGGAAGATTCCAATCCTGCTTAACTATACTAAGAAAAGAGTCATCATTGAACCAAACATTAAGAGATCTAAAGTTCTTATTTTTACCAATAACATTACTAGTATCCATTAGGTTAACAGTTATTAATAAAGGAGCATGGTCAGAACAAGTTCTGACCATGTGAAAAACCTGAGTTTCCTTAAGCATAGAGATCCACTTGTCATTCACCAGCACACGATCCAACCTTCTCCATTTGTTGCTCCTAAACCAAGTGAACCTAGAGCCACAATAGCCAGCATCATTCAGGCTACAGTTCCTTATTGCATCATTGAAGTGATCCATACTAGCTTGGCAAGAAGTCACACAACCCAGCTGCTCCTCATGAGATGAAATAGTATTAAAATATCCAGCAAAAATCCAAGCCCTCTCATTATCAGCAACCTCCATAAGACTTTTCCAACGATCCAACCTCTGAACTCTACTACACTTAGCATATACAGAAGTGAAATAGATTTTATCATTAACCCCATGATATTCAATCTCCATATGCACACATTGATCCCTATCAAGAATTACCCTGATATTAATATCATCCATCCAAAAGATCCACAACTTGTTAGAGACGTTTGCAAAACAGCTATTAAAACCAAGATTAGCAGCAACCTCTTTAATTTTTATCACCCTTAGACATAGGCTCCTGAATAGTAAGCAACCTAATACACTCAGATCTTATTATAGATTTAAGTCTTCTTAAGGTAAACTTATTATTCACTCCCCTTGCATTCCAACTAATTGCTCTAATCATTATCAGAATAAGATTTGTAAAATTTGCCTCTTAAATTTAGAGACTTGATAGATAGTTTACCAGTTGACCTTCTTCTTTTTGCAGTTTTCATCCTGGATGTTATAATATCATTAAAGCTTTGAGAAGAAGTCGTTGGAGAAGGAGAGCAACTTCTAATATTGGGAGCAGGCGAAAGATCCTTGAATTCTTCTTCATCAATCTTGTCTATAGCTTCTATAACCTCTTTACCACTACCAGTTGAATTTAACTTGTTACTTTCTATTTGCTGTTGAACAACATTGATCAACTGCTCTTGATCACACTTAGTGTTACCAACAAAATCAGAACTATTCACAGCCTGATCCTTTTCTTGATCTTTAACTTGATCTTGCTGTTGATCTTTTTGAGTAATAACAGACTTGAGCTTACTTCTATAAACTTTAAGCACATTTCTAGTATCAACAGTGTTAACAGACAACTTAGTATCAATTGAGACTTCATTCGAAACATCATTAGCCTTGCTAACTTCTACAGGAATCGTTTCTTCCACTTTCTTGATAGATTTTTTACAATCAAAAGATTTGTGCCCGAGATGATAACAATACCCACAGTATGATGGCACATTCTTATAACTAATTTTAATCCAGTAACCATCATTCTTGCCAAAACCAATCCAAAACTTTCTTTTCAAACTTTTTGAGACATCAATCTCTATTTGAGCATAGCAGGCGTTAGCATGGGCTCGATTTTTATGAGGAACGACCACCCTATAAGTTGGTCATATGGTTGAAGCAATATCATTCACCAATCCAGAATCAGAAAGACATTCAGGAAGATTTTCAAAACGAACCCAAGATAGAACAGTAGGGTTTTCAATCCTTTTATTGAAATCTTGACTCCATCTCAGAATTCTCATAACAACATCATCGAACCTCCATACGTTTCTTGACCAAATCTTTATAACATCCTCCTTTAAATCAAACTCGAAGAAAATGTGTTGAGAGTCACATACTTCATAGCTGAAAGGAACCCTGAACTTCAAACTGGCCAGGAAACTATCAAGTTTCACTTTCTTAGGGATACCATTTGAAAACTTGCCAATCAGAGTGATCTTCGATTTCTTAATTAAAGCTTCCTTAATCTTATCACTATATTGAATAGAAAAGTGATTCTCTGTTTCGACTTTGAACTCAGGATGAAGAGTTGAGCATTCTTCCTCAGACATGAACAAATCAATAAACTGTTTCTTCAATGGTTGTTGTTGGTTTGGAAGAACGGGAAATTCTTCGCCGGATTGATTTCCGATGATCGGATTCATCATCGAATTAAAACAGAGTCGATACTCTGTTCTTTATTCTCCAAGAACCCCAATTCTCACGATATTTTCTCAAGTTCCTTATCTTTCTAATTTCCTCTTTGGCAAAACTTCAAAATCAATACTTTTTGCGGTTCTTTTTTAGTCGGGTATATTTTTTAATCAAAACTTTTGAATTTTAAATCTAAATTTTTTATAACAAAATTTATAGAATTCGAAAGCATTTCAGCAAAAAATAACTAAATTAAGTTTTCATAATAAAATCATTTTTTCCGTCTCTAATTATATTCATTGAATGTGTTTATGACCTAAAAACGGTTTAGGTTTAGGTTAAGTTTTGATGATTCATATATTTTTTACACAATCAAATTTATAATTGGTAATCTATAAACAATTTTTCTATATGTTTAAAGTTTTTGGATGACTTTTTTCTAAACCATTTTCAATGTATGCATACAAATACAACTAGTTTTCAGAACAATATTTTTTTTCAAACTTAAAAGTATTTTTCGCAACCAATTTCAACGTACTTATGCACTAAACTAATAGTATGTAGACCAATTTTACTTTTTGTTTTTCAAACCTAAAAAAACTTTTATGCAACCAATTTCAACGTAGATACACACTAAAATACAATTAGTTTTAGACAAACTTTCTTTTTTGTATTTTAAACCTAAAAACCCGTTACACAACCAGTTTTAACGTCTTTACCCACCTATAATAGTATACAGACCAAATTTATTTTTGTTTTTCATACTTAAAAAATCTTTTACGCAACCAATTTCAAAGTATTTACGCGCCGAACTAACAGTATGTTTCTAGACCAAGTTTTATTTTATATTTGAAACCTGTAAAAGCTTTTATGCAACCAAATTATACTTATTTACGCACCTTTTTACGATTAGTTTCCAATCCAACTCTTTTTTTTATTTCAAACCTAAAAAGCTTTTACACAAACCATTTCGACGTATATACGCACCCAAATACGGTTAGTTTTAAAGGAAACTTTCTTTTTCAAACCTAAAGAAACTTTTACATTACAAAATTACACTTATTTACGTCTTTAATATATAGTTAGTTGCATGACCTACTTTTTTCAAACCTTAAAGACCTTTTGTACAACCAAATTGGACATATTTACGCATCCAACTTACAATAGTTTTGGTGTGGATTATTTTAGTCTGGGGGTAGTTTGGTCAGGTATTTTGTGATATTTCAAGGGTATTTAATGTTTAAGTGGTTTGTAGTGAGAGATTTGAGCTGTCTGGTTGTATTAAATCTTCATTACCTTCATTTAATGAAAGTGGTTGGGTATTTATACCCTTAATTATGGGCCTCATGGGTTTTCGGGTCAAACTCATGAAACCGGGTCGAATTCAAAGACTCATTAGTTTATTAAGCAGGTTGGCAATTAGCTTAGTCATAAAGTGATTAGTTTTTAATACTTTAGTCCTGTTCGGATAGTTCAGTGGGTGGTCTTTGTCCGAATTTCTCCTTTCCGGTTTCTACAGTGAGTGGTGAGAAAAACCAGACTCATCAGTAGCCCCCTTTTTAGGTTCTGTTCGAAGGCCTTTGACAAGACCTAAAAAATCGCTCATGAGCACCTATAATAATGTCAGGACTGATTTTGAATTGTATAACGGATTTATCCGAACTAGCAAACCTCTCAGAAGCTCAACGGTTTTTCCAAATATCGTGGGACACGTGTCCCTACCTGATTTGTCTCACCAGTCGTTTTCTCCTAGAATAGCGCTCCCACTAACCTCAAAAAGTGAACTCTTCAATTAATGCTGGTGATGTCCGCGCCGTCTTTAATCATTACTCTACCTTATTCAAATTCTCCTAGGTTTCAAGGTATCTTTTGTTTCTTCAGTATAAATTAAATCACTTTTCACTATTTAACCATCTTCGACATCTTTTCACTTCTAATCTTCAGAGCTCTGATATCTCTTCTCCAAAAACGCATTTTAGTGTAAGTTTATGTTTACAGCAAGAAACGCTTTAGTAAAAGGTAGGTGGCTAAATCTGTCGGAGTTAGAGAAAGCACAAAGTGTCGAACGAGAAAAGCGCATTGTAGCATGCCTCCCAGTCTCTCTTGTTGACAAACCTGAAACACCAACTTCAGAGCCTGATCAAGGTTTGTCTTCTGCCAGAAGCTCCAAACCTAGAAGGTTATTTCAACCTAGTCTTTCACCGATCATCTCAGGCTCATTGGTCCACGAGTCGGAGCCTATTGTTGAACAAGAGCAAGTATTACAAGTGCTAGGAGACCCTCTACATTCATAGCCATGGGATCAGATGCTGATGTTTCTCCAGAAAAGCTAGTAAATCGTCGAAAAGGTCGTCTGGTAAAAGGCCAGGCTTCTGCTCCACCGTCTAAATCTCCAAAACATACGCCCTCTAAATCTGGGGCCAAAGAAAAAATTTCAAGGTCAGAAGCGCCCATTAAAGTACCTAAGGATAGGTTGTCTGGTCCAGAGGCCACCAATTCAAGCCTTTGAAACGAACACTCCGAATCCGAGCCCCAGTTGGACTCCAAGCCACAAATAAAAAGCAGTGCTTAGCCATCCAAACAGCTTAATGTGCCAACCAGAAGCACTTCCCTCCCAAAAACAGCTGATAACCCTTCCATGGTAATGGAAGACGTAATGGAGGATAGTGTTGAAAAAGCCCCTTTTGAGACCGATGTCTCCGGGTAGACAAGTGAGACCTCCATTGTTAAGAAAAGCAAGGGTAAAGAGAAACTATGCTTGAAACACCCGGACCTGCCGGAGTGCCTTGTTGGAAAAGTGGGACCTTGCTTCCACAAAGTGAGTGTGAAATATCTGCTAGCTCTGCAGAAGATTAATTATGCTTTTATTCACACAGCTGAACTAGGCCGGATCCGGACGAAGTGGGGGATCCCAGAAAAATGTTTTATACACGGAGACGCTAATGGATTGCAAGCTCAATGAGATAGTTTTCTACATGGAGCTATTCAACTGGGGGCTTAGGTTTCCCTTGTACCCAGAGATCGTCAGGTATTTCCATCTGATAAAGCTCTGCCCAAGCCAACTGAGCCCCAACGCTTGGTACACCCTCATGGCTTGCATTGTAGCCTTCAGACTCTCCGAAATCCCACTTCCGATGGAGCAGTTTGCTACTATGGCCAACCTTTACAGAAACTATGTCATCCCCTTTTATCATTATAATATGGGTGATAATTACAAAGTAGTGGACGACTTGCTTGAGTCGGAGAAGAACTGGAAGACTCAATTTTTGTTTATTAGCGGTGCTTGGGAGAATGGGAAGAAAATTAAAGCTGGTGTCAATCCAAGCATGCTCACCAGTAGATGGAAGAGCACAGGTAAATATTTCATTAAATGTTTCCATCTTTTCTTATAATAAGTTTGTTTATTTAATTTCTCTTCTTTTGTTTTTTGGTAGTGCTGCCGAAGAAGTTTAATGACTACTTAGAGGAGGGCAGACCACTTGTGCCAAGCTAATGCTTGGGCTGCCGAGAAATGGTGAAACCGCTTCCACAACTATTTTACCGGAGGCAACTTGGTAAGATCCCATCTCTGGAATAAAACCGACCGGAGGGATTTATCTTGGGAGGAATTAACCACTCCACCCCCTCCGGAGGTGATTCTTCAGAAGACATATGCAAAGGATGGAAAGCTAGCCTTGCCAGGCAGAGCTAAATCCCCAAGCAAAATGAAGGGAAAGAAAGGCAAGGCTAAGCAAGACATTGTTGAGGTCAACCCAGGTGATGCTGAGGAAGCTGCCCCAAAAAACCAGGAGGAGCAGGACCAAGGAAGAATTGATGTTTCTTTGCTACAAGTGGTAGAAAACGAGAGTACCAAAGTGGCAGTTGGATCTCCAAAGCCCCCAAAATCTCCCAGGAAAGATTGAAAATGGGGAGCAGAAGGTGGAGATAGGGAAGCTAAAAAGAAGAAGACCTTAAAGGGAGATGAAATTTCTCTCCGGTCTACGGAGTCTCTTCCTCCGGTCGACCCAACAGACCCAACTCAAGCAGAAGAAATCCCAAGTGATTTTCACACCGGAGAGGACTTTCACACTAGAGAGGTCGCCGGAGGGGACATCAACATCAGTGGCCTTCAAGGGATTGGTCTTTACTTCGGAGACCTTGAGAATGATGACTTTGCTGGCACTTACCTTCCCCCAAGCTCTTCAAACATGGTCAGTTTCAATGGTAAATATTTTTGTGTTTCAGGAGATAAGGATATGGTGACCCACTCCTTGTTGAACAATATCCAACCGGTGCTTAACTTGGAGAAGCAAGTACGAAACCAGTCAGCCATCATCAACACACTCAATTCTGACAAGGAGAGTTTGTCCAATGACCTCCTTACAGTCAAGAAGAGTCTCGAAGCATTAAAGAGATAAAATGAGGAGTTGAAAAAGGGGAAGGAGGAATTGGCCACCGAGCTGGCCACTTCGAAGGGGGTTGTGAAAGAGCTTCAATCCAAATTTTCTGACTTGGAGAAGAATATTTCTACTTCAAAAGAAGAGGTGAAGGCCATAGACAACATCATTCAGACCGTGACCAGCGACAAAATTTTGCTTGAGGATGTCGTGTCTAAGGCCAAGCAAGAAAAAGACGACTTGGTAAAGGAACAAAAAACGACAATCCAAGCCAGGATTGATGCATACACCAACAAGGTGATAGACTCCCAAGAGGAAAGGTATGCCGAAGTCAAATCGGACATGGTCTTGCTCTTTCATGAGAAATTTCCGAAGAGGACACTAGGGGATTTATGGCGATTCGTGGAATACGATGACCTCCCTCATCATACCATGGCTGATGGTGACAAGCACGGCTACTCCAGTGGTTGGGATGATACCACTAATGAGGATGAAAGGACTGGAGAGAGTCCAGATAAGGAGATCGAAGATCCCAAGAAGAAACCAAGTGAGGTTGGGCCATCCAAGCAAGCTCAGTGTTAAAGTTTTAACCATATTTTTCTGTAATTTTTGTGATTAAAGTCCTTGGATGGCCAAGGAAATTTTGTAATCGTGTCCGGCCCTTGTCTGGACAAACCTTATTTTTGAAACTCTAAAGTCCTTGTATGGCCAAGGCATTTTATATATTTAATATCATTCCCCTGTATCTGCCGGGCAGTTCCACTTTACACAACTCTTATATTGTTTTATAGTTTTCTAATTTTGATGGCTCGTATTTAAATGGCCTTTGAATATTTTAAAGAGAGAGTGTTTAAATTCTCTGATGACAAGTGTTTAAATGGTCATCACTCCACCGAATTAATCAGATATAATAGTCAGACCACTTCAAATTTTTCAAGAAGGCATGGAACTTTATTAAAAAACGTAGACGCCTCATTAAAACCTCCCTGCGCCACCAGGGTAGGAAAGAGTATACCCCCAAATATTTACATGGACATTAAACAAGTAAATATTTACATAGTCTTTATTTTAAATACAACCGAAGGTGTTCAATGTTCCAAGGGTGATTCAAAATTCTTCCATCTTTATCTTTGAGCCTGTATGCCCCAGGTTTAAGATTTTCAGTGACCACATAGGGTCCTTCCCATGTTGGAGCTAGCTTGCCGAACTGCTTCTCCTTGGTATGTAGGAAGACTTTTCTCAGCACCTTATCACCTGATTGAAAGTCCCTCCTTTTGATTATGGAAGCAAATATTCTTCTCATCAAACCCTGATAGTGTGTGGCTCTAAGGTGAGCCTTGATTCTTCTTTCTTCCATCAAGTCAAGTTGGCTTCTGATTGCCTCTTCATTAGCTTGTTCGGAAAAATGGTGGACTCAAAATGAAGGGAGTGTGGCCTCTATGGGAGCTATTGCATTCATACCATATACCAAGGCAAATGGGGATTCCTGGGTTGCAACCCCGAGAGTGGTCCGGTAAGCCCATAGGACTTCTTGTAGATAACTTGGCCACTTTCCAGCAGCCCCTTCTAGATTCTTTTTAAGACCGGACATGATACTTCTGTTAGCTACTTCAACTTGACCATTTGCTTGTGGGTGAAAAGGAGAAGAGAAACAGTGTTGAATCCCTCTAAAGGCACAAAAATTCTCCACGTCTTTGTTATCGAATTGTGGCCCATTGTCTGTGGTTATCTTTTGTGGAACCCCAAATCTGCAGCAAGTATTAGATATGATGAATTTTATCACAGCTTTCGAAGTAGTTCCTGCTAATGGGGCTGCTTCAATCCACTGTGAGAAGTAATCAATAACAACTATTATAGTTCGGCATCCTCCGGAAGCCATGGGTAGAGGTCCCACCAAATCTAGCCCCCAACGAGAAAAATGTATTGGCTCATAAATGGACTCTAATGGGACAGCTGGGATATGAATTTCATTACTGTATCTTTGGCATAGATCACACTTTTTCACCAATTCCTTGGCGTCTTGCATTATGGATGGCCAATAGTACCCTGCTAACAAGACCCTTCTGGTTAGAGCCCTGAATCCACAATGTGATGATCCTTCACCATCATGCAATTCGAAGAGTACCACTTGGGACTCTTCACACCCCAAACATCGTAAAAGAGGCCAACTAAAGGATTATTTGTAAAGAACATCTCTTATGATGACAAAACCACGAGCCTTATACTTTACTTTTCTTGCCACTACTTTTTCCGGAGGAAAAATGCCATCTGAGAGGTACTGGAAAAGAGAAAATCTCCAATCTTGAGGCTGATTTACTTGTATATTTAAGCTTTCTTCTTCCTTGTTCTGAATGAGTTGAATGGATAGGAATTCTTGCACATGAATCCATGGATATGACTTAGAATAGGCTATGGTTGCCAAGGAATCTGCTAACGTCTGTTCGGGGTATGTGCTCATAGGTAATGTTTTTAAAACTAAGTGCCACTTCTTTTAGAACAAGTAAGTCCTTAACTAGTTGATCTTTTTTTGCCTCGGATAGGCCTTGTGCATGATGGAATAGAAGTTGGGAATCGCTCATCAACCTGACCCTTTTAGCTCCACAAATTAGAGCTAATTTCAATCCTACTATAGCAGCTTCATATTCGGACTCGTTGTTGGAAGCCCTGAAAGTGAAACATATAGCTTGATACATTTTGTCGTCGTACGGATAGGTTAAACATATTCCACCACCACAACCCATGGTACTTGAGCCTCCATCAGTCCGGACAACCCATACTTTCTTAGTTTTTTCAACTGCTTCTTGTTCGATGTTCCTGTTTGAGTGAAATTCCACTAGGAAATCAGCAACAGTCTGGGCCTTGACTGCTGTACGAGGGGTAAAATCAATATCATAGTCCCCCAACTCCACCAACCACTTGGTCATTCTGCTTGAAACATTTGCCTTTTGAAGAACGTTTTTCAAGGGAAAAAACGTCCGGACAAAGATCGAATGAGACTGAAAGTAGGGCCTCATTTTCCTAGCTGCGATTACTAAAGCCAATGCTAGTTTTTCAAGTTTCAAATATCTTTTTTCTGCATCAATCAAGCTTTTGCTGATATAGTACACCGGACGAGGATAATTATCCACCTCTCTTACTAGCACTGCACTTATGGCGCAATCAGAAACTGCCAGGTATATGTAGAGCGTCTCTCCATCAACAGGTTTCAACAAGGTTTTAGGGGAAGATAAGTGCTTTTTAATTTCATCGAAAGCCTGGTCACACTCGGTAGACCAATTAAACTCTTTTGCGCCATTTGCAATAAAGCACTAAGCTGGTCTGGATTAGGTTGTATGCCTTTCTCACTTATTACGTACCCCAAGAATTTTCAGGACTGCACCCCGAACACACACTTTTCTGGATTTAATTTTAAATTTACCTTTGCCAAGTTGGCAAAGGTTTCTTGGAGATCTGCTAAGTGTAGCTCTTCGTCCACACTTTTTGCCATCATGTCATCAATGTAGACTTCCATGTTTCTTCAAATCTGATTAGCGAAAGCCTTGTTTACTAATCTCTGATAAGTAGCCCCATCATTCTTTAACCCAAATGGCATCACCTTGTAACAATGGAGGCCCCTATCAGTAACAAATGTAGTATGTTCTTGATCTTTCGCATCTACTTGAATTTGATTATACCCGGAGAAAGCATCCATAAAGGATAGTAGCTTGTTCCCAGATGTGGAGTCCACCAACTAATCAATCTGAGGGACAGGATATAGATCTTTTGGGCAAGCTCTATTAAGATCTGTAAAATCAATACACATACGCCACTTTCCATTTTTCATTACTAACACCAGATTGGTTGTCCATAAAGGATATTGAGATTCCTTTATGTGTCCCATGTTAGTAAGTCGGTCAAACTCTTGAACTATGACATCAACCTTTTCCTTAGAAAAAGCTCTCCTCTTTTGTACAACTGGTGCTACATCCCTCCTGATGGACAATTGGTGTGATATAATGTCTGCTGGTACTCCGGTCACATCAGCATTGCACCAAGCGAAAACATGCTGATGGTTTTTCAAAAAGGCTAACACTTTACTCTTTAACTCCGATGATATCTTGGATCCGACTTTGACACTTCTTCCTTCAGCCAGAGAGTGAGTTTCAACTTGTTAATAGGTATTAAAACACCAGGGTCTCTCTGGGGTCATCAATTTCACCCTCTCCTCCAGAGGGCCCCTCAAATTGCTAATCCTCACTGATCCGAACTGCCCCAAAAGTTCGAGGGGCCAGTGCTGTTGCATAACACTCTCTTTCTACCTTTTGACTGCTTCGGACAACTCCTACTTGTACTTGCACAGCATATTTCAGACATTGGTGGACTGTTGAAGCCACAACATGCATCCTGAAGAGCCAAGACCTCCCCAAAATAGCATTGTAGCATGTAGGACAATCCACCACCACAAAAAGTATTCTGACCATCTTCTTAAAAGGGCCCTTGCCCAACAAAACTTCCTCTTCGAATTCCCCAATTACGTCACATGAGCTTCCAGTGAAACCCACTATTGACTGGTTCGAACGCTGAATCACGGCTGGATTCTTCATCTGTTTATAAGAAGTTAAAAAGAGGATATTGGCCGAACTGCCGGTGTCCACCAAAATTTGCCTTATGTCATTTCCCCCAATGGATGCTCTTATTACAACAGCATCTTCATGGGGACCAGCTATGTCTCTCAAGTCATCTTCATCAAAAAAAATGAAGGGAAAAGGAATTTGTGATTAATAGGAAGTCATGCCTTCTTCCAGTTGGGTGGCTAAAGTATGCACATGCCTATTTCTCGAAGAAGCAGTTGGTGCTGTCGTGGTGTCTCCCCCAAATATTGTAAGTGACTCAAAAAAGTTGATGAGTCCGCACACCGTCTTGCAACGCTCTGTGATAACACCCATCTTATTTCGGGTTGGGTCAGGATCTAAGTATTCTGATTCTACATCAAATCTTTCAATTATTACCATATCCCCATCCGGAGCTGATGTCCCAGCATTGTTCGGGCCAGTCCAAGGAGCATTATCAAGCCTATTTCCACCTCTTCTTTTAACATATGCCTCCAACTTCCCTCTCTCAATCAAATTCTGTACTTCTTGTTTCAACGCGATGCAATCTTTAGTGGTATGGCCAATATCACGATGATACTGACAAAAACTGTTATTTCGACTTTCCCTTGGTGATTGTAATGCAGCCAGCTTCCTGAAATGTACTTCATCTTTCGTTTTATCATAAATGGTAGCTAGGTTTTCTTTTAGTTCAGCAAACCACTCCGGTTGAACCCAAAGTCCTCGCTTATTTCTAGATTGCTGGTTTTGAGCTGGTGCAACTGGGTGGGATTGAGCCTTGGCCCTGTTTAGACCCATGTCCGGCTTCCTTAGCCTTGTACCCGGACTAATTCTGGTTTTGATTTGGTGCAGCTGGAGCAGACCTCACCTGTCGGTGCACCCTGGTTTTCTTTGTTTCATCCACATTAATTTATTTGCTGACCTGATTCAGTAAACCTCCCCACGTCATGGCCTTTTTCCTTGTTACTAAATCAGCCAGATTGTCAGGGTTCAAACCCTGCCTTAGAGAAGCTATTGCTACTTGTTTAAAGCAATCAGCTAATCCATTTTTGGTGTTCACAAAGCGACTTATGTACTCTTTCAAAGATTCATTTGGTTCTTGGGCACAATGGATTATAGTGTCTCCATTTCCTTTTACTTTTTTACTTCCCACAAATTACATTCAAAAGGCCACCCAAAAAGTGTAGAAATTTCTGATGCAACCCTGTGGCAAACTATTGTACCACTTTAGAGCACTCCCCGTAAAAGACTGGGAGAATGCTCGACAGAGTAGCTTATCATCATCATCAAAGTTTATCATAAATTTTTTGAATTGCTCTAGATGGTTATCTGGATCTTTACTACCATCATACTTCTCGATCTTTGTGCTGTCAAACATCTTAGGAAGGTTTCCGGACAGTATTTTGGAAGACAATGGAGATTGGATCCAATTCGAGCCACGACTAAAAATAGTATCTTCGTTGGGAGTTGGAAAGATATCTAGTTCATCATGAAAGGAAAAAGGATCCATTAATAAGCGGTCTACGTGTCTCCGGCCATAATTGTGACTATGAGACGACCCTTTACCCAGATGCCTTTTTAACCTTCCATGTCTGTCCCTTTTTCTTGAGTATTTTTTAACCAGCTTCTGTTTCTTCTTAGAACGGCCTTCATCACTGCTGGATGACAAGGATTCCTCGACTCCATCTTCACTTGAGGAGCTGCTGGAAGATTCTGAGTCTGAATCTGAGCTCTCCACCGGTTTAGACCGGTGAGACTTCGTTGAACTAGCATGAGTCTTTTTAGTGCTTACATGAGTTTTTGAGGGCTCATGTTCTCTTGGATTGTCAGTATGGTGAACTGCTGACACTTTTGAATTTTCCTACACACCCACTTTTGCCCTTTTAGCAGCCCTCAAGGCTTCTATTTCAACTTTTAGTCTATCTCGCTCCTCAATAGTATATTCATCATTTTCTCCCACCACTTCTGGCAAAGCTGGTGGCACTTCCTGCTCGTCCGGATTCATCCGAACTGGTTTTTCTTGATGGTTTTGAATGCTTGATTCAGGAACCTTCTCCTCCCACTGTGGTCGCCAATTTGGTGTGGATTATTTTAGTCTGGGGGTAGTTTGGTCAGGTATTTTGTGATGTTTCAAGGGTATTTAATGTTTAAGTGGTTTGTAGTGAGAGATTTGAGCTGTATGGTTGTATTAAATCTTCATTACCTTCATTTAATGAAAGTGGTTCGGTATTTATACCCTTAATTATGGGCCTAATGGGTTTCGGGTCAAACTCATGAAATCGGATCGAATTCAAAGACCCATTAGTTTATTAAGCAGGTTGGTAATTAGCTTAGTCATAAAGTGATTAGTTTTTAATACTTTAGTCCTGTTCAGATAGTTCAGTGAGTGGTTTTTGTCTGAATTGCCCCTGTCCGGTTTCTACAGTGAGTGGTGAGAAAAACCAGACTCATCAAGTTTAACTACTAATTTATATGTATTTTTGACTCTGTGATGTAGTTAAATAATGACAAAAGGGAAGCTGAATTAAACGTTTATAGGAGAAGCTCACCTAAATGCTTTGTCCAAAACATATTTATACCATCTCATTAAATTTCCATATGACCGTAAGCATACTGCTAATACTTCGAAGAAGAATTGGAAGGTCATAACATAAATAAATAAAAATATTTTTCCCTAAGAATGACCTTTTATATTTGATAGAAAACCTGTTAAACTGACAAGAAATGATGTAATGTTCATTATGCGCGCCGAATAAGGGGAAAACAATATTAATATGAACAAAAGAGGAATATTAAGCTTCTCCAAATGAAAAACAACAACCAACAATCACCACAAATTAATTTCGAGGGTCTTGTTTAACAAAAAAAAAGATAGTTATAATAAATTCTATTTTTTATATTAGCAATTAAAAACTCATTTAAGCACCAAACTTACTAGTAATTATGCAACCAAAATATTTTTGTTTTTCACTTCTAAAAAAATCTATTTAAGGAACACCGTTGCACATAATTCTGCTACAAAAAATAACAATTACAATTTCTTTTATGTAGAAATCAAGTTGGCTGCAGTTTTACCAAGAGAACATGATATTAAAGATGTAGTTGTACTCTTAATATTATAGTTTGTGCAACATTAGTTTTCATAACATCCATATAAATATTAGTTACCTCAACTGTAATATATGTTGAAGATTTTTCAATAATCAATGAGTACGATTGAGCAAAAAAAACTAATAAGTTCAGAATAAAATGTTGCAAAAGTAAACTAGAAAATACAATTGATTGTGTAGCAATACTTCTAGTAAGTACTAATTCAAATATATATAACAAAATATATTAAAGAAAATGAATTTGTGTACTAATTCCTTATTATTTGCAGTCATTTTTTTATAGAACACGCAAACGTTGAATACTACTCAAGATGTAAAGAAACTATACCATAATGTTTCGGATACATGGTATTAGAGACTAGAAGTGACAGGAAACTGCTTGAGATATTCCAAAGTATAAAACCAGAAAAGATAAGTTTACAAATGTTTTTTTCTCGGTAAAAATTATTTTAAACTATAACTTAAATTAATAATTATTTTAAACTATAAACTAAATTAATAAATTTCGTATTATAATAGCATATTATTAAGGAACTAGAAAGAAAATACAAAGAGATGGTAGAATTTAAAAATAAAATAAATGAAACATAAAATGATAAAGGTATTGATATTTGTTGGGAATATTGGTACCGCATATTCTGTCTCTATATATAAGTAAGAAAAATCAATCTCCACACTAGTATGATATTGTGAGCTTTGGACCCAAGAACTCGTACGATTTTGCTTTTTGGTCCACTTCCAAAAGGCCTCATACTAGTTGAGATATGTTCTTACTTATATATCATTGATCTTTTCCATATCTAACCGATGTGGGATGTCGGACTTTGGTCGCCACAATAAAAAATCCTAATCTCGAACAAAGTACCATTTTAGTGTCCTTTCAATTGACTTCCCTCCGCCCACTTTAATCAGGTTGCTAACTAGCTAAATTATAGAGGCACTACAGATGTTGCTCACCTCCTATTAAACTATTATGTCTTGTTCATTAGCGTCACTCCATACTTTAATCAAGTATCACTTAACTTGATGAGCCACATGCGCTCCGTACTAGGATCTCTAGAGCAGACCATTCAACTTCAGCACGACTGGCGATTCATAATTTTTGACATCCGAGAATTTCACCCACATCGCGTTTTATATGGGCATGGACCTTTGATACAATTTGTTACGAATATGGGTACCACATATTTCGAATTCGTATATAAGTAAGAACAACTGATCTCCACACTAGTATGATATTGTCTGTTTTGGACCCAACAGCCCGTACGACTTTTCTTATGGTCCACTTTCAAAAGGCCTCATACTAGTTAAGATATGTTTACTGAATATGGGATGACGGACTTTGATCGCCATACTAACAATATTGATAAAAGTGTTGATGTTGATGAAGAAATGAACAAACAAGCCCTCGAAAAATGATGAATGTGATATATTTCTTAGTGCTCATGAGCATGAGTCCACCAACCAGTTCTCCAAAATAAAAGAAAAACAATAAGTATAAAAATCCATTTGAATTTATATAAAATATTGTATAACATTAGGCTGAAGGAAAAAATAAGAAAACTTTAGGAATAATCAAAATGAACATATAACTTCAGTCTATTTACGCAACTAAAAATTTATGGACGCAACCTTTTTACTCATATTTCCACAATGAGTTAACATGTGATTACGCAACCATATTAATTACACCTAAAAATTATATTTCCACAACCAAATTGCACGTAACAACTTGAATTTGACAAACGCGTTATTTTAATTCTTAACAAAAAAATATGGATCCAACAGATGCGAAACAGATTTAAGAAGTGAAAATAAAAAATAATGAACTCGCCAAAATGATTGAATAGTTGGATGGAAAAAATGATGAACTCATTAAACAGATTCAAGAATTAAAAAAATCAAACGATAATCTTACACATCAATTTTAAAAGTTGGAAAAGGAAAATGAATCTGCGACTAATAACGTTATTGTTTTGAATTATCAAATCAAAGTGATTAGTGCTGGCAATACATTCCTAACTAAAAAAAGTAATTGAACAAGATCGTCTAATAAAATATAAGGATGATGTTCTGAAAACATAAGAAGACGAAATTAATAGATACAGTTTCTCAAGAACATTGACACTCCTTATGTTACAACATTTTTGGGTAGTTGAAAAAAATCATAATCCGGTTGATACAACAACAACAACAAAAAATAAAAAATATGGGAAACAAATCTTTCACATATTAACAGAGACTTCACCCAAAAGAATAAATTGTAGAAAAATAAACTCAAAAAGAGAAAGAACAAAAAAAAAGGTTCAATGAATTTTAAAAGCTTCTATTATGGTATTGGAAAAGAAAAATAAGATTAAAAAGTGTAAAAGCTCCTAATCAACCAGAAATAATTAACAAAAATTACAACACGCTCGAAAAATGAGGTTGAAACAGTTGTAACATCTATTTTTAAAAAATTAAGATCTTAAAAAGCAACAAAATAAAAAAGATGTACAAATAGTTGTAAAAACTCTTCATCAACAAGAAAACCTAAAGCAAGTTCCACCCGTTGAAAAATAATAATAAGGAACATCGAGTTGTACAAGATCCTCTAAGTTGCAAATTATATAAGCGATTGTTTTTTGTTATGATCCAACAACATATTATAAGAAAATTGTATAATGGAATATGATTGGCCAATCAAAAACAAAACAAACAAATTAATATTATAAGAAGATGTCAAATATTTGCTCATTTTGAAAAATATAGAAGCAACACTGTTCATTCTCAATTATGTTGTATGGTCATATCCACAAAAACATCTTTATATTTAGTTCGAAAACATGTTGGAGACGGAAAATAATGACGAGCTGGACTACAAGGTAATTATGTAACCTAAAATATTATTTATGCACATAATATTTTCGTAATTACGCACCAATATTACTCATAATTACACAACCACTTATTTTATTTTTATTTTTTACAACTCAAAAACTTATTATCAGACTTATTTTACTCATAATTACCCAACACGTTATCACATAGTTTTGCACCTTTTTATTTTATTTTATTTTCACAAATATTTATGTTTTTTCCCACAACTCCTATCATCTGCAGGTCATTGATTCATATATATATTCATCCAAATCGAACAACTTAATTATAATATCAATATTTCACAACTTTATGACTCAAAACTACCATATTTTGGAAAAACAATCAACATATCAACTTATGCATTGGTAAGTTAATATATTATGTTCATATAAAAGTTTTAAATTCATTGTTATTTACTATTTAACTTGATTATATATATTATAGAAATCAATAAAAGATAAAAAAAAAATTACCACAATGTTTGACGATATCTACAAGGCAAGACCTAAAGCAACAAGATATATCATTGTTCTTATCTGTACAAAAACAAGAGTAAAAGGTGGATTAGATTATTGGACTTTATGTATATATAATTTAGAAAAAGGCATTATATACTACTACAACTCTGCAGCGTCTCGTAAAACTGACATGATATTAAAGACGACTAAACAATTGGAAATGATTATCAAAATATAACATTATTTGATTTAGATATCTATTTCTTTGAAAGAAGTTACAAATAATTGTGCCAACTTGATTTTCCGCTACAAATATTCTATCGAAAGGGAACTCATGATACGAGATTCAACAATAAAATTTAAAAGCCCGTTAAATATTCCATAATAGAACTGTGGTTTTGTTGATTGTGGGGGCTTTGTATACGAGTGTGTGAGGTGATTCATATATAATGGAAAAATACCCAACACATTTGCACCAGATTTCGCAACAATGAAAATAACTAAAATGTTTACTCTATTTCTTACTCATCAACATACACTAGTATATTTGTAGATGCTTGTATGTTAAATTTATAAAACCTACTTTATTTATAAAAGTTGTATGTTTCTAAACTACAATATTTTTGTTTAGTGTATTAATTTTATTTTATCGTGTATTTAAATATTGTTATTTCACATCAACCATTTATAACTTAATTATGTAATCAATTAAAGCATAATTTTGCACCTTAATTACACTTCTATTTTCATAGGAAAAGTCTATTTACACAACTAAAATAATATTACACAATCACTTACTCCTTCCGTCCCGATTTACATGTCATTTTATGGTTATGCAGATATATTAAGGAAATTAATAATTACTTATTTTTTTCATAAAAAGCAAAAAAAAAGATTTAAATGGTAGAAACTTATAAATAAAATTAAAATTTACATTGATATGCGAGAACGACATGTATTATAGGGTAAAAAATATTTCCTAAAACCACATGTATTTTAGAACGGATGAAGTATAACATAATTCTGCAACTCATTATAAAGTAACTACGCACCCATTACACTTATATTTTTTTAGCAACATCTCTTTTTCTCGTAACTCATTATAACATAATTGCGTACCCAACCAAGAATGGTTACACTCGTAGCTAAAAAATGCCCAATTATATATTATTTAAGGACAAAAAAGAATATATCCAATTAAAAAATAAAAAATACATTGTTTTAGATATTTTCTTCACACGTTCTTTTATTATAAACCAAGTCTTCAAGATTGGATATTATACATTTCTTCTTAGGTCATCGAGCTCTTTTTTTTAACCTAGGTGGAAGATCATCATGAGATTGATTTGAACTAGAAGATTCACCAAAAGTAGTTAGAGCTTGTATATCCCGAGAATAAGTTTCATTTTAATAACTTGAACTATAGCCTGATTCCATATAAGTTGAGAGTATTTTCACACCAAAATTTCACATATTTCTGTGAATAAAACACATACAAAAAAGAGAAATATGAAAAATACTTATTACACAACCAAAGTGAACATAATTACGCAACACCACCACATTGGCTAGTTACGCATCCAAATTGAACGTAATTATGCACTGAGTCACACTTTATATTTACACAATACAACAACACGTAATTACGCAACCACATATGCAAACTACCAAAAATCCATAAATATGGTTTTCCGAAATCATTCTTTTTAGATAATTTTCAAAAACTTTATGTGAATGCATGAAATAAAAGAATCAATATAACTAACACAATCATATAGATTATTTAACAATCACACAATAATTCAACACAAACAAAATAAATAAATCAAAAAACAAAAAATCATATGAATTGATAAATGAACACTCATTGTAGAAGAACAAATGAAATTAATCGAAGAAAGAACATAAAAATGATCCCAAATTGTCGAAGAGATTGATCGAAGGAAAATAAAATCTAGGTACCAACAAAGAAGAAAAAATGTTGATTAACACATATCATAGTAACAAAACAAATATGTAATTGTTATTTTAAAAAATATATGTGGTTATTAGTACTTTAAATTCCAAACCAAATAGTTAAACATTGAATCATTATTGGTAAATTAGTTTGATGTTAGATGGTTATATGTAGATTATCCATAAAAATAGTATGGTCGACGAATATGCAAATCCATTATATGTCGACGTGTTTTTCATTTTTTTAAAACATGACATGAGATTGTTCCAAATATATTCTTCTTAAAAAAGACCTATTATTTTTCTTCTTTCTTTAAAAAAAAGTAGTTTATATGTTATTACTTATTACATCACCATATTTTAGAAATATTAAAAGCACAATTTTTATATCATAAAAATTAATTTAACCGGTCATAACACAATTATATAGTCAAAAGTTGTAATAGGTTACTCATATATTCCGACCCATTTAATTTGAAATAAAAGACGATTTTCAGTAAAATTCATTTAATTTGAAATAAAAACGATTTCTTAATTTTTTATTACTATTTTGGAATGAAAACGAAAAAAGTATACAATAATAAAATAGATGTGGTTTGGTTTTGAGAATATATAACTATTATAAAGGTATTTTTTGTATTATATTTTTTATGATAGTTGAGTATCGTAAAATAAAAACATAAATTAAAAATTTATTAAGATATTAAACTCGACAAACAAATAAAACTATCATTTAAGTTCGTTCATAAAATTAGTTAAAACACAAGATTATATCTATAAAACGGTAAGATATAATGATTTTTTTTTTACTTTTTCATATTAAATACGAGATATATCGTGTGAGTCATCTTTAAATCACCAATCTATCATTGTACTCTCTTTTTTAAAAAATAGTTTAAAATAAAAATATTATGAATGATTTTTGATAATGTAACATAATATGTTAAGTTTTGTAAAAAAATATAAATTAAAAAATTATGAAAAATTAATAATCGAATACATATATATATATATATATATATATATATATATATATAAATTAAAAATATATAATAATAACATTATTATAGATAATTTTGTATCCCATGTTTAATTTATTGGACTTTACAAGCCCGATAACACTTATGACTCGAGGAAGATACAAGCTCATAAAAATAGTAAGTATTAAGATCAATAAATCATTGTGGGATTAAAAACCATATATAATAATCTTCCGTCATTAATCATATTCATTGCACATTTTATAATAAAAGAAATATGCCAATAAAAGAAAAATACATATTATTATTATCTTTGTTTTATAATTTATGACAACTTTTTCAATTTGGTTAAGAGTTTATGTATTTCAACTTCATTCAATAAGAATCTTTCACACGATTTATCGAGAACTCTTAAGAATCCTTAATTAAGCAACCGAATCTCAACACCTTCGATCAAAGATAAATTCTAATCATCCAGAAACACCACTAATTATATTAGTTTCTTTAAGATAATAAATCACATAAATATGTATTATGTATTGGGAAATGAAGAAGCGGGAATGAATCTCCCGTATTTTTAGATTCCACTATTTTAATTAGACATATTTTATGTGTCTTAAAGAACTGATACGCTTTTTCAAAATCTCATTATATCTTAGATTTTTTCATGATTTAGTGATTAAAAGTTTTAAGTTTTGGACTTACGCACATGTGTATATATTTGATGTAAAGATTAATTGAAGCATGACGGAAGTTTTTTATATATGACCTTTTGGATTCGATAAAACTAGAATTTATAAACTAAATAGGATTTTTTTTAATTATGGAATGAGTTGGGTCTATGCGGTGAACTGGTTTGTTGTTATGGTGATTTTTGGGATGCAGTAGTTTGGCAGATGCACTACCATAACAAAGCCACCGTGTGCATCAGTGCGGGAATTAAACCTTATGTTTTGGTCGTCATAACGAGAATGTGAGTCTTCACAAAGATAGTTTTTATAAAGTTTGAACACTGTATCGAGTCTTGTTGCTCTCCGCAGTGCAAACATGTTCACCGCAACGATCCGTGTTGCTCTTCATGGATCATAAAATGGTCATTCAGTATATTTTTCTTGCACTTTTATTTTGATTTTTTAAACTATTGTATATTAAGGCGGGCGATTCATATTTTATAATTACAATGTACATATATGTTTAGATTTATATAATTGTATGATTAAAAAATATGAAGATTTATGTATTTTTTTCGATTATTAGAAGACATATGCTTATGTTGTCATAACTCTATGTTTTTTAGGATGCATACTAGTCTTAAAATAATTTATGACCTTCGGGATGTCGAAGTAATGATCCAAAATAATTAAGCACTTGAACTTGAGATGTTTCGGGTTATATCCTGCATGCACAATGATATTTTGTTTGCGTTTATGAGCTTGGACACCATCCATCTTCCTTAAAAAAATATGAGCCTTTTGATTAATATTTTATATCTTGGTGACTACTATATATGTTCATATTATGATGGCATACTACATGTTATATGAGACACATTGTAAAACATGAATCAAACATGGTTACTAAATATGTTCATTCTTTAAAACTGATCTGATGACCCAAATATATTGTAAAAGTGACCCTTATTGGCAGGTCATACATGAAATAAGTTTGGTTATTCATGTCAAAGAACATACTTCTTTATATAATTTGGTCCAAAATAATATCAAGCACATATTATTCTCAATATGAGAAAACTACTACATGATATTGTTGCTGCATTCACACACGGCATATTCATGCATAACGGGACTGCAGTGTTGAATGTTTTCTCTGAAGTATGCAATAAAATATCAAAATCAGCTCAAAAGAAGGTTTGATTATTTTCAAGTGGAGTTGGGAACCAACGCTGTTGGTTGTATAAAAATATTCTAAAAAGTAATGTATAACGTGATGGTCTTAAATAACATTAAATATTAAATAACATTAAATATTCATTACCAAATAAGTTCATTTGTTTTATTTTTGTTTTTTTATAAAAAATATAGCTTTTACTATTTTGGACGAATCAAATTTATTGTTTGTTTTATACAAAATAAAAGTAATAATTGATTTTGTTAATAGTTGTGCAATTTCTTTAATTTACATATATATATATATATATATATATATATGATATAAATGACTTGTGAGTTATGATTTAATTATTTACACTAAACTAAAATCAATTTATTATTCTTTAATACTAAATATATTATATACATAAAAGAGTGGGTAATATTTCCTATTACTATAAAATTTAAGAGAAGGATAAGAGAACTATAACAAAAATGATAAGGTCAAATCTAATAATTCCAATAATGGGCAATAAGATATTGTGTAAGAATATCATAATAGATTTTATAACACAATATCATAATAGATTTTATAAGGAGATAGTTAAAGTACTTGTAAATTTTACTGCCAAAATTTAGATTTTCTCACTTTTAGTGTTTTAACTTTGAAATTTATCAAAATCCATCAATATGAAAAGTGATGAAGTTTAAATTGTTAACATTATACTTCATTATATATAAGATAGATAGTGAAATTTATGAGGATGTTAAGTTATAAGTCTATTACATGGTCAAAGTTTAGAATTTATTTTTTATTAGTTTTTTGCGAAATCATCATTATTACATATAAATTTAACATTTTTTGTTATCATAATTCTGTTAAAATGAGATTCTTTATTTTTTGTCATTATCAAAGTTGAACAATAATAGACAAAAATAATTCAGCTTTGATTAATAAATATGATTGCATAGTAAAATTTTATAAATACAATACAAGGTAAAATAATCTAGTTTCGTTAAATTTTAGATCTTAACAAGATTAGTAAAACTTAGCACTGAGGTTAATTTGTTTTTCAATTTGGAACAGATTCAGAAGAACTGTGAGAGGTTTCAGACTTGGTTCAGCCAACTAGTTTGGCCTTCATTATGAAAATATATTAAATTACAAAAAGTGAAATAATGGTAAACCATATTTACATATAATGGTTATTTATTCATAAATGATTTGTAAAATAGATAAGTTATATCGAATATTAAAATAATTATCTATTTTTCATTAATGTTATACATATATATATACGAGAGAGAATAAAATAAATTAAAATATCAGGAGAAATAAATATATATTTATCACAAACATTCATGAAGGTGGACAATTTGTTGTTCGAGGTTTAACACATTATTTTAACTATTTTAACTATTCTAACTATATATATATATATATATATATATATATATATATATTTATTTGATATATCAATTAGAATTATATGAAGTAAATAAAAGTAGGTTCGTAAAAGAAATATAAATTTTATAATTTTTTTAATAAGTTATATTTAAATGTTTATAAATGTATATGGATGAGCAAGAAAAGATATAATATTTAAATATATCATTTGAACATTTTATACTGATATTTCAGCATAGTTTTAAGTCATTTAAAATTTTAAGTTTTTTATAGTCGGAATATTATACCGTTTCATTAAGAAAATCTAAGTGCGTCATATTTGATCATGGTGGTTACTGATGAACTCGGAATATTCTTAAGCTAGTTCGGAAGCGGAAATGTTCGTAGGTTTTGCCTCTGTCTAAGAAATATTCATATGGAGTAACCGTAATTATAAGGTTAGTGTTTTTTAGAGATAGAAAGAGAGAAAAGGAATAAATGTAGCAATAATTGACTAATCATTGGCCATTTTCCCGAAAAGGAAATGTCCTTTATATAGTAACTGAGGTGGATAGTAAAATTACATAATTATCACCATTAAGGTGGATTTCTCACCCCTCTACTATTTACAGATAAGTTCTAGGGGCATATCACCCAATTCCTCTATTTCTTATGTTTGCTTTAATTTGGTCCTTAATCACTAAATACACAGATTTAGTCCTTATATTTTACATAATTAACCTTTTATTACTTATATTTTCCTTCCCTTATCAGTAGCCCCCTAGTCCTCATGAAGATATCTGAGTGAGAACTGTAGTTATTCCTTCATTTTGAACATCTTCCTGATTTTGTGACGCTCGAACTTTTTGGATAACTGGTCCCCAGATCAGATGGCTTTTTTGTTTGTGTCTCATGAATGAATTATTTTGGTGGTACCCTTCGATTCACGTGATTTTAGACTTGTTTGGACTTATGACCTCACCCTCGGTCACGATGACCTCACCCAAATCATCATTTGTTTTGAGTTCGCGTGTCTCTGCCTAGCCGTTATAGTGTCAGAGATATTTTAGATGATGAATTCAACTATGGCCACGTGTCACGTCCCTACTATGGCATGCCAGCACACTGTTTGAAGTGGTTTGTGAGAAGGGAGATGTGTCAGATTTTATTTTTTGACCTTTCGCCTTCTACCCCCTAGTATTCATAGCTTTCACTAGAAATACTCACTTCCCTCTCTCGTTATAAGTTTACACTCTTTGATTTATGTTCAACCTTAAGCCAAGAATATCTATTCTAGAGAGAGAAAATTTCAATCCCAAATTCCTTCCTTGTTTTTTCATGCCTGAAGAGTTTATCAATCTTGAACGGTATAAGCTTTGGAGGTGGTTCAATATCTCAAACCAAGCTGTTGCTTGTGAAACTTTTGGTGGAAAAGGGCACCCCACACCTGCAGACATCTTGGAATCAACCTTTCGTGACAACTAGTCCCTTATCCGAGAACATTCCTCCCCTACTGCTCAGCCCGCTGGTCAAGCTTGTTTTAGGGATAACAAGGTTGATCCTTTGTTATCCGAATCAGCTTCCAAGTTCTCTCCTTTCTTAACCATGGGTGATGAAAATGGAAAACCTACTAAAGTAAATGCAGGGGAACGCGTTAAAAGGAAAAGGTCCCCCGATTCACCTGCAAAGTCCATCAGTGTAAATTTTGAGAAGGGTGTTCGATTAGAGGAAATCTTGAAGTCCATTCCTAAAATTTAATAGAAGGCTCTAATTGATGAGTCGGACGGTGTTCAGCCACAACCTGATGTGGTTGTTGTTCAGGCACAACCCTTACAAGCCATACCCGTCGTGATTCCTCCACTCGAACCATCTACGCCAAGTCAGGGTGTCTCTTTTCCTCTCTCGTAAATTAGAACTGATCCGCCCCCTCGGAGTGAAAGGCTCCCTTGGTGAGGAAAGACAAAAATAAGAAGATACGCACAACAGATCTTCCTTGGAACATTGAAGATGTTTTAGGTGATAACCTTCGCGATATCAAGTCCAAGCATCTTCTTTCCCTTTATAAAGTGAAGTACAAATATTTTCATCCGACCGAAGCGGTAAATCTTAGAGACCGGTGGGTGATACCCGAAAACATTACTATTTGGTTTCCCACGGCCGGAGAGACTCCATTGTCCGTTCACAACCATGAGCTGATTCTTTACACCGAGCTCATGAACTAGGGCTTTTGTCTACCTCTTGAGCCTGCTCTAGTCGAATACTTCAACCTCATCCGACTTTCCCTTCTCAGGTTTCCGCTAACATGTGGTATACACTCGTGGCCTACATCATGGACTCTAGACTTTCCGAAACAACCTTTTCCGTAGAGCAGCTTAGTTCCATTTCAGGTGGCGCAAGAACTCTTATTATACTTTGTACTCTCTTGGTTTTACAAGGCAGTTCAAGGTGATCAACGACTTTTTAGAAGTTAATAAAAAGTAGAAGCAAGAATTCGTCTTTATCTCCGGGCTATGGGAGACTGGCTTTGAAAACTCCGACGATCTTCCCCATCGGTTAACTTTAAACTGGTCTGGGAAAGGTATGCATCCTCATATAGTCTTCTTTTTTATAATTAAAGTTGGATAGTCTTAAGATGTTTCTTTCAAACAACTATGAAGAAATTTTACAAGTCCTTTAAAAGTTGGTAGGTGAGCATTAGGACCATAAATTTCACCAGAGTTTCCTGTAAATAAACTTCGTGAAAAAACATCTTTAGAGGTATGATCTTGGAGAGAAGAGATCCATGTACCACCTCATGGTGCCTCCCCCCGAGTGATACTATCCTCAAATTCCTGGAAGGTTTAGACAACGTAGTTTATCTTCCCACTCGAGCTCAGGCTCCGAGTCACCAAGATGCAGAAAAAACCCAAGGAAAGTGGTGAGCGAACTGAGGAGGACGTATAGTCGGAAAGTGATGCTCCCGATGAACAAGGAGTTGGAGTCCAAAGAGATCATCAGAATGATACCCAGGAAGAGAGGCCAACATAGTTTCAACAAGAACACCAAGTGGATCCCCGGGTAAGTCCTCCGACTACTGCCCAGGATAAACAACCGATGGATGCTGATAATGAGACTTCTATTAAAATGAGACCAGCTAGGAGAGCTGGGGCTGTAAGGCCAATAAAGAAACAAAATAAAGTGGCTGAAAGTGAAGGAGAAAACAACAATACAACTTGTCCGGGCTTACGACCAATAAAGAAAGTTATCATAGTCGATTCGGACTCCGGGAGGGAATTTTTCCTTCAGAAAAAGCAGCCGGCAGGTTAAGAGGAAAACTTTGAGGAATGTGAATATATCTCCCATGCCTCAGCTTACTTTGTTATTTACGAAAAATATTTTGTTGCCAATGAGCTGAACAAACTGCTCTGGGATGCTGCTCTCTTCGAACGGAAAGCGAACCACAAGGATCATTACAAGAACGAAGTTCTTCAAAAAACGGCTAAAGTAAAGAGGCCGAGTCCCAACTAAAAAAGGTAGAGGATAAAATTTCCAAGGAAAAGAAGACACCTTCTGATCGTTTAACCACAATTAGATCCTTAGAGACTGAACTTTCTGAAGAGAAAAGAAAGTTTGACAACGAATGGGAACGGTTCATTACCAAAGATACCGAACGGGACACTCTGGTCGATGGCCTTACCGAGTCTTGTGCAAAGACTAAAACATACTTTGAATGTTCTGTTACAGATATTGAGAAGCTGTTGAAGGAGAACGAATCTCTGAAAAAGGATTTTGAAACTGAGCAAAAGAAACGTCTAGATAAATAGGCAACCAGTGTTGTATCTCGCCTCGAAGAAAGAAACGCTAGCATGAGGTCCGCTATGGTATTAAAGATGCATGAGAAGCTTCTGGATCTGAAGCTAGACAGCATTTGGCTACGCGTTATTGAAAGGCATCTCTCTGCAGGTATTTCTATGGAGGATTTGGAGACTAGCAATGACTCTGAAAGTTCATTCTTGAAATCTGATTCCCCGGAAGACAGTAAGGAAAATTCTTCATCCGATTAGCATAGTATGAATGTTGTTACCCTTGTTTTGTTAATTATTTTAACTGTAACCTGTTGGAACTTTGTTTTGTAAGATTGTCCTCTTGTTGTGAGGATCTTTGGTGTTGTGATTTTGATTTTTAAGTTTATTTCTTACTGAAAAAATGCGTAACGTTAAAATGTTTAACCTAAAACAATTTTTATCGAACATATGATCTCTAAACATGATTTTTTTTTCAAAAATCTTATTTTACTGAACTTGTTTCTTTGCTAAGAAATATTTTATGTGAAAAATATTCTTATTTTACTCAACTAATATTCATCGTCTTATGATTAAAAAAGATGAATGTTTGTGCAAACTTCATTGGAATGTGTTTTGAGTTCAAAAAGATGAAATTTCTAATCCAAACTTCTTTGGAACGCCTTTTGAGTTCAAAAAAATGAACTTTCTAGTCCAAACTTTTTTGGAAAGCCTTTTGAGTTAAAAAAGATGAACATTGTAGTCCAAACTTTTTTGGAATGCCTTTTGAGTTCAAAAAGATGAACATTCTAGTCCAAACTTTTTGGAATTCTTTAAGTTCAAAAAGATGAACATTCTGCGAATCATTTTAAGAAGGAAATGATATTTTATATATAAGTCGGCTATTAGGCCACCTCATTAAATCCTTCATGCGCCACCATGGTAGGAAATAGTATGCCACCAATACTTACATAAACCTATAAAGAAAATATCTACATATTAACACGTTTACTCTAAATAAATTTTGAGGTACTCAATGTTCCAAAGGTGGGGAAGATCTCTTCCTTCTTTATCTTTTAGTTTGTACGTCCCCGATTTTATCTTCTTGGTTACTGTGTACAGACCTCCCCTCTTTTTCGTTTGTATGAAGGAAGACTTTCCTTAAAACTTTGTCCCCAACTTTAAACTCTATTCTTCTAAGTTTTAACGCATGCCGACTCCTCATCAAAGTCTGGTGGTTTAAAGAGTTTAACTGCGTCGTTCTTTTTTTTTCTTCTATTAGGTCCGACTCCGTGCACTTTCTTCTATCATTTGTTTCCTCTAAGTATTCACTTAACCTGTACGATGGGAACATTGTTTCTGATGGTACCACCGCGTCCATCCCATAAACAAGTGCAAATGACGACTCTTGCGTTGCAGTCGGAGGAGTTGTCCTGTAAGCCCATAGAACTTCTTTTAGGTAATCCGACCATTTTCCGGCCTTACCCTTCAGATTCTTCCTCAGCCCATCTTAGTCACTTCGACCTGGCCATTCGCTTGAGAGTGGAAAGGTGCTGAAAATCATTGTTGTATCCCCTTAGATTCATCTCATTGTTTTTTTTAACTGCGGTCCATTATCCATTGTAACTTATGTTGGTATACCAAAGCGACAACATATGTTAGAAGTAATAAACATGATCACATATTTCTCTCTTGTTCCTATTAAAGTCTCAGCTTCTACCCACTTGGAGAAGTAATCGACTACAACAATAATTATTTGACGACCTCCTGATGCCAACGGGAGGGCTCTGACTATATCATTACCCCATAGGTCGAATAATAAAGACTTTGATATTGATTCGAGGGGCACGCCGGGCGTATGGATTGAATTAGAAAATATTTGGCATGTGTCGCACTTCTGCACTAATTCATCTGAATCAGAGGCGATGGTCGGCCAATAATAACCAACAAGGAGAACTTTTCGTATCAATGTTTTGTAGCCACAGTGTGCTGACCCTTCCGCATCATGCAACCGTGAGAGTATCAATTGCGATTCATCATTCCCTAAGAAACGAAGTAAAGGCCGGCTAAAATATTTCTTATACAATTCATCTCTGAGTACCACATACCCATATACCTTGAATCGTATTCTTTTAGCCATTACTTTATCAACTAATATGTCGATATCTAAGAACTTTTGTATCTCACTTCTCCAGTCTTTCACTATAGTTGTGGAAATGTGGAAGGCCTCAACACCTTCTTCAACTGGTTCAGATCTCTTAATAATTGATGGTTTTTCTTGGACGACTATCCATGGGTACTCCTCTGAGTAAGATGCTCTGGCCAACGAATCAACCACTGAATTTCCAGCCCTATGAACATGTTTGTATCTGAGATCCTTGATACTCAAGGTTAAGGCCTTCAAAACCCCCAGATTTTTACTAAATGATCTTTTCTTGCCTCTTACCGTCCAGAAGCATGGTTCACCAGAAGTTATGAATCAGTTATCAACCTGACTCTTTTAGATCCACATAGTTTTGCAAGTCTTAAGCCAACCAAAGCAGTTTTGTACTCTGCTTCATTATTTGATGCTTTAAACCCAAATCATATAGCTTGATACATAGCAATTCCTTTTGGAGATGTTAACAGTACTCCTCCACCACAACCAGATGAACTTGAACCCCCGTCAGTTCGGAATACCCACTCTAAGCCAGATTCTTCTTTTATATCCATTTCATTCCGATCGGAGTTGAATTCGACTAAACAATCAGCTAATGCTTGTGCTTTGATAAGAGTTTTTGGTTCAAATTCAATATCAAAGTCTCCAAGCTCCACCAACCACTTCGTCATACTTCCGGACACATCAGGCCTTTGTAGCATGTTCTTCAACGGAAAAGATGTTCGTACCACAATTGAATGAGCCTGAAAGTAAGGCCTCATTTTTCGTGCAGATGTTACCAATGCAAGTGCCAACTTTTCTAACTTGAAGTACCACTTCTCTGCATCCAGAAGACTATTACTTACATAATAAACCGGCTTCAGAACATTTGACTCTTCTCAGATTAAGATCGCACTCACCGCGAAATCTGACACTACCAAATAGATAAACAACTTCTCCCCCGGATTTGGCTTGGTCAGGATTCCGGGAATGAAATGTATTCTTAAATCTGGTTAAAGCATTCGAACATTCTTGAGTCCAATCAAAGCAATTTTTTTTCTCAGTACCTAGAAGAAAGGGGCGCATTTGTCTGAGGACCGCGATATGAACCTGTTCAACATTGCTAACCTTCAAGTTAGGATTTGTACCTCTTTGATTGTTCTTGGTGGGGCCATAGTACACATAGCATTTAGCTACATCAGATCGGCTTCAATTCTCCGCTCACTGACTATGTAGTCCAAAACATTTCCGGATCTTACCCCGAACGTGCATTTATCTGGGTTTAATTTCAAATTTATCTTGGTCAAATTGACAAAATTTTCTTCCAAATCAACTAAATGATTCTTGTCTGTAAAGCTATTGATTAACATGAGTCTGCGATAATTCTTTTAACCCATTAATAAAAAAATAGAACCCTCTCATTGAAAAAGAATGAATTGAAGATACATGAGAAACTCATACGAAAAAAAGTGCTAGAAAAACAAAAATTGATTTACAGGGTAGGCTTCTTTGATCTTTAATTTTTTATTTATTTCATTAAAATTCCAAACATTTGTACTACCTTCAAAAATATCCATAGTGTTTGATTGTGGACCCTCAACAAATCAAATCGAGCCACCAAAATCTAAACATTTTAAATAAAAAATGAATTGATATAATCCATAAACATTATAGATTATATTAGTTTCTTTTAAGATGTGAAGTTAAATAAGGAGTATTAATGATTAAAGAAGGAATAGAATGAATCATAAATATTTTAGATTCTACCATTTGTATAAGTGTAATTCTATGTATGATAAAACACTTATATAATTATTCCAAAATCCGATTTAATCTCAAACATAAAAATTATAATATATATGATGTGAAGATAAACTAAAATATGTTTAAATATTTTCATCGCCACGTAATAATTTGGAAGCTGAGGTAGTGGACATTTTCGGGGAGTGTATAGTTATTAATTGGCTAAAAGATATTTAATGTGATGTGAATAATATAGGTTTTGGTTTTGTTATGTATCCCTAGTCCTTTTTTTACTAACCACAAATACAAATAAAAACAACATATTTAATAAAAGATAACAATATTTGTTTATTTTAATAAACATATCAAATATGGTACAGAACCCAAATACATAATAACCAAAATACGTTCGTTTTATTTCAGCTTTTTATAAATATCCGTTCGATTTTTTGTTTTAAATATTATGATTTTGGATTCGGTTCGGTTCAGAATGAAAAATTAAATAATATCTATAAAAAAACTGAATAACCAATAACATTTTTAAATATGCATAGTTTTCGATTCCATTCATTTCGGTTTTATTCCAGTTCAATTTTTTTCGATTCCCAAACTAAATAGCTACGAATTGTGAAGAACTGTTAAAAAGCCGAATTGCTTGTAGTCCATTCTTGAAAAAAGAAGTACGTACTTACCTAGAGAGATAAGGGAACAGGCTGGCAGTGGCAATAAAGACAAAGAGGTTGATGTGTGATTAATAATTATAGAAAGATCTGCGTGCCCATTATAAACCTGGATTTTGCCTTTCTGAGGTACCGCCATAGGATATAAAGTAAACCATGATGTCATTATTAAGCATCACTCTCTCGTTTTACTTGCTCATTAATCAATTGTTTATATCTACTTATACCGAGAAAATAATAGAGGTTGATGCACACTATCACCATCACCGTCGCGATCGAAGAGCAGCTTTAATAGATTGTACTCCTAAGCTCTTTGTATATCCGAATTGAATCATTTTTTAATACGACCTCGGACCTATACAATTTTGAATTCTATCTAAATCCATACAATATGTTGAGGTGGTTCTGGAACCACGGTTTAAAGCTGACAGTCTGTTTAAGAACTGACGGTTTACTTGCGAAACTGACCTATTAGGACTGCAAACTGGCAGGACCGTAATCCGCCAGGACCGCAAACTATTAGGACCGCCAGACTGCCAGGACCGCATAAGGAGTAAATTGGCAGGACCGCAACCCGTCAGGACCGCAAACTATTAGGACCGCCAGACCGCCAGGACCGCATAAGGAGTAAACTGGCAGGACCGCAACCCGCCAGGACTGCGAAACCACGGTTTATTTGTAAAAAATGGCGGTTTATTGGTAAATATTATAAATGTTCTATTTATTTTATAACCAAAATGTTATATTTAAAAAATATTGAGATATTGCATATTATTATAGGGTTACTATTACATTTTGGTTACGATTAATTTGTTTTGGTTATTAATATTTTAAGTGTTGTAATTATTATATAGTCCAAAATTTTAAATATTACTTATGTTATTATCACATTGTGAATATTATTATTATGTTTTTAGATCTAATATTAGTAGTGTTGATTTTAATATTACAAACCAAAACTATATCTTATCATGTTAAAATATTACAAATTCTAGGGTTATAATTTTAATATTACATTTTGATTACTATTGTGATTTGGTTTTAAATATTACAAGTGTTTGTTATTATTTTTTAAACCAAAATCATATTTTATCATGCAAAAATATTACAAGTTATATTGTTATAATTTTAATATTACATTTTGAATTTTATTATTGTGATTTGGTTTTAAATATTACAAGTGTTATTTACTATTTTTAGGTTATATTGTTATAATTTTAATATGACATTTTGAATTTTATTATTGTGATTAGGTTTTAAATATTACAAGTGTTATTTGTTATTTTTAAGTTATATTGTTATAATTTTAATATTACATTTTGAATTTTATTATTGTGATTTGGTTTTAAATATTACAAGTGTTATTTGTTATTTTTAAGTTATATTGTTATAATTTTAATATTATATTTTGAATTTTATTATTGTGACTTGGTTTTAAATATTACAAGTATTATTTATTATTTTTAAGTTATATTGTTATAATTTTAATATTACATTTTGAATATTATTATTGTGATTTGGTTTTAAATATTACAAATGTTATTTATTATTTTTTAAACCAAAATCATATTTTATCATGGTAAAAGATTACAAGTTATATTGTTATAATTTTAATATTAACTTTTGAATTTTATTATTGTAATTTTAATAATGATTATAAAATTATTATTACATTTTGGTTAGTATTAATTTGTTTTGGTTATCACAAACATCATTCATAACAAGTGAAAATTAGCGGATTGGTGAGTATTAGTAAGTCTATGATTTATAGGCATTTTAAAACTTAAAACAACGTTTTTTAAATATGCAATAAAATACTAATCGAAACTAATTAATATCGCAAATAATAAAAACTAAATTTAGACTAATACCAACTAATACAACTAATAACAAGCAATAACAACTAACAACAACTAATAAAATTAGAATTAAAAGAACTAATTTAAATTACTATAACAATTAAATAACTTGATAAATTATACGAAGCTCTTAATTGAGCTATTATAATGTTATCCCAACGTTATTTAAGTGTTTTTATCAAATAGAAACAATTTGCGAAAAATAAAATCAAACAATTCCGAAAGTAGGACTACAATATGTAAAATAAGAAATTTGAGTTTTCTAGAATATTTAGAACAAGTAGAGAGATTTAGAGAGACATAGAGAGTAGTATATGAATTTATGAGTTTGTATTTGGGGTCTCCTCTATTTATAGAGGAGACCAAAAAAAAAAATAAAAAAAACGAAAAAAAAATTCCGGACCATCCGGACAGATCTCCGGACGCCAGGACCGGAAATTCGGGCCATCCGGAGATCTGTCCGGATGGTCCAGACTTTTGAATTTTTTTTGAATTTTTTTTTAGAATTGTTTTTAGAAATTTTTTTAATTTTTTTTAACAACTATGTTTCAAGAAGTGTTTATTTTGTTTCTTTTTTTTATTAAATGTTATTTAAATCACTTTCACTTTCAATTTTTATTTTGTTATTTACAAGTAATTTAAGTTTATGCATATAATTATACAATTCTAAAATTTTTAAATTTAAACTTCTAATATTGAATAGTTCGAAAATACAATAAACTATATAATTCATCTAACCATAAACACTTCAAGCTTGAAATAATCTAAAGAATCCCCTAATAATTTAAAATTAGAATACAATTATATGTCTAATAGGTATATATAATTTAATATGTACATAATATTAAATATAACATCTTAAATATTTAGTATGTTCAAACATTATACAAATCATTTTACAATTATATTGTTTACGATATCTTGTTTAAGACAATCAAATTTTTATTTTTATATTTTTACAATTATTGAAAGTTGTAATCAAAATACAAGTAGATGGATATATTTTATTTAATATCTACATAATATTAAATAAAATATCTTAAATACATAAATATAAATATATAATCAAACGTATCAAAATCAAATTAGAATTATTTTTTTAAAATGTAATTGATTGATTATAAAATTTCGATTAAAATGATAACATATTTAAATTAAAATACTTGAAATAGCATAATTAACTCGTGTATATGGTACATATCTCAATTATTGAAATTAGATTCAATTAACACTTACAAATTAATTTTAAATAACATTATAAAATATTATGATAAACGGTTCTTAAATGGTTTGGCTGGTGGTTTGAAGTGATAAACAGTTCTTAAATGGTTTGTCTGGTGGTTTTAACTGACGGTTTAACTGCGAAACTGGCCCATTAGGACTGCAAACTGGCAGGACCGCAACCCGTCAGGACCGCATAAGGAGCAAACTGGCAGGACCGCAACCCGTGGTTCTGATTTAAACGGTTCCGATGGTTCGCGGTTCAGACCGTTTGCCACCCCTAGGTAGGAATGGTCTTGATTAGGCGATTAGAAAAATATTAATAAGTTTAATTATATTTTAAAAATGGGCGAGACTATTTCGAGATTCTATTTAGCCGTAATGAGATCCTTTTATAATGATATCTATGTTGGCTATAATGCGACTCGAAAAATGATCAATTTACTTTAATATAAAATCTGTATTTTAGGCAAACCTCATTTTTTCTCTCTTCTCTTCACCAAAACCTTTCAAAATCGGCAAATAAAAAAACTCAAGATTTCTCAAAATCCAAAGTCACAAAAACGTTAAGGTATGAATTTTATACATATTCATGTAATTTTTATGCAATTTAGTTACGTAATTTTAGTGATATTTAGAGTTATAGGTTCTGCCTCAAAAGTCGAATTTTCATCTATTGTTTGTTGTTGTTTTTTGAAAATAACTTGTAGATATGTGTTTCTCTATTGATTATCCACGTTTTGGTATGAATTTTGTTGATTTTGGTTGAGTATTTAAGAATATAGGGTTCATGGGTGTTGATTTTTGGGGCAATTCACGAACGCCCAATGCCCGAATTTGGGAAAATTGCGAGTTGGGGATATTGCGATGAAGGAACTCACAATTTCCCAAAAATTGTGAACTTGGCTTTCGCAATTTTGGCGAAATTGCGAGTTCAGTCTTCGCAATTGTTGCGGTTTCATGCATTTTTTTGTCTTACATTTATGTATCTAAAATGCGTTGTTTTTTCAATTTCAGGATGCCTCGCAAAGCACATACTCCACTTCACCAGTCAGGATTAGATAGTAATACGGAGGACCATGAGCTTGTTTCGCGGTCACGATCACGGTCAGGATCACGGTTAGTTAGGCGTATGCCTCGCACCTCCACTCATGCGCTTACTATAGACCTTGGGCTTGGGAGTCTTGATCAGCATTTCCGTAGGGTTAATTCCCACGTGACGGGTCTTTATCCAAACTATAGACAGCACGATGCATACAATGTCTTCATGGGAGACGTAAGTTATGTTTTGTTTAATGTGCAATGAATACTGATCAATATTTTATATAATGTTTATTTTACTGAAATATTATGTAGGTTCGTTGACCGTCGAGGTGCTACTCGATGTACGATACCCATCATGCATGGGATCTTGTCAGGCACGACAGGGTGAGAGAGCAGGTTATGATATCTTGCTTTGCTCCCCCCGTCGGTGTCTTGGAGCGTTGGAGCACCAACGTGCACTTAGTAGATGCCTTCATCGAGAGGTGGCATTCAGAGACCAACAGTTTCCACTTCTCGTTTGGAGAGATGACCGTGACATTAGACGACTTCCATGCTATCACCGGTCTTCCGGTCACATGTGATGATCTTGTTATTCAGTCGTTTCCTAGTGATGACCAGCGTTTAGCTTGGTATTCTAGTTCACTAGGTATACCACTTGATGATCTTAGGACCGAGTTAGCGAGCAACAGGGGGGGGGGGGTAGTTCTAGATCTGTGCGCTTACAGTTTTACGCGAGCAGTACATGCAGCCCCATATGACGGATGAAACTATGTCTGATGATATGGTAGAGTGTGTCACTAGGGGTTATTTTCTCCACATGTTAGGGTGTTGTGTTTTGGCGAACGAAACGGGGAACAGTATATCCTTAGATTATTTACAGTTCGTAGTGGGGTATAGGTCATCTGTTAGATATAACTAGGGCAGCATATATTAGCTCAGATGTATCACCATCTAGGGAATTCTTCCATGCACAAGACTTTAGGGATATTTGGTTTCGTTGCAATGGTGGAAGCGTGAATATACGATCACTTATGCTCCTTATTGCCGACGCTCAACACTCTTTATGATCCTTGGATGCCTACTATGTACAAATACGCACTTGTACCGTATCGCGCGGATGATGAGACTCGTATCAACATCCGCCACACATTATCCTCAATGATGGAGCGAAATGCAAGTTATCTGCTTTATGTATTTGTTTATTTGTCATCATTTTGTTATTAGTTATCGTTAATGCAATCATTTTAATTTGTTTTTCGTAGTTCGGGTTCATGCCTTACAGGGAGATACGCGAGCATTTCTCTTTCTGCGATGTGGCATGGTAGACCATACGCTGAAGGCGTTTGACATAGTCGAGGCGTATTATCCATTGCGGGTCACCCGTCAGGTTGGTCATGGTGAGAATTATTTTGGACTGAGGGTAATTTTGTTAGGTGTTTTAGAGAATTTCAAGGGTATTAAATGTTTGGGTGTTTTGTAGTGAGAGATTTAAGCTGTCTGATTGTATTAAATGTTCATTACCCTCATTAATGAAAGTGGTTGGGTATTTATACCCTTAATTATGGACCCATGGGCTTTCGGGTCAAGTTGTAAAACCGGGTCAAGTTTAAGGACTCATAAGTTCTTAAGTAGATTAGCACCTAGCTTAGTCAAAAGGTGTTTAGTGTTTTAGTACTTTTGTCCTGTCCGGATAGTTCAGTGAGCACCTATTATCCGAATTACCCCTGTCCGGTTTTCTCAGTGAGCAGTGGTGAATAATTCCAGACTCATCAGTAGCCCATTTTTTAGGTTTTGTCAAAGATCTTTGGCAGGACTAAAAAACTCATTTAGCCAACAACAACATTTTCCGGGTCGCTCATGTATTCAGTTCAAGGTTTATCCGGACTGAATCCTTCTCAGAGTTCCAAGAGTTTTCTCTGGATCGTGGGATACGTATCGCACTTTGATTCGTTCTACCAGCCGCTTTCTTCCTAAAACGGCGCTCCCACTAAGCCCAAAAAGCAACTCCTGCATTTAATGTTTCTTACGTCAGCGCCGCCTTCAATCATTACATAAGTCTTTTCGTTTTCTCATAGGTATCAATAACTTTTTGCCTCACTAGTATAAATTATTTTCCTTTACTGTTTCACCATCTTCATCATTTTGCAATTTCTTCTCTCAGAGCTTTTTACCTCTCCTTTCAAAACTTCTCTTGGGTATTTTTATGTTCACAGCGAGAAACGCTCTCGTGAAAGGTGGTTGGCTAAATCTTTCTGAACTAGAAAAAGCACAAAAAGTTGAACATGAGAAACGTATCACTGTTGGCCTTCCAGTCTCTCCAAGCAGTAAACCTGATTTACCATCCTTAGAAGCTGATCAAGGATCATCGTCTGCCAAAAACACAAAACCTAGACGTTTATTCCAACCAAACCTCTCGCTAATCCCTTCAGGCTCCTCGGTTCAAAAGTCTCAGCCTTCTACCGTGCAAGAGAAAGTAGTATCGAGTGTTAGAAGGCCTTTTCCGTTTATTGCTATGGGTCAGACATTGAGAAATCCCTAGAGAAAACTAACCATCGCTGGACAACGCGCCTGGTAAAAGGCCAAGCAACCGGCTCACAACCCAAGTCCTCAAAGTCTGCAACCAAAGATAAAGCCTCCGGATCGGAGGCATCTATTAGAGCCCCAAAAGATAAACCCTCCGGATCCGAGGCTACCGAAATCACTTCTCATACCAAGTCCTCCGTAGCTGAGCCCCAACCGGACACCAGACTCTTAAGAGAGACTAACGCTCAACCGTCCGAACAAACTGCTGAGCCACAAGCTAGCACTCTTCCATCCACAACGACTGATAAAACTTCCACAATGATGTAATATGTGATGGAGGCTAGTGTCGAAGTGGCTCCATTTGAAACTGAAGCCTCCGGGAAAACTGGAGATGCTGCCTCTGACAAAAAGGGGAAAGGCAAGGAAAACGTCTGCATGACCCATCCAGATCTGCCGGAGAGTCTGGAAGGCAAAGTGGGACCTTGTTTTCACAAGGTCAATGTGAAGTATCTGCTGGCTATGCAGAACATTAAATATGTCTATAATCACACCGCTGAGCTGGGCCGGATCCGAACCAAGTGGGGGATCCCTGAATCAGTTAAGGTGAGGATACCAGTCACACCGGAAACTCCGATGGACTGCAAGCTCAACGAGATCGTCATCTATACTGAGCTGTTCAAATGGGGGCTCAGATTCCCCTTGGATCCAGAAATCGTCAGGTATCTCCACCTGATTAAACTCTATCCAAGCCAACTGAGTCCAAATGCTTGGTATACTCTCCTCGCCTGCATTACGGCTGTCCGGTATTCCTCTCCCAATGGAGCAGTTTGCTGCAGTGGCCAGTCTTTGTAAAAACCATCATATCCCATTCTACCACTACAATATGGGATACGACTTTAAAGTGGTGGACGACCTGCTTGAGTCAAAGAAAAACTGGAAACCCAGTTTCTATTCATTAGTGGGACGTGGGAGAATGAGAAAAAAATCAAGGCTGGCATCAATCCTAATATGCTCACTAGCAGGTGGAAAAGCTCAGGTAAGTATTTTACTATGTTTGTCTTTCTCATTTTGTAAAAAATTTATTCCTGAATTATTTCTTCTTTTATGTCAGTATTGCCGAAAAAGTTCTCCGACTATGTGGAGGAGGGGCAGACCACGTGTGCCAAACTAAATGCCTGGGTTGCTGATCGTTGGGGGAACGCTTTCCACGACTGATTTACCTCATGCAACTTGGTGAGGTCCCACCTCTGGAACACAACGGGCCAGAGAGATCTCACTTGGGAGGAGTTGACTACACCACCTCCTTCGGCCGTTATACTTAAGAGAACGGAGGAGAAAGACGGTAAATTGGCCTTGATCTCCAGAGCCAAAGCCCCAAGAAAAATGAAACTAAAGAAGGGGAAGAAAACGTTGGCTGCAGTAGTGGCCGTTTGGGGTGCTGCAGAAGAGATTGCTCCGGAGAGCCAAGGAGAGCAGGTCCAAGGAGGGATTGATGCTACTTTGCTTAAAGTAGCTGAGGACGAGTCCATTAAGGAGGCAGGTGAACCCCTAAACCAACCAAGGCCTCCTTAAAAAAGATCTAAAGAGGGGAGCTAGCAGCGATGAGAGGACTGCTAAAAAGAAGAAAGTCTCCTTGGGGGATGAAGTAGTCCTCCTCCCTTCAGAGCCTCTACCTCCAGCCGATCCAACTGACCCTACCCTGGCAGAGCAAATCCCCATTGATTTACACATCGGAGAGGGTACCGAAGGAGATTTGGAAGGAGTAGACATTAGTGGCCTCCAAAACACTGGCTTTTATTTCGGAGAGTTTGAAAAAGACGACTTTGCTGGCCCCTACATTCCCTCAAGCTCCTCCAATATGGTGACTTTTAATGATAAGTCTTTCACTGTCTCAGGGAAAAATGATTCGGTGATTCATTCTCTGTTGGGCCATATTCAGCCAATGCTCAATTTGGAGAGGCAAGTAAAGAGTCAATCTGCCCTCATCAACACCCTCAACAATGACAATGAGAGTTTTTCCACTGACCTCTTTAATGCCAACCAGAGTATTGAGGCATTAAAGAAAGAACTTGAGGATATGAAGAAGGAAAAAGAAGATCTGGCAACCAAGCTGGTCACTTCGGAGACAGCTAGCACAGAGCTCCGAACCAAATGCTCCAGATTCGAATGAGATCTTTCCACCATGAAGGGAGACATGAAGATCAAGGACGATGCCATTCAAACCTTGTCCGGTGACAATAATTCTCTCGAAGAGCCCGTGTCCAGGGTCACCAAGGAGAAAGATGACTTGGTGAAAGAGCAGGAAAAGACAATCCAGGCCAAGATTAATGCGTATACCAATAAGGTGATAGACTCTCTGGAAGTAAGAGATGCAGAGGTCAAATCTGATATGGTACTTCTTGTCCACCAGAAATTTCTGAAGAGAACCCTTGGAGATTTATGGAGATATGTAGAGTATGAGGACCTCCCGTTTCATACTATGCTAGAAGGTGATCGACAAGGGTATATTAGTGGAATAGATTCCACTACTGATGAGGAAGAAGGAACCAGAGAGAGTTCCAGTCACGAATCCAAAGATCCAAAAAAAAAAGATGATGGAGGAACATCGAAGGGGAATTAGCCCTGATGTTTTAACTATCTTTTTCTTATTTTGTTTTTCTTATCCTTATGAAATACTAAAGTCCTTGGATGGCCAAAGCATTTTTGTAACTGTGTCTGGTTTGAGTCCGGTTAAGACTTTCTTTAAACTCAAAGTCCTTGGATGGCCAAGGCATATTTTATGTTTTAATATCATCATCCGGTTGTAGCCGGATAGGTTTACTTTGCTAAATTTTTGCTTTGTTTCATATTTGCTTAATTTCAATGGCTGGTGTTTAAAGAGCCTTTATTTATTTTACAAGTATTTAAGATGAGGGTGTTTAAAATCTCCAATGACAAATGTTAAATGGTCATCATTCCACCAGATCAATCCAATCTGCCAAAGATCCTTAAAAGACTTTAAAGAAACTATAAATCAAACCACTCCAAATATTCTAAGAAGGCATCAAATTTTATTGACAAAACCCGGATACCTCAATAAAACCTTCCCGCGCCACCAGGGTAGGAAAGAGTATGCCCTCTAATATTTACATGGACTTTAAACAAGTAAATATTTACACAGCTTTCATTCCAGATATAACCGGAGGTGCTAAATGTTCCAAGGGTGGTTTAAGATTCTTCCATCTTTGTTTTGAAGCCTGTATGTCCCAGGCTTAAGTTTCTCAGAGACCTCATAGGGCCCTTCCCAGTTTGGAGCTAGCTTTCCGAACTGCTTCTCTTTAGTATGCAAGAATACATTTCTCAATACTTTGTCCCCTGGTAAAAAATCCATTCTTTTGATGTTGGAAGCAAATCTGCTCCTCATCAAGCCTTGATAATGGGTGGCTCTAAGATGAGCCTTAACTCTTTTTTCTTCTATTATGTCCAATTGACTTTTGATTGCCACTTCATTAGCCTGTTTGGAAAAATTATGGATTCTGTATGATGGAAGAGTTGCTTCTACAAGAGAAATGGCATCCATCCCATATACCAAGGCAAAAGGAGATTCTTGTGTAGCAGCTCCAGGAGTAGCCTGGTACGCCCATAATACTTCTTGTAAATAGCTTGGCCACTATCCTGCAGTCCCTTCTAAATTCTTTTTGAGACCGAACATAATGGTTCTGTTTGCCACTTCAACTTGACCATTCTCTTGTGGGTGGAAAGGCGAAGATAAGCAATGCTGAATGCCCCTAGAGGCACAGAAACTCCCCATATCCTTGTTATCAAATTGTGGCCCATTATCTGTGGTTATCTTTTGTGGAACCCCAAATCTGCAACAAATATTAGACATGATAAATTTTATAACAGATTTTGAAGTAGTTCCTACCAAGGGGGCTGCTTCTATCCACTTGAAAAAATAATCAATGGCTACAATAATAGTTCTGCACCCTCCGGATGCTATCGGTAAGGGCCTTACTAAATCCAGTCCCCAACGAGCAAAAAGCACTGGCTTAGAAATCGACTCCAGTGGGACAGTCGGGATATGAATTTCATTACCATATATTTGGCATGGGTCATATTTCTTTACCAACTCCTTGGTATCTGCCATTATGGATGGCCAGAAGTATCCGACCAAAAAAACCCTTCGGGTTAAAGCTCTATAGCCACAGTGTGCTGATCCTTCACCATCATGTAGTTCAGATATCGCAATTTGGGACTCTTCAATCCCCAAACAACGCAAGAGAGGTCTACTAAATGACTGATTATAAAAGATGTCTCTTATGATTAAAAAACCACGAGCCCTATGTTTCATTTTCCTTGCCACAACTTTCTCCGGAGGCAAAATGCCATCAGAAGTATATTGAAGAAATGGATATCTCCAGTCATTGGGTTGAGCCACTTGTATACTTAAATTTTCCTCCTCTTCCTTGCCCTGATTGGGTTGTATGGATGGACATTCTTGCACATGAATCCATGGGTAGGACTCAGAGTATGTTATGGTTTCCAAGGAGTCTGTTAGTGTGTTCTCCGATCTAGGTATGTGCTCATAGATGACATTTTTGAAGTTAGCTGCCACTTCTTTAAGGATGAACAAGTATTTAATCAACTGCTCATTTTTAGCCTCATATTGACCTTGGGAATGGTGGATAAGAAGCTGAGAATCACTCATTACCCTAACTCTTTTAGCCTCACACAGAAAGGAAAATATCAGATCAGCTATAGCAGCTTCATACTCGGACTCATTATTAGAATCCCTAAAAGCAAAACATATAACCTGGTATAACTTATCGCCATATGGAGAGGTTAAACATATCCCAGCACCACAACCCATGGTACTCGATCCACCATCTGTCTGGACAAGCCATACCTTCTTAGTTTTCTCCTCTACAGCTTGCTTAGTACTTCTGTCTGAATGGAACTCAACTAGGAAATCAACAACAGATTGAGCTTTGATTGCAGTCCGAGAGGCGAAATCAATATCATAATCACCCAATTCTACTGACCACTTGGTCATCCTGCTTCATATGTATGCCTTCTGAAGGATATTTTTCAAGGGAAAAGACGTCCGGACGACAATGTAATAAGACTAAAAATAAAGCCTTATTTTTCTGGCATCAATTACCAAAGCTAATGCTAGTTTTCAAGTTTTAAGTACCTTTTTTCACCATCCATCAGGCTCTTGCTGATGTAATATACCGAACGAGGATAACTGTTCACCTCTCTTAGTAGCACCGCACTTATAGCACATTCGGACATTGCTAAATATATATATACAATGTTTCTCCATCAATAGGTTTGTAGAGATTTTTGGAGGAAGATAAATTGTTTTTTATTTCATTGAACGCCTGGTCACACTGTGGAGACCAATTAAAGCCTTTAGCACCCTTTAAAGTCTGAAAAAATGGGGCACACCTATCCAAAGAACTTGAGATAAAACGATTTAAAGCAGCTAACTTTCCTGTCAACCTTTGCACTTCATTAATATTCCGAGGAGGATCCATTTGTAATAAGGCATCAAGCTGGTCTGGATCAGGCTGTATCCCTTTCTCACTTATCACATACCCCAAAAAATTTCTGGACTGCACTCCAAAGACATATTTTTCTGGATTTAATATTAAATTAACCTTTGCAAGGTTGGCAAAAGTTTCTTGAAGATATGCTAAGTTTAATTCTTCTTCCATACTCTTTACCATCATGTCATCAATATATACTTCATATTTCTGCCAATTTGATCAGCGGACGCTTTATTCACAAACCTCTGATAGGTAGCCCCAACATTCTTCAACCCAAAATGCATCATCTTGTAACAATGGAGGCCCATATCTGTAACAAAAGTAGTGTGTTCCTGGTCCTTCAGATCCACTTGAATCTGATTATAACCGGAGAAGACATCCATGAAGGATAATAACTTGTTCCGATATGTGGAGTCTACCAACTGATCCTTCCGGGGGACTGGATACAGATCTTTTGGGAAATCCCTATTGAGGTCAGTAAAGTCGATACACATACGCCATTTCTCATTCTTCTTTTTTACTAACACTGGATTGGCTGTCTATTAAGGGTATTGAGACTTCTTTATGTGCCCCATTTTGGTAAGCCGGTCAACCTTTTGAACTATGACATCAATTTTTTCTTTAGAGAAAGCTCTTCTTCTCTTCACAACAGGCGCTACATCTCTCCGGATGGATAGTTGGTGTGATATAACATTCGCAGGCACTCCGGTTACATCAGCACTACACCAAGCAAAAACATGTTGGTGGTTTGCCAAAAAGGACAACACTTTATTCTTCAATTCTGGTGTCATCTTAGATCCAATTTTGACATTTCTTCCTTCAGCCAGAGATTGGGTTTCAACTTCTTCAATTGGTATCAAAACACCCGGGGTCTCTCTAGGGTTATCGATTTCACCCTCACCCACAGAGGGCCCCAACAGCTGCTAATCTTTGTTTACCCGGACTGCCCCCAGACTTTTAAGGGCAAGCGCAGTTGCATAACATTTCCTTACTATTTTTTGGCTACTCCGGACAACTCCCACTTGTCCTTGAACATCATATTTTAAACATTGGTGAACTGTTGAAGCCACAACACACATCCTGGAGAGCCAGGATCTTCCCAAGATCGCATTGTAACACGTGGGACAATCTACCACAACGCAAAGTACCCTGACCATCTTTTTGAAAGGGCCCTTGCCCAACAAAACCTCTTCCTCAAACTCCCCGAACACGTCCGCAGAGCTTCCAGTGAAACCCACAATGGACCTGTTTGAACGCTACATTACTGCTGGATTATTCATCTGTTTATAGGAACTTAAAAAGAGAATGTTGGCTGAGCTGCGAGTGTCAACCAAAATTCACCTGATATCATTGCCCCCAATCAATTCTCCTATTACCACAACATCTTCATGAGGACTAGTTAGTCCCTTAAGTCATCTTTATAAAAAATAATGAAGGGTAAAGGAATTTGGGATTGATAGGAGGACATGCCTCCCTCTAACTTAGTAGCCATAGTGGGAACATGCCTCTTACTTGAAGAAGGAGTTCGCGCAGTCATTGTGTCTCCCCCAAATATAGTAAGCGACTCAAAAAAACTTATGAGCCCAGATACTGTCTTGGTATGTTCTTTTATGACACCCACCTTATTCCGGGCTGGATCAGGATCCAAATACTCTGTTTCTACATCAAATCTTTCAAAGATTACCATGGCCCCGTCCGGAGCTGATGTCCCTACATTGTTTGTTGGGCCTGTCCGATGAGCATTATCAGACATATTCCCACTTCTTCTCTTGACATAAGCACCTAATTTTCATTTTTCAATCAGATTCCGCACCTCTTGTTTCAAAGCGATGCAATCTTCTGTCTTATGGCCAATATCATGATGATATTGACAAAAATAAGTATTACGGCTTTCCCTAGGAGATTGAAGCGTTGCCAGCTTCCTAAAATGTACCTCATCTTTTGTTTTGTCATAGATGGTTGCCACATTCTCTTTTTAGTTAGCAAACCACTCCGGCTGGACCCAAGGTACTCGTTTATTTCTAGATTGCTTGCTCTGTGCTGGAGTTGGGTGAGATTGAGTCTACTTGGCCCTGTTGGGACACTGTCCGGCTTCCTTAGCCTTGTATCCTGACTGATTCTGGTTTGGTGTAGCTGGGGAAGACCTCACTTTCCTGTGCACCCTATTCTTTTTCGTTTCATCTACATTGATTTGCTTTCCCACCTGGTTTAGTAAACCACCCCACGTCATGGCCTTCTTCCTAGTTACCGAATCGGCCAGATTCCCAGAGCTTAATCCTTGTCTCAGAGAAGCTATTGCTACTTGTTCAAAGCAATCAGCTAACCCATTCTTTGTGTTCACAAACCGACTTATATAGTCTTTTAGTGATTCATTTGGCTCTTCGGCATAATGGATAATAGTGTCTCCGTTGCCCTTCACCTCCTTACTTCCAACAAACTGCCTCCGGAAGGCCACCCAAAACGTGTCAAAGTTTCTGATGCACCCTTGTGGTAAGCTATTGTACCATTTCAGAACACTCACCGTAAAATATTGAGAGAATTCTCTACAGAGAAATTTGTCATCATCGTCAAAATTCATCATAAAGTTTTTAAATTGTTCCAGATGATTGTCCGGATCCTTGCTCCCGTCATACTTTTCCATCTTAGTACTATCAAACCTCTTAGGAAGGTTTCAGGACAGTATTTTGGAGGACAATGGAGATTGTCTCCAATTTCGGCCACGACTAAAGACAGTGTCTTCATTAGGTGTTGCAAAAATACCTGGCTCATCATGGAAAGCGAAGAGATCCATCAGCAGCTGATCCACATGCCTCCGACTATGGCTGTAGCTGTGAGATAAACCTTTTCCCAAATTCCTTTTTAACCTCCCATGCTTGTCCTTCTTTCTTGAATATTTTTTAACCAACTTTTGCTTCTTTTTGGATCTGCCCTCATCACTGCTGGATGACAGGGACTCCTCAAGTTCATCATCATTCGAGGAGCTACTAGAGGACTCAGACTCCAAGCTCTCCACCGGTTTAGAACGGTGAGACTTCTTGGAGCTGGCATGAGTATTTTTAGTACTCAAGAGAGTCTTTGCTGATGGTTCATTCTCCCTTGGATTGTCAGTGTGGTGAATGGCTGACACTTTCGATTTTTATTTCAAGCCTAACTCCGCCTTTTTAGCAGCTCTCAAGGCTTCTATTTCAAATTTCAACCTGTCTCGTTCTTCAATCGTGTACTCATCATTCTCACCCACCACTTCTACTAAAGGTGGTGGTACCGCTTGGTCGTCCGGATTCATCAGAACTGGTTTTTCTTGCTGGTTTTGAATGCTAGATTCAGGCACCTTCCGCTCCCACTGTGGTCTCCAATTTGGCGAGGATTATTTTGGACTAAGGGTAATTTTATGAGGTGTTTTAGAGAATTTCAAGGGTATTAAATGTTTGGGTGTTTTGTAGTAGTGTGAGATTTAAGTAGCCTGATTGTATTAAATGTTCATTACCCTTATTAATGAAAGTGGTTGGGTATTTATACCCTTAATTATGGACCCATGGGATTTCGGGTCAAGTTGTAAAACCAGGTCGAGTTTAAGCACCCATTAGTTCTTAAGTAGATTATCACCTAGCTTAGTCAAAAGGTGTTTAGTGCTTTAGTAGTTTTGTTTTGTCCGGATAGTTCAGTGGGCACCTATTGTCCGAATTACCCCTATCCGGTTTTCTCAGTGAGCTATGGTGAATAATTCCGGACTCATCAGGTCATATTCAGGATATACCACATGGACTTCACCCTGTTTTACTAGCAGACAGGAGGAGGCGTGTCAACACGCGTTATATGTGGGATGAGGGTACATGTAGGTCATGACGGTGGCACGTCGTTGACCCGAGGATTCGTGGTGACACATTTGTAGTCGGTGGTCCTAGTACGTCCTCTTTATACGATGTATGGATCCATGACCACCTATGGTACACCCTCATTGATCCTACATGTGAGTCATCCGTTGCACATATTCCAGATACCCCTAGAGCGATTACGTTGGAGGCACGACTACTTGACATTTGTGATCACGTGATTGATGGATATTCTAGAGCGGGCGAGATGAATGTAGATGAGATGCGTCGAGAGATACATGAGTGTTCGCTTCTGGCGTACCGATACCGCATTATGGAGTGACTGGATTTGTATTGTATGACTACTATTTTATGTTTTGGATTTGGTTTACTCTTAACTGCAGTCGTAGTACATTTTTCTTTGTTATTACTTGAATTTCTTGTGGTTGATTATTTTATTATCAATTTTAGTTTTTAGTTTTCACTTACACTACTAAAAATTCAATCATAAAATAAAGTAACACTTATACCAATATCAGGCTAGAAATACGCAAACAACATAAGACCTAAAACAAAAGGGAATAATTTAGGATGCTCAATCATCAAAGTTATATCCCATATTGTCTTCTCCTTTTCCACAATCTTATCCTCAAGATACGCTACCATATCGGTAGTGATGTAGTCCACCACCGTCATATTTCAGACGGTAGTCGCTTCTTGCTTAATTTTAAATGACAAATACAACAAACGCTGGAGTGGTTTGACAGAAATGTACCGGCGTCTGATTTCATCACGATTGGGCACAATAAGATCTACAGTTCTTCACTTTCGTAGTTGAAATATATCATACACAGGACACGATAAAAAAAAGCATCGCTAGTATCTTCACCCATCTCTCGGCTAGCAACCTTTACCGCCTGAAGCATATGGTAGTCTTCGTCGGGCGTAAACTCCATGTGTAAAAGTATTAATGTTTTTGTTTGATTATGTTTTTTAATGTTAGATGCTTGTCATGTTCCATGATATTACATGTCCTTTTATAGGTGGTTAAAATTTGGCGGGAGTCCCATTTGGCAGGGGCATCATTTGACGGGAGTTCCTTTTGGAGAATTTCCATATTGGGTCTCGTTATAGTGCAAACCCTAATAATAGAACCCCCGCTATATTGAGACCCTTAATATTTAATGGTTGAGATGCCTGTACGATTTACTATAATATAATAAATAAATCTAGATTATTTAATTTGTTTATAATTAAATATCTATATGTTAGATTTCACATATGCGTATGGAACGTGTTTATGGGATGTTACGTGTGTTTTGAGCTAAAAGATATGAGAGTAGTTTTGGTGAAAATAAACATGTTGGTACAATTAAACTCTTCAATTTAGAAGCCAATTATAAACGCAATCAATCAATCATTCTACAATAAAATTTATCCATGATCTTGTTGTTGTTTTTTATGTTTTCCTTTTATAATGGTGTTTTTTATGTTTTCATTTGATTATATCTTTTGTTTTAGTAGGTTTGTCCGTCAAGTCCGTTTTAATTTTTAGATTTCTAGTCTATATTTTTTGTTGTTTAAAGCTAGTTTGAAGGTGTTTTTACCATATTTTGGAAGTTTTTTTAGTCTAAATTTTACACCATTCATTGAAAATGACTAATGTATTATATTGGTGAAAAAAATTTGACTTTCGAACTCGGAAAATTAAAAAAAAGAAAAGAAAAATTACAAAATTTCCAGAGACTTTCTCGCGTGGGGAGTGACCATTTTAGCCGAAATCGCGTATACAATATGTCCGATTTTGTCAAAAGTGCAAAGTGAGAATTCGCAATACTGTCCAATTCGCGAACAGTTAGTGCTCAATCTTGGCACGTTCTCGAGTTGGCTGCTCTTTGGTTTGTCAAAATCGAGCGTTCCCAGCTCGCGATTTTGTCAAAATCAGGCGTTCCCACCGCGTGATTGTGACAAACCAAAACACAATGTTCTTCGCAATTCATGATGTTTATAGCGTTGGTTGTGCTATATTCACACTGAATTTTCAAAAAACACGAAATGTACTTCTTCTTGGATTTGGAGATGGTCCGTCAAAGACTCATCCTCCTCCAACAAGAAATCATCCATATTTCAGCTCAACTTTTCTTTTAAATCACTGAAATCCATGATTTTTGGTGTTTTTAAAAAATTTAGCTTAGTTAGAAAGAGAGAGTTGTAGAAAGAAGAAAAAAAAAATTAGTTTTTTGTTTGAACTTTAGTTTTATATATGAAAGGTAAAATGCTCATTTCACATTAATAATTATTTTTTTTGAATAAGAGGTCAATTGTAACAAAAAAGTCTCATTTTAGCCTAATCTTTAAAAATTATACAAAATTGTTTTTAAAATATATAGAATGTTAGCATTTTTCTATATATAAAAATATAAAAATTGTCTTCTAAAATATATAAAATACCAACGTTTTTTAATCGGTTATAATTGTTTAAATACATCGTATTTTTCAAATTAAATATTTAAAATTTGACTTATCATTTTTATAATATATTATTTTTTGCCCCCAAGGGGGTAGCCGAGTTGGTTGAGTATGGCATGCTTGTGAGCAAAGATCATGAGTTCGAGTCCCTCTACATACGCTTTCTCGGCCAAAGCTGCCGCTTTGCGTGATTTACCTTCTGGCGTTGGTTTGGAGGCTATCGCGTCAGACTGATGGTGTACCCTGTGCGCACCCATTACACTCCGAGTAACGACTGCGGGTTCCCACTCTGAATAGCGACTGCGGGTTCCCTCCGAAAAAAGAAAGTTCAATAAAAAATTTGTATTGGCCAATAAATATTTAAAAATTCATATTTATAGATCAAAATATACGCATATATATTTTTGATTGTTTGGGTTAAGCTTTTATTTCCAAATCAGTCACTATTTTTGTCAATTGTTTTACATATATTTTGCCATCCAGCTAAGTTTTGTAGTTTTGGTCTTTATTCAAATTTCGACGTCGATTTTTCCGATTAAAAGTAACATTTCGTTGTCTAAATATTCTTTAGTTGATTTTTTTTAGTTTGAATAGCTGTTGTTTACGGAAAAGGAAATATGCTAAAAGGAAATCGTACAAATACTACATTTAATTTTTCATTTATAGCTATACATATGTGTTATTTGATTCCCTCCATAATTTTACCATATAACATTTCAGATTATGTTGTTTTTAGAATGATTTTTTTATAACTTTATTGTGGATCACGATTAAAAAATTCACATTTTTTATAAATATTGGTCGAGATCGATTGCATTTTAGATTAAAAATATATAATGGAGTATTTGTTAGTTCTTGACTTTTGATTCCTATTTGGTGGTTGATTTAGATTGATATACTATTTTATAGTTTTTTTTATAATATTGTAATATGGTGATCTCAAAAATAATAATTAAGATTTTTCCATCTTATTTTCGAGTGCCATTGAGGTGAACATTTGGAAGTTCTTTTGTTATAGGTTATATTGTACAGATTTACTTCTGGATAAAAATATTCTCCAAAACACACCGATCTTTTTCGGTGGAGAAAACACCTGCCACCATGAATTTGAAAAACGAAAAAGGACTAGTTCATTGTTGTCCGAATCGTTTTTATCATTGAAGCGTTCTTTGTCTTTATCGAACCACTTATCGTTTTTTTCGAAGCATTCATTATATTTGTCGAAGCATTTTTTTTTGTCTTTTTGGTGGATTTGCTTGTTTGGAGGATGCTTGATTTTCAAATTTGCAATTGAATTAAAAAACTTGGACATGTTATTGACGATGTTTAAATGACTCTCTTATTCTTTGTTGAAGGTTATCTTGTGTTTGTGGAGTTGTTTATTGTTCTTCATATTCGTCTTATTTTGCTTTAACTTCATTGGTTGGTTTGTATCTTTTAAGCAAATGATGAGTGAATGAATGTGATTTATTATTATTAAGGATTTTGGTCTTATATTTTTATTTGTAGCTAGTCCATTTAGTCCTTGGTCAAGACTGAAGTTAATTGATATGAAATATTTTATCTTTATTTATTCGAGCGAAACAAATATTGTTGTTTTTGGCGAATGATACTTTTAAGTAATTTTTTTTATACTAAGTAAACTATATAAAAGTGGTGTGTGCTTTTATTCTTAAGTAACTATTTTTTTGAAATTGAGGGGTTCAATTTCATTTATCATTTAATTGTACAAGTGGAATAAAAAATATTAGACATGGATATAATTTATATTTATTACACGCGTGCGTGTATTTTAACTTCCTCAATCATGACATTTTTTTATTTGTATCTGTACCGTTTATTCTCTTTTGATTTTAATTGTTTTTTGGTTAAATATCTTATTTTTGTCGTGCGATTTTATTTTCGTCTTTTTTTTCTCTTTGCACTTCTATCTTTCTCTTAGTTTGTTACAACAAATTTAACAAACTCTTTCCCTTTTGCTAAGAAAAGGAATTTTATCACTCAACACTCGTAATTTTACAAGTAAAGTTCTTCTAGTGTTTACGATATGGTAGAGATGACTCTGCTGGTCGTCGTTGTTTTGAACCCAACAATGGTTGGTGGTTTGAATGAAAACCAAAATCTTGATTTGATAATGCGCTCATACAAATTGTTGTCATAATGTGAGATTTTTTAAGATTTGAAGACTGATGTATCCCTGAAGACGTTCGTCTTCGATTACTCAAGGAGGGAGAAACTTCCATTGATGCTCGTGAAAATGAGGTTGTTTTCTTTTCTTATATTTTTTTTTATCACGAGATTTGTGTCCTACTAGATATTGATATTGTTAGAATTCTTTTATACGAACCAAATTATTTTTTGAGTAAATTGGTTGCCCAATATATGTTATTGTTGCTTTCAACTATCATCTTGTCAAAATAGTTATTTGCATATTCTCTATGAAATATTTTCTGACCGTTGTTACTTTTTCAGATTGAAATAATAATTATTTCTTTTATGTTGGTACTTCTGTAGTTTCGTATATCATTAATGATTTTCCTAGTGTCACGAAGAATCGGAAGAATAATCTTTTCTATGTTAGTGGTAGTTAGGCCACCAAAGTTGAGAATGGCGAGGATATTATCAACCTCTCATGAAATAGAGAACGTGATTATTTCTTGAGCTAGCTTTATTTTATGTTGTATGTTTTTACTATTGCTAAGTTTGTTTTTGTTTAAAACTCATGTCGTTTGGGGATTTAATGATATATAATATGTACAATAGAATGCGAAAATGATGAAAGAAGTGAGGAATTTTTTTGTTTTCATGTTCTTCCATATTGGTGCCTGAACAATTTGTGTTGTCCAAAATGTTGTCCAACAAACATTTCAAAGATAATTTTTCTATTGATTCATTATCAAAGGCGGATACGACCGTCAAGTCTACTAAAAGTAGAGATACATGCATCCAATCGTCTAAGGAATGAACATAAAAGAATTACACTTCTTATAGGAATCTTCGTAGTAAATTGAAGGATCATACTTTGAAAAAAGAATCATATGGTTTGTCTAGTATTAGTTCTTGAGCATCTGTTATTTCCAGAAAGATTATTTAAAAAAAATGCAGGTATACTTTCTTTTAGTACCGAGGCAGATGAAGTAGGTTCAGAGAAAGAATTCTCAGTTTTTAAAATACGTAAACATTCATGTAATCCATGTAATATTACATCATATTCCTCAATTATTTAACGTAAATATAATTTTGTTCCTGAAATTGTGTATCTTTACATCATGTAGTGGATATGCATGACGTTTCTCTTACACATGCACCTCCTTCAGCTTTTCTAGCAAATTTTTGAGTGAAAAATAAGTTCGGGATTTTTTTGTGACTTGGAAGCTGGATTTTGGCTGCAATCTTTAGAAAATGGAGAAGGACAAGAGTAAAAGAGGTACTCTATGGTTGTTCTTACGTTCCGGTCGATGAGTTTATCCTATCATTTCTGATCAATTTTCTCTAGCGTTCTTAGGAGCTTTTTCGCTCCTGGAGTTAGCTCTTCAAGCTCTGGGAAGCACCGCATCTTTCGAACAAGGAGAACTGTCACAAGTTGCTATGTCTCATCGAGTTGGGTTTGTGTTGTTAAAGGCAAGAAGGTGAGCATATGCGGCGAAAAGGTTCGCGCGTGTAGTGTTATCCTAGGCTTGATAAGTAACAGAGAATATAGTGGGGAGTGCTGTGGTGGTGCTATTATGGAATCGGTGAGTAACAAAACGTGTCATGGGAATTACCATGGCAGGCTTTTCCAGGCTTGGTGAGAAGCATAAAATGTCGTCGGAAGTAATGTGGTGCTAATTCCGGTCTGCTTGAGACTTATCAAATCTGCTCCTCTTGCGATGAGCCATCCTATTCTGTTGGTTAGGAAATCTCTTCTGGAGAGTCGATGGTGAGACAATTGATAATCAGAGCTGTCTGGAGACCCATGCTCGAGGTTAAGGCGGCAAAAATTCTTGCGGTGGCTCCGATCTCGTTCTAGTTGTTTTTAAAAATTACGTCGACTCCATGTAAAAGCCCGGGAGGTAGTGTCTGGACCAATCCCTACTTCTATTGCATAGCAGTTGGTCTATTGTCCACCCTATCTTTGCTTAATCAATTGTCCCTCTTTTACTTTTACTCATTTTAAGTATTTGTTTTTACCTTATAATCTTATATTTAATACTCCCTCTCTCTTTCATAATGTAGGTAGATTTTAAGAAAAACAATTATTACTCTGAAAAAGTAAAAGCTAATTTTTTATAGGAAAATGCTAACCGGTGACCTCGGGCACGGGTTATGGAAGGAATGAGTTACTTCTTTCGAATTTTTTTATATTAAATAAAATAAAAAAATATTAAATTAAATAATAAATGATGGAATCTTTCCGAAAGGAGTAATTTAAAGTCTTCATTAGGCACCGGTTAGCAAGACCCTTTTTTATATTGGTTGAATTCGTAACTTATGCCGTCAACAAAATATTCTATTGGTAGTATAATAAATGTATCATTAGAAAGAGAAAACGACAATTAATTTGGGACACATTTTTTTTTTCTAAAACAGCTAACATTATGAAACAAAAGGAGTATAACAAATAAGGTAGATAAAGATAATATTTTGGAAAACTACCTCTTGAATTCGTTAATATTCTCATATATTTATATTAAAATTTTAAGTTTTAAAGTTATTAAATTTATTAACTTTAAAATAAATTATATTTTAAGAAAACTATTAAAAGGAATTATCAACTATTTTGGTAAGAGCCACCCCTGCTGATTAGTACTGAAGGTCTTATGCGATTTGTGGAAGACGCAAGATATTTAGTCTAATTAACTTAAACTTCTTGAGAAATGATCTTTATACATTCGAAGTAACCTCACCTCCTCGCTCTCTAAAGCCGCTGTTAATGGTATCAGTGTTAGGAACTCGCACATGAACAATACGAGGTTCCATACTTATTTGTTTTCTTGCAATCCACATCTTGAATTTTATCCATATTTATCACTACTTGGAACGTTTAGGGCCTTAATAACCCCATTAAGCAAACTGATGTTCGTGATTATATTGTATATAATAGTATAACTTTAATCTGATTATTGAGATTTAAGTTATCATAATCAATATAGATAGTATCATGATAACTATGTTTCCGTATTGACATTATAAAACCAACAATGATGTGCACCTATACAGAAGGGTTTGGATCACATAGAATCCTAGCATTTTCAAAATTTAAATTGTTAGAATATCGCCCCAGTACATCGAATGCAAAGTCATTTACATCTCTAAGAATAATTAATTTTTTCTTCACAGCTGTTTACGGGTTTAATGACCCCTACGAGTGACAACTAGTATGGGGGATCTGACTCATATTACAAACAATAGACACAAGGTTCTGTGGGTTTCCATGAGCGACTTTAGCGCCGTAAGGCACCCTATAAAAAATGGGTCGTGCAGACCTTTGGACCAACTCCATGCGAGACTTCAATGAGGGTGGGATGAAAATGACTTCAATGACCTTAGATTATCTGGGTTTCAATTTACCTCAACAAACAAGCAGTTTGAAAGCCCGATTTTTTCTAAAATTGACCGCGTCCTTGTTAACAACTCTTAGGATGATTATTTCCTCCACTCATTCGCACACTTTGACATCCCCATACCTCAGACCATACCCAGTTTATTTCCACTTAACCTCTCATATATCCCTTACTGGTAAGCCTTTCAAGTTTTTTAACATGTGCAATTCCATCCGAGTTGTCTGTCCATTGTTTCCAACAATTAGAAATTACCTCTCTTGGATAACCCCATGACCATCTTAAGCAACAAGCTGCTCAGACTTCATGCCCCCCTCACTGACTTGAATAAGAGAACGTATAGTAACATAAGTGATAATGCTGATAAATCTAAAAACGAGCTCCATCATGCCTAGCATAGACTTGCTTCCCACCCTAATGACCCCAGCCTCATTGAGACATAGATTCAGACTTTCAAAAAACTATCTGTCTTAGTAGAGCCGATGAATCATTCCTCAAGAAAAAACAAGGGAATCTTGGTTAAAGTTTGAAGATTGTAACATCAAATATTTTCAACATAGTATAAGATCCTAGATAGCTAGAACTAAGATCATCAAGTCTTATTTCTCTAATGACCCTTATAGGAATCATGTTTTGCATATAACAGGGATTGCCAATATCATCAAGTCTTATTTCTCTAATTTGATTGGCTCTCCCGGTCTGGCAAATTATCCTGGTTTGCATAGGGTTAGAAGCCTCATCACTTCTAAGATGTCCATGGATGCCCAATCCACTATTATAAGACCTATTAGAGATGCTGAGATTAGAAAGACGTTATTTGTTACAGATAACGACAAAGCCCCTGACCACAATAACTTTAATGCATGATTTTTCAAAAACATTTGGTCTTTTCTTAGCTAGGACTTTTGCATGGCTATTCATCACTTTTTCAAGAATGGAAAAATAGATTCCACCTAGAACGAGACGATAATAACTCTAATTCTAAAGTCAAGCTCCCCCTCACCCCCTACGGATTTTCGTCATATTGTCTGCTGAAATATTGTCTATAAAGTGATTTCTAAAATTTTGGCCAACAGAATCAAGGAATCACTCCCATCCTAAATCGTTTCTACTAAGACCGCTTTCATTCCAGGAATAAACATCACATATAACATTATGCTTTCTCAAAAGCTCATTCATAGTTACAACACGAAAAAAGGAACTAAATGCGCCCTGAAGATTGATCTCATGAAATCTTTTGAAAACATTAGATGGAGACTGTTGCTCAATAACCTTTACACTATAGATTTTCCTCTCAAAATGATTGAATGGATCATCCAATGCATCTCCACACCCTCATAATCCATTAACATTAATAGAAGTTGCACAATCTCCTTCAAAGGTAAGAAATATCTTCGCTAAGGAGACCCTATCTCTCCATATCTGTTTTTTATTTTCATGCAAGTCTTATCCAACATCATGAAATAGAAAGGCAACAATAAAAAATTTGCATACCGTTGGAAACGTCACAAGAAAAAATCATAAACCTCTAATTCGCAGATAACCTTATGATATTTTAGCGCACCAACAACCCCTCTATCGATGTTATTAAGGAGAGCATGAATGAGTTTGCATGCCTCTCTGGTCTCAATTTCAACCCTTGCAAGAGGCAGGTTTTCTTCTCGGGTACCCTAGATGCAGTCAAGAGAGAAATCACCACAAAGTTAGGTTTCCTCAAATAGACGCTTCCTTTAAAATAGTTTGGAGTTCCCCTTATCACTTCTCATCTCTCCTACAACGATTGCACACCCATATTCTAGAACGTCACGAACAAGACTAGTACATGGACAATTAAGATACTTTCTTATGATTGGAGGCTCCAACTGATCAAATCGGTTATCTTTGCAAGCCAAGTCTACTAGGCCTCATTTTTTATTGTCCCTGCTCGAGTTCTCAAAGTCCTTGCCACGTTCTTCCAAAGATTCCTCTAGTCATCACGAGAGATGAAGATTACTGGGGCAAAAGTTGCATGGGATAAAATTACCGTGCCCACAAAAGAGGACGACCTTGGGGACCAAAATCTAAAAATCTGTAGTCGAGCAACCATCCTGAAAAGCTTATGTTCCATTTTGACTAAAGATCTAGCTTGAATCTGGTCTTAGTGGATCATCAGTGAAAGTCTTAAAGACAAAAACATATGGAGCCTCCCCATTAACCCCTCTATAAGCTAGAGTTGGAGGAAAATCTTCAAGCTTAGATCCATAGTCAGCCCGCTTTACAAAGTCATAATTGGAAATGACGAGTCCACTTCCATATGGTACGACCCATGAATTTTCCCCACCTCATTAGTGAATCTTTTTGGCATAAGTATTATTCTTCATGCTCGTCTTCATGGTAAAAAGAAAGTCTCAAACATCATTAGCAATAAAGCATGAAATTGACCTATTGTCACCTATCCTAGGCGTAAAATTCATATTCAATACTTAAGTGACATTAGGAATGCAATCAACCAAAGCCCTTCTCCCTCCAACGATGAAGATGAATTCTTATTGATCCCCAATAGTAAAAAATATAGTTTTACCATTAGTGGAACATACAACACCATCTGAGCTCCCCTTGCTACAGTCAACTGGGCTGCTCTAGTTTGGAATAAGTTTAACATCACCAGATATTCCTTCATCACTTCGCTTGGCATTCTGGAAAAATTAACCACCATAAATAAGCTCCTTGTTTGGTGATACCCCACTAGTCCTCTATGCGCACTCTGTGGCATCAACCCGAAATCAGCGGACCACATCTTCACAAGTTGCATCTATGTCTTGCAAGTTTAGGATTATGTTACCCAAAAACTCAATATGCCCCCCGTCGCATCTTATTGGCATGATTGGATCAATATTGCAGCATCACTGAACCCGGGCCAAACAGGGTCTAGGAACCATAGAAGAGTCACCTCTTATGTTGTAATATACCATATTTAGAAGGAAATAAATGCCTAGATATTCCAGAGCACCGACTTCTTCTGCTCGACAGTTGGGCATAAAATCCTCTATGATATCCGATATAGATTCTATGACACTAAGCATCCCTTTGCTACCCTTAGAAAAACTTAGTAGTTTTTGGAAACTAGGTTGTTCAACTGTAATTTTCGTTTATGCTAAATCTAATCATTATATACATTTAGTTCCAGGTAATGCCTTGAAGTACTTGCAAACCTTATTTTTTCATATTTTTTCCTGTTTTTTTATCCAAAAGGGGTCTCCACCCATCTATCTTTCTCCATTGGATTTTGCAAATCGTCATTCAAACCACGGGTTTGAGGTAATGTTATTTCTTCGTGTATTATGCCATTTTTATGGCTCTAGACTTATTATGTATTTTTGTTTGCAACTCATTATTAATGGCTTGATTATGTGTCACCAAGCCCAAGTTAACCCTTTTACTCATATATTAGATCTTCATACCATTCTCAATGATGTTTCTTATTCTATAGATAAACAATTTGGCTTAAAGGCTGCTTTTGAATCTAGTATCGAGATATAAAAATAGTTGCAAGCAATGCTTAATGATAGTCGTGAGAAGGAAAAGTTTTTATCCTTTCAATTCCAATCTCATGCTGATATTTTGAAATATAAGTCCCTTGCATTGTCGCAATGTAGAGATGATCTGGTAGCCTACAAATTGACATTTTATGCTTCTAAAGTATGTGGGAAACTTATAAAAATTTCATTTGGATGCAAAGTCCGCAACAAAACTTGCTACTTTGAAGTTGTAAGGGGTGAAAGAAAAATTGGATTCTATGACACACAAGTATACTACCTTATTAAAGTATTATGATGTTTTCTATGCAAAAGGCTGAATAGATCCCGTTCTAAATTAATTTTAGATATCCATGAGGAATATCCTGAGATAAATCTCGATCATTATTGGTATAATATTCTGGAGGTACATTGGGTGAAGGACATTATATGGACTGATAAATCTTCTGAATCCATCCTTCTTTTGTCAAGATTGACTGATATTGGCAAAAACGTTTGTGATCTTCTTAAAGATGTTGAGAATAAGAAGAGTAGGGATCATATTTTGGTTGTTTATGGTGAAGATGATAAACGAAGCGGTTGTAATAAGATGCATCTGAGGAATATTGTGCCCAAGTGATTGGCACTAGGTGAACTTGACAAGTGTCCACATGGTTGTTACTTCTCAGTCTATTGGTCATTCTTAAAATTTTGTTTGATATAGATTTTTTCCATCTTCTATTCATTTGTGACCGGTAATTTGCATGATATTTTTTCAAGACTCGTTTTATTTTTATGAGTATTCATTTTTATTTTTGTTCAAACAAGTCTTTGTGTTAAGACACATCTTATATTATTTCTTATTGACGGATTGGTTTTAATAGGTTGAACTTTTTTTAATAATTTGGTTCTTTATTTGGAGTTTACTAGAATTTTCCAAATATGATAAGGGTGCGTGACTTCCTCGTTGAGTTTTTTTAAAGCAAAAGTATATTACATATTTAAAAATTAACTCATGGTCATCCATAATTTATTTTGTATTATTTTTCATTATGATGAATTTTATTATATGAAGAATATTAACAATGTTCATTATTTGCTCATTTTCCTTGATCATTATGTTTTCATTTGCCTTGATCATTATTTTTTTTTATCATATACTTCTATCTTATGAGATGTCATACATATCTCTGCTGGTACTACTGCTTCTATTCTATATACTATGACAAATGGTGTTTCTTCTGTGATAATGTTTTTGTGTTTTTTGGTATTACCATAACACTTCTTGTAGGTAATCCGGTTAAGTTCATGTTTCTCATTCCAATATATTTGATGCCCTCAATTATTTTATCGTTATTCATTTTGACTTTCCTATTGGCTTGGGGATGGAATGTATAAGATAATATTTGTTTAATTTATTTTATTCGCAGAAATTTGGGATACTATCATTTTGGAACCGTGTTCCATTTTCAGTAATGATAACTTTTGAGATCCGGAACGTGTAACATACACTCACTTTTAGAAATGTAATTACCTTTGTTGCTGTGATATTCTGCACTGTTTGTACTTCTACTCACTTTGAAAAGTATTTCACAACAACAATTAAGATTTTTCTTCATCCTGAGGGAAACGAGAATGGTCCCACGATATTTATAACCCATACATTAAATATTATCACCTATGTTATTATTTTTAGTAATGTTGTTGGAACTTGTATTGTATTCGCGAATATTTGGTATGTATCACATGTCATTACTTTTTTTCTTCGTGTCTTTCATAGTTATTGGACAATAATAGCTTTTAAGCAATATGTTTTGGTATAAAGCCTTGTACTCCCAAAGAAAATTGATTTATCCCTCATCTAATTTTCCAATTGCAAAGTTTCCTTAGTCTGTGCTTAAGCATCTTAGTAGGGCGGGTAGTCCTCTCTTGTATACTGTGTTTGTTGTCCACATGTACCTTGTATACTTTTTTTATTATATGTGCTTGTCTTATGCTTTCAAGTACCACTTCTTCTATAAAGTACTTTTTTATTGGCATTCAACAATATTCTTCCTCTTATGTTCTTTTAATTACCACAATTACTTTAGATGTGAAGATCGAGAAGAAGTAATTTGATAGTATGAGGGAAGGCTTTTATTTTTATATTACTCATGACACTGAAGTTGTAGTTGTCGAGGAAGAGAGCGCATCAAATGCTACATTTTATGCCCTCGACACTTGTTTGAATTGACATGCTCAAGGTTCTGTGGGTTTCCATGAGCGACTTTAGCGCCGTAAGGCACCCTATAAAAAATGGGTCGTGCAGACCTTTGGACCAACTCCATGCGAGACTTCAATGAGGGTGGGATGAAAATGACTTCAATGACCTTAGATTATCTGGGTTTCAATTTACCTCAACAAACAAGCAGTTTGAAAGCCCGATTTTTTCTAAAATTGACCGCGTCCTTGTTAACAACTCTTAGGATGATTATTTCCTCCACTCATTCGCACACTTTGACATCCCCATACCTCAGACCATACCCAGTTTATTTCCACTTAACCTCTCATATATCCCTTACTGGTAAGCCTTTCAAGTTTTTTAACATGTGCAATTCCATCCGAGTTGTCTGTCCATTGTTTCCAACAATTAGAAATTACCTCTCTTGGATAACCCCATGACCATCTTAAGCAACAAGCTGCTCAGACTTCATGCCCCCCTCACTGACTTGAATAAGAGAACGTATAGTAACATAAGTGATAATGCTGATAAATCTAAAAACGAGCTCCATCATGCCTAGCATAGACTTGCTTCCCACCCTAATGACCCCAGCCTCATTGAGACATAGATTCAGACTTTCAAAAAACTATCTGTCTTAGTAGAGCCGATGAATCATTCCTCAAGAAAAAACAAGGGAATCTTGGTTAAAGTTTGAAGATTGTAACATCAAATATTTTCAACATAGTATAAGATCCTAGATAGCTAGAACTAAGATCATCAAGTCTTATTTCTCTAATGACCCTTATAGGAATCATGTTTTGCATATAACAGGGATTGCCAATATCATCAAGTCTTATTTCTCTAATTTGATTGGCTCTCCCGGTCTGGCAAATTATCCTGGTTTGCATAGGGTTAGAAGCCTCATCACTTCTAAGATGTCCATGGATGCCCAATCCACTATTATAAGACCTATTAGAGATGCTGAGATTAGAAAGACGTTATTTGTTACAGATAACGACAAAGCCCCTGACCACAATAACTTTAATGCATGATTTTTCAAAAACATTTGGTCTTTTCTTAGCTAGGACTTTTGCATGGCTATTCATCACTTTTTCAAGAATGGAAAAATAGATTCCACCTAGAACGAGACGATAATAACTCTAATTCTAAAGTCAAGCTCCCCCTCACCCCCTACGGATTTTCGTCATATTGTCTGCTGAAATATTGTCTATAAAGTGATTTCTAAAATTTTGGCCAACAGAATCAAGGAATCACTCCCATCCTAAATCGTTTCTACTAAGACCGCTTTCATTCCAGGAATAAACATCACATATAACATTATGCTTTCTCAAAAGCTCATTCATAGTTACAACACGAAAAAAGGAACTAAATGCGCCCTGAAGATTGATCTCATGAAATCTTTTGAAAACATTAGATGGAGACTGTTGCTCAATAACCTTTACACTATAGATTTTCCTCTCAAAATGATTGAATGGATCATCCAATGCATCTCCACACCCTCATAATCCATTAACATTAATAGAAGTTGCACAATCTCCTTCAAAGGTAAGAAATATCTTCGCTAAGGAGACCCTATCTCTCCATATCTGTTTTTTATTTTCATGCAAGTCTTATCCAACATCATGAAATAGAAAGGCAACAATAAAAAATTTGCATACCGTTGGAAACGTCACAAGAAAAAATCATAAACCTCTAATTCGCAGATAACCTTATGATATTTTAGCGCACCAACAACCCCTCTATCGATGTTATTAAGGAGAGCATGAATGAGTTTGCATGCCTCTCTGGTCTCAATTTCAACCCTTGCAAGAGGCAGGTTTTCTTCTCGGGTACCCTAGATGCAGTCAAGAGAGAAATCACCACAAAGTTAGGTTTCCTCAAATAGACGCTTCCTTTAAAATAGTTTGGAGTTCCCCTTATCACTTCTCATCTCTCCTACAACGATTGCACACCCATATTCTAGAACGTCACGAACAAGACTAGTACATGGACAATTAAGATACTTTCTTATGATTGGAGGCTCCAACTGATCAAATCGGTTATCTTTGCAAGCCAAGTCTACTAGGCCTCATTTTTTATTGTCCCTGCTCGAGTTCTCAAAGTCCTTGCCACGTTCTTCCAAAGATTCCTCTAGTCATCACGAGAGATGAAGATTACTGGGGCAAAAGTTGCATGGGATAAAATTACCGTGCCCACAAAAGAGGACGACCTTGGGGACCAAAATCTAAAAATCTGTAGTCGAGCAACCATCCTGAAAAGCTTATGTTCCATTTTGACTAAAGATCTAGCTTGAATCTGGTCTTAGTGGATCATCAGTGAAAGTCTTAAAGACAAAAACATATGGAGCCTCCCCATTAACCCCTCTATAAGCTAGAGTTGGAGGAAAATCTTCAAGCTTAGATCCATAGTCAGCCCGCTTTACAAAGTCATAATTGGAAATGACGAGTCCACTTCCATATGGTACGACCCATGAATTTTCCCCACCTCATTAGTGAATCTTTTTGGCATAAGTATTATTCTTCATGCTCGTCTTCATGGTAAAAAGAAAGTCTCAAACATCATTAGCAATAAAGCATGAAATTGACCTATTGTCACCTATCCTAGGCGTAAAATTCATATTCAATACTTAAGTGACATTAGGAATGCAATCAACCAAAGCCCTTCTCCCTCCAACGATGAAGATGAATTCTTATTGATCCCCAATAGTAAAAAATATAGTTTTACCATTAGTGGAACATACAACACCATCTGAGCTCCCCTTGCTACAGTCAACTGGGCTGCTCTAGTTTGGAATAAGTTTAACATCACCAGATATTCCTTCATCACTTCGCTTGGCATTCTGGAAAAATTAACCACCATAAATAAGCTCCTTGTTTGGTGATACCCCACTAGTCCTCTATGCGCACTCTGTGGCATCAACCCGAAATCAGCGGACCACATCTTCACAAGTTGCATCTATGTCTTGCAAGTTTAGGATTATGTTACCCAAAAACTCAATATGCCCCCCGTCGCATCTTATTGGCATGATTGGATCAATATTGCAGCATCACTGAACCCGGGCCAAACAGGGTCTAGGAACCATAGAAGAGTCACCTCTTATGTTGTAATATACCATATTTAGAAGGAAATAAATGCCTAGATATTCCAGAGCACCGACTTCTTCTGCTCGACAGTTGGGCATAAAATCCTCTATGATATCCGATATAGATTCTATGACACTAAGCATCCCTTTGCTACCCTTAGAAAAACTTAGTAGTTTTTGGAAACTAGGTTGTTCAACTGTAATTTTCGTTTATGCTAAATCTAATCATTATATACATTTAGTTCCAGGTAATGCCTTGAAGTACTTGCAAACCTTATTTTTTCATATTTTTTCCTGTTTTTTTATCCAAAAGGGGTCTCCACCCATCTATCTTTCTCCATTGGATTTTGCAAATCGTCATTCAAACCACGGGTTTGAGGTAATGTTATTTCTTCGTGTATTATGCCATTTTTATGGCTCTAGACTTATTATGTATTTTTGTTTGCAACTCATTATTAATGGCTTGATTATGTGTCACCAAGCCCAAGTTAACCCTTTTACTCATATATTAGATCTTCATACCATTCTCAATGATGTTTCTTATTCTATAGATAAACAATTTGGCTTAAAGGCTGCTTTTGAATCTAGTATCGAGATATAAAAATAGTTGCAAGCAATGCTTAATGATAGTCGTGAGAAGGAAAAGTTTTTATCCTTTCAATTCCAATCTCATGCTGATATTTTGAAATATAAGTCCCTTGCATTGTCGCAATGTAGAGATGATCTGGTAGCCTACAAATTGACATTTTATGCTTCTAAAGTATGTGGGAAACTTATAAAAATTTCATTTGGATGCAAAGTCCGCAACAAAACTTGCTACTTTGAAGTTGTAAGGGGTGAAAGAAAAATTGGATTCTATGACACACAAGTATACTACCTTATTAAAGTATTATGATGTTTTCTATGCAAAAGGCTGAATAGATCCCGTTCTAAATTAATTTTAGATATCCATGAGGAATATCCTGAGATAAATCTCGATCATTATTGGTATAATATTCTGGAGGTACATTGGGTGAAGGACATTATATGGACTGATAAATCTTCTGAATCCATCCTTCTTTTGTCAAGATTGACTGATATTGGCAAAAACGTTTGTGATCTTCTTAAAGATGTTGAGAATAAGAAGAGTAGGGATCATATTTTGGTTGTTTATGGTGAAGATGATAAACGAAGCGGTTGTAATAAGATGCATCTGAGGAATATTGTGCCCAAGTGATTGGCACTAGGTGAACTTGACAAGTGTCCACATGGTTGTTACTTCTCAGTCTATTGGTCATTCTTAAAATTTTGTTTGATATAGATTTTTTCCATCTTCTATTCATTTGTGACCGGTAATTTGCATGATATTTTTTCAAGACTCGTTTTATTTTTATGAGTATTCATTTTTATTTTTGTTCAAACAAGTCTTTGTGTTAAGACACATCTTATATTATTTCTTATTGACGGATTGGTTTTAATAGGTTGAACTTTTTTTAATAATTTGGTTCTTTATTTGGAGTTTACTAGAATTTTCCAAATATGATAAGGGTGCGTGACTTCCTCGTTGAGTTTTTTTAAAGCAAAAGTATATTACATATTTAAAAATTAACTCATGGTCATCCATAATTTATTTTGTATTATTTTTCATTATGATGAATTTTATTATATGAAGAATATTAACAATGTTCATTATTTGCTCATTTTCCTTGATCATTATGTTTTCATTTGCCTTGATCATTATTTTTTTTTATCATATACTTCTATCTTATGAGATGTCATACATATCTCTGCTGGTACTACTGCTTCTATTCTATATACTATGACAAATGGTGTTTCTTCTGTGATAATGTTTTTGTGTTTTTTGGTATTACCATAACACTTCTTGTAGGTAATCCGGTTAAGTTCATGTTTCTCATTCCAATATATTTGATGCCCTCAATTATTTTATCGTTATTCATTTTGACTTTCCTATTGGCTTGGGGATGGAATGTATAAGATAATATTTGTTTAATTTATTTTATTCGCAGAAATTTGGGATACTATCATTTTGGAACCGTGTTCCATTTTCAGTAATGATAACTTTTGAGATCCGGAACGTGTAACATACACTCACTTTTAGAAATGTAATTACCTTTGTTGCTGTGATATTCTGCACTGTTTGTACTTCTACTCACTTTGAAAAGTATTTCACAACAACAATTAAGATTTTTCTTCATCCTGAGGGAAACGAGAATGGTCCCACGATATTTATAACCCATACATTAAATATTATCACCTATGTTATTATTTTTAGTAATGTTGTTGGAACTTGTATTGTATTCGCGAATATTTGGTATGTATCACATGTCATTACTTTTTTTCTTCGTGTCTTTCATAGTTATTGGACAATAATAGCTTTTAAGCAATATGTTTTGGTATAAAGCCTTGTACTCCCAAAGAAAATTGATTTATCCCTCATCTAATTTTCCAATTGCAAAGTTTCCTTAGTCTGTGCTTAAGCATCTTAGTAGGGCGGGTAGTCCTCTCTTGTATACTGTGTTTGTTGTCCACATGTACCTTGTATACTTTTTTTATTATATGTGCTTGTCTTATGCTTTCAAGTACCACTTCTTCTATAAAGTACTTTTTTATTGGCATTCAACAATATTCTTCCTCTTATGTTCTTTTAATTACCACAATTACTTTAGATGTGAAGATCGAGAAGAAGTAATTTGATAGTATGAGGGAAGGCTTTTATTTTTATATTACTCATGACACTGAAGTTGTAGTTGTCGAGGAAGAGAGCGCATCAAATGCTACATTTTATGCCCTCGACACTTGTTTGAATTGACATGCTCAAATTGGGAGGTGGAACGATGTAACACCTTCAAATATTGAAGGCTTTGGTTTGCCATGTTATGTAACACCTTGTCGCATGATGAAGTCCATTGATTTTTTTTGCTTATTTGAACATTTGGAAGAACAGTTGATATTTTTTAAAATATCGTGCTAAGAAACTATTGAGTATTGCTAGCGTCATAGTTATAATTTGGACTTTCTTTATGTTACCTTGGAGCCTTTATTGTTGCAAGGTTGGAAAGCTGCGTTGAATCTACTTCGATTACCTCTTTACTGACCATGTATCATGAGTATTTTCCAAACTGGACGTCGAAGGTGTAATTTATGGATTTAATTTAAAATTCACATGCTCAAGGTTGTCTAATGTCTCGGCTAAGTCTTCTAATGTGTATTATTGATGTAGGTTTGTTACCAATGGTGTGGATTATTTCTGATCGAAGGGTAGTTTGGGAAAAAGTTTTGGGAATTTAATGTTTAATGTAAGGTGTAGAGAGATAAGTAAGGTGTGTGCTAGTAGTAAATATTGCTTACCCTGAGTAATAAAAGTAGTTGGGGTATTTATACTCATTTAATGAATCATGGGCCTTTTTGGTCGGATCATAAGCTTGGGTTAAGTTTAAAAACCCATTAGCCCAAGAGATGAAATGACTAATAGCTAGCTGAGTCATGTTCCACTTAGTTATACTGTTCTGTGGGGCATGGTACATAATATGTCCGAACTACCCCTCAGCTATATACAATGGTTAGTGTCAAAGAAATCCGACCTCATCAAGCAGCATGTCATTAATACATGCTTATGTGTTGATGTCTATATGAGTTAAGAATGTTTTATTTAACAACCTTTGATAGGTTGTTTCAGTATTTTTTAATCTGAAGGTAAATATTTTATAATAATGTACCCATCTTTCGGTAATAGATGTCGTGTGTTCCTGATCCTCTTCTTTCATTTTATATGATTATTTTCTGCAAAGGCATCCATAAAGGATAACATTATGTTTCCTGTTGTTGCGTTTACAAGTTGATCAATTCTTCGAAGTGAAAAGGGGTCATTCAGACATGGATTGTTTAAGTTCATAAAATCTAAGCACATTCTTCACTTCTCACTTTTATTTTTGACTTAAACATTATTAGCTTTCCAGATTGGGTAATGAGACTCTCATATGTGCCATACGTCCGTCAATATGTCTATATCGAAAATAATTATATTTATCTTTTATTAGGAGTATGACCTCTATTTTTATATTACAAGGCTAAATTATTGTTAATATTTGACTAATGATAGATAAATTATTTTAAGAATCCTGATACGTCATGTGTTCTCTGCAAACATATCTAAATTATTTTTCAAAACATTCAAAATTTTGTACTGGTGATTGATTGATATGTTTTTATCGATCTTTATAATTTTTCCATGCTCTATCATAACTTCTTACGCTTCTTCGTCCGCTGCACCAGCTGAAGGTCTTCTATGGGGTCATCTACTTCATTCAAAAATACCTTTTTGCTTCCTTTTTTATATACTTTAACAGCCAGAGATGTTGCATAACATTAACTAATTGTTTTTTGTTTCCCTTTATCATGACCACTTTATTTTTTACATGATATCTTATACACTTGTGGAACGTAATACGATGATATGAATTTTATTGAGACAAGATTGACCCAATATTATATTATACAGAGATGATGCATATACTATCACGAAAAGATATTGTACCATTTTTTTAAAAATAATTTACTTCTCAAGGGCCACGTCTAAAGTCAATTTTCCTATGGCAACAACATTTACACTTGTGAATCTTGTGAGGAATCTTTGAATCTGGATCAACACCAAAACCACTTTTATTCTTATATATGTTCCTCTATATGATATTTGTTGACCTACAAGTTTCGATCATTACCCTCTTGATTTCCACACGTGCCAGCTCTGTTGTTATTAATACTGCATCCCTGTGAGAATATGGCACTCTCTTCTAGATCATCATCTATGAGGGATAGGTTTGGGTACGAGTATTTGTAAAAGTGTGGCCATTTTTGCCTTGTAACATTATTCCAATATCATTATCATACATTTTTGCTGATTATTCTTTTATTCTAAAATATGTGTCTCTTCCGACAATCATTGTGATTGTTTATATGTTTGGATCTGGTTTTCAGTAATCTTCTTCTTCTTTTTCTTCTTCAAATTTGGCCATCGTGACGACGTTCGTATCTAGTACTTGTTGAGATTCTTTAGAGGCTTGTTTTGTGACATCACTTCAACCATGTCATAGTTCTTCCATTATTTTATTTCTTACAAATTTGTTCAATTTTCCTTCATCAATTAAGATTTGGAAGCTGTACAATTTCTTCTCTTCTGCCCAATGAAACTATAGCCATTTCCGAAGCAACAACATCGTATTTTGTGATATTTCTTTCTTTCTTGGTCGACATTTCCACCTTCAATTTCTTCGTAGCAACATAAGCATACTTTTTTATTAAAAACCCTTGTTTGGCTTCCTAAAATTTTTAAAACCACCACAGTTAATACAAACAAATTTACTACATATTCTATATAATCGCGACTATCACTTACCCGTGTATTAGTAATATCGCCGATTGCAAAAATGTTTTTCCGACCGTCGACTCTAAAGTACTCATTGACTATTAATCCTCCGTTTGAATCCACGCTATTCTTAAGAACACCACTCTTAACCCATGACGAACCTAATGGCTTAACCGTACACAAGAAATAGCAATCTGCTTTGATATGGCTTGGAGTTACTACTCCATGAGGACCAGTTTATTGCTTTGGTCTCTAGTTTGTTACCCCATAGAAACTTATTGAATAAATTTTCAATTTTGTTTACTATGGCCTTAGGAAGAATCAAGCTCTGGACACAGTATAAAGGCATCATAAATAAGACAGACTGGATTAAAACTAGTCTCCCACTAAACGACAATGTGCAGCTATCCCAGTCAGTGATCTTTTCTCTGATCCTTGAAACGAGATTGTCAAAATGGCTTATTCTACTTTTGTTGCAGATTCTCACCCCAAGATATTTAAATGGCATAACGTTGTGTTTCATTTTACAAGATCTTTTCAACTGTATTGATCATTTGATGAGTCATATTCTCTGCCACTATTAGCTTAGACTTCTCTTTATTAATGATCTGACCAGAAGTATCTTGATAGTGTGATAAGAATTGAAAAATTCTTAAAACTGAGGTAGAAGAGCTGTTGCTGAAAATAGTGAAGTCATCTGCGAAAGCCAAGCAAGGTATTGTTTGATTTCCTTTTGTTTTATATCTTACTTCATTGTGATCTTCATTTATCTTTTTAAGCCCCGAATCAAATACTCCTCAGCTAGTATAAACAGACTGGGGGACAGAGGGTCCCCCAGTCTCAGCCCCTGGTTTGCCGTGAAAAAACCTTTGATTGCACCATTGATTAATAATAAGAAATGGTTGTTCATTGTGTTGCTTTTTATGAGATCAATAAAAGAGGAGTCAAACCTAAAGGCCTTGAGAATTTCAAAAATAAATTTGTGAGAAAACCTGTTAAAGGCTTTATCCAGATCTATCTTTAGAATAATATTGTTGCTACATTTTGTTTTGAGGTTCAAATCATAACATAACACTTTTGTGATGATAATACTTGCTTGAATGCTCCTGTCCATGGAAAAATCCCCTTGTTCTTCAGATATCAACTTAAAAAGGATCATGGCCAGCCTTTTGTTGATAATTTTTGAGTAGATTCTGTTGAATAAAGTAGTTAGGCTAATGGGACGAAATTCTTTCCAAGTCCTTGGTGAGTTAACCTTAGAAAAATGACAGAAGCCAAAACACCAGTTGGAATCTTATTTTCTTTGTAAACATCCTTGACTTCTGCACACAAATCATCAACTATTATAGTCCAACATTTCTTGTAAAACAACCCGTTCAATCCATCAGGACTAGCTGCCTTGTTGGAATTAAGCTCGCAAATAGTTCTATATATATCATCATCAATGGGAATAGTAGTAAGCATATGATTTTCCTCTTCAGTTACCAGCTTGGGGATGACATTGAGGATACCAATAGCATCATAGTAATTATTGACATTAGTAACATTTAAAATATTTTGAAAATAAGAGATGGCTGAGTTGGAGATAGTTTCTTGATCCTCGAACCTGGTGCTCCCATCCGAGGTTTTATAGATTTTATTTCCTTTTTCCCTTTTTTTAAAACAAATTGTGAAAGAACTTGGTGTTCAGATCATTGTCTTTCAACCAGGTGGTGTGAGTCTTTTCTTCCCAAAACACTCCTCTCCAGCCAATAATTCCAATGATCCTCTTTAGTCTAGTCCAACATGGCTTTATCACCACTGTCATTTGTGATCTAGTATTTAGATTCAATAAAGGTAATTTATTCTTCAATTTTCTTTATAACATCAAAAAGATTCCCAAAATCCTTTATGTTCCACAGCTTGAGGTCATCTTTCAGCCTTTTCAACTTCCACCAAAACGTTTGTAAAGGGTTCCCATGAGCACTCTTCGACCAGCTTTCCTCCACTATTTCAAGAAATCTAGGGTGTTTGGTCGACATATTTAAGAATTTGAAAGAAGGTTTGATAATGTCTAGGTTGGATAATATAGAGACACATATTTGAGAATGGTGAGAACATGTCTTAGCCATGTGAACCACCTTAATGTTGTCAAAATAGTTGATCCAAGGGTTGTTGTAGAGCACCCCATCCATTCTCTTTCACTTCCTAGCCTTAGTCCATGTGTATTTGGAGCCAGAGAAACCACCATCAGTTTAGTTACAGTCGAGGATTAGGTTATTATAGTCATCTATGCTATTCAAACAAAATCTGGCACAAGAAAGCTCCTCTTCAGCATTAAGAGTTGTGTTGAAGTCTCCAACAAGAATCCACTGAGTAGTATCCTCTTCATTAACTCTTATTAAGGAATCCCATAGGTCTAATCTCTGTGCTCTGCTACATTTAGCATGCACAACAGTTAGTTTAAACTATTTATTTAGGTTAAAGTAACTTACATTGATGATCATTTGTTGCTCTTCATTACAAAGAACTTCAACCTTGTAGTCATCAGCCCACGACAACCAGATTTTACTGTTTGCATTGCTTGAGTAATAACCATAACCAATCTTCTTAGCCACAACAACCAAATTGGACACTTGAACCATTTGTTATTGAATAACCATGATAACAAGATTCTCATACCTTGTTAGTGACCTGAGCCTTCTCATTGTTTATTTATTCCCCAACCCTCTAACATTCCAGTTTAAGAACTTTTTAGTCAATTGTAGATTTTGGTTTAACAACTTGTTTCAGTTGCAAGAGTTTTGTTGATGACGGGCCTATCCAGTTTCAGCTTTTCTTAACTTTCTTATGATACATCTTATTGTTCCGATCTTGTGTAGGAGAGCATGGTAGACTGTCGGTTGTTTCCTTCGTTGGAGAAGTAGATTCATTTTCATCACCAGCCTTCTCAATGTCAAACAAAGATCTCATTTCAAGAGTATGCATTGCTTCTATCATTTCTGGCATCTTGACATTTTCATTGCTGTGTGTTTATCCATTTGAGGATTTCTTGTCTTCTGCTATAACTTTTTGTAATTCATTCATGAACATCGCAGATGTTTCAGTATCAAAATGATGATAATTCTGATCTACCTCCTCTGTAGACTTTCCTTTATTAACTTTTAATGATTTCAGTTGAGGTGTTTTATTGATTTCTTTGGGACCCAAGTCTTTAATTTGCTCAAATAAATCTTGCACTTTCTAGTAACCTTCTTTCCTCTTACAAACACTCTCCTTATGCCCATTGTGTGTACATAGTTTGTAGTAACTTGGATGAGAACCATAAACAAAATCCAGCCTGAACTCTTCAACTTCTCCAAAATTGATCTTGATGTTATTGACTAGAGGTTTTGATATGTCCACCTCCACCCAAAATTTGACAAAGATGAATCTTGATCTATTGATTAGTGGAATCCAGACATTCAAATGAGTTCCCATGGACTTTGCAATTTCCAGTATCGTACCTTCATTATACATAAACTCAGGCAAGTTTTTAACAGTTAGCCAAATAATAGTTAGAGGACTCTCTTCATTAGGATTAAATTGGGGACTCAATTTAAGAGTCACATATTTTTATCACCAACTTTCCATACATTTCGATACCACAGTCTTTTCATGTCTTCAACATTGTCAAACTCGATAAACACATGTCTATAGTCCCATTGAGAAACATTAAATGGACTGGAGAAATTTAATTTGGCCAAGAAACCTTTGATTACATCATATTTTAGTTTACCGTAAGAGAATTTCCCTATGATAGTATGTTAAGCTATCTGTTGAAGAAGCATCATGCCTTTTTTTCTCGAATTTGATTGTCATTTGTTCATGTTCTTGAGTAACCCTTACATTTTGATTATTAATTCCTTGATTTCTTGGTTTTAGAGTATCAGCAAACGATTTTGTTGCATCCCGATTGACAGTTTTTGTTATGTAGACTTAGTTTTCAAAGGCTGGGTTAGATATGATTCTTGTATTCTGATCTGGAAATTGTCTTGAAAAACTAGTTTCCTACTTTGTTCTTGATTTCCTGAGAGCAGAGGAAATACGTCTTCGTAATTGGCATTGTTGGGAAATGATTTAGTAGAGAGTGGAGAAACAGGAGAGATTTCTCCTTCTTTCCTAGAGAATAAGTTTATATTCATAAGAATTTAATCTAAGTAAGATTGTTCTTCGAAGATTTGCAGAATCATTCCTCCGTTCTTGAATCTTGGAGTAGAGTCTTTTGCTAATTCAAGTTTTGCAGATGATGGTCATTTATATGTCTAAACTATATTTTGAGGATATTGTTTAGAGAGAAAAATACGGGAAAATAGTGAGCGAAATTGATAAGAAGAATAATAAAGTAATAATTATTCACCATTTCCCAAAAAGAGGTGTTGTTTTATATAGTACAAGTACTAGGCCCAAAACTCTTTAAGGTAATTTACCTAAGAATTTTACTAATCTTAACAATAATTATTATTTATTACAAAGTACCCTCAATGTTACATATTTGTTTGGTTTACTTTACAAAACTTTTTTAAAGCAAAGTTACCCATCTTTATTTAACCGATTTGACTATTGTTCCATTATTTCCCTTATCATAGTCAATATAATTTGTTTTCTCCAGATTAACTTTATTATTTCTTGTCAAAAGATGTCCTATTATTTTCAAGCTACATGGAGCTTTCAACATGTAGAGAAAATTCAACTAATTTAATAAATCTTGTGGACTAGGTAACAAGGATAAAGATTGTGATATTTTGCTTAATTTTAGCTTAGAAAAGATGTTCTGATGTTCGAAAAGATGAAAGATAGTGTAAGGACAAAAGGCTGGTGTGTCCCATAAGCTTCTCCAAACTTTGTCATCTATGCTCTACAATTATTCCTTCATTGTGAATCATCAAATTTGTGAGATTTATCTCTTCCAAAATGTTCTTGAGTGAAAAATCTGTACCTGCGCAATTACATAACGACTAAAAGAACAAAATTTCATGTATGAGAACCTGCTTTGCAAGATTGTTACTACAATAAGTAATTGATGTTAGTTTACGAAAAATAAATTATGTTGAAATTGTTTCAGACAAGCATTCCACGATTATTTAACTGTTTGAATTTTATTTCTTGTATTAACAGTTCCAAAGTGAAATCCTAGTATCTTTAAGATTTTGTCAAGCTTATTCACTGATATCAAATGTTCTTGTTATGCAATGAAATCAACTTTTTTTTACGTAGAGATTGGTTTAAGTCGTCCTATAGTCCCTTTGTTACCCACATCTCTAGCATTCTAATATAATATTTTGATTGTCATTTAGAGGATGAGTTGAAGGGTCTAGAAAACCTTTAAAAGTGTATTATTTTAGTATTGAGAAACCATTTAATAGGTTTTATCTTAGCATTCTTTGTTTTCTTACTAATAGATTTTTGAAATTGTGATTATTTAGTTGATTTTTAAAAGGTTGGTGATGTAAGGAGGCTACGAGTGAGAGTTTGTTTAGGAGAATTTGAGTCTTGCTCATTAAAAGCTAAGTTATTGCTAGAGGTAATAAGGCTACCTAGTTCAATTGTTTGTCGTGCTTCAATTATTTTAAGAGTTTCTAGCTTCCGTAGTAATTGAATCATACTTTATGATGTTGGTTAGTGTCTATATCATAACTATCTTAGGTGAGATAGATGAGATCGATAAATTCGAACATGATTAATTGTACGTACGTGATTTTCAAAGACTAATCATTATTTATATGTATATTTTTTTCAAAAACTAAAAACGAAAAGCTTGCTCAACACCAAATTAAGACTGAATAAAAATAATTCATAAACAAAATTAAAAACGATTTTGCTTTTTAAAATAAATAAACTTAATTTAGATGAATGTTTGAGAAAAAAACACAAAGGAACAACATATGAATCGAATACATGAAAGGAACAAAAGACATAAATAAATAGAGGAATATAGACGAGTGTATAATATTCACTTAAGTTACTCAGTCGTCTGCAACACGAGGGTCCACACCAATGAGCTTCCTTGTTTTACCGACGAACAAGTCTTTCGACTTCATCATCCCAGGAAGGCACCCACTGATGGTTGCAAACGGAAGCTGTGCAATTGCTTGTCTTCTGCCCAATGAAACTATAGCCATTGCCGAAGCAGCAGCCTCGTATTTCTTCATCTTGCTTTCTTTCCCGCCAGACATTTCTACCTTCAAGTTCTTGGCAGCAACAGAAGCATGCTCTTGTGCTAAATACCCTTGTTTGGCTTCCTGAACGTTTTAATAACAAATGTCAATACAAGCAATTAAGTACATATTTGAAATAATGGCGACTAGCACTTACCCGTATATTAGTAATATCGCCGATTGCAAAAATGTTTTTACGACCCCCGACTCTCAAGTACTCATCGACTATCAATCTTCCGTTTGAATCGAGGCTATTCTCAAGAACACCACCTTTAAGCCATGACGAACCTAGTGGTTTACCCGTACACAAGAAATAGCAATCTGCTTTGATGGTTTCTCCACCCGAAGTTACATAAGTGTTGTCGTCTCCATTCAAATCCACTCGTTGGTTCAGTATCACTTCGACTTTCTTTGATTTAAACCAATCCATAGCTTTGTCGGCAGCTTTTGGTCCCAAAAACTCCAACAACCTCGGTCCCTTATGCACGAGAGTGATCTTTGTCGCGGGAAAATCAACAGCGATTTCTCCAGCTAGCTCAACACCAGTTGGACCTCCTCCAACTATCAGAACAGAACTCGCGGACCGAATCTTTTCGTATTCTGGCAATACATACATAGTTTAGATACAGAAAACGTATAACATATGTGTTTAAGGAGTAACATTTATAGATAGAAACTATTTAAGATAAGATATGTGTTTACCTACATTACTAGTAACATAACATTCCAAGAGCACATTAATCTCAAGAGTTTACCTTGTTGGAATTGAGCGAGTCTCTCCTTCTTAGTCTTAGGAAGAGGATCATCATGTCCGGTAGCAATTACAAGATAATCATACGCAAGGTGACGACCCTCAGCAGTAAGTACATCAGTATCAGTGACGGTGATCGCTGGAGACGTAACGATTTGAACATTTGAAAGGTAATTCCTATGGTTTACAATCGATCTCTTCGCAAAGGAAGGTTCCACCATCGACCTCAAGCTTGCCCATGTGATCTCAAAATACTCCTTCCTGTTTACAAAATCATCATTTTATAAAATAATACAAACCAACATAATTACAGCAACAAATAATCGGTGCCTTACGGGTCGATAAGCGTGACGTCGGCACTGAACTGAAGAGATTTAGCAATTACAGAACCGGCGATACCGCCGCCGATCACCACTAGTCTCTTCCCTTTTCCTCCGGCCGCGGCGACTTCTTGTTTATTCATATCTATCTCTTTTTCTGCGATTGGAGATGACGATTAACAGATTTATTTATACCCCGCGGAGCTGAAGACTTGTAAAAGAAGTCAAAAGAAGGAATCGGACACGAAGCTCTTGATTTGGTTCTTCTCATTGACTCCCCAAAGAAGATTCGATCCTTTTCTGTTTTAATACTACTAATGTGATGTTCGTACGGACGTCACACGTATAATAAAATACTTCTCCACATTCAATTAGACTAGTAGTAGTTTAACTAATGTGACGTCCCTATGCACGTCGCATATTTCCATATTTCCACTCGCGAGGACAGTGGGTTTGGTATCAATTTTAATTACTCCAATTATTCGATTATATTCTGAAGATTGAAATTAATTATATAAGATTTGTGCCATTCAAGTATTTACCTATTGATATTTTTATATATTAGAATTGGATTAGGATATTTTTAGTTTTTTGCTTAATATTTTTTTTTAAGTCATTGCCAATTCTATTTTGCGGAGATCACCGGAAAAGAAAGGGTTACCAACGTTCTTATAGTTAAGAGCAGTTTTTTTGAATCCATATTTTCATAGTCACTTGAAGTTGAGAAGATTAATCATGTTTCAATCGGACTGAATTGGTTTTATGGTTTCACCTTTTCAATCTCTTTTTTTTTTCTTTACATCTTTATCAAAACTATATTGTTCCTTACAAACGTTTGACTATTTTCCTTATTAAAACTTCTCGAGTTGTTAAATTGCCAACAATGGAAGGTCTCATCTTCCAAGCTGCAATAACCAAAGAAAATGCTAATTTTTCCAACTTCAAATATCTTTTTTCTGTGTCCTAAAGACTTCTGTTGACATAGTACACTGGTCGTGGGAAATTATCTACCTATCGGATCAATACGACAATCACACTCTAATTTGATAAATGTTTGTTGATCAACAACTTATCTCCCAAACTAGGCTTTGTCAACATTTTTGTAGAGGATATATACTCTTTAATTCGAGTAAACACTTCAGAACATTCTGGGGTCCAAATTAAAGTATTCAAAACATTGTGGTAAATGAGCTAAATTAGATAAATAAAGGGATTCATTTGATGTTATAAAGTATTGAGTATAACATCAAATGCTAAGAGACCTTTACTCATCGAAAAGAATGATGAGATATGAACATCATTACAAATCAGCTGACTCTAGCGATTATTCATTATATGATACTCATAAATCTCTTTCCCCAGAAAGAGATAATCGATATCCAAAGAATTACATAAAAATGGACTCTAGAAGGTAAAAAGATGGTCGTCGGACATCTTCCCGTACTAAAGTTTTGAAAAAAGAAAAGAATGAACAAGAGAAAAAAAAGGACTTCGATCTGAGGAAAATGATAGAGCGGTGAATGTTAATAGAAGAGAACAACAAAAAACCACATATGCAGATTCCTTCTAGAAGCCATAACCTTGAATATTGTGTGATTAATAAGTTTACCTATCAATCTGAAGAAGGTTCACGATAACGAACGAACGCCATGGGAGAAGTATGTATAGAATGGGATATAATTGGAGGTTATCTCATCTCTCTTGGAAATTCTTTCTTGACATTTGCCCTAGTGGTTTGATATCTCAAAGCTTGAAAAATTGGGCGAAACATAAGATCCAGACAACCACATCAAAAAGTTCAAGAACTTTATGATCAGTTATGACAAAATTTGTGAAGAAAAATTCTTTGGTTTCTCCAAAATAAGAAAGTGCTCTGAAGCAAGAAGACACTTTAATGATCTCACAACATATTGTTGAAGAATCTATTGGTGCATTTGATATTTACACGGATTATTTAGATCGGAAACCAGGAAGAAACAACATAAATATTATGGAAGAGCCAATCGTAAGGGGAATGATTAAGGAACTATGTGCTTTCTTTGAGTCACTAACAATTTTTAGAGAAGATACTTTTGCAGGGAGATTCAATTATTCTCAAAATAGGCGCTTTGTTAGCATAAAAAGTTAATTGGAGGCGGGAGCTTTGCCACATATATACATACATCCATCTCCAATAATTTTTTTTGAAGATGATGACATGAGGGATATAGCTGGTCCACACGAAGATGCGGTTGTTATTGTAGAAACAATTATTGGGGATGAGATACGAAGAATTTTGATTGACACTGGCAGCTCAACTAACATCATGTTTATGACTACATATAGTCAGATAAAAAATCCACCAACAATCCTTCAGTTATATTACACAATTCCAGGGTTTATTGGAGCAACAGATGAAATGGTATGAGAATTTGAGGAGAGAATGCAATTAGGTCGGGGACCATTCAAAAAGGTGGTGGCAAATAGATAAATAGTGGATTCGAAATCAGGTAATCAGTTACTTTCTTTTATGGATGAATATAAAAGATACAACCAGATCCAAGTGGATCCAAAGGATCAGGAGAGTACCACTTATATCAACAAAAGATATATATGTTGCTATAAGGTAATGTCGTTCAGGTTGAAAAAATGCTGGAGTGACTTACTAATGTTTAGTAAACAAAGCTTTTGAGACTCAGATTGGGAGGAATATTAAAGTATATATCGATGACATATTAGTAAAAAGTGAATGAGATGAGAACCACTTGGTAGATCTAGAATAAATATTTGCTAACCTGACAAAGGTATATTTGAAATTAAATCCAAAAAAATGTAAGTTCGGAGTAAGATCCGGAAGGTTTCTTGGGTACATAATCAGTGAGTGGTTTCACGAATAGACCAGTTAGTGGATTCGAAATCAGGTAATTAATTAATTTCTTTTATGGATGCATATAAATGGATCTAAAGGATTAGGAGAGTACCACTTTTATCAATGGAAGATGTATATATTGCTATAAGGTAATGCCACTTGGGTTGAAAAATGCTAGAGGGCCTTACTAACATTTTGTAAACAAAGGTTTTGAGACTCACATTGGAAGAAATGATGAAGTATATATCGATGACACATTAGTAAAAAGTACACGAGATGAGAACCACTTGGTAGATCTAGAAGAAACCTTCGCTAACCCGACAAAGGTAAATTTCAAATTGAATACAAAAAAATGTACGTACAAAGTAAGATCGAGGAAGTTTATTGGGTACATAATCATGGGCGGTTCCACGAATATATCAATTAGTGTATTCAAAATCATGTAATCAATCACTTTCTTTTATGGATGCATATACCGAATACAATTAGATCCAAATGGACCCAATGGATCAGGAGGGTACCATTTTTATTAACTAGAGATGTATATATTATTATAAGGTAATATTGTTTGGATTGAAAAATGTTGGAGCGACTTACCAACGTTTAGTAAACAAAGCTTTTGAGACTCAGATTGAGAGAAATGTTGAAGTATATATCGAAAACATATTAGTAAAAAGTAAAAGAGATGAGAACCACTTGGTATATCCCGAAGAAACTATCGCTAACCAAACAAAGGTAAATTTGAAATTGAATCCACAAAAATGTACGTTCAGAGTAAGATCCGGAAGGTTTCTTGGGTACATAATCAGTGAGCGAGGGATAGAAGTTTATCTGATACAACTAAATTCTTTGAGAAATATGGTACTTCCTCGAACAATCAAAGAAGTACAAATTCTAACGAGAAGATTGGCATTCTTGAAAAGATTCATATCACGGTCGCCAGACAAGTGTGCGCTTTTTTCCAAGTGTTGAGACAAACAAATTGTTTTGAGTGGACCCCAAAACGTTTCGAGGATCTTTAACGAATCCGACAGTATCTTTATTCACCGGAACGTTTTACAAAGCTTTGTGTATTACATCAATAAAAGTCTTTTGGATTTAAGAAATGTTATTTATAGTCTAAGAAATTTACCCTTGCACTAGTAATCGCTGCACGTAAAATGAGACATTATTTTCAGGCTCATCCTATCATTGTACAAAAGTATTTACCATTGAAAAATATGTTAAAAGGGCATGATGTATCAAGATAAATGACTAAGTGGTCGGTTTAGTTGGGTGATTTTGATATTGATTTTGAGCATATGAGTGCCATTAAAGATAAGCTTTAAAGAATTGTTTAGATAATTTCCATTCCGAATGATCAGATATAAGGATGAAAAAAACTTAGAGCATATGAGTTGCAGTTGATTTCTCCAGAAGTAATTTCCATGCATCAAGCTATCCGCTTCAGATTTTAAAGCATCAAATAATGAGGCCGAATATGAAGTTGCTTTAGTAGGGTTGAGACTTGCTAAAATTTGCGGGGCAAAAAATATAAGGCTCATAAGTGACTCACAATTTTTCACAAATCATGCATCTAGTAGTTCGAGGCAAGAATATATCATTTAATGAAGTATTTGAGGGCGTCAAAGGCTTAAACGTTGGTTTTTGAAAGCATCAGATACGAAGATGTCCATAGGGCTGGAAATTCTATGGCCGATTCTTTGGATACTTTTAAGTGTTAATCTTGTTCTTGAAAGTAGAAGAAAAAGATTAATTTTAGAGAGATAAATTAAGAATAAAAGTAGTTTTTACTTTAGAAAGTGTCGATACTTTTATTAACAGCCACAACCTTTGTTTATAGGCATTCAAACTTAGAGTAACATAATTAGTTACATAAATGGGCTAATTGCACTTTAGTCCCATTTCTTTACAAACGGTCTTAAATCTATCTTACATATTTACAATTGATCATATCAGAATTTAATTTATTACAATTAATCCCTCAATAATCTATATTTTTATTAGTATTCCCCCTATTTCTTATGAAAGACAATAAATAAGAACTAATTATCACATCGAACATCATAATAAGCAGAAAAATATCCCTTGCCAAGTTCTATCTGCTTCGAATGTATATTACTTCAAAATTGTTTAACTTCATATTTATCCTCCTCGAATACATTTATGCGTGCATTCACTTTGATATTAGCTCAACCTTTTGTTTGAGCTTCGAAGATTTGTATGTAGAAACAAGAGTTGGTCTTTTCATAACGGTCATAAACGTTTGGTATAGTGTGGTACGTGTGCGTATACTCATTAGTCATTAGACTCTAGGATTGCCACTAAGTCTGACAGTTGACAGACGTCATACTATCCTCTTTATACACAAACTTTACATCTCTTTAACTTCTATGATACCATTCTCTCTATCTCTCTCTCTCCTAACTTATTATATAAATAGTCTTTCACTATTTTCCTCACACAAACTTTCTAGAGAGATAAAATTGCCTTCGTTTGAGAGAATCCCTTGCTACCTTTCCCTGAATAACCAATTCATTGACTATTTTGACCGGAAAAATCATACTTTCCAGCCAATCTTCAAGTTAGTGTATGAAAATGCTCAAAAACTAAAAAACCAAGAAAACCAATTTCCCAAGATCCCAAAAAATCAGCTTTTGGTGCTTACAATTACTTTTGCATTAGTGAAAGAGATGAGGAGTATAGAGCTGCAGGATTGATAAGCAACGATCCCAGAATTTCCTTTGAAACCGTACATTACGATAATTTCGATCCAAATCAGATATCCAATGTGTTTCCAAGTTCAATTACCCCAGAATCTCAACATCCTATATCAACAAATATTTTGAAACCAACAACTCGAACTTCCTCCCCAACTCCTTCTGATTCCACAACTTCATCTCCTCGACAAAATAGCGAAGTAACTCGAACCTTATCTACTTCATGAAAATCCGAAGAAACTCCATCTCTTATTAGCTATGATCCGCCTCGAAAACTACGCAAAGAAGCTCCTCAAGTCCAGCCAAATTCTCACCTCCCTCAGAATCTTCCTGTTAAGAAAACAATCATAGCCATGGGAGATATCGATACTATCAATAATTCACCAACTACTTTCCAAAATCTTGTAGATAAACCTACACGACCATAGCCATGTCCTCACCCAAGGGATATTCTTGAGACTATCACTAAGTCATGACAAACTCCTTCGAATACACAAGAGGAAAACCCAATCTCAACCTCTAACCCGCCTTAGATTATAAATGAAGCTTATTATGAAGAAGCAGATCCAGAGGCTACTCATTCTGTCAGTGGTGCTAAAGAAAGTGGATTTGTACCGGATACATAAGATGATGCCTCGAAATAAGGAGCCCTTAAAAAGAAAAAGAAAGGAAAAGCCCCAGTTGTTGTTCCCGATGACGTTGCTGCCTCACTGAGTGTAAACCTAAAACCTATCCTCCCCAAATATATCATGGAGCTAAAAAAATGCCTTACAATTACTATAATGAGGCTCAAGCTAGTCTTCTGACAGAACAATGGGGAATAACATATTATATTACACTCCAACCGCCAAAATAGGGGGAGACTCCACTTGACTGTGGAAAAGATTAATTGGTGGTCTACCCTGAGATCATCAACTGGGGTCTTCAGTTCCCATTAGATCCGATGATAGTAGAGTAGTTCAAATTTTTAGACCGCTTCCCTACACAAGAAACACCCAAGAAATGGTTCACACTTCTATCAGTAACCATGGCTTCCAAACTTAGCCAAATTCCGCTCTCCATCAAAGATTTCATCTCCCTAACCAAATTTTCGAAGGGACCGATATTGCCCTTCTACTACTTAACCTTTGATGATAATCTTAAAATTATCGATAACTTGCTCAAAGATGACAAATTTTGGAAGAAACAAATTGTCTTCATATCTGGAGCTTGGGAGAATAGGAATGAGATATCCGAGCAGAACCTTTCAACACTCAACCTCGTCTCGATGAGTAACAAAAAGTTCTTTTTTGTTTTCATTTTTAATTTTGATATATACGTTATGTTTATTTTTCCATTTATATCGCTACTGCTCTTAGTAATTTCGAAGAGATATAGGGGTCGCAAGAAGGATGCGAAGGACATTTTTGGAAAGCTAGCCACCTGGGTAGAAAAAGAATGGGGCAATGGGTTCCACTCACCTTTTCTGCCCATCAACTTTATCAATAACCACTTGTGGAGGATCACTTTGGGTGTTGACCTCCCTGAAAACCTGATGGAGCCACCAATTCTAAATTTAGTTGTGAAGAGACTGGTAGCACCTGAATGTAAGGTGATTCTTCATGTGAGGAACAGATCGGATAGCCATCTTCCCGCAAAAAACAAAAGGAAATATAAAAAATCAGGTAGTACATTTGGTGCTAGCCCTTCAGAAAAGCTCAATCCTATGAAGAAACTGCTTGAAAAATTCTCATACTAGGATATCAAAAAATCCATTTGAAGAAACTGCCTTTGAACTTCCTCCAACCGAAACTAAAAACACTGCAACAGAAGATCATCGAGGAGGAATTACAATAGATGAAAATAAATGAGGCATTACAAATGATGACAACCAAGGAGGAATGGAAGCTCGAGATCACTGAAGAGAGGACCACTTATTTCTTGATGATACTTATAGTGAAAGCTTCAAGCTCTGTACAAAGATATGGATCCAAAGGTTCAACAAATTCAAGACTAACTTCTACGAATTGGCCATCAAGTTACTGCTCCTCTCTTGCATGAACTCCTACTTTCTTCAGATTCTCACTTGGCTTCCTCATATACTATTATGCTTTACAATAATGAAACGTCCATCCATGTGTCATAACCATTCGAACATGTGTTACTTGCTGTACAACCTTTTGCTAACCTCGAAGAAGCAGCCGAAGCATTATACTCATAGGTAAATTTTTTTCGAGGCCACTTAGAAAACTTGGCTAAGAAATTGTCCGATATGAAAATGATGTTGCAGAAAAATAAATGAGAAAAGTTTGGCAAACATATCGAGGAGAAATTTCTTGTATTCCAAATTGATAGGGTAAAATATATCCATGGATCCATCCAACTTAAATGTCATCTTCCCTCCGAGTATGATCAACAAATGAATGTCTAACACTTTAGAATAATTAATCTTGCTCAATGACTTCAAAGATGATGAGTCTTTGACTACTTACCAAAATTATTGGAATACTAGTATTTAAAACAACCATTGGCCAAAAAAGATTTTTTATTAATAGTTTTGAATATTTATATGCCACCTCATTAAAACCTTATTTGGCCAACATGGTAGGAAATAGTGTGCCAATTATTTAAAAAGATTCAAAATCTGAAAACCATTCCCAATACAGATTCACGTGTTTTATATGCATGGGATGTTGAAGCATTCTCCCCTGCTCATCACAACAACGATACATATCCGACTTTATCCTCTCCTTCATTATATAAGGCCCTTCTTAATTCGGGGCCATCTTTCCAAGTTGTTTATCCTTTGTATGAAGAAATAACTTCCTTAAGACTTTATCACCCATTTTGAAACCCCTTCTTCTCACCTTCTGAATGATCTGCTCAAAGATTTCTTGTACAATACTCCATCTAACACAACATAGCCATGAGCTTTGTATCTTAATTTTTTAGCGAGCTGTATATCTTGAGGTAAAAATTCTTAACAAAAAAATTAAGAATATCACACCTCCAATCACCTCGAATTGTATCTAGAGTGGAAAAGACCTCCTTAGTATATTTACATTGTTCTGATCGTTTTAGACTGAAGGGACTCTCCTCTAATAATATCCAAGGATATTCTTTCGTATAAGGAATTGTTGCCAAAGAATCAGAAAATTTATTATCTCCTCAACTAATATGCCCTACAATCGCTTTGTTAAACAAGAGAGCTAAATCTCGAAGCTCCCGAAGATACAAAACTAAATGATCTTTCTAGCCCCGGAAACACTTGTCATATGATTTCCCACTAACTAAGAATCTGTTTCCAAATAAAATTATGGTTGCCCCAAAAAATATTTGCAAGCCTTAAACCAAGCAATACAAGTTTATATTCAGCTTCACTATTCGATGCATGAAAACCAAATTTAATAACTTGATACATTGCCTCCCCAGAAGGAGCAATCAACTGCACTCCTGCACTAGATCCCAAAATACTCGAACCACCATCAGTTCAAACTACCCACTTCAAATTTTCTAGCAAGACCTCTTTATTTGTCTCCTCATTTAATATAATTAAATGAAATTCAACAAGAAAATCTGCTAAGGCTTGAGCCTTAATAGCCGTTCGAGGAACCAAAGTGATATCAAAATCTCCAAACTCTACTGACCACTCAGTCATCCTTCCAAAAATGGCTGGGCGTTGCAACACATTCTTTAGTGGAAAAGAAGTTCGAACCTTAATAGTATGAGCTTGAAAATAAGGGTGCATTTTGATAGCAACCACCACTAAAGCCAAAGACAATTTTTCATGTCTCAAATACCTCTTCTCAGCTGCCACCAAACTAATACTAACATAGTAAACTGGCTTCAGAAATCCCTTATCTTCACTTATCAAAACAACATTCACAACAAAATATAATACAACTATGTACAAAAATAGCTGCTGTCCAATTCGAGGCTTGGATAAAATTTCTGGTGATAGAAAAAGTTCTTTAGTCCTCGAAAATACTGCTTCATAACTTGGTGTATAGTAAAAATATTTAGGTCTTCGAAACACTTGGAAAAAAGGAAAACACTTATCAGAAAACCTCGAGATAAATCGATTAAGGGCAGTTAACCTTCTTGTTAAGATTTGCACTTCCTTAATAGTTTGAGGTGATGTCATCGAGACTAAAACCTTCAACTGCTCTGGATCAGCCTCTATCCCATTTTAACTAATTACATACCCCAATAACTTCCCTGATCAAACTCTAAAGGTACATTTCTCAAGATATAGCTTTACTCGAATAACCCTTAAATTAAAAAATGTTTCCTATAAATCCTCCAAGTGGCTCTCATCACCTGGAACTTTTAACAAACATATCATCAATATATGCCTCCATATTTCTCCCAATCTGAGAAGCAAAAGCTGTATTTATCAACCCTTTACATGTTGCTCCAGCATTCTTCAACCCAAAGGGCATAACCCTATAGCAATGTAAGCTTCGACTTGTGATAAATATAGTGATTCCTTGGTCTTTTGGATCCATTTGAATCTGGTTATACCATGCAAAAGAATCCATAAAATATAAATTTTTATTTCTTGAAGTAGAATAAACTAACTGATCTATTCAAGGAACAGAAAATGGATCCTTAGAACAGGCTCGATTCAAATCTATAAAGTCAACACACATCCTCTATTTCCCATTCTTTTTTAACTAACACTGGTTTACTGTCCATAAAGGATAATGTGCCTCCCCAATAAATCTGACCTTATACAAATGATCCACTTCTACCACAATAGTCTCTAAGTTATCAATAGAAAATGCACGTCTTTTTGAATAAATGGCTTGATCCTCAGATTTATTGCCAAGCTATGACATATCATATTAGATGGAACCTCTACTACATCCTATGTTTTCCAAGCAAAAACATCCAAATTAGCAAACAAAAATTACAACAATTGTTGACAAAATTTTGTGACATGTAATGTCCCTATTCAAAGAATTTTTGCATTAGGAAAAGAATACTATTATATGCCTTCACTTACTGTTAAAGAACCCAAGGTTTCCATCAGATCATCAATTCCTTCTTCTTCTTCCGAGTTCAACCCCCTTGATTGTTATTAAGCCATTCGATATTCACTCGTAGGACCTTAAATATGTTGAGCTGTTGCATAACATTCTCTAGCTATCTTTCAATCACTTCGGATTACCCCAACACGGTCTTGGATGACATACTTCAAACACTGTGGAACAATGGACACAACTGCATACATCCTCGAAAGCCAAGATCTCCCAAAAATAATATTATAATTGTTCGGACATTCTACCACCCTAAAGAAGACTTGAACCTTTTTTCTAAAAGCCCCATTTCCTAAAAACACTTCACCCTCAAATTCTCCAATTACCTGGGCTGTTACACTTGTAAACCCAATTATAGTACGAGTTGATTGATAAATTTCAGGAGGATTACGCATCGTATCGTATGTTGACTTGAACAGAACATGCGTATAGCTTCGTGTATCTACGAAAACGTGTCAGATTTCAATACCAACTAATTCTGCTCCAATAACTACTACATCTTCATGAGGACCTACATTTCCTCTCAAATCATCCTCATCGAAAAGAATAAAAGGAAGATTTTTTTTACCATACAAATAAGTAGACATTCCTCATTCTATCGTGGTAGCTAAACTTACCACATGCCTTTTCCTAGAGTTATTGGTGTTACCAGTCGTAGTATCTTCTCCAAAAATTGCCAAGGACTCAAAATATTTACATAAGCTTCAAACTCGTCCTAGCTCCACTGGTCGTCCACAACCATCAAAATTAATCGATCAGGATCTGTGTCCAAATATTCTGAAGCTACATCGAACTCATCGAACTTAGCATCTATAATCATTAGATTTTCTTCCTTTCAATTTGGATTTGTTGTTTGTGAAGTCGATGCACTTGGAGCCTTTGACCCATTGCTCTGCCCTTTAACAAAAGCGACTGATTTTCTAATTTCAATTACAATTTGCACATCCTTTTTCAAAGTTATACAATCCGCAGTATCATGTCTTGGTCTACTTATCGGAGTTGGATTTTAAAACTAACATTTCCTTTTTTTCTTTTTATAATATCCTTTTTGAACGCATCAAATACGAAGATGTTCATAGGATTGAAAATTTTGTGGCTGATTCTTTGGCTACTGTTAAGTGTTAATCTAGTTCTTGAAAGTAGAAGATTGAGATTGCTTTTAGAGAGAGAAAGTAATAGTAAAAAGTAACTTTTAATTCAAAAAGTGTCGATCCTTGTATTAATAGCCTCGTCCTTTATTTATAGGCATTCAGACTTAAAGTAACATAATTAGTTACATAAATTGGCTAATTGCACTTTAGTCTCATTTCTTTACAAACAGTCTCAAATCTATCTTACATCTTTATAATTGATCATATAAGACTTTAATTTATTAAAACTAAATCCTCAATAATCTATATCCTTATCACCTATAGTGTTGTATTCAAAGGTGTATCCTTGGATTATCATACAAGAAAATCCTTCAATCGAATGGGGATCTGAGTCGGTAGAAGGGTACTAAGGGCCCACAATCTCTTCGGAGACCAATGAGTTAGTTAAAAAATGTGACACTTGAACTATAGATGGTTTAAAAAATAATTTGGAAGGCAAGGCTAGAAAATAGCCAGATTATTTACAAGAAGTTTTATGGGCATATAGAACTACTCCGCAGACGGCTACATAAGAATCATTGTTTGCGTTAGTTTGTTAGATGGATTTAGTGGTCTATCCGGAATAATCTTCGTTTCGTATTGAATCAGTGAATATTCCAAATAAACAAACAAAAATTGAAAGCATACAAAGTTAGATTTGATAGATGAAAAAAGATGAATAGGACAATTGAATTCACTTTCACACTTCGATGAGAAGTCAGTACGCTTCCAAAGTTAGAATACAGGAGTTTAAGCAGTGGACATTTAGGAAATTGTTTCTTCATACAAAATAAAAATATCTTGGTAAGTTATGAACTAACTAGAGGGTCTATATATGGTAACTAAGAAAGTTAAGTCGGGGACATATCTCAAATTTTATTCAGAATGGATATATAAGTTTGTAAATATTTTTAAGAATTTATGTAAGTATCAGTGGCATACGATTTGCTACCCTGGTGGCGTAGGGAGGTTTTAATGAAGTGTCTGAATAGCCGACTTATATAAAATATAACTTTGCCATTTTAAAACAACTTGCACAATCTTTATCATTTTGGATTGGAAGGATCTTCCAACGAACGTTGGTCTACAATCTTTATCATTTGGTACAATGATGGTATTCTAACGAACGTTGGTCTACAATCTTTATCATTTTGGACCGGAAGGGTCTTCCAACGAATGTTGGTCTACAACTTTTATCATTTTAGACCGGAAGGGTCTTCCAACGAATGGTGGTGAGGTCCGGAAAGGGTCTTCCAATGAAAGTTAGTTTACAAAAGGTTATGTATAAAAGAATTTCATATGAAAAAGTTTGGAGGAGAAATCTAAGAGTCTTTTATAAAAGTTAAGTTTAAAAAAGTTCATATGAAAAAGTCTGGAGGAGAAAGTTAAGAGTCATTTATAAAAGTATAAATGTTTTCATATTAAAAAGTTTGGAGAAGAAAGTTAAAAGTTTTTTATAAAATTTAAGTTTAAAATTTTTCATACAAAAAAGTTGAGATACGAAAGGTAAGAGTCTTTTATAAAAGTTATGTATAAAAAAAAATTGTATGAAAATTTTTGGAGGAGAAAGTTAAGAGTATTTTATAAAAGTTATGTATAAATTTTTTCTATGAAAACGTTTGGAGGATAAAGATAAAAATATTTTATATATGTTAAGTATAAGAATTTTTCAGATGAAAAAACGTTTAGAAGATGAAGTTAAGAATAATTTGTGATAGATAAGCATAACAACTATTCTCATATGAAAACGTTCGAGGAGAAATATATAACCAAAGAACATCCAGATCAATAACTTTTACAGTGCAAAGCAGATTTTCAGAACACAAACGCTTAACAAAAATACACCTATGGTATAATCAGATGTATGGAAGATATTTTCCACATTCCGTGTACTCCCCGAAAGTCTCTCTTGTTTCCCTTGACCAGTAGTATGTTTTCTCTGAGAGATAAATTCTACACCTGAATCTGAGTCAACAATAATTATGTTTTTGATACGAGGAAAACTTGTAGCAGTTGTGTAATAATCTACATATTCATCAACAAGTGCCTTCTTGCCTTTCTGTTTGGTAGAATATCTCTTTGATATCCCATGAGTTCCACCTTTCTCAGTAGGTGTTGCCTTAGCCACAAATTCTGGCTTAATATTAACTTCGTGTCTCTCCCCGGTTTCAGTGTCCGAACCAGCATCACCATCAAAATTATCTTATTCATCTTGATCATTTTTGGAATCCCGGTGTCTTGGAGCTATAGCCCTAGTAGGGAGATAGAGAAGGTTATCTAGGTGCTCTAATCGTTCGAGCATAATATTCTCAATGGGAGGGACCATAAGTTCTTTCACAAACTTAGCTTGGGCCAAATCATACCTCCAAAGGTGACCTTTGGATAAGTTCGAAGGAGTAAAAGATTTATGGAACCGATGGTTCCAAGTACTGCTGGCCAAGTAGCTCAACTAAGAAATGGTTCGACTAGCTGTTTTGACAAAGTCCTCGAATGCTTTAGTTGTTCCTTTCATCGATACTCACAAAGAAAAGGTTCAGTGGAATAAATAATTCTAATAAATATAAATAAATCAAGGATAAGATAAGTACCTCAGTTAGTCCACCTCAAAGTCAGACGATGGGGCAACGTTTTAGAACTCTCAAAGCATGTCTCCCATAATCCGGTGAATGTCATCAGCTAAAGCAGGATCTAGAGGCAATCGAAGACCCCAATTAAGAATCTATGTGTAAACAATCAACTCGTGATCTTTAACGGACAAAAACGTCTCCCAAACTTTTGGAAATCAGATTTTGATGGAGTCAAGAATCCCCCATCGGTCCCTGAGCTTAACCTCCTCGGAAAAATAAAAATATTTATACTTTATTTTTTGAAGTGCCAGCAGATGTTTGGCTTTAACCTCACAGGTTTTTTTTTAGGGGAACTCAACAACATCTTTCTTTTTCTTTTTCTTCTCCAAATATTTTTCCTGATGAGCAAGAGAATTCGCTACAACTTCAAGAGGTGAAGATTCTTGAATCAGATTAGAAGGTCCGATAGGAGGGGCTAGTGCAAGGATTACTTGGATGGGTTGAGCCTCAAAAACAGTCATACCATTTCATTCTTGATTCTTATATGCTTCATAAATTAAGTGCTTCTCTTCTGGGATAGACTTTAAGGTTGAACCAACACCTTTATCTTCTCAAACATATTTTTATGAGTGTTTCCGTAGAGTGACCTCGGGTGTGGTTTAGGGAGTACTATGTGGAGTGTCCTGAGAGGCCAGAACAAATTATGTGATCCTTATTTTTTTGGACCGTTTAATCGGTGTTGGATATTTCCTCCTCTTTGATCGGTCTTCTTAAGACTTCTCAGGAATTTGGTGTTTGTCACCCATCGAAAGAAACGAAGAGGTCATGTGAATCTCTTTGAAAGGGCTAAGGTCACATTTGTTGCTCTTCGAACAAGATTGGCCCCGGGGGATTAGATGCAATATGGTTACTTGAGGTTTCCTACTGTGTTAGAATGTTTCTCAAGGGGAGGCCATTGACTATAAATCATTGTGTGGAGGACTTGTAAAGGCCTGGGTTCCTCTTCTACACCGACAACCTTTCTCTCTTTATATTGTTTCATGATATTGAACCACTCCCAAAGTTTGTATCTCTAAAGCCCTTCAGAGTCTCTAAGCATGAAATGATAAAGAAAATACTTAGTTAGATAATCTACTTCTTTCTCTAAACCAAATTTTCACTTTATCTCTCTAAAACTGAAAAAATGTGTACCTTTGAAGTTGTGAGCAGAGTCACATATTTATAGAGATGATGTGGGTTTGTAAGGAATTCGAAGGCCCAGATAAGAAAAAAGGTTTTCTTAGATAACACGTATTTAATGAAGATATTTTTTTTTTTGGAAAAGCTACTCTACCTATGATCTAATACCCACGCGTATTGAGAAGCGTAAAGGTTTTCTGACACCCTTCATCATCCACAAATTCTTTTAGAAGCATGCAAATACGTGCGAGAATGTTTTTTACACGTGGAATTAAATGGCAGTGGTACTCTAACTATTTTTTGACACATAGATAGGGACAACTCATCAATTTTCATTCCAGCACGCAACCTAAGATGAGTGATGGGTGACCATGAGGCCATTATATCTAATAATGAAGTCATGGGTCTGGACGTATATCAGAGGAAGGATAATCCAATGAGAAATCAAAGGAAGAAAAATACGGGGACACCATACGAAGATCACTCAAGGAGTCCGAGTAAAAAAATGATCCGAAGACGAATCCGGGAAGAATAATTCGAGGAGGTCCAAAAGGAAAAAAATCCCGCTTCCACGAATAAGTTCTTGCTCGAACATCTTCACAAGGACTAGGGAGATAATGATAATGGGAGAAAAATATTGTGATAAATGAGCTAAATTAGATAAATAAATGGGTAAATTATGATGTAATAAAGTATTGAGTATAAAACTTGACAAGTATATAAGTTGAGGGGTTCATATGTAATAACCAATGTGTATGTTTATAATTAGCAAAGTAGTGAGGTGAAATGACACACATAATGATAGGTAAATGTGTAAAATAGGAACTTACCCATTGTACAATGTAAATGACAACCTCTTTTGGGGAAAGAGGCCAATCATTAGTCAATAATTCTTTGATTATTCCCTTTTTCTCTTTCTCTCTCTAATAATTCCATTTATTTCTCTATAATACTAGCATTCGAACATTATCGTGACAGATATCCTCATACGAACAAAGACAGGACAAAACTTTCACTAAGAAATCTCTATACTTATCAAATCTTAACTATAATTGTTATTTATTACAAAATATCCTCCATGTTACATATTTATTGGGTTTACTTTACAAGACTTTTATAAAGAAAAATTACCCATCCTAATTTAACCGAGTTGACTATTGTTCTAAATAATTATTTTCATTATCATAGTTAATATAATTGTTTTCTCCAAATTAGCTGCATTCTTTAATGTGAAAATATTTCCCATCATTTTCAAGCTACATAGAGCTTTCAACATGTAGAACTCTTCAACTATTAAGACAAGCTTTTCCGATGAGCATCCTCTAATTCGTATTTTTCAGTGATTTGCTCCTTTCGAACCTTCGCCCTAAGCCTCTTTGAATGGTAAAACCGTATCCTTCACTACGTTTAACCTTGCTATATCTTCTAGAAGGTCTTTTATCCAAGCTACTAAGACCGCTTTCTTGAGTAGGTAGTCGGCATAATGATCATCATTGTGTCATTCCTCCATTATCTTCTTTTCGATATGCTGATATCATGATGATTTTTCGATCACAATACCATTAATGCCAAAATTTGGGTCCTGTACGACTTCTGTATCCGTTTCTCTCAAAGTTTTTTACAATACAATAGTGATTTTGGAAATATTACTTCGGGTACCAATTGATTTCCACAGACGACACCAATGATAGTTTCAAATATTGCGTAAAGGGGTTATATGTCTAAACTATTTTTTTTCTTTAAACGTTTGGACTTTATTAATAAAATTTGAGAGTACAGGGGCCGAATCAACAACTAAAGAGATTATAGTGACTTATTACAATAGAGAGAAACTTTCAAATTCAAAAAATCTCTTCTTCAACCTTGAGACAAGGCCATATCTTCACGAGATCCAGTCAAATTCAAAAAATCACCTTGATACCTTGCATCCTCAACCATCTTCTGTATTTCTCAAATAACCAGTGCCAATACTCTCAAGGAAAGAAATCGCTCTTACATTATTCGGAGCAGAATAATCGTTGAAATCCATGTCTTTTCTCAGTGTCAACGTATGCTTTGCTACACCATCTGCTAAATTATTTTGCTCACATAAATAATATCTAATCGTCATATCAAAAGAGATTAGGCTCATACAGTAGCCAATAAGAGGATCCAAGTACCAAATCGAGCTTCCCCTGCTAATCAGATCAATCAGTATCCTTAAGTCTACTTCAACATCCACACTTGTTATGTTTAAAACTTTTCACAAGGCCAAGCCATCCATAAGAGCCCTAACCTTAGCAATAACAACAATGTTTTTCCGGTAGAGTCTTCCATAGCCTTTAATTATGGTTCCTGCATGAAAGAAGTGAAGCGCCGTCTGTATTAAGCTTGTAGCTGTTCAGCTTTGGAGCTAACCATGTTTGCAACTTTCAAATCTCTTCCCCAATGTTGTCTTTTGATTAGATTTGAATTGTCTAAACCATTAAGGATGTGAGTAACATGGTTGATAAGGTTTGATGGTGTCGAATAAATGCTCTGATGCTTTTGTAGATTAATGGCCCTCCATATTACCCAAAGAATGATTGCTGGAATGATGGACCGAATACTGCAGACTTTCTATGAGGACAAATACCAGGTACGAATCATATGGTGTATATTCATATTTCTGAAGATGATTAGACCCATGATTGCACTGAAATAGCTCCACACAGCCCAAGCCTCCTTACATTCTCCAGTTCTGCAAGGTTCTCCAGAGAAGAAATGAGCACTTTCTAGGTATGACAACGTTCCAAATTTTCTTGTACAAGTTTGATTAATTGCCACGACTTCTAATTGCATTCCATGTCTGTCTAGTATTGAATTTCCCATCTGGAGTCAAAGCCCACATAATCTTATTTGGGTTGGAATTCAGCTTCAGTTTACGAATATCATCCACAACAAGGTTAGGCACAAATGAGCTTAGTTTCTCTATGTCCCAATTCCCACTCATCTAGAAATTGAAAACATTAACATTAGCATACAATTGTCTTTCTTCACACTCATTGAAGTGAATCAAAGCTCTCTCAGTACACCATTTGTCCAGGTAGAAATCTATTTCTCCATTCCTAGGAACCCAAAATATGTACGTATTTGCTTTGTCCCTGATTCCTATAAGCCTGGTCCAAGTTCTAGATCTTTTGTTAGGAACAAGAGCACCTATAGGATGTCTTTTCTTGTAATATATTGAGAACATAAGCCTAGACCATAGGATTTTATGAGTTCTGAAATTTAACCACAGCTTGTATGAAAATACTTCCTGTAAAGTTTCAATACTCTTTACATTTAGAACTCTCTCAACATATGGCTTGCAGTTACTATTCCATGAGGACCAGTTTATTTCTTTGGTCTCTAGTTTGTTACCCCATAGAAACTTATTGAATAAGTTTTCAATCCTTTTTACTACTACCTTAGGAAGAATCAAGCTTTGGACATAGTATAAAAGCATCGTAGATAAGATAGACTAGATTAAAACTAGTCTTCCACCAAACGACAATGTGCAGCTATCCTAGTCAGTGATCATTTCTCTGATCCTTGAAACAAGATTGTCAAAATGGCTTATTCTACTTTTGTTGCTGATTATCACCCCAAAATATTTAAATGACATAACACTTTGTTTCATTCCCAAGCTCTTTTCAACTGTACTGATCATTTGATGAATCATATTCTCTGCCACTATTAGCTTAGACTTCTCTTTATTAATGATCTGATCAGAAGTATCTTGATAGTTTGATAGGAATTAAGAAATTCTTGAAACTGAAGAAGAAGAGCTGTTGCGGAAAATAGTGAAGTCGTCTGCGAAAGCCAAGCAAGGTATTGTTTGATTTCCTCTTGTTTTATATCTTACTTCAGTGTGGTCTTCATTTATCTTTTTAAGCCCCGAATCAAATACTCATGAGCCAGTATAAACAGACTGGGGGACAAAGGATCTCCCTATCTCAGCCCCTAGTTTACCCTAAAAAAACCTTTGATTGCACCATTGATTAATAATGAGAAATTGTTTTTCATGTGTTGATTTTTATGAGATCAATAAAAGATGAGTTAAACCCCCTTGAGAATTTTGAAGACAAACTTGTGAGAAATCCTGTTAAAGGCTTTCTCCATATCTATCTTTAGAATAATATTATTGTTGTCTTTTGTTTTGAGGTTCAAATCATAATATAACTCTTTTTGGTGATGAGAATACTTGATTGAATGCTCCTGTCCATGACAAAAGCCCTTTGCTCTTCAGATATCATCTTAGCAAGGATCATGGCCAGCCTTTTGTTGATAATGTTTGAGTAGATTCTGTTGAATAAATTAGTTAGGCTAATGGGACGAAATTCTCTCCAAGTCCTTAGTGAGTTCACCTTAGTAATTAGACAAATGATAGAAGTGAAAACACCAGTTGGAATCTTATTTTCTTTGAAAACATCCTTGACTGATACACACAAATAATCAGCTATTATAGTCCAACTTTTCCCGTAAAAGAACCCGTTGAATCCATCAAGACCAACTGCCTTGCTGGAATTAAGCTCGCAAATAGTTCTATATATTTCATCATCACTGGAATAATAGTAAGCATATCATTTTACTCTAAATTTACCAAATTGGGGATGCCATTGATGACACCACTAGAATCATAGTCTTTATTGATATTAGTAACATTTAAAAGATTTTGAAAATAAGAGATGGCTGAGTTGGAGATGGTTTATTGATCCTCCAACCAGGTGCTCCTATCCCACATTCTATAGATTTTATGTCTTTTTGCCTTTTTAAAACCAAATTGTGAAAGAACTTGGCGTGCTTATCACTATCTTTTAACCAAGTGGTGTGAGTCTTTTGTTCCCAACAACGCTCCTCCCTAGCCAATAATTCCAAGTGATCCTTTTTAGTCTAGTCCACCATGGCCTTATGAGCACTGTCATTTGTGATATGGTATTTGTTTTCAATAAAGTTAATTTCTTCTTCAATTTGCTTTATAACATCAAAAATATTCCCAAAATCCTTTATGTTCCACAACTTCAGGTCCTCTTTACGCATTTTCAACTTACACCAAAACGTTTGTAAAGGGTTCCCATGAGCACTCTTCGACCAACTTTCCTCCAATATTTTAAGAAATCTAGGGTGTCTGGTCCACATATTTAAGAATTTGAAAGAAGGCTTGATAATGTCTAGGTTGGATAATATAGAGACACAAATTGGAGAATGGTCAGAATATGTCTTAGCTATGTGTGGTGTGGATTATTTTCGACGAAGGGTAATTTGGTCAGATGTTTTGTGGTGTTTCAAAGGTATTAAATGTTTGGGTGTTTTGTAGTGAGAGATTTAAGCTGCCTGATTGTATTAAATGTTCATTACCCTCATTAATGAAAGTGGTTGGGTATTTATAGTCTTGATTATGGGCCATATGGGCTTTCGGGTCAAACTTATGAAACCGGGTCAAATTCAAAAACTCATTAGTTTATTAAGCAGATTAACAATTAGTTTAGTTAACTTATGAAAAGGTGATTAGTTTTTAGTACTTTTTTCCAGTTCGGCTTTTGTCCGAATTGCCCCTGTCCGGTTTTTACAGTGGGTGGAAAATATTTATGGACTCATCAGTAGCCCCTTTTTAGGTTTTGTCAAAGGCCTTTGGTAAGACCTAAAAAATCTTTCTTAGGCACTAGTTACATTCTCCGGACTGTTTAGGTGCTCTGGTTAGGATTTATCCAAACTGAAAACTTCTCAGAAGTTGTAAAGTTCTGCTATGGATCATGGGACACGTGTCATCTTTTGATTTTCCTCACTAGCCGTTTTTCTCCTCAGAACGGCTCTCCCACTAATCCCAAAAAGCAACCTCTTCATTTAATACCCATGACGTCAGTGCCGCCTTCAATCATTACTGTTGTCTTTTCGTATTCTCCTAGGTTTTTGGCAATTCTTTTGTCTTATCAGTATAAATTACTTCATTTTCACTATTTTACCATCTTCATTACTCTCTCATTCCTTCATCTCAAAGTTTTCACTTCTCTTCAAAAAATTATTTTTGTGTAGGTTTATGTTCACGGCAAGAAACGCACTGGTAAAAGGTGGGTGGCTTAATCTTTCGGAGTTAGAAAAAGCACAAAGAGTTGAGCGAGAAAGGCGCATTGCTGCGGGTCTTCCAATTTATTCAAACGACAAGCCTGAAACACCATCTTCAGAGGCTGATCGAGGTTCATCTTATGCTAGAAGTTCCAAACCCAGGAGGTTATTTCAACCAAGTCTTTCACCCATCGTATCAAGCTCTTCGGTTCAGGAGTCACATCCCACTATTGAACGGTAAAAAGATGTATCAAGTACAAGGAGAACATCTCCATTTATAGCCATGGGGTTAGATACTGAAAAGTCCCCAGAAAAGGTTACACTTCGCCGAACAGGCCGTTTAGTGAAGGGCCAAGCTGTCGTTTCACAATCTAAGTCCCCGAAAACAGGGCCTTCTAAGTCTGGGGCCAAGGACAAAGCTACAGAATAAAGGGCATCTATCAGAGTCCCAAAGGATAAATCCTTCGGTCCGGAGGCCACAAGAACTAGCTCTCGAAATGAACCCTCCGGATCCGAGCTCCAGCCGGACACCAGACCCTTAGGAGAGGGTGATGCTCAAAAGTCCGGACAACTTATAGATCCTACCACCAACACTCCTCCACCAGCAAAAAACTGACAAACCTTCCATGGCGATGGAAGAAGTGATGGAGGAAAACATAGAAGAGGCCACATTTGAGATCAACGTCTCCGGTCAAACAGGGGAAGCTGCCAGTGATAGAAATGGCAAGGGTAAATAGAAGTTGTGTTTGAAACATCCGGACCTGCCGGAGTCCCTGGAATGAAAAGTGGGGCCTTGCTTCCACAAGGTGAGCGTAAAGTATTTGCTAGCCATGCAGAACATCATCTATGCCTTCATTCATACTGCTGAATTAGGCCATATCCGGATGAAGTGGGGGATCCTTGAATCTGTCAAGGTGAGAATACCGGTCACTCCGGAGACACGAATGGATTGCAAGCTTATCGAGATAGTTATCTACACAGAATTGTTCAACTGGGGGCTCAGATTTCTCTTGGAACCAGAGATCGTCAGATACTTTCATCTGATAAAGCTCTGTCCAAGCCAGCTGAGTCCCAATGCTAGGTACACCCTCATGAGCTGTATTATGGCCTCTAGGCTCTCCGGAATACTGCTTCCGATGAAGTAATTTGCTGCTGTGGCCAGCCTCTGCAAGAACCACATCATCCCTTTCTACCACTACAACATGGGTGACAACTTTAAGGTGGTGGATGATTTACTTGAATCGGAGAAGAATTGGAAGACCCAATTCGTGTTTATTAGTGGCGCTTGGGAAAACGGGAGGAAAATCAAAGCCGGTGTGAATTCTGGCATGCTCACCAGTAGATGGAAAAGCACATGTGAATATTTCATCATGTTTGTTTTTCTTTCCTTATAGAAAATCTGTTACTAAATTTCTCTTGCTTTTCTTTATGTAGTGTTGCCGAAGGAGTTCTCCGACTACTTGGAGGAGGGGCAAACAACTTGTGCCAAGCTGAATGCTTGGACTGCTGACAAATGAGAAATCGTTTCCACAACTGCTTATTGCCGTCAATTTAGAGAGGTCCCATCTCTGGAACACAACTGGCCGAAGAGATCTTACTTGGGAGGAATTGACCACACCACCTCCTTCGGGTGTCATCCTGTAGAGGACAAAGGAGAAGGATGGGAAACCGGCCTTGCCTGCCAGAGCTAAAGCCCCGAGTAAGATAAAAGACAAGAAGGGTAAGAAGAAAAAAGATGCAACTGAGGTTGCTCAAGGTTGTGCTGAGGAGATCGTCCCAGCAAATCAGGAAGTGCGGGGCCAAGGGGGAATCGATGCTACTCTACTTCAAGTGGTTGAAGATGAAAATATGAAAGAAGCAGGTGGACCTCCAAATCTTTCAAAGGATCCCAAGAAGGATCGAAAACGGGGAGAAGATGGTGGAGATAGAGAAGCCGAGAAGAAGAAAATCTCGTAGGGGGATGAAGTCGTTCTCCGGCCTCCGGAGTCTCTTCCCTTGGTCGACCCAACAGACCCCACATTGGCAGAGCAAATCCCAAATGATTTACACACCGGAGAGGGTACCGGAGGGGATATCAACATTGATGGAGTAGATATCAGTGGCCTTCAAAACATTAGCCTTTACTTCGGAGACCTTGAAAAAGACGACTTTGCTGGTCCTTACATTCCTCCAAGCTCCTCAAATATGGTTACTTTCAATGGTAAGTCTTTTTCTGTTTCAGGGGAGAATGATATGGTGACTCACTCCTTGCTGAGCAACATTCAACCGGTGCTCAACCTGGAGAGACAAGTGCGAATCCAATCTACACTCAGCAACACACTCAACACAGACAAAGAGAGCTTATCCAACAACCTCCTTAACACCAATCAGAGTGTTGAGGCATTACAGAGAGAAATCGAGGAGTTGAAGAAGGGGAATGAGGACTTGGACACCAAGCTGGCCACTTTGGAGATGGCTAACAAAGAACTCCAAACTAAGTGTTCTGGCTTGGAGAAGGATCTCTCCGCTTCGAAGGAGGAGATGAAGGCCAGGGACAATGTCATCCAAACCATAACCAGTGACAAAATTTCACTCGAAGATGTTGTGTCTAGAGTCAACGAGGAGAAAGATGATTTGATAAAGGAGCAGGAGAAGAAAATCCAGGCCAAGATCGATGCATACACCAACAAGGTGATAGATTCGCAAGAAGAGAGGTATGCTGAAGTCAAATCCGACATGGTCTTACTCTTTCATCTAACATTTCCGAAGAGGACGCTTGGAGATCTATGGCGATATGCGGAATACGAAGACCTCCCATTCTACACTATGGTTGATGGTGATAGGCACAACTATTCCAGTGGTTATGATGATACCACTGATGAAGAAGAAGGGACCGAAGAGATCCCTAATGAGGAACCCAAAGATCCAAAGAAGAAACCAGACGAAGCAGGAACATCTAAGGTAGCCTAACCCTAAAATTTTAACTATCTTCTGTTTTTTATTTTATCTTCATGTGAGACTAAAGTCCTTGGATGGCCAAGGCATTTTTGTAAACATGTTCGGCTCTTGTCCGGATAAACCTTTTCTTTTTTTTAAAAAAAACTTCAAAGTCATTGGATGGCTAATGCATTTTCACATGTTTTAATATCATTCCCCAGTGCCAACCAGGCAGTTTTACTTTACACAATTCTTTCCTTGTTTTATGTTTACCCAATTTTGATGGCTCATGTTTAAATAGCCCCTAGTTATTTTACAAGTATTTTAAGGTGAGACTGTTGAAATTCTCCGATGACAAATGTTTAAATGGTCATCGTTCCACCAGATCAATCTGATCTGCCAACGATACTTATAAGGTTTTTAAAAAATCTATCAACCAAACCAATCCGAATTTTTTAAGAAGGCATCAAATTTTATTAAAAAACCCGTATACCTCATTAAAACCTCCCCGCGCCACCAGGGTAGGAAAAAGTATGTCCCCTAATATTTACATGGACTTTAAACAAGTAAATATTCGCATAACTTTCATTCTAGATACAACTGGAGGTGTTCAATGTTCCAGGGGTTATTTAAGATCCTTCCATCTTTATCTTGAAGCATGTATGTCCCAGACTTAAGCTTTTCAATGACTACATAGGATCCTTCCCAATTTGGAGCTAGCTTGCCGAATTGCTTCTCCTTCGTATGTAGGAAGATTTTTGTCAACACTTTATGCCCTTGTTGAAAATCCCTTCTTCTGACTTTTGAGGAAAACCCGTTTCTCATCAATCCCTGATAATGGGTGGCTCTAAGGTGAGCCTTAACTCTTTTCTATTCTATCAAGTCGAGTTGACTTCTGATTGCCACTTCATTAGCCTGTTCGGAAAAATTGTGGACTTTGTATGATGGAAGAGTTGCCTCTATAAGAGAAATTGCATCCATACCATATACTAAGGTGAACAGGGATTCCTGTGTAGCAGCTCCAGGAGTAGTCCGGTAGGCCCATAACACTTCTTGTAGGTAGCTTGGCCACTTTCCTGGAGCCCCTTCTAAATTCTTTTTAAGACCGGACAAGATGGTTCTGTTTGCTACTTCAACCTGACCATTCGCCTGTGGGTGGAAAGGAGAAGAAAATCAATGTTGGATGCCTCTAGAGGCATATATATTCTCCATATCCTTGTTATCAAATTATGGCCCATTGTCTGTGGTTATCCTGTGTGAAACCCCAAATATGCAACAAATATTAGATAAAGATAAATTTTATAACAACTTTTGAAGTAGTTCCTGCCAGTGGGGCTGCTTCTATCCACTTTGAGAAATAATCAATGGCAACAATGATAGTTCTGCACCCTCCGGACGCCATAGGTAGAGGTCCCACCAGATCCAGTCCCCAACGAGCAAAAGGTATTGGCTCAGAAATCGACTCCAAAAGGACAGCTGGGATATGAATTTCATTACCATATCTTTGGCATGGATCACACTTCTTCACCAATTCCTTGACATATTCCATTATGGAGGGCCAGTAGTATCCGGCCAACATGACTCTTCGGGTTAAAGCTCAATAAACACAGTGTGTTGACCCTTCACCATCATGTAGTTCAGACAACACTATTTGGGACTCTTCAATCCCCAAAATTCGCAAGAGAGGTCTACTAAAAGACTTCTTGTAAATGATGTCTCATACGAAAAAAATCCACGAGCCTTATACTTCATTTTCCTTGCTATTGCTTTTTGTGAAGGCAATATGCCATCTGAAATGTACTGAAGAAGAGAATATCTCCAATCTTTAGGTTGACTCACTTGTATATTTAAACTTTCCTCCTCTTCCCTGCTTTGATTGAGTTGAATGGACGGGAACTCTTGCACATAAATTCATGGGTAGGACTCAGAATATGCTATGGTTGCCAAGGATTCTGCTAGTGTATTCTCTGTTCGGGGTATATGCTCATAGGTGATAAATTTGAAGTTAACTCCCACCTCTTAAAGAATGAATAAATATTTAATTAACTGCTTCTTCTTGTCCTCAGATTGACCTTGTCCATGATGGATAAGAAGCTGAGAATCACTCATTAACCTGACCCTTTTTGCTCCACAAATCAGGGCTAACTTCAAACTAGCTATAGCAGCTTCATATTCAGACTCATTGTTAGAAGACTTGAAAGCAAAATATATAGCCTGGTATAGCTTGTCGCCATACAGAGAGGTTAAGCATATCCCAGCACCACAACCTATGGTACTTGATCCACCATCTGTCCGGAAAACCCATAACTTCTTAGTCTTTTCACTTGTGGCTTGTTTAGTACTCTTGTCCGAATGGAACTCAACTAAGAAATCAGCAATAGACGGAGCCTTGATTGCAGTTCGAGGGGAAAAATCAATGTCATAATCTCCCAATTCTACTGACCGTTTGGTCGTTCTGCTTGATATGTCTGCCTTTTGAATAAACGTTTTCAAGGGAAAAGATGTCCGGACAACAATAGAATGGGACTGAAAGTAGGGCCTCATCTTTCTAGCAGCAATCACTAATGCTAGTGCTAGCTTTTCAAGTTTTAAATATCTTTTTTCAGCATCCATCAGGCTTTTGCTAATATAGTACACCAGACTAGGGTAATTGTCCACCTCTCTTACTAGCACCGCACTTATGGCACATTCGGAGACTGCTAAATATATGTACAATATTTCTCCATCAACAGGTTTAAACAGGGTTTTGGGGGAGGATAAATGATTTTTTATTTCATCAAAGTCCTGGTCACACTGTAGAGACCAGTTGAATTCTTTGGCACCCTTTAAAGTTTGGAAAAACGGGGCACACCTATCCGAAGACCTTGAGATAAAACGGTTTAGAGCAGCTAACCTCCCTGTCAATCTTTGTACTTCTTTAATATTCCGAGGAGGATCCATCTGTAGTAAAGCATTGAGCTGGTATGCATTCGGTTGTATCCCTTTCTCACTTATCACATACCCCAAAAACTTTCTGGACTGCACTCCGAAAACACACTTCTTTGGATTCAACTTTAAATTAACTTTTACCAAGTTGGAAAAAGTCTCTTACAGATCGGCCAAGTGTAACTCTTCTTCCACACTCTTTACCATCATGTCATCAATGTAGACTTCCATGTTTCTGCCAATCTGATCAGCGCATGCTTTGTTCACCAACCTCTGATAAGTAGCCCCAGCATTCTTTAACCCAAAAGGAATCGCCTTATAACAATGAAGGCCCCTATCAGTAACAAAACTAGTGTGTTCTTGGTCCTTCGGATCCACTTGAATCTGATTATACCCGGAGAAGGAATCCATGAAGGACAACAACTTGTTCCCAGATGTGGAGTCCACTAACTAATCGATCCGAGGGACCGAATATAGGTCTTTTGGGCAAGACCTATTAAGGTCTGCAAAGTCGATGCACATACGCAACTTCCCATTTTTCTTTTTTACTAACACCGGTTTGGTTGTCCATAAAGGGTACTGGGATTACTTTATGTGCCCCATCTTAGTAAGCCGGTCAACCTCTTTAACTATGGCATCAACTTTCTCCTTAGAAAAATCTATTCTCTTCTGTACAACGAGTGCTACATCTCTTCGGATGGATAGCTGGTGTAATATAACAACTGCTGGCACTCCGGTTACATCAGCATTGCACCAAGAAAAAACATGTTGATGGTCTGTTAAAAAAGATAACATTTTGCTCTTTAGTTCTGATGTCATCTTAGATCCAATCTTGACACTTCTTCCTTCGCCCAGAGAGTGGGTTTCAACCTCTTCAATTGGTATTAAAAGACCAGGGGTCTCTCTGGGGTCATCAATTTCACCCTCTCCCTAGAGGGCCCCTCCAACTGCTAATCTTCACTGGTCCAAACTTCCCCCAAAGTTCTAGAGGCCAGGGCTGTTGCATAATATTTCCTTGCTATCTTCTGACTACTCCTGACAACGCCCACCTATCCTTGCACAACGTATTTCAAACATTAGTGAACTGTTTAAGCCACAACATGCATTCTGGAGAGCCAAGACCTTCCCAAAATGGAATTATAGCATGTGGGACAATCCACCACAATGAAAATTACTCTGATCATCTCCTTAAAAAGGCCCTTACCCAACAAAACCTCCTCCTCAAACTCCCCGATTACGTCCGCAGAGCTTCCAGTGAAACCCACAATTGACCAGTTCGAACGTTGCATCACTGCTGGATTCTTAATTTGCTTATAGGAAATTAAAAAGAGGATATTGGCTGAGCTACCAGTGTCAACCAAAATTCGTCTAATGTCATTGCCCCCAGTGGATGCTCTTATCACCACAACATCTTCATGGGGACCAGCTATATCTCTCAAATCATCTTCATCAAAAACAATGAAGGGAAAAGGAATTTGCGATTGATAGGAGGTCATACCTCTTTCCAACTGAGTAGCCAAGGTGTGAACATGCCTCTTCCTTGAAGAAGTAGTTGGTGCAGTCATGGTGTCCCCCCCAAATATGGTAAGTGACTCAAAAAAACTTATGAGCCCGGACACCGACTTGGTGTGTTCTGTGATAACACCCACCTTATTCCGGGCTGCATCAAGATCCAAATATTCTAACTCCACATCAAACCTTTCAATTATCACCATAGCCCCGTCCAGAGCCGACGTCCCTGCATTGTTTGTTGGGCCGGTCCGATGAGCATTATCAGGCCTATTCCCACTTCTTCTTTAAATGTAAACACCCAATTTTCCTCTTTAAATCAAATTTTTCACCTCTTGTTTCAAAGTGATGCAATCTTCTGTGTTATGGCCAATATCATGATGATATTTACAGAAACAATTATTACGACTTTCCCTGGGAGATTGAAGCGCAACTGGCTTCCTGAAATGTACGGCATCTTTTGTTTTGTCATAAATGGTTGCCACATTTTCTTTCAATTCAGCAAACCACTCCGGTTGAACCCAAGACCCTCGCTTATTTCTGGATTTCTAGTTTTGAGCTGGTGTTGGTTGGGATTGAGCCTTGGCCCAGTTGGGACCCTGTCCGGCTTCTCTAGCCTTGTACCCAGACTGATTATGGTTTTGGTTTGGTGCAGCTGGGGCCGACCTCACTTGCCTATGCACCATGGTCTTCTTCGTTTCATCCACATTGATTTGTTTTCCCACCTGATTCAGTAAACCACCCCACGTTATGGCCTTCTTCTGGTTACTGAATCAGCCAGATTCCCAGGGTTCAAACCCTGCCTTAGAGAAGTTATTGCTACTTGTTCAAAGCAATCAGTTAATCCATTTTTGGTGTTCATAAAGCGACTTATATATTCTTTGAAGGATTAATTTGGTTCTTAGGCACAATGGATAATAGTGTCTCCCTTTACCTTCACCTCCTTACTTCCAGCTAACTGCCTCCAGAAGGCCACCCAAAAAGTATCAAAATTTCTGATGCAGCCCTGTGGCAGGCTATTATACCAGTTCAGAGCAATCCCCGTAAAAGATTGGGAGAATACTCTACAAAGCAACTTATCATCATTGTCAAAATTCATCATAAAGTTTTTAAACTGCCCCAGATGATTATCTGGATCTTTACTCCCATCGTATTTTTCCATCTTTGTACTGTCAAACCTCTTAGGAAGCTTTCCGGACAGTATCTTGGAAGACAATGAAGATTGTCTCCAATTCCGGCCACGACTAAACACAGTATCTTCATTGGGAGTTGCAAAGATACTCTGTTCATCATGAAAAGCGAAATGATCCATCAAAAACCGGTCTACATGTCTCCGGCCATGAGATGACCCTTTCCCTAGATGCCTTTTCAACCTTTCACGCCTTTCCCTCTTTCTTGAATAATTGTTTACCAACTGTTGCTTCTTTTTAGAACAGCCTTCATCACTGTTGGATGACAACGAATCCTCAACTCCATCTTCGTTCGAGGAGCTACTAGAAGATTCTGAATCTGAATCTCAGCTCTCCACCGGTTTAGACTGTTGTGACTTCTTTGAGCTAGCATGAGTCTTTTTAGTGCTTACATGGGTCTTTGCTAATGGGTCATGCTCCCTTGGATTTCCAGTGTGGTGAACGGCTGACACTTTTGATTTTTCTTTCAAGCCCATCTCTACCCTTTTAACAGCCCTCAAGGATTCTATCTCCACTTTCAACCTGTCTCGCTCTTTGATTGTATATTCATCGTTTTCTCCCACCACTTCTGCCAAAGTTGGTGGCACTGCCTACTCGTCCGGATTCATCAAAATTGGTTTCTCTTGTTGGTTTCGAATGCTAGATTGAGGCACCTTCTCCTCCCATTGTGGTTGCCAATTTGGTGTGGATTATTTTCGACTGAGGGTAATTTGGTCAGATGTTTTGTGGTGTTTCAAAGGTATTAAATGTTTGGGTGTTTTGTAGTGAGAGATTTAAGCTGTCTGGTTGTATTAAATGTTCATTGCCCTCATTAATGAAAGTGGTTGGGTATTTATACTCTTGATTATGGGCCATGTGGGATTTCGGGTCAAACTTATGAAACCGGGTCGAATTCAAAAACACATTAGTTTATTAAGAAGATTAACAATTAGCTTAGTTAACTTATGAAAATGTGATTAGTTTTTAGTACTTTTGTCCAATTCGGATGGTTCAGTGGGTGGCTTTGGTCCGAATTGCCCTTGTCCGGTTTCTACAGCGAGTGCCAAATATTTCCGGACTCATCAATGTGAACCACCTTAGTATTGTCAAAATAATTGATCCAGTGGTTGTTGTAGAGCACCCTGTCCAGTCTCTTCAAATTCATACCATTAGTCCACGTGTATTTGGAGCCAGAGAAACCACCATTAGTTAAGTTGCAGTCGATGATTAAGTTACTAAACCCATCCATGCTATTCAAACAAACTCTAGCACATGAAAACTGCTCATCAACATTAAGATTTGTGTTGAAGTCTCCAACAAGAATCCACTCAGTAGTATCGTCTTCATTAACCCTTCTTAAGGAATCCTATAGGTCCAACCTCCATATTCTGCTACATTTAGTATGCACAACAGTTAGTTTAAACTATTTATTTAGGTTAGAGTAATTAACATTGATGGTCATTTGTTTCTCTTCATTACAAAGAACTTCAGCCTTATAGTCATCAGCCCACAACAACCAGATTTTACTGTTTGTAATGCTTAAGTAATAACCATAACCAATCTTCTTAACCACAATAACCAAATTGGATACTTGAACAATTGGTTCTTGAATAATCATGAAAGCGGGATTCTCAGACCTTTTTAGTGACCTGAGCCTCCTTATTGTTTTTTTATTCGTCAGCCCTCTAACATTGCACCTTAACAACTTTATAGTCATTGGTTTAGCAAACTTTTTCAGTTGCAAGAGTTTGGTTGATGACGGGCCTATCCAGTTTCAACTTTGCTTAACTTTCGTATGATGTATCTTATTGTTCTGATCTTGTGTAAGAGAGCATGGTAGACTATCGATTGTTTCTTTTGTTGGAGAAGTAGATTCAGTTTCATCATCAGCCTTCTCAATGTCAAACAAATATCTCATGTCAAGAGTATGCAGTACTTCTATCATTTCTAGCATCTTGATATTTTATTTGATGTGTTTTAAACCATTTGAGGATTCCTTGTCCTCTGCTGTAATCCATATGATAGTATGTTTAGCTATCTGTTGAAGACGCATCATGTCTTCTTTCTCGAATTTGATTGTCATTTGTTTCTCTTCTTGAGTAACCCTTACATTTTAATGAATAATTCCTTGATTTCTTGGTTTTAGAGTATCAGCAAACGACTTTTTTGCATCCCGATTGCCAGTTTTTATTCTGTAGACTCAGTTTTCAGAGGCTGGGTATAAATGATTCTAGTATTCTGATCTAGAAATTGTCTTGAAAAACCTTGTTTTCTACTCTGGTCTTGATTTCATGAGAGCAGAGGAAATTCTTCTTCGTAATTGACATTGTTGGGCAATGATTTAGTAGAGACTGGAAAAACAGAAGATATTTCTAGTTCTTCCCTAGAAAATAAGTTTATATCCATAAGAAATCAATCGAAGTAAGATTGTTCTTCGAAGATTTGCAAAATCATTCCTCTATTCTTGAATCTTGGAGCAGAGTCTTTTGCTAATTCAAGTTTTGCACATGATGGTCATTTATATGTCTAGACTATATTTTGACGAGATTGTTTAGAGAGAAAAATACGGGAAAACTAGAGAGAGAAACAGATAAGAAGAATAATAAAGTAATAATTATTCATCATTTCCCAAAAAGAGGTGTTGCTTTATATAGTATAAGTACTAGGCCCAAAACTCTTTAAGGTAATTTATCCAAGAATTTTACTAATCTTCACGATAATTATTATTTATTACAAAGTACCCTCAATGTTACATATTTGTTTGGCTTACTTTACAAAACTTTTTTAAAGCCAAGTTACCCAACCTTATTTAACCGATTTGACTATTGTTCCATTATTTCCCTAGTCATAGTCAATATAATTGTTTTTCTCTAGATTAGCTTCATTATTTATTGTTTCATTATTTTCCCTATTATTTTCAAGCTACATGGATCTTTCAACATGTAGAAAAAATTTCAACTAATTTAATAAATCTTATGGACTACGTAACAAGGATAAAGGTTGTGATATTTTGCTTGATTTTAGCTAAGAAAAGATGTTCTGATGTACAAAAAATGAAAGATAGTGTAACGACAAAAGGTTGGTGTGTCCCATAAGCTTCTCCAAACTTTGTCATCTATGCTCTACAATTATTCCAAAGTGAAATTCTAGTATCCTTAAGATTTTGTCAAGTTTATTGAGTGATATCAAAGGTTCTTGTTACGCAATGAAATCAACTTTTTTTGACGTAGAGATTGGTTTAAGTTTTCCTATATTCCCTTTGTTACCCACACCTCTAGCATTCTAATATAATATTTTGATTGTCATTTAGAGGATGAGTTGAACGGTCTAAAAGACCTTTAAAAGTGTATTATTTTAGTATTGAGAAACCATTTAATAGGTTTTATCTTAGGATTCTTTGATTTCTTACTAATAGATTTTTAAAATTGTGATTCTTTAGTTGATTTTTAAAAGGTTGGTGATGTAAGGAGGGTACGAGTGAGAGTTTGTTTAGGAGAATTTGAGTCTTGCTCATTAAAAGCTAAGTTATTGCTAGAGGTAATAAGGCTACCTAGTTTAATTGTTTGTCGTGCTTCAATTATTTTAAGAGTTTCTAGCTTCGGTAGTAATTGAATCATACTTTATGGATGTTGGTTAGTGTCTATATCATAACTATCGGTAGGAGAAGACTTTTCTTTATTAGTTAGAATCTTAGGTGAGATAGATGAGATCGATAAATTCGGACATGATTAATTGTACGTACGTGTAATAACGATATTTTGAAAGACTAATCATTATTTATATGTATATTTTTTTCAAAAACTAAAAACGAAAAGCTTGCTAACACCAAATTAAGACTCAATAAAAATAATTCATAAACAAAATTAAAAACGATTTTGCTTTTTAAAATAAATAAACTTAATTTAGATGAATGCTTGAGATAAAAAACACAAAGGAACCGACGGATTCCATACCATGTCCATCAAATCAATCAAATGGTAGTATAGACGCATAATCTAATGAACAACGTATAAATCAAATACATCACATAATGCAATGAACAACATATGAATCGAATACATGAAAGGAACAAAAGACGTAAATAAATAGAGGAATATAGACGAGTGTATAATATTCATTTAAGTTACTCAGTCGTCTGCAACACGAGGGTCCACACCAATGAGCTTCCTTGTTTTACCGACGAACAAGTCTTTCGACTTCATCATCCCAGGAAGGCACCCACTGATGGTTGCAAACGGAAGCTGTGCAATTGCTTGTCTTCTGCCCAATGAAACTATAGCCATTGCCGAAGCAGCAGCCTCGTATTTCTTCATCTTGCTTTCTTTCCCGCCAGACATTTCTACCTTCAAGTTCTTGGCAGCAACAGAAGCATGCTCTTGTGCTAAATACCCTTGTTTGGCTTCCTGAACGTTTTAATAACAAATGTCAATACAAGCAATTAACTACATATTTGAAATAATGGCGACTAGCACTTACCCGTATATTAGTAATATCGCCGATTGCAAAAATGTTTTTACGACCCCCGACTCTCAAGTACTCATCGACTATCAATCTTCCGTTTGAATCGAGGCTATTCTCAAGAACACCACCTTTAAGCCATGACGAACCTAGTGGTTTACCCGTACACAAGAAATAGCAATCTGCTTTGATGGTTTCTCCACCCGAAGTTACATAAGTGTTGTCGTCTCCATTCAAATCCACTCGTTGGTTCAGTATCACTTCGACTTTCTTTGATTTAAACCAATCCATAGCTTTGTCGGCAGCTTTTGGTCCCAAAAACTCCAACAACCTCGGTCCCTTATGCACGAGAGTGATCTTTGTCGCGGGAAAATCAACAGCGATTTCTCCAGCTAGCTCAACACCAGTTGGACCTCCTCCAACTATCAGAACAGAACTCGCGGACCGAATCTTTTCGTATTCTGGCAATACATACATAGTTTAGATACAGAAAACGTATAACATATGTGTTTAAGGAGTAACATTTATAGATAGAAACTATTTAAGATAAGATATGTGTTTACCTTGTTGGAATTGAGCGAGTCTCTCCTTCTTAGTCTTAGGAAGAGGATCATCATGTCCGGTAGCAATTACAAGATAATCATACGCAAGGTGACGACCCTCAGCAGTAAGTACATCAGTATCAGTGACGGTGATCGCTGGAGACGTAACGATTTGAACATTTGAAAGGTAATTCCTATGGTTTACACGTATAATAAAATACTTCTCCACATTCAATTAGACTAGTAGTAGTTTAACTAATGTGACGTCCCTATGCACGTCGCATATTTCCACTCGCCAGGACAGTGGGTTTGGTATCAATTTTAATTACTCCAATTATTGGATTATATTCTGAACATTAAAATTAATTACTAAAATATGTAATATAAGATTTGTGCCATTCAAGCTGACAAATTTTGGAAGAAAACAATTATCATCATATCTAGAAGCTTGAGAGAATAGGAAGGAGATATCTAAGGAGAACCCTTCAACACTCAACCTCGTGTAGAGGAGTAACAATAAAAAAAAATTGATTTCATTTTTGATTTTGGCATATATCTTATGTTTAATTTTCCATTTATATCGCTACTGCTCTTAGGAATTTTGAAGAGATATAAGGGTCGTAAGAAGGATGCGAAGGACATTTTTGTAAAGCTAGCAACCTGGGCAGAAAAAGAATTGGACAATGGGTTCCATGCAGCTTTTCTGCGCATAAACTTGTGGAGGATCACTCTGGGTGCTGACCTGCCTGAAAACCTGATGGAGCCACCAAATCCAAATTTAGTTGTGCAGAAACTGGTAGCACCAGATTGCAAGGTGATTCTTCATGTGAGGAACAGATCGGATAGCCATCTTACCGCAAAAAACAAAAGGAAAAATAAAAAAACAGGTAGTACATTTGGTGCTAGCCCTTCAGAAAATCTCAACCCTATGAAGAAGGTAAAACGGAAGAGGATTGACACCAAGCTTCCTATAAGTGAATAATAAATCGAGGTTAAACCTTCCTCAAACAAAAAGAAAACTGCTTCCCAAAGAAGAAAAATAACAGCTCGAAAACTTCTCATACTAAGATATCAAAAAAACCATCTGAAGAAACTGCCTCTGAACTTTCTTCAACCGAAACTAAAAACATTACTACAGAATATCACTGAGGAGATATTACAACAGATTATAATCAATGAGGCATTACAAATGATGACAACCAAGGAGGAATGGAAGCTGGAGATCACCGAAGAGAGGACCACTTATTTCTTGATGATACTTATAGTGAAGAAGAGCTTCAAGCTCTTTACAAAGATATGGATCCAAAGGTTCAACAAATTCAAGACCAACTTCGACGAATTGGCCATCAAGTCACTGCTCTTCTCTTGCATGGACTCCTGCTTTCTTCAGATGCTCACTTGGCTTCCTCATATACTATTATGCTTTACAATGATGAAAGGTTCATCCACGTGTCATAACCATCCAAAAGGTGTTACTTGTTGTACAACCTTTTGCTAACCTCGAAGAATCAGCCGAAGCATTATACTCAGAGGTAAATTCTTTTCGAGGCCACATAGAAAACATGGCTAAGAAATTGTCCGATATGAAAATGATGCTACAGAACAGAAAATGAGAGAAAAATTTAGCAAACATATCGAGGAGAAATTTTGTGTATTCCAAATTGCCAGGGTGCAATATATCCATGGAGCCATCCAACTTAAATGTCATTTTTCCTCCGAGCATGATCAACAAATGAACGTCTAACACTTCAGAATAATTAACCCATGTCAATAATTTCAAAGATGATGAGTCTTTGACTACTTAACAAAATTATTTGAATACTAGTATTTAAAACAACCATTGGCCAAACAAGATTTTTTATTAATAGTTTTGAATATTTATATGACACCTCATTAAAACCTCATTGGGCCAACATGGTAGGACATAGTGTGCCAATTATTCAGATTCACGTGTTTTATATTCATGGGATGTTGAAGCATTCTCCCATGCTTATCACAAAGGCGATACGTATCCGACGTTATCCTCTCCGTCACTATATAAGGCCCTTCCTAATTCGGGGCCATCTTTCCAAGTTTTTTATCCTTTGTATGAAGAAATAACTTTCTTAAGATTTAATCACCCACTTTAAAATCCCTTCTTCTCACCTTCTGAATGGTCTGCTCAAGGTTTTGTTATACAACACTCCATCCAACACAACATAGCCATGAGCTTTGTAGCTTAATCTTTTAGCGAGCTGTAGATCTTGAGGCAAAATATTTCTTAGCAAAAAATTAAGAATATCAGACCTCCAATCACCTCGAATTGTATCTAGAGTAGCAAATACCTCCTCAGTATATTTACATTGTTCTGATCGTTTTAGATTGAAGGGACTCTCCTCTAATAATATCCAAGGATATTCTTCCGTATAAGGAATTGTTGCCAAAGAATCGGCAACTTTATTATCTCTTCAACTAATATGCCCTATAATCGCTTTGTCAAACAACAAAGCTAAATCTCGAAGCTCCCGAAGATACAAAATTAAATGATCTTTCTAGCCTTGGAAACACTTTTCATATAATATCGCACTAACTGGGAGTCTGTTTCCAAACAAATTATAGTTGCCCCACAAATATTTCCAAGCCTTAAACCAACCAATACAAGTTCATATTCAGCCTCATTATTGGATACATGAAAACCAAATTTAATAACTTGATACATTGCCTCCCCAGAAGGAGCAATCAACTACACTCCTCCACTAGATCCCAAAATACTAGAACCACCATTAGTTCAAACCACCCATTTCGAATTTTCTGGCAATACCTCTTTATTTATCTCCTGATTTGATATACTTGAATGAAATTCAACAAGAAAATAAGCCAAGGCTTGAGCCTTAATAGCCGTTCGAGGAACCAAAGAGATATTAAAATCTCCCGACTCTACTGACCACTTAGTCATCCTTCCAAAAATGTGTGGGCGTTGCAACATATTCTTTAGTGGAAAAGAAGTTCGAACCTCAATAGTATGAGCTTGAAAATGAGGGTGAATTTTGCTAACAACCACCACTAAAGCTAAAGACAATTTTTCATGTCTCGGATACCTCTTCTCAACTGCCACCAAACTTATACTAACATAGTAAACTGGCTTCAGAACTCCCTTATCTTCACTTATCAAAACAACATTCACAACAAAATATGATACAAATACGTACAAAAATAATTGCCGTCCAATTCGAGGCTTGGACAAAATTTCTGGTGATATAAAAAAGTTCTTTAGTCCTCGAAAATACTGCTTCACAACTTGGTGTGCACTAAAATTCTTTGGGTCTTCGCAACACTTGGAAAAAAGGAAAACACTTATCAGGATATCTCGAGATAAATCGATTAAGGGCAGTTAACCGTCTTGTTAAGGTTTGCACTTCCTTAATAGTTCAAGGTGATGTTATCGAGACTAAAACCTTCAACTGCTCTGGATCAGCCTCTATCCCATTTTAACTAATTACATACCCCAAGAAATCTCCTGATCAAACTATAAACGTACATTTCTCAGGATATATCTTTACTCGAATAACCGTTAAATTTAAAAACGTTTCCTCTAAATCCTCCAAGTGCCTCTCATCAGCTTAACTTTTAACTAGCATATCATCAATATATGCCTCCATATTTCTCCCAATCTGAGAAGTAAAAGCTTTATTCATCAACCTTTTACATGTTGCTCCAGCATTCTTCAAACCAAAGGGCATAACCCTATAGCAATGTAAGCCTCGACTTGTGATAAATATAGTGATTTCTTGGTCTTTTGGATCCATTTGAATCTGGTTATACCCTGCAAAAGCATCCATAAAAGATAAGTTTTTATTTCTTGAAGTATAATAAACCAGCTGATCTAATCAAGGAACACGAAATGGATCCTTAGAACAGACTTGATTCAAATCTATGAAGTCAACACACATTCTCTATTTCACATTCTTTTTTTAACCAACACTGGTTTGTTGTCCATAAAGGATAATGTGCCTCCCCAATAAATTTGACCTTATACAAATGATCCACTTTTACAACAATAACTTCTAAGTTTTCAACAGAAAATGTATGTCTTTTTGAATAAATGGCTTGATCCTCAGATTTATTGCCAAGCTATGACATATCACATTAGATGGAACCTCTACTACATCCTATGTTTTCCAAGCAAAAATATCCAAATTAGCAAACAAAATTACAACAATTGTTGACATAAGTTTGTGACAGGTAATGTTCGTATTCGAAGAATTTTTACATTAGGAAAAGAATATTATTATATGCCTCCACTTATTGTTAAAGAACCCAAGGTTTCCATCAAATCATCAATTCCTTCTTATTCTTCCGAGGTCAACCCCCCTGATTGTTAGTAAGTCATTCGATCTTCACTCTTAGGACCTTAGATACGCAGAGCTGTTGCACAACACTCTCTAGATACCTTTTAATCACTTTGGACTACCCCAACACGGTCTCAGATGACATACTTCAGATACTGTTGAACCGTGGACACAACTGCATACATCCTCAAAAGCTAAGATCTCCCAAAAACAATATTATAACTGTTCGGACCTTCCACCACCATAAATAAGACTTGGACCTTCTTTCTAAAAGCCCCCTTTCCCAAACACACTTCACCCTCAAATTATTCAATTACATGGGTTTTTACACTTGTAAACCCAATCGTAGTACGGGTTGATTGACAAATTTCAGGAGGATTACGCATCCTATCGTATGTTGACTTGAACAGAATATGCGTATAGCTTCGTGTATCTACCAAAACGTGTCAGATTTCAATACCAGCTAATTCTGCTCCAATAACCACTACATCTTCATAAGGACCTACATTTCCTCTCAAATCATCCTCATTGAAAACAATAAAAGGAAGATCTTTTTTACCATACAAATAAGTAGACATTCCTCCTTCTATTGTGGTAGCTAAACTTACCACATGCCTTTTCCTGGAGATATTGGTGTTACCAGTCGTATTATCTTCTCCAAACATTGCCAAGGACTCAAAATATTTACATTAGCTTCAAACTCGTCCTAGCTCCAATGGTCGTCCACAACCATCAAAATTAATCGATCAGGATTTGTGTCCAAATATTATGAAGCTGCATCGAACTCATCAAACTTAGTATCTAGAATCATTAGATTTTCAACAAACTTAGTATCTTGAATTCGATGCACTTGGAGCGTTTGAACCATTTCTCTGCCGTTTAACAAAAGCAGCTAGTTTTCCATTTTCAATTAAAATCTGCACATCATTTTTTAAAGTTATACAATCTGCAGTATCATGTCTTATGTCATTATGATGTTCGTACGGACGTCACACGTATAATAAAATACTTCTCCGAATTCATTTAGAGTAGTAGTAGTTTAACTAATGTGACGTCCCTATGCACGTCGCATATTTCCACTCGCGAGGAGAGTGGGTTTCGTATCAATTTTAATTACTCCAATTATTGGATTATATTCTGAAGATTAAAATTAATTATATAAGATTTGTGCCATTCAAGTATTTATCTATTGATATTTTTATATATTAGAATTGGATTAGGATGTTTTTAGTTTTTTGTTTAATATTTTTTTAAGTCATTGCCAATTCTATTTTGCGGGGATCACCGGAAAAGACAAGGTTACCAACGTTCAGTTTCTTTGAATCCATATTTTCATAGTCACTTGAAGTTGAGAAGATTAATGAGGTTCCAATCGGACTGAATTGGTTTTATGGTTTCACCTTTTCAATTTCTCATTTTTCTTTTAAAGCTTTATCTAAACTATATTGTTCCTTACAAACGTTTGACTATTTTCTTTATTAAAACTTCTCGAGCGGTTAAATTGCCAACAATGTAAGATCTCATCTTCGAAGCTGCAATAACCAAAGAAAATACTAATTTTTCCAACTTCAAGTATCTTTTTTCCGTGTCCTAAATACTTATGTTGACATAGTACACTGGTCGTGGGAAATTATCTACCTATCGGATTAATACGACAATCACAGTATAATTTGATAAATTTTTGTTGATCAACAACTTATCTCCCAAACTCGGCTTTGTCAATATTTATGTAGGGGATATATACTCTTTAATTCCTGGTAAAAGCTTCAGAATATTATGGGTACATAAAAATGTACGTAATCATGAGTGGTTCCGCGAATAGATTAATCAGTGGATTCGAAATCATGTAATCAATCACTTTCTTTTATGGATGCATATACCGAATACAATCAGATCCAAATGGACCCAAAGGATCAGGAGGGTACCATTTTTATTAACTGGAGATGTATATATTATTATAAGGTAATGTTGTTTGGATTGAAAAATGCTGGAGCGACGTACCAACGTTTAGTAAACAAAGCTTTTGAGAGTCAGATTGGGAGAAATGTTGAAGTATATATCGAAAACATATTAGTAAACGGTAAAAGAGATGAGAACCACTTGGTATATCCCAAAGAAACTATCGCTAAACAAACAAAGGTAAATTTGAAATTGAATCCACAAAAATGTACGTTCGGAGTAAGATCCGAAAAGTTTCTTTGGTACATAATCAGTGAGTGAGGGATAGAAGTTGATCCGATACAACTAAATTATTTGAGCAATATGGTACTTCCTCGAACGATCAAAGAAGTACAAATTCCAATGAAAATATTGGTATTCTTGAAAATATTCATATCACGGTCGCCAGACAAGTGTGCGCTTTTTTCCAAGTGTTGAGACAAGCAAATTGTTTTGAGTGGACCCCAAAACGTTCCGAGGATCTTTAACGAATCAAAGAGTATCTTTATGCACCGAAACATTTTACAAATCTCTATGTATTACATCAATAAATGTCTTTTGGATTTAAGAAATGCTATTTAAAGTTAAAGAAATTGACCCTTGCACTAGTAATCGCTGCACGTAAAATGAGACATTATTTTCAGGCTCATTCTATCATTGTACAAACGTATTTACCATTGAAAAATATGTTACAAAGGCATGATGTATCAGGATAAATGACTAAGTGGTCAGTTGAATTGGGAGATTTTGATATTGATTTTGAGCATATGAGTGCCATTAAAGCATAAGGTTTAACGAATTGTTTATGTAATTTCCATTCCGAACGATCAAATATGAGGATGAACAAAAACTTTGACCATATGAGTTGCAGTTGATTTCTCCAGAAGTAATTTCCATGTATCAAACTATCCGCTTCAGATTTAAAGCATCAAATAATGAGGCCAAATATAAAGTTGCTTTAGTAGGGTTGCGACTTGCTAAAATTTGCGGGGTAAAAAAAGTATGGCTCATAAGTGACTCACAACTGTTCACAAATCATGCATCTTTTAGTTCGAGGCAAGAATATATCATTTAGTGAAGTAATTGAGGGCGTCAAAGGCTTAAACGTTGGTTTTTGAAAGCATCAGATACGAAGATGTCCATAGGGCTGGAAATTCTATGGCCGATTCTTTGGATACTTTTAAGTGTTAATCTAGTTCTTGAACTTACCAACGTTTAGTAAACAAAGCTTTTGAGACTCAGATTGAGAGAAATGTTGAAGTATATATCGAAAACATATTAGTAAAAAGTAAAAGAGATGAGAACCACTTGGTATATCCCGAAAAAACTATCGCTAACCAAACAAAGGTAAATTTGAAATTGAATCCACAAAAATGTACGTTCGGATTAAGATCCGGAAAGTTTCTTGGGTACATAATCAGTGAGCGAGGGATAGAAGTTGATCTGATACAACTAAATTCTTTGAGAAATATGGTACTTCCTCGAAAAATCAAAGAAGTACAAATTCTAATGAGAAGATTGGCATTCTTGAAAAGATTCATATCACGGTCACCAGACAAGTGTGCGCTTTTTTCCAAGTGTTGAGACAAGCAAATTGTTTTGAGTGGACCCCAAAACGTTTCGAGGATCTTTAACGAATCCGAGAGTATCTTTATTCACCGGAACATTTTACAAAGCTTTGTGTATTACATCAATAAAAGTCTTTTGGAGTTAAGAAATGCTATTTATAGTTAAAGAAATTGACCCTTGCACTAGTAATCGCTGCACGTAAAATGAGACATTATTTTCAAGCTCATTCTATCATTGTACAAACGTATTTACCATTGGAAAATTTTTACAAGGGCATGATGTATCAAGATAAATGACTAAGTGGTTGTTTTAGTTGGGAGATTTTGATATTGATTTTGAGCATATGAGTTCCAGTAAAGCATAAGCTTTAAAGAAATGTTTAGGTAATTTCCATTCCGAATTATCAGATATGAGGATGAAAAAAACTTTGAGCATATGAGTTGCATTTTATTTCTCCAGAAGTAATTTCCATGTATCAAGCTATCCGCTTCATATTTTAAAGCATCAAATAATAAGGCCGGATATGAAGTTTATTTAGTAGGGTTGAGACTTGCTAAAATTTATGGGGTAAAAAAAGTATGGCTCATAAGTGACTCACAAATTTTCACAAATCATGCATCTAGTAGTTCGAGGCAAGAATATATCATTTAATGAAGTATTTGAGGGCGTCAAAGGCTTAAACGTTGGTTCTTGAAAGCATCAGATACGAAGATGTCCATAGGGTTGGAAATTTTGTGGCCGATTCTTTGGATACTTTTAAGTGTTAATCTAGTTCTTGAAAGTAGAAGCGAAAGATTAATTTTAGAGAGATAAATTAAGAATAAAATTAGTTTTTTAATTTAGAAAGTGTCGATCCTTGTATTAACAGCCACAACCTTTGTTTATAGGCATTCAAATTTAGAGTAACATAATTAGTTACATAAATGGGCTAATTGCACTTTAGTCTCATTCTTTACAAACAATCTTAAATCTATCTTACATATTTACAATTGATCATATTAGACTTTAATTTATTACAATTAATCCCTCAATAATCTATATTTTTATTAGTAGTCCCCCTATTTCTTATGAGAGACAATAAATAAGAAATAATTATCATATCGAACATCATAATAAGCAGAAAAATATCCCTTGCCAATTTCTATCTGCTTCGAATGTAAATTACTTTAAAAAAAATTACTTCATATTTATCATCCTCGAATACATTTATGCGTATATTCACTTTGATATTAGCTCAACCTTTTGTTTGAGATTCGCAGATTTGTGTGTAGAAACAAGAGTTGGTCTTTTCATAACGGTCATAAACGTTCGTTATAGTGTGGTACGTGTGCGTTTACTCATTAGTCATTAGACTCTAGGCTTGCCACTAAGTCTAATAGTTGACAGACGTTACACTATCCTCTTTATACACAAACTTTTCATCTCTTTAACTTCTCTGATACCATTCTCTCTCTCTCTCCTAACTTATTCTATAAATAATATTTCACTATTTTCCTCACACAAACTTTCTAGAGAGAGAAAATTGCCTTCGTTTGAGAGAATCCCTTGTTACCTTTCCCTGAGTAACCAATTCATTGACTATTTTCAACGGAAAACTCATACTTTCCAGCCAATCTTCAAGTTAGTATATGAAAAATGCTCAAAAACTAAAAAACAAGAAAACCAATTTCCCAAGATCTTAAGAAACCAGTTTTTTGTGCTTACGATTACTTTTGAATTAGTGAAAGAGATGAGGAGTATAAAGCTGCAGGATTGATAAGCAACGATCCCCGAATTTCCTTTGAAACCATACATTACTGTAACGTCGATCCAAATAAGATATCCAATGTGTTTCCAAGTTCAATTACCCCAGAATCTGAACATCCTCTATCAACAAATATTTTGCAACCAACAGCTCGAACTTCCTCCCCAACTCCTTCTGATTCCATAACTGCATCTCCTCGAAAATATAGCGAAGTAAATCGAACCTTATCTACTTCATGAAAATCAAAAGAAACTACATCTCTTATTAGCTATCATCTGCCTCAACAACTACGCAAAGAAACTCCTCAAGTCCAGCCAAATGCTCACCTCCCTCATAATCTTCATGTTAAGAAAAACAATTATAGCCATTGGAGATATCGATACTATCAATAATTCACCAACTACTTTCCAAAATCTTGTAGATAAACCTACACGACCATCTCCTCACCCAAGGGAGATTCTTGAGACTATCACTAAGTCACGACAAACTCCTTCGAATACACAAGAGGAAAACCCAATCTCAACCACTAACCTGCCTCGCTTATAATGAAGCTTCTCATGAAGAAGCAGATTCAAAGGCTACTCATTCTGTCAGTCGCGCTAAATAAAGTGGAGCTGTACCGGATACAGAAGATGACGCCTCGAAACAAGGAGCCGTTAAAAAAAAGGAAAAACCCCAGTAATTGTTCTCGATGACGTTGCTGTCTCACTGAGTGTAAACCTAAAACCTATCCTCCCCAAATATATCACGGCGCTAAAAAACCTGCCTTACAATTACTATAATGAGGCTTAAGCTAGTCTTCTGAAAAAACAATGGGGAATGACATATTATATTACACTCCAACTGCCAAAATATGGGGAGACTTCACTTGACTGTGGAAAAGATTAATTGGTGGTCTACCTGAGATCATTAACTGGAGTCTTCAGTTCCCATTAGATTCGATGATAGTAGAGTAGTTCAAACTGATGGACCGCTTCCCTACACAAGAAACACCCAAGAAATGGTTCACACTTCTATCAGTAACCACGGTTTCCAAACTAAGCCAAATTCAGCTCTCCATCAAAGATTCCATCTCCCTAACCAAACTTTCGAAGGGACCGATATTGCCCTTCTACTACTTGTCCTTTGATGATAATCTTAAAATCATCGATGACTTGCTCAAAGTTGACAAATTTTAGAAGAAACAAATTGTCTTCATATATGGAATCCCGGTGTTTTGGAGCTATAGCCCTAGTAGGGAGATAGAGAAAGTTATCTAGGCGCTTTAATCGTTCGAGCATTATATTGTCAATGGGAGGGACCATAAGTTCTTCCACAAACTTAATTTGGGTAAAATCATACCTCTAAAGGTGACTTTTGGATAAGTTTGAATGAGTAAAAGATTTATGGAACCGATGGTTCCAAGTACTGTTGGCCAAGTAGCTCAACTGAGCAAAGGTTCGACTAGCTGTTTTGACAAAGTCCTCGAATGGTTTAGTTGTTCCTTTCATCGATTCTCACAAAGAAAAGGTTCAGCGGAATAAATAATTCGAATAAATATAAATAAAGCAAGGATAAGACAAGTACCTTGGTTAGTCCACCTCAAAGTATGACGATGGGGAAATTTCTTAGAACTCTCAAAGCTTGTCGCCCATAATCCGGAGACTAAAATGAACCTTAGCTTCCACTTCTTGTCAGCTTTAAGAACATCATTCGTAACTTTATATTTTTTCGTATGATATATTGAATAGAAGGGAAAATGGTATTTTTTTGCCACAGTTATTAATCCAATTAATTCTTTCATATAAAATTCGAGCTGAGAAATCCGAGAAGCCATGATACATGCCATGAGAATGAAACACATGTTGGGACCGGCTTGGTTCAGACATAATTATATCGGGTGAATGTAATCAGCTAAACCAGGATCTAAAGGCAATCGAAGACGCCAATTAAAAATCTCTGTGTAAACAATCCACTCGTGATCTTTAACGGACAAAAGCGTCTCACCAACTTTTGAAAATCAGATTTTGATAGAGTCCAGAATCCCCCATCGGTCCCTGAGTTTAACCTCCTCGGACGGATAAAAATACTTGTACTTTATTTTTTGAAGTGCCAACAGATGTTTGGCTTTAGGCTCAGAAAAATTGTTTCAGATGAAGGTTTAATATTCGAGGGAAACTCAACATCATCTTTCTTTTTCTTTTTCTTTGCCAATGCTTTTTCCTGATAGGCAGGAGAATTCGCTACAACTTCAAGATGAGAAGATTCTTGAATCAGATTAGAAGGTTCAATAGGAGGGGCTAGTGCAAGGATTACTTGGATGGGTTGAGCCTCAAAAGGAGTCATATGATCTCCTTCTTGATTCTTACATGCTTCATAAATTATGTGCTTCTCTTCTGGGTTAGACTTTAAGGTTGAGCCAGCACCTTTATCTTCTCAAACATATTTTGATGAGTGTTTCCGTGGAGTGACCTCATGTATGGTTTGGGAAGTACTCTGTGGAGTGTCTTGAGAGGTTAGAATAAATTATGTGAGCCTTGTTTTTGTTGCCCGTTTAACCGGCTCTGGAGATTTCTTCCTCTTTGATCGGTCTTCTATGGTTTCTCAGAAATTTGGTGTTTGTCACCCATCAAAAGAAACGAAAAGGTCATGTGAATCTATTTAGAAGGGATAAGGTCACCTTTGTTTCTCTTCGAACAAGATTGACCCGAGGGGATTATATACAATATGGTTACTTGAGGTTTCCTACTGTGTTAGAATGTTGTCGGAGGGGAGGCCATTGACTATAAAACATTGTTTGGAGGACTTGTAAAGGACTGGGTTCCTCTTCAATGCCAGCAATCTATCTCTCTTCATATTGTTTCGTGATACTGAACAACTCCCAAAGTTTGTATCTCTCAAGCCCTTCGGAGTCTCTAAGCATGAAAGGATAAAGAAAATAATTAGTTGGATAATCTAATTCTCTCTCTAAACAAAAGTTTCACTTTATCTCTGTAAAACTGAAAAATGTGTAACTTTGAAGTTGTGAGCGGAGTCAAATATTTATAGAGATGATGTGGGTTTCTAAGGAATTCGAAGTCTTAGATAAGAAAAAGGGTTTTATTAGATAACGGGTATTTAATGAAGATTAATATTTTTTGGAAAAACTACTCTACCTATGATCTGATACCCACGTGTATTGAGAAGCGTAAAGGTTTTCTGACACCCTTCATCATCCACAAATTCTTTTAGAAGCATGCAAATACGTGTGAGAATGATTTTGACACGTGGGATTAAATGGCAGTGGTACTATAATTTGTTTTTGACACATAGATAGGGACAACTAATCAATTCTCATTACAATACGCAACCTAAGATGAGTGATGGGTGACCATGAGGTCATTATTTCTAATGATGGAGTTATAGGTCTGGACGTATATTAGAGGAAGGATAATCCAATGAGAAATTAAATGAAGAAAAATATGGGGACACCATACGAAGATTACTCAAGGAGTCCAAGTAAAAAAATGATCCGATGACGAATCTAGGAAGAATAATTTGAGGAGGTCCAAGAGGAAAAAGAACTCGCTTCCACGAATAAGTTCTTGCTCGAACATCTTCACAAGGACTAGGGAGCTAATGATAAGGGGAGAAAAATATTGTGATAAATGAGCTAAATTAGATAAATAAATGCATTAATTTGATGTAGTAAAGTATTGAGTATAAAACTTGACAAAGCAGTGAGGTGAAATGACACACATAATGATGGGTAAATGTGCAAAATAGGAACTTACTCATTGTACTATGTAAATGACAACCTTTTTTGGGGAAAGAGGTCAATCATTAGTCAATTATTACTTGATTATTCCTTTTGTATCTTTCTCTCTCTACTGATTCCATTTATCTCTCTAGTAATACCAGCATACGAACATTATCGTGACAAATATCCTCATACAAACAAAGACTAGACAAATATTTCACTAAGAAATCTCTATACTTATCAAATCTTAACTATAATTCTTATTTATTACAAAATATCCTCCACGTTACATATTTATTGGGTTTAATTTGCAAGAATTTTATAAAGCCAAATTACCCATCCTAATTCAACCGATTTTACTATTGTTCCAAATAATTATTTCCATTATCATAGTTAATATAATTTTTTCTCCAAATTAACTTCATTGTTTATTATCAAAATATTTCCCATCATTTTCAAGATATATAGAGCTTTCAACATGTAGAAGTCTTCAACTAATAAGACAAGCTCTTCCGATGAGCATCCTCTAATTTGTATTTTTCAGTGATTTGCTCCTTTCGAACCTTCGCCCTAAGCCTTTTTGAATTGAAACCCGTATCTATCACTACGTTTAACCTTGCTATATCTTCTAAAGTTCTTTTATCCAAGCTACTAAGACCGCTTTATTGAGTAGGTCGTCGGCTTACTCATCATCATTGTGTCATTCCTCCATTATCTTATTTTCGATATGATGATGTCATGATGATTTTTTGATCACAATACCATTAATGCCAAAATTTGGGTCTTCACTAGCTTCAGTCAAATTCAAAAAATCGCTTTGATACCGTGCATCATCAATCATCTTCTCTATTTCTCAAATAACCAGGCCAATACTCCCAAGAAAATCAATTGCTCTTAAATTATTTGGAGCAGAAGAATCGTTGAAATTCATATCTTTTCTCAGTCTCATCGTATGCTTTGCTACACCATCTGCCAAATTATTTTTCTCACAAAAATAATGTCTAATAGTCATATCAGAAGAGATTAGGCTCCTATAGTAGCCAATAAGGGGATCCAGGTACCAAATCGAGCTTCCCCTGCTAATAAGATCAATCAGTATCCTTGAGTCTACTTTAACATCAATACTTGTTATGTTTAAAACTTTACACAGAGCCAAGTCATCCATAAAAGCCCTAGTCTCAAAAATAACAGTAGTGTTTTTTCCGTAGAGTCTTCAATAGCTTTTAATTATGGTTCCTTTATGATTCCTGATTACACCACCACCACTCGACTCGACTGAAAGAAATGAAGCCTCGTCTGTATTAAACTTGTAGCGGTTTAGCTTTGGAGCTAACCATGTTTGAAACTTTCAAATCTCTTCCCCTATGTTGTCTTCTGATTAGATTTGCATTGTCTAAACTAGTAAGCATGTGAGTAACATGGTTGATAAGGTTTGCTGGTGTCGAATAAATTCTCTGATGCTTTTTCAGATTCCATATTACCCAAACAACGATTGCTGGAATGATGGACCGAATACTGCAGACTTTCTCTGAGGACCAATACCAGGTACGAATCATATGCTGTATAGTCATATTTCAGAAAATGTTTATACCTAAGATTGCACTGAAATAGCTCCACACAGCCCAAGCCTCCTTACATTGCACCATTACATGGTTTGTATTTTCTTTATTTTTGCAGAACAGATATTTTGAGGCCATTTGGATCTTTCTTCTTTACAGGTTAGAATCAGTAGGTATCCAGTTCTGCAAGGTTCTCTTGAGAAGAAAGGAGCACTTTAAAGGTATGACAACATTCAAAATTTTCTTGTAAAAGTTTGATTCATTGCCATGAGTTCTAATTGAATTCCATGTTTGTCTAGTATTGAATTTCCTATCTAGAGTCAAAGACCACATAATCCTATTTGGGTTGGTATTGAGCTTGAGTTTAAGAATATCATTTATCACAAGGTTAGGCAACACTGAGCTTAGTTTCTCTACGTCCCAATTCCCATTGACCCAGAAACTGTAAGCATTAACATTAGCAGACCACTCTATGTCTTCACCCTCATTGAAGTGAATCACAGCTCTCTCAGTCCACCATCTGTCCAGGTAGAAATCTATTTCTCCATTCCTAGGAACCCAAAATATATACCTATCTGCTTTGTCCCTGATTCCCATAAGCCTGGTCCAAGTTCTAGATCTTTTATTAGGAACATGAGCAACTATATGATGTCTTTTCTTGTAATATATTGAGAACATAAGCCTAGACGATAGGATTTTATAAGTTCTGAAATTAAACTACAGTTTGTATGAAAAGACTACCTGTAAAGTTTTAATACTCTTTACATTTAGGCCTCCCTCAACATATGGCTTGCTGTAACTACTCCATGAGGACCAGTTTATTGCTTTGGTCTCCAGTTTGTTACCCCATAGAAACTTATTGAATAAGTTTTCAATCTTTTTTACTACTGCCTTAGGAAGAATCAAGCTCTGGACATAGTATAAAAGCATCGTAGATAAGACAGACTAGATTAAAATTAGTCTTCCACAAAATGAAAATGGGCGGCTATCCTAGTCAGCGATCTTTTCTCTTATCCTGGAAACAAGATTGTCAAAATGGCTTATTCTACTTTTGTTGCTGATTATCACCCTAAGATATTTAAATGACATAACATTGTGTTTCATTCCCAAGATTTTTGCAACTGTGCTGATCATTTGATGAGTCATATTCTCTGCCACTATTAGCTTAGACTTCTTTTTATTAATGATCTTACCAGAAGTATCTTGATAGTGTGATAGGAATTTAGAAATTCTTGTAAAGTCATCTGCAAAAGCCAAGTAAGGTATTGTTTGATTACCTCTTGTTTTATATTTTACTTCAGTGTTGTCTTCATTTATCTATTTAAGCCCCGAATCAAATACTCCTCGGCCAGTATAAACAGAGTGGGGGATAGAGGGTCCCCCTGTCTCAACCTCTGGTTTGCACTCAAAAAATATTTGATTGCACCATTGATTAATTATGAGAAATGGTTGTTCATTGTGTTGTTTTTTATGAGATCAATAAAAGAGGAATTAAACCCAAAGGCCTTGAGAATTTCGAAAAGAAACTTGTGAGAAAGCCTGTTAAAGGATTTCTCCATATGTATCTTTAGAATGATATTGTTGTTGTCTTTTGTTTTGAGGTTCAAATCACAACATAACTCTTTTGTGATGAGAATACTTGCTTTAATGCTCATGTCCATGACAAAAGCCCCTTGCTCTTCAGATATCAACTTAGGAAGGATCATGGCCAGCCTTTTGTTGATAATGTTTGAGTAGATTGTATTGAATAAATTGGTTAGGATAATGGGACGAAATTCTTTCCAAGTCCTTGGTGAGTTAACCTTAGTAATTACACAAATGATAGAAGCCAAAACACCAGTTATTTTCTTCTTCAATTTGCTTTATAACATCAAAAACATTCCCAAAATCCTTTATGTTCCACAAATTCAGGTCCTCTTTCTGTCTTTTTAACTTCCATCGAAACGTTTGTAAAGGGTTCCCATGAGCAGTCTTCGACCAGCTTTCCTCAACTATTTCAAGAAATCTAGAGCGTCTGGTCCACATATTTAAGCATTTGAAAGAAGGCTTGATAATGTCTAGGTTGGATGATATAAAGACACAAATTGGAGAATGGTAAGATTATGTCTTAGCCATGTGAACCACCTTAGTGCTTTCAAAATAGTTGATCCAAGAGTTGTTGTAGAGCACCGTGTCCAGTCTCTTCCACTTCTTATCATTACTCCACGTGTATTTGGAGATAGAGAAACCATCATCAGTTAAGTTACCGTCGAGGATTAGGTTACTAAAATTATCCATGTTATTCAAACAAACTCTGTCACAGGAAAGCTGATCTTTAACATTAACAGTTGTGTTGAAGTCTCCAACAAGAATCCACTCAGTAGTATCCTCTTCATTAACCCTTCTTAAAGAATCCCATAGGTCCAATCTTTGTGTTCTGCTACATTTAGCATGCACGACAGTTAGTTTAAGTTGTTTATTTAGGTTAGAGTAACTGACATTGATGGTCACTGGTTTCTCTTCATTACAAAGAACTTCAACCTTGTAGTCATCAGCCCATGACAACCAGATTTTACTGACTCTATTGCTTAAATAATGACCATAACCAATCTTCTTAGCCACAACAACCAAATTGGACACTTGAACAATTGGCTCTTGAATACCTGTGAAAGTAGGATTCTCAGACCTTTTTAGTGACCCAAGCCTCCTTATTGTTTGTTTATTCCCCAGCCCTCTAACATTCGAGTATAACAACTTTATAGTCATTTGGTAGATTTTGGTTTAACAAACTTTTTCACTTGCAAGAGTTTGGTTAATGACGGGCGTATCGAGTTTCAGCTTTGCTTAACTTTCGTATGATGTATCTTATTGTTCTGATCTTATGTAAGAGAGCATGGTAGACTGTCGGTTGTTTTCTTCACTGGAGAAGTAGTTTTAGTTTCATCATCATCCTTCTCAATGTCAAACAAAGATCTCCTTTCAAGAGTATGCAGTGCTTCTATCATTTCTAGCATCTTAATATTTTCTTTGATGTGTTTGACACCATTTGAGGATTTCTTTTCTTTTGCTGTAACCTTTTGTAATTCATTCATGTCCAACACAGATTCTTCAGTATCAAAATGATGATAATTATGATCTACCTCCTCTGCAGACTTTTCTTTATCAATTATTAATGATTTCAGTTGAGGTATTTTATTGATTTCTTTGGGACCCGTGTCTTTAATTTTTTTTAAATAACTCTTGCACTTTCTGGTAACCTTCTTTCCTCTTACAGACACTCTCCTTATGCCCAATGTGTTTGCTTAGTTTGCAGTAACTTGGATGAGAACCATTACCAAAATCCAGCTTGAACTCTTCAACTTCAACAAAAATTGATCTTGATGTTATTGACTAGAGGTTTTGATATGCCCAACTTCACCGAAAATTTGACACAACTGAATCTTGATCTATTGATTAGTGGAATCCAGACGTTCAAGGGCGTTCCCATGGACTTTGCAATTTCCAGTATCGTACCTTCATTATACATAAACTCATGCAAGTTTTTTACAGTTACCGAGACAGGATTTAGAGGACTCTCTTTATTAGGATTAAACTGAGGACTCCACTTAAGAAGTCGCATGATTTATCACCAACTTTCCATACATTTAGATACCACAGTCTTTTCAGGTCTTCAGCATTGTCAAACTCGATAAACCAATGTCTATAGTCTCATTGAGACACATTGAACGGATTGGAGAAATTGAATGTGGCCAGCTAACCTTTGATTACATCATATTTTGGTTTAGCGTAGGCGAATTTCCATATGATAGTATGTTTAGCTATCTGTTGAAGATGCATCATGTCTTCTTTCTCGAATTTGATTGTCATTTGTTGTTGTTCTTGAGTAACCCTTACATTTTGATGAATAATTCGTTGATTTCTTTGTTTTAGAGTATCAGCAAACGAATTTGTTCCATCCCGATTGCGAGTTTTTGTTCTGTAGACTCAGTTTTCAAAAGCTGGGTAGATATTATTCTTGTATTCTGATCTCGAAATTGTCTTGAAAAACATAGTTTCCTACTATGTTCTTGATTTCATGAGAGAAGATGAAATTCTTCTTCGTAATTGACACTGATGGGCAATTATTTAGTAGAGAGTGGAGAAACAGGAGAGATTTCTCCTTCTTCTCTAGAGAATAAGTTTATAGCCATAAGAAATCAATCTAAGTAAGATTGTTCTTCGAAGATTTGCAGAATCATTCCTCTGATCTTGAATCTTGGAGCAGAGTCTTTTGTTAATTCAAGTTTTGCAGATGATGGTCATTTATATGTCTAAACTATATTTTGAGGAGATTGTTTAGAGAGAAATTGATAAGAAAAATAATAAAGTAATAATTATGCACCATTTCCCAAGAAGAGGTGTTGCTTTATATAGTATAAGTACTAGGCCCAAAACTCTTTAAGGTAATTTATCCAAGAATTTTACTAATCTTAACGATAATATTATTTATTACAAAGTACCATCAATGTTGAATATTTGTTTAGTTTACTCTACAAAACTTTTTTAAAGCCAAGTTACCGATCCTTATTTAATCAATTTGACTCTTGTTCCATTATAAACCTTGTCATAGTCAATATAACTTTTTTCTCCAGATTATCTTCATGATTTCTTGTCAAAAGATGTCATGTTATTTTCAAGCTAGATGGAGCTTTCAGCATGTAGAAAAATTTCAAATAATTTACTAAATCTTGTGGAATAATTAACAAGAATATAGGTTGTGATATTTTCTTTGATTTTAGCTTAGAAAAGATGTTCTGATGTTCGGAAAGATGAAAGATAGTGTAAGGACAAAAGACTCGTGTGTCCCATAAGCTTCTCCAAACTTTTTTATCTATGCTCTACAATTATTCCAAAGTGAAATTCTAGTATCCTTAAGATTTTGTCAAGTTTATTGAGTGATATCAAAGGTTCTTGTTACGCAATGAAATCAACTTTTTTTGACGTAGAGATTGGTTTAAGTTTTCCTATATTCCCTTTGTTACCCACACCTCTAGCATTCTAATATAATATTTTGATTGTCATTTAGAGGATGAGTTGAAGGGACTAAAAGACCTTTAAAAGTGTATTATTTTAGTATTGAGAAACCATTTAATAGGTTTTATCTTAGCATTTTTTGTTTTCTTACTAATAGATTTTTAAAATTGTGATTCTTTAGTTGATTTTTAAAAGGTTGGTGATGTAAGGAGGCTACGAGTGAGAGTTTGTTTATGAGAATTTGAGTCTTGCTCATTAAAAGCTAAGTTATTGCTAGAGGTAATAAGGCTACCTAGTTCAATTGTTTGCCGTGCTTCAAATATTTTAAGAGTTTCTAGCTTCCGTAGCAATTGAATCATACTTTATATTTTATGGATGTTGGTTAGTGTCTATATCATAACTATCGGTAGGAGAAGACTTTTCTTTATTAGTTAGAATCTTAGGTGAGATTGATGAAATTGATAAATTCGGACATGATTGATTGTACATACGTGTAATAACGATATTTTGAAAGACTAATCATTATTTATATGTATATTTGTTTCAAAAGCTAAAAACAAAAAGCTTGCTCAACACCAAATTAAAACCGAATAAAAATAATTTATAAACAAAATTAAAAACGATTTTGCTTTTTAAAATAAATAAACTTAATTTAAATGAATGTTTGAGAAAAAAAACACAAAGGAACCGACGGATTCTATACCATGCCCATCAAACCAAATGGTATGTGAAGCAATAGTATAAACGTATAATCTAATGAAGAACGTATAAATCAAATACATCACATACTGCATAATGCAATGAACAACATATGAATCGAATACATGAAAGGAACAAAATACATAAATAAATAAATAGAGGAATATAGACGAGTGTATAATATTCACTTAAGTTACTCAGTCGTCTGCAACACGAGGGTCCACACCAATGAGCTTCCTTGTTTTACCGACGAACAAGTCTTTCGACTTCATCATCCCAGGAAGGCACCCACTGATGGTTGCAAACGGAAGCTGTGCAATTGCTTGTCTTCTGCCCAATGAAACTATAGCCATTGCCGAAGCAGCAGCCTCGTATTTCTTCATCTTGCTTTCTTTCCCGCCAGACATTTCTACCTTCAAGTTCTTGGCAGCAACAGAAGCATGCTCTTGTGCTAAATACCCTTGTTTGGCTTCCTGAACGTTTTAATAACAAATGTCAATACAAGCAATTAACTACATATTTGAAATAATGGCGACTAGCACTTACCCGTATATTAGTAATATCGCCGATTGCAAAAATGTTTTTACGACCCCCGACTCTCAAGTACTCATCGACTATCAATCTTCCGTTTGAATCGAGGCTATTCTCGAGAACACCACCTTTAAGCCATGACGAACCTAGTGGTTTACCCGTACACAAGAAATAGCAATCTGCTTTGATGGTTTCTCCACCCGAAGTTACATAAGTGTTGTCGTCTCCATTCAAATCCACTCGTTGGTTCAGTATCACTTCGACTTTCTTTGATTTAAACCAATCCATAGCTTTGTCGGCAGCTTTTGGTCCCAAAAACTCCAACAACCTCGGTCCCTTATGCACGAGAGTGATCTTTGTCGCGGGAAAATCAACAGCGATTTCTCCAGCTAGCTCAACACCAGTTGGACCTCCTCCAACTATCAGAACAGAACTCGCGGACCGAATCTTTTCGTATTCTGGCAATACATACATAGTTTAGATACAGAAAACGTATAACATATGTGTTTAAGGAGTAACATTTATAGATAGAAACTATTTAAGATAAGATATGTGTTTACCTTGTTGGAATTGAGCGAGTCTCTCCTTCTTAGTCTTAGGAAGAGGATCATCATGTCCGGTAGCAATTACAAGATAATCATACGCAAGGTGACGACCCTCAGCAGTAAGTACATCAGTATCAGTGACGGTGATCGCTGGAGACGTAACGATTTGAACATTTGAAAGGTAATTCCTATGGTTTACAATCGATCTCTTCGCAAAGGAAGGTTCCACCATCGACCTCAAGCTTGCCCATGTGATCTCAAAATACTCCTTCCTGTTTACAAAATCATCATTTTATAAAATAATACAAACCAACATAATTACAGCAACAAATAATCGGTGCCTTACGGGTCGATAAGCGTGACGTCGGCACTGAACTGAAGAGATTTAGCAATTACAGAACCGGCGATACCACCGCCGATCACCACTAGTCTCTTCCCTTTTCCTCCGGCCACGGCGACTTCTTGTTTATTCATATCTATCTCTTTTTCTGCGATTGGAGATGACGATTAACAGATTTATTTATACCCCGCGGAACTCAAGACTTGTAAAAGAAGTCAAAAGAAGGAATCGGACACGAAGCTCTTGATTTGGTTCTTCTCATTGACTCCCCATAGAAGATTCGATCCTTTTCTGTTTTAATACTACTAATGTGATGTTGGTACGGACGTCACACGTATAATAAAATACTTCTCCACATTCAATTAGACTAGTAGTTGTTTAACTAATGTGACGTCCGTATGCACGTCGCATATTTCCGGTCGCTAGGAGAGTGGGTTTCGTCTCAATTTTAATCCTCGAATTATTTGATTGTATTCTTGGATGGGTGGTGCTTGAAGATCAAAATTAATTACTAATCTTTTTATAGATTCTCGAACCTCCCGAGAGACAAAATATGTGATATAAGATTTGCGCCATTCAAGTATTTACCTATTCATGGATTAGGGTATCTTTCGTTTTTTGTTTAACTTTTTTTAAGTCATTGCCAATTCTATTTTGCGAAAAAGAAAGGGTTACCAACGTTCTTATAGTTAAGAGCAGTTTTTTTGAATCCATATTTTCATAGTCACTTGAAGTTGAGAAGATTAATCATGTTTCAATCGGACTGAATTGGTTTTATGGTTTCACCTTTTCAATCTTTTTTTTTTCTTTACATCTTTATCAAAACTATATTGTTCCTGACAAACGTTTGACTATTTTCCTTATTAAAACTTCTCGAGTTGTTAAATTGCCAACATTGTAAGGTCTCATCTTCCAAGCTGCAATAATCAAAGAAAATGTTAATTTTTCCAACTTCAAGTATCTTGTTTCCGTGTCCTAACTAGTCGTGGGAAATTATCTACCTATCGGATCAATACGACAATCACACTCTAATTTGATAAATGTTTGTTGATCAACAACTTATCTCCCAAACTAGGCTTTGTCAACATTTTTGTAGAGGATATATACTCTTTAATTCGAGTAAACACTTCAGAACATTCTGGGGTCCAAATTAAAGTATTCAAAACATTGTGGTAAATGAGCTAGATTAGATAAATAAAGGGATTCATTTGATGTTATAAAGTATTGAGTATAAAACTTGATAAGTATATAAGTTGAGGGGGTCATATGTAATAACTAATTTGTATGTTTATAATCAGCAAATTAGTGAGGTGAAAAGACACGCATAAGGATTGGTAACTTTCTATATGAGGAACGTACCCATTTTACTATATAAAGGACAACTTTTTTTGGGGAAATGGGCCAATCATTAGTCAATTATTACTTGATTATTCCTTTTGTCTCTTTCTCTCTCTATTCATTACATTTATCTCTATAGAAATACTAGCATACGAACATTATCGTGATAGATATCCTCATATGAACAAAGACATGACATAAAACTCCATTAAAAAATCTCTAGACTTATCATTGACGTCGTCTGTTGGAAGACGATTAGTACCTGCAATTGTCTTTCCAAAACCATAAATCTTATATTAAACGACGTGAGAGTAATAGACACGAAAATGTTTGGAGGGTTAAAGTCTGATACATAAAATTGTGTGGTCGGAGGTCCATCTAGAGATCTCCTTGTCGAGGAGCAAATGGTTTGACAAACGAAAGAAAAAAGTAGTGACCGATATGCCCAAAATAATCTAGAAGAATCCTCTTTAGTAGCTCGGAGGAAAAAACTTTTAGAAGATTAAAATTAATTACTAATCCTTTCATAGATTCTCGAACCTCCCGACAGACAAAATATATGATATAAGATATGCGCCATTCAGGTATTTACCTATTCATGTTTTTATATATTAGGATTTGGATTAGGGTATCTTTCGTTTTTTGCTTAACTTTTTTTAAGTCATTGCCAATTCTATTTTGCGGAGAGCTGGAGAAAAGGAAAGGCTACCACTGTTTTTATAGTTAAGAGAATGTTGTTTTGAATCCATATTTTCATAGTCACTTGAAGTTGAGAAGATTAATCATGTTTCAATCGGACTGCATTGGTTTTATGGTTTTATCTTCTTTAATCTCTCTTTTTTCTTTAAAGCTTTATCAAGAATATACTGTTCCTTACAAACGTTTTGACTATTATCATCTATTATTAAAACTTCTTGAGTTGTTAAACTGCCAAAAATGTTTAGAGGTAGTCGAGCCTCATTATATTCCTAACAACTTACTTTTTCGTCTTTGCTGATTAGACAGTCTATATAATTTTCCTTTTGGATGATAGATTTTACTTTTAGATTTCATCTTTCAGCTTGATTGGCAGTCTTAATATTAGTGATAGCGTGTGCTTGAGAATTCTTTTGTATCTTAATGTTGTCTGGTTGATAAGCCTTTTCCATATGCTCATTGTCTCGTATTGTAGCTTTTATTGGCTTTTTACAAGCTGATTCATTGTGTCATAAACGAAACCAAACATGACAACAAGGAGGTATTTCTCCATACGAGATATCCATTCAACAACCATATTTATCTCCAAAACATAGTCATCAAAGGAATCAGTGCTTGAATCATCATTTATTCTGAGGGGCAACAAACAGAAAGGCGTTAAAAAACAAAAAGCAACGGTTTTAAGAGAAAGTCGTCCCCCAAACCTCTACTGAATAGGTACGTGAAAGTTAAAAATACATCAAATACTCCCACTCCTCTAAATAATCCTCAAAATATTCAAAACGCTCTGCTAGTGGTCCCTCGATTGGCAGGCATAAATGATGTGACGCCCATTGTAGTGCCCCCAAAAACGAGACCCATGGAACCGTTTAAGGAATTGGGGTCAAGACACTTGGTCGATGAGCCCGAAGAAAACAAAGATAAGGTTATTGTTGAAGGTAACCAAAACATAAACCCAATTGTCACTTCGTTCTCCTAGTTCGGAACTACTGTTTAAATCTCCATTCGTTCAGATTGTCCAATCTGCTTCTAAATTTTCTTTAGTTATTTCCATCTCTAACCGGTCAGAATGAAATTCAACTAAAACATTTTCTAAGGCATAACTCGATGGACCATTTGGTCATTCTACCCGACATGCCAAGAATTTGTAACTTGATCATTAGTGGAAAATATATTTGAACAATGATAGAGTGAGCTTGAAAGTAAGGTCTCATCTTCCAAGCTGCAATAACCAAAAAAATGCGAATTTTTCCAACTTTAAGTATATTTTTTCCGTGTCCAAAATACTTTATATTGACATAGTACACTGATCGTGGAAAATTATCTACCTCTCGGATCAATACGATAATCACAGTATAATTTGATAAATTTTTGTAGATACACACAACTTGTCTCCCAAACTAGGCTTTGTGAACGTCCTCGTGTGCGCTAACTATTTCTCTCATATAATCATCCTCAAGGCTACAATTCTTGTCATGATACTTGTAATACCTACTTTTTCTGCTTTATTTGGGAGTTTGAATCAGGGCAGGTTTGCAAAATTGTACGTGATTATGAGCCCCGTCGAAAATTATTGCTACACACTCTCACAATTCAACGAAATGAGCTGGTGGGATCAACCTTTTTGACATAGACAGAACACTTTGTTGTGCGTTTTCTACTTGTAAATTCACTCTTAATCTCGAAGGTAATTGTGTCGGTACACTTGGTTGAACAATAGTTGTCGGATGATAAGTTAAAGGAATTTGTGCATGAAGTGGGTTACATGTCACCATCAGAGATTGGCGGAAATATTTGCTTCCCATAAAGTATTGGCGGAAGATGTTCTAAAGCATATCAAAATTCTTAATGCAACCCTCAAACTGACGGTTACACCATTTTGAGACGGTACCTTTAAATTCTTGGGAGAAAGCCCTACACAAAAATTTATCATCGTCATTGTAATTAATCATAAAATTCTTGAACTGCTCAATATGGCTATGGATCTTCTGTCCCACTGAATTTCTATAACTTCAAGATGTCGAAGCGCTTTGGCATATGTCTTAATAGGATTTCTACAGAGAAAGAAGACAACCTCCACATGTTCGGTCTTATACATATTGCCTCGGGTAATATTTTTGTAGCGGTATACAGTCTCTCTTCAGATGGGTACGTGAACTGGTTACTCACGTGATACTCAAAACATTGACTTCCCGATAGGGTTTGTACATGAGGAGTAGTTAGCTCTATTTTAGCGATAGTTACCACATTATCTCGTTCATCGATACCAAGCCCTTTTTTCTTGATCATTTCTTCCTCTCCTCGAATCATTGGTTCGATGAGATGTCCGGTGGCCATCCTTACGCCACTTCGAATCCTATTTCCTATAACGTTCCTCAAGTCAGTTATCTTTTTTCGGAGGATAAAACTCATAAGAATTATAAATTGAATAATCATTACACTCAGTGGAACCGTTTCGATGCATGGGTTTCATTTTTTTTATAAAAGAATAACGACTTCATCTCTGACATATTTCTTGCATATCGATGGTCCAATGAGCATCTTATAATTTGAAATTTTCAGTGATTTGCTTCATTTGAAACTCTGACCTGAGCCTTTTTAAATTGAAAACCACATCTTTCTCTGTGTTTAACCTTGATATATCTTCTAAAAGTTATTTTCTCCAAGCTAATAAGAAACCTTGATCAAGTATCTCATCCACATACTGATCATCATCGTGTCGTTCCTCTTTTATCTTGTTTTTTATAGGATGATCTCCAGATGACTTTCCAATCACAATACCATCGATGCCAACATTTGGATCCTTTAGAACTTTTGTATCCATTTCTCTCGAAGTATTTGACAATTAGATATTGATTTTGGAAATATAAGTCTGGGTACTAATCGGTTTCCACAGACGGCGCCATCGATAGTTTCAAAGATTTCTTAGAGGGGTTATGTGTCTAAAATATACTTGGAGGAGATTTTTTAAAAAGAAAAATACGAGAAAACTAGAGACAAAAATTGATAAGATGAATAATAAAGTGATAATTATTCACCATTTCCCCAAAAAAAGGTGTTGCTTTATATGCTAATAGGCCCAAAACCCGTATGATTAGCCTCTTTAAGGTAATTCTAGCCCACTATTTTATTTATCTTTAATATCGGGAGAAAACTATTGTGATAAATGAGCTAAATTAGATAAATAAAGGGATTAATTTGATGTTATAAAGTATTGAGTATAAAAACTTGAAAAGTATATAAGTTGAGGGGGTCATATGTAATAACTAATGTGTATGTTTATAATCATCAAATTAGTGAGGTGAAAAGAAAGGCATAAGGATGGGTAAATTTGTATATTAGGAACGTACCCATTTTACTACATAAAAGACAACCTCTTTTGGGAATAGACCAATCATTAGTCAATTATTACTTGATTATTGCTTTTGTCTCTTTCTCTCTACTCATTACATTTCTCACTATAGAAAGACCACCATACGAACATTATCGTGATAGATATCCTCATATGAACAAATATATAACATAAAACTCCATTAAGAATTCTCTGGACTTATCATTGGCGTCGTCTGTTGGAAGACGATTGGTACCTGCAATTGTCTTTCCAAAACCATAAATCTTATATTAAACGACGTGAGAGTAATGAACACAAAAATGTTTGGAGGATTAAAGTCTGGTACATAAAATTGTGCGGTCACAGGTCCATCTAGAGATCTCCTTGTCGAGGAACAAATGGTTTGAAAAACGAAAGAAAAAAGTAGTGACCGATATGCCGAGAAAATTCTAGAAGAATCCTCTTTAGTAGCTCGGAGGAAAAAACTTTTGGAAGATATTGAAAGATTGAATACTAAGAACGAAGGGAAGTTGAGCTCACAAAGTCTCAAATCTGAGATCCTAAGAGAAAGAATAACTGAAAAAGATCGCATGAAAAATGCTCATCAGAAAGATAAGAGATATAAAAGAAGAGACTGTTACTATTCAAAAAGAATGATGAGATATGAACATCATTATAAATGAGCTGAATAAATTAGTTAAATTAGATAAATAAAGGTATTAATTTGATGTTATAAAGTATTGAGTATAAAACTTGACAAGTATATAAGTTGAGGGGGTCATATGTAATAACTAATGTGTATGTTTATAATCAGCAAATTAGTGAGGTGAAAAGACACGCATAGGGATGGGTAAATTGGTATATCAGGAACGTACCCATTTTACTACATAAAAGACAACCCCTTTTGGGGAAATAGACCAATCATTAGTCAATTATTACTTGATTATTCCTTTTGTCTCTTTCTCTCTATACTCATTACATTTCCCTCTATAGAAAGACCAACATACGAACATTATCGTGATAGATTTCCTCATATGAACAAAGACATGACATAAAACTCCATCAAGAAATCTATGGACTTATCATTAGCGTCGTCTGTTGGAAGATGATTGGTACCTGCAATTGTCTTTCCAAAACCATCAATCTTATATTAAACGACGTGAGAGTAATGGGCACAGAAATGTTTGGAGGATTAAAGCCTGGTACATAAAATTGTGTGGTCACAGGTCCATCTAGAGATCTCCTTGTCGAGGAACAAATGGTTTGAAAAACAAAAGAAAAAAGTAGTGACCGATATGCCGAGAAAATTCTAGAATAATCCTCTTTAGTAACTCGGAGGAAAAAACTTTTGGAAGATATTGAAAGATTGAATGATAAGAAGGAAGGTAACTTGAGCTCATAAAGTCTCAAATCTGAGATCCTAAGAGAAAGAATAACTAAAAAAGATCGCATGAAAAATGCTCATCGGAAAGATAAGAGATATAAAAGAAGAGACCGTTACTCTTCAAAAAGAATGATGAGATACAAACATCATTATAAATCAGCTGAATAAATCAGTTAAATTAGATAAATAAAGGGATTAATTTGATGTTATAAAGTATTGAGTATAAAACTTGACAAATATATAAGTTGAGGGGGGTCATATGTAATAACTAATGTGTATGTTTATAATCAGAAAATTAGTGAGGTGAAAAGACACGCATAAGGATGGGTAAATTTTTATATCAGGAACGTACATATTTTACTACATAAAAGACAACCCCTTTTGGGGAAATAGACCAATCATTAGTCAATTATTACTTGATTATTCCTTTTGTCTCTTTGTCTCTCTAATCATTACATTTCTCTCTATAGAATGACCAGCATACGAACATTATCGTGATAGATATCCTTATATGAACAAAGACATGACATAAAACTCCATTTAGAAATCTCTGGACTTATTATTGGCGTCGTCTGTTGGAAGACGGTTGGTACCTGCAATTGTCTTTCCAAAACCATAACTCTTATATTAAATGACGTGAGAGTAATGGACACATAAATGTTTGGAGGATTAAAGTCTGGTACATTCACAGGTCCATCTAGAGATCTCCTTGTCGAGGAACAAATGGTTTGACAAACGAAAGAAAAAAGTAGTGACCGATATGCCGAGAAAATTCTAGAAGAATCCTCTTTAATAGCTCGGAGGAAAAAACTTTTGGAAGATACTGAAAGATTGAATGCTAAGAAGGAAGGGAAGTTGAGCTTGCAAAGGCTCAAATCAGAGATCCTAAGAGAAAGAATAACTGAAAAAGATCGCATGAAAAATGCTCATCAGAAAGATAAGAGATATAAAAGAAGAGACCGTTACTCTTCAAAAAGAATGATGAGATATGAACATCATTATAAATCAACTGAATCTAGCGATTATTCATTATATGATACTCATAAATCCCTTTCCCCGAAAAGGGATAATCGATATCCAAAAAATTACATGAAAATGAACTCTAGAAAAAGAATGAACAATAGAAAAAAAAGACTTGGGTGTGAGGAAAATGATAGGACGGTGAATGTTAATTCCTTCTAGAAGCCATAACCTAGAATATTGTGTGATTAATCAGTTTACCTATCCATCCGAATAAGGTTCACGACAACGAACGAACGCCTTGGGAGAAGTATGTATAGAATGGGCCATAATTGGAGGTTATCTCATCTCTCCCCGGAAATTATTTCTTGACATTTTCCCTAGTGGTTTGATATCTCAAATCTTGAAATATTTGACGGAACATAAGATCCAGACAACCTCATCGAAAAACTCAAGAACCTTATGATCAATTATGACAACATTTGTGAAGAAGAATTCTTCGGTCGCTCCAAAATAAGAAAATGCTCTGAAGCAAGAAGACACTTTAATGATCTCAGAACCTATTGATGAAGAATCTATTGATGCATTTGATATTTACACTAAGTATTTAGATCTGAAACCAAGCAGAAACAACATAAATATTATGGAAGAGCCAATCGTAAGGGGAAAGGTTAGTGAACTATATGCTTTCTTTAAGTCACTAACAAGTTTTGGAGAAAATGCTTTTGGAGGGGGATTGAATTATTCTCAAAAGAGGCGCTTTGTTAGCATAGCAAGTCAATTGGAGGCGGGAGCTTCTCCACATTTATATATAAATCCATCTTAAATAGTTTGTTTTGAAGATGATGACATGAAGGATATAGCTGGTCCACACGAAGATGCGGTTGTTATTGTAGCAAAAATTATTGGGGATGAGATACGAAGAATTTTGATTGATAATGGCAGCTGAAATAACATCATGTTTATGACTACATATATTCATATAAAAAATCCACCAACAATCCTTCAGTTATATAAGACAATTGCATGGTTTATTAGAGTAATGGATGAAATGGTATGAGAATTTGAGGTGAGAGTTCAATTAGGTCGGGGACCATTAAAAAGGTGGTGGAAATCTAGCTTATTGTGGTACACGCTTCCATGTCTTACAATGCAATGTTCTGAAGGTTTTGCATTTCTAGAATGCATGGTGTACCATCAATTATTCATCAATGTTTGAAGTATGTCGTGGGAAACAATGTGAGAACAGTTGGAAGCGGTCAAAATATTGCAAGACAACGTTATCGAACGACTTTGGCCCCAAATCAAATCAACGAGGCAGAGTCAAAGAAAGAATACAAATCAGTAAGGTCTTCCTCGTGATCCAACTCCATAGATGATCCGAGGGAGACCTCCCAAGTTAATGCTCCCACACGAATGTTTTCAGGTTTGGAAGTGAATGAGAAGTTAATGCTCCCACACGAATGTTTTCAGGTTTGGAAGTGAATGAGAAGTTAATTCATTTTCCGTCAAAAAAGTTACAGTTATTCGCATGGTGTACAGAAGATGTGACCGGAGTTCCTGGTGATATCATTTGTCATAGGTTAGCAGTACCAAACAATTTTCGTCGGATCATCAAGAAGAGAATATTTTTTCCAAAGAAATGTGTGAGGCTATTATAGAAAATATAGATTGTTTGACTAAGGTCGGGCACATACGTGAATTGCAATATACTTTATAGACCGCTAATCCGGTTTTGGTAAGGAAAAAGAACAAAAAATGGTGGATATGTGTTGATATTACTGACCTAAATAGGCCATGTCCAAAATAACCCTTCACGGTTCCACGAATAGGTAAATTAGTGGATTCGAAATCAGGTAATCAATTAATTTATTTTATGGATGCATATAAAAGATACCACCAGATCCAAATGGACCCAAAGGATCATGAGAGTACCGTTTTTTTTCAACGGAAGATGTATATGTTGCTATAAGGTAATTTCGTTTGGGTTGAAAAATGCTAAAGAGACTTACTAACGTTTAGTAAACAGAGATTTTGAGACTCAGATTGGGAGGAATGTTGAAGTATATATCAATAAGATATTAGTAAAAAGTACAAGAGATGACAACCACTTGGTAGATCTAATTTTTTTTCGCTAACTTGACAAAGAAAAATTTGAAATTGAATCCAAACAATGTACGTTCGGAGTAAAATCCGGAACGTTTCTTGGGTACATAATCAGTGAGCGGTTCCACAAATAGATCCGTTAGTGGATTCGAAATCAGGTAATTAATTACTTTCTTTTATGGATGCATATACCAGATACAATCAGATCCAAATGGATACAAAGGATCAGGAGAGTAGCACTTTTATCAATGGAAGATGTATATATTGCTATAAGGTAATGTCGCTTGGGTTGAAAAATGCTAGAGCGTCTTACTAACATTATGTAAACAAAGGTTTTGAGACACAGATTGGAAGAAATGTTGAAGTATATATCAATGATATATTAGTAAAAAGTACAAGAGATGAGAACCACTTGGTAGATCTACAAGAAACCTTCGCTAACGCGACAAAGGTAAATTTGAAATTGAATCCAGAAAAATGTACGTTTAGAGTAAGATCGGGGAAGTTTCTTGGGGTGCATAATCATGAGAGATTCCACGAATAGATCAATTAGTGGATCCGAAATCATGTAATCAATTAATTTATTTTATGGATGCATATACCGGATACAATCAGATCGAAATGGACCCAAAAGATCAGGAGGGTACCATTTCTATCAATAGAAGATGTATATATTACTATAATGTAATGTTGTTTGGATTGAAAAATGCTGGAGCGACCTACCAACGCTTAGTAAACAAAGATTTTGAGACTCAGATTAGGAGAAATGTTGAAGTATATATCAAAAAAAATTAGTCTAAAGTAAAAGAGATGAGAACCACTTTGTATATCCCGAAGAAACTTTCGCTACCCTAACAAAGGTAAATTTTAAATTGAATCCATAAAAATCTACGTTCAGAGTAAGATCGAGAAAGTTTCTTGGGTACATAATCAGTGAGCGATGGATAGAAACTGATCTGATACAATTAAATTTTTTGAGCACTATGGTACCTCCTCAAACGATCAAAGAAGTACTAATTCTAATGGGAAGATTTGCATCATTGAAAAGATTCATATTACGATCGTCAGACAAGTATGCCCTTTTTTCCAAGTGTTAAGACAAGAAAATTGTTTTGACTCGACCCCAAACCGTTATGAGGCTCTTTAACGAGTCAAAGAGTATCTTTATTCACCGGATAATTTTACAAATCTATGTGTATTACATCAACAAAAGTCTTTTGGATTTAAGAAATGCTATTTAAAGTTAAAGAAACTGACCTTGCACTAGTAACTGCTGCACGTAAAATGAGACATTATTTTGAGGCTCATTCTATCATTGTACAAACGTATTTACCATTGAAAAATATGTTACAAAGGTATGATATATCAGGATAAATTACTAAGCGTTCGGTTGAATTGGAAGATTTTGATATTGATTTTGAGCATATGAGTGTCATTAAAGCATAAGCTTTAACGAATTGTTTAGGTAAGTTCCATTCTGAATGATCGGATATGAGGATTGATGAAAAAACCTTTGAGTCAGAGTAGACGGTCCTTAACAGATGGGGGTTCCAGAATGAATTTCCATTGTATCAAGCTATACGCTTCAGATTTAAAGCATCAAATAATGAGGCCGAAGATAGAGTTACTTTATCAGGGTTGAGACTTGCTAAAATCTGCGGAGCCAATAAGTAAGGCTTATAAGTGACTCACAACTTTTCACAAATCCTGCATCTGTAGTTCGAGGCAAGAATATATCATTTAGTGAAGTATTTGATGGCGTAAAAGGCTTAAACGTTGGTTTTTGAAAGCATCAGATACAAAGATGTTGATAGGGCTGGGAATTCTGTGGTTGATTCTTTGGATACTTTTAAGTGTTAATCTAGTTCTTGAATTTAGAGAGAAAGATTAATTTAGAGAGATAAAGTAAGAGTAAAAAGTAGCTTTTACTTGAGAAAGTGTCGGTCCTTGTATTAACAGCCACAACCTTTTATTTATAGGCGTTCAGACTTATAATAACATAATTAGTGACATAAATGGACTAATTGCACTTAGTCCCTTTTCTTTACAAACAGTCTTAAATGTATCTTACATATTTACAATTGATCATATCAGACTTTAATTTATTACATGTAATACCTCAATAATCTATATTCTTATTGGTAGTCCCCCTATTTCTTATTTAAACACAATAAATAAGAACAAATTATCACTTCCGAACATCATAA